>CAWUFW010000209.1:2840000-5288234 GCA_963921515.1 Calotriton arnoldi | reverse complement strand
GAGGAGTAGTCGCATCCCCAGGTTGATGGCACAGATGCAGAACCAGCGTGCCTGGCTTGTCGGTGTGTACTGACTTTGTGCCATTGTGTGTGATCTGATCTGTAGTATTCCGCCCACTTTTCCAAGTCAGCTGATGTGCACTTGTCTGTCCGTAGGTGACTCGGGATACCCCAACATGCCGTGGTTGCTGACACCCCTCAGGAACCCTGTGACACCTGCCCAGATGCGCTACAATGAGGCACATGGTCGGACCAGGAGAGTGATTGAGCGGACCTTTGGTCTCCTGAAGAGCCGCTTCCGCTGCCTGGACAAGACCGGAGGGTCCCTCCCATATGCCCCTGCGAAAGTGTGCAAGATTATCATCGTCTGCTGCATGCTCCACAACCTGGCAGTGCGGAAGGAGTTGCCTCTCATCCAGGATGACGATGACCAACATCCGCCACCTGTGGAGGATCCTGGCCTGGAACACGATGCCAGTGACGATGATGATGATGATGGTGATGGTGATGTCCGCACACAGCTCATCACCAACTTCTTTAGCTGAATGTGAGTATCCTGAGGTGTCATGTCAATGATGTGAGTTGGCATGATGTGTGGGTGGTGCTCTGGTGCTGTTGGAGTGTGTCCATGGGCTACTTGACTGGATGTGTGTTGCGATGTGTGCTTACAGGTGGGCTGTACTCCCCAACAGTGTTCACATGCTAACTTGGTTCTGGGTGGGTATCTTGTAACATGTATTGTGCATGAGTTTTGCTGTTCTGTCCTGTACTCCATTGCTTTTGACTGTGTGTCATTTCTGTCCTTCACAGGGTACTTTCAGATTCGTTTGGTCAACTGTGTCCACCGACAACGTGATTGCACATCCAGGCTGGTAGCTGTTGTGTCCCTACAGGTGATGTGCGCCACACCCATGGACTTCCTTCTGTCTACAGTTGTTGACTGTGTGCCCGCTACCAGGTGGGGTTACCTTGCATCTGTAGTGGTTACGGCATGTTGCTACTGTGTAATAAACCTGTGCTTCACTTAGTGATGTGCGTTGTCTGTGGTCACACATTTGACTGCCATTTGCTTACTGCACCTGTGGGCTACTTGACTACAACTGGGAATGGGTGTGGTGTCTGTGCATTGCACCGTCTTCCCTGGCAACATCAGTGTAGGCAATGAGTCAGATGGCCTAGGTGTGTATGTGTTGTGTAGCCCTGGTGGTGTGTCTCCCTCATATGTGTCACGTTGCCTGTACTCACATGCCTGTGTTGTCCTTGCTGTTGCAGTTCGCATACACAGTGTAATTTTGTTGTTCATCATCCCCATAACAGCACCCACGTTGGAATCACGACAGAGGCAAGTATGGTGTATTATTGTGTTTATTGTGATACATCTGTGATAATAGTGCATAGGATGGATTGTGCTGTACATGAATCTTGCAATCCCAAGTTCCTAGATGAATAGAAAGTCCAGGTAGACAGGATCCCCAGTATCGGGGCCACAGTTGTCTGACACATTGTTCCAACTTGTACTCCCCATGCAATGTGTGGGAGTAGTGTTGCCATCAACAGGGTGAACAGTCTGTGCACAAAGGCGAAAATCCAGAACAGGTTCAGGCTTCCTGGGAGTTGCGCTTGGCCATCAGCCTCTCAC
This sequence comes from Calotriton arnoldi, assembly GCA_963921515.1. Lineage (NCBI taxonomy): Eukaryota > Metazoa > Chordata > Amphibia > Caudata > Salamandridae > Calotriton > Calotriton arnoldi. The sequence goes on along the minus strand of CAWUFW010000209.1, from coordinate 5,286,596 downwards.
TTTCCCCTCCTCGGACGACCCCTCTTCTTGGGGGGGGCCCTCAAGTGCAGGCTGCTGCGGTGCAGGGGACTCTCCGCCAGAGTCCTCCTCCCTCCCTGTGGCAGTTGCAGTTTGTTCGGTACCAGATGTTGTTGGCACACAGGGAGGTGTGGACTGGTTGCTGTTCATCTGGCGGAGGCATTGTAAAATGTCCCTGTGCACCGCCGTCATCTCATGTAGTACATCCCACTTGGACTCCACGCGGGTCATGTGGGAGTCCACACGTGACATGTGGGAGTCCACACGTGACATGTGTGACTCCACATGGGACATGTGGGAGTCCAAGCGGGCATGATGGGCAGCCTGCTGCTGTTTGATGTCTCTGAGGAGCCCCACTACCTGGCTGAGCTCTCCGGTGCTGGACTGGTACGCATCAGCTATGCGTACCAGTTGTGGGTCTTCATGCACACCAGCAACGTCTGCAAGCAGCGACCTCTGTCTCCCACCCCTCCCACCACCCCTGCTGACATGTGCAGTGTGTGCAGTTGCACGCACAGATAACCCTGGTCCACCTCGGGGGTTGGTGGTGGTGGTGGTGTCCATGGCCCCAGGTTGGTCCAGGGTCACTGCGCTGGTGTTGTTCCTTATTCTGTCCATGTCGGCAGGGATGGTATTCGTGGTGACAGTCGTTGGAGGGGTGGGTGCAGGGGTGCAGCTGGTGGACCTGCTGGTGCTGCAGCTGGTGGTCCTGCTGGTGCAGCATGTTGACTTGCACCGGATGTGCCAGGTTGTTCTTCATCGTCCGAGGAGGACAGAGGCTGTACGACGCCAGTGAGCTCGGCATCCTCTTGAGCCTGGGACTGGGACTCCTCAGCGTCTGCTGCTGTGTCCCTATCATCACCTGTTTTTGGGAGACACAAACAATGTATGTCATGTTTCTGCAGGCATCAGTGGTTGACACACCTGACAGTTGTGACTGTGCCTCGGGGTGCGGGCCTGTACATTGTATTGTCCTAAGTCGTCACAGTCAGGGGTTGATATTGGTGTGGCACATTGTCCTGCATTATTTGGGCATTTCTATGTATTCTCTGGGGTGTGAACATGGTCTGCATTGATTGTGTTTGGTTGACAGCCAGACCTCCTTCCCACCCACCCACCCACCCAGTCAGTTATCCCACCATGGAACGTGCTTGCATTGCAGGGAGTGTAAGTTGTCTCTCAGGATGTCAGTCAGAGGTGTCCTGCTGTTTGTTGGTGCACAGTTGGCAGCAGGGCCTTGTGCTCCCCACAGCAGTAGCCAGTGTCAGCCATCTTGTGAGTCCTTCTCCACTCCCTGTGATGTGAGCATGGTTCAGGGTGGTGTTGATGGGACAGTTGTGAGGCTGAGCAATGTCTGTGACTACCACTCCCATCATGCTATTGCCTCCACCCCCTTCCCAGCATGCCCATGCTTCCTTCCTTTGACTCTGCTTCCCTGTGGGGTGGGCTGGCTGTGCTGACAGGATGGCTGGGAGTGTTGTCCTGGCAGTTGTTTGGCTAAGAGTCCCAAGAGTGTCCCTGTGCTTCACACAACATAACCCAGGGTGGTGGTGCTTTGTGGGATCTTGTGTTAGGATGGAGGGCATTGCATTCTACCAGGTGGGTACTGTGGAGTTTGTGTTGGGGGGGTGTGAGGGGAGGTGCTGGTGACTATGGTCAGTGCTGCAAGTCCCCCTTCCCACCCAGCCAGCCGGATATCCCACCATGGAACGTGCTTGCATTGCAGGGAGTGTAAGTTGTCTCTCAGGATGTCAGTCAGTGGTGTCCTGCTGTTTGTTGGTGCACAGTTGGCAGCAGGGCCTTGTGCTCCCCACAGCAGTAGCCAGTGTCAGCCATCTTGTGAGTCCTTCTCCACTCCCTGTGATGTGAGCATGGTTCAGGGTGGTGTTGATGGGACAGTTGTGGGGGGGCAATATGTGTGACTGCGACTCCCATGATGCTATTGGCTACACTGACTTGGCCAGCATACACAGAATTCCTTCCTTTGAGTGGTCTTCACTGTGTGTTGGTGTTGTTGTGGTGGCTACATGTGTGGATGTGTGTGTTAGTTCTATTTGTGCCACTGCCTAGCTGTAGTTGTGGTTGTGTTTGTACATGTGTTGGCACAGTTGGATGTGACTTTTTTGATGGCATGTGTTGTGTTTATCTGACTGACATACACATTTTGGGATGATTCTGTTCTAGTTGCTGTGTAATTGCTATGAGTGCATGGTTTGACTCTCCCCTTGACAGTGATGTGTGTGTTTTGTGGCAGTTTATTGTGTACATTTGTTGTGTACTCACCAGGCTCTGGGATGTCCTCTAGTCCATATACGCTCACTGGCGGAAGGATGGCCCGCACCTTCTCCTCCCAGGGCCTGAGGTATACTGGCTTGGCAGGAGGGCCACTGCCGGTGTATTGGCTCAGGTGGTAGTCTTTCTTGAGCAGCTCCCGGACCCTCCTGCGCACGTCATACCACCTGTTCTGGATGTCGGTCTTTGTGCGCCGACATGGTGATTGGGCGTTCACCCTGTTGATGATCCTCTCCCACATCTTGGTTTTCTGCGACATGGGGGTCTGTTGGACCAGAGTGCCAAACAGCTGTGGCTCCACCCTGAGGATCTCGTCTACCATGACTTCCAATTCACTATCTAGGAACTTGGGATTCTTCTTGGGGGCATGGTGATGGGTGGTGATAGTGGGTGATGTGTGTGTTGGTGTGCAGGTGAGGGTGTGTGGGTGTGTGTTGTGCTGGGTGTATGTGAGGTAGGTATTTGTTGGTGTGCTGCTGGTGTGTGGCTTGTGTGAGGGATGAGCTGTGGGTGTGTGGTTGCTTTCTCTTGGGTGCTGGCAGTGGAATGGCATTTGCAAAGGCTCATGGTAGTGATTTGTGTCCTTTATATAGGTGGAGTTGTTGGTGTGTCTTTGTTCTCTGTCCCCACCCCCCCAGTATTTATTGGCTTGGTAATTGCTTGTTTGGCCTTTTTTTGGTTGATTTTTCCTTTGTGCTGTTTGTGTATGTTGGAAACGTTCTTGTGACCGAGTCGGACCCTGCATTGGTCTCGTACGGTGTTTTCCGTTTCGTTCACGCTGTGTTTGTGCAGTTTTGTATGCTGCGTACGCGTCGGTCGCGGTGTATTGTGTTGCTTCGGCTCGGTTTTGTATGCGTGTCGGTCGTACGGCTTGTCCTCCGTCCGACTCGGTCGTGTTTTTCGCGCCTTGCATCGTACTTTGCAGGTTGGAGTTGGCGGGTACGATTCGGTCGGATTTGTTCCGGGTGCGTGTCGGTCGGTTGGATTCGCGTGTTTTCCGGCCGGATTGCTATTTTCCGAGCGGCTCGGTCGGTCGGCTTGGTTTCCTGACGTGTCGGTCGGATTTATCGCGGCTTGCATCGTACTTGGCGTGTCGGGCGCCACTGGTACGTGTCGGTCGGTATTTTTTCCGGATCCGAGTCGGTCGGTGCTTTTTCCGGCCCGAATCGGAATCGACCCCTTTGTGTTAGGACAGGCACAGCCCTATTCTGGTGTCAGTGACAACTCCTCCCACCAGTCTAGCTCAGGAAGACCCATCAGCCTGGTGATGGGCCATCAGAATATGCAAGGCACACCTCAGCTTCCTTTGTGTGACTGTAGAGAGTGAATGCACAAGAGCCCAACTGTCAGCCAACCCAGACATGTATTCTACAGACTGTCAGAGTCACAGAAACGTTAAGCAAGAAAATGCGCACTTTCCAAAAGTGGCATTTTCAAACACGCAGTTTGGAAACCAACTTCACCAAAAGATGTATTATTAAATTGTGAGTTCAGAGAGCCCAAACTCCAAATATCTCTCTGCTTCCAATGGGAAATTACACTTAAAAGATATTTCAAGGCAATCCCCATGTTACCCCATAGGAGAGATAGTTCAAGCAAAAGTGAAAAATGAAATTAGCAGTGTTTCACAATTAGGACATGTAAAACACACCAGCACATGTCCTGCCTTTTAAATACACTACACCCTGCCCATGGGGCTGCCTTGGGGTACCTTAGGGGTGACTTACATGTGGTAAAAGAGAAGGTTTAGGCCTGACAAGTGGATGCACTTGCCAGGTTGAAATGTCAGTTTAAAACTGCACTCACAGACACTGCAGTGGCAGGTCTGAGACATGTTTGCAGGAGTATCATAGTTGGTGCCTGAGAAATTGCACTTTAAAACCCTCTTTAAAGGTAAAGTCGGATTTTAGGTCACAATTTTGAAAGTGCCCATTTTAGATAGTTTCTTGTCCTAACTATTTGGTGCCTGCAGCCTGTTCCTGGGTCAGATGACTGGGTGTAGTTGGCCTTTGTATATTCCTCCCAGATGGCCACACAATAGAGAAATTAGGTGTGCCTGAGAAACAGGAGGGGGGTGGAGCTGGGCACTTGCAAGTCAATATGCTGTGCCCTGCCTTCACACAAAGAACTTTAGAGTAGACCATTGTGCCTGCAGGAGACAGAATATTGAGTAAAAAATATCGAGTAGCACAAATATTGAGTCATTAATATCGTGGTTCAGAAATATCGACAGCAAGAATATCGTGGTCAAGAATATCGACTTAAGGTAAGTAATATCGTTTGAAAAAATATAGTTGTTAAAAATATCAGTTTTTATTAATGTTATGTATTTTAGTATATATTTTATATGTATGTGATGTATGTTTTTTTGTATAAGAATTTTTTATTTTTAATATATGTGTTACATTTTTTGTAGTTATTCATTTTTTTATTTGAATTTTGCATTTTTAGTTCCGTAGCGGGTTGTGGGTTTATAGGGGAATAGGGTGGGAAGTAATTTAATTATATTACATTTATTGACTATTTTTTATTTATTATTATTTATTTAATTGAGATGTTATAGTGTTAAATGTGTAAAGTAATTTATTGTTATTTAATTAATAATTGGTTAATTATTTTTAATTAATTAATTGCTAATTAATTATGGTAATTGTGTAATTACTTTTAGGTGTGGGCTGTGGTATTTATAGGTGCAAAGGGTAGGAAGTAATTTATTTTTAATTTATAAATTAATAATTTGTTGTTAATTCATTTTAATTAATTAATTAATTGGTAATTAATTCTGGTAATTGTGTAGTTAATGTTAGGTGTGTGTTGTGGTGTTTATAGAAGTAAAGGGTGAGAAGGTATTTATTTTTAATTGATGAATTAATAATTGGATGTTAATTTGAATTAATTAATTGGAAATTAATGATGGTAATTGTGTAATTAATTTTAGGTGGGTGTTGTGGTGTTTATAGGAGTAAAGGGTGGGAAGTAATTTGTATTAATTAATTAATATATAGTTGTTAATTAATGGTCATTATTTGATATTTATTTTGGGTAATTGTTTAATTTTGTATATGTTGTTTTTACTTTTAAAGGGGTAAAGGCTATTATTTTATAGTTTAATTTATGTGTTGTGGATATTATAGCGTTAAAGTGTGTGTAGTCAATAATGTTTATTAATTTTTTTATTAATATTTTGTACATTGATTATTAATTATGTTAATTATGGAAGTAAATTTAATTAAAAATGTTGAAGTCTTTTGTTATTGGTGTGGTGTTATAGGGTAGGAAATAAAAGAAATAAATTTATGTATTAATTAATTTTTTTGTTTGTAAATATTTTCTAGTTTAAAAGAATTATTTTTTATACATTTATCTATTATTTCATTTTATATATTATTTGTAGGTTTTTGTTATATGTAATTAATATTATAATATGCTTTCATTTTATATATTTAATATATTTGATTTTTCATTTTTTAAATATTGTTTATTTATTTTTATGATTTTTTACAAAATTGTATCTTTTTATTTTAGTTTGAACTCTCTGAGTGTGAATAGTAATTTTTGTGTCTCCGCTATCCAACACTTTCCCTAATGTTGCACTCACTGGAGTGGAAATAGTAATTTTTACCCCTCCGCTATCCAACACTTATCCTACTGTTGCACTCACTGGAGTGGGTATAATAATTTTTACCCCTTCGCTATCCAACACTTTCCCTACTGTTGAACTCTTTGGAGTGGGAATAGTAATTTTTAGCCCTCCTCTATCCAACACTTTCCCTACTGTTGCTCTCACTGGAGTGGGAATAGTAATTTTTACCCCTCTGCTATCCAACACTGTACCTACTGTTGCACTCACTGTAGTTGGAATAGTAAATTTAATTTCTCCGCTATCCAACCCTTACCCTACTTTTGCAATTACTGGAGTGGGAATATTTATTTTTACCCCTTTGCTATCTAAGACTTTCCCTACTGTTGCACTGATTGGATTGTGAAATTTAAGTTTAAATATTTTTTAATAGTTTAATGTTTTAATTTATTATAGATTTTTGTTTTTTTATATTATAAATCATTAATATATATTGTTATTATTTTATTATTTTAAACTTTTAACAGAAATTAAAAATAATAGTTTATTAATTTTTTTAAGTAAATATATATGTATAAATTATTATGTTTGTGTGTTTATTTTTTATTAAGTTTATTTGTTGTATTTTATTAAAATGTATATTAAATGTATTTTATTTTGTTAAAATTATATTTAATATTTAATATATTTAATATATATTATTTTATTTCATATTTTATAAAAGTCAATATTTTATACATTTATATTTTTTACATCGATATTTTTCAGTCAATATTTTTGTACTTACCTGTTTAAGTATAGGAGTCAATATTTTTGTTGTCTATATTTTTTACTCAATATTTTTTACATCAATATTTTTTACATCGATGCTGTGTCAGTGAACCGTGCCTGCAGCCAGGCTGGAACTAGGACAGGGAGGCAGAAAAGTCCTAGCACTTTTCAAAGGGAATTTCTAAAAACTTCTCCTACTTCAAAGAAGACACTAGGTATAAACATAGGACCCTCAACTCACTCTTCATTTTATTTTCTGGATCAGCGGAAAAACTCTCAAAGGACTGCCTGCTGCTGTGGTCAGCTGTGTACTTCAAAAGACCACATTCTGCACCTGGAGCCTGCTTGAACCCTCAGAGTCCTGCCCTGCTGCTTGGGCCCTGTTCCACTGCTTGAATCCAGGACTACTAGAGTGACTTCAAGGGCTAGTTGGCTGGCCTCCTGAACAAAGCCTAAGGAGCAGAAAAGGCTTTAACCACCTTGAACTCACACATGGACCCAGCCTGAGCCAGATTTGTGGCTAAAAAGTGCTCTGAGAACCAAAAGGAGACCGGGATCTACCTGCTTGTCAATCTGCCCTGCCAGCCGGACTGACTTTGCAGTAGCTCTTGCTATGTTCTTCTCTGCTGAAGCAAATCCTGTTCAGCAGCTCTTTGTAGAAGGGGTATTCGACCTTGTGGAGCTATTGTCGGCTACGGCCGGCAGTATCGTCCTGCTGGAAATTTTCATCTTCCAAAAACGGTACTAAGTTTGAGCTAGAAATCTTCATCATGACTTCCTCCAGCGGTTCTCCATAAACAACTCCTCCTCCTTGGACACCGCCTGCCACCTTGCCCCGCTGAACTATGGGGTCGATTCCGATTCGGGCCGGAAATTTCTCCGACCGAGCCGGACCCGGAGAGATTTCCGACCGAATCGGACCCGTGCAGTCCGACCGAACGAGTACGATGCGTCCGTATGTTATCGGACACGAGTCGGTCGGACTCCCATTGAACTCAATGGGAGCCGGTCGTACAACGCGTACGCGGGCTCCCATTGCCTCAATGGGTGCGAGGCGGACAAGGGCGCCCCTACAGCGAGTACGCCGCGAAGCGCCCGCGGCGTACACGCACAGGTAGGGGGACCCATGGGTCCCCCTGTGTGCGCCTCGCGCGGGTACGCGTACAGGGGGTCCGACACGGACCCCCAAAGTACGGCTCCGACAGCGAGTTCGAGTCGGACGGCGCGAGTCGGTCGGAGCGGTCGAGGTGCGCATCGTACTTACCCGGCCGGAAAGCGTCTCCATTGCGCGGTGCGAACCGGGTCCGAGCGAGTCGGTCGGAGCGGTACGATCCGGGTACGAGTCGGTCGGAGCGGTCGGGTCGCCCGGACGAGTCGGTCGGCGACTCGCATCGTACTCGCTCGGCCGGACCCGCGTGACGGTTCGGTCGGGAAACAGGCTTTCGCATGGCTTTTTTCCCGACCGAATGGTATTGGGTGCGCCTCCGACCGAGATCGGAATCGGCCCCTTAATCTTTTCAGACATGTTTCCACTACATTTCTTATAAATGCAGACCAGGCCCAATCCACTCCTTGTATCTGACCCGTGCTCCATCACGGTCGAGCATAACTTTTCCCTGTGACCCAGTCCCACATAACTAGATGTCCACGGTTGGCGCATTGATCTTTTAGGCACTTATTTTCACTTCAAAATATAACAATTCAGAACTCTGATTCTACTGATTAAATTGTTGTCCTTTTGGTGTCAAATAATTTATGAAAACTATTTTTCTAAATTAGTGTGGAATTCTTCTTGTGTTGTGTTTTCACTTTATTACTGTGTGTGTGCTGCATAAATACTATAAATATTGCCTCTAAGTTAAGCCTGACTGCTTTTGTTCCAAGCTACCAGAGGGTTAAACACAAATGAACTTAGTGACATTTGTGGTTCACCCTGACATAAATTGTAGCTATTGCGTGAGCTGGGTTTCTAACCCACTCAGCCATTACCAATTTTTTAATTAATTAATTAATTAATGTTTTTATTTTGTCAATACCATTTGTTGATAATACCCAATTTCTCACACAGCTACAAGGTAACTTGTGGCCAATGTCGAAGGTAGCCACACAAATGAAATGCATGCCCTAACAAGTAAACTGCTGTGGGAAACAATCATTATCTTAAAATGTTTCTGTTTTTGCTTCTGAGTTTGTCTACCTACAAAGATGTCAATTATGGTGGCAAACAACTTAGGGGCCGATTCCGATTCGGGCCGGAAATCTCTCCGACCGAGCCGGACCCGGAGAGATTTCCGACCGAATCGGACCCGTGCAGCCCGACCGAACGAGTACGATGCGTCCGTATGCTATTGTACTCGAGTCGGTCGGACTCCCATTGATGTCAATGGGAGCCGGTCGTACAACGCGTACGCGGGCTCCCATTGCCTCAATGGGTGCGAGGCAAACAAGGGCGCCCCCTACAGCGGGTACGCGGCGAAGCGACTCGCGCCGTACACGCACAGGTAGGGGGGACCCATGGGTCCCCCCTGTGTGCGACTCACACGGCTACGCGTACAGGGGGGTCCGACACAGACCCCCGAAGTATTGCTCCGACTGCTCTTTCGAGCCGGACGGCGCGTGTCGGTCGGACTGCTCGCGGCGCGCATCGTACTTTCCCGGCCGGGGAACGTCTCCATTGTGCGGTGCGAGTCGTGTCCAAGCGAGTCGGTCGGTGCGGTTAGACCCGGGAACGAGTCGGTCGGAGCGGTTGGGACGCCCGAACGAGTCGGTTTGCGAATTCGCATCGTACTCGCTCGTCCGGACGCGCGTACGAATCCGTCGGGAAATAGGGCTCCGAATTGGATCCGGTTATGCCGAATCCGATTCGGAGCCCTACCGGCCGAGATCGGAATCGGCCCCACTGTATATGGTGTTTGCCAGAGATGATGCCTCTTGATTTATTGTAGACGAGGCAGAGGCAGTCGCAGATACGGGAATACTGACATTCCCAATAAGCCCTTATCCCCCCAACTCAGTATGAGGTGGCCACATGCCTCTTGCATTAGTAATGCCAGTCTGCTATAGACTGAAATACAGTGGCACACACACACTCATTGCAAAAGCAGTACAAAATGTCTGCTGTGAAGAAGAAAATTGAAAAAGATTGCTTTCTGTATAGAACACATAGATGAGATTATGAAATAAAGAATTATATGTGACAAAACCATTAATATAATTTTAAAATGAAAAATGGCCCCTCATGTATTGCAACGCAAGCACTTAATAGGATATGGAAAGACACACCAAGCAGCAAACAGCATATGGTGAAAGAGAATTCCTCCTCTGAAGCCCACTGTATCTATATTTTCTAAAAAAAAGTAGTGACAATAGCTCTGGCAGACAGCTAGCTGTCAAGTAAGACCTACAATAGCAGAAGATGTAACATTTTTAAGCCAAAGCGACAAAGAGATGGCACTCCTCAGAAAACTAGCACTAGATCCACACTGCATGTGAAAAATGGGGGAAATTCTGATAGGTTTGATTTTGATAGCAGAAAACAAATATAGAAATAAACCCTATTGATGATGTTTTGAGAAAACTGGGCATCAGTAACACAGGTAGGTACATGCATGAAGGTCAGTGTTGTCTACAGAAGTACCACATGAAATGAGGTGACATATCTGTAGGGAGGGCAGTAACATCATCAATCTGGTGATGGACATCAATTTTTGATAATGCCATTGATTTCTAAATCAGTTTACATCATGGGCCGTATTGTCAAAAGGTCGCCAGGGCAACAAGGGATGTGTGCAACTGTTTTCTGCTTCCCATGAACACTGTTATTACAGAAAGAACCACAGACCCTTGTGCAACCCCTTCTGTAAAGCAGCTCACACCAGCACACATGTAGCGCTAACTCAAAGGGGGCTCTCCCTCATTTGCAAAGGTGCGTGGCTCCATGCTAATGAGGAAACACTGCCTCTGGCTTATAATATAGATGCAGGCACAGAGGCAAAGCAGCCGTCAGTTGGTGCGCGGACTGTGCACCAAATAGAGGGCACCCCTTTTGAAGAAGTAAAGAGATCCTAGGGTCCCCCGAGATATTTCCCCACAGCCAGGTGCAGTCACTCACTGCATCCGCCTGCAAGGGGATCTCTGTTTCCTCATCTAATGCAGGATGTGAAGAGTGGCGACTTCAAACAGCCGGTCCCCCTTCTGTCTTTTGAGCTGTCCCCGGGGCTGGCGTGAGTTCATGGCTGTGCTGGGGACAGCACATTTATTGGAAATATGTGCATTGGCCTGGTCTGCAACCGGTGGAAAGTGCACCGCAGCACACGCCAGGGCCGTGCACACTATGGGGCTGATTCCGATCTCGGCCGGTAGGGCTCCGAATCGGATTCGGCTTTACCGGATCCGATTCGGAGCCCTATTTCCCGACCGAATCGTACGTGCGTCCGGGCGAGCGAGTACGATGCGTGCACTCGCGAAATCTCCGACCGACTCGTTCGCAGGACCCGACCGCTCCGACCGACTCGCACGGGGACGACTCGCACCGCGCAATGGAGACGTTCCCCGGCCGGGTAAGTACGATGCGCATCGCGACCGCTCCGACCGACTCGCGCAGTCCGGCTCCAAGGAGCTGTCGGAGCCGCACTTTGGGCGACACTCCGTGTCGGACCCCCCTGGAAGCGTAGGCACGCGAGTCGCACACAGGGGGGACCCATGGGTCCCCCCTACACGTGCATGTACGGCGCGACCCGCATCGACGCGAACACGCTGTAGGGGGCGCCCTTGTTCGCGTCGTGCCCATTGAGTCAATGGGAGCCCGTGTGCGCGTTGTATGACTGGCTGCCATTGACTTCAATGGGAGTCCGACCGAATCGAGTCCGATGGCATACGTGCGCATCGTACTCATTCGGTCGGACTGCTAGAGTCCGATTCGGTCGGAAATCTCTCCGGGTCCGGCTCGGTCGGAGAGATTTCCGGCCCGAATCGGAATCAGCCCCTATGTGTAATATGAGACCAGATCCTCTGGTCGGAAACGTAATCTCTCCCTCTTCACCTTAGGAATACAGGCCATCTTCAATCGCTTTCAGACGGTGTGCTTCCCAGTTTTTATTCTGTGTTTGGGAAGTTGACTTTTTGTGCTCTTCTTGTTGCATTTTCTGTCATGCATTAGATTTGTGTTATTTTTTTTTACTCGAAGGCTCTCGAATAGCGAAAAGCGTGCTGTTTGCAAATTGCCACTAAAGCTTTCACTTGACCTCCTCTTACCATGCCTCCACATTTCTCAAATTTTCCGAACCTGGGGTGTTTTTCTCTCCCGTCTAATGTCTTTCAAGCACTTTGAATCGGACGTCAAGAAAGAACTACAACCCCATTTACTCGTCGAACTGAGTCTATGGACCCAAATGTTAGTTAAAGAGAAGGCTGTGCATCTCCCATCATTATTTGCCACTGTGAAGCTGCACCACAGGCGACGTTCACCGAAGCAGGCTTTGAGCAACAGGCCCAATGATTAAAAGATGATATATTGATCCAAATAATCTTGAAACTATATTTTTAGCGCCGATGTTTCCATAAGTGCCCCGTGTTAACATGACCCACCATGCCCACTTTCTGACGGAACGGCTCCTGCTTCCAGCATCCCTTGTTACAATAGCTGCGTTGAAAGGAAAGGTTCCTCGGCAGGCCCAAGGGAGAGAAAATGATAGACACCATATTGGAAGTAGTGCCTGCGGTGTGTTATGGCTCCCTGCTGACAGCAAGCTGCTGAATTCCGTTTTGAAGTTGAAAGCAGTACCCGCCCTTGCCTCGGTCTTTGAAGCAGTTCGACATATGGGAGTGGGAAATGCAGACAGTCTTTCACTTCAGCAGTTGGATTGACACATAGCGGATCCACTGGTGACACAGTAATTTATGGTTCAGGGCCCACCAACACTACACCTGAAAATACCCTGAAAGAAGCGCAGTAATGATGTGCCTTTATGATAATTAGAGCTCGTCATCTTTACAATATGAGCATGCCATTCAGAAGTTGCTACTCTTCCTCCGCATGCTGCAATTTTTTGAAATATCTCTTTTTAAACTTATCTTTACCTGTAAAGCTGATATAGTATGCAATGTACGTGCATTCAAACAAAGTTCATGTAAAGGTGTTCATTTTGTTTTCTTGTGTTTGGTTATTATTGATTGGGAATAACAGGAATTACTACTCTGTGGTTCCTATTTTAGAAATGCATGTATTTTTTTGTAAGAACTCTCAATACCTTAACATATTCATATATAAATATCATGTGTTAACGTTGTATTTTCATGAGAATTCTTCATGTCGCCGTCAAAGGATCAAAACCCACGTTTAAATGCGACTATCTTTATAGTCCTTAGCGATCTTCATTCTTGAATATTACTATTAGTTTAACATTTGTTTGTTTTCTCAGCATAACAGAATATTCTGTATTTCCAATTTTTTTCCAATTTTTTTCCCAAAAATTCCATAATGAAATAACTTTTATTTGCAAGAGGAAATGCTGCATCTGCATAGCAACATTTTGGTTGTAGGAGCATTGCATCACAATTGCCCTGCAAGAAAACAGTGAAACATAACAGACGTTTCACCCGATTATCCAAGTTGGCCACAGCCATCTCCAAACAACACAAGAGTTCAGAAATTTAGGGCCTTATTTATGAGGCCTTGCAACACTTTTGCGCTGCCGTAACGTCACTTTTTTTTGACACACCGGTGGCGTAAAAAATACACCATGTTACGCCCTCTTTACAAAGTGATGCATCTAGGCAGATGTGTCACTTTGTAAACCCCCGTGCCACAATATACCTGCGCCAGGTATAATGTATGCAGGGTGGGCGTTACCCCACAAAAAGCCTCGTACAAGTGGTGCATTGCAATCTATCAGATTTCAGTGCGCCACTTCTGGGACGCTACTGAGTCAATATCTTACGTCTGCCTCACAGCAGGTGTAAGACTGAGGCATGCCCTTTCACATGGGGCTTGCCCCATGTGAAAGGACACATTGCTAGAGTTGCGTCTATTTTCAGACACACCCCAGCAATTCACCACTTTTGCGGCTACAGATACGTCAGAAATACTGACGTATCTGTAACTCCTTGCGTACATTAAATACGGCGCATCCATCCTGTGGCAAGGAGGTCACAGTGAAAACTGTTGCAACGCTGTTTTCACGTAGCGATGCAACAGTTTTCATAAATGAGGCCCCTAGTTTGCAGTGGGGCACTATCCAGTAGTGTCTTTTCCCCACATATGAAGCTTCAAACCAATGAGCACAGACAGTATGGGCCTGATTATGATTTTGGCGGTCCGTGGACCGTCAAACTCACAGTGGCGCAGCAGTGGTAGTCCGGCCACCGCTGCACCGGGTGTACGACCGCCATATTACAACTTTGCCAGTCAGACTGCCATTAGACCGCCGCAACAGCCAGGGAACCACGTTCCCTGGTGATAACACAGCAGTCACTGGCTCAAAATATATTGGCGGTGCTGCTGCGGCACCGCCATGCATATTACAAGTTTCCAGACTACCAGCGGTCTCATGGATGTTCTTACTCCAAGAAACTGCTGACGGTCAGGAAACAAAGGGTGCCCTAGAGGGCCCCCCTTGCTCCATGCATGTTGCTGTATGCGGGAGGGCACATGTTGTGCCCCCCTGTGTGCATGCACCCCCAGTTCCAGCACAGCATGTACATCACAGTTCAAGCCATGCTGGAACATGCTGTGGTGGTCCCGCGATGCAGCATTAAGGCTAACATTTGATAGGTAGTGAGTGAGATTGTGTGATATTGAGGCCCAAATTTACTATTCTTTGATGCAAGCAAACCCCACACAAAAGCTGCAGTGCTGCCTTGTGTCAAATGGAGAGAGAAAATATTCACCATTGTCACGTGGAGGTATTACGCCTGGTTAAGAAATGCCATATTTGCAGGCTCACGTTCTTAAGTTGCCTTCTCTCCCCTTAAACACAAAGACTTTTGATACACATTCATTCACAGGATAATATTCCTTGAACTCAGTTTGCTTACAATACCACTTTGTAGGCATCATAGCAGAACACCTTGATCGCTCTGTATAAGGGCTCAGTTTAGCACACAAGATGTTGTTATTTGTTTTGGCAGATGGGCGACTGAGCTATCACAATAGCATAAGCAATAGCGGCCTAACTGGGCCTTATGCATGGTTACATGGAGGATGTTATTATATATATGACATCAAGCCTTTGTTTTATTCAGAGGAGCATCTCAGAGTATTCCTGCCACCTCATGCGAGGGATGTTGTCCAACTCTACAACAAGATGGACAGCTTGCTAACACTCTAATGGGGAGTTAGACCACCCAACAGGGATTTAGCAAATCCACTCACCTTAGACACAATAGGGTAGAATGCGCTAGGTAAGAGAACACTATATTTCAGTACTTGTATGCAAGCATATCATTTTCTGTAATCAGCAACATGGTTGAATTGTTCATCTTTCACCATTCTCGCAATGCTAATCACCTTATTCTATATCCTTCTATTAATCATTGCAGTACTCGTATTTTACTCAAAAATCACAATGCTTCATAAAATATTGTAACCGCATACTGTGTATTTCTTGTGTATCTCTTTGGGTTCTAGATCTGTTACCACAATTTCCTTGGGGAATCAGGGTTGTCAAGTTCTGAGGCTGCATATCCATTGGTTACCCTGTAGGGTTAGGGGTACAGATGATGTACTGTGAACTAGCTACCAACATATCCTGAGGGATGCTCAGAATCAGTCTCGCGATTACTCAATGTTTATGTTGTCCAACGCACAGTTTTACTTGAGAAAGTGCAAGCCATACAACACCATATCTATGAAGATATGGTGCATTTTTTCTCTCCCTGTATGCTTGCGACTTTTGTTTGGCTGCCATGCGCCAGCACACACATCCTTGTGCCATAATGCAAAAGTGTGTGCGTTCCCTGAAGCATAGATTTTGAACTGGAAGGGGTTCTTTTGAGTACAAAAAGTAGGCTTTATGGGTTTTCCTGCTTTGTATGTATGCTGTTCAATGAAGCACACATGCCAAGTTTGAAAAGCGAGGAAAAATGAAAAAATGTTCTTTGTTATGCCTACCTCAAGGAGGTATAAGATTTTGGCACAAATTGCTGTCTACCAATGTTTGTAGATAGGGACTTGATTCAAAACCCATGGGTGGCTGCATGGGAATGCCCATGCACCACCCATTGAACAATCCTTCAACACAAAATAACACAAAGCAGCACATAGCCCAACTTTGCAGTACTTTGGGATAATATCCAATGCAAATCCTGGTTTGCCTTGGATAGTAAATCCCACCCTAACACTTTACAGCAAGTTTGCATAACAGAATGTGTCTGCCTGCACAGGAAGACTTTCATCAGGAATGAAAAATGTCAGACTGGCTGCCATGTCATGGTGGGCTGCTCTGCATTATTTTTGTTTCTAAGAAACAAAACCGC
Source organism: Calotriton arnoldi (assembly GCA_963921515.1). NCBI lineage: Eukaryota > Metazoa > Chordata > Amphibia > Caudata > Salamandridae > Calotriton > Calotriton arnoldi. Next base: position 5,270,461 of record CAWUFW010000209.1, on the reverse strand, counting down.
AAGACAGGGTTTTGTTTCTAAGAAACAAAAATCAGTGGCCTTAATGATCATTGAGTTTTCTCTCTATGCATGGGAGCCATTGATGATTTACATTTCCTGGACCATCTGGAAGACTCAGACAGGTAAAATAAGGCTTACCTTAAATAGGGCAGCCCCGCCAATGCAGTAAAGACCTGTGCCTGTGGCAGACAGGCTATTGTCAATTATTGATCACCAGCAGAGGTACCTTCAGCAGTCAATCAGAAGTTCCCCCACCAATAAATGGGACAGGACCATGGGCAGGGCTATCTTTAGGGCAGTGCGACTGGTGTAGCCGCACCTGGAGCTGATTACAGGAGGGAGAAGGGTGCTGTGGTTAGAAATAACTTATGGTTATCAAAGCACCTGCTGTAGAGTTCCTTGTGTGTTCGGGCAACAATAAAAATATCAAGATAACTCTGCTGATTAATATTCCTACTGGAGAGAGATCAGAGTTTTGTCTAGTGGCTGTTTTAACTCACCATAAAGTAGTGCAGAGGGTTAATATGTCTGATAGAAAGAACGTGTACCATGGAGATCACAGGCCTGCATTTTATGTGGATAGCTCAGTGGGTTACTGCTTTTGTCTCAGAGATCCTTTTGTCACTTGCAGTTCATAAGTTACAGTCCTAATATAACACAGTGGCCTATGAACTTTCATCAAAGAGGTGCATGCAAACTGCATAGTATAGGTTAGAACCAGTGGTGGCTGCTGCCACTAAACCTTGGTGGTGCAGGGCAAGGAGGGGTGGGAGAGAACAGGGGATGAAAAAATAATAATTAAAAAAAAGAATGTACCTGCCGCTCCCAGACGCCTCCTCGATGCTATTCTGCTCTAGCTGCCTCGGTGCTCCTCTGCTCCCCTCCCCACCCAATCCAGACGCTGCTCTCATGCTTGAGAGAAGCTTCGGGATTGGTCTGAGCAGGCTGAAATTCTGCTCAGTTAGGGACAGGGAGCCTATGCCTTTTTTCCCACCCGGCTGTGCAAGACAGCTGGGTTGGAGAAATGTAAGTGAGCATGTCCGTTTGGCCACCTTAAGATGGCTGGCCAAACCGCCATGTGCACTTACAGTGTTCCTGCCAGTCCTTTTCCCTAGGCCTGGCTGCTGCTGATGCAGAGCATGGCCCAACTCCTCCCTAGACTCGGCCGAGTAAGTGAAAAATAAAATAATAATTAAATAGTTTTATTAACATTTCATTTGCTGCCTTTCAGCAGTGGGGCAACACTCCTCCACAAAAACGGAGGAGCCACCCCTGGTTAGAACATTATGTTTTCCCCCCGACTTTCATTATCCTACTGTTGCTAAGAAAGGGTTGTTTGGATAAAAATATATTTTTATTAGTAAAGCCAACCTCAACCCCTGTGGTATATTTTAAATCCTGATTTTGTGCTTCTCTAGACCAAACACTATTAAATATATACTGCCTACTAGTATGGATGACTTGATTCCTACACCTTGTAATCCTCATTGTCTTATGTAACATTTTGTATAGACTGAGTTTCACATGTTTGATTGATTGTCTCTGTATATGTGTGTGTGATGTAAAGTGCCCTGACAACCAACACTGATATGAGTAGGCCTATAAAACAAAGTAAATGAATGTGAGAGAGCTGCTAAGGAGAGATGAGGGGCACTGCTGAAGGGTGGTAGCGAGGGAATCCGTAGAGAAGGAGGTCATTGGGGCACGGAAATAAGGATTGTCTCACTTGACACCACCAGCGCTAAAGCCGGCCCTGACCTTGGGGTGAGGTGAGAACAGTGGCGGCTGGTGGAATTTGAAACTGGTGCGGCGTATGCAGGACGATTCAATGTATACGAGCGAGCGCAGCGAGCAAGCCCGACGGCAATAAGGGGGGTTCGGGGGAGTTCTCTTTAACTCTGGAAAAATATGCTCTAACCAGACTTCGGGAAGCACCCACAGCTGCTGGCTGTAACCAGTCATATTGAAATACATGCAGACAGGACTTTAAGTGACATGAAAAAAGTGGGTGCTCCCTATAAAGGAACATGCCAAATACATTTCTGTGATTCCCATTGTAGGCGAGTAGGATCTGCTTCACATGGGTACCCCCACTTTTTGCTGATGCTTCACTGTTTTTCGACCTTAGTCTGGCTGGGGCCCTGCTAATCAGAACCCCAGCTTAGCTGCTTCCTCTTTAAAATGGTTTCCATGTGCCTTAGGCACATCACTGATTGGAATCTGGAGTGCCCTTATAAGTCCCTAGTATAAGGTATACTATGTACCCCGGGCATAGGTACCTCAGAGGCCTACCAGGGGCTGCAGCATGTATTGTGCCACCCCTGGAAGGCCATCCAAACTGACACCACAGGTCTGCTACGGCAGCCTGGGTAAGGTGGTGCATGCATCCCTTACTGTGATATAGGCTACCTATATCACTACATACATACATACACACATATAAACCTATAAGTCACTCCTATGGCAGGCCTTATCAATCCTGAAGGCAGAGTGCGTGGTTCCTATGTGAGAGGGTGCCCCTGCATGAGCTGGGCCCCTCTGCAGCATTCGGAGACCCTTCTCTGATGCTGTTTGTAGTGCAGCCCGACCATATACTCTTAAGCGCATTATAACCTCGCGTTAAATGCTAACTTTGGGATGGCTGCACGGAAACATGTCATGTTTGGTGTCAAACATCTTGGAATACTACCCCCCGCCAGTTCTGGCAGCGGGGGTAGCATTCCACCCTTCTAGAGGAGAGACATGTACACACCGGTATACCCGGTACTGACTTTCCAGAGCCCTGGCATCACAAAATGGATGCCGCTGCCACAGACACGAGTCTGGCCTCCTGCTGCTGACCAAAACTCCGGCAGGGAGGCCTGGACAATAGGTTTCCTGTCCCAGGGAGGTGTAACCACCTCCCCAGACAGGATAGTGTGTTTTGGGGCTGGGCGGGAGCACTCTCTGGTGCTTTCAAGTCCTGCACTGGGGGCACATTTGGTGTCCCTGTGCATACCCCAGTTCAAACCGGCTCAGGGGCTTCCAGCCCCTGCTCTGGCGCGAAACTGGACAAAGGGAAAGGGGTGTAACCACCCCTCTGCCCTGACCCTTCCATAGGTGGGGCTACAGAGTATGTCCAACCCCCTACCTTAGTATAAGTAAGGGACCCCAGTCCTTAGGACTTTAGATTAACCTGGACGAAACTCTGACACAGAATCCTGGACCTTCGACGGTCTACTTCAAGATTAGAGGACTGAAGAATCTCCCTTGGGGTCAAGGAGTGACTCCCCTGCTTGGTAGGCACCAAAGAAGCAATTGTCCGGTCTGTATCGCTGAATCTCCCGTCGGACGCCGAATTCTTTGCATCACCAGAGGTGGATTTCCAGACTTCGCCGAGGCTGCCCTGAGTCCCCAGCAAAGCTGAGGCCCATAGCTGTCGTGGGTAACGTGGAACCGTGACCCCTGGACACCAAACGCATTTGCAAGTGCATCCTCTTCTGGGTGTCCCACGAAGTCGTGCTTTGGGCTCCGAGTAGCCCCAGCATCCAGCACTAACTGCACTAAAGATCACTGGCCTCCACTCCACGAGTGTCCTGTGAGCCAGTTCCACGTGCATCGACTTGAGGCTCCTTTGCAGTCGATGTTCCATTGGCTAGTAGGCCCTCCCGAAGGCCAATATTTTTCTGCTTGGGCTCCCTGGTTGCACCAGGTGTGTCCTAACTTACCCTCACTGGGTGAGTCCCCCAGACCTTGCTGGTCTGCAACATCGTCCTTCTTCCATTTCCATGAGACTTGCCGTTGCCAAGGCTTGTTGGGTCCAATCCGGTCGCCGACACCCCTGCAATCGACAGACGTCGTGGGACAGCTCGAATCCAGATCCTGGTCATCGTCAACGCCTCCTGGACCTCGTGGCTGAAGAGTCAAGACGACCGTCAACCTACCTGAAGCACTCGACATCGGTGGGCATCTGCTCATCGCCTTCCTGGTCACTGGCTAGTGACCCAGACTCTGTGCCCTCTGCTTTCAGGTTCTTCAGATCTTCGATCCACCTTTGGATCCACCCGAACACTTTCGACTTGGCCGCCAGCAGCACTTTGCAGCAGATCGCCATTGAAAGCGACGACGAAACCCGACCCCGAAAGACACCTATGCACCCGGCTCCCCTGGGTGAGGTAACTCGAGTACTCCGGTGCTCCCGTGGGTATTGACACTATAACAGCCTAGTTCTCAAAGGGTTTGCTCCAAGTCCTCCTCTAAGTGTCCCTTTTCTTTTAAATTCTAATCGCGACTTTCCCCATAGAAGTTAACGGCGATTCGCGGCTGTGTTCATACACTGCACGCGTCCCCCGTGGGTCCCCTGTGTCACTACCTTGGGTGGTTCCTTGTGGTCCAAGCACTTCTACAGGCTCTAGGCCTTGTGTCTAGCTCAGTCGTGGTTCTTATACCACTTTATTGGTATATGGTTTGGTACGCCCCTGGGGCTCAAACGTGTATTTGTGCTATTACTGTAGATAACTAACTTATAATTTATGTACTTCGAACTCTAGCCTCATAAAGAGACTAGAGGGGTGTGTTTAGTAATAAATACATGTATTTTGAATATATACCTGGTGTGGTCCTCTTTCATTTGGTCACTCAAGAGATTATAGACTGGTAAAACAAGCTGCTTTACATTCCTTCAAGACTTAGCCTTCAGGCTGCTCTCCATAGCTACCACTAGGATAGCTTTCAATAAAGGTTGTCTTTAACCTATCTCCAATAAGGGGTTGTTTGGACTGGCGCAAGGTGCCCACTATAATTAGTGGACAGCATATGCCAGGCCAACTTCTCACATTGGTGTGCAGCGTGTGGGATTCCAGCTTGCTATTGTTTTACCAGATAATCTCAATTGAATTGATCAACTGAAAACCACTAAGGGTACCTAAGGTACATATAAATCAAGCTTAGTAATACAGTAAGTTCTACTGAACTTAGAGTTGTGTGTTAAGGGATAGCACACCCTTTCTACAACTCAAGAGAGTTTAGTAGGCCACACTAGAGTAGGTAGTGCATACACCACACCTCACTAGTAATGTCTTCAAAGCCAGGACCCAGTGAGTCCTTGCCAGAAGCCAGTGGGCTTCTTCCCTCCAAGTATGATAAACTCCCATTCTTGGAATTGAGAGCATTATGCAATACTAGGAAGTTGAAGGCAGGCAAAAGTGCCAGCACCCAACACCTCAGAGAGGTGTTACTAGCTGATGATCTCAGCAGGCCCATAGGGTCTGAAGGGGTAGGCAAAGAGGGTGGGGCAGAAGATGAGGAAGGGGCCAGGGGTGAAGAAACCCAGGCCCCCCCCTCTGAAACTGGCCAGGAAGGTGAAAATGACCTTGTCCTGGAAAACCCAATTCCTCCTGTGGAGGAGGAGGGGGAGCATCAGTCTGACCTCCCCTTTGTCCCCCCAGGAAGAGTTCTGAGTGTGCCCAGAAGGTCTAGGTCTCCTTCTCAGGAGTCTAACCACTCTGACACCTCAATAGGGACCTCTGTCTCCTCTCATAGGAGGGAATCCTCTCATGAGAGGAGAAAGAGACTGATTCAGTATGAGCAAACTCAGCTTGAACTCAGGAAACAGCAATTGGCTATAGACAGGGAGTCCCTAGATCTCTATAGAGAGAGACAAAAGTTGGGACTAGAGTCCCATGGTGGCAGCAGTTTCCCCAAAGATAGGGAAAGGTCTTATGACCATAGAAACCTGAGCAAGATTGTCCCTCCCTACCAGAGTGGGGATGACATCCACAAATGGATAACTGCTCTAGAGAGGGCCTGTAAAGTACAGAGGGTCCCTCAGGAGCAGTGGGCAGCAATCTTGTGGCTCTCCTTTGCAGACAAAGGTAGAGATAAGCTCCTCACTGTTAGAGAGGAGGATGCTGATAATTACAAAGTCTTGAAGAGTGCTCTAATTGATGGGTTTGGCCTAACCACTGAACAATACAGGTTAAAGTTCAGGGATACCAAAAAGCACAGACTCAAGACTGGGTGGACTTTGTTGATTGTTCTGCCAAGGCTCTGGAAGGTTGGTTATTGGGCAGTAAGGTATGTGACTTCACAGGATTGTACAATCTGATCATGAGGGAGCAGATTCTTAATAACTGTCAAAATCAGCTGTTGCATCAGCACCTGGTAGACTCTGATCTGACCTCTCCCCAAGAATTGGGAAAGAAGGCAGACAAATGGGTCAGAACCAGGGTGAAGCAGAAGGTACAGAACCAAGGTGGTGACCCTAAGAAGCAAGATTCAAAAACCTCTGATAAGGGTGGGGAGAAGGGTAAAGATCAAAAGTCTTCACAAGGCCCCCAAAAATCTTCTTCAGGTGGGGATTCATAGTCTACCAAAGGGAAAGGCCAAAGGAAACCATGGTGCAAGGTCTGTAAGCAAAAGACCCACTGGACCAGTGATTGCACCAAGTCCAAAGACTCTACTCCAGCCCCCACCAATGCCCCTAAGGTACCTGCTCCCCCTAGTGCAGTTACAGTTGGTGGTGGGACTACACAAGCCAAGGGTTTAGTAGGGTTGACCCTGGGTAAAGAGATGAGCTCTGACCTAGTCAGAGAACTCACTCAGGCTGTCCTAGTCTGTGATGGAGGCATGGATATGACCTCCTCTGTGAGTCCCAGTAATCTGGGCAAGTACAGACAACAGCCCTTAATCAATGGAAGAGAGGCTTTGGCATTTAGGGACACAGGGGCAAGTGTCACCATGGTGACACAAGACCTTGTGAATCCTGGGCAGATTATACTTGGTGAAATGTACCAAGTGACCAATGCTAGCAACGTCAGAACAGACCATACTCTGGCAGTTGTTAACTTCTCCTGGGGAGGGGTTACTGGCCTTAAGAAGATTGTGGTAAGTGCAGACCTACCCGTTGAATGCTTGCTTGGCAATGACTTAGAAACTTCAGCTTGGGCAGAAGTGGAGCTCAGGACCCATGCAGAAATGCTGGGGATCCCTGCAGATGTGTTTGCTGTGACCAGGTCACAAGCCAAAATGTCTAACATTTCACAGGCCTTGGATTCTGGAATAATGGACCAAGTGCCCTCCAAGAAGAGGAGTAGTAGGGTAAAGGCAGTGCCTTCCCCCTTGGCTCAGAAGGAAGATCAGTCCCTTGAGGGGGATGATCTCAGTCCTGAGGAAGGAACTGTCCCAGAGGAGCTTGAACCTGACCAGGTTGAGTTCTTGGGGACAGGGGCCCTTCCAGGGCAGATCTGAGCCAGGAGCAGCAGAGCTGCCCCTCTCTTGAACCCCTCAGACAGCAAGCTGCTGCTGAGGCTGCTGGGAAAGCTAGTGGTCCCCATACTGTGTATTGGGATGATGGACTCTTGTACTCAGAGTGTAGAGACCCCAAGCCTGGTGCTACCAGGAGGTTGGTTATACCTCTGAAGTTCAGGGGCTTCCTATTGACCCTAGCCCATGATATTCCCTTAGCAGGTCACCTGGGCCAGAACAAGACTTGGGACAGAATTGTCCCTCACTTTCACTGGCCCCACATGTCTGAAGACACCAAGGAGTTTTGTCGCTCCTGTGTAACCTGCCAGGCCAGTGGCAAGGCAGGTGGCACTACAAAGGCCCCCTGATACCACTACCTGTGGTGGGGGTTCCCTTTGAAAGGGTGGGGATTGACATTGTTGGTCCCATGGATCCCCAAACAGCATCTGGGCACAGGTTTATCCTGGTGGTAGTGGATCATGCCACCAGGTACCCAGAGGCTATTCCCCTTAGGACCACTACAGCACCTGTGGTGGCAAGGGCCCTCCTGGGAATTTTCTCAAGAGTGGGCTTCCCTAAGGAGGTTGTATCAGACAGAGATGCAAACTTTATGTCTGGATACTTAAAAGCAATGTGGAAGGAGTGTGGAGTGACTTACAAGTTCACCACACCCTATCACCCACAATGCAATGGTTTAGTTGAGAGATTCAACAAAACCTTGAAGGGCATGATTAAAGGGCTCCCAGAAAAGCTTAGGCGAAGATGGGACATACTCTTGCCCTGCCTTTTATTTGCGTACAGGGAGGTGCCTCAAAAGAGGGTTGGCTACAGCCCTTTTGAACTTTTGTTTGGTCACCCTGTCAGGGGTCCATTGTGCTTGGTGAAGGAAGGATGGGAGTTACCTCTCAAGCCCCCAAAGCAAGACATAGTGGACTATGTACTTGGTCTCCGCTCCCGGATGGCTGAGTATATGAAAAAGGCAATTAAAAACCTTGAGGCTAGCCAGGAACTTCAAAAAGCCTGGCATGACCAAAAGGCTGTACTGACTGTTTACCAGCCAGGACAGAAGGTGTGGGTGTTGGAGCCAGTGGCCCCAGCAGCTCTCCAAGACAAATGGAGTGGACCCCATACCATTGTTGAACAGAAGGGTGAGGTTACCTATTTGGTGGACCTAGGAACACCCAGGAGTCCCCACAGGGTTCTCCATGTCAACAGGTTAAAACCATATGTGGACAGGGCAGACATGGGCTTGCTCATGGCTACTGATGAGGGACAGGAGGAAGAGAGTGACCCACTCCCTGACCTGCTCTCACAGAACCCTGGTGATGGGTCAGTGGATGGTGTAGCCTTGGCAGGCAGCCTCACTACCCAGCAGCAGACTGATTGCAGACAGGTGCTCAATCAGTTCAGACACATATTCTCACTGACACCCAGTCAGACTACCTGGTGCACTCATGAAGTGGACACTGGGGACAGTCTGCCTATTAAAAATAAGATTTATAGGCAACCTGACCATGTCAGGGACTGTATCAGGACAGAAGTCCAGAAGATGTTGGATTTGGGAGTTATTGAACCCTCAGATAGCCCTTGGGCTAGTCCAGAGGTCCTTGTGCCAAAACCTCACACCAATGGTGGGAAAAGAGAGATGAGGTTTGTGTGGACTACAGGGGTCTCAATGCAGTCACTAGGACTGATGCCCATCCAATACCAAGGGCAGATGAGCTAATAGACACGTTGGCCTCAGCCAAGTATCTAAGCACATTTGACCTGACAGCTGGCTACTGGCAGATCAGACTAGCTGATGGTGCAAAGCCAAAGACAGCATTCTCAACCCCTAGTGGGCATTATCAATTTGTGGTGATGCCCTTTGGTCTGAAGAATGCACCTGCCACTTTTCAGAGGTTGGTAAATACAGTCCTTACAGGTCTTGAAGCCTATAGTGCAGCATATCTAGATGCTATTGCTGTCTTTAGCTCCACCTGGGAGGATCACCTGGTCCACCTCAGAAATGTTTTACAGGCCCTGCAGAAAGCAGGCCTGACTATCAAGGCCACCAAGTGCCAGATAGGGCAGAGTCAGGTTGTGTACCTGGGCCACCTTGTGGGTGGATTCCAGGTTCAACCACTGCAGAGCAAGATCCAGACCATCATGGACTGGACTGCTCCAACTACCCAGACTCAGGTGAGAGCCTTCTTAGGCCTGACTGGGTACTATAGGAGATTTGTCAAGGGGTATGGATCAATAGTGACACCCCTGAATGACTTAACTTCCAAGAAAATGCCCAAAAAGGTTCAGTGGACAGTTAGCTATCAAAAGGCATTTGATGACCTAAAGCAGGCCATGTGCACTGCTCCCATTCTACAGAGTCCTGATTACTCCAAGAAGTTCATTGTTCAAACTGATGCATCTGAATTGGGGGTAGGGGCTGTACTGTCACAATTGAATGATGAAGGTCAGGATCAGCCAGTAGCTTTTATTAGCAGAAGGCTGACCCCTAGAGAGAAACGTTGGTCAGCCATTGAGAGGAGGCCTTTGCTGTGGTCTGGGCTCTGAAGAAGTTGAGGCCATACTTGTTTGGTACTCACTTCCTTGTTCAAACAGACCATAAGCCCCTCTTATGGCTAAAACAAATGAAGGGTGAAAACCCCAAACTGCTTAGGTGGTCCATTTCCCTACAGGGGATGGACTTCACAGTGGAACATAGACCTGGGAGTAACCATGCCAATGCAGATGGACTCTCTAGGTACTTCCACTTAGAACATGAAGACTTAACTGGGCAAGGTTAGTTTAATGTCCCTACGTTTGGGGGGGTTGTGTAGGAGAGTAGGATCTGCTTCACATGGGTACCCCCACTTTTTGCTGATGCTTCACTGTTTTTCGACCTTAGTCTGGCTGGGGCCCTGCTAATCAGAACCCCAGCCTAGCTGCTTCCTCTTTAAAATGGTTTCCATGTGCCTTAGGCACATCACTGATTGGAATCTGGAGTGCCCTTATAAGTCCCTAGTATATGGTATACTATGTACCCCGGGCATAGGTACCTCAGAGGCCTACCAGGGGCTGCAGCATGTATTGTGCCACCCCTGGAAGGCCATCCAAACTGACACCACAGGTCTGCTACGGCAGCATGGGTAAGGTGGTGCATGCATCCCTTACTGTGATATAGGCTACCTATATCACTACATACATACACACATATAAACCTATAAGTCACTCCTATGGCAGGCCTTATCAATCCTGAAGGCAGAGTGCGTGGTTCCTATGTGAGAGGGTGCCCCTGCATTAGCTGGGCCCCTCTGCAGCGTTCGGAGACCCTTCTCTGATGCTGTTTGTAGTGCAGCCCGACCATATACTCTTAAGCGCATTATAACCTTGCGTTAAATGCTAACTTTGGGATGGCTGCACGGAAACATGTCGTGTTTGGTGTCAAACATCTTGGAATACTACCCCCCGCCAGTTCTGGTGGCGGGGGTAGCATTCCACCCGTCTAGAGGGAGAGACATGTACACACCGGTATACCCGGTACTGACTTTCCAGAGCCCTGGCATCACAAAATGGATGCCGCTGCCACAGACACGAGTCTGGCCTCCTGCTGCTGACCGAAACTCCGGCAGGGGAGGCCTGGACAATAGGTTTCCTGTCCCAGGGAGGTGTAACCACCTCCCCAGACAGGATAGTGTGTATTGGGGCTGGGCGGGAGCACTCTCTGGTGCTTTGAAGTCCTGCACTGGGGGCACATTTGGTGTCCCTGTGCATACCCCAGTTCAAACCGGCTCAGGGGCTTCCAGCCCCTGCTCTGGCGCGAAACTGGACAAAGGGAAAGGGGTGTAACCACCCCTCTGCCCTGACCCTCCCATAGGTGGGGCCACAGAGTATGTCCAACCCCCTACCTTAGTATAAGTAAGGGACCCCAGTCCTTAGGACTTTAGATTAACCTGGACGAAACTCTGACACAGAATCCTGGACCTTCAACGCTCTACTTCAAGATTAGAGGACTGAAGAATCTCCCTTGGGGTCAAGGAGTGACACCCCTGCTTGGCAGGCACCAAAGAAGCAATTGTCTGGTCTGCATCGCTGAAGCTCCCGTCGGACGCCAAAGTCTTTGCATCACCAGAGGTGGATTTCCAGACTTCCCCGAGGCTTCCCTGAGTCCCCAGCAAAGCTGAGGCCCGTAGCTGTTGTGGGTAATGTGGAACCGTGACCCCTGGACACCGAACGCATTTGCAAGTGCATCCTCTTCTGGGTCTTCCACGAAGTCATGCTTTGGGCTTCGAGTAGCCCCAGCCTCCAGCACCAACTGCACCAAACACCACTGGCCTCCAATCAACGAGTGTCCTGTGAGCCAGTTCCACGTGCATCGACTTGAGGCTCCTTCGCGGTCGCTAGTCCGTTGGCTAGTAGGCCCTCCCGAAGGCCAATCTTTTTCTGCTTGGGCTCCCTGGTTGCTTCAGGTGTGCCCTGACTTTCCCTCACTGAGTGAGTCCCCCAGACCTTGCTGGTCTGCAACATCGTCCTTCTTCCATTTCCACAAGACTTGCCGTTGCCAAGGCTTGTTGGGTTCAATCCAGTCGCCGACACCCCTGCAATCGACAGACGTTGTGGGACAGCTCGAATCCAGCTCCTGGTCATCGTCGACGCCTCCTGGACCTCGTAGCTGAAGAGTCAAGACGACCGTCAACCTACCTGAAGCACTCGACATCGGTGGGCATCTGCTCATCGCCTTCCTGGTCACTGGCTAGTGACCCAGACTCTGTCCCCTCTGCTTTCAGGTTCTTCAGATCTTCGATCCACCTTTGGATCCACCCGAACACTTTCGACTTGGCCGCCAGCAGCACTTTGCAGCAGATCGCCATTGAAAGCGACGACGAAACCCGACCCCGAAAGACACCTATGCACCCGGCTCCCCTGGGTGAGGTAACTCGAGTACTCCAGTGCTCCCATGGGTATTGACACTAGAACAGCCTAGTTCTCAAAGGGTTTGCTCCAAGTCCTCCTCTAAGTGTCCCTTTTCTTTTAAATTCTAATCGCAACTTTCCCCATAGAAGTTAACGGCGATTCGCGGCTGTGTTCATACACTGCACGCGTCCCCCGTGGGTCCCCTGTGTCACTACCTTGGGTGGTTCCTTGTGGTCCAAGCACTTCTACAGGCTCTAGGCCTTGTGTCTAGCTCAGTCATGGTTCTTATACCACTTTATTGGTATATGGTTTGGTACGCCCCTGGGGCTCAAACTTGTATTTGTGCTATTACTGTAGATAACTAACTTATAATTTATGTACTTCGAACTCTAGCCTCATAAAGAGACTAGAGGGGTGTGTTTAGTAATAAATACATATATTTTGAATATATACCTGGTGTGGTCCTCTTTCATTTGGTCACTCAAGAGATTATAGACTGGTAAAACAAGCTGCTTTACATTCCTTCAAGACTTAGCCTGAAGGCTGCTCTCCATAGCTACCACTAGGATAGCTTTCAATAAAGGTTGTCTTTAACCTATCTCCAATAAGGGGTTGTTTGGACTGGCGCAAGGTGCCCACTATAATTAGTGGACAGCATATGCCAGGCCAACTTCTCACACCCATAGTGTGCCATCAGACCGGTATTTTAGTTTCTCTCTGAGATGTAATTTTACCCAGATAAATGGCACAGCAACTGACATACGCCTAAAGCATGTCAGTATGATTGGCTTTGTCACTGGGTGTTAGCTGTTTAAGATAAATGAGTAACAACAATGATTTCTTATAAATAATTAACATTGAAAATGTTTAAATTCTGAAAGTCTGAAATAGTGAGTCTGTGAATTAAATAGCATTGAGGCCTGTGGAAGGAGTTTTGGCCTTCAATTATGTGTGCTTTATGTTAGATATATATCCTCTTTTTCTCTGCATATCTTGTCCATCTGCACATCTTCAACCCCCTCTCTTTCCTCTTCAGCATCCTCTTTTCACTCTTCCCCGAATACCCTTCCTCACATCTCTGTCACTTCACCGCCCCCAACATGCACTGCACTCCCTCAAATATAAGCACTTTAATTTCTCTTACTTTTGCCTTGCAAATATTTTGACATCAGTGTACCCCCTTCACACACATTTCCACAGAATTTCAGTTGCAAATGGAATACACAAATATTGTTCTGTGTGCTCTGCAGAGAGGCCAACCCACTGACAGGCACTTTGTTTGGCTTTAGCCTTAGCGCCTGCGGGCTCAATCAAAGCCCCTCATAAACACCTGGCATGGCTCAAGCCTCAAAGTATGCACAGAAAACAATACATATAAACAACAACATTATAAAATAGCTAACTCGTGGGGAATGCAAGATCAAGCAAACATGTAAAATAAGAGAGGAATAAATCGCTGAAATGCACTCCCTCGACGTTTTTAACATTCATTGTTTGCAAGTCAGTCCATGTTTTTGGCATCAGTGTTAACTTAGGGGCATGTACACAGGGCCAGTTTTAATGCCATACATCAGAGGACTGGCCACTGTAAGCACATGTTACACAGTAAGCACATATCTCTCGCTTTGGGCCTGACTCTGATATTTGGAGCCATTTCACAAGGGAGCAAATGCCGCAGCTGAGGTGTGAAGAACCCATTTCTGCCCAGAGGGTTCCACTTACAAAAGATGACACCCCCCAAACAAATGGTTAGTTCAAAGTTCTGCTTTACTATCTACACCGGTTATGCTTACAAGTTGGTTCCCAAGTGCTCAGCAAAGCAAATAAGGGCCCCTGCAAAACAGGAGTCTGTTTTCACACAGCAAACTGTTACTTTTCAACACATACTCTCGTGAAGAGAGAGCCTTAGTACAGGGACCTCCACAAGTAGCATTACCGTAGCACCGGTACTTGGGTTTTTCTGTTGCTTCCTATGGTATAGGCTCTTTCCATTTCTGAAGTGGATATTTCGTATCTCTTACTCTTTTTTGGACACTAGCAGAATGGTTTATTGAGGGCTTGGTCTACTGCTTGTGTGCTCACCGAGGTGCTAAGATAAGGCATGTCTCGTACTCATTTCATTGGCTGGGAGACATGGATAGACACAAGCAGAGATCATGAGTAGGCCTTTCATGTTTCTCTCTTTCTGTGTCCCCTCCAATGTATTGTTTTGACAATTCTCTGGACGATTCTCAGTCTGGGACTCCTTGATCAGCCAATTACCCAATGATTTGCTTGCAGCTTCAGTCTCTGATTGAGGCCACTGTGCAAGAAGTTCTGGACATGCACTAGCCTATCATGGCCCCTTCTCTGCCACCTTCTTCTCTCTGCCTTAGGACACAAGAAGGGTAGGGGTACTGCTGCTCCAATTGAGGAGGATGAAGACAATGTGGAATTTGAGACTTTGGGTAAATATCTGAGAAGTAAGGTGTTTGCAAAGGTGATAGTTCACATTCAAGACACTTCTAGAGGTTCCTGCAGCCTATGCTTTGGATGCTTCTGTCCAACAGGCAGACAATGCTGTCAGTCGCACAAGCCAATCTGTAGTCCTGGTCTCCTATTCTTAAGCAGCATTCATTCCACTATTCTGCATAATGAGTGTGGAACCCGAGATGGTTGTATCCCCTCCTAGGTTTTAAGGAACAATTTCTAAATACCTTAAAAAGTGACTTTATTTGATTAGTCAGGGTGCATTCATGTAGCAATGGTATTTGTTTCTGCTTTGATCCTATTAAGAAAGACGAGTCTGCCGCAACAAGGATTTATTCTTCTGATAGGTTCTCAATAAGAGCTCATAGTTTGCGGAGTGTACTGTTGGATCACTGCTTCAATCCTTGATTGTGGCTATGAAGGGAAGGACTGTGGCCTTCTTCTGGAATTGATGGAGAAAGCAGCTGTCATCTGATGTGGCTTTCGATGTTCGGAAAGCTGCAGAAATGACAGTATGGTCAGTTCTAGCAGGAAGTAAGCAATGTCGAATGAAATTATGGAAAGGGGAAGCATCTCAAAAAACTTTGCTGCTTTAAGTTCCTTTTTTGACTTGAAATGAAAATTTCTGGGTCAAAAGCTGGCTGAAGTCATTGTGGAGGTTCCTATCAGTAACCTAATGTCTGTCTTCAGATACACCCAAGCAAAAGCCAGCATGACTTTAAATAACTTCCATTGCCAAATTCTATACAGGTTCTCCTTTCTGCTTTCAGCTTTCATTCAGGGTTGGGATAATTTTGTTTCCAAACCTTAGGTGAAGTAATTGGTCTGCAAAGGCTACCTTAAAGACCTTGTGACAATCCTTCTGACCCTGTGCAGAAGGAATTCTGACAAAAGGATGTGTTGGACCTTTCAAACAAGAAAGCAATCGTTCCTGTACCAGTGAAGGATTGGTGTCTGGGAATTTACTTCCATCTGTTTCTAGTTCCAAGCCTGAGATAGCATTTCAGCTAATAATCAATCTTAAGGGAGTGAACCCCTTTATGACAGAGATTCAGATAGTATCTATGGAGGAAATTAATGATTTTCGAACTTCCATAGACTTGGAGGATGTTTCTTATTCACACATATCAATTCACAGATAGAGAACTGTTATTTGTAGGCCTAAAACTCAGCAAACTTGTCAGTCAAATTTAGAAAGTTGGATATATCTGGACTGATAGTTTGTGCACCACCTTTGAACTTACATATCCAAAAATAGACAAATCTGAATGGAGAGATTTTTTTCTTTTTTTGTTCATGTTGGTTGCCTGGTAACAAAGCTCAGACCACAGACCCAAAGCACTCAAATTGGGTAGCTGCAACTTGAACACAAATGTTGCAGCTGCAATTACAGGACATGGGACATGGGGACTCGGGCCCTGTGTCCTGTAAAAAAAATAGGTGTGCCAAAAGGGCCTAGCAGAGCATCCTCTGACCCCCTACCTCAGGTGGGTGGGCCCCAAACTCCCTGGTTATAAAATAAAAATAAACTGTGTAATTTTCTGAAGAAATTATAGATCAAAACAGTGGCAGGGTCACTTGCGCAAACTCATTACTTATTCCCTCCTGTACATAGAAAAACAATTTCAAAGTAGGTGCTCCAAGGAAGTGGGCTGCCACTATTGCCCACAGATATGGACGGGGTAAACCCAGTCCTGAACTAGACTACACAGTTTCCCGAGCACCCCAAAGTAAAGAAATGTCCAAGTCTTCTTATATCCAAAAAGTTTATTCCTTCCGGATTCTTCAATTTTCAAGTGTTTTCATCTTCTAATATAACCTCCAGATTTAGCCAGCCAACACGTGTTTCGTCAGTCAATCTATGTTCTTACATTTCTGACTTCATCAGGGCTATAAGTAAACAAACACAGGAGTCTATACTCCTATTTGTACATCACATCATTCCTCCACCAACACCGTATTTAAGTGAAAATCGGAAAGTATAATCATTGAATATGTGATCTTATTCTATAAAGAGGGATTCATCTATATGCTAAAGAAGCACATAATACTGTATATAAGAAGGTATTCTTAACAATCTGAACCACATTTATACATGTATCACTTTAAAGAATATAATTTTTACATTCCATTGATAAAAAGAGGGAAATAACTTCTGGGCATGCCAATATAAATTAAAAGAAAAACGGGAAAAAGAGGAACACCGTGTACAGCAATAAACAATTATGAAACCGAGTGTGTGTCCAATTCAACAATACAAATTGATGGTCGAGCTCACCTTCATAAATAAGTTATAGAAAAGTAGTTACAGGTAGTAATGTCCTCATACTATCTGCTTCCTCTGTAGTATCATTTGTTGGACTTAAACTACCTATAAACAATCACACCATCAGCTCCATACTCAGTAATGCAAATCCTATTACATTTACAAACATTACAACTACCAATGTCTACATTTTTAATGTCTGCTGGAAATGCAATTCGGAATGGACATTATGTCCAGAGCTCGCAGTACACAGTACTGCCGAGTTGCAAGATTAATAATATCACGCATCGTATTTAAATAACTAACGGAGTAAGACATCCCATACTCCAGGACACTGTACCATAATATACGAACAGTACTCTGAGGCTCTTAATCCGTAAATCAACATAATAACAACTTACTCGGACAATCAGAGAGTGCTCTATATTTAGTTGCGAGTGGCATGGTAAATGTGTGCCATTTAAGTTTAACCTCAGATAATCCGTATGCTTCTGTAATTAAAAACATGCTATCGAGTCATATTACGTTTGCTGTTCATATATTAACAAAGTTTATCTCTCATGTGATCCTAATTATTAACCTGCACAATCAAAGCAGTTGATCAATATTCCTTAGTAAGTTCGTTAATCATTCTCACCCGACTATTTCAATGTTACCGCCAGTGTTAGCCTCAAAATTTAAAATATCATTGTACATTAATATATCATCCCGATGTCGAAGTAAACATCCAATATCCAACTCTACCACAATAAAAGGACAGCACCATAAAGCTCTAGGTTCCTAACATTAAAATAAACATGTAGTGATGACTTACTCGGACAGTCGGAGAGTGCTCCATGTTTCGTTTCGAATGGCGTGATGAACGAGCGCCATCTTTGTTTTTCCTTTTATAGTCTGCATTTTTCAATTAAAAACGGACTATCAAGTCATATCAAATTCACTCGACAGAAATTAGCAAATTAAAATCCTCGGTGATTCTAGGTAATAGCCTACACACATAAAGCAATATTTTTGCAAAGTTTTCGTCAAGTTTACAAAACGTCCTCACCCGACTATTCCAATATGGCCGCCATCGACTTCTCCAAACTTTACTCGAGTGTACTACGTATAACGTGCCCAATAGCATGTGAACAAAGACAAATAGTAGAATTTGTTTAAACCTGTGAACACTAATCAAGATTGAAAGTACAAAAAAAAATTTCATTGATGAGCTCGATCAACAAGATGTCAGAGTCTTTTCTTCATAAGACAGATTATTTACAATATTGTTTCATTTCCATTTTTTTATATCTATTCTAAACTACAGACCCTATAGATTCCACGTAGGTACTCTATAGATAGATACATCAAAATCAGAGAACAAATTACTCATTACATAACATAACCACAAAGGACTTGGCATATGTAATACAATCAAAGTAATTCTGTATCAAAATATTATTAAAAACTATCTGTTGAATATACATATTCAAAATATGCATATACCCATATCATAATTCATCAAGACACTAAAACCAAAGCACTCCATCCATTATATCATCAATTTCTGTATAAGTTATAAATAGTTATACAGTACTACACATCATTGTTTATTTGTTAATCACAATTAAAGAAAATACTGCATTTCATGATCTAAATTCAATCCTTGTTCTACGGATTTAAGAGTCATAATCCATCGTGCCTCATTCTGCCTTAACATAAGCTCTCTATTACCTCCTCTGGGGTCACTTGATATCATCTGGAGCCCATGATAGCGAAATTCAATATGTCTCCCCTGTGCTCGGGAAACTGTGTAGTCTAATTTTCTGAAGAGTTCGGGAGTCCCAAGGCTGGGTTTGCAGCATCCGAGTGTTGCCTTTGTAGTGTGATTCATGGTGTGTATTCGTTTTCTGTAGATTAAGGATTGAGGTCTTACCCAGAACTGGTGGCTTTGTGATTTATTTATTTTTGGGTGACTTTGTGAATCAAAACTGAAACATCACAATCATAATTGTGCTTAACTGTGTGTTTTTTCCCCAATTTTTCCTTGCATATTTTAAGGTGTTCTAACCCAAGTAACCCATAACGTAACGTTTTTTTCATTGAATATTTACACTAACACGGGCAAAAGAAAGGGGTTGTAGTCACTGCAGGCAGATGGTGATGAAAGTGTGTCTGATGTTAAAATCCACAATCAGAACATTGAAACGCTACTTGTCACCTCTCGTCATGGGGCAGGGGGCGTGGGGGCTGTGGCTTTTTTTGGTTTTAGTGCTACAAGAATTTCTCCTTAATGTATGTTTTAATAACATCGATGGAGCATAGCAGCCGTGCTGTACGCTTTCCGGGTGCTGCTGGAGTCAGTGTCAAATGTAACATTTCAAAACGTTCAGTGCCGCCGCCCCTGCGGTTGTGCCGTTGCTGCAGGACTGAGAAAGCCACACTGGGAACTGGCTGCACCCTAGGGGGTGGAGTGACAACGACTATCGCCCCTTCAAATGACACCCTACTCCCATTCCTTACTACAACGTGTTCCTCAAAAGACTGACCATGCATCGACTCAAGACAAAACAAGGCCCATTAACCAAATCCAAGATATCCTCAAACCAACAAGTCTTTAAATCAGACGGACTACATCCCAGAATCAGAACATACGTCTCTAATTTTGACGCATGCACTTCAATAAAACAGATTTTCCTTTTCATTGCATCTCAGTGCCAACTGCTGTTAAACAGATCTCATTTGTCTGCGAAGCTTAACCCTGAAGGAACAAACGGCATTTCGAAAGCCTATCTTTGGGCTGTCATTAAATGCGTTTCACCTGAAGTGGGGTAATATTTGCCGCAACTGACCTATTCATAGCTTTCAATTTGACACATGTGGCTTGTAAAAATTAGCAGGACTGGTATGTTACACATAACAAGGGATATTTGACAGCTATGACCTAGAACTGTGTTTGGGTCTGGCCACCCTTTTGAAAGGGCCGGAAAGAACAAGTATTCCGCATGACCTCACAGGAGGCTAAGCTCTGGAGAAAGCCTCGTGCAGAATTGTTTAATTGCGGCCTGAGCACATTAAACCAAGTTCACGCTGTATACACGCAAGCACTTGCTGTTTACAGGGCCTCAACTTTGACACTGAGGTATTTATGTCACTCACTGGCAGCGTTCTAGGGTAATATGCACACCTGTCTGATGGCCGCCAAAGTGTTCTCAGGCGCATCGTGAGCTCGTCCGCGGTGAGCGATCACAGACACCATTCCCTGGGGCTTCAGCACCAGCTGCGCCCGAGGCACGGGAGGGAACCTAAAAGTTACCAGCAGGAAGTAGAGAACACCGGTAATCACGGAGGAATTGAAGAGGTTGCGACTGAGCAACAACAGCAGCAGGAAAATTGAGGTGAAAGAGGCCAGCAACCCCTCGTGCCACAGCATGGTGCCCACCTCAAGTTTGCAGTCGCGGGGGGGGTCGCGTGGGGGTGCGGGCCGGGAGTTTAATTAAAATAAAATAAAAATCTTACCTGGTCCGCGCTGCCTCGGGTCCGTTGGCGCCGGAACAGCCGCATCAGCATCACTGCTGGCAAGTGGCAACCCCTCTCAGCCAATCCTGGCGCTGCTCCAGCAGCGCCAGGATTGGCTTAGAGCAGGGTTACTCGCCGCCCGCCTGCCCATTAGGAGACCGAGGTTTGAGCCGTTGCTCAACCCTCGCTCTCCTAATGGGCATGCGCCAGCCTGAGCAGACACTAGTACGCATGACTGGGCACGGCGGAAAAATTCGCCGACCTTCACAAGTCATGCGCACTTGTGTTGCTGCCTGCCCCTGGTCTGACAATGCCTGTCAGTCAACATGACGCCAGACCGCCCACCCCCTTCAGACTCTGAAGGGGGTGGGCGGTCCGACGTCATGCTGACTGACATGATTGTCAGTTCTCCCTCAGCGTCTCTGAGCTTAAGTAAACTGAGAGTTTACTTAAGTTCAGAGACGCCGAGGGAGCTGCGGGCGCGGGCGGCTTGTGGGGCAACGCCCCAGCGCCCTAATGGACGCACCGCCACTGGGTGAGAAGGAGCCCGACAGATATGCAGCTGGACTTCCACTCAGCCAAACCCTACATAATTCCAACATGAGTTTCTCTTTTCATGTAAACATCTGTGAAATGTTTTGGCAGTCATATGGATGCATTTTTATCTGGTGAATGAAAAGTACCTTTTATTTTTTATTCATATTATTACTATTATTACATATTGTATACAAGATCTCTTTATTATATATCAAGAGATATGTTTACTTGCTACTCTATAGGTGCTGCTCAGCACATTGCTTTTCTAAATGGCTTCCACCTAAACAATTGAACAATTTACTCACTGGGTAGGTATGTAAGTATGTATTGGCAGTCCGTGTATGAAAGGCTCCTTCCTAATATTGAATACATAAATAACAATAAAAGAAGCTTAATAATTTCCAGTATACTGCATTTTGTTTTCCCGACTCGATCAATATTGTCTGGCTATGACCCTGAGTTGTTAATTATTAAAACACCTCACACATTTGAAATACACCAGAGTGGTGTGGAAGAAGCAACACAGACTAGTGATATTTAATTTTCCCACTGAGGACTCTATCAATATTTCACTCTTGGAAATGTATCTTCATTTGGGAAACAGAAAATGACCTCCTTGACATATTTATGAGCAATAATGACCAAGTGTGAGGACAGACTCGGGTAGTTAATGGCAGAGAGATGAATCTCCCCTTCTCCCTCAGTCTGGACCCCTTATAAGGCAGGGATGCTTGAAAACACACATATGTTGCTGTCATTGTAATGAACGTAGGCTAAGCATGTATACGCTAATGTGCCTTGCTTTAAGCACAAGCCAATTTCGGGAAGGAGGACAGGACATCTCAGTGCATTTACAGAATTTCACGTTTCGAACACTGTGGGCTTGTTAAACCTTTTCCCACCAAACTTTGCGATTGATAAATATTCTGAGCATCAGAACAGACCCAGCAAAGTATATGCTTCAGCTGAAAAACAAACTAAAAAAGAATTTCGCAGTAGTCAGGGCCAGTGAAAGCTCAGACTCTCTAAATACTGGTACTAGGCCGAGCTAAAGCGTGGAAAAGCAACTTTAGACAGAACACTTTACACAGTGAACGTCTGGCATGTGTTATAACTATTGCGATATCTCATTTGAAGATATACCACACACAAGAAAGAAGATGACATGAAAGATGTTCCCACAGCCCGAGTGACATCACCTTGCAGCAATAGTTTTTTCGGGGATTCTGTTGCTTCTTTAAAATGAATCATGTGAAATGAGAGTGTCTTATCAATATGTTCTGATCAATGGCAGTTGTATGTGCATCCTGATACATCGATACTGATCTGGCTTCCACGGGTGCTACAACGCCTCTGGCACTAAATTGTTCCACAGGTGGGGACATGTCTATGTAGGTCTAGGTTTAGACATCGCAGCTGTCAACCAGACATATTACTTACAATATATATATAGTGGGTTTTGCCTCTAACCCCTGCAACCATTGGCGTTTTGGTCCAGCCTCTTAAACCCATTGGCTTGAGACTTATTAATGGATGTCTTGCCTACATTACAGCCCTATTTTCTTTCTCCGTTAAATTAAATTAAATTCCTTTGGCAAGGTATCCTTTTTTATAGTCCTTCATTTCTTTGTAAAGCATATAAACAAAAACAGGACTATAATGAAGACTTACCATCTAAACTTTATTTCACATTGAAATAAAACAAGTCCTGCTGTTGTTTCGAGCATACGTCTAGCTTCAATATGATGTTTTATTTGCACGAGGAAGCCCATTAAACCCAAGCCTATGGGATTGCCAATGCTTGTTCTGTTTCTTTAAAAAAAACATTTAATAACTGGAAGCGCAAATTTGTTCCTTCAGACAGAAGCTTAAACCCTGTACCACTACATGTAGCACAGCCTGCACACTTTAGAGCAGCGGTGTTGCCCTGCACACATTTTGTGTAATCAACAGTCTTTGTAAGGAAGCCTGTAACCAGATACAGTGCTGCTGATAACGCCGATTCTTATCTAATTATCTATAAGAACCTTCTGGTCGTCAAGATCTTTTTACCTGTTGAATAGTGTAAAGGAGAGAATCTCATCTAGTTATATATCAGCATTCATTTTATCTGAAAGGACCACTGACTCCGAATTCAAGTTTGAGAATTTATTATCGCCAAAAATAAATGAACGTGCAAGCACCTCAACACGAGGTTAAAGAAATAGATGGGCACTAATACAAATAATAATCTACGCAAGAATCTCATCCGACTCAGGATAAGAAGAATAGAAAGTTCTAGGAGGACCAACCAGACTATGATTGCTCCTATTTCTAAGTTGCTCTTCATTGGCCTAAACAAGCTTAAAATCAATTGCTGTCCCTACACTAACGCTAAGTGACATCCCTGCATAACGATTTTTCCAGGCAAGAAAGAATAAAAGGTGTCAGCTGTGAAGACTTCCTAAGAAGTGCAATCACATAGTACCTAAGCTCAGCTCTGTCCTTCTCTCAGGTCTCCCCTACCTCTTCTCTGGCCTCTACCCTCAGGGCACTATCCCTAATACAAAACCATACTACAATTGTACACGCCTTGATCACGCCTTCTTGGCCAGGTCTTCTTTCTTGTGCTTTTCCATTGAAACGGTGACTTCATCCTGGACGGTTGCGTTGACCTTGAGTCCCAGGCACCTTCTCCGCCGAAAGTATCATCCTTACATTCCTTTTCACTCCCCGTACCATGCCTCCCCTCTCTCTAGCTTTCGAAAACAAAGAGTTAGTCTTACTAACGAGACATGTGTCCTTGCACCTGCAACAAAAGATACTTTCAACAGAAACCTTCTACTGTGCAAATTAAATCTACCGTTTGTGCCCAGAGAGCCTTACCAAGAGAATCTTTTCACTGCCTACAAAAATAAGCTAACATAAGAATAAACCAGGCCTTCCCTAAGCTTATATGTAGTCAGGCCTTTACATATAACTTTTAAACACACATCTTATTTTTCCCTATAAGCATTTTCATTACACTTCATATGCAAACAATGAATTACATGTGCAACTTTAATATGGTGCACGTTTAAACTACTGCAATTACATTACATCCACGAACTAATTTCTCTATGCATTATGTTCACACAATTTAATAAGCATTACATTACATCATTATCCTAACACCATTATGCTACTGGGTTCACTTTGTCTCAGCAACCTATTCATTCTTTACTAAACATACATGAATATGAAACTGAATATACGAATATATGTCGGAATACATGTGGATGCGGCCTATCAATGATTATGATGCACCCCTACAATTCACAAGAACATTTCGCTCTATCAGTTCCCCCCTTTGATGACTCCTGTCATCACATCTCATTCTACTCCCTCGGAGAAGGAACCGACCTAAACAGAACTTGTTCCCATCTTCCCTGATCTGAATTTCTCCATGCTCTTGAGCCTTTGATACTGATTGTCCTGCAATCTTGCCAATCTCATGTCATTTTCCCTCAAAGCTCTCTTGACTCTGCCTGCTCGATACCACTTGTAGGCCTTGATCACAATCCACAAGCCAGCCACACAAACCACCAAGATAAGGAGTGGTCTCAGGAAGTACCCAAGGAATCCCTTTCCTAGGTTTGCAAACCAACCTCCCACTTGACCAAAACCCTTTCCGACCTTTTCCCAGGCCCCTTCTTCGGTCAAATCCGCTATCTTTGTGTGGACCATAGTGATGTTACTTATATATTTCTCCAGATCCTTGGTACGGTCTGGTATATAAGTGCAGCACTCTTGAACCTTCAGCATTTTACAGACCCCGCCCTCTTTTGCCAATAGGACATCCAAAGCAAGGCGATTCTGCAAAACCATTCCCCTTATCGACAACATCTCTCCTTCCACCAACACCAACGACTTTGCTGTGTTCATCGAAAATTCATCCACCACAGTCGCTAACCTCCGAATCTTCACATCATTCAAGACTACTCCTAGACTAGGTATCATAGCTCCAAAGATATCCCCCACAACGATTCCTGCACTTGCAGCTCTTTTCGTTCTTGAATGCTCTCCACCCTCCAGAAGATTTAAGTCTTCTGTATGGTAAATCTTTGGAAATATTATTGACAAATAACATGTTCCATACCAGTTTGCAGGCAACCTCACATAAGCATTCTTCCCACATACGTAATACACCGTAGGTATCACTTGTACAGGACCTTGGAGAAAATCTTTTGCCACATCTGCCATGGTGAAAACGTGATCACAAGTACTCTGTCCCACTGGAACCTTTTCGTAGTAAGTCTGATAACGCCTTATACACAACTTACCCCTCTGCTCCTTATCTAACGCTATAGGACCATAGCTTCCCCTGGTCTTATGCAACCGTTCTTCCTCCGTCCAATCTGTCCTGTGATGTCCCATATCTCGAGATTCAGTCAGCTTTCTATACCTATCTTCAACCTGATCTACAAACTTTCTCTCTACATCCGACATCAAGCAAGTCAGATTGTGTCTGTGTGCAAATGCTGTATCCAATTCCAAACTCGGTATGAAATACTTCCTCAGTCTGTCCTCGGTCTTATAATAGTCATACTTATTCAGATGCTTGTAAGCTGGGACTTCAGGAAGCACTGCGTCGAAATTGGAAAAGAAATACTCGAACTGCTCTCTCTCATAAAACAAACTAAGCAAAAGACTACATGAAATACCATAAGTCAGTGGAAGATGATGATACCTAATACCCTCATCCACTGAAGTAGGCAACTGCATACACACATAACAATCTTTCGCATCCATCACGTCAACATACTCATACAACAACTTAGCATATGCATTAAGCTTAAAATCACCTTTAGACAAATCTACATGTAATCTACGACTTTCTTCTAATATCATAGCTCTATCAGCTGCCCTGTCTACCCCCTTCTGACTAGGTGTGATAGGTGTCGGTGTCCCTGTCACTGCCTCTACTTCTGGCTCATGCGAACCAGTATATGAGACTATAACTACTATGATTATAGAAATTATCACACTACTTATAAGAATGCCTATAATCCACTTTGCTCTACGATTGGGATTTCCCGGCTCCATGATTTCGAAAGTTCTCAAAAGTCTTGGTTATCGCAAAGAACTCTGAAAAGTCTCTGTCCTTTATTTGTGACTTGCTCAACCAGCTCAAGCAACCATGAAATCTCCGGGCTTTCCCTTTCCGATCACAACTTATTTACACAGTCCAGAAAAAGACTTCCCTAGTTTTCGTTCCTCTTCTTGTGGAAAGTCCCTATGTTTATTCTTCTTCCACTCGGGCCTAGGTTATCTTCTTCTTTTAGACTTTTATTTACAGTTCTTCACTGATCCACAATGAGATCCTCATTGAGCAAGACCAGAACGTGATACAAAAGTTCAAGACGCAAAATCAGCACTTCATGTGAAAACGGCTCAGCTCCAAAAGGCGGGAATTCGAGCCGATGCAAAAGCAAGTTTCGGACTTCACTCAGAAGCGGGGGATTCGGAACCGTGAGTGTCAATGTTCCTTCTATCTCGAACCCTGGCATCCGCAGTACCACCTTCACCACCACATTCGGGCTCCGACTGACCACTTCCACTGACCTCAGTCTTCCCGTACTCACCACCCCCTGCATCAAACACAGTGTAAGTCCACTCAGGGGTAGAGTATCTGCGACAAGGCACTCTTGTTCTCTTTGACCTTCGCCGACTGTCTTGTGCTTGGTCTTCGTCACTTGCTTCCGTTTCAGATACTTCAGACACTGGAGCAAGGTCTCTCTCAGGTGCTAACCTCAAGTTCAGTCGCCTCTGTCTCTCAGGCCAACTTTCTGCACGTCTGTTCGTTTGTCTGCCTTCCCCTTCTATACCCAGTGCACTACTTCCTCTTTCGGCTGAATCTGACTCTTCTCCGCCCACTGCACCGTCTCTTTCTTCGGTGTCTGAGTCAGGGTTTGAATTGTGGAAACCCCCTTCTTCTTGCTCTAGTGCACCACCAGCTGTGTCAGCGACCCTTACAGCTTGACTTGTCCTCTCATGTGGCCCTGCCACATCCGCTGGGTTTTCATTTACGAGAGGAGCTGTTTCTTCCAAGGGTGCTGGAACTCTGCGGGTATGGGAAGCATGCACCCAGTTCGGCAATCCTCCACACTTTACTGCTGTGTTCGTGATCAGAATCACCTGATACGGACCACGCCAAGGGGCATCCAAACAACTCTTCCTCACGTGCTTCCGGACGAGCACCCAGTCACCGGGACACAAGTCGTGGCACAGATCACTCGAGGCTGGAACCACAGCTGCTTGCACCTGCTGGGATACAGAACGGACCACATCAGAGAGTCCTTTACAATAATCGAGAATCAAATCATCAGTGATGCTTATCAAGGCTGTAGCTGGTACTGCTGGCAGTCTCATTGCCCTTCCCATTAGGATTTCGTGTGGGGACAACCCAGTCTTTCTGTCTGGGACACTTCGCATGCTCATCAGCACCAAAGGCAAGGCGTCGGGCCATTGCAGGGATGTCGAAGAACACATTTTTGCCATCCGGGCTTTCAAAGTTCCATTAACTTGTTCCACCATCCCAGAAGCCTCCGGTCTGTAACTACAATGGAGTCTCTGGTCAATGTTCAATGCTGCACAAAGTAACTTCATGATTTCGCTATGGAAGTGCCCTCCTCTATCTGATTCCAAAGAGGTCGGGATCCCGAATCTAGGGATAAGCTCCCTCAACAATAATTTAGCCACTGTCAGAGTGTCACACCTGCGTGTGGGGTAAGCCTCCACCCACCGTGAGAATACACATACTATCACTAGAATATACCTCAAGCCATTGCACCTAGGCATCTCCACGAAATCCAACTGTAATCTATTGAAGGGCCCTCCTGACCTTCCAATATGACTCAATGTAACTACAGTTTTCTTTCCGGCATTCATCTGTTGACAAGTAACACACCTCTGACATACCGTCTCAGCCATTGCTCGGAACCGTGGGTTATACCACGTCTGTCTGAACACTCTCATCATTGCGTCTCTACCAAGGTGTGCCTGTCCATGTATCAATCTTGCCATCGGACTCAGCAATTCCTCTGGCAACACAGCTCTCCCATCGTTTGATACCCAAACATCCACGTCTCCTTTCTCACACCCAGCTTTGATCCATCCCTCTCTCTCCTGGTTAGAAACTTCATCCTGCAATCGCTTAAGCTCTTCCCAAGTGTCTGCCATGGTCAACATTATGCTGAGATCGGTTCCCTCTTGGCTCTCTTCTATCTCTCTTCCTGTGAATATGCATCCTTGTTCTGCACAGAAGCGGGCTACCTCATCTGCGTAGTTATTACCCAAGGATACAAAGTCCTCCCCTTCCCATGGGCTGAACACTTTACAACAGCAATTTCTTTCGGATGCTGTAATGCTTCTAACAATTGTCTTACATATTCTCCATTACGAATGGGTGAGCCAGATGATGTCAAAAATCCCCTCTGAGACCATAATTGCCCGAAGTCATGCACCACGCCAAAGCCGTATTGGCTGTCTGTGTAAATCGTGATTCGACTCGATCAGCGGCCAAACAGGCACGGGTCAAGGCAATGATCTCAGCTACCTGCGCGGAGCGTACTCCTTCTAGGCAAGCAGCGTCGACCACTCCTGAAATGGTACATACAGCAAACGCTGCTCTCAATTGCCCCACACTGTCTCTTAAGCATGAACCATCGACAAAGAAAATTTCATCTGGGTCAGCCAATGGCTCATCGACAATGTCAGGTCTCGGTTTGGTGCAAAGTTCGGTCACATCGAGACAATCATGGTCCTCACAATCTTCATCA
This sequence comes from Calotriton arnoldi, assembly GCA_963921515.1. Classification (NCBI taxonomy): domain Eukaryota; kingdom Metazoa; phylum Chordata; class Amphibia; order Caudata; family Salamandridae; genus Calotriton; species Calotriton arnoldi. Next base: position 5,241,775 of record CAWUFW010000209.1, on the reverse strand, counting down.
TCTGTGTTCGGTATAGGCATCAATGTCGCAGGGTTCAAGATGGAGCACCTTTTCAGAGTCACATTCTCTGCGGCAAGTATGACTTGCTCGTACCTCGTTAACCTATTGTTTGTTAGATGCTGGGTCTTGGTCCTGGTCATTAATAACTCAACCGAATGTGGCACATGTACAGTCAATGGATGTCCCATTACAATGCTTTCACATCTTTCAATGCTGACACCTGTTGCAGCAACGGATCTTAGACATCCGGGCAACGCAGAAGCTACTGGATCTAAAGTAGCTGAAAAATAGGCAACTGGTCTACGGACACCTCCATGGTTCTGAGCTAACACTGCTAATGCACATCCTCCTCTCTCGTAACAAAACAATGAAAAGGCCTTGTTGTAATCAGGCATTCCCAGTGCGGGAGCCCTGCACAAATCATCTCTCAGCTTCAGGAATGTCACCAAGCACTCCTCGTCCCATGGTACCGGATCACTCACATCCTTGTGTGTAAGCCTCTGCAGAGGCTTTGCTCTCAAGGAGAAACTAGGAATCCACTGTCGACAATAGCCAACCATTCCCAGAAACATCCTAACTTCCCTCTGTGTCGTGGGTACTGCCATGCTCATTATTGCCTCAATTCGATCTGGTGACACCTTCCTCTTGCCTTTTTCCAATCTGTGTCCCAAGTACTGTACTTCTTTCAAACAGTACTGCAGCTTGTTAGGGGACACCTTATGTCCATTCTCTCCTAAGTGGTTCAACAAGGCTACTGTGTCAATTCTGCAAGCATCTTCTGTTTCTGAGGCAATGAGCAAGTCATCTATGTACTGCACGAGAACTGAGTTCTGTGGCAACACAAGACTCTCAAGGTTCTTCTTCAGGATCTGGTTAAAGATCGATGGACTTTCCGTATACCCTTGAGGGATACGACACCATGTTAACACGCGATTTTCTAGCCTGAACGCAAAAAGAAATTGGCTTTCCTCGTGGAGCGGTATCGAAAAGAAAGCTTGACACAAATCGATAACCGTAAACCACTCGGCTTCACATGGGATCTGGAACAGTATTACTGAAGGATTCGGTACCACTGGACAACAAGGGACAACTATCATGTTGACCTTTCGCAGGTCTTGCACGATCCTGTATTTCCCGCTCGGTTTCTGTAGTCCCATTATAGGTGAATTACAGGGACTACCTCTGATCTCTTTTAAAATACCCTTCTCAATGAAAGTCTCGATCACAGGTTTTATTCCTGCAATCGTTTCTGTCGACAGGTTGTATTGAGGTGTTCTTGGGAAATCAACATTCTGTTTCACCTCAATCCGCACTGGTTCAACCCCTCTGATTAAACCTATTTCATCGCCTGCGAAATCCCACACCACAGGCGACACTGCGTCTCTCAGATCATGTGGGAGTTCTTCCACAGTCACCATTGGGTACAGATCTATACACAGAAGCTGATTGGTAATTTTAAAGTCCGCATCGTCATCTATCGTCTGGACCTCCACTCCCCGTGGTGTACAATAAATCGTGCAATTCAACTTGCACAACAGATCTCTTCCCAAAAGACAAACTGGACTCGTATCACACACTACAAACTGATGTCTAGTTTGGAAAGTACCTATCTTTACTAAGATCGGTTCTGTCAATGGGCTGCTCATCTTCTTGTTCGCTACTCCAACAACCTGGATTGATTGTCCCGAGAGGGGTAGGTTAGGGACTACTGCAGATCTTACAGTAGACCGGGTAGCTCCAGTATCAACCAAAAGTGTTGCAGGATTGCCCTCAATCTCTGCCTCTACAAAAGGTCCTCTCTGGTCTACCTCTAAGACCGCTCCAAGTGTGCAGTCTTCCTCCCCCTCAGGCACCGTCAGGATAAAGGGTCTGAGCTATCCTCCTCATAACGTTCGAACAGGGGCATCTGTTGGTACGTTCGTGTTCCTTGTGAAAACCTTGGAGCTTGGGGAATCTGAGCGTGAGAATTGTAAACCCCCTTTCATCGTTCTAGGCCTCGTTATTGTGTTAACTACCTCTTGCGCGGGTGCCTGAGCCCCTCTTCCTCTTCCTGTACCTGATTAGCTGGGTTCAAAGGACACTCGCGTTTCCAATGTCCGACCTGGCGACAAAGATGACACGCAGTGGTCTTCTTCAATGTGGCCACGTCCACTCCTGTCTTGGGGTCTACTGGTTTTCCCTTTCCCTGTACCTGCCCATTCTGGTTTCCCTGGAAATTTCCTTGCTTTCTCCCCAAGGTCCCTCCACTAGGCTGACTCTGTGCTGTCTGCATCTGGACAAGCATTAATTTGTCTTTTAGCTTTCGATGTTTTGATTCCACCTCATCACTACAGTATCTCGCATACCGCAAAATTTCATCTAGTGGCTTGTTCTGCCAGCAGATCAAATGGTGCTGTATCATGAGGCTGATTTCCCCTCTCAGACCCGTTACAAACTTTGAGACAAACTGTCCCATATCCTTAGGGTCCAAAACATCTAACCCACTATACTGTTTAAAAACTTGCAGAAGTCTTTCATAATACTCATGCACCGTTTCCTTGGGTTCCTGTACAGTCCGATCTATCTTAACCCAATCTATATCCTGAGGTGAAATCTTCGACTTCAACCATGTAATCACCTGCTCATACTTTTTCATGACATCAGGTGATGGACCATTTGTAACCGCCTCTCTTTTCGGTTCTGAAGTCGGCCACTCAATAGCGACTTTACATGCTGTCCACAAATCTCCTGGTACCACTATGTCAAACAAGGTGTTCAAATCAATCCACAATACTTTTGAAATCTTCACAAACCGCTCAACCTGCTTGTACCACTCCACCGGTTTTTCCCTCAGCCGAGGAAAATCATTTGTAAATGCAGCCAAATCACCTCTATTCCACGGCACATGCACGTACCCTCCATTCTGTACTTCCCGTAAAGGAAAATTTCCAACACCCATCGCCCCCCTCCTGGCGGCGGCGTTTCCCCTTCTGCTCTCTTTACTGGTTTCTTTTAGACCACCTTTCTTCCCATTTGTCCAACAAAATCCATATTCTCATTCCTATGATCAGGTCTCTGGTGTGCGTCTTTAATCCTGTGATTCTTTTCTCCTCCAACTCCTGATCACTGTAATGCAATCTATGTGGTCCCTGCAACGCTTTAGTTTTGTTCAGGTCCACCTCATATCTTTTGGCCAATTCCTTCAATCTATCATGTGCCATTCTAGCTTTTCGAGTCACATCTTTTGCTACAAACAGCAGCTCATCTGATCCATAAATTTCTATCCTTTCCAAAGGCAGACCCCCACTGATCATTTCGTCTACCTCTGCTTTCAGCCTCACTACGTCTAGCAACCTTGCCTGTACTGCACTCCTCAGTACATCTCGACAACCTGAGCCGTCCCGCTCATCACAGTCACTATTCTGTCCTTGTGACCTATTCCCTTCCATATTCCTGGAACCTGGTCTGTCTTCCGAGACATTTTGTGCCCTATCTCTTTGCATCCTATCCTCTTGGTTCGTTACTGTTGGTGTCCACTCCCTCAAAGCTGACTTAGATTCCCGTAAAGACCTCGGTCTTTCCGGTCTCTCCTCTTCTCGCCCACATGAAGAGTCCGCAGTAGCCGGTAACGGCGTACTTGTGTCTATTGGTCTTGGGAAATGAACCACCCTTACTCCGAACCCATTCCCACTCTCACTGTTTCCTTCTTCCCTTCTCATCGGTACGGAGCTCCCTTCTCTCACTCGGTCTGGGTCATATACCGGTACTATAGGGCCAATGGTAACCGGTACTGTCAAGGAGTCCGGTAATCTTGTGTTCCCCGCAGGAGGCTGTGTTATCATAGACGCCGTTGTCCCCTCCGTTCCTGTGGAAATTCTTCCCACTACTCTCATGCTAGTCTGGTTCTGGCTCTCATCAACTATTGCCACTGCTGGGGTCGTCTTTCCCTCTTCTGAATCTGGGTTAAATGGTGGTGGCCTCTCTGCCAACATCCTATCCAACAAACTGTCATCTAGATCACTGTCGTCCTCATCGATTCTTGTAATCTTTCCATTTTGTATCAGCAGTGGGTATAACTTATCTCCTTCGATCGTGTCTGCTCTCCACCTTTTCTCCAAGGCATCCCACCTTGCATCTTGAAATGCCCTAACCGATTTCTTCACCCTTTCTTGACATCTGTCCTTCTTCCTATCATACGCTGCCCTTATCCACGCATGTAGTGCCTCAAACTGTGTTGGTCTGGGTAGTGGTCGTAATGAAGCCATTACACTCTTGAGCTGGTACAGCACCTCTAACCTGAAAGTACCATATTGAGGGAACGACAATTCTCCTTCTGCTTCTGTCATTTTATGCCAATTCTCAAGCCAAATTATGGTATGCAATCCTACATTCTTTGCCATATAATGTGCTGGTGTATCCTCGGGAGGAGCTTCCTCTCCCTCCCGAACAACCACATGTCTATCACCTCTACAAAGTTCCCTTAAAGCTTTAAAACATTTCATGATGAATCAACTTTGTATTTGCACTCAAAATGTCCGCTTTTACTTCCTGATTCCAATCCTCCAATCCCAGCGCGGTTCACACCAACCGGCCTATCGCAGCGCGGCACTGTTCTGACGTCACTTTTCCTCCGCTCGCAGCAGTTCCCCTCCTTTCTAATTCACTTGTTCTCAGTCGCATCTGTCCCAATCATACTCTGAAATAATGTCCGTCCTACCGAACAATTACCTCTCTGACCGTCAGTCTTACCAAAGACCGATCAGCCTCTTGAGCTTGTTGACCTCAATCTGGCAATCGTCTGTCCGCGAAACGACCGGACAATCGCCTTTAGCACACTCGATAGGATTCAATCATTCGATGTTCTGCACACAATAACCTACGACCTGCGTTGGTTATTCACACACTCACTCATGTGTTCCCTATCTTCAGTGGGTCTGTCAATGACGTCTCGTGACCCCCACAACTCTGGTCAACGTTCTCAACTCTGGGTGTATTCTACACCACAATAAATCTCCCGGTCCCGCGCGCGCTCACGGTCCGTTTCTCAATCACACAACTTTCGTTCCAACTCCGCAAGACATCACACAACAATATAACACCGCAATCTACCAAACATCACTCTTTTCATACTCACTCTACTACGAACTGCTACTTCCGCCGCACCGTCACTCTCCGTCAGTTTTCCACGACCTCCGACATCCTTCTCCCGCGGTCCTCTGGATCAGCTTCACTCGGGCTCTATGGGGCAACTCAGTCTCCTATCTTGCTCTAGATCTCCCCTTACCATCAAAGGTAACCATCCTACTCTGCTACCAACTGATAACGCCGATTCTTATCTAATTATCTATAAGAACCTTCTGGTCGTCAAGATCTTTTTACCTGTTGAATAGTGTAAAGGAGAGAATCTCATCTAGTTATATATCAGCATTCATTTTATCTGAAAGGACCACTGACTCCGAATTCAAGTTTGAGAATTTATTATCGCCAAAAATAAATGAACGTGCAAGCACCTCAACACGAGGTTAAAGAAATAGATGGGCACTAATACAAATAATAATCTACGCAAGAATCTCATCCGACTCAGGATAAGAAGAATAGAAAGTTCTAGGAGGACCAACCAGACTATGATTGCTCCTATTTCTAAGTTGCTCTTCATTGGCCTAAACAAGCTTAAAATCAATTGCTGTCCCTACACTAACGCTAAGTGACATCCCTGCATAACGATTTTTCCAGGCAAGAAAGAATAAAAGGTGTCAGCTGTGAAGACTTCCTAAGAAGTGCAATCACATAGTACCTAAGCTCAGCTCTGTCCTTCTCTCAGGTCTCCCCTACCTCTTCTCTGGCCTCTACCCTCAGGGCACTATCCCTAATACAAAACCATACTACAATTGTACACGCCTTGATCACGCCTTCTTGGCCAGGTCTTCTTTCTTGTGCTTTTCCATTGAAACGGTGACTTCATCCTGGACGGTTGCGTTGACCTTGAGTCCCAGGCACCTTCTCCGCCGAAAGTATCATCCTTACATTCCTTTTCACTCCCCGTACCATGCCTCCCCTCTCTCTAGCTTTCGAAAACAAAGAGTTAGTCTTACTAACGAGACATGTGTCCTTGCACCTGCAACAAAAGATACTTTCAACAGAAACCTTCTACTGTGCAAATTAAATCTACCGTTTGTGCCCAGAGAGCCTTACCAAGAGAATCTTTTCACTGCCTACAAAAATAAGCTAACATAAGAATAAACCAGGCCTTCCCTAAGCTTATATGTAGTCAGGCCTTTACATATAACTTTTAAACACACATCTTATTTTTCCCTATAAGCATTTTCATTACACTTCATATGCAAACAATGAATTACATGTGCAACTTTAATATGGTGCACGTTTAAACTACTGCAATTACATTACATCCACGAACTAATTTCTCTATGCATTATGTTCACACAATTTAATAAGCATTACATTACATCATTATCCTAACACCATTATGCTACTGGGTTCACTTTGTCTCAGCAACCTATTCATTCTTTACTAAACATACATGAATATGAAACTGAATATACGAATATATGTCGGAATACATGTGGATGCGGCCTATCAATGATTATGATGCACCCCTACAATTCACAAGAACATTTCGCTCTATCACTGCTGACAGATGATGAGATTACAGTAAAACCTTCTGATACAGGGGAAATGGGATTCTGTCCCTCAACTGAGCCCATCTGGGCGACAGCAGCTTTGACCAGGCTGTCTCCCCAAGTCAGGGCCCCATCTCCTGTTTTAACAAGTGTGAGAAGACCAGTAATTTACCAGATTGTTTTTTTACAAAAGGCTAGGTAGGACTCTTGTATCATCCTACTTGTTTTACTACATCGGCCCGCTAGCAAAGAGCAGAAAGCCTTGATTGACTACTCCAAAACTTCCAACATTGCCATGCCCCACATTGTTCCATTTCTCCCTCAAACATCCGCCTCTCGAAAACTTTCTTCCCCTTCTCTCCCATTATCCTCCTTTTCCGTTCTTTGCTCTTTTTCTTTCCCTACTTCTGTTCTCTCTCTCTCTCTCTCTCTCTCTCTCTCTCTCGTGCAGCGGCCAGGGCAGCTCAGCACAGGGCTCACGGTTCCATCCCCGGCTCCGCTGGCAGCTCAGCACCATGTGACTCTGGGCAATAGCTCACTTAATTTCCACGACGGCCCCCAGCGCCTTGAGACCTGTAAGGGTGAGTAGTTTGCGCTTTACAAATACGGATGTATTTATTCTCTCTCTCTCTTACTGCCTATCACCACTTCTTATGAATCCCGTTGAATTCCTTATCATCTCAAGTATTCCTCCTCTTTTTTATTTCTCTTCTGAGTCCCTTATTACCTGGGTCCCCTATTAGACTCAGTCCCTTTTAAACCCCAAAGCACAGTTCATCTTGAATGTATGAGGGCTAGAGAACTACATGATTCTAACGAAAATAGGAGAGGTCTCCCCTCATTCCACTTTTTACTCTGTGAGATTAGTGTTTCTGAGTCTCTAAATCAACTATCACAGCCATGCCCGAAACATTGATGTTTAAGCCCCCATGTTAATCATTTATAGGGCCAGATGTACGACCCTTTCATTTAGTGCCTCGCAATTTGCGACTCATTGCGAGTCGCAAATTGCGAGGCGCTAAATGAAATGTACAACAGTGTTATTACACTGTTTTGCAATTCCCAATGGGGTCGCAAATTGCGAGGCTCATTAATATTAATGAGCCTCTCGCAATTTGCGAGCCCATTGGGAATGCCAGCCCTCCCAGGGATGGTGGCCTGCTGGGCTCAGCAGACCACCATGTCTGGGACTGCTTTTTAGGTCGAGCCTCGAGTAGCGCGCAAGCGCTGTTCTGCGAGACTTATAGTTAGGGAGTTTGAAAAGCTGACCAGACGCTCGTGTGTCATGGCCTTTTACCTGCGGTTACGCGCGCGGCAGACATGTGTTTCCAATTATCGTGCCCAGACGCGGGCGCGATAATTGGAAACACATGCTGGTTGTGCGGGGAAAAAGGCCATGACGCACGAGCGTCTGGTCAGCTCTGCAGGCTGCCGCGCTCGCTCGCCCCGCTCCTCTCTTGTTTAATTTACATTCGTGGGCTGTTCTCGTCTTTAGCACATGTACATTTTCTGTATTCGCTCCTGCCCCTGATTGTACCGTTACCCCCTCCTCCAGTTTCACATGGGGGTCGATAGGTTTAGGGCTGGTTTCCCGCGGGAGGTGGGGCGGGGGGGTAAACAAAAAGTTAACGATTCTTTTGAGTGGAACAATACATATTCCCTGACACAGTAGTGCAACAAAAGACCCCGCGATGCGGGGGGGGGGTGGGGGGGCTGGCAGGTCTATGACCTGAGCGCTCCGTACTGGGTCCGTAGAACGGGGGGCTTTCTGCATGTACTTGCAGGGGTCCCCCTCAAGTTTCGTTAAGCCACTGCCCTGACATTCGTTTATCCCTCCATCCCACACTCCTCCCCTCCCCTGGCGCACCATGACAAAAGGATACATTCATTTCTGTGTTTTATGATTCCCGACCCGCCCAAGTCACAATTATCATAGTTCTTTCTCCAAAAGGCTATCGGGACAGAGCTCCCTTTCTTTCAACATCGTATTCTAAAAGCAAAGTTTTGAAGGTATGCCCACAAATATATCACGTGACGCACAGTGACCGTGCTCCAATGTCTTCCCTTTACTCACAGATACGTCACTTGGAGCACAGCAGTACCGTGGCACACCTCCTTGTAGTGCCCCTGTGCATTACTCACGGACGTGATTGGTCTCCATCTTGGCCCTGGTGCATGCATTAGCATTCGTGCTCTCTGCTCGCGGGGTCCCAGATTTTTCTCAAATCCACCCAAGCTACTTTATTCCCTGAATGTCCTATGCGGGGTCTGTGGGTTTACTGTTCCCAGCCTCCTTGGACTTCCTGTCAGTTATCACTGCACGGTCTCGCGCTTTGCTGCGCCCACCCAGGTTGCCTGTTTCCCAGCATGCTCTTTAATGACCGGCGTGCACGTCTCCGGCTTTACTCTGATCCCACCGTCTCACTTATTGCCCACTACTTTTGATCTTGCACAGTCCCCATCTTTTACCAAGTACTGGTGCTCCTGGTTACTTGCATGGTCTCCAGTTTATTACCAAGGCCACTGGAATTATGCTGCAGGAGAGGGCCAAATTATGTAGCAGAGTTGAGTAAATTATGCAGCAAGAAAAGGCACATTATGTGGCATAATGCAGTACATTTTTAAATAGTATTATTTCATTATTTTGTACTTTTTCTCTTCTTAAAACTGTCTGGGCATTGGGTGCACCTCATCAGTACCAGAAAAATACCCAAGTATAGCATTAAGCAACAGAAAGATGACCAGTCAACTTTTGCTAAAGGCCTTCCCCTGTGCGGCAACAGTGCTGCTGCGTTTTTAGTAACTTTTAAACAGTTTGTGCTAGAAACACATGTTGTTATTATTATAATCTGCAGATTGCGTAGCAGGTCACGGATTAGGTGCCAAATGCGGCAAATCTATACTCATGCGAAAATCGGTGCAGCCGCATAATTCCAGTATCCCTGCCTATTACTCGTGGGTGTGTTATTGCCCACAACGTACGCGGTCTCTGGCATTGCCCCCGCTCCTGTTGGGTGATTTGGTTCGAGTGGGTAATCGGATGTTGTGCCACAGGGCGGGAGGGTGGCGACCGCGGCGGTTTGTCCTCCGGCCGAGGCCACGCCTCCCCTCCCAGTCCCCGGACCAGACCGCCCGGTTACTCCGGCTGTGGCTTCCTAGTTTTGTTGTCGCTTCTGTTGTTGCCGTCAGTGGGAGGGGGGAGGGGCCGGAGTACGGAGGTGGGAGGCGCACAGGCAGGAGGGGAGAGCCTGTGTAATTAGATACAGAAAGCTCTCGCACAGCCAGCCCTGGACACAACATTATCGGCTGCCTGCTTCCTTCTGGGAGCAGCGGGGAACTTTTTTTGCGGCCCGGTTTCCTCCTGGTCCGGTGTTTGGGGCGCAGGAGCCATGGCCGGGCAGCCGATCAATCGCCCCCCTAGCTCGTCCTGGTATTACACCTTTAAAAGAGAGATGCTCCTGGAGAGATCTGATTGGCTGAACGGGCTGTCGGAGCAGGAGAGGAAGGGACACCTGTACAAGAAGCTCTGCTGTGTGGGTAGGTGATGGGAGGAGGGGAGGGGTTCACTCGTAGACTGCCCCCCAGGTTTTGCAGGAGTGCGTTGGCTGTGTTTGTAACTGTGGCTGCATATCCGACTGGCAACCAGGTGTCTAGGACACGCCCCCCGAGAGAAGACTACTTGTTGCTCATGCGTGTTTTTATTGCACAGGTGTGCAGATGTGTTTGGGTAGTAGGTTGAGATTGCAATGTCAGCTCATTGAAGACACGTGGCTACACTGCACTGGTGTGCAACCAAACTTTACAGGTGTGTGAGTGATGGCTGTATAGTTGTGGGACCACGCTGTGTAGGTGTGAGTGATTGAGTGCTGTTTTTTGACCTGGTTATGCAGGTACGTGATACACCCCGATGGTGTGTCACTATGTCTTCAGTAGTGTGATTTGCAGTGTGTGACTACAGATGTGTGTCTGCAATGCACAGGCAAGTGACTTCCTGTCCAACTACACCGTCCAAGTGTGAACCTATGCCATGCACAAGAGCCCTTTGTGCAGGGTTTCGACTGAAACCAACAGGAATGTATCCATCATGCAGGTGTGTGTCGTGCACTGCACAGGTGTGTGGGGACACGATGTAGTGTGAGCCTCTTGTGCAGGCTTGTGCCTGCCTTTTTCAGAGTGCCCCTGTTGTTGCTGTCAGTGGGAAGGGGGAGGGGCCAGAGTACGGAGGTGGGAGGCGCACAGGCAGGAGGGGAGAGCCTGTGTAATTAGATACAGAAAGCTCTCGCACAGCCAGCCCTGGACACAACATTATCGGCTGCCTGCTTCCTTCTGGGAGCAGCGGGGAACTTTTTTTGCGTCCCGGTTTCCTCCTGGTCCGGTGTTTGGGGCGCAGGAGCCATGGCCGGGCAGCCGATCAATCGCCCCCTAGCTCGTCCTGGTACTACACCTTTAAAAGAGAGATGCTCCTGGAGAGATCTGATTGGCTGAACGGGCTGTCGGAGCAGGAGAGGAAGGGACACCTGTACAAGAAGCTCTGCTGTGTGGGTAGGTGATGGGGGCGGGGAGGGTTCACTCGTAGACTGCCCCCAGGTTTTGCAGGAGTGCGTTGGCTGTGTTTGTAACTGTGGCTGCATATCCGACTGGCAACCAGGTGTCTAGGACACGCCCCGAGAGAAGACTACTTGTTGCTCATGCGTGTTTTTATTGCACAGGTGTGCAGATGTGTTTGGGTATTAGGTTGAGATTGCAATGTCAGCTCATTGAAGACAAGTGGCTACACTGCACTGGTGTGCAACCAAACTTTACAGGTGTGTGAGTGATGGCTGTATAGTTGTGGGACCACGCTGTGTAGGTGTGAGTGATTGAGTGCTGTTTTTGACCTGGTTATGCAGGTACGTGACACACCCCGATGGTGTGTCACTATGTCTTCAGTAGTGTGATTTGCAGTGTGTGACTACAGATGTGTGTCTGCAATGCACAGGCAAGTGACTTCCTGTCCAACTACACCGTCCAAGTGTGAACCTATGCCATGCACAAGAGCCCTTTGTGCAGGGTTTCGACTGAAACCAACAGGAATGTATCCATCATGCAGGTGTGTGTCGTGCACTGCACAGGTGTGTGGGGACACGATGTAGTGTGAGCCTCTTGTGCATGCTTGTGCCTGCCTTTTTCAGAGTGCCCCTGTTGAGTGCCTGGTTGCCTGGACGCTGAGGCAAGTGGTGGGAATCCCAGTGTGCTCTGCAGGGATGTAAAGGTGCTGGTCTTGTGACCCAGGGGTGCTCTGCAGTTATAGAAAGGTGTGAGGAGGTAGTGTGTGAGTGTTATTTCTATGTGTGTCTTTGGTTGCTTTGCAGGTGTTTGGGAGTGGGTGGTCTGGAAGGGGTTGAGTAACTGTTTAGTAAGTGGGCGCTTCTTAGGCCTAGGAGTGGTCGCCATGGACATGTGTGAGAGTAGTTCTCTGGGTGTGCGAGAGTGGCTTTTCTACGGGTATGCAAGGGTGGTGGGTGCCCTGCGTGTCTGCAGGGATGCAACTCACGTGGCCCCCAGGATGCTCTGCGTGTACGGGAGGATGGGGCGTTGCAGATTTGTAAAGGTAAGGATAGTGTGACTCGGGGTGTGTGAGGGTGGGTGATCTGCAGGCGTGTGTTAGGTGCTCTGTAGGTGTGTGTGCGTATTCCCTAGGTGTATTGGTATAGGTACTTTGCAAATGCAAGAATGGGTGCATGGCAGTTGTGTGAGGTGGCTGTTTGTTAAGTGGTTGGTAAGGCCAAGTGCTATGCCCGTGATTGTGGGTAGACACTCTCTAGGTGGTCATTTGATCCTGTGACTCCCAGGGTATTCTGCAGGTGTGTGAGAGTGGGTGTTATTTTTGTGTGTGGGAATGGTTCTTTCAGTGTGTTAGGTTGGTGAGGACAGTTGCTATGCAGGTGATTGTGGGCGGGTACTCTCCAGGCAGTGAGCTGGTCTTGTGTCTCCCAGGCGTTCTGCAGGTGTGTGAGAGTGAGTGTTGTTTTTGTGTGTGGGAATGGTTCTTCACAGGCGTTTGAGAGTGGCTCTTTCAGTGTGTTAGGTTGGTGAGGACAGTTGCTATGCAGGTGATTGTGGGTGGGTACTCTCCAGGCAATGAGCTGGTCTTGTGTCTTCCAGGGCGATCTACAGGTGTGCAAGTGTGGGTGTTGTTTTTGTGTGTGGGAATGATTCTTCCCAGGAGTTTGAGAGTGTCTTTCAGTGTGCTAGGTTGGTGAGTACAGTTGCTATGCAGGTGATTGAATGTGGGTACTCTCCAGGCAGTGAGCTGGTCTTGTGTCTACCAGAGCGTTTTGCAGGTGGGCAAGAGTGTAGTTTTTTGTGTTTCCGGGCGGTTAACTGCATGTGTGGGAGGGCTGGAGCTCCTCAGGTTGGGGATAATGTAAACATAGGAGCTTGGAGAGGACGTCCTGACAGTAACATGACCCCGCTTGGCCGTCAGTGCACACAAGTACTGCCTGTGTGTGTGCGTGTGCGTGGGGGATCAGGCATGCTCGGCCGTGCTGGCAGGCCCCAGAGGAGGCCTTGTGTCCGTCAGCCTGGCCACCTCCGGGTGCTGTCAGAACAGGAGACAGGCAGGGGGTCTGCGGATCACAAGCTCCCAGCATGACTCGTCAGGCAGCTCCTGCTGATACAAGTTTGTGTGTTTTACAGAACACTGCAGGGCACATTTGGATGCTGTTTTTCGGCCACCTAGACATCCGGTAGTGAGGTCGTTGAGCGCATTTGGCTTATTCTGCACTGACACAATAGTCACAAGCATTGGCATAGCCAATAGGTCTCGCCTTTGGGACCTTATACGTGTTTAGCCATGCAACAGTTGATGTTGTTGCACCAAGGATATTGTGCTGCATAACTAAATACTTAGAAGGTCCCAAAAGCGAGACCTATTGGCTATGCCAATGCTTGTTAATAAAGCAGCTTATCTTTTTTTTAAATGCAGCCCGTTTTCCTTAGAGGAAAACGGGCTGCATTTAAAATAAAATGAAATGAAACGTTTTTGGTTCAATTTTTAAGGGCAGGCAGTGGTCCCTGGGACCACTGCCTGCCCTTAAAAAATATTTTCAGAGACAGTCACAAAGTGGAAGGGGTCCCCTAGGGACCCCTTCCAAATTGCGACTGCATTACCACCCTCTTCAAGAGGGTGGTAATTTGCAAGTGTTTTGCGACCGCAATTGCGGTCACAAAACATTCACACATAGCATTGCGGACGCAATTAGGAAGGGAACGCCCTTCCTAATTGCGACTCATAATTCTAAATAGCGAGTCGCAAATAAATTGCGACTCACTATTTAGGAATTGTACATACTAACAGTGATTTTGCATGCACAAAAGGGTTCGCAAACCCGTTTGCGCATGCAAAATCACGTCGTACAACTGGCCCATTGTCTTTCTTTCTTTCTTTCTTTCTTTCTTTCTTTCTTTCTTTCTTTCTTTCTTTCTTTCTTTCTTCATACAATAGTCTATTTAGATCAATTGTCCCTTGTAACTGTTCTGCAAATTCAATTTTTAGAAGACGAACATTGATAGTTATCTATTTAGGAATGTCTTCAACCACAACTGTAATGACAGGTCGATTTCAGGTGGGGCCCTTGTTATTGTGCTCATAACCACAACCGTAAATGAGCCCTGTATTTGTACTTCTGTGCTGGATCGTTGACATAATATAGTTGAAAACAATATCAATTCACGAAAATATCAGAAAGAAATATTGTTTACAAAAATATTGCCATGCTATTCTTACTTAACAACAGTACAAATGTGAATTACCAAAATATCCCCATTAAAAATGATTATTTCTATTTAAAAACACAAATATCATAAACAAAAATATTGTTACCTATAAATAAATGTACAAAAAGTCAAAAATATCGAAACACACAATATCAATTGCACTAATGTAGTAAAAAAATAAAGCCAACTATTACAATATAATATAATAACTATATTTTACTTTAAACAAACAAAAACTACATAAATCCATAAATTGTCTAACTACATTATATAAATTCTATAACAATAAAATAAACTTTAAACATAAAAATATATATTTCAAAACATGAAATAATTAACAAGCAAAAAGATGCTTTCTGCAATTAATGTAATGTAAAAAAAACATTAATAAATAAAATAAACAACAAAAATACATCCAAAATAACACAAAAAAACAGAACTATATATTTCATATTAAAAAGGAAAAACACTAATTGGCATCCACCATAAAACATGATAACGGATAAAAAAAAATCAAACTAAACGACCAATAACCAACAAAAACACCTGTAAAGCAAAATAACCAATAAAAATAAGAAATTAATTAAAAATATAATATTAAAGGAGCAGAAAATGTCAACACTTACCACACCAAAAAACACTAAGGGCCTCATTACGAGTCTGATGATCCATGTACCGCCAGACTTGTGGTGGCGCAGTGGTGGCGGTCTTCTGATCGCACTATTTTATGCCCAGGGTGGTCAGGCAACCCTGGGACCACCGCAACTGCCAGGGATCAGAGATCCCCTGGAGGTGTTGCGGCGGTCTTGAGGCCGCAATATGCTTGGCCGGATCACCGCAGTCCCGGCAAGCATATTCCAAGTTTCCTCTCTGCCACGGTTTTCATGGCAGTGAGACCGCCATGAAAACTATGGTGGAGAGAAAATAAAGGAGGCCCTACAGGGCACCCTGTGTCGTCAGGGCCATGGGGTGCATGCAGAGGGGCAAATGCTGTGCCCCCCTGTGTGCATGCATCCCAATACCTACATGGCATGGACTGCAGCAGTCCATGCCATACGGGTACGAATCTTGATGTTCCCATTGCAGTGCCTTTGTCATAGGCACCGCCGTGGGAACGCCAAAGAACTGCCCGCCAGATAGGAGAAACCTCCTAATCTGGTGGGCGGTTCAACCATGGGTTTGACAGTGAGGGAGTGGGGGGGTCCTGCTCCCGCATAGCCAAACCCCTAATGAGGCACTAAAGCTGCAAAACGCCACTCTGCCAGATTGCCAATAGAGAAACTACTTTCACACGAAAGTAAAACATTTATTTTAACACAGTGGAAAGTAACTTATTTAAAAATACAAATAACTAGCCAAACTTTCTATTTTTATTCATCTATTAAACTTTATGTACTAGAAAAAGTACAACACCATCTGCAACCTACAAACCCACCAATAAAATTCATCAATCGAACACCTGGAAAAAGTCACATAAAAGTAAGTCAAATCAAACTATTACTAAACATCAGCTAAACATTATGGGGCCGATTACGATGTTGGTCGGAAAGCATCCTCCCGACAGTCGGAATCTCCTCGACTGCGTCGGAGCCCTTCTGACCGACTCAGTCGGTTTGCATTCTGACCGCCTGATTACGATGTTCGCGGTCGGAATGCAAACCACAAGGTCATTCCGAATCGGTTCCGAGCGACTCGCGGAGTATTTGTGTCGGTCGGAACCTCATCGTACACCTTAATAGACGGCGTTTACTCCCTCAGGATTACAATGTCGATTTCCAAAAGCCTTTCCACGTCGGCCTGTCCGACACAGAAAGGCTGTCGGAAAGTGACTTTGGGAGCCCCTGGCAGGGCCTCCTTGCCCCTGCGGCCTACGGTTGATGTCCGAGGGGGTACCTAAGGGACCCCCATGTAAAACACTTCACTGTGTGGCAGGCACCATGGGGTGCCTGCGACAGGGTGCAGGGTTTTCTGCAAACACCCCATTTCCACATAGGAGCCTGTGTTACGGCCGGTTGTCGGGCGGAACACGAGCTCCCATAGGAAACAATGGGCCTCCGACTGTGTTTTGTCGCATCGTAATCTGGTGGTCGGAACCGCCGACTGCAAGTCAGTCAGACCCAATTCCAAGTCGGTGTCGGGCAGATCCGCCCAACATCGTAATGAGCCCCTAAGTGCAAAAAATAAAATTAAAATCCCTTGACACTACCAACTATCCACAAATAAACTTTTAAAATATAAATGATAAAACATTTTTCCCCAACCCAAAATAAACCACCTTTTCCACATTAGAAAACCTTTGATGGAAAACTGAAAAAAAGAACTGCAATTCTAATCAACAACACATATGTAAGTATAAAATGCAAACAATTGTTTTCATATGTTATGTACACTTGCAAAGCAAAATTCATAATATTACAATTTATTTAACTGTATTATTAAACTATTTTCAAACAGAATGACAGAAAGAGCAAGATATATCACCTCACAGAAAGGCAAACAATTACTCTTGCACATGGGCTTCACTTAGAGCCAAGAAATCACAAGCACAGAGAATGTTAATTTGAAATGTGCAAAATACTACTTTAATGCATGTTATAGGAGGGCTACTATGAAAGATTATGGGGCCGATTCCGATTCGGGCCGGAAAACGTACCGACCGACTCGGAGCCGGAATTAATTCCGACCGACACGTACCGGTGCAGCCCGACCCGCCAAGTACGATGAGAAGCGAGCAAAACCCGACCGACTCGTACGGAACACAAGCCGAAGGACCGAGCCGCGCGGAAAACAGCAATCCGGCCGGAAAAACACGCGATTCGAACCGACCGACTCGCACCCGGAACAATACCGAACGAGACGTACCCGCGGACTCCCACCCGCCAAGTACGATGCAAGGCGTGGAAAACACGACCGAGTCGCACGGAGGACAAGCCGTACGACCGACACGCATACAAAACTGCGAGCCGAAGCAACCCAAAACACCGTGACCGACGCGTACGCAGCACAGAAAACAGCACAAACACAGCGTGAACGAAACGGACAAGCCCGTACGAGACAACTGCAGGGTCCGACTCGGTCACAAGAACGTCTCCTACATGCACGAAAAG
Source organism: Calotriton arnoldi (assembly GCA_963921515.1). Classification (NCBI taxonomy): domain Eukaryota; kingdom Metazoa; phylum Chordata; class Amphibia; order Caudata; family Salamandridae; genus Calotriton; species Calotriton arnoldi. The sequence continues at coordinate 5,224,293 of CAWUFW010000209.1, read as the reverse complement.
TACAAAGGGAAAATACACAAAAAAAGGCCAAACAAGCAATTACAAAGCCAATAAATACTGGGGGGAGGGGCAGGGAACAAAGACACACCCACAACTCCACCCATATAAAGGACACAAATCCCTACCATGATCCTTTGCAAATTCAAATTACCTGCCAGCACTCAACAGACAGCAACCACACACCCACAGCTCATCCATCACACAAGCCACACACCATCAGCACCACAACAAATAGAAACCTCACATACACCTAGCAAAACACACACTCACACACCTTCACCTGCACACCAACACACACATCACTCACCATCACCACCCATCACCATGCCCCCAAAGAAGAATCACAAGTTCCTAGATAGTGAATTGGAAGTCCTGGTAGATGAGATCCTCAGGGTAGAGCCACAGCTCTTTGGTACACTGGTCCAACAGACACCCATGTCACAGAAAACAAAGATGTGGGAGAGGATCGTCGACAGGGTGAACGCACAATCACCATGTTTGCGCACAAAGACAGACATCCAGAACAGGTGGTATGACGTGCGCAGGAGGGTCAAGGAGCTGCTGAAGAAGGACTACATCTTGAGCCAATACACCGGCAGTGGCCCTCCTGCCAAGCCAGTATACCTCAGGCCCTGGGAGGAGAAGGTGCGGGCCATCCTACCACCAGTGAGCGTCTATGGACTAGAAAACATCCCAGAGCCTGGTGAGTACACAACAAATGTACACAATATTCTGCGACTACACACACACATCACTGTCAAGGGGAGAGTCAAACCATGCACTCTTAGCAAATACACAGCAACCAGAACAGAATCATCCCAAAATGTGTATGTCACTCAGAGAAACACAACACATGCCATCACAAAGTGACATTTAACTGTCGTCACATGTACAAACACAACTACAACTACAGCTAGGCAGTGGCACAAATATAACTGACAAACACATCCAGACAAGTAGCCACCACTACAACACCAGCACACAGTGAAGCCCACTGAAAGAAAGGAAATATGTGTATGCTGGGCAAGTCAGTGTAGCCAATAGCATGATGGGAGTTGTAGGCACAGATAATGCTCACCCCCACAACTGTCCCATCAACACCACCCTGAACCATGCGCACATCACAGGCAGTGGAAAACAACTTACAAGATGGCTGACACTGGCTACTGCTGTGGGGAGCACAAGGCCCTGCTGGCAACTGTGCACCAACCAACAGCAGGACACCACTGACTGATATCCTGAAAAACAACTTGCACTCCCTGCAATGGAAGCACGTTCCATGGTGGGATATCTGGCTGGGTGGGAAGGAGGACTCACAGCCCTGACCATAGTTACCAGCAGCGTTTCTCACACACACCCCTAACACAAACTCCACAAAACTCACCTGGGAGAATGCATTGCCCCACACTCCAATCAAATATCCCACAAAGAACCACAACCCTGGGTCATGCTGAGTGAAGCACAGGGACACACATGGGACTTGTAGCAAAACTAACCCCAGGATAACACTGTCAGCCATCTTGTCAGCACAGGCACACAACCCCACAGGGAAGCAGAGTCAAAGGGAAGGAAGCATGGGCATGCTGGGAAGGGGGTGGAGGCAATAGCATGATGGGAGTGGTAGTCACAGCTCAACATCCCCCACCCACATGGCCCAGCAAGCTCACACTCAAGCAAGCACACCCCACAGAGAGTGGAAAGCCCCATCAAAGATGTCTGACACTGGTGCTCTGTTGTGGGGATCACAAGGCCATGCTGGGAACTGGCCACCAACCAACAGCAGGACACCACTGTCAGCCATCTTGCCATTGCTCTCACACTCACACACAGTGAAGTCCACCCAAAAGCAAGTAAGTATGGGCATGCTGGGAAGTGGGGTAGAGGCAATAGCATGATGGGAGTGGTAGTCACAGCTCAACATCCCCCACCCACATGGCACAGCAAGCTCACACTCAAGCATGCACACCCCACAGAGAGTGGAAAGCCCCATCAAAGATGTCTGACACTGGTGCTCTGTTGTGGGGATCACAAGGCCATGCTGGGAACTGGCCACCAACCAACAGCAGGACACCACTGTCAGCCATCTTGCCATTGCTCTCACACTCACACACACTGAAGTCCACCCAAAAGCAAGTAAGTATGGTAATGCTGGGAAGTGGGGTGGAGGCAATAGCATGATGGGAGTGGTAGTCACAGCTCAACATCCCCCACCCACATGGCACAGCAAGCTCACACTCAAGCATGCACACCCCACAGAGAGTGGAAAGCCCCATCAAAGATGTCTGACACTAGTGCTCTGTTGTGCGGAGCACAAGGCCCTGCTGGCAACTGTGCAACAACCAACAGCAGGACACCACTGCCAGCCATCTTGCCATTGCTCTCACACTCACACACACTGAAGTCCACCCAAAAGCAAGTAAGTATGGGCATGCTGGGAAGTGGGGTGGAGGCAATAGCATGATGGGAGTGGTAGTCACAGATATTGGTCACCCCCACAACTGTCCCATCAACACCACCCTGAACCATGCGCACATCACAGGGAGTGGAAAACAACTGACAAGATGGCTGACACTGGGCACTGCTGTGGGAGCACAAGGCCCTGCTGGCAACTGTGCAACAACCAACAGCAGGACACCACTGCCAGCCATCTTGCCATTGCTCCCACACTCACACACACTGAAGTCCACCCAAAAGCAAGTAAGTATGGGCATGCTGGGAAGTGGGGTGGAGGCAATAGCATGATGGGAGTGGTAGGCACAGATATTGGTCACCCCCACAACTGTCCCATCAACACCACCCTGAACCATGCGCACATCACAGGGAGTGGAAAACAACTGACAAGATGGCTGACACTGGGCACTGCTGTGGGAGCACAAGGCCCTGCTGGCAACTGTGCAACAACAAACAGCAGGACACCACTGCCAGCCATCTTGCCATTGCTCTCACACACACACACTGAAGTCCACCCAAAAGCAAGTAAGTATGGGCATGCTGGGAAGTGGGGTGGAGGCAATAGCATGATGGGAGTGGTAGTCACAGATATTGGTCACCCCCACAACTGTCCCAATAAACACCACCCTGAACTATGCGCACATCACAGGGAGTGGAAAACAACTGACAAGATGGATGACACTGGCTACTGCTGTGGGGAGCACAAGGCCCTGCTGGCAACTGTGCAACAACCAACAGCAGGACACCACTGACTGACATCCTGAAAGACAACTTGCACTCCCTGCAATGGAAGCACGGTCCATGGTGGGATATCTGGCTGAGTGGGAGGGAGGAGCGGATGACAACCAAATACAACCAATGCAGACCATGTACACACCCCAACATTCACATAGAAATGCCCAAATAATGCAGGACAATGTGCTACACCAATATCAACCCCTGACTGTGACAACTTAGGACAATGCATTGTAGAGGCCCGCATCCAGAGGCACAGTCACAACTGTCAGGTGTGTCAACCATTGATGCCTGCAGAAACATAACATACATTGTGTGTGTCTCCCAAAAACAGGTGATGATGGGGACACAGCAGCAGATGCTGAGGAGTCCTCGTCCCAGGCTCAAGAGGATATGGAGCTCACTGGTGTGGATCAGCCTCTGCCCTCCTCGGATGAAGAAGACTTACCTGGCACCTCCGGAGCAAGTCATCATGCAGCACCAGCAGGACCACCAGCTGCACCCCCTGCACCCACCCCTCCAATGACTGTCAACACACATACCACCCCTGCCGACACGGACAGACCAAGGAGCAGCACCACCACCAGCACAGGGACCCTGGACCAACGTGGGGCCATGGACACCACCACCACCAACAACCCACAAGGTGGCCCAGGGTCACCTGTGCCTGCCACCTCAGGTACTGCACGTGTCGCCAGGGGTGGTGGGAGGGGTGGGAGACATAGGTCGCTGCTCACAGAGGGGTCTGGACTGCATGATGACCCACAACTGGCACGCATAGCCGATGCGTACCAGTCCAGCACCGGAGAGTTCAGCCAGGTAGTGGGGCTCCTCAGGGACATTAAACAGCAGCAGGCTGCCCATCCTGCCCGCTTGGGCTCCCACATGTCCCGCGTGGAGTCCAAGTGGGACACACTGCAAGAGATGACGGCGGTGCATAGGGACATATTACAATGCCTCCGCCAGATGAGCAGCAACCAGTCAACACCTCCCTGTGTGCCCACAACATCTGGTGCTGAAACAACTGCAACTGCAACAGGGAGGCAGGATGACTCTGGCAGAGAGTCCCCTGCACCACAGCAGCCTGCACTTGAGGGTCCCCCCCCAAAGAAGAGGGGCCGTCCGAGGAGGGGCAAGTGAGAGGCCGATGGCCATGTGCAACCCCCAGGAAGCCAAAACCTGTTCTGGAGAATAACCTTTGTGCGCAAACTGTTCACCCTGTTGACCGCAACACAACTCCCACATGACATGGGGAGCTCAAGTTGGACCAATGTCTCTGATTACTGTGGACTTTACTCTGGACATTTCTCCTACCAGGACTTCCAAATTATCTAGGAACTTTGGATCACAATCACAATGTACAGCACCCAACAACCTGTGCACTATACTCACACATGTATGTCAATAAACTCACTTATACACCATACTTGCCTCTGTTGTGATTCCTATGTTGTCTCAGAAGTTGCGATGATGATCGGGGAAATGACACTGTGCATGCTAACTGCTACAGCAAGTACAACACCGGCATGTGAGTCATGGCGACTTCACACATATGGGGGAGGCACACCACCAGGGCTACACAACACATACACACCATGGACATCTGACTCATCGCCTACACTAGTGTTGCCAGGAAATACGTAGCATTGCACAGACCCAACACCTATTCACAGTCTGTGTTAACTAGCCCACTGGTGCAGTAAGCAAATGTCAGTCAGATGTGTGACCACAGACAACGCACATCACAAAGTGAAGCACAGGTTTATTACACATTTGCAACATGTTGTAACCACCACAGATGCAAGGTAATCCCACCTGGCAGCGGGCACATAGTCAACAAGTGTAGAAGGAAGGAAGTCCATGGGTGTGGTGCACATCACCTGTAGGGACACAACAGCTACCACCCGGGAAGTCGAATCACGGTGTTGGAGATCACAGTTGACCAAACGACTCTGAAAGTACCCTGTGAAGGACAGAAATGACACACAGTCAAAAGCACTGAAGAACAGGACAGAACTGCAATACTCATGCACAATACATGTTACAAGATACCCACCCAGAACCAAGTTAGCATGTCAACACTGTTGGGGAGTACAGACTACCTGCAAGGACACATCGCTACACGCATACAGACATGTAGCCCATGGACACACTCAAACAGCACCAGAGCACCACCAACACATATCATGCAAACTCACATCATTGACATGCCATCTCTGGATACTCACATTCAGCTGAAGAAGTTGGTGATGAGCTGTGTGCGGACATCACCCTCAACATCATCATCATCATCACTGGCATCGTGGTCCAGGCCAGGATCCTCCACAGGTGGCGGACGTTGGTCATCGTCATCCAGGATGAGAGGCAACTCCTTCCGCACTGCCAGGTTGTGGAGCATGCAGCAGACGATGATAATCTTGCACACCTTTGCTGGGGCATATGGGAGGGACCCTCTTGTCTTTTCGAGGCAGCGGAAGCGGCTCTTCAGGAGACCAAATGTCCGCTCAATCACTCTCCTGGTCCGACCATGTGCCTCATAGTAGCGCATCTGGGCTGGTGTCACAGGGTTCCTGAGGGGCGTCAGCAACCACGGCATGTTGGGGTATCCGGAGTCACCTACATACAGACAATTGCACATTAGCAGAGTTGGAAAAGAGGGTGGAACACTACATAGCAGAACACACACAATGGTACAAAGTCAGTACACACCTACAAGCCAGGCACATTGGTTCCGCATCTGTGCCATCATCCTCGGGATGCGACTACTCCTCATCACGTAGGCCTTGTGTGCAGAACCAGGGAAATGGGCACACACGTGTGTGATGCTCATATCTGCAAGACAGACCACCAGTGCATTGACCGAGTGGTAGTGTTTGCGGTTACGGTAGGCCTGCTCTTGGGCATGTGGTGGTACCAACGCCACATGTGTCCCATCAATGGAGCCAATGACATGCGGCATCCTCCCCAGGGCATAGAAGTCACTCTTCACGCCAGTGAGTCGTTGGAGTCTAGGGAAATAGATGTACTGGTTCAGGTATATCAACATAGCCTCCAAAACATCCCGGAGCACATGGCTGAACATGGTCGCCAGAGTGTGTTGAAAGGTACCAGTGGCAAAGAAGTGTAGGGCTGCCATCACCTTCACCTTGGGGGTCAGCGCTGTAGGGTACGGACGGCCAGGTTGCAAATGTGGTGCCAAGCGCACTGCCAAATCCTCAATCAGCTGCCTGGTGAAGCGGTACCATCGGATGCTGTCACGTTCCACCATCGTTGCCAGGTCAGGGAATGGTCTATGGACAGCTGATGCCCTGCAGTGCATAGGTGAAGAAAGCAAGATTGTCAGTCACCCCACATATGTGGCATTGAACACACTCAACATCACATGATACATCATAATGAGGCACAAGTACATGATGTGTGCAGTTCCGTACGGATATGTATGGCACATACATGGCCAATATCTAACATCACAGTCCAACAAGTGGCATCAATAAGTCCCAGGTCATGCCATTGGATACCATGAGGCCGTGTCCCTGTACCCATCTCCTGCTGCCAAATAACAAACACATGCCACAGTGACATGTGAGGACTGATGTGCCCCAGGCATCACAGCTCAACGACAGGTAGATTCCCAGGGACCCTGTATTGCCACATGGACACTGGCATGACATGGTGTATCATGTATACACCACAGCAAAACAACCATGAGCCCCACAGGTAGTGGTCCGTGTTGCCTCGGCAGGACAGACATGGACGTCTGTGACACACACACGCACAACATCAAAGTCCATGCACAAACAACGTGGATGTGGAGACTGCCTCCCATTGTGCACATGAAATCAGAGACATTGTAATCACAACATGCACACAGACTGTGGAGGACCATCAACATTGTGCCAATGGGTCACCCTGGGTTGAACATAACGTCCCACATGGGACTCAGGGGGTATGTGACATGACATACACATACACCACCGTGAACTGTGACCATGCCACATGCTCAGATATGAACAGTTGCACATCACAGTGGTCATGTACACGAAACACCAAGGATTCTGTCCCCATAAACACGTGCACAGCCTGGGGGTGGCTGCCCCAAGTGACACCCACAGAACAACATGTTCACCCCCATACACGGAATAGGTAATGCAGCCTTACATGCCCTAGGATACAGTTTGGACAGGCTGTGGTGTTGTAGGTGTGCCCCTCACTGCCTGGGAAGTATATGTGGCTGGCATATGTTCACCTGTGACAGGCATGGTGACATATGCCAGTGACTTGTACAGGGATGCGTTGGACAGCAAGGGACCGATCAGTGTGCACACATTGGCCATTGCATTCAATGTGCTCTGGTACGCGTTGTATTGGCAATACGCCTTGGACAGCAATGGACCGATCAGTGCGCACACATTGGCCATTGCATTCAATGTGCGCTGGTACACGTTGTATTGGCAATACGCCTTGGACAGCAATGGACCGATCAGTGCGCACACATTGGCCATTGCATTCAATGTGCGCTGGTACGCGTTGTATCCCATGTACGCGTTGAACAGCAATGGTCCGATTGGTGTGCCCGGCCGGCCCATTGCATTCAATGTGTGCGGGTACGCGTTGTATCCCATGTACGCGTTGAACAGCAATGGTCCGATCGGTGTGCCCAGCCGGCCCATTGCATTCAATGTGTGCGGGTACGCGTTGTATCCTATGTACGCGTTGAACAGCAATGGTCCGATCGGTGTGCCCGGCCGGCCCATTGCATTCAATGTGTGCGGGTACGCATTGTATACCATGTACGTGTTGAACAGCAATGGTCCGATCGGTGTGCCCGACCGGCCCATTGCATTCAATGTGTGCGGGTACGCGTTGTATCCCATGTACGCGTTGAACAGCAATGGTCCGATCGGTGTTCCCGGCCGGCCCATTGCATTCAATGTGTGCGGGTACGCGTTGTATCCCATGTACGCGTTGAACAGCAATGGTCCGATCGGTGTTCCCGGCCGGCCCATTGCATTCAATGTGTGCGGGTACGCGTTGTATCCCATGTACGCGTTGAACAGCAATGGTCCGATCGGTGTTCCCGGCCGGCCCATTGCATTCAATGTGTGCGGGTACGCGTTGTATCCTATGTACGCGTCCAACAGCAATGGTCCGATCGGTGCGCACCCATTGGCTATGGCCTGGCCTGGCAACGGACGCGTTTTCAAAATTTGAACAAGTCTGATGCTGTAAATTCAGTTGGTCACCCACAACAATGTTGCAATTTCATGGGTGTCACGAAGTTGAACATTTGAAGGATGCTGGGGGCGTGTGTAAGTGGTGCAATTCCATGGATTGGCCAGATTCAGATGATGCAAACGACTTGGACCTATCACTTTGGACACATGGGACAGTATCTGCCTCTGCAGCACACATATAATGCTGGCTGTTCCCCTGAGAGCTCAGTTGCCTGCACTACATGCTCCAGGACGACATCTGCCACTACACTGCTGCTGTATCTGCACCCTCTGGACCCTGCAATGGCACGTACTGTGGAGAGAGCCCCAGCCTTCAGCACTGAGGAGAACCAGGCCCTGCTGGATGGCCTCCTTCCACAGTACAGCAAGCTGTATGGGAAAGCAGGGGAGCAGGTGAGTGTTCTGTCCACTGCCTTTCTAAATGTGCATGTTGTCTGACTAGCAAGGCTAACAGTCTGCACGCCACTGGCTAGCAGGCTCACTGAGTAGTTGTCACCCCCATAGTGTGTAGTTACATGCACTGGACAGGTATAGTGCAGTGACAGTGTATTTAAACAAGGTTTTACTTCCCAGGCAATGATACCATGTAGTAACTGCTGGCATACTGTCCATAGCCATCGTTGCACTGCCTGTGTACATCATGTGCCCCTGTGATTGAGACATGTATATCCAACTGTGTAATGCACGGATATGTTGCATGTGTAGTAATGGCATTCTCACTTTGTTATCCTCACAGGTTGATGCCCACCAGAAGCAGAAGATATGGCTGACCATCGTCCGGGCAGTGAGATCCGTGGGGGTCTACAAGCGCCGGATCCGCAACTGCCAGAAGAGGTGGCAGGACCTTCGGGGCTGGACCCGGAGGATCGCACGGGTCCAGCTGAAGCTGTCGCCTCCTCGCAGGAGGGGCGGACACCGGACCCTGACCCCCCACATGCTGAGGATCCTGGAGGTGGTCTTCACTGATCTGGATGGGCAGCTGAAGGCCAGAGAGCAGCAAGGAGGGGGTGAGTCCATGTCTGCATGTTGAACTATGTCTGCCATGCTATGTGCCCTCCTCTGGCCTGGTTAAACTTCCACAGTACATCAGTCTTGTGGTCCAGGACCCATGTCCCTCTATTGTGCACTGGCCACTCCTCATCTGATACCCAGGTGTGGCCCTTACAGTCAGGGTATTGTGTCACTTGGGTACTGTGTCCTTGCCGTTTGCTTGACTCAAGGTGGGGGACAGCATCTGTTTCCCTGACTCTGTGGTGGGCATCATGGGTGGGTCCATTGCTTACACATTGCCTGTGTTCTGACATGTGTTCTGCGTGTCATTTTGATATGTGGCCCAATTGCTGAGCTGATCCACCACATGTGCCTGGGGTATCTGGCACACACCCATGCTGCGGGTGGGAACAATGTTTGTGCCCCAGGAGTGTGTATATAACGTATGTCACACATACTTAGCCAGCTGCCTACTGTCCAGGGCTCATCCCTCATTCATGTGGGACAGGACAGTCATGCCTACTCCAGGCCATACAATACACTCTGTACTCCCACTGCCGTGTATCAGCTGACACGTTTTGCTCAGTGATTTGTCCCCTCAGGTGCCTGCCTCTGTGTCAGTGTGCTGTGGCTTCGTTGTCAGGTCTGCTGGGGTGTTCCTCGGTTGGGGCTCCGCATGCCACCGGAGATGTGACCATAGGAGATGATACATGTGTGACACATAGGTGTTTGATCACCTGACCGTGCAGACTGGGGTATGCGAACATGAGGTTCACGCAGCTGTTTCCCATTCACAGCAGATTGTGATGTGCTCAGGTGCCGAGGGTAGTGTTACAGGTCTCCCATATGTACAATGGGTATGACCTGGACAGATGAGGGTACAGATGATGTGGTGTGTGGGGGATGTACATGTGCACTTGTTCAGCTCCAGGACTTGCATTCCCCATGATCTACTATTGTGACACAGTGCAGAGTGTTGTTGTCTGGCTGCCCTGCCCATGTGACTGGAGACAGTGATGTATGACTTAGCAGGCATGGCTGTGCCATGGCATGTGACTTCCTATTAGTGATCCTGCAGGGGAGTGACATGTGCTACATGCACACCATTGTGGCAATGGCTATCAGGACATGGGTGCATCATGGTGTCTGTCGCTGGTATGCATCACATGCATTTCCTATTTGACTCTGGGCATCCCTTTCATCCGGACACCTGCACTGACTCAGTGGCAAGAATTGTGATGTGTGCATGTCCACATGCTTCACCGGGTTCTCTGCACTGTCCAAATACTGTGTAGGTGGTGCATGTGTCCACACTGGGGTATTGCCATCCCACAGACACCAGACAGATGGGTGCAAGGCCAGGTGGGATGTGAGTGCCATGGTTGACCATCAGACTGACAATTGACTTCTCCTGTTCTGTTTGTGCAGTTTTAGCAATGTTCAACTAAGGATGCCAGGGCTTGCTCTGTAATGTGCTGTACTTACTGTGGTGTGTGCGTTCGGTGCAGGTGACTGATGTCTGTCTGTGTCCCTATTGATTGCAGATACATCCACGGCCACAGGAGGGGACAGCTCCACGGACCAGGAGGAGCCGCAGAGCCAGACTGGGTCAGCAGCCGAGGAGTGGTCGGAGGGACCCAGTGGCACGGAGGGCGAGGGGAGCCACACCGAGGAGTCCTCAGCACCATCCACCTCAGCTGAGGACAAGAGCAACTCGGACGATGACTCCCTTATGGAGGCGGGTGTCAGCAGCCACCACACCCCAGCTAGTGTTGCTGTCCCCGCCACCACCACCACCACCACCGCCCTCCCGTCGGCTCACATTCCCGAGGTCCGTGGAGGCTCCCATGTTCGGGAGCGTGTCTCCTTCGGGCCAGGCACCGCACCCCTGCCCCTGTGTCCCCTGCTGCCCTGAGTGAGGAGTCTGTGTACCTCCTCCGCCAGCTCCATGTAGGACAGACAGCGATGCTGAGTGTCCTCCATGCACACACCAGTCTGTTGACTCAGCTGGTGTCATTCATGGAGGGCATCTCATCGGGCATGTCTGACCTACAGAGGGACAATAGGTCCATGGACTCCTTCCTGACGGCAGCAGTGTCCCTCCTCCGACAGTCCCTCACCCATCCTGCCTCTGCCCCATCCACACTCCCCAGCACCTTACCCGTCCCAAGCACACACACACTGGCACAGGCACACACCAGCACAGACACATGCAGCACACGGACACACACGCCACAAACAAGACGCACACGCATGCACCGTCAGGGGACTGCAACCACACTCACAGGGGATGGGGCACAGGCACAAACACACGCATCCACAAGCACTGCGCAGTCCTCAGTTGCCTCTCCCTCCAAAGACCCCTCCCTTGCCTCACCTGCAACCCCAAACACACAGCGGCTCTTCCTCTGTGACCTTGGCCTCTTCCCCTCCGACCCAGCTGATCCAGCATTCAGGGGGAAGAGGAAGCCCACCCACACGGAGCAGAGTGCCCCTGGCCCCTGGACACCATCCCCCAGGCACAGACCGACTGAGGCCCCCACCCGCAAGTCCCCCCGGTCCCGGAAGAGCAAGACCCCGCCGCTGCCCTGCAGCTCAGGCACCAAGTCTCCTTCCTCCATCCCTCAGGCCCCCACTCCACAGGTGCCCCCACCACACCCTGCCCCAGGTTCCCCCACCCACAGATACACCATCCCCAGAAGGGTCAGGCCTTCTCCCCTGCCACTTGCTCTTCCGGCCCCACACCCCCGCTGCGATTGTCTGTACCACTGATGTGGTGAGGGTGTCCTCCCCCTCTGTCCTGCCCACCTTACCTGATCCCCATTCTCCTCCCCTGGAGGTGGGCACTGCAGTGGAGTCCACTATCACCCTGTCTGACTTGGGCGCTGCAGTGGCGGACCTGTCCACTCCATCTGCAGGGTCCACTGCAGTTGTGCCGGCACCCACAACATCTGAGTCATACCCCCAGTTGTGCCGGCACACACCATGTCAGACACCTCCACTGCAGTTGTCAGTGGCTCTCCAGCACCCACCACCCCTTCCCTGCCTCCTCCTGGTGAGCCCTGATCCTGTCCCTGCGGTGCCTGGCCTGCCCCCCGTATGCCCCTCCTAGGGGATTGTCCCCGGTTGTGATCAGTGCAGGCATGCGTAGGGTGACATCTGCCACTGTCACCCTGTATAGACTTCCTTAATGGACTGGCCATTGGCCTTTGTTGATACCTTGCAGTTCTTCCAAGTTTTGAACCCACACGCTGAATAAAGCAACTTTCTGTTCTCTAGTGGTTTTGCTTCTGATGTACATGATGTTGATGATGCTAACCGTGCCCTTGCTGCAGTGATGGTGATTTTGGACTCATGAAAATGAAGTGTTACTGTGCATGAACCCATGTGTTCCAGGGGGACAGTGTCCTATCCTGTGGTGAATCCATGTCGTCCTTAGCAGCATCTGAGGGTGTCATGTATTCAATATTTGGCAATGGGATTTCCTACTTACATTAGCAATGTCACATCTGTGGGTTCCACCCATGCACATCTGTTGTGTTTGCCATTGTTCAATTAGTCTAGTTCCCTGACCGTGTGGCCATCTCCACTGGACATGCAGGTTTGGGCATCAATGGGGAAGGACTCTTCTGTGTTGTCAGTGCAACTTGCTATACATGTGTGTTGGATCTGTGCTGTTGATTTCGTTGACATTCCCATGACCAGGCTGATGTGACGGGAGCCTTCATTTGGTGCTAATTGTTGACTGTGTGACCAGGTGTTCTGCTGACATGATGGAGCCCTACTGATGCGACATATGGCACAGCTTGCCTCACACAGGAGTGGAGTCCCCTCATGGCAGTGTGTACTCCTGTGACATCTCGTGCGCCCAAGGTGTGTGTTGTATGAGCATGTGTGTGTGTTCACTTCCATGTTGCTGTGCATGCTGGGATCCCTAGTGATGGTCCTGTTTGTGATGCTTGCTGAGTTGAGCTATGTTCCCCCAAAGTCTTCTCCTGGGTTCTCTGTGGTGTGGGTGCATGGCACATTACTGGTCATCAGGGTGTCACCCATAGGTGTGTTTGCTGTCAGGGCTGAGTTTGTGGGAAGACGCTGATGTGTCACAGTCCGGATTCCCCTTTGCACTTGTTGTTTACACCTGCCATGTGATTTCTGGTTTGTGTTAGCTTTCATTGGTTGTGACACGTTGTGTGTGTGACTGCTGGCACTCCTCAGGGCTGCAATGTTGGTAGTTGTCTATGTGTGTTCTTTGTGGGTGACCTTGGCTTCTTCATAGGTGTGTGACTGTGGCTGGGATCCCATTGGTTGGTGTGGTATTGCCGTCATGTCCATGTACAGCATAGTGTGCAGTGTGTCAGACATTCAGGAGTCTGGTAGAGTGGCCATGTGTGATGTGTTCCTGCACCTTGGTTCCCACCACCCCCCCTGGGATTGTCATGGGTGCATGTGCAATGTCACCAGTGCATGTGAGCTTCACTGCTGCACATTGTTGGAGGTCGAGGTGTGTGGTGTTGAGTGTGTGCAGATGAGAGTTGTTGCCCGGCTAGACCCCTGCCTCCATGTTGGCCTTGGCTGACAGGCCGTGCTGGTTGATTTGTGCTTGTGTAGGTGTGATGGTTGTTTGTTGCTCAGGACACATGACTGTGGTTCACAGTGTGAACGACATCTAGCTTTGTCATCACAGTGGGATTGTAATGCAGCCCAGGGTCACCACATTGTGGGGGCCCTGGGTGTGGTGCTGTGGTGTCTGTGTGTCTTGCTGTGTTAGTTGCTGTTCCTACATGCTTGTGTGACATGTGTGATTTGTGCTCCCTCTCATCTGACAATGCCTGATTGCCCACATAGGGGATTTGGATCCATGAGTTACCTTTGTGTGGCACTGTATGCACATCTGTGTAATTGGTATTCAGGCCTCCTCATGTGTTGTGTGGTTGCCTGGGGACACTGGTACCCCCCTCACCTGTTGTGTTTGATGTGCAGTGTGGGTCTGCCTGTTTGTGTATGTGCATCGGCACCACTGCATTGGCATATCTTAGGTGTGCCATTGGCTGTATGTTGTTTGGTGTGTTTGCCCTGCTGTCCCTGGGACTCCTAGGTCATCAGTCAGCACAATGATCATTGTGTGTGTGTCCCATTGCTGCCATGGTATGGTATCTGTTCACCTCCCTTCTACAGTCTCCACTGGGTATCTGCATTTGTGTGCCCATTGGTGCAAATATGTGGGTCTGCATTCTGATGGTCACTTCTGTCATTGTGTCATTGATGAATGTTGACAGTGTCAGCCCCCATGGGTAGAGGTGGTAGTAGTGGTAGGCACCTGGCACCCCCTGGGTAGAGGTGGCAGTAGTGGTAGGCACCTGGCACCCCCATGGGTAGAGGTGGTAGTAGTGACAGGCATCCAGCCCCCCATGGGTAGAGGTGGTAGTAGTGGTAGGCACCTGGCACCCCCTGGGTAGAGGTGGCAGTAGTGGTAGGCACCTGGCACCCCATGGGTAGAGGTGGTAGTGGTGGTAGGCACCTGGCACCCCCTGGGTAGAGGTGGCAGTAGTGGTAGGCACCTGGCACCCCCATGGGTAGAGGTGGTAGTAGTGACAGGCATCCAGCACCCCATGGGTAGAGGTGGTAGTAGTGGTAGGCACCTGGCACCCCCTGGGTAGAGGTGGCAGTAGTGGTAGGCACCTGGCACCCCCATGGGTAGAGGTGGTAGTAGTGGTAGGCACCTGGCACCCCTGGGTAGAGGTGGTAGTAGTGGTAGGCACCTGGCACCCCTGGGTAGAGGTGGTAGCAGTGGTAGGCACCTGGCACCCCCTGGGTAGAGGTGGTAGTAGTGGTAGGCACCTGGCACCCCCTGGTTAGAGGTGGTAGCAGTGGTAGGCACCTGGCACCCCCATGGGTAGAGGTGGCAGTAGTGGTAGGCACCTGGCACCCCCTGGGTAGAGGTGGCAGTAGTGGTAGGCACCTGGCACCCCTGGGTAGAGGTGGTAGTAGTGGTAGGCACCTGGCACCCCTGGGTAGAGGTGGTAGCAGTGGTAGGCACCTGGCACCCCCATGGGTAGAGGTGGTAGTAGTGACAGGCATCCAGCCCCCATGGGTAGAGGTGGTAGTAGTGGTAGGCACCTGGCACCCCTGGGTAGAGGTGGCAGTAGTGGTAGGCACCTGGCACCCCCTGGGTAGAGGTGGCAGTAGTGGTAGGCACCTGGCACCCCCTGGGTAAGGGTGGTAGTAGTGACAGGCATCCGGGCCCCTATGTGTATATGTGGCATTGGTGATGGGCATCCTGCCCCTATGGTGCTGCTGTTTCTGGAGTAAGTAATTTCTGCATCCCTGTGTGTGTGTGTGATATGTCGGGTACGTGTAGTTTGTGTTTGTGGTTGGTGTCTGACCTACCTTGTGCGCCGTACGCGTCCGTGCCTGTTCCGGTAGTAGATGTAGAATATTGGTAGGATCGGAACGATGGGATTCATTGTTGGTTCGTCTCGTTCGTCTTCGTCGTTGCTTCGCCTCGTCCTCGTCGCTTGCGTGTTCGTCTCGTAGCCGTGGATCGTGATGTGGCGCGAATCGGAGCTTATGTGCGCCTCTCCCGGATGCTTTGACGTGCCGTGCGTAGCGACGGGTTCGGCGCGTACGGGAAGCGCATCGTACTTGTCCGGCCAAACGGGGCTGCTTTTTGGCTTCCGGGCGACTCGTATCTGCGTTTACGGATCCGGCTCGGTCGGGGATCAGGACCTGGATTGGGTGAGTACGACTCGGTCGGAATCTGTGCTGTTGTGCGCATCGTACTTGTTCGTTCGGATTCATGTGCGGATCGGTCGGGAAACAGGCATTCGCATGGCTTTTTTCCCGACCGAATGGCGTTGGGTGCGTCTCCGACCGAGATCAGAATCGACCCCTATGTTGTTATTAACAAGAGAAAACAGAACCATCCCTCATATGTCACTGAAATTGAAGTAAGGCATGTACTTCAAGATTTAAAAGAGGCAAGCGCTAGTTCCCAAGAGACCACTTTTATAATTGTGAAAGATAAACTCCCTAAAGCACTTGAACACAGGACAGCTCCCAGCTATACCCACTTTGAAATGCTTAATAGCACAAACTAAAAAAGCCACCAGTGACACTCCTGCTGCCCCTGGAATATACTAAGACATCCAAATTTTATAACACATATTGATTAAACCTTCCTCTTACATGACAAACTAAGTAATGGCAAGTGCATTATAATATTTACTACAGCAGTTATTATGACTAAGCCAAAGTCAAACATAGATGATGGATGGAACTATCAAAATGTGCCGTAAAACATTCACTCAGATATACACCATACATGGTTAATATTAAACCACTAGTTTACCCCTCATATATGCCTTGCTACCTAATAAACAAAGTAGCACTTACTATGAACTACTAAACTACATTCAAATAACAACAAGCAACTACTCCCCACATAGAATAATAATCAACTTTGAACAAGCCATGATACAAACAATATCCATACACAGTCATTCAAATCTGTTGCTGCCACTTTAATCAAAGTGTTTGGACACATCTCCAACAATCTACATTAAGTGCAGTATATGCAACAAGCATCCAGTTTGTCTTTGAAATAAAATAACTAATTGCACTAGCATATATCCCTGTAACAGAGGCAACTAAACACTACAATGTATTTATGTAAAGTCTATTTTACCTTCAAAACAAGTCCAAACTAAGGGACTGATTAGAATCGCGGTCGGACTTTCGTCCGACCACCATCCTTTCGTAAATGGGACCGCCCGAGAGGCTGTGGGCGGTCCGGCCATAGGAATTAGGATGCGACCACCACCATGGCTGTCACAATGCCTATATTTTGTATTGCGGCGGGTGCTGCTGGCTGCAGCACACGCTGCTGTACAAAAAGGGGACACAACACATATCCCTGTACTACATGGCAGGCAACATGAGATGCCTGCCACATGGTGCAGAGGTATGTAGGGGGGCACCATACGTGCCCCCCAAAACCCACAGCTGAGGACCAGGGGGAAGGGCGACCCGCTAAGGGCCCCAAAGTCCCTTTCCGCCTGCCTTTTCATGGCGGGTTGACTGCCATGAAAAGGCAGGCGGAAAGGGACATTGTAATCCCTATGGTGGTGCCTGGCAGGCACCGCCACCATTGTAGGGAATACAACTCCCTCTGATGGTCCGACAGGCTCCTTGAGCGTGTCGGATGCGTGGCGGTCAGTCTCTCCGACCACCACCAATCCGCCACCCATCCTAATGTGGCAAAGGAATCTTCATTGCGATGGGGTGGGGCCACCACCGACAAGATGTCGGCGGCGGTCCCACTGTCACCATAATCATGCCGTAAGACCCATAATGGACAACTTTGAAGACAACTTTGAAGACACTTGGGTTGGCACACTGCACCACTCAGGATACAGACGCCAACCAAATGCCATGATGGAATGTCTATGACAGCACTATGGCTCAGAAGTCAAAACCAACAATGCAGTAGAAGCAAGGCACAATGCCTTCCAAGCCACACTAGAGGACGCCCAACCTACACTCTACACATTCATTGAAGCCCTACAAAAAAAGACTAAACTGAGAATCGAGCAATCAGTAACCCAAATTGAACCTAAAATTAATGAACAAGCCAGTGGCCTACACAATAACCAAGAAACCTTAACAAAGGTACACACACCCATAACGTAATAATGGTAAATAAATATTAAATTTTTATAAATCAGTCAAAAAAAGCATAGGAAACAAGACTGATAATTAAAGATTTTACATTTAATAATTAATTAAAACTCAGCACATCAAAAAATTCAAAGCACAACATTAGAAACAAACAAAAAAACAGAATGGAACCAAGTAAATCCCACACATTGAAATGTAAAATAACCCAGTGTAATTACAGCTAATACACATACATAATAAAATATAACATTTCTCACCCACAAACAAATAAATAGATTAACCTTTTAGTTCTGCATCTGTAGAGCTTCATTCACATTCATGTTGACAAAATATAATCCACCAAAAAGGAAAAAGGAAAGTCCAACAAAGTATAAAAATGAAAAAAAGAAAAAATCCCATTTAAATCCATTGAAGTAATCCAAAGTCATAAGGAACCATTAAAAACCTGACAAATTGCAAATAAATGAAACACTCCTGGAAACCCCAAAAAGCAAAGGAAATTCAAAAATATAATATTGGTTTACTGAAAAACAAATTAATTTCCTTTAAAAAACAATGAAAAAACCACAGGTCTGTGGGATGACTTATGATCCATAAACCTGCAAAAAAATACATAGAATAGACACCCACACAAAACAGTATTTACAAATACTACATAAACATTACATTGCAACTGTATTAAACACAAATTATACAATGCCAATATATAAAATAACACTAGACTACTACCAAACTCTAAGTAGGCATAATACGAAACACCACTAAACAAAAGAACAAAAACTGCAACTGACTAACTAACCTTCAAAATAAAAACTAACATTATAACTACCATTAACTAGCTCTACCCACATCCCGCCTACCCCCAAAACCCTCTAGAAAAAAATAAAAGAGGCCATACCTTCTTCAATGATCAGCAGCAGATAACTCCAAATCGCTCACTGCAAATCTGATGAAAAATGACAGGAATTGACTTTAAAAGTACACGTAGCAGTAAAAAAATGGCCGCTAAAAGAACACAAAAAACCTATCTCCCTATTGAAAACAATTGGACTTTAATTGAAAATTATCAAAAAAGTTTAGAAAATATGCAACAATGTTATAAAATATAGAAAATTCAATAAATGTACTATGAAAATATAAAAAAAGATGTAAAGTATAAAATAAATAGTACTATAAAAATAAAAAATATAACATAGTACTATTTATAATATGCTTTAAAAAGTATATCAAATATGTATGTATAACAAATGTATATAGTTAAAAAAATACCATATTTGCTAAAATATTGAAAAATACAAAAATGTGAAACAATGTTAAAAAAGATGTAACATGTTTGTATTTCAGAAAAAAACTAGAAAAGTTGTTAAAAAATCAACAACAAAAACTTTTTTATGTTTGAAAATATATGTGTTACTACAATGGGCCTCATTACGATGGTGGATGGACTTCAGTCCATCCACCATCGTATCGGATTTGGGACCGGCCACCAACGAGGCGGCCTACCCACAATCCAAATAATGATGCTACCGCCACCACGGCTGTCGCATTCCCTATCTTTTGTAATGCAGCGGGGATGCTGTCAGCAGCCCCCGCCGCAATACAAAAAATATGGAGTGTACATAACCCTGCACTACATGGCAGGCAACATGCGATGCCTGCCACATGGTGCAGGGTTATGTAGGGCACATGTCCCTGCCCCAGGGATAATGGTGGGCCTGCTAAGGGCCCCCAAATCCGTTTCTGTCAGTCATTTCGCAGCGGGTTGACTGCCACAAAACGACCAGAAAAAAGTAATATTATAATCCCTATGGCGGTGCCTGGCAGGCACCGCCGCAATTCAGGGACGCGCGGTGAGTCCGACGGGTGGTCAGATTGAATCCGCCCATCCGGACCATGGAAGTCGGTCTTTCCGACCGCCACGCTTCCCCCTGCCATCATTATATGGCGGGGGAAAACCACTTTACAATGGCGGAGGGACTGCCACCGACAGCCTGTTGGTGGCGGTCCCCTCAGCCACCGTAATGAGGCCCAATGTAACCATATATATTAAATAAACTAGAAAAAAAAAATAACCAAAAATATAAAAACAAAAACTGGGTCATTTTCTGTCCTTTTAAAAAAAAACATCAATGACGTTGAATGATGTTTGTGAAAGATGCAATACTTAAAGTTTTACATCTAACACGCTGTAATAGAACATATTAGATTTACCATGTTAGACACTAAAATATAAATTACATTTACTACTCCCACTACTATTGAAACCATTTTAGGTGTTATGTTGTACACTAAAGGGATCACAATTACTATTCACAATCCAATCGAAGAGACTCATTATGAGACTGGCGGTCCATGGACCGCCAGACTCACGGGTGCTCTGCGATGGCAGTCTACCGCCCGCCCTAGTATGACCAAAGCGGTCGGGCCACCCTGGGACCACGCAAACGCCAGGGATAAGAGATCCCTGGTGGTGTTTTGGTGGTCTTGTGGCCACAATATGCTTGGCGGGATCTCTGCGGTCCCGCCAGGCATATTACAAGTTTCCTCTCTGTCGCGGTTTTCATGGCGGTGAGCCAGCAATGCAAACCATGGTGGAGAGGAAACAGGGCCCCCTGTTGTCTCAAGGCCGTGGGGTGCCTGCAGACGGGCACATGTTGTGCCCCCCCTGTGTGCATGCACCCCAGTACCTGAACGGCATGGACTGCAGCAGTCCATGCTGTGCAGGTACTGATTTTGACGTTCCCATTGCGGTGTCTGTTTCATAGGCACTGTCATGGGAACGCCAAAGAAGCGCCAGCCAGCAGAAAACTCATAATGGGGCCCTAAGCCATTTAGGGGAAGGTATTGGGCACTAAAGGCGCAATATATTTACTATCCCCCCTCTAATCTAAACCATTTAGGAGAAGGTGTTGGACACTAAAGTGGTCAAATTTACTATTTCCACTCCAACCTAAGCCTTTTAGCGAAAGATTGTGGATACTAAAGTAGCCATATTTACTATTCCCACTCCAATCTAAGCCATTTAGGGAAAGTTTTGGACACTAAAGTGGTCAGATTACCTATTCTCTATCCAATCTAAATCAGTTTTTTGAAGATAATGAACACGAAATATAACACATTATGTTTCTAACAGTCCCAAAAATATATATTAATAACAAAATATTATTAATTACACAATATATTAAAAATCATAAATATTTTATATTTAAAAAAAATCTTAACAAAATAAAACATACAATAATATTAAATTATATAATAAACATTATTATTGAATAAATGCAATTATTATTTAATCATTTTGCATCACACACATTTAAATAAAAAATAGTCCATTAAAAACTCAACAAATCACTAAATAAATAACCAATATACAACCAACTTAAAAGAAAAAATATATAAAACTATGAATAAAAAATATTTTTTAACGTACTATTTAAAAAGAATACATAAAAGTAAACCTATGTATCATACAAACAAAATTGTATATTGAATTCACTTTTTCTACGATGCACATAGTAGCAATAAAAATGAAATAAACATATAGGGGCCTATCACAATGTCGGCAATAAGGCCTCCGATTTCAGGTCGGAGGCCTAACGGCCGACATCGTCGGTTTCAATTCCGTCCAGCTGATTTTGATTCAGCCGGTCGGAATTGAAACCGGCCGGTCATTCAGGCTGACTTCCAAGGGCTCAAGGAGCCTGTCGGACACTCCTAACAGGCCCGTAATCCAAATGGACGCCAGTGTACGCTGTCCAGATTACGATGCATGGTTTCCGGCAGGGTTTCCATGCCGGCCTTTCCGACATGGAAACTCTGTCGGAAAGTGTGTTTGGGGGCCCCTAACAGGGCCTCCTTTCCTTTGTGGCCTCCGGTTGGTGGCTGAGGGGGCACCTATGCTGCCCCCCTGTTAATCCCTGCACCCCTTGGCAGGCACCTTAAGGTAGAGGGATTAAAACCACCTCACATTTCCCTATGGGAGCATGTACTACGGCAGGTTTACAACAGTAACACATGCTCCCATAGGAAAATGTCAGAATTTGACCGCACCATGTGTGGTCGCATCATAATGAGGAGGTCGGGGCCGCCGACCTGTGATTGGTCGGTCCCGTTTCCGAGACGCGTTCGCCTGACATCGTAATGGTCCCCTAAATGTATCTTTTTTAAACAAACATAAAAAGGAATATATAGAACTCAATAAAAAAATAAAATGCTATTAATTATTTATTAACATTATGTAAACATTTGTAATTATTCTGCACCTGATACATATAATATAAAATTTTATTATTTTATTAATTTTCATTTTTAGAAAATTAAAAATCAATATAAAAATGTGAAACATTTTAAGTAACATGAATTATTACATAATAGAATAAGTACATAAAAATTAAAAATAAAGCATGAATATAAAACTTCTACCAAAATATATTCAACATTTCACACTAAAATATTGTAAAAAAATGAAACAAATGTTACATTTGTCAAAATACATTCAAAATATATTTAAAATATATTTAAATATATTCTCTAAATTCTATATTACATTTAGTACTAGAATAAAAAAAATATTTTCATATTTATTCGAAAAATTGCAAAACATATTTTTCACAACATAAAAAATATTACATTTCAAATTACAACTTACATTTTCGAAAAATCATATTATAACTGACTCACCAAATGTTTCATGAAAATTAATACAAACATATTTTTTAAATCTACACCATCTTTTTTCACCATAAACTCAACTACCCACTCCCATAACATTATACAATTTATAAAAACATTTAGGGCCTGAAAATGAGCTTGGTGGTCATGTTACCACCATGGAAATGGTGTTGAAATCGCCGCCGCACCTTTGGCTATGCGGTTACATAGAAGACATCCGCAGCGGTCCTGCCTCTGGGAAATCTCGACCGTGGCGGCGGCAGGATAGGCCAATACGTCTGTTGGAGGATGGACCATCATTGCTACCACCGGCCCAATCACGATGTGCCCTCCCACCGACGTGACTGTGGCAGTCAAACCACCACATCTAAGCTGGCAGAAACGGAGGGATATAAGGCTGAAACTCACCTGTACTCAGCTTCACACGTCCAATGCTGTCATGGGGCCGATCATACATGTCCTGCCACTGCTGTTCCTGCTTAATGATGTCCAAACCCAACACTGCTGTGGACGCAACAGACAGTAAGCTATACTCTTACTCGTTTCCATTGACTCCTCAGCAAATAGATGCCCCGCCATGGACCTGGCAAGGGTTGGGGCCACTGGACCAAACATATTTTGTGGGTCCCTGTTCGGAATTGTTCTCAATCTATGATCCAATTATAGCTCTATGATGCCCTCTTTGGCCAGGTCACTGACACTGCACATGCACACTCTACAAAAGTCGACGTGTTCCCAACTCATAATCAGGGATAGTGATGTGTGCATTAAACTGTGTCACACAACAGCACCTCCTCATCAATATCACACCTATTAATCTCTGGTACACCCTCGGCATAATCATAGATGACCAACTATCTATGAGACAGCAAGAAGTTAAGGTTGCCTCAACCTGTTTCTCAATTCTAAAATGGCTCAAAAAAATACTTTGGATGCTGCCACATTCTACGCAAAAAACTGTTATCCAGGCCTTGATCGTCTCCAGACTGGACTATGGCAACGTCTTGTACTTAGGCGCCAATAAGGAGGTGATTCGGAAGCTGCAAGTGGTCCAAAATTCTGTGGCCAGACTTCTGTGTCAGTTACCTAGAATGGCCTCTATCTCAGGATCCCTCCGCGACCTCCATTGGCTCAGGATGGAAAATCGCTCCAAATTTAAAGCCCTATGCTTAATGCATAGGATTAAATTGGGTGCAGCACCACAGTACCTCAGTGCCTTGGTACACCCATACCTCCCTACGCGTCTTCTTCGATCCTCGAATCAGGCAAAATTTCAAGTCCCCAGGATCAAACGAGTGCGTATGGGTGGTCGGTCTTTTGCTTACTTGGCTCCTTCACTATGGAACTCACTCCCCCTACAACTCCGCCACGAAACTATTTACTACAAGTTCCGAAAAGACCTAAAAACGTGGTTAGTTAACCACTAGAGTTCTTTCCTTTTCTTTCTGGCGTGGGTCCGTAGGCGCCGGGAAACCTCCGGGTAGCTGTGCGCCATATAAATGTAACAATAATAATAATAATAAATTTAACTATAATAATAATAATTGCTCACATGCTAAGTCCTGCTGTGATATCAAAGATACATCTGTATTTATCCAGAAATCTACGTTTTATTTGCACTCTGCTTCTTTGTACTTGTAGGACTAAGCCCAGAAATTAGGCTAAAAAGACAGAGGGGCCGATTCCGATTCACCCAGAAATCTCTCCGACCGAGCCGGACCCGGAGAGATTTCCGACCGAATCGGACCCGTGCAGCCCGACCGAACGAGTACGATGCGCACGTATGCCATCGGACTCGAGTCGGTCGGACTCCCATTGAAGTCAATGGGAGCCTGTCGTACAACGCGTACGCGGGCTCCCATTGACTCAATGGGTGCGAGGCGGACAAGGGCGCCCCCTACAGCATGTACACGGCGAAGCAACTCGCGCCGTACACGCACAGGTAGGGGGGACCCATGGGTCCCCCCTGTGTGCGACTCGCGCGGCTACGCGTACAGGGGGGTCCGACACGGACCCCCAAAGTACGGCTCCGACTGCTCTTTCGAGCCGGAGTGCGCGGCTCGGTCGGACTGCTCGCGGCGCGCATCGTACTTACCCGGCCGGGGAACGTCTCCATTGCGCGGTGCGAGTCGAGTCCGAGCGAGTCGGTCGGTGCGGTTAGACCCGGGAACGAGTCGGTCGGAGCGGTCGGGAGCCCGGACGAGTCGGTCGGCGATTTCGCATCGTACTCGCTCGCCCGGACGCGCGTACGAATCGGTCGGGCAATAGGGCTCCGAATCGGATCCGGTTAAGCCGAATCCGATTCGGAGCCCTACCGGCCGAGATCGGAATCGGCCCCAGAGTTGTGGCCATATTGTATGTGACTGCTACCTATTTCAGTGGTGTAGAAACAACTTTTAGAGAGGAAAAATTAGATCTTAATTCCTTTAAACAACTTACAATGCCTCTTTTAATGACAGATCTTAGGAACTGTGGCATCTTAACATGAATTAGCACTTGAAAATGAGACTTCTGTTTTGAGATACAGGGCAACAATAACAAGAGGTTTGTGGCCTTTATCTGAGCTAAGGTTGGTTCTCGCTGTTCTTGTTTGGAAATAAATCTCCTCACCTATTTGGCACATCCATTCCACTATTTGACTGTGTCTCAAAAACTGGTTAGTAGTTAGTGGTTACTGCTGCTGATAAGATGCTGAGAGAGAAGTTCCTCTCTTGGAAACAAAATGAGCCCTTGCAGCCTCAAGCCTGTGTGGAGAACTGATTTCACCTTATTACCCCACTGCACCCTACCCAGGTTTGGCACCAGCAAATGTGATGGTCAATATGTATGCTGGTGCATACCTAATGTGGTGGAAAGGAGAGATGAACGTAACCTTGCACTCACCAAATAACAAAGTCTTCCCATCTCTCTACTGAGTAGTGATAAATGTATATAAATTGACTAATGTCATTTTGTGTGGCATACCATATATACTTGGGGGATAAGCTATTATCTATTTAAAATGAAATTAGGAATTACTGTTCACATAGTATTTGATTTGGGACTGTGTTATTTATATATGAGTTATGATTTAAAAACTGAGGGCATGATTCACAAACTTCACTTTATAGTATGTTTTGTAATGCTATGGTAGTACTACAAAACTAACTACAACTAACCACCGCCTCTGACAGGATCAAAGAGCCCGTTGGGACGGTGGTATGATTCCTAATCCTACTATGGAGGCGGTGCCTGCGCAGGCACGGCTGTAGGGATTTGTACATCCCTTTCCAACTGCCTGTTCATGGCGCTCCCACCACCATGAAGAGGCAAATAGAAAGGGACTTTTGGGGGGCCCAATCAGGGCCCCTGTCCCCTGTGGGCCACAGATTAGTGGCCTGGGTGGCACATGTAGTTCCCGCACACATCCATGCACTGTGTGATAGGCATCACATGGTGCCAGGCACATGATGCATGGATGTGCACAAAATGCTTTTTTCTAGTGTGGCTTGTGCTGCGGCCCTTTTCCAGGACCGCAGCACAAGCCACACTAGAAAAAAGCATTTTATGACTGCCTGCACGGCGATCATATCCTAATAGGGTGGGCAAGACCACCGACTCATTGTCGGACGCTTTCTGTCCGCGGCGATGCCATCGTGATGAGGCCCTTACACTTTTGTAGTAACTTACAAGTTAACTTACACTTTGATAAAAACTTACAGTTTTTTAGTAAGTCCAGCACTATGCAAATAATTTAAACTTCAGAAATATATATTAACTTCATGAAAATAATTTTAATCTAATATAGTCGAATTAATTAAAGTCATATTTCAAACCTAATTTAATAGCGCTGTAGAATGTTTTCTATTTTGTTCTCCATAAATAAAATATATAAAATGAATGTGCATTAATATTTGGCATAAAAATATTCTTAATGGGGGGCATGGCCAGCAACCAGCTAAGATGGCCGCAATTTGAAAGAGCTGCGCTAGCCGCAAGCTAACTGCCCCGTTCCATCTGCCAAAATCCGTGATTGAGAAAACACCAATACATGGGAAAGTGGTGGGGAATACAAGCGGCGACCCCTCTGATGTGTCGTTAGCCTGAGCGACAGTGCTTGGCCGAGGTTTCGGGCCGAAGTTGCGAGAGCCCAAGCGGGCAAAATGGTGCCGACTCAATGGGCCTGAGTGGAGTGGAGTCTGGGACTGTGGACGGGGGGGCGCGGCACCGCCCGAGACGACATCAGCGGCTTAACATCCTGAGCGGGCAAAGAAAAAACTGCAACTTGTCCCCGCCTGTGACCTGAGAGGCGGCAGTGAAGGATCTCGCACTGGCAAGGTGGCGCAGCCCAGCTGGCCGTCTGTACAGTGGTAGCTGGGACCTTTGAAGGGGGCCCAACATCGTTAGTGGCGAGAGGTCCGGTGGAACACGCAGTGCCGGAAGAGCGGCTGAAAGTGTGCGCCTACTGCAGAGGTCCGGACATCTGGGCAAACCAGGGATTGCGATGCCTTAGAAGAGGCCCCCAGGCAGGATTCTCCGATCGTGAGTGAAGAATCTCCTGACTGCCAGGTGAGCCTGGGAGGTGGGGGCTGGTGATTCCCTTGACCCTTGGAGGCCCAGGAGCTGCTCTAGCAATTTGCGCTGTGGTTAAGCTCTGAGCCTGATATCGTGCAGGAAGCAGACAGTGGGGGATTGCAGTGGATCCCGGTAAAGAAGTGGCTGGGCCTTCCTGAGGAGGTTATATCAGCGGGTGCTCCCGGGAGCTACAGTGGAGGCTGGTGAGATACAGTAGGCCCCCTGGAGTTGGTGAGGCAAAGTACATCAGGTTGTACTACCCGAGATGCATTCACCTGACATCGTAATAGTACCCTAAATGTATCTTTTTTAAACAAACATAAAAAAGGCATATTTAAAACTCAATAAATAAATAAAACGCTATTAATTATTTATTAACATTATGTAAACATTTGTAATTATTCTGCACCTGACACATATAATACAACATTTTATTATTTTAATAATTTTCATTTTTACAAAATTAAAAATCAATATAAAAATGTGAAACATTTAAAGTAACATGAATTATTACATAATAGAATAAGCACATAAAAATTAAAAATAAAGCATGAATATAAAACTTCTACCAAAATATATTCAACATTTCACACTAAAAATATTGTAAAAAAAGGAAAAAAAATTACATTTGTCAAAATACATTCAAAATATATTTAAAATATATTTAAATATATTTTCTAAATTCTACATAACATTTAGTACTAGAATAAAAAAATATTTTCATATTTATATTAATTTTATATTTAGTCTAAAAATTGCAAAACATATTTTTCACAACATATAAAATATTACTTTTCAAATTACAACTTACATTTTCAAAAAATCATATTATAACTGATTCACCAAATGTTTCATGAAAATTAATACAAACATATTTTTAAAATCTACACCATCTTTTTTCACCATAAACTCAAAAACTCACTCCCATAACATTATACAATTTATAAAAACATTTAGGGCCTGAATATGAGCTTGGTGGTCATGTTACCACCATGGAAATGGTGTTGAAATCACCGCCGCACCTTTGGCTATGCGGTGACATAGAAGACATTGGCAGCGGTCCTGCCTCTGGGAAATCTCGACCGCGGCAGGATAGGCCAATACGTCTGTTGGAGGATGGACCACCATTGCTACCACTGGCCCAATCACAATGTGCCTTTCCTCCGACGTGACTGTGACAGTCAAACCACCACATCTAAGCAGGCAGAAAGGGAGGGATATAAGGCTGAAACTCACCTGTACTCAGCTTCACACGTCCAATGCTGTCATGGAGCCGATCATACATGTCCTGCCACTGCTGTTCCTGCTTGATGATGTCCAAAGCCAACACTGCAGTGGACGCAACAGACAGTAAGCTATACTCTTACTCGTTTCCATTGACTCCTCAGCAAATAGATGCCCTGCCATGGACCTGGCAAGGGTTGGGGCCCTTGGGTCAAACATATTTTGTGGGACGAGAAAACTAAATCAGAGCTGCACCACTTTACGTAAATGTTCAAGTTCATATGAAGAGTGGATTTTTAATGAAGCCACGTAATAGTTGGACAAGGATCAAATTTTTCTTTTTTCTCTTTCTCTTTATTCATTCATGTTTATGAGAAAAACAGCCAACGCGTTTCGTCCTTAGACATAGGACTTCTTCAGGGCAAAGTTGAATATGTTCAGAGCATTAGATGTAAGAGGATGTGGCAGTGACCTTGAGCATAGAAATAGTTCAGCAGAGGTGGCAATCGCCCCCATGCATCAGACTCATTTGTTTGAGTCAGCAATTAATCCAATTGGTAAAGAACAATGTAGAGTTAGATGTTCATCCGTAATCTCGATGGATATTGGCGATGTGCAGCAGAATTCAAAGCACATGTGGTATGATAGCCACAATGGTATATGCCAACTTTGTTGTCGTTGCTCCCTAAGACATATCCAGAGCTTGAAGAGAGATCCCGCCGCATGGTTGATGGTGTTCTTCTGCCGCCTAACCACTAAGTCTACATTGTTCTTTACCAGCAGAGCGGCTGAAAGTGTGCGCCTACTGCAGAGATCCGGACATCTGGGCCAACAAGGGATTGCGATGCCTTAGAAGAGGCCCCCAGGCAGGATTCTCCGATCGTGAGTGAAGAATCTCCTGACTGCCGGTGAGCCTGGGAGGTGGGGGCTGGTGATTCCCTTGACCCCTTGTCTGGGCCTGGAGGCCCAGGAGCTGCTCTAGCAATTTGCATAGTGGCTAAGCTCTGAGCCCGATATTGTGCAGGCCGCAGACAGTGGGGGATTGTAGTGGATCCCGGTAAAGAAGCGGCTGGGCCTTCCTGAGGAGGTTATATCAACGGGTGCTCCCGGGAGCTACAGTCGAGGCTGGTGAGATACAGTAGGCTCTCTAGAGTTGGTGAGGCAAAGTACATCCGGTTGTACTTACCCAACAAGTGACAGGAGAGAGACTGAGGCCCAATAGCCGGTGCGGGGCCGCAGGGATGGACGGGCCCCTCCTGGTGATTTCAATTGAACACCCCAGGGCCGAGGTGGAAACCGGCCCGCTGGAGATAACGCAAAGCCGCCAGATGGGGCGCACGAAGGGTGTGGGGCCGGGCCAGGCGAATCACATCGAGAAATACACAGTGACCATGGGCCGAGAAGATGGCGCAACTTGAAGGGCACCGCCGAGCAGGTGGGACGATCAGGCCCCGGACCCCTCATTAAAAGACATAATGAGGGCGATATCGGATTTGCGTGGGACCCTGGAACCGAAATTGGACTCCATCACAGAAGAGGTCAACTTGCTCAGGGCAGATGTCAGGAAAATGGCAGACAAGATCACATCTGCTCAGATGAGCATTGGAGGCCTTCAATCCAAGACTAAGTGCCTGGAAGAACAAGTCTCGAAATTGACCAAAAACCAGGTGGAGATCCTGGCCCGACTGGAGGATCAGGAGGGCAGAGCACACTGCAACAATATTTGAGAAGTGGGGGTGCCTGAGGGTATGGGGAGCGTCGGTGGTTCTCTTCCTAGAAGACCTCATCCTGAACAAACTCAAGCCAAAATGTTTATCAAATTTCTTCACTGTGGAGAGGTCGCACCGCGCCCTGGGGCCTAGGCCTCAACCGGGAGCCCCCCATACGATAATTGCGCGTATGCTCAACTACAGAGACAGGGATGCAATCGTACAGGCGGCGCGCCAACACGGAGATCTGCAGCATGAAAATGCCACTATCCGATTCTTTCCCGATTTCACACTCCAGGTGCAGCGCCAACGACGAACCTTTGATGCGGTGAAGAGGGCTCTGCGCGACCAAAATATCAATTACATGATGCTATTTCCAGCAAAGCTGAAAATCCTTGCGGAGGGTAAATCTTTCTTCTTCAACTCGCAGGAAGAGGCGAGAGTCTGGCTGAAGGGCTGGAGAACGGTTGGGCGGAAAGGAGGTAGGGTCCAACCACACATCACAATGGAGCGAGATGTGGAGCAGAGAGAAGAGGGCCAGGGGCCCGAAAACCCTACACAGCGGCAAAGACCAGATAAGTGAACGGTCAGGGGTATTAGGGCTATCAGAGATGATCCTCTACCAATGGTGGCTCGGGTGGGGGTTGATTCGAGACTGTAATCGAATTGATACTAAGTGACTTTCGACTTCTGATGAACAGTCGCAGAGACTCCGAAGCAGATAGCCTGGGCGGACTCTTGATTGGGGATATACACATAGAGGTGCTCTCAAAAGGGGATATGTGGCACTAGACATTCGTTAGTTATATGCTTTAATTTCAGGCTGGAGGCTGGCTTGTGCCCCTCACTACTTGTTACCATTACACAGTTAGGGCAACAGGCACTCTGCATGTTGGGGAGGTGGGGGGTTTTCTACTCACCGAGCAGGGTTGCAGGGAGGAGGGGGTTGGGTTACTGTTCATTTTTTTGTTATTTGTTATGGTATTTTAGCTCAAGACAAAAAAGTTGTATCATGCATGTGAGAGTTGTTGTGATTGGGGGGGGGGATGCATGCAGCGATTCCCATGGGTCAGGTCTACGAATGAAGATAAATTAGCGCAAATCCGGGCCTGGACATGGAACGTGAATGGTCTGGGAAACAAAATAAAATGTACACTTGTCCTCCAGCACATTAGGAGACACTCCCCGGGCGTAATAATGATGCAAGAGATGCACCTTAGGGGGAACAAATACAAAGCGTTAGACCACTTTGGTTATAGACTAGGGGCACATTCGGGGTATACTTCTGACGCCAGAGGGCTGGGAATCCTGATACGGAATACATGCCCGTTCATCATAGAGGGGGTCTGGTCTGACGAAGCCGGCTGCTGTGTGGCAGTGGCAGGGAGGTGGGAGGGACGAATCATAAACTTCTGCTCGTTTTATATATCTCCGGGGCTTCAGAAAATCATCTTCCCAACGATCAGCAAAATCCTAATAGGGCTCTCAGCGGGTACTCTTTTGGTGGGGGGCGACGCAAATGCGGTTTTAGATCCGAAGTTGGACTGCTCTAGTGTAACAATAGGATGGGGGGGCAAGAGATTGCTCTCCAGTTTTTTGAGGGCTTTGGGCTGGTGGACATCTGGCGAGAACATAACCCCCAGCAGCGACAATACACACACTATTCGGCGCGCCATGGTTCATTCTCTAGGATAGATCATTTATTTACGCAAAATGATAAGGTGGGTGACTTTTCAACACCGACATACATGGCCAGGGGAGTCTCCGACCATTTCCCGGTAGGAGTGACAATCCAGGATCCTTTCATCAATAAAGCGTCCTTCCCGAAGATAGACCACTGGCGGCTAAGGGACCCAGTACTGAGGGACAAACTCCGGATGTGAACAGAATTGTACTTCCAGAAAAACGCAGGGTCGGTGGACTCACACCAAACAATCTGGGAGGCCTATAAAACGGTATTAAGAGGCCAGGCTCAGGCGCTCATAGGAGGGCAAAAGAAGGAGGAGACACTGCCCATGAGGCCGCTAGAGTGAGAAATACTCTGGATACAGGGAGTAGTGACAGTGCGAGGGGATGCAGACCTGCGACATGTATTGCCTTGCGCCAGTGTGAGCTGAGGGTGGTTGGTGAGGGCGAGGCGTGAGCGTATGCCCTAGCAGCGCAACATCAGCTTTATGATGTGGGGGACAAGGCTTCCAGGTTGCTGGCCTGGCTGGAGAAGCGTGACAGGGAACGGTCATGGGTGGCCAGCATTAAAGATAATGACGGTGCACTCTAAACGTCCACTGTAGACATCGTGGAGGCGTTTGCTTCTTACTATGAGGGTGTATACTCGCCAGTGAGTACGCAATCCGAAGCAACTGGGATGAGTTGCTGAGAGACTTCTCACTGCCAACAGTGACACCCGAGGCCCTAGAGGCTAGGCCCTAGAGGCTGAGATAACGGAAGAAGAGCTGTCCAGTGCAATGGGGTCCTTAAAATCGGGAAAGGCGGTGGGCCCGAATGGCCTCCCGGTCGAGCTGTTCAGAAGCCTGGCCTCCAGAATAATACCACCACTACGGAACATGTTGATAGAGGCGCAGGAAGAGGGCCAAATGCCCGCAAATCAGTGAGCAGCCACTATTGTGGTTATACATTAGGCAGGTAGGCCTCCGGACCAGTGTAGCTTGTACCGGCCAATCTCCCTGCTCAATGTCGAGGTGGAGGTGTTGGCCGAGCCCTTGGCCAATAGGCTGATATCCATCATCACCAAGGTGATTCACAGGGACTAATCAGGTTTTATGCCCAACAGAAGTACCCGCCATAATTTAAGAAGATTGTATGGCGTGCTCCGAAGGACCCCTTCTGTCAGCAAACAGCATTGATAGCACTTGATGCCTCAATGGCCTTTGATAGTATAGAATGGCTCTACTTGTTTGCAGTGCTCACCAGGCTGGGCTTTGGCCCCAATTTTTGTAAATGGGTGAGATTGCACTACCAAGGCACGATGGCTCGGGTCCGAGTCAATGGTGCGCTATTGAGATGATTCCGCCTGCGAAGGGGAACGAGGCAGGGGTGCCCCCTGTCACCATTGTTGTTTGCCTTGGCATTGGAGCCGCCGGCACACTGGATCAGGACAGACCCTATGATATGGGGTATTGAGGGAGCTGGGAGGATCGGATCTCGTTGTATGCCGACGATATTCTTCTGTTCCTTGCGAGGCCATATCACTCCATCGCAAGGGTTCTCCATATCTTCGAATTATTTGGAAGCTACTCAGGGTATTCTATAAACTGGGTCAAATCGGTGGTGTTTCCACTGTCTGGCCTCCCCCCGAGACTGCCAGCGAGGTGTGAGGAGCCCATAGTTACGGAGGGCTTCAAATACCTGTGGATCCAGATTGTCTGAGACCAAACAGCTGTTCCTGGAGAGGAATCTTATCCCTCAGTTGGAGAGGCTCCACTCGGACATACTGCACTGGCGAGCCTTGCTGCTGTCCCACGCGGGCAGAGCGGCTCTTTTTAAAATGATGGCTCTGCCGCGCCTCCTCTACATTCTGCAA
The DNA here is from genome assembly GCA_963921515.1 of Calotriton arnoldi. NCBI lineage: Eukaryota > Metazoa > Chordata > Amphibia > Caudata > Salamandridae > Calotriton > Calotriton arnoldi. Next base: position 5,190,508 of record CAWUFW010000209.1, on the reverse strand, counting down.
AATACCCCCTGTCCTGTCCCACTGACGGTCTTTAAGAAGATCGCCCAGGACACTGGGGAATTGCTGTGGCAGGCGGGTACACCTAGAATAGCACTCCATAAGCTGCAAAGAGGGGTATATGACGGAGGCCTGGCGGTGCCGAATGTTCGGCTCTATTACTGGGCCTCACAGCTACTAGTTGTAAATGACTGGGTATACGCAGACAGAGATGAGACAGGGTACAGGGTAGACTGGGACGCTATGCCGGGAGGCAATTGTGAACCGCTATTATATGCTCGGAAGCCAGACCCTAAATGGCCTGTACATACCGCAGTAGTTCTGGCGTGTTGGACGGAAGCGAACCGGGCGCTAGGGTGGCAGAGAAAACTGACAAGTAGGACGCCCCTGTGGTCAGGTGATGTGTTGAAGGAGGTTGTTGCATTACGAGGCTTCGCAGGTTGGCAGAATATAGGCATTGAAACACCTGGGAGACATATGGAGGGGTGGAGCTCCACTTCCTTTTGAGGACCTACAGCAAGAGTTTGGCCTGGCTCAGGCCCAAAGATTTCACTATTTGAGACTTACACATGCCCCGCTGACACATATACATCGAGGCACATCCATTCCTGACTATCCCCCTTAGAAGACAGACTACTCATAGATCCTATTCTAGAAAAAGCAACTTCAACAATATACCGTAAGCTCATGAATAATATGCCTGAGCCACTGACAGCCTTGCGTGCGGCTTGGATCGACGACCTTGGAAATATAGATGACGAAGAGTGGTTAGAGGCACTCCAGGGCCCAAGGAAAATCACGATACGTGTAAGATTCTGACTGGTCCAACTCAGGATACTACATCGCTCCTACTATCTCTCCACACTCCTACATAAGATTGGAAGGGCACAGACGGCACTGTGCATTAGAGACTGCCAGCGGGAGGGAACCTTCTTTCACATCCTTTGGGAATGCTCTAAGGTTGCGCAGTTCTGGCGCAATAGTACGGCAACAATGGCCAGAGTGTCTGGAATTGATGTTCCAATGTATGCCAAGTGACTTCTGCTTATGATCAAGGGAGAGACTATTTGGCCACGACATGTTACTATTTGGCTGACGCTAGCAGCGGGGATTGCGAAGCGAAATATCGCCAGAGGCTGGGGGGCGCCGCAACCCCCGTCTGTGGTGGAGTGGAAGAAAGACTTGGACTGGTGTCGGAGTGCAGAGGAGAAGGTGTACAAAAGTAGGGGGTGTCCCAAGAAGTGGGAGAAGCTGTGGGCACTTTGGCACGCCTACAGGGGGCTGTGAGAGAGCTGGGACAAAGCCAGGGTGATACTGACCCAACATTGTGTGGTGGCTTTTCAGGGTGTTCCCTCCCCTGATACCAGATGGCATTAGATATGGGGATTGTTCCCCTTGCGTATTGTTCCGCCCCCATCCCTGTTCTTCTGCATTAAGAATTATGATTGTAGTGATGTAACCCCAAAATCTACATGCTCTTTTGCACATGATTGTACTGTCTTTTGAGCTTGCTAAATAAAAAGAGTTAAAAAATATATATATATACTCTTAATATTTATTTTTGAGTAAATATTATTTAAAAGTTTCCTTATGCTTTACCATGCAGAGATCTCAATCCTGACTGTGGAGTCTCCTTTGGTAAAGTACATGGAACATTTTTAAAATGTATTTACATTTCCTAAAAAATTTTAAATATTGAAAATATTTTTTATATGTACTAATAAATATTAAAAGTGATGTATAGAATTAATCAGAATTATAGGAACTAGTTTTAATTAGCATTATTTCCTGTGGATTCTCTTCTAATTTTAAGTTCCTTCCTCCATTATTTTCGATGGGAAAGTGTCGCAGTACCAGCGGGTTTGTCAATATGTAGAGCTGGACTTACTACAAAAGTGTGAATTAGTACAAAAGTGTAAGTTACTACAAAAGTGTAAGTTATTCAAATATGGTAGAATGAAATTGTAAGTTACTACAAAAGTGTTAGGTACTACAAAAATGCAGCTTTGAATACCGAAAAGCAGTAAACTTACTCAAAATTGTAAACTTGCTCAAAAGTGTAAGTTACTTTTGTGAATCAGGCCCAATTCCTTTAACTTAATGTAACCAAATATTGTAATAGTAGCACAAATTTGTTTTATTTTTTTAGCACTTTACTGCATGTAGTATTTCTTACAGAATTATATATCGGCAATAGTGAAGTACGGGGAGGTTTTTTAACGAGGGGTTCTGAGGGATATCAAATAGGCAATGAGAGCAAAGCTCGAGTTGTCAATGATCTCACTCGGTACCCGAGGTGATAAACTTCCTCGTAATTCACTTTTTACCCATCTATATTTGTATGTTATGTATCGTCCCCAAAAACACTGTCTCAGCCTTCAGCTCCTGCGCAGGGTCAGAGGATAACAGAAGAGGTATACATAAAATGCCCTACTCCCTGTGAAAAATACGTTTCTTACCTGCTATCCTTAACCAAAACCCACTACCTTCCCTGCCTTCCTTCCCTCTCGGGCAGCTGTGCTTTCTGCTTTCAGTCAAGCAGACAAGCAGTGCTGCGCTGATGGCCTGCCACCTGTCAGGAAGGCCTTTATGACATCACAACAGTTCCAACAAGTTTTGTTATCAGCTGTTGTGATGTCATAGCAAGGAGTTATGTCTTTTAGAAACTGTCGATAGAGGCTGTCTATGAGAGCCATACATAACATACAAATTATATTTCTGTCACAATATTCATGACAAACAACTCAAGCCATATCAGTACATGACTAAAAGGTAAAAGATGAATACCATAGATCTAAAAAGAATATAATATAAAGTACACTGGAACAAGTGGAAAGTCCAAAATCGCACAGTTAAAAGAAACAAGGTTCTATTTCCATCATAGCTCTAAGTTTGAGAGGAAAGCCCCAGTAGCATGTCAGCTAGGTTATACCTCTCAAATCTGCAATTTTTGAGGTTGGCAATGAAGCATGAAGAATGTTAAAATATGTATTGAACGCTTTAGCACCTGTGAATTTATCACCATTGTGTTTAGTTTGGCATAATTGTGCACACAGACTAGTATGTCTGGAATTAGGGTACCAGCGCATATTTACTATGTGCAAGACACTAAACAACTGCCATTTTCTGGGATGGATGATAAATGGCATTGTATACCAATGTTAGTGGCTGCAGCAATTCTCAGTTTTCAATTATGCCAATTTAAGAAAATTTTAAAAACAGGAATAATAATATGAAGCAACTATGAACTTGAAATAAAATTATGAACATACTCAAATTATTGTTTCTTGTTTTCTTTTGAGACTAAAATATTTATTTATATTGCACGTGAGGTTTAAGGGAAAATATTACTCATGTTTCCATCATATGCCACTGATATATATATCTATTGAGAAATTCTTGTAAAGTTTAGCTTGTAAAGAAAGAACGCTTTAATTTGCATGCCATGAGACAGGAGGCTTTGAAGGATGCAGTGTTGGCAACACTCGTTCCTAAAGTTGATTGCTTCCGCCACAAGTTCAGACCCATTAATATTGAAGAGTATGCACAAGCCCTTCTTAGGGCCTGATTCTGATCCCGTTCAAAAAGCATTCCTACCGAATCGGTCCCGGAATGCTTTCCGAACGACTCGGATCGGGGGAGTCCGACCGAGCAATTCGGATGTATCCGGGTGCTTCTGGATACGATTCGGTCAGACTCCCATTGAGTTCAATAGGAGCCTGTGTTCCGAACGAGAACACAGGCTCCCATTGAAGAAAGGGTGGCTGGGGAAAATCGTGCCCCTTGTGGCGGGCACGGATTTGTGCCTGCCACATTGTGTATGGTTGGAAGGGGGGTCCCTTGGCTACCCCCATGGGCCCCATTTGGAGGGCCCCGGGTGAAGGGGGGCCTGCTATGGGCATCGAAGACAGATTCCGGCAGCCGATTCGTTCTGGAGAAACCAAATCGGAACGGCTGTCCAAATCGGTCATCGTACTCGTTCGTTCGAAAACCGAGTCCATAGAGCTGTATGATTCAGCTCCGAAAGAAGCGAGTTGTCTGAATGCCTTTCGGAACCGATTTGGACAGCCCTACTGGTTTCCAGGCATCGTACTCAGTCGTTTGGAAGTGTGTACGATTCGGTCGGAAACAAGGGCTCCGGATAGGATTGGGCAAACACGAATCCGATTCGGAGCCCTTCCGAACGACATCGGAATTGACCCCTTTGTTGTAAAGTGGGCTCCCCCACCAATCCTTTCTATCCATCTATTTTCACCACAGCACTTGAAGATATGAACCCTGTTTTAACATGTTATTTGACACTTCTTTGGATCCTGCTGCCACGTGGTCCCGGGCTCCTGAAGCAGGTGAAGATGGTTACTCTTCTGAAGAAACTTTCAGCAGATTCTTCAATCCTCTTTAAATTCAAGTCCCACTTCTGCCTGCAGCAGCCTAAGTGCTCGAGAAACTTATCAACGTACAACTCTCAGACTACCTAGAATGGCACAAACTCTTACACCGAGCCAGCCTGACCTTCGATCTTGACATAGCCATGAGACCACTCTGTTTGAAATGTCAGCCCCCATTAAATTGCATTCGATCAGGGTCAGAACGCCCGCCTAATTCTATTGGATTTGTCAGCAGCATTCGACACTCCTTCTCACAACATACTCCTTCACACATTGGTGGAGGATAAAGTCTTTCCTTGAGGACAGGGAGCAGTCAGTCTGGATCGCTCCTTACTCCTGGAAGCAGACGTTTAAACTATGAGGTGCCATAGAGCTCTCCTCTGAGCCAGACTCTATTTAATATCTACGTAGCTCCTCTGGCTGCCCTTAGTGAGTCTTTTGGTTTCAGGGTTGTCTCATTTGTTGACACACAGCATGATCTTCTCTGTTGACACTACACCAATTATCACTCAGCACACCTTCAAAGCTTGCCTTTCCAGGGTCAGATTAGATGACACAGAGTGACATTAACTGTAACTCCGAAAACATGGAACTTCTTCTCTTTAGTTTCTCTGCTGATAACTGGTTTGAGAACTGTTGGCCGGATAGTCTGCCTCCTCCCTCACAGCCCTCTACTTTAGTCAGGAATCTGGGTGTAAAGATTTACAGCAATTTATCTTTCCACCTCAGATGCTTTTGGTCATTGAAACCTGTTTTGCCTTACACCTTTCCCTCAAGAAATTTCTTGACCTTCCCCCATGGGAGACTAGTGAGACAGTGATTGATTCCCTGCTCACAACAAGGCTAGACTATGTTAATATTATTTACTTTGGTCTACCCGACAATTTAATCAGCTTCACATCTTCAGAATGCCACAGTCCTTCTAGTTCTGAAGATCCCCAACATTAATCCATATCGTACCATCCTAAATTTCTTCATTGGTTGACGGAAAGAAAGGATTCACTTTAAAGTTCTTCTGTTGGTTCACAGAGATTTCTACAACTCTGGGTCCAAATATCTATCTGACGGTTTTCATGCAATATTCCAGCTAGAACCTTACGATGGTCTTCTGGCTCAAATCCACAGGTTTAGATACTCCAGGAAAGGAGGCTGACCCTTCTCTGGTATAGCAACCAAAGCATGGAGTCATCTCCCATTGAGTCTACAGGGCACACGTAAAAAGGAGTATTTCAGAAAACTCATAAAAACATGGTTATTTTTCACCTGTTAATTTTTGGTGTAATGACAGTTCCTTTGGTCTTTTAGCACCAGCATATTCCCTCTGAGAAGCTGTGGTGCTTTACAAGCCCTGGCATCCATGCATTTATCCATTCATTCATTCATTTATGTATATTTCAAAATCTTCAACATACTGCAAACACCTTTCATGTTCATGTACTTCAATACCAAGCTTCAAAATACTCTCACTTTGCAAAAGAAATAAAAAATCCACTCAAACACAGAGGTCCATTTAAAAAGAATTAACAGCAATTTATCAGATGAAGTTGCCTGATACTGTTGAACAAACTGCAAATATGTCTTGTATTTCCAGTTCTCATCAGAACTCCTTCAACGATATCTGTAGGTACCGCAGCACTTCCTGCAGCCCTAGTTCCAATGCCACTCTCCCCTTTTGGGTCAATGGCATTTACCGTCTCCATGTCTCAGAAACACACACATCTAGGGCAACTTCATATTTCTCAAGTTTGGTCTGTACATGAGCCCTAATCTGTTTTAGGTAGTTATAGACAATATCAAGTGGTATAGGTAAAGACTATACTTCTTAGGTGACTGACTTTGCATTGAGCAATGGGGCAGATCAGGAACTTACTTCATAGAACTATTTAGAACTGCTGACGTATTATCTGGTAATCCAGAATTTCACCTACCCTACCTCTTCAATGTACCTTTCACAAAGTGATCTGAGGCTACAACAAGGTGGTCTGCAGTGTTTTACAAATAAATCAAATACATACATAATTACATATATAAGTGGTGAACTGTACATGCATGTTCTTTATATATTTGATTGGCAATAGGATGCTTCCTTTTCTCAAGGCCCTCACTTGAGTGTGTTATTTCATTCTGACACTGAACAGAGAGAACACAGAGAAACAATAATGAAATTAATCCTGTGAGTCAATCAGATTGTTTTTAAGAATTTACTTAAGGGAGAGTGGTTTGTATCCTCTATAGAGATGGTCTTATTGGTAATAAATATTAGTAAATGAAGACACAAAATATATTAAAATTGGATCTTAGTAACTGGGGATATTTATTTTCAATATTATATATCAAAAAGTACCAAGAAATCAAAATATCCAAATTAAAGTAAAATGTTTGTTGTAGATCAGGACCTATTCCCCATTTGAGGCTGACAACAATGGAGAAGAGGTTGGTTAAGTTTCTCGGTCAAATTACTCAACGTTTTTATCTTGGGACTTTTTCAAAATTCTCCATTGGAAAAATGCTGAAGCTGCCGATCATCAGTCGAGGTTAGATATCTCATTGTTAAGCTCCTTCTGACACTTTCATTTGTGCACCAAAAGCTCCAAGCTGTAAAAGGCAGGACTTCAAAAGCACTGATATAACTTCAATGCTGGGGTAACGTTGCCACCCTGCTCTATTTACAAGTTTTAACTTTGGGCATAGCCACATTTTGGTCAAATGTTTACATCTTAAAAGTCTCCATTGGAGCAAAGATGGAGCCTATAACCAGAAATGGTTCTACAGGCTGATATCTTCTCCCTCATTCCTCTATATGTTAATGGAACTCCTCAATGACTTACAATATCCTTATAATGTATGGCTTCGGGTACCTTATCCCTTATATATTAAAGAATAAGAAAAGGACTGTGCCACTGTCTGAAGAGCCTGAAAGAAGACTGGACCTGCTTGCTTTGAACACAGGACTCCAAGATATAACTCCAGGGGTCAGCTGGTTGACCTTCTATTTGAACTACTGGGACACAACAAGCTTCGAGAGGCACTTTTCCTGCAACAGCCCAGCTTACCAGTACCGTCAATCAATCAATCAGGAGTTTGTTAAAGCGCGACTACTCACCCGTAAGGGTCTCAAGGCGCTAGGGGTGGGGGGGTGCAGGTTCCATTCCATCAAGGAGGGGTCTGTCGAAGAGCCAGGTTTTGAGGTTTCTTGCGAAGATGGGGAGCGATGTTGTCTGTCTGAGGTGGAGCGGAAGGGCGTTCCATGCTTTGGCCGCGAGGAAGGAGAAGGAGCGGCCTCCCGATCTGGTCTTTCTGGTGCGGGGGACCACGGTGTAGGAGAGCTGGGCTGATCGTAGGGTCCTTTGGAGTGCGTGGAATTTGAGTCGGCTGTTCAGGTATGCTGGTCCGGTGCCGTGGAGGGCCTTGTGTGCGTGGGTGAGCATCTTAAAGGCGATTCTCGCCTCGACGGGGAGCCAGTGGAGTGTGCGCAGGTGCTGGGAGATGTGGCAGTGTTTTGGCAGGTTGAGGACCAGTCTTGCGGCGGCATTCTGGATGTTCTGTAGCTTGCGGATGAGGTTTTTGTTTATTCTGGCGTAGAGTGCGTTGCCGTAGTCGAGTCTGCTGGTGACCAGGGCGTGAGTGACTGTCTTTCGGTGTTCGAGGGGGATCCATTTGAAGGTCTTACGAAGGAGGCGGAGGGTGTGGAAGCAGGAAGACGAGACAGAGTTGATCTGGCGGTCCATTTTGAGCTCGGAGTCCAGGATGATTCCCAGGTTGCGTGCGTGGTCTGTGGGGGTTGGCGGGTTTCCAAGGGCGGGGGGCCACCAGGTGTCGCTCCAGGCGTCGGGGTTTGGGCCCATGATGAGTACTTCTGTTTTGTTGGTGTTTAGTTGTAGGCAGCTGTTTTTCATCCATTTGGCGATGGCTTCCATGCCTTCTCGAAAGTTGCGTCTGGCGGTGTTGGGCTCGTTGGATAGGGAGAGGATGAGCTGGGTGTCGTCTGCGTATGACACGAGGTTGAGTCCGTAGGTTCTGACGATGGGGGCAAGTGGAGCCATGTAGACGTTGAAGAGCGTCGGGCTGAGGGAGGAGCCCTGGGGGACTCCGCAGGTGGTAGGTGTGGAGTCCGAGAGGAAAGGGTGGAGTCTGACCCGCTGCGTCCTGCCAGAGAGGAAGGAGCAGATCCAGTTAAGGGCCTTGTCCTGGATTCCTGCGTCGTAGAGTCTGCGTATTAGGGTGCGGTGGGAGACTGTGTTGAACGCCGCTGATAGGTCGATGAGGATGAGGGCTACTGTTTCTCCTTTGTCCAGTAGGGTACGGATGTCGTCTGTTGCGGCGAGGAGGGCGGTTTCCGTACTGTGGTTTTTTCTGAAGCCGGATTGGGAGGAGTCGAGGATGTTGTGTTCTTCAATGAATGTGGCGATTTGGCTGTTGATGGCTTTCTCAATGACTTTCGCTGGGAACGGGAGCAGGGAGATGGGTCTGTAGTTTTTGAGGTCGGTGGGGTCCGCTGAGGGTTTCTTTAGGAGGGGGTTGACCTCAGCGTGCTTCCAGTTGTCGGGGAATGAGGCGGTCGCCAGGGAGCGGTTGATGGTGTGGCGGAGCATGGGTGCGATGGTGTCGGCGGCTCTGTTGAAGATGTGGTGGGGGCAGGGGTCCGTGGGGGCCCCTGAGTGGATTGACTTCATTGTCTTCAGTGTGTCTTTGGTGGTGAGGGCTGTCCAGTCATCAATCGCTGGTTTCCGGGTGTCGGGGGTGGTTGGTGAGGGTTCAGTGTGTTGGTTGTCTTCGTCGAAGTTGTCGTAGATGCTCTTGATTTTGTGGTGGAAAAAGGTGCTGAGTTTGTCGCAGAGGTCTTGTGAGGGAGGGATGTCGGTAGACTCGCTGGTGGGTTGGGCGAACTCCTTTATGATGCTGAAGAGTTCCTTGCTGTTGTGCGCGTGGGTGGAGATTCTGTCTTCAATCGCTTTTTCCTCGTTTCTCTGATGAGTTGATGGTGGGCGTTGGTGGCGGCTCTGAAGTTGTTGTGGGCTTCTGTGGATTTAGTGTTCCTCCAGGCCTTTTCGAGGCGGCGGCATGTGCGTCTGGACTCTCGAAGTTCGGTGGTAAACCATCTGGCTTTCTTGGCGCGGGTATTGTTGTTTTTCTTGAGGGGGGCTATGGTGTTGGTGCTGTCCGAGCTCCATCTATGCAGGGTTCGGGCTGCGGTGTTGGGGTCGTCGTTTTCCGCGATGGTTGGGGTGGAGTTGTTGAGTGAGGAGGTGAGCTGGTCGTCGGTGATTTTGGTCCAGTTTCTTTGTGGAAGCAGGTGCTGGTGTCTGTGGATGGTGGGTGTTCTGAAGGTGAAGTGGACGCAACGATGGTTGGTCCATGGGGGTTCGGTGGTGTGGCTGAAGGTGATGGAGTTTCCTGTAGTGAAGAGGGGGTCGAGGGTGTGTCCTGCTGAGTGCGTGGGCTCGGTCACGATCTGGCGGAGTCTAATGTTGTGGAGGTTGTCCAGGAGGGATGTGGTGTTGGGGTCCAGTTGGTTGTCGAGGTGGAAGTTGAGGTCTCCCAGCAGGGTGTAGTTGGTGGATGCGATGGCCTGCGGGGAGATAATGTCCGTGATGGAGTTGGCGAAGGGTCCGCGGGGTCCAGGTGGTCGGTAGATGAGGGATCCTCGGAGGGTGGCGGTGGGGCTGGCCAGTACCTTGAAGTGAAGGTGTTCCATCAGTTCTGTGGGCTAGTCAGGGAGTGTGCTCAGGCGGAGGCTGGATTTGTGGACGATGGCGATTCCTCCTCCTGGGCGGATGGGGTGGTCCTTCCTGGAGATCTTGTATCCTTGGGGGATGGCGATGGCGATGTCCGGTCCCGAGGTGGTGTTGGTCCAGGTTTCGGTGAAGAACGCTACGTCCGGGGTGGTGCTGTCGAGGAGGTCCCAGATTTCTGTGGCGTGTTTGTGGAGGGATCGGATGTTGAGGAGGATGCATTGCAGGGTCTTCGGTTCGGTTGTGTTCGTGTGGGCGGGTTGTGCTGGATCCGTGTTCTTGGCGGTGCTGCAGGTGTGCCGGCAGCGGTGACAGCTGAAGGGTCCATGGGTGTTGGCTGGTGATGCTAGCTTGCAGTTGTTGCTGCAGCCTGGGTTGAGTGCGTGGAGTGCTGCTGGGTCGTAGCGTTGGCGGGCGGAGGTCCAGGGTTCCTGGTGCTGGTCGCGGACAGGTCGCAGACGGGCGCAGACGGGCTTGCCTTTGACGCGCCTTCGGTGCACCAGCTGCGCGCCCGCTGCCCCGGCCGCCATTAAGTAGGGGTCGGGGAGGGCTGGACAGCTGGGAGGCAGGAGCGGGGAGGGGAGCTGGATTGGGCCGGTCGCGCTGGGGGGGGAGGGGCCGCGGGGGCAGCAGTGCCGGGGAAAGGTAAAGGGAGGAACTAAGGGATAAAGAAAAAAGGGAAAATAAGCAGAAATAAGGCACAAAAGAGCAGAGATGCAGAAAAGTGCAGAAAGGTGAAAGATAAAAGAGGGTAGAAAAACTAGTGAAAACAAGTGAAAAAGCAGAGCGAGAGAAAGGGAAAATGAGCAGAAATAAGGCACAAAAGAGCAGAGATGCAGAAAAGTGCAGAAAGGTGAAAGATAGAAAGGGTAGAAAAACGAGTGAAAACGAGTGAAGGAGCAGAGTGAGAGGAAGGAGACAGAGGTCCACTGGACCACCAGGGATGAGGCGCAGGGAAACCTGCGGATGGAGGAGGGCCTCGATCACCAACACTCAAGGGTGCAGGGGCACCTCACTTAATGGTGGAGCTGCGAGGGTGGGAGAGCAATTTCACTGACAATGAGTCAGTGGTCTTGCTCGCCTGTCCCCGCAGTGGCCGCCATTAAGTAGGGGTCGGGAGGGCTGGACAGCTGGGAGGCGGGAGCGGGGAGGGAGCTGGATTGGGCCGGTCGCGCTGGGGGGAGGGGCCACGGGGCAGCAGTGGCGGGGAAAGGTAAAGGGAGGAAATAAGGGATAAAGAAAAAAGGGAAAATAAGCAGAAATAAGGCACAAAAGAGCAGAGTTGCAGAAAAGTGCAGAAAGGTGAAAGATAAAAGAGGGTAGAAAAACGAGTGAAAACGAGTGAAAGAGCAGAGCGAGAGAAAAGGAAATGAGCAGAAATAAGGCACAAAAGAGCAGAGATGCAGAAAAGGGCAGAAAGGTGAAAGATAGAAAGGGTAGAAAAACGAGTGAAAACGAGTGAAGGAGCAGAGTGAGAGGAAGGAGACAGAGGTCCACTGGACCACCAGGGATGAGGCGCAGGGAAACCTGCGGGTGGAGGAGGGCCTCGATCACCAACACTCAAGAGTGCAGGGGCAGGGGCATCTCACTTAATGGTGGAGCTGCGAGGGTGGGAGAGCAATTTCACTGACAATGAGTCAGTGGTCTTGCTCGCCTGTCCCCGCAGTGGCCGCCATTAAGTAGGGGTCGGGGAGGGCTGGACAGCTGGGAGGCGGGAGCGGGGAGGGGAGCTGGATTGGGCCGGTCTCACTGGGGGGGGAGGGGCCGTGGGGGCAGCAGCAGCGGGGAAAGGTAAAGGGAGGAAATAAGGGATAAAGAAAAAAGGGAAAATAAGCAGAAATAAGGCACAAAAGAGCAGAGATGCAGAAAAGTGCAGAAAGGTGAAAGATAAAAGAGGGTAGAAAAACGAGTGAAAACGAGTGAAAGAGCAGAGCGAGAGAAAGGGAAAATGAGCAGAAATAAGGCACAAAAGAGCAGAGATGCAGAAAAGTGCAGAAAGGTGAAAGATAGAAAGGGTAGAAAAACGAGTGAAAACGAGTGAAGGAGCAGAGTGAGAGGAAGGAGACAGATGTCCACTGGACCACCAGGGATGAGGCGCAGGGAAACCTGCGGGTGGAGGAGGGCCTTGATCACCAACACTCAAGAGTGCAGGGGCAGGGGCACCTCACTTAATGGTGGAGCTGCGAGGGTGGGAGAGCAATTTCACTGACAATGAGTCAGTGGTCTTGCTCGCCTGTCCCCGCAGTGGCCGCCATTAAGTAGGGGTCGGGAGGGCTGGACAGCTGGGAGGAGGGAGCGGGGAGGGGAGCTGGATTGGGCCGGTCGCGCTGGGGGGAGGGGCCGTGGGGGCAGCAGCGGCGGGGAAAGGTAAAGGGAGGAAATAAGGGATAAAGAAAAAAGGGAAAATAAGCAGAAATAAGGCACAAAAGAGCAGAGATGCAGAAAAGTGCAGAAAGGTGAAAGATAAAAGAGGGTAGAAAAATGAGTGAAAACGAGTGAAAGAGCAGAGCGAGAGAAAGGGAAAATGAGCAGAAATAAGGCACAAAAGAGCAGAGATGCAGAAAAGTGCAGAAAGGTGAAAGATAAAAGAGGGTAGAAAAACGAGTGAAAGAGCAGAGCGAGAGAAAGGGAAAATGAGCAGAAATAAGGCACAAAAGAGCAGAGATGCAGAAAGGTGAAAGATAGGAAGGGTAGAAAAACGCAGTGAAAACTAGTGAAGGAGCAGAGTGAGAGGAAGGAGACAGAGGTCCACTGGACCACCAGGGATGAGGCGCAGGAAACCTGCGGGTGGAGGAGGGCCTCGATCACCAACACTCAAGAGTGCAGGGGCAGGGGCACCTCACTTAATGGTGGAGCTGCGAGGGTGGGAGAGCAATTTCACTGACAATGAGTCAGTGGTCTTGCTCCTCCTGGACCTACTTTGAACCCTACTTTGAACCCTGCTACTGACCTCTTTTGGAGTGAGTCCTAACCCCCAGTGGTTTTTATTAGAGTGTACTCCTCCTGTCCACATGCCAACTTTGTGCTTGGAGAACCAACAGAGACCCGGATTGCTGTTGAACCTGCAGCCATTTATGTCAAATTTCTGGTTGGCTTCAGATTGCTGAATTGCCCTGATGAGGGAGATCTGACTTCCCAAAAGGTTTTTAAGTCTGAATGTAGAAGGCTCGATTGGGACTGATGTCGAGCACCATCCAATTGAAGTCAAGGCCTTACCTAGTACATATTTTCAGGCTTCATTGGCTAGGAGCTTTCCCGTCTTCTTCAACAACTGCACTGGGAACCCGCTGTGCAGAAACCCATTCTCCATAAAAGTTTTAAAGTCAGAAAGCAAACTCTGCACCGGGATGAACCTGGCCCTTGTGTTCCTTCTTTCTGACATGTGCTCCATAGTGATTGGCCTTAATTTTTGGCTTTGACCCGGTCTAGAGTGACCAGATAACCGCAGTTGGTGCTTTGTTCTTCTTGCAAAAAGAAGAATTGATGGACAGAATGCAGAGCAAGAGCAATGTCATACATTCACCCCAGTACAGACATCTGGACCTAACTCCATCGTTTTTTTGCTCCCTATGCCATTCCTGTTTGAACCCAACCACATGCAAATCAGTCTTGACCCTGCGCTCAATGGGAACAGTCCAGCCCGAACTGCCAGGCCAGTTCCTCCCTGGACTGGAAACAAGCATCCTTGGACCGGTTTCGGGGTTTCACCCCTCATCAGCCAGGATAGCTTGACTCCAGTGGCAGATCTCTTGACTGGGGGGTGAATGTTTTGATTTGTTCTGCATTCTATCCATCAACTGTGTGTCTTTTGCTTTGTTCTTTTTAACACTATATATACTTCAAACTTTAAAAATTCATATCTCCGGTTTTACTTATTGGATTTTGTTGTATTACTAAACTTTTATTAATTAAAATATTCTCTCTTTTTCTAAATTGTTTTGGATTTTTCTTTTAGTGCATTTTACTGTTTGAAAACTGCATAAATACTTTACATATTTACTCTAGGTTAAGGGTGATTGCTTTCAGCCAAGTAATAGAGGGCTAAGCACGGGTTCATTTAGTGCCTTTAGTGATTAATCCTGACAAAGATTGTGATTATTATTTGAGGCGGGTTCACACCCCCCTCAACTAATATCACAAATTCTTACAGAGTTCATACTGTTTAGCTAGCAATGTTATGATGGGAGCTAACAAACCAAAACCAGTTTCAAATAGGAGATTGAGAATTTACCTTCTTCTCACTAAAAACACACGCATACTTAACAATAGACACAAGATTGCGTTACAATCTTCAGAACTTCAGATGAAATTGCCTTTTGCTTGCTGGAGCTCGTCTCAATCTCTCTAAAGACATTGATTGGATCCTGTTGTGGTATTTCAGCCCTACCACTAGGTGGCAACCTAAGGCTGCACTTTTAACATGCCAGATGGATTACAAAGTCAGAACATTCACCTATATGTGGGTGAAACCACTCACACACACTCACACAGACCCTTAGCCTACAAGTTGGATTCCTTATCAATCGGAATATGTCACCACTCGTGTGAATGACGTGCAGGTGTAATTTGCTGTGGATAACCTCACAATAGTGAACCTCACTGGAAATGGTGCCCACCATTCCAGGCATTCCACTCCATGTGTGACATGTGGTAAGGGGCAGGGCCAGCCGTAAATCGGATTGACCGGGACAGCGCCCTGAGCGGAAAGCAAATTTGGTGTTTGTTGTGGGGACTGGGGGTCGTTGTGGTGTGATGACAGGAGGTGTGAGGAAGATGGGAGGAGGGCAGGGAGTTGATGGGGTGCTAACAATTATGTTGAGGAACATTAAGGGCTGATTACTAAGGGGCATATTCACAAGGAGCTATCGCCGAATTAACGGCACTTTATCGCAGCCAAAGTCGTGATAAATTTACCTCCCCATTCACAAGCCGGTGTTAACAGCCCACAGCACCAGTTTACCCGCGATAGCAGCCGCAAAAAACATCGCCACAGAGGACCCCCTCAAATATCGCTAATGAGATGCAGAGTAGGCATTCCCGTGACAAAAGCCGAGACAACATCACACCTCAACATTCACAACGACCAGCCACATCGGCGATAAGAACACAAAACAGGCGATAAGGCGCGTTAGCACCAGGAAATTTACACCTGCTCTGACCTGGTGTAAAGTCGGATGGCAGCCAGCACCACAAAAGGGAGCACAGCCCAGGGCCACAACCGAAGGGCAACAGATGCCATGGAGCCACTCATCATGCGGGCCGGACACCCAAGAGGGCCACAACACCCACTGCCACCACCCCAGGACCCCAACCCACACCAGGAACACCCCCCCCCCACGGACCACCAAAGACGCAGCGCAGACAAAGACAGCGGACCCCCAGGAAGCTTACCAGCCTCACAGACCCAACATCTGACAATGTCACCATCCACCACAGGCTGAAAGTGACAAACATCCTACGCATCCTGACCATCATCGCCTAACAGGTTTACGGCACCAACACAGCGGACAACCAACATCCCAGCCCACACAAAGCTGCTGGCTTGGCTGCACCTGTTGGCCCCTGGGACCCCCCAACCAACACCTACCAGAGTCGGAGGAGTCTCACAGCCAGCCACATCCAAGTCCCCCACACCTGTCCTGGACATCACCATCACCCTGGCACCCTAGTCCCCATACGTACAACACAATGCGCAGGATCCGCTCGAGACCAAGCAAGGACCATACACCCAAGCAGGATGCACGCACGTGTTGGGGGCAATACACAGCACACATGTACTACCTGTGCCCCCTGGTGACACAGCACACAATCACCGCAACAGGAAGCACACGTCTCACATCAATGTGCAGGCAATAACAGAACACCGTGGAACCCCCAACAATGTCGCCTTCAAATACACAGCCAGTGTGCATGATACCTTCATCCTCCGACAGTCCATCATCAACCAGCGTTCCCAGGATGGCAACAAGGGAAATGCACAGCCCCATGGCAATATCCAAATGAACACCCCACACACCTCAACTCCACAACCATGCAACTCACAACTCTGGCAATGCACATGTCACAAAATCACATACAACAGGCACAACAACATGCCCACCCACCAAACACGACAGAACAACTTACAATGTTCACATGTGCAAGCCCTGAACATGAGCCAGCAACGGCATGGCACCACAGCCACATAATAGCCGAATGTGTGGAGAGGTGGCAACCAGGCATGTGTGAAGGATGCAGTAGAACCATGATTGGGAAAGTACACAATGCCATGGGTGGCGGAGATGTGCTGGACACACCGCAGTATGCAGAACACACCCCTATCCATGGCGATATACACCGCTGGTGTATGGAGTGTAGTGGACAGTGGACGCAACCATGTCACCCCAGCCAGTGGGGGACCTCACGGAAATGTTGCCTGTTACGCCCCCCCTAAGCGTCAACGGAGTGGGATGGCCCGGCGTACGCCACGCCAGCGTAGGGGTGTGAATAAAAAGCACGTAGGCCTGGGCGTGGTCCTCTTCCGGAAAGACCCACGTCTCTGTCAGGGTGGCGCCTCCCACCCCGCCACGAGGCTGAGGCCGTCCTCGTGAGCGGAGTTGCCAGCGATGCTGTGCGCCTGCTGGACCCCGGCACGCTGGACCACGAACCCGTCAGGCCCGCCCCTGCGCAGCCAGGCCACACTGATCACCTGCCGACACCGGCCTGTGTCAAGGAGGGCCCACCAAGTGTCGGCGCAAGCTCCAAGCCTGAGGCCCGCGACCTTGGCAGCCACCTCAGACCATCACAGCCTCCACGACACAGGCCCGCTTTATTCCTTTCTCGTTGATGTACTCCACTGCCGCCTTAGGCCTACTCTTTGGACCAGTAGGTCTCATATGTGAAACTGTGTCCTGAGTCATGAATGGCAGTGACCCCAAACCCGGGCCAGCGGCCACAGCACCAGACCCCCCGATCAGTGAGGCATAGTTCCATATGGGCTTCTTGCGACACGTGGTGCCACTAACCCTGTTCAACGCCAGCCGGCTACACGTGGTGCCACTAACCCTGTTCAACGCCAGCCGGCTACACGTGGTGCCACTAACCCTGTTCAATGCCAGCCGGCTACACGTGGTGCCACTGAACCTGAACTACGCAGGCCGGTGGGGCCATCCAACCTTTGCCGGAGACACTCAGTGAATGGGCCGTGCTGACCGCTGCCTCAGGCCTACACCACGGTCAGGTAGGTCACACATTTGGAACTGAGTCTTGATTACACCATGGCAGTGACCGGATGTCTACTGCAGGGGTGATATCACTAAACTCCCTGCTTTCAGTGAAGCAAACGAATGCATCACAGGAAAACGACACGTGTCTGTGGGCCCATGCTGACCGCTGCCTCCAGCCTACACTGCGGTCCAGTAGGTCACAGAGTCTTGATTTGGCAATGTTGGATTTCACATCTGTGTACCGGCATCATCGCAGACTGCATCCCCTCTCAGCACCTGTGCCACTAAGCGAGTTCCCCGACATTCATGAACACTCACTGGTCGTACATTGGTGGCGTTTGAGTCTATGGACTAGGGGCTAGTTGTCAACCTCATGTAGCTGATCCCGAATTGTTGGTGCAAACGAGGGTTGCGCTTTCCACTCCTCCATTTGCTGCTTCCAGATAACATCAGACCTTCCGCATCATGCCCTGGAGGACACCTTCCACTGTCCTCCGCAACCCTCCGCAACATACACCTCGGACATTGATGGGGACCCGCTCAGGTCGCATGGCCCATCTGACTGCACCGCAAGTCACCCTCCCGTGGCTGGGTGCCTGTGCCGGCCGCAGTGCATCCGGGGCCACTAACTCTGTGCTGCTCAGGCCTGGGACCCCTTCTTCTGAGACATTGAATGGCCTCTGTAGCGATGGTCTTGGGGTCATCAACGCCATGTGTCTGTGGCCCTGCGCTGTCCGCCTCCTCCTGCCCCAACTGCGGGCCACTAGGGCCCACACATGGCATCGAGTCTTGACCGGCCCGGACGTCGCATCACCGCAGGAGGCACACGCCACCACCGCAAGGACCACCTCCAACCGCCATCTGCCAGAGTTGAAAGGGTGGTCCTGACAGACCTACGGAGTTGCTCAGACCTGTCGAGGATGCCATCATCGGCCTGCTACCCTGCTCAGCACTCCAGGTGCCAGTGACTCAGTGCACCGCATGCCATTGTCCGTTCTGATTGAGTTTTGTGCTGTTGTGGGGTTGCGCAGCAATGTCTCCCCATGCAGTGGGGAAGACCTGGGACTATGATAAGGAAGATGTGTCAAGTATGCGGACGGGAGAAGGCACAGACAATGGGAGGACAGGAGGCAACAGCCCCTAGGCAGGAATGCAGACTGGTGGTGGTAGTCAAGCTACACACCCGGATCTATTACTGGTTATTGCGCTGTGGACTGCGGATGCAGGTGTCACCTCAGGCAGTGTGTGAGACCTGGGACGTTGATGAGGTAGTTGATGCATGTGTAACACACCCCACTGCATGTGCATCAGGACTAACCGGAAGGGACACAATCTTAGCAATTTCTTCACATGAGCGCGCTCCTCTCTAGTGCCCCTACCTCAGTGCACTGCAACTCACGGAACCTCCTGACTGTATATTGGGTGACCTCTGTCCTTACTCCGGATCCCTCCATGTTGCTCTGCAGTTGACTCTGTTATGCTGGTGTTTTCTGTTTCCATTACACTGGTGTCCACTGTTCAGGTTGTTGGCAGCACCAAGCACTCTGTGTAAGTAAAAAAAAAATGTAAGTCCGTTTTTATATAGCGCAGCTACTCACCCTTACGGGTCTCAAGGCGCTGGGGGCCGGAGTGGAAATTAAGTGAGCTATTGTCCAGAGTCACTTGGTGCTGAGCTGAGCTGCCGCCGGAGCTGGGGATCGAACCGTGTGCTCCGAAGTCAGCTGCCCTGGCTGCTGCACCACACCTCAGCCATCTGTGCGGGCTGGCTTATACTCACCCCACACACATCCAGCACAGGCGTCACTGTACATGTGGCCCTGCCAATAAAGGGGCCGGGCGCACGTGCCCGTAGCCAGTTCAACATGATATATGCATGTGTCCCTGTGGTCTTGTTGTATGCATGGGGGCCCTGGGCCCTACGACATTACATTGTGCTGTGTGCAGCGGATGCAGACATGTCACCGCAGGCAGCGGGCTAGAACCTGGACATGTAGCTTTGTCGTCACCCACTCAATTCGTAAGGGGAGTGGACTGTGCCATCGTACGCAGAGCCAACGTGGGTGTGTGACTGATATGTGCGTGCCCCTGGGCGTGGTTCTGTACTGGTTATGTGCATCTGCATGTGCCTCTATGGAAGTGTGGGTCTTCTTTGTGGGGTGTAGGTGGTCCCTGAAGGGTATTGGACACCCACGTATGTGTTCTAGTTCGCATTCCATGTGTTCAGCAACACCCGCACCTGTTGGGCCACCTCCTTTTGGCGTTCTGGCACCTGGCATTGGGGTGCCATGTGTGGGTCGGTGAAGTGTTGTGAGCCAGCCGTGATTGCGGGTGCTTCATGCTGTGTGGTCTGTTGCAGGGGCTGGGTTCTCCTCTGAGTAGCTTGTCTGCCCTGGTCCTGGTGGTGGGTTGTGTGGGATGTCCATGGGCTGTTGTAGGGCGTTGGTGTCGAAGGTGTGTGTTCGTCTCCGGCATCACTGATGGGTTGTCTGTTCTGACCTGCTGGAGGTGTTGTTTGTCCCTCTGCATTGTGAAGGGGAGGTGCATGTTGGCATTATGTTGGCGCCTTGTTCTTGTCGACATGCAGACTGTGTGACAATGTACATTGTGACTGTTTGGGCGGTGGTGGCTATTTGAGTTGGGACAGTGTACATTTGGCCTACATGGCTGGTGTGGGGTTGTAGGGGTAGATATGCATCTCACAGTTCTGTGCTCTGTCCAATGTGATTGTTCTGTTTCTGCGCCTGGGTGGACCGAGTTGTGTCCCCTGTTCTGCAGTGTGGGTGTTGCACTTTGTGCCACATTGTCATGGTATGTGCTGTGATTGCTATGTGTGTGTGCTGCAGTGTGCCACGAGGATGGGGGACATGTCCCTGGGTAATTGTGGGTGTGCAGTGTGCTACACCTGGTTGTGCATGTGTGCCATTGTGCCCATCACCCCACGTCCCCCCAGTCCCTGTTGGATCCACACCCTGTTGTTGTTGTGTCGGGTCCTGTCGAGCTGTGTCCGTACTCCCACCTCCTTGCACCGTCTCCACACTGTTGACTGTGGCCTGGGTTTCCTCCAGCTCCTCCTGTGGCGCTGGACTGCCACCTCCTGTCGCCGTTGCTGCCTTCCTGTTGGCAGCGGGTTTGTGCCTGGTTTAGGTTGTCACGTCCTGGCGGCGCCTCTTGGCCTCCGGGATTGGCCTCCTGGGCACTCCGACTGCATTCCAGGTGGTCTGCTTGTGGGTCAGTTGCTAGTAGTGTTCTGTGCCTCCGTGGCGCTGGTCTTGTTTTCCTGCGGGCTGCACCCCGTCTTCCTCTCCCTTTTCTCCTTGGCCTTCCCCGACCCTGTTGTTCCTTGCTGGTGGTCTGTGGGGGTTGTGAGGTTCGCGTTGTCCTCTGCGCTGGGTCAGGGTGCATCCATGTTGCTGCGTGGTTTGGCTTGTTTCTGGTGTGTTGTTTCTGTGGTTTTTATGGTGCAATTTCCCGCCAGACGCGTGGGATTTGCAGGACTGTGGCTACTTTTCGCTACTTTTTGTACCGCGATTGGCCTCATCGCATGTTTTCTCGCGCTCGCGTTTCACGTTTTCTCAGCGTGGCGTTGATTTTCACGCTGACATTTGACGCGTTATCTGGTGGCTTTCTCATGCTACCGCCTTGTTGTGAATTCCACGTTGGCACGGGTTGTTTTCCCGAGATAGGCTGCGATAATGAAAGTTGCGTTACGCTACTCTTGCGGTAGTTATCACACGTTCTTGTGAATATACCCCTAAGTCTTTAACGGGACCGATTGAGACCCAGTGGGATGGACGAGCGGCTGCTTGCATAACATTACCTCAGGAAGCTCCCTGCTGCGCCCCTCAGAATATTGGCGCCCCGGGCCTGGGCCCAACTTGCCCATGCCTAAGGCCGACCCTGATAAGGAGTTTATCTGACGTCTTTATTGCTCTATCCCAGCAATACACACATTCGTGTTTCATAGGGATGCATACTGTGACTGTTTTTAAATAATTCCAAGCCTAGATCTCTCATGAAAAGGCGAGAACCCAAACAAGCACGCGAAACCGCTCTCATATATACCACATTATCTACCCCTATTGTTTTGTGAATTTATAACCTTCAACGACAATAGCAGTCTGTTCTAAACAGCATGTGCAAGACAGTTGCTCTCTGAAAAAAGATCCTGTAAGACGCCACTAGTACCAAGCCAGCAGCAATTAGGTGTAACAGAATCTCGCAGGAAATTTGTAATGCTACGAGTTTAAGAAATTAATATGCTGCAGGCTCCCAGCCCTGACCACTCTAAAGCCAGGCAGTTCATTTTTAATCGGGCCTGGGATCAGACGCAGTCAATTTCACGTTTGCCTCCCTTGTGTGATCTGCAGTTCTGTAGCCAAGAACCAGCATGTTGCTGAATTTTTAATGCCGCTTTATTGGCCAGTGGGCTTTATATGTTCGTTTCATTAGTTGCTGAGACCTTATATAACACTGAGAACATTTCCTTGAGTGGTCATACATTATCAATTATTCTTTTAGAAGAGAGTATCGCCAACTAGGAAAAAATCTGGGGGCATATTAGCAAGACCGGCGATAATGGGCTTGCTAATATGCGTTATAGAATTCCAATAGAAGCCCATGTTAGATGTGCAGGACATCTAACCTGGGCTTCTATTGGAATTCTATAACGCATATTAGCAAGCCCATTATCGCCGTTTTAGCGGCAGTTTCCTGCCGCTAAAACGGCGATAATTTTATCGCCGGTCTTGCTAATATGCCCCCAGATTTTTCTCCGCAGTAGGATAAATGTACTATGCAAAAATAATAATACTAATATTAATAATAATAAAAATAACAACAATAATTAACAAAACATAGGTGTTGGATGGTGTGCAGTCTCAATGGAAGCTTCAGTAGAAAATGGAAACATTTCATATTCATAAGATAATAAAGAATAATAATAAAGAATAGAACTGATTATCACATGAACCAGGTTCCTTCGTATTAAACAAGTTATTTCCCATGATACATTCTTCCTTTATTGTATGAGGAAAATATGAGTTTCCCAGTTAAAACTTCTAAGGGAGTATACTGGGGCCAAAATTACAGAAAGTTTACATGAATGAACTATTTTGCTGCTCTTGGAAATGTATTCTCTTCACTGTCCTTAAGCAAACACGGCAAAACAAATCATTGCTCTCTATATTTTGCACAGGTGCAAGTATGGGCAAAATAATATTTAGTCAATTTCGCATTAGGCAAGCAGTAAACGACTACAAGTTGAATTTTTTTTTTTTTGCAGAACTGAAGTATTTCCGAAGAATGGCCCAAAATATTTTTTAAATAAAGAGTTTCACAGAAAGCCCCTGTTCCAGTGGCTAGCAGCATCCTGCCGTCATCCCTTTAGGCTCTGCATTGTATACAGGGTGTTAGAAGGCGGTGTTTTACCACCAATACATGTGTAGAGGAAAATCATACAAGGTAAAAAAGCATTTTCTTCCAGTTGCTACCCCATGTAGAAAATAGTTCTTCACTCCAGAATTTAAAATATGTGCCATCATTTATACTTACAAGCGACATTACATTCAATGTAGGTAAACTCAACTGAGCATCACTTATGAGTGGATAGAGGTGCAAACTGGCGTGTTGAGCTTGTAAACCCTCTTCACGGCTTTGAAACCTCCGAGGCTGTATCCTGATTCTTTCTGCACTTGCAGACGGAAATTGAGCCTCCTTCATTGCGTATATTTATTTAAACGTTTGTGATTAGCTAAAACCGTTAAAGCATAAATATCATCTGTTATAATTAGAATAGGTGCTCTGCTCATTTCCCAAGAAACATACTTTTTTTTTAATTCAAGAAACTTTATTGAACAAATATTAGCATAGAAAAATAACTTATTGCATCAGTATAATGAAGATATACCCATGTAAAAATGAAATAAAGTAGAACTAGAGAAAGCAAAATTAAAAATATATATATATAAAATCAGACAATAGAATATATATATGTTAATATGAAATAAGTAATAGATTAAAATAAGATGCGTAATAAACCTCATTCTATAATAAAAAGGGAAAATGATAATCTCTGTACAAAATTGTGTTATTATTTGGGGTGGGAGACTGTCCACCTCAAGGAATAATCACAACGTTTGTCTGGGTGAATTTTCAAAGTGACATAGGGCCTGATTAAGAGTTTGGACATTCTTACCGCCATACCGCTGCCGCATCGGACCCAAGTGCACCACCGAGTCAGTGGTCTCTCGCCTGCCGTATTACTATGTTCCCGCTGGCCCAGCGGCTGTGTTTCTGATGGCGGGGAATATTTTTCCATATGTGTTAATGCAGGTGTGTACATTTTGACTGCACAAGTGCTAAATGTACACATATGCATGACACATGTGTAAACATACCTAGGGCCTCATTACGATGTCGGTCGGAAAGGCTCAGAACGGCATTCGGATTTTCCTAACCTGTGTCGGAATCCATGTTTCCGACCGACTCGGAAATATTTCCGACCGACCAATTACGATAGAAGGTAATCATTTGGTCTTTCTGACTCGGTTCCGACCGGCATTCGGAGACTCCGAGTCGGTCGGAGCCGAATCGTACACGTCTATGGACTGCGTTTCCGACCGACGTATTACAATGTCGGATTTGGACAGCCTTTCCGAATCGGTCTGTCCAACATGAAACAGCTGTCAGAAACTGACTTTGGGGGCCCGTAACAGATACAAGGGAGGGGGGGGGACAGGTTCTGTCCTTTAGGGTTCCACTCAGGTTACACACACCAGCCCAGTCCTCTTCTGATATTCCTAAGTTCACAAAAGTATTCTGAAGTGGGTGCCTGGAGATGCCGCATTTATGCCTGGCACCAGCTAGTGGTGATTCCCTGGAACTCCCTAACCAACACTGTAAAAGTTCCCAGGGACAACCTCACCCACTTTGTTTGTAGCTCCTATTTGCCTTACTGCCACAACATGTGCCAGGGCATTTTCAAGATTGTGAAAGTGTTCAGCCACACTAAATCTGGGTTCTGAGGTCTTGGTGTGAGTGTCATAGGGAAATCACCAGTGTTCCCAAATCTAACTTTAAAATACAGTTTGAAGCAGGCCTTGGACCCACAACAAACTAGAAAACAGAAATCTAGTGAAAAAAGCAGTGTCTATGAGTGCCCAAACAGTAGATATACAGTAATCATTATCATGTCCTAATTTTGCCCTTTCAGAGTGCCAAAACTTTTACATGTGCTTCAGAGAGACCTGTCAGGCAGGATTTGACACTGCTGTGCAAACAGGATGCCCACAGCCCCCATCCTGAATATTATGAAGATCTCAGAGGAATCATTCCTGCCCATTCAGGTCGACCTGTCAATCAAAATGACCTTTTGTGTAGCTCCAGGGATGGATTTCACACCATATTCAAAACTCATTCAGGCCAAACACAGGCTGTGAATTGATGGAGAGTTAATGTAAATTAGCCTCCAGGAGCTTCAGGCAGGGTAAATGTGATTTCCTCGAAGTTACTTTCTTTTACTATTTATTAAAAATCTGACTTCACCATTAAATTTGATTTTTAATGACTATTAAAAACAAGGGTCTAATTATTTTTATAGCTGGTCCAGCAGTATCAGTATTTTAATCTGTACTCAGGTTTTCTAAGTAGGAGAGATAGGCCTGCCACAGTGAAAATAGCTTTATGGGTCTTGTCACTGTAGGGTCATGATAATAATAATTTGTTACCTGTACCACTTTTAATTACCATGGACCATGCCTTGTGTGCTTTAAGACCTACATAAGGGTAGCCTAATAATATGTAAAAGAGAGATCTGTACCAATAAAAATGGGTTATTTTGCCAGGTTACGCTGCAGGCTTTACACTGCAGAAGTCAGGCTAAACAGGGTAGGCTTGTAGCCTGACAATATATGCACTGCCACAATAGTGAATGGCACAATAAGTGCTGCAGTCCAAAAGTACGTCTGGGCCCTGGGTGCATTTTCTACACCATATACCTGGAACTTACAGGCAAGTTAAATTTGCCAATCAGTAATAAGCCTAACACGACCATGTTTAAAGGTTGAGCACAGGCACTTTACTCCTGGTAAGCAGAGATAAAGTACACAGAGATCCAAAGCCAGTAAAATCAGTATCCAGACAAAGGCAGTTAATCAGGGGTGGCCATGCAGATTAAGCAAATTTCATAGAATCTGCAGCTAAATATTTTATGGCGGTTTAAGAAGCTCAAACATTGATAGGCAAATAACTAGAAAAATTAGGTACAAAGGAGTTTAGAGGTCTCCAACTCTTATCTTGTATTAGATAACTGAACAAAGTAGTGTTGTCTCTATCCAATCTATGATTATGATAAATTACAATCCTCTACACTTAAAAAAAACATTTCTACATTTTTTCCAGTCAGAAGTAGTAACTATGGGAATTCAATCAAATGTCACATGCCCCCATCTCCCCCCAGAATTACACATGTTTTATAAAAGGATACAGCAGTGTGACAAATCTCATAAATGTTTCCCCAGACCTGAATCAAGAAAGGTTTAGCATGTGAGCAAAGAAAATTGTTACATGTCTGCGACAAAACAGTGTTGCAACACTTTTCACTGCACCCTCCTTGCGACACCACGGATGTGCCGTATTTACTGTATGGCGCTACATGTCGCAATCAATGACAGATATGTCTGGAATCATCACGGTGCAAGTATGTCAAGAAAATGACGCAGCGACAGCATTAAACTGTCAGAAGGGGCTCAGGAATTAGCCACCCTGTCTTTTTCCCCTATGATGGCACACAATGGCTGCCATGTGCCAATGCAGGCACCCTTGCACCATGGTGCAAGGGTGACTGTGTTGCAGAGTTGATTAATGTTGTGGCTATATCCCTTCTCGAGACTTCTACAAGTGCGTCTGGACTAGTGGAGGGCGGGAGTGAACCAGTTGGCCTTCCTGGAGTGGGTGCCATGGTGTCGGCGCAGTTAGAGATCCATCGGTGGAGGTTGTGTGCTGCGGTGTTGGTGTCTGTAAGTGTTGGTGGTGTGGTGGTGCTGAGGGAGTTGGTGACAAGTGCTTCTGTGGCCTTGATCCAGCTGCGACAGGGAGGGGGCAATGATGGCGGTGGTGTACGGTGGGCGTGGTGAGGGTTGATGTATACATTGATGGTTGGCAAACACAAGAAGATGATGGACGGAGCGCTGAAACTTTTCAGACACTCACCCCCAGTCACAGATCTGGGTTGAATCCATCAATGTTCTTTAGCTCACTTCGCCACCCCAGTTCAGACACAGCTATATTCAAATCAGTCTTCACCCTGTGCCTCATGGGAATAGTCCAGCCCGAACTGCCAAGCCATGTCTTCCCTGGACCGGAAACAAGCATCCTGGGACCAGTTTCAGGCTAACAGCCCTCATCAGCCAGGCTAGCTTGAATACAGTGGCAAAGTGAGTAAGGGACCCACGTCTGGGCATACCCTGCCAACTTAGGGCGAACAAAGCAAACACAAGGAGATGATGGACAGAGCACTGAAACTTTTCAGACACTCACCCCCAGTCACAGATCTAGGTTGAATCCATCATCGTTCTTTAGCTCACTTCGCCACCCCAGTACAGACACAGCTATATGCAAATCAATTTTGACCCTGTGCCTCATGGGAACAGTCCAGCCCGAACTGCCAAGCCATGTCTTCCCTGGACCGGAAACAAGCATCCTGGGACCGGTTTTGGGCTACCAGCCCTCATCAGACAGGCTAGCTTGAATCAAGTGGCAAAGTGATTGATGGTTGGTCCAGGAGAGTTTGGTGGTGTGGCTGTAGTTGAATGTTCCTGCTGGCGGAGAAGACAGGGTCGAGCATGTGTCTGGCTATGTGGGTTGGTGCGGTGACTAGCTGCTTGAGTCTGATGTGTGTGAGGTTCTCCAGGAGGGTGGTTGTGTTCTGGTCACTGGGGTTGGCCAGGTGGAAGTTGAGGTCTCTGAGTAGGATGTAGTCAGTGGATGGGAGAGCCTGGGGTGCGATGAGGCCTACAATGGCATCGGTGAATGGGGGGATCATGGGCCGGGGGGCCTGTAGATGAGGGTGCCAGCAATGTGTGGTGTTGGGCGTTGTCTGGATCTGGAAGTGGAAGTGGAGGTGTTCCATGGTCGCCGTTGGGTCATTAAAGTGCATGGTCAGTCGGAGTGTGCTTTTGTATACAATGGCAATGTCTCCTCCTGGGCGGTCAGGGTGGTCCTTGCGGGTGATGTTGTAGCCGTCGGAGATGGCGATGGCGATGTCCGATCTGGAGTAGAGGTTGGTCCAGGTTTACATGAAGAAGGCAATGTCTGAAGAGTTGGCGTTGAGGAGGTCCCAGATTTCTTTGGCGTGTTTGTGGAGGGACCCCATATCTGATAGAGACATCTAGCCGCAGATTCCTTAACTTAGAATATCCCCAGGTGTCAGACTGGATCCGGAAAATTTTGCGCAGCAGTACCTCTGCCGTCAGTGGAGCCATATAGGACCCTCCCGGCGCGCTGACGTCAGTTTCCTTCTTTTCCGCGTTACAACGCGGATACGGGATTCAGCTGTTCCTCTGGCCTGTTTTTATTCAGGCCCTTTTTTCGACGTCGTTGGCATCGGGGAACAGTGTGCGATGCCTTCGGGCTTTAAATTGTGCGGGACTTGTTCGCGTCAGATGTCGGTGTCGGACTCGCACGCCATTTGCATGTGGTGTCTTGGGTCACACCACGACTCCGAGGAGTGTGACGCCTGCTGGCAGATGCGTCCGAAGTCCCTACGGGAGCGGCGGATGAAGCTCTTGGCCACCCGGTTGACCCGCCTGGCGTCTCCCCGATGTTCTCCAGTGGGTTCGTCTCTCCGCGCCCGCTCCCGGAGTCGATCCCGCGAACGTCGATCTGCAGGTAAGCACAAGTCACGGAAGTCGAAGTCCTCGCTTCCACGTGACGGTGGGGGCCATGGTTCCCGCTCCTTCGCGGAGCCGTGCCCCCCGGAGTCGGCCTCCTTTTACCCGCCCTTTCCGGGTACTGGTGCGACTCGGCCCCAGATGGAAGCCTATTACCAGGCTCTGCACTCCATCTTTGGGTCACCTCCACTCCCTGGTGCGCCTTCGGGTCCCACAGTGGAGGTAGGCATTCAGGTCGGGTCTCCGCCGGCGGGTTCACCCTCGGCGCCGGCCGAATGCCTCGACTCCGGCTCCGGAGTCGTGCCGGCGTCGGTTCCGACCGATGGGCGTTCCAGCCCCACGCCGAGCCATTCTGCCTTGTCCCCGCATAGCCCCTGGCGGCTCCCTGCGTCGACATCGGCACCGGCGGCACTCTGCCTGTCGTCTTCTGGACCTCAGGCACTTTCTCCGCACCTCTCGGTGGTGGAGACGTTGCCGCTCACTCGTCCAGCTGAGTCGCCCCTCATGGGGCTCGACGTCGTTTCGGCGCCGGATCGGTGTCGTTCGCCGCCGGATCGGCGTCAGTCGACGCCGGAAGGGTCGCTGGTACCTCTTGGCTGTCCGCTTCCAGAGGACACGGAACCGCTGTGCTTGGGCTTGTCTCCACGCCCGTTGGCTCCGCCGACATGGAGGCAGTGGCCCCTTCTTCCTCCTGCTGGGGGACGGGTTAGTTTGCAACCGTCCCCTACAGATGGGCTCTTGTCCCCCCCCGGACGCCCACTGAAGCTGGTGCTTTATTTTTACGGGGTGTTCGCAGGGCGGCAGCTGTTTTGCACTTGCACCCTCCTTCTGTCCTCTTGTCCTCTGATCCATTGTTGGATCTCCTCCACCAAGGTGCGGTGGATCTTGAGCCCTTGCTGGCCTTTAGCGGCTTGTTGTTCGACGCCCTTCTCGGGACTTGGGCGTGTCCCTCTTCAGGAGATGCTGTCGACAGGGCCGTTGCGCATCGGCATCGTCCGGCCCCTGGGGGCCCCTCCTGTTTGTCCCTTCAGCCTACTGCTCACGGTCTCATGGTGCAGGTGTCTTTCGCCATGCAGCCTTCTTCTCCGCCTCTACTGCAGCCTCCTACTAGGGAGTCTCGTTGGCTGGAGACATGTGGACGCAGCATTTTTGCGTCCGCTAGTTCTGCATTACGTGCTCTCAACACAGTTTGCGTTTTGCCAGGGCTTCTTCTGCCCTTTGGGACTCCGTGGAGTGTCTTTTGCCTGCCCTCCCTGAGTGTCCTCGAGCTGATATGGCTCGTCTCATTCACGAAGGCAGAGAGATGGCGCGGTTTACGATTCGGTCCGCCGTTGATTCTACCGATTCGGTGGATAGGACAATGGCGCGGTCCTTTGCCTTGCGCCGCCATGCCTGGCTGCGCGACGGGGGTTTCCCCTACAATGTCCGTGACAGTCTCCGGGATTTGCCTTTTGATGGTGTGTCCCTGCTTGACTCACATGCAGACTCTGCAGTTCGCCGCCTTCTGTCTCACCTTTCGTAGTTTTTGTTCCGGTTGAGGTCCTTGTCCTCACCCTGCTCTGTTGTCTTGACTCATGTTGGGCCGGGTTCATGCTGTACTGCCTGAACGGCCTGGGCGGCTCCTCGCCGTATTTTCTTTCATTTATGCAACAGTTTTGCTGTTTATCCTTCTCAGTTCCTATAGCCTGGTGGTTCAGGTTGCACCCTTCCTCCACGGGTTATGTGTTCGGAGCCTGTGGTTTCTAAGTTCCACTTTTACGTCCTCTGTCTTGAGTTTCCGCTCCAGAGGAGCCCCTGGTTGGGGTTGCTACTTACCCTATGTGGGGTATTTCTTTGCTATTGTATAGCTGCCTTCCTTCGACAGTTGCCTTGTTCGCTTCTGTGGGGACCTTTTCACTCGGTCCTCCTACGGCTGTGCCTGTGTGTTTTGCACGCTGCTGCTGCGGGCCCTTCAGGGGCCTTCTTGCGTGCCATTGGTGGGGTGTCGGCTGCTGGCCTGCATTTTCCCAATACCTTTCTTCAGGATGGAAGGGCTTTCTGCTTCTTCCCGTCCCCTCATGGTTCTTCGCTGCGGCTGTTCCATCTGTGGCCGTCCTGTCGGAAGGCCCGGTCGTTGTCCCCGAGCACTCCTACTTAGCTTGGCACTCTCCCTCTGTGTTCTATCGGCGTACCATGCCTGCTCCTTAGTGTCTCCGGCTGGTACGTTCTTCTCTGGTGCCTTCTGTTGCCTCGTTCTACTCTGCTATATCCATGCTGCGTAGCCCTTTCCTGGTGGACTTCGCTCTCCATGGTGGCGTTCTGGCTCCAGACGTGGTTGATCTTCCATGTCTTGTGCCTTGCCTTTGGCACTTCCTCTGCCACCGTTTCTCATGCCCCTGTTGCGTTCCGCGCAGGGTTGGCGTGCTTTCCTTCGGGCTGCGGTTGCTGCTCTCAGCGGGGGCGGTCTCCTCAGAGCATTGTTCTCTCATGGGGCATGTTGAGGGAGCTGATGTGGTCTCCTGGCTAGATGCCGACTTTCGAGCTGGAGCGCGAGGTTCCGGTCTCGGGGTCGACTCTACATCCTGTGATTCTGGACACATCACGGCTGGCCTGGCCTCCTTGCCTCTCTCACGATAGCCAATGGGTCTGCTCCACCGTCAGTGGCTGTTGCTCTCGCTCTGGGCATTGTTCTGCCCAGTGCCGCTGCTATGTGGCTGTTGCGACTCTGGTGTTTTTTCTTTCTCACCAGTGTGCTACCCACACATACGCCTCCCACATGCTTACTACTCCGGGTAGTCGCCGAGGTCTGGTCCCTCACTTTCGTGAGCGCCGTTCACACAATGCGCCTGGTCTTGCGCCTCTTGTGTCTCAGCTTGCTCGTGGCGCTTCATGGGGCCTTCTCCTTCCATGGTGTGGTTCTGGCGGTACATCCAGGTTTCTTGGTGTACTTCTGTAACCCACGTGCGTGGCACTGGTTGTTACCGTTCTTTTCTGCCTTGGGCTGTCCGCCCTTTTGCGTAACGGGTGCATTGGCAGGTCTTGTGTTTCTTGTAACACTAACTCATCTTGGGCGTAGTCAGCATCTTCCCGCTGCTGTTCCCACTCTCACAGTGTTTCTTTCACTGTCGTGCATGGCCCTCGGACTCGGTTCGTCCTTGTGCCCTAGTTAAACCTTCCTCTTTCAACGGTCCATCGGATCCTGGGGGTTCCTCACATCCTGCATTCGTGCCGCTCCGGCTACGGCAGGTGTCCACTCTATTCCACATCCCCCCCTTTTGGGTTTGTGCTCATTTTCTCCGCTGTTGACCAACAGGGATTTCCTGCCGCCCTCGGCAGTCTTTGATGCCTTTTGCATCTCATTGTTGGCCACTTCCTCCGGAGTATCCTGGTCCGGTGTTGGCCTTTCTGGCAGCGCTGTCCCCACTGTGTTTAGTCAGCTGGTTGACACTTCTGTTCCCTTAGGAACTTAGTGGGGTTCTGTCGCAGACCCGCCTCCAATGGGGTATGGCTTTGGTATCTATTCTAAGTTAAGGAATCTGCGGCTAGATGTCTCTATCAGATGTACGAGTTACTTACCTTCGGTAACGATGTATCTGGTAGAGACGTTGTCTAGCCGCAGATTCCTTAACGCCCACCCATCCTCCCCGATCTGCGAGGACCTTTTCAGGTGGGGTTTTCGGCTTTCGCCTCCTTTGGGGTGGCTTGTCCTTCTACGGGGCGGCGTTTTTTCGCCTTGCTCCCCGTTGGCCTCTTCCTTTGGTTTACTTGTTTCCCCCCTCCCCCCCCCCATTTTCATGCTGGGGCGGTGGATTCAGGTGTCCTTCTGCGTTTTTACGCATCAGTTTCTTCCAGTATGGTGCCTATTGGTGTTCTCTACCCTCCCACCCGCCTTCTCTGTTGACGCTCCTGCAGTCAATTAGTGTTCCGGTCTCTTTTGGGTCTGTTCCTACGACCGATAATTCTCTCACAGGGGACACGGTCTCCCTATTTCTTTCTTCTTTTCTTAATCCTATGGGTGGGTGCTTTTTTGCCTGTTGCTCTCGGCTCATTCTTGCCGTCTTGCCTCAGGAGTGGGCACTCTCTCGCTTTTGCGGGGTTGCTTCTCAGTTTACTGTTCTGCCCTCTTCATTTCCTTTCATCCGGTGCAGACTTTCTGTCGTCTGCCTCGGTCTTCTTTTTGTAGGTCGATTTCCCTCAGGGGTGACATTCACTTCGCTCTTGCAAATTGGCTTCTCAGAGTATTGCTCTGCTCTTTCCTTTTCGACACCTTTCAGTCGACAGTGCTTCTCACTGTCGTTCATGGTGCTTTCTCACCAATTCTCTTTTTTAACCGCACACTGTTCCCATACTCTCACAGTTTTGCTGGGTGCTCCGCGTTGTAGCGCGGAAAAGTTCCTCCGAAGAAAACTGACGTCAGCGCGCCGGGAGGGTCCTATATGGCTCCACTGATGTCATGTCCGGGGACAACGTCAGGGCAGAGCCAGGCGGCGCTGCCCCCCGGCGCGCAGAGGTACTGCTGCGCAAAATTTTCCGGATCCAGTCTGACGCCTGGGGATATTCTAAGTTAAGGAATCTGCGGCTAGACAACGTCTCTACCAGATACATCGTTACCGAAGGTAAGTAACTCGTACGTTAAGGAGGATGCAGTTGAGACGGTCGGATGCGCTGTTGGTCGGCTGGACAGCGAGAGGCACTCGTGTGCTGATGTGGCAGAAAGTGTGTTTTGAGTTTCGGCAGGCGAAGGGTGCAAGGGTATTCTTCGGTAATGCTAGATGGCAGGCGGAGTGGCGTCTAGGGTTGTGGGCGAGGAGGGTGCTGGCGTCATAGCAGTGGATTTCTGTTGTGGTCAGTGTGTTACTGTGACATTGTTTTATTTTAATTCTTTTGATTTCACCCCTGCTTGCCTCCTCTGTGTGTCCCCCATTCATTCTGCCCTCTGCTTTCCCGCCCACGCCGCTCCCGCCTCCCAGCTGCTCCTCCCTCCCCCCCCCCCTACTTAATGGAGACCGCTGCGGGGAGCGCGAGCTAGATCCCTGACCCCTGACCCTCGGCCAGAGACCAGCACTTAGCCTGCAGCTCCGCCGTGCTGTCCTCTGCCTGCGGTCCCACCCAGGCAGGGTTCGAGTCTGCACCTTGCTGGTGCCTGTTGGCGGTACTGTTTTTTTCGCTCCGCCTCTCCCCTGCATTGCGCCCTTGTATTTCTGTTGTGGTCAGTGTGTTATTGTGACATTGTTTTATTTTA
Source organism: Calotriton arnoldi (assembly GCA_963921515.1). Taxonomy (NCBI): domain Eukaryota; kingdom Metazoa; phylum Chordata; class Amphibia; order Caudata; family Salamandridae; genus Calotriton; species Calotriton arnoldi. The sequence goes on along the minus strand of CAWUFW010000209.1, from coordinate 5,157,079 downwards.
ATTCTTTTGATTTCACCCCTGCTTGACTCCTCTCTGTGTCCCCCATTCATTCTGCCCACTGCTTTCCCGCCCACGCCGCTCCCGCCTCCCAGCTGCTCTTCTCTCCCCCCTCCCCTACTTAATGGAGACCGCTGCGGGGAGCGCGAGTTAGACCCCTGACCCTTGGCCAGAGATCAGCTCTTCCCCCGCAGCTCCGCCGTGCTGTCCTCTGCCTGCGGTCCCACCCAGGCAGGGTTCGAGTCTGCACCTTGCTGTTGCCGGTACTGTTTTTTTTGCACCGTCTCTCCTCTGCATTGCGCCCTCGTATTTCTGTTGCGGTCAGTGTGTTACTATGACATTGTTTTATTTTCATTCTTTTGATTTCACCCCTGCTTGACTCCTCTCTGTGTCCCCCATTCATTCTGCCCTCTGCTTTCCCACCCACGCCGCTCCCGCCTCCCAGCTCCTACTCCCTCCCCCCTCCCCTACTTAATGGAGACCGCTGCGGGGAGCGCGGGCCAGACCCCTGACCCTCGGCCAGAGATCAGCTCTTCCCCCGCAGCTCCGCCGTGCTGTCCTCTGCCTACGGTCCCACCCAGGCAGGGTTCGAGTCTGCACCTTGCTGGTGCCTGTTGCCGGTACTGGTTTTTTCGCTCCGCCTCTCCCCTGCATTGCGCCCTCGTATTTCTGTTGTGGTCAGTGTGTTACTGTGACATTGTTTTATTTTAATTCTTTTGATTTCACCCCTGCTTGACTCCTCTCTGTGTCCCCCATTCATTCTGCCCTCTGCTTTCCCGCCCACGCCGCTCCCGCCTCCCAGCTGCTCCTCCCTCCCCCCTCCCCTACTTAATGGAGACCGCTGTGCGGTCGCGCCGCTGGCGCACCGCAGGCGTGCCTAAAGCAAGCCCATCTGTGCCTGTCCGCGCCTGGACCGCGCCCAGCGCCAGACCCCCTGGCCCCCGCGAGCGCCACAACACCCGACGCCGATACGACGCCAACACCCTCCACGCACTCAATGCCGGCCGAACCTCCACCTGCTTCCAGGCCACCCCGAAGCTCACCCACGGACCCTTCACCTGTCGAAACTGCAGCTACACCAGCCAGCGCACACCTGCACGTCCTGCTCATCCCACCAGAGCAGGCCACAACAATCTCAGATGCATACTACTCAAAACCCGCTCAGTCCACAAGCACGCCATCGAACTCTGGGACCTTCTCGATTCATCCTCCCTGGACGTCGCCCTCCTGACGGAGACCTGGATGAATGCCTCCTCAGTGCCCGACATAGCCATAGCCATCCCGGACGGATACAAGATCACCCGCAGGGACTGAAACAACAAACCAGGAGGAGGAATCGCCATCGTCCACAGGAACACCATCAGAATTTCGACCAACACCGAAGCCTCCCTCAGCATGGCCGAACACCTACACTTCCAGATCCACGTCGACCACAACACCACCCTCAGAGGAACCCTTGTCTACAGACCCCCGGGCCCCCAACCACAGTTCAGCGACTGCATCGCCGACCTCATCAGCACGCATGCCCTCGCCTCCACAGACTACATCCTCCTCGGAGACCTGAACTTCCACCAACGACAGCAACTCCACAACCCTGATCGACAACCTCACCAACCTCAGACTCAAACAGCTCGTCACAACACCCACCCACTCCGCCGGACACACGCTCGACCCCATCTTCTCCGCCAGCAACCACGTCACCTTCAGCCACACCACCGAACTCCACTGGACCGACCACCACTGCATCCACTTCTCCTTCGAGAAACACAACGCGCACAGCCAACCGCAATGAATCCCACACCGCAGCTGGAACAAAGTCACCGAAGACCAGCTCCTCACCAGTCTCGCCCGAGACCCTCCACCCGAGCCCATGGACACCAACGCAGTGACCCACAACTTCAGACAATGGATCGATGACTGTGCCAACACCCTCGCCCCAATCAGAAAACCCTATAACAGGCGCACCGACACAAGAGCCATCTGGTTCAATGCCGACCTCCAGACTTCCAAGCAAACCTGCCGAAGACTCGAGAAGCAGTGGCGCCAAGACCAGACACCAGACAGCCACGCAGCCCTCAAGAACACCAGACGCAAGCACCACCAACTCATCCGATCCGCCAAAAGGACCTCCTTCAAGGAACGCATCGACAACAACGCACACAACAGCAAAGAGCTCTTCAACATCGTGAAAGAACTCGCCTCCCCCAGCTCCAGCTCCAACGACATCCCGCCGTCGCAAGATCTCTGCAACTCCCTAGCCACCTTCTTCCACCGCAAGATCGCAGACATCCATGACAGCTTCGACACCCAGACACCGACGACAGATGCCGACACCCCCGACTCAACGCCCACCAAACACACCGACCTCCTGCTCTCCTGGAACAACGTCAGCGACGAAGACACCATCAAAATCATGAACACCATCCATTCCGGCTCACCCTCCGACCCTTGCCCCCACCACATCTTCAACAAAGCAAGCTCCATCATCGCACCCCAACTCCGAAAGATCATCAACAGCTCCTTCGAAACTGCCACCTTCCCGAAGAGCTGGAAACACGCCGAGATCTACGCCCTACTCAAGAAACCCAAAGCGGACCCAAAGGACCTCAAGAACTTCCGACCCATCTCCCTGCTCCCGTTCCCAGCGAAAGTCATTGAGAAGACCGCCAACAGACAACTGACCCACTTCCTGGAGGAGAACAACATACTGGACTCATCCCAATCCGGTTTCCGCAGCAATCACAGCACCGAAACCGCCCTCATCGCCGCCACCGACGACATCAGAACCCTGCTGGACAATGGCAAAACAGCGGCCCTCATCCTCCTTGACCTCTCGGCCGCCTTCGACACCGTCTGCCACCACACCCTGCACACACGCCTCCACGACGCAGGGATCCGTGACAAAACCCTGAACTGGATCAGCTCCTTCCTCACCGGCAGAACCCAGCGAGTCCGCCTCCCCCCATTCCGATCCGAAGCCACCACAATCACCTGCGGCGTACCCCAAGGATCATCCCTCAGCCCGACCCTCTTCAACATCTACATGGCACCGCTTGCCAACATCGTCCGAGCACACCACCTCAACATCATCTCGTACGCCGACGACACCCAGCTGATCCTCTCCCTCACCAAGGACCCGGCCACCGCCAAATCCAACATTCACGAGGGAATGAAGGCCGTCGCAGAGTGGATGAAGACCAGCCGTCTGAAACTGAACTCTGACAAGACAGAGGTCCTCATCCTCTGCAACACCCCCTGCGCATGGGACGACTCCTGGTGGCCGGCCACGTTGGGAGCTGCCCCGACACCCACCAACCACGCACGAAACCTGGGGTTCATCCTGGACTCAACGCTCTCTATGACCCAGCAAGTCAACGCTGTCTCCTCCTCCTGCTTCAACACCCTCCACATGCTCCGCAAGATCTACAGATGGATCCCCACCAAAACCAGAAGAACGGTCACCAAAGCCCTCGTCAGCAGCAGGCTGGACTACGGCAACGCCCTCTATGCGGGAACCACGGCCAAACTCCAGAAAAGACTCCAACGCATACAAAACGCCTCCGCACGCCTCATCCTCGGAATCCCTCACCACAGCCACATCACCGCCCACCTGAGAGACCTGCACTGGCTCCCGGTCAACAAGAGGATCACCTTCAAGCTCCTCACCCATGCTCACAAGGCACTCCACAACGCCGGACCAGCATACCTCAACGAACGACTCACCTTCTACACCCCGAACCGCCAGCTTCGCTCCGCTGACCTCGCCCTCGCCACCGTCCCACGCATCCGCCGAACGACCAGCGGTGGCAGATCTTTCTCCCACCTAGCCGCCAAGACATGGAACACCCTCCCCATCCACCTGCGACAGACCCAAGACCTGCTGACCTTCAGGAGACTTCTCAAGACCTGGCTGTTCGATCAGTAGCTGCTTCATCCCCCACCCCCTCTAGCGCCTTGAGACCCTCACGGGTGAGTAGCGCGCTCTACAAATGTTTGATTGATTGATTGGAGTGTCCTGGGGGCAGGGTTCCTTGCACTGATGCAGTACATTGGCAGACAGCGCAGACAGGCTTGCCTTTGGCGCACATTCGGCGCACCAGTGGCACACCCGCTGCACATGTCCGCACAGTGGCTGCCATTAAGTAGTGCTGAGGGGGGGCACTGGACAGCTGGGAGGGGGGAAATGCGGGAAAGGACACTGGAGGTTCAGGGCTGTGGGGGATCGCAGCATCAATGAGGGAGAGGACAGGGAAAAAGGAACTGTACAAAACCACTGGAAAGACAAAGCCAAACAAAGCAAAGAAAAAAATGCAAAGTCAAGGGTAGAAAGCAACAGAGAAGAGCAGAAAGAGGGACAGGAACAGCAGAAACGAGGGACAGGAGGGCAGTCCAGCAGCAGAGCAGTGACGCTTTACCACTGGACCATCAACGATGAGGCGCAGGCTGGAGCATACGGGTAGAGGAGGGCCTCGAACAGCTGACCTCCGGGTCAGAGGAACCAGCAGCAGCAGATGGGGACAGCAGCAGCAGCTACCAGATAGGGCTCTGCTTTGGGAAGAACAAGTCCACTAAGGGATAGTCCGCCGTACACCCAAGAGCACACTACCAGGGGGTGAGGAAAGGCAACACCACCCGGTTGCTTCCTCCAATCTAACAGTGGTGACCAGATTCCTTGTTCCCCAGTTCCCTGTTGAGTAACGGCAGATCAAGCTGCATACCCAAGAACTTTCACGAGTTGTGGTAAACACAGCTGCCAGTCAGGATGTATCTATCCTCAGCTCTTGCCATACAATCGTTATGAGCACTAAAATGTAAAGCATGATTGTTCAGTATAAAGAAACCATTAGAACAATTCTGTATCTATCTTTAATGAGCTTCTTTGCCCGTATTACACATACAAGGATCAGTACCCTCGTGAGGTGCTGTCCACGTCGGGCCGTGTGAATTCCTGTTATTAGCGCTTCTCTCTCTTCCACTGTATTATTTTTTCACTGGTTTCTAATACATCCGAAATGGCCCCCACAATAGTTTCTTACGTATAGTCACGCCCTGCGTTGTGACGGTTCAGTGTTTCTGCATCCGGCTGTTCACATCCCTTCTCTTCTGGCATTAAATATCCGTGCACCAGTGGCGTTTCCTTTCTGCCACGCTGCCCGGATGCTGGTCCATGTTTGGTTGTGAGTAAACGGTAAGCCCGACACACGCATTATTTTATATGCTTATGCCCAAAGTTAACAGTAGCTGCTCAGCCGTTTTAGGATTTATCGGGATCACCACAAATTCGATTTATATGTAATTCAATGAGATGTTTCAGCAGCTCAGGGCACATATCCCTAAGTAATTAAGTTTATTTGAATTTGAGATTTATAATGCGCAGATGATAACATCACCACCAGCCACAATGCCCTATCTTTGGGAACTTTCATCTTTCACTTCATAGTATTAGGCCCATTCACATACATCTAATTCCGTGATACTCTGCCACAATGTGTATACCAATTTGTGCGTGTTATCCTTAACAGCTAGGTTGCATGTGTGCACATACCTATTTGCCGGTTTTCGTGACAGGGTTTTCCTGACCCCCCATATCATATATGCTTCCTTACAGATCAGGAATTGGCCTCTGAATTCTTCCTAAGTCAAGTATTTATTCAACTAAGCAATATACAATTAACTGATAGCACTGGTTGGTAAGTGTTCCTTGCCACTTAAGTATGCTACATTTACCCATAAACTTGTGACTATATATATGGTAGAGTGTTTCTTTTCGCTCATTTTATACATTTAAAAAAACACACTTTTTTCTATTATAGCCACAGTGCTCTAGAATCCTCTCCGGTCACATTCTTCTTCGCGAGGACTATTATCAGGCTCCGTACAGGAAATTACTTCCTTTTAAGCAGAAACTTTGAGCAGATTCTATACATGCTGTAATTCCATATTACATAAGGTATCTATACAGTGTCTCCACATTCTTAGTCCTCTTAATATCTAATACATTTTCAATCCTAGTAGATCTTAGGTCCTGACCTGTTGGCTTTATGTATCTTTTCAGGACATTACATTTCTCATTTCATGGGATTTTCTTCATTACTATCCTACACGCAAAAACAAGGCTATCAACCTAAAATATAGGTAATCCTCTTCAAATCTCATGTGTTAGGATCACCTCTTTTTGGATATTTTTCCTCTCTCCCTCCTTTCTTTATCGTTTACTTTTTAGTGCAATAGTAAAGCACTATTCTCTTGCACACGCGTAGGTGTCTATACTCAAGAATGAGTTCCTGGAAAGTGGGACTTTCTCTACATCTTGTGGCCTTGTCACTTGGTACACAACTGGTGGACATCATCTGTCTCCCCCATCCCCTCCCTGGCTCATCCTCTTATTTTTAATATCTTTTAGATGCATTGGCAATTGGCATTTAACATAGGTTCTGTTGTTGTATTTGTTTTTTCTTTCAGTATTTACTGAGATGGAACCCTGAAGAAGGCTTCGCCGAAATGCTTTATGTATTTTTTAACAAAAGATAACAAAAAGCATAAAATACATTTTTCTATATAATAAATTACACAAAAAATCTGACAGCACTTGTGCATGTTTGTATACCGAGCCTTTGTTATTAACTGCCTTTTGCCTTTCTAGCACTAAGTTCTATCGCCTCGCCTAGGCTTTGTTTTTCCAAGTGTACCCAAGGGCCTGGGCCTGAACCGGCCCATTTGCCCCTGGCCCCCGCTGCCAGCAATGGCCGATCTCAGCAACTTGAGCCAGTTAGTGGAATACCTCACCAGTCTTGTGTGGTGTCCTCGGCAATGCGCATCCTCCGCAGTGCAGGGATTTCTCAGGGCACAGTGTGCGCCACCCACCAGTGCTAGGCCTGGGACCGATACGGCCCCCAGGCCTCCTCCGCTCCCCATCCCACCTTTTCCTCACCTGGAAATTGACACTGGTGCTCAATCATCCACGCTCTCGCCAAATCTGTGACTCAGCCAGCAGGAGCCTCAGCCAGGTGGGATTTCACAAGCCTGGGTACAGCAGTCGCACCAAATCTTCTGGGGAACCTCTTGAAGCAGGTGATGCAACAGGGCCCCCTTAGGCGTGAGATTGAAGCGCTCCTGCCACACAAGTTTGGTGCAGCTCAGGGGCCTCACCCTCCACAGCGTACGGGCAGCACCACATCCTCTAGCCTGTGGTGCAGAGAGGCGTGTCCCACCATTGGTAATGTCCACCGTGCACCCCGGTGTAGTGGTGGCACCTGTTATGCGATGCAGACCTCCCTACGTTGGTGCGCAGGAGTGCCTCTACCGATCACAGCTTCAAGGCAAGGGGCACCAGGCGGTCTTCTCACACAGGTCAGCAACGTGTCTCCATGTGACCTGCCAGACTTCACAACCAGGAAAGGGCGATCGCTGATGCGTCAATGTCTACCACCACAGCCCAAAGTCTTGGTCTCGACACGGCCCGCCTCCACCGTAAGGCTGCAGCAATTCCACAGCACTTCCGCCTTCCACTCCGGATCTCAGAAGCAGGCCCAGTGAGGCCTCCAGGTCCTGGGGACTGGATAGCTTTCAGGCATCGGCTGCCATGGTGTCGCAATGGAAGCGTAATGAAAAGTGATGCATCACTGGTTTTGCCCAGTGATGCGCCTATTTACATATATGGAGCCCTGAATCTGCATTTCCTCTTCCCCTCGGACTCTGACTGGTCATCCTGGCTGTTGGGGGGTCTGCGGGGGTTGTTTCCCTGTACTGAACTTGGCCCTGGCTGCTCCATTTTGCATTCCATTGTTTTTATTTTATTTTTATCATTGGTAGTGGACTTATAGGCTATTTTTGCCTCTAGAGGCAGAAAAGTCACGTTGGGCTGACTAACGTGAGTTTTTTTGCCTCTAATTGGGCTTTCGTCACTTTTCTCTTCCTAACGGCAACATTTTTATCGCCTTGACGCTAGTGTTAGGGGCAACATTCGCAGATCCTATTGCCATGTAGTGACATATTGTAAATACATCAGTAACATGGCGATAGTTTTCGTTGATGCGCAGCGGTAACAAAAATTGCCACTAACTAACGCTAACGCTAGTTAGCGGCAGTTCTTGTAAATATATCCCTAGGTCTTTACAACATATGAATAATCTCCAACCGTCTCAGAACAAAAGCAGTATGTTATGCTGCAAAAAGTACAATTAATAGCACAGTTCAATGTTGGTCCTGTTCTTTTCCCATTCCACAAAACTTTGTAATATACACTTTGGATCCTAAGAAATACTATAGATATTCTAAACAACAACATAGATAAAATGAAATTAATCACTGGTTGAATCATCATTGTTATCTAATCTGCCTCACCAGAATATCAACAAATGTAACTTACTCTGAATGGAGTTGGAAAATTAGATATCAAATATTTCATTTTAGTAGCATTCCATACTATCCTATTTTTAAATAATTCCTTATGAATAAATCTATTTAAAGCTAAAACTTCATATTTTTAAATATGTACTTTATAACCAGAAACTTTAGAAAAGGCATCCAATTCCCTAAAAACAGGTAATGTAGTTCTGGTTTATATATATTCAACAAAATATCATCAGCATATGCTCACAAATTTTACCTCATGTTCTGAATGACCAAAATATGATGTAAGAAATAAGGATAATTAGTTGAGGGGGTGACGACCCACATCAAATAACCACAATCCTGTCAGGATGAACCACTAAAGCTAATAAATTAACCTCAGCTCAACACCGTGGTAGCCATGGCACAGAGCAAACAGCATTAACTTAAAGGGAATATGTAAAGTATTTTTGCAATACTCAACCAGTAGTAAAGTAAAACCACAACACAAGAAAAATCTCAAATTAATTTTAAAAAATAGAGTGCATTTTAATGAATAACATGGTATTCAGACAGAATATCGAGTTGGAAATGTCGACTTACACAATTATCGAGTTGGAAATATCGTGACACAGAAATATTGATAGCAAGAATATAGTGGTCAAGAATACTGAATTTAAGGTAAAAAATATTGTTTTCAAAAATATAGAAGTCATTAATATAGTTTGCAAAAATATAGTTGTTTAAAATATCGATTTTTTAAATAGTGTTATGTATTTTAGTTTATATTTTAAATGTGTGTGATGTATGTTTTTTTGTATAAGTATAATTTATGTTTTTTAATATATGTATGTTTTTTTGTGGTTATCAATTTTATTTTAATTAAATTTTGCATTTTTGAGTTCCGTAGAGGGTTGTGGGTTTATAAGGGAATAGGGTGGGAAGTAAATTAATTATAATAAATTAATGATTATTTTTTATTTATTAATATTTATTTAATTGAGATTTTATAGTGTTAATTGTGGGAAGTAATTTATGTGTAATTAATTATTAATTGGTTGTTCAATAATATTAATTAATTTATTGAAAATTAATTATGGACATTGTGTAATTAATTTTAGGTGCAGCTTGTGGGGTTTATGGGGTAAAGGGGGAAGTAATTTATGTTTAATTAATTAATAATTAGTTGTTGATTATTGTTAATTGATTAATTGAAAATTATATATGGAAATTGTGTAATTCATTTTAGGTGTGGGTTGTGGGGCTTATATGGGTAACGGTTGGGAAGTAATTTATGTTTAATTAATTCATAATTATTTGATAATTAATATTGGTTAATTAAATGATATTTAATTAGGGTAATTGTTTATATTTTTTTGTGTGTGGATTTTACTTTTATAGGAGTAAAGGGTGGGGAGTAAATTAATTTTACTTACTTTATAATTAGTTGTTAAATACTATTAGTTTTTTAATTGAAAATAAGTATTAATTGTGTAATTAATTTTTATACAGGTTAATTTTAGCTGTGGGTTGTGGGGATTATAGTGGTAAAGTGTGGGAAGTTAATTAATTTTTATGCGTTTTAATTTATTTTTTAATTAATATTTCTTTTATTGGTAATTAATTATGTTAATTATGGTAGTAAACATTTTTGAATTTAGATGTGGGTTGGGAATTGTGTGGTGTTAGAGGGTAGGAAATAAAAAAGTACATTTGTTTAATAATTAATGTTTTTGTTTCTAAATAATTTCTAATTAAAAATATTTATTTGTTTGAAAATTATTTTTTATTTTATTTAATGTAATATTTGTAGGTATTTGTCATATGTATTTAACATTATAATATGTTTTTTATTTTTAATATTAAATATATTTGTATTTTAATTTTTAATATATTTATACATTTTTTATTTATTTTGTTTTTTAAATATTTTTGTTGTTAATATTTTGTTTGTTTTTAATTTTGAACCGACTGGAGTGAGACTATTCATTGTTACCCCTGTGCAATCCAACACTTTCTCTACTGTTGCACTGTTTGGAATGGGAATAGTAAATTTTATCCCGCCACTGTCCAACACTTTCCCTACTGTTGCACTCACTGGAGTGGGAATAATAATTTTTACCCCTCCGCTATCCAACACTTTGCCTATTGTTGCACTCATTGGAGTGGGAATAATAATTTTTACCCCTCCGCTATCCAACACTTTCCCTACTGTTACAATAATTGGAGTGGGAATATTAATTTGTACCCCTCCGCAATCCAACAATTTCTCTACTGTTGCATTAACTGGAGAGGGAATAGTAATTAATACCCCTCCACTATCCAACACTTTCCCTACTGTTGCACTCATTGGAGTGGGAATAGTAATTTTTACCCCTCCGCTATCCAACACTTTCCCCACTGTTACACTTATTGTAGTGGGAATAGTAATTTTTACCCCTCCGCTATCCAACACTTTCCCTACTGTTACACGTATTGTAGTGGGAATAGTAATTTTTACCCCTCCGCTATCCAACAGTTTCCCTATTGTTGCACTCACTGGAGTGAGAATAGGCATTTTTACCCATCTGCTATCTAACACTTTCCCTACTGTTGCACTGACTGGAGTGGGAATAGTAAATTTTATCCCTCCGCTATCCAACACTTTCCCTACTATTACACTTATTGGAGTGGGAATAGTAATTTTTACCCCTCTGCTATCCAACACTTTCCCTATTGTTGCACTCACTGGAGTGGGAATAGTAATTTTTTACCCCTCTGCTATCTAACACTTTCCCTACTGTTGCACTCACTGGAGTGGGAAAATAAAGTAAAGAGAGGGGACTATGGGCTATTTAAGGTCCAGCATACATGCCCAGACAAATTGAACAACCACAAGGGTATGCAGTTCCTATGTAGGTCAGTGAAAGAAGAAGGGAGAGAGTGAATCAAAGGGCGATAGGATGTCCTGTTAAGAACAGGGGGAAAAGGGGAATCCCTCCTTTCGGAATTAGGGCCCTCACACACCCAGCCAGCTGGGTGTCATGCTTCATCATAGGGCATGCTCCTCGTCAGGCCGGCACTAAAAATACCTGATGGGCACCCTATGAAGGGCTCTTTAGCAGAGATCTTTTATTCCTTGCCGTATGGTGCCGTGGGTGTGAGGGGCCTACCAAGTGTAGATGTGTAAAGTGAATTAAACCAGGAAAGGGAGTCCAGACTAATTAAAATGTAATAGAACTGGCTCCCATCCTGGTTAAAATAAGAGTGGCGACTGCCTAATGGTATGTGTCAGGGTATTGTGCTCAGCCTCATGTGGTCAACATGTTTCTTGCCTTCATGTCAGAGTGATCTAACGGCAATTCTTCAGGACCTAAATGTGAGTTGTAAATCTACACTAACCATGGTGTTCTGGCTATACTAACCAAGATTAGCCACACAGTACACCTCAAGGTGAAGTACCTGTATATGTGATGGACAACCTATAGGGAAACAAACAACAAGGTGAAACAATGGTCATAGTCAGTATTCCTGTGTTAAACATCACTCTCCCTTATGAAAACCAAGTGAATGCACATAATAAGTAAAGTGCCCCACATGGTGAATTGTAGTAAATTTAAAAGCTAGCATTATAATCAGTATGATGTTTGCGTGGCAACTGGTATTTGTAAAATGTTAAAAACACAGCCGTGATGAATCTCCGGTATTCAAAGTGGTAGCTTACGTGTATCGTCAGCCTTTTGACTCACCTAGAAGCTAAAATAGCCTGGCCCCATCAGAGTCCGACAGGTATAGACACGTGGAATTTCCAGTGTCCTGAAATAGTAATGGTAAGTCGAGAAATTGATGCTCGGGGTTATGGTATTGCATTATGATAGTGCGTAAAGCCGGTTAACCCAAAGGCGCCGGCATGCCAGGCGCTCATAAGTAGTGAGGAGGGCCAGAAAAACAGCGCGGATAGTCAGGGAGACGCTGTTAGCAATACCGAGATCCCAGCCCCAGCTAGCTCAAGTACAGACATGCATCATGCCCCCGCATCCCAACCGTCCCATGTCTCAGCAGTTTTAGAGAGCATGTTCGGAGGCAATGTCGGGGGACAGACCGCGCGCCTACACTCTGCGGCGGGTCCAGTGGGGGAGGGTCCCTCGGCGATGTAGCGTGTGTCTGCTGCTGCGGTTCAGGCCTCAGAGAACTCACCTTTTAGTGTCAGGTCGGCAGTGCGGCCCTTACGGATTCCTGAAGGCGGAAGCAAGAGGCTACTCACATGCGAGGACCGCGTGATGGCGGAAGACCTACCCCAACGCTGTCAGAGCCGGGAGGTAATATACGCCATGATGGTGACGGCGATATAGTCCCCGGGGTCGGCAATCAGTCCGGGCAACAAATCACCAGCGGCAGTCCACTAGCACGCGAACCACTCCACGTGAGGTGCTGAGATGGCCGCCATGTTGAGGGTATGGGAGATTAATGTGGCGCCCATCTTGGAGTGTGGAAAATCGCCCCAAGGATTGCTCTCTAGAGTGGTGGAAGTGGAGCGAGAAGGGGAAAAAGGTGCACAATGACACCAATTGGAATAATACTGCCAGGGTGAATGATGGAGCCAGAGAGTCAGGAGTAGAAGAATCAGTTAAGTTACAAAAGCAGTGTTCCTAGGTGATAATTCTAGGCGGTTAATTCTAAAGGTGGAACCAGTGAAGGAAACGCGTGTAGGTACCACTGGGGAACCAGAGACCGATGGGCTATGGTCTACTCAAAGCGCTCCATGGGATATTTTCGTTGAGTCCCCGTTTATCGGTGGCAAAACGGTGTACCCACCTTTGTTCAATCCTGAACAAAGCCCCTGCAGTTATCAATGGATGTGCCTCTAGTATCACCCAGCGCAGAGAGTCGGGTGGATGTTTGAGTGTCTCAAAGTGTGTGCACATTCTCTTGGTAACTCGGTGACAACGGATATTACTCTTATGCTCTGTGATACGTGTCTTAATCATCCTTGTTGTCATGCCTATGTACCTGAGGTTGCAGGGGCAGTTGATCATGTAAATGCAATTGGTGGTGTTGCAATTGGTATGTCTCCCCAATTTCCATGTAAATGTTTCAGAAAGAGCTACTTCCTTAGTTGGTGCAGCTTGGGGACAGACAGAACACGAGCCACATGGAAAATGGCCCATTATAGGGGGAAGATCCCATAATGGTCTCTGCTGGTTGGTTCTCTGGACCTTGGGTCTCATGTGTATGAGCATGTCTTTCAAGTTGTTAGTGCGCTTCAATGTGAATCTTGGTGTGGGCAGTTGTAGGGCACCGGTGGTAAGAATCCCCCAGTGTTTCTTGATAATGCTCCTGATTCGATTAGAGTCAGGTGTATATGAGGTGACACAGGTTAAGACCTCAGTGGGATCTTTGTGGTTGATTTCTAGCAGGGCTTCGCAGTTGTTATTCCTTGCCCTTTTCATAGAATGTGCAATGTGACGTGGTGGATATTTGCGTTTTCTAAGATTCTCTGCTAGGTTAGCCGCCTCTGTTTTGTAGTCTTCCAAGGAGCTACAGCTCCTTCTTATGCAAAGAAACTGGCCAAAAAGTAAGTTTTCTTTCAGCGCTCTAGGATGGTGGCTACTAAACAACAGGAGACTGTTGCTGTCAGTCGGCTTTTTGTACAAAGTTGTGCTAAGTCTTCCTTCTGAGATTCTGATGTTGAGGTCGAGAAATGGAACATTGGTCACAGAGATGGTGTTACTAAACTTTAGGTATGGATTGAGGGTATTAATCCACTGGCAAAATTGGTCACAGGTCGACCTATCTCCTTTCCAAAAGACTAGGATGTCGTCGATAAACCTCCTCCAGAGTTCGAGATTGTCAGTGTACTGATTGGAGGGGTGGAAGATGATACTTTCCTCAAAGGCGGCCATGTATAGGCATACCACACTTGGCTCAAATGTACTGCCCATAGATGTGCCCTGGGTCTGGTGGTAAAGGTGATTTTTGACCTCAAAAAAGTTTTCTGTGAGGGCCAACGTTGCACATTCCATTATGAAGGAAACTGGTGTACGGGATTCCCAGTCTGTATTGTTAAGGGCATCTTCAATCACAGTCAAGGTGGCACGTTGAGGAATGTTAGTGTAAAGAGCCTCAACGTCCAGAGGGACCAGGAGGCTGATCTCCTCTGGGCATTCGACCTCCTCAATTAAGCGCAAAACGTCAGTGGTGTCATGCAAAAAGGACGGGGTCTCTCTCACTAAAGGTTGCAAAAAGTGGTCGCAGAACCTAGATAGTGGTTCAAGAAGTGAACCAATACCTGAAACGATTGGTCTCCCTGGGACAGGGGTGGTACCTTTATGGATTTTGGGCAAGATGTAAAAATATGGTACCCTTGGATCTTTAGTGATAAGGAAATCTGCCTCCTTTTTACTGATCCATCCTTCTGTTTCTGCCGAGAAAACCATCATGGAAATTTTGGTTGCAAGTCGTGTCATAGGGTTATCAGCAATGGGAGTGTAGTACTTGTCATTGCTCAATTGTCATAGGCACTCAGTGTCATAATCAATGGTGGACATAATCACTGTGGCCCCTCCCTTATCAGCTTGTTTTATGGTTATGCTGGAGTCGTCTGCAAGAGATATGACTGCTGCCAATTCTGCTGATGATAGATTATGGAAGGGGGTGGGAGTGGGACCTCTTGTTAGCTCTTTGAGCACACCCTGCTCAAATGTGAGCACTTCGTTGGGTACCATACTGCTGTTGGGTGTGAAGGTGGAGTGGTTATGCAACCCGGTGTCTTCAGGGGAGGACTCAGGTCTATTCTTGAAGTACGCTTTCAGGTGCACTTTGCGAAAAAAGTTTGGATCTCGCAGTGGTCACGGAACTTGTCAATCTTAGGGGTGGGGACATATCCAAGGCCCTTCTGTAGTACCCTTCTTTCAGGGTCTGTCAGTGTCCTGGGTGAGAGGTTCACTATCAGTTTTTCTTCCCCCTGGTCCTGCTCCGTGTCTCTACTGAGTGTGGTGGTTGGTCTTGCCATTGCACCTGATTTTGAATCCCTCTTCTTCGCCCTTTTCCTCTGCCCCAGCCTCTGTCTAAATAAGGCGGTTTGTTGCCTGGGAAGAATTGTGGCTGTCCTTGTGGGTACATGGGAAATTGCCAGAAGGGTGGTCTCTGGTAAGGTGGCATATTATAGTTGGGGTACATGGGACGTGTCGCCCATCTGGAGTTGTTACTACCCCAACTACCTGTGCTAGAGTCGCTGTTAGAGGAAGACCCCCTCCTTGGGGTATCCGAGCCCTCGCCTGAGGAATAGCTTGTTTTGGCTGTAGTGAAGTCTGCTTTAAGATAAGGATAGACCTTTTCTTTATTGAATTTCTGGATGTCTTTCTGCAATTTGGTTATTTTTTTTATCAGAAACTCTTTATTTTCAGCAATCTCATTATTAATCTCCGATAGTCTGGATTTAAACGTGGAGATCTGGATAGTTGTTTTCAAGGCGCTTTCTGCGATCTGGATCCTGACCAATAGTGTGTCTGCTATCTGTTTGGCTGTATTAATGATTAGGATGAGCCAGTCCCTAGTGCACTTCCATGCTACTAGGGACCACTCTTTCTTAAATACGGCATCCTCCAGAAATGAACGCTGAAAGTTGTTAACAATGAGACCGTTGGGGGCTATATTTGCCCGAAGGTTTTCGGTCATCATTGCCCCATGTAGGGTGGTTTTAAGTCACTCTCTTTTCATTGAATTGAGGGATGTCCAATCCTCTGACTGGGTGCCCAATGCCGAGCTCCCGTCGGTTCCTAGGATGGACGGTGTTTTCAGTATTTCGGCTACCATGTCATCACCAAAACTAAGTCCCTGATTGTTCTCCATCATGGTGGGCGTCACCAAGAGGAGTTGGTGAGGGCTCTAATGGTGGAGTAGTCACAAGACTACAGAAGAATAAAATGGGCCAAGGAAAGCAATTGGCGTTCCTAGTATCCTAAGGATGTAGTCCCAGGGGGATCACCCATACGTACAGTTAAATCAAAAAGAGGGGACTATCGGCTTTTTAAGGTCCAGCATACATGCCCAGACAAATCGAACAACCACAAGCGTATGCAGTTCCTATGTAGGCCAGTGAAAGAAGAATGGAGAGAGTGAATCAAAGGGCGATAGGATGTCCTGTTACGAACAGGGGGAAAAGGGGAATCTCTCCTTTCGTAATTAGGGCCCTCACACACCCAGCCAGCTGGGTGTCATGCTTCATCATAGGGCATGCTCCTCGTCAGGTCAGCACTGCAATACCTGACGGGCACCCTATGAGGGGCTCTTTAGCGGAGATCTTTTATTCCTTGCAGTATGGTGCCATGGGTGTGAGGGGCCTACCAAGTGTAGATGTGTAAATTGAATTAAACCAGGAAAGGGAGTCCAGACTAATTCAATTTTAATGGAACTGGCTCCCATCCTGGTTAAAATAAGAGTGGCGACTACCAGATGCTATGTGTCAGGGTATTGCACTCAGCCTCATGTGGTCAACATGTTTCTTGCCTTCATGTCAGAGTGATCTAACGGCAATTCTTCAGGACCTAAACGTGAGTTGAAAATCTACACTAACCGTGGTGTTCTGCCTATACTAACCATAACTTCACCTTGAGGTGTACTGTGTGGCTAATCTTGGTTAGTATAGCCCGAACACCATGGTTAGTGTAGATTTACAACTCACGTTTAGGTCCTGAACAATTGCCGTTAGATCACTCTGACATGAAGGAAAGAAACATGTTGACCACATGAGGCTGAGAGCAATACCCTGACACATAGCATCAGGTAGTCGCCACTCTTATTTTAACCAGGATGGGAGCCAGTTTCATTAAAATTGAATTAGTCTGCACTCCCTTTCCTGTTTTCATTCACTTTACACATCTACACTTGGTAGGCCCCTCACACCCACGGCACCATACAGCAAGGAATAAAAGATCTCCGCTAAGAGCCCTCATAGAGTGCCCATCAGGTATTGCAGCGCCGACCTGACGAGGAGCATGCCCTATCATGAAGCATAAAACCCAGCTGGCTGGGTGTGTGAGGGCCCTAATTCCAAAAGGAGGTATTCCCCTTTTCCCCCTGTTTGTAACAGGACATCCTATCGCCCTTTAATTCACTCTCTCCCTTCTTCTTTCACTGACCTACATAGGAACTGCATACCCTTGTGGTTGTTCGATTTGTCTGGGCATGTCTGCTGGACCTTAAAAAGCCCATAGTCCCCTCTCTTTGATTTAACTGTATGTACGGGTGATCCCCCTGGGACTACATCCTTAGGATACCAGGAACGCCAATTGCTTTCCTTGGCCCATTTTATTCTTCTGTAGTCTTGTGACTACTCCACCATTAGAGCCCTCACCAACTCCTCTTTGTGACGCCCACCATGATGGAGAACAATCAGGGACTTAGTTTTGGTGATGACATGGTAGCCAAAATACTGAAAACACCGTCCATCCTAGGAACCGACGGGAGCTTGGCATCGGGCACCCAGTCAGAGGATTGGACATCCCTCACTTCAATGAAAAGAGAGTGGCTTAAAACCACTGTACACGGGGCAATGATGACCGAATACCTTCGGGCAAATATAGCCCCCACCGGACTCATCGTTAACAACTTTCCGCGTTTATTTCTGGAGGATGCCGTATTTAAGAAAGAGTGGTCCCTAGTGGCATGGAAGTGCACTAGGGACTGGCTCATCCTAATCATTAATACAGCCAAACGGATAGCAGACACACTTTTGGTCAGGATCCAGATCGCAGAATGCACCTTGAAAACAACCATCCAGATCTCCGCGTTTAAATCCAGACTATCGGAGATTAAAAATGAGATTGATGAAAAAAAAAATAACCAAATTGCAGAAAGACATCCAGAAATTCGATAAAGAAAAGGTCTATCCTTATCTTAAAGCAGACTTCACTACAGCCAAAACAAGCTATTCCTCAGACGAGGGCTCGGATACCCCAAGGAGGGGGTCTTCCTCTAACAGCGACTCTAGCACAGGTATTTGGGGTAGTAACAACTCCAGACGGGCGACACGTCCCATGTACCCCAACTATAATATGCCACCTTACCAGGGACCACCCTTCTGGCAATTTCCCATGTACCCACAAGGACAGCCACAATTCTTCCCAGGCAACACACCGCCTTTTTTAGACAGAGTCTGGAGCAGAGGAAAAGGGCGAAGAAGAGGGATTCAAAAACAGGTGCAATGGCAAGACCAACCACCGCACTCAGTAGAGACACGGAGCAGGACCAGGGGGAAGAAAAACTGATAGTGAACCTCTCACCCAGGACACTGACAGACCCTGAAAGAAGGGTACTACAGAAGGGCCTTGGATACGTCCCCACCCCTAAGATTGACAAGTTCCGTGACCACTGGGAGATCCAAAACCTTTTTCGCAAAGTACGCCTGAAAGCGTTCTTCCAGAATAGACCTGAGTCCTCCCCTGATGACACCGGGTTGCATAACCCCTCCACCTGCACACCCAACAGCAGTATGGTACCCAACGAAGTGCTCACATTTGAGCAGGCTGTGCTCAAAGAGCTACCAAGAGGTCCCACTCCCACCCCCTTCCATAATCTATCATCAGCAGAATTGGCAGCAGTCAAATCTCTTGCAGACGACTCCAGCATAACCATAAAACAAGCTGATAAGGGAGGGGCCACAGTGATTATGTCCACCATTGATTATGACACTGAGTGCCTACGACAATTGAGCAATGACAAGTATTACACTACCATTGCTGATAACCCTACGACACGACTTGCAACCAAAATTTCCATGATGGTCTTCTCAGCAGAAACAGAAGGATGGATCAGTAAAAAGGAGGCAGATTTCCTTATCACTAAAGAGCCAAGGGTACCATATTTTTACATGTTGCCCAAAATCCATAAAGGTACCACCCCTGTCCCAGGGAGACCAATCGTTTCAGGTATTGGTTCACTTCTTGAACCACTATCTAGGGGGCTGATTACGATGGCGGGCGGACTTTGTCCGCCTGCCACCATAGCGGTGATTGGGACCGGCCGCCAGACATGCGGCGGTCCCACCTCTGCAATTAGGATGCGACCGCCATACTGGCGGGTGCATCCTGGGCCTTTAACATTGCAGGCGGTGCTGCTGGCTGCAGCAGAGTCCGCAATGTGAAAGGTGCTTGCACCGCATTTCCCTGCACCACATGGCAGGCACCACGCGGTGCCTGCCACTTGGTGAATGGAAATGCAGGGGCTACCATGGGTACCCCCAGTGCAGTGACACCCCCCCACATGGGGGGCCCACAACGGGCCCCCAAACCCAATCTCCGCCAGCCTTTCCATGGCGACATCGCCGCCATGGAAAGGCCTCCTAAAACCCACATCCTAATATGGCGGACGGTGCCTGCTAGGCACCACCACCATATTAGTGGCCCTGCTCCGCCCGCCAGGCAATCGGTGCGATTGCCACTGGCAGAAAAGCGGCGGACGGACTTTGCGTCCGCCGCGATACCCACCGCCATCCTAATATGGCGGTGGGTAATTCTCAGTTTGGTGGCAGAACAATCGCCACCGCCGGCCCGGCGGTGGCGATCGTTCCACCATCGTAATGAGCCCCTAGGTTCTGCGACCACTTTTTGCAACCTTTAGTGAGAGAGACCCTCTCCTGTTTGCGTGACACCACTGACGTCTTGCGCTTAATAGAGGAGGTCGAATGCCCAGAGGAGATCAGCCTCCTGGTCACTCTGGACGTTGAGGCTCTTTACACTAACATTCCTCAACGTGCCACCTTGACTGTGATTGAAGATGCCCTTAACAATACAGACTGGAAATCCCGTACACTAGTTTCCTTCATAATGGAATGTGCAACGTTGGCCCTCACAGAAAACTTTTTTGAGTTCAAAAATCACCTTTACCACCAGACCCAGGGCACATCTATGGGCAGTACATTTGCGCCAAGTGTGGCATGCCTATACATGGCCGCCTTTGAGGAGAGTATCAGCTTCCACCCCTCCAATCCGTACACTGACAATCTCAAACTCTGGAGGAGGTTTATCGACGACATCCTAGTATTTTGGAAAGGAGATAGGTCGACCTGTGTCCAATTTTGCCTGTGGATTAATACCCTCAATCCATACCTTAAGTGTAGTAACACCATCTCTGCGACCAATGTTCCATTTCTCGACCTCAACATCAGAATCTCAGATGGTCGACTTAACACCACTTTGTACAAAAAGCCGACTGACAGCAACAGTCTCCTGTTGTTTAGTAGCCACCATCCTAGAGCACTGAAAGAAAACTTACCTTTTGGCCAGTTTCTTTGCATAAGAAGGAACTGTAGCTCCTTGGAAGACTACAAAACCGAGGCGGCTAACCTAGCAGAGAATCTTAGAAAACGTGAATATCCACCACGTCACATTGCACATTCTATGAAAAGGGCAAGGAATAACAACCGCAAAGCCCTGCTAGAAATCAACCACAAAGATCCCACTGAGGTCTTAACCTGTGTCACCTCATATACACCTGACTCTAATCGAATCAGGAGCATTATCAAGAAACACTGGGGGATTCTTACCACCGGTGCCCTACAACTTCCCACACCAAGATTCGCATTCAAGCGCACTAACAACTTGAAAGACATGCTCATACACACGAGACCCAAGGTCCAGAGAACCAACCAGCAGAGACCATTATGGGATCTTCCCCCTGTAATGGGCCATTTTCCATGTGGCTCGTGTTCTGTCTGTCCCCAAGCTGCACCAACTAAGGAAGTAGCTCTTTCTGAAACATTTACATGGAAATTGGGGAGACATACCAATTGCAACACCACCAATTGCATTTACATGATCAACTGCCCCTGCAACCTCAGGTACATAGGCATGACAACAAGGATGATTAAGACACGTATCACAGAGCATAAGAGTAATATCCGTTGTCACCGAGTTACCACGAGAATGTGGACACACTTTGAGACACTCAAACATCCACCCGACTCTCTGCGCTGGGTGATACTAGAGGCACATCCATTGATAACTGCAGGGGCTTTGTTCAGGATTGAACAAAGGTGGGTACACCGTTTGGCCACCGATAAACGGGGACTCAACGAAGATATCCCATGGGGCGCTTTGAGTAGACCATAGCCCATTGGTCTCCGGTCCCCCAGTGGTACCTACACGCGTTTCCATCACTGGTTCTACCTTTAGAATTAAGCGCCTGGAAGTATCACCTAGGAACACTGCTTTTGTAACTTAACTGATTCTTCTACTCCTGACTCCTTGGCTCCATCATTCCCCCTGGCAGTATTATTCCAATTGGTGTAATTGTGCACCTTTTTCCCCTTCTCGCTCCACTTCCACCACTCTAGAGAGCAATCCTTGGGGCGATATTGCACACTTCAAGATGGCCGCCACATTAATCTCCCATACCCTCAACATGGCGGCCATCTCAGCACCTCACGTGGAGTGGTTCGCGTGCTAGTGGACTGCCACTGGTGATTGGTTGCCCGGACTGATTGCCAAGCCCGGGGACTATATCGCGTCACCATCATGGCGTATAATACCTCCCGGCTCTGACAGCGTTGGGGTAGGTCTTCCGCCATCACGCGGTCCTCGCATGTGAGTATCCTCTTGCTTCCGCCTTCAGGAATCCGTAAGGGCCGCACTGACACTAAAAGATGAGTTCTCTGAGGCCTCAACCGCAGTAGCAGACACACACTACATCACCGAGGGACCCTCCCCCGCTGGATCCACCACAGAGTGTAGGTGCGCGGTCCGCCCCCTGACATCGCCTCCGACCATGCCCTCTAAAACTGCTGAGACATGGGACGGTTGGGATGCAGCGGGATGCGTGTCTGTACTTGGGCTAGCTGGTGCTGGGATCTCAGTATTGCTAACAGCGTCTCCCTGACTATCTGTGCTGTTTTTCTGGCTCTCCTCACTACATATGAGCGCCTGGCGTGACGGCGCCTTTGGGTTAACCGGGCTTACGCACTATCATAATGCAATACCATAACCCCGAGCATCAATTTCTTGACTTACCATTACTTTTTCTAGGACACTGGAAATTCCACGTGTCTATACCTGTCGGACTCTGATGGGGCCAGGCTATTTTAGCTTCTAGGTGAGTCAAAAGGCTGATGATACACGTAAGCTACCATTTTGAATACCGGATATTCATCACAGCTGTGTTTTTAACATTTTACAAATACCAGTTGCCACGCAAACATCATACCGATTATGATGCTAGCTTTTAAATTCACTACAATTCACAATGTGGGGCACTTTACTTATTATGTGCATTCACTTGGTTTTCACAAGGGAGAGTGATGTTTAACAAAGGAATACTGACTATGACCATTGTTTCACCTTGTTGTTTGTTTCCCTATAGGTTTTCCATCACATCTACAGGTACTTCACCTTGAGGTGTACTGTGTGGCTAACCTTGGTTAGTATAGCCAGAACACAACGGTTAGTGTAGAATTACAACTCACGTTTAGATCCTGAAGAATTGCCGTTAGATCACTCTGACATGAAGGCAAGAAACATGTTGACCACATGAGGCTGAGCACAATACCCTGACACATAGCATCAGGTAGTCGCCACTCTTATTTTAACCAGGATGGGAGCCAGTTCCATTAAAATGTAATTAGTCTGGACTCCCTTTCCTGTTTTAATTCACTTTACACATCTACACTTGGTAGGCCCCTCACACCCACGGCACCATACAGCAAGGAATAAAAGATCTCCGCTAAAGAGCCCCTCATAGGGTGCCCGTCAGGTATTGCAGCACCGACCTGACGAGGAGCATACCCTATGATGAAGCATGACACCTAGCTGGCTGGGTGTGTGAGGGCCCTAATTCCGAAAGGAAGGATTCCCCTTTTCCCCCTGTTAGTAACAGGACATCCCATCGCCCTTTGATTCACTCTCTCCCTTCTTCTTTCACTGACCTACATAGGAACTGCATACCCTTGTTGTTGTATAAATATATATATTCACTGAAAAAACCATAGGTTTCAAGGACGTTATAGTTAGAAATTAGCATTTAAAAAAACCTTAGAAATTCACTGAAAAAACCACAGGTTTCAGGACGTTATAGTTAGTTGGACATTTCACTCGTACAAAACCAGAGACATTCGGCTATTATAGTTAGTTGAGCTAACTATAACTTGTGCCCCCGCAATGCACTGCTGATGACGTCATATATTACATCATTCATGACATGGTCAGTGACATCACTGATGACATCACTGATGGCATCTCAAATGACATCAATGATGACATCACTGATGACATCATCAACGTGCTAATCTGATGCACCTCCTCACACCCTAATATAACCTTTGATACACCCACTCTAAAATACAGACTACCATTTTCGAAACCATAGACACACCAATACCAGCTACTACATACCCACTCATTGATTCCTAGGTCTACACACATATCCACTCATTCATGCATACAGTCACTCATACATGCAGTCACTCATCAATACAGCACTATCATTTGCACTCATACACCTATACAGACACTCACACACCGCCACTCATCCATAGAGTTACTCACACAGCTAGTCAGTCATGCAAAAAATCAATCACACTCCCATTTACTCACCTATACAGTTATACACACACCACCTCACTTATTCATACAGATATTAACACATACTTACTCTCTTATACAATCACTGATACAGGCACACACTCATCCATACAGCCACTCTCACAATCACTCACTCTCACATATAGTCATTTATATACTCCAACACTCACATATACTGCCTTTCACATATGTAGTTACTCATGTACCACTGAGACATCCATTCACTCACCAACACATCCATACACACACTCACCCACCCATACAGGCCTTCACAGATGCACTCTTGAACCCATACACCCAATGAATCACCCACTCACACATCTATGCACAGAGTCACACACCCCCCACCCACCCACATAGACACTCAGGCACCCATACAGATACTCAGACAACCAATCAATAACCCATAAAGACACTCATGTAGCTACTCACCAACCCATGCAGCCGCTTACACACCAACTGACAGACTGATACAGGCATTCACACAGTTTAGTCACTAACCCATGCATTCAGTAAGACACGTTTAATCACTCACTTATACAGTCAGTCACGCACCAACTAAATCATCCATTCAGACACTTATACACCCACTCATTCTTCAATACACCTTGGCATATATATATATATATATATATAAAACATTTAAACTTTTTAGAAACTCTCACAGTCACTGGATGATGTCATCAATGATGTCATTTGAGATGTCATCAGTGATGTTATCAGTGATGTCACTGATCATGTCATGAATGATGTAATATGTGACGTCATCAGCAGTGCATTGCGGGGGGTGAGTTATAGTTACCTCAACTAACTAACGGCCGAATTTCTCTGGTTTTGTACGAGTGAAATGTCCAACTACCTATAACGTCCCTGAAACCTGTGGGTTTTTCAGTGAATTTCTAAAGTTTTTTAAATGCTAATTTCTAACTATAACGTCCCTGAAACTTGCGGTTTTTTCAATGAATTTCAAAGGTTTTTTAAATGCTAATTTCGAACTATAACATCCCTGAAACCTATGGTTTTTTCAGTCAATAAAAATATACACTGAAATTCTTGTTGAACACCCGTACTGTGATACAATTGGGATATACGAATAAGTGGCACACACACTTGGCTAGAACCGTTTCCAAGGAGAACAGCAAAACAGATTCTGTAATTTACAATTACTATCTTTATTAAAAGTTATGTAGTCTGCAGACAAAGCTCTGAGATGTTCTATTTTATAATAATACTTCTTTTTAGCAGGGAGAGGGACGTTACGCAAGATCGTCTTTTCTCTATTCTCTTTTTATGATGACATCTCCCTTTATCAGATATTGATTCACTGCTATACTGATTATAATTCTATCATACAATTTTATTTTTGTTCTGGCACTATACTGCACATTACGCCATGTTATTTAAAATACATTTTTTAAAATGTTTCATGTCTGTGTCAGATGTTACAAATACAATAGTGACAGTTAAAGGTTGTGTCTTGTTAACAGAATTCCTGAGACATGGGGGAATGTTGTGTTCTGGTTTGTCTAATCATTTATTTCTCTGTAATGGATTAGGACAGCAAATAATACAATATAACAAGTTGCCCCAGCCCTTATGGGCACTTAGGTAATAGGATGACTCATTTGCTACCTAGTAAGGTCCCATAATTATACACATACTTGTCATCTTACCCAGAATCCCTGCAACAGCCTCAGTGAATGGATTACTCCATAGGTACTGTCTGACTGAATGCCTGAATGCAACACTAGTGCCTGATTGTATGAGAACATGTGTACTCTGTTGGTGATTGCATAAGTGCAGGAGTACTGTGCGGGTGATGCTATCAGTGCATAGGTTGTGCCTCTCCAAATGGAAAAACGAAAATCTAATGTCTGGATTATTGGTTTAAATGCTAACGTTGTGCTACAGAGCTACATGAGAGCATACATATTGTCTGTATAGAAGAAAAACTACCTAACAGATTAGATCAGCTATATGACCAAAGTTACCCAACACTATAAAGGATCACAGTTTTTTAAATTTCAAACAAATAACATATAAATCTTGTTCAAACATTCTTTTACGTTATATACATATTATGTTATGTAATCTGACCTGTTTAGGTAATTTAGAAACATGACTCTCTTCAACTATTTCAAAGTAGTATTGTGCTATTCATCAATAAAACTCTTTTCAAAGTTTACCACTACGCACAATGAAAGAAACCAAAAAACTGTTATGTAATGTAATATATTACACAAATTATACTATTACTTTTTTAAGACCACAACATAATTTAACATTTACATAACATTTAATTTTCCCTTTTTTGCTGTTCTCATATTCCACTTAACTTCACTATACACAGAGATGTCAATGTAGTATCATCATGAAACAGCGGGGTAAAAAAACAATCGACTAGATTGTTGAAAAAAACACAAATCAGCTTACAACATTATTTTCAATATGTGACCCTATATGTGTTCCTCATTACAATTTTTTCATTACATCCTTCTTCTACAGGATGTCTTTCATTTATCTCAATAACATTTTCAAAATGTACACTCATTTACATCTCCTACAATATACAGAACAAATATGTAAACTATTTGCTTTTCAACGCAATTTTTCCAAATGCAATACCAATCACCATAAATAATAGTCCAAACACTAGTTATAATTAGTAATTGTTTCCAGTGCTCTCTACTTTCTGTTCACATCTTCCCAATAGGCCAAATAATGTATTCAAAACTTTGGGTTGCAAAATATCCAATATGAATTTGTTAAAGCGTGTTTACATCTTCCCAATAGGCCGAATGATGTATTCAAAACTTTGGCTTCAAAAATATCAAATATGAATTAGGTAATTCGTAAGGCAATCTGGGTTTTATTTCCAAGTGTCCATCATTACAATGTGTCCATCCTTTATTACACTTTAAATACACAGTATAGTGTCCAGATGTTGTAGTAGGTCCATCATGGCAAATAATAGCCACTGTTGTAAAAGTTCTTCCAGAAATAGATATTTGACTGGCAACAACATTTTTAATTTTGGTTTCCAGTTTTTTTCTATTTGCTCTACAACGTTGTAGCATTAAAATCAGATATTTTCCATATCTTTCTATGTGTAATGTAGATAACATCTCTGATTTACAATGAGAACATTTCATATCATGATTTGCTGCTTTTACTAATTTGTTAAAAGGTACAGATTTGCAGTCTGGTATTGTTAAGTATATGAATCGTTCTGTGTCGACTTCAGTGCTTGAAGTTAATAAACACTGTTCACATTTATGATCCCATTTGTAACTTAGTCCAAATAAGTTTTCAATCTATATTCCTTCATCTTCTAATACTCCAAGCATAACCATTAGAAATTCTTGTGCATCTTGTTGTATATTAAGACTGAAGGTCAAAGAACCAGTACATATATCCAAGAGATGGCGAATACCACAAGCACTATGGATTTTACTTCTGTCAGTTGTCAATTGTTCAAATACATAATGTAGTGCAGAACAAAATCTTTTTCATGATTTCCCATGAATTCATGATGAAGATCTTGTAGATAAAATACAACATTCAGAATCACATTAGCGTGACAGTTGATACCTGAACTATTTTTCAATTGGTATCCCACAACGTCATCAACACTTTCCATTTTCTGTTTCTTTACACCTTTTCCTTTCTCTTCAATGTTTTTATTTTTTTCAACCACACTTGATTCTTTGACATATTTTCGTTTTGAACACGCAACACATTTCTCATACATAGGCTATTCACCTAAATTTGGTGTATAAAGTCTTCTTAAACGATTATATTCTCTTACACAATTTACATCAGCACTAATCTTGTTGTCATCGAAATCAATTAAATACAAACCAGACAATGTTCTTACTCGAGATAATGCCATTCCCTCTTTGAACACTGTACTTCCAATATTTACCAAAGCACTGTCTATACTTAAACCTTGAGATTTATGAATAGTTACTCCATATGCTAAAGACAGAGGAAACTGTTTTCTGCAAACATACAAGTCTTTTCCGAGCAAAAAACGTACAGCACAACGCCCAATCTGTCTTACCTCTGTAATCTGATCAAATTTTATTTTCAAGAATTCTATTCCATCTCTGTTCTGATATTTCACAAAATCAACAACTTTCCCCATTGCTCCATTTACTAAAACTTCTTCTACATTCAAATTACACCGCAAAATTACCCGACAGTTTATACATACATCTAAAGTTTTTTCTAAGCCAGCAGTTTTGGGTACAGACTTTTCAAAAGAGTGCAATTTAGTCTGTAGTTTCTCTGAAAGAAGAATGGTCCCTCCCTGGTGCTCAATTTTATCAATAGCTTGAATGTGAACTATTTCTTGTATTTCCAATTTCAGAAGATCTTGATTAAATGTGCAACACTCTAGCAGTGCAGGCATTAGGCAAACTATAGACTTCTTTTCTCCAATCTTCTTGTACATTACTTCAGCTGCTGTATTTTCAGTTCTAAACAAGTTCCTTAGTAGCCGACTTTCTAAAGCTTGTTTACCATGTTTCGTTAGGACACCAATTCTTATATCTTTGAGAATATTTCCATAATCTTCGTCACTTGCTTGTTGCATATTCTTTATAAGTTCTTTATATTCAAAATTTAACCACATGTTCACATTTCCAATACTTCCCAAAGACTTCCCAGTGTCTTCATGCACAAGTGTTTTAAACACTGGTTGTCCTTTTACAGGAGTTAGTTGTAGTAGATCTCCAAATAGAATTAAATGTTTTCCTCCAAACAGAACATCGTAATCTGTTTTTAAAACATGTTGCATTCTCAAGTGTTCAAAGGCAAGCATTAAGTTTGAGACCATGCGCACCTCATCAATGATTAAAAGTATCATTTTCTTCAGCACTCTTGACACTTCATAACAAGCATCTCCAGACAGCTTCTGATATTCCAATTTATTATCATGTTCAACTGGTAGCATAAGTAATCTATGTAAAGTAATTCCTTTAATATTGTGTGTTGCTAATCCAGTTGGAGCTGTTACAACACAAGATAAATGTGAATCTGTAGTTTTCTGTAGATAACTGGTCAAAACTTTAATTAAAACACTTTTACCTGTTCCAGCCTGACCACTAATGTACATAAGAATAGGTTTAAATGATGAACATAGACATTCTTTTTTTTATGCAACAAACCATGTTGTATCTGTTCTGTCACTTGTAGATATATTTCTTTCTGCTCAATATTTAGTTGTTCTTCTAAGTTTTCCAACGTAGTATTCTCCTGTTGTGCTTGTTGCATTGCAATTTCTACTTCATTCATGGCTATTGCTGCTTCATTTTCGATTATTGGTTGTCCCAGTGGATCTTGACTAGGTGGACCAGAACTTTGACTATCTTGAGAACTGTTGTTAGCTATTTCAGCTGCAATAGTGTTTTCTTGTTCAATTTCATCATTTAACATTTGTAGATATGTAGGGAAAATTGTGCATGCAATGCTATCTTTACATGCATTAAAAGAATCTTCATAGCAGTTGAAATGTCCAAGTAATTCAGTTTCGCTACGCCATGGCTTGAACAGTTGCTGAACTGCTCAAAAGAAAGATTCTCTCTTATCTGGAGTTTCGCAACTGAGTTTTCTGTGGTTAATAAGATTTCCTTTGGCATGTTTTACTAAACATCCGTCACATCCAATTACTGCATATTTTCCTTGTTCTATATTTGGTGCAACATTTCTTTTAAAGCTGTAATGTTGAAGTATTTCATACAGACATAGCTCTTGCAGATGTGGACTCATTTTGGGATAGTATGTATCCAACATATTAGTCTTAAGAATTTCTGTACTTTCTGGTTCATTCAGTGCTAAGTATTCAATTTCTTCTAATGTTTTCAACACTCTATTTCGTGTACAGGCAAGACCTAAACTTACCCAAATGATTCCTCGTGACTTTGAATGTAAACTGGAAGAGCACAAGCGATCCGAACATTCATAGGATCCAATTTAATTTCTCTGTGGGAAAACATTTTCAAGCATTTTCAAGCTAAAGCTGTACAATTTTTTGCTAAGGCTCTTCTCTTGTGAAATTTCTTCCCACATTTCTTTCATCTCTGTCTTTTCTGATTTCGTTATATGTGATGTAACATAGCATGCAACGGCAATTGAGTTATCTGCAACATATTGAATGTCCATGTTTGCATTCCACATTTTCAAAATAACTGGATTGTAGTCATTAATATACTTTGACTGTTCTGTTCTTTTTAAGTTGTACGTATTCTTGGGAGATTTCCGAGTTATTGTATGCCTTACAGCAGACAAAAAGAATTTACTCTTCCTTTAGAACTTACTAGACGTGGAAATCCAAACCGACACTTGGTATAACATTTTCCTTTAGACTTGTATTTTCGTCGACAGTACTTTCCACAACGGTGACTTTGGAAATGTAAAACTTGTTGCCTCAAGCTTTTTTCTCGTTCTTCTCTTGGAATGTCACAGGTAACATACTGTTCGATGAAAGACAATACTGTTTCATCAGTATTCGTTCCAAATTTCAAAGCATTTCTTATCCAT
Organism: Calotriton arnoldi; assembly: GCA_963921515.1. Lineage (NCBI taxonomy): Eukaryota > Metazoa > Chordata > Amphibia > Caudata > Salamandridae > Calotriton > Calotriton arnoldi. Next base: position 5,126,657 of record CAWUFW010000209.1, on the reverse strand, counting down.
AATAGCATGTGTATATGCGGAGCACCTCTCGCTTGGTACTCTTTTCGCCCAAAAAAATCAATAACTTCTCCAAGAGGACAATTATTTTTATTGCAGATAAAAGACATCATAGTTTGAAACCTATGATTAAAATACCTGCACACATTTACAGGATCCAATGAACACAGATCTCCAGGTGTCTTCATTTCAATATTTTTTATATTGGAATTTGCTTCTCGTAGAAATTCAAGTAAATCTTCCCATTTATACTCAGCACAGCTAAGTGTTACAAACCATGTGGGTGTACCTAAGTTTCTTAACATACACTTAAGTTCACCATGAAGACGAAACCAATACTCATTGGTTCCACGTTGACATGCCATCAAATTAATTAACTGTCCTTCTAAATTTTCATCTGTTTGTTGAACTTTGTCCATGAATTCTTTGGCTGAAACATGTGATTGATGAACTCCCGTTTTAAGTATGTGGTTCACTGCATAGGAAGAGAAGGCAAATCACTTTCAAAGGTGAAATATATATGGAATGCACTGTCGAAATCTAGGATCTTCAGAGTATAATCTTGTTGAGCGATATTCTGAAGCTGGAATCCATACAGGTCGCTCATAAAATCGTCCACCTTCTCCAGTGGGGAACAGCTGTGGAAAACAACAAGCTTCTAAGCTTTTCTCCCATACACTTATTGGAGTTTTGCTTTTTCATTTGAAATAATTCAATGCTGTTTCCTACTACTTCTTTTGAATGCAGAGGACATATTGTGTAATTTTCATAAATCTCTTCACTCCTCAACTTGTCCACTTTCTCTATTTGACCACTTGAAATTTCTGTTTCATCTTCTAAACATATTACCTGTTCATCAAAATTTACAGTTTTATAATACATATTGTTCTCTACAAGATATAACATAGCCTTTTGAAGTTTATTAACATCTACAAACTCTTGCCATATTTTGCGACTCTTTGTTGGTACACCGTTTACTAGAATAACTACTGGCTCATTTTCCTCTTTGTCTCCAACAACAGTTTCAATATTTTTCTTAAAATCTAAAGGTAAATACACAACTCTTCCTTTCGGACCTCTTTGTAAATCTGTTGGTGGCAGTTTACCTGTTTTAGGCTCCATACGAATTATAGCTCGAAATGGGTGAACAGATTGAATAAGAAATGACTCATATGTATTCAAATCTGCCAGTTCCTCTGGAATAGCTACTAACTCTAACTTGTTATGAACTCCTCTAGCTGGCATTTTGTTCTCTTCTAATTTGTTGTAACAATATTTACAAATACGTTGATCAGCACCCAACTCAAATCGACCTTCCACCAACAAGTAAGCTCCAAATTGCTGCCACCTATCATTTTTCTCCTTTTCACTTTTTAAATATAAATTAACATTCCTAGTTTGACTTCTATAATGAGCACGTCGACAAGAAATACAAACATAGTTTGGTTTTTCAGAAGACACTGTCTTAAACTTTCTAATTTCTTCTACAAACTGATCAATGCTAATCTCTTTGCCATGTTCTTCAACATCTGCACTTGTCAAGCTCTCACTTTCTACACACTGCTGTTCTGAACCAAAAAAACGAAACTCAGTTTCATCACACATTTTTTCTACATCTGATAAACAACCGTGTAAAAGAGCTGTGTTCAGTTCACTTAAACATAATGCAGGAGTTTTTACATAGCACACTTTCCTTACAAATTTCCGCATTCCTGAGTGGTGTACTGCTAACACTCTTAAGTGATGAAAAGTACTTTTACACACTTTTCTTGAAAGACAAGCCAGAGAATGTCCGTGCAACTTAGTATATTGTCTTACTTTACATGGATCTAGTCCTTGTAACAACTTAATCTTCTGTTTAACACTTTTGTTTGCATATTGTCATAAAAAAGTTTGCATTATGTCAATAGATTCCTGTCGAATACTGCAAATACTGCTACAATCCCACTTACATACAGGAGCTTGTGTGCGATTCCCTTGCACTTCTTCAGCTATTACTTCTTCTGCACTCCTAACAACCATTTCTTCTTTTGGAATGGGACAACCATTTTTAAGTTCGTAACATCGACCACTAGTATCAACTGAAAACGCTAATGTGTTTTGTTGAAAGTAGCTTTCTTCATTAAAGAAAGGCTCACTAGTAGAAGTGTGTTTCTATTCACCAGTGAAACTTTTACAAAAGTTACTTCTATTAACAAGTCTTTTTCTTTTGCTTTTGTCTTTCAAAAACTTCATTATTTTATCCAATGTTTTCATTCTCTTCAATAATAAAATAAATAATTTTCGTTTCAAATCAAAAGCAGTATCTACTACAGTTTCAATCTGCTGCGTCTGCTTATATGCTAGTAATCTTCTTTTATACTTCTTACAATCCTTCAATAAATTCTGAATTACTCTACTTCGAAAGAGTCGTTGAATCTGTTGAAATTCTTTTTGTCTTCGTGTAACATGTGTTGTTTTTCCAAAAACAATTTTTATTTTACCATTTGAAGTGTAATTCTTCTTCTCCTTAGTTGAAACACTCTTCTTTTTCCTTTCATTCCTATTCTGTTTAGTAATTTCTTGACAACTCTTTTAAGAAAGTGTTTAGTGCTCTTACCTAAACAAACTTTATCCTTAGTAACATTGTCATTTGCTTGTAACGCAGTCTTTTTACTTTTCTTTAAGTAGATCTCTTTTTTTTGTTTTCTTCTCTTTTCATCTTTTCTTGCCATCTTGAATTTGTAATCCAAACAAAATCATTTTCTGAAAAACAAAGAACAGTTTCAATAGTTTCTTACATCTATTCAAAATTTAAAATAATTACATATGATTACTAATATTAACTACCAAGCAATTATTTACATTGCTATATTCTTTATTTCAAATATCAAAACACTACTCATTCCACTTAAATATATAGTGCGTACTTCAACAATACCTTCCCAAACACTCATACAAAGTACAATAATCACTAATTCCTTTGCCACCTTGTCTTTAACCTCATTTGCCTGTTGCATCTTCACTACTCAGCAAGTACTAACAATGTTGCGCCTACCCAAATGAAAACTGCAAACCCTTTCCATGTCACAGTTGAAAGTCTCATCATATTACTGAAAGGATGCATGCATCTCTCTGTGCCTTTTCCTAGTGGCATCATACTTAAAAGAAACATACAAATAGATCTATACCTGTATCGGATCTTCCGATGCATAACACGTGTGAAAATACATGTAGAAGCATAGACATACCTCAGCAAAGTCAAAATGTTAAAACGAGCACTAGAGCAATATACAATGGGCACTATGTAACTTGCAACAGTGTGCGACTTTTATGTATACCATTGAAACCGATTGGGACTCTTCTGTGCTGGTCAGATGCCACCAGCAGCCCAGTGAGGGTCTAAGTGGTATTTTTCAATGCAAATGGACCTCTGTTACCTTCCTTTTAAGAAAGCGTTAGAAAGGGGCAGGACAGGGGGCCGTGGGGAGGGGGGTCAAGGGACGTATCATTCCCAGTCTCTCCATCTGCCGGCCCTGTAATATACGCAGATTCACCACGAGCAGGAAGCCTCACAACTACCTTCACTTATATACACGTGTGCTTCACGAGTGTAGGCAAACCCGTGCACCAAGTGTCCTGGCAACATTTCATTTTTTTCTATCTCCCTGAATATTAATAGAACATGTGTCTTCTAAAACTTCCCCCTCTTCCCCCCCCCCCCCCAAGTATGTTCCGACAAGGAACAATCTGCAAACGTGTGCCATTTCCTTTAGGTTCCCCGAACCGATTTTGGACCCCAATTCATCCCAGTACCTCAGACACAAGACCATGTAGTTCTTTCAACATAACACACTACACTCATGTATCATTGAAACTTGTATTTGTTCAAATGTACAAATGAAAAACAAATTTAAGAAAAAATGTTTAACGTATTTTTTTACTATTATTTGATACATCCAATTGTCCATAATTACTTTTAAAAGTATAAAAGGCGGGTGAGGCGCTATTGAGTGATTGCATAAGCTCTTGTGTACTACTGTAAGGCATTCTCTGACTATAACTAAACTGTGTTGCACATTCCATAAATACATGCATACTCCTCTAGTGAAAAAATGACTGTAACAGTGCTACCTCATAGTTTCTATGACTCCCAGTGTATTGCAACAATAATTGGAGAAATGCTTCCATTATACCTCACTGAATGTATAAGTGCATAGATTGTACTTCAATAAATTCATCTCTGCATACATAGTGCCTGAGTGAATGCTTGAGTGCAAAAGTACTCCCTCGCTCATTGCATGACTGCATAAGTAATCCATGATTGATTTAATTTGTGTGGTAGTAGTGCCTACTTGATTCTATGAGTGCATGGCTACTGCCTAAGTGACTATATCAGTGAAAAGATAATACCTACCTGTTTACAACACTGCATGGAAACTGCCTGAGTAAAAAGATGACTTCGAGAGTAATTTCTGGGTCATTGTGGGAATGCATGGGTAGTACCTGAGGGAATCGATGAGTGCGTTGGTACTGCCTGAGTCATTAATTAAGTCTAAGAATAGAAACGGGGGTATTGCATCATTGTGTTGGTAATGTCTGATTAATTGCATGTGTGTATAGTACTGCCTCCTTTATTGCATAAAACATTATGCTGTTCATACATTTAACTACCTTAAAACTACTTTTATTCATGAATTGGATTAGTTGGTTTTGCATTTTGCTGTCATAATAAAGATAAGTAAGTTTTTCTAACAGAGAACCACAGTGTTTGTTCCGTTGAATATTCTTTAGTTTGTACACAAGTTAAATTAAACGGCGATTGTAACTTTCCGCCTGTAATTTAAACTGTTTTTGAAACAAACTCCAGTAGCTGCTGTTATTCCCATGCTCAGTGTGCTTTTCAAAAGCAGTTATCTTATTCCAAATAACCACAAGTGCTGTGGCTTACAAGCAGGCGTCCCGTACATACCAACTCTTTCACAACGTGTTACATGTTCCACCAATGTCTTCTGACCTCCCCCACATGCGTTTGCAGATAGTTTGGTCTGGCCTTCCATTCCTACTTTGAAAACAGATTTTAATAGCGTACACTAACTCAAAGCGCTATTGTTTCAACAAGAAGTGGCTCTCACATCAGCTCGTGAGACCTTCAAATAGCAGGTGGCTAAACCACCAAGTGACATTGACTCACTGCTCTATACTAATCTCCCACTACATTTTGCACAATTTATACGCCAAATATTTAATCAGTCTGAAATTGAAGGCCTACTGCATTTTTTTCAACTAGCCGACTCCCCCCTTGTTACCTCTTTTCAGACTATTTTTTATAGTAATACCGGATATTATTCATTCTAATTTTGCAAGCGCATTTGGCAGGTTCCCTTGCCGCTCTTGCTGGTTTGTGCAGTGCTCGTTCTTCAGCTCCTACTACGAAATGGCTGCCCGTCCTGTGCTTCAACCCCATCCAGGTCAATTGCGGCTGTACCGTGAACGGATGCTACAACTTTTTGAATGCTTGCCATTGGCGATTTTTGGCATCAGCTATAGACTGAATTTCAGCTACGTGTATTTCACCTGCGTGCAACCTGTGTTCTACTGTCTCCGGTGCCCCTTTGAATGCGACCTGCAAGTCTGCCTCTCTACTACTTCACGCGGTCGTCTGGATTATGAACTGTTGCTGTGACCATTGCTGGCTCATGACCAGGACTGTTCCAGAGACACACGCTTGATGGATGCATTTCATAATGCAATAAGGGGGAGATGGAGTAAATGCGCTCATGCGCAGCGCCTCTTGCAGCAGACTATCATCATATATCTCGCAAGTTGCCCTGACATGCTCCTGCTTGCAGAAGATTACGATGACCATGTCTGTTCTTTCGACTTGCTTAATTGGATGGCGACCCTCTTTGCTTGGAGAGGTGCAGATTACCTTTTGGAGCTGATTGCATATCACAGTGCTTCTGAGTTCTTGAACTTCGATGGATCTCCATAAGTGCGCATGGTAACCTGATTTGGCGGCCACTTATTTCTACACTTCAAGAACACTGTTTTTTTTCCTTTTTCTCATTTCGCTTTTCGTTCCTTTTTGGATTTTCAGATATTGACTTTCTTTACGAATTCCCCGTTACAGACTTGGTTATGCTCTCTTTATGTTTGCGTTCTGTTTGCCTTGGTGTTACATATTTGGCCGATGAAATGGGCGACTTGGCCGTTGGGGACATTATCAACTTCACTAAGTTACCATCAACCGTGCATCCATTATCCAACTTTCACGCACGATAACACAAACGTATATTTTACTAAATACCTTGTTTATACTTTTCACATGAGAACTATCTGCTGTGTTTGTGTTGAGCATTTTTTAACACTTTAAATTGAACATTGTAGGCAAAGTCAATAAACAGTGTCCCTTGTTATTATGTTGTGGTTAGGGCCTAGCACTTGTATAAAAATATACACTGAAATTCTTGTTGAACACCCGTACTGTGATACAATTGGAATATACCAATAAGTGCAACACACACACTTGGATAGAACCGTTTCCAAGGAGAACAGCGAAACAGATTCTGTAATTTACAATTACTATCTATATTAAAAGTTATGTAGGCTGCAGACAAACCTCTGAGATGTTCTATTTTATAATAATACTTCTTTTTAGCAGGGAGAAAAATGGTACGCAAGATAGTCTTTCCTCTATTCTCTTTTTATGATGACATCTCTCTTTATCATATATCGATTCACTACTATACTGATTATAATTCTATCATACAATTTTATTTTTGTTGTGGCACATGTACTGAACATTACGCCATGTTATTTAAAAAACATTTTTGAAAATGTTTCATGTCTGTGTCAGATGTTACAAATACAATAGTGACAGTTAATTCCTTTGCCACCATCTCTTTAACCTCATTTGCCTGTTGCATCTTCACTACTCAGCAACTACTAACAATGTTGGGCCTACCCAAATGCAAACCAGAAACCCTTTCCATGTCACAGTTGAAAGTCTCACCATATTCCTAAAAGGATGAATACATCTCCCTGTGCCTTTTCCTAGTGGCATCATACTTTAAACAAACATACAGATAGATCTATACCTGTGTTTTATATGTATCGGATCTTCCGATACATAACTCATGTCAAAAAATACATGTTGAAGCATAGACATACCTCAGCAAAGTTAAACTGTTAAGACGAATCGTCGAGCAATGTAAATTGAGGCGATATGTAAGTTGCAACTCTGTGCTGCTTTTTTGTATAGCATAGAAGTCGATTACGACGTTCTCTGTGCTCCTCAGATGATGCCAGCAGCCCAGTAAGGGTCAACGCAGATGGGCCTCTGATACCTTCCTTTTACAAACGAGGGGAAAGGAACCGTTAGAGAGCGGGAGGAAGGAGGGGGGGTCAAGGGACGTGTCATTCCCAGTCTCTCAACCTGCCGCCCCTGTGATGTAGGCAGCTTCAGCACAAAGCCTGACAATTACCTTAACTTATATTCACGTGTGCTTCACGAGTGTGAGCAAACCTGTGCACCAAGTATGCAGGCAACATTTCATTTTTTTCATCTTCCTGAAGTTAATAAAGCATGTCCCTTGTAAACCCCCCCCAGTATTTTTTGACAAGGTACAATCTGCAGAAGGCCACTTCTTTTACATTTCCCGGGCCGATTTTGGACCCCAATTCATTCCTGTACCTTAGTCACAAGACCATGTAGTCCTTGCAACATGACACACTGCACTCGTGTAGCATTTAAACCGATTGTGACTTTCTCTGTACTGTACAGATGCCACCAACAGGCCAGTGAAGGTCTAAGTGGTATTTTTCATGGTAGAAGGGCCTCTGTTACTTTACTTTTAGAATGAGGAGATGCAGGAAGCGTTGGGGGGGACAAACATGGGGGGGAGTCAAAGAACGTGTCATTCCCAAACTCTCCATCTGCTGGCCCTCTATTATATGCAGATTCAGCACACGGAGAGAGCCTGACAATTACCTTCACTTATATTCACATGTACTTCACCAGTATGAACAAATCCGTACACAAAAATGTGCAGGGAACATTTCCATTTCTTTTTTATCTCCCAGACATTCATAAAACATATCTCTTGTAAACAACCCCCCCGCCCCTGTATTTTCCGACAAGGCACAATCTACAAACATGCCTATTTCTCTTACATTGACCGGGCCGATTTTGGATCTTAGTTCAACCCTGTACCTCAGTCACAACACCATGCAGTCCTTTCAACATAAGAGACTGCATTCCTGATTTCACGAAGACACTTAAATATATACGGCGCACATCAACAATACCTTCCCAAAGACTCATACGAAGTACCATAATCACTAATCCCTTTGCCACAATGTCTTTGACCTCATTTGTCTTTTGCATCTTCACTACTTAGCAACTACTAACAGTGTTGTGCCTGCCCAGATACAAAGCAGAAACCCTTTCCATGTCACACTTGATAGTCTCACCATATTACTGAAAGCATGCGTACATCTGGCTGTGCCTTTTCCCAGTAGCACATACTTAAAAAACATACAAATAGATATATACCTGTGTTTTATAGGTATCGGATCTTCCGATGCATAACACGTGTGAAAATACATGTAGAACTATACACATACCTCAACAAAGTCTCACTGCTAAGACAAACACTCGGACAATGTACAATGGGCCAGTATGTAAGATGCAAATGTGTGCCGCTTTTTTGTGTAGCATGGAAGGCAATTGGAAGTTTCTCTCTACTGTTCAGGTAGCACCAGCAGCCCAGTGAAGGTTAAACTAATATTTGTCGAAGCACATAGGCCTCTCTTACCTTCCTTTAACAAACGGGTAAGAAGGAAGCGTTGAAGGGGTGTAAGAGGAGAGGTGGGTGTCAAAGGACGTATCATTCCTAGTCTCTCGATCTGTAGGACCCTCTACTGTACACAGATTCTGCACGGCCACGGAGCCTGACAATCACGTATAGTTCACCAGTATAAACAAATCCGTGCACACGGCCAATGTACAATAGGCCGGGGTATATGTTGAAACTGTGTGTCGCTTTTTTCTGTAACATAAAAGCCGATTGGGACTTTCTCTCTGCTGTTCAGGTGGTACCAGCAGCCCACTGAGGGTCCAAGTAATATTTTTCAAAGCAAATACGCCTCTGTTACCTTCCTTTTACAACCGGGGAGGTGGAGGAAGCATGGGGGGAGGAGGTGAGGGGGTCAAGGGACTTGTCATTTTTAGTCTCTCAATCTGCCGGACTTCTAATGTCTGCAGATTCTGCACGGGCAAGGAGTGTGACAGTTTCCTTCACTTATACTCAAATATAACCCACCAGTGTGAAAAACCCAAGCACAACGTCTGCACGCAACATTTCCATATTTTTTTCATCTCCCTCAAATCAATAAAACATACCTCTTCTAAACCCCCCCGACCCCCCCCTCTCCAGTATTTTTCGACAAGGCACAATCTGCAAACGTGCGCCATTTCCTTTATGTTGCCCGGGTCGATTTTGGAATCCAAATCAACCCTGTACCTCACTTTCAAAACCATGCACTCCTTTCAACATGACAAACTGCACTTCTTCTTTCTCGAAGACACCTAAATATATATGGGATACTTGTTCAGCAACTACTCACACTCTATGCACATTTTGTAACAAATGTGAAACAGCACACTTCTATAATATTATGTTATTTAAAAAAATATATATTTTCAAACTTAAAAATATCACCCCAAAGACCTAACCACTACTACACAATATATAACACACCTTATTAATTTGTAACTCACCTCTGTAGTTGGTATGCAGATTTCAAATTTCACAAACACATGGAATATTTTTTTCTCACACAATAAATGTAATTCAAGACTCTCATCAAGGGTAAAACCAGTAATGGCAAACTTTCCCTCTCTTTCCGCACAGAAAACACATTTCTATTGGTTACTCATATTAACCCTCTCTAACTCTCTTTTAAAATGCCCCAAACTGGCTCTCTTATTTTGTGGATTGGACACTCCCCCACACTGCCGCATCGCCATACAGCCCCGAACCCTTATGACAATTCAGAAGCCTATTTCTAATAATACTACTGCAAATTTTGAATAACACACTTCTTCTACACATACTACTCATTTTGAAAAACTAACTTTAATAGCTTATCAGTTGTAATTAATTTTGCATTTCATATTTTAATACCGCAGATATTTCTACTCCTCCCCCAATCACCTTATTGCCAGTTTCCATACCAACACTTTCTGCAGCATTCAACGGCAGGTGCGGGTCACAAGTTCACCATATTTCATCCCAACAGTTTCTGCAACATTCAACGGCAGGTGCGGGTCACAAGTTCACCATATTTCATCCCAACAGTTTCTGCAACATTCAACGGCAGGTGCGGGTCACAGGTTCACCATATTTCATCCCAACAGTTTCTGCAACATTCAACGGCAGGTGCGGGTCACAGGTTCACCATATTTCATCCCAACAGTTTCTGCAACATCCAACGGCAGGTGCAGGTCACAAGTTCACCATTTTTTAAAGTTCAGAACAGTACCTTCCAAATGCAAGTAGCAGGTGTGGTTGACTTCTGCACGTCTGTACGTACGTTTCAAACATTTTTGATTAACCAATCAGAAACATACATTTTCACGAAAGTAACATGCACCCTAGTTTTCACTGCACAATGTTCTTCATCAGCCAATAAGTTATCGGTTTTCTCAAAAAAAGCTTCTTCTTCACCTTTTAACATATCTCTCATTCTACCAGCGGACTACATCAGTTACAGACATCTTTTGATTCCTTCCAGCCATACCTTCAAAATGCTAGTGTGGATCGTAGGACACAGCTATGTTTTCTGGTGCAAAAGGTATGCTGAACACAGACGTATTGACAAAGACCTAGGTTTACAAAATGTGGACATTAAATGGTTTGCACAGAGAGGATTAAAGTGGGACCAATTGTTGCCTTTGGTTAAAACCTCTTTGCATCTCCAACCCCCTGACCTCATGATTGTGCACTGTGGTGGCAATGACCTAGGCACATTGACTGGGGTAGGTCTGGAAATGCTAATGAAGGATACCTTTGCACAATTGATGTTGATTTTACCTCAAACTGTCTTTGTATACTCCAATATATGCCAAAGACAAAAGTGGAAATAGTCAAATCAATTCTGTCCTCAGATTGAGAAAGCTAGGAAGAATGTCAATAAAGCTGTTTCTGCATACCTCAGAGATCATAGAATGGGGTCCATCTACAACAACAATCTACGTTTTGATATGGATGACATATACAAAAGTGATGGAGTTCATTTCACAGATCAAGGAAACAGAGTTTTTCTCAACAACCTGAAGCTGTGCATCCGCACTTACATGTAGCTCCAAAAAAATCATAATGAAAACAAGGGCTCTTTTTAGAGCCACCCTATAACTCAGAACTCAGTCAGGCCATTTTAGACCCCAGGAACCGCATCCCCTGGGGCCTCGCCACAATGTTTGACAACCACGCAAGGAGCTCCAATGCCCCTGCAGTCCCTGCCAGCTCCCTGCCTCCTGCGGCAGCCGGCATTCCTTTTAAACAAAGCCAGCTGCTCCATGCAAGCTCCCTTTGCCCAAAAGCATATCTGCTTCGCTTCATAGAAGCAAGAGGAAATTTCCTCCTCTCACTTCCATGAAGCGAAGCAGAAGTTTGCTATGACAGAGCGTGAACTCTGCAGAGATCCCGCCCTGCCATAGCAAACTACAATGTCCCGGGGGTAGGCACCACGGGTCATTGTTGGAACCGGCCCTCGGAGATGACGATACCCAACGCCATGGAAAGCTCCTCAAGGGAAATTGGACGATACACCTCCATCCAATTTAAAGGCCCGGGAACATCGTGCTCCCCGGGGCCGGCAGTCTGCAACAGACCCCCGCATTTTAATTCATAAATACCCCGGGGAAGTAGAGCTCCCCGGGACATATAGCACCGGGGAAGTGCTGCTCTTTGGGGCAGAGGGGGAGGGGGATGCGTGACCCCCCATATCATTATATTTCCCCCTGGGAACTGCATGCCCATGACAAAAGTAGCCCCCGCATTTTAATTGTAATTGCCCTGAGGAAGTAGTGGTCCCCGGGACAGTGTGGGGGAACCTTCACCCCTCCACACTTATATTTTACGTATACCTCCAAGGACATTCTGCTCTTCGGGGCAGAGGGGGAGGGAAGATGCGTACTGTCCCCATATCATTATATTTGCTCCGAGGAAGTGGCGGTCCCCGTGACAGAAGTAAACCCCGCATCATAACTAAACATTCCTCCCAGGATCTAGCCCACCCGGGGGCTTAATTAAACGAAGCGCGCAACACCGCGCTTCATTTTTATTTTTCCCACCGTGATTTTCAGGCCCTACGCGAATCCGGACGAAAACATATAAAAATGTTGTTTTTTTTACCTTCGGACTCCCTGTGGCAGCCCCTCAGCACAGCACAGTGTTCCTACCCTGCCCTCTTCTACTGTTTTCACCCTTTCCCCCTACTCGTTTCAATCGAGTCACAAGATGGCTGCCAACGCTTCCTAGTTTGAAGTGTTGGCAGCCAATCAGAGGCAAGCTCGTGCTCTGGACGGCTCAGTCAATCAGATCTCACAACTCTCAAATATCGATATCTCTAAATCTTTAAATATCTCAAAAACTACTAAATGGATTTATACCATTTAAAGAAATGCGTGCTTTCTGTACCAAGAGCTATATCTCTGCCAAAGTTGGTGTAATTCCGTTCAGCAGTTCGGGCTGTAGTCGTGTCTAAAGTTTCCTATGGAAATTAACATGGAGAAAACGCATTTTGGGACCCCCTTTTTTTCTCGGCTCCCGCTTGACGAATCACCCCGAAACTATCAAAACAGGAGCTGATCTGAGTGAACAATTAGTTTTGAAAATTTTCTGGAGATTTGTCAAACGACGCCAAAGATATTGGCAAAAGAAAAAACCCTTTTCCTATGGAAACTAGGTCCTAACTATAACCACCTACTGGCGACTGCCAAAGTTATAAGCACATCAATAAATGCTTTTCCTATGGAAACGTGGTCCTAACTATAACTACCTACTGGCAGTAGGTAGTTATAGTTAGGACCACGTTTCCATAGGAAAAGCATTTATTGATGTGCTTATAACTTTGGCGTCGTTTGACGAATCTTTACGAAATTTTCTAAAAAGTTCCTCTTTTTAGGTCAGCTGCTATCCTAAAAGTTTGGGGGGGATTCGTCAAGGGGGAGTTAAGAAAGAAGGGGGGTCCCAAAACGTGTTTTCTCCATGCAATTTCCATAGGAAACTTTAGACAAGGCTACAGGTCAAACTGCTGAACGGAATTACGCCAAATTTGGTACAGAGAAAGGTCTTGGTCCAGAAAGCATGCTTTTGTTTAAATCGGGTAAATCCGTTCAGTAGTTTTAGAGAAATATCAAATTTTCCAGATATCGATATTTAAGAATTCTGACATCTGATTGGCTGAAGTGTTACGAGCACGAGCTCACAACTCTCCCTCTACAAGGCATCAGGTCCATAGTTCTACCTCTGCGAGGCAACACTAAAAATATACTACAGCTCTGTCTGTGCGAGATACCCCTTTCATGGTCCCTCTCCTCACATCACCAGCTTGCGGCTATGCCTCTAGAAGCGAGTCCGTCGGCTCGCAGCTCTGCGACTGCGAGCTGTGAGCCATTTTGTGACTCAGTCCGTCAGCTCGCATCTCTCCCTCTCAAAGGCATTGGATCCGTAATTCTACCTCTGCGAGGCAATACTGAAAATATCCCTCAGGTCTGTCTGTGCGAGATACTCCTTTTATGCTCCGTCTCCCCACATCATCAGCTCGGGGCTATGCCTTTAGAAGCCAGTACGTCGGCTCGCAGCTCTGTGTCTGTGAGCCGTGGGGCCCGCAGCTGTACCTCTGTGAGCCACCTCGTTAGCTCGTAGCTGTGTCTGTGCTAGCAGGCTCGTCGGCCCGTTACTCTCCCTCTGCGAGTTAGCCCGTCGGGTTGCAGCGCGGAGGGCTTGCAGCTGTATCTCTGCGAGCCAGCCCGTTAACTCATAGCTGTGTGTCTGCTAGCAGGCCTGTCGGCCCGTTGGTCTCCCTCTGCGAGTCAGGCCACAGCTCTCCATCTGCAAGCCGGTATGGTGCTGTGCTTTTGTGAGCCAACGGCTCGTAGGTCTCCCTCTGCGAGCTGAGCCCACGGGCCGCAGCTCTTCCTCTGCGAGGCTGCCCGACGGCCCGCAGGTGTCCCTCTGCTAGCCGAATCGCAGCTGATACTCTGCGAGTCGAAATTGGGAATATAAGGCGGCTCTAAAAAAAAGCCCTTCTGTTTATTAGTTGGAGCTACTTGTAAGTGCGAATGCACAGCTTCAGGTTAATCAGGAAAATTTGGTTTCCCTCATCTGTGAAGTGTACTCCATCACTTCTGTAGATATCAGCGATATCAAAACGTATGTTGTTGTTGTAAATCGACCCCATTATATGGTCTCTGAGGTATGCAGACACAGCTTTGTTGACATTCTTCCTAGATTTTTCAATCTTATGACAAAATTGGTTTGACCATTTCCACTTCTGTCTTTGGCATATATTGGAATAAACAAAGACAGTTTGAGGCAAAAGTAACATCAATTGTCCAAAGGTGTCCTTCATAAGCATTTCCAAACCTACCCAGTCAATGTGCCTAGGTCGTTACCACCACAGTGCACAATCATGAGATCAGGGTGTTGGAGAAGCAAACAGGTTTTAACCAAAGGGAGGAATTGGTGCCACTTCAATCCTCTCTGTGCAAACCATTTAATGTACACATTTTGTAAACCTAGGTCTAAGTCAATACATCTCTGTTCTGCATACCTCTTGCACCAGAAAACATAGCTATGTCCTACAATCCACACTAGCATTTTGAAGGTATGGCTAGAAGATATGGATAAATGTCTGTAGCTCATGGAGTCCGTTCGTAGAGTAAGAGATATGTTTAAACATGGGGAACTACTTTTTTTACATACAAAACGTTAACGGATTGGGAGATGACATGTATTGTGTCCTAAAAAGTAGGGTGTATATTAGTTTTGATGAAAAGCATCTTTGTGATTGGTTAATAAAAAAGCAGTTTATACGTGGAGTACATATTATAGGATGAAATTTGCTCAGCTCAACCACACCTGCTAATTGCATTTGGAAGGTGCAGTTCAAACTTGAAAGGATGGTGAACTTTTGACCTCCACGTGCCGTTAAATGTTGGAGAAAATGTTGCAAAAAAAAATATCGGTAGGTTTAAAAAAATGATGAACTTTTAACCTGCACGTGTCGTAGAATGTTCGAGAATGTGTTGATACAATAGCTTGAACTTTTCACCTGTATGTGTCCTTAACAAAACAGTTTATATGGAAAGTTCAAAAATAAGCAATAAAGAGAGGTTTTGCAATCTAAAAAAAATAAGGAACTATTCTGATTTGTTCTTTACATGGATTTATGTGTGGAGCAACAGGGAAATTGTGCCATTACTGGTTCCATTCTTGATGAAAGCGGTGCATTACATGTACTGTGTGACAAGAAAAGAATTGCATGCGTTTGTGACATTTGAAATCTGCATACCAACTAGGAAGGTAAATTAGAAATTAAGAAGGTGTGTTATGTGCGGGGGTGTATCCCTTTGGCAAGCTCCGCCTCTGTGAGCCAGACATTGTTTCTGCATAGGTGCTGGACGACATCTGATGCAGCCCCATCACCTATGCAGTCTGATGTGTCAGGGGAACACAGCCATGCAGCCATCACCCCGCCACACACACCGGACACAGAACCCGTATGAGGGGAATTTTGTACCACATTGCATTCATTGCTGATGTTCTGTGATTGATATGTGTGTGGGCGGCATTGTGGGGGAATTGCCTGTGCACGGATGGCGATGCACACACACATGTTGGTATGTGGAGCCAGGTGCCCGTGCGGCCTTGCGCTGCTTGTGCTATCTCACTCCGTCTCTCTCCCTCGCTCTCTCCCACCCTGTCATAGCAAACTTGTGAAAGCGATGGGTGCGCGGCTCTCAGCGTGGCACTCGAGTACTTCTTAAGTCTTTCAAACACCGAGGGGTATATTCTCAAGGACATATCGCCGAGTTAACGGCACTTTATCGCAACCAAAATAGTGATAAATTTAACGCACCATTCACAAGCTGGAGCAAACAGCCCATATCACCAGTTTACCAGCGATAGCAGCCTCAAAAAGCATCGTCACGGATGAGTCTGGCAAATATTGCTAATGAGATGTAGAGTAGGCGTTCTCGTGCAAAAAGCAGTGAACACATCACTTTGCAAGTGTCTCAACCACCAGCAAGATCGTCGAAGAGAGTACAAAACAGGCGATAAGGTGCGTTAGTAGCAGAAAGTTTACACCTGCTCTGAGCTTGTGTAAAGTCGGACTACAACCTGCAATATGAAAGGGAGCCCACCCAGAGCCATACGTGAATGACAACAGATGCAATGGAGCCAACGATCATGCAGCTCGGACACCCAACACTGCTCCGACACCCCCTGCCACCAGCCCCTTGTCTGCCACCCCCTCCTCACCTCCCCCCCCACAAAAACAAATGTGACAGCAACGTTAGGAAATCTGGAACGTAACAAATTGGCTGATGTCGCACAATTATAGTAAAGAAGATGCATGTGAGGTTGAACAAATAAGAATCTCAGTCATCTATGGATTTACATATAAAACATTTTATTTAAACAAAACAACAAAATAAAAGTAGGTACAGGTATGGTGTGTCATCCCTCGACAATTTGTGAATCACAGCCTGCAAGACAAAAGGAAAGAAAAGATTGTGCATCATGCGTCCATGAAAGGAGAGAGAGAGAGAAAGAGAGAAAGAGTGAGAGAGAGGAAGAGACAGAGAAAGAAAGAGTGAGACAGAGAGAAAGACAGAGAAAGAGAGAAAGAGTGAGAGAGAGAAAGAGATAGAGAAAGAGAGAAAGAGTGAGATACAAGGAAGTGAGAGAGAAAGAGAGAAACACTGTGAGAGAGAGGTAGAGAGAGAGAGAGAGAAAGAGTGAGACAGAGAGGAAGAGAGAGAGAAAGAAAGAATGAGAGAGAGAGAGAGGAAGAGACATAGAAAGAGAGAAAGAGTGTGAGAGAGAGAAAGGAAGAGATACAGAGTGAGAGAGAGAAAGAGTGTGAGTGACAGAAAGGAAGAGATGGAGTGGGAGAGTGAGTGTTGACACTGTGGAGAAAATCCTTACAGCTCACATTTCTGCCACCGGTGTGTCTCCAACCACGTGCCAGGACATAGTGGAGTCTTGAAGTTTAGTCATCTGAAACATAGTATAGAATCAGTAATGGCAGAGTACGTACAACTGCACACGCCTAATTCTCTGTTTCGCCCCTGCGCACCCAGGCTGCTGCACCCCATCGACTCCCGCTGCCCAGAGGTGTCTGCCCGCCTCTGCGCACCTAGGCTGCTGTATCCCATCCACTCCCACTGCCCAGAGGTGTCTGCCCGCTGCTGTGCACCCAGGCTGGTGCACCCCATCCAGTCCCACTGCCCGTAGGTGACTGCCCGTTCCTGCGCACCCAGAGTGCTGCAACCCATCTACTCCCACTGCCTAGAGGTGTCTGCCCGCTCCTGTGCACCCAGGCTGCTGCACCCCATCCACCTCCACTGCTCAGAGGTGTCTGCCTGCTCTTGTGCACCCAGGGTGCTGCACACTATCCACTCCCACTGCCCAGAGGTGACTGCTTGCTGCTGCGGAAACAAGGCTCTCTGCTCACCTTCCGCCACCGGCGTGTGTCGAAGAGGGTCCACCACGTGCTGAAACAACCTCCTCAGGCGCAAGTTGCGTACACGCGGTCAAGCCGAGCTCACAATTCAGAGCGGGTGTTGATTGCAGGATGGCCACGCATCATCGCAGGCTGCACATGCGCTCAGCTCTGGTGGCACTAACTCAATGGAACTGAAGTCATCGCCTCGTGGCGGGAGGTCCGTGTCGGGGGGGGTCGTCAATCTGTGAATCACAGCCTGCTAGACAAAAAGGAAGATAAGATTGTGCGTCATGCATCCATCAAAGGAGAGAGAGAGAGGAAGAGAGAGAGAAAGAACGAAAGAGTGAGAGGTAGACAGAGAGAAAGAGAGAAAGAGTGAGAGAGAGAGGAAGAGAGAGAGAAACAGTGAGAGAGAGGAAGAGAGAGAGAAACAGTGTGAGAAAAAGGAAGAGAGAAACAGAGGAAGAGTGAGAGAGAGAGAAAGAGAGAGAGGTAGAGAGAGAAAGAAAAAAACTGTGTGAGAGAGAGGAAGAGATTGAGTGAGAGATAGAGGAAGGGAGAGAGAAAGAGTGTGAGGGAGAGAAAGGAAGAGATGGAGAGGGACAGTGAGTGCCGACACTGTGAACAAAACCCTCCCAGCTCACCTTTCCGTCACTGGTGTGTCTCCAACCACGTGCCGGGACATAGTGGAGCCCTCAAGCTTAGTCATCTGAAACGTAGTATGGAATCAGTAATGGCAGAGTACATACAACTGCACATGCCTAATTCTCTGTCCCGCCTTTGTGCATCCAGGCTGCTGCACCCCATCCACTTCCACTGCCCAGAGGTGTCTGCTCGCCGCTGCTGCACCCCATCCACTTCCACTAACGAGAGGTGTCTGCCCGCTGTTGCGCTCCCAGGCTGCTGCACCCCATCCACTCCCGCTGCCCGGAGGTGACTGTCTGCCGATGCGCACCCAGGCTGCTGCACCCCATCCACTCCCACTGGCCGGAGGTGACTGCCCGCCGCTGCACTAACAAGCCTCTCTGCTCACCTTCCGCAACTTGCATGTGGAAAAGAGGGCCTACTTTGTGCCGCTGCAAGCCCCAAGCCCTGGGCCCGTGGACACGCACCCTGCATGTCATGCAGCCCCGCTCCGCAGGCCACCAGGTCTCACATTTGGTGCTGGGTCTTGATTTCGCCATGGCAGAGGACATACCAGTGCACCGGGCTCTTCATCGCAGGCTGCACACCCGCTCAGCCCTTGCGTTGCCACTAACTCTGTGACCAGCGAGGTGACGCCACGTGGCGGTAGGCCTGCGCTGTCTGATGGCTCAGGCCTACACTGCGGTCCAGCAGGGCACACAAAACCTGAGCTGTCCAGGCCGCCGGGACAGGCCATCACCGCAGGCTGCACACTCGCTCAGCAGTTACGGTACCCGTACCTCAGTGGACCGAAAGTCACCGTCCCGTGCCGGTGTGCCTGTGCCGGCCGCAGTGTATCCGGTGCGAGCAACTCTGAAATGGCGTCGAGCACGTGCGCGCGGTCTTTTGTATTGGCAGGGTAACGTGTCTTGTGACACGTGTGCTGGATGGGTGTGGTGTGGGTGTATACTAGCCGTGAGGGAGTGGCTGTGGCGTACTGACAACTAGGGTGTGACCAGCAGATCAGTGTAATGAAAATCTGGGCCATGTGGCATTGTTGTCTTTCCCTGTAAGCGTAAGCGGAGTGGGCTAGCCTGGCGTATGCCAGTCCTGCGTGAGGCTGTGAAGAATGACTCCGGAGCTATGGGCGTGGCTCCGTCCTGGTCTGTATGAGGAATCAACTGATGCGGGTGTCCCTGTTGTAGTGCTGACGTCACCCGGGTCGCAAGCGCCAATGTGTCACTCTGTGAGCCAAGTCCCACAACATGGCCAACATGGAAGATACGGGGAATCACTGACCCTACATTCATCCATAGTTCCACACATGAAAGATGGTGGACATGACACATCTGTGTGGATATGAATGTTTATTTCACATTCAGTGGAGTGTTGCAGCTGTAGCAATACAGGGCCATGGAAAGTTTAAGTTTCAGTTTTTGGCACATGGAGGGCAGCCAATTAGAGCCAAGCTTGTGTTCGGGGTTAGGCTGCGCCAACATATGTACTTATAGAATTAATCCGCAAATCCCCAAGCACTTATAAATTCACTTTACACTCTCCTTGCAGTACTGTAATGATCCAGTCTCTATGTACGTACTTGTACAATGACCGAGAGAAGGTTACATAACCGAAGTTTTCCCCACTGCCAGAGTAACATGGTTGCATACGCTGTCTACAGCACAATGTAATGTGGTAGGGCCCAGGGGCGGCATCTTGCATACATAATGAACACACGGACACAGATAGATAGTGGAACTGGGTACGGGCACGTGCGCTCAACTCATTTTTATTACCAGGGTCGCATGTCCCGTGACGTGTGTGCTGGATGCGTGTGGGGTGAGTGTAAGCCAGCCCTCCGGGAATGGTTGGTGCTGGCAACAAGTACAACAGTAATCATTGGATCAGACACATAGATTCAATCATAAAGGGTCAATAATTTGTGCTGCACTAAGGTAGGGGCAACAGATGTGAAATAATACACAGAAGATTGTATCGTAAAGGGTCCATGACTAGTGGTACACTGAGGTAGGGGCAGCAGATGTGAAATTATACACAAAACATTGTATCATAAAGGGTCCATGAGTTGTGCTGCACTGAGATAGGGGCATCAGAAACATTCAGCGTGTGCGCAGCCAGCGATGATGCGTGGTGCGGGCGAGCCGCACTGGGAGCAATGTCTGTTGCCTACTGGACTGAGTCATCTGCAATCGCGACTCAATGTGAATTGTGAGCCCTGCTATCCGCAGTGTAGATCGAAGGCAGTAGTCAGCACAGACATCGAAGAATGCTTTTAGTCACTACCTGTTTACAAAATTCGAGGACATAGAGTACAATTCTGTCTGCAATAAATAAATCATGTCTCAATTTAAATTGTGAGCTCTGCTAACCGCAGTGTAGGTGTATGGAACAAAAGATGAAACATTTATGGAATACACTGTCGAAATATGTAGGTTTCAGGGACGTTATAGTTAGTTGCCTACTGGACTCTGAAATTAATGAATGAAGACTGAATTTGAATTGTGAGCCCTGCTGAGTACAGTGTAGGCCGGAGGCAGCGGTCAGGAAGGGCATAGAGCCACGTGGCGTTGACTTGAGCTGCATACAGTTAGTGGTAGGTGTGGCGCTCAGCGTGTGCGCAGCCAGCGATGATGTAATGTCTCTTGCCTACTGGACTGCATCATCTGCAATTGAGACTCGATCTGAATTGTGAGCCCTGCTGACCGCAGTGTAGGCCGGAGGCAGTGGTCAGGAAGAGTCCACAGCCACGTGGCATTCACTTGAGCTGCATAGAGTTAGTGGTAGGTGTGGCACTCAGCATGTGCGCAGCCAGCGATGATGCAATGTGTCTTGCCTACTGGACTGCGTCATCTGCAATCGCGACTCGATCTGAATTGTGAGCCCTGCTGACCGCAGTGTAAATCGAAGGCAGTAGTCAGCACAGATATCAAGGAATGCTTTTTGTCACTTCCTCTTGACAAAATTCGAGGACATAGAGTACAATTCTGTCTGCAATTAATAAATCAAGACTGAATTCAAATTGTGAGCTCTGCTGTCCGCAGTGTAGACTGCCATTCAGTGTTCCTTTGGACTTGCAAGATGAATTTGGTCATTGTACTAAAGCTATAACTGATATAAAACAAGTTCTTGAAGCAAGGATACTAAAAGGATATTATGTAGGTTTTAGGGACGTAATACTTAGTTGCCTACTGGACTCTGCAATTAATGAATCAAGAGTCAATTTTAAATGTGAGCCCTGATGACCGCAGTGTAGGCCGGAGGCAGCGGTCAGCAAGGGCCCACAGCCACGTGGCGTTGAGTTGAGCTGTACAGTTAGTGTCACCTGAAGCAACCAGCGTGTGTGGAGCCTGCGATGATGCGTGGTCCTGGCGGGCCGCACTGGTAGCAATGTCTTTTGCCTAGTGGACTGCGTCATCTGCAATCGGGACTTGATCTGAATTGTGAGCCCTGCTGTCCGCAGTGTAGATCGAAGGCAGTAGTCTGTACAGACATAAGTCTGTGGTGCTCTGCTGCTGGGTTCGCAGGGGGCCTGTGTCGAGGAGGCCGGCAGTCACGGCGTAGGCCTCGTGGCAGGGTGAGGGCTGCCGCCCTGGCAGACGTTTTGGCCTTCCCACAAGTGAACCACGCCCAGAGCCCCAGCCTATTTATTCATACTCCTACGCTGTAGTGGGGTATGTTGGACCAGCCCACTCCGCTTCCGCTTCCAGGGGGGGACAACACAGCTACATGACCGAGATCTTCCCCACTGCCTGAGGTAACATGGTTGCGTCTATTGTCCACAACACTACAAGTACCAGCAGTATATGTCCACATGGAGAGGTTTGTGCTCTGCATAGTGAGGTCTATCCACCACATCACCGCTACACTTGGTATTGTGTGCATTTTTATTGATGGGTGACTTGCGTCCTTCACACATACTTGGTTGCCACATCTCCCAACATTCAGCTATTGTGTGACTGAGGGACCATGCCGTTTTTGGAGGGTCCGCGGTCCTGTTCTGCGCTGCCTCGGTGGTAGTAGGGAGGGGGGTGGTCCGGGGGGAGGTCCTGAGGGTAATGGCAGTGGGTGTTGTCGCCTTCTTGGGTGTCGGAGCTGCATGGTCAGTAGCTCTATGACATGTGTTGGTCTTTAGATGTGGTTATGGGCTGGGCTCCCTTTCACACTGTAGGTAGTCGTCCTGCTTTACACCAGTAAAAGGCAGATGATAAATTCTTACTGCTAACGCAGCTTATCGCCTGTTTTTGGATCGCACCCCAGATTTGGCTGCTCGTTGAAAATATCGGGAAGTGGTGTTTTCGTGTTATTTTTGCACGGGAACGCCAACTCTGCATATTACTAGCGTTAGTTGTGGCTCTCATTTGTGGCGAATTTTTTTGCGGAAGCTATTGTTGGAAAACTGGCGATATCGGCTGTTTTCACTAGGTTGAGAATGGAATGATAATTTAAAATCACTGAAAAAACCATAGGTTTAATGAACATTATAATTATAAATTAGCATTTAAAAAACGTTTGAAATTCACTGAAAAAACCAATAGGTTTCAGGCAAAACCACAGAAATTCCACCGTTATAGTTAGTTCAGTTATCTATAACTCGCGCCCCCGCAATGCACTGCTCATGACGTCACATATTACATCATTCATGGCATGGTCAGTGACATCACTGATGATATCACTGATGACATCTCAAATGACATCACTGATGACATCACTGATGACATCATCCACGTGATAATCTGATGCACCTCATCACACCCTAATATAACCTTTAATACACCCACTGTAAAATACACACAACCATTTTCGAAACCATCCACACCCCAATACCAGTTACTACATACTCACTCACTGATTCCTAGATCTGCACACACATCCACTCATTCACGTATACAATCACTTATACATGCAGTCACTTATCAATACAACACTATCATATGCACTCATACACCTATTCAGACACTCACACACCGCCACTCATCCATGGAGTTACTCACACACCTAGTCAGTCATGCAAAGAATCAATCACACTCCCATTTACTCACCTAAACAGTTATACACACACCACATCACTAATTCATACAGACAGTAACGCATAGTTACTCTCTTATGTAATCACTGAAACAAGTACAGACTCATCCATACATGCCACTCTCACAATCACATAGTCTCACATATAGTTATTTATATACACCATCACTCACATATACTTCCTTTTACATATGTAGTTACTCACATATGTACCACTGAGACATCCATTCACTCACCAACACACCCATACACACACTTAGCCACTCATACAGCCCTTCACAGATGCACTCTTGAACCCATACACCCAGTGAATCACCTACTCACACATCTATGCACAGAGTCACACACCTCCAACCCACCCACACACACACTCAGTCCCTCATACAAATACTCAAGCAAACAATCAATACCCATATAGACACTAATGTAGCTACTGACCAACCCATGTAGCAGCTTACACAACAACAGACAGACTGATACAGACATTCACACAGTTTAGTCACTAAACCATGCATTCAGTAAGACACATTTAATCAGTCACTTATACAATCAGTTACATACCTCCTAAATCCTCCATCCAGACACTTATACACCCACTCATTCTTCAATACACCTTGCCATATATATAAAACATATTTAAACTTTACAGAAACACACAGTCACTGGATGATGTCATCAGTGATGTCATTTGAGATGTCATCAGTGATGTCATCAGTGATGTAACTGACCATGCCATGAATGATGTAATGTGTGACGTCATGAGCAGTGCATTGCAGGGGCGCAAGTTATAGTTAACTGAACTAACTATAACGGTGGAATTTCAATGGTTTTGTACGAGTGAAATGTCCACCTAACTATAACGTCCCTGAAACCTATGGTTTTTTCAGTGAATATATATATATATATATATATATATATATATATATATATATATATATATATTATCTACTGGCGGTCGCCAGTAGATAGTTATAGTTAGGACCTATTTTCCATAGGAAATCCGCGACATTCTATTTGAAATAACTCTTGCGTCGGTTGACGAATCTTCGCGAAATTTTCAAACTTTATGGCTCGCTCCGGTCCGCTCCTACCCTGAAAGTCTCAGGGTGATTCGTCAAGCGGGGGCCGAGAAAAAAGGGGGGTCCCAAAACGTGTTTTCGCCATTCATTTTCCCATAGGAAACTTTAGACACGGCTACAGCCCGAACTGCTGAACGGAATTACACCAAATTTGGCAAATAGGTAGTTCTTGGTTCAGAAAGAACCCTTTTTGTTAAATGGTGTAAATCCGTTCAGTAGTTGCGGAGAAATTAAAAAAATAAGAGTCAAAAAATCAATTTCCCATAGGAAACTTTATGCAAGGCTACAGTCCGAACTGCTGAACGGAATTACACCAAATTTGGCAAAGAGGTAGTTCTTGGTCCAAAAAGAACCCTTTTGTTAAATGGTGTAAATCCGTTCAGTAGTTGCTGAGAAAATCAAAAGTAAAAACACATATATATCTGGGCGGAGCCTAACCACACATGTCATCGTGAGATCTGATTGGCTGTCAGCACTTCATCCTGGAATTGCTGGCAGCCATCTTGGGACCAATATAAATGATAGTACCCCATTGAAATGCATTGTAGTGAATCGAAGATTTTGAGGGTTACCAAAAGGAGAACTATAAAGGGTGATAACAGACTTTAGTTACATTAGAATTCATTTGTTGATGGTACCATACTAATTTCAGGAATTGTGGTGTGTTCTAAGGTGATTTTACCCTGTGAAAAACCTTCTGCTGGGATATCATGAATCATGTTTGAGAGAAAACTATTTTCACATGCTTGTCCCATACAGTTTTGGAAGGTGCCCCAGAAGCTAAAATGAGAGCATATTTTCTGTAAATTCACATTATCTTTCTCAGTCATGTGAGAATGAAGTCTGACATTCTCAGTAAAACATGTACATCCAACAAGGGCAGAGACTGTCAGTTGATTCCTTTGTGTTCTACTGCAGCTTCCCAGAGTGTTCTAAAGAACAACTAGAGTGCTAACAGCCTTACTTATGACAAAAGTATGGCACACCTGAAGCCATCTTGATTGGAATAAACTGGTAACACTTAAAACATTTAATTTAAAAAGGAACAAAATGATGGGGTTCATCTTGTCATAGAAATTATGGTTAGTGCTCTTGAAAGAAAAATTAGGACATGTTTCAAGTGTGATCTCAAATATCTTCCTGTTATATTTCAACAGGAGCAGCCTGTCAGTTGATGCCTTTGTGTTCTACTGCAGCTTCCCAGAGTGTTCTAAAGAACAACTAGAGCGCTAACAGTCTTACTTATGACAAAAGTATGGCACACCTGAAGCCATCTTGATTGGAATAAACTGGTAACACTTAAAACATTTAATTTAAAAAGGAACAAAATGATGGGGTTCATTTTGTCATAGAAATTATGGTTAGTGCTGTAGAAAGAAAAATTAGGACATGTTTCAAGTGTGATCTCAAATATCTTCCTGTTATATTTCAACAGGAGCAGCCTGTCAGTTGATGCCTTTGTGTTCTACTGCAGCTTCCCAGAGTGTTCTAAAGAACAACTAGAGCGCTAACAGTCTTACTTATGACAAAAGTATGGCACACCTGAAGCCATCTTGATTGGAATAAACTGGTAACACTTAAAACATTTAATTTAAAAAGGAACAAAATGAGGGGGTTCATTTTGCCATAGAAATTATGGTTAGTGCTGTAGAAAGAAAAATTAGGACATGTTTTAAGTGAGATCTCAAATATCTTCCTGTTATATTTCAACAGGAGCAGCCTGTCAGTTGATGCCTTTGTGTTCTACTGCAGCTTCCCAGAGTGTTCTAAAGAACAACTAGAGCGCTAACAGTCTTACTTATGACAAAAGTATGGCACACCTGAAACCATCTTGATTGGAATAAACTGGTAACACTTAAAACATTTAATTTAAAAAGGAACAAAATGATGGGGTTCATTTTGTCATAGAAATTATGGTTAGTGCTGTAGAAAGAAAAATTAGGACATGTTTCAAGTGTGATCTCAAATATCTTCCTGTTATATTTCAACAGGAGCAGCCTGTCAGTTGATGCCTTTGTGTTCTACTGCAGCTTTCCAGAGTGTTCTAAAGAACAACTAGAGCGCTAACAGTCTTACTTATGACAAAAGTATGGCACACCTGAAGCCATCTGGATTGGAATAAACTGGTAACACTTAAAACATTTAATTTAAAAAGGAACAAAATGAGGGGTTCATTTTGCCATAGAAATTATGGTTAGTGCTGTAGAAAGAAAAATTAGGACATGTTTTAAGTGAGATCTCAAATATCTTCCTGTTATATTTCAACAGGAGCAGCCTGTCAGTTGATGCCTTTGTGTTCTACTGCAGCTTCCCAGAGTGTTCTAAAGAACAACTAGAGCGTTAACAGTCTTACTTATGACAAAAGTATGGCACACCTGAAGCCATCTTGATTGGAATAAACTGGTAACACTTAAAACATTTAATTTAAAAAGGAACAAAATGATGGGGTTCATTTTGTCATAGAAATTATGGTTAGTGCTGTAGAAAGAAAAATTAGGACATGTTTCAAGTGTGATCTCAAATATCTTCCTGTTATATTTCAACAGGAGCAGCCTGTCAGTTGATGCCTTTGTGTTCTACTGCAGCTTCCCAGAGTGTTCTAAAGAACAACTAGAGCGCTAACAGTCTTACTTATGACAAAAGTATGGCACACCTGAAGCCATCTTGATTGGAATAAACTGGTAACACTTAAAACATTTAATTTAAAAAGGAACAAAATGAGGGGGTTCATTTTGCCATAGAAATTATGGTTAGTGCTGTAGAAAGAAAAATTAGGACATGTTTTAAGTGAGATCTCAAATATCTTCCTGTTATATTTCAACAGGAGCAGCCTGTCAGTTGATGCCTTTGTGTTCTACTGCAGCTTCCCAGAGTGTTCTAAAGAACAACTAGAGTGCTAACAGCCTTACTTATGACAAAAGTATGGCACACCTGAAGCCATCTTGATTGGAATAAACTGGTAACACTTAAAACATTTAATTTAAAAAGGAACAAAATGAGGGGGTTTATTTTGCCATAGAAATTATGGTTAGTGCTGCAAAAAGAAAATTTAGTGCATGTTTTAAGTGAGATCTCAAATCCTCTTCTATTTCATTAGAAAATTCTGACATGCAGACTGAAACAATCACTTTCAATACCAGCAGTAGATTTCCAGTTAACTCCTTGGTGAGCAGTAGCTTTACTACAGTGATCTAATGAACAACTAGAGTAATAACATTCTGAATTTATGGCAAATGTGTGACACATCTGAATGCCTTCTTGATGGAATCAAAGTAAAAACTGAAAGCATTTCCTACTGAGGAGACTGCAGTAAATGAGGAAATTAGGAAACTTCATAACAAAGAAGTCTTCCAAGATGGCCACCAGTGAAAAAGAGCCCAAACGTAGCACAAATATTACCCAGATGTAGCCCACATATAGCCCAATGACAAAAGTATGCAAAACACTTTTTATTTTTAGTTTTTTTGCAGTTTTATGTAGTGCAGACTGGTCAGGTATTGGAGCGTTGCATCTTAAAACATGACCCCCCACACTACAAAAACACCACTGCACTACCCTAAACCCTAAAACACTACCCCAGCACGACCCCCTACACTACACAAGCACCACTGCACTATCCTAAACCCTAAAACACTACCCCCAGCATGACCCCCTACACTACACAAACACCACTGCACTACCCTAAACCCAAAAACACTACCCCAACACCACTGCTCTAACCTAAATCCTAAAACACTACCCCCAGCACGACCCCCTACACTACCCAAACACCACTGCACTACCCTAAAACATGACCCCCTACACTACACAAACACCACTGCACTACCCTAAACCCTAAAACACTACCCCCAGCACGACCCCTACACTACACAAGCACCACTGCACTACCCTAAACCCTAAAACACTGCCCCCAGCACGACCCCCTACACTACACAAACATCACTGCACTACCTTAAACCCTAAAACACTACCCCCAGCACGACCCCCTACACTGCCCGAACACCACTGCACTGCCCTAAACCCTGAAACACATACCCTAGCACGACCCTCCAACACTGCCCGAACAACACTGCACTGCCCTAAACCCTGAAACACCACCCCCTTCACGACCCCCTACACTGCCCGAACACCACTGCACTGCCCTAAACCCTGAAACACCACCCCCAGCATGACCCCTACACTGCCCAAACACCACTGCACTGCCCTAAACCCTGAAACACTATCCCCAGCAAGACCTCCTACACTGCCCGAACACCACTGCACTGCCCTAAACCCTGAAACATCACCCCCAGCAAGACCCCCTACACTGCCCGAACACCACTGCCCTAAACCCTGAAACACCACCCCCAGCACGACCCCCTACACTGCCCGAACACCACTGCACTGCCCTAAACCCTGAAACACCACCCCCAGCACGACCCCCTACACTGCCCGAACACCACTGCACTGCCCTAAACCCTGAAACACCACCCCCTGCACGACCCCCTGCACTGCCCGAACACTACAGCACTGCCCTAAACCCTGAAACACCATCCCCAGCACGACCCCCTACACTGCACGAACACCACTGCACTGCCCTAAACCCTGAAACACTACCCCTAGCAAGACCCCGTACACTGCCCGAACACCACTGCACTGCCCTAAACCCTGAAACACCACCCCCAGCAAGACCCCCTACACTGCCCGAACACCACTGCCCTAAACCCTGAAACACCACCCCCAGCAAGACCCCTACACTGCCCGAATACCACTGCACTGCCCTAAACCCTGAAACACCAGCCCCAGCACAACCCCTACACTGCCCGAACACCACTGCACTGCCCTAAACCCTGAAACACCACCCCTGCACGACCCCCTACACTGCCCGAACACCACTGCACTGCCCTAAACCCTGAAACACCACCCCCAGCATGACCCCCTACACTGCCCGAACACCACTGCACTGCCCTAAACCCTGAAACACCACCCCCTGCACGATCCCCTACACTGCCCGAACACCACTGCACTGCCCTAAACCCTGAAACACCACCCCCAGCATGACCCCCTACACTGCACGAACACCACTGCACTGCCCTAAACCCCGAAACACTACACCCAGCAAGACCCCCTACACTGCCCGAACACCACTGCCCTAAACCCTGAAACACCACCCCCAGCAAGACCCCCTACACTGCCCGTACACCACTGCACTGCCCTAAACCCTGAAACACCACCCCCAGCATGACCCCCTACACTGCCCGAACACCACTGCACTGCCCTAAACCCTGAAACACCACCCCCAGCACGACCCCCTACACTGCCCGAACACCACTGCACTGCCCTAAACCATGAAACACCAGCCCCAGCACGACCCCCTACACTGCCCGAACACCACTGCACTGCCCTAAACCCTGAAACACCACCCCCAGCATGACCCCCTACACTGCCCGAACACCACTGCACTGCCCTAAACCCTGAAACACCAGCCCCAGCACAACCCCGTACACTGCCCGAACACCACTGCACTGCCCTAAACCCTGAAACACCAGCCCCAGCACGACCGCCTACACTGCCCGAAAACCACTGCACTGTCCTAAACCCAGAAACACCAGCCCCAGCAAGACCCCCTACACTGCCCGAACACCACTGCACTGCCCTAAACCCTGAAACACCACCCCCAGCAAGACCCCCTACACTGCCCGAACACCACTGCACTAAAGCCTGAAACACCAGCCCCAGCACGACCCCCTACACTGCCCGAACACCACTGCACTGCCCTAAACCCTGAAACACCACCCCAGCATGACCCCCTACACTGCCCGAACACCACTGCACTGCCCTAAACCCTGAAACACCAGCCCCAGCACAACCCCGTACACTGCCCGAACACCACTGCACTGCCCTAAACCCTGAAACACCAGCCCCAGCACGACCGCCTACACTGCCCGAAAACCACTGCACTGTCCTAAACCCTGAAACACCACCCCCTGCACGACCCCTACACTGCCCGAACACCACTGCACTGCCCTAAACCCTGAAACACCACCCCTGCACGACCTCCTACACTGCCGGAACACCACTGCACTGCCCTAAACCCTGAAACACCACCCCCAGCACGACCCCCTACACTACCCGAACACCACTGCACTGCCCTAAACCCTGAAACATCAACCCCAGCAAGACCCCCTACACTGCCTGAACACCACTGCCCTAAACCCTGAAACACCACCCCCTACACTGCACGAACACCACTGCACTGCCCTAAACCCTGAAACACCACCTCCAGCAAAACCCCCTACACTGCCTGAACACCATTGCTCTGCCCTAAATCCTGAAACACTAGCCCCAGCATGACCCCCTACACTGCCCAAACACCACTGCACTGCCCTAAACCCTGAAACACCACCCCCAGCACGACCCCCTACACTGCCTGAACACCACTGCACTGCCCTAAACCCTGAAACACCAGCCCCAGCAAGACCCCCTACACTGCCCGAACACCACTGCACTGCCCTAAACCCTGAAACACCACCCCCAGCAAGACCCCCTACACTGCCCGAACACCACTGCACTAAAGCCTGAAACACCAGCCCCAGCACGACCCCCTACACTGCCCGAACACCACTGCACTGCCCTAAACCCTGAAACACCACCCCCAGCATGACCCCCTACACTGCCCGAACACCACTGCACTGCCCTAAACCCTGAAACACCAGCCCCAGCACAACCCCGTACACTGCCCGAACACCACTGCACTGCCCTAAACCCTGAAACACCAGCCCCAGCACGACCGCCTACACTGCCCGAAAACCACTGCACTGTCCTAAACCCTGAAACACCACCCCCTGCACGACCCCCTACACTGCCCGAACACCACTGCACTGCCCTAAACCCTGAAACACCACCCCCTGCACGACCTCCTACACTGCCGGAACACCACTGCACTGCCCTAAACCCTGAAACACCACCCCCAGCACGACCCCCTACACTACCCGAACACCACTGCACTGCCCTAAACCCTGAAACATCAACCCCAGCAAGACCCCCTACACTGCCTGAACACCACTGCCCTAAACCCTGAAACACCACCCCCTACACTGCACGAACACCACTGCACTGCCCTAAACCCTGAAACACCACCTCCAGCAAAACCCCTACACTGCCTGAACACCATTGCTCTGCCCTAAATCCTGAAACACTAGCCCCAGCATGACCCCCTACACTGCCCAAACACCACTGCACTGCCCTAAACCCTGAAACACCACCCCCAGCACGACCCCCTACACTGCCTGAACACCACTGCACTGCCCTAAACCCTGAAACACCAGCCCCAGCAAGACCCCCTACACTGCCCGAACACCACTGCACTGCCCTAGACTCTGAAACACCAGCCCCAGCAAGACCCCTACACTGCCCGAACACCACTGCACTGCCCTAAACCCAGAAACACCAGCCCCAGCAGGACCCCTACACTGCCCGAACACCACTGCACTGCCCTAAACCCTGAAACACCAGCCCCAGCACGACCACCTACACTGCCCGAACACCACTGCACTGCCCTAAACCCTGAAACACCAGCCACAGCACAACCCCCTACACTGTCCGAACACCACTGCACTGCCCTAAACCCTGAAACACCAGCCCCAGCACGACCCCCTACACTGCCCGAACACCACTGTACTGCCCTAAACCCTGAAACACCAGCCCCAGCACGACCCCCTACACTGCCCGAACACCCCTCCACTGCCCTAAACCCTGAAACACCACCCCCTGCATGACCCCCTACACTGCCCGAACACCACTGCACTGCCCTAAACCCTGAAACACCACCCCCTGCAGCACCCCCTACACTGCCCGAACACCACTGCACTGCCCTAAACCCTGAAACACCACCCCCTGCACCGCCCCCTACACTGCCCGAACACCACTGCACTGCCCTAAACCCTGAAACACCACCCCCAGCACGACCCCCTTTACTGCTCGAACACCACTGCACTGCCCCAAACCCTGAAACACCACCCCCAGCATGACCCCCTACACTGCCCGAACACCACTGCCCTAAACCCTGAAACACCACCCCCTGCACGACCCCCTACACTGCCAGAACACCACTGCACTGCCCTAAACCCTGAAACACCACCCCCTACACTGCCCGAACACCACTGCACTGCCCTAAACCCTGAAACACCACCCCCAGCACGACCCCCTACACTGCCCGAACACCACTGCACTGCCCTAAACCCTAAAACACCACCCCCAGCATTACCCCCTACACTGCCCAAACACCACTGTACTGCCCTAAACCCTAGAACACTACCCCCAGCACGACCCCCTACACTACCCGAACACCACTGCACTACCCTAAACCCTAAAATACTACCCCCAGCACAACCCCCTACACTACCCGAACACGACTGCACTGCCCTAAACCCTCAAACACTCCCCCAGCACGACCCCCTACACTACCCGAACACCACTGCACTGCCCTAAACTCTAAAACACTCCCCCAGCATGACCCCTACACTACCCGAACACCACTGCACTGCCCTAAACCCTAAAACACTCCCTCCAGCACGACCCCCTACACTACCCAAACACCACTGCTCTGCCCTAAACCCTAAAACACTACCCCCCGCATGACCCCTACACTACCCAAACACCAATGCACTACCCTAATCCCTAAAACACTACCCCCCGCATGACCCCCTACACTACCCTAAACCCTAAAACACTACCCCCGCATGACTCCCTACACTACCCAAAGACCACTGCACTACCCTAAACCCTAAAACACGACCTCCTACACTACACAAACACCACTGCACTACCCTAAACCCTAAAACACTACCCCCTACACTACACAAACACCACTGCACTACCCTAAACCCTAAAACACTACCCCCAGCAGTACCCCTACACTACCCAAACACCACTGCACTAACCTAAACCCTAAAACACTACCCCCGGCAGTACCCCTACACTACCCAAACACCACTGCACTACCCTAAATCACTACCCCCAGAACGACCCCCTACACTACCCAAACACCACTGCACTACCCTAAACCCTAAAACACTACCCCCAGCACGACCCCCTACACTACCTAAACACCACTGCACTACCCTAAACCCTAAAACACTTCCCCCAGCACGACTCCCTACACTACCCAAACACCACTGCACTACCCTAAACCCTAAATCTACCCCCAGCATGACCCCCTACACTACACAAACACCACTGCACTACCCTAAAACACTACCCCCAGCACGACCCTCTTCACTACCTAAACACAACTGCACAATTTGTTACAGGCGTTGCAACGCAGGCCTGTGGTGCTTACTGGAAGTACCTAGTGGGCTAGTTGGGCCCCAGGGACCCTCAGGATTCAAGGTGACCTAATCCCCCAACTTAAAATGCACCACGGGGCGCGTTTGCACAGTGGTGAAGGGAGGGGGCGGGGCCTCAGGTGACATGTGCGCAAACACGCCCTGTGGTGCGTCTTAAGTTGGGGAATTAATTCCCTTTGAATCCTGAGGGACCCTGGGGGCCAACTAGCCCACCAGGTACCTTCAGTAAGCAGAACAGAGTTGCGTTGCAGAGAGGTGAAAAAGGTGCATGGCCTCGGAACGCCTCTCTGCAACTCAGCTCTGTGGTCCTAACTGTAGGTACCTGGGGGCTAGTTGGGCCCCAGGGACCCTCAGAATTCAAGGGGACTTAATCCCGCAGCTTAAAACGCGCCACGGGGTGCGTTTGCACACATGTCACCTCAGGCCCCCCTCCCTTCACCACTGTGCAAACGCGCCCTGTAGCGCATTTTAAGAGGTAGTTTTAATCCCCCTGCCCTATTATGTACTAGGGACTTGCAGAGGAGGTCATGCTAATCACAGGGGTACCCCAACGCACAGTGTTCCCTAGTGTATGTAGGTGTTTTCACTGTATTCTAAGTGTCTTTTAGAATAGCACTGGCTCTGGTTAGTCAGAGTCAGTTACCACCAGTACCCGTCTGAAAAAGTTGTGGGCACAGGATGATTTTGCAACAAGGCCTCTTTCTGCTCCTCTGTTGGTTCTTTCTGCACATCTTTTGCTTCTTTCTGTGCGTTTTTTCTTCTTTCTTCACATGTCCTACCTCTGTAGGCATAGTTAGAAACTAGCATTTAAAAAAACCTTTGAAATTCACTTAAAAATCATAGGTTTCAGGCACGTTATAGTTAGAAATTAGCATTTAAAAAACCTTTGAAATTCACTGAAAAAACCATAGGTTTCAGACACGTTATAGTTAGAAATTAGCATTTAAAAAACCTTTGAAATTCACTGAAAAAACCATAGGTTTTAGGGACAGTTATAGTTAGTTGGACATTTCACTCGTACAAAACCATAGAAATTCCCCCGTTATAGTTAGTTCAGCTAACTATAACTCGCGCTCACGCAATGCACTGCTGATGACGTCACATATTACATCACTCATGACATGGTCAGTGACATCACTGATGACATCTCAAATGACATCACTGATGACATCATCCATGTGATAATTTCATGCATCTTCTCACACCCTAATATAACTTTTGATACACCCACTCTAAATTACAGACTGCCATTCTCAAAACCATAGACACTCCAACACCAAAAACTACATACCCACTCACTGATTCTTAGGTCTACACACACATCCACTCACTCACCCGTACAGTCACTCATACTTAGTCACTCAGTACAGGACTATCATATGCACTCATACACCTATATAAACACTCACACACCGCCACTCATCCATAGAGGTACTCACACACCTAGTCAGTCATGCAAAAAACTTAATCACACACCCATTTACTCACCTATACAGTTATACACACACCAGCTCACTTACTCATACAAATACTACCACATTCTTACACTCTTATACAATCACTGATACAAATACACACTCATCCATACAGCCACTCTCACAATCACACACTCTCACTTATAGCCATTTATATACTCCAACACACATATATACTGCCTTTCACATATGTAGTTACTCACACATGTACCACTGAGATATACATTCAATCACTAACACACCCATACACACACTCACCCACCCATACAGTCCATCACAGATGCACTCTTGAAACCATGCACCCAGTGAATCACCAACTCACACATCTATGCACAGAGTCACACACACCCCACCCACACAAACACTCAGGCACCCATACAGATACTCAGACAATCAATCAATAACCCATGTAGACACTCATGTAGCTATTCAGAAAGCCATGCAGCCACTTACAAACCAACAGACAGACGGATACAGACATTCACACAGTTTAGTCACTAACCCATGCATTCAGTAAGATACATTTAATCACTCACTTGTAGAGTCAGTCACTCACGTACTAAATCATCCATTCAGACACTTATACACCCACTCATTCTTCAATACGCCTTTCCCTATATATATTAAACATATTTAAACTTTACAGAAACACACAGTCACTGGATGATGTCATCAGTAATGTCATTTGAGATGTCATCAGTGATGTCATCAGTGATGTCACTGACCATGTCATGAGTGATGTAATATGTGACGTCATCAGCAGTGCATTGCGGGCGCGAGTTATAGTTAGCTGAACTAACTATAACGGGGGAATTTCTATGGTTTTGTACGAGTGAAATGTCCAACTAACTATAACTGTCCCTAAAACCTATGGTTTTTTCAGTGAATATATATATATATATATATATATATATATATATATATATATATATATATAGCAAACACACAGTGACTCACTCGAGAAGCACTCGGGAAACGTGCAAGGTCACCAACCTAGAATAAAAAGATATTGACAAGTTCAGGAGCTGGTACATTATTGGCAGCCTTTCTTTTAGCCTGACGCGTTTCAAAAATTTCTTCCTCAGAGGCTCAAGAAGGTAGGTGCTATTTCTCCTCCCCCAGCAGCATTTATAACATGTCCCGCCCTTGATTAGGGCCATCGTCATTCTTTGGCATTCTGGGAGTTGGAGTTCTTAATCTTTCAACATTGTTATGCACAATTACTGCTTGAGATAAAGCCCAGATTGGGCCCCAGCCACTGATCAAAGTCATAATTCTGCAACGTTTCCCCGCATATGCGGAGGGTGAATCACTCCACGCGGCCCCCTCTGGATACTGGGGTGGTGCATCCTCAGCGGCTGAGCGGCCGCTTATCAATGGCAAAGACACGGTGACTCACTCGAGAAGCACTCGGGAAACGTGCAAGGTCACCAACCTAGAATAAAAAGATATTGACAAGTTCAGGAGCTAGTATATTATTGGCAGCCTTTCTTTTAGCCTGACGCGTTTCAAAAATTTCTTCTTCAGAGGCTCAAGAAGGTAGGTGCTATTTCTCCTCCCCCAGCAGCATTTATAACATGTCCCGCCCTTGATTAGGGCCATCGTCATTCTTTGGCATTCTGGGAGTTGGCGTTCTTAATCTTTCAACATTGTTATGCACAATTACTGCTTGCGATAAAGCCCAGATTGGGCCCCAGCCACTGATCAAAGTCATAATTCTGCAACGTTTACCCGCATATGCGGAGGGTGAATAACTCCACGCGGCCCCCTCTGGATACTGGGGTGGGGCATCATCAGCGGCTGAGCGGCCGCTTATCAATGGCAAACACACGGTGACTAACTCGAGAAGCACTCGGGAAACGTGCAAGGTCACCAACCTAGAATAAAAAGATATTGACAAGTTCAGGAGCTGGTACATTATTGGCAGCCTTTCTATTAGCCTGACGCGTTTCAAAAATTTCTTCCTCAGAGGCTCAAGAAGGTAGGTGCTATTTCTCCACCCCCAGCTGCATTTATAACATGTCCTGCCCTTGATTAGGGCCATCGTCATTCTTTGGCATTCTGGGAGTTGGAGTTCTTAATCTTTCAACATTGTTATGCACAATTACTGCTTGCGATAAAGCCCAGATTGGGCCCCAGCCACTGATCAAAGTCATAATTCTGCAACGTTTCCCCGCATATGCGGAGGGTGAATCACTACACGCGGCCCCCTCTGGATACTGGGGTGGTGCATCCTCAGCGTCTCAGCGGCCGCTTATCAATGGCAAACACACGGTGACTCACTCGAGAAGCACTCAGGAAACGTGCAAGGTCACCAACCTAGAATAAAAAGATATTAACAAGTTAAGCAGCTGGTACATTATTGGCAGCCTTTCTTTTAGGCTGACGCGTTTCAAAAATTTCTTCCTCAGAGGCTCAAGAAGGTAGGTGCTATTTCTCCTCCCTCAGCAGCTTTTATAACATGTCCCGCCCTTGATTAGGACCATCGTCATTCTGTGGCATTCTGGGAGTTGGAGTTCTTAATCTTTCAACATTGTTATGCACAATTACTGCTTGCGATAAAGCCCAGATTGGGCCCCAGCCACTGATCAAAGTCATAATTCTGCAACGTTTCCCCGCATATGCGGAGGGTGAATCACTCCACCCGGCCCCCTCTGGATACTGGGGTGGTGCATCCTCAGCGGCTGAGCGGCCGCTTATCAAGGGCAAACACACGGTGACTCACTCGAGAAGCACTCGGGAAACGTGCAAGGTCACCAACCTAGAATAAAAAGATATTGACAAGTTCAGGAGCTGGTACATTATTGGCAACCTTTCTTTTAGCCTGACGCGTTTCAAAAATTTCTTCCTCAGAGGCTCAAGAAGGTAGGTGCTATTTCTCCTCCCCCAGCAGCATTTATAACATGTCCCGCCCTTGATTAGGGCCATCGTCATTCTTTGGCATTCTGGGAGTTGGAGTTCTTAATCTTTCAACATTGTTATGCACAATTACTGCTTGTGATAAAGCCCAGATTGGGCCCCAGCCACTGATCAAAGTCATAATTCTGCAACGTTTCCCCGCATATGGGGAGGGTGAATCACTCCACGCGGCCCCCTTTGGATACTGGGGTGGTGCATCCTCAGCGCCTGAGCAGCCGCTTATCAATGGCAAACACACGGTGACTCACTCGAGAAGCACTCGGGAAACGTGCAAGGTCACCAACCTAGAATAAAAAGATATTGACAAGTTCAGGAGCTGGTACATTATTGGCAGCCTTTCTTTTAGCCTGACGCGTTTCAAAAATGTCTTCCTCGGAGGCTCAAGAAGGTAGGTGCTATTTCTCCTCCCCCAGCAGCATTTATAACATGTCCCGCCCTTGATTAGGGCCATCGTCATTCTTTGGCATTCTGGGAGTTGGAGTTCTTAATCTTTCAACATTGTTATGCACAATTACTGCTTGCGATAAGGCCCAGATTGGGCCCCAGCCACTGATCAAAGTCATAATTCTGCAACGTTTCCCCGCATATGCGGAGGGTGAATCACTCCACGTGGCACCCTCTGGATACTGGGGTGGTGCATCCTCAGCGGCTGAGCGGCCGCTTATCAATGGCAAACACACGGTGACTTACTCGAGAAGCACTCGGGAAACGTGCAAGGTCACCAACCTAGAATAAAAAGATATTGACAAGTTCAGGAGCTGGTACATTATTGGCAGCCTTTCTTTTAGCCTGACGCGTTTTAAAAATTTCTTCCTCAGAGGCTCAAGAAGGTAGGTGCTATTTCTCCTCCGCCAGCAGCATTTATAACATGTCCCACCCTTGATTAGGGCCATCGTCATTCTTTGGCATTCTGGGAGTTGGAGTTCTTAATCTTTCAACATTGTTATGCAGAATTACTGCTTGTGATAAAGCCCAGATTGGGCCCCAGCCACTGATCAAAGTCATAATTCTGCAACGTTTCCCCGCATATGCGGAGGGTGAATCACTCCACGCGGCCCCCTCTGGATACTGGGGTGGTGCATCCTCAGCGGCTGAGCAGCCGCTTATCAATGGCAAATACACGGTGACTCACTCGAGAAGCACTCGGGAAACGTGCAAGGTCACCAACCTAGAATAAAAAGATAATGACAAGTTCAGGAGCTGGTACATTATTGGCAGCCTTTCTTTTAGCCTGACGCGTTTCAAAAATTTCTTCCTCAGAGGCTCAAGAAGGTAGGTGCTATTTCTCCTCCCCCAGCAGCATTTATAACATGTCCCGCCCTTGATTAGGACCATCGTCATTCTTTGGCATTCTGGGAGTTGGAGTTCTTAATCTTTCAACATTGTTATGCACAATTACTGCTTGCGATAAAGCCCAGATTGGGCCCCAGCCACTGATCAAAGTCATAATTCTGCAATGTTTCCCCGCATATGCGGAGGGTAAATCACTCCACGCGGCCCCCTTTGGATACTGGGTTGGTGCATCCTCAGCGGCTGAGCGGCCGCTTATCAATGGCAAACACACGGTGACTCACTCGAGAAGCACTCGGGAAATGTGCAAGGTCACCAACCTAGAATAAAAAGATATTGACAAGTTCAGGAGCTGGTACATTATTGGCAGCCTTTCTTTTAGCCTGACGCGTTTCAAAAATTTCTTCCTCAGAGGCTCAAGAAGGTAAGTGCTATTTCTCCTCCCCCAGCAGCATTTATAACATGTCCCGCCCTTGATTAGGGCCATCGTCATTCTTTGGCATTCTGGGAGTTGGAGTTCTTAATCTTTCAACATTGTTATGCACAATTACTGCTTGCGATAAAGCCCAGATTGGGCCCCAGTCACTGATCAAAGTCATAATTTTGCAACGTTTCCCCGCATATGCGGAGGGTGAATCACTCCACGCGGCCCCCTCTGGATACTGGGGTGGTGCATCTTCAGCGGCTGAGTGGCCGCTTATCAATGGCAAACACACGGTGACTCACTCGAGAAGCACTCGGGAAACGTGCAATTTCACCAACCTAGAATAAAAAGATATTGACAAGTTCAGGAGCTGGTACATTATTGGCAGCCTTTCTTTTAGCCTGACGCGTTTCAAAACTTTCTTCCTCAGAAGCTCAAGAAGGTAGGTGCTATTTCTCCTCCCCCAGCAGCATTTATAACATGTCCCGCCCTTGATTAGGGCCATCGTCATTCTTTGTCATTCTTGGAGTTGGAGTTCTTAATCTTTCAACATTGTTATGCACAATTACTGCTTGCGATAAACCCCAGATTGGGCCCCAGCCACTGATCAAAGTCATAATTCTGCAACGTTTCCCCGCATATGCGGAGGGTGAATAACTCCACACGGCCCCCTCTGGATACTGGGGTGGTGCATCCTCAGCGGCTGAGCGGCCGCTTATCAAAGGCAAACACACGGTGACTCACTCGAGATGCACTCGGGAAACGTGCAAGGTCACCAACCTAGAATAATAAGATATTGACAAGTTCAGGAGCTGGTACATTATTGGCAGCCTTTCTTTTAGCCTGACGCGTTTCAAAAATTTCTTCCTCAGAGGCTCAAGAAGGTAGGTGCTATTTCTCCTCCCCCAGCTACATTTTTAACATGTCCCGCCCTTGATTAGGGCCATCGTCATTCTTTGGCATTCTGGGAGTTGGAGTTCTTAATCTTTCAACATTGTTATGCACAATTACTGCTTGCGATAAAGCCCAGATTGGGCCCCAGCCACTGATCAAAGTCATAATTCTGCAACGTTTCCCCGCACATGCGGAGGGTGAATCACTCCACGTGGCCCCCTCTGGATACTGGGGTGGTGCATCCTCAGCGGCTGAGCGGCCGCTTATCAATGGCAAACACACGGTGACTCACTCGAGAAGCACTCGGGAAACGTGCAAGGTCACCAACCTAGAATAAAAAGATATTGACAAGTTCAGGAGCTGGTACATTATTGGCAGCCTTTCTTTTAGCCTGACGCGTTTTAAAAATGTCTTCCTCAGAGGCTCAAGAAGGTAGGTGCTATTTCTCCTCCGCCAGCAGCATTTATAACATGTCCCGCCCTTGATTAGGGCCATCGTCATTCTTTGGCATTCTGGGAGTTGGAGTTCTTAATCTTTCAACATTGTTATGCAGAATTACTGCTTGTGATAAAGCCCAGATTGGGCCCCAGCCACTGATCAAAGTCATAATTCTGCAACGTTTCCCCGCATATGCGGAGGGTGAATCACTCCACGCGGCCCCCTCTGGATACTGGGGTGGTGCATCCTCAGCGGCTGAGCGGCCGCTTATCAATGGCAAACACATGCTGACTCACTCGAGAAGCACTCGGGAAACGTGCAAGGTCACCAACCTAGAATAAAAAGATAATGACAAGTTCAGGAGCTGGTACATTATTGGCTGCCTTTCTTTTAGCCTGACGCGTTTCAAAAATTTCTTCCTCAGAGGCTCAAGAAGGTAGGTGCTATTTCTCCTCCCCCAGCAGCATTTATAACATGTCCCGCCCTTGATTAGGGCCATCGTCATTCTTTGGCATTCTGGGAGTTGGAGTTCTTAATCTTTCAACATTGTTATGCACAATTACTTCTTGCGATAAAGCTGAGATTGGGCCCCAGCCACTGATCAAAGTCATAATTCTGCAATGATTCCCCGCATATGCGGAGGGTAAATCACTCCACGCGGCCCCCTTTGGATACTGGGGTGGTGCATCCTCAGCGGCTGAGCGGCCGCTTATCAATGGCAAA
Organism: Calotriton arnoldi; assembly: GCA_963921515.1. Classification (NCBI taxonomy): domain Eukaryota; kingdom Metazoa; phylum Chordata; class Amphibia; order Caudata; family Salamandridae; genus Calotriton; species Calotriton arnoldi. The sequence goes on along the minus strand of CAWUFW010000209.1, from coordinate 5,084,701 downwards.
CACATGGTGACTCACTCGAGAAGCACTCGGGAAATGTGCAAGGTCACCAAACTAGAATAAAAAGATATTGACAAGTTCAGAAGCTGGTACATTATTGGCAGCCTTTCTTTTAGCCTGACGCTTTTCAAAAATTTCTTCCTCAGAGGCTCAAGAAGGTAGGTGCTATTTCTCCTCCCCCAGCAGCATTTATAACATGTCCCGCCCTTGATTAGGGCCATCGTCATTCTTTGGCATTCTGGGAGTTGGAGTTCTTAATCTTTCAACACTGTTATGCACAATTACTGCTTGCGATTAAGCCGAGATTGGGCCCCAGCCACTGATCAAAGTCATAATTTTGCAACGTTTCCCCGCATATGCGGAGGGTGAATCACTCCACGCGGCCCCCTCTGGATACTGGGGTGGTGCATCTTCAGCGGCTGAGTGGCCGCTTATCAATGGCAAACACACGGTGACTCACTCGAGAAGCACTCGGGAAACTTGCAATTTCACCAACCTAGAATAAAAAGATATTGACAAGTTCAGGAGCTGGTACATTATTGGCAGCCTTTCTTTTAGCCTGACGAGTTTCAAAAATGTCTTCCTCAGAGGCTCAAGAAGGTAGGTGCTATTTCTCCTCCCCCAGCAGCATTTATAACATGTCCCGCCCTTGATTAGGGCCATCGTCATTCTTTGGCATTCTGGGAGTTGGAGTTCTTAATCTTTCAACATTGTTATGCACAATTACTGCTTGCGATAAAGCCCAGATTGGGCCCCAGCCACTGATCAAAGTCATAATTCTGCAATGTTTCCCCGCATATGCGGAGGATAAATCACTCCACGCGGCCCCCTTTGGATACTGGGGTGGTGCATCCTCAGCGGCTGATCGGCCGCTTATCAATGGCAAACACACGGTGACTCACTCGAGAAGCCATCGTCATTCTTTGGCATTCTGGGAGTTGGAGTTCTTAATCTTTCAACATTGTTATGCAAAATTACTGCTTGCGATAAAGCCCAGATTGGGCCCCAGTCACTCATCAAAGTCATAATTTTGCAACGTTTCCCCGCATATGCGGAAGGTGAATCACTCCACGCGGCCCCCTCTGGATACTGGGGTGGTGCATCTTCAGCGGCTGAGTGGCCGCTTATCAATGGCAAACACACGGTGACTCACTCGAGAAGCACTCGGGAAACGTGCAATTTCACCAACCTAGAATAAAAAGATATTGACAAGTTCAGGAGCTGGTACATTATTGGCAGCCTTTCTTTTAGCCTGACGCGTTTCAAAAATTTCTTCCTCAGAGGCTCAAGAAGGTAGGTGCTATTTCTCCTCCCCCAGCAGCATTTATAACATGTCCCGCCCTTGATTAGGGCCATCGTCATTCTTTGGCATTCTGGGAGTTGGAATTCTTAATCTTTCAACATTGTTATGCACAATTACTGCTTGCGATAAAGCCCAGATTGGGCCCCTGCGGAAGAAATTTTTGAAACGCGTCAGGCTAAAAGAAAGGCTGCCAATAATGTACCAGCTCTTGAAGTTGTCAATATCTTTTTATTCTAGGTTGGTGACCTTGCACGTTTCCCGAGTGCTTCTCGAGTGAGTCACTGTGTGTTTGCCATTGATAAGCGGCCGCTTAGCCGCTGAGGATGCACCACCCCAGTATCCAGAGGGGGCCGCGTGGAGTTATTCACCCTCCACATATGCAGGGAAACGTTGCAGAATTATGTCTTTGATCAGTGGCTGGGGCCCAATCTGGGCTTTATCGCAAGCAGTAATTGTGCATAACAATGTTGAAAGATTAAGAACTCCAACTCCCAGAATGCCAAAGAATGACGATGGCCCTAATCAAGGGCGGGACATGTTATAAATGCTGCTGGGGGAGGAGAAATAGCACCTACCTTCTTGAGCCTCTGAGGAAGAAATTTTTGAAACGTGTCAGGCTAAATGAAAGGCTGGCAATAATGTACCAGCTCCTGAACTTGTCAATATCTTTTTATTCTAGGTTGGTGACCTTGCACGTTTCCCGAGTGCTTCTCGAGTGAGTCACCGTGTGTCTGCCATTGATAAGCGGCCGCTCAGCCGCTGAGGATGCACCACCCCAGTATCCAGAGGGGGCCGCGTGGAGTGATTCACCCTCCGCATATGCGGGGAAACGTTGCAGAATTATGACTTTGATCAGTGGCTGGGGCCCAATCTGAGCTTTATCTCAAGCAGTAATTGTGCATAACAATGTTGAAAGATTAAGAACTCCAACTCCCAGAATGCCAAAGAATTGACGATGGCACTAATCAAGGGCGGGACATGTTATAAATGCTGCTGGGGGAGGAGAAATAGCACCTACCTTCTTGAGCCTCTGAGGAAGAAATTTTTGAAACGCGTCAGGCTAAAAGAAAGGCTGCCAATAATGTACCAACTCCTGAACTTGTCAATATCTTTTTATTCTAGGTTGGTGACCTTACACGTTTCCCGAGTGCTTCTCGAGTGAGTCACCGTGTGTTTGCCATTGATAAGCGGCCGCTCAGCCGCTGAAGATGCACCACCCCAGTATCCAGAGGGGGCCGCGTGGAGTGATTCACCCTCCGCATATGCGGGGAAACGTTGCAGAATTATGACTTTGATCAGTGGCTGGGGCCCAATCTGGGCTTTATCGCAAGCAGTAATTGTGCATAACAATGTTGAAAGATTAAGAATTCCAACTCCCAGAATGCCAAAGAATGCCGATGGCCCTAATCAAGGGCGGGACATGTTATAAATGCTGCTGGGGGAGGAGAAATAGCACCTACCTTCTTGAGCCTCTGAGGAAGAAATTTTTGAAACGTGTCAGGCTAAAAGAAAGGCTGCCAATAATGTACCAGCTCCTGAACTTGTCAATATCTTTTTATTCTAGGTTGGTGACCTTGCACGTTTCCTGAGTGCTTCTCGAGTGAGTCACCGTGTGTTTACCATTGATAAGCGGCCGCTCAGCCGCTGAGGATGCACCACCCCAGTATCCAGAGGGGGCCGCCTGGAGTGATTCACCCTGCGCATATGCGGGGAAACGTTGCAGAATTATGACTTTGATCAGTTGCTGGGGCCCAATCTGGGCTTTATCGCAAGAAGTAATTGTGCATAACAATGTTGAAAGATTAAGAAATCCTACTCCCAGAATGCCAAAGAATGACGATGGCCCTAATCAAGGGCGGGACATGTTATAAATGCTACTGGGGGAGGAGAAATAGCACCTACCTTCTTGAGCCTCTGAGGAAGACATTTTTGAAACGTGTCAGGCTAAAAGAAAGGCTGCCAATAATGTACCAGCTCCTGAACTTGTCAATATCTTTTTATTCTAGGTTGGTGACCTTGCACGTTTCCCGAGTGCTTCTCGAGTGAGTCACTGTGTGTTTACCATTGATAAGCGGCCGCTCAGCCGCTGAGGATGTACCACCCCAGTATCCAGAGTGGGCCGCCTGGAGTGATTCACCCTCCGCATATGCGGGGAAACGTTGCAGAATTATGACTTTGATCAGTGGCTGGGGCCCAATCTGGGCTTTATTGCAAGCAGTAATTGTGCATAACAATGTTGAAAGATTAAGAACTCCAACTCCCAGAATGCCAAAGAATGACGATGGCCCTAATCAAGGGCGGGACATGTTATAAATGCTGCTGGGTGAGGAGAAATAGCACCTACCTTCTTGAGCCTCTGAGGAAATAATTTTTGAAACGTGTCAGGCTAAAAGAAAGGCTGCCAATAATGTACCAGCTCCTGAACATGTCAATATATTTTTATTCTAGGTTGGTGACCTTGCACGTTTCCCGAGTGCTTCTCGAGTGAGTCACTGTGTGTTTGCCATTGATAAGCGGCCGCTCAGCCGCTGAGGATGCACCACCCCAGTATCCAGAGGGGTCCGCGTGGAGTGATTCACCCTCCGCATATGCGGGGAAACGTTGCAGAATTATGACTTTGATCAGTGGCTGGGGCCCAATCTGGGCTTTATCGCAAGCAGTGATTGTGCATAACAATGTTGAAAGATTAAGAACTCCAACTCCCAGAATGCCAGAGAATTGACGATGGCCCTAATCAAGGGCGGGACATGTTATAAATGCTGCTGGGGGAGGAGAAATAGCACCTACCTTCTTGAGCCTCTGAGGAAGAAATTTTTGAAACGCGTCAGGCTAAAAGAAAGGCTGCCAATAATGTACCAACTCCTGAACTTGTCAATATCTTTTTATTCTAGGTTGGTGACCTTACACGTTTCCCGAGTGCTTCTCGAGTGAGTCACCGTGTGTTTGCCATTGATAAGCGGCCGCTCAGCCGATGAAGATGCACCACCCCAGTATCCAGAGGGGGCCGCGTGGAGTGATTCACCCTCCGCATATGCGGGGAAACGTTGCAGAATTATGACTTTGATCAGTGGCTGGGGCCCAATCTGGGCTTTATCGCAAGCAGTAATTGTGCATAACAATGTTGAAAGATTAAGAATTCCAACTCCCAGAATGCCAAAGAATGCCGATGGCCCTAATCAAGGGCGGGACATGTTATAAATGCTGCTGGGGGAGGAGAAATAGCACCTACCTTCTTGAGCCTCTGAGGAAGAAATTTTTGAAACGTGTAAGGCTAAAAGAAAGGCTGCCAATAATGTACCAGCTCCTGAACTTGTCAATATCTTTTTATTCTAGGTTGGTGACCTTGCACGTTTCCTGAGTGCTTCTCGAGTGAGTCACCGTGTGTTTACCATTGATAAGCGGCCGCTCAGCCGCTGAGGATGCACCACCCCAGTATCCAGAGGGGGCCGCCTGGAGTGATTCACCCTCCGCATATGCGGGGAAACGTTGCAGAATTATGACTTTGATCAGTGGCTGGGGCCCAATCTGGGCTTTATCGCAAGAAGTAATTGTGCATAACAATGTTGAAAGATTAAGAAATCCTACTCCCAGAATGCCAAAGAATGACGATGGCCCTAATCAAGGGCGGGACATGTTATAAATGCTACTGGGGGAGGAGAAATAGCACCTACCTTCTTGAGCCTCTGAGGAAGACATTTTTGAAACGTGTCAGGCTAAAAGAAAGGCTGCCAATAATGTACCAGCTCCTGAACTTGTCAATATCTTTTTATTCTAGGTTGGTGACCTTGCACGTTTCCCGAGTGCTTCTCGAGTGAGTCACTGTGTGTTTACCATTGATAAGCGGCCGCTCAGCCGCTGAGGATGTACCACCCCAGTATCCAGAGTGGGCCGCCTGGAGTGATTCACCCTCCGCATATGCGGGAAACGTTGCAGAATTATGACTTTGATCAGTGGCTGGGGCCCAATCTGGGCTTTATTGCAAGCAGTAATTGTGCATAACAATGTTGAAAGATTAAGAACTCCAACTCCCAGAATGCCAAAGAATGACGATGGCCCTAATCAAGGGCGGACATGTTATAAATGCTGCTGGGGGAGGAGAAATAGCACCTACCTTCTTGAGCCTCTGAGGAAATAATTTTTGAAACGTGTCAGGCTAAAAGAAAGGCTGCCAATAATGTACCAGCTCCTGAACATGTCAATATATTTTTATTCTAGGTTGGTGACCTTGCACGTTTCCTGAGTGCTTCTCGAGTGAGTCACTGTGTGTTTGCCATTGATAAGCGGCCGCTCAGCCGCTGAGGATGCACCACCCCAGTATCCAGAGGGGGCCGCGTGGAGTGATTCACCCTCCGCATATGCGGGGAAACGTTGTAGAATTATGACTTTGATCAGTGGCTGGGGCCCAATCTGGGCTTTATCGCAAGCAGTGATTGTGCATAACAATGTTGAAAGATTAAGAACTCCAACTCCCAGAATGCCAGAGAATTGACGATGGCCCTAATCAAGGGCGGGACATGTTATAAATGCTGCTGGGGGACAAGAAATAGGACCTACCTTCTTGAGCCTCTGAGGAAGAAATTTTTGAAACGCGTCAGGCTAAAAGAAAGGCTGCCAATAATGTACCAACTCCTGAACTTTTCAATATCTTTTTATTCTAGGTTGGTGACCTTACACGTTTCCCGAGTGCTTCTCGAGTGAGTCACCGTGTGTTTGCCATTGATAAGCAGCCACTCAGCCGCTGAGGATGCACCACCCCCGTATCCAGAGGGGGCCGCGTGGAGTGATTCACCCTCCGCATAAGCGGGGAAACGTTGCAGAATTATGACTTTGATCAGTGGCTGGGGCCCAATCTGGGCTTTATCGCAAGCAGTAATTGTGCATAACAATGTTGAAAGATTAAGAATTCCAACTCCCAGAATGCCAAAGAATGACGATGGCCCTAATCAAGGGCGGGACATGTTATAAATGCTGCTGGGGGAGGAGAAATAGCACCTACCTTCTTGAGCCTCTGAGGAAGAAATTTTTGAAACGTGTCAGGCTAAAAGAAAGGCTGCCAATAATGTACCAGCTCCTGAACTTGTCAATATCTTTTTATTCTAGGTTGGTGACCTTGCACGTTTCCTGAGTGCTTCTCGAGTGAGTCACCGTGTGTTTACCATTGATAAGCGGCCGCTCAGCCGCTGAGGATGCACCACCCCAGTATCCAGAGGGGCCGCCTGGAGTGATTCACCCTCCGCATATGCGGGGAAATGTTGCAGAATTATGACTTTGATCAGTGGCTGGGGCCCAATCTGGGCTTTATCGCAAGCAGTAATTGTGCATAACAATGTTGAAAGATTAAGAAATCCAACTCCCAGAATGCCAAAGAATGACGATGGCCCTAATCAAGGGCGGGACATGTTATAAATGCTGCTGGGGGAAGATAAATAGCCCCTACCTTCTTGAGCCTCCGAGGAAGAAATTTTTGAAACGCGTCAGGCTAAAAGAAAGGCTGCCAATAATGTACCAGCTCCTGAAGTTGTCAATATCTTTTTATTCTAGGTTGGTGACCTTGCACGTTTCCCGAGTGCTTCTCGAGTGAGTCACCGTGTGTTTGCCATTGATAAGCGGCCGCTCAGCCGCTGAGGATGCACCACCCCAGTATCCAGAGGGGGCCGCGTGGAGTGATTCACCCTCCGCATATGCGGGGAAACATTGCAGAATTATTACTTTGATCAGTGGTGGGGCCCAATCTGGGCTTTATCGCAAGCAGTAATTGTGCATAACAATGTTGAAAGATTAAGAACTCCAACTCCCAGAATGCCAAAGAATGACGATGGCCCTAATCAAGGGCGGGACATGTTATAAATGCTGCTGGGGGAGGAGAAATAGCACCTACCTTCTTGAGCCTCTGAGGAAATAATTTTTGAAACGTGTCAGGCTAAAAGAAAGGCTGCCAATAATGTACCAGCTCCTGAACATGTCAATATATTTTTATTCTAGGCTGGTGACCTTGCACGTTTCCCGAGTGCTTCTCGAGTGAGTCACCGTGTGTTTGCCATTGATAAGCGGCCGCTCAGCCGCTGAGGATGCACCACCCCAGTATCCAGAGGGGGCCGCGTGGAGTTATTCACCCTCCGCATATGCGGGGAAACGTTGCAGAATTATGACTTTGATCAGTGGCTGGGGCCCAATCTGGGCTTTATCGCAAGCAGTGATTGTGCATAACAATGTTGAAAGATTAAGAACTCCAACTCCCAGAATGCTAAAGAATTGACGATGGCCCTAATCAAGGGTGGGACATGTTATAAATGCTGCTGGGGGAGGAGAAATAGCACCTACCTTCTTGAGCCTCTGAGGAAGAAATTTTTGAAACGCGTCAGGCTAAAAGAAAGGCTGCCAATAATGTACCAACTCCTGAACTTGTCAATATCTTTTTATTCTAGGTTGGTGACCATACATGTTTCCCGAGTGCTTCTCGAGTGAGTCACCGTGTGTTTGCCATTGATAAGCGGCCGCTTAGCCGCTGAGGATGCACCACCCCAGTATCCAGAGGGGGCCGCATGGAGTGATTCACCCTCCGCATATGCGGGGAAACGTTGCAGAATTATGACTTTGATCAGTGGCTGGGGCCCAATCTGGGCTTTATCGCAAGCAGTAATTGTGCATAACAATGTTGAAAGATTAAGAATTCCAACTCCCAGAATGCCAAAGAATGACGATGGCCCTAATCAAGGGCGGGACATGTTATAAATGCTGCTGGGGGAGGAGAAATAGCACCTACCTTCTTGAGCCTCTGAGGAAGAAATTTTTGAAACGTGTCAGGCTAAAAGAAAGGCTGCCAATAATGTACCAGCTCCTGAACTTGTCAATATCTTTTTATTCTAGGTTGGTGACCTTGCACGTTTCCTGAGTGCTTCTCGAGTGAGTCACCGTGTGTTTACCATTGATAAGCGGCCGCTCAGCCGCTGAGGATGCACCACCCCAGTATCCAGAGGGGGCCGCCTGGAGTGATTCACCCTCCGCATATGCGGGGAAACGTTGCAGAATTATGACTTTGATCAGTGGCTGGGGCCCAATCTGGGCTTTATCGCAAGCAGTAATTGTGCATAACAATGTTGAAAGATTATGAAATCCAACTCCCAGAATGCCAAAGAATGACGATGGCCCTAATCAAGGGCGGGACATGTTATAAATGCTGCTGGGGGAAGATAAATAGCCCCTACCTTCTTGAGCCTCCGAGGAAGAAATTTTTGAAACGCGTCAGGCTAAAAGAAAGGCTGCCAATAATGTACCAGCTCCTGAAGTTGTCAATATCTTTTTATTTTAGGTTGGTGACCTTGCACGTTTCCCGAGTGCTTCTCGAGTGAGTCACCGTGTGTTTGCCATTGATAAGAGGCCGCTCAGCCGCTGAGGATGCACCACCCCAGTATCCAGAGGGGGCCGCGTGGAGTGATTCACCCTCCGCATATGCGGGGAAACATTGCAGAATTATTACTTTGATCAGTGGTGGGGCCCAATCTGGGCTTTATCGCAAGCAGTAATTGTGCATAACAATGTTGAAAGATTAAGAACTCCAACTCCCAGAATGCCAAAGAATGACGATGGCCCTAATCAAGGGCGGGACATGTTATAAATGCTACTGGGGGAGGAGAAATAGCACCTACCTTCTTGAGCCTCTGAGGAAGACATTTTTGAAACGTGTCAGGCTAAAAGAAAGGCTGCCAATAATGTACCAGCTCCTGAACTTGTCAATATCTTTTTATTCTAGGTTGGTGACCTTGCACGTTTCCCGAGTGCTTCTCGAGTGAGTCACTGTGTGTTTGCCATTGATAAGCGGCCGCTTAGCCGCTGAGGATGCACCACCCCAGTATCCAGAGGGGGCCGCGTGGAGTGATTCACCCTCCGCATATGCGGGGAAACGTTGCAGAATTATGACTTTGATCAGTGGCTGGGGCCCAATCTGGGCTTTATCGCAAGCAGTAATTGTGCATAACAATGTTGAAAGATTAAGAATTCCAACTCCCAGAATGCCAAAGAATGACGATGGCCCTAATCAAGGGCGGGACATGTTATAAATGCTGCTGGGGGAGGAGAAATAGCACCTACCTTCTTGAGCCTCTGAGGAAGAAATTTTTGAAACGTGTCAGGCTAAAAGAAAGGCTGCCAATAATGTACCAGCTCCTGAACTTGTCAATATCTTTTTATTCTAGGTTGGTGACCTTGCACGTTTCCTGAGTGCTTCTCGAGTGAGTCACCGTGTGTTTACCATTGATAAGCGGCCGCTCGGCCGCTGAGGATGCACCACCCCAGTATCCAGAGGGGGCCGCCTGGAGTGATTCACCCTCCGCATATGCGGGGAAACGTTGCAGAATTATGACTTTGATCAGTGGCTGGGGCCCAATCTGGGCTTTATCGCAAGCAGTAATTGTGCATAACAATGTTGAAAGATTAAGAAATCCAACTCCCAGAATGCCAAAGAATGACGATGGCCCTAATCAAGGGCGGGACATGTTATAAATGCTGCTGGTGGAAGATAAATAGCCCCTACCTTCTTGAGCCTCCGAGGAAGAAATTTTTGAAACGCGTCAGGCTAAAAGAAAGGCTGCCAATAATGTACCAGCTCCTAAAGTTGTCAATATCTTTTTATTCTAGGTTGGTGACCTTGCACGTTTCCCGAGTGCTTCTCGAGTGAGTCACCGTGTGTTTGCCATTGATAAGCGGCCGCTCAGCCGCTGAGGATGCACCACCCCAGTATCCAGAGGGGGCCGCGTGGAGTGATTCACCCTCCGCATATGCGGGGAAACATTGCAGAATTATTACTTTGATCAGTGGTGGGGCCCAATCTGGGCTTTATCGCAAGCAGTAATTGTGCATAACAATGTTGAAAGATTAAGAACTCCAACTCCCAGAATGCCAAAGAATGACGATGGCCCTAATCAAGGGCGGGACATGTTATAAATGCTACTGGGGGAGGAGAAATAGCACCTACCTTCTTGAGCCTCTGAGGAAGACATTTTTGAAACGTGTCAGGCTAAAAGAAAGGCTGCCAATAATGTACCAGCTCCTGAACTTGTCAATATCTTTTTATTCTAGGTTGGTGACCTTGCACGTTTCCCGAGTGCTTCTCGAGTGAGTCACTGTGTGTTTACCATTGATAAGCGGCCGCTCAGCCGCTGAGGATGTACCACCCCAGTATCCAGAGTGGGCCGCCTGGAGTGATTCACCCTCCGCATATGCAGGGAAACGTTGCAGAATTATGACTTTGATCAGTGGCTGGGGCCCAATCTGGGCTTTATTGCAAGCAGTAATTGTGCATAACAATGTTGAAAGATTAAGAACTCCAACTCCCAGAATGCCAAAGAATGACGATGGCCCTAATCAAGGGCGGGACATGTTATAAATGCTGCTGGGGAGCAGAAATAGCACCTACCTTCTTGAGCCTCTGAGGAAGAAATTTTTGAAACGCGTCAGGCTAAAAGAAAGGTTGCCAATAATGTACCAGCTCCTGAACTTGTCAATATCTTTTTATTCTAGGTTGGTGACCTTGCACGTTTCCCGAGTGCTTCTCGAGTGAGTCACTGTGTGTTTGCCATTGATAAGCGGCCGCTCAGCCGCTGAGGATGCACCACCCCAGTATCCAGAGGGGCCGCGTGGAGTGATTCACCCTCCGCATATGCAGGGAAACGTTGCAGAATTATGACTTTGATCAGTGGCTGGGGCCCAATCTGGGCTTTATCGCAAGCAGTAATTGTGCATACCAATGTTGAAAGATTAAGACCTCCAACTCCCAGAATGCCAAAGAATGACGATGGCCCTAATCAAGGGCGGGACATGTTATAAATGCTGCTGGGGGAGGAGAAATAGCACCTACCTTCTTGAGCCTCTGAGGAAATAATTTTTGAAACGTGTCAGGCTAAAAGAAAGGCTGCCAATAATGTACCAGCTCCTGAACATGTCAATATATTTTTATTCTAGGTTGGTGACCTTGCACGTTTCCCGAGTGCTTCTCGAGTGAGTCACCGTGTGTTTGCCATTGATAAGCGGCCGCTCAGCCGCTGAGGATGCACCACCCCAGTATCCAGAGGGGGCCGTGTGGAGTTATTCACCCTCCGCATATGCGGGGAAACGTTGCAGAATTATGACTTTGATCAGTGGCTGGGGCCCAATCTGGGCTTTATCGCAAGCAGTGATTGTGCATAACAATGTTGAAAGATTAAGAACTCCAACTCCCAGAATGCCAAAGAATTGACGATGGCCCTAATCAAGGGCGGGACATGTTATAAATGCTGCTGGGGGAGGAGAAATAGCACCTACCTTCTTGAGCCTCTGAGGAAGAAATTTTTGAAACGCGTCAGGCTAAAAGAAAGGCTGCCAATAATGTACCAACTCCTGAACTTGTCAATATCTTTTTATTCTAGGTTGGTGACCATACATGTTTCCCGAGTGCTTCTCGAGTGAGTCACCGTGTGTTTGCCATTGATAAGCGGCCGCTTAGCCGCTGAGGATGCACCACCCCAGTATCCAGAGGGGGCCGCGTGGAGTGATTCACCCTCCGCATATGCGGGGAAACGTTGCAGAATTATGACTTTGATCAGTGGCTGGGGCCCAATATGGGCTTTATTGCAAGCAGTAATTGTGCATAACAATGTTGAAAGATTAAGAATTCCAACTCCCAGAATGCCAAAGAATGACGATGGCCCTAATCAAGGGTGGGACATGTTATAAATGCTGCTGGGGGAGGAGAAATAGCACCTACCTTCTTGAGCCTCTGAGGAAGAAATTTTTGAAACGTGTCAGGCTAAAAGAAAGGCTGCCAATAATGTACCAGCTCCTGAACTTGTCAATATCTTTTTATTCTAGGTTGGTGACCTTGCACGTTTCCTGAGTGCTTCTCGAGTGAGTCACCGTGTGTTTACCATTGATAAGCGGCCGCTCAGCCGCTGAGGATGCACCACCCCAGTATCCAGAGGGGGCCGCCTGGAGTGATTCACCCTCCGCATATGCGGGGAAACGTTGCAGAATTATGACTTTGATCAGTGGCTGGGGCCCAATCTGGGCTTTATCGCAAGCAGTAATTGTGCATAACAATGTTGAAAGATTAAGAAATCCAACTCCCAGAATGCCAAAGAATGACGATGGCCCTAATCAAGGGCGGGACATGTTATAAATGCTGCTGGGGGAAGATAAATAGCCCCTACCTTCTTGAGCCTCCGAGGAAGAAATTTTTGAAACGCGTCAGGCTAAAAGAAAGGCTGCCAATAATGTACCAGCTCCTGAAGTTGTCAATATCTTTTTATTCTAGGTTGGTGACCTTGCACATTTCCCGAGTGCTTCTCGAGTGAGTCACCGTGTGTTTGCCATTGATAAGCGGCCGATCAGCCGCTGAGGATGCACCACCCCAGTATCCAGAGGGGGCCGCGTGGAGTGATTCACCCTCCGCATATGCGGGGAAACATTGCAGAATTATTAGTTTGATCAGTGGTGGGGCCCAATCTGGGCTTTATCGCAAGCAGTAATTGTGCATAACAATGTTGAAAGATTAAGAACTCCAACTCCCAGAATGCCAAAGAATGACGATGGCCCTAATCAAGGGCGGGACATGTTATAAATGCTACTGGGGGAGGAGAAATAGCACCTACCTTCTTGAGCCTCTGAGGAAGACATTTTTGAAACGTGTCAGGCTAAAAGAAAGGCTGCCAATAATGTACCAGCTCCTGAACTTGTCAATATCTTTTTATTCTAGGTTGGTGACCTTGCACGTTTCCCGAGTGCTTCTCGAGTGAGTCACTGTGTGTTTACCATTGATAAGCGGCCGCTCAGCCACTGAGGATGTACCACCCCAGTATCCAGAGTGGGCCGCCTGGAGTGATTCACCCTCCGCATATGCAGGGAAACGTTGCAGAATTATGACTTTGATCAGTGGCTGGGGCCCAATCTGGGCTTTATTGCAAGCAGTAATTGTGCATAACAATGTTGAAAGATTAAGAACTCCAACTCCCAGAATGCCAAAGAATGACGATGGCCCTAATCAAGGGCGGGACATGTTATAAATGCTGCTGGGGGAGCAGAAATAGCACCTACCTTCTTGAGCCTCTGAGGAAGAAATTTTTGAAACGCGTCAGGCTAAAAGAAAGGTTGCCAATAATGTACCAGCTCCTGAACTTGTCAATATCTTTTTATTCTAGGTTGGTGACCTTGCACGTTTCCCGAGTGCTTCTCGAGTGAGTCACTGTGTGTTTGCCATTGATAAGCGGCCGCTCAGCCGCTGAGGATGCACCACCCCAGTATCCAGAGGGGGCCGCGTGGAGTGATTCACCCTCCGCATATGCAGGGAAACGTTGCAGAATTATGACTTTGATCAGTGGCTGGGGCCCAATCTGGGCTTTATCGCAAGCAGTAATTGTGCATACCAATGTTGAAAGATTAAGAACTCCAACTCCCAGAATGCCAAAGAATGACGATGGCCCTAATCAAGGGCGGGACATGTTATAAATGCTGTTGGGGGAGGAGAAATAGCACCTACCTTCTTGAGCCTCTGAGGAAATAATTTTTGAAACGTGTCAGGCTAAAAGAAAGGCTGCCAATAATGTACCAGCTCCTGAACATGTCAATATATTTTTATTCTAGGTTGGTGACCTTGCACGTTTCCCGAGTGCTTCTCGAGTGAGTCACCGTGTGTTTGCCATTGATAAGCGGCCGCTCAGCCGCTGAGGATGCACCACCCCAGTATCCAGAGGGGGCCGCGTGGAGTTATTCACCCTCCGCATATGCGGGGAAACGTTGCAGAATTATGACTTTGATCAGTGGCTGGGGCCCAATCTGGGCTTTATCGCAAGCAGTGATTGTGCATAACAATGTTGAAAGATTAAGAACTCCAACTCCCAGAATGCCAAAGAATTGACGATGGCCCTAATCAAGGGCGGGACATGTTATAAATGCTGCTGGGGGAGGAGAAATAGCACCTACCTTCTTGAGCCTCTGAGGAAGAAATTTTTGAAACGCGTCAGGCTAAAAGAAAGGCTGCCAATAATGTACCAACTCCTGAACTTGTCAATATCTTTTTATTCTAGTTTGGTGACCATACATGTTTCCCGAGTGCTTCTCGAGTGAGTCACCGTGTGTTTGCCATTGATAAGCGGCCGCTTAGCCGCTGAGGATGCACCACCCCAGTATCCAGAGGGGGCCGTGTGGAGTGATTCACCCTCCGCATATGCGGGGAAACGTTGCAGAATTATGACTTTGATCAGTGGCTGGGACCCAATCTGGGCTTTATCGCAAGCAGTAATTGTGCATAACAATGTTGAAAGATTAAGAACTCCAACTCCCAGAATGCCAAAGAATGACGATGGCCCTAATCAAGGGCGGGACATGTTATAAATGTTGCTGGGGGAGGATAAATAGCACCTACCTACTTGAGCCTCAGAGGAAGAAATTTTTGAAACGCGTCAGGCTAAAAGAAAGGCTGCCAATAATGTACCAGCTCCTGAACTTATCAATATCTTTTTATTCTAGGTTGGTGACCTTGCACGTTTCCCGAGTGCTTCTGGAGTGAGTCACCGTGTGTTTGCCATTGATAAGCGGCCGCTCAGCCACTGAGGATGCACCACCCCAGTATCCAGAGTGGGCCGCGTGGAGTGATTCACCCTCCGCATATGCGGGGAAACGTTGCAGAATTATGACTTTGATCAGTGGCTGGGGCCCAATCTGGGCTTTATCGCAAGCAGTAATTGTGCATAACAATGTTGAAAGATTAAGAACTCCAACTCCCAGAATGCCAAAGAATGACAATGGCCCTACTCAAGGGCGGGACATGTTATAAATGCTGCAGGGGGAGGAGAAATAGCACCTACCTTCTTGAGCCTCTGAGGAAGAAATTTTTGAAACGCGTCAGGCTAAAAGAAAGGCTGCCAATAATGTACCAGCTCCTGAACTTGTCAATATCTTTTTATTCTAGGTTGGTGACCTTGCACGTTTCCCGAGTGCTTCTCGAGTGAGTCACCGTGTGTTTGCCATATATAGTTATAGTTAGGACCTATTTTCCATAGGAAATCCGCAACATTCTATTTGAAATAACTCTTGCGTCGGTTGACGAATCTTTGCGAAATTTTTAAACTTTATGGCCCGCTCCGTTCTGCTCCTATCCTGAAAGTCTCGGGGTGATTCGTCAAGCGGGGGCCGAGAAAAAAGGGGGGTCCCAAAACGTGTTTTCCCCATTCATTTTCCCATAGGAAACTTTAGCCACGGCTACAGCCCGAACTGCTGAACGGAATTACACTAAATTTGGCAAAGAGGTAGTTCTTGGTTCAGAAAGAACCCTTTTTGTTAAATGTTGTAAATCCGTTCAGTAGTTGCTGAGAAAATCAAAAGTAAAAACACATATATATCTATGGCCGCGTAGGGTCCGCGCACCCTCCCGATCACGAGCTGTATGCTAATTGGCTGTCAACACTGCAAATCAGGAAGTGTTGGCAGCCATCTTATTCCTCGGTAGAACCGAGGAACAAGAAAGCAGTAAAAAAGTGCGCAAAACGCAAAAGGGGGCAGGGTAGAAACACCCTGACCCCCTAGGCCTGCTCAGGAGGTCCTACAAGGACCCCCAGGGCCCAAAAAAAATATTTTATTTTTTTTAAAAATTGTCAAAAAACGCACTGGGTGCGCGGATCCTGCCGATAAAAAACAAAACGAAGCGCGGACTCCCGCGCTTCGTTCTTAATTGGCCCCCGGGTGGGCCTAGTCCCGGGGGCATGCGTGGTTTTAAAATTTTATGTATGTGGGGGCCTTAGAGGCCCCCCAAGTCCCGGGGACCGCCACCCCCGGGGCTTTGAAATTATAATGCTGGCGGGGGGCTCACAGCCCCCCCGCAGTCCCGGGGACCGCCACCCCTCGGGGCTTCTTTTTTTTAATAAAAAAATACCTGTGTGGGGGGGCTCCAGCCCCCCCACATGCCCCGGGGACCGCCACCTCCCCGGGGCACTAATTAAAGAAATCTGGGGGTCCGTTTAGGACCCCCGAGCCCTGGGGACCACCACCTCCCCGTTGCTTTGCAGAAGTGGGGAGGGGGGCAGCGCAGCCCCCTCCTGGAGCCTGTGGTGGCCCTGGGGACCGCCACCCCCAGGGCCGGCTCCTGCAGTGTCCCGGGTGCCTACCCCGGGACACTGCTGTTTGCAATGGCAGGACGGGAGCCTCGCGGCTCCCGTCCTGTCATTGCAAACTTGCTTGCTTCATTGAAGCGAGAGCAGGAAACCTGCTCTCGCTTCAATGAAGCAAAGCAGAATTGCTTTTCCATAAGGGGAGCTGCATGTCAGCAGCTTCCCTTATGGAAAAGCAATGCCGGCTCCCGCAGGACGCGGAGAGCCGGCGGGACCGTGCGGGGATTGGGGAACCCCCACGGTCCCCAACGAGTGGCCAGGCCCCGGGGGATGGGGTCCCCGGGGCCATTAGTGGCCCGGGAGGGGGGCCACGCGGCCCCCCTCCCCAAAATGTAATAAAAAAAAATTAAAAAATTAAAAATACAAAGGCCGGCCCCGGGGGATGGGGTCCCCGGGGCCATAAGTGGCCTGAGGAGGGGGGCAACACAGCCCCCCTCCATAAGTTTTATTTTAAAAAAAGAGAAGGCCATGCCCCGGGGATGGGGTCCCCGGGGCCGATTAAGGCCTCGGGAGGGGGCCACGCGGCCCCCTTCCAATTTTTTTTTTTTTTTTAAATAATAATTTAGGGGCAGGCCCTGGGGGATGGGGTCCCCAGGGCCAATAGATTAGAAAAAGAAGGGGGCCACACAGCCCCCTTCTTAAAAAATAAATAAAAAAAGACCGGCATCGCGCCGGAGGCCACGCCCCCTGCTTGCAGCACTCAGCAAACGCGCCCCCTGGCGCGTTTGCAGAGAGAGACGAATTCCCCTTGAATACTGGGGGTCCCTGGGGCCAACTAGCCCACCAGGAACCTCCAGTATGCGCCAGGGGCTGCGTTGCAGAGAGGTGTACAGAGGCCACGCCCCTTTTACACCTCTCTGCAACGCAGCTCTGTGGCGCTTTTGGACGTACATGGTGGGCTAGTTGGACTCCAGGGACCCTCAGGATTCAAGGGGACTTAATCCCCCAACTTAAAACGCGCCACGGGGCGCGTTTGCACAGTGGTGAATGGAGGGGCGGGGCTTCAGGTGACATGTGTGCAAACAGGCCCCGTGGCGCGTTTTAAGATGGGGAATAAAATCCCCTTCAATCCTGAGGGTCCCTGGGGGACAACTAGCCCACCAGGTACGTCCAGAAAGCGCCACAGAGCTGCGTTGCAGAGAGGTGTAAAAGGGGCGTGGCCTCTGAACACCTCTCTGCAACGCAGCTCCCTGGCGCATACTGGAGGTACAGGGTGGGCTAGTTGGACCCCAGGGACCCTCATGATTCAAGGGGACTTAATACCCCAACCTAAAACGCGCCACGGGCGCGTTTGCACAGTGGTGAAGGGAGGGGCGGGGCTTCAGGTGACATGTGTGCAAACAGGCCCCGTGGCGCGTTTTAAGATGGGGAATTAAATCCCCTTCAATCCTGAGGGTCCCTGGGGGCCAACTAGCCCACCAGGTACGTCCGGAAAGTGCCACAGAGCTGCGTTGCAGAGAGGTGCAAAAAGGGGTGTGGCCTCTGAACACCTCTCTGCAACGCAGCTCTCTGGTGCATACTGGAGGTATCTGGTGGGCTAGTTGGCCCCTAGGGACCCTCGGGATTGAGGAGGAATTAATTCTCCAACTTAAAACGCGCCACAGGGCGTGTTTGCAGACATGTCACATCAGGCCCCACCCCCTTCCTTCACCATTGTGCAAATATTCCTCTAAAATCAGCCGACCTACGAATTCCGATTTACTCACCTGTTATCAGGAGAGACCTCAGCGCTGCATCTTTGAGCCCAGTACTGATCCTGAAAAGTAATTTTAACCGTACTTACCAGTAACTTGAATTTCCTTCCATAGGCTAACATTGACTGGTTTCACTTGGAAATTCTTCTAAGTGTGGAGTTTTGGAACTTTATAATATTCCTCTAAAATCAGCCGAACTACGAATTCCGATTTACTCACCTGTTATCAGGAGAGACCTCAGTGCTGCATCTTTGAGCCCAATACTGATCCTGAAAAGTCATTTTAACCGTACTTACCAGTAACTTGAATTTCCTTCCAAGTTTCTAAGTTTCTAAGTTTCTAAGTGTCGATTTTTGAAACATACAAATATTCCTCTAAAATCAGCCGAACTACGAATTCCGATTTACTCACCTGTTATCAGGAGAGACCTCAGTGCTGCATCTTTGAGCCCAGTACTCATCCTGAAAAGTAATTCTAACCGTACTTACCAGTAACTTGAATTTCCTTCCATAGGATATCATTGACTTTTTTCACTTGGAAATTCTTCTAAGTGTGGAGTTTTGGAACTTTATAATATTCCTCTAAAATCAGCCGAACTACGAATTCCGATTTACTGACCTGTTATCAGGAGAGAACCCAGTGCTGCATCTTTGAGCCCAGTACAGATCCTGAAAAGTAATTCTAACCGTACTTACCAGTAACTTGAATTTCCTTCCATAGGATATCATTGCCTGCATTTTGCTGAAAAAGTTCCTGTGTCGATTTTTGAAACATACAAATATTCCTCTAAAATCAGCAGAACTACGAATTCTGATTTACTCACCTGTTATCAGGAGAGACCTCAGTGCTGCATCTTTGAGCCCAGTACAGATCCTGAAAAGTAATTCTAACCGTACTTACCAGTAACTTGAATTTCCTTCCATAGGCTAACATTGACTGGTTTCACTTGGAAATTCTTCTAAGTGTGGAGTTTTGGAACTTTATAATATTCCTCTAAAATCAGCCGAACTACGAATTCCGATTTACTCACCTGTTATCAGGAGAGAACCCAGTGCTGCATCTTTTAGCCTAGCACTGACCCTGAAAAGTAATTCTAACCGTACTTACCAGTAACTTGTATTTCCTTCCATAGGAATCCATTGTCTGGTTTTCAGCAGAAAAGTTTCAAAGTGTCGATTTTCACAAACTACAAATAATCCTTAAAAATCGCCTGTTTGACTTAAACGCATTATTTCAACTGTTTACAGGAGATGCACCAGTGCTGGATCCAGGATCCACCACTGAGTAAGAAAAAGTAACGATAACACTACTTACCTGCTAAGTGAATTTCCTCCCTTAGGATAACATTGGTGATTCTATGTGAAAAAGTTTCTAAGTGTCAACTTTTAAAATACAATAATATTCCTTAAAAATCACTACTGTAACCAAAACGCTTTTACTCAACTGTTTACAGGAGATGTCCCAGGACTGAATCTAGGATCCAGTCCTGTGGTTAGAAAAAGTAATCCATAAAGTAACTAATTGCATTTAACTAGAAATTCACATTGAGCTCAATGTTGCATTGTGTTTGAAATTGTGTTGCCCATTGCAACAACTGTAACTACTGTACTTAAAAGTCTATTGCCTATTTGCAAAGTATTTAAACTAAAGTAATTCATTCTGAGAAAGTATATTTTGTAATGTAATGTATAATGTAATTACAATGTAATTTAAAAAATAAAATATCTAAAAATAAATAGTTTAAAAAATGTAGTAAATTAGTATCAAAAAAATAAATATAACAATTAACACATTTAAAAATTGTCATTTACAAAACCTTTGAAATTCACTGAAAAAAATCATAGGTTTCAGACATGTTATAGTTAGGAATTAGCATTTAAAAAACCTTTGAAATTCACTGAAAAAACCATAGGTTTCAGGCACGTTATAGTTAGAAATTAGCATTTAAAAAACCTTACAAATTCACTGAAAAAACCATAGGTTTTAGGGACAGTTATAGTTAGTTGGACATTGCACTCGTACAAAACCCGTGAAATTCCCCCGTTATAGTTAGTTCAGCTAACTATAACTCGCGCCCCTGCAATGCACTGCTGATGACGTCACATATTACATCACTCATGACATGGTCAGTGACATCACTGATGACATCAATGATGACATCTCAAATGACATCACTGATGACATCACTGATGACATCATCCACGTGATAATCTGATGCACCTCCTCACACCCTAATATAACCTTTGATACACCCACTCTAAATTACAGACAGCCATTTGCAAAACCATAGACACTCCAACACCAATAACTACATTCCCACTCACTGATTCTTAGGTCTACACACACATCCACTCACTCACCCGTACAGTCACTCATACTTACGGTCACTCAGTACAGGACTATCATATGCACTCATACTCCTATATAGACACTCAAACACCGCCACTCATCCATAGAGGTACTCACACACCTAGTCAGTCATGCAAATAATTAAACACACTGCCATTTACTCACCTATACAGTTATACACACACCAGCTCACTTACTCATACAAATACTAGCACATTCTTACACTCTTATACAATCACTGATGCAAGCACACACTAATCCATACAGTCACTCTCACAATCACACACTCTCGCTTATAGCTATTTATATACTCCAACACACATATATACTGCCTTTCACATATGTAGTTACTCACACATGTACCACTGGGACATACATTCACTCACTAACACACTCTTACACACACTTACCCACCCATACAGTCTATCACAGATGCACTCTTGAAACCATCCACCCAGTGAATCACCCACTCACACATCTATGCACAGAGTCGCACACACCCCACCCACACAAACACTCAGGCACCCATACAGATACTCAGACAACCAATCAATAACTCATATAGACACTCATGTAGCTATTCACAAACCCATGCAGCCACTTACACAGCAACAGACAGACGGATACAGACATTCACCCAGTTTAGTCACTAACCCATGCATTCAGTAAGATACGTTTAATCACTCACTTATAGAGTTAGTCACGCACCTACTAAATCATCCATACAGACACTTATACACCCACTCATTCTTCAATACGCCTTTCCCTATATATATTAAAAATATTTAAACTTTACAGAAACACACAGTCACTGGATGATGTCATCAGTGATGTCATTTGAGATGTCATCAGTGATGTCAACAGTGATGTCACTGACCATGTCATGAGTGATGTAATATGTGACGTCATCAGCAGTGCATTGCGGGGACGCGAGTTATAGTTAGCTGAACTAACTATAACGGGGAATTTCACGGGTTTTGTACGAGTGCAATGTCCAACTAACTATAACTATCCCTAAAACCTATGGTTTTTTCAGTGAATTTGTAAGGTTTTTAAATGCTAATTTCTAACTATAACGTGCCTGAAACCTATGGTTTTTTCAGTGAATATATATATATATATATATATATATATATGTATGTATACCTTTATATATAATTTTAAAATTATAAAATAAATTAAAATTAATAGTTTATTAATTGTTTTTGAGTAAATATATATATATATATATATATTAATTATTATGTATGTGTTTAACTTAGTTTAATTACGTTTATTTGTTATATTTGTTCAAATGTATATTACATTTACTTTATTTTTTAAAATTAATTTTAATATTTAATATATTTCATATTTATTATTTTATTTTATATATATAAAAATCGATATTTTGTACAACTATATTTTTGACATTGATATATTTTTCCGATATTTTTGTACTTACCTGTTTAAGTATAGGGAGTCGATATTTTTGCATTCTACATTTTTTCATCTATATTTTTTACATCTATATTTTTTACATCGATATTCTGTCAGTGAACCGAATAAAATAACACCAAAACAACAAAAATCCAATGAGTAGAACCAAAGTCCTAACGTTTTACAGTTTAGGGCTCAAAATAGTGCGTACAATTTTTAAGTGCCAACTGCAGTCATCAGCTTGCGCATGACTGTGACAAGGGTAAAGTTTGGGGCCAACTGTGTGGGTTGGAACAAGGATCAGGTTCCACCCAATGAAGGGCCTGATTCCAATCTCGTAAGGAAAGCCCTCCATACGACTCGGATCTGGAGGACTTTCGAGCGAGACGTGCTCCGGGAGTACGAACGAGCGAGTACGATGCAGGGCTCGGCTCGCTCGTACTCCCATTGATCTCTATGGGAGCCTGTGTGCAGACGCGTACACAGGCTCCCATAGCAAAAAAGGGGTGAGCGGGGAAAAGCGTACACCCTGTGGTGATCACCCCATGTTGCCCGCCACACTGTGCATGCATGGATTCGGGGGACCCATGCGCACCCCCCCGTGACCGAATCGGAGGGCTCCGGGTACAGTGGGGCCTGCTATGGCCCCCCGAAATCCAAATCCGACAGCCGTTTTGTCTCGGTGAGACCGAGGCGAAGTGGGCGTCCAACTCGTGCATCGTACTCGCTCGGTCGGAATTCGGCTCCATTGCGTGGCATGGTTTGGCTACGAACATGTCAGACGGACAGGTCCGGGTTCGTAAACGAGTCGCACTTCGCATATGGGAAACTCGCATCGTACTTGGTAGTTCGGAACGGGGGGCGATTCGGATGGAAAGATCAGCTCCGAATCGGATTTGGTCTTTACAAATCCTGTTTGGAGGCCTTCCGAACGACATCGGAATCGGGCCTGAAGAGTTTTACCTTTGGACTTAGTGTCTGGAATAGAAGTTAAAAACCTTAGAGGGGCAAGGCAGCAGTCTGTCGCTGAAGCGGGCTCCAGATCATCAGATAGTCAGTGGACGACAATTTGGTGAAGCAGTCGACATTTGGTGTAAGATGGCCGCCACGCTGGAGCTCGCCGAAGAAGCTCCGGGGCTAGGGATCACTCTTTTGTGAATATCCCTGTTTATGCCCCTCATCCACCCCTTTTTCTTGACATCACCGCATAAAGAACACCGTCTGCAATGCAACGATCGGTGAGACACCCCTGCAAAGTAGAGAATTTCTCAAGAATCCTACCTGAAGAACTGCTGAGACGACGAAGCTCCCAGGGGTTAGCCTTTGACTGAAGAGATGATCGGAGCCTGCAGAGGCTAGGCTGGAGTGAATGCTGAGTCCCTTCATCGCAACTGCCGCTGGGTGAGCCTCTTTCCTGCCTTCCCGTGCCCGCGTTCGCATGGTTGAGGCGGTGATCTCTGGGCATAGTAAGGAGAACACCCCCCCACCACCACCACCGCTGCCGAGATCCTTGATGTGGGGCTGGCTCGAGGGTCCGATCCGCCCCTGTGACATTGTTTTGGCCACCGCACTGTGGAGCTGAGTGCTTGGGCCCTGGAGGAGCCTGATGTTGGCAGAGATGTCGTCATACTACCGCACTGGTAATTGAATGCCCGTTCGTCCGGAGGTGAGGCCAATGAGCCCCGCTCCGGTCTTGTGGGGCTGCCTCGAGGGGGCTGAACCTTCCTTGCGGCATGACTTCCTGCCTTCGCATTGTTGAAGTAAGTGCCCTTTCCTCCTGAGGTGGGGCTGATGAGCCCATGGCCTGCTTAGATTGCCGAGCACCGCTCTGCTCAGGAAGGCGAAGCGGATCCCGTCGTGGTCCGGTGTTTCCCCTACAGCCGGGGAAGGATCACCCTAGTCTACCTCCTCCCCCATCACTGTTAGCTAGCGCTAGCTCCATTAGCTCCACTGCTCACAGCAGCGCCCTGTTTCTCCCCAGGAACCCTTCCTCCATCCCAACCCGCTACGCTGACCTGCTCCCTCATGCCTCCAGGGGCCTCTATCCATCTGACCCTTCCTCTCCTATCCTACCCTTCCCTCCGAGCACGCAGCTCCATTTCCCAGAACCCCTTCCCTAGGTACACATTCATTCGCCACCTGCCTTACTTTCCCCTGCCCCCACCAGCTCTCTACCACTGCAGGGTCCCCTGAACCGACCTTCCCAATCCCATTCTCACACTTCATTGGAAGGCCGACTTGACGAGATAGCACTCTGCCTACAACAACTTAAGGCAGAGGTTCGTAGCTTATTACTTGTCACTGAGGAATTGTCAGCTAACTCCAGACTAAGCTGCTCCATTAGGAACAATCACCATCCCTGCTCGCTCCAGCTAGGGGATGTACCTGGCTCCCTTCCCCCCCTATACTCGGCGGTCACCATCCCACATCACACTTAGTTGGGCCTCCGCTCCGCACCCTAACGACCCTTCTCACCCCTCCAGATGTAGAACCTCCTTGTCAGATAAAGATATTAATTCCCTATTAATCTCTTATGATCCAGCACTACCCTCCACCATACCAAACTTGCAACAAATTGAATCCATCCCCACTGACCCCTTCAGAGAACCTAGGCCAAACACCAGAACTTTAAATGAGAACAACCTCACGAGAGTCACCACCAATCTACCTGCACCAACGGACACCAACATAAGACTCAAATGCGTGCTCCTAAACTGCAGATCGGCTGTTAAACATGCGGCGGACATTGCCGACCTCATCCTTGCCAAGGATCTTGACCTTGTAATGTTGACGGAAACCTGGCTAAATGACTCAGCTGCTCCCACCCTGGACTTTTTAATGCCTCCCAATTATGATATCATTAGGTTGGACAGAACTAGTGGTCAAGGTGGAGGCATCGCATGTTTACACGCAGCAATCTAATAGTTTATGTTTATGTTTGTTTATGTTTGGTAAGCTTGTATAGCGTGCAGCTGCCCCAGCGAAGGGGCGTCCCGGCACTGATAGCAGTGTCGGTAGAGAACAGGGGCTAGACTGTAGGGAACAAGTGAGTTTTGATGGCCTTACGGAAGGGTAGCAGGCAATCTAAGCGGCGAATCTGAACAGGGAGAGAGTTCCACAATTTAGTGAAAGTACTACATGCCGACCTCCTGCTGTCTTGGAAATACCTATGCATTGAAGTGACTGGTGGCAACAATCACTCATGCAAACTGCAAACATTCTACCACCCCCCTCGCGACAACCTTCCCTTCACAGAACAGATCATGGACATTATCTCGACCAACGCTGATTTCCATGGTACTCAGATCTTCCTGGGAGATTTCAACCTCCACTGGAATTATGTAAATGATATGGTGGTCAATAGCCTTAAATCCTTCCTACTTGACCTCAACCTAATCCAAATTTGTGACAGTCCGACTCATATCAAAGGAGCTACCTTAGATCTTGTCATTGGTAAGCCCAACTCCATCCTCCTGGATTCGATCCTCCCATGTGATTGGACAGACCACTATTGCATCACCTTCCTCATCTTGGATTTGGTAAGAGCAAGTAGATCCCAGCCTAAGAACCCAAAACAGTTGAAAAGATGTCTACGGAACATCAACTCGCAAGATCTGACTGCTCTCTGCGATAACATCCTGCCCCCTCCCTTGCACATGTCAGATGTCCACGACCTCACGGCCCACCATAACCACTCAATGCTTAATGTACTAGACTCGGTTGCTCCACTACAGCTTAAAAGAATGTCCTCTAAACTCTCCAAACCATGGTTCAATGAGAATCTTAATTCCGAAAGATGAAATTTAAGACTTTCAGAAAGGTTGTGGCGATCCTATCCCTACCTTGAACATCTCCACCATTTGAGATCCCTGAGAAGCATATACAATAAACGCATCAGATGGTCGAAGGCCACCTTTTTCAGAACTCAACTTGACCATGCAAAAAACCGTCCAAAAAAAACACTGTTCGAACTCATTAAGTCCCAAGCTAACAGTCATCCTAATCTCTCGTCACCGGGTCAAGGGTCTTTGCCAAACTGTGAAGAATTTGCTGACTTCTTCACTGATAAGACTATTAAGATTGAGACTGAATTACGCTCTGCCCTTGATCACCTGTCGATCAGTCCACTGAACAACCTCCATCCCCCAGGTTTGGATTTCACTGGCCCTGCGCATCCCTACCTCCCCAAAAACAATGCACCCTGGAGCCTGTTCCAAACCTTGGATGAAGGCACTATTTGCAAAATGTTGTCGACTTTGAAACCTTCCAATCACTACAACGACCCTTTGCCATCGAACCTTTTCCCGTAAGTTAGATCCTCCTTACTAACACTTTGGACTACGATCGTCAATGCATCACTTCGGCAAGGTGCTATTCCTGATTGCCTAAAATCGGGTCAAGTGACCCCGATTCTAGAGAAACCATCCGCGGATCCCATGGACCTTCATAACTTTCGCCCAATCTCTAACATCCCCACCTTGGCAAAGCTCCTGGAGAAATGTGTGCTCGCCCAACTCTGTTACCACATTGAACATTTTCAGCTCCTAGACCAATGCCAATCTGGTTTCCACCCGGGCCATAGTACAGAGTCTGCACTAACACACATTGTCGATGATGCTCTAAGAATGTTGGACCATAATGAGTAACCGTGGGTGGAGAGCTCCGCTCTGCCCGCGGAGTGTGCGGAGTTGTGCCTACTCCGCGTTCCGCGGAGAACGCGGAGTAGGCACAACTTGGCACACTCCGCGGTGGAGCGGAGTTGCCCAGCCCCCGCCTCCACCCCCCCTAGGAAGAATTACATTAAATATACATTAAAGGTAAAAAAATAAACACTTACTTTGACTGCGGCGTCCCCGGGCTGCCGTCTTCCTCTTCCTCGGTTTCACGATGATCTGCGCATGCGCGCGCGCTCACGCATGCGCATTCCTTGTGAGAAATGCGCGCGCTCCTTCGGGGGGAGGCTGATAGGGGCTCTCCACAGGCCCTGGGGCTGCTGGACCTCTCCGCAGCATTTGACACGGTCGACCATAATATACTGGTCGACCGCGTCAAGGAAGCAGGAATCCAAGGCTCAGCCCTTGAGTGGATCCGCTCCTTTTTAGGAAACCGATCTCAGGCGGTCCGCTTAGGCCAGTTCACAACCCCCAAGATGAGTACTACTTGCGGTGTTCCACAGGGCTCCTCACTTTCCCCTCATTTGTTCAACCTATACCTCCTTCCTCTGATTCATACCCTGAAAGAAAGGAAAGTTTGCACCTTTAATTACGCGGATGATTTCCAACTTGTGTTTTCCATTAGTAACTCCCCTGAATCTATCCATGAATTTCAGACTACGATGCTGTTCATCATCGACTGGATGAACAGCAATCATCTGAAGTTAAATCCAGATAAGATGGAAGTGATCTTAACAGGAGGTCCATTGAACTCTTGGAGTCCCCTTTTTTGGCCTAAGGAGCTGGGACAGTCCCCTACCCCCTCGGGCTCTGCTAAAACATTGGAGGTCATAATTAATAGTGACCTCACAATGAAGACTCAAATTGGCTCTGTGATCTCAACGTGTTTTATCCAGCTGAGAAAAATAAGGAAAATTAGTAGGTTCCTTACACAGGAAGCTAAAATACAGGCAGTCCTTGCTATGGTGATATCTCATATAGATTACGCCAATTCTCTATACTTTGGCATTCCATCTTATCTCACCCACCGTCTTCAATTGGTACAGAATCAGGCAGCAAGACTGATTTTTCAGGAAAATAGGCGTCAACATGTCACTCCCCTTATGAGGAAGCTGCATTGGCTCCCCATAATCCAGAGATACGCCTTCAAGGTGGGATGCATTATCTTTAAGTCCCTGAATGGTAGGAGCCCTAAATTTGTTGACAGTCTTATTGAAAGGTACACCCCGACTCGCAATTTGCGATCTGCCCATATGCATTTTCTGACTTCACCTTCCTTCAAACTGAAGCGTTTCGGTGGATCAAGGTTCGCCATACTAGGCCCCAGATATTGGAATTCCCTGCCTCTAGAAATCAGATCCTGCACAGACCTCATGAGTTTTAGAAGGCTCCTAAAGACATGGTTATTTAGACAGGCATACGAGTAACATCCCAGGACTAAAGCACCCCTTAGAGTAGCGCCATGAAACCAATCTGGTGTACGTGCGCATTACAAAAATTTATAACATAACATAACATTGCCTCCCCCGAGGACATTCAATCCCTCAATTCAATCCTGCTGGAAACACAAAGCTGGCTGACACGTAACCACCTGAAATTTAATGCTCGAAAAATGGAATTCCTCCTAATCTCACCCCACAAACATTCTCCGGTCATGGAACAATGGTTGAATCAGCTTACTGCTCTTAACTGCAGACCTCTCCTCGTGGATTTGGCATCCTCTCTGGGTATCATATTAGACAAAAGTCTGAACATGCAGAAGCACATCAGCTCCCTTACCAAAGGAGCAAACTACCAACTCAGGGCGGTATTATCAAGAACGGGCGATAACATATCGCCGCTCTAGCGGCAGTTTCCTGCCGCTAAAGCGGCAATAACGTTATCGCCCATTCTTGATAATATGGCCCTCAGTATCCTAAGGAAACTCAAACCCTATCTCCCTGCTCATGACCTAAAGGTTGCTGTGCAAGCATTAGTGATCTCAAAGCTGGACTATGGTAGCACAACGCTTTGCGGCTTGCCCTGAGTAAAGACGGCTCCTCTTAGGGTTGTCCTCAATTCTGCTGCTAGGCTCATAACTGACACAAAAAGATTCAACCATATTTCTCCGGACTTGCTGGCCCTGATCTGGCTTCCATATGAAGCTCGGATACAGTTAAAAATTGCATGCATGGCACACAAAGCCATCCACTTCAAGACCCCGCTGTACCTCGCACAGAAACTGGAGCTCTCATGTGGTTCTAGAGCCTCCAGAAGTGCCAGCACCCTTTTGCTCAAAGCACAAAAATTCAAGAAAAAAAAGACCTACAATAGAGCCTTCTCAGTTATGGGTCCGAGCATCTGGAACTCCCTTCCCCCCGAAGTCAGGGTGAACCCTTCCATGGTCCTCTTCAAAAAAGAAGTCAAAGGGCTCCTGATGAAGAAATTTTTGCTGCAGTCTGGCCTCTCCATCTGATTCTGGGGCCACAGACGTTTATTTGTGGCCCAGCTGCCTGGCTCACGAGAATGCTCGGACATTTTTAGACTGTGAATTAGCCTGGCTCACGAGAGCTTGGACATTTTTAGACTGTGAATTTGTCGTTTTTGTTGATTCTGTTCTGTTTGCTTGTACCCTTCTTGATACATAATCTCTGTAAAGCGCTCTGATACCCTCAGTGGTCATGTTCGCGCTATATAAAACTTTCAAAATAAATAAGTAATTAAATTTGATGGAAAAGCTGAAAGTAGGCGAAATTTGAATATCGCACCCAGAGAAGATCACTCGCGGGCCGGATACTTTTCGCGCCTTCACTTGAAGAATATTTCAAACATTGGGTATAGTCACTTTTTGGAGATCGGATTCTCCCAGTGAGGCAAGGCTGCAGGCTGTGGTGGAAGAGGGCTCCATGAGGCCGGATATCTTCTCCACAAGGTTCCTTTGAATTTTTGCTGCTGAGGAGAAGAAACTAGTGGGAGCAATCTGAGTTTATGGCCCACCTGCGATGCACTTTCATTGGATTGGCAAAAAGGCCCATATTTCAGGATTTGTTAGAAGTAGTACACTTTGACACCAGTCAACGATCAAG
Organism: Calotriton arnoldi; assembly: GCA_963921515.1. Classification (NCBI taxonomy): domain Eukaryota; kingdom Metazoa; phylum Chordata; class Amphibia; order Caudata; family Salamandridae; genus Calotriton; species Calotriton arnoldi. Next base: position 5,055,070 of record CAWUFW010000209.1, on the reverse strand, counting down.
ACTAGGGACAGTGCTTGGGGGGGTCAAGACCCCAGCAGAGGCCAGCAGTAGGGTCTAGTCCATGTTCAGTTGGAACTGGTCAGCTCAGAATGCAGGAAAAGGCCCCTGGAAGCTTGTTGTGTACCTGTAGCCGAAGCAGTAGGCCAGTCATTTGACCACATCTTTGTCCTGGTTACAAGAGATAGAGCAGGTTCCATCCTCAAGACTCTTCTCAGGAGCATTTACTACTTTGTGCACTTTACAGACATATGCAGATCCATATATGCAAGTTTGATAGATTTCAGAATTTCTCTATCTGTGCTAACTACCGTAAAAATAACTAGTTACAAAAATCCTGTTATAACTTTTGCACTTTATATTCCATATCTGCCCAATCTCTGAATTTTTGTAAGATATATGTTTTAGTACATTATATAAAGTTTATTAGTTGTATTATATGTATATATTCAGGTAGTAGAAGGGCTATGAAATTTTGAATTTTGGATTATGTGAATTCATACATATGAATGCAACAATATAGAACAAGGCACTATGCACTTTACTATACTATATATATTTTTACACTTAGATTTGCACATATACAACATAGAGGCAATATATGAATTCTCTATTGAACAATTACATATCTTACAAAGTAAATACACTTGGCACTTTATCTCCCCCAACTCTCCCTGTAGTGCACTTTATGATGACTTTTGTGTGACCAACTATGCTACGATAAGCCCTCTTGAGGAATTATTATCCTCCACCTGTTTGTCTTTTGTGTAAACCTTTTAAAAAATTGTAAAAAATTTAAAAACTGTTAATTCGGATTTTGTAATTAACATTGTCTTTTGGAAAGTAGGTTTGCTATGTGATCTAAATATGTCAGACTATGAGCTATACCTGTGTACTTTACAATGATAGATTTGACTAAGATTTTGGCAGTGAGGACATATTGTATATATAAATGAGAATATTATACGTGTGCCTTCCCCTTTAAGATTAATACTAAGTTGTTTTAATAGGTGATGGGAAAGGGAGTAGCTGTCCCTTTGAAATGACAATCTATGCACTAAAAACTTTATGACCCAGTAGAAGGCTACGGCCGAAACGCGTAAGAAGCCTACGGCCGAAACGCGTAGGTCTGTCTTGGGATTTTACATGCACTTTTCCACTTTGCTTTTGAACTGCAAAATAAATCTATGAAAGCAGTTGAACTTTAATAAACTGCTTCTCAAGGATTCTCTGCGTGCCGCCCTTCTGTTTCGCCTTGGATTGAATGCATTAGTATATGCAAGGCGTTCTTCAGGAGTTCTGCTGATTTGTCACGTAGAGCCGGTCTACGCGATGCGAGCACCCGGAATGAAGCGGTTCCCGCAGTATCGGCGAGTCTACACAGTGTTCTGCGGTGTTGGGAGCTGCCTCCGACTTACAAGCCATGGTGAAATACACAAGACGGAGGGGATTTGCATGAACTGAAATGGGATGGTAAGAGGTTGGTGGGGGCTGGAGGTTGAGGCTTGTTCAGCGTACGCGATGGTTCTCCGTCTACACGCTCCCCTCTGAGCCGGCTTTTCTTCTGAGCCGGCTTCTCCGCATCCCGCTGCATCACGTCTTGATACATTGTAGCCGCGTGTAAAACACAGGCTTGTGTTTAGTTTTTTTCCGGACGCACTGCAGGATCTAAATAAGAAATAAGAAAAACTGTAGTTTTGCAGTGTTTGGGGAATCACTACGAGGAGCGGATTTAGAACTTGTTTGATATAATGGTGCATGTATCCCTTCAATTATAAAGGGAAAGCAGTACTTTTTGAACACTGCACATTGAACTGACTGTTTATTTCACTGAAATCGGAAACATGACAGATAGATGGAGTAAACTTGAGTTACTTTTAAAAAACATGTTCCAAGAGAGTAGAGACTTCAATGCAGGAGCCAGCAGCAGCCAAAGTTCCAATTTAAATAATACACCACGACAACAACTGAAAGAACTAGAACAGGCCAGAGTGATGGAGATCAATAAATGGTGGGAGAGTGTGACGCTGAAAAAATACATTGAGTGCAAGCGCATCCCCAGGGGCATGAGAATTTTTGTCTTGCCAGCCTTGAGTGATTTGGACACAGATCTACTTTTGAAATGGCAAAAGGACACAACAGAGTGTTCAATGAAACTCATAGACACACTGATAATACATGCAGAAAGGAAATTGTCATCTGCAATGGAGAAAATTGCGACTATTGAAAAATCACTGGAGAAATTCTTTGAAACCACAGATGGGAAGAAACTGTCTGAGGAATTGGAGAAACGATTGGAGAAATATGAGAAGGAGGTTCAAATGAAAAAAATGAAAACGTTCATCAGAGATAGAATTGATTATTCCACTGGGAGAGTTTATAACTTTGCCCGCCGCTATGATGCCAACTTCAGAAAACAAACCATGGATCAAATTCAGGGACATGAGCAAACAAAATTATCGAGTGCGGAAAGCTCAGAGGTCAGCTCGGGGGACGAAGGTGCCCAGGGAGGCAGATTGAGGATGGATTTTTGTGGGGAAATGTGGCTGTTGCGAATGACGACACGGGGGAAAGGGCGAGGAGTGACACCCTACCCCGAGGGAGAAGAACACAAAGAACCAGACGCAGCAGGAAGAGGCAGAGGGGAAGGAAAGAGGGGGAAAAGATAAATGACAATAATCCTCCTGACATGGTAGAAGACAATCTGGTAATCAACCTATCCAGTAAAACCTTAAATGACAAACACATGAACCTACTAAACAAAGGACTTACATTCTGTCCGGATGCAGGGATGGATCTGGCCACGTCTAGAGTGGATATCTATAGGTTTTGCAGGAAACTAAAATTAAAGAAGTTTTTTGCTACAAGACCTGTGGCAAGACCTACACCTGCACCTCCACAATCATTATCAAATCTGACTATGGAAGACATTGAACCATTAAGAGTCTTGCATAATCTCGCCAATGTTGGAGATCAAGATGAGAAGGAACAGGATGGCGCATCCAATCTTGAATATTGTGTGGCAATGGGCATAGACACTCACAAATCAGTAAGCAGCAAATGCAAAGGGAAATCGAAATTCTGCCCACAACTACCACCTGGCAATAGAGTGGATGTCTTTCAGGAGCTTGTGGCAGAAGACCTAAGGAATATCTACATTAAAGAAAAGAAACAATTGAACCATACACATTCCAATATGAAAACAGAGGATTGGTGGGCACTTACAGACCTGAGTAATGACGATTGTATTATTATCAAGCCATCTGACAAAGGTGGAAATAGCGTCGTGATGGACCGCACTAAGTATCATCAAGAAATTAGGAGACGATTGGGAGATTCCATGAGCTATGAAAAGTAAAAAATAATCCTACAAATCAAATCATGTCAACCTTTCATACGAAATTACAACTATGGCATGACCACGGCTTGCTAGACGATGACGAATTGCAATACCTGAAGGTCCTGCATCCAATTGTTCCAACTTTGTATGCATTACCAAAGGTGCATAAAAGTTTAGAAAATCCCCCAGGTCGCCCCATTGTGAGTTCATGTGGCTCCCTCCTTGAGAACACCTCTAGGTTTGTAGACATTTTCTTGTTCCCGTACGTTGCTGACCTACCATCTTACATACGGGACTCTATGGATTTCCTCAATCGAATTAATGGCATCCCTTGGAAACCTGGATACATCATGGCCACAGTTGATGTGGTTTCACTTTATACGTCAATTGTCCACGAAGATGGTCTGAGGGCATGTGAACATTTCATGAGATCAAGCTCACTGAACTTACTTAGCCATACAGAAATGCTGTTAGAGATGATGTCCTTTTGTCTGAACCATAATATTGTTATCTTTGATGGCAAATTCTATAAGCAAAGGCAAGGAACTGCCATGGGCACATCTTTCGCTCCAACATACACGAACCTCACAATGGGCTTCTTGGAGGCAGAATGCCTATGGTCAGAGGACAATAGAGCGATTTTGGAAAAAGTGATTTTATGGGTCCGGTATATAGATGACCTCTTTCTAATATGGAAAGGAGAGGAAGACGAACTGAAATCATTTTTATCATCATTGAACAATAATCTGCTGAATTTAATATTCACCCATACATACAGCAATAGTTCAATCAACTATCTAGATATCCGGATCTACATTGAAAATGGAAAAATGTGCACCACCCTATATCGTAAAATCACTGCATTTAACAGCATTCTGTCGGCAAACAGCGCACATCCCAAAGCTCTCAAATGGAGCATTCCCTACGGAGAATTTTTAAGAGCCCGTAGAAACTGTTCTGAAGATATTGAATACAAGACACAGATCAATGGGATGTTCAATAGGTTCAAGAAACGAGGATATCCAATAACTGTCCTGGAGGAAGCACGAACAAGAGCCAAGAAACAGAAGAGGGAAAATCTAATGATGCCCAAGAAAATGCAAAGATCGCCTGGACAGGATCACGAAGTTGTTAGACTCATCACAGATTTTAATAGATCCAATAAAACCGTAAAACAAGCCATTGGTAATCATTGGAATGTTCTCAAACAGGACCAGGAACTCAAACATATGATAACGGATCATGTGAACATCACATATAGAAAAGTCCCATCCCTGGGAGACCGGCTTACTCAAAGTTATTTTACCAACAAAAATCAAGCAAAGTGCAACTGGCTGTCGCGCAATGGCCTCTTCAAGTGCTTTAAAAGTAAAGCATGCCGCTATGGCCACAATAGAAGTGAAATAACAAATATACAAGGCATGACCAAAACCATCAAAGGACGGATAACATGTGAGACCACCCATGTAGTCTATCTTCTACAATGTGGCTGTGGAAAACAATATGTGGGTAGCACTGTGAACAAACTGAAGTTGCGTATTTTACAACACACAAGGGACATTACTAATAAAGATTTTACATATGTAATGGCAAAACATATCTGGAAAGATCACGACGGCCAGTTGGAGAACAATTTCCTCTACTCCGGCATTGAACATATCCCGTTGAACATCAGGGAGGAAATAGGGACGCAGCCCTGAGAAGAGCCGAATCGAAGTGGATTATCTGACTGGGGACTGAGATCCCATGGGGTCTAAATACAGATGCCGAACTCTATATTTTTCTTTAAAACTATACCTCTCTTTAAAACTGTGTAATACTGTCTTGATCTTATCACAATGCTTTTTGTCTTTTTCTTTGTTTTCTCTTTCTTTGTTCTCTCTTTTGTCTTTACAATATTCTTCTTAATGTGTCCTCTTTTCCTCTGTTTCTCTCCGTATTTTCTTTGAAGCGTTGTGGCATACTTGACTTGATCCTGATATAACACATGATTAGGTGTTAGCATATAGGGTGTACATCTCATATATAGGGATTCCCCTTTGAGAGAAACATGTGGTCTGTATATAACAAGATCAAGCTAATCGGGCTCCACCTGGGAAATATCGGAGTGAGATCAGAAAGTGAAAACTCTACGGGAACTAGCACGAGTCACCTTTCATGGTTGTTATATAGTCATCTGTTGCACTTTATGTTTGTGAACCAACAGTGGAGAGTCTAGTAGCCCCCTGTCGACTCTTCTGGTAATTTACAGAAACAGCACTATGCACTTTAAAACACTGAGAGTAATACTGTAGCTGAACATTGCAGTGTTCTATTATGTCAAAATAACTCGGTGTTGAGGGGCCTAGAATAGAGACATGGAGAACTTCAGCCCCCACTTATTTTAATATAAATAATACTGTGCATTTTAAAGGATTGAGCAGAATAGAGGTTTGTGGACACTCTAGGAGGCTGGAATAGGTGTGCCATGGATCATTTACTACTTTGTGTACTTTACAGACATATACAGATCCATATATGCAAGTTGTATAGATTTCAGAATTTCTCTATCTGTGCTAACTACCTTACAAATAACTCGTTACAAAAATCCTGTTATATCTTTTGCACTTTATATTCCACATCTGCCCTATCTCTGAATTTTTGTATGATATATGTTTCAGTACATTTTATATAAAGTTTATTAGATGTATTATATGTATATATTCAGGTAGTAGAAGGGCTATGAAATTTTGAATTTTGGATTATGTGAATTCATAGATATGAATGCAAAAATATAGAACAAGGCATTGTGCACTTTACTATACTATATATATTTTTACACTTAGATTTGCACATATACAACATAGAGGCAATGTATGAATTCTCTATTGAACAATTACATATCTTACAAAGTAAATACACTTGGCACTTTATCTCCCACAACTCTTCCTGTAGTGCACTTTATGATGACTTTTGGGTGACCAACTATGCTACGATAAGCCCTCTTGGGGAATTATTATCCTCCACCTGTTTGTCTTTTGCGTAAACTTTTAAAAAAACTGTAAAAAATTAAAAAATTGTTAATTGGGATCTTGTAATTAACATTGCCTTTTGGAAAGTAGGTTTGCTATGTGATCTAAATATGTCAGACTATGAGCTATACCTGTGTACTTTACAGTGATAGATTTGACTAAGATTTTGGCAGTGAGGACATATTGTATATATAAATGAGAATATTATACGTGTCTTCCCCTTTAGGATTAATACTAAGTTGTTTTAATAGGTAATGGGAAAGGGAGTAGCTGTCCCTTTAAAATGACACTCTATGCACTAAAAACGTTATGACCCAGTAGAAAGATACTGCCAAAACGCGTAAGAAGACTACGGCCGTAACGCGTAGGTCTGTCTTGGGATTTTCATGCACTTTTGCACTTTGCTTTTGAACTGTAAAATAAAGCTATGAAAGCAGTTGAACTTTAATAAACTGCTTCTCAAGGATTCTCTGTGTGCCGCCCTTCTGTTTCACCTTGGATTGAATGCATTGGTATATGCAGGGCGTACTTCAGGAGTTCTGCTGATTTGTCACGTAGAGCCGGTCTACGCGAGGCGAGCACCCGGGAGTGAAGCGGTTCCCGCAGTATCGGCGAGTCTACACAGTGTTCTGCGGTGTTGGGAGCTGCCTCCGACTTACAAGCCATGGTGAAATACACAAGACGGAGGGGATTTGCATGAACTGAAATGGGATGGTAAGAGGTTGGTGGGGGCTGGAGGTTGAGGCTTGTTCAGCGTACGCGATGGCTCTCCGTCTACACGCTCCCCCTCTGAGCCGGCTTTTCTTCTGAGCCGGCTTCTCCGCATCCCGCTGCATCACGTCTTGATACATTGTAGCCGCGTGTAAAACACAGGCTTGTGTTTAGTTTTTTTCCGGACGCACTGCAGGATCTAAATAAGAAATAAGAAAAAACTGTAGTTTTGCAGTGTTTGGGGAATCACTACGAGGAGCGGATTTAGAACTTGTTTGATATAATGGTGCATGTATCCCTTCAATTATAAAGGGGAAAGCAGTACTTTTTGAACACTGCACATTGAATTGACTGTTTATTTCACTGAAATCGGAAACATGACAGATAGATGGAGTAAACTTGAGTTACTTTTAAAAAACATGTTCCAAGAGAGTGGAGACTTCAATGCAGGAGCCAGCAGCAGCCAAAGTTCCAATTTAAATAATACACCACGACAACAACTGAAAGAACTAGAACAGGCCAGAGTGATGGAGATCAATAAATGGTGGGAGAGTGTGACGCTGAAAAAATACATTGAGTGCAAGCGCATCCCCAGGGGCATGAGAATTTTTGTCTTGCCAGCCTTGAGTGATTTGGACACAGATCTACTTTTGAAATGGCAAAAGGACACAACAGAGTGTTCAATGAAACTCATAGACACACTGATAATACATGCCGAAAGGAAATTGTCATCTGCAATGGAGAAAATTGCGACTATTGAAAAATCACTGGAGAAATTCTTTGAAACCACAGATGGGAAGAAACTGTCTGAGGAATTGGAGAAACGATTGGAGAAATATGAGAAGGAGGTTCAAATGAAAAAAATTAAAACGTTCATCAGAGATAGAATTGATTATTCCACTGGGAGAGTTTATAACTTTGCCCGCCGCTATGATGCCAACTTCAGAAAACAAACCATGGATCAAATTCAGGGACATGAGCAAACAAAATTATCGAGTGCGGAAAGCTCAGAGGTCAGCTCGGGGGACGAAGGTGCCCAGGGAGGCAGATTGAGGATGGATTTTTGTGGGGAAATGTGGCTGTTGCGAATGATGACACGGGGGAAAGGGCGAGGAGTGACACCCTACCCCGAGGGAGAAGAACAAAAAGAACCAGACGCAGCAGGAAGAGGCAGAGGGGAAGGAAAGAGGGGGAAAAGATAAATGACAATAATCCTCCTGACATGGTAGAAGACAATCTGGTAATCAACCTATCCAGTAAAACCTTAAATTACAAACACATGAACCTACTAAACAAAGGACTTACATTCTGTCCGGATGCAGGGATGGATCTGGCCACGTCTAGAGTGGATATAAATATGTTTTGCAGGAAACTAAAATTAAAGAAGTTTTTTGCTACAAGACCTGTGGCAAGACCTACACCTGCACCTCCACAATCATTATCCAATCTGACTATGGAAGACATTGAACCATTAAGAGTCTTGCATAATCTCGCCAATGTTGGAGATCAAGATGAGACGGAACAGGATGGTGCATCCAATCTTGAATATTGTGTGGCAATGGGCATAGACACTCACAAATCAGTAAGCAGCAAATGCAAAGGGAAATCGAAATTCGGCCCACAACTACCACCTGGCAATAGAGTGGATGTCTTTCAGGAGCTTGTGGCAGAAGACCTAAGGAATATCTACATTAAAGAAAAGAAACAATTGAACCATACACATTCCAATATGAAAACAGAGGATTGGTGGGCACTTACAGACCTGAGTAATGACGATTGTATTATTATCAAGCCATCTGACAAAGGTGGAAATAGCGTCGTGATGGACCGCACTAAGTATCATCAAGAAATTAGGAGACGATTGGGAGATTCCATGAGCTATGAAAAGTTAAAAAATAATCCTACAAATCAAATCATGTCAACCTTTCATACGAAATTACAACTATGGCATGACCACGGCTTGCTAGACGATGACGAATTGCAATACCTGAAGGTCCTGCATCCAATTGTTCCAACTTTGTATGCATTACCAAAGGTGCATAAAAGTTTAGAAAATCCCCAGGTCGCCCCATTGTGAGTTCATGTGGCTCCCTCCTTGAGAACACCTCTAGGTTTGTAGACATTTTCTTGTTCCCGTACGTTGCTGACCTACCATCTTACATACGGGACTCTATGGATTTCCTCAATCGAATTAATGGCATCCCTTGGAAACCTGGATACATCATGGCCACAGTTGATGTGGTTTCACTTTATACGTCAATTGTCCACGAAGATGGTCTGAGGGCATGTGAACATTTCATGAGATCAAGCTCACTGAACTTACTTAGCCATACAGAAATGCTGTTAGAGATGATGTCCTTTTGTCTGAACCATAATATTGTTATCTTTGATGGCAAATTCTATAAGCAAAGGCAAGGAACTGCCATGGGCACATCTTTCGCTCCAACATACACGAACCTCACAATGGGCTTCTTGGAGGCAGAATGCCTATGGTCAGAGGACAATAGAGCGATTTTGGAAAAAGTGATTTTATGGGTCCGGTATATAGATGACCTCTTTCTAATATGGGAAGGAGAGGAAGACGAACTGAAATCATTTTTATCATCATTGAACAATAATCTGCTGAATTTAATATTCACCCATACATACAGCAATAGTTCAATCAACTATCTAGATATCCGGATCTACATTGAAAATGGAAAAATGTGCACCACCCTATATCGTAAAATCACTGCATTTAACAGCATTCTGTCGGCAAAACAGCGCACATCCCAAAGCTCTCAAATGGAGCATTCCCTATGGAGAATTTTTAAGAGCCCGTAGAAACTGTTCTGAAGATATTGAATACAAGACACAGATCAATGGGATGTTCAATAGGTTCAAGAAACGAGGATATCCAATAACTGTCCTGGAGGAAGCACGAACAAGAGCCAAGAAACAGAAGAGGGAAAATCTAATGATGCCCAAGAAAATGCAAAGATCGCCTGTACAGGATCACGAAGTTGTTAGACTCATCACAGATTTTAATAGATCCAATAAAACCGTAAAACAAGCCATTGGTAATCATTGGAATGTTCTCAAACAGGACCAGGAACTCAAACATATGATAACGGATCATGTGAACATCACATATGGAAAAGTACCATCCCTGGGAGACCGGCTTACTCAAAGTTATTTTACCAACAAAAATCAAGCAAAGTGCAACTGGCTGTCGCGCAATGGCCTCTTCAAGTGCTTTAAAAGTAAAGCATGCCGCTATGGCCACAATAGAAGTGAAATAACAAATATACAAGGCATGACCAAAACCATCAAAGGACGGATAACATGTGAGACCACCCATGTAGTCTATCTTCTACAATGTGGCTGTGGAAAACAATATGTGGGTAGCACTGTGAACAAACTGAAGTTGCGTATTTTACAACACACAAGGGACATTACTAATAAAGATTTTACATATGTAATGGCAAAACATATCTGGAAAGATCACGACGGCCAGTTGGAGAACAATTTCCTCTACTCCGGCATTGAACATATCCTGTTGAACATCAGGGGAGGAAATAGGGACGCAGCCCTGAGAAGAGCCGAATCGAAGTGGATTATCTGACTGGGGACTGAGATCCCATGGGGTCTAAATACAGATGCCGAACTCTATATTTTTCTTTAAAACTATACCTCTCTTTAAAACTGTGTAATACTGTCTTGATCTTATCACAATGCTTTTTGTCTTTTCTTTGTTTTCTCTTTCTTTGTTCTCTCTTTTGTCTTTACAATATTCTTCTTAATGTGTCCTCTTTTCCTCTGTTTCTCTCCGTATTTTCTTTGAAGCGTTGTGGCATACTTGACTTGATCCTGATATAACACATGATTAGGTGTTAGCATATAGGGTGTACATCTCATATATAGGGATTCCCCTTTGAGAGAAACATGTGGTCTGTATATAACAAGATCAAGCTAATCGGGCTCCACCTGGGAAATATCGGAGTGAGATCAGAAAGTGAAAACTCTACGGGAACTAGCACGAGTCACCTTTCATGGTTGTTATATAGTCATCTGTTGCACTTTATGTTTGTGAACCAACAGTGGAGAGTCTAGTAGCCCCCTGTCGACTCTTCTGGTAATTTACAGAAACAGCACTATGCACTTTAAAACACTGAGAGTAATACTGTAGCTGAACATTGCAGTGTTCTATTATGTCAAAATAACTCGGTGTTGAGGGGCCTAGAATAGAGACATGGAGAACTTCAGCCCCCACTTATTTTAATATAAATAATACTGTGCATTTTAAAGGATTGAGCAGAATAGAGGTTTGTGGACACTCTAGGAGGCTGGAATAGGTGTGCCATGGAGCATTTACTACTTTGTGTACTTTACAGACATATACAGATCCATATATGCAAGTTGTATAGATTTCAGAATTTCTCTATCTGTGCTAACTACCTTACAAATAACTCGTTACAAAAATCCTGTTATATCTTTTGCACTTTATATTCCACATCTGCCCTATCTCTGAATTTTTGTATGATATATGTTTCAGTACATTTTATATAAAGTTTATTAGATGTATTATATGTATATATTCAGGTAGTAGAAGGGCTATGAAATTTTGAATTTTGGATTATGTGAATTCATACATATGAATGCAAAAATATAGAACAAGGCATTGTGCACTTTACTATACTATATATATTTTTACACTTAGATTTGCACATATACAACATAGAGGCAATGTATGAATTCTCTATTGAACAATTACATATCTTACAAAGTAAATACACTTGGCACTTTATCTCCCACAACTCTTCCTGTAGTGCACTTTATGATGACTTTTGGGTGACCAACTATGCTACGATAAGCCCTCTTGGGGAATTATTATCCTCCACCTGTTTGTCTTTTGCGTAAACTTTTAAAAAAACTGTAAAAAATTAAAAAATTGTTAATTGGGATCTTGTAATTAACATTGCCTTTTGGAAAGTAGGTTTGCTATGTGATCTAAATATGTCAGACTATGAGCTATACCTGTGTACTTTACAGTGATAGATTTGACTAAGATTTTGGCAGTGAGGACATATTGTATATATAAATGAGAATATTATATGTGTCTTCCCCTTTAGGATTAATACTAAGTTGTTTTAATAGGTAATGGGAAAGGGAGTAGCTGTCCCTTTAAAATGACACTCTATGCACTAAAAACTTTATGACCCAGTAGAAAGATACTGCCGAAACGCGTAAGAAGACTACGGCCGTAACGCGTAGGTCTGTCTTGGGATTTTCATGCACTTTTGCACTTTGCTTTTGAACTGTAAAATAAAGCTATGAAAGCAGTTGAACTTTAATAAACTGCTTCTCAAGGATTCTCTGTGTGCCGCCCTTCTGTTTCACCTTGGATTGAATGCATTGGTATATGCAGGGCGTACTTCAGGAGTTCTGCTGATTTGTCACGTAGAGCCGGTCTACGCGAGGCGAGCACCCGGGAGTGAAGCGGTTCCCGCAGTATCGGCGAGTCTACACAGTGTTCTGCGGTGTTGGGAGCTGCCTCCGACTTACAAGCCATGGTGAAATACACAAGACGGAGGGGATTTGCATGAACTGAAATGGGATGGTAAGAGTTTGGTGGGGGCTGGAGGTTGAGGCTTGTTCAGCGTACGCGATGGCTCTCCGTCTACACGCTCCCCCTCTGAGCCGGCTTTTCTTCTGAGCCGGCTTCTCCGCATCCCGCTGCATCACGTCTTGATACATTGTAGCCGCGTGTAAAACACAGGCTTGTGTTTAGTTTTTTTCCGGACGCACTGCAGGATCTAAATAAGAAATAAGAAAAAACTGTAGTTTTGCAGTGTTTGGGGAATCACTACGAGGAGCGGATTTAGAACTTGTTTGATATAATGGTGCATGTATCCCTTCAATTATAAAGGGAAAGCAGTACTTTTTGAACACTGCACATTGAACTGACTGTTTATTTCACTGAAATCGGAAACATGACAGATAGATGGAGTAAACTTGAGTTACTTTTAAAAAACATGTTCCAAGAGAGTGGAGACTTCAATGCAGGAGCCAGCAGCAGCCAAAGTTCCAATTTAAATAATACACCACGACAACAACTGAAAGAACTAGAACAGGCCAGAGTGATGGAGATCAATAAATGGTGGGAGAGTGTGACGCTGAAAAAATACATTGAGTGCAAGCGCATCCCCAGGGGCATGAGAATTTTTGTCTTGCCAGCCTTGAGTGATTTGGACACAGATCTACTTTTGAAATGGCAAAAGGACACAACAGAGTGTTCAATGAAACTCATAGACACACTGATAATACATGCCGAAAGGAAATTGTCATCTGCAATGGAGAAAATTGCGACTATTGAAAAATCACTGGAGAAATTCTTTGAAACCACAGATGGGAAGAAACTGTCTGAGGAATTGGAGAAACGATTGGAGAAATATGAGAAGGAGGTTCAAATGAAAAAAATGAAAACGTTCATCAGAGATAGAATTGATTATTCCACTGGGAGAGTTTATAACTTTGCCCGCCGCTATGATGCCAACTTCAGAAAACAAACCATGGATCAAATTCAGGGACATGAGCAAACAAAATTATCGAGTGCGGAAAGCTCAGAGGTCAGCTCGGGGGACGAAGGTGCCCAGGGAGGCAGATTGAGGATGGATTTTTGTGGGGAAATGTGGCTGTTGCGAATGACGACACGGGGGAAAGGGCGAGGAGTGACACCCTACCCCGGGGAAGAAGAACAAAAAGAACCAGACGCAGCAGGAAGAGGCAGAGGGGAAGGAAAGAGGGGGAAAAGATAAATGACAATAATCCTCCTGACATGGTAGAAGACAATCTGGTAATCAACCTATCCAGTAAAACCTTAAATTACAAACACATGAACCTACTAAACAAAGGACTTACATTCTGTCCGGATGCAGGGATGGATCTGGCCACGTCTAGAGTGGATATCTATAAGTTTTGCAGGAAACTAAAATTAAAGAAGTTTTTTGCTACAAGACCTGTGGCAAGACCTACACCTGCACCTCCACAATCATTATCCAATCTGACTATGGAAGACATTGAACCATTAAGAGTCTTGCATAATCTCGCCAATGTTGGAGATCAAGATGAGACGGAACAGGATGGCGCATCCAATCTTGAATATTGTGTGGCAATGGGCATAGACACTCACAAATCAGTAAGCAGCAAATGCAAAGGGAAATCGAAATTCTGCCCACAACTACCACCTGGCAATAGAGTGGATGTCTTTCAGGAGCTTGTGGCAGAAGACCTAAGGAATATCTACATTAAAGAAAAGAAACAATTGAACCATACACATTCCAATATGAAAACAGAGGATTGGTGGGCACTTACAGACCTGAGTAATGACGATTGTATTATTATCAAGCCATCTGACAAAGGTGGAAATAGCGTCGTGATGGACCGCACTAAGTATCATCAAGAAATTAGGAGACGATTGGGAGATTCCATGAGCTATGAAAAGTAAAAAAATAATCCTACAAATCAAATCATGTCAACCTTTCATACGAAATTACAACTATGGCATGACCACGGCTTGCTAGACGATGACGAATTGCAATACCTGAAGGTCCTGCATCCAATTGTTCCAACTTTGTATGCATTACCAAAGGTGCATAAAAGTTTAGAAAATCCCCCAGGTCGCCCCATTGTGAGTTCATGTGGCTCCCTCCTTGAGAACACCTCTAGGTTTGTAGACATTTTCTTGTTCCCGTACGTTGCTGATCTACCATCTTACATACGGGACTCTATGGATTTCCTCAATCGAATTAATGGCATCCCTTGGAAACCTGGATACATCATGGCCACAGTTGATGTGGTTTCACTTTATACGTCAATTGTCCACGAAGATGGTCTGAGGGCATGTGAACATTTCATGAGATCAAGCTCACTAAACTTACTTAGCCATACAGAAATGCTGTTAGAGATGATGTCCTTTTGTCTGAACCATAATATTGTTATCTTTGATGGCAAATTCTATAAGCAAAGGCAAGGAACTGCCATGGGCACATCTTTCGCTCCAACATACACGAACCTCACAATGGGCTTCTTGGAGGCAGAATGCCTATGGTCAGAGGACAATAGAGCGATTTTGGAAAAAGTGATTTTATGGGTCCGGTATATAGATGACCTCTTTCTAATATGGGAAGGAGAGGAAGACGAACTGAAATCATTTTTATCATCATTGAACAATAATCTGCTGAATTTAATATTCACCCATACATACAGCAATAGTTCAATCAACTATCTAGATATCCGGATCTACATTGAAAATGGAAAAATGTGCACCACCCTATATCGTAAAATCACTGCATTTAACAGCATTCTGTCGGCAAACAGCGCACATCCCAAAGCTCTCAAATGGAGCATTCCCTACTGAGAATTTTTAAGAGCCCGTAGAAACTGTTCTGAAGATATTGAATACAAGACACAGATCAATGGGATGTTCAATAGGTTCAAGAAACGAGGATATCCAATAACTGTCCTGGAGGAAGCACGAACAAGAGCCAAGAAACAGAAGAGGGAAAATCTAATGATGCCCAAGAAAATGCAAAGATCGCCTGGACAGGATCACGAAGTTGTTAGACTCATCACAGATTTTAATAGATCCAATAAAACCGTAAAACAAGCCATTGGTAATCATTGGAATGTTCTCAAACAGGACCAGGAACTCAAACATATGATAACGGATCATGTGAACATCACATATAGAAAAGTACCATCCCTGGGAGACCGGCTTACTCAAAGTTATTTTACCAACAAAAATCAAGCAAAGTGCAACTGGCTGTCGACGCAATGGCCTCTTCAAGTGCTTTAAAAGTAAAGCATGCCGCTATGGCCACAATAGAAGTGAAATAACAAATATACAAGGCATGACCAAAACCATCAAAGGACGGATAACATGTGAGACCACCCATGTAGTCTATCTTCTACAATGTGGCTGTGGAAAACAATATGTGGGTAGCACTGTGAACAAACTGAAGTTGCGTATTTTACAACACACAAGGGACATTACTAATAAAGATTTTACATATGTAATGGCAAAACATATCTGGAAAGATCACGACGGCCAGTTGGAGAACAATTTCCTCTACTCCGGCATTGAACATATCCCGTTGAACATCAGGGGAGGAAATAGGGACGCAACCCTGAGAAGAGCCGAATTGAAGTGGATTATCTGACTGGGGACAGAGATCCCATGTGGTCTAAATACAGATGCCGAACTCTATATTTTTCTTTAAAACTATACCTCTCTTTAAAACTGTGTAATACTGTCTTGATCTTATCACAATGCTTTTTGTCTTTTCTTTGTTTTCTCTTTCTTTGTTCTCTCTTTTGTCTTTACAATATTCTTCTCAATATGTCCTCTTTTCCTCTGTTTCGCTCCGTATTTTCTTTGAAGCGTTGTGGCATATCTTGACTTGATCCTGATATAACACATGATTAGGTGTTAGCATATAGGGTGTACATCTCATATATAGGGATTCCCCTTTGAGAGAAACATGTGGTCTGTATATAACAAGATCAAGCTAATCGGGCTCCACCTGGGAAATATCGGAGTGAGATCAGAAAGTGAAAACTCTACGGGAACTAGCACGAGTCACCTTTCATGGTTGTTATATAGTCATCTGTTGCACTTTATGTTTGTGAACCAACAGTGGAGAGTCTAGTAGCCCCCTGTCGACTCTTCTGGTAATTTACAGAAACAGCACTATGCACTTTAAAACACTGAGAGTAATACTGTAGCTGAACATTGGAGTGTTCTATTATGTCAAAATAACTCGGTGTTGAGGGGCCTAGAATAGAGACATGGAGAACTTCAGCCCCCACTTATTTTAATATAAATAATAATGTGCATTTTAAAGGATTGAGCAGAATAGAGGTTTGTGGACACTCTAGGAGGCTGGAATAGGTGTGCCATGGAGCATTTACTACTTTGTGTACTTTACAGACATATACAGATCCATATATGCAAGTTGTATAGATTTCAGAATTTCTCTATCTGTGCTAACTACCTTACAAATAACTCGTTACAAAAATCCTGTTATATCTTTTGCACTTTATATTCCACATCTGCCCTATCTCTGAATTTTTGTATGATATATGTTTCAGTACATTTTATATAAAGTTTATTAGATGTATTATATGTATATATTCAGGTAGTAGAAGGGCTATGAAATTTTGAATTTTGGATTATGTGAATTCATACATATGAATGCAAAAATATAGAACAAGGCATTGTGCACTTTACTATACTATATATATTTTTACACTTAGATTTGCACATATACAACATAGAGGCAATGTATGAATTCTCTATTGAACAATTACATATCTTACAAAGTAAATACACTTGGCACTTTATCTCCCACAACTCTTCCTGTAGTGCACTTTATGATGACTTTTGGGTGACCAACTATGCTACGATAAGCCCTCTTGGGGAATTATTATCCTCCACCTGTTTGTCTTTTGCGTAAACTTTTTAAAAAAACTGTAAAAATTAAAAAATTGTTAATTGGGATCTTGTAATTAACATTGCCTTTTGGAAAGTAGGTTTGCTATGTGATCTAAATATGTCAGACTATGAGCTATACCTGTGTACTTTACAGTGATAGATTTGACTAAGATTTTGGCAGTGAGGACATATTGTATATATAAATGAGAATATTATACGTGTCTTCCCCTTTAGGATTAATACTAAGTTGTTTTAATAGGTAATGGGAAAGGGAGTAGCTGTCACTTTAAAATGACACTCTATGCACTAAAAACTTTATGACCCAGTAGAAAGATACTGCCGAAACGCGTAAGAAGACTACGGCCGAAACGCGTAGGTCTGTCTTGGGATTTTCATGCACTTTTGCACTTTGCTTTTGAACTGTAAAATAAAGCTATGAAAGCAGTTGAACTTTAATAAACTGCTTCTCAAGGATTCTCTGTGTGCCGCCCTTCTGTTTCACCTTGGATTGAATGCATTGGTATATGCAGGGCGTTCTTCAGGAGTTCTGCTGATTTGTCTCGTAGAGCCGGTCTACGCGAGGCGAGCACACGGGAGTGAAGCGGTTCCCGCAGTATCGGCGAGTCTACACAGTGTTCTGCGGTGTTGGGAGCTGCCTCCGACTTACAAGCCATGGTGAAATACACAAGACGGAGGGGATTTGCATGAACTGAAATGGGATGGTAAGAGGTTGGTGGGGGCTGGAGGTTGAGGCTTGTTCAGCGTACGCGATGGCTCTCCGCCTACACGCTCCCCCTCTGAGCCGGCTTTTCTTCTGAGCCGGCTTCTCCGCATCCCGCTGCATCACGTCTTGATACATTGTAGCCGCGTGTAAAACACAGGCTTGTGTTTAGTTTTTTTCCGGACGCACTGCAGGATCTAAATAAGAAATAAGAAAAAACTGTAGTTTTGCAGTGTTTGGGGAATCACTACGAGGAGCGGATTTAGAACTTGTTTGATATAATGGTGCATGTATCCCTTCAATTATAAAGGGGAAAGCAGTACTTTTTGAACACTGCACATTGAACTGACAGTTTATTTCACTGAAATCGGAAACATGACAGATAGATGGAGTAAACTTGAGTTACTTTTAAAAAACATGTTCCAAGAGAGTGGAGACTTCAATGCAGGAGCCAGCAGCAGCCAAAGTTCCAATTTAAATAATACACCACGACAACAACTGAAAGAACAGGCCAGAGTGATGGAGATCAATAAATGGTGGGAGAGTGTGACGCTGAAAAAATACATTGATTGCAAGCGCATCCCCAGGGGCATGAGAATTTTTGTCTTGCCAGCCTTGAGTGATTTGGACACAGATCTACTTTTGAAATGGCAAAAGGACACAACAGAGTGTTCAATGAAACTCATAGACACACTGATAATACATGCAGAAAGGAAATTGTCATCTGCAATGGAGAAAATTGCGACTATTGAAAAATCACTGGAGAAATTCTTTGAAACCACAGATGGGAAGAAACTGTCTGAGGAATTGGAGAAACGATTGGAGAAATATGAGAAGGAGGTTCAAATGAAAAAAATGAAAACGTTCATCAGAGATAGAATTGATTATTCCACTGGGAGAGTTTATAACTTTGCCCGCCGCAATGATGCCAACTTCAGAAAACAAACCATGGATCAAATTCAGGGACATGAGCAAACAAAATTATCGAGTGCGGAAAGCTCAGAGGTCAGCTCGGGGGACGAAAGTGCCCAGGGAGGCAGATTGAGGATGGATTTTTGTGGGGAAATGTGGCTGTTGCGAATGACGACACGGGGGAAAGGGCGAGGAGTGACACCCTACCCCGAGGGAGAAGAACAAAAAGAACCAGACGCAGCAGGAAGAGGCAGAGGGGAAGGAAAGAGGGGGAAAAGATAAATGACAATAATCCTCCTGACATGGTAGAAGACAATCTGGTAATCAACCTATCCAGTAAAACCTTAAATGACAAACACATGAACCTACTAAACAAAGGACTTACATTCTGTCCGGATGCAGGGATGGATCTGGCCACGTCTAGAGTGGATATCTATAAGTTTTGCAGGAAACTAAAATTAAAGAAGTTTTTTGCTACAAGACCTGTGGCAAGACCTACACCTGCACCTCCACAATCATTATCCAATCTGACTATGGAAGACATTGAACCATTAAGAGTCTTGCATAATCTCGCCAATGTTGGAGATCAAGATGAGACGGAACAGGATGGTGCATCCAATCTTGAATATTGTGTGGCAATGGGCATAGACACTCACAAATCAGTAAGCAGCAAATGCAAAGGGAAATCGAAATTCTGCCCACAACTACCACCTGGCAATAGAGTGGATGTCTTTCAGGAGCTTGTGGCAGAAGACCTAAGGAATATCTACATTAAAGAAAAGAAACAATTGAACCATACACATTCCAATATGAAAACAGAGGATTGGTGGGCACTTACAGACCTGAGTAATGACGATTGTATTATTATCAAGCCATCTGACGAAGGTGGAAATAGCGTCGTGATGGACCGCACTAAGTATCATCAAGAAATTAGGAGACGATTGGGAGATTCCATGAGCTATGAAAAGTTAAAAAATAATCCTACAAATCAAATCATGTCAACCTTTCATACGAAATTACAACTATGGCATGACCACGGCTTGCTAGACGATGATGAATTGCAATACCTGAAGGTCCTGCATCCAATTGTTCCAACTTTGTATGCATTACCAAAGGTGCATAAAAGTTTAGAAAATCCCCCAGGTCGCCCCATTGTGAGTTCATGTGGCTCCCTCCTTGAGAACACCTCTAGGTTTGTAGACATTTTCTTGTTCCCGTACGTTGCTGACCTACCATCTTACATACGGGACTCTATGGATTTCCTCAATCGAATTAATGGCATCCCTTGGAAACCTGGATACATCATGGCCACAGTTGATGTGGTTTCACTTTATACGTCAATTGTCCACGAAGATGGTCTGAGGGCATGTGAACATTTCATGAGATCAAGCTCACTGAACTTACTTAGCCATACAGAAATGCTGTTAGAGATGATGTCCTTTTGTCTGAACCATAATTTTGTTATCTTTGATGGCAAATTCTATAAGCAAAGGCAAGGAACTGCCATGGGCACATCTTTCGCTCCAACATACACGAACCTCACAATGGGCTTCTTGGAGGCAGAATGCCTATGGTCAGAGGACAATAGAGCGATTTTGGAAAAAGTGATTTTATGGGTCCGGTATATAGATGACCTCTTTCTAATATGGGAAGGAGAGGAAGACGAACTGAAATCATTTTTATCATCATTGAACAATAATCTGCTGAATTTAATATTCACCCATACATACAGCAATAGTTCAATCAACTATCTAGATATCCGGATCTACATTGAAAATGGAAAAATGTGCACCACCCTATATCGTAAAATCACTGCATTTAACAGCATTCTGTCGGCAAACAGCGCACATCCCAAAGCTCTCAAATGGAGCATTCCCTACGGAGAATTTTTAAGAGCCCGTAGAAACTGTTCTGAAGATATTGAATACAAGACACAGATCAATGGGATGTTCAATAGGTTCAAGAAACGAGGATATCCAATAACTGTCCTGGAGGAAGCACGAACAAGAGCCAAGAAACAGAAGAGGGAAAATCTAATGATGCCCAAGAAAATGCAAAGATCGCCTGGAAAGGATCACGAAGTTGTTAGACTCATCACAGATTTTAATAGATCCAATAAAACCGTAAAACAAGCCATTGGTAATCATTGGAATGTTCTCAAACAGGACCAGGAACTCAAACATATGATAACGGATCATGTGAACATCACATATAGAAAAGTACCATCCCTGGGAGACCGGCTTACTCAAAGTTATTTTGCCAACAAAAATCAAGCAAAGTGCAACTGGCTGTCGCGCAATGGCCTCTTCAAGTGCTTTAAAAGTAAAGCATGCCGCTATGGCCACAATAGAAGTGAAATAACAAATATACAAGGCATGACCAAAACCATCAAAGGACGGATAACATGTGAGACCACCCATGTAGTCTATCTTCTACAATGTGGCTGTGGAAAACAATATGTGGGTAGCACTGTGAACAAACTGAAGTTGCGTATTTTACAACACACAAGGGACATTACTAATAAAGATTTTACATATGTAATGGCAAAACATATCTGGAAAGATCACGACGGCCAGTTGGAGAACAATTTCCTCTACTCCGGCATTGAACATATCCCGTTGAACATCAGGGGAGGAAATAGGGACGCAGCCCTGAGAAGAGCCGAATCGAAGTGGATTATCTGTCTGGGGACTGAGATCCCATGGGGTCTAAATACAGATGCCGAACTCTATATTTTTCTTTAAAACTATACCTCTCTTTAAAACTGTGTAATACTGTCTTGATCTTATCACAATGCTTTTTGTCTTTTCTTTGTTTTCTCTTTCTTTGTTCTCTCTTTTGTCTTTACAATATTCTTCTCAATGTGTCCTCTTTTCCTCTGTTTCTCTCCGTATTTTCTTTGAAGCGTTGTGGCATATCTTGACTTGATCCTGATATAACACATGATTAGGTGTTAGCATATAGGGTGTACATCTCATATATAGGGATTCCCCTTTGAGAGAAACATGTGGTCTGTATATAACAAGATCAAGCTAATCGGGCTCCACCTGGGAAATATCGGAGTGAGATCAGAAAGTGAAAACTCTACGGGAACTAGCACGAGTCACCTTTCATGGTTGTTATATAGTCATCTGTTGCACTTTATGTTTGTGAACCAACAGTGGAGAGTCTAGTAGCCCCCTGTCGACTCTTCTGGTAATTTACAGAAACAGCACTATGCACTTTAAAACACTGAGAGTAATACTGTAGCTGAACATTGCAGTGTTCTATTATGTCAAAATAACTCGGTGTTGAGGGGCCTAGAATAGAGACATGGAGAACTTCAGCCCCCCACTTATTTTAATATAAATAATACTGTGCATTTTAAAGGATTGAGCAGAATAGAGGTTTGTGGACACTCTAGGAGGCTGGAATAGGTGTGCCATGGAGCATTTACTACTTTGTGTACTTTACAGACATATACAGATCCATATATGCAAGTTGTATAGATTTCAGAATTTCTCTATCTGTGCTAACTACCTTACAAATAACTCGTTACAAAAATCCTGTTATATCTTTTGCACTTTATATTCCATATCTGCCCTATCTCTGAATTTTTGTATGATATATGTTTCAGTACATTTTATATAAAGTTTATTAGATGTATTATATGTATATATTCAGGTAGTAGAAGGGCTATGAAATTTTGAATTTTGGATTATGTGAATTCATACATATGAATGCAAAAATATAGAACAAGGCATTGTGCACTTTACTATACTATATATATTTTTACACTTAGATTTGCACATATACAACATAGAGGCAATGTATGAATTCTCTATTGAACAATTACATATCTTACAAAGTAAATACACTTGGCACTTTATCTCCCACAACTCTTCCTGTAGTGCACTTTATGATGACTTTTGGGTGACCAACTATGCTACGATAAGCCCTCTTGGGGAATTATTATCCTCCACCTGTTTGTCTTTTGCGTAAACTTTTAAAAAAACTGTAAAAAATTAAAAAATTGTTAATTGGGATCTTGTAATTAACATTGCCTTTTGGAAAGTAGGTTTGCTATGTGATCTAAATATGTCAGACTATGAGCTATACCTGTGTACTTTACAGTGATAGATTTGACTAAGATTTTGGCAGTGAGGACATATTGTATATATAAATGAGAATATTATACGTGTCTTCCCCTTTAGGATTAATACTAAGTTGTTTTAATAGGTAATGGGAAAGGGAGTAGCTGTCCCTTTAAAATGACACTCTATGCACTAAAAACTTTATGACCCAGTAGAAAGATACTGCCGAAACGCGTAAGAAGACTACGGCCGAAACGCGTAGGTCTGTCTTGGGATTTTCATGCACTTTTGCACTTTGCTTTTGAACTGTAAAATAAAGCTATGAAAGCAGTTGAACTTTAATAAACTGCTTCTCAAGGATTCTCTGTGTGCCGCCCTTCTGTTTCACCTTGGATTGAATGCATTGGTATATGCAGGGCGTTCTTCAGGAGTTCTGCTGATTTGTCACGTAGAGCCGGTCTATGCGAGGCGAGCACCCGGAAGTGAAGCGGTTCCCGCAGTATCGGCGAATCTACACAGTGTTCTGCGGTGTTGGGAGCTGCCTCCGACTTTCAAGCCACGGTGAAATACACAAGACGGAGGGGATTTGCATGAACTGAAACGGGACGGTAAGAGGTTGGTGGGGGCTGGAGGCGTCTGTGTTTTGCTTGTTCAGCGTACGCGAAGGCTCTCCGTCTGCACGTTCCCCCTCTGAGCCGGCTTTCCTTCTGAGCCGGTTTCTCCGCATCCCGCTGCAACACGTCTTGATACATTGTAGCCGCTTGTAAAACACAGGTTTGTGTTTAGTCATTTTCCGGACGTACTGCAGGATCTAAAAAAGAAATAAGAAAAAACAGTAGATTTGCAGTGTTTGGGGAATCACTACGAGGAGCGGATTTAGAACTTGTTTGATATAATGGTGCATGTATCCCTTCAATTATAAAGAGGAAAGCAGTACTTTTTGAACACTGCACATTAAACTGACGGTTTATTTCACTGAAATCGGAAACATGACAGATAGATGGAGTAAACGTGAGTTACTTTTAAAAGACATGTTCCAAGAGAGTGGAGACTTCAATGCAGGAGCCAGCAGCAGCCAAAGTTCCAATTTAAATAATACACCACGACAACAACTGAAAGAACTTGAACAGGCCAGAGTGATGGAGATCAATAAATGGTGGGAGAGTGTGACGCTGAAAAAATACATTGAGTGCAAGCGCATCCTCAGGGGCTTGAGAATGTTTGTCTTGCCAACCTTGAGTGATTTGGACACAGATCTACTTTTGAAATGGCAAAAGGACACAACAGAGTGTTCTATGAAACTCACAAACACACTGATAATACATGCAGAAAGGAAATTGTAATCTGCAAAGGAGAAAATTGCGACTATTAAAAAATCACTGGAGAAATTCTTTGAAACCACTGATGGGAAGAAACTGTCTGAGGAATTGGAGAAACGATTGGCGAAATATGAGAAGGAGGTTCAAATGAAAAAAATGAAAATGTTCATCAGAGATAGAATTGATTATACCACTGGGAGAGTTTATACTTTTGCCCGCCGCTATGATGCCAACTTCAGAAAACAAACCATGGATAAAATTCAGGGACATGAGCAAACAAAATTATAGAGTGCGGAACGCTCAGAGGTCAGCTCGGGGGACGAAGGTGCCCAGGGAGGCAGATTGAGGATGGATTTTTCTGGGGAAATGCGGCTGTTGCGAAAGACGACAAGGGGGAGAGGGCGAGAAGTGACACCCCACCCCGAGGGAGAAGAACAAAAAGAACCAGATGCAGCAGGAAGAGGCAGAGGGCAAGGAAAGAGGGGGAAAAGATAAATGACAATAATCCCTCTGACATGGTATAAGACAATCTGGTAATCAACCTATCCAGTAAAACCTTAAATGACAAACACATGAACCTACTAAACAAAGGACTTACATTCTGTCCGGATGCAGGGATGGATCTGGCCACGTCTAGAGTGGATATCTATAAATTTTGCAGGAAACTAAAATTAAAGACGTTTTTTGCTACAAGACCTGTGGCAAGACCTAAACCTGCACCTCCACAATCATTATCCAATCTGACTATGGAAGACATCGAACGATTAAGAGTCTTGCATAATTTCGCCAATGTTGGAGACCAAGATGAGACAGAACAGGATGGTGCATCCAATCTTGAATAGTGTGTGGCAATGGGCATAGACACTCACAAATCAGTAAGCAGCATATGCAAAGGGAAATCGAAATTCTGCCCACAACTACCACCTGTCAATAGAGTGGATGTCTTTCAGCAGCTTGTGGCAGACGACCTAAGGAATATCTACATTAAAGAAAAGAAACAATTGAACCATACACATTCCAATATGAAAACAGAAGATTGGTGGGCACTTACAGACCTGAGTAATGACGATGGTATTATTATCATGCCATCTGACAAAGGTGGAAATATCGTCGTGATGGACCGCACTAAGTATCATCAAGAAATTAGGAGACAATTGGGAGATTCCGTGAGCTATGAAAGGTTAAAAAAAATCCTACAAATCAAATCATGTCAACCTTTCCTACAAAATTACAACTATGGCATGACCACGGCTTGCTAGACGACGACGATTTGCAATACCTGAAGGTCCTGCATCCAATTGTTCCAACTTTGTATGCATTACCAAAGGTGCATAAAAGTTTAGAGAATCCTCCAGGTCGCCCCATTGTGAGTTCCTGTGGCTCCCTCCTTGAGAACACCTCTAGGTTTGTAGACATTTTCTTGTTCCCGTACGTTGCTGACCTACCATCTTACATACGGGACTCAATGGATTTCCTCAATCAAATTAATGGCATCCCTTGGAAACCTGGATACATCATGGCCACAATTGATGTGGTTTCACTTTATAAGTCAATTGTCCACGAAGATGGTCTGAGGGCATGTGAACATTTCATGAGTTCACGCTCACTGAACTTACTTAGCCATACAGAAATGCTGTTAGAGATGATGTCCTTTTGTCTGAACCATAATGTTTTTATCATTGATGGCAAATTCTATAAACAAAGGCAAGGAACTGCCATGGGCACATCTTTCGCTCCAACATACGCGAACCTCACAATGGGCTTCTTGGAGGCAGAATGCCTATGGTCAGAGGACACTAGAGCAAATTTGGAAAAAGTGATTTTATGGGTCCGGTATATAGATTAACCCTGGGCAAAGCACTACGCTACGCTCGCGTAGTTTGCGAAGTTTGCGCTACTTCGCACAACGCGAATTGCACGTAGCACAGTGCAAACACGCGTAGCGTAGCGTAGTGCAGCGGTCATTTTTTGCTTGCTCGCGGTCCTCAACGTCAAGTTGGCGACCGCGAGCAAGCAAAATGACATCCCGGTGAGATTCTCAACGCGGGGAGGTCAGGTTTCTCATTGTGAGTGGTCGCGTATGCTCACGACCGCTCGCGATGAGAAACTACCAGTCCGCGTTGAGAAAGCTGCCGCTCGAGTAAAAATCTACTCGAGCGGCAGTAAAAGACAGCTCGCACTGTGCAAGATGCCGTTTTCAATGATTGCACAGTGCGGACAAGCATCCGGCACTGTGCAATCATTGCGAACAGTGCACTACGCAGTTCGCGTAGTGCTACGCGTAGCTCGCGTAGTGCGAACTGCACTTTGCGTAGCTTCGCGTGGCGCTACTTCGCGAACTACGCCCAGGCTTAATATAGATGACCTCTTCCTTATATGGGAAGGAGAGGAAGACGAACTGAAAGAATTTTTATCATCATTGAACAATAATCTGCTGAATTTACGATTCACCCATACATACAGCAATAGTTCAATCAACTTTCTAGATATCTGGATCTACATTGAAAATGGAAAAATGTGCACCACCCTTTATCATAAATTCACTGCATGTAACAGCATTCTGTCGGCAAACAGCGCACATCCCAAAGCTCTCAAATGGAGCATTCCCTACGGAGAATTTTTAAGAGATCGTAGAAACTGTTCTGAAGATAATGAATACAAGACACAGATCAATGGGATGTTCAATAGGTTCAAGAAACAAGGATATCCAATAACTGTCCTGGAGGAAGCACGAACAAGAAACAGAAAATGGAAAATCTAATGATGCCCGAGAAAATGCAAAGATCGCCTGGACAGGATCAAGAAGTTGTTAGGCTCATCACAAAATTTAATAGATCCAATAAAACCGTAAAACAAGCCATTGGTAATCATTGGAATGTGCTCAAACAGGACCAGAAACTCAAACATATGATAACGGATCATGTGAAAATCACATATAGAAAAGTACCATCCCTGGGAGACCGACTTATTCAAAGTTATTTTACCAACAAAAATCAAGCAAAGTGCAACTGGCTGTCGTGCAATGGCTTCTTCAAGTGCTCTAAATGTAAAGCATGCCGCTATGGCCACAATAGAAGTGAAATAACAAATATACAAGGCATGACCAAAACCATCAAAGGACGGATAACATGTGAGACAACCCTTGTAGTCTATCTTCTACAATGTGGCTGTGGAAAACAATATGTGGGTAGCACTGTGAACAAACTGAAGTTGCGTATTTTACAACACACAAGGGCCATTACTAATAAAGATTTTACATATGTAATGGCAAAACATATCTGGAAAGATCACGACGGCCAGTTGGAGAACAATTTCCTCTACTCCGGCATTGAACATATCCCGTTGAACATCAGGGGAGGAAATAGGGAAACAGCCCTGAGAAGAGCCGAATCGAAGTGGGGACTGAGATCCCATGGGGTCTAAATACAGATGCCGAACTCTATATTTTTCTTTAAAACTTTACCTCTCTTTAAAACTGTGTAATACAGTCTTGATCTTACCACAATGCTTTTTGTCTTTTCTTTGTTTTCTCTTTCTTTGTTCTCTCTTTTGTCTTTGCAATATTCTTCTCAATGTGTCCTCTTTTCCTCTGTTTCTCTCCGTATTTTCTTTGAAGCGTTGTGGCATATCTTCACTTGATCCTTATATAACACATGATTAGGTGTCAGCATATAGGGTGTACATCTCATATATAGGGATTCCCCTATGAGAGAAACATGTGGTCTGTATATAACAAGATCAAGCTATTCGGGCTCCACCTGGGAAATATCGGAGTGAGATCCGAAAATGAAAACTCTACTGGAACTAGCACGGGTCACCTTTCATGGTTGTTATATAGTCATCTGTTGCACTTCATGTTTGTGAACCAACAGTGGGGAGTCTAGTAGCCCCCTGTCGACTCTTCTGGTAATTTACAGAAACAGCACTATGCACTTTAAAACACTGAGAGTAATATTGTAGCTGAACATTGCAGTGTTCTATTATGTCAAAATAACTCGGCGTTGAGGGGCCTAGAATAGAGACATGGAGAACTTCAGCCCCCCACTTATTTTGATATAAATAAAACTGCGCATTTTTAAGGATTGAGCAGAATAGAGGTATGTGGACACTCTAGGAGGCTGGAATAGGTGTGCCATGGAGCATTTACTACTTTGTGTACTTTACAGACATATACAGATCCATATATGCAAGTTGTATAGATTTCAGAATTTCTCTCTCTGTGCTAACTACCTTACAAATAACTCGTTACAAAAATCCTGTTATAACTTTTGCACTTTATATTCCATATCTGCCCAATCTCTGAATTTTTGTATGATATATGTTTTAGTACATTTTATATAAAGTTTATTAGATGTATTATATGTATATATTCAGGTAGTAAAAGGGCTATGAAATTTTGAATTTTGGATTATGTGAATTCATACATATGAATGCAAAAATATAGAACAAGGCACTGTGCACTTTATTATACTATATATATATTTTTACACTTAGATTTGCACATATACAACATAGAGGCAATATATGAATTCGCTATTGAACAATTACATATCTAAAAAAGTAAATACACTTGGCACTTTATCTCCCCCAACTCTCCCTGTAGTGCACTTTATGATGACTTTTGGGTGACCAACTATGCTACGATAAGCCCTCTTGGGGAATTATTATCCTCCACCTGTTTGTCTTTTGTGTAAACCTTTTAAAAAATTGTAAAATATTAAAAAATTGTTAATTGAGATTTTGTAATTAACATTGTCTTTTGGGAAGTAGGTGTGCTATGTGATCTAAATATGTCAGACTTTGAGCTATACCTGTGTACTTTACAGTGATAGATTTGACTAAGATTTTGGCAGTGAGGACATATTGTATATATAAATGAGAATATTATACGTGTGTCTTCCCCTTTAAGATTAATACTAAGTTGTTTTAATAGGTGATGGGAAAGGGAGTAGCTGTCCCTTTGAAATGACACTCTATGCACTAAAAACTTTATGACCCAGTAGAAGGCTACGGCCGAATCGCGTAGGTCTGTCTTGGGATGTTACATGCACTTTTGCACTTTGCTTTTGAACTGCAAAATAAAGCTATGAAAGCAGTTGAACTTTAATAAACTGCTTCTCAAGGATTCTCTGCGTGCCGCCCTTCTGTTTCGGCTTGGATTGTATGCATCGGTATATGCAGGGCGTTCTTCAGGAGGTCTGCTGATATATATATATATATAGCTGATCTGAGTGAACAAATAGTTTTGAAAATTTTGTGGAGATTTGTCAAACGACGCCAAAGATATTGGCAAAAGAAAAAACCCTTTTCCTATGGAAACTAGTTCCTAACTATAACTACCTACTGGCGACTGCCAGTAGGTAATATATATATATATACATATATATATATATATATATATATATATATACATATATATATATACAAGTCCACAGTTGCAAATAAGCACGCGCTCTCAGATTCCTATTAAAGGTTTTTAATGAAGTTCAAGGTCACGCGTTTCGGGAGCAAGCTCCCTTGATCACACACTGAACCAAGTGTACACCGAGTGAATACATAGACTCAGTACAGGGGAAATGAAAGCCCTCCGATTCGGTCACGGTGGGGTGCACATGGGTCCCACCGATCCAAGCATGCACAGTGTGGCAGGCAACATGGGGTGCCCGCCACAAGGTGTACGCTTTCCCCGCTCACCCCTTTTTTGCTATGGGAGCCTGTGTACGCGTCTTTACACGGGCTCCCATAGAGATCAATGGGAGTCCGCGCGACCCGAGTCCGTAAGCATACAGCTGCATCGTACTCGCTCGTTTGGACTCCCGGAGCACGTCTCGCTCGGAAAGCTCTCCAGATCCGAGTCGTATGGAGGGCTTTCCTTACGAGATCGGAAGCCCTTCATTGGGACGAACCTGATCCTTGTTCCAACCCACAGAGTTGGCCCCAAACTTTACCTTTGTCACAGTCATGCGCAATCTGATGACTGAAGTTGGCACTTAAAAATTGTACACACTATTTTGAGCCCTAAACTGTAAAAAGTTAGGACTCTGGTTCTACTCATTGGATTTTTGTTGTTTTGGTTTTATTTTATTCGGTTCATTGACAAAATATCGATGTACAAAAGATATATGTAAAAAATATAGATGAAAAAATGTAGAATGTAAAAATATCGACTCCCTATACTTAAACAGGTAAGTACCAAAATATCGGAAAAAAATATCAATGTCAAAAATATAGTTGTACAAAATATCAATTTTCATATATATAAAATAAAATAATAAATATTAAATATATTAAATATTAAAATTAATAAAAAAAAGAAAGTACATTTAATATACATTTTAACAAATATAACAAATAAACTTAATTAAACAAAGTTAAACACATACATAATAATTAATATATATATATATATATTTACTTAAAAACAATTAATAAACTATTAATTTTGATTTATTTTATAATTGTAAAATTATATATATATATATATATATTTTCCAAATGAGTTGCTCCTCCTGGGAACTCCGCCCGTAGTGCGGTGGCGCGATCAAGCCGGTAGAGCAATGCCGGCATATAGATAAGTCCACAGTTGCAAATAAGCACGCACTCTCAGATTCCTATTAAAGGTTTTTAATGAAGTTCAAGGTTACGCGTTTCGGGAGCAAGCTCCCTTGATCACACACTGAACCAAGTGTACACCAAGTGAATACATAGACTCAGTACAGGGGAAATGAAATCGACAAAGGACTGCACGATACCCAGCTACCAGCATGGGAGTGGCGGCCATATTGGAGTGACTAAAGTCAAATTAGATGGCACCATATTAAAAGAAATCATATCAACAATTCCTTTAAGAATAACAGCAAATATGTTATACCAAAACGGAAATCCATTTCAATACATGGTAAATCAATATCAAAATAACTATAATAAACATAAATCCACATCATGCTGAAATTCAGCTAGCTCGAGACCGGAGGGCATACCGACAGAGCGTGTGAATTTCATTGTTTCTGGTCACCAAGTGGCAAGAAAATTTCAAGTACCATGCAGTATGGTAGACCAATACTAACGTCAAGTGACATAGTCATACAAATCCTTATACTGTACAATAGTCAAATATCAAGCGTGACTGTAAGTGAAAAAATGAGAAATTCCAAAGCAGGAAAAGGAAAAGGAGAGAGAAAGAGAAAGGATAAGCCTCATACCGCTGTTTTTCCCGCGGGGAGTGTGGTCACACGCACTATCCCGTTCCGGGTTTTGCTCCGGGTTTGGGGGCGGCTCTGGTTGGCGTGTTAGGGGTTTGGTTTCTATAGCACGTCTTGGACGGACCAGGTCAAACAGGCATATTGACCTTGATATATTGGCACTTTGCAATTTGAGCGTAATCCGCTCACCTGGTCCTGAAACTTGCACTTGTACGTGGATGGATATTTCAGCTTGAAGAGCGGCATACGGAACCTCCATTCTGGAGGGGATTCCTGTTACGGAAGGATAAAGGAAAAGTATAGTTACATTGAGGTAACTTACCAACGAGGTCTCGTGGAGAGGCATCAATATAAGTTGCGGAAGGCAACTGTATCTAGATCACTTATTCTTTCTATTGGCAGCAACATGGATGAAGAATCCGGGAGACGCCTGGCTGCTCAAACATTACTTGCACGAGCACCAGGAAAAACACAAGCCAACGCGACGCTAATTCCAGCCAATAGAGATAATATTTTAAGTCAAAAATTGCGAAAGTATGAGAAATTGAAAAAAACAGAAACATCTAAATGGTGGGAGGCAGTTTCCCTTCAAGATTATGTCGATAAAAACATGGTTCCACGAGGGCTACGCATATACACAACACCATCTTACGAATCGCCTAACCCGCGTATGTTAGAGGAGTGGGCAAACAATTCTGCTGCCAGCTCTAAAAACATGCTCTGCATTCTTATTAAGTACGCGTGGGAGGACAGAGAGATCATAATGAAAGAAATTGCCGATCTAGAAGAAGATTTTAAGAACGATACCGACCAGACAACTATCAACAACTTCAAGGAAGAACTAAAGAAAAGAATGACAGTTTACGAGGAGGACATTAAGCTTAGAAAACAACGTAAGCTTCATCGCGACTGTACGGATTACGAGACTGGGAGAATCCTTACATATAGCAGAAAATATGACCATTTATATAATTTCCAGCCCCACGACTCTGCTACCAACCAAACTGTTTGTGGGACAGGCACCCCGATGACTACAGTGACCAGTGATTCGGACACAGATGTCTCGGCGCATACCTCGAGTACCGCGTCTGAAGTAGAAATCATTACAAGACCAGCTACTTTTTTAGACGAGTACCGGACTATGAGAAGACAGAAAACATCAATCACGACCCCTCAACCAACTCCGAGGGGGAGAGAACATCGGGGAAGAGGAAGAGGAAAAGGAAGAGGCAGGGGCGGAGTAAACAACGACGCAGCCGACGGAAACACAGGGCACAAAAAAGAAAATGTAACAAAGCCAACGGGGACCAGACGTGGTGGCTTAAGGAACAGGAAATAAACATGATGGACGACAATATGGTAAATAAAACTGTAATTAATCTTACTAGCCGAACTCTTTCTGCTCTTGAAAAGAAAACACTATGCCTAGGCTTATCCTTTTGCCCCACGGAAACCTTTGACTATCCCAACACCAGAATAGATATTTTTAAATTCATAAGAAAACTTAAACTGACTAAATGGCATACTCTAAAGGGCAACATCACACAAGGACATCATGTAGGGGTAGACGTCGATCCTACCAGTCTCACAGTAGTTGATATGACTATGTTCCGTACTTTGCAGGATCTAGATAACATCAGCAATATAGAAGATTCACTTTCGACAATTGCAAACTCAGATATAACCACTGACAGGGCGGCCAAAACCCCCTTCAAACCCAGATCTGTTTTCTACTCTAACCTCTCGCATGACAATGTTGATACTTTTCATGAAGTAGTTACGAAAGCCCTCATGGACTGTAAACACCAGAAGACTAGATTAAATTTTGGAGGTAGCAACCTGACTAGGGCACAAAGATCTATCATTACATCTTTGGCTACTGATAGCGAGATTGTAATCCGTCCCGCTGATAAAGGAGGGAACGTTGTGTTACTTAGCAGAAACATGTACATGACTGATGCGTTCAGACAACTTGAGAACAACATGTTCTACATGAAAACCGACACCATAACATACAATGACAGTATCCTGACGACTTGGGACAAACTGCACAAATGGCAGGAGGATGGTATTATAACATGGGAGGAGTACCTGTTTTTGAAAAGGGACTATCCCAAATTACCAATTATTTACTTTTTACCCAAAGTGCACAAGGACCCCACGAATCTACCAGGGAGACCGATTGTTTCTTCTTTGGGGAGTGTTTTTGAGAATATGTCGAAGTATGTGGATTTTTTCTTGCAGGGGTATGTCATTTCCCTTCCATCGTATGTGAGGGATACGAAAGATTTTTTGAAAAAAATAGATGAAATACAATGGCAAACCAACTATATGTTTATCACTATGGATGTTTCCAGCCTATATACCATCATAGACCATGACCAAGGCATTCGAGCATGCATTAATTACCTCAATGACAGAAATATCATGTACTTTGATCATACTAACATGTTGATTGAAATGATGGGTCTCTGTTTGCATAATAACATCTTTATGTTTAATGGGGAACTTTTTAAACAGATACTCGGAACTTCTATGGGTACTTGCTTTGCCCCAAGTTTTGCATGCCTCTTCTTGGGTCAGTGGGAGGAAGAAATCATGAGGGAAACCAGTCTCTCTATGTATCGTGATAAAGTTAAGACTTGGTTGAGGTATATTGATGACCTTTTCCTCATATGGGAAGGCAGTGAGGAAGAAGCTCTTGAATTTATTGACAAACTAAATGACAACAGGTACAACATAACTCTCACTCAAAATATAAATAGAGAAGAGATAGAATTTTTGGATGTCAAAATTAAGGTAGTCAATGGCACCCTTGAAACTAAACTGTTCCGTAAAGACACAGCTGGCAACAGCGTCCTTCATGCTCTCAGCCATCACCCGGATGCTCTGAAATGGAGTATCCCTTACGGTTAGATGCTGAGAGCGAGAAGGAATTGCAACACGGATGAGAACTATCTGGCAGAACAGGAAACTATGTTAGAACGCTTCATGGAACGTGGTTACCCTGAGTGGGTACTACAGAGAGCAGTTTCCAAACTTAAAGACATCGACAGACCCAGTACACTAAAAGAGAAAAACAAGGAAACTGAGTCCCAAGTAACACGTGTTATCCTTACTTATAACAACAAGTCAAGGAAAATACAAAAAATTCTCCAAGATAATTGGAATATCCTTAAAAGTGATACCATTGTGGGCCCCACCCTTAGCGACAGACCGAGAATTACTTATCGCAAAGGTCGTAGTTTGAAGGACTTGCTAATGCATGGGGATATCACCATACCTCCTAAGACTTACACACACAATCTCAAAGGGTTTTACCCTTGTGGACTCTGTAAAGCCTGTAAAAATAGTCACATGGTGAAAGAATACAGTGTGCCACACTCTATGAAGAAAAATACCATTTCACAATTTTTGACATGCAGTACCACACATGTCATTTACATTTTAGTGTGTCCATGCAACAAAAGATACATTGGCAGTACGACACATATGGCTAAGAAAAGGGTCCTAGAACATCTCAGGGCCATAAACAACAGGGATCCGCATTATCCTATCGCGAGACACTTTGCCGATTTTCACCTCGCTAACAGCTCACTTCTCAGCTACTTTGTTATTGAACAAGTGACAACTAGC
The DNA here is from genome assembly GCA_963921515.1 of Calotriton arnoldi. Lineage (NCBI taxonomy): Eukaryota > Metazoa > Chordata > Amphibia > Caudata > Salamandridae > Calotriton > Calotriton arnoldi. The sequence continues at coordinate 5,019,674 of CAWUFW010000209.1, read as the reverse complement.
TTTAGAGGGGGAACAGGGAGCTCAGATTGAGAAAAAAGAATCTAAATGGATACTTGAGCTCGAGGCGAGGTACCCGAATGGGCACAATTTGGACGAGGAACTAGCAACGCACCTTATGGAAGAATAACTGGTTTACACTAACATGTTCCCCTATTTGTAACCCCATGTGTTCCCTGAAATTCTCATACGTTTTTATGACATTGTTTTCCCGGATCAGCAAGCTGCATAAGTTAGACTGTACAAGCAATTTTTGCATGCGATTTAAGGTAACTTGGTTAATATAAGCAACTAATGAACAGTCTAGCAATTTGTTAAAAAATGTTTGCACATTTTTAATCTTATGTTTTTATGTTCTTGTGTTTTCTATTTTTCTACACAGGAGGAAAGGAAGGGCCCACCGACATTCTGCGGACACTTCACGGGCCTCCTAACCTTTTCTTCGTCTCCACGACTAGAGCACTAATGTTTTAAAGATAAGATGGTTTATAACTTTTATCCTTTCTCTTTCTCTCTCCTTTTCCTTTTCCTGCTTTGGAATTTCTCATTTTTTCACTTACAGTCACGCTTGATTTTGACTATTGTACAGTATAAGGATTTGTATGACTATGTTACTTGACGTTAGTATTGGTCTACCGTACTGCATGGTACTTGAAATTTTCTTGCCACTTGGCGACCAGAAACAATGAAATTCACACGCTCTGTCGGTATGCCCTCCGGTCTCGAGCTAGCTGAATTTCAGCATGATGTGGATTTATGTTTATTATAGTTATTTTGATATTGATTTACCATGTATTGAAATGGATTTCCGTTTTGGTATAACATATTTGCTGTTATTCTTAAAGGAATTGTTGATATGATTTCTTTTAATATGGTGCCATCTAATTTGACTTTAGTCACTCCAATAAGGCCGCCACTCCCACGCTGGTAGCTGGGTATCGTGCAGTCCTTTGTCGATTTCATTTCCCCTGTACTGAGTCTATGTATTCACTCGGTGTACACTTGGTTCAGTGTGTGATCAAGGGAGCTTGCTCCCGAAATGCGTAACCTTGAACTTCATTAAAAACCTTTAATAGGAATCTGAGAGCGCGTGCTTATTTGCAACTGTGGACTTATCTATATGCCGGCATTGCTCTACCGGCTTGATCGCGCCACCGCACTACGGGCGGAGTTCCCAGGAGGAGCAACTCGTTTGGAAAATATATATATATATATATAATTTAAAAATTATAAAATAAATCAAAATTAATAGTTTATTAATTGTTTTTAAGTAAATATATATATATATTAATTATTATGTATGTGTTTAACTTTGTTTAATTAAGTTTATTTGTTATATTTGTTAAAATGTATATTAAATGTACTTTCTTTTTTTATTAATTTTAATATTTAATATATTTAATATTTATTATTTTATTTTATATATATGAAAATTGATATTTTGTACAACTATATTTTTGACATTGATATTTTTTTCCGATATTTTGGTACTTACCTGTTTAAGTATAGGGAGTCGATATTTTTACATTCTACATTTTTCATCTATATTTTTACATATATCTTTTGTACATCGATATTCTGTCAGTGAACCGAATAAAATAACACCAAAACAACAAAAATCCAATGAGTAGAACCAGAGTCCTAACTTTTTACAGTTTAGGGCTCAAAATAGTGTGTACAATTTTTAAGTGCCAACTTCAGTCATCAGATTGTGCATGACTGTGACAAAGGTAAAGTTTGGGGCCACCTCTGTGGGTTGGAACAAGGATCAGGTTCGTCCCAATGAAGGGCTTCCGATCTCGTAAGGAAAGCCCTCCATACGACTCGGATCTGGAGAGCTTTCCGAGCGAGACGTGCTCCGGGAGTCCAAACGAGCGAGTACGATGCAGCTGTATGCTTACGGACTCGGGTCGCGCGGACTCCCATTGATCTCTATGGGAGCCCGTGTAAAGACGCGTACACAGGCTCCCATAGCAAAAAAGGGGTGAGCGGGGAAAGCGTACACCTTGTGGCGGGCACCCCATGTTGCCTGCCACACTGTGCATGCTTGGATCGGTGGGACCCATGCGCACCCCACCGTGACCGAATTGGAGGGCTCCGGGTACAGGGAGGCCTGCTATGGCCCCCCGAAGTCCGAAGCTTGCTTCCCGGTATGCGGTCCCTGTCCCTCATCGGCTCTCCTCCGCTGCGGTCTCCCCTGCTCGACCACTCATGGCCGGGGGCTCCGCCCACTACCAGGCTTCCTCTGCCTGACTTCCGCTCATGGCTGGGTGCTCCGCCCACAACCAGGCTTCCTCTGCCTGACTTCCGGCAGCTTCTCGCAGCCATGGAATATGGAGCGAAGTCTCCGTCAGACCTTCAATCTTCGGCCCTCCCAGCACAGCGCGCACACCTGCCATGCCTACTGTAGGTGGAGGATGTAGCCCACTCCTTAGGCTCAGGAATACCAAGGTGGAAGCGCTCACCACGCACCCTGTCGTGGTCAGAGTGACCTCAGGATCCCAGTCCTCCCCACGCTGGGTGAAGAAAAGGCGCTCACCATCCGCTTTAGTTGCAGGGACCTGGGGCAGCCTCCAGCACTCCTCCTGTACTGGGTCTCCTGGGAGAACGCTGGCAGCACCACCCCAGGGCACAGGTAGGCCAGCACAAAGGCTTTTGTAGTCGAAGTTGCAGTCCTTCCCTCAACAATAAAGTCCAATGGCGGTTCCTCCTGGTGCACTGCAGTCCACTCAGTGTTTTAGTTCAAAGGTTCCAAGTAAGCGCACCAAACATGGGGTCACAGCCCCAGTACTTATAGCACTAACAGTCTTTGTTCTTTTCTGGTAGAGGGCTCTGAGCCCAGTCCAAAGCAGTTCTGTCCTCACTGGTGTAGTTTCCTGGCAGGGGGTGGAGACACCATTGTTCAGGGCAGACCAGGCCTACTCAGGTGCATGCCAAATCTCCTCCCACCACTCTCTATGCAGCCCAGGTCTATTCAGCCCAGGCCTGACTCATCCCAGGAAATGCAGGTCACACCTCAACTTCCCCAGTGGCTGTCTGAAAAGAATTCACATCCCCTGTCTCTGTCACTCCAAAACCAGACAGTCAATTCACAAACCAGCAGAGGACCAAAGACACATGGCACACAGAAATGCCCACTTCTAAAAGTAGCACTTCTAAAGTAGTAAGAATAAATCCGTTTTCACCAATAAGCAGTATTTATCACTACTATTCCAAACATACCAAACTTGATCACGCTACCCCTCTCATGTCAGGACTTACCACTGAAGCATATATCAGGGAATCCCCAAAGCATTCCTATGAAAAGGAAGTCTCACAGCAGTGAGAAACCAAATAGGCTGTTTGTCACTACCAGAACATGCCACACAGTTAAGGCACATGTCCTACCTTTTACCTACACCGCACCCTGCCCATAGGGCTAGCCAGGGCCTACTTTAGGGGTGATTGATATGTAGTAAAAGGGGAGTTACAGACGTGACAACTACTTTATGTGCCACGTCACAATGGCAATAAACTGCGCGCGCAGGTCCTGCAGTGGCAGCGGCCTGAGACAGGTTTGAAAGGCTACTTAGGTGGGTGGCGCAAGCAGCGCTGCAAGTCCACCAGTAGCGTTTAATTTACAGGCCCTGGGTATATGGGATACCACTGTACAAGGGACTTACAGGTAAATTAAATATGTCAAACAGGTGTAGACCAATCTTACCAAATTAACCATAGAGAGCACATGCACTTTAGCACTAATTAGCAGTGATAAAGTGCCCAGAGTAATAAAACCACCAACGACAGGTCAGAAAAAATACTGGAGGAAGGCAAAAAGTTCTGGGATGACCCTGCAAAAAGGGACAAGTCCAGCATGTGCTAACTGCAGTACTCCTACCCTTCCAGGTACTTTTGTATACAGATTACTGTACAAGGTAGACAAAAAGGATTCCAACTCATACACATGTCTGCACTATGAAACAAAAATGCGATATGCCCAAAGTTTCAGTAAAAATCTTACACCTTCTCAGGGCCCCTACCTCACCCAGGATTCCATGAGAAATCCTGAAAAATAGATGAAAAATGTAGTAAAAATATCTGAGGCCACACTATGGGCTATACCCCTCCCATGACCTTAGGCAACATACTAGGAAAATGGCAGAAAACTTTAGGAACATATTTACTGGCACATCAAGGCCCCAATCTTTCCTGTAACCCAGACAAACAAAATAAGAGAAAAGCTATAAGATTAAAGGGACATATCTATGGCCATCTTGGGGCCCCCATTCCTACTGGGTCCTCAGTGGAAATAATTGTAAAAATGTTGCGTTTATCGAACATATCTGTGGCCACCTTGAGGACCCAACACTCCCATAACACCTGCAGAACACCAGACAGTAGTGAAATCAAGGAACAAATCTGTGGTCAACCCAGGGCACCCACAATTCCCAGGAACACTGCCACTTCAAGGAACCTAGCAGACCCAATAAACAAAATGCAGAGAAACTGAGGAAATAGCTTATCCACATACCATTAACTAGGACCATTGAAGTCACCCTTGAAACATTTTATGAAAATGCCTGTGGCCATCATGGGCCCGCCACACCCAGCCCTCAAATACAAAAATGTTGAGGGAGGAATGCTTGCACCAAGTACAACCACTGGCTATTGCTCGGTTTAGCATTCCAACCCATTGTTCTTTTGTCTACCAAGCCACCTCAGTTTGGACCTAGCTATATGCAAATCAGTCTTGACCCTTGTTAGAAATTGGGTTGTTGGTCGACTGGGGTGTGAGCCCTGGTCAAGCAGCAACCACAGTCCTTGTCAGTGTAAGGCACATGCAAACCCCAAATTAACCAGTGCTCAACCCCCTGGTAGCTCAGCACAGATCAGTCAGGCTTAACTTAGAGGCAATGTGTAAACCCTTCAAAAAGTGAAATAGTGAAAACACCACACAAAAAGATCCCACACCAGGTTAGAAAAATAGGGATTAGTTTAATAAATAAAATAAGACCAAAACAGCAAAAATCTAATCAGTAGAATCAGAGATATTGAATAAGTTTTTAGAGAAAATAATGTCCAAAAGGTGTTAAGTGTCAACAGTGGATCTACTTACACCGGACTAGGACAAAGTCGCAAGATCAAGCCGATCGCGTTGGAGCATGGGCTGCCAACAGGGACCCAGTAAGGCCCATTGAACAGAGTAGCTTAAGTCCTGGTTTGCAGAACATTGTGTGGATCAGTGTCAAAGATGCATCGAGCAGCAGGCACAATGCGTTGGTTCCAAGATGTGACAAGGTTGCGTTGCAAAATCCTGTGTCATCATCGTCATGGATCCCATTGATGAAGGGCTTGTGATGCAAAGTCCACAGTCAGGAATGTGTCAAGCTGTCGGGGTGATGCGCCAGTTCCGAGGAGCCATGAGGCTGTGATGCACAGTCCATCGTCGTCGTCAGGACAGCCGTCAACAGGAGATGTGAGGGCCTGACCCAGGGAAGAGTCACTCTGCGATGCGGTCTAATGCGGTAGTTCCGATCCATGCTGTGCAGCAATGCGGTGGTTCTGCTCGAGTTTGTGCCGCACAGTAGAGGAGATGCGTCTGTTCCACTGGATCCACAGAGGCTGGCCGAGCACCTTAGGCCCACTTCCAAGAATCCAGAACTGGGGTGGCAAAACCTGGCAGGGAAGACTCCCAGAAAGGCAGAGTCCAGGTGCAGATGCAAGGTTGTTGGAAGCCTGTTATGTCCATGAAGCTTCAGATCAGGAGGCCAGCCAACTAGCCCTTGGAGTCACTTTGGGTCCCAGGTTCAAGTAATGCAGGTCCAGTCCTTCTCACCCATGCAGGAGGGCAGCAGGTCAGCAGGGCAGCAGTTCCTTCAGAGCAGCAGTCCAGCAGAGTGGCAGTCCTTGTAGCACCACAGCAGTCCTTCTTCCTAGCAGAGTATCCACAGGTCCAGAAGTGCACTGAAGTGGTGGTGTCTGAGGTTGTTCTTTTGCACACAGATGTGCCTTTGAAGTGGGGAGAAGCTTCAGAGGCATGCCTCTGAAGTGTGCAGAGGCCCTGCCTTCCTGGCCCTAGCTCCAGACAAACTACAGGGTTTATGCGACCCTTTGTGTGGAGACAGGACACAGCCTATTCAGGTGAAAGGGAGGCTGGGCCCAGCTCATCTCTCCCATCCTGCCAGTGATGGCCAAACCAGTCCCACCTAAACTCCCACTGTGTGTGGATATCTAGGAGGAACAGACAAAGCCCAACTGTCAATGTAGGCATCAAATGGCTAAGTCAATCAAATGCCAAATTTCCAAAAGTGGCATTTTCAGAATGGTAATTTAAAATCCGACTTCACCATTAGTTAGGATTTTAAATTAGGATTCCAAAGACATGAAACATGAACAAGTCATCTCTTCACATTTGGAATTTACACTTATGAAATGTAATAAGGCAACACCAATGTTATCCTATGGGAGAGATAGACCTTGCAGTAGTGAAAAATGAATGAAAGAGTTTTTCACTACCAGGACATGTAAAACTTAAAAGTACATGTCCAACTTTTCAGATACACTGCACCCTGCCCTTGGGACTGTCTAGGGCCTACCTTAGGGGTGACTTAGATGTATTAAAGATTTGGGCCTAGTTACTTTTGCCAGGTAAAAATGGCAGTTTAAACTGCACACACAGGCTCTGCAAAGGCAGGCCTGAGACATGTTTAAAGGGTTACTTAAGAGAGTGGCATAATCAGTGCTGCAGGCCCACTAGTATTATTTAATTTACAGGCCCTGGGCACATGTAGTGCACTTTACTAGTGACTTAGAAGTAAATTAAATATGCTAATTGGGTGTAAGCCAATGTTACCATGTTTTGAGCAGAGAGCACAAGCACTGGCTAGCAGTGGTAAAGTGTGCAGAGACCTAAGGCCAACAAAAACGAAGTCAGCAAAAACAGGACATCTGTAGGCAAAATGTTAGGGGGAAACCACACCAAGGATGCCATGTTAACAAACCTGATCCAGTAACAACAGTTCAACTGGAACTGCTGACTCCCTGACCCAGAAAAAAAAGCAAACAACGCCTGTTTTACCCGGATAGGGGCTCTTCTGTCGGGTTTAGCTTGTTTCCAGTCCCACAGTGAGCACAGGACCCAAATCTTGCCATACCCATGGTCACCGAGGACGTTACATTAAACACACAAAATCACTTGGGGCAGCATTCTAACCTATTTTTCTTTCTCCCACCTGCTACCTCAGCTTGGCCCCAGCCATATACAAAACAGTCTTAACCCTGCTACAATGACAGTCCAGTCCATACTGCCAGGTCAGGTCTCCCTGAACCAGAATACAAGAAACCCAAGACCAGTTTAATGCTGATTGGAGCTCATCAATCAGTGTAGCTTGGTTCCAGTGGCCCAATGAGCACAGGGCTCATGTCTGAGAATACCTTTGGCCACTCAGGGCATTAGATCAAACATATAAAAGGTGATGAGAGGAATACTTGCAACAACTCTAACCATTGGCAATCATTTGGGGTAGCATTCCAACCCATTGCTCTGTTGTCCACCAGGCCACTTAAATTTGGGCCCAGCCATATGCAGATCATTATTGACTCTGCTTGAATAAGAGCAGCACAGCTCAAACTGCCAGGCAAGGTCTTCCCTGAACAGAGCACAAGCAATACAAGAGCGGCTTCACCCTGACTGCGGCTCGTCAGTTGGGTGTATCTTGGTTCCAGTGGCACAGTGAGCACGGGACCCACATCTAGGCATACACTTGGCCACTTAGGATGTTATATTAAACACACAAAATATGAAGGGAGGAATGCTTACAGTAGACAACCAGGACCCTGGCAGACACACTAGACAATTATCAGAAGAGTCATTAAACGAGGAGGAAGTTGAAACCTCAACCTACACCCATTGTATTCATAAAATGGCAGCTTGATCCAGGAATCACATGAAGGATTACAAAGGAAACAATATGAGACAGCTCAAGTGCACTGGCTTTGGACTGCCTTATGCCACCTAAAATTTGGGAACTACCTAGGGTTCCCTACTTCCTTTTTTGCATGGGTTGTGCAGCACTCAAACCCTTGAAGAGCATTGTTTTGTCTTATACTGGATGCTCCCTTGTGTCTGGACAAAGCTATGCCTCTCTGAGTAGCTCTAATAAGAGAGGAATGTAAGTCAGGGGCTGCTTTTATTCATTTCAGTTTCACTTTGATGGAATTTTGCCAATCAAAAGCTGTAATACTATGCCTGGAAAGTTAAAAGGCATTTGTAATTTTTCAGATCCGCTGGAATGGCATCAGTTAATCCCATGCTTAAAGACTTTGCTGCAAAATGATTTGTCACTTTTCTAGCTAGGAAGATTAGACAGAGCTACAACCAAAACAGCTGAATGGAAATGCACCAAATTTATTTGGCAGAAAACTAGATCTTGGTCCAGAAAGTGTGCTTTTTGTGATTTGGTGTAAAGCCAAGGTTTAAATATTTGTATATTTCATTCTGCAGATGATCTGCAGATCTAACATATCAAAATATACCATCCGATTACCTGCCACCACATCAATAAAGATGTGACGGCAGCCATTTTATGACACAAGAAGACTCACTGGGTCATTGAATCCATAGCCCCAGGATAGCTTACTCAGGGAAACACTCCTAGCTGGAGCTGTATGCTCTTCAGCTGGAGTGCAGGCAACACTTGTGGTTGGTTCTATGACTGCCCTTTGTGGCATAAAAAAATGTTTAAAAAAATACAAGGACGGTATTTTTTTAGAAAATGCTTTATTACAAATATTTAGAGACAATCAATTATAGTTATTGGTGACTTTTTCGACAAAGCTAATAGGTCTGCTTTATTTATGTTGATATGCTGAGCCCTTAAAAAAGCCAATAAGCCCAGTCGCTTTTATATTTTGGTATTTTGACAAAGCCAGTAGGTCTGCCTCACTTAGAATGGCACAGTATGTATTGTGACATGACATAGCTGTGAGTGGCGGCCAGGAATATGGCAACTGGTGCCCTCGCCATGGCCTGCAAACTACCTCCCATATTACATCACTCATGAAATGTTCTATAAAATCATTGATAACATCACTTCAACATCTGAAATGGCATCATTGATAACAACATCGCATGGCGCTGCACGACTTATACTTACTTTAGGGCACGAGTTATAGTTACTTAACATGACTATTTAACTGATATTTTGAACTAACTATAACGAACTATAACGTCCCTTTAACCTTTGTTTTTTTCAGTGAGATATATATATATATATATATATTCAGTAAATATGCTGCTGATGGGCTTCCCATGTTAAGCGTGTTTCCAGTTCATTGTTTGCACCTGTGCGATCTGAACGCTAAAGGTATAAACGCTTCGAAGGGGCGGTAGGTTTCTTTAACGCTGCTGTGGAGTTTTTCTGTAAAAGTGCCTGGTGTATGGATAAAGGGCTTCAATCAGTCCTATCGGTGCCAGCGTCGCGTTGAGCACTAGGGCCCCCAGTGACCTCTTTCAGCCTGAACTGAAATAGGCGAAATGAGATTTCTGTTAATTAAGTTTCATTCTATCTAGCGAACGGGGGCGCATAACTCGAGGTCCATACATTATGCTGTCAGGTGAGGCTCCATCACCGAGGAGTTATGAGATCAATATTAACGTTGGATAATTGCACAATGAACTACCCTTGAACTGCGCGAATAAGTAAAGCAATCACAGAACAGTTGGACTCCTGTAATTTTGACTATTACTAATTAGACTCTGAAGCCAGGGGAGGCTGGCAATTACATTTTCCTCAGCTTGATAAGTAAAGGTTCATTGTGCATGATTAAATCGCGGTGCGTTTCTTCCTTCCGCCAGGGCCGGTGCAATATCAAAAGCGTGTTTACTTTGCTCAGAGTAAAATGCATCTAATAATGTTAAACAGATAATTAGCCACGAGATGAGATAGCATAATACGGTTCCTTTGTGGTTAATATCAGTAATAAGTAGGTCAGATCCGGTTGAGGCCGAGGAATCGTAGCATTTAAAGTCTCTCTAAAGAGTGTTCTTCATTCGAGTCCGTGACATGAACAGGGCCCACGTGCACTACCCCTTCAGTGGACTGCTGGCCCTCTCCTGCCCGGCCCTGACCCGTCGTCGCCTTTCATCACCACGCCATCTTTATTATGCTATATGAGTTTCCCAATTAGGTTGTGTTTACTGTGTCTTTAGAGCATCGATGCACAGGAGGTTATTAAATGCATGCAGGGAGCCGCAAATGATTTCCCTAATGAAGGTCAGACTGACGTGTCTAGGGACTCATCGGATATTGGAGTGAGTGATGGGCAGTTCTGTGATTCAAATATATATTTAAAAAAATACACCAAAGGGGTCAGAAAATAATCTAGGCCGATATATAAAAGAAGAAGCAGGATGAAAAAAGAGTGATTAAGTAAAGATTCAAGAGGTGACAACAACATAATCACAAGGCGATGTCAGTATTCCTCACTTGAATGGATTTGTGAAAATTTAATTTTCATAGGTAGGGATGGGATTATCCTATAATGCAAGTGGTAAAAAAACATTTAGGACATCACCAGTTGCCCATTTTACTTATCAGGAGGAAGAGAGATAATCAGCAAAGAGTGAGGAATGAGCCATAAGGGATGAGTGATGAAAATGAGGAATGAACGATGAAGAGAGAGAGCTGTGGGATGAGAGATGAGAACTGAGGAATGAGGTATTCAGCTTTTGGGATGAAGAGTGAGGGATAAGGTATGAGAAGGGAAGGGCAGCGATGGATGAATAAGGGCTTAGAGATGAAGAGTGAGGGAGAGGAAAAGACGAGGAGTGAGAAGTGAGGCATGAGAAGTGAGAATTGAGTCCAGAGAGATCAGTACTCTGGGATGAGTAATGTAGAGTGAGATGACAATTGAGGCTTAAGGGGTGAGGGGTGAGGACTAAGGAATGAGGGATAAAAAGTGAGGGATGATTTGTGGGAAATGAGAGATGAAGATGAGTGATGAGACGGAAAAATGGATAAGGATTATGCAATGAGGGGTGAGAGATGAGTGGGAAGAAGGGTAGAGGAAGGAAGGCTGAGCTATGAGGGATGGTGAGAGATTAATGAAAAGTGACGAGATCGGGATGAGGACTAATGGATGAGGAATAACAGATGAGAAATGAAGAATGAGGAATGAGCTGTAAGGTATGAGTGATCATTAATAAGCATGAGGATGTCCTTATTGGAGACTAAAATCTTGTCCTGACCACATTTACTCTATGTGGATACATATCCAAACTGCATACAGCAGACCAGTGTCTTCATAATGGACAAGAAATCCCTCCTGTACCATCAAACAAATATATTGATGGAGCTTTCTATATGAACATGGTAAAAACAAACCAAATCTTGAAATAAAAGAATAGAATTTTTGTTGCAGTGTGTTTCGACCTGTCAGCCTTAGGGTGGTCTTCAGCAAAACCTTTTGCCTTACTCCTCCATATTTTCCTGATTTCATTTTTTGGGCCCTAGAACTCTGTGCACTTTACCACTAGTAACCAGTGCATGTGCTCAATCACTCCTAAAACATGTTAACATTGGCATATCCCCAATTGGCATATTTAATTTACTTAAAAGTCTCTAGTAAAGTGGTACTACATGTACCCAGGGCCTGTAAATTAAATGGTACCAGTGGACCTATAGCATTTATTCTGTCACTCATCTAAGTAGCCCTTTAAACATGTATCGGGTCTGCCATTACAGCCTGTGTGTCCAGTTTTAAAGTGCTATTTCGACCTGGCAAAATAAACCTTTCAAACTGCATGATGGGATGCACTCCATTTTCGTTTTTCTTTTTATCTTTTGATTGTCACACCTTCTCAATGGCAATATTTTAGCGTGCTGGCTCGAGGACAGAGCACAATGCGAGCCAGCACGATAAAATATTGCCATTGAGTAGGTGTGACAATCAAAAGATAAAAAGAAAAACGAAAATGGAGTGCATCCCATCATGCAGTTTGAATGTATGTTTTTCTGTCCTCGTGGATGGTTTGCACCCAGCAGTGAAAAAGTAAAATGATGAACATGAACGCTACTTGGGAATCGTCCGGTTGTACTAAGCACATCTGATTCGGAGATGGCGAGAACAATGTACTTTTGACTACACAATATTAACAAGATTAATTTTTGGGGGGATTTAACACAACGGAATTATTATTATTATAAAAAGGAAGAAAGTGTTTGAGCAATTGTTGCATTATAGTGGTTTGGGGAGGAATATTTTCGTAGTATCTTTTCAGTGTTTATCAGGTAGAATTGGTCTGTGTATCACGTGGGGAGTTTCACGTTACTCTGAATTGTTTTCACCTGAGGGGGCATAAAAGGGTGTTCAAGGACTAGTTTACTTTGAACACTATCAGAGTAGAAGCAAGCAATGAAAAGTCACGCTGTCCGATGCAGCACTAACATCAGTGATTTAAGACGTACATGAGCAGCATGGTGAGTGGACCGTTTTGGGTGAAGGGCGGAATGATATCAGGGTTAGTACATGTTTAAATCATGGGCTACATGTTGGTGGTTAAAAATGGGCGCCATAGAAAATTATCAGTGGTTCATGTGGGAATGTAAAAATGGCTTTCTTTGAAGAGGGACACGTTGAAACGTGGATCGTATTGCAGGAGAGTATGTGTGTTGGATTTTGGCCCTTTTTGGCAGGTTCACCCATAAACTTTTTGCCTTTTCTCTGGCATGGTGTTGGTGGTTTTAGGCCTCTGGTCACTTTAGCACTGTGGTCCAGTGTAAAGTGCGTGCGCTCTCTGTGTTACATTGGTGAGATTGGCCTGCCCTCCCATAGGAATGCATTGGGGATTCCCTGATCAGTGTGTGTCAGTGGTAATTCATGGTATGGGAGGAGCAGAGTGGTCGAGTTTGGTATGTATGAAATTGTGAGAATAAATGCTGCGCAATGGTGTGCGCAGATTTATTATGACTATGGGAGAAATGCCACTTTTAGAAGTTGGCATTTCTGTGTGCTATGTGTCTGCCTGCCTGATGTGAATTGCATTTCTGGCTTGTGAGTGACAGGGGCTGGGAGGTGTGTGTGGCTCCAGGAGGGGCAGGGTGAGTCAGCGCTGGGCTGAATAGGACATCTGTGCTGGGAGTAGTGGGAGGAGTAATCCCCTGACTCTGAATAGGAGTGTGCCTGCCCTGTACAATGCTGGCTCTGCCCCCTGTGGTGTGTCTGATCACCTAGCCCCCACCTGACAAAGGGGAAGAGGAGCTTGGAAAACAAAGTGCTCCAAATCCCCCCTGAACCAGTTGCATCTGGTTCCCCCATGCCCTGCACTACCGACAAAGGAAATGTTGGTATAAATATAGGGGCTGTGACCCCATGAAATTGTTCAGTTCTCTCTTCTGGTGCTGGTCCTGATCCTGCTGGGGCGTGCTGCTGCTGGGGCCAAGGAGGAACCGCCATGAGGGCTTGCCTCCCTGGGCCCAGCTATGCCCCAGGGACCTTTTTGCTGTTTTTTATCCTCTAAGGACTTCTGTATTGCCCTTGCACCCTGGGAGCGCTTTATTCCACTTCTGCCAAGGAAAAGGAGCGTGAGGGCTCCGCAGCGCTGAGCTGCTCGTCCTGATGGAGGGAATCCCGGCATGAGGGATTCCCCCGTGATGCTGCCAGGAGCGGGTGCCCACCCCGCATCTTTGCCTTTTTGTGTTATTTGCGCATAGAGGGTGCCCACCCCGCATCTTTGCCTTTTTGTGGTATTTGCGCACAGCGGGTGCCCACCCCGCAAGTGTCTCCATTTAAGACGGGAGCCTACCCCGTATTGCCGAAGGAGAAGGAGAAAAGATCACCGCCGTGATCCCCGAGCCGCCTGACTGTGGGCGGAGCCAGCAACAGGAAGTGCCGGCCGGACGGAGGCAGAATGAAGTCCAGGAAGTCGGCATGCCTGCGCAGGGCTCCCGTGTGCGAGGGAGAGCCCTGCAGTGTCAGCAGCAGGAAGCGAGGAGAGGCCCGGATCGTCGGCGGGGCTCCCATGTCTGGAGAGAGCCCGCATGCCGAAAGAGGAGAGGGCCGCCAGAAGAGGAGACGGAGTCCTGCCCAGAGAGAGCCCGGTGAGTAGGGCTACTCCATAGTGGGTGCCGATCGAGGCACAGCGCGAGTTCTCGGTTCCTGAGCGGGCCCGCCAGGAAGCGGGCCGCTCCTACAAGTGGGGGCCATTTAATTTACAAAGTCCCGGAGTGGGACTTGGGGGCATTTCTTGGCACAGTTTGTTGGTGCCAGTCAAGGCACAGTGCCTAGTGCCTGAGCGGGCCCGCCAGAAAGCGGGCCACTCCAACGTTGGGGGTAATTATTTCTGAGAGTCCCTGGTGGGAGGGGCGCGTTGGGGCACATTGTCGGTGCCCGTGCCTTCTCCTCGATGTATTTTCCAGCTGCCCCGCTTGCTAGAGGGCAACTGCAACGATGGGGGCAAGAGTATGTAGAGAGCCCCAGTGAGGCCCAGAGGGCACAGTTGTGCCAGGGCCTACTTGCTTGTCCACAGCTGCCCGCCAGACAGTGGGCAGCTGCAATGTTTGGCGCATAATTGAATCAGAAGTCCCTGAGTGGGACAAGAGAAGGCACAGTGAGTGCCCAGGCCCACGTTTGGCATCACAGCTGCACGGCAATTAGCGTCAGCTGCAACGTTTAGGCCACAGTTCTTTGGGGGCATTTTTGAGTGAGATAGGAGTGAGATACACTCCTCTGCCCCAGCGCAATTGCGCACATGGATTCCGCTGCCTTGGCAGCAGCCCTGACATTTTGGACATAGGGCATTTGAGCCCCTTTGGGAAGGCCAGTCGGCCATGGGGACTGTTAGGTTTGTAGGGCGCCAGGCCCTAATGTGATTCATGTGGTGCTAGGAAATGTGATTTATGTCCTGAGAGTTATGCACAGTGATTTATGCCTCTAATGTGGTTTATGTTTATGAGGTGATTTGCATTCTATGATTTATGTTTAAGAGGTTATTCCCTAATCTAAGAGTTCTGTTTATGTGCTACTGCATAATGTATTTATGCTTGTGAGGTTATTGTCTAATGCGTTTAGACTTATGACATGGTTGCATAATGTGTTTATGCTGGTGAGGTTGGCACAGAATATATTTCACGCCTAATGTGATGATGACTGCATAATATTATTTATGATTGCAGGACGATGCTGAGTACGAGGTTTTGCCAGTAATTACTGGTTGTATTCTACATCTACAATTTGTGCTACATTTATTATAAGTTCTACATTTACTCTTTTCACTTTGTGATGGTTCTGACAGTGGCCCAATTGGCCCTGTCATGTGTATATAATTCCCTGTAGATATTGCCCTGTGCCAGTTGGCACAGTGTAAATGTGTGATTACTATTCTATGTGTTTATGATAATACAAAGGCTATTTTTGATATAACCTTATGTGGAGTTCCTTTTGTAGTGTGCCTAGTGGGTTGCTGCTGTGTGTGTGTGTTGCGCAAACGCTTTACACATTGCCTCCGGGATAGGCCTGACTGCTCGTGCCAAGCTACCAAGGGGGTGGGCAGGGGTTATCTTCTGCGTGTAACTCCCTCGCCCTGACTAGAGTGGTGGTCTCTGCCTGGCTTTGGCGCAAGCCTTAGCCAACCAGAGATCCCATTTCTAACAATGTGTACCATAAAACATTTTTGCGCAAGGTTAATCAATCTAATGGGGTACATTTATGATCACTTCTGGTAATCGATGGGCTTTGTTTATATTGCAGACCTCTGACGAAGGGCTTTTCAAGCCCGAAATGCATTGGGCACACACATGTACGGTTCCCAAGGATTCAATGGGAATTCTAGCAGGCAACAGTTTGAGGCCTGTATTGGCACTTCTGCAGCATTTTTAGCATGGAATCCCATTGTTTGTTAAAAGCATTGGAATAATTATGGAATTATAAAGGATCAAAAAAAGGAATAAAACGGATGAAATGGTATAAAACTTTGCTTTCTGGATGTTGAATTTTTGAAATTTAATGCTCGCACAGCAGTAGCGGCTCGAGTCTGGGCGGTGACGACTCACCAGCTTTATTTGTGAAAATAAACATTTTGCCAGGCCCATACCTTCCTTTTTCAAAATTATAAGTCACCCCTAGGGTAGGCCCTAAACAGAGAGCTTAGGTGTACCTGGAAGGGCCATCACTGGCAGGATGGGAAGGCAGAGTTAGGCAATACCCCACTTACACCTGAATAGGCTGTTTCCTACCTTCACACAAAGGATTGCATACCCCTTGTAGTTAGTCTAGAGCAAGGGCAGGGGATGCAGGAAACCTGTGGATTTCAAAGGGAAACCTCTAGAATCTTCACCCACGTCAAAGGAGGCATCAGGTGTAAATATTGGACTTCAGACACCAACTCTTCCAAACACTTCTGGTCCTGTGGAAGACTCTTCCAGGAATTTTGGACTGCTGTGCTGCTCGAAGGGCTGGAACTCTGCTGGACTGCTACCCGAAAGACTGCTGCCTGCTGTGCTGACTTGCTGCCTGCTACCCTCTTGCCTGGGTAAGAAGGACTAGAGCTGCAAACTGTACCCAGGACCTCCAGAGTGACTCTAAGGGATAGTCACTCTGGATAGTTACTCTTGTAACCAGCATCTAGACTCTGCAACTGTGAGTTCTGCCCGCCAAGTGGTGCCATCCCAGTCCTGGACCCTTGGAAGTGGGCGTGAAGGTGCTCTGCCGGCCCATCTGTGGACCCAGCAGAACCGTTGCATCTCCTCTGCTGTGCGGTGCAACCTTGAGCAGAACATATGAATTGCCTCTGCTGCAAGGATTTTCCCAGCGCAAGTACTCCGCATCGACCTCACAGCCCAAAGCCTCACCGGAACCGCCACTGTGCGACACATGTCCAAAGAAGGCCCTCGCATCACAAGTCCCATGCTGACGGCAGCCTCGATGATGGTGCAGGACTTCACATTGAAAGCCCCGCAGTCTCCTCAAAACCAGCCGTTGTGTGACGCATCCTCGATGCAGGACATGGCATCGCAAGCTTCTCTAGTCAATAAGCCTCCTCAACGATGATGCAGGACCTCGCATCGCAGCCTCGCAGCGCCCTGAATCCACCACTGTGTTACACATCACTGACCCGGACCATGCATCCCCTCTGCTGCGCAACGCATCCTTGCCACAGGACCTCGCAATGCTCCACTGCCAGGATTTAAGGTACTCTTAATCAGCAGGCCTGGGTCCCTGAAGCCGCCTGTTGCTCCATCAGGGTTGGCCTGAACTCATGACTTTGTCCCAGTTTGGCATGACCAGATAACCACAGTTGGTGCTTTGTTTTTTTTGCCACTATTTTCACTTACATATTTAAAATTGCATATCTCCAATTCTACTCAATGGATTTTTGTAATTTTGGTCTTGTTTTATTTATTAACATTCACTCTGTTTTACAAATCTGGTGTGGGATCCTTTTTGTGGAGTGTTTTCACTTGGTTACCGTTTGAAGTGCTGCACAAATACTTTACACATTGCCTCTGAGTTAACCCTGACGGCTCGGTGTCAAGCTTTCCGAAGGTTGAGCACAAGTTAATTTAGAGTTTGCTTGTGACTTCACACTGACATGAAAAGTGGTTGTTGCTTGAGTAGGGTTTCACCCCCCTTTAACCAGTAAACACATTTCTTATACAGTGGCTAAAAACTTCAATTAGTGTCCTGGGTTCCAATCGTGGCTCAGGCACTTGACTCTAAATTGATTGGTTCTGTGAAAATCTCTTAGGGCCAGATGTATCAACATTGTATTTTGCGAGTCCTTAATAGCGAATTTTACCGATTCGCTATTATGGACTTGCAAAATGCAATGTATGTAGGTTTCGCAAATAACATTGCGATTCCTACATATTCCTTAATAGCGAATCGCAAATTGCGATTCGTTATTAAGGAATGCCTTCCCATTCATTCCTATGGGCCTAGAGGCCCATAGGAATGAATGGGAAGACATTCGCAATTTGCAATTTCAAGGGTGATAGGGGGCCCTAAGGGCATGTGTGTGCGCCACATGGCACATAGAAAAATGCAAAAATGTGCATTTTTCAAGGAATTGCAAATTACCACCAACTTGAAGTTGGTGGTAAATTGCGATTCCTTAAAGCAAGTTTGCAATTTTTTCTTGCTTCCTGCATTGAATTTAAGGAATCGCAAATTACGATTCCTTAAATGCATTCGCAAAATAGGTAATCGCAAAAATTGCGATTCCCTATTTTGCGAATGCCTTTTGGGATGATACATCCCAAAAGGCTTTTTACCATTCGCAAATGGGTCGATTCGCAGAATCGGCCCGTTTGCGAACGGTAAAACGCTTGATACATCTGGCCCTAAGTCTCTATGTGCCTAAATATATGTGTGAATGCAATGCTCTTGCAAATATGCACAATGTAATGTCACAGTGAAATGCAAATTTTTTGTTGGCATACAGTGTTCCGTTAATACCCATCTAGATATGCGCAGCAAAAATACCAATATTTATTATAATAAATAATCATAAATACCAATAAATTGCTGGAAAACAAACAATTCTTGCAAAAATCATTGGTTCATATAAAAAAGATTTGATTTATTGACGGATGTACCTATTTGTTCCAGAAACAACTAGATATGTTAAAAATGTGATTGGTATATGACATTCTTATTCGGGTAAGAAAATTCCCCTAAATTCTGCATGTGGTGAATACACATATTTTTAACCCATTTACTGATTTGGGACAAAAGCTTGTTTTCAGCTCTACCCATGAGAATAACTGTGAAGCAAGGTCCCACCACCCCTTTGTTATATTCAATTATGTTATGTTATGTATATTTGTAAAGAGCATTATCCCCCTAGAGTATATTCTGGCACTCTGCAGGTGTGTGTGTCCAACCACTTCTAGGGCAGGGCTCATTAAAAAGCCAGGTCTTCAGATTTTTGCGGAATTCTAAAAGAGAGGAGGCTCTGATGTGAAATGGGAGGTTGCTTCATGCTTTAGGAATGAGCCAATGTATGAGAAGACCTATTCTCAAGCTCTGGTCTGTGTATGTGTGGAATGTGCGAGTAGGAGTCCTGCAGAGCATAGATGTCTGGGTGGTGGGTGGAAGGTGATGCAAATGTTCAGGTAGGATGGGCCTAAGTTATGTAGTGCCTTGAACGGTGTGTGAGAAGCATGTTTGTGTATTGAGAGCCAGTGGAGACCTCGAGGTGTGGTGCAGTGTGAGTTCTGCATGGTAGATTGAGGATGAGTCTGGTTGCCAAGTTCTGGATAATTTGTAGACTTCTGGTGATTTTCTTGATGATACCAGCTGTTAGACCTGTCATCCTTAGGGTGGTCTTCCCCTAACTTTTTGCCTGCTTACCTCCACTTTTTGTTGTCTCGTTTTGTTGGCCTTAGGGTTCTGAGCACTTTACCACTGCTAACCAGTGCTATAGTACATGTGCTTCTCCCCTAAACATGGTGACATTTGTGTATACCTCATTGGCATATGTAGTTTACCTGTAATTCCCTTTTAAAGTGGTATATGACATACTCAGGGCCTGTAATGTAAATGCTACTAGTGGGTCTGCAGCCCCGATTGTGTCACCCACACAAGTAGCCTTTCAGACCTGTCTCAGGCCTATCATTGCAAGGCCTGTGTGCGCAGTTTACTGCCACTTAGACTTGGCATTTAAAACCACTTGCCAAGCATTAAACTCCACTTTTATTGCACATAGGTCACCCATAATGTAGGCCCTAGGTAGACCTATGGGCAGGGTGCTGTGTAAGTAAAAGGTAGTCCATGTACTTTTACGTTTTACATGTCCTGGTAGTGACAACCAGCTAATTTCATTTTTCACTCCTGTGATGCCTAATCCTCTCATAGGCTAGCATTGGGAATTCCTTAAGACACTTTTACGCTGTACTTCCTGATTAGAAAGGAGTAGCTAAATCATGTTTCATATCTTTGGAATGGTAATGATAAATCCTCTTCAGTGGTAAAGTTAACTTTGCTCTGTGTGCCTGTAGCCTATCTCTCACACACAATTTGTGCATTCCCTCTAGACAGCCACAAACACAGGAAGGGTGGGTGTGACATCTGCATTCTGATAACCTTCCATGGCAGGAAGGGGGAGAGGGATGTGTCCTGTCCTCACACAAATGACTGATTACCCCCCACAGATAGCCTGGCAGACAGGGCCGGGATGGAAGGGGACCTGTGCACTTCAAGGAGCTGCTTTGAAATCACCCCCCACTTCAAAGGCACATTTGGGTATAAGTACTGTTGCTCTGACCCTCCCAAATCAGTACACTACTGGACCTTGGAAAAAGCCTGCTGGAGTAACGACTGCTGTGCTGTAAGGATTGCCAATTTACCCTGACTGACTGTTCTGAGGACCTGCTTCTCTGCTTTGCTGAGTGCCCTGCTGCCTGCTGATCTCTGCCCTGCTGAGGATAAATACTGGACCCATCTCACTTGAACTCAGAGTGACTTCAATGGCTTGAAGTCTCAGGGACACAAAAGACTTCCTGCAATCCTGCTGGTGCTGCTGGACTCTGCCATCTGTGAGTCCTACCTTTGCCCGAGGTGCCCCTCCAGTCCTAAGCCTCAGAAGTGGGTTCTGCAGCTGTTATGCTACAAAACCGACACATTATCACCACTGCGCCGGTCAGAACCGCCACATCGGCCTTCGATGGCTACGTAGAGGCTGTTCGTCAACAGCAGTTTAACAGCCTGCGTGGCCCAACAACAACGCTCTGCGCGGTTCAATGACAACGCAGTGCCTTCATCTCTATGGAGCTCGGCAATGATGCTGGAATCCACTTGGTGAATCGGAACCGACACGTCGCAGTCTCGACATCAATGTTTGCTCCAACTAAGGTACTTTTTCAGCGGGACCCCTGTGAGTCTCATAGCTGGCCTGCCCTCCATCGCGGTTGGCATGAACTTTGGATTTGTACTGGTCCCTCATGACCTCAAGTAACCTTTTGACGGATAGTGACTTTTAAGCACTATTTTTACATTAATTCTTTAAAAATGCATATCTTGACTTCTACTAATTAGATTTTTGCCGTTTTGGTCTTGTTTTTTTTCAGATAAATATTCTCTATTTCTCTGAACCTGTGTGGAGTCTTTTTATGGTGTTTTCACTGTGTTACTGTGTGTGTGTGCTGCACAAATACTTTACACACTGCCTCTTAAGCTATGCCTGCCTGCTTGGTGTCAAGCTACCAGAGGGTGAGCACAGGTTAATTTAAAGTGTTTATCTAGCTTACCCTGACCAGGATTATGGTCCCTATTTGGACACGGTGCAAACCTCTGCCAACTAGACGTCCAATTTCTAGCACCAGTGTAGAGGACGTTCCTGTAGTCCAACTTGCTGGTGGCAAGGGCGTGAGTAATGGTTTTTAATAGTGTTGCTCGGGAGCCATTTGAAGATCTTCCTCACAAACGTTAGTGGGTGGAAGTAGGATGCAGTGGCAGCATTGACTTATACAGACACGTCCAGTTTGCTGTCTATGAAGATTCTGAGGTTTCTAGCATGGGTGCTCGGTGTGTGTGTGTGGGTCCAAGTTCGGCCAGCCTCCAGTTGGTGTCCCATGTGGTGAGGTATTCTTGCTGAAGATCACTACTTCTGTTTTGTAGGTATTGAGCTTGAAACAGTGGGCTTTCATCCAGTTAGTAACTGTGATCATGCAAGCGAATAATTTGTTTCTGGTGTTGGGGCTCTTGTCTTAGAAAGATTCCGAGCAGTATGGTGCTTGTGCACTATCTGTTTAGAAAACACAGATCCAGCGGAGAGTGGATACTTGGATGCCAAACATGTGCAGGTGTTTGATGAGGATGGTTGTGAGACTGTGTCGAACATTGCAAAGAGGTCCAGGAGGTTGACGGCTGACTTGTCTGTTCTGTCTAGGATCATGCAGATGTCGTCTAAGGTGGTGATAAGCCCTATTTCTGTACTATGTTTGGGATTGAACCGGATTGCGTAGCATTGAGGATATGGTGGTTGCTGAACTGGTCAGTGAGGTGTCGCTTGATGACCTTCCCTAGGCCCTGGCTGGGTATAGTGGGAGGGAGATGGCTCTGTGGCTGGAGACTTTAGCAGGTCCACGGAGGGTTTCTTGAGCAGTGGCATGATGGTGATGCATTTATAGGTGTCTGGGAAAGTGGCTGAGTCGATGGATGCATAAAGGATGGGTATTAGTGCTTTGTTGATCAGTAGGAGTCATCTGGTGAAAGTGCGGTGGGCCAGCCCGCCGCCATTCCTACTCGCAAGGTAAGTGCGTTACGACGGACATACATGGATGGACTAAAGGAACTGTGTGGGTGGGCCCTGGTCTCTTCTGCCCGTTCCCTCGGTTCTTTGCTTGGGTGTACACCGGTGTCTGTTTTGCTGTTTGGTGGAGACCAAGTGTCTGTGTTCTACTTTGATATTGTTTGATTGCTGAGGGTCCTTATAGTCTGAGTGAAATAAAAAAAAACTGAAATTGTGTTTAAATCGTATCTCCTGCCTTTAGTAGCTTCGATGTGGCGGCTCATCGATATCTCGATGTCTACACACACTTTTCCGGGTCGCAAGCCTTATCTGGCCTCTGGCATCAGGCCCGGTCTGTCCCCACACACATGGATTGCACATCGTTGCCTCTAAAGCATCCTTTAAACCTAAATTAGTATAGGCGCGTTTTCTCCCCACCCCCACAATGGGAAAGGACTTGTTCCTGGTATGGGCAAACGTTGCATGAATTTCTGGGTTTGAAAAACACCCGGAAATTGAACGCGAATACCTAAAAACTTACAAGTGTTTGAACGTTCGTGAATTTTAGTGATATTGGATAAATCGCTTGTCAAATGGCTACAGGTCACTTGTAATTCTTTCACCAAACCCTGAGCAGAAACAGTTTGCATGCTAGGGCTTTGAAGCTCTTTGACAAAGCTCCAATGCCTAGCAGGGTCGGCCATTAGCATGAGCGAGCTGGGCTTAGGCACAGGGCGCCAATTTTCAGAGGGCGCAGGGAGCTGTGTGCATTAAGGTAATGCCAGCAGCAGCGCCCTTCTCATCTTGCTCCAGGCTTGTCCTTGTCCCTGCATGTTCGTTTCTGTCTTCATTAACAAACCAGAAAGAGCCTCAATGTCCTCAAAGTCTCTTGAAATGCACATGTGCTTGTACTACAATGGCAAAGTTTTCAGATGAATGTATTGTGTTGACCAATAACAACCGGGCGCAGGTGTGCCTTGTCAATTTAAATAAATGTGGAAAAATACTAGCTGTAGCGTCGTCTTTTGCTTGTGGCAAAAATAAATGCGGATAAATACAGAAAAAATGGCCAAAAAATAAATATGGTTAATACAGACGGAAATGGCAAAAAAATAAATACCATAAAACCGGGAGCCCTATATATAAGGTGGGGCTTTTTGGATGTTTTTGTATGAGAAATTTTTTTGTTCTATCATTAATGATACCTTTCTCAAGTGCTTTGTTTACTAGTTGTTTTAAGGAGGCGGAAACTCTCAGTCGGATTGCTTTCCAATTTGATATATGTAGATTCATCTGAAACATGCTTTCTCACCTCTTCTTCATAATGAGCGGTGTCCAATATAACTAAGGCTCCTCCTTTATCTGCCTTTTGACATGTTATTTTAGGGTTATTAGCAATGTTTCTAATGGTGTTGATTTCCTTTTGTGTGAGGTTACTTTTGTTATTCTTTTTGGCACAGTTTAGTTTAGCGAGATCATGTTTAACCAGCTTTTCAAAGGTATCCAATGTTTTATGACTCATGGGTGCCATGTATGTGCTAGGTGGAGCTGTTCATGTCACTGTTAATGTGGTTTGTGAAGGCTTCTTGCTTGGTGTTACGAATTAACTGGTGGCATCATCTTAAGACAAATTTGAATATGTCTTTGGCACAGTGTCTTGGCTTGTTCTCCACTTGTACTCCAGTTACCTGCAGATATGCTTTATCGTTCTGCATTCTTCTGTGTACCAACTGGGTTGTAGTAATCTTCTTGCGATTAGGCTGCACTTAAGGGGAGCCCGGCTGTCGGCGCATATGGCATATCGCGATCCAGCTGTTGAAGGTACTGATGGCTTCCAGTGTACTGCTGGGTTGTTTGGGCCGATGTGCAGAGTGGGTGAAATGCTGAAGCTGATTGGTTCGAGTTTGTTGACTGTGATGTTGCTTAGGGAGGTGAAGATCGGGTCCACTAGGTGTCCAGTGGCATGGATGGGTCCATCAATGTGATAGGTGAGGCCGACTTTTCCAAGGTTTTCTAGTAGGACTTCAGAAATTGGGTCAGTGCAGTCTTCCAGATGAAAGTTCAGGTCTCTGAGGAGGATGAAGATGCTGGAGTCGATGATGAGAGGTGCAACGAAGTCTGTGATGTCTCTGTTGAAGTTGGGTCCTGGTGGTCCTTTTACAAGGGTTATGTGCAGGGAGAAGTTGGCTGTAATGCAAAGTTTGAAAGTGAGGTGTTCCATGTAACTGGTGGAGGTGTCTGTGGAGGGATTCAGCTGATGATGTCTTTGAATATGATGGTGAATCTTGCATGGTGATTTGTAGCCCATGTGGATGACTGTCGTGATCTCAGGTGCAGAGAAAGGGTTCAGCCATGTTTCCATGAGGAACAGCCAGCTAGGTGCGTTGTTGTGCAGCAGGTCCAAGATCTCTGTTTTTCAGCAAGCAGGTGTTGAGGAGCATGCATGCTAGTGTGGTGTATTATGTGGCAGATGGTTGACCTGTGTGAGCGTGGGTGGATGGCTGGTTTGTATGAGTGTGAGCATGTGGGGTGATGAGTGTTGTGGCTGTGGGAGAGGTGGGTGAAGGGAGTCAGTGAATGCATGATAACTTGCAGGAGGCACAGGAGAAAGCTCCCACTGCGTTGTTATGGGGTTCAACAGCAGTGCGTTGAACAGTGAGCTGTGTTGAGGTCACAGAGGAACATGGTGGGGTAGCGGTGGGTAGGCAGAGGTCCAGGGTTTGTGGCACTGAGCGCAGTCCAGACATGGACAAGTGCATGCAGGCTTGCCTTTAGTGCACCTTCAGCTCACCAGCAGTGCGCGCCCACTGTGGCATCCATTAAGTAGGTGCTGGGATGATAGAGGAGCGCAAGGAGCAGAGGGCGGGCCTGTGAGGGGCACGCGAGGCAGGAAACAGGAAAGGAGCAATAAGGGAGAAAGAGTGGGAAAACGGTGAAAGATGCAAAAAAACAAAAAAGCAAAACAGGCGCAACAGAGCAGGAGGCACAAAGCAAAATGGCACAACAGAACAAGAGGCCCAAAACAAAATGGGCACAACAGATCAAGAGGCATAAAAAAATGGGCCCACATACCAAGAGGCACACAAAACAAAACAGGCACAACAAAGCAAGACACACAAAAACAGCAAAGATCAGGGTTAAAAAAGAGATAAAAAGCATAAAAACTGATTAAAACGGTGAGAAAAAGGCACAAAACTGTTGCATAAACTAGGACTTTGGTGTAGTTCTACAAGGTATGCTTTCCCAACCATGGGTGAGATTGGTCCAATTCGTTTAATGTACCAACGATGAATGTGAAAGATAGGCTATTGTAGCCCCGCAGAACACTACTCAATGTATTGTTGGAATAGAGTTATAGCTTTTGGGTTACTAACTATCCAGAGGTAGGGATCAGGGGTATCGTGGTAACAGTAACAAACCTATTTCATTATTCACAATATCACACACATGCACTGCACTAAGAAGAAAAAACACTATAAAGTAAAGGTATTTATTACTAAAGGAATAACCTGTTTCTCAGTACATCTAAATCAGTGTACTCCAACCTTTTCTGTAATAAGAGCTACTTATGTTCAATGAAAATCATCCAGAGCTACTAATGTCAGTGATCTGATAGTGACCACCTGATCCAAAATCCAAGATTGTCAGCAGTGATCACATCAGTGTATTGGGCAGGGTTGCCAGCAGTAATGTAAAATAGTAGTGTTAATTTGGAATGCATCTACATTGGTAATCCATAAGAGCTGTAGCTGCAATCCCTGTGGCATCAAGGAAATAAAGAGTAATAAATCTCACCAACCCCAACAATAGCTGTACATTCATTGTGAAAATGTAACTATTTTTCTCCAAACATCAGCATGTGAGTTCTGCAAACACATACATGTCTCAAATACATGCTTTTTAAATTTGGTATACTAATAATAATCCAACCAGGCAGAAGCTTCTATATTAGTAGGCTGGGCTGCACAGAGGAGAGCTACGCAAAGGTATCTGGAGAGATACCGGTAGCTCACCTCAACTCGTTGGAGACACCTGATCTAAAACAACTACACAGAACATTATGGAAACAACAAGAAGGCACGTTATAAATAACGAGAATAAAATCAACTTTTCTAACATGCTTAAAATGTCATCTAGAACCTAACTTTCCAAGATGGCCGATCAAGCAGGAGCACTCTATACAAGCTGCTGGGGGCTGGGTTCACTATCGGTGTATATCCCATGCTTGCCCTTGCCATCCTTCCACCCATTACTCCGGAACTGAACACGCATATAGGTGTACCTCGGGGACTGCATTTTGACTCCTGCTGCTGACTGGAGTCTGCTGTCCCGATCCGCCCACCGATAACTCCGGATCTGAACACTAGATAGATGTGCCTCGGGGACTGCCTTCTAATTCCTGCTGCCCTGCTGCATGTACCGTGCTGACCGAATCGCCTTTGGAGAGACTACTGCCTACGGAGGTTGCAACTTCCCGCATCTGAGCGGCGGATCCCTCCACGTTGAATGTGGCTGGTGAGTCGAGTTGGAGGGTCCACATGTACTGGTGATTTCCTGAATACTGTTGGTTTCCTGAATGTTTTGGTCACGGGCCAACACGAGACACTCTGGCACTTACCTCGCGCCAGCTCCGTGTATTCTTCCTGCTTTCTGCCGCCATTGTTGTCCCACAGGGCTTCTACCGAGCTGCAGGCCCATGCAGCAGTTAACTGTTTTCTTTGGGAGTTGGGCTTTCCTCCTTCACGTTGTGAGGTTTGGCGTGCTGCTCAGTATCACTCCCTCTCTTCCAAGATTCACTTCTCGACTTAACTGATGCTACACCCTCCCACTGTGAGCATCGTGGTTCGAGGTTGGCTGGAACCAGAAGGTCCAGAGTGCTGTTCCCGGACCACACCATCTCCACTGAGGTACTCTTCTGATTTCATCTTCATGGTCTCCATTTGTGAGCGGCATCCATTTTGAGATTCCCAGCTTCTGGCACCCATTTTGCGATTCCCTACAGCTAATAGAAATAGAAGACATGTGCACTCTTCGCCCTGAACCTTACACTAATGGTCATGGAAATAGAAAGATGAATGTCACATTTTGATTTTCCATATAGAAGTTGTCGCAATAGGTATTGTTATCACCACCTGGATAACCCATTCCCAGTGGTTTTCTATGATATAGACATGGTCCAGAATAACTAAAACCAAATACCCTTTTTACGTCTGTAAACTGAGGTGACCGAGAATAAGTATAATTCACAAGTGACAATGGATATGCAGTCCACAGACTAGTAACGGACTGGGTGGGGTAACAAGCTGTCCCGTCTCCAAAGAATCTCTTATGTGTCTCCGGGAATACATTACTCGGGGCTGTTCTCTTGTTTCTTTTCGAGGAGATAACCTTACTCTTAAAGTGTAAAGGTACACCTTGATTATTTTCCAAAACCCACGATACCCCACACAATATTATTATCAACAAAGCCATAAGAACAACACATATCATTTTGTTTTTTCGTGTCCACATCGTATTATGATGTGCAACAAGAACCATTGGCTGCTCTTCGTCAGCAACCTTTCTACCAAAAGGATGCATAATGGATTTGCAAAGAAGCAAGAATGCAAAGAAAATATACAAGTTCCCAGTGTCTGTCAGGGAATCACTGGTACAGGCTCCTATTGCCGATCAATAAGTTGGCACTCTTGAGCACCGGCGGTGGAGCTTGCTCTGTCCTAAGCTCTTCAATCTATCCCACGTCGATAAAGGTGGTATACCCTCAGGGTATACTTCTGATCTCCCTAACTAATGTGCAAACAACGAAGACAAAGTGAGCACAAAATTCTCCACTAATTTTAATTAATGCTGTTGGTACTATGACTCAGTACTACCTATTTTGTGCAGTCCATTGCTAATCTTTTTTCTTCTTGGACTCAGTATCCCTCAGCCTAGGGCGCAAATTGTACCTGGTAGCCCCAGGCACCGTGTGATCAAGAAACAAAGGCTTCTGGATAGCTCGAATCTCTGGGGGAACAGCCTCATTCAAAACATTATCATTCTACTTATCGGTCTGGGTCCAGATCAACTGGGCGTCGCTGAAAGGAACGAACCTGGGCACCTGTTCACACTCTGAGTCGCCCACGCCCTCTTTGACCCACTGATCGTATGGTAACGGCAAAGGAATCTTCATGCAATGGGTGGCATGCACCCAGTTCTTTCGACCAGCAGCCTTTACAGCCGTCCGTTTCACCAACAGAACCTGCTCAGGACCTTTCCAGCGCAGCTCCAAACTTTTCTTCAGCTGGAAATTTCTAATCAACACAAAGTCCCTGGGCTGGATGTCATGGCCGGGCCCCTCTGGTACAGAAGGCAGAGATTCTCAGATCTGTTGGTGAATAGAATGCAAATTTTCCGTTAACTAGCCAAGATAATCAAGGAACACAGGGTATTCAATATCAGAATACGTACGAGGACGCGGGACGCCCCAGACATTTGCCGGGCGCCCAAACACGACCTCGTAAGGAGACAATCCTGTCCTAGAAAGAGCTGTTGTTCTTGAGACAAAAGAGCTAACGGTAAAGCATCTGGCCATTTTAATCCTGTTGTCTCTTGAATTTTTGCCAATTTTAGTTTGAGAGTACCATTGTACTTCTCAACAAGACCAGCTGACTGGGGGTGATTGGCAGCGTGAAATTTCTGCTGAACGTGCAACCCTTCACAAATCAATTTCATCACTTTCCCATTGAAATGACTTCCGTTGTCACTCCAGATAACTCAGGGCAAGCCAAAACGAGGAAAGAACTCTTTAAGGAGTACCTTTGCAGTCGTAATGGACGTATTATCTTTAGTGGAGTAGGCCTCAACCCATTTACTGAACGCACATACAACTACCAAAACATACTTAAGATTATTGCATCTCTCTAATTTGATATAGTCCATTTGAAGGACTTCAAAGGGAAAGGTGGGTGGGGCAAAATTAACAGGTGGTGTAGGGGTACCCTTCCCTGGATTATGCATCATGCAAACCATACAGTATTTCACCAAATGTGCAGCTGTCTTAGAGATATTATCATTATGCCACACAGGGGCTAACAATTTACAAATGCCTTTTGCACTTATATGAGCTGGATCATGTGCCATAGTAACCACAGGAAGTACATATGCATCGGGCAACATCCATTTCTGTTGCCCCGGTTTATCTATCCAACACCCCTCCTCATTCAACTGTGCTGTACTCTCCTGCCATTGTGCCAATTCCTCTGTATCTCCTTCACACTCTCAAGGGTATTTTCAAACATGACAACCTCGGGAACCCACCTAGCTGGACCTGCAACAAACATGTGCTTCATTTTATTTTGAGCATCACTCAGCAAAGAACGGATGCCTCCTATACCATGAATTCTACCAACTGTTTACAGATGCAGAACAATTTCTTTATCTGCAAGAGGAATTACTTCACTTGATTCATTTTAAACATTTGCTTTAACGGTACCACTATTTTAAGCCCATCTCTTTATAAACACCAAAACTCACGATGTGCATTTGATAATGTCATTGTTTTACTTATTTCTTCATAGTGATCAACTTAAGCACAAATTGCAAAATCCAAAATAATGACTTCTCTATATACAACACAGCACAATGTGAAAAGTAAATCTATATACAATGTTACAAAAGCAATACATATAAAACATTAATTTCTATCATCCCATTCATGGTCTATTGTACAGTCCTACTACAATCGTGTGATATAGGGTCTCTGCGAGAACTAAGACCTCTATGCAGGCTAATTTGAGGTCCAAGGTGAAGAGGTCAGGGAGAGCCTATAAGATGACTACAAAGTACAAGCTGTCAGTATCCAGCTTATATGCCTGTCGTTCTGGTGTCTTCAATTCTTCAAAACAAGGGATCCCTTGGCCTCTGTGTGGGGGGGGTGCCGACGCGTTTTGACCTTCGTGGGGGACCGAGAGGATTTTCAGAAGGTCTTCCTCAAGGCTGGGTATTTGTGTGTAGGACTCTATGATGAAGTGTGTCATCAATTTGTCATGGACTAGGTTCTTGGTCCTCGACGTGTAAAGCGTCTTGGTAAAGCAGTGGGTTTCTCTTCTTTAGCAGAATTTGAAATTTCCTTTCAGCATATGAATCCTGGAATCAATCCTGGGTTGTTTGCTTTACTCCTTCGCGTTGTCCCTTTCGTCGACAGCGGAGTTATTTTTTATTTTGAGCTATTTCCTTAGCAACCTGGTCTGCAAAAGCATTCCCTCTACCCACATCATCTGTGACTTTTTTATGGCCACTGCACTTAATGATTGCCAATTTCTTGGGGAGGGTTAAAGCAGACAAAAGCCGCAATATCAGGTGGCCATGCTGGAGCTTCATTCCATGAGAAGTAAGGAATCCTCTCTCTGCCCAAATCCTGCCAAAATGATGGGTAACCCCCAAATGGGTACTGGCTGTCAGTATAAATATTGACAATCAGCCCTTCACTCAATTCACAAGCTCGAATAAGGGCAGCAAGTTCAGCAGCTTGAGCTGACTGATAAGGAACTCGTGATGTCTCTACCACCGTCTGCAATGTAGTACTAGCATAAGCTGCAGTGGTGGTGCCATCTGGTAATTTTAAACAAGAGCCATCGACATATAGTTCCCCTTGAGGGTCAGATAAGGGAACATCAGTCAGGTCTACCCGTCCTTTCGTCTCTTCCTCTGTCCCAAAAATACAGTCATGGTTGTCGGCTGCATCATTCTCAGAAGGGAAGGGTAGTAACGTGGCTGGATTCAGAGTGGCACATCTCTTAATCGTAATGTGTTTAGCAAACAATGTCAATTCATAGCCAGTAAGACATACACTGGTGAGGTGCTGTGTCTTCGTCTTATTCAAAAGGGTATCCACTGCATGGGGTACCATAACTGTGAGGTCAGTATCAAGTACGAGCCCAGCCAATT
Source organism: Calotriton arnoldi (assembly GCA_963921515.1). Taxonomy (NCBI): domain Eukaryota; kingdom Metazoa; phylum Chordata; class Amphibia; order Caudata; family Salamandridae; genus Calotriton; species Calotriton arnoldi. The sequence goes on along the minus strand of CAWUFW010000209.1, from coordinate 4,988,542 downwards.
GCCTGATCAAAGTGGCCACAGCTGCGACCAATCTCAGACAACTTGAACGGGCCCCAGCAACAGGGTCAAGCACAGCAGAAAAGTAAGCGCAAGGCCTCTGCTTATCCCCAAACTTTTCTGTTAGGACAGAAAGCGCGCAGCAAGCCATCTCCTGGGCATAGAGCACAAACGGTTTGTTATAATTGGGTGTGCCAAGTACCGGAGCCGAACAAAGCGCAGTTTTTAATTGCTCAAAAGACTGCTGGCATTCGGGCATCCAAGGCAAAGGCTCATGCACTGCTTTTGTTGTTAATACAAGCAAAGGTTTGATTAGTAGCGAATAATTTGGTATCCACTGTCGACAGTAGGAAGTAATAACTATAAAAGCGCATACATCTTTCTGAGTTTGTGGAACAGGCATTTTAACAATGGTACTGATACGCTCAGGGGTCAATCTCCTACCCTCCTTTGACAGTAGGTGACCTAAGTAGGTAACCTCCTGTCGACAATACTGACATTTTGAAAGATAAACCTTATGACCATGATGTGCCAAATGCAATAGCAATTTCACGGTACTGTCTTCGCAACCCTGTTCCATATCAGAAGCAATCAAGAGGTCATCAACATATTGGACCAATACATTACCTGGAGAAAGCGACACTGAATCCAATTGACTTTTTAGTGCCTGACTATAGATACTAGGACTTTCCGTATAGCCTTGAGGAGCGCGACAGAGTCTAAAACTTCTGCCGGCCAGTGTAAACCCAAACAAATACCGACTGTCTGGGTGAATGGGAATACTAAAAAATGCATTTTTCAAATCAATAACAGAAAAGAACTGAGAAGAAGATGGAATCATCCTTAAGAGTGTAGTAATATCAGGAACCACAGGAAATTGCGGAACTCAATCACAAAACGATAAACAACATCAAGAGCATCAGGGGAACCCGAAGGTGTCCTCTTTAGGAACAGAAGATTAGGGCTATTACAAATGTTAGCAGGTGTTCTTCAACTACTCCCTTTTGTATCAAGTCCTGAATAATCTGAAGAAGAGCCTGTTCTCTTGCCTGCGGTATCTTATACTGAGGAATGTGGGGTAGAATAGCATTATCTTTAACTTGTAAAGAAACTGGTGGTATATGCAACAGACCCACATCTGTATCACCTGTGGCCCATAATGTGGGTGGTACTTGAGGAAATTCAGCTGGAAGGGGCGCATCCTGAGACAAACACTGCCTAGTACTCACATCCAGACCCATAGTAATATAAACACCTGCAGGGGAACAATAAATATTAGCATGCAATGTCTTCAACAAATCCAAACCCATCAGATTTTCACCACAGTTAGATGTCAACAAGAACGGAGATTCCAGCGTGAAACGACCAACAGTCAATGCAAGGGTGTGTGAAATGGGGCTTACAACCGGTACACCTGAAAAACCTACTGAAACATTATTGTGGCCAGACAGAGCCGCCCCGGGGACCATATGTCGAGAAACAGAACTTTTTGTCGCACCTGTATCCACCAAAAATTCCTTAGCCACGCCTTGTAAATCTGCTGAGACATAAGGACCATGCTGGTCGGAACTGGTCCCTCACTCTGTCCCTGGCTGTCCTAACTATAAGACATACCTGTCACATCATCCATGTCATAATCATCATGGTAATACTGTCCATCTCTCTGGTCATCAAAATAATTACTGTCAGAGCGGCCCACAGGATCCACAGCATTCTGATTTCTGTCGGCCCCACGGACCCTACTATCAGAACCTCGCCCTCTGGGGGATGCGACCTTCTGTAAAAGCACTGGACACTGACTGCGCCAATGTCCTTCCTCCTTACAATATGCACAATACGCACACTGATTGGGGCCCAAAGGTGTCGCCGAAGGCTGCCTAATACGCGGAAGTTGTCTAGAGGGACCTCCTCGTCCCCTACTATTTCCCCAAAAGCTTGATGCAGCAACACCTTCGTCTTTAAATCCTTATGCTTTTTATCAGTCTTATCCTTCTCCTCCTGATCGTGATGTTCATAATATTGGGCCATATTCTAAATGACAGAGGGAGAAGACGTAGACCAAGTCCTCTCAGACGCCTGCGAACGAGTCATTATTTCAGGAAGAAGGTTAGTAAGAAACCGGTCAACAAACAAACAAATTCCTCCCTCAGTGGACATATCCTGCCCATTGTAATCCAAAAACGTATCTTCAAACCGAGTAAAAAAATCTGCCACACTCTCATCCTTCTTTTGTCGACAAGCCGTCAATCTGTCCCTTCTTAGGTGGAATACGTGTGTGCATGTATGTAATGATACGACCAGGCAAAGCAAGTATCTAGGCACGAGCTTATCTCCTGGCTTCCTTTCCTGGTCCCATCCTTTAATCACATCCCATGTACCGCCCAATTCTGCAACATGATCTTGAGTATGCACCTGGTGCCAAATATCGACCGGGACAAGAAGACCAAAAAACATTTCAATATCAGCAAGAGTCATTACAGTAGGAGAGGCAGCCTCTGTTAATTCCTTATAATAAGCTGTAGGATTTTTCCTAGGATTGGGCAACGTAGCCTTAAGGACTAAAACCTCACTTCTTTTCCACGGAGTATAAACCCATTGCTCCTGAAAGTGGGCAGCTACAGCTGTTCTAGTGACGTCACTGTGCTAGTCCGTTAACTCAGGTATCTCTGGATGATATATTGGATGGACCTCACGCATAGGAAATTGAGTAATTTTAGTGGGACTCTTTTCATACAACCAGACTCTGTAGGAAACTATAGTATGAATATTTGCAAGCACCTGTCCTGGGGCTAAATCAGCTACATAAACACGATCCTTAATGTCAAATAACACTTGTGGAGCCTCTATTTTAATATGTGTGTGCCAAAGGTCAATCAATGTAGCAGACATATGCTGAAGAACATGCTGCTGTAGAAAAGGCTCAAACTCACGCACAGCCTGCCAAATGTCCTCAGCGTCATAAATTGGATTACTAGCCCACTTCATAGCCTGTCTCGCTAACACCTCCTTCTCATCTTCTCCTGCTACAGAGCGCACCAACGGACCCAACTGTTCCCTAAATTTCTCCCAATCCCTGTCCTCAAACCCTCTAACTGGAGTCTCAGCATGCAAAAGTATCGGAGGATGAAAAACCAGAGAAGGAGAAGCGACAGAAGTAGCAGGTACAATCGTTGTTAACGTTTGCACCGGAGGAGAAAGAAAGTGGGGCACAGGAGTTAAAACGGTAGATGTACTAGAGGTCACAGTCAGTAAAGATGGCAAAGACAAATGAGGAGCACGGGGTGAAGTGGCCGAAGCCGTCGAAGTAACAGCCGTAGGTACAGAAACGGCCGCAGCAGATGAAGCAGGCTGATGTGAATGTAAAGGAACAGTGCGATATATCGTCTGCGGGGCATAAGGAGGCGGGGGTCGAGTATCTAACAACTCCTCTACAAAAGTATAATTCTCTTCTTTGGCCAAATAAGACTTGTCAACATGCAACCGAAATCTCCTATCTTCACATTCAATTCCTGACTCCTGTTTTTCCCTATCATATGTCACAGCTTTCTGTGTCAATGTTTGCATTTTTCCTTTCCGTGCGTCCCTCTCCATCTTTAATCGTCTCTGTCTGGCCTCCTTCTGCTAAGTCCGAAGGGAGTCAAACATCGACTGTCTACTCCGTCTCTTAAATAACTGTTCCTGTAAAAATCCAATCTTTTGTTCATCAAGAGTGCCCGTCAAAGGCCACTGCAACTCGGCATTGTCCCTCATATATATCTGTGCCATAGTGTACTAAATATAGGGCAAGACCATGTTTCACATACATATCAAAATTAGGGCTGCCTTCAGGAGGCGCAGGTGGAGCATCTTCCAATCGAGCATCTGCAGGACAACAACGACAACACAAATTCCCAAGTTTGCCTACAACAGGCATTTTGAAAAAAAAACGAAATCGTTAGTTTTACCTGGCAAAATATTTGCAAATACTTTTTAACAAGACAGTCCTTAGACTGCACCAAGCGCAAACCCAAACGCTACCATATCCACAAAGAACCAAAACAAACTCACCTGATATCAGTAATTCAACGAACCAGGTCTCCACTGCTGACTTTTCAGACCAAACGGTCAGATCCAAGGGTTTCGCCATTCAGGACCCCAGTCGGGATGACTAATGGGCAAGGCACCGTCCGGCAGGACAGAAGGGGCTGCTGCAAGCAATAGAAACTCTTCGTGCAGGGATCCCTGAGCCATCAGTCCGACTCGACGATGTCCTCGGCCTCCCCCCGTCTGCGGAAAGGGGATGGGTCAATTACCCGAAAGAATCCTGTTCGGGCGCCAACTGAAGGAAGTGACCCGTTTAGGGCCACCCAGGTCACTAATGACCACCTCTTAGCCTTCTGTACTAAATGAAGAGTTGGTCAGACTGTAGAGAATACAAATCAATAACTGTTTATTCATATACACACTCAGAGGGGAGCCCCATCTGCCCAGTCGCTAGGAGTGCTGCAGAGGGAACTGAAATCAACAAGCATAAAGATACTTTATGTACGTTTCGTAACCGTGCAAAGACACACCCACAGTGGGATTTTCCAAGCAGGTGCAGTAAAACAGTGAAATACAGAAAAAACGGTTCAGTGCTCCTATCTTACACAAAGTATCATGGTCCAAGGTCATTCCATCTGAAGCCCACCACCAGACAAGGGGGAGAGGGCCTCTATCTGGTGAGAAAGCTATGTGCTGACATGAACAGTGTGCTCATTACTGAAACAAAACCAAAGTGAAGAAACGAAACTCAAAGACGAGCGTTTCTCGGAATTAAACTAGATCAGTTTCGAACAGCCTAAAATGGCGCCCTAATGGAAAATGGTGCAGCGAATGCTAACTTACATAGAGCATGCGTGAGCATAAACAATTTGTATGCTAGCATGCCCCCTGTGGTCATGTTCGCGACATAGACTGTATCCCTCTATTGCCTTTTTCAAGGAAGCAAAAACGATATTGATGAAGAAACTTTTCCCTTAGAACCCTAGCTTCCAATGCTCCAGAGGACTCGCTAGTTCTATGAGACTGTTAAGATTGTATGTTGTTTTGTTGATCTCATACCCTTTCATGATTGCTAAATTGTAAAGCGCTCTGATACCCCCTGTGTTCATGTTCGCGCTATATGAAACCTTTTTAAATAAATAAACACCCAAATACCTACTTCCATACACATCTGATTGATCAATCAGACATTTCTCCGAGAGTACTTTCTGATCATCTAGCGGGTGCCAACACAAAACCCCCTACCAAAATATGGCGTTTTAACAATGATGTATTATTCAACCCAGACAACAAGAAAATAATTGAAAAGGTGATATTGAACTACCTTAGTGACAATGACCTACCGAACACAAATATACAAACACTTTGGAACACTCTCAAAGCATCGCTGAGAGGAACTCTCATAAATATCAAAACAAAAATCAATGAAACAAGCAATGCCAAACTAGCAAAATTGGAAGAAGAAATAAGACAACTTGAGCTGGCTCACACTAGAAACCTAGATAAAGATACCCTCTCTCTCCTCACACAGACAAAATATGACTATAACAAGATTTTAAGCAAAAGATCCGGTGTATGCATGAACAAATTTAAAGTTAACTAGAAACAATTGTTCACAAGGAACATTTTTCAACTTGTTGCAAACACATGATTTTTTGCAAAGACTCTCTCATGAGCCTAAAGGGAAACCAATACAATCTAGTGGTTTAAATTAATTCCAACATTGTAGTGTTTACCTAATACTTGTTAATGAAGTAGCCCACAAAAACCTTTAGTTAATACTCGCTTCAGTCGAAATGAGTAACCTTTTATTTGAAATTGCAAAAGAGACTTAATAAAAACAACTGCTCACATAACACAATATATATTGATAATGCTTGCGCAACTATAGAAAAGTTTAGAAAAAATGTGACTTGGGTGACTCCAGAGAAGTGACCATAACCAACATATAATAAAAGACGAGTGGCTTTATTAAAAAACAGGTTATTGGATTAAGAAGGATGTCTTTGTGATTCTGATTCAATGTTTCAGATCAAGGACCAGAATCTTTTCTAATGCTTTCAAGACTATCCTTATTGATTGCCGACGACGTTTTGACCCCACTATGGATATGGGGGTCTCTTCAGGATGGGGAATTCTGGGGACTTCTGGTACATAGCTCCTGTCATTAGTACCAGGTCACTAGTGGCAATTTATTTGATTGGTCCACACCCTCAGTTCAGGGGATCCGGGTGGCGCATATAAGATGGGTACAAAGCCATGCCGAAGAGCAGAATTACCCTTCAAGCTTGAGCTCTTAATTAGGGTAACGTCTGGAGTTGTCAGGCTGAATAACCATCAAGAATTATGATAATTGTATGTAGGATCGAGTTCCTGTATATGCAAAGAATGCCCAGTTTCTGGGGTCCAGGAACCGGCATTTATATAATTCCGTAAGTGCTTGCCGTCAATCCGGCAAACAGGGGCTCCACGTTACATTTGAATCAAGAAGCCGTCGCCATTCACCTATCGACTGGGGCTGTCTGTGATGAATGACGACGGCTTCTTACGGATCAAGGCTGTACTTCAAGCTGAAATGCGTAAGAAAAAGAAATGAAAATGTACTGCTGTTCTTTGGAATAAAACACTGTGGGGCAGATTTACAAGCCCCTTGCGACACTTTTACACTGCCGTTGCGTCACTTTTGTGACGCAGCGGCGGCATAAACAATGCACCATGTTGCGACACATTTACAACGTGACGCATCTATGGAGATGCGTCACGTTGTAAAGCCCTGCGTCACATTATACCTGCGTCATGTATAATGTATGCAGGGTGGGCGTTCTGACGCAAGAAAGCCTTTTAAAAGTGACGCAGTGAAATCTACAAGATTTCACTGAGTCACTTTTATGACGCCACTGTGTCAAAACCTTACGCCTGCTTGAAGCAGGCGTAAGGAGTGACGCAGCATAATAGGAATAGGCATTCCTGAGCATTGCTGGAGTTACGTCGTGCTTGCGACACGACTCCAGCAATGCATTGCCTTTACGCCAACAGATGCGTCACGCATCTGTCAATCCTTGCGCCACGGTGCGCCGCATTGTAAATGGATGTATAGGTGTATGAGTACATATGATGAGTGAGTACATGTATGAGTGACTGTATAGGGACTGTTGGTGAATGAGTGGATGTGTGTGTAGATCTTGGAATTACTGAATAGGTGAGTTGTAACTGGTATTGGTATGTCCATTGTTTTGAAAATGTTAGTTTGTATTTTTGAGTGTGTGTATCAAAGGTTATATTAGGGTGAGAGGAGGTCTGCCACTCTATCACAAGGATGATGTCATCAGTGATGCCATTTGAGATGTCATCAGTGATGTCATGAGTGATGTCACTGACCATGTCATGAGTGATGTAATATGTGACGTCATCAGCAGTGCATTGCGGGCGCGCGAGTTATAGTTAGCTGAACTAACTATAACGGGGGAATTTCTATGGTTTTGTACGAGTGAAATGTCCAACTAACTATAACGCCCCTAAAACCTATGGTTTTTTCAGTGAATTTCTAAGGTTTTTTAAATGCTAATTTCTAACTATAACGTGCCTGAAACCTATGGTTTTTTCAGTGAATTTCTAAGGTTTTTTAAATGCTAATTTCTAACTATAACGTGCCTGAAACCTATGGTTTTTTCAGTGAATATATATATATTTATTATACTATGTATACATGTGAAAATGTCTTGGTCCCCTGTTTGCCTCGGTGGCACGGAAAAAATGGGTGGAACTGACGTCAGCACGCCGACGAGGTCCTCTTATGGCTCCGATGACGTCATACGGTGTCGCGAGCGGAGCCGTGCTCGTTGACGTGGGAGAGCTAGGAAAGAATTTCCGTGGAATGCTGGTGCAGGGGATATTCACCTAAGTGTTCAGGCTAGTCCTTTGGGAGCAACTGTTTATGTTGCCACTCCAGAAACCGAAACCAGTGATCCGAGGGCAGAGGCCCTGCAGATGGCACACGAGGTGGGGTGCCCAGTCGTGTGCACCGGCGGGGCAGCGAAGTGACAAGCACCACAACCCACAAAAAAGGTAACGAGGGCACTGAATAACACAGGATCTTCTCTTTGTATCTGGCAGGAACAACGAAGTTAAAATGCCCTAGTACCAAAATGTAGAATTAGTGCTACAACGGTCTTCAAGAGGACCTGCGATGCCACTTCTGCCTCCCGTACCCTGGAGGCAGCACATGGAGTCACGCGGTACGGTCATACTGCGGTGGGACGCACACTCGTTGACCTCTCATGGCACTGCTCCACACTTCAGGGAGGACGCTTTCCATTAGCTATGTTTTCTGATGACATGTCGCGCCGGCCCCGTCCAACAACAGAACTCCTTTAGATCCAAACAGACTCTTCCACTCTCTCACCAGAAGTGAGAACCAGGCCACGCGGACACTTTCACAATACAACAGCCGGGAATGCACTTTTCGGTAAAAAGACCACATTCCTTCCTCCTAATTAATCAAATAAACGTCTCACTGAAGAACAGGGGCCAGCTTCGATCGGTAAACAGCCGTTACAACGACTTTTTACTTTGCGATACCATTACATCGCATGCATTACCACTCATGCGTTGTACATCACGAAGTCATAACTACGCATTTTTTTAGAACGCATGGTCATTTACCATGCATGCCTTTACAACAAATTTTGTTGTAAAGGTATGTATGGTAAATGACCATGCGTTCTAAAAAACATGTAGACGATCCATGTCGTTGTAAGGAAACAGAGGCTGTTCCGTTTCCTCAAAACGACGTGCACCGCCCCTCAGAGATGACGTGAAGCAGGAACCACGAGGAGAGAGGAACCATGAGGAGTGAGAGGTAAGGGGGATTGGGCATGGGGTGGGAGTTTCTTCCTAGGGTTTAGGGTAGTGCAGTGGTGTTTGGGTGGTGTAGGGGGTCGTGCTGGGGGTAGTGTTTTAGGGTTTAGGGTAGTGCAGTGGTGTTTGGGTAGTGTAGGGGGTCGTGCTGGGGGTCGTGTTTTAGGGTTTAGGGTAGTGCAGTGGTGTATGGGTAGTGTAGGGGGTCGTGCTGGGGTAGTGTTTTAGGGTTTAGGGTAGTGCAGTGGTGTTTGAGTAGTGTAGGGGTCATGCTGGTGGTAGTGTTTTAGGGTTTAGGGTAGTGCAGTGGTGTTTGTGTAGTGTAGTGGGTCATGCTGGGGGTAGTGTTTTATGGTTTAGGGTAGTGCAGTGGTGTTTGGATAGTGTAGGGGTCATGCTGGGGGTAGATTTAGGGTTTAGGGTAGTGCAGTCTGAGTTTGTGTAGTGTAGGGGGTCGTGTTTTAGTGTATAGGGTAGTGCAGTTATGTTTGGGTAGTGTAGGGGGTCATGCTGGGGTTAGTGTTTTAGGGTTTAGGGTAGTGCAGTGGTGTTTGGGTAGTTTAGGGGGTCGTGCTGGGGGTAGTGTTTTAAGGTTTAGGGTAGTGCAGTGGTGTTTGTGTAGTGTGGGAGGTCATGCTGGGGGTATATTTAGGGTTTAGTGTAGTGCAGTGGTGTTTGGGTAGTGTAGGGAGTCGTGCTGGGGGTAGTGTTTTAGGGTTTAGGGTAGTGCAGTGGTGTTTGGGTAGTGTAGGGAGTCGTGCTGGTGGTAGTGTTTTAGGGTTTAGGGTAGTGCAGTTATGTTTGGGTAGTGTAGGGTGTTGTGCTGGGGGTAGTGTTTTAGGGTTTAGGGTAGTGCAGTGGTGTTTGGGTAGTGGAGGGGTAGTGTTTTAGGGTTTAGGGTAGTGCGCCCAACCAGCCACAATATCCGTGGACAAAGGGGATCCTGACTCTTTGGAACGCTCCGTCAATTGAATAATTTGGGTCAAGGGCCCTACCACGTCCAAGACCTATCAATTCCTTTCTTGGGACCCCTCATATACTTGGAGAAAAAGGTACATAGTTTCTCATCAATTTCAGGTGTGTGTGCCACCTTCCCCTTCAGTGAGGGCCTGGGGCATTCTCCCCTCATCCTATTCCTGACCTCGCTTTCAAGGGGTTGATGGATTTTCCCCACCACATACTCTCCCACTTTGGCATCAAGTGTCCACTCTGCCGACCTAGGATGGTAAATTTGGGTAGGCTCGAACATGTCCGAGTGGACCCGGTCCCCAACCGGGGACTGAGAGGAGTGGGACTCTGGACGCCAGGGACGCCCCGAGTCCTTATCCTCATCGGAGGAGAAATCGTCCTCCGATACACCCTCTCCCTCTAAGGGAAACCCGCCGTCGGGGTCTACAATAATGGTGACAGTGTCGCAATTTTCTCCGGGCCCCTCCTCCTCCCGGCAGGGTGCATGTTTTAGTGTTAGCGCACTCTTGAGGAAGGTCTCCGTAAGTTTATCAAATCCTTCCAAGTGCCCCGCGTTATGCTTAACGGCCCTTTTATTCCCCATCTGGGAGCTACTTGGACCCGCCACTACCAGATCTGGGTCACTGAACACCCCAGGGATGCTTTTCGCCAGCTTATCAACCTGATCCCTAAGAGGAGCCAGCGCCCTAGAAATAGCCAGAGAGAGGGCTTGGTCCACTGCTGGAGGGAGAAGTTGGGGGCCCATTCCTCCTCCACTTCCTGGTAGGAGGAGTAAAAATGGTCTTCTGGAGAAGACATGATAGCAGAGGGTGTGAGCACAGAACAAATGCCCTTAAAATCCTTAAGACAGCCCCCTCGCTGGTGCTCCAACAGCTGGGCTTTCCCCGAAGCTGTTATAAGAATAGACTGAGGCGCAATACCAATTACCACCACCAGGTGGCGCTGTGGGGAAATCACCGCGTAGCGTTGTCAAAATTAGGCGAGGGTTGGTCGGGAATCAAGCGGACACTAAAGGAGTGACCGGATTCCCAAACGCGCGTAAAGACCAGCGGGAGCGCTCGACGGAGCTGCCTCGCTCGGACCAGACGCGCCTGACAGGATCTCACCGCGCGCAGAGCACACAGCGGGAGAAACTGCGAGGGGAGAACGCGCTCGGGCAAGAGCCTGCTGCGCAGGGAATATGAAACAATACCAAGGCAATAATGCTAATAACATGCACAAGAAACCGCAATACAAACAGCAACAACGTCAGATTAAGCCAAGAATGTAAGGAATGCACTTAACTGACGAGCAGTGAAGAAAGAGGAAGTGGAAGGGACGTCACGAATTTATATACGATGGACTGTGATATGATTGGACTATATTTGCCTTGGAGACTACCCCCCTAATGGTTCATGGGTTGTGTAGTCTTTTGTTTAATGATTGTTGTGTTACGTTTTCTTTGAACTGCTATGCATATAAAGTGAGGAAAGATATGCATAATCCTCGCCTCCGTCCTGCCATAGAATTCATTAAACTTTATTTGATCTGATTTAGAAACATAGATCATAAAAGTGTACATAAAAACAGTAAATCCTCTTTCCTAATACAATACAGTGAGAATTAATTAAAACCAGTAGGTAAAAACGGGTGTTACAACTTCAGGTTAACAGAATCGTAAAGTTCAATGTTTCGCAAGATCAATCTCATGTACTTCGTGCAAAATACGCAATAAGGGGTTCAAGTAAGATGTAACGCTCCAATACCTGACCAGTTTGCACTATATAAAACTGCAGAAAAACTAAAAATAAAAAGTGTTTTGCACACTTCTGTCATTGGGCTATATTTGTGCTACATTTGGGCTCTTTTTCTCTGGTGGCCATCTTGGGAGACTTATTTGTTATGAAGTTTCCTAATTTCGTCATTTACTGCAGTCTCCTCAGTAGAAAATGCTTTCAGTTTTTACTTTGATTCCATCAAGAAGGCATTCAGATGTGTCACACATTTGCCATACATTCAGAATGTTAGCACTCTAGTTGTTCATTAGATCACTGTAGTAAAGCTACTGCTCACCAGGGAGTTAACTGGAAGTCTACTGCTGGTATTGAAAGTGATTGTTTCAGTCTGCATGTCAGAATTTTCTAATGAAATAGAAGAGGATTTGAGATCTCACTTAAAACATGCCCTAAATTTTCTTTCTGCAGCACTAACCATAATTTCTATGGCAAAATGAACCCCCTCATTTTGTTCCTTTTTAAATTAAATGTTTTAAGTGTTACCAGTTTATTCCAATCAAGATGGCTTCAGGTGTGCCATACTTTTGTCATAAGTAAGACTGTTAGCTCTCTAGTTGTTCTTTAGAACACTCAGGAAGCTGCAGTAGAACACAAAGGCATCAACTGACAGCCTGCTCCTGTTGAAATATAACAGGAAGATATTTGAGATCTCACTTAAAACATGTCCTAATTTTTCTTTCTACAGCACTAACCATAATTTCTATGACAAAATGAACCCCCTCATTTTGTTCCTTTTTAAATTAAATGTTTTAAGAGTTACCAGTTTATTCCAATCAAGATGGCTTCAGGTGTGCCATAATTTTGTCATAAGTAAGACTGTTAGCACTCTAGTTGTTCTTTAGAACACTTTGGGAAGCTGCAGTAGAACACAAAGGCATCAACTGACAGGCTGCTCCTGTTGAAATATAACAGGAAGATATTTGAGATCACACTTGAAACATGTCCTAATTTTTCTTTCTACAGCACTAACCATAATATCTACGACAAAATGAACCCCATCATTTTGTTCCTTTTTAAATTAAATGTTTTAAGTGTTACCAGTTTATTCCAATCAAGATGGCATCAGGTGTGCCATACTTTTGTCATAAGTAAGGCTGTTAGCACTCTAGTTGTTCTTTAGAACACTCTGGGAAGCTGCAGTAGAACACAAAGGAATCAACTGACAGTCTCTGCCCTTGTTGGATGTACATGTTTTACTGAGAATGTCAGACTTCATTCTCACATGACTGAGAAAGATAATGTGAATTTACAGAAAATATGCTCTCATTTTAGCTTCTGGAGCACCTTCCAAAACTGTATGGGACAAGCATGTGAAAATAGTTTTCTCTCAAACATGATTCATGATATCCCAGCAGAAGGTTTTTCACAGGGTAAAATCACCATAGAACACACCACAATTCCTGAAATTAGTATGGTACCATCAACAAATGAATGCTAATGTAACTAAAGTCTGTTATCACCCTTTATAGTTCTCCTTTGGTACCCCTCAAAATCTTCGATTCACTACAATGCATTTCAATGGGGTACTATCATTTATATTGGTCCCAAGATGGCTGCCAGCAATTCCAGGATGAAGTGCTGACAGCCAATCAGATCTCACGATGACATGTGTGGTTAGGCTCCGCCCAGATATATATGTGTTTTCTTTTTCAAATTTCTCAGGAACTACTGAACGGATTTACACCATTTAAGCAAAAGGCACGACTCTGAATCAAGGCTACCTTTTTGCCAAATTTGGTGTAATTCCGTTCAGCAGTTCGGGCTGTAGCTGCGATGAAAGGTTCCTATGGAAAATTGCATGTGGAAAACACGCTTTGGGACCCCCCTTTTTTCGAGGCCCCCACTTGACGAATCACCCCGAGACTTTCAGGATAGAAGCAAACCGGAGCGGGCCACGAGTTTTGAAAATTTCGCGAAGATTCGTCAACCGGCGCCAAAGTTATTTCAAATAGAATGTTGCGGATTTCCTATGGAAAATAGGTCCTAACTATAACTATCTACTGGCGACCGCCAGTAGATAATATATAAATATATATATATATATATATATATATATATATATATATCAAGACCACGTCTGTGTGCTGCCGAATAAAGAACTGTTACCCCCTTAGAAGCGCGGCTCGAGAATCTTTTCTTCATCGGATTCGTTGCGAGTTTTCTTCTTTGTGAGAGAAGTGCTCATGGGATTTCGCGGATATATATATATATTTATATATATAAACAAAAACACGCCGTCTCCGCACTTCCCCGCGCTGCCAGGCGAACAGAGACAACACGAATCCCAGGTATTTGGCACTGATGAAATTTATTCACAGAGCTGCAATCTGACGCGTTTCGGACAGAATGTCCTTGCTCACAGATAGTCAGATACGGCCCGCCATGTTTTTAAATTTGCTGGGTGCACACCACGTGTTTAACTAACATAGACAAAATACTATGCATATATCCACTATAAAAAGCATTGGTCAGTCTGTTTTCCAAATCACAATTGAACATGTCATAGTTGTTTAAATGTGATATCGAACAAATGGCAATAAATAAATAAACCGTTGTAATAATTAAATGCTTAAATGCAATTTTGAATTAAATGCCAATATTGCAATTAAAACCTATAGGGTCCCACCTCAAATTGCTGTCTTGATACTGGTAGAAAATAAGTGCGAATCACGCACAATGCTTGTAAATATGTACTTTTTAGTAATCATTGTGTGCAAATTACGCCTTTTGTTGTAAACATAGGTCCATGTGCAAATATAGCCAATTCCTGCCTTAATGCATCTAATAAATATGTGCAAATCACGCAAAAATGTTTGAAAACATATACATCTTAACAAACATTGTGTGCAAATTACGCCTTTCTTTGTAAACATAGTTCCATGTGCAAATATAGCCAATCCTATTATAAGACCATAAATGTAGTTCATTCACCGCATAAATGCTAGATGATAATTCAGTGCAAATATCGCAAAGTAGTTAGTAAATTTGAGACCCCTTTATAAACATTGCAATATAACTATGGCTTATACTCCTGTTGCCACATATATCATTCTAATATCGTGTTAAAGTCACTGATTGCAATATTTCAACATTTGAGAATGACTTGACCAGAATCAAATGCTCCACTTAATAAATATTGATGCATAAAGTGCTAGTGCTGCATAAAACCCACGTGAAATGAAAAAAAACAAGTGAAATGTGTATTTAAAAACAATCATGCTGCAAGGAGGCCAACCACATTAAATATACAATCAAAAGTCGCCCCTCAAAACCAAAGTCCAGAATCTAGCTACAATATATTACTGCTTGTATTCTTTATAAAAAGTGATACAGGTCTTCTGTGGTGTTTAAACCATTAGGGAATTTGCTGTCCAGTTCTAGTATTAGTTTGGATTCCATCCTTCTCAACATCTTGTCCCTGTCACCTCCTCTACGTGGTTTGGGAATCGCCGTTATTACAAAATATTTCAAACATTGCAAATCATTGCTATGTTCTTGTTTGAAATGCCTGGCTAGCAGGATACGAGCTATCGTTATTTACAATAGCTCGAAGATGTTGGAGGATTCTGACATGCACCTGCAGCTTGGTGCTGCCCACATATCGCAAGCCACAGGTGCATGTCAGAACATAAACTGCATACTCGGTCCTGCAGTTATAACTCCCTTTGATGGTAACCATGTCTGGACTGAATGGGGTAGCATATTGTGTGGTATTGATTCCAAACCTGCAAGCCCTGCAGCTGGAACATTTAACAAACCCCGGCCGGGGTTGTAATCACATTTTGTCTTTCTCTAATATAGGGCAAATCTTGGCAATTTGGGTTTTCATCGAGGGTCCTTTCCTATAAGTGATGGTAGGACATGCTGGAAGCCTCGGAGCTAAAACCGCATCAGTTAGAAGTATAGGCCAACTGCGTGTAATAATGGCTCTAATTTTCCTTTCCTGTTTATTAAAAGTTGTCACGAATCTGGGAACAGAGGTATTGTCACTCTCATCTGAGACAGTATTATCCACCCCCATGGCGGCAAACAAGGAAGCCCTAGATTTGGCATTCATTTTGCTAACTGCCTGATTCAGGATGGATTTTTTTAACCCCTCTGTCTGAATCTCCCTCTGTCTGAATCTCATGAGCGCTTGATTAGTGCAAATTGCCAGATCTTCCTCAGTACTGCAAATCCGCTTGAGCCGTAGTAGCTCGCCATATGGGATATTGTTTATTATATGTTTGGGGTGGGCACTGCTGGCATGCAGTGTGGAATTGCCAGCAGTGCTTTTCCTATGTAGAGTAGTTGCTATTTCCCCCTCACGAATAAAGATGCTTACATCTAAGAAATCTACATGTTCCTTACTGATGTGAGATGTAAATTTCAAGTTCTTGTGATTAACATTGATCTCATTAATAAAATCAATAGCGGTTTGTTCATCGCCTCTCCATATGATAAAAACATCATCGATGTATCTCATCCATTTTAAAACATGGTCAGTAAATGCAGAGCTATGAATGCGCTTAAGAACCTGCTCCTCCCACCAGCCCACGTGCAAACACGCGTAGCTGGGGGAGAAGCAGGCCCCCATCGCCACACCCCTTTCTGCAAATAAATGTCATTGCCAAACAGAAAATAATTATTATTCAAACACCAAGATACTAGCTCTACAATCATTTTGTTGTGGCTGTAGCTCTCCAACGGTCTAGTACCCAGAAAATACTCCAGTGCTCTCAGCCCAGTAGGATGTTCTATGCTAGTGTAAAGGGATTCGATATCCAAAGTAATGAATATCGAATCCGCAAACCATGGAATATTCTTGATCTTTTAAGAAAATCCCCGGTGTCCTTGATATAAGTTGGCAGACTTTTACTAGATCTTGTAAAAAAAAGTCAATATACTGAGTGATGTTTTCCGCCACACTTTGAATTGCAGATATTATTGGCCTCCCAGGGACAGGTAGCGTCTTTGTGCACCTTAGGTATAAGATGTAGCCTGGGCAATACAGGATATTCAACATGCAGAAAGCGAAATTCCTCATTCGAAATCATGCCTTCTCTTTTTCATTTGAAAAGAACTTTTCTCAGGCCTTCTCTGGCAGCAATATATATATATATATTCACCTCACTCCTCCAGGGTTTAAGAAGGAATCTGCACTCGTGGCGCAAGCTTCATATTTCTTTTAATGGCAAAAAACACAGCAGTTTTCAAAATCCAGGACGCGTTTTTAGCTGTCCGTGCAGCCTTTTTCAACTGGTAAGAGTGCCGGTGTTCTTGGATATGTGTAGCTGTCACGTGGGTAGAACAGAGTCACAAGAAAACAGTAAATAAAAAATAAAAAACAACAAGAAAAGGGGGCAGGGTAGAAACACCCTGACCACCTAGGCCTGCTCCAGGGCCAAAAAAAGCATTTTAAAAAATATTTTCGGCCGAATTCGCGCTGGGTGCGCGAATCTGGCCGAAAATGTTTTTAAAAAACGAAGCACGGGCTCCCGCGCTTCGTTTCTGTGAGCCCCCTGGTGGGCCAGGTCCTGGGGGCAATGAGGAAATTATATGCGGGGGCCCACAGCCCCGGGGACAGCCACCTCCCCATGGCTTAGTTTATCATATGCGGGGGCACACGGCCCCACCGCAGTCCCGGGGACCGCCACCTCCCGGGGCTTTTTAAAAAAAATGCATGGGGGGCTCCTGCCCCCCCACGCTGCCCCGGGGACCACCACCTCCCCGGGGCATTTAATTATTTTAGGGCAGGGGGGCCCTCGCGGTCCCCCCAAGCCCCGGGGACCACCACCTCCCCGGGGCTACATGATTTAAATGTGGGGGGCTACGCAGCCCCCGCAGCCCGGGGATCGCCACCTCCCCGGGGCTACTTTAAAAAACAAAGTGTGGGGGGGCTTGAGCCCCCCCACACTGCCCCGGGGAACACCACCTCCCCGGGGCTTTAATCAGTTGGAGCCCTAGATGGCCCTGGGGACCGCCACCCCCTAGGGCCGGCTCCTGCAATGTCCTGGGGTGCCCACCCCTGGGACATTGCCATTTGCTATGGCAAGGCGGGAGCATGGTTCCCGCCCTGCCATAGCAAACACTGCTTTGCTTCTTGGAAGTGAGAGCAGGAAGCCTGCTCTTGCTTCCAAGAAGCAAAGCAGAATTGTTTATGGGCTAAGGGAGCTGCATGTCAGCAGCTCCCCTTGCCCAAAAGCAATGCCTGCTCCCGCAGGAGGTGGGGAGCTGGCAGGGACCGCGGGGGCATTGGGGCTCCCCCCACGGTCCCCAACGTAAGGCCATGCCCCGTGTGATGGGGTCCCCCGGGCCATAATTGGCCTCAGGGGGGGCCATGAGGCCCCCTCCAAAATAAAAAAATCAAGGTTGGCCAGGCATCGGGGGATGGGGTCCCCGGGGCCATAATTGGCCCAGGGGAGGGGGGCCACACGGCCCCCCTCCCGGGAAAATTAAAAAAATAAAATTAAAAAACGAGGCCAGGCCTCGGGGGATGGGGTCCACGGGGCCAGAAGTGGCCCAGGGGAGTGGGGCCACGCGGCCCCCCTCCCGGGAAAATTAAAAAAATAAAATTAAAAAACGAGGCCAGGCCTCGGGGGATGGGGTCCCTGGGGCTAATAGTGGCCCAGGGAAGGGGGGCCACATGGCCCCCTTCCCGTTTAAAAAAAAAAAATACTCAGGCCCTGGGGGATGGGGTCCCCAGGGCCCAAAAATAATTAAGGGAAGGGGGACACACAGCCCATCTTCCAAAAACCAAATTAAAAAAAAGCTGGCATCTCGCCGGATGCCCTGCCCCCTCCCTGCACCACTGTGCAAACGCTCCTCCTGGCGCGTGCTGAATTGGGGGATTAAGTCCCCTTCAATCCTCAGGGTCCTTAGGGGCCAACTAGACCACCAGGTACCTCCAGAAATTCCCACACAGTGGGATTGCTGATAGGTGGTCTGAGGCCATGCCCCTTTTTACACCACTCTGCAAACGCACCTCTTGGTGCACTGCTGGTGGGGCGATGACGTCCTCTTGTGTCCTGAGGACCTCAGGTCTAAAGTGGACTTCATCACCCGGGCAGCAGTGTGCCAGGAGGCGCGTTTGCAGCGTGGTGTAAAAAGGGGGCATGGCTGTAGCGTAGGGGTAACGAATGAAAGGAGGAGCCGCTGAAACGTTGCCTGTAGGGTGTAGTATTTATTCACGGAAAAACAGGATACAAAGTATAAGGACCCACAGCAGAGTACTGCATGGCAGAGGGCTCAGGGAACGAATGAAAGGGAAACAATGTAAAACATTCTGGAAGGAATGGAGCGAGGGAAAGAACGAAGATGTTAAAGGGGAAGAGACATAATGTGAAAGTACAATGAAGCGATATAGAAGGAAAGGTGAGAATATTACAACATCTCCCTTTCCACAAAGAATTAAGTCATAACAAAATCATTAAAACGTGCTGGCAATCTAGAAATCCTTTTAGCAGGCAATACCTGTGACTAAGAGGAGGAAGAATCATTGCATGTGAGTGTAACATTAGAATCATTAACATGAGAACGATCATTGAAATCAGGTAAAAAAATATGAGAACTTCCATGTGGCTCAAAAAGATCGGAATCATCTTCATCACATGGTACAATCGTTTTCTTGTAAATATTAGCTTGTAAATCAGAAATAGGTACAAGTCTGCATTTGTTCCACCACCCCCTTCCCTACAACAAACAAGTTTTCTCAACTTTACAAGGAAGAGTAAACGAAGACTCTCCTTTCTTAACCCTGGTAGGTTTTCTGATAAGGACCCATGATCCTACAGGAAAATCCTTGATATGAACATGTTTAAGATTGTCATATTATTGTTTCTGTTTACGTTGTGCTAAAGACACAGTGCTGCGCAAAAGAGAATCTGATCCAACAGTTTTATCAGTAAAAGCAGATTGCTGTTCAAGCCAAGATGGTAAAAGTTTAGATCTACACTTTCTACCCCTCAACAACTTAAAGGGAGTGAAACCAGTTGTGGAATGGGGAGAGTTGTGATAGGCATTAACTTTATCTTTGAGGTATAAGTTAAAATCCAATCCAGACGAAAGAGCTGTTTGAACACCTTCCTTTAAGAAATGGTTAGCTCTTTCAACTAGTCTGTTAGCTGAGGGACTATACAAAGCAACTTGAATATGTTTAATGTCACAATCATTGAGGAAGCTTTTCATGGAGGCAGAAACAAAATGAGTGCCATTGTCAGTGACAAGCTCCTTAGGAGCATCTTCTAGAGAAAAAACATTTTTAAGAAAATGTAAAACAGATTGGGTAGTGGCAGATTCAACAAACGAAAAATAAATCCACTTGGAGTAATAATCAATAAGAACTAATAAAAACTTAGAACAGGCGGGCAAAAGATTGAAAGGACCAGAAAAATCCAATGCAACCTTCGACCAAGGGTTTTCAGGTAAAGGAAATGGACGAAGAAGATTTTGTGTGGTTCTCCAATGCTTGTCAGAAACAACACATTGTGGACATAAATCAATAAATGAAGAAACGTGTGAATTCATGGAGGGCCACCAATAATTTTCTCTTAGTTTTTTGCAGGTGGCAGTGACACCTAGATGCCCTTCATGTGCAATTTGAATGAGTTTACCTCTTAGAGTTGAAGGAGGAATAAAACAACCATTCCTAGTACAGAGATCATTCTCAAGAGACAATTCTGCAGAAACTTGAGCAAAAGGCTTCAAATCATGGGGTAAATTGCGAAGGGGAGGCCAACCTTTAATGATGAATTCACACACTTTCTGAAGAATGGTATCATGAGAAGTGGCACTGACCCACTCGTTTTCTGAAATAACACCATTGGAAGAAGATGACGCATCAATGGTTGCCACCACACATTCAAAATCGTCATCAATGTCATCCGTAGAAGGTAAGGGTAAGCGGGAGAGGCAGTCTGCTCTGAAATTTTTGCCACCTTGTATGTACTTAATAGTAAAATTATATTCTTGTAGTTTGGATAATAAACGTACAAGTCGAGCAGAAGCCTTACCCAAACCATCACCTTGTAACAAATAAACAAGGGGTTTGTGATCTGTGAAAATAACAAAATGACTGCCCCAGAGGTATGTTTTAAATTTATGGACAGCCCAGACACAAGCTAAAGCTTCCCTCTCAAAGGTACTGTATTTGGTTTGTGCAACAGACAAACTCTTGGAAGCAAAAGCTACAGTAAGTTCTTTGTTACCTATGTGTTGCCCAAAAATTGCTCCAATACCTTTCAAGCTGGCATCCACAGTAACAGTACATTGATGACCAGGAACAAAGGGACTCAAGGCGGGAGCATTAATCACAAGATTTTTGATGTTACTAAAAGCAGTGTTAACTTCTTCAGTCCAAATAAAATTAGTGCCTTTTTTGAGTAAATCTCTTAAGGGTTGAACATTGGAGGCATAATCAGGAACAAGCCGGGCATAATACTCGCAGAGACCCAGAAAGGATCTCAAGGCATCCTTATCGGGAGGAGGAGGTGCCTGAACAATAGCTTCCATATTACAAAACTTGGGTTTAATGCCTTCAGGGGTAATGGTATGCCCTAAGTCAGTGGTTCCCAAACTTTTTCGAACTGCGGCTTCCTTGACCTAGTTGGCCTTTGGCCGTGGCTCCCCATCATGTCACTTTTTTTGGGGGGGACGGGGGAGTGTAAAACCTGACCTCGGTAGTACTCACATTTTTCTCCCTGAAATTAATTGGGATGAAGCCAATAAAGGTATTATAACCAATTGTGTAACAAAATTAAAATATAGCAGTCGTTTAATAAGAAACTTTAATTGGTCCGTATAGGTTTGCTGTTTGCGACCTGCGCCTGTTGGTTCTAAGTCCTTGTCCTGAGGTGTAGCTCTCCTGCGTGAAACCTGCACCTGGAGGTTTTGAGTTACCTATAGAGAAGTACAGGAATTGCACTCAATGTTAACAGTAACAGCCGAGAGGTCCATGAGTGGATGAGCAGGGAAGCTACTGCAGCCTTTCACATTCATAACAGATTTGACATGTACTGTACGGCGTCAGAAGCTTGGACAGCACTATAAGACATTAATTAAGTGCCTACACTCTTTATGTGGAGCCCTTACAAAATCCCCAACTTTAAAACCTTAATTACCAAGAGCTATTGCATTTGCCACACATACAGCTCAAAAAAGCATGCTCACTGCTGGTCAGCATTCCATCCCCAAGGTAAGTAAAATGATTTGGAAGCTGTACCCTCTTGTTATTTTCAGTGCTTATAAATTACAGAAGCGCTACACAAAAACAAGTTGTTATGACTCCAATAATAATTATGATCATTGTCATTAATATTCTTAACGGAAAAGGAGTAAGGACATGGTTAAGAAAAGACTCTTTTGAAGCGTGGCAACTTGGAACACGTCACTGTGACCCAAGACCACCCAACTTCCTCTCTACAACCCTCAAACTGTCAGTGATTGCCCTGTAGGTGGTAGCCATGCGTGCAAGAAAACAGAGGCCACTTACAGGAGCGTACGGTTCTCTTTCTCTGCCATGTTGTGCATGGTTCGGGCAATGGCTGCAGCGAGGGACTTCCAGCTTCAATGTGTCTGCAAGCAGCCTTCTCTTTCTTTGTGGCATGCTCAGTGCAACACAGAATTTGTTACTACCACGGGAAGAAGGTTAGACTGAGAGCTTTGGCTTTGCTAATAATGAGACACCACCTCAGTCACAAACGCCGACCATCTGCCTGAGAATAGAAGGAAAAAGACAGCAAGGGCCTGTCGAAAACTTCACACCCTCCACTGCATTCGTTTCTGAGGCACACCGTCCCTGGTGCTTCTCTGTGAGTATGCATTTCTGGGAATGTTTTAGGGGTTACTCGGGGCCACAAAAGTCTCTTAATTTTTAAACTCTGCACATTACAAAAATCTTCTTCAGCAGAAATACATTTCCCATTTCCAAAGACATGCACGGCGCCCCTGGCTAGTTGTAAAGGCGCGCCGGGGTGCTGAGGCGCACAGTTTGGGAACCACTACCCTAAGAAATCGATTTGTTCCACCAACAACTTACACTTCTCCGGTTGAATAGTGATACCTCTGTCACTGAGAATAGAAAAGACATTGTGCAACGATGCCAAATGCTGTTCTTTGGTTTCAGTGAAGACAAGAATATTGTCCTGAAAAGCTTGGACATGAGGAATATCCTTGAACAAAATATCCATTACCTTTTTGAAGACTGAGGCTGCTGAGGCCAGTCCAAAAGGTAGCCTTACGTACTTATAGGCTCCAAACGGTGTAACAAAAGTAGTGAGCTCTTGGGATTCAGTACTTAGGGCTATCTGATGGTACGCAGGGTGTGTAAATCAAAGGGGGAAAAATACTTAGAGTGGCCAATGTTGGCAAGCATTTCCTGAATGTGAGGATGAGGATGACAATCCACAATAATATTGCGGTTCAAAGACCTCAAATATACACAAAGACGAAGGTCACCGCTCCTCTTCTTAGCTAGGACAATGGGAGAAACCCATTCTGATGAGTCCGTTTCAGCAATTATGCCATCATTGGTTAAAACCTCTAAAAGTTTTTCTAAATCAGATCTGATGTTAATAGGAACAGGTCTAACCTTGTGAGTGACAGGCAAAGCATTGCTTTTAATCTAATGGTGTGCTCAAAACCTTTAATAGTTCTGATTCTATCACTAAAAACAGCAGAAAAATTGCTTTTGAGAGTGGAGACAAGGTCAACATCCTTGAGATTTAAATGGGATGTATTGTCGATTGAAAGAAGTGGAAGTTCTCCTAAAACAATAGGGTTCTTGTGGCCAGGATTCAAAAGAATGCCTAGCTTGGCTAAATCTTTCCAACCAACCAAATCTCTACCTTTAACAGACACGTAAATCTTAGTATTGGTGTTTCTGCCTAAAATTTGAAAAGTAGCAACAAAAAAACCCAGAAGATCAATATCTTTCTCACCAAAAGCATTGGGAGACATAGCCGGGCTTAGTAAAGTAAGGGACTGGGACCACAATGCAAAGAAAGTGGTGTCTGCTAAAACAGTGATGGGAGCCCCTGAATCAGCCATAATTTCTAGAGATTTACCATCAATAAAAGCTTGGCAAAGGGGACGTTCTATTTCAATGGATTCACCAGGTTCACCAACAGTAAGAAGAAAATTAGAAAATCTTTGTGTACAATTGGAGACATCAGCACCAGTAGAAAAAGTAGAGGAGGGTTGTACATCAAGATTGTGGATTCTGACATTTTCACCAGTACGCTGGGATCTACAAACTGCTTGAAAATGTCCCAACTTCTTGCATTTGGTACACTTTTTGCCTAAGGCAGGACAGGAGGGATTGTTGCCAATGTGGGTTTTAGAACCACAACGGTAACAAATAAGACGCTTGCTTCTATCTTTACTAGACCTGATAGCAGAAATCTTAGCCCCTTCAGGATTGTCAGAGACATAAGACACTGGAGAATGTCCTTCTTGACCGGACATGGCTTGGGAGGAAATAATAGAGCGTTCAATGCTCTTGCCAATGTCAACTGCCTCTGAAGGGGAAGGATTCCTACAAGTGAGAAGTCTTTCTTGCATCTTCTTAGAAAAGCAGTTAAATACAAACTGATCTCTAATGCATAAATCAACAGAGTTCTGAAAATCACAAGATGAGGCTAATACTCGTAAAGCAGCAACATATTCCTCAACAGATTCATCACTGGCTTGCTTACGTTTGAAGAAACTGTGTCTTTCGAAAAGAACATTAGGTTCCTCTGAAAATTGTTTTTTAAGTCTTTCTTTAGCTTCAAGGTAAACGTTCCAAACGCCATCACCGGGAGGTGAAGGAATGGGAGGTAAATTGTCAAACATTTTCTGTGCAGCAGTGCCTAAATTGTTGTATAGAAGTGCATTTTTCCTTACAGGAGTGTAATCCAAACCATCAATACCCATAAGGTAATTCTCAAAGATATGGATCCATTGTTTCCATAGAATTTCAGGTTTACCTGGTTTTTGTAAAAACAGTGGAGGATGAAGTACATTGTCCGATGAAGATATGTTGAAGAAGAACAACAAAAGAAAAGGACCTGAAAAGGAAAAAGGTTAAATACAATTATAAGACAATAAAATATTGGAGAAAAGGTTAAAAAAATAAATATCTGCTGAGTCAAGTTGAATGGCTGGAGCGGTTTCCAACAGCTGAGTAGAAGAAGGCAGGTTTAAAAACAAACTGAAAAGCTGGAGCGGTTTCCCACAGCTAATTATCAGTGTTTATTGAAGAGGAGAAGGGCAGTAAAGGCTGGAGCAAAGCTCCCACAGCCTTTTTGAAGAGCACGTTATGTAAGTGGACAGTTTCCAGGCCCTCCAAAACTTACTGCCAAAGATCACAATAAAGATCTGCTTCAAAGCTTCAGAGTACTGAAAATAATGTGCTCAAAGTTAACCCTGGGCGTAGTTTGCGTAGTAGCGCTATGCGTAGCTACGCGAAGTGCACTTCGCACTATGCAAGCTACGCGTAGCTACGCGAACTGCGTAGTGCGGTAGGGAAATGCTGTTCGCACTGATTGCACAGTGCCGGATGCTTGTCCGCACTGTGCAATCATTGCAAACGGCATCTTGCACAGTGCAAGCGGTCGTTTTCTGCCGCTCGTGTAGATTTGTACTCAAGCCGCAGCTTTCTCAACGTGGACTGGTAGTTTCTCATCGCGAGCGGTCGCGAGCATACGCGACCACTCGCAATGAGAAACCTGACCTCCCCACGTTGAGAATCTCGCCGGGAGGTTTATTTTCCACGCTCGCGATCAGCAACTTGATGTTGCTGATCGCGAACGAGGAAAAAGTCTCGCCGGGATGTTGATTTTGCTCGCTCGCGGTTGCCAACTTGACGTTGAGGACCGCGAGCAAGCATAAAATGCCCGCTACGCTACACGTTTTTGCACTGTGCTACGTGCAATTCGCGTAGCGGGTAGTAGCGTAGTACTACGCCCAGGGTTACTCAAAGTGCTCAGGGATATAAGTAACAAGAATACTGGAGCGGAGCTCCCACTGCCGAGACAAAGGCAGGCATTGCCATGGAGAAGTACAATATGCAAATAAAGGCGATGCAGCTGGAGCGGAGCTCCCTCAGCTGAAACAAAGGGAAGATGTCAAAGAGAAGGTCATCGCAGAGAATGCGGATACGGAATAATACCAAGGGTTGCTGAGGCAACTAGCGAAGAGTCATCATGCGCGCAGGGAATGCGCGGAGAAAACAATGCCAAGGGTTACTGCGGTTGCTGCGGTAACCAACAAAGAGTTGTCGAGAGACTGACACGTGTATGAAGTGTGCGAGAGGCAGGTCACATGCAGAATTCAAACGGAAGGCAGTTGAGGCCTCAAAAAAAGGAAGGCCTTTAAGAGTTTTAAAAAAAATTTCAGCACGCACCTTGAAGTTTGTGGGTCCAGTAGGAGGTGTTCGATAAGGTCCTCGATAAGTAGAAGAGTGGTCTCACACAGCAGCAGTAATTAATGTAGATTAAACGGTGGTGGAAAATTATCACTGACCACACTCCTGGTACCAAAATGTAGCATAGGGGTAACGAATGAAAGGAGGAGCCGCTGAAACGTTGCCAGTAGGGTGTAGTATTTATTCATGGAAAAAGAGGATACAAAGTATATGGACCCACAGCAGAGTACCGCACGGGAAAGGGCTCAGGGAACGAATGAAAGGGAAACAATGTAAAACATTCTAGAAGGAATGGAGCGAGGGAAAGAATGAAGAAGTTAAAGGGGAAGAGACATAGTGTAAAAGTACAATGAAGCGATAGAGAAGGACAGGTGAGAAAATTACAATGGCCTCGGATCACTCTCAGCAATCCAGCTGTGTGGGGCTTACTAGAGATAACAGGGGGGCTAGTTGGCCCCCAGGGACCCTCAGGAGGCATGGGGACTTCATATTCCAACCAAGAGCACGCCAGGAGGCTCATTTGCAGAGTGGTGGAGAAAGGGGGCTTGGCCTGTGTCCACCTCTCAGCAATCCTACTGTGTGGGACTTACTGGAGGTAACAGGTAGGCTAGTTGGCCCCTAAGGACCCCCACAAGCGAAGGGGACTTCATCCCCCAACCAAGAGCATGCCAGGAGGCCCGTTTGGAGAGTGGTGGGCAAAGCGGGCGTGGCCTGCTATGAGAACGTAGCAATCCTGTTGTGTGGGACTTACTGGAGATAATAGATGGGGTAGTTGGCCTCCAAAGATGTCCTTGGGGGGCGTCTACCCCTCCTGTTACCTCCAGTAAGTCCCACACAGTGGGATTTCTAAGAGGTCTTCGGAGGCCACGCCCCCCCTTACTCCACCACTCTGCAAATGCGCCTCCTGGCTCACTACGGGTTGGGGGATGAAGTCCACTTTACTCCTGAGGGACTTTGGGGGCCAAGAAGCCCTCCTGGTACCTCCTGTGAGTCATACGCAGCGGAATTCCTGAGCGCTGGTCAGAGGCCCAGCACCCTTTCTCCACCTCTCTGCAAACACGACTACTAGTTAAAGAAGCATTTGCAATGTAATAGGTTTTGAATTTGCAAGAGTTAGAGCTATTGGCATTGTAAATGTAAACGTTTTTTACTAATGTTTTTTGGAGTGGAGTGGATGTATGTTGTGTGTAGTGGAATTATGTGGTATGTTGTGCAGTGAAATTATGTGGATAGAAAGTATGTGGTATTTAGTGTATAGGAATTATGTAGAGTGGGATTATGTGTTATGGAGAGTAATTATGTGGTATGGTAGTCTGTGTTGTGGAGTGGTAACCTCAGGTTTAGTCTTCCTCGATTCCATAGAAGCTAAACTATGAACTCAATGAGACAAAAAAAGAAGGAATCATTGAGGAGCACTTCTGGACCTAGTCAGAGGTATGAGCAGGGCCACTGGAATTATGCGACTGTTTGGCTGCACCGACTTTTGCACAATTATACATTTTCCGCATTAGCCACATAATCCATCATCTGCTGCCTAATCTACAAATTTGAACAAAAAAAGCCTTGTTTCTAGCTCAAACGGCTCAAGCGTTACCAAAAATGAAGCAACAAGTGTTACAGCGCAGTGGAACCTCGAATGGTCACCTGTTATTTATTGCTAAATGTGGGTGTTAAATTGGTACTAATGGTGTGCAAGCCACTCTTTTTTCTTTCTGCGCCTCTCTTGCCTCTTTCTGCATTTCTGTTGCTTCTTTCTGCACCTTTCTTTCTCTTTCTGCACTTCTCTTGCCTCTTTATGCACATCTCTTCTACTTTCTGCACCTCTTTTGCCTCTTTCTGCACCTCTGTTGCCTCTTTCTGCACCTCACTTGCTTCTTTGTGCACCCCTCTTGCCTCTTTCTGCACCCCTGTTCCTTCTTTCTGCACCCCTGTTCCTTCTTTCTGCACCCCTGCTGCCTCTTTCTGCACCTCTGTTCCTTCTTTCTGCACTTATTTTGTTTCTTTCTGCACCTCTCTTGCTTATTTCTGCACCCCTCTTGCCTCTTTCTCCACCCCTCTTCCCTCTTTCTGCATGTTTGTTCCTTCTTTCTGCACTTCTCTTGCCTCTTTCTCCACCTTTCTTCCCTCTCTCTGCATCTCTGTAGCTTCTTTCTGCACTTATCTTGCATCTTTCTGTACCTTGCTTGCTTCTTTCTGCACCCCTTGTGCCTCTTTCTGCACCCCTCTTATCTTTCTGCCCTTTCATGTCTCTTTCTGCACCTCTGTTCCTTCTTTCTGCACTTCTTTTGTTACTTTCTGCACCTCTCTTGCCTATTTCTCCACCCCTCTTCCCTCTTTCTGCACCTCTGTTGCTTCTTTTTGCATCTCTCTTGTCTCTTTCTCCACCCCTCTTCACTCTTTCTGCACCTCTGTTGCTTCTTTCTGCACCCCTCGTGCCTCTTTCACATCCCTCTTCCCGTACCCCTCTTGCCTCTTTCTGCACCTGTGTTCCTTCTTTCTGCACTTCTTTTGTTTCTTTCTGCACCTCTCAATTCTTTCTTCACCCCTTTTGCCTCTTTCTGCACACCTTTTCCCTCTTTCTGCACCCGCTTGCCTCTTTCTGCACGTCTGTTCCTTCTTTCTGCACTTCTTTTGTTTCTTTTTGCACATCTCTTGCTTCTTTCTGCAATGCTCGTGCCTCTTTCTGCACCCATCTTCCCTCTTCTTACACCCTCTTGCCTCTTTCTGCACCTCTGTTCCTTCTTCCTGGTCTTCTTTTGTTTATTTCTGCACCTCTCTTGCTTCTTTCTGCACCTCTCTTGCCACTTTCTCCACCCCTGTTACCCCTTTTTGCATCTCTGTTGCTTCTTTCTGCACTCCTCATCCCTCTTTCTGCACCTCTGTCCCTTCTTTCTGCAACCCTTGTGCCTCTTTCTGCACCCCTCTTCCCTCTTTCTGCTACCCTCTTCTCTGTTTCTGCACCTCTGTTGCTTCTTTCTGCACTTCTTTTGTTTCTTTCTGTACCTCTCTTGCTTCTTTCTGCATCCCTCGTGCCTCTTTCTTCACCCCTCTTCCCTCTTTTTGCACTCCTCTTGCCTCTTTCTGCTCCTCTGTTCCTTCTATCTGCAATTCTTTTGTTTCTTTCTGCAGCTCTCTTGCTTTTTTCTGCACCCCTCATGCCTCTTTCACACCCCTCTTCCCTCTGTCTGCACCTCTGTTGCTTCTTTCTGCACTTCTCTTGCTTCTTTCTGCACCTCTGTCCCTTGTTTCTGCAACCCTTGTGCCTCTTTCTGCACCCCTCTTCCCTCTTTCTGCACCTCTGTTCCTTCTTTCTGCACTTCTTTTGTTTCTTTTTGCAACTCTCTTGCTTCTTCCTGTATCCCCCTTGCCTCCTTCTACTCCCCACGTCCCCCTTTCTGCACCTCTGTTGCTTCTTTCTGCAACCCATGTGCCTCTTTCTGCATCCCTCTTCCCTCTTTCTTCTGCCCTCTTGTCTCTTTCTGCACCTCTGTTGCTTCTTTCTGCACTTCTTTTGTTTCTTTCTGCACCTTTCTTGCTTCTTTCTGCACCCCTCGTGCCTCTTTCTGCATCCCTCTTCCCTTTTTCTGCATTCCTCTTGCCTCTTTCTGCACCTCAGTTCCTTCTTTCTGCACTTCTTTTGTTTCTTTCTGCACCTCTCTTTCTTCTTTCTGCACCCCTCTTGCTTCTTTCCGTACCCCTCGTGCCTCTTTCACACCCCTCTTCCCTCTTTCTGCACCCCTCTTGCCTATTTCTGCACCTCTGTTCCTCCTTTCTGCACTTCTTTTGTTTCTTTCTGCAGCTCTCTTGTTTCTTTCTGTATCCTTCTTGCCTCTTTCTCCACCCCACTTTCCCCTTTCTGCATCTCTGTTGCTTCTTTGTGCACTACTCTTGCTTCTTTCTGCACCTTTCTTGCTTCTTTCTGCACCCCTCGTGCCTCTTTCTGCATCCCTCTTCCCTTTTTCTGCATTCCTCTTGCCTCTTTCTGCACCTCAGTTCCTTCTTTCTGCACTTCTTTTGTTTCTTTCTGCACCTCTCTTTCTTCTTTCTGCACCCCTCTTGCTTCTTTCCGTACCCCTCGTGCCTCTTTCACACCCCTCTTCCCTTTCTGCACCCCTCTTGCCTATTTCTGCACCTCTGTTCCTCCTTTCTGCACTTCTTTTGTTTCTTTCTGCAACTCTCTCGTTTCTTTCTGTATCCCTCTTGCCTCTTTCTCCACCCCACTTCCCTCTTTCTGCATCTCTGTTGCTTCTTTATGCACTTTTCTAGCTTCTTTCTGCACCTCTCTTGCTTCTTTCTGCACACCTCGTGCCTCTTTCTGCACCCCTCTTCCCTCTTTCTGCACTCCTCTTGTCTATTTGTGCACCTCTGTTGCTTCTTTCTGCACTACTCTTGCTTCTTTCTGTACTTCTCTTGCTTCTTTCTGCACCTCTCTTGCTTCTTTCTGCATCCCTTTTCCCTCTTCCTACACCCCTCTTGCTGCACCTCTGTTCCTTCTTACTGGTCTTCTTTTGTTTATTTCTGCACCTCTCTTGCTTCTTTCTGCAACCCTCTTGCCACTTTCTACACCCCTGTTACCCCTTTTTGCATCTCTGTTGCTTCTGTCTGCACTTCTCTTGCTTCTTTCTGCACCTCTGTCCCTTCTTTCTGCAACCCTTGTGCCTCTTTCTGCACCCCTCTTCCCTCTTTCTGTTCCCCTCTTGTCTCTTTCTGCACCTCTGTTGCTTCTTTCTGCACTTCTTTTGTTTCTTTCTGCACCTCTGTTGCTTCTTTCTGCACCCCTCGTGCCTCTTTCTTCACCCCTCTTCCCTCTTTTTGTACTCCTCTTGCCTCTTTCTGCACCTCTGTTCCTTCTTTCTGCACTTCTTTTGTTTCTTTCTGCACCTCTCTTGCTTCTTTCTGCTCCCTCATGCCTCTTTCACTCCCCTCTTCCCTCTGTCTGCACCCCTCTTGCCTCTTTCTGCACATCTGTTCCTTCTTCCTGCACTTCTTTTGTTTCTTTCTGCAGCTCTCTTGTTTCTTTCTGTATCCCTCTTGTCTCTTTCTCCACCCCACTTTCCCCTTTCTGCATCTCTGTTGCTTATTTGTGCACTTCCCTTGCTTCTTTCTGTACCTCTCTTGGTTCTTTCTGCACCCCTCGTGCCTCTTTGTACCCCTCTTCCATCTTTCTGCACTACTCTTGCCTCTTTGTGCCCCTCTGTTGCTTCTTTTGTTTCTTTATGCACCCCTCTTGCCTCTTTCTGCACCTATGTTCCTTCTTTCTGCACCTCTGTTCCTTCTTTCTGCACTTCTTTTGTTTCTTTCTGCAGCTCTGTTGCTTCTTTCTGTACCTCCTTGCCTCTTTCTCCACCACTCCTTCCCATTTCTGCACGTCTGTCCCTTCTTTCTGCAACCCTTGTCCCTCTTTCTGCACTCCTCTTCCCTCTTTCTGCTGCCCTCTTGTCTCTTTCTGCACCTCTGTTGCTTCTTTCTGCACTTCTTTTGTTTCTTACTATACCTTTCTTGCTTCTTTCTGCACCCCTCGTGCCTCTTTCTGCACACCTCTTCCCTCATTCTGCATTCCTCTTGCCTCTTTTTTGCACCTCTATTCCTTCTTTCTGCACTTCTTTTGCTTCTTTCTGCACCTCTCTTGCTTCTTTCTGCACCCCTCTTGCTTCTTTCCGCACCCCTAGTGCCTCTTTCACACCCCATTTCCCTCTTTCTGCACCCCTCTTGCCTCTTTCTGCACCTCTGTTCCTCCTTTCTCCATTTCTTTTGTTTCTTTCTGCAATTCTCTTGTTTCTTTCTGTATCCCTCTTGCCTCTTTCTCCACCCCACTTCCCACTTTCTGCATCTCTGTTGCTTCTTTATGCACTTCTCTTCCTTATTTCTGCACCTCTATTGCTTCTTTCTACATGCCTTCTGCCTCTTTCTGCATCCCTCTTCCCTCTTTCTGCACTCCTATTGCCTCTTTCTGCACCTCTGTTGCTTCTTTCTGCACTACCCTTGCTTCTTTCTGCACCTCTCTTGCTTCTTTCTGCACCCCTTTTCCCTCTTCCTACACCCCTCTTGCCTCTTTCTGCACCTCTGTTCCTTCTCTCTGCAACCCTTGTGCCTCTTTCTGCACCCCTCTTCCCTCTTTCTGCTGCCCTCTTGTCTCTTTCTGTACCTCTGTTGCTTCTTTCTGCACTTCTTTTGTTTCTTTCTGCACTTTTCCTCCTTTTTCTGCACCCCTCGTGCCTCTTTCTGCATCCCTCTTCCCTTTTTCTTCATTCTCCTGCCTCTTTCTGCACCTCTGTTCCTTCTTTCTGCACTTCTTTTGTTTCTTTCTGTACCTCTCTTTCTTCTTTCTGCACCCCTCCTTCTTCTTTCCGCACCCCTTGTGCCTCTTTCACACCCCTCTTCCCTCTTTCTGCACCCCTCTTGCCTATTTCTGCACCTCTGTTCCTCCTTTCTGCACTTCTTTTGTTTCTTTCTGCAACTCTCTTGTTTCTTTCTGTATCCCTCTTGCCTCTTTCTCCACCCCACTTCCCTCTTTATGCATCTCTGTTGATTCTTTATGCACTTTTCTTGCTTCTTTCTGCACCTCTCTTGCTTCTTTCTGCAAACCTCGTGCCTCTTTCTGCACCCCTCTTCCCTCTTTCTGCAGTCCTCTTGCCTATTTCTGCACCTATGTTGCTTCTTTCTGCACTACTCTTGCTTCTTTCTGTACTTCTCTTGCTTCTTTCTGCACCTCTCTTGCTTCTTTCTGCATCCCTTTTCCCTCTTCCTACACCCCTCTTGCTGCACCTCTGTTCCTTCTTACTGGTCTTCTTTTGTTTATATCTGCACCTCTCTTGCTTCTTTCTGAACCCCTCTTGCAACTTTCTCCACCCCTATTACCCCTTTTTGCATCTCTGTTGCTTCTGTCAGCACTTCTCTTGCTTCTTTCTGCACCTCTGTCCCTTCTTTCTGCAACCCTTGTGCCTCTTTCTGCACCTCTCTCCCCTCTTTCTGTTCCCCTCTTGTCTCTTTCTGCACCTCTGTTGCTTCTTTCTGCACTTCTTTTGTTTCTTTCTGCACCTCTCTTGCTTCTTTCTGCACCCCTCGTGCCTCTTTCTTCACCCCTCTTCCCTCTTTTTGCACTCCTCTTGCCTCTTTCTGCACCTCTGTTCCTTCTTTCTGCACTTCTTTTGTTTCTTTCTGCACCTCTCTTGCTTCTTTATGCACCCCCATGCCTCTTTCACACCCCTCTTCCCTCTGTCTGCACACCTCTTGCCTCTTTCTGCACATCTGTTCCTTCTTCCTGCACTTCTTTTGTTTCTTTCTGCAGCTCTCTTGTTTCTTTCTGTATCCTTCTTGCCTCTTTCTCCACCCCACTTTCCCCTTTCTGCATCTCTGTTGCTTCTTTGTGCACTACTCTTGCTTCTTTCTGTACCTCTCTTGGTTCTTTCTGCACCACTCGTGCCTCTTTCTGTACCCCTCTTCCATCTTTCTGCACTACTCTTGCCTCTTTGTGCCCCTCTTGCTTCTTTTGTTTCTTTATGCACCCCTCTTGCCTCTTTCTGCACCTATGTTCCTTCTTTCTGCACCTCTGTTCCTTCCTTCTGCACTTCTTTTGTTTCTTTCTGCAGCTCTGTTTCTTCTTTCTGTACCTCCTTGCCTCTTTCTCCACCACTCCTTCCCATTTCTGCACCTCTGTCCCTTCTTTCTGCAACCCTTGTCCCTCTTTCTGCACTCCTCTTCCTCTTTCTGCTGCCCTCTTGTCTCTTTCTGCAACTCTGTTGCTTCTTTCTGCACTACTTTTGTTTCTTTCTGTACCTTTCTTGCTTCTTTCTGCACCCCTCGTGCCTCTTTCTGCACCCCTCTTCCCTCATTCTGCATTCCTCTTGCCTCTTTTTTGCACAACTATTCTTTCTTTCTGCACTTCTTTTGTTTCTTTCTGCACCTCTTTTGCTTCTTTCTGCACCCCTCTTGCTTCTTTCCGCACCCCTAGTGCCTTTCACACCCCTCTTCCCTCTTCCTACACCCCTCTTGCCTCTTTCTGCACCTCTGTTCCTTCTTTCTGCAACCCTTGTGCCTCTTTCTGCACCCCTCTTGCCTCTTTCTGCTGCCCTCTTGTCTCTTTCTGCACCTCTGTTGCTTCTTTCTGCACTTCTTTTGTTTCTTTCTGCACCTTTCCTGCTTCTTTCTGCACCCCTCATGCCTCTTTCTGCATCCCTCTTCCCTTTTTCTGCATTCCTCTTGCCTCTTTCTGCACCTCTGTTCCTTCTTTCTGCACTTCTTTTGTTTCTTTCTGTACCTCTCTTTCTTCTTTCTGCACCCCTCTTGCTTCTTTCCGCACCCCTTGTGCCTCTTTCACACCCCTCTTCCCTCTTTCTGCACCCCTCTTGCCTATTTCTGCACCTCTGTTCCTCCTTTCTGCACTTCTTTTGTTTCTTTCTGCAACTCTCAGTTCTTTCTGTATCCCTCTTGCCTCTTTCTCCACCCCACTTCCCTCTTTCTGCATCTCTGTTGCTTCTTTCTGCACTTTTCTTGCTTCTTTCTGCACCTCTCTTGCTTCTTTCTGCAAACCTTGTGCCTCTTTCTGCACCCCTCTTCCCTCTTTCTGCAGTCCTCTTGCCTATTTCTGCACCTCTGTTGCTTCTTTCTGCACTACTCTTGCTTCTTTCTGTACTTCTCTTGCTTCTTTCTGCACCTCTCTTGCTTCTTTCTGCATCCCTTTTCCCTCTTCCTACACCGCTCTTGCTGCACCTCTGTTGCTTCTTTCTGCACTTCTTTTGTTTCTTTCTGCACCTCTCTTGCTTCTTTCTGCACCCCTCGTGCCTCTTTCTTCACCCCTCTTCCCTCTTTTTGCACTCCTCTTGCCTCTTTCTGCACCTGTTCCTTCTTTCTGCACTTCTTTTGTTTCTTTCTGCACCTCTCTTGCTTCTTTCTGCACCCCCATGCCTCTTTCACACCCCTCTTCCCTCTGTCTCCACCCCTCTTGCCTCTTTCTGCACATCTGTTCCTTCTTCCTGCACTTCTTTTGTTTCTTTCTGCAGCTCTCTTTTTCTTTCTGTATCCCTCTTGCCTCTTTCTCCACCCCACTTTCCCCTTTCTGCATCTCTGTTGCTTCTTTGTGCACTTCTCTTGCTTCTTTCTGTACCTCTCTTGGTTCTTTCGGCACCCCTCGTGCCTCTTTCTGTACCCCTCTTCCATCTTTCTGCACCCCTATTGCCTCTTTCTGCACCTATGTTCCTTTTTTCTGCACCTCTGTTCCTTCCTTCTGTACTTCTTTTGTTTCTTTCTGCAGCTCTGTTTCTTCTTTCTCTACCTCCTTGCCTCTTTCTCCACCACTCCTTCCCATTTCTGCACCTCTGTCCCTTCTTTCTGCAACCCTTGTCCCTCTTTCTGCACTCCTCTTCCCTCTTTCTGCTGCCCTCTTGTCTCTTTCTGCAACTCTGTTGCTTCTTTCTGCACTACTTTTGTTTCTTTCTGTACCTTTCTTGCTTCTTTCTGCACCCCTCGTGCCTCTTTCTGCACCCCTCTTCCCTCATTCTGCATTCCTCTTGCCTCTTTTTTGCACAACTATTCTTTCTTTCTGCACTTCTTTTGTTTCTTTCTGCATCTCTCTAGCTTCTTTCTGCACCCCTCTTGCTTCTTTCCGCACCCCTAGTGCCTCTTTCACACCCCTCTTCCCTCTTTCTGCACCCCTCTTGCCTCTTTCTGCACATCTGTTCCTTCTTCTTGCACTTCTTTTGTTTCTTTCTGCAGCTCTCTTGTTTCTTTCTGTATCCCTCTTGCCTCTTTCTCCACCCCACTTCCCCCTTTCTGCATCTCTGTTGCTTCTTTATGTACTTCTCTTGCTTCTTTCTGTACCTCTCTTGGTTCTTTCTGAACCCCTCCTGCCTCTTTATGTACCCCTCTTCCCTCTTTCTGGACTCCTCTTGCCTCTTTGTGCCCCTCTGTTGCTTCTTTTGTTTCTTTATGCACCCCTCTTGCACCTATGTTCCTTCTTTATGCACTTCTTTTGTTTCTTTCTCCACCTCTCGGCTCTTTCTGCACCCCTCTTGCCTCTTTCTGCATCTCTGTCCCTTCTTTGTGCAACCCTTGTCCCTCTTTCTGCACTCCTCTTCCCTCTTTCTGCTAGCCTCTTGTCTTTCTGCACCTCTGCTCCTTCTTTCTGCACTTCTTTTGTTTCTTTCTGCACCTCTCTTGCTTCTTTGTGCACCCCTCTTGCTTCTTTCCGCACCCCTAGTGCCTCTTTCACACCCCTCTTCCCTCTTTCTGCACCCCTCTTGCCTCTTTCTGCACCTCTGTTCTTCCTTTCTCCACTACTTTTGTTTATTTCTGCAACTCTCTTGTTTCTTTCTGTATCCCTCTTGCCTCTTTCTCCACCCCACTTCCCCCTTTCTGCATCTTTGTTGCTTCTTTCTGCACTTCTCTTGCTTCTTTCTGCACCTCTCTTGCCTCTTTCTGCATCCCTATTCCCTCTTTCTGCACTCCTCTTGCCTCTTTGTGCACCTCTGTTGCTTCTTTATGCACTACTCTTGCTTCTTTCTGCACCTCTCTTGCTTCTTTCTGCACCTCTCTTGCTACTTTCTGCACCCATTTTCCCTCTTCCTACACCCCTATTGCAACTTTCTCCACCCCTGTTACCCCCTTTTGCATCTCTGTTGCTTCTTTCTGCACTTTTCTTGCTTCATTCTGCACCTCTGTCTCTTCTTTCTGCAACCCTTCTGCCTCTTTCTGTACCACTCTTCCCAGTTTCTGTTCTCCTCTTGTCTCTTTCTGCACCTCTGTTGCTTCTTTCTGCACGTCTTTTGTTTTTTTCTGCACCTCTCTTACTTCTTTCTGCACCCCTCGTGCCTCTTTCTTCACCCCTCGTGCCTTTTTCTTCACCCCTCTTTCCTCTTTTTGCACTCCTCTTGCCTCTTTCTGCACCTCTGTTCCTTCTTTCTGCGCTTCTTTTGTTTCTTTCTTCACCTCTCTTGCTTCTTTCTACATCCCTCATGCCTCTTTCACACCCCTCTTCCCTCTGTCTGCACCCCTCTTGCCTCTTTCTGCACAACTGTTCCTTATTTATGCCCTTCTTTTGTTTCTTTCTGCACCTCTCTTGTTTCTTTCTGTATCCCTCTTGCCTCTTTCTCCTCCCCACTTCCCCCTTTCTGCATCTCTGTTGCTTCTTTATGCACTTCTCTTGCTTCTTTCTGTACCTCTCTTGGTTCTTTCTGCACCACTCATGCCTCTTTCTGCACCCCTCTTCCCTCTTTCTGCACTCCTCTTGCCTCTTTGTGCCCTTCTGTTGCTTCTTTCTGCACTTCTTTTGTTTCTTTCTGCACCCCTCTTGCCTCTTTCTGCACCTATGTTCCTTCTTTCTGCACTTCATTTGTTTCTTTCTGCACCTCTCGCTTCTTTCAGCACCCCTTTTGCCTCTTTCTGCACCCCTCCTGCCTCTTTCTGCACCTCTGTTCCTTCTTTCTGCACTTCTTTTGCTTCTTTCTGCAGCTCTCTTGCTTCTTTCTGCACCTCCTTGCCTCTTTCTCCACCCCTCTTCCCTCTTTCTTCCCCCCGGTTCCTTCTTTCTGCACTTTTGTTTCTTTCTGCATACCTCTTGCTTCTTTCTGCACCCTTCGTGCCTCTTTACGACCCCTCTTCCCTCTTTTTGCACCCCTCTTGCCTCTTTCTGCACCTCTGTTGCTTCTTTCTGCACTACTCTTGCTTCTTTCTGCACCTCTCCTGCTTCTTTCTGCACCCCTCCTGCCTCTTTCTGTATCTCTGTTCCTCCTTTTTGCACTTCTTTTGTTTCTTTCTGCACCTCTCTTGTTTCTTTCTGTATCGCTCTTGCCTCTTTCTCCACCACACTTCCCCCTATCTGCATCTCTGTTGCTTCTTTATGCACTTCTCTTGCTTCTTTCTGCACCTCTCTTGCTTCTTTCTGCACGCCTCATGCTTCTTTCTGCACCCCTCTTCCCTCTTTCTGCACCCCTCTTTCCTCTTTCTGTTCCCCTCTTGTCTCTTTCCGCACCTCTGTTGCTTCTTCCTGCACTACTCTTGCTTCTTTCTGCACCTCTCTTGCTTCTTTCTGCACCACTCGTGCTCCTTTCTGCACCCCTCTTCCCTCTTTCTGCACCCCTCTTGCCTCTTTCTGCACCCCTGTTCCTTCTTTCTGCTCTTCTTTTGTTTCCTTCTGCACCTCTCTTGCTTCTTTCTGCACCACTCTCGCTACTTTCTCCACACCAATTTCCCCTTTTTGCATCTCTGTTGCTTCTTTCTGCACTTCTCTTGCCTCTTTTTCTACCCCTCATCCATCTTTCTCCACCTCTGTTCCTTCTTACTGCACTTCTTTTGTTTCTTTCAGCACCTCTCGCTTCTTTCTTGCCTCTTTTCCTACCCCTCATCCATCTTTCTGCACCTCTGTTGCTTCTTTCTGCACTTCTCTTGCTTCTTTCTGCACCTATGTCCCTTCTTTCTGCAACCCTTGTGCCTCTTTCTGCACCCCTCTTCCCTCTTTCTGCTACCCTCCTGCCTCTTCCTGTACCTCTGTTCATTCTTTATGCACTTCTCTTGCCTCTTTCTGCATCTCTCTTGCTTCTTTCTGCACCCCTTGTGCCTCTTTCTGTACCCATCTTCCTGCACTCCTCTTGCCTCTTTCTGCACCTCAGTTGCTTCTTTCTGCACTTCTTTTGTTTCTTTCTGCACCTCTCTTGCTTCTTTCTGCACCCCTTTTGCTTCTTTCTCCACCCCTCCTCCCCCTTTCTGTACCTCTGTCCCTTCTTTCTGCAACCCTTGTGCCTCTTTCTGCACCCCTCTTTCCTCTTTCTGTTGCCCTCTTGTCTTTTTCTGCACCTCTGTTGCTTCTTTCTGCACTTCTTTTGTTTCTTTCTGTACCTTTCTTGCTTCTTTCTGCACTGCTCGTGCCTCTTTCTGCACCCCTCTTCTCTCTTTCTGCAATCCTCTTCCCTCTTTCTGCACCTCTGTTCCTTCTTTCTGCACTTCTTTTGTTTCTTTCTGCACCTCTCTTGCTTCTTTCTGCACCCCGCTTGCTTCTTTCTCCACCCCTCCTCACCCTTTCTGTACCTCTGTCCCTTCTTTCTGCAACCCTTGTGCCTCTTTCTGTACCCCTCTTCCTGCTGCCCTCTTGTATCTTTCTGCACCTCTGTTGCTTCTTTCTGCACTTCTTTTGTTTCTTTCTGCACCTTTCTTGCCTCTTTCTGCACCCCTCTTCCCTCTTTCTGCTGCCCTCTTGTCTCTTTCTGCACCTCTGTTGCTTCTTTCTGCACTTCTTTTGTTTCTTTCTGCACCTTTCTTGCTTCTTTCTGGACTGCTCGTGCCTCTTTCTGCACCCCTCTTCTCTCTTTTTACATTCCTCTTGCCTCTTTCTGCACCTCTGTTCCTTCTTTCTGCACTTCTTTTGTTTCTTTCTGCACCTCTCTTGCTTTTTTCTGCACCCCTCTTGCTTCTTTCCGCACCCCTCGTGCCTCTTTCACACCCCTCTTCCCTCTTTCTGCACCCCTCCTGCCTCTTTCTGTATCTCTGTTCCTCCTTTTTGCACTTCTTTTGTTTCTTTCTGCACCTCTCTTGTTTCTTTCTGTATCGCTCTTGCCTCTTTCTCCACCACACTTCCCCCTATCTGCATCTCTGTTGCTTCTTTATGCACTTCTCTTGCTTCTTTCTGCACCTCTCTTGCTTCTTTCTGCCGCCTCATGCTTCTTTCTGCACCCCTCTTCCCTCTTTCTGCACCCCTCTTTCCTCTTTCTGTTCCCCTCTTGTCTCTTTCCGCACCTCTGTTGCTTCTTCCTGCAGTACTCTTGCTTCTTTCTGCACCTCTCTTGCTTCTTTCTGCACCACTCGTGCTCCTTTCTGCACCCCTCTTCCCTCTTTCTGCACCCCTCTTGCCTCTTTCTGCACCCCTGTTCCTTCTTTCTGCTCTTCTTTTGTTTCCTTCTGCACCTCTCTTTGCTTCTTTCTGCACCACTCTCGCTACTTTCTCCACGCCAATTTCCCCTTTTTGCATCTCTGTTGCTTCTTTCTGCTCTTCTCTTGCCTCTTTTTCTACCCCTCATCCATCTTTCTGCACCTCTGTTGCTTCTTTCTGCGCTTCTCTTTCTTCTTTCTGCACCTATGTCCCTTCTTTCTGCAACCCTTGTGCCTCTTTCTGCACCCCTCTTCCCGCTACCCTCCTGCCTTTTCCTGCACCTCTGTTCCTTCTTTATGCACTTCTCTTGCCTCTTTCTGCACCTCTCTTGCTTCTTTCTGCACCCCTTGTGCCTCTTTCTGTACCCATCTTCCTGCACTCCTCTTGCCTCTTTCTGCACCTCAGTTGCTTCTTTCTGCACTTCTTTTGTTTCTTTCTGCACCTCTCTTGCTTCTTTCTGCACCCCGCTTGCTTCTTTCTCCACCCCTCCTCACCCTTTCTGTACCTCTGTCCCTTCTTTCTGCAACCCTTGTGCCTCTTTCTGCACCCCTCTTCCCTCTGCCCTCTTGTCTCTTTCTGCACCTCTGTTGCTTCTTTCTGCACTTCTTTTGTTTCTTTCTGCACCTTTCTTGCTTCTTTCTGCACCGCTCGTGCCTCGTTATGCACCCCTCTTCTCTCTTTCTGCATTCCTCTTCCCTCTTTCTGCACCTCTGTTCCTTCTTTCTGCACTTCTTTTGTTTCTTTCTGCACCTCTCTTGCTTCTTTCTGCACCCCTCCTGCTTCTTTCCGCACCCCTCGTGCCTCTTTCACACCCCTCTTCCCTCTTTCTGCACCCCTCCTGCCTCTTTCTGCACCTCTGTTCGACATTTCTGCACTTCTTTTGTTTCTTTCTGCACCTCTCTTGTGTCTTTCTGTATCGCTCTTGCTTCTTTCTCCACCCCACTTCCCCTTTCTGCATCTCTATTGCTTCTTTATGCCCTTCTCTTGCTTCTTTTTGCACCTCTCTTGCTTCTTTCTGCACGTCTCGTGCCTCTTTCTGCACCCCTCTTCCCTCTTTCTGCACACCTCTTGTCTCTTTGTGCATCTCTGTTGCTTCTTTCTGCACTTCTTTTGTTTCTTTCTGCACCCCTATTGCCTCTTTCTCCACCTCTGTTCCTTCTTACTGCACTTCTTTTGTTTCTTTCAGCACCTCTCGCTTCTTTCTTGCCTCTTTTCCTACCCCTCATCCAGCTTTCTGCACCTCTGTTGCTTCTTTCTGCACTTCTCTTGCTTCTTTCTGCACCTATGTCCCTTCTTTCTGCAACCCTTGTGCCTCTTTCTGCACCCCTCTTCCCTCTTTCTGCTACCCTCCTGCCTCTTCCTGCACCTCTGTTCATTCTTTATGCACTTCTCTTGCCTCTTTCTGCATCTCTCTTGCTTCTTTCTGCACCCCTTGTGCCTCTTTCTGTACCCATCTTCCTGCACTCCTCTTGCCTCTTTCTGCACCTCAGTTGCTTCTTTCTGCAATTCTTTTGTTTCTTTCTGCACCTCTCTTGCTTCTTTCTGCACCCCTTTGCTTCTTTCTCCACCCCTCCTCCCCCTTTCTGTACCTCTGTCCCTTCTTTCTGCAACCCTTGTGCCTCTTTCTGCACCCCTCTTTCCTCTTTCTGTTGCCCTCTTGTCTTTTTCTGCACCTCTGTTGCTTCTTTCTGCACTTCTTTTGTTTCTTTCTGTACCTTTCTTGCTTCTTTCTGCACTGCTCGTGCCTCTTTCTGCACCCCTCTTCTCTCTTTCTGCATTCCTCTTCCCTCTTTCTGCACCTCTGTTCCTTCTTTCTGCACTTCTTTTGTTTCTTTCTGCACCTCTCTTGCTTCTTTCTGCACCCCGCTTGCTTCTTTCTCCACCCCTCCTCACCCTTTCTGTACCTCTGTCCCTTCTTTCTGCAACCCTTGTGCCTCTTTCTGCACCCCTCTTCCCTCTTTCTGCTGCCCTCTTGTATCTTTCTGCACCTCTGTTGCTTCTTTCTGCACCTTTCTTGTTTTTTTCTGCACCGCTCTTGCCTCTTTCTGCACCCCTCTTCTCTCTTTCTGCATTCCTCTTCCCTCTTTCTGCACCTCTGTTCCTTCTTTCTGCACTTCTTTTGTTTCTTTCTGCACCTCTCTTGCTTCTTTCTGCACCCTCTTGCTTCTTTCCGCACCCCTCGTGCCTCTTTCACACCCCTCTTCCCTCTTTCTGCACCCCTCCTGCCTCTTTCTGCACCTCTGTTCGACATTTCTGCACTTCTTTTGTTTCTTTCTGCACCTCTCTTGTGTCTTTCTGTATCGCTCTTGCTTCTTTCTCCACCCCAGTTCCCCTTTCTGCATCTCTATTGCTTCTTTATGTCCTTCTCTTGCTTCTTTTTGCACCTCTCTTGCTTCTTTCTGCACGTCTCGTGCCTCTTTCTGCACCCCTCTTCCCTCTTTCTGCACACCTCGTCTCTTTGTGCATCTCTGTTGCTTCTTTCTGCACTTCTTTTGTTTCTTTCTGCACCCCTATTGCCTATTTCTCCACCTCTGTTCCTTCTTACTGCACTTCTTTTGTTTCTTTCAGCACCTCTCGCTTCTTTCTTGCCTTTTCCTACCCCTCATCCATCTTTCTGCACCTCTGTTGCTTCTTTCTGCACTTCTCTTGCTTCTTTCTGTACCTATGTCCCTTCTTTCTGCAACCCTTGTGCCTCTTTCTGCACCCCTCTTCCCTCTTTCTGCTACCCTCCTGCCTCTTCCTGCACCTCTGTTCATTCTTTATGCACTTCTCTTGCCTCTTTCTGCATCTCTCTTGCTTCTTTCTGCACCCCTTGTGCCTCGTTCTGTACCCATCTTCCTGCACTCCTCTTGCCTCTTTCTGCACCTCAGTTGCTTCTTTCTGCACTTCTTTTGTTTCTTTCTGCACCTCTCTTGCTTCTTTCTGCACCCCTTTTACTTCTTTCTCCACCCCTCCTCCCCCTTTCTGTACCTCTGCCCCTTCTTTCTGCAACCCTTGTGCCTCTTTCTGCACCCCTCTTTCCTCTTTCTGTTGCCCTGTTGTCTTTTTCTGCACCTCTGTTGCTTCTTTCTGCACTTCTTTTGTTTCTTTCTGCACCTTTCTTGCTTCTTTCTGCACCCCACTTGCTTCTTTCCGCACCCCTCGTGCCTCTTTCACACCCCTCTTCCCTCTTTCTGCACCCCTCCTGCCTGTTTCTGCACCTCTGTTCGATATTTCTGCACTTCTTTTGTTTCTTTCTGCACCTCTCTTGTTTCTTTCTGTATCGCTCTTGCCTCTTTCTCCAACCCACTTCCCCCTTTCTGCATCTCTATTGCTTCTTTATGCCCTTCTCTTGCTTCTTTCTGCACCTCTCTTGCTTCTTTCTTTACGCCTTGTGCCTCTTTCTGCACCCCTCTTCCCTCTTTCTGCACTCCTCTTGCCTCTTTGTGCATCTCTGTTGCTTCTTTCTGCACTTCTTTTGTTTCTTTCTGCACCCCTATTGCCTCTTTCTCCACCTCTGTTCCTTCTTACTGCACTTCTTTTGTT
Source organism: Calotriton arnoldi (assembly GCA_963921515.1). Lineage (NCBI taxonomy): Eukaryota > Metazoa > Chordata > Amphibia > Caudata > Salamandridae > Calotriton > Calotriton arnoldi. The sequence goes on along the minus strand of CAWUFW010000209.1, from coordinate 4,945,158 downwards.
TCTTTCAGCACCTCTCGCTTCTTTCTGCAGCTCTCTTGCTTCTTTCTGCACCCCCTTGCCTCTTTCTCCACCCCTCTTCCCTCTTTCTTCACCCCTGTTGCCTCTTTCTGCACCTCTGTTGCTTCTTTCTGCACTTCTCTTGCCTCTTTCTACACCCCTCTTGCCTCTTTCTGCACCTCTGTTGCTTCTCTCTGCACTTTTATTTGCTTCTTTCTGCACTTCTCTTGCTTCTTTCTGCACTTCTCTTACCTCTTTCTCCACCCCTCTTCCCCCTTTCTGCATCACTGTTGCTTCTTTCTGCACTTCTCTTGTCTCTTTCTCCACCCCTCTTACCCCTTTCTGCATCTCTGTTGCTTGTTTCTGAACTTCTCTTGCCTCTTTCTCCACCCCTGTTCCCTCTTTCTGCACCTCTGTTGCTTCTTTCTGCACCTCTCTTGCTTCTTTCTGCACCCCTTGTGCCTTTCACACCCCTCTTTCTGTACCCCTCTTGCCTCTTTCTGCACCCCTGTTCCTTCTTTCTGCACTTCTTTTATTTATTTCTGCACCTCTCTTGCTTCTTTCTGTACCCCTCTTCCCTTTTTCTGCACCCCTCTAGTCTGTTTCTGCACCTTTGTTGGTTCTTTCTGCACCTCTCTTGAAAATGTTGACACCCCTCTTGCCTCTTTTGGCACCCCTCATGCCTCCTTCAGCACCTCTTTTGCTTCTTTCTGCATCCCTCTTGCATCTTTCTGCACCCCTCTTCCCTCTTTCTGTACCGCTCTTGCCTCTTTCTGCACCTCTATTGCTTCTTTCTGCACTTCTCTTGCCTCTTTCTGTACCCCTCTTGCCACTTTCTGCACCTCTGTTGCTTCTTTCTGCACTTCTCTTGCTTCTTTCTGCACTTCTGTTGCTTCTTTCTGTACCCCTCTTACCTCTTTCTGCACCCTTCTTCCCTCGTTCTGCACCTCTCTTGTCTCTTTATGCACCCCTGTTCGCTTTTTTTTCTGCACCTCTCTTGCCTGTTTCTGGAACTCTCTTGCCTCTTTCTGCAGTTCTCTTGTCTCCTTCTGCTCCTCTGTTGCTTCTTTCTGTACTTCTCTTGCCTCTTTCTGCACTTCTCTTGCATCTTTCTGCACCTCACTTACCTCTTTCTGCTCCTCTCTTGCCTCTTTCTGCTCATCTCTTGTTTCTTTCTGCACTTCTCTTGCCTCTTTCTATACTTCTCTTGCCTCTTTCTGCCCTTCTCTTGCCTCGATCTGCACATTTCTTACTCTTTCTGCACCTCTTGTTTTTTTCTGCATTTCTCTTGCTCCTTTCTGTACTTCTCTCGCCTGTTTCTATATTCAAATGGGAAGTGCCAGCTGTCAAGTTTAAATGTCTGCATGCTCTCTTGACTGAGGTATATGTCTACTTGCACATGTATTCTCACATGTGTTATGCATCTGAAGATGGTAGCTTAAAAAGCGGGTAGCTTCTCTTATAGGTGGTCAAATCTTCTTAGTTCTGCTCTATCATTCGGTTGCACAGGCAGAGATGTCTTATGTATATATGTGTTATAGAGCCCCTCAAATATACTATTGAATACCCATGTGCCCTGTATTATGAGCAGAAAGAAATGCATAAACCTTTTTTTGCACAAATTCACAGAGTATGCTGTTTGAAACACAGGTATTCAAGTGTTTGTATGTTTATTTTTATTTAACATGTCACTAGGTAACAACATAGACATGCATGCATACCTTCACAAACTTGGTCAGACTTACAACAGTGATATGCTTAGGATTGCTGTTTCATATTTGGTAGGCCTAACATTCTGAGCAGTTGATTAATAGTGGACCTTCAAGAGAAAAGTGAGGTTTAAGACATCTTGAGAGAAGGATTAGTGATTAGGGTACTTTGTATGAGTCTGTTGTAAGGTACAGTCAAAGTAGGCCTCTTTCTGCACCTCTGTTGGTTCTTTCTGCACATCTCTTGCTTCTTTCTTCACCTTTCTTCCTCTTTCTGGACTTCTGTTGCCTCTTTCTGCATTTCTCTTGCTTCTTTCTGCACCTCTCTTCCTCTTTCTGCACCACTCTTGTCTCCTTCTGCACCTCTGTTTCTTCTTTCTGTATTCCTCTTGCCTCTTTCTGCACTTCTCTTGCATCTTTCTGCACCTCACTTACCTCTTTCTGCTCCTCTCTTGCCTCTTTCTGCTCATCTCTTGCTTCTTTCTGTACTTCTCTTGCCTCTTTCTATACTTCTCTTGCCTCTTTCTGCACCTCTCTTGCCTCTTTCTGCACATTTCTTACTCTTTCTGCACCTCTCGTATTTTTCTGCATTTCTCTTGCTCCTTTCTGTACTTCTCTCGCCTGTTTCTATATTCAAATGGGAAGTGCCAGCTGTCAAGTTTAAATGTCTGCATGCTCTCTTGACTGAGGTATATGTCTACTTGCACATGAATTCTCACATGTGTTATGCATTTGAAGATGGTAGCTTAAAAAGCGGGTAGCTTCTCTTATAGGTGGTCAAATCTTCTTAGTTCTGCTCTATCATTCGGTTGCACAGGCTGATATGTCTTATGTATATATGTGTTATAGAGCCCCTCAAATATACTATTGAATACCCATGTTCCCTGTATTATGAGCAGAAAGAAATGCATAAACCTTTTTTTACACAAATTCACAGAGTATGCTGTTTTGAAACACAGGTATTCAAGTGTTTGTATGTTTATTTTTATTTAACATGTCACTAGGTTAAAGCATAGACATGCATGCATACCTTCACAAACTTGGTCAGACTTACAACAGTGATATGCTTAGGATTGCTGTTTCATATTTGGTAGGCCTAACATTCTGAGCAGTTGATTAATAGTGAACCTTCAAGAGAAAAGTGAGGTTTAAGACATCTTGAGAGAAGGATTAGTGATTAGGGTACTTTGTATGAGTCTGTTGTAAGGTACAGTCAAAGTAGGCCTCTTTCTGCACCTCTGTTGGTTCTTTCTGCACATCTCTTGCTTCTTTCTTCACCTTTCTTCCTCTTTCTGGACTTCCGTTGCCTCTTTCTGCATTTCTCTTGCTTCTTTCTGCACCTCTCTTCCTCTTTCTGCACCACTCTTGCCTCTTTCTGCACTTCTCTTGCTTCTTTCTGCGCCCTTCTTCCGCTTTCTGCACATATCCTACCTATGTAGGCATAGTTAGAAATTAGCATTTAAAAAACCTTAGAAATTTCCTGAAAAAACCATAGGTTTCAGGGACATTATAGTTAGAAACTAACATTTAAAAAACCATAGAAATTCACTGAAAAAACCATAGGTTTCAGGATCAAATAGGCAACTTCCTTGCCCCGCTACACCTCCCAGTTTTGTGATAGTAGGAGTAGGATGTCATGAGCCAGCCATCATGTCAACCTGATCATGGCTGCCTGGCAAGAGGCCAACAAGAACATAGCATAATGTGGTGCTGCGAATAGAGGGCAACGCTATTTATTGGGGGTCCTGGCATGAGGCAGGCATAAAACGCATGGGTCAAGTTCTCAGTTAGGGATCCCTCAAAAAGTTATAACATACTAGAATATGGACCAGCAGCAATACCGCCAGTTGAGGCACTAGCCCTCCCTTCCCATGGCTTTAACAAGCTCGCCAACACTTCACTACTTTCAGATATGCGGTCTAGCTCAGGGAGAGGTATCAAGACTGTACCCTCATAAAGGCAATACACACAAGCCCAACTCTCACCACGACCTGGTTATACTAGCAGATGATCCATGGCAAAGAATACATCCGGGAGGACTGGGCATCATTGCTCCTTAACCACAATAAGGTTCTGCAGTAATCCAGGTTAAGTGCTGTGCTGGGGCCTCCGCCCATGGCTTTGCCAATCTCTCAGACACTCCAATACTTTCAATTATGAGGCATACATCAATGGGTGTTTTCAGGACTGTATAGCATCCTCATAATGGCAATACAATCAGGCCCAACCCTCATCACGACCCGATTATACTGGCAGATGCTCTTTGACAAAAAATACACCAGGAGAACTGAGCATCAATACTCCTTGACCACAACAGGGCCCCTATGAAATCCGGGTTCCATTTTCTCTATTTAAAAGTATTGAATGACTGGTATGGTCTTATTGGAAACTTAAGCACCCAAAGGTTTTACTGGAAATGCACAGCTACCCTCTGTGACACTTATCATAAACTTTGGACATGCCCATCCTTAGAACACTATTGGTCAGAGGTATGGGCGTCTCTGTGCCGCTACAGCTCAGTTCGGATACTCACATCTCCTCAGCTATACTACCTGACGTATCTGGAGTCCCTGACCTGACTACATACACACATCATCGGCTGGCAACATCCTTAGCAATAGCAAAAATATGTATCCTTCATAATTGGTGACAGCCCTACACCCCCACTTGCCACGATTGGGAGACTGGGCTTCAAAGAGTTTCCCTTCATGAGTAAACTAAATACAAACTCAATGATAAACTTGAGGTTTTCACACAAATTGGGATATTTCCTTAGTGCCGCTGGTACACCTTCATAATGGCACCCAGACTCCATCTGCTATACATGACCTACTGTAGTAATGATAACATGGTTCCTAACTCAATGAGCTTCAGGTGTTGAGGTTTAGAGACCTGGCAGAACACCAGGAGCAATAGGTATGGGAACTGAATTACTGAGTCCAGCCTCTAGTCCATCCCTGCTTGCCGCTCTGTCTGCCCTCCTCCACTAGTTGCATTATTTTTCTCCCCTTTAGGAACAGAGGTTGCAATTGGTTGCCACATTGGATTCTTTTGCACTGATGGTTGCCATAACCTTATTAGTGAACTGGTTGAATTTTCCACTGTATGTTGGAATCCTATTGACTCACTTATCTATTTATGTACGCATGTCTGGACATCAACCGTTTTCACAAATTAATAAATAAATATTGCAAAAAAATCCACCTTGAATATAGAATATGCAACTTACCTAAAATGTGCACAAAAAATAAAAAAGCTAATAGTGTGCCATACATCCCTGTAACAGAAATCATTAAACTTCATGATATACTAATTGAATACCTCTATTAAAGATAATTGGGCTGGACACCTGCACCAATAAGACCACAGAAGTTCAAACTAAGCATTGCATTCCATGGTGTAATGTTAATGAAAGAACCATGTCCCAGAAGCAAAGACAAATAACACAGCAGAAGGATGACACAATTCTTTCCAAGGAACACGTAGAAGAAGCCACCATTAACTCTACTGATTCCTAGAAATACTACAAAGAACAAATCTATCAGAAGCTAAGAATGGAACAATCCCTAAACCAACTCAAACTAAAACTCACCAAAGAAACTCCTAGCATGCAAATAAGACAATATGCTAACAACCCAGGTCTACCATATCTAGATGTAATAACAAAAAAGAAAACTACAATAATACCTATTTAAAAACATATATAAACAAAGCAAAATAACCAACTTTATTGTAAATCACACTTTTCTATCACCTATAAAAATATGCTCACACTATAAAGATCACATATAGAAACAATAAATATTGCAGACAGAACATGAAAAATAACATTTGCTCATCAAATAATATAAACAAATGAAATAAGAACACTTATGATTATGTGTCTGGAGTCCTAGTCAGTAAAATGATGATCCAAAAATTACAATTCTAAAAGGAAATGATAAAAAAAGAAACCAGAAAATACAAAAAGAAACTAGACAGTAGCAGATCATCCAATTTTGATACCAATAATCCAGTGAATCCAAACAATTAGAAACAAATAAATGAATGCTCACAGAAAACCAAAAAAAGGATAAAATCACAAATAATTTGATTAAAAAAGAAAAACAACTCTTATTTCTTGAAAAATAAAACACATCCGGGTTAAAAAGAAAATCCAACATCTGAATCCAAGACAAACACATCTAAAGCAAAAAGCATATAATCCCACCCAAAAAGCACTTACAAACCTAGCATAAAACAAAGCACAATAAAGAAATATTCAACATACAGGAAAGTAATATTCAATTAAATGTGAAACATATAGCGTACACATATATATTACAAATAAACATTACTTATCTAAATAAGGCCTACTGCAATGTTGTAAACAAACTAACACATACTACACTAAATAATACTATGAAACAACATCTAATTATAAAGTCTAGTCTAAGTCTGAACACATTTGTCCACCACTAAACCCTTACAGGCCTATTCACAAACTGTATTTTATAGTAGGTTTTGTTTACTGCACTAGTACTACAAGTTTACTAATGAATGCTATTCAAAAACATATGTGCAGCGTTTCAGTCAACTCCTCTCCTATCTTTTTCTTTGTGGAGTGCAGTGTCTCTACACATGTAAGTACACATTTTAGTAGTGAATAAAGGAAGAACGGGGGGGTTGCTGGAAGATGAGGAATACTTACTGCTAAAGGGGTGGGGTTAGGAGAGGAGTAAGGAGGGGTTTTGGGAGAGCATGGGAGGGGTTTAGGGAGCGATGTACATATTAATTTTATTTTATTTAGTAATTTTTAACTGAAACCTATGAAAAGTATTAAAGCATATTTTAAGACAATTCATTATTTAATTTCACTTTAAGTTAATCATGCTGTAGCATTTGTTTTCTTTTGATTTCTCTAAACTAAATATATACATTAAAATTACAATAATGTTTAACACTAAAATATTGTTAGTATTTTTGTTTTAATAAAATTAATTTTTTTACTTTTCGCTATACATTACCATAGGGAGGCATCACAACTTAAAGGCTGTTTAATGATTGAACCTGTGGAAATGTTTGTTTGTACTTCTTTGCAATTTCTCTTAAAATCAAATCAAGGAGATGTATATTACAATGCTTGCACCACATCTCTTACCAAACTCCAAACAACTATCTCCAGCTGAAACTTATTTGAGCAACAAGGAATCACAGCCTGGTTGAGCACATGAGAAAGAAACCAACCTCAAACCTATTTTTCTACCTTCACTATGTCTGTGAACATCTTTGTAGATTTACCCATTGCTTTGGGGAAAAATTATTTGAGGAGGAGGAGGAGAGTTTTGGTCTTAAGACAAAATACTAACATAAGTTTAACTTAAGTTAGCATTTTGTCTTAAGACCAAAACTTAAGACAAACTTAAGACAAAATCCTAAATTAAGTTTAACTTAAGTTAGGATTTTGTCTTAAGACCAAAACTTAAGACAAACTTAAGACAAAATCCTAACTTTACTACTCCTAAATGCCATTTGTGAATACAGAAAGTTGTAAAGTTAGGATTTTGTCTCAGGTTACTTTTGTGAATTGGGCCCAACATATTTGCAATGTCCAAGGAAGTTGTCATTGCCAGACACTTCTTCTCACCCAATGTGATCCTTGGTATTGTTGCTGACTAGTAGCAGGAGCTAGATTCACCTACAGTCCGTGCCCAAGCTACCCAGCATATGTCAAAATACTGGCTGAACTCCATTTCATGGTCATTGGATCTTTCCAGAGGTTCTTCTCTGACGACATTGGCGCCTCAGTGGTAAACCAGTCTTTATGCTTGCATCAGGTACTGAGATGCATCAACGGACAAGAGCACCAGTTTACACCAATGCTTCAGTCGTCGGTGGAAAGGCAAAAAGTGGCAAGGGAATTTTATGCCTTTGCCTATATCGCTCTTGTGCTAGGTGCCATGGACTCCATCCAAATGGCATTTTAGCCACAGTAGAACACCTTTACCACAACAAAAACTGCTGCCGCTCTATCAATATACAGTCTATCTATGATGCCAAGGGCTGCTTTACTGATCTGTATGGTGCCTTTCCTAAAAGCACACACAACAGTTACATTTTCCGACAGTCTCTGCTTGTACATTGTTTGGTTGCTGGGGATTTTGACAGCATGTGGTGTCTTGGTAATTAGTAACACCTGGGCCTACATTTGTATCTGGGGGAGGCATCTGAGACATCATCAATAATCATTACAATAAACCTTACCCAGACACACACTAGCATGTAGGTAGGCATGATGTAGTAAAAATAGAACAGAGGGATCCTAGTTAAAAAAAAATCATATTTTATTTCTGCAGGTGTTAGGAACCTTTATGGAATTTTTTGTTTCCCCTTTGTATATAGGTTGGTTCCCTTGGCACTTCCTGATGGGTTTTTATTATTTGCCTAACCCCTTCTAAGTGAAGAGTACATTTTCGCTCCTTTTGGCCCCTTGCGAATGACAGTTTGTTTAGCTATATAAAAATATTTCTAATTGAAACAAAAATCTCTTTCTTGAAATTACATATCTTATTATATGATGAAATGTGTGTCAGCCAAAAGAAATGTTTGGATAGTTATAAGATGTTTTCTAAACCGCAATGCGGATTGTAAATGCTTCACTTAGAAAATCACCCAAAAAATAACACAAATAACACTGTTCTATGTTGTAAATGCAGTATCAATCATTCAACTCAGATGGATGGTTGACACAGGTTTGTGATTTAAAAGGGTACATATTTCTAGGAGAAAATATGATGGTGAATATGTTCAGGATACAGTGAGAATACATTAATTATGGGGTTTTCTCCTACTAGGCTGCCAGTGCAAAGCTGTTGGGGAGTCTGTTTGGGAATTGTCGTGTTCTGGATGATTGTGCAGATGGTGCAAGTGGTGCAGGTGGTGCTGCTGGCGGATTTGTCTCTGTATTATCTCCTGCATGTGTTGGCCGAGAAGACTGACATTGACATTTTGTGCCTATTGCCTTTAACATCTTCAGGCCAAGGCATGGTGCCTTCCACTCTCTTCCCTAAAAGTTCTTAGATGTTCTTTGTGCATCTTTGCCATGTCTTTGTAACATTTCACAACATTATCCAAAGCATGTGTCTCTATGTCAATCAACTGAGGGAATCCGATTTCATGGAGAGTAGCTCCCATAGCATTTGGAGCCTGCTGCACATTGCTCTGTTTTACTCCGTTGCTGATAAGACTAATTCTCTTCATGCCAACCCCCCCACCCTCCACTGTGCACATGGTCATCTGACATGGACAGGGATGGCCTGGTGAAGGTTTTATGTGTGGGGGCAACAATCACCTCAACTTCAACCAGGTGTTCTTCCTTCTTGACTAGCTCTTCCTTCCTCTTCTTTTTGGTTAGCAATGCCAGCTGCAGATATTGTAGCTTGGACTAGGAATGGATTCTCTCTTTGGACTGCCAACCATCCTCCACTTGTAGATAGTTCAGCATTATCATCTGGCTTAATCTCCCCAGTACCTGGAAGATTTCAACAGATGAAGTATGCGAAATTCAGTTTTGTGTCAAACTGTAAGGAAAGTATATCAGTAACATTGTTCTGCAAATGAAAAATAAAATTAATAACATCTGAGCCTAGGTTTAGGCTTGATTTGTGGATGAAATTATTACATCTCAATAATGTGAACTCACCAGTTACAGCCATAGAGATTACATTTTTGTAGATACTCATGAGGTCAGTTGCTAAACCTGGATCCTTACAGATAATGCTTCCAAAGTATGTCTACTCTAGATCTAGAAGCTATGGAGATAAGATGTAGGTTCAATTAATATTGTCAATCTATATGTTATCCTAACCACAAATGTAGTTAGAGAGACAAACAGGAGAAACAAGTATGCAAAAGGACTAATGATGAGATGTAGAAATTAAGGTCATAGAGTCCCTTACTTACCTGAAGAATGGATGGTAGAGGGCCTTATTGCTGTTAACAAAATGTCCTCTGATGTTAATTTTGACACCAGGGGCTATTGGAGAGAGACATACATAGGGCAGTTATTCATTGTAAATCAAAGAAAAAGATTCTAGTTGCATGGTTTCCATACTCAATTTGAAAGACATAAAAACTGATAAAGATTGAATAAAATAAGGCCTAACATATCTTATAGTTCTACGCTTACATTGCCAAATTTCAGGGTCAATTTATATGTCAATCTTAATATGAAAAAATAGACATATTTAACATGGTGCCAACAGGGATTTGTACAAAACAACATACAGCTACTCTGACAGTAATAAATAAAGATATTAGAGCTTTAGGCAAAAGAGCAGAGATTGTGTGTACCATTCATCAGCTGGTTGATGTCAGTCCGAGTGCTGTAGCAGTGCTAGGAGCAAAAGTCGATATTTTGGCAAGTAGTGGATAAGACAACAAAACAGGGCTTTAAAAAGTGCAAATAATAGTAGTATTATATAATAAGGTTACAATTTGCGAGGGGTGGGAGGAACTTGCGGAATCTGACTCTGCTGAATTCTGTGGAGCTACATAAAAACTCTGTGAGATTCGCGGAGCTCTGCAAGTGGGCAGAAATAGGTATGTCACACTGTAATTTAGTGCTGGGATAAAAATATCAGTGGCAACTGCACCATGCAGCGTGCCTGAGGGTGCAGCTACTCAAATTTATTTTTCTGCCACCCAATTAGATTTTCTACTCGAGCAGCAACCTTCTAACCATGAATGGTTACGACCGCCCATGTTAGAAAAATCCCACTTGATGTCCTCCTAGCAACCAGAAAGTATGCTAGGGGATGCCAAATCTCACTTGCCAACTTACCGTTCTGGAGCTGCGTACGAGAATAAATTCCACCATGCAGTGATGGCAGAATTTGGCTTGATCTCTGCATTACGAGAGTAACACGGAGTTGCCAAAATTCTTCCAATTGTGCCAGCAGAATGGAATATTTTGACCACCCCTACAATATACATGACGAGGTAAGATTTTTTTTTTATCATTTGTTTATTGGCATTTCAACAATATACATACATTATCGCATTGCTGAATGTGTATCGACACGTGCAAGTGCCAAAAAGTTGACCTGTTAACTTAACAGCAACTACAACATAACAAACATAGGTCAAAGCATCAGATACATGTCCACACATGGTTACCTGGACTGTATCTCATCCTAGGTATAGGTCTAGAGTGTGTCAGAGCAGTCCGAGATAGTTTACGAGAGCTGCTTACTTTATAGCATAATGATCTACAAAATGCCTCGAGCCATATTAGGAGTGTATTGGAGAGCTAGTTGTGTTCTCATGACTTGGCGTATTTGTTGGATTAGCATCCGCCCTGTTGGAAGGGCTAGTATTGTCTGGTTGGAGAGTGCGTAGCCACCCAAGGACAGGACCCCAGATATCTTTGGGCCTGGATGTCATTGGCATTAATTACCAGAATATGGATAGCTGGTTTTGGCAGAAGGTGACATCCTGTATTCAGGCCTTAACCAATGGGGCTCTTTGCTTCCCCCAGTGCATGGCCACCCTGTGTTTCACCAATAATAATTGCATAGCATGGAGTTTACCGACTCCTACCGGAGTTTCTTTCACATACCCTAGTATCCCCAGTAATGGTGTAGGTTCAACCTGTACCCCCAGAATTTCTTTAATCTTACTGAAAATGGCAATCCAATAATTTGTGATGGGGGGGCAGTTCCAGGCCAAATGTAGGAATGTCGCAGGTATAGCGCTGCACCTCCAGCATCTGGCATCAGGCAGGAGTCCCATGCAATGGAGTTGTATAGGTGTTCTGTAGAAGCGGTGCAAAAACTTCAAGTGTATCAGCCTTAACTTATAATTGGGAGACAACATCTGCAATTGGCCACAGCAGAACGCCCACTGCTCGTCTGTAATTGGTGGGCTCAGTTCTGCATTCCATCCAAGCAATGCTTTCGGCTTGGTCACCGGGGCAGTGTGCTGCATAATATTATAAAGCCGCGGTATAAGCTTCCACGCTGACAGTCCCGCTATTATATGTTCGAGGGCCTGTAGTGTGGGTGGGGGACTGGGTTAAGGGTTGTGTAATTGGCGGCATGTCGCACAGATGCGGTGGTACAGGAATATGACAGAGAGACGTGGTTCGGATCCCTCCTGCGCTGGTGGTGGGAGACAAAATGTATCCTCTCGGTATAGGTCTGCAAAAGTATTCATGCCCAGCTGTCTCGCTAGATCCACAGACCCTTCGTCTTCCAATGAGGGGATTTGTGGATTATGTGCCACAGGGACAGAGGGGGCATACAGTAACTCCAGCTGAGCTCTGTTACGCAGTCCCTCCCAGACCCAACGCACTGCCTCAATCGTGTTTATTTCATTTCGAGGGCATCGGTATGGCTGATAAAGTGCTACTTTAAGGTGAATTGGTGCCACCCCGTCCAACTCCACCACTACATGAGGCTGAAAAGGGATTCGATGAAGCCAATAGTGCAGAAAGTGAGCCTGCGCACAATAAGCATATAACGGAATGTCTGGAGCGCCTAGTCCGCCTTGAGCCATGGGGAGTGTTTGGAGTTCCCACGAAACGTGAGCCTGTTTTCCAGCCCATACTAGAGATAGCATTAGAGATCTCAGTGTTTTAAAAAATGTTTGAGTATGTGGGAGAGAGAGATTTATGAACATGTATAAAAATTTGGGTAATGCAATCATTTTAGGTACCACAATTCTCCCAGCCAGGGATAGCGGCAACTTAGACCAAGTGCCGATTTTGCCTTCTAGCCAGGATATAGCCTGTCCATAGTTCATACTCCAAAGCTCCTGCTCACTGCTGCTCAGCCAGATCCCCAGGTAACGTACAGGACCATCCGCCCATTTAAGTGGATATTCTAACATGAAGGGTCTAGTTTCATCGGTCAGCGGGAATAAGACTGATTTTGCCCAGTTGATATGAACTCCGGATAGCAGTGCAAATGTAAGAATCTCCCAAACCACTGGGTGTAAGTTTTCCGCAGGACTATTTATGTATAAAGTGATGTCGTCCGCATAGAGCGAAATGATAAGCCCTCTTGTGGAAAACCCCAATCACCTAGCTGCATGGTGTTGCCTAAGTCGGGCATCTAGCGGCTCAATGGCAATGGCAAAGAGCAAGGGGGAAATAGGACATCCTTGCTTTGTTCCCCAAGTAATCTGAAATGGGGACGAGATCAGGCCATTTAACCGAAGTCTGGCCGTAGGTTCGGAGTATAATAGTTGAATCTGTTTTATAAAAGTCGGGCTAATTCCCAGCCTAGACAGAATAGCAAACAGGTAAGGCCATTCCAACGAATCAAAGGCCTTGGTGGCATCTAATAGTGCCGCTAGTGCCTGTGTCTGGGGGTCTAAATAATGCAGTTCAGCAAAGAAGGTGCTGAGGTTATAGGCCGTAGATCTTCCGGGGATGAAGCCCGACTGGTCTGGTCTAGCTATCAAAGGGAGCAGTGGCTGTAATCTATTTTCCAGCAATTTAGCATATATTTTGGTATCAATATTTATCGGTGATAAGGGCTGAAACTAATCTCTCTCGTTCGGGGGCTTCCCGAGTTTTAACAGTGACAGTATGATCGCCTCTCGTATAGTGGGAGGAGCACACCAGTCTCCTGTGCCTCCTCATATACTGTCAAGAGGTGGGGTGCTCATAAGGTAGCATGGCATTTATAAAAGGCAGTAGTGAGCCTGTCTGAGCTGGGGGGTTTATCGGAAGGTAAACTATTAATGACTTGAATAATATCTTCAGTCGCGAAGAGCTCATCCAGATATGCCCTCTGTGCCCTCCCCAACCATAACAATTCAATGGAGTCTAAGTAGGACTGAAGTTCGTCCGATATTGCAACGGAGGTGGAGGAGTATAGAGTGGAATAGAATTGCGTGAATTGACCTAATATTTCCTGAGGGCCCCTAACAGGGACGCGATTTTTGTCTAAGATTTTTGTGATATATGTAGCATTACGCCGCATTCTAAGTAAAGTGTCGAGAGTTCTGCCCGGTCTGTCTCCTTCGCCATACCTTCTAGCTTGTGTGTATTTACCCAGGAATTTCACCTCCCTTTGAGCCTCCTCCTCGTATTCAATAACTTCTTCCCAAAACACCGCATCTAATAAAGCATTGGGGGGGGAGTCTCCAGCTATATCCCCATTGCGGTAATCCCGGGATAGTCAGTTGTAAGCAGCAAGGGGCATGGTCCGACAGTGTCCTGGGTAAATGCTTAACCCCGGTCGTCCAGGCTGCTATATCTCTTGATACAAGTCAGTAGTCAAGCCTGGACCAGGCGCTGTGATGCAGGTGCCCTCAGCCTTCCCAGGATGCCCTAGCCGCCATATGTCAGTTAGGTTCCCATTTTGATATGATAGTGTTGAGAGTTTGACAAGATCTGGGGTGTAATTTATGAGAGGCTCTCATTCTATCTAGGGCATGATCTAAGATGGCATTAAAATCCCCTCCCCAGATGATCGTGTTGCATCCCATCATGGTAATTTTCGCCCATATGTTTTGGAAAAAGTCAGGCTGGTCCGCATTTGGCCCATATATTGCAACCATGGTCATTCTCACAGTCCCCAAGATACCACCCAGAATGACATATCTACCTTCCGGGTCTATGTGTGATTCAGTCGTTGTCCATACCAGACTCAGGCGTATTAGTATAGCCACCCCTCTGGCGTAGTTAGAGAATATTGAGGACTATATATTACCCCATCTTTTGTGGTGAAGTTTGGCAGAGGAGGTGCTGTTCAGATGTGTCTCCTGAATAAAACAAATATCTATGTTATGCCTGGTTAGATAGGACTGTATTAATCTGGTTTTTCTATGGTCATTTAGCCCTCGAATGTTCCAGGTAAGGTAATTGTAGGACGTCATAGCAATCTGGAGTAAGTATGGGAATGTGCAAGGTAACTCCCAGATGTCACTATCCACTCTACATCTTTATATGTACCAGCCTGCTCCGCTTTCGCGAATGGACATGGGCCTAACCGCTGTACTTTCCTAGGGATTTGTTTTGACCTATAGTGACCTAGCAAATGGTGATGCAGTGACGCTCCGACCCGAACATCTACATTAACAACCCCTTCCCACCCACCACCCACACCAACCCCCCAACTAGGTTGTGCTATAAAACCCTCCCCTACAAAGAAACCCAATACAATGCCCCAGCAACAGGCATAGGGTCTAGAAATGGGAGCTCTACCTGGGGGCATGATTTCACTGGCTTAAAACCCTGCCATAAGGCGGGGTGGCCGTTCAGTTGTTGAAGAGCCAGAAATCACTGTTCGAATGTGATGTTCTGAAGGTGACCGCCGGCTACATCTCAAGTTGCGTGTTCACTAAACTCTACTGTCTCTGCAGCGTAAGTTTAGCAGATCATACTTACAGTCTAATCAGGCCATAGCATTCTGTGGCACGCCCTTATGCAAGATCTAGTCAAAGTCAAAGTCAAATAAAACTTTACTCAGCCAATAATGACCATGAAAGCACAATTGCACACCCCAAGAGTAAAATAATAAAAACGTATACAATACTTGATAAAAGGGCGAAACCGATAATTCATGTACACATTTCCATGTATAAATGACAAAGCCCTAATGTATATTCATTTTAATAAAATATAAAAACTACTACATGTCAAAACTACTACATCTTCTTAGACCTGGATAAAATGCATTCTTTACAGTACTAACAAATAATTAAAAACAATGCCCACTAAAATATAACAATTCTAGGGACAATTCAATGCACAATCACATTTTTTCCTTCGCCGTAAGGCTCCTGCTAAGAAACTCGCAACCCCGAAACATATCAACGGTGAGGACAACATTTGCAGAAATATCAGGGCTGGCCTCACTTGTGCAAAATTACAGTGTTTTAAAAGTGGTAAAATGTATCCTGACCGAAGATCATTATAAAATCCACAGAAGAACATAAAATGTAGGAGATCTTGGTCTGAGAAGTCATCACAAGGGCAGGGCTTTAAAGCCCCAGGCTTCTAAAAACCCTTAGGGACCATGAGGCACCAGTGAATACAATTGAACCTAAGTCTGATTAAAAGAAAACTGTGGTGTAGATTTTTTATATAAGACCAGAAGGGTTGTTCTAAAATCCCAGGACTCCAGATTATGTACTGTCTTATCATGGGATTTTTAAGTTCATTATTTTCCCTTTCCACCAACCTCTTAGCTAAAAAATTGACTTTTAATTACTTTCAACTCACCACGGTGCATTTGTCTTGGATGTATAAAAAGCTCACGGTTCCCTACATTTGCCAGCTGCTGTGAGATGTAACCCAGCCAAGGAATGTCAGCCACCCTATTGAGTCTCATACAATCTTCTAAAACAGTTTGGTTCAGCGTAGATATGGGGCTAGACCATATTTCTAGTCACCATAATAAAGGGGCCACTGCTAAGCGGTCAGAGATGTAACCCTGTCCTAATTCTTCATGCACCATAAAAGATGGGGTGTTGGGGGGTACAGATAATAGTTTCCACAGGTATTTATCTTCAGCCACCTGCAGATCGCCAACCTCCTTATAGCCCATACCCCGCTACCATACATGGCCATTGGTATACATTTCTCATTATAGACCTTCAGTAATGGCCGTAGTGGTTTACTCCCCAGTCTCATAGCAAACTCCATTGTCGCTCCTGCTGATCTAGACATGGTGTTTTTTTTTTAGTATTCGCTGAGCTACCCAAGACTATTTTTCGTCAAACAGGATACCCAAATAAGGAGATGGAGCAACATTTGTCAGTTCTCCACCTGTGCATAAAAGAGTACGCTTGTCGTACTTTATTTTACAAGTCGTCATTATATGGGACTTCGAGAAATTGATAGAGAGGTCGAGTGAGACCATAAAATCAATAAACGTATTTACAAGTCTTTGCAGCGCCATTGGTGTCCTTGCAAGTAAAACTGCATCATCTGCATATAAAAGAGCAGGGATGAGTTTAGCACCTGCTCTAGGAATGTCTATGCCTGCCGATGATAGGGCAGCCCCCAGATTGGTAATATATAAGGTAAACAAAACAGGGGCCAAAATACTTCCCTGTCTCACCCCTCGCTTAACGTCCCAGGATTCTGTAAGGGAACCGTTTTCATTGCATCTGACAGAGGCTGTCAAATTTAGGTGGGAAAGCCACTAAATGGGCATCCATTCCAGTCTCTAAAAATAAAGGCCATAATTTTGACCTATTCACTCGGTCGAAAGCGGACGTTAAGTCCATGAAAGCCATGTGCATATGTCCCTTTTTAGCGAGTGAGTATTTGTCGTAAATCCTAAGTAGATTCATGCATTGTTCCACTGTCCCCATCCCTTTCCTGAAACCGTACTGCAGGACAGATATTATATTACTTGCATCTAACCATATTGTTAAGCATTGTAAAATCACCTTCCCCATAATTTTGGCAGCCGAGTCTAATAATGATATCGGGCGATAACATCCAGGGTCATCCCTAGTGCCCTTTTTAAAAATAGGTAAAATAACCACTGTAGTCCATGAGTGCGGTGAACTGCCTGCCGTTGCTGCATTAAAGACCCTAGCTAAGATCTTTGCCGTACCTGGGTCAGCCTTACAAATATCTGCAGGGACCCCATCAGGCCCAGGGGCTTTTCGTCCTGATGTGCCCATGATGACTTTCTGGACCTCAGCTACACCAAAGCATAGCGGACGCGTCTCTATGCACGGTTTCCAGGGGGTGACGTTTCTTTCAAAATCCACTCCTCTATAGATTTGCTCAAAATAACTAACCCATACATCAGCAGGGATGACACAATCTGTTCTCACGGAGTGATGTTCCAGAAAAAAAGGACTGTTTACAATTTTCCAAAATTTTGAATTGTTCGACAAAACACTAACCTGATTCGGATTGTGCCATGCTTGTTCCCGTATCTTGTCTTTCCTTTGATTTATGGCCAGTTTATAGGCTTTCCTACATGCCTTAATCTGTTCTTCATCCTTGGGTTTATATTTTAAAGCACTCATAAGAGCTTTGTGGGATTTAGAACAGTCTGCATCAAACCATTTTTCCCCTCTAGGGTCCCTATCCTTCCTCTCCCCATTAAACTTTCTACAATCTGCTTTACAAGATTTCCAAAAGCCCTTATTATCACACCAGTCTCAGCCTGGGAATCAAGACACAATTTAATATCTTCAGCCCCTTCCATGTATAACTTGTCTAAAAGGCCTCCAGCACTATCTTCCCCCACCTAATTTTGCGGGCCTGATTTGTTGGTTTAAAATCCCAATTTGATAAACTCTTTCTCTCAGCTCCATGGAAGACCAGCTCTCCCATCATTTCTAAAATCAGCGGATTGTGATCACTATAGCAGCTCCACATGGGGTTTACTTTTAATATGTTGAGGAGCAGGGGAGCAGATACCATGATAAAGTCTATAGTCGAAGAACAGCCCCTGCCAATAAAAGATGGTACTAACTCTGTCTCACCAGTGTGCTCAAGGCAGTGTAAATTATTTGTGGCAAGTAAATTTTCTAGCCGACAGCCTAGGGCAGAGTGTTCAAAATTAACAGATGTTACCAAGGTATCCCTAGAGCCCCTACCTAACGTACAATTAGAAGGACACAGGTGTACATTAAACTACCCCACAAAAATAACCTCATAGTAGGAGTGACTCATCTCTCCATAATGCTCCAAGAAGCCCTCAAGTGCGTCAATATGCTCGCTATCATTTACCCTACAAAAAGAATTATAAAAATGAATAACCAACAATGTAGGTCGCTTGGAAAAGGTTAATTCCACGGCTAGCAAATGCGGAGAGGAACAGAACAACATCTTCATTGAACAAGCTATTTTGAGTGAGATCAAGGTAAGCAAGCCTCCCTTTGTACATCCTACAGTGGAAGGGGAAGCCATTTTATACAAAGGGGCAAAGCCATCCAGGACAAAAGAGTCCGATGTATCCCATGTTTCTTGTAGGGTATCAATATGACCGGACCTTATTATTACAAGCCACGCCTCCTCATCTTTTTTAGCCCTTAGTCCCGCAATATTCCAGGATATGATTTTAAGATTCAATGGGCCTGGTTGGGTGGGGACAGATGTTAAGTGAGTGTTCATTCCCCCCGTAGGTAATGATGGGCACTCTGAAATCTCCCCACCCCCAGTCGAGACCAATTGTCAATCAATACTATCTAAATCCCTCAGCGGAGCAAATCTATTTGAAAGGGGGATAACTGAGTTCATGTTTGGGCAATGTATTGACCTTACTGGTTGGAAACCAATGTTTGTGCTCTGGGTTCTGTGACGTGGTACCCCTGTAGGATAAAAAAAAAGTGAAGCTGGAAGATCTTAATACCGGTTTTAAAATCTTGTCTACACAAACTGTGAATCATGGTTTTTGTATGTATCGGGTATGTAAAGTTAACCACAATGCAGTCGCCCTCCCTGTCTTTCTTTAAGGAGGATCCAACCCATCCCGCTCTTCTGGCCATGATGCCATAAGGTGATAAATTGGAACCATTTATTAATTAATTGTCCAGCCAGTGGGTCACTTTGTGTAGCAGGTCTATCGTAGACTCCCTGGTACCCTGCTTAACTGGAGGAACCCCAGTCAGAACGGTCACTAAGGGGATTGACTCTGGAGGCAGATGTAATATATCAGTGCTCCCTTCTACCTTCTGAGGAAGGTTGGAGGAATTTGGGACCTGTAAATCGGGCCGAGAGTTGTTATGAGGGCCAATCTTATGGGCATCTAGCAAAATCTAGTCATTATCACTTAGTCTAGTGTCAGAGAGGCAGCTCCTGGCAGTCTTTGGAGCTCGTTTCTTACCCCCTACATGCTTGGCAAACTTCATGGGCAACTTGACATCTGTAAAGTGATGCACAGTTCCAGTTAATGTCACCTCTAATTGAGCCAGATATAACAGAGCGTAGGGAATCTCAGCTCGCAGCAGGATGCGTTTGACCGGTGCAAATTCCTGTCTAGCCACCTGCACCACCGGGGTGAAGTCGGGATAGAAAGAGATGGTGTTTCCTTTATGGCTGATGGTGTTCCGCTCTCTGGCCAGGCCAGGATGGTATTGCGTTCCTGGTAATTTAGCAGGCGGGCCAGGATCTGTCTGGGAGTAGCTCCCACAGGGGGCCTGGGACCCAAAGTACGGTGGGCTCTCTCGACAGTGAACATGTTGGAGAGATCTGGGCCAAACAATTCACGCAACAACTCTTCCACAAAACTCTGCATCTTGAATACCGCCATGGTTTCCGGAATGCCCGTTATCCGAAGGTTGTTTCTATGTGAGAGGGCTTCCAAGTCATCATTCTTGGCTCTGATAATGTTTAGTACTTTGTCCATTTGAAGCAGTTGGTCCTTTGTTTCCACTTGGAACTCATGGGCCTCGGATGTATGGTTTTCCAACTGATCTAGGCGGTTTTCATGAGTGTCTACTTGTCTCTTGACTTTGTCCAATTGAGAGGTAAGTATATCCAGCTTATTGTCAATAGTTTTTAGGCTGGATTTCATGTTTAGTAGGAGAGACCATAGGTCATCATTTTGCCCATCCACCTCCTCCACTGGTCCATGCTCAGCATCCGGTTCAGTGTCCGCGTCCGTGTGCCTTGTGAGCCTCTTGTTTTCAAAAGTTAATTTGGATTGTCTGGGATCATGTTTTCCATGTCTCTGGAATGGACAGCTCCAAGCCCACTGGGCTATGGGTCCGGCGGGGGGATCTCACTGTCTGTATGTGTGTGTCTGCATGGTCTTGCAGGTGCTCAGGCTCCTGCCTACAGATTATTACTGTCTGCTACTTGTGTCTTCACTCACCGCGAGGGAGGGAGTTGCTCACGGGTACTGCCCGTTTCCAGAACTTATTTCAGTCGAATACTTCCCCCTCTACGTTCTCTCCGCGCAGCCTCGTCGGGATGGCACCACACCCACCTTCAGGCCCTGGAGGGCGTCGCCCAGGTCAGAGAGAAGTCTGTCTGGGCCTTTATCTCTCCAGCCCAATCCCTTGTTTGGGGCACAGCACCGCACCCCCTCGTCCAGAGGGAGCGATCAGCGTTGTTGTTCCCGGCGGCCCAAGGGGCCTACTATGCCCCGCTGAGTCCACTCCGCATCGGTGCCCTGTAGTGTTTTTGCACCCTGTTGATCCACCTGAGGAGAGTTCAGATCCATATCACCATGAGCCCCTGGGTGCGTCGGAGTTGCTCACCCTCTTCTCACTCTCTCCCGGGCAGAGCAGCATAAGGCTCAGTGTATGTTTGGGCCGCTGCCTGGAATCCGCCATCTACCCGCCGACTGGCCGATACATTAGGAGGGTGCGCAGTCAACTCTTGGGCAGCGCGGGGTCGCAGTCACATCTCCAACTGCCCTCCTGTATCTCAGTTTCGCGCACCTCTCGCCAGTCGCCGGTTGCCTCAGACCTCGGGCCTGTCCTCTCTCACTTCCACAGCAGCTTTTCACGGCATCCTGGCTAGGCCCGCCCTACAATCCCCCGCACCTCAATTTCCTGTCAAATCGGCAGGGCGGTCGGACGCAAATTTCGGCTCCACCAATGCACATCCCACTCGCGTGTAGATCCCCGCGGAAAGCAGGTGCCTCTGGCTCCTCACTGTTTAGGATTTTACAAGGATTATGCTAATGGCGGCAGAGCCCTCTCAACGAGCGGCCATCTTGCTGCTCGGCAAGACCACGCCCGACAAGGTAAGATTTGAGTAAAATTAAAAGCATTGCAAAACATATATTGACATTTCTGTTTTGGATTAAAAAACAACTGAGTGCAATTTTAGTCAGCTTGTTAGCATAGGGACATACCGGTCTGTGTAGGTGTTTCCATTTCAAAGCCTGCCCTCTGTGTGGTCCTGCTGCTGTTGCAATGACTTCTGCACCACCTGAAGCAACCAATACAGTGGTATGAAAGAGTAATAAAATGAACATTAACACAGCATGGATGATTTTCAGGGCTTGTGTTATATGGTGTTTATGATGGGCATACATGTGATGTTCAACTAACAATGCAGTTATGAGTGAAGGGCAGATATAGAATGAGTGGTTGTAGGTTTAGTTTTACAGATATGGAGAGATTAATGGCTGCCAAGTTTCCCAGGGACATATGTGACTAGCTAGGCCAGTCTCAGTTTATTCCTTAGAATTCTTGGACTTGTAGAATTCTTGGACAGTATAAAACCAGCACTACAAGTCCCAGAATTCAAAGAATCAAACAGGACTAGCTTACCTAGTCATTCATGGATCTGGGAAGCTTGGCAGCTATGGAGAGTAGGGGGCAAAGGAGTTGTGATCTTACCTGCACCACATTAATGTTCTCGTAAAGTGGCAGCTCATAAAGCAGGTGGGGGTGCATTTTAGAGAGGACTTACATATCAAGAGGGATGAGATGGAGATTGACTCCAGTTGGCCCTCCAGCAAGAACTTGAGCCAGCTAAATCCTGGTAAACTTCTACTTTATGCACCTCCAATCATCCTGCCATTTGTTTTTTAATATCCCCCATGTGCAGACCACCTCCTCAATGCATTAACTTAATCTGTGGCCACTTGTTGTAAAGCTGCCTTCTAGGTTCCACTGAGGAAGAATGGAGGCAACCCATGTAGTTGCTTGTTGTATTTAACCACAAATGTTTACTACTAGTGCTGTCTCCTCCTCAATGAAATTTAGTTTAGTTTAGAACACAGGCAGCACCCTTCAGGCAGAAAGATACAGCGGTGGATGCAGGACTCGAAAGCTGAAGAGTAAAAAAATCAGATCCCATCTTGTGGGCAGTATTTATATGGTTGTAAGGGAATGGGTGTCAGGTGTATCTGGTTTATGCTTCTATATGTGTGGAGGTCTCGTATTCACTACCAGGTGGAGTCTCCTCCCAAGTGCAAAGGTTCTACCAGACATAAAATACTGTTTGTAAGTTACATATACCAAATGTAATTACAATTACTTTTAATTTGCATATACTAATACGCTTATAAATTACGATTACTGTTACACTACCCCTGATAATAAGAGTGTGGAGACATGTAAGCCTTCACTTTTGAGTAACTGTACTCTCTGATTTTGTGAATGGCCAATAGTCATATAGTTATTCAAAAGTGTAAGAGTAATTTACACATGTCAGTTGCCTTTAAGAATAGCCACAAAAGAAAATAACTCTTACCTGAACCAGAAACCAACAATAGTAAAATGAGACTCAAATTCCATGAACAGTCCAAAGTGATAAAGAAAGACTACAAAATAAAAGACACAAAATGGCGAAAATTAAAATAAAAAATAAAAAGAATTACATCCTGTAGAAATCAATGTAAAAATGTGCAGCATTTGGACACCCTCACGGGTGACAAGCAGCGCTCTACAAATCCTCCTTACATTACATTACAAGTATATTATATTTATTAACGTTTATGAAACAATAAACATGTTACAAATGTTAAAACATGGTTCTATGTTTACAAAAATGTATAAAAGGATTTATGTATAAATATATATTAACAAATTCTGACAAAATATAAAACCATTTTTATTACTGTCTAATATACACTTTTAAAAAGTGTAAGTGATATAAAAAGTGAGATTTTTTAAGGATTACTATGCAAAATGTTTAAAAAATGTATAACTACAAAAAAAATTTGAACACTACAACTATGCAATATTTGAAATTCGAATAATTCAAAAATAACTAAAAATATTTTTCCTTCATAATAAAAAAAATCTAAAATCGTATTGTAAGCATTGAGAAATAACGTACAGTACAAAACAGTATATATTTAATGAGATGTTAAGAAAATGTATATAACATTAAAATAAAAAAATGATACTTTACAAAAACTTTATTAGTAAACAAACTAACAGTTCATACTATAAATTGCTATAACGTTTTAATATACATATTAACAAAAAAATAAATTCCAACAGTTTATGGATATTACCTTTAATATTCCCAAATAAAACTACCCACATTGGAAAAAGTGTTATACGTTGGGGAACCTGTTGGATTTGGGGGGAGAGGAGGTCATATTTACTATTCCCACTAAAAACTTTAACACATTAGCGAATGTGTTGAACTTTGGGGGCTTGTATTTACTATTGCCAGTGCACACTTAACTACATTGAGAGAAAGTATTAGACTTTAGGGGTTTGGTTCAACTATTCCAACTGCAAACTGAAATACTTTGTGGATAGTGTTGGACGGGGGATGATATTTACTATTCCCTCTCCAAATATAACCACATTAGGGAAAGTGTTGGACTTTGAGGGCTACAATTTACCATTCCAACTTCAAGCTTAACCACATTTGAGAAAATGTTGGAATTTGGGAGGCTTGGGTTTACTGTTTCCACTACAAAACGTAACTACATTGGGGAAAGGTTTGAACATGTGGGGGATTCAGATTTATTATTCCCCCTCTAAACTTAACTACATTGAGGAAAGTGTTGGGGAGGGGTGCAGATATTAAATTCCAACTCCAAACTTAAACATATTCAGCAAACTATTGGACTTTGGGGCAGGTGTCAGAATTACTATTCTAACTCCAAACTTAACCACATTGGACTTTGACTGGGGGTCAAATTCACTATTTCCACTCCAAACTTAAGAACGGTAGGAAAAGTGTTGGACTTTGGGGTGGTTCAGATATACCATTCCCACTCCAAACTTAACCACACTGAGGACAGTGTTAGACTTTGGGGGTTTCATATTTACTATTCCAACTCCAAACCTAAGCACAGTGGGAAAAATATGGGACTTTTGTGGGGCTAAACTTAATTATTCCCATTCCAAACCTATCCCTACTGAGAAAGTGTGGACTATGGAAGCTCAAATTTACTATTCCCACTCCAAACATAACCACATCAGAGGAACTGTTAGACTTAGGGAGGGTCAGATCTACTATTACCACTCCAAACTTAAACACATTGGTAAAAGTGTTGGACTTTGGGAGGTCAGATTTACTATTCCCACTTCACCCTGGGGAAAGTGTTGGACTCGGGGGGGTGTCATATGTACTATTTCATCTTCAAACAAACTTAACCTCATAGGGCAAAGTATTGTGCTTTAGGGGGTCGAATTTAATATTCCCACTCCAAACCTAACCACATTTGGGAACGTGTTGGACTTTGAGGGTTTCTGATTTACCATTTCCACTCCACTGCCAACACTGAGGAAATGTTGGACTTTGGGGATTTCATATTTAGCATTCAACCCCCAGTTTAAAACACATGGAAAAGTGTTGGACGTAGGGAGGGGGCAGATTTACTATTCGAGCGCCAAGCGTAACCATATTTGGGAACGTATTGGATGTTTGGTGCAATTGCAGATTTACTATTCTAACTCCAAACTTAACCACATTGGGGACATGTGAAACTTTGGAGGGGGGTTCAGATTTACTTTTCCGACTCCAAAGTTACCTACTTTGGGAAACAGCTGGACTTTAGGGTTTCCAAATTACTATTCCAACTCCAAACTTACCCACACTGGGGAAAGTATTGGAATTTGATTGTGGTAGATGGGGGTAGGTTTTCTATTCCAACTCTGAGGAAAGTACTCTACTTTTTATATTCAAAACTATCTACTCCTACAAAATAATATCTGAGATTACACTGAAAATAATATATATCACTAAAATCCATTATAATTAACTCAAAAAAGTAAAGTAAGTGACATAAAGGTAAATTTGAAGTTCATAATTACTCTAAATTTAAAATGAATAAATATAATTAATGTAAAACATATATATACATATATATTCATTAATTAAAATATAAATTAACAGTGTATTATGTTTTAAAATTAAATTATATAATTGTTTATCTCCGAATGAGAAAACAATTCACTAATTACAAAACACCTACACTTCAAACCTAAAATATTAATTAAATACTTTTTTCAATTCAAGAATAATTTATATAAGATAATTTTAAACATCAAGGAGCATAAACTGTTTACAAAATTATCTACAGAAAATCCTACTTATTAAAAATTGTAAAAATACAACAATCTTAAAACTATTTTTTTTTAAAGTGTTTTAAAAGTATTACATATAAAATCTAGAATCTTACATAGAAATTTAAAAACAAGATATAATTTCAAAACAAACAATTTGGTATAAAAAAATAAAAAGTATAAACAAAAATTAACACAAAAAATGTAAATCATAACTGAATTATACAATTAAAATGTTTAATTTTACTGTGTCCATCCCCTTATAAACCAACATCCTGCTACGTAATAAATGCAAAAATGAAAAAAATGCAATATATGAATAAAAACAAATACAATTAAAGTGCATAAAAATTATATAAATTACAATGATATGTGCACAATATTTTTAACAATATTAAAAATACATTTTAAAAAAAGAATGATCTTGCATGCGGTATTCTGACCCACAATAGTTTTGATATCACGATATTTAAGACACTATGGTGTCCATTACGATACCGGGCGCAATAAAATCCGCCATCTACCATAGCGGTAAAAAAACGCCCGCCTACACCGTCTGAATACCGACCGAGCAATCACAATGTCGCGAAGCGAACACCGCCCGCGGCGGAAAAAACACACAAAATACCGCCCGTCTATGTACGAGTCGAAGTCCATCCGTCCGCCACGGACGCAAACCCGCACGACAACCCAAAACCGCCCGCCCTGACTACCGAGACACCGGCCGTGAAATTAGGATCTTCCCGACATGAGCGCGGCAAATCCACAAATACACCGCCCGCCATCGTAAACAACAGTGATGAAAATGGACACGGCGGAAGCCCTGGCGGCCACGTCCCTGCACAGAAACCATCCGCGGACCAAAGAAACACACACAACATGGCCAACAAGTCCACACAGCAAGCCACGCCCAAATACCCAAACACAGTACACATCCCGAAAACACATCCCCCTGGACAAACAAATAAACTACAAATCCCAGAACACCAGCCACAACACACCTGAAAACAACAGCACATCATGACACACCCACATAGGTAAGTACAAATGCAGCCCCTTCACAGACCACAATCCCTTGCAACACTACAAACTGAGGACGTGAGCACAGAACACAGCGAGACAGAAAGGACAGGAGCACACCACAGACACGCACCCATCACCACCACCACCAAACACCGGCCCCACAAACACCCTGCACATCACACACCACACACACACACACCGCACCAGCACCACAAACACAAAACCACACACCATGGCAGCACAGAGAATGCCCAAGTTCACTTCCACTGAGCTGACGGTCATGGTCAACGAGATCATCAAGGTGCACCCACAAATCTATGGGAACCAGGTCTAACAGACACCACTAGCCACCAGAAACCGGTTGTGGAGCAGGATCGTAGACCAGGTCAATGCAGTCGGGAACGTGCCACGCAACAGAGCCGAAATCACCAAGAGGTGGCACGACATGAAAAGAGTGGTCAAAAAGAAGGAGGCCAAGAATCGGCAGCTGGCTGACAGGACTGGCGGAGGAAATCCCGTGCTATTTAAGACCTTCAAGGCGTGGGAGGAGAAGGTGCGAGGCATCCTACATCCGGAGAGTCTCACCGGAATACCAGGGGGAGTGGAGGCTGGTAAGTACAAACAAATGTATACCAGCACACCGCTATGTACTCACATGCACTACCACTATGCCATAGCTCCGAGGGACAAACACCCCCATGTCTAGTACACAATACACAAGACATCACTCACACATACAACAGACTAACTAACAAAACCATGGGGGCATGTGTACAGTCAGCCAGCACCGCAACTCCCACCAGGTCCCCTTGTACTCCAGATGCGCCAGAAGGAGCACTCCCCACACCCACACTCATGTGTCAGCCATAGCTGCACTAACCGACAAGTAACAGGTAAGTAGCCGGAACACAAAGTCAGTGGGTCGGAGGGGGGACAGCTGAAGTACAACACCCACCAGGCCCCTAGTCCTACAGCGCAGCAAGGTGGAGCACACCCCACACCCATGTGTCAGCCATAGCTGCACTAACCGACAAGTAACAGGTAAGTAGCCGGAACACAAAGTCAGTGGGTCGGAGGGGGGACAGCTGAAGTACAACACCCACCAGGCCCCTAGTCCTACAGCGCAGCAAGGTGGAGCACACCCCACACCTATGTGTCAGCCATAGCTGCACTAACCGACAAGTAACAGGTAAGTAGCCGGAACACAAAGTCAGTGGGTCGGAGGGGGGACAGCTGAAGTACAACACCCACCAGGCCCCTAGTCCTACAGCACAGCAAGGTGGAGCACCCCTCCCTCCCTGTACCATATGGCATCCATTGCATAGCGCCCTCCAAACCAACAAGTAGGTAGAGTACTGTACAGGGCGGGGTGTCTGTAGGCATGAGGACAGTATTACGACTAACATTTGGGACATGTCACGTAGCAGAGGAACACGCAGCACTGCTCCCTGTCATAATCATGTGACCAATTTGCACACGGACATGTATTACAGAGTCATAGCCCACATGAGCCATCACAAATACAGCAACACCCATGGAGCCACGTCTGCATGCACAAGTCCCACTGGAGTACTGACCCACACGGCGGGCACTGTGCCACTCATCACACACATCAGCAACACCATCGAAGTCCTGTCCATGTAGTCGTTACTGCCTGTTCCCCACACAACGTACAAGATCGTCCATGTAAGTCTAACCTGTCTAGAACTAACAGTGTGGAACCCCAGTAATGCACATAAACACCACTGGACCCATGAAACACACAGCCACACAATGCACATCCAACATACCATCCATCTCATCTGTCAGCCCCAGTGTCATGAAAGGTATGTCATCGGAACAGCTGGCCCTCATACAGTAGTTCTGCAAAGATACCTGCCGATCACAAATAATGTGTCTGCAGTGACTGAAGCGCACATCACACTGATTTACAACATACATAATATAGTCAACACCCCAAGAGCACTGCATTGCTGCACATGGCCGAGGGTAGCACGCACACCAAGGAATTGGCCCATCTGCAATACGTCGTGTGGCACACAACCATCACTCACTCACTACAATGCTTGCAGTGTAATGTCCATAAATGATAACAGTGAGCAGATATGTTGGGGATGTCAGACATACACACACCTTTGTCTCTGCACTGTCATGTTGCCAAAACACATGTCCCGTTCTGCACCCATATGTCACAGTATGTACCCCAAAACCATATTTCACCTCAAAAGCGTTGAGGGGGCTGTACCCCCTTTTGCCATCTGCGTTTCTAAGCGTTCCATTTGAACCCCAAAACCATATTTCACCTCAAAAGCGTTGAGGGGGCTGTACCCCCTTCTGCCATCTGCATTTCTAAGCATTCCATTTGAACCCCAAAAACATATTTCACCTCAAAAGCGTTGAGGGGGCTGTACCCCCTTTTGCCATCTGCATTTCTAAGTGTTCCATTTGAACCCCAAAACCAGATTTCACCTCAAAAGCGTTGAGGGGGCTGTACCCCCTTTTGCCATCTGCGTTTCTAAGCGTTCCATTTGAAGCCCAAAACCATATTTCACCTCAAAAGCGTTGATGGGTCTGGAGCCCGCATACACCCAAGCCACAAAATGTAGGAGTACAGCAACACACACTGATTGTCATTGCTAATCCGTCCCATGCCACATGAACACAACACACAGTTCCATTGCCTTGCCCACGCATACACACATCGTACATCCACACACACGCCACTGGGAAACCTGTGCACGACAGTGCATGAACTGTGAATGTCAGACAACCAATACAAACTTTGCAAGGTGCAACACAATAACCTATCTCATTCTCCCCACAGGTGCCGAACAGCTGGATGCTGGAGAGGGAGACAGCAGCCAGCACAGCCAGCACAGCCAGTCCGCAAGCCCCCGATCCGGACTCACGGATGTAGAAGACCTGGACACCTCTTCGGACGAGGACCACCGAGCAGGCCCGTATGGAGTGGCAGGGCCCAACCGCTCCCCAGGGCCCCTCCTACACACCAACACATCACCCAGGGCTGCTGACCAGTCACAGACCCCTGCTGCCACGGTCGTTGCGGCCACCGCCGCAACAACCACCACCACCACCACCACGCCATCCCTGGCCACAGCACCTGCGCAAGGGGTGGCACGGCCGTCGTGCTCGACCCTGGGAGCCAGACAGAGGACCGTGGTGACCAATGTGGCGAGTGGGCAGGTCGGTGGCAGCAGTACTGGTGGGAGGAGCAGGGTCAGGCCAACGCCATCTGAGCCTGGGAGCCAAGCCCTGCCGCAAATCTCAAGAGTCCTTGGGGCCTATGAAGAGGCCCAAGGACAATGGGCCAGGTCGTCTGCCGACACGCGGGAGGTCCTTGGGGTGTTGAGGTCCATGGACGCCCATATGGGCCAATTTGTGACCCGTATGGACCAACTTGTGGACCTCATGGGCCAGCTGGTGGTGGTGGGGAGGGCCCAAGCAAGGCCAGCCACACCACCGCCGCCACCACGTGCTGTGGCGCAGGGTCGTGCAACATCTAGTTCCCCTGCGTCCACAGCGAGTGAGCAGTCCTCAGCCACCACCAGCAGCCCACCAACACAACCCCCCCCTACCAAACATGGAAGGGGCCGTCCGAAGAGGAAACAGGTGTCCAGAGAAGACTACGCACGCTCCAAACGCCAGTGAGACAGCCAGCCACCCTGACCACCTACTGCACTGACTTTGACTACGATCCTACCCCACACTGCCATGTGAATGGCATGTGTCTGTTGGACTGTGGACATAGAACTTCATGGGTACACCTTGACCATCACGCAGCCATGTCCGTCAACTCATTGTCACAGCATGCACCACTTCTGTCATCACCTTGCACACAATCACATGTCACCGCTGTAAATAAATACACCTTGATCACAATCTGCTTCATGTGCCCTGGGTTTAATCAACGATGTGCAACCGCCACCATGAGCAGGAATGCCTCTGCTGTGTGGCATGTAGATAGGCCAGGAGATGTTGTAGGGACCTAGGGGTGAAAATCAGAACAAGAGTCCATTCAATTAGTGTGTCACACACCCATCACACAGTACTTGTCACCAACTACAAGCAATGTACACGCATCTCACAGAGCAACGGGGCACAGTGCCACAGCCACTGTCAGTGGCATACTACCCTGGACATGGACCATTGCCACACAGCACTCAGTGAACAAAAGGCCTCTGTCACAATGCACACATACACCTGCACAACTACAGCTACATCAGCCGTCGTACATGGTCACTCACCGTCAAGTGAAGTAGCGGGCGATGAGCTGCTGACGCACATTCACAGCTTCCTCCTCTCCACTGTCCTCGTCACTGGACCCGTCCTGGTCTGCAGGCGGGGGCCCGGGCTGATCACCGTCATCCACTATTAGGGGGATCTGCTTGCGAATAGCCAGATTGTGCAGCATGAAGCATGCCACAACTATCTGGCACACCTTCTGTGGGGAGTACGCCAGTGCACCCCCGGTGCGGTCCAGGCATCTGAATCTGGACTTCAGGAGGCCAAAAGTCCGCTCCACCACACGTCTGGCCCTGCCATGTGCCTCATTGTAGCGGACATCAGCTGGTGTCCGAGGATGATGTAATGTGCTGAGCAGCCAAGGCCCATTCGGATAAGCAGAGTCACCTGGGTGTGAGGAATACCGAGATTAGTTGCAATTCCAACTGTCCCCAAGACAGCATCGCACACCAGGCACGCTACACGAGTACACATACTCACCAACAATCCAAGCACGGTCCGGTGGCAGATTGGTCATCAGACGTGGTAGGATGCTGTTGCGCATGATGTGCGAGTCATGGGCCGATCCTGGAAACTTCGCACACACGTGTGTAATGACCATGTCCGCAAGGCACACCACTTGCACATTCAGGGAGTGGAAGTGCTTCCAATTCCTATATATGTGCTCCATGGCCTGTGGTGCTACAAGGCCAACATGGGTGCAATCAATTGCACCAACAACGTGGGGGATCCGTCCAAGGGCATAGAAAGTACCCTTCACTGCCGCCAATTCACGAGCCCTGGGGAATCGGATGTACCGGTTCCTGTACAGCATCATAGCTGACAGTACATCCCGTAGCACCATGCTGAACATGGGCTGGGACATCCCACTTCCACTGCCCACTGTGTGTTGGAATGACCCAGTGGCGAAGAAATGCAGTGCAGCCATCACCTTAGCCGTGGGGGTAAATGCAGTTGGATACACCCTGCGAGGACGGAGGTGGGGTTCCAACAAGGCACATAGGCGATGCAGGGTGGGTCGGTCCAGACGGAATTTCCGGATTACCTCCACGTCCTCCATGTCTGCCAGCAATTGGTAGGGGCGATGTATGTTTGGTCTCCTCCTAAGAAAGATGGAAGTGGACACATGTCAAAGCAACACGCCACATGGCATTTTCACAAACACAAAACAAAAATGACTGACCAAGCAATTGAATCACAGAACAGCTGACAAGTAGGGACAGCACAGCCACAATACACTTACACAGGTCCCCTTACCAATAGCAATGAGCAGTGACACAAACCATTGCTATGAGCATGCACATGGGGATTTAGGCCTTAATAACTTGTAAGGCATGACGATGATATCAGACTGCATATTTGGGAAGCGGCAACACCACGGCAATATAACTAGCTGCTGTGCCTGACACAGCTTCCGAGGCTGGGTGAGTATGGCACACACCAACAACGCAATGGACACAGGCTGAGCGGCAAAAACAAGTGGATCCTGTTGCACGAGGGGATATGAGACAGTCATTGATGTCCCTACTTCACCCTTTGTACAGCACTGTACGGATCACACCTCCAAAACACATTGACAGGTGTACACATTGACAGCTCCATGACAACACAGCTGTGTGATTGCAAATACACATTACAAGTGACACGTAACGTAGCACGTGCCAAGTGGGAGATGTGCATAGTGAAAGATGGCATGTGTGTGCATATGCATGTCCCATGCTCCCATGCCAATGTGTACATGATGATGTGCCAACAGACATGTGGAGGCTGAGCACTGGCCGTCCCTGCCCATGCGCACAGCATGTTGTGGCCCTGTCCAGTGTGGGCCTGCTCCCACACACAAGTCATGGCCACACCTGCAGATGCATTGCGCACATCATACTGTGTAGTGCACATGGCATCAGCGGACTGTACCCGCCATGGGCCAGGCCCTTACGGCCAACTCCAATGGCCCTCGCGGTTGCACCCTGCGTGTCCCGCAATGGAGGAAAGCGTCACGGGCCAGCTGGAAGAAGGCCATCGTCTGCAATTTAAGCAGGCAGACACGGTACACCAATTGCAGCGGCTTGGACCCACTGAAACTGCCCCAGGGGGCTATATGACTGTGGGAGTGAGACCGGCATTACCACAGCTACCAGGGACTGCAGCCTGGCATCCCTCAACAACACCTGCTGCTTCCACCTGTCCACCTTAACGTCGATGACGCTGAAGATATGTCCAGGTCCACTCACCAGCGAGGAGCTGGAGATCCTGGATTCTGAGCTCCACGCACACTGCAGATGGCTATCCCTTGCAAACGTTGTGTGTGTGAGACAACCACAGTGTGTGTGGGAGTGCATGTGGGGGACACACATGTCGTTGATCCACAGCACCATGAGTCAGAGCCTGTGGGGTTCCAACATGCACTGCTCACCATGCTTACTGCAGGTGGCAGGGGTATGTGAGCTCCCGGGCGCTTTGCCATGTCTGTCCCTCCCGAGTGGTGGTACATGGCAACTTCATGTCAGACATCCAGTGACACAGCCAATTGGCAATGCAGGTCTCAGAGCACTTGTTGCTCGTGAGAATGGCAGGCTGGGGCCAGGCTGCCCTTCTCAGTCCCAGCAGGCCTGGGCTGCACATTGACTGCACAATGCCAGTAGGTGACAACACAGACTGCCCAGTGGGTTACATGTGTCTTCGGTTCAGGACCCTGAAGGAAAAGCGCTAACTCAGCACTGTCGATTGGACACACCATGCCTCGTGATAGGGATGTATGTGAGAGATAGTGGCACAGAATGTGACCTCCATTGCGAGGTGGGCCATGCACAGGGCGAGTATGTTGATGGTTGCGCAGTGTTGGACACAGTGGGTACACCCACACAGATGTGTTGCCTTGTGATCTTTGTGTAGGTCCACCTGACAATGGACAGTAGATGTGGACAGGCTACACATTGCTCGATGTGCTGTCAACCTGCATGTGAATGGGTTGGACAGGTACTGTGTACACACTCCCAGCAGCATGCATTCACGTTGTGGTGTACACATGCTGTTAGGCCATGTCCGATTACTTCCTGGCTCTGTTGCACGTCTCGGAGTATTTGGGATGGGTCAGCAGCATGCCACTGTGATTGGTGGATGTATGTGATGTTGAGAAGTGCATTAGTGACATTCCAAGCCTCCTGTGCACCATCCCTGCAGTTGGAATTCCTCCAGCCCAAGGACTTGTGAGGAGCCATTGCTACCAAGTTGATGCCTTTGTGTGTGTGTGACCGCCAGTGCAGCCAATTCCACAAAGGGTGTGACGGCATCTGCCGGATGGGCCACTACGTGGCGTTGACAGATCGGGGGATGCTCCCTCGTATTGTCAGGCTAGCACGGCGCTGCATTTCACCAGTAATGGTCTGCATCTTGACAGTCACACGGCCTGTGCCGGATGCACGTTTGTTGGGGCATCAGCAGCAAGCAAGTTTACAGTCTTGTGGGATGGTGTCTTTTGCTGTGAGAGGCAGCATGTGTCCACAGCCTACCCATGATCTGGGTAATGTGATGTTTGTTTTGGGATGTAGTGTGTAGTAACTGTAGTCTGTGCTGTGTGCATCTGACATGCATATGCTAGTCCTGAGGCTGAAGATGCAATTAGGGCACTCTGCATTCCCAATGCACTCGGAGTGGTAGCCCTCAGGTACAACCTGTAGTAGGCTGGAGTGGCTATTCACATGTATGTTAGGGGCACTGTGCCTACTCTGATATCGGTCGGACATATGTGTGCGATGCCTCACCTCATGTCTCTGGTACTTGCACATCCGGCACACCGTGCAACAACAGTTGTGCTCGTGTGAACGACAGGTGGATGGCATGGGCTCATGGCCATTGTGGGCTGTCAGGTTGCAGTCTGTGTGAGTAGTTTCCCATTCTGCTCCATGCAGGTATGTGTTTGGCCTAATTACATAGTGGTCATCCTTGCCACCATCAGGATAGTGGTTGTGCACAACGCGAGTTGGGGCTATGGTCGCAGGGTGACACAGGCCGTGTGTAGTGCGATGTGCACTACATTCGTGGCACTAATTTGCGGATTCCTTTCCTGTACGCCAGCCATTGGGTGTTGATTGTGGTGGCTGTATACTATTGCACAGGTATCGTGCAACATGTGGATTTGGGTATGTTCTGTGCTGCTTCCCTTGCACATGTCTGTGTCATTGATGCCAGATGAGTGGGACCACCTCGCTCTCTCTCATGTGGCATCTCCCCTGGGTGCTGAGGGACAGGGGACGCTCAACAGTGGGGTGGCTTCGGATGTAGCAGCTGCACAGCTGCTGAGTGAGACAGTTGTGACCTGCGCCTCGGAGGGGCTAGACGTGTGCTGGATGAATCACAGGCCCAGTGGGCAATTTCGGCGTTATCTGAGGACTGAGGTGATGCATCCATGTTGTATGACACAGGGGACGTGGACTCTGGGTCTTCTTCAGCCACGCGGAGGCCAAATGACCGCGCTCCCATCCACTTCCACTGGTGCAACACGTGTCGGCACAGGGATGAAGGATAGGGTGTCCATCACACCAGGCACAGCTGCCCCTGCGCATGTGACCCCTGCTGCCCCAGTGCTGGGTCTGTTGAGCTGATGCGCCATCTGTGCGTGGGGCAGACAGCTCTCCTCATTTACGTCATTGCCCATGACATCACTTAACCGCAGGAGACATGGATGATGGAGGGCCCACATGTACGCGTGGGTGGACTACACCAGACCGTCCAATGGTTGTTACCCCCAGTGAAGGTGTGCCTTCAACTGCGCCAATCTCAGACTGACATTCCTGACCCTTTCCCCACCCCCCTGGGGAGTGGCACATCTGACGGCAGCAGTGCACGAGTCCTAAATCGGAGGAGTGGGGGGACGCTGACGTCCCGACCGGATGTGACATGTTGGAAGGTGGCTTGCAAATGGACCCACACATTCACTCTTTGACCTCTCTGGGGCGAGCTTGGAGCTGCTTGTGCACGCGCTGGCTTCTCTGTTGCAATGGCATGTAACGTGTGTGGGGAAATAGGCAATGAGTGCGATGGTGCAAGCCACCTTCCGTGACGTCACTCCCGGGCGCGATGTGTGCGTCCCCCCACTACTTATATTTGACTTGTGCCATGCTGCACAATGAGGATGTGTTGCCTACGTGATGTGACCAGGAGGAGCGCGCCATGACCTCTCACCCACCATGCTCCACTGCCATCCTGTGCCCTGGTTAGCCCGTGCAGGTGGACGATGTTGGGGGTACACCTGGTCGACAGGGGATGTGCGTGCCTTGGCAAGGGCCTGGCGGACGCACAGCAGTATCCAGCATGTCCCCAGAGGGTGGGCTGACGTCTACACCTGATGCAGCATCTTTCGTGTGGCCGCCTGTTGTGCACACACGTGTTCACATTCATCCCCAGACAGGTGGTCTTTACAAATGCCCAAGACAGGGGTAATCTAGTGCTCCCGAATCCTCCCAACACAGTGTGTTTCAACATTGCATGTGCGCACCTACCCGTCACACCCACCCACCTGGGCCAAGCGTAACTCCCGCTTCACATGACACATGTGTGTCTTCCACAGTTGTGCTACTCTCTCAGGGCCGGACCTGCAACTGTCCCGTAGCACACACACAGCACCGAGTCGTACTGGCATCCTGTTAGATTGGTAGGCACACTCACACATCTCCTTCTGACACAGTGGTGGCTGTGATGGATTTTGTGACTGCCATGGCAGTGTTGGCTGGCCATGGCAGGGCACGCTAACACACATTGCATCCGCGGCACTACGTGTCATTACTCGGCACATCGAACTGGGCACTGTCCCTGGGGTTGATGAGTTATGCCGCCTGTCGATGTAATCTGTGACTGGATGCTGTTGTTCCTGTAGTCGGTTGTATCTGTGTAGTTGATGATTGCAGTTGTTGCAGTGTGTGCTTGGTTAAGTGGGGCACATGCCGTGTATGTGACCTCAGCAATTGCAATGTCTGGTCTCACATTCCAATGTGTTGTACACGTGGCAGGGACTTCACTTCTTTCAGACTCTTGCTACTTGTGTGTGTGATGAATCTGTTTTTCTGTGCAACGGATTGACTGCATGTATTTGGTGTTATTTCTGGGTAAATGTATCCGTGTCCTGTTTGCATGCATGCAATGCACAGGGTGTGAGTCTAGCCACAGGTGGACTGGCAGCATGCGCTGAGTATGCGGGCATGTGTGAGCTTACTTGCTGTGTGGCCAGCAGTGTAGGTGTATGTTAGTCTTGTGATGTGCATTGTGCCTGGGGACATGGCCTACTCTCAATGTGTGCATTTGGGAGGTGGTGGTGGGTGGTGTGGGTGGTGTGAGTTTGGGGTGGCGTTGGTGTGTGTGTGTGTTGTGGCCATGTCGACTACACACATATGTTTCCCAGGCCCATGGTGGATGTTTGTAACCGTGTTGAGGTCTGTGTATATGATGAGATGTGTGTGTTGTATGTTGCACGGAATGCAGTGTGTGGGTGTGTCCTTGCAGTTCAGGATGACTCCTACTTGTTATGGTTCAGACGTTGTGTGTGTGCAGGGTGTGTCACTGTCAAGATTGTGCCTATTTCAATTGTGCATGTCAGATTTTCTGCAGTTCTTACTCATTGTGCAGTGCTGCCCACCCAAACTGATGTTGTGTGTGTGTTTTGACAGGCATTGCTGTGGCATGCTTTTGCGTGGCTCCTACTTTTGGTTGCTGAGTGTGTGGTCAGACTGTGTGGGAAATTGTAGACATGTGTAGGACTGTGCTTTGTATTGACCAGGCCGTCAGTGTTGATGTGATGATCTTTCGGGCACCTTCAGAGTCTGACAAGTCCTGCTCCAGGAGCTGTGGTATTGCACTGTGGCCACTGTTGCGGCTACTCATTTGCGTTGACATCCAATGACAGTGGACTACATGGTCATCTCACGACTGTCGTGTACTTCACACACTCTCATCCTCTCTCATTCGTACTTGTGTTTGTGAAATGATTCAGCGGAGTCACATTTTTGCTTCAAGCCATGTATTTGGACTTACGTGCTCTGTGATGCAGTATAGTGGACACTACTGGCAGCGAAATGCATGTGGAGGATCTACTTAGCATGATTACACATACAAAAGGGGTTAGGGGTAGATGTGATTAGCTGTTGACTGTGGAATGAGGGCTTCAGAGTTACAACTGCCTTGCCCTTGCTATGCTAATGTACATTTGCTAGTTACTGAGGAGCTCTCGACTTTGACACAGACAGTCATCATTTTGCCTACGAGACAGCTTGACATCATAGGTACAGTACATCTCAGTTCCATGGTACAGGTTTACTACAGTAGTTACTCCGACACACGTGCGTGAGGGGTGACATCAGAGCATGAGCCTACGTGCATGCAGCAGCATGTCACTAGTTGTTGCAATGTGGTGGCTACTGAACATGTCACATTCACTGGGGTCATGTTGTTGGGGGATGCATTTGTTTTCCATGCAAAAGTCCTGGCACGGAAGTACAGACAAAGGTGAGGTGACAGTTCTCACGTGATACAGCTGACAGATTAGTGTGCACTGACCGGTGCATATGTTCATGTGCGCAGGATACATATTATAGCATAGTTGTTCGTGCAGTATTGTCCATGTGGTTACTGTACACAAGTCCCATACCTCTGCCTCCCCCTGTTCATGCAGAGATATTGGATGTGTTGAGGAACAGAGAGAATGTCCCGAAAATGTCCGATGTCATGGCAGTGGAGTTGATAGTGTGGTGTTTGTTGCAGGTTGTATGGTATAGTTGTTGTACAGGTAACTGCCCAGTCCATGCGAAAGCCAAGCATAGGTATGGTGTTGAACATCATTGTTCAATTGGGGGTATTGCGTCGGGGCCCGACGAATTGACAGGTTGTCAGGTATGCGACACCTTCCAGCAGGGCTTCCATGGCATTGGTGTTATACATGGATGCCATCCAATGAAGCGGATGGTGGCTGTCAATGTGTTCATCGTAAGTTGTCCCTTGTAGGAGCCTGATGGGACATGTTGGATGACATTCGATGAAACTGTGATCCAGAATCCGTTGTGTGGAGGCACACATGTCCCATTGCAGTGTGTGTCCGATTGCAGCCACATACGCCATGCCCCCATAGACTGAACAGATCCTGTCGTGTGCGTCCAGGGGGGAACAGTTGTACCAGGTCCGCCTTTGGACATGCCGGGTTGGAGAGACATAAATCCACAGGACAGTGGAAGGGACACCTCCGACAGTAGAAGACGGGGATGACGCAGCTGAACATTGCGATGCGGTAAGTTACTCGGTAACTTACGTTCAGCATGGCCAGGTTTTCACAGCCCACTATCTGTAGCAGGCTCTCCATGTAGAGCTGCATCTGTCCGGCGTAGTTGGGTAGGTGTGGTGCGACTGCCATTTTGCTACAGGGCGATGTGATGGCGTGCTCCAGCCGGCTGTGCAGTCAGCAGAGTGCACCCTCCGACGATGCTGTGAAATCTGGAATAGTCGTACGGAGGCAGGGTTTGGGTTATAGTAGCTTGTGCGGAGGACACAGGTCCTCATCCCACATGCTTCTATGAATGGTCAAGGTCAGTGGTGTCTGACTCCTTCCAGATTACTTGCATGTGAACCACATGGAGGAGTGGTCTTATTTTTTTTTTGTGGTCAGAACTTTCTTTCATGTTGTGCGCTATCTGCACATTGGACGGTTTCCTCGGCATGCCTCTGTTTGGCTTGTTGTTGGGACAATGGCTGTATTCTCCGGCTTGTTTTGTCGAAATGTGGTTTCAGAGTGGGAATGGAAGGCCATTCAGTGCTATCTGCTTTCCCGTGTGTGGGCGGCACGCTGCGTTTCCGCTATACGTTGGGCCTTGTGTGTGTGTGTTGTAATTGGTAACACCTGTTGTCAGGCACCCGGGTTTTTTCATGTTACGTATTGCATGTATTGGTATTGGGTGCAGGATGGTATTAGTATTTTTGTATGGTACTGGCGTGCCTTTTGCGGACGAGGTACATATTCTGCGGAGTGATGTCACAGCCGTTGTGTGCTTCGCCATGTTATGCACACAAGGGTGTGTCCTATTTTGGCGTGACGTCACTGCCCTGTTCGGTACACTTGTGTGGCGTCATGTTGGCACCTGTGAGTTGCCGGTTGGGGACATGACTGATGCAGGAATGCCACGTGACATGTGCGTTCAGGGTGGGGCTGGTGTGTGGTGTGTGTAGTTGTGTGCCTGTGTTATTTGTGTGCGGACCATGCATGGCGCTGTAGTTGGCCTCTGCGTTGTGCGCATGTGTAGCTGCGTCATCGCCGCTGCGCTGCGTTGCCGTGACGGGGATGTCAGTTCCTGGTCCCGGGTAGTGTGTGCCCGGTTGTTGCGAGTTGTTTCATTTTGCCCGGTGTGACATTTGTGGGTGCAGTGGTGGATGTGTCCTGTCCACACAGGGGTGTCTGGGGGGGCCATGTACATTTTTTCCGCCCTTGCACTGTGTGCGGTGTTTGCGTGCCCTTGTTGTGTGTCTGCCTACCTGCGTCGCCGCGGCGCGTTGACTCCTAGGTGCTGCATCAGGTACAGCATGAGGATGGCCTGGAGTGCAGGATTCATGTCGGGGTGGGCCGCTTTTTTGGTGTCCGTACTCGAGCGGTCGAGTTTCCGCATTGGTATCTCGTGCGGTGTCTCTTAGCCGGGGGAGCTGTTTGTTTGCGGCATCGTAATTTGTACGCCGGGCGGTACGTGATTTCGTCGGACGGGGTGCCTCCATTGGCTGGCGCCGCTACGTGTACGGGCGCACTTTGATGGCGGGCTGCGTCGCGGGCTTACGGGCGGTGTTTCGCTGATTTTACACATCCTAATTGGGCGGGCGTGTGGGCCGCGGCGGCCGGACGGTAACTGGTGGTTTTTGCCTCCGACAGCACGGCGGTAGTGCTTCCGCCCGACATCCTAATGGGCCCCTATATTTGTTTCTCATGATATTTTTCCCAGTATATTATATTGTAACACCCGACATTTCTACATTGGTAGCCCCATCGGTTGCCATTGACCTTCAATTGTGACACGGATTGTCTATGTTTTGTCTGGGTACAGAATCCCTTAGATATGCAATCCCATGTGGATTTCTGGAAGACACTCTGCTGTTTTCCAGAATCATAGATCTCTTTCTCATATGGTTGAACATTGTTTGCTAGAACCAGTATCTTAACTTTGCTAAAGTCTGGCATCTTGATTTCTGAAAACTCTATTGTCCTATTGTACCATAAATTCTTGGTTGCTGCTTGTTTAGCTGGTCTTACTGGTTATTGTCATCAATGCCAGTGGTGTCTTCATGGAGCAGCCTGGAGGGCTGTGTAGTGGGGGTCCATGAGCTAACTCTCTGTGGAGAGATCGTTGTAGGCACCCTTCAGGCGTTTTGCTTTATGGAATGTGCAGCAATTCTGGGCTGTTAGGACAAAGTAGTTTTGGAGCTTTTCTGCTTCTGTGATTTCTGTCAATTTCGGCTTGTATTCTGGGCTTAACAAAAACACTTCTATACAATCACTAAAACATATACATGCTGCAGTTCTCAGCTACAATTTACATTTATTCCTTTGTTCACATGTGTGAATCACCACTGCGGGGATGGGGGAAGAAAGGCGGAGAGAGAGAGAGAGAGAGAGACTGACAGACAGACAGAGAAAGTGAGAGAGAACAAGGGGAATATTGACTTTGATGCATTAGTGACTGTTTTTAAATTTGTAGTTTCTTGTCAGTTATCGCCTCTTTCATCGTAGATGTAATCATCAATTCTTACAAATGGATAGAAAGTGTCTGTGCAGTTTGAAACTTTATTGTGTGTATATGTTTGCCATTGGGCCAGTCATAACCATTGAGATTTTCACTTGTACGGCACATGGACATTGTCATATGTTTTCTTGATTCTTTTGCAAATCGCTCAATGCTTTTCTGCAGATTTCCATGCAGCATTGCAAGATTCTTGGTAAATTTAGGCATTTATCTTAACAGGTATGCAAATCTATCAAAAAATAGAAATAACATACCCTCCTTCAAACAATATCCTTGTTTAACAACTCAAAATCACCACTGAAGTCCACAAAGCAGGCATGCCATCGCAGCCATAAAGCAGACCTAGCATGGCAGCCTAATGGTCTACTTGTATCTTCTTTTGATCTGGTAGGTTAAATGTGCGGGTTCTGTATACATTTAGATATCCTAGACTTGGTAAGTTACTTCTTCCTCAATGGTATCACACCGTTGGCACCATACCACATACTACATCAGTTACTTGTCTAGCATCCTGGCTGTGCCCTAGACTACCAGATTTCGGGCATACATGGCGGCTTCAGGACACCCTCCAAAGATCAGTAACTGTCAATAGTATAAAAAAAGCATTACGAAATATGCAACACACAATGACATAAAGGACAATATCGCAGCCACTCTTTGGGATGCCCTGAAGGTGGTTTTCCTTAGAAACTTCATATCGGAGGTGGCCCCTCCAAAGCATATGAGAAAAGCTTTACTCACAAACATCATGTTAGACCTTAAGGACCATAAAGATGTTGTGCAGGACCATAGATGTGTGCATTCCTAAAAGATATGGAGGAAACTCCTCATGACACAAGGCCAGAGTAGAACACTAGAAATGGATGGTGCCACAAATTTGCTAGATAGATTGAACAATAGATGTTCTGAATTAGGCAATAAATAAAAGAGACTGTTGGTGAAGCTTCAGTGCTCCAAATAAGCTAAAAATACAATAATAAAAGTTACATCTGACAATGGCCGGCAGCCCACGCAAGGCTTAGACAAAGCCTAATTCTTACAAAACCTTTATTCACAAATTTACAGAAAAGAACTTACCCACCCCCACCTAAGAGTGGCCTATTTGGCAGGAGGGAACTGATCAACAATCTGTTGTGAAGTTAGAGAAAACCTTGAAAAACCTCTACCAAAAGAGGAGATACTGATGGCTATCTCAAAGTTCCACCCGGCAAAAGCCACAGGGCCTAACGGCTTTATGACAACCCCTTGTAAATGTTTTGTGGCCTCCTTTCTCACATTTCTCAACAAGGTATTCCAGGAAATGAAACGGGTAGGGCGGGTGACACCATCAATGAGTGAGTTTACTATCTTTCCGATTCTCACACCAGGCAAGGAGCCTAGCAATCGTGCCTCCTCAATGTCGATGCAATAATCTTTACTAAAATAGCAACACTAAGATTGCTGACATCGATGGGGGAACTCACTCACCCTGACCTATCTGGATTTATTCAGATACGTCAGGCAAGGGCCAATACCAAGGAGGCATTACACTTACTAGACATTTGTAACTTTGGAATGAAACACTCAGCCCTGGTCACCCTAGATGCTGAGAAAGCGTTTGATAGGGTTGATGGGACATTATGTCTGATGTCTCTTAGAAGATGGGTCTAGGGTAGAACTTCTGGAATTGGGTGCTAGTGGGCAATCACACCCCAAAAGCCTGTATCAAATTGAGCAGAATGCTATCCCAGGGAGTACATATTGCCGGAGGTATCAGACAAGGATTTCCCTATCACCCATTCTCTTCACGCTAACTCTACAGCCACTTGCCCAATGAATACGGGCAAATCCCCAGATTAAGGGGATCAAATTCGGGACACAAGACATAAAGCCCACCATGTTCGTCAATGATGTATTGGTGTCAGTGACAGATTCACTCCACTTCTTGCCTCACCTCATGATTGAATTAGA
The DNA here is from genome assembly GCA_963921515.1 of Calotriton arnoldi. Taxonomy (NCBI): domain Eukaryota; kingdom Metazoa; phylum Chordata; class Amphibia; order Caudata; family Salamandridae; genus Calotriton; species Calotriton arnoldi. The sequence continues at coordinate 4,901,561 of CAWUFW010000209.1, read as the reverse complement.
AGCCTACCAAAGTGTGTCAGATTTTAAAAACAATCTCACTTATTAGGGGATCCTGGACATCTCCACACACAAGGATCATCTACAGCAGTTGAATACAGAGGGTTAACCCCTACACCCACTCTAACTAGAACCAAAGACATAGGCTCAAGAGAATGGTGAAGTCCACACTAAAGAGCTGCAAATACAAAATGTTCCCCTCCTGGGCAGAGTGGTGGCACATAAAATGTCCATCCTACCAAAAATCCTATATTTATTTCAAACATCAGCACTCAATATCCTAAAACACTATATTGTGGGCCTGCTATTCTTATATTTGGCTATGCAAGGCAGAGATAATATCATGCACCAGTGCTTGCTCAAGCCCATACCTGACTTGCTACTAAGCGGTAGCACACCTACTGTTCCTAATATGTTGGACCAGGTGGGAGACTGAGAAAGGTTGGTTTATGATTAACTATACTATGGCAACGGACCCTCTCTAGTAAATACCGTGGACACATAAAAGGCAAAGCACTAATACCCTATACAAATCCCTAGTGACAGGTGCTACCCCAGAAGTATGAGATAGGATAGCAGCGAGGAAGGGCTTTACTATTTTATGTCGCCCTTCACGCCACTATGGAAAAACAAAGATTTCACCCCCTGGTTAGACAAAACTACATTTAATCACTAGGGTGGCAGGAGACTGTTAGATGATCAAGGGAATGTTTGAAGAAGGCTCCATCAAATCGTTAGAGCAACTAAAGCAGGAGTATGTCCTCCCAAAGGCATAGCAATTCCGATTCCCGCAATTGCATCATTGGCTTCTCAATCCAGAGTTAAACAAGGGATGATCAGGGTTCTAACACTTTTTGAGAAATTCCTCCTAACATGCACGGGAGATAGACTTGCTGCGTGTAAAATACACAACATGCTCAATCTTAAGAAAATGGTGACAAATTTCCATTCCAACGAGCCTGGGGAAAAAAATTGCAAATTACCCTCGACACGGACCAATGAGAAGATATGTTACTTTGCACAACTAACTTCAACTCTCACACATAGGGTAGATAAACGAAGCTCAAGATATTATATAGATTACACTACACCTCAGCACACTTAGCTCGGATGATATTGGCAGGTAATTCACACTGTTGGAGGGGACATAGAGAGGAGGGTGAATCAACACATATCGTATGGTCCTGCCCCAAGATCAAACCATTCTGGGATTCCTTCTTGACAATGATAGAACAAATCATGGACCCAGCCCTGTCTAAATGTCAGAAGTTATATTTCTGGGATGCCCATCAGAAGACATCTATCCCTCATGGGAGGGAAGAGAGCCTCAACTCCCATCTCCTATTAGCTGCTAAACAAACAATTCTTTCTCTCTGGGGACAAAGGTTGGCCCTCACAGACCACAAGTGGATTGAGAGACTGTGGTGGTTCTTAGGGATGGAAAAACTGTCACAGGGGGTCAAATGGGAAGAAATATATTTTACAGATTACTTTTTTGAGTGAAGGTTGCAAAGAGCTGACATGTCCCAAGAGACATAAAATGTTAAAGATCCTGTAAACTTCCAAGCTCAATGAATAATACTTGATAATCCAACAACAGAACAATAATGTATCACAACCAGGTTCACCTGACCTCAACAGAGAAAGCAAACACCACAGTACAGTGGCAACAGTGGGCATGAGATAGGGCCACCGGCAAAGGGAGAGGGTTGTTATGGGAGGCAAGGGTCATTAGTTGTGGGAGGGGGATTTACTGCTTTCATTGTTGATGCACTACCTATGAAGTATGTAGAGCAAATAAGCAAATACCAATGAAAATGTATTAAACCTAAAAGAGTACATTCAATTTCTGACCCACACATCTACCTGAGACACCCACTGTACATTTCTAACCAAAACACCATTACAATATCACAAAATTTCAGCAAGGCATTTCTGCTTTTGCTTTCTACCAACCCACCACTTCCATGTCTACCGAAACAGCACACCATTTCTGTGACTGTAGAGAGCACTACCAAGAAGAGCTCTAATTGAACAAACAGAAAAGTCAGAAAAGCATAATATTTTACTGACAGAGAAATTGCCAAGGACTTTTTCACCATGCAGTTACTAAGCCTTGGTGTTAAATTTTTTTCAAATCTGGGATTTGCATCTCTGTTGTGATACTGTAAACCATTGCTTTTCAGAATAAAACACTTGTCTGTGGTAAATTTCTCGAAAGCATGTACCTCTCTGAAGGGTCACCCCAAACCTTTCGCCTTCCTCCTCCTCTTTTTCTGACTTTAGACTCTTGAGCACTTTACCAGTGCTAAGCAGTGCTAAAGTGCTTGTGCTCTCTCGTCTAAGCATGCTAGTATTGGCTCATACCCAATTGCCATATTTAATTTACTTATAAGTCCCTAGTAAAGTGCACTACCTACGCTCAGGGTCTCTAAATTAAATACTACTAGTTGGACTGCAGCACTGCTTGTGCCACACACTCAAGTAGCCCTTAAACATGTTTCAGGCCTGCTATTGCAGAACCTGTGTGTGCAGTTTACACTGCCATATTGACTTGGCATTTAAAAACCCTTGCTAAGCCTTAAACTCCCCTTTTATTATGTGTAAGTCGCCTCTAAGGTAGGCCGTAGGTAGCCCATAAGGCAGGCAGCTATGATCTTAAAAGGTAGGACGTGTGCTTTTAAGTTTTACATGTCCTGGTAGTGAAAAACTCCCAAACTCATTTTTCACTACTCTGAGTTCTACCTCTCTCATAGGTTAACTTTGGAAATTCCTTATTACATTTAATAAGCTGCAAAGGTAGAGTTGTCATGTTTAGTACCTATGGAATGGTAATGATAAATCCTCTTTAGTGATAAAGTTGGATTTGTGGTTACTATTCTGAAAATGCCACTTTTAGAAAGGTAGGCATTTTTCCGGCTCTTAACCATTTGGGGACAGATTTACAAGAACTGGCGCATCTCTGCATATTAGCAGAGATGCACCAGTTAATTTGCGATACATAAAATAACCCTTGCGCCACTATGGATGCGGCGCAAGGATAGACAGGGCAGCGCATTGCTGGAGCCGTGTCGCAAGCACGACGCAATTCCAGCAATGGTCAGGAATGCCTATGCCTATTCCTATCATGCTGCGTCACTCCTTACGCCTTCTTCAAGCAGGCGCAAGGTTTTGATGCAGTGGCGTCGTAAAAGTGACTCAGTGATATCTTGTAGATTTCACTGCGTCACTTTTACGAGGCTTTATTGCGTCAGAACGCCCACCCTGCATACATTATACCTGACGCAGGTATAATGTAGCGCAGGTCTTTACAAAGTGACGCATCTCCCTAGATGCATCACGTTGTTAATATGTCGTAACGTGGCGCATTGTTTACGACGCCACTGCGTCATTGAAGTGACGCAATGGCGGCGTAAAGTTGTCGCAAGGGGCCTGTAAATCTGCCCCTTGGTGTCTGTTGCCTGTTTCTGATCACTGGCTGGGCTCAGTGACAGCTGGACTTTGTGCATACCCTCTAGGCAACCACACACAACAGAAGCCTGAGTGTGACTTCATGCATCTTCCTGGGAGGAGATGGGCACAGTTTCTCACTTACACCTGAATAGGCTGTGTCATATACACACACAAAAGGCTGCATACCCCTCTGTAGTGAGTCTGGAGCCCAGGCTAAAAGAAAGGACCTCTGTGCACTTCAAAGACCCTTCTTTGAAGTCACCCCCTACTTCAAAGGCACAACTTGGTAAAGGTACTGGACCTCTGACCCTAGCAGCTCAGTACACTTCAGTACCTGAACCCCATCTACCAAGAAGAAGAACTGCTGTGCATAAGGACTACCATTTTACTGGACTGCTGCTCTGGAATACTGCTGCCTTGCCGTGCTGCCCTGATGCCAGCTGCTCTCTCAGACTGGACCTTCATAACTTGAGCCCAGAGTGACTCCAAGGCATAGCTGTCTAATCTCCTGTTCTACAAACTCTGGGACATCAAAGTCTTCCATCCTGCTCTTGTTCATTGGAAGTGGACCTAGGTGTTTGCTCCAGTGTTGCTCCAGTGGAACCGATGCATCCTTTGCTGCGAGAGCAGAATTAACACATTGCTGCTGGGAACAAAACCGGCGCATCGCCATTGGAACCGCCACATTGGAACCACTGCATTGCTGCCACTGCAGCAAGAGATGATCTATGCATCCCCTCGACTGCCTGGAGAAACCTGGCTCATCGACTTCAGAACCAACGCAACTGGGAAACAGCACATCGTCTTCAGAACCACCGCATCGCTATTGTAGCTTGGAGAAAATCAACGCATCACCTCGGCTGCGGGTTCGAAACTGATGCATCGCTCAGCTGCACCCTGCATCTCACTGTTTGCGACCAGGATCAAGGTACTTTTGCTCAGCGGGCCCTGTGTGGCTCCTGTATCCGGCACGTGCTTTGTTGAGGTCGGCCTGAACTCATGACTTTGCCCTGGTCCAGTGGGACCCATTAACCCCATAGGTGCTTATGGCTTCTAAGCTCTATTTTTATTTTATTCTTTAAACATTCATACCTTGATTTCTACTTACTGGATTTTTGTCGCCTGGGTCTTGTTTTATTTGTTAAATTAAGAGCTATTTTTTTAACTTGGTGTGGAATTGTTTTGTGTGGTGTTTTCACTATTTACTGTTTGATGTGTTGCACAAATACTTTACACATTGCCTCTTAAGTTAAGCCTGATTGCTCAGTGCCAAGCTACCAGAGGGTGAGCACAGGCTAATTTAGGGGGTGTTTGTGACTCACCCTGACTAGGTTTGTGGTTTCTGTGTGGACAGAGTGCATACCTCTGCCAACCATAAATCCAATTTCTAGCACATATGTTCAAGATTTCCCTTTGACCTTTATCTGAGGAGGAAAAAGGTCACTTTAGTTTAAAGACCATATATTCACATGTTCTTCAATGAGCTCCTCCTGTAACTTGCCCTTTTTAGAAAACAGAAGAACATTGTTAGATGTCCTTTCAGGTCAGAGGATCTAGAAGCCCACTTGGATAGGCATGTGTCTTTATTACTGTTGCCATCTGAGTCATGCTCTATTGGATTGGATTGTGGTGCACGATGCTGTGGATCACCTTGCCATCTGGCAGCAAGTTTCGGGTATTTTTGCCAAACACCAGACACTTTCAAGAAAATAGAAAAACATATTTAGAGCAGCACAGGATTTGCCAGCAGTCCTAGAGGTCACCTACTGCATGCAGCCCTGGTGTAAGAAAATGCACTTTTTGTGTACCCCTCACATCTTTTGCTGGATTTTATTGCTGGTGTATGGTCTCTGGACACTAGAGTGCTACTGTCCAGTGCCCAGTGTATGTGCTCTGACTCTTAAAAACATGTAGAACTGGTTAATTACTGACTGGTATATTTAACTTACCTATAATTCCCATGTATATAGTACTCTGTGTACCCAGGACCTGTAAATTAAATGTCACTAGTGGACTGCAGCACCTAGTTTTCTACCACTAAAGTTACAAGGGAAGGCATGTCTTCCCTGAAGCCTGAGTGTGCAGTTGTAAAACTGCAAATGTGACCTGGTAAAATAAATCTTTTGCCAGACCTAAATCTTAATTTTTAATATTGATATGTCACCCCTAAGGTAGTCCGTAAATTACCATAGGATCAGGTGCATGGTATTTAAAAAGTAGGACATGTGTAATTAAGTTTTATATGTCATGGTAGTGAAAAAATGCCAAAATCGTTTTTCACTGTGGCAAGGCTAGTTCATCCATAGAAAAACACTGGGTCACATTACCACACCTTATAATGAATAACTTCAATTTGGGAATAGCTAGAACCATTATTGAGGGACTAAAAATATTAGTAATCTAAAATTATATCTAATGATCAAGTTGGATACTATTTGGGAAATGCCACTTTTAGAAAGTTGGCATGATCCTGTCTACAGCCTCAAGTAGCCTTTTCAGGGTTGGGGCATGATTTACTTCATGGCGGATGGCCCATCCTCTGCCAGGGTGACGTAGTAAATTACTCTGTCGTCCTGATGTAGGTGCCGCCCGCCAAATTTTGAAATGTCCACTGGCTGATACCCTGAGCTGCTGACGACCTCATCAGTGTGGACTTTTCTCCAGAAAAACAACTAAGTCAGAAGGTAAATATCCATTGAGATGAACCTGGTTCCTGTATCTGACCGGCAGTCCATTGTGGACGGCCTTAACTTTTGACTTTGACCCAGTCTTGGTGCGACCAAATATCCACAGTTGGAGCTATGTGCTTTTAGATGCTACAAACACCTACAACTTTGAAAAACCATATTTCCGGTTCCCTAACTCAGATTTTTGTCTTTTTGGTGTCTATTTGTTCATTAAAATTGTCTCTATGTTTATAAATTGGAGTGGGATTTTTATTGTATTGTATTTTCTGCTTTTTAACTGTTTTGACACTGATAAATGCTTTACACATTCCTCCTAAGTTAGGCATGTCTGCTCTGTGCTTCAGCTATAAAGGATTGAGCTTAGGTCTATATTACTTAGACCTAACTTGACCTGGAAAGCAATAGTGCCATTATTACTTGAAAAAAACTGCCATCCACTTCCACTAATAATCCAATAATTCACTTCCTCACACTTGGAAACAGCTCATACATTACTGACTCGAATAGAGAAACTCGTCAGCTGAAAACTTGATACTGGTCCTGACTGGATTTAGAGTCTTGATCTCTCCTTGTGTATATATATATATTCAAACATTATTACTTTATTGCACTTTTGCACATCGCGGATAATCAAGCATGATCACTCAATGCATGTTGACCACCAATGATCCTCTAACAATGAGACTATTTGCTGTTTTTCACTCCGGAATGATTTGCGACAGGCTCCCACGCATTAGCAGACGCAGAACTGAAATTCTATTTTCGGTCCTGACTCCGCTAAATATCTGTCGGCTTGCTTGGCATGGAGTTGTTTGGGCATATCAATATAGATGAACATTTCTTATACAGCGACTACACCGCAAAATGCTTTTTAACCCAAAAAAATATTTACAGCACATTAAGAACACTTACTTACTTACTTCTTTAATGAATTGTGACTTTTGTGCTTTATATTAACAGTGCACTTTACATTGTATAAGATGTTTTTTTTTATTATTTTCCTCTGTTTTAAAATTGTACTTGTCTTATCCATTGGTGCAACGGTTTTAATTAACTATGCAGTTTAAATAAATAAACTTGAAACTTAACTCGACAGTAATGCTACTTAAAGTGATAGGGTCCCAATCACCATGCTCAGGGCCTGCAGTCGGTCCTGGGCGTAGGCCAAATCCAGAAGAGGTGGTACGTTTTCTCATCTGCTGTACATTCCCTCATACAGGATTTGTAGTGGTTTAGCACCTTGGTGTGCATAAAAGCTCTCATTGGAGGCTGCCTTGGATTGCCATTCAGGTGATGTCCTTCCACTTTTTGATCAGTGTAAATCCCCATTCTTTTGGCCTTGGGGCAGGTAGGGGTTAGTCATCCTCAACCATTGAGGTTGAGGCCCTATGTCACTGGTGTCCCAGGGTCCGTCCTACCAAGGTTCTGCAAACTTGGCCAAGTACAACCCCTTCCTCACTTGACTCTCAATGCAGTGAGGGAGGACAGTCATAGGCTTCTCAGTGAGAGAATGTGGGGGTGCTGGAGCTCAGAGCTCAACAATCAGCCGACAGGCACAATAAAGAGAATGTCCAGCCAATTGCTTACATTTGCAAGTAAGAGAGTACTTTAATCACACAATTTTACTAAATACTGCAGTGAGTGAGTGTTCTACATGATGCACCCTCCTGTCTGGAAAACTGGCTGTCAGGCACACACCAGCCCTGGCTGCCTAGAAGTCCTTGAATTACTCTGCAGGGCTCTTCCTTTCTTGATCATAAAGGAATTGCAACTGGAAAAAGTGGAGTGGTTTGGGTCCCATATTTATATTCTAGACAGGCGATGTGGATCCACTGTCTCAAAATGTAACACCGATTGAGGAGGTTCTTTTTTTAGTGTACTTTCCAGGATATTATCCGGACATAGCCTTTGTGGAGTATGTGGCTTCATTGTGCAGTACAGGCCTATATTTTTATGTGGATAGTTCTCCGCCATGACTGTGGAGTCTCTGCACTTGTAAACTTACTATAAAAATGCAGTTTTTATGAATAGTGAAAAAGTGTAAACTTACACAAACGTGTACTTTTACCTTTATGAATCATGCCCAGAGCTGGACACACAGCGTTAATATGTTTGCTTGACATCCTACACTTCCATCTGTGCCTGAATGGTCATTAGAGTCCTTTGGTCTGGGGTTGAGGCAGGTGGGCAAACTGGAGTAGACCCTGTATGGAAGGATGTAATGTCCATGCAGCTGGTAGAGATGGTGGGTGAGGCATTCCCATGGGGCATAATTGGGTCTATGGCAACAAATGCCAGAAGCTATTCCTGGAGTCACCCTGATGGCTTAGCGCTTTCCTGGATGATCTTCGTGGTCACTTCTTTATTGTAACCCCCGTTTGGAACTCTATGGTTGTCGTCCCCTTCTCAGACCCTACAGCAATCAGTTTTGTGAGGGAACTTTCAGACAAGTTCCCGGTGGCACAGTGTTGGATTGTGTTTTATTAGTAGGGGTAAGAAGGGGCCTACCACTAGTAATGAGGCCACAATCAGAATATAAGGCCCAGTCAAGGTCTCAGTATATTAATCCCTTGCTCAACCCTTGGTAGCTGGTTGCGAACAGCCAGGCTTAACTTAGGAGACAGGTGTGTCAAGCATTTAAAAACACCAATACATTAAATAAGTAAGCCGCAACACACTAAAAATCCTACACCAATTTATAAAAATAGGAAATATTTTTATGATTAAAATGACCCCAAAATGACAAAAATACAATGTAGGGAACCGGAGACATACATTTTTAAAGATTAAATACTTTATTGTGCCTAGAAATGAAAAGCGCCAACTTGGGACATCTGGTTGCACTTGACCAGGAGAAAGTCAAAGTTTGAGTCCAACCACGATAGAGTGTGGTTCGGATACCTTGAGCGGTAGGGCCCGGTTATGTTTTTCTGGAGCTTTTTCTCTCGATGTTGAGTGAAGTACCTCATCAGGCTTGTTTCAGTGCGAGGCCTAGGTGAAATCCTGGAACTCTTGAGCTCCGGAGCTTTCAGTGGGATGGACCTGAAATCCAGGCCAAGCCACGGTTTGACAACTCTCGTTGGCTTGACTCTTGACAATGGGTCGGTCCACTTATGGAGCTTTTAACCAAAAACTCTCCAAAGTTCTCCAAAGGTTCTTTTAAGTTTCCAGAAGCTCTGAGTTGCTCCTTGGGATGTTGGAACTGTGTCTCCTACAATGTGCAAGATGGATCAGTGGAGGGAGTTATACTTTCTCCCAAAATGACAGACCAGCAGCACAGAGACGCAGCCGTCGACTCGAAACCCGGCCTGATGAGGTGCCTCACTCAACGTCGAGAGAAAAAGCTCCAGAGAAACAACTAAGTCCAAACGTAAAAACTTGACCAGGCCCAGTGTATGCGATCCATGCTCCATCACGGTCAGATTCGAACTTTGACTTTGTCCCAGTCTAGCATGACCAGATGTCCCTAGTTGGCGCTTTTCATTTTTAGGCAGTATAAAGTATTTCATCTTGAATAATTCATATTTTGGGTTCCCTACATTGGATTTTTGTCATTTTGGTGTCATTTTAATCATAAAATTATTTCTTATTTTCATAAATTGGTATTGGAATTTTATTGTGTGTTTGCCTTACTTGTTTAATGTAGTGGTGTTTTTAAATGTTTTACACACCTGTCTCCTAAGTAAAGCCAGGCTGATCGCAGGCAGCTACCAAGGGTTGAGCAAGGGAAAAGTTTATTAAGACCTTCACTGGGCCTTATATTGTGGCCTTATTACTACTTACCCCTAATATTAAACCATATTCCAACAAGCAGGCTCATGGCAACTGAATTACACCCTGTTGGGTAGAAAAGTATTAGAGGCAAACCTCATAGTTGCTAAGATAGAATTGAGCAGCATGAAGGACCACATTCACTAAACAGGTCAGTGGAGGGAGTGGGTGAGGGATAGGTTTCAGAGGTTCTTCCAGCTTGCAAGCATAGCTAGTGCACAGGAAAAGAATAGCGAGTTCAGATGTTCAACTGTATAAACTCAGGCTTAGGGCATGGGACATGTGTGATAACTTGGCGTTAGAGATTTTGTGAAGCCTTGGTGTTATTTTCACCGAAATTACAGAGAAGTGTAGAAAGAGATTTTGCTAAATTATCAGTGTCTATGAGCCCAGTAAAAAAGTTATATTTTTGAAAATAAGTGTTACTTATTTTGAACAAAGTTTTTTTTTAAATGCAACCAGTTTAAATGACAACTTGATTACCAATAAAACAATTTAGAAGGTTGCATTATAGAAGAAAGGATTATGGTCTGCGCAGTTATGCTTATTGCTCTGCTGTGACTAATGGGTAAAGGCATCAGTTCCACTGATAGCCAACAGAGTGACTGCTTGCTAATTTTCCATTTCCATGGTTATAAGATTGCACAAACATACTACAACTCAATGGCAACACAGAATGCATTCTCCACTGTCATTTATTTCCGGTATATTTCAGGTAAACTGTGTCTTCAGTAGATTTATTGTTAAAATCAGCATCAGGGAATCTAACTCTGAGGGTTCACTGACAGAATATAGAACAAAAAATATCGTGTGGACAGAATATCGTGTCCAAAATATCGAGGACAAGAATATCGAGTAGGTAAGTGCAAATAGATAGGTATAAATTTACTATTCTTAACTCCAGATCTACGTACCTTGAAGATATATATATCGTCAAAGTACATATATGTGGAGTTATATATAGTAAAACTTTACTTACCCATAAGCAATGACCTTCACGATATTCATGTCCTCGATATTTTTGACACAATATTGTGTCCGACGATATTTGTGCTTTCGATATTTTGTCCACCCACCAACTCTGAGTACAGAGAGAGACTGTTCATTTCTTAACAAGATTGAGATGTCCTGCGATGCATGTCTGTTTCAGATTTGTGTATTATATGTTTTGAATGAGTAGATGTTGCTTACTCCTTACTCAGTCAAGATGTCTTTTGCCGCAACAAGAATCTTCCAAATGGAGGGGCTTATTTATGTGAGCCATGCGTCACTTTAGCACCACTTAAAGTGGTACATGCATGACGCAAGGCTCTCAGTTCAATTTATGAAGCTGTGGGTGTTACCACGCAACACCCATTGAATCTGATGCATTCCCAGATTAACAAGGTTTTGTAAACCTGGGAATGAGTCAGTTTCTAACCCCTCCCTAAGGAGGCGTTAAAGTGGTACACTGAGGAGAAATACCTTTATTTTTCCTTTGTTTTTTGCTCTTTCTATGTGCGCTGCATTTTGGTTTTTCATGTGGTGTGAGGAAGGAAAGAAATACATTTTGCAGTAAACAGCACATTTCATGAAGATGTCAAGTTCTACAGTTCAGTTATAATGTTAAATCATCATTTTATAGTAAGGCATTTATTTTCTTAAAGGGATAGGAAAGAATCAAGAAAATATTGAGGCCTAGCACTGAAAGATCGATAGAAATGGGAGCTGTCTGCAGAAATAAGCAGAATTTTCACTTTTTGCACGTTTAATATAAGCACCTAACCGCTATTTTGATATGCATTTGCTGTGTTACTGGTGTTACTGTTAAAGCACATTTCTACATTATTATGAAGTTAAATTTACATGAAATTTGACAACTTCCACATTGCGTTGCCCAATGCCAAAATCCCATAAATAAGCCCCAATGTGCATAAATGTCATTTTAAAACACAATTTGAGGTTTAAAAAGGGAGTTGGTGTGTACAATGCCTCATTGGATTTTTGATTTATCCTGTGCGGAATATACAAGAAAGAGCTCTTCCAGTATACAAAAACAGACCAATTGTCTCTGCCAGTGCTTCTTTCAGAAGAGGTCTACATAATGCATGATCAAAGGGCGCTGGAGAATATGGTGGAGCTGTTTATCAAGATGTTTTAAAATACAGGGCCTGGGTAGACTTATTTTCATAAGCATTACATTAATATCGGGATTGCTGTACACAATTAAAGCAGTTAATTTCCTTTACCCTGCTGGGTCGCCCAGTCCGGGTTCGCTCAGATTTTCATAATGTATATCTATTGCCCTGTTCATTACTAAGGCTCTGCTAATTGACTTTTTAATCTTTGTGAAGCGTAAAATATAATTATATTAAAGCACTCTTTTCCCTTTTGGGAAGGCTGAGCTCCGGCAATGAAATGTTTAGATGAAATCAGATGCTTTTATACACGAGGCTTATGTTTAACAGCATTACTGAAAAATAGCTAAAGGATTGTAAGATCGTAACGTTGATAAAAATGTCTTTGCAATCCTTTTAGCAATATCGCCAAGCCCGGTGTCCATTTCCAAGCGGAAGATATCAGGATCGAGCAAATGACGCAATTGAAGTAATTACATGAGTTTCTTTGCGTCGTTTACAAGCCATGTCCGAAGCATCATTCATTTTCTCCGAGGAATAGTGTCTGAGAAACGAATTGCAACACTTTTGTTTCACCGTTGTGTCACTTTTGTGACGCAGCGGCGGCTTAAAAAATGCGGCCAATTTACAACGTGACGCATCTAGGGAGATGGGTCACGTTGTAAAGCCCTGCGTTACAATATACCTGCGTCAGGTATAATGTATGCAGGGTGGGAGTTCCCATGCAAAAAGCCATGTAGAACTGACGCAGTGAAATCTACAAGATTTCACTGCGTCATTCTATGCCTTCACTGCGTCAAAATCCCTATGCCTGCTCAGACCAGGCGTAAGGAATGACGCAGTGCTTTTTGAATGGGACTCACCCATCTGTTGTGGTGCATTGCTGGAGTTGCGTCACTTTCATGAGCAACTCCAGCAATGCGTCACTTTTGCTCCAACAGATGCATCAGAATTTTGGACGCATCTGTTAATCCTTGCGCCATGGAGCACTGTATTGTAAATACAGCGCAACCATAGTGGTGCAAGGACATTCGGCGCTGATGCAAGGAAACTGACGCACCTATGCAGATGCGTCAGTTCCTTGTAAATCTGCCCCGCAGACTTTTTGCACCACATTTCTACATTTGATTCCTGAGCATTGTCTCGGCAGTAACCTTCTATCAGTAGATAATGACAAAAGGTCCAATTCGTAGACGAAACGAAACTATCATGCGCTACTAGCTAAGATACAGGGCCTCATTTATGAAAAGTGACGCATCGCTGTGTGAAAACAGTGATGCGTCACTTTTCATTGCACCCTCCTTGCGACATGATGGATGCGTCATATTTACTGTATGACGCATCATGTCGCAAGGAATGACAGATAAGTCAGTTTTTCTGACGTATCTGTCGGCGCAAAAATTATGCATTGCTGGAGTTGTGTCAGAAGCGTGACTCAACTCCAGCAATGCAGGGGAGAGGGCTATAGATATAGCACTGCGTCACCCTTATGCCTGCCATGAGGCAGGCATAAGGTTTTGGCGCATTTGCGTCCTAGAAGTGGAGCAGTGAAATCTCATAGATTTCACTGTGTCACTTCTACGAGGCTTTCTTGCTTGGGAACACCCCCCTGCATACATTATACCTGACGCAGGTATAATGTAGCGCAGGGGTTTACAAAGTGACGCATCTGCTTAGATGTGTCACTTTGTAAATAGGGCCAAGAGGGTGCATGTTTTACGCCGCCAATGCGTCACAAAAAGTGATGCAATGGCAGCGCAAAACGTTCGCAAGGCCTCATAAATAAGGCCCACAATTATCTGCCTGAGTACGTCACAAATCTGGCAGTATTGTGGCCTGGGGCTCGCGCTCTAGGTGGTAGAGGAGGCCCATCATCAGGTTTGCAGACAATCTAGGAGCACTTCATAGAAGAGAGAGGCTTGAAATGGTCAAAGTGACCCATTGCTGGATGAGGTAAGCCTGGGCACCCATTAGCTGACTCCATATGTTGCTGATCTCCAGTGACAGCAGAAGCAGGGGTTTGCTGTCCTCAACTGTGCAACTATCAACAATGAGTGTTGACTTGATAGAGGAGCAGAGTCAGGCTTCATCCACATGCTTTCCACTCCTGAAAAACATTAACAGCAGGGCAGTGGTGCTACAATACACATAACTCATTTGACTGGAAGTGGGCTAGGGACAGAAATAATTACGTCAACTATTTGGTTGACTTCTTGGAAGCAGCGGGCCGCCACTTAATGACCAGCTTCAGGGAAACGGAAAGCATGATAGAATAATTATGGACTGTTTCTATTTGATCAGGACCAAGGCTGATTTGCATATAGCAGGTCGATGTCTGAAGTGGCATGGTGGGCAAAAACAATGATGGATTGGAATGCGACCCGAGTAATTATCCGTGGTTGAGATTAATTCAAGCAATCCACCATGACTTTTTTGTTTTCCTTAGTGCGTTGCCCTAAGTGTAATGTGTATGCCCAGATATGTATGCCATGCTCACAGTGCTACTATAATCAATCAGTACCCTACAGATGCAGCACAAATAGACCAAAACTAGGCTGGGATTGCTTGTGTTTCAGTTTAGAGAGGACCTGGCCTTGCAGTTCGGAATGGACTTCACCTATTGGAGCAGGACCAAGCCTGATTTGGACATGGCTTGTTTCTGCCTGAAGTGGCATGGTGGGCAGCAAACAAAAACAATGAACTGGACCTCGGCCTGAGTAATAGCTAGCGGCTGAGATTAATCCAAGAATCCCACCATCACTTTTTTGTTGTCCTCAGTACTACTATATTTCAGCAGCAGAGAACCTGTTTTTTGAGATCAAGGGAAAGATGTGGGAGAATGGGGTATGATATATGCTACTTTTCTCTGCTTCTCTAAAGGTGATACTGGCTGACAAGACTGGCAGGAGAAGATAGACAGACTCAAGAGCAACACCCCAAGAACATATAGAGGTGAAACTGATCTAGATCCAGAACAGTCAAGAAACAATCAGCAGAGCTGGTACATGGTGGACAGGAAGCAGCAACCATGGCGGCAGCAGGGTGTGGGTCAAGAGAATCCCCCGTCTGGCGAGAACCTTTACTAACCAGATGGCTGATTGAAGCACTGGAACTGTCACAATCGATGGCAATGCCATAGCACATCTTTACAGAAGTACTCCTTCTATTTGCCTTCCCATAACCACCATGACAGACTCATCAAAAATCCATTGTACCTCGGCACTACTCAGCAAAGTCCAAGGTGGAAAACTTAGGTAGAACCTTGACAGACCATGGAAACAACTTCCTTCCAACCACTCTCAATGTTGAACATGAATTATAAGGTATTCAGCAAAATTCTTTCAAGACACACGTTGGCCCACTTACTCCATCATATACGCCATACCTGTGTGGCTTCATCTAAGGCTATAATACATCACTGAACATTAGAAGGTGTGGACGTACTGGTGTATTAAATAGATGAAGAGCTAGAGCAGTGCTATTTTACTACTTTAGACAGTGGTAAATGATTGCTTGTAAATGGGAACTTGAAATTCATGTGCTGCTTTTGGCTGGAAATTCAGCAGAACTTGTTGTCATAGCTAAAGTAAACAACAGAAAATAACACCATAACAAGCACAACACAACAGCATAGCAAAAACATGACAGGGTGCCACAAAATTTAAAAAACGGTCAGAAGCAACATAATAATCACAGTAAAACACAAAATAATCATATTGGTATAGTGCAGCAAAAAAGCACAGCAACACAAAAATACCAGACCACAGCCACAACAAACTGCCACACAACAAATATACACAAACATTCTTGAAAGACATTACCCCACCGACCTCAGATATGGACTGTGACCACCTGTATTTGCCTCAATTTTTCATATGTTCAGTGATGGGTTAAAACACCATAAACCTGTTGTGGACCTTTGGAAGACTTCAAAATAAAGTATTTTTGTGAGTTATGTTATATTTTTGCGTCTATGTGCAATGCCATGCTCTAGGTCAAATTTGTAGGCTTCAGCTTCAGTAAAGCATGTTTATTGGAGTAAGGCAGTCGCTGGGCTCATCAACCTACTTCTAAAATCAGGAATCGACAGTGAACATATTTGAGGCAAATTTCCAGATGATCAGTTTTATTGGACTGTATTCACATGGTCATTCTAAACATCCTGCTATTCAGTGGGTTAATGAGTCCAGATCCATAACAAAGCCAACTAAACGGTTGTCCGATTCTTAGTGAATGTCAGAAGTCCAAGCACTCAGCTGTATTGCAGAAAGCAGACAGAAAGTCACTCAAGAATGCTATGTAGCCATCAACAAATTGTCATGAGAGCTGCTGATGCCCATATTGCTAATTGATACAGGAACTGTTGGACATGGCCCTTGTTAGGGGAATTTACCCCAAAACCTTTCGCTTTTTCCTCCTAGTCTCTGCCAACTCTCGCCGCCTGACCTTAGTAATCTGGGAACTCCCCACTCTACTGCAGATGGAGGTGAGCACACCACCTCACCCGCATTGGGCAGGAGGTGCGTACGTGATGGGTTTAGGTGCCGTACCTCTGTATGCCTCGTAAACAGGTACACCACATAACTGGCTAGTAGTGGGACGCAGCACTGAGTGTGCCACCCACCACATAGCCTGTCAACCCTTTATCGGGTCCGTCATTGCAGCCCTGTGAGGTGCCATCGCGCCTTGCATAGGTTGACATCACTTACACCTCAGCCAACCTGGAGGTGTGTTGTCTCCTACCATGAGGGCTTCCCCCCAGGGAAGCCCGGACAGGTGCAGGTGGGTGGTAGGGCGGGTACATGTGGGTGTTCCCTGCCGAGATAGTTAGAATCCCCCCAAATGGGCCTTCCTCTACCTTGGAGTTTGGCTCCTCTGATGGAATACTTCTGGAGTGTTGCCAATTTTCAAGGCAGTGTGGAAGTGCATGCGCCTTCCTACCCAAATTTGGAAGAGGTGCCGACACTATGTTCCTAAACGGGCGCTTTTCTGTCAATGCAGACCGTGGTGTGCGCTCTGGCCCTTATGCTGTTTCAAATACATTTCCAGTCTGCTGTTGAAGGCTGCAGGATGCGCCCCGGCATTTATGGCATTTTGGATAGGTGCCTGGCCTGGCCTGCCATCACAGGCAGATGAGTTCAAACCTACATACCCGGTGTTCTAACAGCCAGGGCAGGCCTGCCGTGGCAGGCCTATGTCCAAGTGCTTGCATGCATGGTACTAGTGGCGAGGTGCCCAGCCTGCCGTTGTGGGTCAGGTGTGTGAAATCGCATCTGTAAGGGGGTCAACCAATGTCCGGCTGGCCGGAGCAAAGGTCTGTGCACGCACTTGCACCAAAGGTGCTAAGGCCATGGTAGGATCATGTGCCCAGCCTATCCTTGCCGTGGGAAAGTTCACGCACCCTTCCTACCCGTAAAGGAAAGTGGCTCTAATTCGATATTCTGAAACATGGGCCAGTCCACCATTGCAGACCGGTGTGTGCGCACTGTCATGTATCATGATTAAACTCATGAGCAGCCTGCTATTGCAGAATGCTGTGTGTGCACACCCGCACCTATGGTGCCCGTCACTGTGTTTGCTGCCTGCCATCGCAGGCTTGTGAGAGCTCACTGACACACGTATTAGTTAAACCCATGTCCAGTCTGCCGTGCAGACTCTGGCGGGTGCACTTGCACTTCTGGTGCTGCGGACTATATGTCCAACCTGCCATCGCAGGTCTGTGTGTGCACTAGCGCATGTGCGCCCAGGTCGTGAGGAATACCTGTGTGTGTTTTCACTACTGATGAGGCCTGCTCTTCCATAGGTTAACATGGGGAAGTGGTTGACATTACTTCGGGCTGCAATAGTGCATTGCAGTGGAGAAGCATCATCATGTTTCCTATCAAAGGATTCGCCATGCCAAACGCATTCCATTGGTATCAGGGGCTTTGTCATACTTCGTTTATAAATGTCACATATAGAATATGGACAATTCTATGATCCAAGAGTCTCGGGGACAGTGGTGCCTTGCTCCAGTGGACACCAGAGGTCGGGGCAGCACATTTGTGCATTCCCCAACTGACGGCCATAAACCATGGGCATCCCACGGGAACGGCAGACCTCTGCCATTTGAGGACCAAATTAGATAGATTGAAGATAGAGGTTTTGACTCTTAGCCCTAGGGGCCGAATCGTTGCCCCCACTAAAGATTAAGATCTGCATTCCACGACCCCATGACAGACAGGCCTACAATTTAAGGGAGACATCTGTGGTTCAAAGGGAAACCCTAAATCCCCCCTAACTTCATACACACACAACAGTATAACTACGGGTGCCATCCTTCAGCAAGTGGTGAGATAGGCTTGTGGGGACGTGGGACCGGAGAACCCAGACTGTGTGGTGCACATTGCCAGAGAACTCTGTTGTGCATATGGAGCATGACTATCCAAATAGTGGCTGGCCTGGGGCAAGGACCTGCTGAACTGTGGCACCCTGAAGTGTGCTCTCCAAGGGCCAACCGCTGGCCTCCTGTTCTCCAGGAGATTTCAGGGACATCACGGATCTCCCTCGAGGGACCTACACCATCTACCGGTGACATCTAGAAAGCGGTGCCCTCTCAAGTGCCCACATCGGCTACTGAATCCCACTGGTAGCGCTGTGTGAGCGTGGAACTAAGACTTATGTCTGGAGATCGGATTGTCTAGTGCAGAGCCCAGAAATCTTGCCCACATCTAAGGTGTGTGGTGCCTGTACTGCATGGACCCTGACTCTCATAAGCTTTTAGTGGTGGTGAGCGGATTAACTGGTGCGGGACCCCACGTGGCCCGTTTCATCGATCTTGCCACACCTCTCTTGTGCGACACACCAATTGCATGCTCGTTGAGTGTGGTGTCCCGTTCACAGGGTGTAACCCTCAGAGGTTGGGGTGCACCCATAGTAGTGCCTCATTCTACTTCATGTGGTTATTCTAAACTTGCACCTGTGTCTGTGTGACCGGACTGGGGAACTGTATCATCGTGCATCAGACACTGTGACTCATTTCCAGGGAGGTACAATTTTGCAACTCTTAGCTGTGTGTGACCGGAATTGCCTGAAACAACCAATCTCAATGTGCACCGGTCATTGTCCCTCATTTCCAAGGAGGTAAGGAATTGCAACTCTTGTGTTTGAAATCTGAAGTGTCTAGTGCGACTCTTTCCAATGCGCACCGGACACTGCCCGGATTACCTAGGTACGACCCGGATCAATGTGTACCAATCGGGGCTCCTCCTCCTATCAAGAGGCTCCCCTGTGTTACTCCCCATTCATCGGTTGTTCCCTTTTTGACCCTCATCGTGGGGGACCAACTGCCCTCTCCACACCTGGCCCCTCACAAAGACATCTTGGCGCCCGGTAGTAGTAAGAGAGATTGGCTGGGTTGAAGGAACTTTTCCACAACAGTTGGGAAGTTGGTCAAGAGACTGCATGACTCCTTTGTGTTTTGAGACCTGAGGGTGAACTTCCAGAGTGGCTGCTGAACCCCCCTTGTTTATGTCTACCTCCTAATTAAAGCTGCTACATATTCCCAACTGCTTCCCGGGGGGCCCAGACTAACTGTGACTTCGACCGCATGCGGCCCAGTATCTGGGAGGTGGGGCTGGTTATCTTTCATCTGGGAGTATAGGGCCAGTTGGGTGAACTAGAGGGTGGAAGCAGGCTGAGGCCACGAAGTCTGCAGGGTGTGATCCATTGACCTGCTGGGTACCAGTGGCATTAGGGGGCTGAGTGCTAATGTGCATGTAAGAGCGTGCCGTATGAACTGGATGATACCTGTCATACCGCATAGCAGTGAGGAGTGAGTGTGTGTGAGTGGGAGTGATGGTGTACAGACCACCTGTGGTCCACGACACTGGCTGGCTGGACCACTTTATATGTTGATTTCATGCCAAAAGCACAATATATTTGAGAATGGGTTTACCCGCGTTGCTGTTAAAAAGTGTTCTATTTTCGTGTATGTACATATTTCTGATATCGTACACCACACAAGGGGCTCTCTCTTAATTAAGATGAGGGGTCAGATTAGGAATTGTCCCCAGTGTGCATACTATGTATATAACAATACGAGTGGGCCTAATACTGCTAGTAATATTTCCAAATGTGTTTTATGCCCCAAAAGTATATGATGTTCATGTTATAAAGATTGAATATGTGTGTTGCATATAAACGTTTTACCTACATCCTGTGTGAGGTTTTTTTTGTGATGCTCAGTGTGTTTATTGCGAGTTAGTGCTGTGCCTTTGCTTTGCACATTGCCTCTGTAGTAAACCTGACTTCTCAATGGCAACCTGCCCAAGGGTAAGCACGGGTTATACATGAGTGTAATCACCTGCCCTTGGCGGGAGTGGTATGTTCTGCCTAGCAGGGGGCATCCCTTCAGCCAACCAGACTCTGTTGGTTCCAATAGGAACAAAGGGTCACAGAAGGTCAATATAGTATTATTAATAAACTGGTTTGAATCTTTCATTAATCTGAAAGTCATATTTGCCCACAAGCAGAGCAAAACTCAATTTATAAGAATTCGAAGGTAACATTTTCCAACTAGTGAGGCAAGAGGTAAATAAAAATGTTCATAAATGTGAAGAAGTTTGGCTAGGACAAGCTGCACTTTTGAAGAGCTTGCAGTTCTGGGGAATGAAACTATGAAGCCCTGATCATAGAAGCCTGATCAAAGTTGGGGTTCTCTCCATGGAAGAGTACTGTCACTAGGCCTAATCATTCAGTTTGTTCTCTCTTTGACACTATTTGGTTTGGCGTGTAGATATAGTGCTTACATATTTAATTTCTTCACTGTTAGAGTGGCCACCTATCCGCTTTGTTCTCTCTTTGACACTATTTGGTGTGGTGTGTAGTTACACTGCCTACAAATTTAATTTCTTCCCTTTTAGAGTGGCCACCTATCAATAACAATACAAAAGTAATAAATGCACCCAGATTATCAATAAATCCCATGGTATCTATGACATCCTCACATCATAGATTATTTGGGTATTCCACATGCATCATTGGTTGTATTTTAGTTTTCGGTACTTTATCACTTGTCTGGTATACGGTACAGTTCTTGACCAATAACCCCATTTCAAGTTCACTTTCCATACACTGCCACCAATACTGTCATCTAAAACAACTCTTAGACGTGCTAAGTGCCAACTGACCACGGTGAGTCAAGTCCAGTCTTTCTTGCAACACCTTTGCGGGAATAAATTTAATACCCCTTTTAATTGCCCACACTTAATCGCTTAATTCCTTTGCGACAGCAAACTTGTACCAATCAGCACTATTTTTTAGCCAGCTTTCTCTCAACCTAACCCCAACGGGAAATAATTCCTTATCTTCCTGAACTGCATTGTTCTATTCATCTTCCTCAATGGCTTTTACATATTTTTTTCTTGTCACTGCCTCCCAGCATTACTATCCTTGCATACCATCAGCTGTTCCTCATTCTCCAAACTGACAGTCTTTACCTTAGAAAGTCAATCTGCCTTACAGTTGTCTTGCCTGAAACAAATTGCATGGTGAAGTTATACTTTTGTAAATTTATCAGGCACCTAGCTTTCCTTAGAGATGCTAAACCTAATAGCTTTATTGTCAGAAGGATTTTCAGCAGCATTTAGTCTTTGTGAACTTTGTACAGCAAACCCAATTGATATGGTTTAAAATCTCTGGACTCCCAGAACACCACCAACATTTGATACTGTATTACTGAATAACACGTTCCTACCTCACGTAGCTTATGTAATTCAATTCAAATGCTAGGACCACCTATTTTCTCACATTCATTTGGATTAAAACAGCTCCTATAGCATTGGTGGTGGCATCATTCATGACAATGGTTCAGTTCTCCGCTTCCAACATGTCAGACGCAGAGGCCTTTTTAATTTCTAGTTTTGATTTATCAAACTCCACTTCACATTTTCTGCCTCGCATAAGTCTTCTACAGTCCTTCAATAAATATTTAAAATTCTTGATTTTCTCAGAGAAATTTTCCACAAATTTATAGCAGTACCCCACTAATCCAAACTAGGATCTAAGTTGATCCTTACCTGCTATGGCCATAATCTGCTTAATGGAATCCACCAATTCATCTCTCTGTCTTACTCCTTCCTTATTCCTGCTACAACCCAAATAAGTTACAGTCTTAACCTTCAATTCACATATCTGGGTTTTGCATGCCTACCACTTTCCTTCTGTCTCTAAAACCTCAATCAGTCGGGTATTGTGTTACATCTCTGTCACCCCAAAGACTAATATGTTTTTGTGAAAATAGTTTATGTCTGTAAGAAACTGGAGTATTAGCGGAGGGGGGTGAGAACCCATCTCAAGTAATAATCACATTCCTTGACAGGGTGAACCACTGAATTCACAAAATCAACCTGTGCTTAACCCTCTGCTGACTTGGCACAAAGCAGTCAGGCTTAGCTTAGAGGCAATGTATAAAGTATTTAGGCAGTACTAAACTAGTAATAAAGTGAAAACACAGCATGAGTAAAATCCCAAACCAATTTAAGAAAATAGAGAATATTTTAATAAATACAATGACACCAAAATGACAAAAATCCAATAGTGGTAAAAAGTGAAAAGTGCCAACCATGGTTATCTGGTCGCGCTACATTGGGTCAAAGTCAAAAGTTAAAGTCACCCTTGATGGAGCATGGATCAGATACAGTGACCAGGTTCGTCCTTGGGGAAATTTTGCCTTCAGAATTAGAATTTTCTCTGGAGAAAATGTGTCTTCAATGAGTCGTCAGTGGGGCAACAGACAACTAACTGGACCTGAAGCAGGCCTCAACCACTATGGGTTGCAGGTGAGTGGGTTCCTGGAGTGGCTGTTGATGATGGCAGAGAAGCTCCGAATGAATGAACTCCGGAGTCCATGCCCGGGCAGGCTTGACATCTATGAGAGGCTGCTCTACGTCGTCACGATGAAGCTCTCTACATTTGGAATTAGAAACTTTTCTGGAAGTCAGATCTGTTTCAACAGAGCAAACCAGCAAGTTGCATTCGACCTGCAATTCGACATTTACAGCTTCTGCTCGACAGCGGTCTCAGTCGCCTGCCGTTTATTTAGAGGAAAAGTTGGTTACAAAAATTCTAAGTCCAATATTTTGAAGTTTGGACAGGAGTACACCAGCTAAGAGTCCAGGACCTGTGTATCCCCACTTGGAGGTTAGGACTCACCCCAACAGAGGTCAGCAGTAGGGTCCCGGGAGGTTTAGTTGGAATTGGTCCACTGGGCATTTCCAGGAAGAGAGGCCTCTGGTCACTTGGTTGTCCATGTAGGTCAAACAAAAGGTCAGCCAACTGACCCTTGAAGTCACTTCTGTGGTCCTAGGTACAAGGTAAGCAGGTTTAGTCTTCTTTCAGACAACTGGGCAGTCCTTTATTTGATTTCACAGGTCTAGAATTGTTCTGAGAAGGGAACGGGGGCATATTTGTGCCCACTGCCAGCCTGTGCGGGGGGAAACTCCTGCCCACTTCCTAACCAATGGGGTGAATGTTCCCCAGGGCACCTTACCCACTTTTGCAGCACTTCCTGTATGTTTTACTGTAAGCTATACCACAGTACCTCTCTTTCCCTAAAACCAACATGGCAGAACCTTTCTTCTCCTGGTCAGAGATCCCTGTGCCCATCCAGAGGCGTGGCTATGGAAATGGCCAAACCTTCGTGTGGTGACTCCAGTTCTGGGGAACCTTCCCCTCCCACTGGGCTTGGAGTCAAACTGGCTAGCAAGACAAATGGGAGGCAGGCCTAGGTGTGAGCTACATCTGCCAGTGACATGGTGGGCATACTTTGAAGCTCATGAGGGGACTGGGCCCAACCCTCCAAGAAATCCTTCTCAACACACAGCCCTTTGTACAATGTCTGGTAGCAATTCATATTTTACCACAGGGTAGTCATCAGCAGTCAGATGGCACTGGGCACTGGAAGATAGGCCCATTTGGCTGAGGCAGGAAAATAACACCTTTGTAAAAGTGCCATTTCTAAAAGAGTAATATAAAACCAAACCTGACCATTAAGTTGGATTTTAATTTGCTATTAAAATGAATCCTTAGATAATTTTTCTAGCAGCACGCAAAATGGAATTAAGCACTATACATTGTTATAGTGTAATCCTGTGGTTTCCTGTGGGAGAGCCAGCCTTGCCTCAGTGAGAAACGACTTTGAAGGTTTTTCACTGCCAGGACCATTAAATATAAATGTCCAACATTCAGGATATCGTGCACCAGGCCTACCTTAGGGGTGACTTATAAGTATTAAAAAGGAAGGTTTAGGCCTGGCAAAAGGTGTATCTTGCCATATGGCAGTTTAAAAATGCATACACAGGTTGCAGGCCTGGAGAAATGTATTATAGAGCTACGTTAGTGGGCTCCACCATGAGTGCTGTAGCCCCCTACTAGCATTTAATCTGCAAGCCCTATGGCTAACAAAAACAAGTTTAACTGGGGCAACACCACACTAACAATGGTAATTTCCAACAATATCCAACATGCCTTTAAGGACCCTTTGATTCCTCTGGCCAGGCTTGGGTCCCATGCTCGTTACGCCATTGGATTCAACCTAGCCTGGCTGATGAGGGGTGATACCCTGAAACCAGTCCCAGAATGTTTGTTTTCCGTTCCAGCGAGAGTCAGGCTTGGCAGTTCGGGCTGAACAGGTTCCCATGAGGAGCAGAGTCAAGACTTATTTGCATATGGCTAGATCCAACCTGGAATGATTTGGTGAGCAAAAAAATTATGGATTTAGTCCCAGACTGGATTGGGGGTGAATGTTCGACACTGTTCAGCATTCTGCCCATCATCTTTGTTTTGGAAAAGGTTTATCTTGCCAGATCAATATGGCAGTTTAAAAATGCATACGCAGGCTGCAGGGGCAGGCCTGGAGACATGTATTATAGAGCTACTTTAGTGGGCTGCACAATGAGTGCTGTAGCCCCCTACTAGCATCTAATTTGCAAGCCCTGGGTACATATAGTACCATATTCTAGAAATGTATTACTTTACGACTTTCGGTATTCACAAAGGGCATTTATGCGTAGTAAAGTTAGACTTTTGTCTCAGGTTTAACTTAAGTTTTGGTCTTAGGTTGAACTGAGACAAAAAGTGTAGTCTCAGTTAAACTTAAGACTAAAACTTAAGTTAAACTGAGAACAAAGTCTAACTTTACTACTCGTAAATGCCCTTTCTGAATACCGAAAGTCGTAAAGTAAGACTTTCGTCTCAGTTTAACTTTGTGAATCGGGCTCCTGGTGTCCAAGAAGGAGTTAGTCTTGAATTTGATGGGTAATTCGGGCATTAGGAAGATAGGGATGTGAATTAGATACTTGCTAACTTGTGAGAAAGTTGACTTGTATGCATAGATTTAATTGAAATGACTCATGGAAGAGAATGGGCGAATATTGAAAGGTAATTGGTTAAAGATTATTCTGTTTAATTTCCCTACCTTGAGGGAGGATAACTTCTGCAAGATGCAGTATTTTGCCAAATGGTTGGTATATCGGACTCCCCAATTTTTGCATAAATTGAAGCAGAGCTGCCCAAATCAATGTTTCAGATGCAGAATGGTGGGTGGAGGAGGGTGGGCCCACCTAGTCTGTTTTTGCAATAAGCTGAGGGGCTTTTGAGAAGGTATTTATAGGTTTCTAGAAGTATTGCTGGGTATCCATTTACCGCAAAATCCAGTGCTGGCTTTGGTGGGTGTATGTCCAATGCCAGGTATACCAATGAGATCACAGAAACTCTTGTTTAATGCTATATTGGTGGCTAGGTCATTGATCCTCCAGAGATGGAGGTCTGACCTTATTCCTTGAAATGTCAATTGGTATGAGAAAATGAACAAGGTCCAGAGATGAGAGAAGCTGTTTGCACAGAGTTCTGGTAATATAAAGGCATTTGGCATTATTTGGAAAGCTATGATAAGGAAAGGAAGATCTGAGGGGGATTGGGGACAGCGCCTAGGGTAACTAGGCTGGTCAGATGATTATTTTTCTATGTTTCTCTTTCTGGTTTTTACACGCCTTAAATATATTTGAAAGGTTTGCAATGTATGAATTATATTATATTTATGATATAGAAGAAAGGCTGTATAAGTATATTATGACACAGCAATTTAAGTATATTGAAATATTTGCGATGTATGATTTATCTTCTATTTATTTATGATTTGTATGAATGATTGTATTTGGCTACTACGACAGTGTACCTCCAAATAAAAAAATAAAAAAATTATTTTAAATAAATGACAAAGGGAACAAACATGAACGTACAAGTGTGTGACAAAGGGGCAGGGAGTGTCTACTGATGGATTACACACACATGAATAGGAATCAAAATTCACATCCTTGGTATATGGAACGCTGGCATTCAGTAGCACCAGCCATGGGAGTCTGAACAAAACTTCAGGCCCGGCACTTATTCTTTTACAAATTAGGCACTGCCAATGCACTAATCCTGGCCATTGATTCCATCAAATTACATCTCATCCAAACCACCCACATTGAAATAAATAATCTCACTGGTACTTCCATGCTAGCAAATTTCTGTGCTAAGTCTATGTGAAGAGTGCTAATCAAATGCAGAAACAGTCTTTTCCCTTTAAACAAAAAAAGATGGCAGTGAAGCTAATATGGACACACTGCAGTGCTTTATGGAGATAAAGCTCCTTCCAGGCTTTACTCAATGCAGTAAATGAATACAGGATCTTTTAAGAATTGAATTGTCAAAGTTTCCGAATCAGAATGTGGTGGAATTTAAAATAGAATTTTTATTGTTGTTACTACACCAAAGATGCTCAAATGTTTCCAAAGAAAATTTCAAGCCAACTTGTGTTCTGGGACTGAGGGGTACAGTGTTGCTTCATCAGGGCTAATTTTATGTAAGCAACAGGACTTGCTTACATAAACAGGTTAACACCGATCTGTGGAATGAATCTGTAGTTGCAAAAGTTGAATGCTGTACAATGATTGTGCTTTTCCGGAATTAAGGTTCATGAGCAGAGTTTCTATGCAGCGTGATAGCCGGTTATATGTTCGCATGGACCTAAAAAACTGGCATTTTTGAAGTCCCTGCAAACTCTTTACTGGTTATCCTATCTATGGTCTTTCACCCTTTGCTTAACTTATGTTCACTGGAGGAATCCTGTTATGACTCCTTCTGTGTAGATGCATGAGGTTTAAAGAATGCCTCCTTTTATATGTTTTTTTTCAGCCATTGGATTAAGCAAGATGAGCAAATGGCCCAAGGTTCAAGTAAAACCCTGTTCCAATTGAAGTACAAATATAAACTTTTGTGAACCCTGGAACTGAGAACCACAAGATGAGACCCCACGAGGCTCACAGATATATATGTGTGTATATGCAAGTGTGTGTGCATGTGCATGTGTGAGTGTGTGCGCGTGTCTGTGTGTGTGTGTAATTGTTTTAGTGTTAAAAGCTATATTAAACTGCAAATTAAATATTTTATCACTGTAAAACTTAATAGTTAACTTACTAAAAAAGAAAAATACATTTCTAAATTTTTATTAGCAAAACAAATTTTAAACATATAACTTTTAAATAAATTTACTAAATATTAATTCAATTATAAAAAGCTAGCGAGACTGGGATGTTTTGAATTTGTTTTCTAAAAATAATATTTATAAAGTAAATTATTATATTTTAATTATTTTAAATATGTACTACCTATTTATTTGATGGGGTAATGTGCTGTAATGTTCTATTTTATGAGTTCTAGGCTAATAATTATATCAAATTAATTTATGCTTGTATTTTTAAGATTGATCTTTTGAAAATAATAAATTATATCTCCTCTCCATGATGGGGCTCTCAGCCTCAGCAAGATAAAGTGCACCAAAATGATTGAAATCCAATATGGGAAACAAGAGATAAGAATTCTTAAAGTTCCTACACAAAGAGCACCAAGAAAAAGTCAATTGTTAATCAGAAATCACTGTGTGCAGTTGACAAAAACCGATGTGTAATTTCAGGCAGACCGCGAGGGAGCCGAGGTCAGATACACCAAGCTGATTACTCCACTCAAAGTTTCTACTTCTGACTTAGTCTACTTATTGGTACTTGAAGTTCCCCAGTGGGAGAAGGTTAAAAGCTGGATCCAATGAGATCTGCTTGAAGGGAAAACCCAGTGGCCGAGGTTCCTCTCAAGCTATAGTTTTTTTTCAATTTTTCTACCCGCCATGGCCCCCTTCTCATCCAGATAGTTTTGCTCCTACATCTAGTAAAGAATTCTATCTTCGGCCTGCACACATTTTTGGAAGCTTGAAAACATCCAGCTGGCCAAGACTGGAAGCTGTATCTGATGAAGTCCTCTGAAAATTGGATAGCTTTGCTGCGAGGTCCTTCTGATGCTCTGAGGGTCTTGGAAGTCCAACTTTTTCCAAACGTTTGGTGCAGCTTCTTCTCTTGGTCACTTTTAAGCCTTCCAGGACCTCATTGACAACCCCTAGGAGCCAGAACTAACTCTAGCGGGGTCCAGTCCAGATCCAGTTGTAACTGGTCAGCTGGTTTCCCAAAAAAAGTGGACTCTTGCAGTTTTTGATGTCCCTGTAACCTCACAAGAGGTTAGCCATCTGGCCCTTGGTGTCCATCTCTTTGTTCTGGGTGCAAGCAGGAGCAGGGCCAGCCCTCTAGGCCTCCACACAGGACACCAACAGCAGGTCCAGTCTCTTCAGATTTTTTGCAGATCTAGATGCTTTTTTAGGATTTGGGGGTGAGGTATAGCGCTTGAGGAATTCACTTGCCTCTGGGTACGATGACTGATGTAGGCTCCTAAATCAATGGAGAAAACAGTTCACAAGGGCAAGCTTTGCCAATTTTGTAGCACATCCTTCCTGCAAACTCTCCCACAGTGCACCATTCTCAGGGAAGTTTGAGATAGCAGAAACTTTAGGCCTCTGGATAAGGTTGGTGCCCCCCAGGGGTATGTTTAGGGAAATGGGTAGTCCCCTCCTCCCCAATTACAGCATCCTGGTTCAGGGACCAGCTCCCCATCCAACTAAGATGGAGCCAGGCTGGATACAGTTGACCCAGGGATCAAAGGATCCCTCTTCCCTAGGTCTCACTTTACACTTTACTATGAATGGACAAGATTCTCCTGGTCCCTTTTAATGAAATTGCTTATCCCTGCACATTTGCCTGTCCAGGGAGAGGATGAGTCTCATACTTCACACCCAGCTCTTCCTCCCAAAAGGCTCTAACCATTATTTCTGCTCTTGGAGCAGTTTTCACACCTCATCAAAATGAAAGCATTGACAGGGAGGGCTAATGCTAACTAGCCCACTGGCGCTTCAAGCATCAAAGTCTAACTTTTTAAAACTTCACGCAAATTTATCAAAATACAACTTCACCTTTGAATTGAATTTTTAATAAATATTGAATGGATTCTGTCAATTATTCCAAACCAAACTTACCAAAATAGTAATGAAGTGTACTTTAGTTTTTTCTAATAGGAACAGCAATAGCTCTTTAGAGTGCAAATAGAATTGGGGTTAGGCACTGCAGAAACACGCCCACTTTACATTCGTACATCAGTGGGCTTCAAGGACGACTTAGCAATGACATATTGAATATTTAAAAATAGGGTTCCTTCCTGTCAAATTGGGTTACTGTGACAAATTCCCCTATATGTTTAAGAGCTGGAGCAGTCATGCTACGCATGGAAACCTGAAGCCAAGTTTTCTTTCTCAACCAAGTGGATGGCAGAGTATGTGCTGAAATACCAGTCTGCAAATGGGTGTGGTCAGGCAAAAAAAGGCATTTTCTAACCGTGTAAATGTTGAATATCTAGTGTAAGTTATATGTGATGATACTATCTCAACAACCGTTTGTTTACAAGTCTAACCCACAGAAAAACTTGTGATGTTATGTACTGATTTGCTCCACACAGATAGATCACAGTGTTTCTAGTAGAAATGCTTTATTGTCAAAATATATAGCGTAAAAACCCCGACGGTTAATGCTTTTGTCTCATCAGATGTTACATGATTATCCGCTGCTGAGGCAGGATAGGTGTAACCGGCTTCACTCTCCAGAAATATTAGGGCTCAGAGTCAACGCACTGTTAAGGATTTTTACAGGTAAGCTTTTCAGTAGACATCCTAGCTTAATAAGAAATTATATCTGAGGTTTGATAGGCAGTAAAGCAGCTATTGTCAGAGTTCTTGCTGCCCACTTTTATACAAGAGCAGGGAGCATTGCGACGTAGAGACTTTGTTATTGGCTAGTTAAAGAGCTTAAAAATCTACAACTCGAGATGTGTGACCCATTTACATATTGCTAAACTGTTGGCCTTTTCCTGAATCATCTCAAGGTTTGAGTACCACATACATCAATAGAGTCTTGATGTACGCCCCAACTTCTAAAATGTATTTCCAAGGGTTGCCTATGGGAACCTTTGGACCACCTCTTTTTCTGAATAGATGGTCTTCATCTTTATCGAACCAGTGACAGTAAACAATAACAAGTGCAAATTCTTGGCAAAATTCTGAGAATTGATTTAATAATTTCAACTTAATTTAGGACATAATTTGAGGTTTGGCAGACGGAGCAATGGCAGAAATACTGGCGGAGGGCCGCGGTCCGTGCTGGTAACTGCGGTGGGGCGGAGTTGGGGGGGGATTTCGAGGGATGATGCCGAGGGAAAATTAATTATTTATTTAATTTTCTCTCTGCATCGTCCCTCAAAACCCCCCACGCGGCCCCACCGCCCCACCACTGTTACCTGCACGGACAGTCCGCCACTCAGCCTGTACTCCTCCTGCCAAATTTAGATATGTTCACTGGTCCCACGGACATATCTATAATTGTCAGGAACCACCATGACAGGGGTTCCTGTCAATGTTGGAAAAGTGTGATGGAAGGCATCAGCCCATATTACATTCTAAAGAAAAACGTATCCACAGTTTAACATTTTTCTAAAGCAAACTCGCAATGCAGGAGTTTGTTTTAGAGAAATGTAAAACTAATGCCCCCCAGACCAGTGGAGTTTTCACTGATGGTGTGAAGGTCAATTATTAAATTTTTACTGTCCCTAAAACGAAGAGCAAAAAAAAGGCATCTGGCCACCTACTCTGGATTCGGTGGGCAGTCAGATGGCCTACCTCCGACAACTCATACCCCATCGGGTCGTCGGAGAAGTATGCAGGTGATGGAGCCTGAGTAGTCTCCATCATCTACATACTGTTGGTCTACCCAGCCCTAAGTCGGGCAGGTGGTCTGAGAGTTTATCGGAGAGAGTACTCTGTAACCGTTGTGACGGAGTACCCTTTTTGCCTAACTCTAAATCGGGCTCTTAATCCTTAGGTAGTTCAATGTGCCTCCCAAAAATCAGTTTTATGCCCAAGAAGTGGTGACTAATGTGTGGTAGAAATTTTTAAATAAATTAACACTTTGTAGTGCAGCAAGTTTAATTATCAATCAAAGAAAAAACAAGTTAGGTGAGCATTCTCACAATCGGAAACACAACTAAGTTCCACAGATAAAAACATGTGTATATGTCTGTCAATGTATTGCAGTTAGTTTATACAGCACTTTATACGCCTAATGAAGTGGCAATGGTCATTAGTGGATGGGTAACATGTTACACTATAAATAAATGCAGGGTTAGAAGAAGGTTGAATTGCAGTGTGGCCTAAGAGGGAAGCATTTTGATGTGTGTGATTGACCACAATTGTGTTCCTACCCTACCTAGTATCAGACGCAAGGCACAGAATGCATACTCTTTACATTATTTCAGTTTTGGGTCCTGTTGAGAGGGGTTTAGATTCTACATTCTGCCTGTGGCAAGTACTTTCATATCATATGTGAGGAGCAGAGGAATACATTGCTTGCGTTGCTGTGATCATGTAGCTGTACTTATGGCTGGTGTTGGGTGTAGTGCAACGCTAGAGAGACGCACATGGAGGTTTTCTTACAAGCCTTAAGCGTGAATATGTTCTGCTTCACAGAGGATTTAAGTGACATTCGGGTAACCCACAGATATGCACTAGTACAAGAAGCTAGTGTAAATGTTCCAGGAAGTCCATTGAGGAGCAGCAGATGAGTCCCCACAGGAATGCAATGATTGCAGGTAGCAATCAGAAATGCCCTGCAGAGTTCACCCGGAAGCGAGAAGAGCAACCAATGGGTTTGCATTGTATACAAGAAGCCAGGGTAATCATGGGCATCAACATGTAATGGAAACAAATGATGTTTGCACAGGCTAAACCTAAATGTGCACAGTTATTGATCTTTACGGCCCAGTAATGGGAACAGGCAGAGAAAAACATTATGTTTTAATACCTTGATTCTGATAATATTACATCTATTTCTCGTTCTATTATGTTATTAAAATTAGCAGCCTTGTCTTCATTTATCACCAGTTCCATTTATCTTGATTATTTTCATATTTGCCTACTGTCCTTGCTCAAGTTACAAAAACTGAGAATATAGTTAGAAAAAGGAAAAGGAAAAGAAAGACTAGACTGATGTGTAGAATTTGCTGAGGTTACATGATGAATTATTCATGCTGCTTAATCCTTGCTTTCTCCCAGGTAAAAAAAGAGAACATACCTTTTTGCTCACCACTTTATCCACCAGCTGTAACTGTTTCATAGAATAATACTTTTAAGAAGTTATCAATATCATCTGCGGGGATATGTAATTCTAAGTGAATACATTGATTTATTACATTAGTCATAATCAGGCATTTAGGACTTAGGGGCACATGCATCAAGGTAGGCTTTTGCGATTCCTTAATTGCGACTCGCCTACAGGCCCATAGGAATGAATGGGAATTGCATGCGCAATTTGCGAGTACCCAATAGGTACTCGCAAATTGCGCATGCAATTTCAAGGGTGCAAGGGTGTCAAAAGGACACCCTG
This sequence comes from Calotriton arnoldi, assembly GCA_963921515.1. Lineage (NCBI taxonomy): Eukaryota > Metazoa > Chordata > Amphibia > Caudata > Salamandridae > Calotriton > Calotriton arnoldi. The sequence continues at coordinate 4,868,648 of CAWUFW010000209.1, read as the reverse complement.
TTGCACCCCTGAAATTGTAATGTGGACACATGTTGCGCACACACATGCCCCAAGGGCATGTGTGTGTGTAACCAGGAACTTTGAAAAATGCACTTTAGTGCATTTTTCAAAGTTTTTGCAAATTACCATCAAGTTCAAATTGATGGTAATTTGCGACCCCTATTTGCGAAATCGCTATTTGCGATTTCATCATGCATTGCATTCAGGGAATCACAATTTGCGATTCCTTAAATGCAATCACAATTAAGTAATCGCTATTTTTGTGATTTCTCAAATTGCGATTTTTGCATTTGGGATGATGCATCCCAAATGCAAAAATACCGGTCGCAAAGGGGCAGATTCTGTGAATCTGCCCATTTGCGACCGGTTTTTCGCTTGATGCATGTGACCCTTAAAGTACTATTCAGTTTTGCGTTTGTGAGTTCATAGGGTTTTCCAATGCAAAAAGTGTACTAAACCCGTTTTACTTTACAAATTACAAAATGGATTTTGCGATCCATTCAAAAATCACAATTAGGAGGGGACTTGAAAGGGGCATCACCTCTCAATTGTGAATTTCCATAGTACATATCAGTGATTTGCAACCATTGATCACTTACCAACACCTCAGAGGAGGTGGTAATTGAATGGCAAAGTGACACCTTCCCTTTTGTAAACTGAGTTGGGCGACCTCGAGGGAAGCAGATAGTGTATAAACAAAATGACACGAATCCAGTAATGGGAACTGGAGATATAATTTTTCAAGTTTTAAGTAGAAATAGCGGCAAGACATTCAAAGTGCCAATGATAGTCAATGTTCATGGTATAACAGGAGCTAGGTGGAATTTGACACTGACCGTTTTGTAGCGCAGATCGGATACACTAACCAGGTTTGCCTCGGTCAAAGAATTTACTATTAGAAATTGGGTTTCTTGTTAGCAGACGGTATGCACCCTGTCCAAGCAAGAGCCACAATCCTAGTCAGGGTAAGTCAGATACACACCATAAATTAACCTGAGCTCAACCTCTGTTAGCTTGGCACGGAGTAGGAAGCCTGAACATACGAGGCAATATGTAAAGTATTTGTGCAAAACTTCAAACAGTAACGCAGTGAAAACACCACAAAAATATTCCACACCAGTCCAGTTTAGAAAAATAACTAATATTTTTATGAACAAAACAAGCCCAGAACAAAAAAAATATAATAAGTTTAACCGGAGTTATGAATTTTTAAAGATTAAATTAAATTTGTAGTGCTTAAAAGCTTAAAGCACCAACAGGGGCTATCTGGTCGTGTTAGGCTGGGGTAAATCCAAAAGTTCAAGCCAACCGGGATAGAGTGCAGGTCAGATACAAGGACTAGCTTGGGCCCATCGCAAAGTACCTTAGATGTGTTGTCGATGGAGTCAAGATGCGAGAAGCAACGAAGCAATGCATCGTCGTCGAACTGCTGGATTGAAGGCGATGCGTCAGCACCGAGTCACACAAAGTCGGAGATGCGTCGGAAACTGGAGACGATTTGCAACGCAGTTGGTGATGCATTGTCCGCGGTCTATGCAGCAGTGCGATGCCTCAACATCGAGGGAGATGTTCCGGTTCCGATCGATGCAACGTCGTTGATGCATGAATTCTGGCAGTTACTGCACTTTATACTCACTTCCAAGGGCCCAGGACTGGATTGACACCTCTATACAGGGCTAGACTTGCAGTAAGCAAAGTCCAGGTGCTGTTGCAGGTTGATGGAAAGTCTTTGATATCCCTGAGACTTAGAACAGGGGGTAAGCTGGCATGCCCTTGGAGTCACTCTGCATTCAAGTGAGATGGGTCCAGTCCTTCCTCAGCAGGGCAGAGGGTAGCAGGCAGAAGGGCAGCACAGAAGAAAAACCGTTCATCAAGAGCAGTAGTCCAGCAGATTGGCAGTCCTTGTAGCAGCACAGCAGTCCTTCCTCCTGGCAAAGTTCTCCACAGGTCCAGTAGTATACTGAAGTGGTAGGGTCAGAGACCCAGTACTTACACTCAGTTGTGCCTTTGAAGTGGGAATGATTTCAATGAGGGGTTTTGAAGTGCACGGAGGTCCTCCCTCCCAACTCTTGCTCCAGACTCACACCAGGGGGACATGCAGCCCTTTGGGGACAGGACATAACCTATTCAGGTGTAAGTGTCAGCTCCTACCTCCCATCCTGACAGAATGACCCATCAGGATGTGAATGGCCACTCAGTCACACCTGAGCTCCCTTTGTGTGGCTGTCTAGAGGGAATGCACAAAATCCAGATGTCACCCACCCCAGACATGTATTGGAGACAAGCTACAGGCACCTAGGTCTAAAGCAGAAAAATGCCATCTTTCTAAAAGTTGATTATTTGTTTTTGATGTATTCTATTTATACGTTGTTATTGTCAAATTGGTGTATGTTATATTTGTTTGATCACTGAGTGTTATCCCTTTTTCTACTTTTTTGGAAAATGTTGAAAACAAATACATACATTTTTTTTAAAAATAAGTTGAGTTAATAAATAACCGCAATCAAACATTACAAGGTTGTTGTTTGAACAAAAGCTGTAAAGGAATTTAGCTTTAAACTACAAAGGAGGCAGGTATCCCCCTTGTTGATTGATCTTTCTAAAAGTGGCATTTTTAAAAGGGTAATGATAAATTCAACTTTACCAGTAATTAGGATGTATCATAATAATTCCAATGATATGAAACATGATAGAGCTTTTCCTTCTCAATCAGGAATTACAGCTTGCAAGTGTTATAAGCAATTCCCAATGTTAGTCTATTTGCTATAAGTCAGCAAAATTGGAGGCAAGCAGGCATAATGTTTGGGGGAAGACCACCCTAAGGCTGATAGGTCTAAAATGCACCTTCTAACTTTAGTCCTTTAACTCCCAACCTGCCACAGGTGTACACTTCTAAAGCACCCCAGGACCTCAGAGGAATCACTTAGGAACTCACAGGGTGGCAGGCAGAGGCCAACAGGGAGTCCAGTCCAGTTCAAGTAATCACTGAAAAAGGCCTCTTATAGTTTGCTATGTCCATGTAGCTTTAACAGGAGGTCAGCCTTATGACCTTTGAAGTCCACGTCTTTGTCCTGGGTACAAGAGAGGGAGCAGGTCCAGTCATCCAGGGCTCTTCTCTGGTTACAGACAACAGGTTTAGTCTGCTTTTGACCTTCCGCAGGTTCAGGGGTGTTCTGATGAGAGTTCTGGAAATTACACTTTTCTGCCCAGTGCCAGTCTGTTAGTGAGAGGCAATCCTTTTTCCCTCCTCTAAACCAGTTCTAGGCAGCTTCCAGCCTCCCAGTCAGTTTGGAGTCAGCCTGACTAGAAAGACAAAAGGGAGGCAGGCCTAGGTATGAGGTTCATCTTCCAGTGACACAGGGGGCATCATTTGAAGCACAGGAAGGTGCTCGACATAGTCCCAGACCATCCTGTCAAGGAGGGAAACTCCCTGCCCACACCCAGGGCCTTTGATCCATTGTCTGGGAAACATACACATCTTACCACACATCTCATCAAGGGGAGCCAACAGTAGTCATGTGACAGTTGGACAATAGCAGAAAGGCCTTTTGGTTTTAAGCAGGAACTAATCAACTTTCTAAAGGTGTCTTTTCCAAAATATTAAGGCCAAATCCACACTTAGCGTTAAATTTAATTTTAAATTACTATTAAAATGAGTCCTTGGATTGTTATTATAGCTGGTCACAAACTGTATTTAGCACATATTAAGAGAAAATAGAGAAAATGAGTGTTAGTTATTAAAAAAGCCAGCCTTCCCAGAGTGAAAAAAAACTTTGGATTTTTTCCACTGACAGGACATACAAAATATTAAATATACATGTCCTACTTTTAAAACCCCATGCTCTGCTCCAGCCCCCATTTCCTGCCTCCTATTAAAGTTTTACTGCAGGTAGTGTGTCTATCAGGCGTCAATCTGACCCTCACTCTGAGGGTCAGGCAAAGTCATGGCGTTTCTCATAGACACATGCGCTAGTGCGCATGTGCCCTCACCGCAGCTTTTTCTGGTCTTGTCTAAAGTCAGCCCAGAGCCTTTGGGTCCTGTGACACTATAGCGCCACACCCACCTGTGATGCACAGCACCGTCACTGATTGAACACATCATAGGTGCTTTAGGCTTAAGCCTTGTTCTTCTTGAGGCTGTGTGTCAATCAGCGAGGGTGCACCTTTCCCAACTTGTCACAGGGTGGTGTGCTATCATCAGCCGTAGCTGAACACACTTCACTCTGTGATAAGCTGGGAAACAAGTGGGGCTCACACGAGTTCTGTAGCACCTTGAGAGCCTCTGACTCCTACTCGAGCACTGAGTGCAGCCACTCCTTGCCACCAGGGTAGTTCCGTGAAAATCGCCAACTGTTATTTCCATTGCTTAGGAGGTTAATAGATTTCTCCCCCTCTGTTGTTGCCATTATATGTAAAGATTCAATTATGGCTGCACAGGTTTGATTTTTCTGAAAACAAGTTCTCCAGTTCCCCATTTTCGGCCGCCGGTTAACATCCTTTGAGAGCACAAACATTCCATTAAAAGAGAGGGGGCAAGTCCATCTTCCTCAAAGCTGGACATCTTCATTAATTTTAATTAAATTAAAGCGTAATCCGAGCCGAGGAAATATTGCAAAATGACTCCGGTACTTGTCACCAGTGTGCCAACCCTTGAGCCCTTGAGGCGTGGGAGGCAAAGCTCCCAATTGACATTGATAACGTTCTGCACAGCAGGTGATTAGCTAAATAATGCCACTCATTAGCAAATCAATGTCTCCTGAGGCGGGTGTCCCCACAGAGTGTCCGGAAGTGCAGTGCTCCAATGCTGTACGTATATTCTCTGTCTGGATCTGATAAGCAGGCAAGTTGGAGGGGTTGCGGGTGTATGCCCTGTTCAAAGTCTTAAAGTGGGGAAGCCCCAATCTCTGAACTTACCCCAAGCAGCTTTCCTAACACATTGGCCTAAAACACTAGTCAGTAGAGAGAAATCAAGTTACAAGGAGAAAGAGCATGCTGGCATTTAATATTTCAATGTATAAAGCACAGCAGTGAAATGCACAACACCTAATATATGGTGTTCTCGAGGTTTGCGTAGTCACCGTAACGCACATTCTCTAGTCCTCTTCTTAGATTTTTCAAATGTGTGTTTTTATTTATTTATTTATTTATTTAAGGGTTTTGTAGAGCGCCTGAATCACTCCCGAAGGAGTATCTCTGCGCTGAGCGAACTTGCAGGTGGATAAGGACAGATTAAAACAGGGAGGCTTTAAGCAGTTTCCTGAAGCGTAGATAGTCCGGGCATTGTCGGAGCTGTAGGGGTTTTTGTTTGTGTGTGTGTGTGTGTGTGTGCGTGCGTGCGTGTGTATGTGTGTGTGTGTGTGTGTGTGTGTGTATGTGTCCATGCATGTAAGTGTGTGTGCAGCCTTTTATGATTAAAGGTTGCAACCAGATAAAATGAGTTGATTTGTCTAGCTGTACTATTTTTGTTTTCCTTTTCATTATTCACAAATGTGAGAGGCATAATGTCTTGGCATATGTCTTTCTTCAGCTCTCACTTTATGAGCGTGGTTTTGCGCAGAGCAGAAAATCTTCATTTGCACTCGTCCGATGAAAAAGACTTCAAAATATTTTCTTTACATAGAAAACCTTGTTTTCACGTGAAGAATGATTTTCATGTACACAAGTGAGGTTTTTGGGACACTTCCTCACCATCAGGAGATCATTTATATTTAGAATCGCAATGGGTGTGAAAAAATCAACATTTTAGCACACTATTTTACAAAAAATTAAAAGTTGGAGGAACCACCATACCCACCTTGCAACAGACATGCTCCATCTCCGCGCTTGAATGAGCAGGCAAACTCATGGTTGCCTTTACACCCCACCACTTTTAAAGTTCGACAGCCTCCCCTGCCAGGCACCTTGCCCTATGGGAATTTCTGACCTACCTTAGGGGTGACTTATAAGTATGAAAATGTAAAATGGAGGACTGCCATGGGGCTTATTTTAGAAACCAAAGAGAGCCCGTCCGTACGATTGGACTATCGTTCCACTTTTTATGTTCAGTAGAAAACAGACAGTTTTCTTAAAATAACCCTCACCCACCAGGTTTTCCCCTTGGTGGCATGCTTCATCATTGGGTTCTTCCCGTACCACTGTGGAACGGGCGTGCTACGACCAACGGATACGTGGGAGCACTTTGAACCTTTGCTATGAAGTAATGAGACATATAAGAGTGGGAGGGCTTTATCAAGTGCAAAAGTTAAAAATACCTGGCTTAGTGGAAAAAAACAATTTATTCTTACCTCTAGCTGGTATGATTAAAAACTGGGGAAAGAAATTGAAAAACATGTGGTTATGTGCATGGATTTAATCGTTCTACATGTTTCAAGCCCTACCCCAAGGCTTTTCTTCAGGACCAAGGGATGATGCCTGATATCAATCCTATCGTGAATACACTTTAATTAAAGTATACGATGGTTTTTATCAATGAACAAAAACATACAATACCCCATTGGTAAATTTGCCTGCGGGCAGGCTATCTCCACAGGCAAGGAAGTAGCTTTGAAGAAAGTTTGACTATAAGCGTCCCTCTTCCCCGCCTGAGCTCATGAGGCCAATGGTTAGCTAACAACATATCTAAAAGAAACTTTGCCAATTGGGTATTGTATGAGCAGAAAATCAACCAGTTTGTGAGTAGAGGTTAGAGATAAGGTGGAGCTACACCTAACACTATTTTTCTCCTCTTCCCCTCAAATTTTACGCTTCAAATTTATTTTTCACCATACAAATTGGTTGAAAACAATACATTGGGATGGTTTGTGACTTACTACTAAGTTATGACGTTGTGGCTACTGCAGAAATTCTGAGATGCTTCCAGGTTTCCCCACATGTATTGTCCATTTGAAGGCTTAAATATCTGCATGTCACCATTCTATGAATAATGCTGTGCTTGCTGTGATGACAGAAGACGCTGTTTGTACCCCTAAGTAGAGCTTAGAGATGCAAAAAGTGCCATGAACAAGACTTGTAGGTGTATAATACAGGAGTTCTAATGATGCAGTTCCTGATTTGTTGGGTAAGTCAATTTAATTTGTAAGCATATATTTTGATTTAAGCAAGTGGATTGTCTCTTATTGCACTGTTAATCTAAAGAAGTCCCATAAATTAGAGTTGTGGACTTCGCTCCTTTTTGCCATTAAACCATTCCTTACTTAGGAGCGCAGACAAAGGACTGAATCATGATGATGATGATTTCAGGTAAGTGTATCAGGTTCTGGTCTTACCCAGGTACAGCGGGATCTCTGTCTTCGTGGGTGTAGCCAAAATATCCATTGTCCCTTTGAAGTTAATTTAGCATGGAGCCACAGCGTAGTGTTCTGGGCCTGTGCATTTGACCAGGCATCATCTATCTTTTGAGCACTTCAGTGACTTCCTTATGATTTGAGGATCCGGTTCAAATCGGGGCCTAGATTTATGAAGCCTTTGCGTTGTCCTTGCATCATGCAAGGTGACGCAATGACAAGGCGAAGGCTTCAGTAACATTTACAAAGCCACACAATGCCTGATTTGGGTGGCCTTGTGTGGCTTTGTAAAGAAATGTACTGCAACACATCTCAACTTGGGAGGCATTCCATGGGTGGAGCATAGGTGTTCTCATGCATCTACCCATGGATTTTGTTGCATTCCCAGATTTACTAAAGCTAGTAAACCTGGAAATGCGTCAAAATGCTACGCCCTCCCAAGTGAGGCATAAGAAGGAAAAATATCTTTATTTCTCCTTGTTATTACCTCCTTCCAAGTGTGCTGAATTCTGCAGCATACGTAGAAAGAGGAAAATGCCTCCAAGAATTGTTTGTGTGCCAAAAGGTGTCCTTTATTGCACAAAAACAATCCTGCCAATAACGCAGGCACCCTTGCACTGTTGTGCAAGGGTGTCTGCATTGGTGCTAGGCTGCACACAGTGCACCAGCACAAGGAGAGCAGAAATGCTCCATATGTTTGTAAATATGGAGCATTTCTGCTTTCTCTGTTTCACGCAATGCAGCACAGCAACTGTCCTTGCTGCTCTACGTTGTGTGAAACCTTAGTAAACCTGCCCGAGGGCCCAGATTCTGAAAGGTGTCACGCTGAGCAGCACCCAAAGAGGCTGCGCTGCATTCAGTGGCAGGAGGAGAGCAGGAGAGTGCCATATTCACAGAGATACGGCACTCTCGTTCCCTCTTTCTAGTGCCGGCACTGATTTCAGCTGCAATGCGCCAGGCGCACACGTTAGCGGCATTGCGCTAGGGTGCATGCCTGAGTCTAGAATAGGTTTTGTACAGGAAGTGTACCCTTCCTGTACAAAATACTGAGCCTAGACAATTTTAAAACCTTTTCCTATGCTGTATGTGTACTGCAAAGTGCAGCACGCATGCAAAGTAGAAAAAGAAAGGGGAAATGAAAACATTTCTCCTTTTAACGCCTGCTTTCCAGGGGCGTTAATTTTTGGTGCTGAACACTGTCTACTAATGTTAGTAGATAGGGTTTTGCGTCAAAAAGCATGGGTGGTTGCATGGGAACGTCTATGTACCACCCATGTAATGCCCCCTTAACGCAAAGTGATGCAAAGCAGCGTTTTGCTCTGCTTTGTGTTACTTTTCCATACAAACCAATGCTAATACCAATTAGCGTTGATTAGTTAATCCCAAATAGGTTTAGTGTCAGGTTAGCATCACAAAAGTAATGCCAAACCCACACTAAAACTTTGTGAATCCAGGCCGAAATGTCTAGCCTGCAACGGTACCTCCTGCACAGACGTCATTACGTGGACATTAAGTTTCGGATTTTAGGGGGTGCCTTCTTCGTCCTGCATCTGCCATTACATACTTGGATTAGATGCTCCAATATTTCACTACCAGAAACCAGAACTATGACTGCTTTCTGGCATTCATTCTAGCATTCGTTCCCATTGGCTCTGCAGGCGATCTCTCAGTACCCCCAGGTAGGAGGAAACTGCAATCCTTTTCATTTCCCACCAGAATGTGACTTGCGTGGAGCAGCGGGAGGGGAGGTTCTTTAATAGCTCTAATTGCTTTGCCCAGTTATGTTTAATAATGTTTTTATGTGCGTTTTTGTAAGGCACTCTGGTGCATTTGACTGTGCTTAAGCTAAATAAATGTACATAAAAATTAAACAAATGACAGTAATAAATATACCAACTACAATAACATTCATGGTATTACTAAATATTAATTATGACAACAGTAATGAAAATAATAATAATGAGCATAATAACAGTAAAGATAGCCAGTAGCACAGTGCACAACAAAAACTGGATTGCGCTTGAGAATGAGAAAGAAACTGTCAATGCCCTGTTAACGTTTTGGGCAGTCATCTCTTTTCGATGGGCTATGCAGGCCCCTGAATAAATTGGAAATTGCCTCTACATGGCACCTTATCCACTTCTTACTAGATGAATACAATTTAGATATACACGATGACAGAAACTAGCCAAGTTCAAAAGAGAAATTGTGAAGAGAAGATGTGCACATTGTTCTCTGCCAAATTTCTGATTTCCACAGAAGATAATCGATGTTGCTCAATGAAAAATATTTAGAAACTATGAGTTACAACGTTTGTATGGATGCAGTTTAGAAAAAATTTACAATTTATAAATATTACCATCTCGAACGCGCATAATTTATGCAAGCGCACAGAATTCACAAAAGTACTGATGTGATGTTTTGTTGTAACACTGTGTGTGCATACTCTTCGTATTGTTTGCAATGTCCATGCAGATCTTTTTCAATACAAATATTTGTGCTAAAAGTGCCCCTTTGCTGCACTCGCCTTCTGATATATACTCACATTGATGCACTTTCCTACGCATTCAGCACCACTTACGCCTCAGCCCATTAGGAGATGGAGTAATGTGGAAATAAGTGTGGAAATGCATTGGAAAATGTTTGTGAACGCCCACTAAAATACGGCTGTGTGTACGTTAACCTCACGTACATTGAATTGCTGTGGTCACCCCTTGTTTCCCATGGGGATAGCCACGTGTCTAAATAAAATTGAAAACTATGAGGCTTATTTACAAGAAATTGGCGTAGGGCAGCACCGCAAGGTTTCTTGTTGCGCTGCGCTGCCCTGTGCCAGTTCGAAAGGGCAGGAATGCACCATATTTACAAGATACGGTGCATTCCTGTCCTTTCATTTAGCATCCGTGAACATTTTGCAGTTGTGCGCCGCAGGCACCCTTGCACCATGGTGCAAGGGTGTCTGCGTTGTTGGCAGGATTGTTTTTGTGCAGGAAGGGATACCTTCCTGCACAAAAACAATCCTAAGAGGCGTTTTCTTCTTTCTTTGTGTGCTGCAGTATGCAGCACACATAGAAAAAGGAAAAAACGAGGAGAAATGAAAACATTTCTACTTGTTACACCTGCTCTGGGGAGGCGCACAGTTTTGACACATTCCCAGATTTATGCCATGTTGCAAATCTGGGAATGTATCAAAATCCATGGGCTTTGCGTGGGAACACCCATCGCAGTGCCCATGGAATGCCTCTTTGACTCAGAGTAAGGCACGGCAGCCAATTGCGCTGCTTTGTCTTACTCCATATCTACGAGTCCATGAAAAGCCACGCAGAGTAGCTTAGCATGACCTCGTAGATATGGGTATGCACACTGCCCTTCTGGAACATCACAAAAGTGACGCTCCAGTGGCACAAATGTGCCGGAAGGGTCTTGTAAATAAGCCCCTATATGTGCATAGTGTTCATGTTTTGAGAAACAGCCTGTTTCATGTCGCATTCATGACATATGTTTGCTTCAATAATGAAAGATCAAACACAAAAGGTTATGAAAGGAATGCTTGCAATTTGTTTAACCAGTGGTAATTACTCTGGGTAGCATTCCAACCCATCGTTCTTTTGCCCACCATTCCACCTCAGTTTGGACCCAGCCATAAGCGCATCAGGCTTGACCCTGCTCCAATAGGAACAGAGGAGCCCAAACTGCCAGGCCAAGTCCTCCCTGAACAGGAACACAAGCAATCCAAGATCAGTATCGCTCTGACAGGTGTGAGCACGGGTCCAAACGTCAGTGCCGTGTTCACTGTGCCACTGGAACCAAGCTGGAATAAAGCTATTCCCATGTGATGAGCCCTAATCAAGGTGAAACCGATCTTGGGTTCCACTGAGAACTTTGTGATACCGCAAAACTTGTGTTGGCATCTTCCGTTTGGCTTTGTCGCTTATCAGCAAGACTAAGAGTGCTGACACATTCTATGGGTTAGACAATTGATTTTAATCGATTGTATCAAATAGGGTCTTTCCCCTTGTTTTGTAATTTTTGTTTTTCTACTGTTTATTGTCAGATATGTTTGGAAAATAATTTTTCCTTGAAGATTTCTTTAATTAATTGTTGTGCGGATTTCTAGATATTATGTTCAAATAAAAGGAATCAACAATGTTTTATGAATAAGTTCATTCAGTGTAAGTCAATAAGTTCTTTGAGTCACACCCACCCCCCAAAAAAATCACAACTCTCCTTGGGAGTTGTACAATAGAATCCAATATGAATACATACCTTTACATTGCATGCCTTACATCGCATGCCTTTACAACGCCGTTGTTACAAAGACCGCGTTGTTACAACGCGAACTATTACATCACAAGTCGTTTCAACGACTTGCTGTAGGGGGCGCGCTGGACTTAGGAATAGTATAATTTACTATTCCTACTCCAGTTTGTGCAACAGCAGGGAAGGTGTTGGATTGTTAATCCAACACCAGTGCGCCCTCTACAGCAACTTGTTGAAACGACTTGCGATGTAATGGTTCGCGTTGTAACAACGCGGTCGTTGTAACGACCGCGTTGTAAAGGCATGCAATGTAAGGCATGTGATGTTATGGCTGTTTCCCATCCAATATAATTATGCAGAGGTGGGTTTAGCCTCTGCTGAGTGCGTTTTGAGTGACTGCAGGGCCATGGGTAATATTTGGTACCACTCTGTGGGAATCATGCTCATCCAGTGCTCCCCACGCCTCACCACATTAAGTGCCCCTAATAATCTCTCCACCCATTTAAAAACACTTGTCTGTAGCCATAGCTCCTCCAGGAACAGCGTCAGTCCAGAACACATTGCTCGCTTTCTCCATGTGGTGGTGACAAAGCATGGATTGATAGTCTTGTCCCCAGACTGCCGCTCGATGGTATTGCTGCATCCTTTCCTCTTCCATCCTCCTCCGCAGTGGTCTAGGTCGTGAGCTCCACTTCCTGGCACAAACCTTGTCTTGCTCCCATCTCAGGACTCCTCCCTCTTTCAACTATACTTGTTCCACCAAGTACTTCCTGTTTTCAGTCCTGCACTCTTTCCCCATGGGGCCTCCCTGTCACCAGCTTGTCTGCATCGTCCCTTCCATACCATCTTCACCACTCTGCTGGGTTCTTTGGCCCCTTCTCTGGTACTCATGACCCAGTTATGCCATCAGTTCCTGGTTCACCCTACTCTGTGGCCGTGAGTCCTTTTTCTATATCACCAGTCTTTATCCTTGTTGTGCTACAGATGCCCTCCCTGACCTGCAGGCAATTAGCAATAACTTGCAGTCAAGCCACAATTAGAAAATTTCTATGGAAATACTCTGCACAACTTTAACTAATATTGCATGCCACATCCCGCTGCACATTTCACAGGATTGAACATGCTGCCATCACCATGAATCAATATACACCTGGCACATACCTCTCTTAGCCATCAAACATGAAAAGAGTTGATAAAACATTCAATAGATTCTTCAGCAACAAGCTGCTCCCCATAAAAGCCTATTAGTGCTGGTGGTCTCCCAAGCCAATCTTGATCACACCTTACAGACTTCCCTTGGCCTCTAGGCAGTGCAGGTACACCAGCTTACCATCTGGAGTAGGAAAGGTAAACAGATGTCCAGTAAACCTCTCCCAACTTATCTCCGAGGGATCCACCCTAGGAACTGGTGAGCCTGTCAGAGGCAGCAGATATATTTTCCGTAATAATTTCCCTAAAAGAAAACACACACACACACACACACACACACACACAAGACATCGGGACCAGTGTTGATACAGGCTCCTATTAGAGGCCACATTAGTACAGAACATATGTAAAAGAAAGGTAGCACATATCACATACATAGTGGTAATAGAGAATATAAAGAATGTAAACATTTCAAAAGAAATAATGCATTTTTGGTCATTTTCTTTCCTACTGAGTCTTCTCTACTAAGAATTACCAGCTAGAAGGTCTGCCACCTTGAAAGGTGGGTCACAGCAATTGCGCACTTGCTTGGCAAGGGCATGCCATCCTCAGTTCACGGTCTAATCGCTGGCAGTCTGGCTGGGTTACTGTCTGGAGTGTCATTGGAGCCCTTGCTCCCTGGATGAAAGAATGTTCCATTTGGTTTCAGACATATCATGGCATTCTCCTTGTAGGGTTTCGCCAGGAGAATCGTGACAAGGTGTCCGCATAATTACTGATGTTCCATGTGAAAAATCGCATGGGAATTTGCATACTATGAATGTATACATATAAAGATACACTAGTCTTAAACAATGCACTACACCACATCAGATATATGGATATATGAATAAAAAAAGTTTCAAAATACATAAAAACATAAGCAACATACTAATTTACAGATTTATGCTTAGTGCAATGAAAGCTCTGGGAAGTTGGGGGCCAGAGTCCACAGGTGAAGTGGCCACCAGTACACAACACATGTGCATTTAGCAGTAAGCTCATCAGACTCAAGTAATGGTGCTGAGACTCACTTCCTGGTGTACTCTATAAATGCCAGCCTTGCCCGTCAGGAAGCAGAGGCGTAGCAGGGATGCAAAAGGACTCATGCATGTATGGAACATTCCCCCGCCACCGCTTGTATAGTAAAATACAGCAGAAATCAGAGTTCAATGGGCCTCTCAGGCCGCTGGACCTCAGTGCCACTGCACCTGCTGCACCATCAGTGGATACACCCTTGCACGGAAGCCTGTTACTGTGTCTCTTCTGTCTTCAGACACCTCACAGGCCCATCCATATGTTTGTACCATTCCTCTACTGTCCATGTACGCACAGCTCCAGAAGTGTGAAGTGGCAGTATACCTGCTGCCATTCCAGTGGCATCCATTTTAAAGCACTGCCGAGGCCTGCGTCAGACCATCAAATGGTCGCTCTCACAAAGATCACAGCTGTACCTACAACTCTGCCATAACAATAGCACTCATAGAAGACCTGTAACGCAGATGTAGAAAGCCAAGCACTGTTTCACTTTAGCTCCGTGGTTCAGGAAGTGTTACACTGTATAGCAATCCTTACATGGCAATGCAGAACGAGATTCTTGGGATTCTTGGGAACCCAATGACTCCCGGAGTGTAAAACAATAGCACGTAGCAGTTTTATATATCATCAACATTACCCAAAGGTACAGGAGAGCTCAGCAGCGGCCGCTGCAGGTAAGAGCGGTGGGGCAGAGGGGCCGGCTGGGGGGGGTTTCGAGAGACGACCACAAGGGAAAATTAAATAAATAATTAATTTTCCCTCGTGGTCGTCTCCCGAATCCACACCCCCAGCCGGCTCCACCGCCCCACCGCTCTTACCTGCAGCGGCTGCAGCTGGGAGAGCTTTATATTACCACCAGTTACTGCACAATATATTGCCTTTTTCAAACAACAAGTCATAACACTTTTATGGAGCTTCTTTAACTTATGTTGTACAACTGCTCACTGTAGGACTTGGCTTTTTTGGCTAAAGTTCCCTAAATGTTTTGCTTTCCCCTAGACCGTTTTCCTGACATAGAGTTGCCAATTTAGATGCTTTGGGTACTTTGCCACTGCTGATCAGTGTCAAAGTACAAGTGTTCCCTGTGTAAAGTGTAATGGTAATTGGTTGGCCATGATTGGTGTGTTGCCTTACTAGTAAAGTCCCTAGTGATGTGCACTGTGTGTGCCAGGGCTAGTAATGCAAAGGTGCGCGGAGAAGGGAACTCAGGCCTGCAGTGTAGGGCCTGCACGCAGTTTGCTAAGTTAGCATGTTGTCCTGACAAGTGTAACCACTTGTCAGGCCTTACTTTCCTTTTGCGTACACAGTGGGCACCCCTGTGGTAGGTCCCGGGTAGCCCCTGGGCAGGGTGCAGTGTAAGTAAAAGGCAGGACATATACTGAGGTGTGTGTTATGTCCTGACAGTGGAAAACGCTCCATTTCGTTTTTCACTGGTGAAAGGCCATTCTGCCCATAGGACAGAATGGGGGAGGCTGGGTGTTGTGTTTGTTAGCCTAGTTTCCCACCAGTTTAAAATGGAGAGGTGAAGTTTAGTATGTATGAACTCACAGCGTCATAACACATCTTTCTATGAAAGTGGTTTTGTCACTGTGTGTTCAGAAGCCACACTTTTAGAAAGTGGCTGAGTTTTGTGCTTTAAGCATTTCTGTGTGTCTCTGCTGAATGTGGATTGACTGTCTGGATCTGAGAGGGGAGAGGAGCCGGGGGAGATCTTGACCCAGGGAGGGGTTGAGATGGCACCAGGCTGACCTGCAGCTGGAGAGCAGGCGAGGAAAAGCACCGGGAGGTGAAGAGGCCTGGGTTGCGGCTATAAAACAATTGACACATCTCCTGCTGAGTGATTAAGGATCCAGATTCCCAGTATCAAAGGGAGAAAGGTGACACTGGGAGGGAGACACCCAGAACTGATTTAGGCAGGAGTCAGGGACCCCTGAGCACAAACGAACTTCAAAGACGTTTAGGGGTATAACTAGGAGAGCTGAGACCCCCTGAACGGGGGGGAATGGAATAGAAATGGAATGAGACTGAAAAGGCTTGGACCCATTTCGTGGTCAAGAGGAACCTCTGCTAAGGAAGGAATAACTGAAGAGACTGCTGGGGAAGGACCAACCCTTGCTTCGTGATCTGGGGCTGGTCTGCAGTTTGCTGTTCTAACCAAGGAAAAGGCTGTTGGGACTGTGCTGTGTGCGCTAGGTCCCCCTGCTTGAAGAAGACTGTGCTTTGTGCTGTGTCTTGTTACCCCCCAAGGGCCCGAGGTGAGGTGGCTCCCTGTTTGGAAACACGGGAACATAAAAGTTTCCGGAGAATTTTCAAGCGACGCGGTGGGCGCGTGTTGTGGCAGCTTGAGACCCTCGGAAGGTGTGCCCTGTGATCATGGACACATGGAGGAGGAGTGAGACTCGGACGCGCTGGGTGCGTGTCATGGTGCACAGGAGACGCGGGTGTAGAGCGCCTGGTCAACGTGTGCACCGAAGGCGAAGTGCATCTCGGACGCGCAGGGTGCGTGTCGTGGTGCACAGGAGGCGTTGGTGAGGAGCGCCTGGTCACCGTGTGCATCGGAAGTGGAGTGAGTCTCGGACGCGCAGGGTGCGTGTCGTGGTGCACCGAAGGAGCTGTTGAAGAGTGCCGGGTCGTCCAGTGCACCGGAGAAGAAGTGAGGCTCGGACACGGTGAGCATGTCGGGGTGTGGCCGAAGGCGTTGGTGAAGAGCGCCTGGATATCGGGGCACCGGAGTTGGAGTAAGTCTCAGTGAAGCAGTGTGCGTGCTTTGGTGCAACCTGGGACTGTGGAGGTGATCAGCTGATCATCGTGTGCACCGGAAGAAAGTGAGTCTCTGCAAATGTTGTGTGCGGGTCTTGGTGCCAACTGAGACCGCAGGAAGGAGTGCCTGGTGAGCATGCACTCGGAGTCGACGTGAAGTCCCATCAGCGTTGTGTGTGTGGCTTCGTGCCAGAGGAGACCCGGAGGGTGCTCTGGTGAAGTGCACCCGGATTAACGTAATCTCAGGGTGCGTGGGGTACGTGTGCCCTGCGGCTGCCTGAGACCTCCCTAACAGTCGCGGCCTGGACCGGCAGCCCAGAGGAGCTGAGCTGCCAGGCCGAGCCGCTGCGGCCCATTGAGAAAGTTCTAAACGGAAGGCCCAGTTCGCTGAAGGAGGAGAGGAGAGTGGGGTCGCACCCCCAGGTAACGTGGATCACTGCCTGGGCGGGGCGCGGGCTCGGAGGGACACTCTCTCAGCCTCTCAGACCTTCTGGCGGCGTGAGCCTTTGCTTCGGCCCAGAGTGGGGCCCGTACTGCGTTCAGGAGCGGCAGTACTGGGGCCAGAGTGGGAAGCTGTATTTTGTGTCATCGTTGATACGTGTGGGGGAGCAACTGTTATCGAAGAGGCTGACTGTCGTAATACACATTGCCAATATTGCTGCTAACGAACTGCCGGACTGTCTTAGGACGCCTAACACTATTTCTGCATAACGAAGTACACGATTGTAGCGCTACGCATTGCATTATTTCTCCCTTGCAAAGTACAGGATTGTAGCGGCCCGCATTGCATTATTTCTTCATTGCAAAGTACATGATTGTAGCTACGTATTGCATTATTCCTTCATTGCAAAGTACATGATTGTAGCGGTGCGCATTGCATTATTTCTTCCTTGCAAAGTACGTGATTGGGGTGTGACGCATTGCATTATTCCTTCATTGCGCAATACATGATTGTAGCGGTACGCATTGCATTATTTCTCCCATTGCAGGTACCGGGGTGTATCGTTACGCATTGTATTATTTCTCCTGTGCCCAGCACAGGATTGTATCGTTACGCAACGCACTATTATTTGTCCATTGCAATGTGTGTGATTCTAGCATTACGACCAGCATAGCATTTTGAAAGCGGTGGTTGGGATTTGAACCTACCAACCAGCCAGAATGAATATTACCCTTTATTATATGTTGGCTTATGTATTGTGTGGTCTGATCGTATATCTTTTTACATAAAGTTTATACTCGTTTTTATCAAACTTGTGTGGAGTCCATTTGTGGTGTCACCAGTGGGTTGCTGTGAGCGTGGTTGCACATACTGTACACTCGTGCCTTGGAGATAGGCCTGGCTGCTCGTGCCAAGCTACTAAGGGGGTGAGCAGGGCTATCTCAAACGGTGTCCTTACTTGGCCTAATGTTGAGTGGGGAGTCCCGGGTCTCGCATTTGTGACAGTGGCGCAGGACGGGGACTCCGGTTTCCAACATTTGGCGGCAGAGCGGTAGGATAAGATCCTAACGTAATTGAAATGCGTGTGTGCAAAACCACTCACAGTAATTGGTGTACATCACAAATTGATCGCAGACCACGACGCAACAACATATTGTTTTGAATTGTGGGTTCTATTGTTGAGTAACCTTTAA
Organism: Calotriton arnoldi; assembly: GCA_963921515.1. NCBI lineage: Eukaryota > Metazoa > Chordata > Amphibia > Caudata > Salamandridae > Calotriton > Calotriton arnoldi. Next base: position 4,850,484 of record CAWUFW010000209.1, on the reverse strand, counting down.
CCCACACATCATGTCTCAGGAGGGGAGCCAGATAGCCGGTGAGGCTGCAGCTGCAGAATTAAAGTTTAACATTGAGGTATTGTCTACCTACAAGGTTGATCAGTTGAGGAAATTCGGCAGAGCTTTGGGATGTGTCATGAAGGGTAGCGCCAAGAAGGAGGAGCTGCAAGTGGCCTTGAGGGCCTGGTGGGAAGCCAAAGAGGCTCAGGAGTCGGGTGATGTTGAGGTGGTTGAGGATGACCCAGGGAATGGATTTGGTCCACAGGATTTGCCAGTGGAGGGACCAGCCGGAGGGGCTGGTAGTAGCCATTCAGGGAGGAGTTTTTCACCAGAGGAGTTGGAGGAAAACCAAAGGGTCAGATTGCATGAGTTGGAGGTGTTAAGACTTAAAACTCAAGCAGAGGAGAGCAGGAACGCTCTCGCGTTGGCTCTTCGCTCATGAGTTAGGCATGAGGGAACTGGACATTAAGGGTAAAAAAGGAGAGTCCAGTTTGAATGGTGGCAGCGCACAGTCAGTGCCAAGTGTGGATGAGTACAAGTGTGCACTGGAAGATTGGGTAGTGGTTAGCATGGTAAATGAGTTGGAGGGGTTGTCCAATTTGGCCCCAGCAGAGCCTAGGCTCAGATATTATTTTCCAGGAGTGCGCCACCCCGGGTTAAGGTGTGGACTCCTTGATTCCCGGGAGCCTGCACGAGAACCGGACCCCTGGTCATGGGTTCAGGGGCCTGAAAAGGCCCCAGAGAGGGAAGAAGGGCCAAGTGGCGCAAGGAGATCCCAGAGTAGTGAGGAGGGGTTGTTGGCTAGCCCCTTGTCTCAAAAGAGGGGGAGGAAGAGTAAGCAGTACCCCCAGGGATCAGCAGCACCACCCAGGAAACTGGGGGGGCCGTAGGAGAGCCCCCGGGTGGAGGCCTATTGCCTACTTGCCAGAAGTGTGAGGAAGGACACCCAGCATCAGGAGGGCGTGGGGAGTCTGTAGCCAGAGCTCCTGCCATCCTGAAGTTTGTGGGTGCCATTCCTAAGTGGCAGGCCCAGAAAAATAAAGGGAAGGATAAAAGAGGGTTGTGTTTCCCAGTGGGAACACCCGTGGGACAGTGTCCAGCCAGTGGGGCTGGGTCCCCTAGAAGTGACCAGGGTAAACCCACTTTTAGCCTGGAGGGCAGGATGACTGGAGGTAGTATCCTGACCGATGGGCCTTCCCAGGGTACCACTCCAGGGTGGGGTTGGCATGGGTCCAGCACCCCTGGAGGGGTCCCCCTGGCCGGGAGGGATCCATGGAACAGCATTGTTGGCTCAGGGAGTAGTGATCAAGAAGACCCCCCTGGGGTCAGGAAGGCGTGAAACAGGAGGGTGTCCCTGTGGTAGAGTGCCTGCATCCTGGTTCTATCGCCTGAAGCCAGGAAGTCCATCAAGGTAATGATTGGTCTACCCTGGCTTTTGGCTGGGAGGGGGTTCTGTAGGACTTGGCCTTTTTGGCTAAAGTTCCCTAAACTTTTTGCTTTCCCCCTGACCGTTTTCCTGACATAGAGTTGCCAATTTAGATGCTTTGGGTACTTTGCCACTGCTGATCAGTGTCAAAGTACAAGTGTTCCCTGTGTAAAGTCTAATGGTAATTGGTTGGCCATGATTGGTATGTTGCCTTACTAGTAAAGTCCCTAGTGATGTGCACTGTGTGTGCCAGGGCTAGTAATGCAAAGGTGGCCGGAGAAGGGAACTCAGGCCTGCAGTGTAGGGCCTGCGCGCAGTTTTCTAAGTTAGCATGTTGTCCTGACAAGTGTAACCACTTGTCAGGCCTTACTTTCCCTTTTGCCTACACAGTGGGCAACCCTGTGGTAGGTCCCGGGTAGCCCCTGGGCAGGGTGCAGTGTAAGTAAAAGGCAGGACATATACTGAGGTGTGTGTTATGTCCTGAGAGTGGAAAACGCTCCATTTCATTTTTCACTGGTGAAAGGCCATTCTGCCCATAGGACAGAATGGGGGAGGCTGGGTATTGTGTTTGTTAGCCTAGTTTCCCACCAGTTTAAAATGGATAGGTGAAGTTTAGTATGTATGAACTCACAGCATCATAACACATCTTTCTATGAAAGTGGTTTTGTCAATGTGTGTTCAGAAGCCACACCTTTAGAAAGAGGCTGAGTATTGTGCTTTAAGCATTTCTGTGTGTCTCTGCTGAATATGGATTGACTGTCTGGATCTGAGAGGGGAGAGGATCCTGGGGAGGTCTTGACCCAGGGAGGGGTTGAGATGGCACCAGGCTGACCTGCAGCTGGAGAGCATGCGAGGAAAAACACCGGGAGGTGAAGAGGCCTGGGTTGCGGCTATAAAACAGTGGACCCATCTCCTGCTGAGTGATTAAGGATCCACACCCCCAGTATCAAAGGGAGAAAGGTGACACTGAGAGGGAGACACCCAGAACTGATTTAGGCAGGGGTCAGGGACCCCTGAGCACAAACGAACTTCAAAGACGTTTAGGGGTATAACTAGGAGAGCTGAGACCCCTGAACGGGGGGAATGGAATAGAAATGGATTGACACTGAAAAGTCTTGGGCCCATTTCGTGGTCAAGAGGAACCTCTGCTAAGGAAGGAATAACTGAAGAGACTGCTGGGGAAGGACCAACCCTTGCTTCGTGATCTGTGGAAGGTCTGCAATTTGCTGTTCTAACCAAGGAAGAGGCTGTTGGGACTGTGCTGTGTGCGCTGGGTCCCCCTGCTTGAAGAAGACTGTGCTTTGTGCTGTGTCTTGTTATGCCCCAAGGGCCCGAGGTGAGCTGGCTCCCTGTTTGGAAACACAGTCACATAAAAGTTTGCGGAGACGTTTAAAGCGATGCGGTGGGCGCGTGTTGTGGCAGCTTGAGACCCTCGGAAGGTGTGCCCTGTGATCTTGGACACACGGAGGAGGAGTGCGACTCGGACGCGAGGGGTGTGTGTCGTGGTGCACAGGAGACGCGGGTGAAGAGCGCCTGGTCAACGTGTGCACCGAAGGTGAAGTGAGTCTCGGACGCGCTGGGTGCGTGTCGTGGTGCACAGCAGGCGTTGGTGAGGAGACCTGGTCAGCATGTGCATCGGAGGTGACGTGAGACTCAGACTCACATGGTGCGTGTCGTGGTGCACCGCAGGCGCTAGTAAAGAGCGCCTGGTCGGCGGGTGCATCTGAAGAGAAGTGAGTCTCGGACATGCAGGGTGCGTGTCGTGGTGCACAGGAGGCGTTGGTGAGGTGCGCCTGGTCAACGTGTGCATCAGAAGTGGAGTGAGTCTCGGACGTGCAGGGTGCGTGTCGTGGAGCACTGAAGGCGCTGGTGAAGAGCGCCGGGTCATCGAGTGCACCGGAGAAGAAGTGAGGCTCGGACACGGTGAGCGTGTCGGGGTGCAGCCGAAGGCGTTGGTGAAGAGCGCCTGGATATCGGGGCACCGGAGTTGGAGTAAGTCTCAGTGAAGCAGTGTGTGTGCTTTGGTGCAACCTGGGACTGTGGAGGTGATCGGCTGATCATCGTGTGCACCGGAAGAAGGTGAGTCTCTGCAACGTTGTGTGCGGGTCTTGGTGCCAACTGAAACCGCAGGAAGGAGTGCCTGGTGAGCGTGCACTCGGAGGCGACGTGAAGTCCCATCAGCGTTGTGTGTGTGGCTTCATGCCAGAGGAGACCCGGAGGGTGCTGTGGTGAAGTGCACCCGGAGTAACGTAATCTCAGTGGCGTGGGGTACGTGTGCCCTGCGGCCGCCTGAGAGCTTCCTAACAGTCGCGGCCCGGACCGGCAGCCCGGAGGAGCTGAGCTGCCAGGCCGAGCCGCTAAGGCCCATTGAGAAAGTTCTACACGGAAGGCCCAGTTCGCTGAAGGAGGAGAGGAGAGTGGGGTCGCACCCCCAGGTAACGTGGATCACTGTCTGGGCGGGGCGCAGGCTCGGAGGGACACTCTCTCGGCCTCTCAGACCTTCTGACGGCATGAGCCTTTGCTTCGGCTCAGAGTGGGGCCCGTACTGCGTTCAGGAGCAGCAGTACTGGGGACAGAGTGGGAAGCTGTACTTTGTGTCATCGTTGATACGGTGGGGGGGCAACTGTTATCGAAGAGGCTGACTGTCGTAATACACATTGCCAATATTGCTGCTAACGAACTGCCGGACTGTCTTAGGACACCTGACACTACTTCTGCATAATGAAGTACACGATTGTAGCGCTACGCATTGCATTATTTCTCCCTTGCAAAGTACAGGATTGTAGCGGCCCGCATTGCATTATTTCTTCATTGCAAAGTACATGATTGTAGCTATGTATTGCATTATTCCTTCATTGTAAAGTACATGATTGTAGCAGTGCGCATTGCATTATTTCTTCCTTGCAAATTACGTGATTGGGGTGTGACGCATTGCATTATTCCTTCATTGCGCAGTACATGATTGTAGCGGTACGCATTGCATTATTTCTCCCATTGCAGGTACCGGGGTGTATCGTTACGCATTGTATTATTTCTCCTGTGCCCAGCACAGGATTGTATCGTTATGCAACGCTCTATTGTTTGTCCATTGCAACGTGTGTGATTCTAGCATTACGACCAGCATAGCATTTTGAAAGCGGTGGTTGGGATTTTAACCGACCAACCAGCCAGAACGAATATTACCCTTTATTATATGCTGGCTTATGTATCATGTGGTCTGATCATATATCTTTTTACATAAAGTTTATACTCGTTTTTATCAAACTTGTGTGGAGTCCATTTGTGGTGTCACCAGTGGGTTGCTGTGAGCGTGGTTGCACATACTGTACACTCGTGGCTTGGAGATAGGCCTGCCTGCTCGTGCCAAGCTACTAAGGGGGTGAGCAGGGCTATCTCAAATGGTGTCCTTACTTGGCCTAATGTTGTGTGGGGAGTCCCGGGTCTCGCATTTGTGACAGTGGCGCAGGACGGGGACTCCGGCTTCCAACACTCACCAAGCTAAAACTTACAAAATATATATATATATTATTAATCACATTGGCAAAACCTATTGCATTTGCCAATGCTTGTTTGATTACCTGATTGGGCTGTATTTGTAGCAATATTTTAGATAAAAAGAAAGAGTTTTCTAGTTCAACCAGATCTGCAAGGGTCATTGTCCCCATTTCTAATTATTTAAAACAAATATATGTTTTAGGACACTTTTAGTACTTGATCTTCTTGGGTAACCAACCAGAGACATTAAAACAAACCAGATGCATCCCCCATAAAAGTAAGCATTGTAGACTCTGTCTGAGGGAATTACTTATTGGCCAGATGGTATGTGTACGACTAGCCTCTAAATGCATGGGTAGGGTGTTTCAGAAATTCAATCTGCCTAACTCTCAACAATTATATCTCAGCAGATGGAAATGAATATGGACAATTTTAGGGACAACAAAAACCTATTCTTTCCAAGATGATGAAAGGTACATTAAACAAAAGGGGTCGTTTACCCTGTTAGTGAATTGTCACATTACCACCGATATGTTTTCATTCTTGTCAAATACTTCAGACTGCATGTGAATGTTTATAAGCTAAGAATGGACTTACCACTTAAGAGAGCCCAAAGCCTATTGGGCTTAGCTGGTAGTGGGCATGTGTAGCTGTGTTACAGGACGTCATGTAATCATCTTCATTTGTTGTTGATATACCCACGTATTGCTTTTCTGTGGAAATTGTACTTGTGACCATAGACATATATTTAATGCGGTAAAACGTTTTTTTTGCTGTTGACACACCATTATTGGCTGGAGTCCTGTGGAAAGTTTTTGAAATGTGTTTTGAAATAGGTTTTAAAATTTGATGTCTGAAAGATTAATTAACTGTTTTTGATTTTTATGTATTAAATAGTGTTCTAAAATAGCATCTGTTGCAGGATATTTATTTACAAGGACCTCTGTTCTAATAAATAAAAAAATATTTAAAAAGTAAGGTGCTAGGAGTGCGTAAAACAAGATAGTGAATAAACAATGCGACGTTGGAAACATTCGGCGATGGGCAGGGAGTGCATGATGTTTACAGAAGGTATAGATTGAGGAGTCATTAAATCAAAAAGACCTGTTCATGTAAGGCTCCTCTTCTTGAGGTATATGTATAAGTGGAGGCAGGGGTTCCTTCACTGTTTATCTATCACTCCTCACTTAAATTAGAGGTAGTGTCCTACCACTTTACTGCCTAATTTTTCTAAAATCAATCTTTTTGCGACTAACAGTCAAAAAACAACATGCCCCCTCTATACATAGGGGTGTATCTTAATTAGTATGAGAAATACACAGGATCCACCTATCTAGGTGTTACCTTTAACAAAAAAGTGTGAAAGGACAAGATGGCACCTCACGTGCGCACCACCAGTCGAGCTTGCTGATTGGTACTCACCAGCTATGCTCACTTTTCTCATCATTGGCCACCATCTTGCCCAAATAATGTGTGTACCCAAAAATTAGTGCCAAAAATTATAGTGCCAGTTGTAATGTGTATTTCACAATTACCACCAAAAGCATGACCCCGTGAAAATAAAATTGAGATAAGTAGCACGGTTACCAACTTTTATTCTTCACTTGTGCACTTATTCAAATTTTAAAACCGGCTGCTTTACGCAGACCTTTGCCGCAAACATTTGCCAACATGTTTCATTGCCCCTATTACTTCAAGGCAATTTCGTCAGGGCTGGGTCATCAATCACCAATTTTGGACACTGGTAACTTGGTATATAATGACTGTCAGAAGCAAAAGAATACGGCCCAGTTATTAAAAACATCCACTCTTCAATGATTCAAATACACATTATTATGACGTATTACAAATCTCATTACCATGTGGGAGCCTATGTCATTCGTACCAGCTCTCCACTCCGTCAACTTGAGGAGACTTCCAGTCGTGAGTCCCTCTCTTTAGGCGTGCACTCAATTGTAGTTCCAATTTCTAAACATCAAGAAACAACTGATAAACATCTCGTTTCCCATGTAACCGCAACTCGAACACCTTAATCATCCTGCATTAGACAGTGATTACCCCATCATAGCCTCGTTACTCTTTTCAATAGCCTACTGTGCTTTATAAGACTGGCCTCTCGCATTTCCTTCATCAGCCTACTTGCAGCTTCTAAATGTGCACTTAGCACCCTCTTTTTCATTTCCATGGAACACGTTATGTCAAAATCTCACTCCCGATACCGGGTCACTCTACCGGCTCACTCTTAACACCCTTCTCTTTCATTTTCACGGAGCGCGTTATATTAAACTCTCGCTCCCGAAACCAGGATCACTCTAATTCCGAAGCCTCCAACTCGGCCTGCTATCTTTTAAAGTAATTAACTTACTTTAAGCCCCTCATTGCGCGCATAACCACCTTACCGCCTCTTTCTCCACGGAGCGATTTGAATCCACCCTCGCTCCTGAAGCCGAGCAGCAGAGGTTTAAAAACCTCCCGCTCCGCCTCGCATCACGTCGCTGCACCGACGTGATCATCACGTGGCAGTGAATTTCATGATGTTTTATTAACTTTAAAAACCATCGAGAGTTAATAATAATATGAGGATGTGTTTCAATTGAAAATGGAAGAGACTAGCCCTTTGCAGCTCTCTGTGGTGATGTGTCACAGTGGAGTTGTGGGCCAACTATGGGAAGTCCAAGATGGCTGCCATAGTCGATGCCTAAGTCATGTGACGTATACTGCCGGCCCCTGCCACGTGATGATCACGTCGGTGCAGCGACGTGATGCGAGGCGGAGCGGGAGGTTTTTAAACCTCTGCTACTCGGCTTCAGGAGCGAGGGGGATTCAAAGCGCTCCGTGGAGAAAGAGGCGGTAAGGTGGTTATGCGCGCAATGAGGGGCTTAAAGTAAGTTAATTACTTTAAAAGATAGCAGGCCGAGTTGGAGGCTTCGGAATTAGAGTGATCCTGGTTTCGGGAGCGAGAGTTTAATATAACGCGCTCTGTGAAAATGAAAGAGAAGGGTGTTAAGAGTGACCCGGTAGAGTGACCCGGTATCGGGAGTGAGATTTTGACATAACGCGTTCCATGGAAATGAAAAAGAGGGTGCTAAGTGCACATTTAGAAGCTGCAAGTACGCTGATGAAGGAAATACGAGAGGCCAGTCTTATAAAGCACAGTAGGCTATTGAAAAGAGTAACGAGGCTATGATGGGGTAATCACTGTCTAATGCAGGATGATTAAGGTGTTCGAGTTGCGGTTACATGGGAAACGAGATGTTTATCAGTTGTTTCTTGATGTTTAGAAATTGGCACTACAATTGAGTGCACGCCTAAAGAGAGGGACTCACGACTGGAAGTCTCCTCAAGTTGACGGAGTGGAGAGCTGGTACGAATGACATAGGCTCCCACATGGTAATGAGATTTGTAATACGTCATAATAATGTGTATTTGAATCATTGAAGAGTGGATGTTTTTAATAACTGGGCCGTATTCTTTTTGCTTCTGACAGTCATTATATACCAAGTTACCAGTGTCCAAAATTGGTGATTGATGACCCAGCCCTGACGAAATTGCCTTGAAGTAATAGGGGCAATGAAACATGTTGGCAAATGTTTGCGGCAAAGGTCTGCGTAAAGCAGCCGGTTTTAAAATTTGAATAAGTGCACAAGTGAAGAATAAAAGTTGGTAACCGTGCTACTTATCTCAATTTTATTTTCACGGGGTCATGCTTTTGGTGGTAATTGTGAAATACACATTACAACTGGCACTATAATTTTTTGGCACTAATTTTTGGGGACACACATTATTTGGGCAAGATGGTGGCCAATGATGAGAAAAGTGAGCATAGCTGGTGAGTACTAATCAGCAAGCTCGACTGGTGGTGCGCACGTGAGGTGCCATCTTGTCCTTTCACACTTTTTTTGTTAAAGGTAACACCTAGATAGGTGGATCCTGTGTATTTCTCATACTAATTAAGATACACCCCTATGTATAGAGGGGGAATGTGGTTTTTTGACTGTCAGTCGCAAAAAGATTGATTTTAGAAAAATTAGGCAGTAAAGTGGTAGGACACTACCTCTAATTTAAGTGAGGAGTGATAGATAAACAGTGAAGGAACCCCTGCCTCCACTTATACATATACCTCAAGAAGAGGAGCCTTACGTGAACAGGTCTTTTTGATTTAATGATATGTTGAGAGGAGGGCGACCTGTGAATTTTTTCCCTCTGTAGCTCCTTTTGGATTGAATAGATTGAGGAGTACCAGAAAAAGAGGAGGTGTGCTTTTGTCATAATGGAAAAGATGAACCAGTCAGCTTGACTCTCCAAGTTATGCTAAGAGTATACCCCGTATGCTTCCCTAAAATACAGTTGTTCCCAATACTTGAGCAAACGCTCCTTTGGAGTACGTCAAATCAGAATACCCACGCCTTTAAAAGGAAGAGCACGCAGTTAGCAGCCAAGGTGCCAAGAATACTGAGGAGAAGTTAGGTTGCAGGCTTTCCACTTATCGTTGGGTAGGTATCATGCACTTGGCGTCAGCATAGCATTAATAGCCTGTCAAATAGCATGGACCAGCCTAATTAGCATCCAGGCATCTACAACCTCTAGAATTAAAGAAAAATAGATCAATGATGTGCATGGCTTTCACAGGAGGCCACCAGCCTGATGAAGGAATACAATAGCTGCTCAAATGTCGGGGAAGTGAAACAATCACTTCCGCTGTTTCCCGCACATCACCCTGAGACCTCAGAGTTACCCAAACCCAAAGGTAAGTGGCAAAAGAACAGGCACTGCTCCGCTTCCTTCCACGGGTCTTAGGAGACATGAAGGAGTAAATGGAACTTCAGATCGTGCAGATCTAATGCATTAATTTGACCCTCACATGTGTCAACGGGCCTAAGAGAAATAGTGAGTAGGAAGAGACACTGTATTGTCACCAACTGCTCTCTCCCTTCCATCCCACTCCACAGCTGATCCATGGTGGTGCAGAACACTCGTTGTGGGAGTCCAAAGCGCTATGTCTAATTAGAAATGTGTAGCTATCAACAAGGAGAATGGTTTTTACCTCTGTGTTCTGCGTAACGTCAGCCTCACTCTTGTTGTCCACTATATAACTACGAACCCTTTCTTGAAAAACACCCCCATTGTTAATAACTAACCATCTCTAATTCTATGGTTGCTGTTTTTGGGCATTGTTAGAAATGGGGGTCTCTAGTTGGCAAAGGTATGCACCTTGCCCAAGTAGGGACCCTTGCTTCTAGTCAGGGAAGGAGATCACACACTCTGGATAACCCCTGTACCCCCCTAGGTAGCTTGGTACGAGCAGACAGGCTTACTCCAAAGGCAATGTGTAAAGTATTTGCACCCAATGCACAGTAACACAGTGAAAACACCACAGAAGCAATACCACACCAGTTTAGAAAAATAAGTAATATTTTATTTAAGTTGCAACAAGACCAAAAATGACAAAAATCCAGGATACATAAGAACAACAGAAAGAATGTCAATTGCCTAAGAGTGGGGCTGGTAGAACCTCAGGGACCTGCCCTTAGGAGAGAGAGCGCAGGGTTACTCACTGCTGAAGGTTGTCAGGCGATCTCTGGGCCATTCACAGCGGCCCCACAGCTCCTGTGGCTGCTCCACAAGAGCTCCTCTGGTTTCACTGGTGCCGGGCCCGGGCTCCTGGAGCAGAGGTGTGTCTCCAGCCTCCTGCTCCGCTCAAACCCCCAGATGCACGGCTGCCGTCCCTCATGGTGGCCGCGATGATGACTCCGCCCTTCTCTTCCAGCAGTGGGCAGGCAGGGCAGGGCTGGGCTCCCTCCTCAGCCTGCACGCCGATTGCCCCAGCAACACAGGGACGCCCTCCAAGTTCTTCAGGGCACTGAGCCACGTGGCTCGTTGGTCCTCAGCCTTTCGACTCGGACCATGCTTGCAGCAGTTACTGGACAACACGGGGAAATCCTGTTTGGAGTTTATTTATCTTGGTCATCGCCTATGCCTACACGATGCGTTCAACACGACACACACTGGTGCCGCAGCTCACCTTCCAAGACGGTACATGCGGCTCCGTTCCCAACACGGGACTCACTTCCTCAGTGCCTCGGGTGCTGTGGTGAGAGGGGGTAAGAGCAGACCTGGTAAATCCTCAAGATGTGAGCATAGTAATCTTTGATGTCCTTGAGTCTTCAACAACAGGAGGCCAACACACACAAGCCCTTAGAGATCTTCTCAAGCAGGATACCACAGCAGGGTAAAAAGAGTCAGTCCTTTTCTTTGCCCACAGACAGAAACAGCAAATGCAGGCCAACCCAACCCTCATACAACTGAAAGTGTAGCGCTCCTAACACAGCTCTTCTTCTTGGCAGGGTCCGCTTGTTTCCAGAAGTGATCTAAAGTTCGGGGGTTTTTGGCCTAATATTTATACCCCATTTTCTCTTTGTAGTCTTTGCTTCAAGAGTCTCTGAGCTCAGTAAAACCAGTTCTGTCCTCCCTGGTCCAGCTTCACTACAGGAGGTGGAGACAGCATTGTGCAGAGCAGACACAGACTATTCAGGTGCTAGTGAAAACTGCTCCCACCACTCTAAAAGCAGAAAGGTATATTCAGCCTGGCTATGAGTCACCCAGGAAAGGCAGGGCACACCTCAACCCCCCTTGTGACTGTCTAGAGTGAATGCACATCCCTAGCTCCTGTCACTCCAAAACCAGACAGTGAATACATAAACAGGCAGAGGCACACAGGATGGTTAAACAAGAAAATGCCCACTTTCTAAAAGTGGCATTTTCAAATGCATAATCCAAAAACCACCTTTACTAAAAGGTGTGCTATTAAATTCTGAGTTCAGAGAGCCTAAATTCCATTTCTCCTTCTTGTCCCAAAGGAAAGTTACTTTTGTAAGAGGTTACAAGGCAGCCCCCATGTTAACCTATGGGACAGACAGCCTTTCAATAGTCAAAAACGAAATACACAGTATTTCACTATCAGGACATGTAAAATACACGAGCACATGTCCTACCTTTCACATACAATGCACCCTGCCAATGGGGGTGCCTTACATGTAAGAAAAGGGAAGGTTAGGGCCTGGCAAGTGGGTGCACTTGCCATTTCGACAGGGTAGTTTACAAATGTGTGCGCAGACACTGCAGTGGCAGGTCTGAGACACATTTACAGGGCTACTTATGTGGGTGGCACAACTAGTGCTGCTTATCTAGTATCATTTGATTTACAGGTCCTGGCACCCTCAGTCCACTTTACTAAGGACTTACCAGTAAATCAAATATGCCAATCATGGATAACCAATCATATTCACAATTTACACAGGGAGCACTTGCACTTTGACATTGATCAGCAGTGGCAAAGTGCCCAAAGCATCTAAGTCAGCAAAAACGACATCCAGCACACAGTCAAAAATACAGGGGGTAGAAGCAAAAAAAGTCAGGGGAAACCACGCCAAGGATGGCAAGTCTAACAGGCATGAAAGAAGTAAAAATACGGACAGAAAACTGCTGAAACATGAAGACATAGAAAACAGACAAGTGGTAGCACCATAATGCTTTTTTTCTGAAAGTAAACAAAGATGCCCATAGCAAACCCGGTGACTCTAAGACAATACTTATTGAACTTATGCAACCCTGTTTGCAGACCTTCGAGGATGCACAGGGAGAGGCTGACCTACAAGTTTCTACGGACTCCAAAGTGTCCAGGGCTTCCTCCAGGGTCAACGTGACCTCCGTAACAGAGGAAGGAAAAATATTTGTTTCGAAAGACCAATTTCAGTCAGACTGCGCATAAGCAGAGAGCTTTTTTGGCAATAACTCTGCCCTTAATGTGCAGAAGTTAGCATTTGCACAAGATTCAGATGAGCTATACCCGACTCCACCTGAATACACATGGACACTTACCTTGCCTCTGATGCTAGGTGTTCCCATGGCAGATTTAGAGGTAGCTCTCCAGGTGAACTTGATGTAGACTAGGCCCTGCATTATACCCACTAGCCCTTTGAAACGAAATCTGGCTAGTGGAGTGCAACATGTTACGAAACCCTACATTATATAGTTTTCTTCCTGCTTGAAGGAACTCATGCAGTTTTAGGTCTGCTGGAAGTAAGCTTTCACTATCTGATGTCAAAGACCCATTGTGCACAAAATAATACATATAGTGGACCATGGGTCAGTCCCTTTCTCATAACAGGATGGCTTTCTAGTCTATCTCACTTCCCTGCTCATGATTCAATGACTTTTCTCCCTATTCTTGCATGTGTCCCACCTGTGGACCATTTTGGTCTGTTCATGTTTTGATTGGATAGAATGTATCTTTCCACTGCTGACATAAGACTTTGCATTGCATTCCCTATCAAGGATTATTTTCCCTCCCTCTCTACCTTTCCCTGTTCCCCCACCTTTCTTCCACTCCAAGATGGCCGTCCATGTAGGCAAATGTGGACAGATGCACAGCAGGCACCTTTGAATGGATTTTCATATTCTTTCATAAAATCCATTTAAATATGTCTGCCGCAGATGCGCGCCGATCTGTGGTGGCAATCTTTGAATGGAATTCCTTAAAGCATAAGAACATTCTTTCATAGATGGCTGCCATAGATGCACGTGCATCCATCCGTATTATAATTTAGGGTAAAAAAAAAACATATTGGCTGTGCAATGCTTGATCAATTTTGTCAAAATAGGCTGTGCTTTACAGTCACGCACCTTGTCTTGCTCACATATTTGGAGGTCTGCTTGGTGGTTTTTTTACTGAGTTCTTCTGATCCCTTTCCATCTCCTTTATGTGCAGGTGTTCACTTCTGTCTCTCCTGACTTTTAGCCTCTCTTTAGAAAAGTCTAGCTTTCGTAGGTGGTTTTACTATATATATATATATATATATATATTCGCTTTTCCACCATTTCAATTATGTAAGGTTATAAAATGACTCCTAGTCACAAAGGAGGCAATGATGCAGTCATGGGCTTTGGTCTGACAACCAATATGTATTCTGGTAGTTGTAGTCTTGATTACCATCGATGAAAACAAATTTGGACTACCTGCCAGAATCCAGCGACTTGTACAAGTCAAGTCCTTCTTTATTCGATCTGATCAGTGCAAATCAATAATAGACGACTTGTGAAGAAATGGCTAGGACTTGGCCAGCGCCGTGATATAGTGCGATCGGGTCTAGTTACACTAAGGACGCGATATTCCAGTCATCTATTTCATTTTGCACCAGTTTGGTTATCTCGGCGCAGAGCAATGTACATGCAGCTAGCTGCACAGACAAATACTGAAATGATGCAGCACAACTTAGAAACGTCCACTTGCAATCCACATCATTAGGTAGGCCCTTTTGAAATATGGAAACGGTTTCCAAAGTAATACCACGTAGCTTACCAAAAATGCATCTGTATTTACAGTTTATTTTCCTTCAGCGACCATTTACCCTCATTCTCGGCTAATTTGGAGCCTGGGAGCCAGGGGCCGCATTTAACGTTTTCCTGCAACATCTCGTGCTTACTGGCTTGGCTATGGAACGGCGAGATCCCATTTCATTTTCACACTCAATCTGCATGTGCAGGAAGAGAGGTTCCACAGCCCCTCTGCATATCGGTAGCCACCCCTGGGTACACACGAGCGGCCTAATCATTTCAGGTAATGGCCTCGGTTTATGATTGGATTAATGCACCGCAGTCTGGGAACTTTAATTCAAAGCCCTCGCTTACCGGAGCTCGCGACGCGAATGGGTTTCATGCTTCAATCCTGCACTGCAGCTCGTATAATGTAATGGCTTCTCCAGAGTTCATTGAAAAGAACAGTGTGAAGACGTGATATTGTCTTCGGCGCCCCTTTCCACTCCCTCCGCACCGAGAGGGCATCTCCAGGTCACAGTAATTGCGCTTCACAAAAACAGCGCTGGAGGATCGCTTTGCCTCCCGCATTTCTCCGTTCTCCAGTGGATTTCCAAATTAAAAATTCTACAGAAGTAGTCTTCATGCTCCTCGCCGGATTGCTATTATCGAGAAATGCACTATTAAGTATGCTTTTTCCCTAGTGGATGTGGTAAGAGAGCCTTCCTTTTAAACACAGCAGCCTTCTATATCTGTAAGATTGCAACCGGCGTCTCATTTTCCAAAGTAAGTCGTTGTTCACATTTATGAAAAGGGGAGTATTGCGTTGTTATGCAGATTCATGCTAAGTAAATAACTGGAAGGCAAATGTTATTGCACAGTGTCACCACGACTCACCTTACGTTTTCAGTGCTGCAGAATGTTCTTTTCATGATGCACACTCTGATTCTTAGCATCATCAAGCCTAAATAAATGATAGAATAGTCGCTGACAAAGCCAGGAGGATTGGCTTTGTATACTGCATGCAGATATTGACGCATAATATAAAATGACACATGCACACTCACAAATACAGCACTGATACATGGAAACATGCATATCAGAAAAACATCCAACAGGCATCCAGTGACACTGGTACACAGACTTTAGGGACCAATGCACATAGATCAACTATTTATAGTACATACAGTCACCCATGCAGACAAACCAACAGACATACAATTGCACATGCAAACACAATCATCCTTGCATAGAAGAAAAAACACATAGAGATTCCCATGTACATAAGACCACACACAGAGATGTACAAACAGGTATACATGCAGGCATGCAAACATGTGTGCATGCACGCACGCATGTGCACACACACCCAGTGCCACAAATGCACATACTGTAGGATGGATGAATGGATTGCTGATTGCATGGTAGTTGCATGAATGTGGGAGGATATGTCGTGGATGAGTGTGGGCGCAAACATGGATGAATTAATTGATGCGCCGAGTTCATAAGACAATAATTTCCAAAACACTGTTCTTGTAAAAGGCCCTTATGGGTCCCCTGTATTTTTTGCTGTTTGGTAATAGTTTGTGTGGCCTTGATCTGGAAGGACCTAACAACGATCAAATTGGTTCTCCTGCGCGTCTCTCTTTTGCTGTGCACTGAAATCAGAGATCCTAATGGTCGCCCATCCAGTAGCCTCAATGTGGTGGCCAATTGCAGCCCATTCTCCTCCAGTTCTGTTTTTAGTTTTCTGGGTGTATTGTTGAAAGCAGGTGAGAGCATTACTGGTCACAGGGCTGGATTAGGGAACCACAGGCAGCTTTTGGAAATATGCTCAAAGCAGCCTAGTTCCCTTCCACTCCTCGCTCTATCTCATTCTTTCCGGCTATCCATTTTCTCTCTCCTCCTTCTTTTCTACCTCTCTGATCTCTTGCTCTCTCCCCCTTTTGAAGCCCCCGGAGCCTGCTGCAATTCACCCCCAGGAGCTAGGGATGGCAACAGCGTCACCACCAATGTCCCTGGTATTTCAAAATCGTCCTCCGATGGCTCCAGTCCACCCGGAAAATGCCAGATGGAATAAAAGGCCATTTTGGCCATGACTGGCTTCCCCATATCAAATATTTCCAGGGGCTTGGGTAGATCTGGGCCTCGTTGAGTTTATTATATTTTGAACGTCTGAAATATTTGTGAACATTATATGGATAATGTGTTGCAACCAAGATCTTTGCCAGGTAAATACTTCACAAACTTCACTGGTTCACCTCTCAGGTTGCCCAAGGTTGCTTTGGCTAGAATGTTGGGTGCCAGATTTACGATGGTTACTGCCCAGGGAGGTCAACCATACCCCCATTTCTTCTTCCTATGCTGGTCTTTGTTTGTAGTGATGCCTGCAAGTAATGGACAATATTTCAGTCAGAACAGCCTGCTGCAAGTTTTACCTTGGCTTCTATATCTAATCAGCTGTCCATGCATTGCATTCTTTAGAGCAGACCTTCCCAGAGTCTTCTCTGAGGAGAGAAATTGCGCCACAGCTTGATTGGCTGGGAATTTGAACTTGGAGAATGCATGGACAGTGATTGGCAGTGTGGAACTCTCTGCATTTGCAGATATATACACTGAGGTTTCCATCTAGCCCATTGAAGACCTTTTGGACCTGGACCATCATGGATCCTTTTTGTTTTGGTGACTCCAGAGTGTGAGGCTGAGTGTTGCTCACACCCTCGTGAATGAGAAGAGACATGAAAGCCTTGATGGAACTGCATTGGACTGCTCTGCTCCTGATTTTGCCAGCTTGCGTTTTCCCAGCCATTCCAAGGAGTCACGAAAGGCAATACCTAGAAAACCTTTCTACACCCTCATCAGAGAAAGGCCACCCAAGAAACACATGGCTACAAATATAGATGAGCTGAAGGATACCTCTCCCTGGTTAGCACACTCCAGCAGCGGCCCCTCTGCTAGGGGGAGGAGCATCACCCCCCGCTGAGAGCCAGCTGAGGGAATTGAGAAAAATAAAATGTTAATAAATTGGCTTTATTATCAATTTATTTTTCCTGTTTCCATCTTGAACCAGCCAAGTCTGGGTGGGGCTGGGCTTGGCTGTCGTCACAGCCAGCATGGGAGGAGTAGTTCACTATGGAAGTGCGCATGATGGTTTGGCCGGCCGTCTTACGCCAGCCAAACCATCATGCGCACTTAGGTTTCTCCATCCCAGCTGTGTTGCACAGCCAGGTTGTAGACACAGCATAGACTCCCAGGCACAGTCTGATAGGCAAACCAAGTCACTCACACCAATCCTGGCGCTGCTCTCATGAGATTGAGAGCAGTGCCGGATTTGGGTGGGGAGCCTGTTCTGAGACTGCTGGGACACCATCAGGAGAGAAGAGGAGCACTTAGGCATCCGGCAGCATCGGAACATGTAAGTTTTTTAAAATTATAATTATTTCCCTAATTTCCCATCCCGCTCCCCCCTTCTGGCACACTCCCAAATTTTAATACATTTTCTTATTTAATTTGACCCTCCCATTGAGGTGGTCCGGCACCAGGATGGCATTAAAGGAGCCAGTGTGCTGTTGGGCTCTCTTTGATTTCCATGGGCCAAACTGTGATGTGACCCCCACCATCACTGAGTTTGGTCCCCTCTGAAAATGAAGCTTTTGGCCAGCCAGAGCCTCTGGGGCTCCTAAATAGCGACATTTCCAAATTTTGGGTGATCAGAATAACACACTAAGTCAAGAGGAAGGCTTATATTCCTGGAGCCAGCAAACCTTACCAATTCAAAAAAAGTAACCAATCTGGTAGGAGAGATGTGAATTCTCCTTTTTGAAGTGTGATGATCACACTCAGATAGCGATGACTACCCTCTACTGTTTGTGAACATTTCTTAATCTTCCTAATGAATTTGTAACTGCATTGTTGTGGTATTGTGCTTTTCACTGCAGAATTGTGCCAACAGTCGAAACCGTTTAGTGATCAGTGTGAGAATATGGATTATAACTAGGTTAGAGGGCAATGGATAAGCTCCCACCAAGTTAAGTAACTCAGTACACAAGGAGTTTAAAGCATCTTTCAGCCCAGACTTGTGGGCTTACCTTTGGTAGCTTTGGCAGAAAATAACTGACTTCCCTCAAGGAAAAATGTAAATAAAGTAGTTTAGCAGTATTGAAGCAAGATTAAAACAGAAAATTAAGCAGATGTAATTCCCAAACCAATGATAGCAAAGTACAAAAAGTGGTAAGAGGAGTATGAGTTATGCAATTCTAAAGAAAATGCAAAAAACAGCCACTTAAAACAAAAGGGAATGTAAAGGTTAATGTTAGCCTGTGACTTGGGTGACCGAGGCCTGGGTGTACTTCCAAGCTAACTGCAATGGAGCATTGTGAGAAGTTGGCCTGGTATATGCTGTTCACTAATTAAAGTGGACACCTTGCACCAGGGCAAATCGACTCTTATGGTAGATAGGTTTAAGACAACCTTTTAAAGAAAGCTATCCTAGTGGTAGCTGTGGAGAGCAGCCTTCAGGCTAAGTCTCGGAGGAATGTAAAGCAGCTTGTTTTACCATATAATCTCTTGAATCACCAAATGAAAAGACACCACACAGGTATATATATCAAATATATATGTATTTATTTCTAAATAACTCTCTACTAATCTCTTTATGAGATTAGAAGACAAACATATGCACAAATCAACGTTTCACAATAAGTTAAGCACAAAATATGGCTGGGGCCCTAGGGGCGTACCAGACCATATACTAAGTAAGAGACTTAGAAACAACGACTTGCAAGGAGACAAGGCCTAGGGCCTTCAGAAGTGCTGGGGCCTCACGAAACCACCCAAGGCAGGTAAGTAAAGGACCCACGGGGGACGCGTGCAGTGTGGATACACAGGCGCGAATCGCCGTTAACTTCAATGGGGCAAGTCGCGGTTGGAAATAAAGAGTTTTAGGATACTTCGGGAGAACCTACAAGCAAGTCACTTACAGGGTAAGTAGTTCTAGGGCCCACACCCACAGGAGCACCGTAGTGCTGGAGTTACCTCACCCAGGGAAGCCGGGTGCACAGGTGTCCTTTGGTGTCGGGTCGCGGCGTCGTTTTCAATGGCGAACAAAGAAGACTTGCTGCTTGCGGGAGCTGAAGAAGTGTCCGGTGGAATCCAAGCCTGGATTCTGAAGAAGGATGACCTGAAAGCAGAGGGGACAGTGTTCAAAGTCACTTGGCAGTGACCCGGGGCAAGGAAGATGGATGCCCACCGTCGTCGGTTGATTCAGGTCGGTTGCGGGTGCCTTGACTCTTCAGCCACGTGGTCCAGGAGGTGTCGACAACGACCAGGAGCTGGATTCGGTGTGTCCCTCGACGTCTGCAGCTGACTGCGGTGTCGGCAACTCGATCGGAGCCAACAAGCCTTGGCAGCTGCAAGTCTCGGGGAGATGAAGAAAAGTCGATGGCGCAGACCAGCAAGGTCTGAGAAACTCACCCAGCGAGGGTAAGTCAGGGCAGGCCTGGAGCAACCAGGGGAGCCCTTTGGTTTCTTTAAGAAGTCTTCTGGGGACCCACAAGCCAGCGGGCAAGGGATCGCGAAGACACCTCGGGCGGAATCACTCAACAGGGGCCCACGGTCACTCGGGACAGTGTAGGCCTCTGATCTTCAGAGGGATTCCTGCTGGAGGTCGGGACCACACGTGGTCCAAAGCACAAGTTCGTAGAACGTTGTGAAGGGGTTGCACTCGACAATAGTGCACGGTACCCAGGGGTCGCGGTTCCTCGTTACTCGTGGGGTCCACTTGCCTCAGCTTCGCTGGGGACTCACGATGGCCTGGGAGAGGTCAGGAAATCCACTTCTTGGGCTGCAGGGACTTCGGACTCCGGCGGGAGCGGCGTAGTTTGCGACCGTCGTTGTCGTTTTTGGTGCCTGCCAAGCAGGGGAGTCACTCCTTGACTCCAAGGGAGATTCTTCTGTCTTCCAAAGGTAGTGGAACGTCGAAGGGCCAGGATTCTTCTGTAGAGCGTCGTCCAGGGGTTATCTGCTTTGCAATGGCAAGGTTCCCCCTCTTATACTAAAAAGAGGGGATGGACTAGCTCTATGACCCCACCTATGGGAGGGTCAAGGGAGGGGTGGCTACACCCACTTCCCTTTGTCCAGTTTCGCGCCAGAGCAGGGGCAGGTAGCCCCTGAGCTGGTTTGAACTGGCATATGCACAGAGGAGCCTTCTGCTCCCCCAGTGCAGGACTTCAAAGCACTCTAAGAGTGCACCCACCCAGCCCCAATACACTAAACCCTGTCTGGGAGGTGGTCACACCTCCCTGTGACAGGATGCCTATTGTTGGGCTTCCTCCACTGTGAGTGTCAGTCATCAGCAGGAGGGCAGCCCAGTGTCTGTGACTGGTGGCATCCATTTTGTGATGCCAGGGCTCTGCAGGATTCTACCGCGTTTCCACAGCAGGTACATGTCTTATCCCTCTAGAAGGGTGGAATGCTACCCCCGCCGCCAGGATTGGCGGGGGGTAGTATTCCAAGATGTTTGACACCAAACACGACATGTTTTGATGCAGCCATTCCAAAGTTAGCATTCTACCGCGAGGATATAATGCACTTAATAGTATATGGTTTAACCGCATCCACAAACAGCACCAGAGAATAGACTCTGAGAGCTGCAGAGGGGCCCTGCTCAGGCAGAGGCACCCCCTCACATAGAAGCCAAGCACCCTGCCCTCAGGATTGATAGGGCCTGCCTTAGGGGTGACTGATAGGTTTATATGTGTGTGCAGGAGAGATATAGGAAACCTATATCTCAGTGAGGGGTGCTAGCACCACCTCACCCAGGCTGCAGTAGCAGGCCTGTGGTGTCAGATTTAGACTGCTTCCCAGGGGTGGCATAACACATGATGCAGCCCCTGGTAGGCCTGTGAAGTACCTATGCCCTTGGCACCTAAGGTACCATATACTAGGGACTCATAAGGCACCACAGTATCCAATCACTAGTGCACCTAGAGTGCACTCCATGTCGTTTAGAGAGAGCAGATAGACTGGGGCCCTGAATAGCAGGGTCCCAGTCCAACTAAGTCATAAACCAGCAAAACACCATTAAAAAAAGTGGGGGCAACCATATAGTCAGATTCCACCTTCCTACATAACCCCCCCAAACGAAAGGAGATAAGGCTAACCTTGGCCAGTTGAGCCTTTATTGACTAAGTGGCCATATAAGGAAGCACCTGCACTAGCATGGTTGCCCCCTGTCTGATGGTCCACTAAGCAATCCCTCACCCTAAGGGTATGAGAGGGTCTCCACCATGGGGAATCACTACTTGTGGTGTGCTTTGGTAAAGTACCAGGCTGGTGAGGTGTCTGAGTAGGGAAGTGTGGCCCTAGGAATGTTGGCCTCAGCTTTCTCAGCTCACTGGTCACCATGTATGCCTGTCTTTCCATGACTGAGTGGTACTCTGCTCTAAGGGTCAACCTTTGACTGCCTACAGCCGGGGGTTGGGTCCCTTTGGGTGGAACACTGGAGGGACATGGCATGTTTGGAACCTTTTGGTCCCAGGTTTGCCCTTGCCTAACAGAGTCCTGCTGGGGAGGTCCCTACATAAAGGTATGGGGGATCCCTCAGTGGGTTGAGGAATTTCTACCTGGCTAGGGCTACTAGCCTGGGTGCCCCTAATCTGCTGATGGGGGGTTCCTCTGGACAGGGGGCCCTGGGGGTCCACTGACCTCCCTGACCTCTGCAGCCCTGGGCTGACTGAGGCAGGGTAGAGAGGGGCAGGTTACCTGCTCCAGACTGGGTACCACCTTGTAAGGGTCCTCTGCCATCAGGGGGTGGCCAGGCCAGGCCTGACTACCTCTGTGGCAGTTCCTTCACTAGGGGTAGGGTCAGTTCCCTGAGGAGGCTGACCCTTACCTACTGTCTGGAGGGAAGAAGACTTTTCTTCAACCCTTGTGCTCTCTTTTGGGGGAGAGTGGGCCATTCTTTCAGGCTCCATCTCTCCAAATTCTTGGGCTGGGGCTGTGGCCATCACAGCCCCCTAACCTTGCAGGGACGCCCAACATCCTAAGATGGGTTTGGTGTTCAACTTCAGCCCAGGCTGAAATTTCCAAATCATTGCCCATCAGGCAATCTACAGGTAGGGTTGGGGACACTGCCACTCTTTTGGGCCTGTGACCCCCTCCCAGCTGAGATTGACTATGGCCATGGGGTGATCTGTTCTGACACCATCAATGTTGGTCACCTGGTATTTAAACTCAGGTAAAAGCTGGTGAGGGGGACTAGTTTTCCTGCCACCATGGTGACACTAGCCCCTGTGTCCCTAAATGCCACAGCTTTCTGACCATTAATCATTGGCTCCAGTCTGTACCTGCCCAATGCTATGGGACCCACGGTAAAGGTGGCAAATCCTATACCACCATCAGAATCTGAGGAGTCTGTTGAGGGGTCCTGTCTAAACTAGGGCCCACCTCTGTTCCTCTTGCAAAAGCACCTAACTTTTTGGGTGCACTACTCCCAACTGGAGGATTACTACTGGTAGTACCAGGAGGGGTGGTAGTAGTTGTTGGAGGAACATTTTCTTTATTGCCAATCCTGGGGCAACTGGGATCAGTTTTCCAGTGCCCAGGCTTTTTACAGACATGGCAATATGGTTTCTTTTCAGGAGAGGAAGGAGTTTGGGACCCACCCCCAGAAGAGGAATTTTGGGGCCCTGTAGTGGACTTATCCTTAGATTTATCCCCACCTTTCTCTTGGGACTTGGTAGAATCTTTCTTGTGGTCACCACCCTGATTCTTAGGCCTTACTCTGGTTCTGACCCATTTGTCTGCCTTCTTTCCCAATTCTTGGGGAGAGGTCAGATCAGAGTCCACCAGGTACTGGTGTAAAAGCTGGTTTTGACAATTATTAAGGATCTGTTCTCTCATCATTAGATTATAAAATCCTTTGAAATCAGTAACCCTACTGCCAACCAGCCAACCCTCCAGAGCCTTGGATGCACAATCTACAAAGTCAGTCCAGTCCTGAGTCTGTGCCTTCTGGGTATCTCTGAACTTCAACCTGTACTGCTCAGTGGTTAAGCCAAACCCATCTATCAGTGCACTCTTCAGGACCTCATAATCATCAGCATCCTCCTCTCTAACAGTGAGGAGCTTGTCTCTTCCTTTATCTGAAAAGGAGAGCCACAAGATTGCTGCCCACTGCTTTTGGGGGACCTGCTGTACTCTACAGGCCCTCTCCATAGCAGTTATCCACTTGTGGATATCATCCCCACTCTGGTAGGGAGGAACAACCTTGCTCAGGTTCCTATGGTCAGGAATATATTCTCTGCCTCTAGGGACACTGTTGCTGCCACCAGGGGGTTCTAACCCCTCTTTCTAGAAGCTCTCTGGATCTCCAGGGCTTCCCTATCCAGTGCCAACTGCTTGGTTCTGAGGGCCACTCTGGCTTCCTCATACTGGAGCAGTTTGCACCTTCTCTCAGAGGAGGTCTCTCTTAAGGAAAAGTATGAGCTCCTCTGCTGGACAAATTCTCTGCCAGAGTGATAAGAGTGGTCAGATTCCCTGGAAGGGGATCTGTGCCTCTCCTCCTCTCTGTCAGTTCCCTTAGGGAGAATTCCTCTGTCCTTTTCAGGCCCCTTGGAGCCTGGCCCTTCAATCACAGAGTCTTGGTCATTCTGATTTTCATCATCTGACCCAGATACTATGACTGACCCACCCACTGATTCAAACCCTTTAGCTCCTAGAGCCAATCTAAGGTCATCTGCTGTCAGCAGATCTATCAGGTGCAGGGTTGAGGGACTCTGTCCTATCCTCAGGTGTCTGTCAACACACATGGCTCTCAAGTCAGAGAAAGCCATGTCCTTATACTGAGGCTGAGTGGATCCACTGGGTCCACCCTTCAAGGACATTCTAGTGTTGTGCAGTGTTGTACTACCTACACTAGTTTGTGGCCTACTGATCCTAGCTTGAGCTGTGGAAAGGGTGTGCTATCCCTTGGAACACAGCTCTAAGTTCAGTAGAACTTATTGATACTAAGCTTGACTTTATATGTACCTTGAGTACCTATAATGGTTTTCAGTTAGTAATTCAAATAGAGATTTTCTGGTAAAACAATGGCAAGCTGGAATCCCACACGCTGCCCACCAATGTGAGAAGTTGGCCTGGTATATGCTGTTCACTAATTAAAGTGGACACCTTGCACCAGGGCAAATCGACTCTTATGGTAGATAGGTTTAAGACAACCTTTTAAAGAAAGCTATCCTAGTGGTAGCTGTGGAGAGCAGCCTTCAGGCTAAGTCTCGGAGGAATGTAAAGCAGCTTGTTTTACCATATAATCTCTTGAATCACCAAATGAAAAGACACCACACAGGTATATATATCAAATATATATGTATTTATTTCTAAATAACTCTCTACTAATCTCTTTATGAGATTAGAAGACAAACATATGCACAAATCAACGTTTCACAATAAGTTAAGCACAAAATATGGCTGGGGCCCTAGGGGCGTACCAGACCATATACTAAGTAAGAGACTTAGAAACAACGACTTGCAAGGAGACAAGGCCTAGGGCCTTCAGAAGTGCTGGGGCCTCACGAAACCACCCAAGGCAGGTAAGTAAAGGACCCACGGGGGACGCGTGCAGTGTGGATACACAGGCGCGAATCGCCGTTAACTTCAATGGGGCAAGTCGCGGTTGGAAATAAAGAGTTTTAGGATACTTCGGGAGAACCTACAAGCAAGTCACTTACAGGGTAAGTAGTTCTAGGGCCCACACCCACAGGAGCACCGTAGTGCTGGAGTTACCTCACCCAGGGAAGCCGGGTGCACAGGTGTCCTTTGGTGTCGGGTCGCGGCGTCGTTTTCAATGGCGAACAAAGAAGACTTGCTGCTTGCGGGAGCTGAAGAAGTGTCCGGTGGAATCCAAGCCTGGATTCTGAAGAAGGATGACCTGAAAGCAGAGGGGACAGTGTTCAAAGTCACTTGGCAGTGACCCGGGGCAAGGAAGATGGATGCCCACCGTCGTCGGTTGATTCAGGTCGGTTGCGGGTGCCTTGACTCTTCAGCCACGTGGTCCAGGAGGTGTCGACAACGACCAGGAGCTGGATTCGGTGTGTCCCTCGACGTCTGCAGCTGACTGCGGTGTCGGCAACTCGATCGGAGCCAACAAGCCTTGGCAGCTGCAAGTCTCGGGGAGATGAAGAAAAGTCGATGGCGCAGACCAGCAAGGTCTGAGAAACTCACCCAGCGAGGGTAAGTCAGGGCAGGCCTGGAGCAACCAGGGGAGCCCTTTGGTTTCTTTAAGAAGTCTTCTGGGGACCCACAAGCCAGCGGGCAAGGGATCGCGAAGACACCTCGGGCGGAATCACTCAACAGGGGCCCACGGTCACTCGGGACAGTGTAGGCCTCTGATCTTCAGAGGGATTCCTGCTGGAGGTCGGGACCACACGTGGTCCAAAGCACAAGTTCGTAGAACGTTGTGAAGGGGTTGCACTCGACAATAGTGCACGGTACCCAGGGGTCGCGGTTCCTCGTTACTCGTGGGGTCCACTTGCCTCAGCTTCGCTGGGGACTCACGATGGCCTGGGAGAGGTCAGGAAATCCACTTCTTGGGCTGCAGGGACTTCGGACTCCGGCGGGAGCGGCGTAGTTTGCGACCGTCGTTGTCGTTTTTGGTGCCTGCCAAGCAGGGGAGTCACTCCTTGACTCCAAGGGAGATTCTTCTGTCTTCCAAAGGTAGTGGAACGTCGAAGGGCCAGGATTCTTCTGTAGAGCGTCGTCCAGGGGTTATCTGCTTTGCAATGGCAAGGTTCCCCCTCTTATACTAAAAGAGGGGATGGACTAGCTCTATGACCCCACCTATGGGAGGGTCAAGGGAGGGGTGGCTACACCCACTTCCCTTTGTCCAGTTTCGCGCCAGAGCAGGGGCAGGTAGCCCCTGAGCTGGTTTGAACTGGCATATGCACAGAGGAGCCTTCTGCTCCCCCAGTGCAGGACTTCAAAGCACTCTAAGAGTGCACCCACCCAGCCCCAATACACTAAACCCTGTCTGGGAGGTGGTCACACCTCCCTGTGACAGGATGCCTATTGTTGGGCTTCCTCCACTGTGAGTGTCAGTCATCAGCAGGAGGGCAGCCCAGTGTCTGTGACTGGTGGCATCCATTTTGTGATGCCAGGGCTCTGCAGGATTCTACCGCGTTTCCACAGCAGGTACATGTCTTATCCCTCTAGAAGGGTGGAATGCTACCCCCGCCGCCAGGATTGGCGGGGGGTAGTATTCCAAGATGTTTGACACCAAACACGACATGTTTTGATGCAGCCATTCCAAAGTTAGCATTCTACCGCGAGGATATAATGCACTTAATAGTATATGGTTTAACCGCATCCACAAACAGCACCAGAGAATAGACTCTGAGAGCTGCAGAGGGGCCCTGCTCAGGCAGAGGCACCCCCTCACATAGAAGCCAAGCACCCTGCCCTCAGGATTGATAGGGCCTGCCTTAGGGGTGACTGATAGGTTTATATGTGTGTGCAGGAGAGATATAGGAAACCTATATCTCAGTGAGGGGTGCTAGCACCACCTCACCCAGGCTGCAGTAGCAGGCCTGTGGTGTCAGATTTAGACTGCTTCCCAGGGGTGGCATAACACATGCTGCAGCCCCTGGTAGGCCTGTGAAGTACCTATGCCCTTGGCACCTAAGGTACCATATACTAGGGACTCATAAGGCACCACAGTATCCAATCACTAGTGCACCTAGAGTGCACTCCATGTCGTTTAGAGAGAGCAGATAGACTGGGGCCCTGAATAGCAGGGTCCCAGTCCAACTAAGTCATAAACCAGCAAAACACCATTAAAAAAAGTGGGGGCAACCATATAGTCAGATTCCACCTTCCTACAAGCATGGTTCTGGTGAAGGTTAGGGTTTTGCCCCAGTCAACAGTTTTACCTTCCGACTTAGTTATATTTTTGGAAACAAAAATCAGTTGGGCAATAACAGATTTGGTTGGTGCCGAGGGTTACAAGAGGTTTGATATCATTAATTTGGGATCAGGCTGATGCCAGAAGTTGTGGTGCTATACTGTTAGAACTGGGGTTCTCTAGTTGGCAATGGTTTGCACCTTTGTCCAAATAGGGACCCTTGCTTCTAGTCAGGATAAGGGGGATACACCCTAAAATAACCCCTGCTCACCCCCTGGTAGCTTGGCACGAGCAGACAGGCTTATCTCAGAGGCAGTGTGTAAAGCATTTGTGAACACATACAGTAATACAGTGAAAACACTACAGATGGACACCACACAGGTTGTATGTAAAAATAAGTAATCTTTATATAGACTTAACACAAGACCCAATAGCAAAATTCCACAATACTGTAATCTAAAATAGACTTAAAATGATAGAGACAGTTCACGTTATCTTCAAAAATAGGATAGTCAATCAAATAAAGCTTGTAGCAACAAATAACTCCACTTGGAGTTATCACGACGTCGTGACCGGTGGAAATCCCAAACTACGGCGCCAACCACGAGGTGCGCGGCGTCGGGCCCGGAGTCGAGCAGACCCACAAAGAACAGTACCTGGAATTCGATGAAAACAAAGACGGTGCACGGCGTCGGGGAGGTGAGGCTTCGTTGGCGCCGGCGGCATCGGTTCCTTACGACCCATGGGGAGGTGATGTCTCGGTTCCTTACTGCAGCGCAGGGGAGGTGAGGCGTTGGTTCCTTACTGTGTCGGGGAGGTGACGTCACGGATGGCGGCGAGGCGTCGGTTCCTTACGATGGTGCGGTGTCGATGGATTCGGAGGTCACCCACGTCGAGGATTGGCTCCGCGGTGATGAAGCCCTGGCGTCGGTGAAGTCGGGACTGCGGTGCGAGTCGGGACGGTGCGTCGTGATCGTCACGAGCGGTATCCTCGGCTCCGGTGCAGGCAGCGGCCTCGGTGACGGTTTCGGAGTCGATGTCGCACGGCGTCAGCAGGCGTCGGGCCTGCGGTGCAAGTCGGGGCGGTGCGTCGTGCTCTTCACGAGCGGTGCCCACGGCTTCGGTGCAGGTTACTGCGTCGCTCGCCGGCGTCGGTGTTGCAATTTCCTTCTGTTTGCAGCTAAAACAGCAGTTCTAGATGCAGGCAAACAGAAGGGGTGAAGTCTTTGTGTCCCTGTGACTTCAGGCAGGAGGTAATCTCAGTTCAAGCCCTTGGAGATTCTCTTCCTCAAGATGATAAAGCACAGCAAAGTCTTTTCTCCTGTCCTTGGCAGAAAGCAACCACTGCAGGCCAACCCCAATCAGCAAAACAGCACAGGGGCAGTACTCCTCCTTCAGCTTCTCCGGTTCTTCTCCTTGGCAACAGGTTTCTTGATTTCCCAGAAGTGATCTAATTTCATGGGGTCTGGGCCCCAGTACTTATACACAGAAATCCTTTGTTCTCTGAAGGCAGAGAGGCCTTTTCCTAGTCCAAACCAGTTCTGGGTGCCTTCTGTCAGGAGACACCTTCTCCCTTTGTGAGTGAGGGGCAGAGTCTTTATATCACAAAAAATACTCCTATAGATTAACTGATGGTTAACATAAAAACTGTGTTACCTAAATACGATAGGGAGGTGTCTATGTGAAGATCTAGAACTGCAGACACCCGGGGTGCGCAAGGAAGCAATTCCTTTTGTTTAGTTACCCTCACACACCCTAGTGGTGTCATGCTTCATCATCGGGTCACCCCAACGCCTATAAGTTGGGGTGGGCTCAACCACAGTGTTGGGAAGCTCTTTGGAAAGTGAAGACCAGGGGGATTATAGATAAAAACCCTCCGACAGGCCCCGGTTTCCCTTTATTATTGGGTCTGTCAGGGATATTAAAAATAATTAAAAGAAACGGGTCAATGGGAGTGATAATGGTCCTATGACCCTATTGCCAACATGTTTCAGTCCTGGGATGGCCGTAAAGGTCCTGGACTTTCTTCAGGGCAGAGGTCGTCCTCCCTGGGAACAACAGTGAAAGGGGAGTCCCTATCCTGTGAACGAAAAGGGCAGAGTAGCTGCTCCTTTTGTATAGATAACAGATGATTAATCTGTTATACGCAGTCCTTCATCTCTGAAAAACACAAGAAACAAACAAACACCATATCGTTTCTATTGCATAAACATCATTTGTGTAGTTATTAACACTCCTAATTAGGTGCGTCAACTGTGACCCAACATTTAAATAAATGCCAGGTGAGTGTGCAAATGGAAATTCTCATATTGCATCATACTCATGCCATACACACCTATATCTGTAACATAATAGTGCTATGTGGCAGATAAATGTGCGGTGGCGATTTTACTCGCATACTGACATTATCAGCATGCCAGTGTGTGTACTTATTCCAAAGTGAAAATATCGCGTGACAGTCTACAAGAACAGCACTAGGCTGCTATCAAGCAGTGTACTATTGTGCAGGTATATACTCGCATCTTTGCTTTAAAAAATACTAATCATAATAAAAGCATCCATTTTCTTACCCAATTTGCGGAGAAAAACTGTATCACAGGGGCCCGCTAGGCGTGATGGAATAGCCCTGTAGTCACACTCTGTTGTATTGTTTGGGGGTAGGGAGAAGATGAAGTATACCGGAGGTTTTTTAGTCAGGGCAAAAAGTCTGTGTTGAACAAAGTCACAAGACTAAACCTGTTGTAACCACCTATCACCCCCCTACTTACTTCTTCAAGGGTCCTATCCCGCCTGTGTACCTACTTGGTCCGAGTCCCCGGCTTTCGCTCTTCACTGCCGTTGAACAGGGATATAAATACCTTTATTTTAGCGGGAAAACCTCAATTGAGAGTCACGCCCATGGTATGCTCAAGTGCCGTTAGGCACGTAGACGCGTGTGTGATGTGCCATAGAGGATCATGGGATTTTAAGTCTTTTTACAAAATGGTGTCTCGATCCGAAAAATCGGTTCGCATTAGTATTAGATTTACCGAAGAAGCCTCGATGTAGGGCTGACTCAACTACGTAATTCTAATATCGTGACACACTTAAATTTACATATGTGTCATACAATATCTACATACGGGTGGGAGATTTTTGGCAGATTAAAGAAAACAAGTGCTCATGCTCGGAAATCAGTGTATAATTAAGATGACGAGCAAGATGTCAGTATCATTATGGAAGGGAATAATGGGAACAATAGTTCCTTTGCATTTAGATGGAACTCGAGCAGTAAAGTCTAGTCTAATATACTAGTGTGTATAAATGAGTATTTAGAAGTGGTCACTTTTTACATTTTAATCAGAAAGGAAAAACCAAAAGACTATCCAAAGATACTGTTCATATAACATCCCCATTTGTCATAAAAAGAGAGATAGCAGTGATGAAATGTAGCTCAGTAATGTTTATTTATTTAGCTGATTCCAAGGTATAGAATCATTCAGACCAATTTCATATGTCTTCAAACGATACACCCATCGTTGTTCTCGTTCTAGAAGTCTGTTCGTCAGATTGCCTGAGCCTTTCACTTTCTCTATAACTGTCCACCGTATGTCTGTGTCTTTATGTTGTTTTTCCTTATAGTGTGCTGTTAATTTAGTTGCGGTCACTGCTCGCCTTATTGTGCTTCTATGTTCACTAATACGAACTTTGACCTTGCGACTAGTCATACCGATATAGCTCAAATTGCATGGGCACTTGATGAGGTAGACAACTGATTCTGAATTACAATTAGTATGGGATCTTTGTTCCCATGGAAAGTGTAGGCCTAAATCAAGGCTTTTAGTATGTTCTGTAAAGGGCACACTACACATGAACCACATGGAAAATGACCCAACACAGGTGGGTTATTCCACAATGTAAGTTGAACATTGTTTACATTTTTGAACGTGTCAGTGTGAACAAGAGTGTCTCTCAAGCTTTTATTCTTTCTGAATGAGAACATGGGTTTTTCATAAGGGAGTCTATTTGAAGTAAGTATGGGCCATTTCTTGTTGATGATTTTCTTCACCTCATTGGATGAGGAATTAAACGTGGTTACACAAATTATTTGATCAAGTGGGGTCTTTTGATGGGACTCTAGAAGTGCAGCTCTTGGAGTGTTACGAGCTCTTTTACTAGCTTTTTCTATAATCTTGTTCGGATATTTTCTCTGTCTAAGTTTGGTGGTGAGAATTGCAGCTTCTTTTTATAGTCTTTCAAATCTGAGCAATTTCTCCGTACTCTCAAGAACTGGCCTACCGGAAGATTCTCCCTGAGAGAGCGTGGGTGCGCACTGTCAAATCTTAATAAACTATTCCTGTCAGTGGGCTTTGTATATAGTGAGCTTAACAGAGTACCGCCAGCTGCTCTCAGTGTAATATCTAAGAAGGAAATCTTTTCTCTATCCATATTCATGGTGAATCGTAGATGGGGATTTAAACAGTTAATCCAATTAATGAAGCTTTTGAGAGTCGAAACTTCTCCCTTCCAGATGAGAAGTACATCATCAATATATCTGTACCATTTGTATATATTAGTAGTATAAGCATTTGCCGTCCAAATATGTTGATCTTCAAAGTGACCCATATACAGGCAGGCTAAACTGGGGGCAAAGGTACTGCCCATTGAAGTTCCGTGTATCTGAAGATATAACTGGTCCTCAAATTTGAAAAAGTTTTCTGTAAGGGCTAACCGAATCAAAGTGATGACCCACTCAATAGGAGCTGTCCACTGCCATTCTTCTTGTTTTAGAATATCCTCTATTACTTTGATGCTTTCTTCCTGAGGGATACTTGTATACAATGCTTCCACATCAAGGCATACCAAAATGTTTTCCTGTGGGTCATATTCTATGTCTGTCAAAAGATTAAATAGATGTTTTGTATCTTGTACGTATGAAATTATGCGTGTAACCAGAGGTCGTAAGAACCAGTCAGCGTATTTCGATAAAGGTTCAAGAATAGATCCAATTCCAGATACAATAGGTCTTCCTGGGGGTGGTATCCTGCCTTTATGGATCTTAGGTATTGTGTAGAACAGAGGTATTCTTGGATCATCTTGGTTGAGGAAATCATGCTCCTTTTGGTGATCCACTCTTTTTCAAGGGCATCTGTCGTCAATGTTGATATCGTGGTTTTTATCCGTTGGGTTGGGTCCCTATTGATCTTTTTGTAATATTTGGTATCTGCCAAGAGATCAAAGCAAGCTGTTCTGTATGCATTAGTCTTCTGAATAACAGTTGCACCGCCCTTATCTGCTGGTTTTATAATTATATCAGATCTGGTTTTTAAGGTTTCGAGGGCTGTACGTTCCTTGGTGCTCAAATTATTGAATGTGTCTCTTTTTGGTTGTAATTGTTCAATTTCTTTGATTACTGCTTCCTCGAAGGCCATCACCTCTGGGGGCATTGTTGATGTTGGAGGAAGAAACGTGGACTTTAGTTTAAGGTTGGTATAGCTGTCATCATTGTCTTGTCTTTCTTTATCCATAAAGAAAGTCTTGAGGCGGATCTTCCTGAAGAATTCACTTAGTTCACATCTTAGACGGAATTTATCCATGTAGGTAGTTGGAACAAAACCTAGTCCTTTGTCCAGGATCGCCTTCTCCTCTGTCGTCAAGACTACATCTGTTAAGTTGACGATTAGTCCCTCATTGTGCTCGTGCTCGGCTGTGGTTGACCTCTGGTATGGCTCCGTGTGTTGATTGGGGTCCTGTCGTCTTCCCACTGGACCCCCTTGTTCCCACGTCTTCCTCGTTTGCGCAACATACGTATAAACATAGGGCTATGGGGAAGTGATCCCTAATGCCCAGAGGGTTGAGAGGATTCCATACTGGAGTATTTTTTGTGATATAATATCTTGACTTGGGAGGTTATACTCCAGTATGGAATCCTCTGGTTGATCCTCATTATTAATACGGCTAAACGCTTATCTGAAGCATTAGTAATCAAAATCAAAACCAGCGAAGATTGCTTGATTACAGAAATTAAGCTGACTCTCTATAAGAAAAAACTTGAAGAGGTAAACAAAGAAATAAGTGAACATAAAGACTATCTAATGCAAAATAAAATCAGTAAATTACAAAAAGACCTGAAGAAGTTTAGTCATGAGAGGGTGTACCCCTATATAAAAGATGACTATAAGGGTTATGAACACTCGGACTCAGGATCCTCTTATAGTGGACAGTCGGCATCTTCCGACTCGGAACAAGAAGAGTGGTCCAGTGATGGATCTAACAGAAGCAGGAGAGGGAAACAAAGGAGACCTCGAAGGGGGGGTTCTAACCAAAGATTTGTACAACCACAGATGTATCCGTGGCCTGGCCCATTTGGCCCAGCTCCATTCCATGGACCACCACAATACCCTATTGGACCCTACTATCAGCCTGAATTTAACTAACATTTTTTAGGACAGGGCGGAAGAAGAGGCAAACGAGGAAGACGTGGGAACAAGGGGGTCCAGTGGGAAGACGACAGGACCCCAATCAACACACGGAGCCATACCAGAGGTCAACCACAGCCGAGCACGAGCACAATGAGGGACTAATCGTCAACTTAACAGATGTAGTCTTGACGACAGAGGAGAAGGCGATCCTGGACAAAGGACTAGGTTTTGTTCCAACTACCTACATGGATAAATTCCGTCTAAGATGTGAACTAAGTGAATTCTTCAGGAAGATCCGCCTCAAGACTTTCTTTATGGATAAAGAAAGACAAGACAATGATGACAGCTATACCAACCTTAAACTAAAGTCCACGTTTCTTCCTCCAACATCAACAATGCCCCCAGAGGTGATGGCCTTCGAGGAAGCAGTAATCAAAGAAATTGAACAATTACAACCAAAAAGAGACACATTCAATAATTTGAGCACCAAGGAACGTACAGCCCTCGAAACCTTAAAAACCAGATCTGATATAATTATAAAACCAGCAGATAAGGGCGGTGCAACTGTTATTCAGAAGACTAATGCATACAGAACAGCTTGCTTTGATCTCTTGGCAGATACCAAATATTACAAAAAGATCAATAGGGACCCAACCCAACGGATAAAAACCACGATATCAACATTGACGACAGATGCCCTTGAAAAAGAGTGGATCACCAAAAAGGAGCATGATTTCCTCAACCAAGATGATCCAAGAATACCTCTGTTCTACACAATACCTAAGATCCATAAAGGCAGGATACCACCCCCAGGAAGACCTATTGTATCTGGAATTGGATCTATTCTTGAACCTTTATCGAAATACGCTGACTGGTTCTTACGACCTCTGGTTACACGCATAATTTCATACGTACAAGATACAAAACATCTATTTAATCTTTTGACAGACATAGAATATGACCCACAGGAAAACATTTTGGTATGCCTTGATGTGGAAGCATTGTATACAAGTATCCCTCAGGAAGAAAGCATCAAAGTAATAGAGGATATTCTAAAACAAGAAGAATGGCAGTGGACAGCTCCTATTGAGTGGGTCATCACTTTGATTCGGTTAGCCCTTACAGAAAACTTTTTCAAATTTGAGGACCAGTTATATCTTCAGATACACGGAACTTCAATGGGCAGTACCTTTGCCCCCAGTTTAGCCTGCCTGTATATGGGTCACTTTGAAGATCAACATATTTGGACGGCAAATGCTTATACTACTAATATATACAAATGGTACAGATATATTGATGATGTACTTCTCATCTGGAAGGGAGAAGTTTCGACTCTCAATAGCTTCATTAATTGGATTAACTGTTTAAATCCCCATCTACGATTCACCATGAATATGGATAGAGAAAAGATTTCCTTCTTAGATATTACACTGAGAGCAGCTGGCGGTACTCTGTTAAGCTCACTATATACAAAGCCCACTGACAGGAATAGTTTATTAAGATTTGACAGTGCGCACCCACGCTCTCTCAGGGAGAATCTTCCGGTAGGCCAGTTCTTGAGAGTACGGAGAAATTGCTCAGATTTGAAAGACTATAAAAAGAAGCTGCAATTCTCACCACCAAACTTAGACAGAGAAAATATCCGAACAAGATTATAGAAAAAGCTAGTAAAAGAGCTCGTAACACTCCAAGAGCTGCACTTCTAGAGTCCCATCAAAAGACCCCACTTGATCAAATAATTTGTGTAACCACGTTTAATTCCTCATCCAATGAGGTGAAGAAAATCATCAACAAGAAATGGCCCATACTTACTTCAAATAGACTCCCTTATGAAAAACCCATGTTCTCATTCAGAAAGAATAAAAGCTTGAGAGACACTCTTGTTCACACTGACACGTTCAAAAATGTAAACAATGTTCAACTTACATTGTGGAATAACCCACCTGTGTTGGGTCATTTTCCATGTGGTTCATGTGTAGTGTGCCCCTTTACAGAACATACTAAAAGCCTTGATTTAGGCCTACACTTTCCATGGGAACAAAGATCCCATACTAATTGTAATTCAGAATCAGTTGTCTACCTCATCAAGTGCCCATGCAATTTGAGCTATATCGGTATGACTAGTCGCAAGGTCAAAGTTCGTATTAGTGAACATAGAAGCACAATAAGGCGAGCAGTGACCTCAACTAAATTAACAGCACACTATAAGGAAAAACAACATAAAGACACAGACATACGGTGGACAGTTATAGAGAAAGTGAAAGGCTCAGGCAATCTGACGAACAGACTTCTAGAACGAGAACAACGATGGGTGTATCGTTTGAAGACATATGAAATTGGTCTGAATGATTCTATACCTTGGAATCAGCTAAATAAATAAACATTACTGAGCTACATTTCATCACTGCTATCTCTCTTTTTATGACAAATGGGGATGTTATATGAACAGTATCTTTGGATAGTCTTTTGGTTTTTCCTTTCTGATTAAAATGTAAAAAGTGACCACTTCTAAATACTCATTTATACACACTAGTATATTAGACTAGACTTTACTGCTCGAGTTCCATCTAAATGCAAAGGAACTATTGTTCCCATTATTCCCTTCCATAATGATACTGACATCTTGCTCGTCATCTTAATTATACACTGATTTCCGAGCATGAGCACTTGTTTTCTTTAATCTGCCAAAAAACTCCCACCCGTATGTAGATATTGTATGACACATATGTAAATTTAAGTGTGTCACGATATTAGAATTACGTTGTTGAGTCAGCCCTACATCGAGGCTTCTTCGGTAAATCTAATTCTAATGCGAACCGATTTTTCGGATCGAGACACCATTTTGTAAAAAGACTTCAAATCCCATGATCCTCTATGGCACATCACACACGCGTCTACGTGCCTAACGGCACTTGAGCATACCATGGGCGTGACTCTCAATTGAGGTTTTCCCGCTAAAATAAAGGTATTTATATCCCTGTTCAACGGCAGTGAAGAGCGAAAGCCGGGGCCTCGGACCAAGTAGGTACACAGGCGGGATAGGACCCTTGAAGAAGTAAGTAGGGGGTGATAGGTGGTTACAACAGGTTTAGTCTTGTGACTTTGTTCAACACAGACTTTTTGCCCTGACTAAAAACCTCCGGTATACTTCATCTTCTCCCTACCCCCAAACAATACAACAGAGTGTGACTACAGGGCTATTCCATCACGCCTAGCGGGCCCCTGTGATACAGTTTTTCTCCGCAAATTGGGTAAGAAAATGGATGCTTTTATTAGGATTAGTATTTTTTAAAGCAAAGATGCGAGTATATACCTGCACAATAGTACACTGCTTGATAGCAGCCTAGTGCTGTTCTTGTAGACTGTCACGCGATATTTTCACTTTGGAATAAGTACACACACTGGCATGCTGATAATGTCAGTATGCGAGTAAAATCGCCACCGCACATTTATCTGCCACAT
The DNA here is from genome assembly GCA_963921515.1 of Calotriton arnoldi. Taxonomy (NCBI): domain Eukaryota; kingdom Metazoa; phylum Chordata; class Amphibia; order Caudata; family Salamandridae; genus Calotriton; species Calotriton arnoldi. Next base: position 4,813,493 of record CAWUFW010000209.1, on the reverse strand, counting down.
AGCACTATTATGTTACAGATATAGGTGTGTATGGCATGAGTATGATGCAATATGAGAATTTCCATTTGCACACTCACCTGGCATTTATTTAAATGTTGGGTCACAGTTGACGCACCTAATTAGGAGTGTTAATAACTACACAAATGATGTTTATGCAATAGAAACGATATGGTGTTTGTTTGTTTCTTGTGTTTTTCAGAGATGAAGGACTGCGTATAACAGATTAATCATCTGTTATCTATACAAAAGGAGCAGCTACTCTGCCCTTTTTCGTTCACAGGATAGGGACTCCCCTTTCACTGTTGTTCCCAGGGAGGACGACCTCTGCCCTGAAGAAAGTCCAGGACCTTTACGGCCATCCCAGGACTGAAACATGTTGGCAATAGGGTCATAGGACCATTATCACTCCCATTGACCCGTTTCTTTTAATTATTTTTAATATCCCTGACAGACCCAATAATAAAGGGAAACCGGGGCCTGTCGGAGGGTTTTTATCTATAATCCCCTGGTCTTCACTTTCCAAAGAGCGTCCCAACACTGTGGTTGAGCCCACCCCAACTTATAGGCGTTGGGGTGACCCGATGATGAAGCATGACACCACTAGGGTGTGTGAGGGTAACTAAACAAAAAGGAATTGCTTCCTTGCGCACCCTCGGGTGTCTGCAGTTCTAGATCTTCACATAGACACCTCCCTATCGTATTTAGGTAACACAGTTTTTATGTTAACCATCAGTTAATCTATAGGAGTATTTTTTGTGATATAATATCTTGACTTGGGAGGTTATACTCCAGTATGGAATCCTCTCAACCCTCTGGGCATTAGGGATCACTTCCCCATAGCCCTATGTTTATACGTGAGGGGCAGAGTCATCAGCCGCCCGGCAGGAGGTGGAGCCAGCATTGTGGAAGGCAGGCAGAGCCCTATTCAGACCCAGGCGCAACTCCTCCCACCACTCTATATGCAGGAAGGTCTATTCAGCTCTGTGCTGACTCACCCTGTCTCCTGGAATCCCCCAGCCCCTGTCACTCACAAAGCCAGACACACAATACACAACTTAGCAGAGGCAGGCTTGGACAGTTAGGCAAGAAAATACCTACTTTCTAAAAGTGGTATTTTCAAACACAGAATGTTAAAACCAACTTCACTAAAAGATGTATTTTATCATTCTGAGTTCAGGCATACTAAATTCGTTTTTCTACCATGTTCCCTGGGTCAGTTAGGATTATAAGGTGTAATAATCAAACTGCCCATTCTGGCCTATGGGGAACAGGTAGCCTTGCAATAGTGAAAAACGAAAATGGCTGTAATTCACTATTAGGACAGGCCACACACACCAGGGCATGTCCTACCTTATACTTACAATGCACCCTGCCCTTGGGCCTACCTTAGGGGTGTCTGATTTGAAGATAAGGGAAGGTTTAGGGACTGGCAAGTGGGTGCACTTGCCAAGTCAACATGGCAGTCACAGACTGCACACAGGCTCTGCAATGGCAGGCCTGAGACACACTTTACAAGCTGCTTCTGTGGGTGGCACAACCAGTGCTGCAAGCCCACCAGCAGCATTTGATTTACAAGCCCTGGGCACCCATGGTGCACTGTACTAGGGTCTGACAAGTAAATCAAATAACCCAATCATGGAGTCACTAATCAACACATCAATTTACAATAGGGAGAGCATATGCACTTTAGCACTGATCAGCAGTGGTAAAGTGCCCAGAGTCATAAAACCAACAAAAACAGGTCAGAGAAAATACAGGAGGACGGCAAAAGTTCAGGGATGACCCTGCTAAAAGGGCCAAGTCCAACATATACGTTTTGGGATTAAGCTGAAAACTGTATCTACTGAAGTCCCCTATTACTGGGGTAACCTTGCTGCCTTTTCCCACTCTGGCTCGCCACACTGAGGCTTTTTGAAGCTTGAAATCTTCTAGTGGGTCACAGCTGGAAGACACAGCCAGAAGGGGTACAATGAGCTCATACAACTGATTTAAGTTGACCCATAGGCGTATCTATCTTCATTGCAAAATATTTTGCTTTCTAAGGTCATGTCTTTCTCAGCTTCCCTCAAAACCTTGTCCCTGTCCTTTGGAGGTCACACTATTTCTGAGCCCAAAGTTCTCTAAAAGGTCAGTAATTTCTTTCAGGATGCTCCAAATGTTCCACAACTTTCAAGAACTCTTACAGGCGATACAAAACACAGATCCAAGGTGGAGACTGAATTCTCTACCCCTGCTTCCTCAGATTCACAGTTAAAAATCCAGTTCCATTGTGCTTGCCGATTCCTTACCCAAAATGACCCTCCTGTTCTTGGGATCCCTGTGGACACTGAACTCCCTTAGACCTGTGAGGATCACAACTAGAGCTTAGGTGACAAGAGAGAGTGGAGTCCAGTGGCTCAGTCCTCTCCAAGCCAGACAGCTAGGAGATATCTCTTTCTTCTACTTGTCTTTTCCAACTCTTACCCCAGTGAGTTTCCATAATTGGTTGTTAGACCTGACACCCTTGGGTGGAAGTCCCTCAAACATTTTGCCTTAACCCCTCCTATTTTGCTGAAATGTTTTTGTTGCTTTAGGACTCTGCACACCTTACCCCTGCTTGCCAGTGCTAAAGTGATTGTGCTCTCTTTATAATACAATTGACCTACAACTAATTGGCACATTTAATTTATTTGTAAGTCCTGAGTAATTGGTACTACATGTACCCAGGGCCAGTAAATTAAATGCTTCTAGTAAGCCTGCAGCACTTATTGTGACACTTACTAAAGTAGCCTCTGAAAACATGTCTCATTCCTGTCATTGCCACCTGAAGTGTAGTTTTAAACTCCCATTCGACCATGCACACAGGGCAGGGTGCATTGTATTTAAAAAGTTTTGCATGTCCTGGTAGGGAAATACTCCTAAAGTTGTTTTTTACTGTTGCAAAATAAACCTTTTGCCAGGCCCAACCCTTCCTTTTTAATACATAAAAGTCACCCCTGAGGTGGGCCTTAAAGGCTAACAGGGCAGGGTGCATTGTATTTTAAAAGTAGGACATGTGTGTTTAAGTTTTACATGTCCTGGTAGAGAAAAACTCCTAAAGTCCGTTTTTACTGTTGCCAGGCCCATATCTCTCATGGGATAGCTTTGGGTTACTTTATTACACTTAATAAGTGAAAACTTAAGTTTGGGAGCAGATAGAAAATGGCGTTTGTACTCAAATTAATTGCAATTTAAAATCCTCGTTAAAGATCAAGTTGGATTTTAAGTCACAGTTCTAAAAATGCCTCTTCTAGAAACGTGCGATACCAAAGGGGATGATGGACGGAGCGCTTGAGCAAATCAAACACTCACCCCCAGTCAACTGATCTGGGTTTAATCCATCATCATTCTTTAGCTCACTCCACCACCCCAGTTCAGACATGGCCATATGCAAATCAGTCTGACCCTGTGCCTCATGGGAACAGTCCAGCCCGAACTGCCAAGCCATGTCTTCCCTGGACCGGAAACAAGCATCCTGGGACCGGTTTCTGGCTATTCAGCCGTCATCAGCCAGGCTAGCTTGAATCCAGTGGCAAAGTGAGCAAGGGACCCACGTCTGGGCAAACCCTGCCAACTTAGGGCGAACAAAGCGATACCAAAGGGGATGATGGACGGAGCGCTTGAGCAAATCAAACACTCACCCCCAGTCAACTGATCTGGGTTTAATCCATCATCATTCTTTAGCTCACTCCACCACCCCAGTTCAGACATGGCCATATGCAAATCAGTCTGACCCTGTGCCTCATGGGAACAGTCCAGCCCGAACTGCCAAGCCATGTCTTCCCTGGACCGGAAACAAGTATCCTGGGACCGGTTTCTGGCTATTCAGCCGTCATCAGCCAGGCTAGCTTGAATCCAGTGGCAAAGTGAGCAAGGGACCCACGTCTGGGCATACCCTGCCAACTTAGGGCGAACAAAGCGATACCAAAGGGGATGATGGACCGAGCGCTTGAGCAAATCAAACACTCACCACCAGTCAACTGATCTGGGTTTAATCCATCATCATTCTTTAGCTCACTCCACCACCCCAGTTCAGACATGGCCATATGCAAATCAGTCTGACCCTGTGCCTCATGGGAACAGTCCAGCCCGAACTGCCAAGCCATGTCTTCCCTGGACCGGAAACAAGCATCCTGGGACCGGTTTCTGGCTATTCAGTCGTCATCAGCCAGGCTAGCTTGAATCCAGTGGCAAACGTGGCACTTTCTTGTCCTAACCATTTGGTGCCTGCTGACTGTGTCCTGGGCCACATGACTGTGGATATTATGGCAGTTGGCCATTGTGGATTCCGCCTAGACAGTGAGACAAAGAGGGATTAAGTGTTGGCAGGATGGGCATTCCTGCCAGGATGGTTGGGGTGGAGCTGTTCCCTGCCACACTTACATTTCAAAGGGCTGCCTCCTGCATACACACAAAGAAACCTGAAATAAGGACTCAGAAAGACTGCCATGCTGCTCTGCTGCTGGACGGACTGCTCTGCTGTCTGAGGAAGGAAGCCTGGACATGCTCCTTGAACCCAGGATCACCAGAGTGACTCCACGGGCCAGCTGGTTGGCCTCTTGCATGAGCTACATGGACATAACAAGCTCCAGAGACCTGTGCTGCATCTGCCCAACATACAAGACCTGCAACTAGATTTTCCTGAGCCCTGCAGGCCTCTGATTCCCTGATAGCCAAGAGACACCTCCCCAGATCTTGGACCGTTGGCTGGCATTAGAGTGCACTCCTCTGTATAGAGAGGTGAACTCTGAAATTTTGACGGTGCTCTACTGCCCTCAGTGCCCGCCGGGGACCACCAGCAGCATGAGATCTGGACTTCGTGCTACAGCAGCAGCCCGCGGTGACCGCCAGCCAAGGTGAAGCGCCAGCAACGAGCGCCTGCAATGACAGACCGGATCTTTATATTATAACGAGATACTTCCCTCTACATATCAGTGAAAAATCTACATAAATTGCCTCTAAACTGGTTCTGTTCCTCTACCACTCTCCTGGATGTGAGACGCCAGAGAAGCAGGGAAGCTGCCAGCTTCACAGGCAGGTCTACACCATATCTCTGCTTTCACATTACATGAAAACTTCCAGATTTCCCGCCTGCCCTTTTTTGGGATCATTTTGCATCAATTTCTCTCTCCTCACTCACATTAATCATATTTGAGTAAGTAATTAATCAGATTATAGTACATTCTTTACTCAATCTTTATGCCAGGAATCTTCCAACATGGTGCCTGCCCAAGAAGGCCCTTTAGTCTCCAGGAAGACCCCTATAAGCGTTGTTCTCCTGCATTCCAGGTCAATTCGGGACTGAATAAATCCAATTTAGTTACTGCTGGAGGGGAAGGTCAATCAAGAACCAGTTTATAGGGCTATGATGGCTCAGGCTGAGGTGAAGAACTTTATGAAAATTCTTGTTTCTGGGATTTATACTTGCAAACTGAGTTCATCAGCAAATTAGATTTTTTAATTAAATGCCAAAAAGATTAATTTGCCTAATGTATTCCCGAGGAAATCTACGGAAATCTGGAAATTACACATAGATCTTGCCTTTGCAAGTAGAAAAGTTGTTTCAGCCTCTGCGGTACGTAGTGCTCTGGAACTCTTTGAATTCAGAGGCTAAATGAAAAAGGTGTATATGTTAAAGTCTCTCAAGCGGGTGGGGCAAAGCCAAGCTGCGGGCCGCATGCAACATTTGACTTTCGTGCTACATGCTAGTTTTACTGCAGCAGTGGCGTAGCTAGAGCTTCTGGCGCCCGGGGCTATCCCCCAGATTGCCGCCCATGGCAGGTAGCGGCAGGTGGGGGGGGTGGGTGTCTGGGGAAAAATGACAGTGAGCAGCAGGGGTGGATTGGCAGGGTTTAAGTTACGATGCCACTCTCCACTCCACTGCATAAGAAAGGGCGTGAAACTGCGGCGTAAGCATAGAGCAAACCTCGAAGGTCAAGTCTCAGTTGATGAAGGCCCACCAGCACTAAAATGGTAGCTAAACGGAAAGGTAAATGTATCCCTTCCTCCTCTTTACACCACTCAATACTTAACTGCTGCTACAAGACCACAGCAGTAAAACCACCCACTAGACATCAAGCACAACACCAAAACAACTCCCACATAGGTCACACTCTACACCCACACTCTACCAAACAACGACAGTATTTGGAAACATAAGCAAAGCTATAGCTATCTCCTTTTTGCTCCACTCCATGCATGTCATTTAAGAAACACCCCTCAGGTCCTTTTGCATGAAACCAATGTCACATAGGCCACACTATACACATTCATTCTCGAGAAGGCCACTGAAGTTGCACCGCGAGATAGTGCTCGTGAGAAGGCCGCTGAAGTTGCACAGCTAGATAGCAGTGCTTGAAGTGCAGGGCTCCCAGGCCTCCCTGCTCCGTGGGTAGTTTCAATTTGGAAAGGAAAGTGCTACTCTGCACCATTCATTATTTCAAATTAGATCCCCTAGCATGGCATCCAGCATGTGGAAGAGGCTCTTGGATCTGGGAATTGGTAAGTTTGAGAAATAGTACAGTGATCTTGACAGCATCACCATTTTAGTCAGGTGTGCAACAGACCTATTATGTCTGCTGTTAGTGCAGAATTAACCTCCCTCCTCCTATCATCAATGATAGCATTCCTGCTGTCTCCTGCTGGTACCTCAGTTCATGCAGCATGTCACACTGGTACTTATGCTCCTGTTGCATCTACTGCTGGTATAGCTGTTTTATAGCATCTCACACTCGCCCCAATGTCATTTCTGCATCTCCCACTAAAGTAACTGGTCCTGGTGTCCTTGGTTTTAACTATCCTTCACCCACAGTAGCAACTGCAGTTCAAGCACACTGAACAATGTTGAAGGCTATCCTTATGCCTCTCTTAGGTTTCAGCATCATTCCCTTCTCCTATAGTACCTGCCTTTAACTACGGCTGGGTGGTGGGATGTGTGGTTGTTATTGTGGTCACTGCCTCTTTCTTTCTTTTTTTTTTTAGTTTTATATAGCACAAACTCGACCCGAAGGTATTAGGGCGCTTTACATGAGCACCAGTTGCCTTACAGAGTGACACATTATTTTGTTAGGAAGGGGAGATTTAGTAATTTGCTCAGAACCACAGGATGTTGACCGTCCCTGCCAAGACTCGAACCCGGTTCCCCACCTTCGAGGTCGACGCTCTAGCCATTAGGCCATATCCTCTCCCCTAGCCATGCAGCTCTCATTGCTTATCAACTATGGCTCAGACTCCCTAAACAAACCCAAGAGTGGAAAAAACAAGTATAACAAAGATAAGCAAGCTAAAACAAAAGGAAAGGTTGGTGGTACCAAAGTAGACATCAAAACAATATCCAGGTAAGCCGGAAAAAGATCAAGGAGAGTGAAAGGAAGGGTACAAAGAGGATTAAGAGAGAAGAAAAGAGAAACATTTAAAGATTACGAAGATGGGAAAGGGGAGAAAAATAAAAAGGGACTTAGAGAAAAAAGTAAATCAAGAGCATGTAATTTTGTAAATAGGGAATATTGATTTGAGAAGAATAAAATGAAAATGAGTGATTTGAGACAGCGGGAGCAAAAGGGAGCAAAAGATGAAAGAGAACAAAATCAGTGAGTAAGTAGCAGAAAAGGGAGATTAGAGGGAAATACAATGGAAAAGAGAAATCAGGGGTGAGGGTGAAAGCAAAGTAAAACAAGTAGGGAAAAGAGTGGGAAAACTGAAATAAGGAGAGAATGAATAAGTAAGAGAGAAATGAAACTCAAAAACTAAGTAAATGGGGTTTCTCTGAACAGGTTGTTCTGGCACTATCTGTCGGTGGTAGTGGCCCCTCCAAGCTCCACTTTCAGACATTGTTAGTGACAGAATTCAAGAGCTGATAGAATATTTAAATGCACACATTCTGCTGTGCTGCACAAGTTAGGTGGGATAACTGAGGGAGAGATAGCAGGTGTCCCACAGACTTGAGTTACCCTGCAAGAGTTGCGACTCGGGCACATCCTTTGCGAGCACCCCCTCGGCCATTTCCATTACCATTTTGCAGACCCTGTACCAGATGTCCCAAGATTCCTGCCAGAAGCTGAGGTGACAGTCAGCATGAAATCCTGAGGACATTCAATTGCTGCTCTAAATCCAAGAAGAGTTTGCTGCTCATGCTTGAAAATTGGGATTTAAGTAGGAGTACCTCAAAATACATCTTGTGGACCCAACACACACAGCCACATACAGATCCATGCGCATTGTCTCTTAATGCGGTGCATCATTCTACCACGTCGTCTGCAGCAGGCAGGATATGCTCCAGAATGAGGAGGCAAAGTTCTATGACCTCATGGTGATCCTTCAGAAATTTGAGCCACTTACCAGTCTGGCTGGCAGGTATCATTGGGTCCTTGTGTGTATACATGGCTGTCTGGTCCTAAGTATAGGTGTTGGAAATCTGACTGCTGATAGCAATTGGAGTATATGAGCAGAGTCAACATCATTCAATATCTATAATGCAATCTACTTATGTACATACTGAGCAGATGGTAAATGCCAATGCAGAACCCTGATTGGCTGGTGTGCTTGACAGTGGAGAGCTGTAGGAAATAAAAACTTGTGTAGGAAGATGGCATCTACAGACATGTGCAATTTGGCCCCACATGAGGCAAGATCATATGAGGCAATCAGGGGCGGCTCCTCCATTTGAGCGGAGGAGCGTCGCCCACAAGTCCCAGAGCTGAAAAATAAAATGTAATAAAGCTTATTTATTATCGTTTTCTTTTTCAGCAACCCGTCCCTAACTAAATGTCAGGATCAGGTGAGGCTAGTGCTGCTGAGTGACAGCAGCAGGGAGCTGTGCGCTTTAAAATGTGCATGTCTGTTTGACTGGCTGTCTTGGTACGGCCAGCCAGACATGCACATTTTAAAGATCTCTAACCTAGCTGTTTTAGACAGCTGGGTTAGAGAAAGTGCAGGCCTTCAGTGCTCTTAGGAATGCTGAGAGAGCCTGCTCTATCCAATCCTGGTGCTGCTTTCATGCTGTGAAAGCAGTGCCAGGATTGGGTAGTGCAATTTCCTGCATCAGGAGCTTCCTGGAAGACACCCAAGGGAGGAGGACGTCGCACTGCGGAGGTAAGTGTATTTCTTTTATTTATTTGTTTGTTTTTGTTACCCTCACCACCCTCAGTACAAGCCAGCCGCCACTGGAATCAATAGTAGGAATATGCAAAGAAGGAGTCATCATTAAACAAATTCCAGAAAAGAGACCAAGGCTGAGGAGTCCAATAGAAAAGAAAATGTCCTGAAAAAAGAACAAGCCCATTGACCGTTCAGATAGAAGTTATAGCGCTCAGAGTGGACCATCCTACTTTAGGTGGAAATGTACCATGCAGACTGGTAAGCCAAATGGCAAACTTGATAAAAACAGGTCGAAGAATAAAACTACCTGACAAAATGCTTTAAGAGGTAACTGCGCAGGAAAAAAATGGTCTACCCACTTGGACACTCTGCCATATGTCGGCGGTCGTTTAGTGAATTGCATAACTCTTTTCATTCACAAATAGACTAAAAACATAGGAGCATCTATTGAAAATCTCAGGTGTCTCTTCCGCTATTACAGGGCTCTTCGACCTCCAATAGCCTCAACAGATGAGGAAGGCTTCTTAAAAAGGATCAAAAATTACAAGGGTTCTATAGGGTATGTTTAGGGATGAGTGTATCCGAACAGCAATGGAAGAACTTGAACTTTCAATAAGAAATTAAGCATATCCTAATCAGTTGACTCACTGCTGCTCTAATAAAGATATCACTGGTTTCCTGGATGCAGTGGCAGCTGGTTGTCTTTGAAAGTGATGGGGTAAAATACTTACCCTGAACTCCAGCGAGCGAGTCTGACTAATTGTGGGGACTTTGTGGTAGGGTTTTTCACCCTGAAAATGGTTTTAAAAAGGGAGTTAAATAGTGTATTTTAAAGCAAAAAAAAAAAAAAAAAACGTTCTATAGGGGCGATGATGAAATATTCCAGTACTTTCAGGGTCTGCCTCAGCCCTCTCAGTCATCCTCCTGTCAGCTTCAGAGGAAGCTGGTGATCTGAAGCAGACACTGGTGGCCTGACATGCGCACTGCAGTGTTTCTGAAAAAAATCATAGTGCCACGAACACTGATAATGAAAATGTAGAGAAAATATGAGCAGTGGCCAGGGACAAAATGTGGCGACTTATAGGTGGCAGGCATTGACATTAATTGGTCCTAACAATTGCTTCTGCAGAAAATTAAAGTAGCCTCTACTTTGTATTAAAGCGCTGATGCCTCCAAGCAAGCAAAGCAAGTGAGCCGAACCCTCAATAGAACAGCTTCCTTGTCTCTTACATCCATGCATCTATCTATTCATTCTTTCACCCTTCCATCCACCTACTGGTATCCACTATCTCACCTTTAGATTCTGTCATCCATTCATTCTTTCATCATCCATCAATATTTCCCCATTCTATCCATTTATCCATCCATCCATCCAATTTGCCATCCATCTATTATGCCATCCATACAGTCTAAAAACCAACCATCCACTCTGCCACCCATTGATCCATTCACTCTGCCATCCATTCTCTTTGCCATCCATCCTCCACTCTGTTATCTTACCATCACCTCTGCCATTCATCGATCAACTGCCATCCTTTCATCAATTCATTAACTCTTCCATTCATCCACTCGGCCATCCATCAGCCTACTCTGCCATCCATCCTCCTATCCTCTCTTCCATCCATCCATCAATCCACTCTGTCATTCACCCTCTCTGCCACCCACTCTGCCACCCATTCACCATCCATCAACTCATAAACTCTTCTATCTATCCATTCAACCACCCATCCACTCTGCCATTCATTCATCCATCAATCCATCCACTCTGCTATTCAACCACCCATTCATCCACTCTGCCATGCATCAATCCCCTCTGCCATCCATCCATTCTGCCATCCATCCGCTCATCCATCCATCCATTCATCCACTCTGCCATCCATCCTGCCATTCATTCATCAATCCATCCACTCTGCTATCCAATCATGCATTCAGTCACTTTGCCTTTAATCCATTCACACTGCCACGCATCCATCCATTTACTTTGCCATCCATCCAATCTGCCATCCACCCATACATTCATTCACTTTGCCATCCATCTATTCACCCTGCCATCCATTCATCATCCATCCACTATGACTTCCATTCACAGATCTTTTCGCCCACTCATCCATCCCTTTACTCTATCCTCCTTTCAGCTGTCCCTCCACCTATTCATTCACTCAACGATTCATCCCTTTGCTCTGCCATCCTTTCACTTGTCCATCCACCTATCCATTCACTCACTCGCCCATCCACCCATCCCTTTACTTTACTATCCTTTCATGTGTCCATCCATCATCATTCACTTCTTCTTTCACCCACTCATTCATCCACATATACATTCATCCTCCTACTCATTCATCCCTACTTCCTTTTTTTCACCCTTTTCTTCCAACATTCCTTCTTTCTTTCCCTGTTCTATTTACCCAGCTGTCGGTTTTCGTCGCCCCTACTTGCACTTCTATTCAGGCTGTATCCAGCATTAAGGATGAGCTTTTGACTGCCGAGTTGTAGACAGAAGTTGCCCATAAAGAACGCCCCTGCCCCACCCAACGCTGTAGCTGCTAAAGCGGGGGTTCACGACGCCCCTGGCAGCAAGCATTTGTTATAACAAAAATGTTCTACTGCATGGAAAACCAACTGATTCGCCTCTCCAACAAATAAAGCAGTATGTGCTGACTATTGAAAAGAGAAGTAGCACTCACTTTAAATTAAAATAAAATCTGGGTACCTTTGTCGTGATACATTCTGCCCTGAGTGCAAAGAGCCACAAAGGTGTCGTCCCAGAATATCGTTGTAAATATATCGTTTGATACATATATTGTATCCTATATACTGTCTATAAAATATTGCAAAATGTGGATTTAATAATAGAAAATGTACAACCAGTGGCACAATAGTGTTGGAAACAATATTTAGGACACCATATTTATGCCAGACAATTTTTTGTATATGATATTATTGCATACAACCACCACAGTCTCTTCAGTTCTCTTACGATACACAGGTTTAAAATACTAATCGGATCTGTTTTGGGATTACAATCCAACCCTAGGATGTACTTCTTACTTTATTTCATGATTTGATGTTATGTTACAAATTTTATATAGCGCACCAGTGCCATTGGTATGGCTTTGCAGTTTGCAGCACTTTGCTGGTTAGGTAGGGCCTCTCTATGCCCTGACGGGTTTGACTATGGAAAGGAGGCATGGGTATCAAGTGGATGGGTGGAGTTAAGCTGGTGGTGGATGGTACCTGGTGAGTACCTCAATGTGTCACGGACAGTGGAAGGGCTTTGGTGGGATGCAGAGTGACGTAGGTTGAAGGATGAATGGGGGTGTATCTGGACCGTGCTCTGATTCTATTCCATTCATAGGGTTTTATAAAGCGCGTAGCTATCCAAGTAGGCCTCCCAGCGCTAAGTTAGCAACAGATAAGGCTCTTATGTACCGTGTACTGGACCAAAGGCATGTTTTTTTTTTACAACGGATACATCTCGCGCAAGTTGCCGTCCCCTGGAAATGGGGCTGTGGGGGTGCTTCCAGTTTCCACGTCAGACATGTTTGGTGTCCTTCTTGCTAGTCCACAAAATGTAATGAACTGACTTTTTGCATATTGCGGCGCTGGGAGTGAGCCTCGCATACAAGAGCACACGAGGAGACGAGAGCAGAGAGACGGGCGGGGCGAACATAGGAGCCGCGCGGATATTCAGCACTTTCTTATACTACAGTGAGTGCCTTTCTGTTTATTTGACTTTTTGGGAGCGGTCAGTGTCGCACATGGGGCATGGGAACGCTTAAAAGAAACCAAACTAACAAGTGCAGTCCTATCCTAACTAAAGCTTACCTGAGAATTCTGTGCTATTTCACTCTGGCCGATTCAAATCGCTAGGGCCTCCTTATGTAGGCGGCTTGGAGCGGTGGTGGTCGGTCTCAAACTAAGTGAGACTGCTGCTGTTCTTAATCTAGCTGGACTGTCTGCAGAAAATCGCCCAGCAGCACTGCGGAGACTCCGAGAGCGCGTAGTGGTGGCGCGCGTGCGTGCGCGTGCGCATCACTCTGCATTTTAACAGCACTGTGCGGGGGCTGGCCCAAAATGATGTCCAGGGCCTTCAATGGTAGCACTTTTGCGCGCTACAAGATTGACGGCCCTGGGACCAGGTGCGCTTGCACTTACATACACGTGACGTGTGCAGTGCTGCTCAGCGACAGCCGTACGTGTGGGGGTGGTGGGTGTACATCACATTCAGTGACTATGTGCCCAAATAAATCCTGGGCTGGCCACTAGTGCCACGCAGCTGCCGCCGGCCGCCCCCAAAATAGTGCCGCCTGGGGCGGACCGTCCCCACCGCCCCCCCCCTAGCTACGCCAGTGTACTGCAGCCTTACCTAACAGTCAGATAAGCCAATTGACATTAGCCAATTACTTGTCATCTTTTAGGGCGGTGAGCACATGTACTGGGAAATGAGTAGCAGCCTCCCAAGTGACTAGAGGCTCAAATAGACTAGCAAATCAGTCCACAAATGAAAACAACCAGAGAGACCATGTGAAACTGTGAATGTTCCTGCAACCGCAAACCACTTGGTTTTAAACTAGCCGTTCAAATGTAATGTTTCCAACCAGACTCTACCAAGTTTATTGATGAGAAGAAGAGGGCTGAGAGGGAAAAGAGAGGAGGAGGCCATCTGGGAGGGAGGAGTAAGTTGTTGATGGTGCAGGTGGGATGCTATGATGGGGTGTGCAAGGAATATATGAGGCCCTGGAAGGAAGACGACTTAACAGTGCCCCTAGCAGAAGTAGGAGCACCAGATGTGTGTTTGTGGGCTCAAACATGCTCATTGCTCTGAGCATGTTTATCCTCTTACCAAAAGAATGATCTAGGTTTTAGGGTGAGTGGCAGCTGGGGTAACTGTTTGGAGAATGTAGGCAGAATCAAATGCAGTTTACAAAGAGTTAATTAATTGATCAAATGATATAGTATTTATTAAGGGTTTGAGGTCATTTTGAATTTGGACCATGAATGCTGGAATGCTCTCTTCCATCTAGTGACAGGGGTCCTGCATGGGGATCGGTGAGAGGAGGCATACATACTAAGAGACATGCCTTTATATATTCAAAGGCAAAGTTTACTATGAGTTGGCCAGTGTTTTCAGACCTGAAATTAGCAGGTCCGGAGACACTGGACCCAGTCTTAACTGGCAGCAGATCTGCACCTGCTAAAATCACAGGTGCAGACGGACAGGGGCTGCGGGCTGAGCGTCAGCTCATTCCTCGTCCACCACCTCCATCACCAAGGGGGCGCAAATAAGCCTTTCCAAAGAGTATCAAAACTCCCCAGGCCCTAAACGCCCCCCCCCTTGTCTAATATCACCAAACTGAATCCTCTACCCCCCCCCCCCCCGCCCCTCCATCCCCACCAGAACAGGCATTAAAGTCCCTGGAATTTTTGAAAACCTGAGGTAAAGGACCTTGTAAATCTGGGTGTGAAAGGTTTTTCCCCATTCTGCGGACTTTAACTCATAATCCCAATTGACTCACAGGGGGATACTGGCTGAAATCGTTAGTTACGGCTCCGGGATTCACCACAGAGTAAACAGAGGATTTGCAACGAGGGCCCTGGTGTGCTCACAAAATATGCCCCATTAAAAGGATGAAAACCACTTACTTATACCTTTCTCATGCTTAACCCCGAATGATAGAAAGACTCACCAAGCGATACAAAGTACAACATGGGGGCATATTAACAAGGGACGGCGAAAAATAACGCAAAGCGCGCTTAGCGCTTTTTTATTTATCGCCGTCTATCTCTGGAATTTATCGCCCTGGTAGTGCGTTATTAACAACGCGTACCTCCAGGGCGATAACAATTCCAGCGATAGTGGGGAAATCGCCGTTTTGCAGGGAACATCGCTGGTTTTCCAGCGATGTTCCCTGCAAAACGGCGATAACCTTGCTGATACGACCCTGTGGTCGTATCAGCATAATCCACCCCCAATGTTAGGGATAGGTAAGTCTGCATTTTAGCAGACGTTAGTTTTTGGCGAAAACAGCGGTTTTCTCCAAAAACTAACGTCTGCTTAAATGCTGGGGCAGCCTTGTAAATATCGCGATGTGCACATCAGCGATATTTGCAAGGTTGTACTGCCCAGTGACGCCCACTTTGCATCTCATTAGAGATGCAAAGGGAGGCGTCGGGTAAAAGGGTGCTAACATGCGCTAATGCATTTTAGCACCCACTTGTAGATAGGGCGAAAAGATTATCTCCGCTTTTTTGGCTTTTAAACCCAAAAAAGCGGAGATAATGCCCTTGTTAATATGCCCCTCAGTCACTTAGATTAATATTGTAATGGAAAATAGGGTTTATAGGAGGTTCTTATAAAATCCTCCCCCTCTCGGTGATTCATGTTTCTCCTCTGTGTTTAAATGGTCTATTATTGGAAACATATCTTCAAACATAGTTTGTCCTTTAATCTTCTATATTCTCTTAATGCCACTTTCTATACTGAGTACCACAGACAGAGATTGGGAAAAGATTCTATTAGCTGTGTCTTTGTCTCCCTCAGACCATAGTTGAGCTTCATTTTATCTTGCAATTAGTACCATTTCCCGGTCCAAAAACTCGAGTAGCTTCTTTATCTCTCATCCTACAGAAGACTGTCACATTAGGGATTCCATTAGTGTAGGCAGATGTCTCACTGTTATAGGCTTGGATGCCTTTGAAGTAGAGTTTAGCAGAATATCTGATTGACCCACCGTCATAAAGACTTATTGAACATTAGAGTAGAAACCATAATGTTTTGCCCTATCTGGCCCATTTTAACAAACTACTTGTTGTAGCATCTTTGACCTAGTAAAATACATCTTTGTTCTTCTACAAGTGTCTGTCGTATGAGTTAAACTATTCTTTAGCCCAGAATTGCCTTCCACTATAACTATGTTCATTGCTCATATATTTGAAACACTGAGAGGTGAAGAGAGAGTAACAGGTATCAGACTAGTTGTCTCTTTCTCAAAGAAAGCCTGCAAATTCTGACACCCAGAGACAATGCAGATTAGACCCATAAAAGGCCCATTAACTACGAAAGAAAAAGAGAGCAGTTTTTATCATTCGTGTTTGTATTTTTGACTATCCATGTTCTCAAACTGTATCACTAACTGCAAACATATTAAAAGGAATCTGGTCTCATAACATACTATAATGAGTGTACAATTAAAAATGCTCTTCGATTTGAGGAAGTGCCCCAGCAGAACCCATAAAACACAAGTCACACGACCTGCCACCAATCATCATAATAGCCAGTCAGCACTGGGTATCAGTTTATTCCTTATATCTTTTCAAAACGACTTACCAGATGCTTGAGTGAGCAGAGGAAGCGATCCTGCAGCTCCCACTTCAAACAAGTCGCATGAAATGTTGCCAACGCTATGAAAGACAATCGGCACCAGGCTCCACTTTCCTGCATTTAATTGCATCTCAAACCTACAAACAAGGGGCTGACTAAGAGTTCTGCGTCATCACACATCCACTCCTGCAACATAAATCTAGCTCCCACCCATTCACAGCCAACACCAACAAAATCATCCAGATTCCACTCACCACCTTTCACAAAATTGCACTCAATACACACTGCGCCTTATTCTGATCAATGTGCCCACACATCATATGGCAGACATAGTTTACCTTCCTACAATAAATAACGTTGATGATATATTTATCACAGAGGCCTGGATCATCCTAATCACCGACATGACCTTGATATCTTAACACCACTAAATTACATCATCCAGGACATTGATCAGCCTAACAAAGAAGGAGGGAGATGATCAACTGTTGTTCTTCATCATGTTTTCTGCAGCAGCAACAAATCTTCAACAACTTTGAGCTCCTCACCTGCCTCCTCCACAGTGAGCCTTGATGTTTCACCTGTTGTACAAGCCACCTGTCAGAAATCCACACCTTAATTCTGATGTCCCTCCAAGTCATTATACCTTCCGCCGACTTGAAGAACAATATCTCAAGTATGTCATCTTTCCAAACAACACATCAACTAAGGTCTTCAAAGACCCCTTCCACAACCGGCTAGTTAGTGTGGACAGTGCACAGCACATCATATGATAGACTCAGGACATGCAGAAGCTTCTGGACCTCATCTGCAGTATGCGCAGCTGACCACAACAAAATTGCTTTTGACCTTCTATGGACCTCCCTCATGCACCAAAGTCCACCAATCGATCCAGCAAAATCTTCCCAATGAATATGCTTCACGCTCATCTGGCTAGCAGACAATTCTGGCCCCAGCACTAGAGCAGAGAAACAGATGAAAGACGTTACCTCAATGGTGTATTGAAACTTCAGGGGGCCCCCCTGCAAAGTACATGGAGGGGGCCCGCCACACTTTGTACCCATTCAAGAGCTCTCAGGCCAGGAGCCTGCCACCCGTGCACAGTGCTGGAGGGTGCCCCCTGGAGCTCGGGAGACACCCTGCACAGCAGGGGCTGCAAGGGGTTATGTTACTCCACTGCTTCACCTACACAATCCAGATGACAGTTGATTCCCAGACACCAATCAGCTAATATTCCACTAAAATGAACCTCTGCACTATGATACATTTCAGAGCTCTCTGACAGCAACAAGCCCATAAGACACACAAAAAACAGTGCAAAGTCCAGTGTCTCAAACAATACAACAATCTCAGCTTCAAGACCCACATTGTGCATTAAAAACGACCACCTGCAGCAGCTTACTCTTATTGGAAATAATTAGGGGTAACTAATAAATTCCGCTTCGCCGGTGGAGTTGGCTGAGTTTTGGCCACTCTGTGTTACGCATGTAATGCAGGGTTCTGGGCAAATTCCGCCAACCACCTCATGGAGGAGTTTTTTCTCACGCACGGCTCACCAACGGTAAGTTGGTGAGCGTGAGCAAGGTTTGGCATCCCCTAGCATGATTTTCAGTCACTGGGTGGGCACCCAGTGAGACTTTCCCAAGGCGGGTGGTCACATGTGGTCACGATCTTTTGCAGTCAGAAAGCTGCCACTCAAGTAGAAAATCTACCCAAGCGGCAGCAAAATCAATTTGAGAAGCAGCACCCTCTGGCACACCGCGTGGTGTCGTTCACGCTGATTTTTCAGGGCAGAACAAGCTCCTGACTCTAAAAATTAGCACAAGCAGAGTGACGTGCCTAATTCCTCAAGAGTTTTCATGTAACTTCGCGGAATTCCATGGAGTGAAACTCAGCGAGTTCTGCTCACCCCTAGAAATAATGCCCTCTCGTCAAGCTTACAAGAGACCCAGCTGAGTTCACTGAAAAGTGCTCTAAACTGAGTCTCCCATCTGATCAAAGGCTACTGCAAATATGATGAAATTATTCCATTGCTCAGAGAACATCACTGGCTCACTTTGACTATCTGCAATTCATTCAGGAGCTGCTACATCCTCTACAAAGTCGACAATAATCTACCTACCTAGATAGCAGGATCAAGAGTCAGGCAGAACAAGCACAATGCAGAGAAGCAGCAATCCTCACCAAAAAACAAGAAAATGTAAGTAGGAATGTTTACCATGCCACGCCTTCTCCCGCTATGCACACAGGGTGTGAAACTCTATCACAGTTCAGATTTGACAGGCCCCTTTCCCTCTCCACTTCCCGAAGGTAATGAAAACTCAACTCTTCAAGCGACACATACTAGCAAGAGTTTGTCATATGAAGATTTGGACTCGGACCAATTTAAACTTCAGATGCAGCACAAAAATATTTTGGGTTGATAAAAGAACAGATTGGATACTTACAGAAGATGTCCAACTTCTGCATCCTCATTAGCGAAATCTATGAGCCCTAGTTAAACTAGGGCATCAACTCTCATAATAATTTAAACATTCATGGCCATATCATTCTTTACCTTTCACATGGGATGTAAATACAAGTCCTGCATATTCTCCTTGGGCCACACCATAACAATAAACTCCTTTACCTTAACATCTTCATTTTAACTTTTCATGGCATGCATCTATTCACCCTTGCTCACCACACATTCATCTTCTTCCACACCAGTCAGCCATGCCACTGCCACATTACAATCATCACTCCACTTACTTTCATCTATTTCATCTGATGCCCAAGGCATAAGAACCATTGGTATGTTCACCCTCCCAAGAATAGGCTGCAGATTAAATGCTTACGCATAAGAAATTAGGGTTAAGGGGGTGGAAAGTTAGGTACCCACCTCAGGTAATAACCGCAATCTTGTCAGGATGAACCCTCAAAGTCACTTAATTAACTTGAGTTCTACCCCTGGTATCTATGGCACAGAGCAGACAGGCTTAACTTAGAAACAATTTGTAAAGTATTTATGCAGTACTAAAACAGTAATAACGCCAAAATGCCAAACAATAAAAATCTCAAACCAATTTAGAACAATAGAGTAAAATGTTATCACAATGGAGCGCAGGACAAATACACTAACCAGGTTTGTCTTGGTCATAGATTTCACCTTCTGCCTTTAGTCAATTAGGTCCCAATTCATCATAGGAGTACACTTCTAAAGACCCTAGTACCCCAGGGGAGGCACTTAGAGATTCACAGGGTTGCAGGCAGAAGCCCACTGGAGGGGGTCCACTCTTGGTCCAGTTGCCACTGCTCAGCTGGGCATTTGCATTAAAAGGTCTTTTGTAGCTTGTTGTGTTCCTGTAGCTTTAACAGGAGGTCATCATTATGACCCTGAGAGTCCACTTCTTCGTATTGAGAACAAGAAGGACATTAGGGCCAGTCTTCTTGGTTTTTCTCAGGTCTCAGACAGCAGATTCAGTTCTCTTCGAATCTTCTACATGTCCAGGAGCATTCTGAATTAAATGCATGGAGGTGCCACATTTAGGCTTGGCACAAGCTAGTGGCTTGGAATGATTTCTTGGGATGCCCTAACCAAAGGCGTAAGGTTTCACGGGCCTAACCCTACCCATTTTCAGCAAATATGCGATGGTGAAAGTATTTAGCCACACCAAACGTATGCTCGGGGGGCTAAGGTGTGTGTGTGGGGAGTGTACTATGGCATATCCTAGTGTCCTCTCACACCTAACACTAAAATTCAGTTTGAAATAGGTCCTCTACCCACAACAACATCAGAGACAGAAGTCTGGTAGAACAAAAGCTGAGTTTTCAGCAACCAGAGAGTAGATACACAAGAATTGTTTTGGCATCATGCTCTTGCCATTTGAAGTGCTCGCCAAGTGTGATATGAAAAACCCCAGAAGACCTGTCAAGCTTGTTTTCACATTGCCATTAATAATAATGGGGTAACCCTGTGTCCCTCAGAACCTGGGCATTGAACAAAAATACTACAAATGGTTCTGTCGGATAGTACAATTTCTTAGCATGACATAATTACTATGCACAAAGAAAGAAACACACCGAAAACAGTTATTGAATGATTCAAACAGTTGAACTCTTATTTTTGTTTGTATGTATGGCTGTCACATGAGCATTTCAACAAATTGCAATTATAAGTGAGTACATGAAAAAAGTGAACAAGTGATATTGTGCGTAAAAATATGTACAACAAGGGAACAATGCGGCAAAGTAAAATGAGCGAGGATACTCTGACTAAACTGGTGGTTGATCTAAACAGCTGGGGTATACCATCAATGGATAAGGTCTAATTCTGGGGGAAGGAGGGGTATCATCTAATTCTCAAATTGCCCAACTGTCTATAAGTCTCTTCTGATTCATTCAGACCCTGGGACACTGTATCCAAGATGTGTATCCATCTACACTCTTTGTAGTTCAGGGATGATGCTGTGTCCCCTCCTCTAGGATGTGGGCAGATCTTTTCCACTACCCACCATTTTAGATCCTCTGGTTGATGTCCCACGCTGGAGAAGTGGTCAACCAGTGGGGCCCCCTGTACTCTGCAACGAATCCTGCTACAATGTTGCAGGATCCTAGTATTTACCTTCTCTGTCATCTGTTTGATATACAGCTTGTTGCAAGGGCAGTTTATCGCATAAATGACATTAACGCTGTTGCAGTTTGTATGGTGTGCCACTGTGCATGTGTGACCCAGATGTGAAAAGGTGGTGCCCTCCACTGTGAGTTTACAGGCCTTACAATGGCTACATTTGAAATGGCCCAAGAGTGGTGGTAGGCTCAACTGTGTCCTGATGTCAGCTGCTTTGGAAGGTATTAGACAACATAAACAATCACCTTAGAACTGAGGTAAGACGCAAGCTTCTTCAAGCGGCGATTCTCTGAACTCAATTGAATGGACAGTGTCTTAATTTCATACGATGCTTAATTTTAGATTCCAATCCGAAACAAGGAATCTTTCAATCAATTAAACTGCTTTGCCGAGTCCCCATGCACTCAGAGGTACATGTGCAGAGTGTTTTAGCCATATCCATTATGCAAAACCGTGACCTAGGCTTAAATCAAGCACCTACCTCTCTAATTACAGACTTGTCTCCAACACAAGTACCCTTACTTTCAAGGTAAGCCACACTTCAAGAGAAGCAGCGAGTTCTTTCATTTTTAAGGCCACCACACCGGATGGTCTGACACTTGCCTCTTTCTTTGCAGAGGACAGTGGATTCCCCATATCATGACGATTTCCGCTGATAAAGGTCCATTACTGGGATACTACAGTACCTGGTAGGTCTTTGTGACCACCTTTTTCTGCCACCTTGCAAATTTCTTTTTTTTTTTAAAGTCAGAGAAACACACCTAATTAATTTCCTCTTAAATTACTGTGCCCCTCTTAGGCTGTCCCTCCTCACCTCACTGTCCTGAAGAAGACCCGCTGTGACGTTTGTGCAATAACGCACTTTACAGAGTTGAAACGTCGACGCTCCACACCAATCCATGTCCTACAGTTTCGTCACCCCAAAATTTAAATAAGACTTGTGCCAGGGTGTTTGAAAATACATGGAAAATAATTTATTTAGGACGGTTGTTAATTGAGTCGCTCATTTTACTTTGCTGCATTGTTCCCTTGTTGTACATATTTTTACGCACAATATCACTTTTTCACTTACTCACTGAAAAGTCAGTCACTTATAATTGCAATTTGTTGAAATTCTCATGTGACAGCCGTACATACAAACAAAATAAAAGTTCAACTGTTTGAATCACTCAATAACTGTTTTCGGTGTTTTTCTTTCTTTGTGCATAGTAATTATGTCATGCTAAAACAATTGTACTATCCGACAGAACCATTTGTAGTATTTTTGTTTTAACATTGCAGCAGGGCTTGACGCTGTGATTTTAATGAGAGGCCCAATGGGATTGGGGCTGGTCTGGCTGGAGGAGCAAAAGAATGGTGTAGGCATGCCTGTGTTTGCTACATCTGATTCTGACAAGGTAGGCTTCTTTGAAGTTCATCAAGTTCCTGGGCCAAGTCCACAGGCCATCCTTTCAAAGGCACAACACAACCTTCCCATACCCAAGGCCTTTTGTGGCTGCCCGTGGAGCAATTTCACGCCATATTCACACCTATTCAAATGCGAATTTCTGGCTGGCAGAAGTGGGAGCACAAAAGGCAGCGTAGCTTCCAGGGACTTCAGGCAGTGCAAAGGTAACTTTATAAAATTACCTTTTCCTTAATAGTTATACAAAATCTGATTTTACCATTAAATTTGATTTTGAATAACTATTTTAAAAAAAGTCCTTGGTTTATTTTTCTAGCTGTTTCCAGACTGAAATTAGCATTATTAAATGAAATAATGTAACCCAGTGTTTTCCTTTGGAGCAGACAGCCATGTTACAGTGAAAATAGCTTTTGGGCCTTTTTCACTGCAAGGACATGTGGAATAGTAAACTATTGCCCTACTTTTAAATACCATGCACGCTGCCTTATGGGCAATATGGCCTACTGAGAGGTGATTTATTAATATTTAAAAGGAAGGATTTGACCTGCTAAAAAGGTTTATTTTGACAGGCAGAATTGACAGTTTACAATTGCACAGCCAGGATAAAATAGTAGGCCTAGAGACAGGTTTGCTGGGTCACTGCAGAGGGTTGAAAAATGGGTTCTACTGGCCACTAGTGACTTTTAACGTACAGGCCCTGGGTACACTCTGTACCATATACAATGCACATATGGGTAAGTTAAATATGCCAATAAGGTATAGGCTAGTTTCAACATGCTAAAAGGGGAGAGCACAAGCACTTTACTACTAGTCCGCAGGAGTAAATAATGCACAGTTCTATGCACAACAAAAACAGAGTTCAGCAAAAAGACCAAAAAAACAGGCCGATCCTGCCGAAAGGGCAATTTTTCAACAATCCTCTTGTAATTTCCAAACCAATTTGACAATATTTGGAAACTCTTTGCCTCAACCTTGATTCTCCAAGGTGCTCACTTCTATCTTATGGTTGATATGGATCAAAATGCTTTTCCTCGAAGGAAAGTTTTAAATTGTCAGCACACATGCTGGCAATCAATGCCTGTTCAATAAAGTACTTTAACTTGATGCTATCAATTTAAGTGAAGCAAATGCTATGGTTCAATTTTCACTCTCACAACTGATTTTTAATGCCTCATTAAAATATTATAATGGTGATGCAGATTTATGACCTTTATTTGACTAATGTCCTCATCCGTTCAACTTTCTCAATGAACCTTGAGTAAAATTGATACATTAGAAGGAAAAATACCAACTCCTCCTTGTTTCTTGGAGATGGACACTTAGGGCCAGACTAACAGTCTGATGGGAAGAAAACTTCCTGTAAACAAACCCTCGGTCTGGTGGTTGGTGGAGCCTACATCGGCTCAGAGCAGACAGGCTTAACTTAGGAGAAATGTGTGATGCATTTATCAGTAGTAAAACAGTTAAAAAGTAGAAAACAGAATGCAAAATAAAATCCCAATCCAATTCATAATTATAGAGTATAATGTAAGGAGTACATAGGCACCAAAACTACGAAAATCAGATATAGGGAACCGGAGATATGATTTTTCAAATTGTAGCTGTTTCTAGCGCCAAAAACCCCAAAGTGCTAGACCAAGTCAAAGTCAAAAGTTAAGGCAAAACATGATGAAGCGCAGGTCGATACAGGGCCCAGGTTCAGTCTGGTGGAAAGTTTTACCTTCTGATTTAGTCTCTGGAATGGCAGTCAGTAACACTCTGCAAGAAGAGGCAGCTGACTGTGGCCAATATGAGTTTCATGAGTCTGATCAGCCACTGATGAAATCCCATTAAAGCCGTTGACTTTTGGCAGGAAAACTCTGAGCAGGAGGAGTTTGAAGTTTGGACTTTGAAGCTCTTTTGGATGTCAGGATCCATTCAGTGGGGCAAACCAGCAAGTTGAGTCAACATTAAGCCTGGGCGGTGAACTCCGCTCCGTTCGCAGAGTTTGCAGAGTTTTTCGCACTCTGTGCTCCGCAGAGCTTGCGGAGTTCTGAAAAACTCTGCTTCGCTTCCTCACTCGCGCTCACCAAAAATCCAAAGCTAGACCACTTTCCTGCGAGATTTCTCAACGCGGGCAGTCGTGGATGGTTGCTACTGCTCGCGTTGACAAACTATCTGTTCGCGTTGAGGAAGCTGCCGCTCGAGTAGAGCTTCTACTCAAGCAGCAGAAAGAAGCAGAGCCCTCTTGCACTGTGTGAGATGCCATTTGTGCTGATTTTACAGCATGGGACAAACATTCTGCACTAAAAATCAGTGCAAAAAGCGCGAGGTTACCCACACCGCCGCTCATGGAACTCCGCGTAGCTTGGTGGAGTTTTTTGTCACTTTGTCCAGGCTTATGCAACATCAGCGGCTATTGTTTTGTGGCGGTCCACTGGTAGACTCTGGATCTTTTTGCAGAAATCATTGGAAATATTTCAAAATCCCAGTTTTTAGGGTTATGCAGGAGTAGTATGATGTAATCCAAAAGAAGTCCAGAAGTAGCTATGTAGTAGGTTGTAAGTAAGAGGGTTATTAAGCTTGGTTACAGGTCAGATCTAGATGATAAGTAGAAGATATAAAGTTGAGCCTCATCAGGAGCAGCATCCTTGCTGCTCAGCCCACACACTCCAACTGTCTCTCTCTCCACTCCACCAGGCACTCCAGCATTCCACTACCTCATCAAGCATTCTAACATTCCACATACACATCACATTCATACTGGCTGAGCATCAGGGAATGGGTAGCCAGGGAAAGGATACATTATAGGATATCAAGTTATAACATAGTACACTCTGACATTTACCCAAGGGCCACAGGGCAATAGGAACGCCTATTAGGGATCAGGACTCATTTTAGGGGAAGCCGCCGGCAGAGTCAAAGGCAAGTCCAGTTAGAGCTGATCGATAGGCTCTTCAGTAAGGTGGGCTTCTTGTAGATTGTGTTCCCTGTGCCTTAACAGGGGGCTAGCATCTAGCCCGTGGAGTTTCCTCTTCTGCCCTGGGTTCATGTGGGAGCAGGTCCAATTCTTGGGGTTTCTCTCCAAAGGTTACAGTAGGTGCAGTCCTCTTTCTGTAGTCCAACAGGGGGTCAGCAGGTGCAGTCCTTCTTCTGTTTCCCTCAAGTCCAGCAGTGTTCTGAAGAAGGTATCCAGGAGTGCCACCTGTATGCCTGGCACTATCTTGTAAATGGGGTAAACTCCCTTTCTAATACAGAAATGTTCCCAGGTGCAACCCTACCCCTTTGACATCACTTCCTGGGGGTTTGGTCCTTAACAATCCCACAGTGAATAGCTCTGCCAAAACTAACAGGGCAGAATCTTTCTTTATCTGGTCAGACCACAAATAACACCTCAGAGGTGTAGCTAGAGAAATGAGGAACTCCCCAGTAAACAACTGCTAGAACAAGATTTTTCCCCCACTGAAATTGGTGCCACATGTGGCTGCTTCAAGAATTTGCATATGGCTGGTCTGAACTGGGGTGGCGAAGTGAGCTAAAGAATGATGATGGAGTAAACCCAGATCTGTGACTGGGGGTGAGTGTCTTGAAAAGTTTCAGTGCTCCATCCATCATCTCCTTGTGTTTGCTACTTCAACAATGGCAGGGGCAAGCCTAGGTGTGCTTTACATCTCCCTGGGACAGGGGATGCCCCTTTGAAGCTTACACAGTTTGTGGGTCACATTCCACAGGCCATTCTGTCAGGAGGTGGTCACACCTTTTCCCAGCCAAGGTCCTTTTGTTCCCTTCCCTGGGAGTCATTCACACCTTCTGGCAGGCTGCCAGGTGACAGTTGGTGATTAACTCTGAAAAAGCCTACTACGGGCTTTAGGCAAAAAAATGCCAACATTCTAAAAGTCTTGAAAAACTAGTGGCGCACAATTTCGCCATATCTTTGCTGCGAGCATTGTTGAAAACTTGTGGACTTTGAACAAAAACCAGGAGTGCATCCGTTCATTAACTGTCATTTTGAACTTTCTAAAAGTGGCATTTTCAAAATTGTAATTAAAATACTTACTTGACCATCAGATTGGATTTTAAATTTCCATTGTTTTGAGTCCTTGAACCATGGTTCTAGCT
The DNA here is from genome assembly GCA_963921515.1 of Calotriton arnoldi. Lineage (NCBI taxonomy): Eukaryota > Metazoa > Chordata > Amphibia > Caudata > Salamandridae > Calotriton > Calotriton arnoldi. Next base: position 4,786,946 of record CAWUFW010000209.1, on the reverse strand, counting down.
ATTCCAAAAATGAAGTTATACATTATAAGGTGTTATAATGTATCCCATTGCTTTTCCATGGGAAAGCCAGCCTTTCCACAGTGAAAAATGAGTTTTGAAATTTTTCACTTTAACGACCTGTAAAACTTAAGCACACATGTCCTACTTTTTAAATAACATTCACCCTGCGCTATAGGCATTTAGGGCCAGATGTACGGCCCACCAATTTGCGACCTGCAAATTGTGTCACATTTGCGGCTAGCAATTTGCGATTCGCAAATTGGGATGTATAACAGTATCTCAGACACTGTTTGCGATTCCTAATGGGGTCGCAAATTGCATGCCTCATGAATATTAATGAGGCAGGCGCAATTTGCGACCCCATTAGGAATTGCTAGCACTCCCAGGAATGGTGGCCTGCTGAGGTCAGCAGACCACCATGTCTGGGACTGCTTTTAAATAAAGCAGTGCATTTAAAAAAGAAAAATGAAACTTTTCAGTTTCATTTTTTTAAGTGCCGGCAGAGGTCCCTGGGACCACTGCCTGCTCTTAAAAATATTTTCTCACATACTCACAAAGGGGAAGGGGTCCCCTCGGGACCCCTTCCCGTTTGCGAGTGGTTTACCACCTACTTGAAGTAGGTGGTAAACTGCAAGTGTTTTGCGCCGCAAATGCGGTCGCAAAACAATTGTCCATGGCATGGTGACGCGCTATTAGGAAGGGATGCCCCTTCCTAATAGGGGGAGTCACAAATGCTATTTTGCGAGTCAGTGGCTCGCAAAATAGCATTTGTACATGCCATTACCCTTTTTTGCGGTCGCAAACGGGAAGATCTACCGTTTGCGGCAGCAAAAAAGGGTCGTACATCTGGCCCTCAGACGCTACCTTGTGGGTAACTGACCATTGCCAAAAAGGAAGGTTTACACCTGGAAAAAGGTCTATTTTGCCAAATCAAAATTGCATTTTTATACTGCACACTCAGACTGCAGGGGCAGGCCAGAAAACATGCTTTTACTTTGTCATTTTAGTGGTGGCACAATGGATGATGCAGTCCATTAGTGACATTTATTTTACAGGTCCCTGGTACACAGAGTGCCCTATACTAAGGACTTTCAGGTAAGTTAAATATGCCAGTCAGGGATTAGCCAATTCTAAGTACACTACAGTAGCTGCTCCTAAAGTTATGACCGAAAAGCTCTCTTAAGTACTAAGTGAGGATGCTGGCATTTCACAAAAAGTGAAGGACTGTCCTCACACACCACCAGGTGTCATGCTTCATCATCGGCAGTCCTCGCCCTCTAGAAACTCGGTTTGGTAGAGGGCGGGCCTTCACCTGGAGACAGGGAGGCACTTCTAAAGCTAGGTGGGGGCCCGTGAAAGTGAGTGAAGTTAAAAACCAGTACAGTTATCAAATTACATTTAATAAGGGGGGTAACTATATGGTGCTAAAAATACAAAAACGTGACATGGGGGATATTATTGTCCCCTCACCGTGGTGATTGCTGTAGTCGACATGTTTCTGCCTACTTGGCCCAAAGGGTCCGCGGCATTCATCAGGACTGAAAATAAATAGATAAGGGCTCCGTTCTTACCAAAATAATGGTATGAAATTACCACTTGGTAGGATGACCTATGTCATACTCTACCAGGAGAGGGCGCTCAACAAACCTGTAATACAGAAGTGGAGAGAGACAAGGATACCATCAAGAGGTTCGGTCATAAACAAAAATACATTTTTTACCCCCCATGTACAAAATTATACAAAGTGGCTATTTTGTGTGTAACACGTGACACTGCAACTGTGAACACACAAAGTTGAAGAACAAATGTGAGAATCATCTCACATTCTTACCTTTAGGTAGAGTCCTACACGCCCCATGGGAGGAGAGTGGCGGAAAGACCCCTGTGGTCAAACTCTGGAGAAGAGATGAAAGTATAGAGCATGTCAGAGCTCTATTCTGATGGTAAACAACATAATTATAGCTAAACAAAGAGAGAGAAAGGGAACTTCTTTGTCTCCACTCTTATTCCCCAGGAATATATAATAAACAACCAAAGAGTGAGGCCAAGGTATCAAGGGCTATAAACAGGGATCACTCATGTTTTTATAAAGGGTCCTCACTCACCCACCTAGTTGGTGACATGCTTCATCATAGGACCCCCACCAGAGGCCGAATGCCTCTCCAGTGTGCTCAACGCCTGATTACAGCGGAGCAGGATTTTTGAGTGTTGAGTGCAGTGATGGTGCAAAAAGTGATGTTAAAATAATCTTTACTACTCTAAAAAAATTTAATAGTAGGGTAGTAAGACTAGGTTAAAGTGTGTAATGGACGCTATGACTGAATAAATTGATCAGCCATATCCAAAATTAAAACATTAGGTCGACATGTTTCAGCCTCTGTGCGCCAATTGCGAGGCTTTCCTCAGGACCAGGGACCATGGCGGTATGCACTCTCTAAGGTGCACCCTAACCTATGGCCACGTAGAGAACCGGATTACTCACGGTTCAGAAAAAACAAACACGCCTCCAAATCTTCTGAATGCGTAATTAAATGTTTCGATATGAAGTTATATTACAGCATGGGTCCTGGCAGGGGGCGGTGACAAGCCGTCACTTGTGCCTCAAAGTCAGCCGCCCGCGTTGCCTAGGTCGTGCCCGTCTACAGGACCTGTAGGCGTGTTTGTTTTTTCTGAACCGTGAGTAATCCGGTAATGTTTTAATTTTGGATATGGCTGATCAATTTATTCAGTCATAGCGTCCATTACACACTTTTTAACCTAGTCTTACTACCCTACTATTAAATTTTTTTAGGAGTAGTAAAGATTATTTTAACATCACTTTTTGCACCATCACTTGCACTCAACACTCAAAAATCCTGCTCCGCTGTAATCAGGCGTTGAAGCACACTGGAGAGGCATTCGGCCTCTCTGGTGGGGGTCCTATGATGAAGCATGTCACCAACTAGGTGGGTGAGTGAGGACCCTTTATAAAAACATGAGTGATCCCTGTTTATAAACAACATAATTATACACATACATACGCCCATACACTCTCTTACTACATCAAGGTGCGTCTCTCTCGTGGGTGCACCTAGTGGTGTTCGCTCTTCCTCCATGAAGATAACTGAGCTGTAGAGGAGGAAGGGTTTATATAGTGCTCTCAATTGGCGTAGATAAGTAAAATAATGAATCGCCTACACATGCGTTAATTAGCAAGAGGTGTTACGGTGTCATGAGAATACCCTCACTGAGGGTTGGAAACTTGCCTGGCCTGCGCGTCGATCGTGTCTGAAAGCTAATCATATGTTGTAATGCAGAACACCCGGGTGAAACAGGATCCGGTGTCCGCGCAACGCTGATGTTAGAGGAACAGGCAGAATGCCTGACCGCTGCATCAGTCAGATCTGGAGCCAATGGGGGCCGTACTCTGAGCCTGGCCCACGTGGGAGTTCAGCTTGAGGACGACGCGAAATACGCGGGGCGTGTCTCTCTCGCTGAATGCAATGCGCATCTATTATCTAGACCGTCAGCACTAGAGCGTGACGGTATTGTGAGGAGCAGGGGCGTGTCTCACTGGTCCTTTGGTGGTAGGAGGTTATATGCCGCCTAGGGCTCGTGTATACCTGGAAGAGTATATAATAAAGGTATAAACCACGAGTCAAGTTAAACTGAAGTGGCTGTGCATGATGTACCTGTCTCTAAGAGATGGAACATATAACAAGTATGAACAAAATATGAAAAATATATAGGCACGTTTGGAAATTTCCTATTGTACTGAGTTTCCCATACTGAATACAAATTCGAGAAATGTTATTTAGGAAATGTCACCAGGGCGTTAATGCCACCAGTTTGTTATATGTAGAGCCCTGAGATATATTTTTATCATTTTTATCATATTGTCCGGTGATTACAGGAATAATATACAGATGTCATCATCCACATGTGTGGTCTAGTTATGTGCCCATCTGGAGCCACGGATATCATCATTCAATCCTGTGTACAACGTGCGCAGGCGGTATACCTAGTGCTGTGATCTGATATGGAGGGACCTTGGGATATCTGGTTGTGTTTTCCTCATTACCTCAAGCACTACCCATTTCAAATCTGTGTCTTTATGGTTGTGTTCCAGGTAGTGCCTGGTCAGCTTCGTGTTGGTATTTTTGCACTTGATAGTGCTTCTGTGTTCGTTGATACGAACCTTGATCTTCCTTGTGGTCATGCCTACGTACATCAGTTTACAGGGGCATGTCAGTAGATAAACAACATTTTCGCTGTTGCAATTGCTGAAGTTTCTAAGTACCCAGGGTCTGTTGGTATTTATATCAACCTCTTTTGTTGTACTGGTGAATGGACACGCCACACATCCCCCGCATGGATAGTGTCCAACTGGTCTTTGATGGCCCCATAGTGTGGTTTGCTTCTCATGTTTAGGGGGCAGTGCTTTGGCATGGACTAGTTTGTCACGTATGCTTCTGTTTCGCTTAAATGCAAAAAGAGGGGGGGCACTGTTTTTCTGTACCATTCAAGATGTGCCAGTGTTTTTGTACGATATTCTGTACCTTGTTCGACACCGGGGTGTATGTGGTGACACACACTATTCAGTCATTCTCTTCCCTTTCCCGGTCTTCCAATAGGGCCTCCCGGTTATTGTTTCTGGCTCTCTTTCTTGCCTTTCGGATCATCTTCTTAGGGTAGTTTCGTTCGAGTAGTTTTCTCTCTAGTGTTTCAGCCTGTTCCTCATATATTTCTGTGTTGGAACAGTTCCTCCGGATCCTAGGAATTGGCCTACCGGTAGGTTTTGCCGTAATGATCTAGGGTGGAAGCTCTCAAACAGCAATAAGCTGTTCTTATCGTTGCTCTTGTTGTGTACCTTTGTCTGGATTCCGTCCATTGTCATTATTATAACCAGGTCCAGGAAAACTGCCTGTTCTTTGCTGATCGAGTGTGTGAACCTCAGATGTTCGTCTTTCATATTCACCCATTCTACGAAGGTCTCTGCTTCTTCTTGATTTCCGTGCCATACAATGAGGACATCGTCTATGTATCGCCGCCAGGTTTTCAGTTGCGCCGCATAGGGATTATTCTGGTGAAAGATTAAGTCTTCCTCAAATTGGTGTACATAAAGGCACGCCATGCTGGGAGCAAAGGTGCTCCCTATGGACGTGCCTTTAATCTGATGGTATATTGTGTCCTCATATTCGAAGAAATTCTCCGTCAGAGCCAACTCAGCGCATTCCATAATAAAATGTCTCTGTGTCATGAATTGCCAATCTCTTTCCAAGAGGATTTGTTCCACCACAGTAAGAGTGCGTCTCTGTGGTATGCTGGTGTATAACGCTTCTATGTCCATGGTAATGAAAATATCTTCGGCTGGGTTGAGCTCAAGGTCTCTCAGGAGGCAGAGGACATCTTTTGTGTCTATCAAGTAAGAAGCTGATTTCTATACAATTGGTCTGAGAAACCAGTAGCAAAACTGCAACAAAGGTTTAAGCACTGACCCTATACCCGACACTATGGGCCTTCCTGTTGGGGGCATCCTGTTCATATGAATTTTATGTAAGGTATAGAATCTGGGAGTGCGTGTATTGTCACTCACCAACAATTCTGCTTCGTGTCTAGTTATCCAATCGTTTGTTATTCCCTCATCCACCATACTCCTGATTCTGTTCACTAGTTGTGCAGTGGGATCGGTATGATAGACTTCGTAACTGTTTGTATCTGAGAGTAGTCTCATGCATTCCTCATGGTACATAGCTTTGCTCATAACAACAATTGCACTGCCCTTTTCTGCTGGTTTAATGACAAGTTCCGTGTTTTCTTTCAACTCCATGAGCGCTTTCCTTTCCCCCTTCCTTAGATTCTGGAAGCCTTTGGTGTTTTGAAAGTCATTTTTTTCCACTTCCTTGAGTACCGCCTGTTCAAAGGCTTGTACATGGCATGGAATTGCCTGTATAGGCAGGGCAAAGGTAGATTTCTTCCTTAGGCCTGTGTTGGCGTTGTTTCGAGGGTCATTATTTGAGTCTTCAAAGTAGCTTCTGAGTTTAATTTTCCTAAAAACTGCGCCAACTTCGGTGTTCAAGGTAAACGGATCATTTCTGGGGGTTGGGACAAATCCTAATCCCTTGGAGAGAATAGATTCCTCATCCTTCGTGAGTGTATGATCACTTAGATTGACTATATTGGTGGTTCCCTGCTGGTTGTCGGGCCTTGTTCTTTCCCCTTGCTCTCGGTTACCACTATTTTGGGTGTCTGGTCTTCCCACTGTACTCTGGTATGTTGTTTTGATTGTCTTTGTCTTCCTCTTCCCCTGCCTCTGCCCCTGTATAAAAAAGGCGGCTGGCGTTGTAGGAACGAAAATCCTGGTGGGTAGTATGGCTGTTGCCAATAGCCAAATGGATGCATCGGAGGGTGCATCAGTGGTTGTTGGAAATTCGGGAGTTGTCTCCCCTGTTGGCATCCAGTGCGTTCGTCACTGCTGCTGTCACTGCCACTTCTTTCCTCTCCAGAGCTGAAGGTCCAGTTCTGTGGGGTGGGTCTGAACCGTTGCTGCCTCCTACCCGCGGCGGTTGTTGTGGTTTCTCGTAGTGCTCATCTGTTATGTACGGGTAGACTGTTTCCCAGCTAAACTTTTGTACATCCTTTTTTAATTTTGTCAATTTCGATTGGGTCAAGTAATCCTTATATTGGGAATGATCATTATTAATCTCCTCCAGTTTCTTTTTAAAAATGGAGATATGTACAGTCGTTTTTAGCCTGCTTTCACTTTGTTGTATTTCAATGAGTAAAGCATCAGCTAGTTGTCTGGCTGTGTTAATGATTAGCACTACTCCACAAAAAGTACTCCACAGTCTTGTGACCAAAGTTCACGAATCCCTGAAGGTGACCCTGTTTGGTAAGAGGTGGGAAGGACCTTCTTAAAGCTATGTGTTGAGCTCCACTAGAGAGTGGGGAAGGAAACAAATCCTTTTGTTTATATTACCCTCACACACCCTAGTGGTGTCATGCTTCATCATCGGGTCACCCTGACGCCTAGAAGTCAGGGTGGGCTCGACCGTATTCCAGGGAGCTCTTGAATAGATATGGCCAGGGGGAGTTATAGATTAAAAACCCACCGACAGGTCCCAGTTTCCCTTTATTCGTGGATCTGTCGGGGATATTAAAAAACAAAAGTTAATAGGGGTCAAACAGGAGGTTTATGGTCCTATGACCCTAGTGCCAACATGTTTCAGTCCTATATTGGCCGAAGCGGTCCTGGACTTTCTTCAGGGCTAAGGATACAATAATCCTCCCTGGATAGAGCGGGATGGGGGGTCCATATCCTGCTTTTATTATTAGGGCAGATAGCTGCTCCTAAGACGAATAGTAACAGATCATTTATCTTTGATTGATTCTCACTCCATCCCTTCTTGGGAGAGTAAACGTATCTCAGGGGACTCCGAGAATGGGTAGCCCTTTAGTCAGACTGCCATCAAGGGTCCTGCCCCACGACGTCACCTATTAGGTTTGAGTCCCCGGGCTTGTGCTTAGGAGCAGCTATCTGCCCTAATAATAAAAGCAGGGTAGGGACCCCCATCCCGCTCTATCCAGGGAGGCACTAGGAGCGAGCTAGCCTCTAACTTAATGTGAGTACACTACAAAAGCAGCTCCTAAAGTTATGACCGAAAAGCTCTCTTAAGTACTAAGGGGTCTATTAGGATGGCGGTCGGAAAACCACCCCGACCGCCATGGTAGCGGAAATCAACCGCCCGCTGGTACCGCGGCAAAACCGGCGGTCAGATTAGGATCAACCGCCATAAAAACCCGACCGCGGCGGAAAGAGGCAACAAAAACCTGCCCGCAGTGGGCGGAGCCGGTGATAAACCATCCGCGACGGTCGGATTCGCAGCGGAAACACCCAAAACCGCCGCCAGGCACGCGGAGTAACCGCCCGTGAAATTAGGATTCCCCTGATGTGACAGCGGTACGTTCCGCAGTTCCCGACCGCCGCAGTCGTAAACAGTGAGGAATGGGAGAGCCGGCGGAAGGGCCGTAGCATAGCCACCGCTGCGGACGCTCCGTGACAAAAATGGCGGTCGACAGAAAAACCCACAACAAGGCCAGCAAGTGCACACAGGAAACTAGCCCTGCCCCCAAAAACACATAACACACCCCAATGACCCACCCCCATGGCAACTCCTAAACTACAAATCCCAGGACAACCCACACAACACACCTGACAGCAATACCCCATTCTGACACACCCACATAGCTGAGTATAAAACCAGCCCCTTCCCTGACAACAATCCTTTGCAATACTCCAGAAGTGAAGGGCCAAACACCACAGCTGAAAGGAGAGGCAAATCAACACACCATCACTACACACACACACCACACACATCACCACCACCACACCTGCACCTCCAACCCCATTGCACATCACACACCATACACATCACCACCACCTCCACCACTTACACACCTGCACCTCTAACCCTTTTGCACATCACACACCATGTCACCACAGAAAATGCCCAAATTCACAGACAGTGAGTTGACAGTCATGGTAGATGAGATAATCCGAGTAGAGCCACAATTGTTTGGTAACCTCGTCCAACAGACACCATTAGCCACCAGAACGCAAATGTGGGTAAGGATAGTTGACAAGATCAATGCAGTAGGGACCACCCCACGCAACAAACAGGAAATCATGAAGCGGTGGCATCAGCCCTCCCATTCCACTAAGAACATTCACTGCATGGGAGGAGAAGGTGCTTGCCATACTGCATCCAGAGAGTCTCACAGGAATAGCCGGGGGAGTGGAGGCTGGTAAGTACCAACAAATGTCTCTCATTACACTGCTGTGTACTGTCTTGCACAACTACTAAGCGACACCTCCCAGGCCCAAATGCATTCATGTGTACCACAATACCCAACACAGCTCTCACAGATGTAACATGCACTCCATCTCAATCACCCCAAAGGCAGCCAACATTAACAGGGTTGTATGTGACCAGGCAACCAGCACAACAACTCCCACAAGGTCTCCCTTACCCACCCCTGAGCAGGATGTAGCACTCCCCCCCCAGAAGCATGTGTCACTAATTGTATGGTTCCCCCTCACCTAACAGGTAATTAGCCATCGTCCCAGGGAGGGCTGTTTAGGTTTGGGAGGCCTGCACAACAACTCCCACAAGGTCTCCCTTACCCACCCCTGAGCAGGACGTAGCACTCCCCCTCCCAGAAGCATGTGGCAGCCATTGCACTGTTCACCTTCATCTAACAGGTAGGTAGCCATCTTCCCAGGGAGGGCTGTTTGGGGGTGGGAGGCTTGCACTACAACTCCCACCAGGACCCCTGTCCCACCCCTGAGCAGGATGTAGCACCCCCCCCCTAGAAGCATGTGTCAGCCATTGCATTGTTCACCTTGACCTAACAGGTAGGTAGCCATGTTCCCAGGGAGGGCTGTTTGGGGGTGGGAGGCCTGCACAACAACTCCCAGCAGGCCCCCTGTCCCACCCCTGAGCAGGATGTAGTACTCCCCCCACACCCAGAAGCATGTGGCAGCCATCGTATAACAACAACCAAACTTACTGGTAGGTAGCCATCTTCACAGGAAGGGGTGTTTGGGGTTGGGAGGCCTGCACTACAACTCCCACCAGGCACCCCTGTCCCACCCCTGAGCAGGAAGAAGCACTTAAACACACAGCCAGAGAGATGTGTTAGAAAGTCCACCCCAATGTGACAACAGAACAGGTAAGTAGACAGAGCATGCACACCACCATTCCTTCCCAAAAGCATGGAGCCATATGACAACACCAGCCCTCACACCCCAACAAAATTGACACAGATACAATATCAAATTACAGTGTGCAGACAGCTAAGCGTATGTAACTGTCACAGAAACAAAAGATTGACTCACCAAATACCATGTTGAAGTGAATCCGGGCCCAGACATGTACAGCACTGAATGCTACCTGTAAGATCCATGTGGGCTGAGCTTGAAGGACCATATGAAAACAAAGCAAGCATGGTCTGTAGAATAAATAAATCAAAGCACAGGACATGACAAAGGTATGCATGAGATGACAATGGCTAGTTCATGCGCAGATGTAACGCATGCCAGGCAGAGTAATCAGCAAAGATGCCGCACATCAAGCCGTATAGCCGCCAGTTGACAGATGACAACATGTTCACGTAATCACAAAAGTTGCACGTGGGGCATGGTGTCCCACTGTTGAACATTAATGTATGTACCTCCACATCATGTCAAGATGCACCTTACTGTGCAGACATGTAATGTGCAAACTAGTAAACTGTGTGTTGCATGACCTGCAAATAAGATACATTGAACAACAAGCCTGAGGGGTGCCCGTCAGTGACCATTTCCCCTCTGTCCCACAGGTGACCAAGGACTGAATGCAGAGGATGACAACACCAACCTGCAGAGCCAGCCTCCACCCCGGAACATGGACTCACTGATGATGACTCCCTGGATTTCGAGGATGCGGAGCTTGAAGCCGGCCCATCTGGCATGCCAGGGCGCAACAGGTCCCAGGACCCCACTGTCCCCCCACCACATCAGCAACAACAACAACCACGCTGACCCCTGCTGGAACGACCTGTGCGGCCTCCACCACCACATCCACCAGTGCTGCCTGCAACACTCGCCCTGCCCCAGAGGATGACCACCCCACCCCAACAACAGAGGAGTGCAGGGAGAGTATGCGGGTGCGTGCAGTGGTGATGCAACAGGTCCGTCATAGCAGGGCAGATGGGAGGGCAAGGAGGAGTCTGAGCCAAACGGACACTGGGACCGAAGCCCTGAACAACATCACCAGAGTCATTGGGGCCTATGAACGGGCCCAGGGACAAACGGGCCAGGCTCAGGAAGATTCACGCAAGCTCTGCCTGCTTCTGAGGTCCATAGACACCCGCACGGGCCAAATCGTGGACCTCTTGGGCCAGCTAGTGGCGGTACTGAGGGCCAGGCCTGCGGCAAAAACAACACCTCCACCTCCCTCCGGTGGCCCGCAGGATGACAGTTCCATATCCTCCCCTGCCGACACGGAGAGGGGGGACTCCTCAGACCCCACTGGCCCTGCAGCAGAGGCCCCCCTTGCCAAACGATCAAGGGGCCGTCCTAAGAAATCCCTGGGAGTATCCCGTGGCAAAGCACCTGCCAAATGCCAGTCAAGGAGCCAACCATGATGGCACCCCTCTTCACCCTGCCATGGACTTCGTAGACTGTCCTTCCCCACACTGCCATGTGAATGGCATCCGTCTGTTGGACTGGGTCACCACATCTATGTGGTGACTACTTGATTGTCTCATCTTCCATCACTGACAACTCATTGCTTCCCCATTCACCTTTTGGTAAATATGCACTCCACTGTCATATGTACCCATTATAAATAAACACTCCTTACACACCAATGTTCTTGTGTCTGCTCCGTGTTTTTATCACATGAAACGCAATGTTCACCATGAGTACAATGTACCAGGAGCACAGATTGTTTGTAGGCAAGGAGAGGCTGATGGGACCTGGAAAAACACAACATAACAATATTCACTAGTCACACGGTGGCATCACAGACATCACACAACACCTGTCATCAAGGTACTCCAACATGCACACATCACAATGAGCAACAGTACCAACATAGACATCCTGGAACTGTGCCAAACTACCCTGTCCAAGAAACGTTGGCAGCCAGCACTGAGTAAACAATAGGCTGCAGTTACGAAGCTCACATAGACCTTTTCACCAACAACAACATCAGCAGACAATGGGTCTGTTGTACATTGTCACTCACCTTCAAGTGAAGTAGCGGTTGATGAGCTGTTGATGCAGGTCGACACCTTCCTCCTCTCCACAATCCTCGTCACTGTACATGGGTTGGTTTGCAGGCGGGGGCCTCGGCTGATCATCAGCGTCCAGGAGCAGGGGGATCTCCTTGCGCAAGGCCAGGTTGTGGAGCATGCAGCATGCAACTACAATCTGACACACCTTTTTGAGCGAGTACCTCAATGCACCTCTGGTCCAGTCCAGGCAGCGAAACCGTGACTTCAGGAGACCAAAAGTACGTTCCACCACACGACGTGTCCTCCCATGGGCATCATTGTAGCGGACTTCATTTGGGGTCCTGGGATTTCGCAGTGGGCTCAGCAACCAAGGACGGTTGGGATATGCAGAATCACCTAGGTGGGAGATACATAGACCAACTTTGTAATACAACTGTGGCAGAGGCAGCATGTCACACACACAGCACGCTACTTGACACTGCGTACTCACCCACAATCCATGCACGCTCTGGAAGCAGATTATCCATCAGCTGTGGCACGATGCTGTTACACATGATGTAGGAGTCATGGGAGGAGCCAAGAAATTTGGCACAGACGTGTGAGATGATCATATCGGCCTGGCACACCACCTGCACTTTGATGGAATGGAAATGTTTCCTATTCCTGTAGATGTGCCCACGTGCCTGTGGTGGAACCAGGCCAACATGTGTGCAGTCAATGGCACCAACAACATTGGGGATGTGCCCAAGTGCATAAAAATCACCCTTCACAGCCGCCAATTCATGCCTCCTGGGGGAATGGATATATCTGTCCTTGTAGATCATCATAGCGGACAGGACATCCCGTAACACCATACTGAACATAGGTTGTGACATCCCACCTGCGCTGCACACCGTGTGCTGGAAAGATCCAGAAGCAAAAAAATGCAGGGCCCCCATCACCTTAGACGTTGCTGTGAAAGCACCCGGATATGTCCTGCGAGGCTGCAGGTGGGGCTCCAACATGGCACATAGGTCTTGGAGGGTGTCTCGATCCAGACGGAATTTCCGTATGACCTCCTCATCCTCCATGTCTGCCAGCACTGTGAAGGGACGATGCAGATTTTGTCTCCTCCTAGGTGAGATGAAAGAGGACACATGTCAACGCAATACACCAGGAGATGTGTCTGACATCTTACGTTTTGACTGACACAACGGAAACAATGACTAGCATCACAGTACACCTTACAAAACAACTTACTTGTAGGGACACCTTCAGATACACCATCCGTACACCTGTCCACTTTTCACACAGCTAGCATCTCACAAACAATATCCGACTATGTGAATGCACAAAGGGACATGGCCACATCTTGCATGGGCAGCCCAGAGAGTAGTACCAAAAGCATATGTGTGAAACTGCAACACTACTGTCTCCTACATAGCTGCTGTAACTGCCACACCTTCTTGTGTAAGTCACACAGGGCACACATCAACCACACAATGACCCAACACTGTGCGTTTATTGACTAGTATGTGCATGAGCCAGGAAAAGTATACAGTCAAATCTGCACATTCTGTGGTGAGACATTCATCACTGTAAGTTGCTCAGCCCTTTCACACATTGACATGTGTACCCATTGTAGAGTCCATCACAACACTGTTCTGTGTACATGCCCAGAAAATCACAAGTGACATGTGAGTGAGTACATGCCAATGTTCCTAATCATGTACAGCAACATGGCATGTGCAGTCAGCAGTGGGGTAAAGGTCAAATTGGCATTGAGTGCACAATCTTGTGCCATGAATCATGTGTCTACTGTGCACTGTGGAGGACTTGCCTTTGGCCATTCACACTGCATGACGTGTCCATAAGTGCTGTCAAGGTGATCTGACACCCAAATCATGGTCACTGCCTCTAATGCATGGCACACATATCGCGGTAGCTACCGCCTGTCCCCTGTGGTGTGTCACCGCCAATGCTCCAGCCACAATCGCGGTAGTGTCTGGCATATACACATGGCCAAATGGCGGTTGGTATGCTCCGCCACCCAAATCCCGGTCATTCTCAGCAAGGCGTGGCACACATATCGCGGTGGCTACCGCCTGTCCCCTGCGGTGTGTCACCGCCAATGCCCCAGCCACAATTGCGGTAGTGTCTGGCATATACACATGGCCAAATGGCGGTTGGTATGCTCCACCACCCAAATCCCAGTCATTCTCAGCAAGGCATGGCACACTTATCGCGGTGGTTACCGCCTGTCCCCTGCGGTGTGTCACCGCCAATGCCCCAGCCACAATCGCGGTAGTGTCTGGCATATACACACGGCCAAATGGCGGTTGGTATGCTCCGCCACCCAAATCCCGGTCATTCTCAGCAAGGCATGGCACACATATCGCGGTGGCTACCGCCTGTCCCCTGCGGTGTGTCACCGCCAATGCCCCAGCCACAATCGCGGTAGTGTCTGGCATATACACATGGCCAAATGGCGGTTGGTATGCTCCGCCACCCAAATCCCGGTCATTCTCAGCAAGGCATGGCACACATATTGTTGTGGCTACCACCTGTCCCCTGCGGTGTGTCACCCCCATGGACCATGCCCTTACAGCCAATGGGAACCGCAATCGCGGTAGCCTAATGCTATTTTGAAAATCGCGGTAGGCGTGCTCCACCACCGCGGAGCCGGTCATTGGATGCAATTGAAAGATGCACGACCGCGGTAGCGCCAGCCTGGCCCCTGCGGTGTGTCACCGCCATGGACCATGCCCTTACAGCCAATGGGAACCGCAATCGTGGTAGCCTAATGCTATTTTGAAAATCGCGGTAGGCATGCTCCGCCACCGTGGAGGTGGTCATTGGATGCATTTGAAAAAGGCTGATCTGAAACACCAATTGCAGCAGCTTAGAACCACTAAAACTACCCCAGGGGGCTATATATGTGTGAGCGAGAGCCTCACATTTCCACAGCCTTCCCTGCTGCCTGCCACCCCTCACCACCAACTGCTGCTGCTCCTGTCTTCAGAGCCTGCTGCCTGCCACCCCTCACCCCCAACTGCTGCTGCTCCTGTCTCCAGAGCCTGCTGCCTGCCACCCCTCACCACCAACTGCTGCTGCTCTTGTCTCCAGAGCCTGCTGCCTGCCACCCCTCACCACCAACTGCTGCTGCTCCTGTCTCCAGAGCCTGCTGCCTGCCACCCCTCACCCCCAACTGCTGCTGCTCCTGTCTCCAGAGCCTGTTGCCTGCCACCCCTCACCACCAACTGCTGCTGCTCTTGTCTCCAGAGCCTGCTGCCTGCCACCCCTCACCACCAACTGCTGCTGCTCCTGTCTCCAGAGCCTGCTGCTTGCCACCCCTCACCACCAACTGCTGCTGCTCCTGTCTCCTGGACACAGTGATGGCGAGGACTGAGAAGATCCGTGCCAGTCCCTTCACTACCGAGGAGCTGGAGGTCCTGGTGGACGAGGTGCTCACACAGTATGGGAGGCTATATGGTCCTCCAAATGTCGTGGTAAGTGTTTCAGAGTGGAAGTGAGAGTGCAGGAGGTGCACACATGACGTTGATGTGGTGCAGTATGTGCCTGAGAGTGTGTGTTTGTGTCATGCACTGCCTAGCATGCTGTCACCAGGTGAAAGGGGTGTGTAGCCTATTTCACACGTTTCCCTGCCTGAACATCAGAACTGGAGGGACATGTATTGTCTTGTCAGCCATACAGTGACGCAGCAAGTTGGTAATGCAGGAGTCAGGACAGTAATTGCTTGTGTGAATGGCTGTGTGGGTCCCTGATGTCCTACACAGGCTCATCTGTGGCCTTAGCAAGGCTTTTCCTCCAGAGGGTAGTGATGGAATGTGTCTGACTCAAAATTGGCATCATCTATAGTTCAGCACTATGCTCAGGACATCAATACCCGAGGGTGACACTCTTGGCGGTCATTCACCTATGACACAGCTGATTGTCGTACTATTGTGCACAGCCCCTTCCATTTCCACCAGCATGTGTACAGATTGGCATGTGTAGGCACTGTTCACGCTCTCAAATTGTCCCTTCATGGGACATTTCTGATGCCCCACGTTGGACCTCAGTGTGATCACACCTGGCCTGCACAGTCACTGCCCAAGCAGACAAGGACACATCACTGAATGTACAGAGCCATCTCAGCCCTATAGATTGCACACGACAGGCCCTGTGAGAGGGTGTGTGTTTGTAGGATCATGTCCCTCAATGTGACCTCCATGACACAGTGAGCCATTCACAGGGCAAGGACATTGAGGGCTGCGCAGTGTTGGACACAGTGAGTTTTCCCCTGAACATATATTGAAATATCATGTGAAGTACTGGGTTTTATTGGACCCAGCGGTGCCAGGGAACACACCCAATGACCTCGAGTTCTTCCTGTCTCAGACTACAGAAACACAGAGTCTTCTTGGTGGCTTCAAAGATCAATTTATTGGCTGCAGCCAGCAACAGGTATCCTAGAAGTACAACAATGTGTATGTTCTCAGGAGACTGCTCCCTTTCATGGAAACCAGCTATCTCTTTTATACAGAATATTATGCTTTAGGCAAACATTCCTTATTTTTACAGTGGGTCATTCACATATTTCTTACAACAAAACAAAGACAGATTCATGATGACAAGCCCATTTTCAGTTTGTCCAGCCCACAACCAAATACCCAGTGAGGCCCAACACCTGCAACAGATATAATCTGGACCCCTAATAAAATCGGGCACCTCCTCCTCGTAAAGCAGGTCATAAAGAAAGAGCAGTGACAGGTGTGGATAAGATTTAGATTTAGATGTGTGCAATGAAGGGTTTATGGCATGCTGCACCTGGGCCCCTAATCTCGATCGGCCACTGGGAACTAAAACTGGCCGAACAGGTTCTGGCTCTGGACAGTGGAGTCAGCTTGCCCAGGTCACTGAAAGTGTACGTGTCCCCTAAGGCGCGTTTTGGCTTTAGTCATTGCCTTATGTGAGGGCAACCACAAAATGGCTGCCGTACACAAAATGGAACCCGAGGGTTCACAAGGGAATCGTTAATATTAGAGTGATCCCGTCACTCGAATATGACGCAAATACTCAGATATAGCATACCTGTCATTACCGGTCTGCTGATACCAAAATCGTCATCTTTACAATGATGTTAATGACACAGGTCCAGAATTTTCAGTACCACAGACCCTCCTTTTGCCCTTACATAGGCAATTTACTTACACTCATGCTCATCTGAGTCTAGGTCTATGTTCATGAATTCATTGAGATGTTGCTGTAGCATCATCCTATTACTTAGCTCGTCCCCTGATACAGGTTTCCTTACACATGATGTAACACATAGGCCGCATATGGCAGGAACACACTGTATGCACAGACAAAACAGGAAAAGGATGGCTAGAAGTATCCCAATGACCATCAGAACTTTCCATCCCCAGGTGGATAACAGTTCCCGGAACCATCCCATCAACGACCAGTCTCCTTCATCTACATGGATGGATTCAGAGATCCTATGTAGTTTGGAGATGGCCTGGTACACTGTTGGAGCGTTATCTGGAATGAAAATGCAACAACTGGATTGGATCACTCTACATACCCCACCACGGTCTGCAAGTATGATGTCTAACGCGACCCTGTTCTGCAGGGTCATAAGGCGGTCCGACTGGAGCTCAGCAGTCAAATTATTAAGGGCACCGACAGTTTCGACTATGGTGGATTCAACCACTCGCGTCAATTGCCTCACATTCCTGTTGTTAGCCATAGGTCCCCAGAACGGCAGAAAACCCCTAAAGAAGTCTCCCGCTTCTTGTCCTGCAGTGTCTTCCTTGCTGAAGACACCCCTAATTCTTCTTATCTTATGGTAATCTGCCGCAGCTGTGTAGGTGGGAGGCAACAGGAATGAAACGAAGCATGTGCCCGAGAAGTCAGGGGGCAACCACGTGTAGGCCCTATCATGGCAGATAAAGTAGGTACCCCTAGCTGCTAAGAACAAAGGGGAAGTCTGAGACGCAAAAATATACGTTTCAGTGCAGATACTCTTCCCTAACTGAGCTCTTGGATTCTTGCCATTACCTTGCAGACATAGATGACCCTGATGGGGTACAATCCAAATTGGAGCGGATCTTTTTGCTTGCTGGTTCTCGCTCAGACTCGCTCCATATCCAGTCACGTTCCATCCAATATACGCTAGTGTCTCATCTTCCGGGATAGTTTCGTAGGAACTAGTTCCCCTTATCATGTCGACTATCCCCTTAACTAGAGCACTATTCTTTGGGTTGTCTTTGACGGAACGTAGGGGGTGGATTTCGCGAGCATAGATGAACATCGTTCGGTATGCCCACACAGAACCATTGTAGCTGAATGGCAGCACTAGGTAGGGAATACCTTTCTCAGTAGTATGAGGCATAAGGCCACACACCCAACAGTTGGTTCTGTTCACTACTAGCTGGTGTTGGTGTAAGAGCTGAACAAAGGAGTTGTTCATAAACTCTAATCTTCTAACGGACTCGTGTTCAGGTAGAGGGTGAAAAGAATGTGAGGAGATAGTAGAGGAAGGCATGGGCTGTACAGTGGGTGCAGATGTCACTTGAAAAGAGAATATGATATACCCCACTAAAGACATCATTAGACTAAGTAAAATACAAAGACACATAATTAAAAAACATTTTCTGCTCATGGTTGCACATATTTTCCTCTTGAAACTTATTCTTTCAACAGGTCTCTCCATCTGAAAAGGCTCCATCCTCTAACGTGCTGCTCGCGGCGGTTGGTTTTCTTCACTTGAGAGTGTTTCTGAATGTCCCAGGGAACGCCCTAGAGCAAACCAGACCCGTAGACCTTGTGTCCGCAGGCTACACACTCAAGTCTTTTCACCACGACCCTACAGCTGAACCCGGATGGTGGTTCAAAAACAGGTTTTCGGATGGGAGGACCAAAATTTCATTTTATTTGTCCATGACTCTCGGTCGCAAGTTATAACGGCTTTTTCCAGGCAATGTCTGGTCGCAAAACAAACGTTCAGGCTCAGTAGTGTCCAATCGAAGTGGTGATGGTATTGCTCTTTGGAGAAGATCGTCACTTTCTCGCTCAGAATTTGTCCCTGTGACGCGTGCGTCACTAAAAGGCAGAAAACGAGGCACTGTTTCAGTTTCCGAGTCAGCAATTCCCTCCTGGACCCACCGGTCATATGGTAGAGGCAAAGGGACCCTCTTACAGTGTACGCCGTGGATCCAGTTTTTCTTCCCTTGTACTCGCACTGCAGATCTTGTGGACAAAATCACCAAATAGGGGCCAATCCAGCGGGGCTGATCGTTCTTTGTCCGCTGAAAGTTCTTGATTAACACCCACGATCCGGGATTGATTGCATGCCCTGGATCTTTAGAAGCCTGAGGCAGTGTATTATGAACCTGTTGGTGTAAAACACGCAATTTAGCCGTCAAATCATGCAAGTAATCAAGCAGTACAGGGTGTTCAATCTCGCTGAATTTCGTTGGCCTTGGCACTCCCCATATGTTAGCCGGGCGACCAAACACTATCTCATGAGGACTAAGTCCTACTCGGGAATGTACGGTCATCCTAGTTGACAATAGTGCTAATGGCAACGCATCAGGCCATTTAAGGCCAGAGCTTGCTTGTATCTTGGCCAGTTTTAGTTTAAGAGTGCCATTATAGCACTCAACTAATCCAGCTGATTGGGGATGATTTGCAGCGTGAAATTTCTGCCGGATTCCTAAACCTTCACACACTCGTTTCATCACTTGACCCACAAATTCACCCCCATTATCACTCCACACCATTCTCGGCAAACCAAACCTAGGGAAGAACTCTTTGAGAAGGGCTTTCGCTGTGGACAAGGCAGTATTATCTTTCAGAGGATATGCCTCTACCCATCTTGAAAAGGCACAAACAACAACGAGTACGTATTTCAAATTGTTGCACCTCTCCATGTGGATGAAATCTAGCTGCAAAACCTCGAACGGATACGTTGGAGGCGCAAAATGACCAGCTGGAGTTGGGGTTCCCTTACCAGGATTGTATTTCAAACAAACCATACAATTTTTGACCACATTCTCTGCACATTTGGGAATTCCAGCATTTTGCCACACTGGAGCCAATAACTTACAGATTCCTTTCACACTGATGTGGGCCATCCCATGTGCCATTGTAACCACTGCAAGCACATATGTATCGGGTAACAACCATCGCTGATGCTCTGACAATTCAACCCAACAACCATTTGCATCCAATTTACCCGTACTCTCTCTCCACGTACTTAATTCCTTCTCCGTAGCTTCAGCTTGGATGGACTTCACACTCTCTATCGTATCTTCACACATTCCAACGTCACCAATCCATCTTGCAGGGCCCGCAACATACATTCGACTCATCACATCTCTTGCTGTTTCTTTCGCAACTTCATCAGCAAACATATTACCGCGACCAACGTCGTTAGTGACCTTCTTATGTGCACTGCATTTCACAATCGCGACTTGCAATGGCAAAGTAAGTGACTCCAGGAGCTCATTCACCAATTGACCATGCTGTATTTTCGTACCGTGAGACGTGAGGAACCCACGTTCCTTCCACAAGCGTCCAAAACTATGGGCCACACCAAACGCATACTGGCTATCGGTATATATGGTCACTTTCATTCCTTTTGATAATACACACGCTCTCATAAGTGCAGTCAACTCTGCTGCTTGAGCTGAATTATGTGGGATACGTGCAGTTTCAACAATCGTATGTAAAGTCGTGACAGCATATGCCGCAGTCGTATCACCATTCGGAAGCTTGAAGCATGACCCATCCACCCATAAGGTACCATCACACTTTACAAGAGGAGTGTCCCTAAGATCTACTCTCCCTTTCGTTTCTTCTTCTGTCCTAAGAAAGCAATCATGCTGTTCCGGAACATCTGTCTTTGTTATAATTGGCAACAATGTAGCTGGGTTCAGCGTGTTGCATTTTCTTATGTGCACATGGCTCGCTAAAAGTGTCAACTCGTAACCTGACAATCGAGCACTAGTTAAGTGCTGTGTCTTGGTCCTGTTTAACAAAATATCCACTGCATGTGGGACCATCACGACCAGCGTATTATTCATCACCAAACCAGCAGACTGTCGAATAGAAACAGCTGCTGCCGCTGTGGCTCTCAAACAACTCGGCAACGCTCTAGCTACCGGGTCCAAAATCGACGAGAAATATGCACATGGACGTTGCTTGTCCCCAAAAGACTGTGTTAACACTGACAATGCACATCCTTCTCTCTCATGGACATACAGCGTAAAGGACTTGCTGTAGTCGGGGGTACCCAACACAGGAGCCGAACACAATGCATTACGCAATTCGGAAAAACTTTTCTGACAATCTTCGGACCAAGGAAGGGGATTCGGCGTGTCTTTATAGGTCAATGCTACCAAAGGTTTAGCCATCAATGAAAAATTCGGTATCCATTGTCTGCAATAGGATGTAATACCTAAGAAAGCACGCACTTCTCTCTGTGTCATTGGCACACTTAATTTTGCAATTGCCTGAATTCTTTCTGGGGTCAATCTTCTTCCCTCTTTCGATAAGAGGTGACCTAAATAGGTCACTTCTTGTCGACAATACTGTAACTTGGAAAGAGACACTTTGTGGTGTAAATCAGACAAATGACGCAACAATGACAAAGTGGCTTCTTTACAAATCTCGTTAGTATCTGCAGCAACTAACAAATCATCGACGTACTGTAGAAGGGTAGCGCCATCAGGTAACACAAGAGTGTCAAGCTGAGACTTCAGAGCCTGACTATAGATAGAAGGACTTTCACAAAAACCTTGAGGAGCTCTCTGAAATCGGAAGCTTCGGCCTCCTAAACAGAATCCAAAAATATCCCTGCTCTCTACGGCAATAGGGATGCTGAAGAAAGCATTCTTCAAGTCAATCACCGAGAACCAAGTGGCTGAGGCTGGAATCATTGTCAGTAAAGCAGTGATATCGGGAACGACTGGAAACTGTGGCACAACTATCTTGTTTACCTCTCTAAGATCAATCACAAACCTGTAAACAGGTGGCTGAGAAGAGTCAGTACGCTTCAAGACAGGTAAAACAGGACTATTGCAAACATTACCTCTTGTCTCTTCAATTACATTTTTCTCAATCAAATCATAAATGATCGCTAGCAACGCTTTTTCACCTTCATTAGAGATCTTGTATTGGGGAATGCGCGGCATTTTAACATTGGCTTTCAACGTTACAACATATGGCGGTATTTCCAAAAGACCTACATCATTGGGACCAGTAGCCCAAAGAATATCAGGGAGAAACGACAATTCTGTTGGAAGTTTGTCCTTTGACAAATATATTGGTGAAACCACTGTCTTACCCAATGTGAGTTGTACTCCCGAAGGAGAACAATACAATGTTGCATACAATCTTTTCAGCAGATCCAATCCTAACAAGTTCTCACCACAACCTGTCGTTAGAATAAGTGGTGCTTCGATTTCACAAGGTCCAACAGAAAGAGACATAGGGCTAGAAATCGGGTTCCTAACCGGGGCGCCAGAAAAACCTACTGAAACATTAGTTTCGCCAGACAAAGGTGCGCCAGGGAATTTAGAGTGCATAATAGAACTCTTTGTAGCACCAGTATCCAACAGAAAAGGCTCTGACACACCTGATGTAATCACCTCAATATAAGGTCCACTCTGATCTACTGGAACTGAAACAACTCCCTCTCTTTGTCTATGGCTGTCCTAGCAATCATCACCTTCCATACTCTCACCTTCTGCATAGTAGTCATCAGCATAGTACTGAGTCGTCCTACCAGACGCGTTATTCTGCTGATCAAAACTATTCATTGAATTTTGAGGAGGAAATGGGCGCGCGTTCTGGGTGAAATTTCCGCGTCCTCTAGCTCTAGGTGCTTGTGGAACACCTCGACCTCTTGCGCCAGAAATACCATTCATACGCTGCAACAAAATAGGGCAATTATATTTAAAATGACCTTCTTCCTTACAATATGAACATTGGTTAGGGCCTATCAGAGCACGTTGTTGAGGATACTCAAACCTTTGCGAATTCCTCTGATACTGTTGAGGTTGCTGATAGTCACGCTGATTACTACGAGGCGGATACGCTTGTTGTAAAAGAACCTTTGTTTTTAACTCTTTAGTTTTCTTGTCTGCTCTATCTTTCTCATCTTTATCTCTATTTTCGTAGTATTGTGCAGTAGCCAATATCTGTGCTGAAGAGGAAACGGCCCAAGAACTCTCTGAATCTTTCAATTTTTTACACAATTCGGGAAGCAAATTATGCACAAACTTGTCAACAAACAACCTTTGACCACCTTCTGTACTCATATCCTGACCACTGTGGTCGATAAATGTCTCTTCAAACCTAGTGAAGAAGTCAGATACACTTTCCTCCTTCTTCTGCTTGCATGCAGACAATTTATCCCAATTTACACGCATTGCAGGCATCAAAGTCTTCATGTAAGTAACGATCCTACCAGGGAGGTCTGCTACTAAAGGCTCTGGTTTAGCACCGCCTACTTGTCTGTCATTTGCCGCATTGATATTAATCCATGTGTCCCCTAACTCCGGCGCATGATCCGTGTGACGGATCACTCTCCATAAAGGCTGTGGGACCACATTTCCAAACAACATGTCTATATCAGCTAAATTCATAACACAGGAGTCTGCAGTCTGTGATAATTCCTTATAATAACCTGCAGGGTTTTTACGGGGGTCGGGTAGAGTCTGCTTAAGAGCCAGGACTTCAGTTCGCTTCCATGGAACATGTACCCACACACGTTGAAAATGAGGCTGAATAGGTGGAACAGCATTTAGGTCTCCTTCTTTCCAAACTGGGGGAACTTCTCTCATGGGATACTGTCTGACCTTCCTTTTAACAGAGGGTTCTGGCTCAAACAACAGTCGAGAAATACCCTCACTCCTAAATGATAATAATGTCGCAACTGCTTTCTCAATATCGGAACCCACAATCGTGCCTTTGGAAAACTCAAACCGTACACGACACAACTCAGGCGGATTGGCCTCCATATCACAATCTTTTAATCTTTCAAGAAGAACTTCGCACATTTTGTCAAAAACATATCTCTGTTTCGGTGCTTGCCATTGGTGGAAGACATCCATAACAGACTCTAACTCATATCTTGTAGGGTCAGTGACCCATTTATGCGCCAAATGATCCAATACTCCCTTCTCTCTAGAATCGGGCAATTGGCTACGCAATTGTTTACGCTCTAAAACGGGGGTCGTAGTCGGTGACCCAAAGAAAGGAGACAAAATACTAGTAACAGTGTTTGTCATTCTCTGTCGGACAGAAGGAGAAGTTGACAAATGAACAGGAGGAAAAACAGGAGGAGACAAAGCAAATGCAGAGGCAGTGTCAGAAGGGATAGTGTGGAGGGAAATAGATGCAGGGGGCAAAGTCATAGGAAGTAAAGATGGAACAGGTAGTAAAGGTGGCAGCCCTTGAGGGGGCTGCGCCATAGTAGTAGGTGCCAACTGAAAAACAGCTGGTGGTTGTGGAAGAACCGGAGGTACAACAACTGGGGGTTGTACAACTAAAGGTTGCGGAGGTGCTGTAGCACTCTGCGCATAAGGAGGTGGTGAATTCAACAAATGAGACATTAAAGGATCCTTCTCAAGTTCCTTCACTGTATCTTGCTGAAGAGGTGGCAAAACTGGATAACATTTATCAATTGCCAATTTACGTTGCCTGTGCAGCTGTTCACTCGCTTGTTCCTCTTCATCATCCTTATACTGCATAGCAGCTTGCATTATTGAAATACCCTTTTCTCTTTTATTCTTCTTTACTAATTTAATTTCTTTCTGTTTGGCTTCTTTTCGCCATAGGCGGAAAGAGTCAAACATCGCCGGCCGGGCTTTCTTCTTAAAAAGTCTAACCTCTAAATTATCCAGAATTTCGGTGTCAAAACTACCATATTGGGGCCACTTTAGGACACCATCTTTCCTTGTGTACCTAACCCATACGTTATTATACGTGATAGGGCCCACTCCATGCTTCACGTAGAGCTCATAGGTTGGAGTTCCAATTGGAGGAACCGGACACGAGTCCTCCAATCGGGAATCCCTATTACAACCAAGACAAAACAAATTTCCAAGTCTGCTAAGACCAGGCATCTTCGCTCACTAGTCTAGCTTCAAACTTCAAAGGATTATCGAATACGACAGTCTCGTGAATACACGAGTCCTTCGGCTTTGGTACTTGCAAGTTCCAAATCAAAAGATCCTAACAAATCAAAGATCCCATGGGATACCCAAAACTAAGAACCAAGACTAAGGACTGGGAGACGCTCCACTTATACTTAACTGAGGTATCGATGACGTCACCAGAAGACTCGTCTATTGTCTCGCTCTACATATCATAAAAGGGTCCAAGACAGGGCGATAGTCAGGGCAGCAGTCCTTCGTAGCCGTCGGGACGCGGGGAACCTCGCAGCAAAGACTTTCGGACCACGAACGACATACAGGGGTCGATGAAGTGGTTGGCCTTCCTCCAGAATTTTACACGAAGCTCCTCACGACCTCTGGCTTGGACCGGTACCGCTGAAATCGCCCCACGTTGGGCGCCAATTGAAGTACTGGGTTTTATTGGACCCAGCGGTGCCAGGGAACACACCCAATGACCTCGAGTTCTTCCTGTCTCAGACTACAGAAACACAGAGTCTTCTTGGTGGCTTCAAAGATCAATTTATTGGCTGCAGCCAGCAACAGGTATCCTAGAAGTACAACAATGTGTATGTTCTCAGGAGACTGCTCCCTTTCATGGAAACCAGCTATCTCTTTTATACAGAATATTATGCTTTAGGCAAACATTCCTTATTTTTACAGTGGGTCATTCACATATTTCTTACAACAAAACAAAGACAGATTCATGATGACAAGCCCATTTTCAGTTTGTCCAGCCCACAACCAAATACCCAGTGAGGCCCAACACCTGCAACAGATATAATCTGGACCCCTAATAAAATCGGGCACCTCCTCCTCGTAAAGCAGGTCATAAAGAAAGAGCAGTGACAGGTGTGGATAAGATTTAGATATAGATGTGTGCAATGAAGGGTTTATGGCATGCTGCACCTGGGCCCCTAATCTCGATCGGCCACTGGGAACTAAAACTGGCCGAACAGGTTCTGGCTCTGGACAGTGGAGTCAGCTTGCCCAGGTCACTGAAAGTGTACGTGTCCCCTAAGGCGCGTTTTGGCTTTAGTCATTGCCTTATGTGAGGGCAACCACAAAATGGCTGCCGTACACAAAATGGAACCCGAGGGTTCACAAGGGAATCGTTAATATTAGAGTGATCCCGTCACTCGAATATGACGCAAATACTCAGATATAGCATACCTGTCATTACCGGTCTGCTGATACCAAAATCGTCATGTTTACAATGATGTTAATGACACAGGTCCAGAATTTTCAGTACCACACATGTATGTCTTGCTCACCCTCAAAATGGACAGTAGATGTGGGCAGCCTACACATAGCTTTCTGTGTTGGCATCCTGCATGTGTATGAGATGGGCAGGTACTGTGTCCACCCTCATACCTGCATGCATTTGCGTATGAGTCTCCCATGCTAATGTACCATGTGAGATGCATTAGCGTCTCTGCTAGACATATCTGTGAAGTTGTGATGAGTTAGTATCATGCTCCTGTACTGTGAGATAGTGGTACATGACACTGTGGACCTGTTTTTTTCCCCCTCTTGTCTCCCATGCCTGCAGCTCAAAGTCCACCAGCGTAAGGCCGTGTGAAGGGCCATTGCACGCAAGGTGCAGGCTCTGGGTGTGTCCAACCGACGGCGCACGCACTGTCACAAGAGGTGGGATGACATCTGCCGGCTGAGCAAGAACGTGGCGGAGATGACGCTGGGGCTGATCCCTCAGACTGGCAGGTTGGCGCGCAGGAGCATGACACCACTGATGGCCCACATCTTAGCTGTGACACAGCCTGAGCTGGATGCACATTTGAAGGACCATCAGCAGCAAGCTGGGGGTGAGAATTCTGGGAAGGGTGACTTTGGTTGTGAGTGGCTGCATGTGTTCACAGCCTGGGCCACCGCTGTGCCCGGTGATGTTGGTAGTGTGATGCAGTGGCTTGTCAGTGGCCTCTGTGTTGGGTGCAGCTGTCATGCATTTTCCCTACCTGTACATTCTCATGTCATTGGGGTAATGGCCCTTGACATTGCATTCTGAGTCGTGGCCTTCTGGCATCGTCTGCATTGGGGTAGTCATGGACATCCCATGGAAGGGAACGGCAGTGTGCATCATCTGAGTGTGCTTTCATCAATGTGTGCATTGCCTGACCTCAGAATTGTGGGGACTAAAAATCTGACACCAATGTGCAACTGTATTTGGGCCCCAAAGTACGACATGGTGGATGGCATATGCTCATGGCCTTTGTGTACTGTTATGTTGTAGTCTGTATCTGTGTTGTCCCCTTCTGCTCCCTCCAGATGTGAGAGTGGCAACATGTTGGGAGGTACATCTTTGCCCCCCTCAGGGCCCTAGGTGTGCTCAGAGGTATTTGTGTGTCTGGTTGAACGGATCCACCGGTAGGCAATTTGTCTGTGTGGTCATCACATGGCTCACTTATGCCACAATTGCTTGATAACACGCTAAATTCAAATTCAAAATTGAGGTTGCACAATGTTACTGCACCGGGTGGTGTGCAACATGGAGACATCATTATCTTGTTTAGTGCTTTGCTTGCATATGATGGTTATGTTGATGCCAATGAACTGACCCTACATCTCTCTCTCTCATGCAGCATCTCCCGTGGGCACGGAAGGACAGGGGACGGACACCAGTGGTGAGGCATCCAGCACGACTGCTACACACAAGCACAGTGACACTGATGTTACCACCGCCTCGGAGGGGGACATGAGTCTGCTTGAGGATTCACAGCCAGAGACACCAACCTCCACGCCATCTGACGCCAGCGGTGACACATCTCTGTTGGCGGGCACAGGGAGCGGGAACTCTGCCTCCTCTTCCACCACACAGCGTCCAGCGCCCACCCTCCCACCTACTTCCACTTATGCTGGCCGTGTTCGCACCAGTAAGAAGGGAAGAGTGTCCTTCACCCCAGGCACCGCTGCCCCTGTCTCCCCTGCTGCCCTCGGTGTTGAGTCTGTGGACCTTTAGCGCCAGCTGTGTGTGGGCCAGACAACTCTCATCAACGCACTAATGCCCAATTAAATATCTCTCAGTGCACACCCACAATGACTGTGTGTGTGTGTGTGATGTTTGTGGATACCCCCCAGGGAGTGTGGTTGTTTGTCAGTGTGTTGACTTGACATTATTGGCACCCTTCTGTGTGTTGGACACTGGTGTTGTGTGCTGCAGGTGTGAGGGGGGTGGGGGGTGGGGTATGTGTGAAGGTTCCTACTTGTGTTTGACAGTCATGGAGTGTTACAATGGGCCCTGTGTGTTGTGCTGCTGACATACACCTGTCAGGTAGTTGGATGTAGATATGTGGCTGTTCACTGTTGAACTTCAGACCCTTCCTTTAATCCCTGTGCCTGTCCATGAGTTGCCTTGCTGTCTCCATGAGTTGTTGCACTGAGGTGACTGTGGTTTGACTTCACTCACTGTGCCAGTCATGTGTGATTTGATGGGCTGAGGGTGTTGTTATATGTTCCTTCTCTTGCATGTGGTGTACACATGCTTAGTGGTTAGCTCCTTGGCCTACCATTTGTGTGCACCTCACTTTAGATTTCCTATTTGTCGTCGTCCATTGCTGCTGACATCTGGTCTGTGTATGTGGCTGTGTGTCAGTGTGGGGTATGTCTGTGTGACTTGGCAGGCTGTGTGTCCAGTTGAGTGATTGTTCCTTATCTGTATGAGTGTTCATTTTGTGCTTGGACTCAGTTTTCTTGGTATGAGTGTGGTGTAGGTGTGGTGTGTGGTTTGCCCTGGCACTGTGCTTCTATGCTGTGTGTTCCTCTGCAGCCACACCTGCTGTGCTGTCTCCCTAGTTATTTTGTGTGTGGTGCAGGGTGTGGGTTCACCTGGCTGCTTATTGTGCATGGTGGAGCACAGGAGAAGCACATGGCATGTCCCTTCATGTTTGGGGTGGGGGACTGTTGTGTGGAGGGTGGAGGTGTGGCCCTATGATCTTTGTGCACTGCCCATGCCTGTCGCTGGCCCTGCCTTCTGCATTGTGCGCATGTTTTCATGCGTCTTCACTGCTGCAGTGACGTGACCGGGACATTACATCACGATCTCGGTTGGTGGGTGACCTGGATGCGGAGGGGTGATTTGGTGAGAGGTAGGACATGTGTGGGTACTATTGTGGATGTGTTCCTGTCCCCACCAGGGTATCTGGTGTGGACAGGAACCCCGTATCTGCCCATGCATTGTGTGTTGTTGTTGTGTGCGGAGTTGTGTTGTTGTGTACCTGCGGCGACGTCCGCGACGGTGCATGAGTTGCAGGTGGTGTATCAGGTACAGCGCCGGGAAGACGTGTAAAGTTGGATCCATTGCGCTCTGGACCGGGCAGTTGGGACCGGGGATCAGGTTTCGCTCTCCACTGTCGTGCTTCCGCCGTCTCTGGTTGGCCGGTTTCTCCGCTGTGGTGCAACTGGCTGTTTGGGGCATCCTAATTTGTACGGCGGTCGGGACGTCATTCCGCACGGCGGTGGGTCTCCATTGTTTACCACCGTCACGGTGGCGGGCGCATTTTTCTGGCGGTTCGCGTCGCACCGCGGCGAACGGGAGATGGGCTGTGTTTGACCATACTAATATGGCGGGCGTAGAGACCGCTGCTGGCATGCGGAAAATGGCATTTTCTGCCAGCACTGCGGTGGTGCCTCCGCCCGCCATCGTAATAGGCCCCTAAGTAAGGATGCTGTCATCTCACAAAAAGTGAAGGACTGTCCTCACACACCATCATGTGTCATGCTTCATCATCGGCAGTCCTCACCCTCTAGAAACTCGGTTTGGTAGAGGGCGGGCCTTCACCTGGAGACAGGGAGGCACTTCTAAAGCTAAGTGGGGGCCCGTGAAAGTGAGTGAAGTTAAAAACCAGTACAGTTATCAAATTACATTTAATAAGGGGGGTAACTATATGGTGCTAAAAATACAAAAACGGTGACATGGGCGATATTATTGTCCCCTCACCGTGGTGATTGCTGTAGTCGACATGTTTCTGCCTACTTGGCCCAAAGGGTCCGCAGCATTCATCAGGACTGAAAATAAATAGATAAGGGCTCCGTTCTTACCAAAATAATGGTATGAAATTACCACTTGGTAGGATGAGCTATGTCATACTCTACCAGGAGAGGGCTCTCTACAAACCTGTAAAACAGAAGTGGAGAGAGACAAGGATACCATCAAGAGGTTCGGTCATAAACCAAAAAATTGTTTTACCCCCATGTACAAAATTATACAAAGTGGCTATTTTGTGTGTAACATGTGACACTTCAACTGTGAACACAAAAAGTTGAAGAACAAATGTGAGAATCATCTCACATTCTTACCCTTAGGTAGTGTCCTACACGCCCCATGGGAGGACAGTGGAGGAAAGACCCCTGTGGTCAAACTCTGGAGAAGAGATGAAAGTATAGAGCATGTCAGAGCTCTATTCTGATGGTAAACAACATAATTATACACATACATACGCCCATACACTCTCTTACTACATCAAGGTGCGTCTCTCGTGGGTGTACCTAGTGGTGTTCGCTCTTCCTCATGAAGAAAACTGAGCTGTAGAGGAGGAAGAGTTTATATAGTGCTCTCAATTGGTGTAGATAAGTAAAATAATGAATCGCCAACACATGCGTTAATTAGCGTGAGGTGTTCCGGTGTCATGAGAATACCCTCACTGAGGGTTGGAAACTTGCCTGGCCTGCGCATCGATCATGTCTACAAGCTAATCATATGTTGTAATACAGAACACCCGGGTGAAACAGGATCCGGTGTCCGCGCAGCACTGATGTTAGAGGAACAGGCAGAATGCCTGACCGCTGCATCAGTCAGATCCGGAGACAATGGGGGCCGTACTCTGAGCCTGGCCCACGTGGGAGTTCAGCGTGAGGACGCCGTGAAATACGCGGGCGTGTCTCTCTCGCTGAATGCAATGCGCATCTATTATCTAGACCGTCACCACTAGAGCGTGACGGTATTGTGAGGAGCGGGGGCGTGTCTCACTGGTCCTTTGGTGGTAGGAGGTTATATGCCGCCTAGGGCTCGTGTATACATGGAAGAGCATATAATAAAGGTATAAACCACGAGTCAAGTTAAACTGAGGCGGCTGTGCATGATGTACCTGTCTCTAAGAGATGGAACATATAACAAGTATGAACAAAAATATGAAAAATATATAGGCACGTTTGGAAATTTCCTATTGTACCTAGTTTCCCATACTGAATAAAAATTCGGGAAATGTTATTTAGGGAATGTCATCAGGGCGGTAATGCCACCAGTTTGTTATATGTAGAGCCCTGAGATATATTTTGATCATTTTTATCCTATTGTCCGGTGATTACAGGAATAATATACATATGTCATCCACATGTGTGGTCTAGTTGTTTGCCCATCTGGAGCCACGGGATATCATCATTCAATCCCGTGTCCCACGTGCGCAGGCGGTATACCCAGCGCTGTTCTCTGATATGGAGGGACCTTGGGATATCTGGTTGTGTTTTCCTCATTACCTCAAGCACTACCCATTTTAAATCTGTGTCTTTATGGTTGTGTTCCAGGTAGTGCCTGGTCAGCTTCGTGTTGGTCTTTTTGCACTTATAGTGCTTCTGTGTTCGTTGATACGAACCTTGATCTTCCTTGTGGTCATGCCTACGTACATCAGTTTACAGGTGCATGTCAGTAGATAAACAACATTTTCGCTGTTGCAATTGCTGAAGTTTCTAAGTACCCAGTGTCTGTTGGTTTTTATATCAACCTCTTTCGTTGTACTGGTGAATGGACATGTCACACATCCCCCACATGGATAGTGTCCAACTGGTCTTTGATGGCCCCATAGTGTGG
This sequence comes from Calotriton arnoldi, assembly GCA_963921515.1. Lineage (NCBI taxonomy): Eukaryota > Metazoa > Chordata > Amphibia > Caudata > Salamandridae > Calotriton > Calotriton arnoldi. Next base: position 4,755,203 of record CAWUFW010000209.1, on the reverse strand, counting down.
TTTGCTCCTCATGTTTAGGGTGTAGTGCTTTGGTGTGGACTAGTTCATCACGTATGCTTCTGTTCCGCTTAAATTCAAAAAGCGGGGGGGCACTGTTTTTCTGTACCATTCAAGATGTGCCAGTGTTTTTGTACGATATTCTGTACCTTGTTCGACACCGGGTGTATGTGGTGACACACACTATTCTGTCATTCTCTTCCCTTTCCCGGTCTTCCAATAGGGCCTCCCGGTTATTGTTTCTGGCTCTCTTTCTTGCCTTCCGGATCATCTTCTTAGGGTAGTTTTGTTCGAGTAGTTTTCTCTCTAGTGTTTCAGCCTGTTCCTCATATGTTTCTGTGTTGGAACAGTTCCTCCGGATCCCGAGGAATTGGCCTACCGGTAGGTTTTGCCGTAATGATCTAGGGTGGAAGCTCTCAAACAGCAATAAGCTGTTCTTATCGGTGCTCTTGTTGTGTACCTTTCTCTGGATTCCGTCCATTGTCATTATTATAACCAGGTCCAGGAAAACTGCCTGTTCTTTGCTGATCGAGTGTGTGAACCTCAGATGTTCGTCTTTCATATTCACCCATTCTACGAAGGTCTCTGCTTCTTCTTGATTTCCGTGCCATACAATGAGGGCATCGTCTATGTATCGCCGCCAGGTTTTCAGTTGCGCCGCATAGGGATTATTCTGGTGAAAGATGAAGTCTTCCTCAAATAGGTGTACATAAAGGCACGCCATGCTGGGAGCAAAGGTGCTCCCTATGGACGTGCCTTTAATCTGATGGTATATTGTGTCCTCATATTCGAAGAAATTCTCCGTCAGAGCCAACTCAGCGCATTCCATAATAAAATGTCTCTGTGTCATGAATTGCCAATCTCTTTCCAAGAGGATTTGTTCCACCACGGTAAGAGTGCGTCTCTGTGGTATGCTGGTGTATAACGCTTCTATGTCCATGGTAATGAAAAGATCTTCGGCTGGGTTGAACTCAAGGTCTCTCAGGAGGCAGAGGACATCTTTCGTGTCTCTCAAGTAAGAAGCTGATTTCTGTACAATTGGTCTGAGAAACCAGTCGCAAAACTGTGACAAAGGTTCAAGCACTGAGCCTATACCCGACACTATGGGCCTTCCTGCTGGGGGCATCCTGTTCTTATGAATTTTATGTAAGGTATAGAATCTGGGAGTGCGTGGATTGTCACTCACCAACAATTCTGCTTCGTGTCTAGTTATCCAATCGTATGTTATTCCCTCAACCACCATACTCCTGATTCTGTTCACTAGTCCTGCAGTGGGATCGGTACGATAGACTTCGTAACTGTTTGTATCTGAGAGTAGTCTCATGCATTCTTCATGGTACATAGCCTTGTTCATAACGACAATTGCACCGCCCTTGTCTGCTGGTTTAATGACAAGTTCCGTGTTTTCTTTCAACTCCATGAGCGCTTTCCTTTCCCCCGTCCTTAGATTCTGGAAGCCTTTGGTGTTTTGAAAGTCATTTTTTTCCACTTCCTTGAGTACCACCTGTTCAAAGGCTTGTACATGGCATGGAATTGCCTGTATAGGCGGGGCGAAGGTAGATTTCTTCCTTAGGCCTGTGTTGGCGTTGTTTCGAGGGTCATTACTTGAGTCTTCAAAGTAGCTTCTGAGTTTAATTTTCCTAAAAAACTGCGCCAATTCGGTGTTCAAGGTAAACAGATCATTTCTGGGGGTTGGGACAAATCCTAATCCCTTGGAGAGAACAGATTCCTCATCCTTCGTGAGTGTATGATCACTTAGATTGACTATATTGTTGGTTCCCTGCTGGTTGTCGGGCCTTGTTCTTTCCCCTTGCTCTGTGTTACCACTATGTTGGGTGTCTGGTCTTCCCACTGTACTCTGGTATGTTGTTTTGATTGTCTTTGTCTTCCTCTTCCCCTGCCTCTGCCCCTGTATAAAAAAGGCGGCTGGCCTTGCGGGAACGAAAATCCTGGTGGGTAGTATCGCTGTTGCCAATAGCCAAATGGATGCATCGGAGGGTGCATCAGTGGTTGTTGGAAATTCGGGAGTTGTCTCCTCTGTTGGCGTCCAGTGCTTTCGTCACTGCTGCTGTCACTGCCACTTCTTTCCTCTCCAGAGCTGAAGGTCCAGTTCTGTGGGGTGGTTCTGAACCGTTGCTGCCTCCTACCCGCGGCGGTTGTTGTGGTTTCTCGTAGTGCTCATCTGTTATGTACGGGTAGACTGTTTCCAAGCTAAACTTTTGTACATCCTTTTTTAATTTCGTCAATTTCGATTGGGTCAAGTAATCCTTATATTGGGAATGATCATTATTAATCTCCTCCAGTTTCTTTTTAAAAACGGAGATATGTACAGTCATTTTTAGCCTGCTTTCACTCTGTTGTATTTCAATGAGTAAAGCACCAGCTAGTTGTCTGGCCGTGTTAATGATTAGCACTACTCCACAAAAAGTACTCCACAGTCTTGTGACCAAAGTTCACGAATCCCTGAAGGTGACCCTGGTTGGTAAGAGATGGGAAAGACCTTCTTAAAGCTATGAGCTGAGCTCCACTAGAGAGTGGGGAAGGAAACAAATCCTTTTGTTTATATTACCCTCAAACACCCTAGTGGTGTCATGCTTCATCATCGGGTCACCCTGACGCCTAGAAGTCAGGGTGGGCTCGACCGTATTCCAGGGAGCTCTTGAATAGATATGGCCAGGGGAGTTATAGATTAAAAACCCACCGACAGGTCCCAGTTTCCCTTTATTTGTGGATCTGTCGGTGATATTAAAAAACAAAAGTTAATAGGGGTCAAACAGGACGTTTATGGTCCTATGTCCCTAGTGCCAACATGTTTCAGTCCTATATTGGCCGAAGCGGTCCTGGACTTTCTTCAGGGCTAAGAATACAATAATCCTCCCTGGATAGAGCGGGATGGGGGGTCCCTATCCTGCTTTTATTATCAGGCCAGATAGCTGCTCCTAAGACGAATAGTAACAGATCATTTATCTTTGATTGATTCTCACTCCATCCCTTCTTGGGAGAGTAAACGTATATCTCAGGTGACTCCGAGAATGGGGTAGCCCTTTAGTCAGACTGCCATCAAGGGTCCTGCCCCGCGACGTCACCTATTAGGTTCGAGTCCCCGTGCTTGTGCTTAGGAGCAGCTATCTGCCCTAATAATAAAAGCAGGATAGGAACCCCCCATCCCGCTCTATCCATGGAGGATTATTGTATTCTTAGCCCTGAAGAAAGTCCAGGACCGCTTCAGCCAATATAGGACTGAAACATGTTGGCACTAGGGTCATAGGACCATAAACCTCCTGTTTGACCCCTATTAACTTGTGTTTTTTAATATCCGCGACAGATCCACGAATAAAGGGAAACTGGGACCTGTCGGCGGGTTTTTAATCTATAACTCCCCCTGGCCATATCTATTCAAGAGCTCCCTGGAATACGGTCGAGCCCACCCTGACTTCTAGGCGTCAGGGTGACCCGATGATGAAGCATGACACCACTAGGGTGTGTGAGGGTAATATAAACAAAAGGATTTGTTTCCTTCCCCACTCTCTAGTGGAGCTCAGCTCATAGCTTTAAGAAGGTCCTTCCCATCTCTTACCAACCAGAGGTCACCTTCAGGGATTCGTGAACTTGGTCACAAGACTGTGGAGTACTTTTTGTGGAGTAGCGTTTACACACGGGAGGACGTACTCCCACCATAGGTAGCCTCTCGACCCTTCTGGCACAGGGAGTTCCCTCTCCCTGGACGCCATAGTTTAGTTTTAATGATTAGCACTAGCCAGTCTTTAGTGCACTTCCACGCTATGCACGACCCATTGTTCCGGAATTCTTTGTTGTTAAGGAAGAGTCTCGGTTCGTTAGTGACTATCAGGCCTCTTGGTGCCGTATTCTTCCGCAGGTATTCTGTCATAAATGCCCCATGTAGGGCAGTGCGGATTTGTTCCTTCTTACTTGCTGAAAGGGCATCCCATTCGTCTGAATTTTTCACAGTTTGGCCTACGACTGTCTCTGCTAGTAGTGAGGGTGCTTTGAGAATTTCAGCGATTGTTGCTTCATCGAACATGAGTTCGTTCTCCATCTTTGATACAGGCTAGGGTAAGGTTTGCCAGTACCAGTTTGAGGTAGGCTCTGATGTATAATGGTGGGTTAATCCTTGAATTCCAGGTCCCTTCGTTGTCCGGTTATTATTGCCAGTACAATGACCGTATGTGGTTGTATGTGCCCCTTAGATTATTCCCACTGCCATCAGCTGTACAAACATGTAACACACTAACCCCAGGAGAGTCCTGGGGGGGGGACTAGAGGCGCGGGGCACTAGGAGCGTGCTAGCCTCCAACCTAATGTGAGTACACTACAGAAGCTGCTCCTAAAGTTATGACCGAAAAGCTCTCTTAAGTACTAAGTGAGGATGCTGTCATCTAAAAAAAAGTGAAGGACTGTCCTTACACACCACCAGGTGTCATGCTTCATCATCGGCAGTCCTCACCCTCTAGAAACTCGGTTTGGTAGAGGGGGGGCCTTCACCTGGAGACAGGGAGGCACTTCTAAAGCTAAGTGGGGGCCCGTGAAAGTGAGTGAAGTTAAAAACCAGTACAGTTATCAAATTACATTTAATAAGGGGGGTAACTATATGGTGCTAAAAATACAAAAACGGTGACATGGGGGATATTATTGTCCCCTCACCGTGGTGATTGCTGTAGTCGACATGTTTCTGCCTATTTGGTCCAAAGGGTCCGCGGCATTCATCAGGACTGAAAATAAATAGATAAGGGCTCCGTTCTTACCACAATAATGGTATGAAATTACCACTTGGTAGGATGAGCTATGTCATACTCTACCAGGAGAGGGCTCTCAACAAACCTGTAAAACAGAAGTGGAGAGAGACAAGGATACCATCAAGAGGTTTGGTCATAAACCCAAAAAATTGTTTTACCCCATGTACAAAATTATACAAAGTGGCTATTTTGTGTGTAACACGTGACACTGCAACTGTGAACACACAAAGTTGAAGAACAAATGTGAGAATCATCTCACATTCTTACCCTTAGGTAGTTTCCTACACGCCCCATGGGAGGAGAGTGGAGGAAAGACCCCTGTGGTCAAACTCTGGAGAAGAGATGAAAGTATAGAGCATGTCAGAGCTCTATTCTGATGGTAAACAACATAATTATACACATACATATGCCCATACACTCTCTTACTACATCAAGGTGCGTCTCTCGTGGGTGCACCTAGTGGTGTTCGCTCTTCCTCATGAAGATAACTGAGCTGTAGAGGAGGAAGGGTTTATATAGTGCTCTCAATTGGCGTAGATAAGTAAAATAATGAATCGCCAACACATGCGTTAATTAGCGTAAGGTGTTCCGGTGTCATGAGAATACCCTCACTGAGGGTTGGAAACTTGCCTGGCCTGCGCATCGATCATGTCTACAAGCTAATCATATGTTGTAATGCAGAACACCCGGGTGAAACGGGATCCGTTGTCCGCGCAGCGCTGAAGTTAGAGGAACAGGCAGAATGCCTGACCGCTGCATCAGTCAGATCAGGAGCCAATGGGGGCCATACTCCGAGCCTGGCCCACGTGGGAGTTTAGCGTGAGGACGCCGCGAAATACGCGGGCGTGTCTCTCTCGCTGAAAGCAATGCGCATCTATTATCTAGACCGTAAGCACTAGAGTGTGACGGTATTGTGAGGAGCGGGGGCGTGTCTCACTGGTCCTTTGGTGATAGGAGGTTATATGCCGCCTAGGGTTCGTGTATATATGGAAGAGTATATAATAAAGTTATAAACCACAAGTCAAGTTAAACTGAGGCGGCTGTGCATGATGTACCTGTCTCTAAGAGATGGAACATATAACAAGTATGAACAAAAATATGAAAAATATATAGGCACGTTTGGAAATTTCCTATTCTACCGAGTTTCCCATACTGAATAAAAATTCGAGAAATGTTATTTAGGAAATGTCACCAGGGCGTTAATGCCGCCAGTTTGTTATATGTAGAGCCCTGAGATATATTTTTTATAATTTTTATCATATTGTCCGGTGATTACAGGAATAATATACAGATGTCATCCACATGTGTGGTCTAGTTATTTGCCCATCTGGAGCCACAGGATATCATCATTCAATCCCGTGTCCCACGTGCGCAGGCGGTATACCCAGCACTGTTCTCTGATATGGAGGGACCTTGGGATATCTGGTTGTGTTTTCCTCATTACCTCAAGCACTACCCATTTCAAATCTGTGTCTTTATGGTTGTGTTCCAGGTAGTGCCTGGTCAGCTTCGTGTTGGTCTTTTTGCACTTGATAGTGCTTCTGTGTTCGTTTATACGAACCTTGATCTTCCTTGTGGTCATGCCTACGTACATCAGTTAACAGGGGCATGTCAGTAGATAAACAACATTTTCGCTGTTGCAATTGCTGAAGTTTCTAAGTACCCAGGGTCTGTTGGTTTTTATATCAACCTCTTTTGTTGTCCTGGTGAATGGACACGCCACACATCCCCCACATGGATAGTGTCCAACTGGTCTTTGATGGCCCCATAGTGTGGTTTGCTCCTCATGTTTAGGGGATAGTGCTTTGGCGTAGACTAGTTCGTCACGTATGCTTCTGTTCCGCTTAAATGCAAAAAACGGGGGAGCCACTGTTTTTCTGTACCATTCAAGATGTGCCAGTGTTTTTGTATGATATTCTGTACCTTGTTCGACACCGGGGTATATGTGGTGACACACACTATTCTGTCATTCTCTTCCCTTTCTCGGTCTTCCAATAGGGCCTCCCGGTTATTGTTTCTGGCTCTCTTTCTTGCCTTCCGGATCATCTTCTTAGGGTAGTTTCGTTCGAGTAGTTTTCTCTCTAGTGTTTCAGCCTGTTCCTCATATGTTTCTGTGTTGGAACAGTTCCTCCGGATCCTGAGGAATTGGTCTACCGGTAGGTTTTGCCGTAATGATCTAGGGTGGAAGCTCTCAAACAGCAATAAGCTGTTCTTATCGGTGCTCTTGTTGTGTACCTTTGTCTAGATTCCGACCATTGTCATTATTATAACCAGGTTCAGGAAAACTGTCTGTTCTTTGCTGATCGAGTGTGTGAACCTCAGATGTTCGTCTTTCATATTCACCCATTCTACGAAGGTCTCTGCTTCTTCTTGATTTCCGTGCCATACAATGAGGACATCGTCTATGTATCGCCGCCAGGTTTTCAGTTGCGCCGCATAGGAATTATTCTGGTGAAAGATGAAGTCTTCCTCAAATTGGTGTACATAAAGGCACACCATGCTGGGAGCAAAGGTGCTCCCCATGGACGTGCCTTTAATCTGATGGTATATCGTGTCCTCATATTCGAAGAAATTCTCCGTCAGAGCCAACTCAGCGCATTCCATAATAAAATGTCTCGGTGTCATGAATTGCCAATCTCTTTCCAAGAGGATTTGTTCCACCACGGTAAGAGTGCGTCTCTGTGGTATGCTGGTGTATAACTCTTCTATGTCCATGGTAATGAAAAGATCTTCGGCTGGGTTGATCTCAAGGTCACTCAGAAGGCAGAGGACATCTTTCGTGTCTCTCAAGTAAGAAGCTGATTTCTGTACAATTGGTCTGAGAAACCAGTCGCAAAACTGCGACAAAGGTTCTACAATTCTACACATATTTAATTTACTTATAAGTCTCTAGTAAAGCACACTACATGTGCCCAAGGCCTGTGAATTAAATGCTACTAGTGGGCATGCAATACTGATTGTGCCACCCACTTAAATAGGCCTTTTAAACATGTCTCAGGCCTGCCACTGCAGAGCCTGTGTGTGCAGTTTTAAACTGCCATTTCGACCTGGCAAGTTAACATACTTGTCAGGCCCAAACCTTCCTTTTTATTCCACATAGGAAACCCCTAAGGTAGGCCCTGGACAGCCCATGGGCAGGGTGCAGTGTATTTAAAAGTAGGACACGCACTTTTAATTTTTACATGTGTTGGAAGTAAAATGCACTTAAATTAGTTTTTCACTACTGCAAGGCCAATCTCTCCCATAAATCAATCAATCAGTTAGCACGTTTAAAGCACGGCTAATCACTCATGAGGGAATCCAGTCACTGGGATTCTGCTGCTGCCAGTCAAAGAGCCATGTCTTGAGTCCCTTTCTGAATTCCATGAGTGAGGATGCTGTTTGGAGGTGAAGGGGAATGTTGTTCCAAAACTTGGCGGTCAAGTAGGACAAGGAGCAACCACTGCTTTAACTTCGACGGATGCGAAGAGTGCGTGCAAGGGTGGAGAAGCGCAGGTGTCTGAAGGGTTGGTGGTGGTTGATGTATGTTGGTCCTTGATCATGGAGGGCCTGGTAGGTGTGTGTCAGCATCTTGAAATGGTATCTTTTCTGGATGGGGTGCTAGTGGAGGTTCCTGGGGGGGGGTTGATGTGGGTCCTTTTGAGGAGGTCCAGGATGAGTCTTGCTGCTGAGTTCTGGATGGTCTGGAGTTTTTTAGGATTTGGGTGGAGATTTCTGCATAGAGGACATTGCCGTAGTCAAGTCAGCTAGTGTTTAGGGCTTGAGTGATGGTTTTCCTGGTGTTGACAGGGAACCATCTGAAGATCTTATGGAGCATGTGAAGGGTGTGGAAGCAGGCAGAGGCAACTGCGTTGATCTGCCGTTTCATGGTGAGTTTGCTGTCTAAGATGATGCTGAGGTTGCGGGCGGGCTCTGAAGGTGAGGGTGTGGGTCCGAGTTTGGAGGGCCACCTGGTGTCGTTCCACAGTGAGGTGCTGTTTCCAAAGATCAGCACTTCGGTCTTGTCCATGTTGAACTTTAGGCACTTTGTCTTCATCTAAGATAACATTGGGACTGCCTTCTTACATTTTATAAGTGTAATTTTTGACTGGGAAGAGATGTGGAACCCCCAAAATTGGTGTCTTTGGACTCACAATTTAAAAACACAACTGATGGTGAAGTTGGTTTTTAAATTGCAGTTCTGAAAATGCGACTTTTAGAAAGTTGGCATTTTCTTACTTCTGCTTGTCTCTGGACTACACGTCTGGGATGGGTGACAGCTGGCTTCCTGCATTCCCTCTAGACAGGCACACACAAAGGAAGGGTAGGTGAGACTGAGTAGCCATCTGCATGTTGATGGGTCATGCTGAGCAGGATGGGAGGGAGGAGCTGACACTTTACACCTGAAAGGGCTGTGTCCTGTCCCCACACAAATGATTGCATACCCTCCTGGAATGAGTATGGAGCCAGGGTAGGAAAGGCAGGGTCTCCCTACTTCAAAACCGCAACTACAGGGCCTCTGATACCACCAAATCAGAACACTTCTGGAATGGAGAACATTCTACCAGGAAGAAAGACTGCTGTGCTGCCAGGAGGGACTGCCACTTTGCTGAACTGCTTTGCTGTGTTGGCCCACTGCCTTCTTTGTCTTGCCTGGGAGTGAGAAGGACTGGACCTACATTTCGACATTCCAGAACCTAAGCACTCCTCAAGGGCTTGTTGGCTTGCCTCCTGTTTCTGAAGTCTCAGAGATATCCAAGACTTCACTTTCATCTTCAACTCAGCACTGGACTTTATTTGCTGTACGTCTTGCTCTGCCAAGTGGTGCCAATCCAGTCCAGGGCTCTTGGAAGTGAGTTTAAAGTGCTGCATCTACCAGAACCTGCGCACCAACACCGTTGCACCGATTGAAACTGATGCATCTCCTGCTGCGAGATGAATGCATCCCGCTGTTGCAGGGACCAGATCAGCGCATCGCACTCTGAACCACTGCATTGACTATGGAACCACAGCAATGGAGCCTAGGCATGGCCTCCACTGCATGGAGAAGATTGAAGCATCGCCCCTCCAGTGTGGATTAACCTGGTGCATTACATTCGGAACTGCTTACTCCGAATTGGCGCTTCGTTCAATGGAACCAACGCATCACCGCAGTTGCATGGAGAAATCCATCTCAACAACGCAACTGTGTGGGGGTCATCGACTTATCTCGTGCTGTGACAAGGATTAAGGCACTTCGGCTCAGCGGGCCCTGCGTGGGTACGGTAGCCGACCTGCACTCCCTCACAGGTGGCCTAAACTCTCGACTTTGTCCCGGTCCAGGGCAACCAATTAACTCTTTGAACGCTATTGGCTTCAAATCGGTATTTTTACATTTCATTTGTAAAAATTCATATCTCAACTTCCGTGTATTGGATTTTTGTTGTTTTGTTCTTGTTTCACTCATAAAAATATTCTCTATTTTTCTAAACTGGTGTGGAGTCTTTTTGTTGTGTTTTCACTGTGTTACTGTACATTGTGTGCACAAATATTTTACACATTTTCTCTTAAGTTAAGCTTGACAGCTCTGTGCTGAGCTAGCAGAGGGTGAGCATAGGTTAATATAGAGTGTGTTACCGACTTACCCTGACTAGGATTGTGGTTCCTGCTTGGATAGGGTGCATACCTCTGCCAACCAGAAACCCAGCTTCTAACACACTGTCATGCATTTTCTGATTCAAAGACTTCTGCATCATCCCAGTCTTCTAAAATGTCCATTATCTACTCGATTGCAGATGAAGGTATATTCCATGCTGTCTCTTTCCTGTAGGCGATGGGGCAAAACAACCAAGCGCACTGGTGAGCAATTCAAAGTCTTATTTTGCAAATCATGAAGTCCTATATAAATGACGCTTCACTCTCCTGGGTCCCACCGCCAAAGACCCAGTCCTCAAAAATGAATTCTACAAATGGAAAGGAGCGTCAATGTATCCGCTATGGTATCCAATCAATTATTGTTTTTCGAGAATCAAATCCATAGGCAAACTTGTTTCATGTGTATTTTCCATTTATTAATTCAAAGGAAAATCATAGCTCCAAAATATAACAACATCCAATCGTCAGCCAAATATAACAATATCCAATCGTCAGCCTACGCATTTCGTCCTCACTTGTTCGTCATCAGGGCTCCGATGTATCTCCTAAGCGTTTATCCTGACAGTTCTTCAGCTCTTCATTAGCTCAACCCATACAAGTGGAAAAACCGTCAATGGCGGGATTTATCGGGCCAGGCCGTGGAAGGAAGACCAGAGTATAAGACACTCTGGCAAGAGGACAATCTTTTCCAGGCGTACTTTGGGAAAAGGAGCAAGGTCGGAGGAGGAAGATCTTAGAGCTCGAGCCGGGATGTAGCGATTGACTCGTTTGCTAAGGTAGCCCGCTCCTTTTCCATGAAGGGCCTTAAAAAAGACAACAAGAGCTTTGAATTTGATCCTTTCTTTCAGTCTCAGCCAATGAAGGGATTTAACCCCTTGAGTGCTCATGACGGCACCACGCCGTCATGAGTCACGGGCGGCGTGTGCTCATGACGGCGTGGTTCCGTCATTCCGCAGCCGCTACGCCCACGCAGCATTAATTCCCCGCCTGTGCGGGCGAATTAATGAGCGGGCGTGGTCATGACGGAACCACGCCGTCATGAGCACACGCCGCCCGTGACAGCACCGAAGCGCCGCGCTCACCCCCTAGCCCCCCCGCACCGCAGCGGAATTCGCGCCGCGGCGAAGGGGTTAAGGAGGGGGTCATATGAGACCTTGGTTTAGGTTTGAGGATCGCCCTGGCTGCGGCGTTTTGTACTACTTGCATGCGCTGTACAAGATAACTGGGAAGGCCCAAATACAAGAAATTTGCGTAGTCCAGGCTTGATGTCACCAGGGCCTGGACCACTATTTTCCTAGACTCTATTGTCAAGAGTGGAAGAAATTTTTTCAACATACACAAAATGCCGAAGCAGGTGCCAACCAATGTTTGGACCTGAGACCTCATGGACAGGGTGTTATCCAGAAAAACTCCGAGGTTTGTCACAGCTGACTGCTCGGTGTGCGGTGGCGAATATTCTTAAGGCCACCATGCATTCCAGTTACTGACTGCGGGTTGGCCAAAGAAGACAATCTCGGATTTATCCGAGTTCCATTTGAGCTTATTCGCCTTAAGCCACTGAAACACCTTAGAGAGACAGGCTCTGATATTAACACCGTCAAAATCAGCTCCTTTTTCACAGGTGAAAATTAGTTACATGTCATCCGCGTAGGATATGATCTTTGCACCGTTTGCCTCTGCTATGGATGCCAGGGGGGACAAGTACAGATTAAAAAGAATAGGGCCTGGGGAACTCCAACCCTCATGCCCGGCATAGGGGCTGAAAAAGGGGGAAGCTATATCTCTTGGGCTCTGTCCTGCAGGAAAGAGTCCAACCAGGCCAATGCTGTCCCACCGATTCCCAGATTCCTCAATCTGTCAATGAGTCTCTCGTGCGGGACAGTGTCAAATGCTGCCGACAGATCGAGTAATATCAGGACAGCTCTTCCACCCTGATCCAGTATTCCTCTAATATACTGAGTTACTTCCAATAGGGCAGTCTCAGTGCTAAAATTCGCACTAAAGCCAGATTCAGAAGGGTGCAACAGGTTGTGGCTCTCTGCATGATTTGAAATTACTTTATGAACATGTTTTTCCAGAACTTTTGAAAGAGCCGGAAGGAGAGATATTAGCCTATAGTTGGCTGGATCATTATGGTCAGCCGAAGGTTTTTTTAAAAGTGGAAGGATTTTGGCCTGTTTCCAGATAAGTGGCACTTTACCAGCAGAGAGGGAAGAATTCAGTACCATATTTACTGTGACATTAATCGTAGGGGCAAGAGAAGCAAGTAGTTTAGCAGGGCAAGCATCACCTGGAGAGCCGGACCTGAGACCTTTAAGATAGTGGAGCGAGTCGGCTAATAGTATTTTAGGGAACTCTACTAGCATAGGAGTAGGCGAAAAGTTGACCCTTTGGGACAAAGATGGGTCTATCACTAGGTTCTCTTCAGTGATTTCCGCAAAAGATAGTTGAATTAAGGCAATCTTATTGTGGAAGGATAGAGCAACCTGATGAGTCCATTCGGCTGAGTGAGAGGATTCTTTCTTTATTGCCAAAGCGGAGGTGAAGGATTTCACTATGTTAAAGATTACTTTCCCCTTAATTTGAGCCATATCAATCTTTGCCCATAAATAATTCACTTTGACCTCTTTTACCAGAAGGTAATAGGATTTCTGGGCAGTCTTATAGATTTTCCTATCATCCAATGAATAATGTTTGCACCATTTCCTTTCCAGAACCCTGCATGTCCTTTTACTTGCTCTTAGCGGTTTGTTAAACCAAGGAGCGGATGGGTGGGTCCTCCTTGAAGTACGTGAGGACAGGGGAGCGGCATTTTCCAAGTTAGACTTAAGCCAGCTTTCCAGTGCGGTGGCGTAACAATCAAGATCGCCAACCAGCATAGGAGCTGATGATTCCAAAGCCTCACTCAATGAGGGAAGAGATATTTTATGGAAGGATCTGTATTTGTGTTCAGTCCTAATAGACCTGGGTGAGAATCCAGAGTCTAGGTTAGGTATCTTAAAGTTGATTAGAAAATGGTCAGACCAAGTGATGGGGGTCGGAAGGGCAGTTTTTAATTCTGTACTACAGAATATCTGATCAAGAGTGTGCCCCACATTATGGGTGGGAGCAGAGATGGACGGTGTCAAATTGCAAGCCTCCGTAATTTCAGACAGGGAGATTGTATTAAGATCAGTGTGCTTATCCATATGTAAATTAAAATCACCCAGCAGGAGGAACTGATCATATTTAATCACAAGGGGAGTGATAATTTCGTTTATTGAAGGCAGGAAGTTTCCAAGAGCTCCTGTGGGTCTATACATTAATATCCCTGCTAGGCATTGTTGGGGGGATAAGAAACAGCGGAAACCCAAGTACTCTGCTCCCTCAATCGGCTCTAACGAGAGAGGGACAGAGTCTAATTCTACTTTAAAATTGATGGCCACACCGCCTCCCTTCCCATTTGGGCAATCCTTCCTTATGGTTTTATACCCCTCAGGGATGGCCGCTGCAATAGAGGGGTTTGAGGACACGGATAGCCATGTTTCAGTAAGAAACAGGAGATCCGACCCCTCATCTGCCAGCAGATCAAACATTTGGGCTGCATGTTTTTGCAGCGAACGTGTATTCAATAAAATGGCTGCACACATTCCTAGAATTTCCGCATATACGTCAACCAGGGACCTGGTAATGGTAGTAGAAATAATGTCTTGCCATAATGATACTTAGGGGTCGATTCCGATGTCGGCCGGAAGCGCACCTAACAGTATTCGTCCGGATAAAATACGAGCCGAACGCGTGTTTTCCGACCGACTCGAACACTCTACCGAACGAACAAGTACGATGCGCATAACAGCCCAGATTCCGAGCGAGCCGTACTTACCCATTCCAGCTCCTGTTCCCCGACCGAGCCGGATCCGTAAACGCCGAATCGAGTCACACAGAACCAAATACACAGCACCTTCCGGCCGGACTAGTACGATGCGTCTCCCGTACGCGCCGAACTCGTCGCTACGTACGGCACGTTTAAGCATCCGGGAGAGCTGCACATAAGCTCCGATTCGCGCCACAAGACGATCCACGGCGACGAGACGAACAAGCCAGCGACGAGTACGAGTCGAAGACACGAGAAACCCGAACGAGACGAACCAACCATGAATCCCATCGCGCAGGTCCTACCAATACTCTACATCTTGTACCGGGACCGGCACGGACGCGTACGGCGCAGACGGTAAGTCAAACACCCACAACACAAACAAACGACACGTACCCGAAATATGTCACACACACATAGGGATGCACAAATGATGTACACAAGCAACAGCAGAACCATAGGGGTGGGATGGCCAACACCAATGCCATACACACCCATAGGGGATGGATGCCTACCACCAACACCACCCTACAACTACCCCTACTCATGGGTGGCTAGATGCCTGCCACCACCCCCCACTCATGGGGGGCTGGATGCCTACCACTACTACCATCCCCACCCATAGGGGGCTGGATGCCTACCACTACTACCATCCCCACTCATGGGTGGCTAGATGCCTGCCACCACCCCCCCCCACTCATGGGGGGCTGGATGGCTGCCACTACTACCATCCCCACCCATAGGGGGCTGGATACCTACCACTACTACCATCCCCACTCATGGGTGGCTAGATGCCTGCCACCACCCCCCCACTCATGGGGGGCTGGATGGCTGCCACTACTACCATCCCCACCCATAGGGGGCTGGATGCCTACCACTACTACCATCCCCACTCATGGGTGGCTAGACGCCTGCCACCACCCCCCCCCACTCATGGGGGGCTGGATGCCTGTCACTACTGCCATCCCCACTCATGGGGGATGGATGGCTGCCACTACTACCATCCCCACCCATAGGGGCTGGATGCCTACCACTACTACCATCCCCACTCATGGGTGGCTAGATGCCTGCCACCACCCCCCACTCATGGGGGCTGGATGCCTGTCACTACTGCCATCCCCACTCATGGGGGATGGATGGCTGCCACTACTACCATCCCCACTCATGGGGGCTGGATGCCTGCCACTACTACCATCCCCACTCATGGGGGCTGGATGCCTACCACTACTACCATCCCCACTCATGGGGGCAGGATGCCTGTCACTACAATCACCCCTACTCATAGGACAGGTAATGCATGACACAACTAGCATACTCCCACATAAGGACTGTCTGTAAATTACATCCCACCCCCAACACCATGACAAGCGTGTGTGGTCTGTGTCAAATGCATACAACACTGAACATGACATTGAACATACAATGTGACCCGCTAACACATGTGTCAAACATAATTGTGTGTGTGGCCTACACAATGCAAGCAGACCATGACCACTGTGGCAATGTGGCCCAAAGCCCCATCACCACAGTGCCCAAAAAGGTAAGTGTGTGCACCATAGCTGAAGCACATTTTGAACAGTGTGGCAATGGGGCCCAAAGCCCCATCACCACAGTGCCCAAAAGGCAAGTGTGTGCTCCATAGCTGAAGCACATTTTGAACAGTGTGGCAATGGGGCCCTAAGCCCCATCACCACAGTGCCCAAAAGGCAAGTGTGTGCTCCATAACTGAAGCACATTTTGAACAGTGTGGCAATGGGGCCCTAAGCCCCATCACCACAGTGCCCAAAGGCAAGTGTGTGCTCCATAGCTGAAGCACATTTTGAACAGTGTGGCAATGGGGCCCTAAGCCCCATCACCACAGTGCCCAAAAGGCAAGTGTGTGCTCCATAGCTGAAGCACATTTTGAACAGTGTGGCAATGGGGCCCTAAGCCCCATCACCACAGTGCCCAAAAGGTAAGTGTAGTCCTGGTAAAAGCTGCTAAACCAAAAATGCAGGGATTATTCCTGGCCACACAACACCAAACACTACAGTGGCATTGTAGTGCTTGTGTCCCATAGCAACATAGATTGTGTGAGGCAAGCAGTGCAGTGCCAATGACACATCGTTCTAGCCATGTGCACACAAACATCAGCCATGGGGGCCCACATTGTCTACATTCACAAATAACACAATGACAGAAGTGAGCATCATAATGCAGACCCACATATCTGCAGCAATGGACACACAAATGTAGATATCCTGTGGAGACTGTAGGTGTCATGTGAACAAATACCATACCATGGCAGCAATGGGACATACTAACCATGATCAATGTGCTGACTGATGACCTAGCAGTCCCAGGGCCAGCAGGGGAAAGCCAACAAACAACATACAGCCAATGGCAAACTAAAGATATGCCAATGCAGTGGTGCAAATGCACAAACACAAACAGGCAGACTCACACTGCATATCATACACAACAGGTGAGGGGGTTGTGTGCCAGTGTCCCCAGGCAAACACACAACACATGAGGAGGCCAGATTCACTAATACACAGATGTCAACACAGTCACATACAAAAGTAACTCAGGGATTGGATTCCCCTATGTGGGCAAACAGGAGTTGTGAGATGAGAGGGAGCCCAAATTACACATGTCACACAAGCTTGTAGGAACAGCAACAAACACAGCAAGAGACAGAACCACCACAGCACTCCCCCCAGGGACCCCACATTGTGGTGACACTAGCCTGCATGACAATCACACTGTGATGGCAAAGGTAGATGTCATCCACACTGTGAACCACAGCCATGTGTCCTGAGCAACAAACTACCATCACACCTATACAAGCACAAAGCACTCAGCATGGCCTGCCAGCCAAGGACAACATGGAGGTAGTGCCCCAGCCGTGCAACAACTCACATTTGCACACACTCAACGACACACACCTTGTACTCCACCAATGTGCAGCAGTGAAGCTCACATGGACTGCTGACATTGCACATGCACCCATGAAAATCCCAATGGTGGTGGGGGAAATAAGGTGCAGAAACCCATCACACATGGCCAGTCAACAATACTTGTGAATGTCTGACACACTGCACAGTATGCCGTACATGGGCATGACGTCAAATCCACCCCAAACAATGGGATCCTGGCCATAGTCACACACCAATGAAGAAGCCAAGCTGACCCACAAAGGACACACATAGACAACTTCCAACATTGCAGCTCTGACCCTGAGGAGTGGCAGCAGTCACACACACAACGTGTCACAATCACTGAAAGCATACACAAACAGAAAATCACATTACTTGTGTAACCAACAAGTGCCAAGAGGAATCCTGACTGTGTCCCATCTGCATTTGCCCACATCCCCAGCCCTGACAACAAAGACAACTAGGGATGACAACCTCATTAACATTAGTTTGCCATGCACCCACATCCCAGAGAAACCAGGTCCAAGATGCTGGATGAACACAGAACAACTCAGCAAGCATCACAAACAGGAACATCCGTAGGGACACAGCCTGTGTAGGAAAAGGAGAAGGGTACACGCACAGACAAGCCTACACAACACACAACACAGGCACAGCCTATATCACGGAATCACGCACTGCCATGAGGGCACTCTACTCCTGTGGAAGGTCAGCTGTGCCAAACCTTGTCTGTGCACGACTCAAACCTGTCAGCAGAACACTCGGTCAGTGAGTCAACAACTACAACACACTGAAGGCTCTGCTCATATCAGCCTGGGCACGGGAGTGTCACGTCAGTCATCTGCATACACCCAAGACACGTGTCAAGCAACTTGCACTGTGTACACAGATGTGTCCTCCAAATTTGATGTGCCAAACTGCATGTCCATTGGAGACGGGCACACAGTCAGGGTACTAGGAACATTGGACAGTGGTAAGCCCACCAGATGTGCATCAGTGTAGGACAAAGATGGTAATCTACAAATGCTAAACGTACATCCCTGTGTCAAATGCTGAACATTACACCCTCAGACTGCAGCAAAGGATGCTAAAGATCCAGACTAGATTAGGACACATATCCCATGGACCACATGGAGCCCATCACAGCAAAACTTCATTTACCTGATCTGAACACTATTACAACAGCAAATGCATGATTCCACACATCTACATCATGTACCTCCAAAGATTAACCACAAGTAAACAAAAAGAGGCTTTATTCAGCAAGTGTGCAACTCAAATCAAAAGTCCAAAATAAACTAAGGCCAATGGCCAGTCCAAATATACAGTCCCAACAGGGTGATGTGTGACAACTTGTCAACAATTGCTTGCCTGCACAGGTACGGACAGGGGACATCCCCCTTGGAGGGGCATACGAGGGGCAGGCCAGGCACCGCAGGGACAGGATCAGGGGATGCCAGAAGGAGGCAGTGAAGGGGAGGTGGGTGCAGGAGTATCAGCAGCAACTGCAGTGGAGGGGTCTGACTCAGGGGGGGCTGGCACCACCGCAGGGCTCAAGTCAGATGGTGTTGGTGCTGCAACCACTGCAGTGGGCTGGTCAGATGGAGTGGACTGGGTCCCCAATGCAGTGCCCGAGTCAGACGGGGTGGTTGTGGACTCCACCGCAGTGCATGACTCCAAGGTAGTGGAAGGGGGGCAGAAGAGCTGGGCAGGACAGAGGGGGGACACGGTCCCCACACCAGTGGCACAAACAGGCAGAGCGTCTGGTTTGGGGTGGAAGAGCAAGTGGCAGGGGGAGGGCCTAAGCAGTTTGGGGATGCGGTATCGGTGTGTGGGGAACCTGGGGCAGGGTGTGGCGGTAGAACCTGTGGAGTTGTGGCCTGGGGGATGGAGGTGAGAGACTGGGTGGTTGACTTGCAGGGCGGTGGCGGGGTCTTGCTCTTCCGGGACCGGGGGACTTGCGGGTGGGGGGCTCACTCTGCCTGCGCCTGGGGGAGGGTGTCCGGGGTGAGGGCACTCCCCTCTGTGTGGGTGGACTTCCTCTTCCCCGGTATGCTGGATCAGCGGGATTGGAGGGAAGAGGCCGAGGTCACTGAGGAAGAGCTGCTGATCAGGGTGGGGTTGCAGGTGAGGCAAGGGAAGGGGTCTTGGAGGGAGAGGATCTTGAGGATTGCAGAGTGACTGTGGTTGCCTGTGTGTGTGTGTGTGTTCCCCATCCCCTGTGTCTGTGGTATCAGTCCCCTGAGGATGCTTGTGTGCACGTCTTGCCTTTCTCTTGGGTGTGTCTGTGCTGCTCGTGTCTGTGTGTTTGGGTGACTGTGCAGGTGTGCATGTGCTTTGGACAGGTACGGGGGCAGGAAGTGTGGATGGGGCAGAGGTGGGAGGGGTGAGGGACTGTTGGAGGAGGGACACTGCTGCCGTCAGGGAGGAGTCCATGGACTTATTCGGCTTCAGAAAAAACCACAGTACGGAAACCGCCCTCCTCGCCGCAACAGACGACATCCGCACCCTACTGGACAAAGGAGAAACAGTAGCCCTCATCCTCCTCGACCTATCAGCGGCGTTCGACACAGTCTCCCACCGCACCCTAATACGCAGACTCTATGATGCAGGAATCCAGGACAAGGCCCCCGACTGGATCCGTTCCTTCCTCTCCGGCAGGACGCAGCGGGACAGACTCCCCCCTTTCCTCTCGGACCCCAAACCTACCACCTGCGGAGTCCCCCAGGGCTCCTCCCTCAGCCCGACGCTCTTCAACATCTACATGGCTCCACTCGCCCCCATCGTCAGAACCTACAGACTCAACATCGTGTCATACGCAGACGACACCCAGCTCATCCTCTCCCTATCCAACGAGCCCAACACCGCCAGACGCAACTTTCGAGAAGGCATGGAAGCCGTCGCCAAATGGATGAAAAACAGCTGCCTACAACTAAACACCAACAAAACAGAAGTACTCATCATGGGCCCAAACCCCGATGCCTGGAGCGACACCTGGTGGCCCCCCGCCCTAGGAAACCCGCCAACCCCCACGGACCACGCACGCAACCTGGGAATCATCCTGGACTCCGAGCTCAAAATGGACCGCCAGATCAACTCTGTCTCGTCTTCCTGCTTCCACACCCTCCGCCTCCTTCGTAAGACCTTCAAATGGATCCCCCTCGAACACCGAAAGACCGTCACTCACGCCCTGGTCACCAGCAGACTCGACTACGGCAACGCACTCTACGCCGGAATAAACAAAAACCTCACCCGCAAGCTACAGAACATCCAGAATGCCGCCGCAAGACTGGTCCTCAACCTGCCAAAACACTGCCACATCTCCCAGCACCTGCGCACACTCCACTGGCTCCCTGTCGAGGCGAGAATCACCTTCAAGATGCTCACCCACGCACACAAGGCCCTCCACGGCACCGGACCAGCATACCTGAACAGCCGACTCAAATTCCACGCACCCCAAAGGACCCTACGATCAGCCCAGCTCTCCTACGCCGTGGTCGCCCGCACCAGAAAGACCAGATCGGGAGGTCGCTCCTTCTCCTTCCTCGCGGCCAAAGCATGGAACGCCCTTCCGCTCCACCTCAGACAGACAACATCGCTCCCCATCTTCGCAAGAAACCTCAAAACCTGGCTCTTCGACAGACCCCTCCTTGATGGATGGAACCTGCACCCCCCCACCCCTAGCGCCTTGAGACCCTTACGGGTGAGTAGTCGCGCTTTAACAAACCCCTGATTGATTTGATTGACTTATTGCTCCTCTGTAGGGCAGACATACCCGTCGAGATGCCCTCCATGAACGACACCAGCTGTGTCAACAGAGTGGTGTGTGCATGGAGGACACTCAGCATTGCTGTCTGCCCTACATGGAGCTGCCGAAGGAGGTACACAGACTCCTCACTCAGGGCAGCAGGGGACACAGGGGCAGGGGGTGCGGTGCCTGGCACGAAGGAGACACGCTCCCGAGAACGGGAGCCTCCACGGACCTCAGGAATGGGAGCCAATGGGAGGGCGGTGGTGGTGGTGGTGGTGGTGGCGGGGCCAGACACACTAGCTGGCCTTTGGTGGCTGCTGACACCCGCCTCCACAAGGGAGTCATCCTCCGAGCTGCTGTGGTCCTCAGCTGAGGTGGATGGTGCTGAGGACTCCTCGGTGTGGCTCCCCTCGCCCTCCGTGCCACTGGGTCCCTCTGACCACTCGTCCAATGCTGACCCAGTCTGGCTCCACGGCTCCTCCTGGTCCGTAGAGCTGTCCCCTCCTGTGGCCGTGGATGTATCTGCAAACAATTAGGGAAACAGACAAACATCAGTCACCTGCACTGACCGCACACACCACAGTAAGTACAGCACATTACAGAGCAAGCCCTGGCATCCTTAGTTGAACATTGCCTAAAGTCCCCACACAGATTCAGGGAAGCCAATTGTCAGTCTGATGGTCAACCATGGGACTCACACCCCTCCTGCCCTTGCACCCATCTGTCTGGTGCCTGTCTGATGGTAAGACCCCAGTGCGGACACATGCACCACCTACACAGTTGTTGGACATTGCAGGGAACACGGTGAAGTATGTGAACATGCACACATCACAACTCTTGCCACTGAGTCAGTGCAGGTGTCCGGATAAAGGGATGGCCAGAGTCTAAATAGAAATGCATGTGATGCATACCAGCACCAGACACCTTGATGCACCCATGTCCGGATAGTCAATGCCACAATGGGGTGCATGTTGCACATGTCACTCCCCTGCAGGATCAGTCTCAGGAAGTTTAATGCCATGACACAGGAATGCGTGCAAAGTCATACATTACTGTCTCAAGTCACATGGCCATGGCAGCCTGCCAACAACAGTCTGCACTGTGTCACAATCCGAGGGCATGGGGAATGCAAGTTATGTGACTGTCAAGTGCACATGTCCATCCCCCAAATACCACATCATCTGTACTACTATTTGTCCACGTCATACCAACTGGACATATGGGGGACATGAAACACAACTCTCTGAACATGAGCACCTCACAGTGTGCTGTGAATCACAACACAGCTGCCTAAAAGTCACAGTCGCAAACACCTGTGTGCACAGTCAAGTGATCAGACACCTATAAGTCACAGAAGTATTGTCTATCATGGTGACATCTCAGATGGCATGCTGAGCCCCAGTACCAGTAGTCCTGACAACGAAGACACAGCACAATGAGACAGAGGCAGACACCTGAGGGTACATTTCACTGATCACAACATGCCAGATGATACACGGGAGTGGGAGTACAGAGTGTATTGCATGCCCTGGAGTAGGCATGACTGTCCAGCTCCACCTGTAAGAGGGATGAGTCCTGGACAGTAGGCAGGTGTCTAAGCATGTGTGACACACTGGATACACATACTCCTGAGGCCCAAACATTGTTCCCACCAGCAGAATGTGTGTGTGGCAAATTCCCCAGGGACATGTGGTGAGTCAGAGCAGCAAGCGGACCACATATCAAAGTTACACCCAGATCACATGTCAGAACTTAGGCATTGTGTAAGCAATTGAGCCACCCATTAATCGCACAACATAGTCACGGGAACAAATGCTGTCCCCCACCTTGAGCAAAGCAAAATGCAATGACACAGTCCCCAAATGACACAATTTCCCGACTATAAGGGCCACACATATGCGTATCAGAGGAGAAGTGGGCATGTCACAAATGAGGGACATGGGTCCTGGACCACATGACTGATGTACTGTGGAAGTTTAACCAGGCCAAAGGAGGGCACATAGCATGTCAGACAAAGTGCACAGTGCAGTCATGGACTCACCCCCTCCTTGCTGCTGTCTGTCCTTCAGCTGCCCATCCAGGTCAGGGAAGACCACCGCCAGGATCCGGAGCATGTGGGGGTCAGGGTCCGGTGTCCGCCCCTCCTGCGAGGAGGCGACAGCTTCAGCTGGACCCTTGCGATCCTCCGGGTCCAGCCACGAAGGTCCTGCCACCTCTTCTGGCAGTTGTGGATCCTGCGCCTGTAGACCCCCACGGATCTTACTTTCCGGGCGATGGTCAGCCAAATTTCCTGCTTCTGGTGGGCATCAACCTGTGAGGATGACAAAGTGAAAAGGCCATTACTACACATGCAACATATACGTGCATCATACAGTTGGATATACATGTCTCAATCACGGGACCATATGATGTACACAGGCAGTGCAGCAATGGCTATGAACAGTTTGCCAGCAGTCACTACATGGTATCATTGCATGGGAAGTAAACCTAGTTGGAAAGCACTGTTACTGCACTGTACCAGTTCAGTGCATGTAACTACACACTTTGGGGTGTGACAACTACTCAGTGGGCATGCTAGCCAGTGGTGTGCACACTGAAAGCCCTGCTAGTCAGACAACATGCACAATTAGTGAGGCAGTGGACAGCACACTCACCTGCTCCCCTGGTTTCCCATACAGCTTGCTGTACTGTGGAAGGAGGCTGTCCAGCAGGGCCTGGTTCTCCTCAAGGCTGAAGGCTGGGGCTCTCTCCACAGTACGTGCCATTGCAGGAGCCAGAGGATGCATAAACAGCAGCAGTGTTGGTGGCAGATGTCGTCCTGGAGCATGTAGTGCAGGCAAGTGAGCTCTCAGGGGAACAGCCAGCATTATATGTGTGCTGCAGAGGCAGATACTGTCCCATGTGTCCAAAGTGATAGGTCCAAGTCGTTTGCATCTTCTGAATTTGACCAATCCATGGAATAGCAGCACTAATACACGCCCACAGCATCCTTCAAATCTTCAACTTCATGACACCCATGATTTTGCAACATTGTTGTGGCTGGCCAACTGAATTCACTGCATCAGACTCGTTGGAGCTTCGAAACGCGTCCGTTGCCATGCCAGGCCCCAGCCAATGTGTGCGCACCGTTCTGTCCATTGCTGTACAACACGTACCAGGCATACAACGCGTACCCGCTCACATACAATGCAATGGGCCGACCGGGCACACCGATCGGTCCATTGCTGTACAACGCGTACCAGGCATACAACGCGTACCCGCTCACATACAATGCAATGGGCCGGCCGGGCACACCGATCAGTCCATTGCTCTACAACGCGTACCAGGCATACAACGCGTACCCGCTCACATACAATGCAATGGGCCGGCCGGGCACACCGATCAGTCCATTGCTCTACAACGCGTACCCGCTCACATACAATGCAATGGGCCGACCGGGCACACCGACCCGTCCATTGCTGTACAACGCGTACCAGGCATACAACGCGTACCCGCTCACATACAATGCAATGGGCCGACCGGGCACACCGATCGGTCCATTGCTCTACAACGCGTCCCTGGACAGGTCACACGCATATGTCACCATGCTGGTCACTGGTGAACCTATGCCAGCCACATTTACTTTCCAGGGACTCAGGGGCACACCTACAACACCACACCCAGTCCACACTGTATATAAGGCATGTGTGGCAGCATAACCTTATCTGTGTATGGGGTGAACATGTGGATTTTGGGGTGGCACTTGCAGGCAGACACACCCAGGCTGTGCACGTGTTCATGGGGACAGGGTCCTTTGTGTGTTGTGCACCTGACCACTGTGGTGTGCAACTTTTCATTTCTGAGCATGTGTCATGGTCACATTTCCAGGTTGTGTATGTGTATGACATGTCACATACCCCCAGGCTCACATGTGGGAAGGCATGTATGTCACAGGGTGGCCCATTCCAACAATAGTGATGTCCCTCCACAGTCTGTGTGCATGTTGTGTATCACATGTCTCTGACTCCATGTGCACAATGGGAGACAGTCTCCACATCGATGTGGTATGTGCTTGAACTTTGATGGTGTGTGTGTGTGTGTCACAGACGTCCATGTCTGTCCTGCAGAGGCTACAGGGGCCACTACCTGTGGGTGTCATGTTTGTTTTTCTGACGTGTACATGATACGCCATGTCATGCCAGTGTCCATGTGGCAAGACAGGGTCTCTGGGAATCTATTTGTCAATGAGCTGTGATGCCTGTGGAGCATCTGTCCAGACATGTCACTGTGGTATGTGTGTGGAACGTGAGAGCAGTTAATGGGTACTGTGACACAGCCTAATGGTGTCCCATAGCACACACTGGAACCTGTTGTCAACACTTGTTGAACAGAGATGTTAGATAATGTCCATGTAGGTGCCATATATGTCCAAACGGAACGACACACACATCAAGTACTTGTGTTTGTTAATGATGTATCATGTGAAATTGAGTATGGTGAACGAAACATAGGTGGGGTGACTGACAATCTTGCTTTCTTCACCTATGCACTGCAGGGCTCCTGCTGTCCATCGACCATTCCCAGACCTGGCAACGATGGTGGAACGTGACAGCATCCGACGGTACCGCTTCACCAGGCAGCTGATTGAGGATTTGGCAGTGCGGTTGGACCCACATTTGCAGCCTGGCCGGCCGTATCCTACAGAGCTGACCCCCAAGGTGAAGGTGATGGCAGCCCTACACTTCTTTGCCACCGGTACCTTTCAACACACTGTGGCAACTACTGGTGGGATGTCACAGACTATGTTCAGCCGTGTGCTACGCGATGTTTTGGGGGCAATGTTGAGATACCTCAACCAGTACATCTATTTCCCAACACGTCAATGACTCACTGACGTCAAGAGTGACTTCTATGCCCTGGGGAGGATGCCACATGTAATTGGCTCCATTGATGGGACACATGTGGCTTTGATACCACCACAGGCACATGAGCAGGCATACCGGAACCGTAAACATTACCATTCGATCAATGCTCTGGTGGTATGTCTTGCAGATATGACCATCTCACATGTGTGTGCCCATTTCCCCGGTTCGGCACACGATGCCTACGTGATGAGGAGTAGTCGTATCCCGAGGATGATGTCACAGAAGCCGAACCAGCGTGCCTGGCTTGTTGGTGTGTACTGACTTTGTACCATTGTGTGTGTTCTGCTATGTTGTTTTCCGCACACATTTTCAAATCGGCTAATGTGCAATTGTCTGCCTGTAGGTGACTCGGGATACCCCAACATGCCGTGGTTGCTGACACCCCTCAGGAACCCTGTGACACCAGCCCAGATGCGCTACAATGAGGCACATGGTCGGACGAGGAGGGTGATCGAGCGGACCTTTGGTCTCCTGAAGATCCGCTTCCGCTGCCTGGACAAGACAGGAGGGGCCCTCCCATATGCCCCAGCAAAGGTGTGCAAGATTGTCATCGTCTGCTGCATGCTGCACAACCTGGCAGTGCGGAAGGAGTCGCCTCTCATCCTGGATGACGATGACCAACGTCCGCCACCTGTGGAAGATCCTGGCCTGGGTCACGATGCCAGTGAAGATGATGATGATGATGATGGTGATGTGCGCACACAGCTCATCACCAACTTCTTCAGCTGAATGTGAGTCTCCAGAGGGTTGTAATGTCAATGATTTGAGTTTGCATGATATGTGTGTGTGGTGCTCTGGTGCTGTTTGAGTGTGGCCATGTGCTACTTGACTGGATGCGTGCAGCGATGTGTCCTTGCAGGTGGTCTGTACTGCCCAACATTGTTGACATGCTAACTTGGTTTTGTGTAGTTATCTCGTGACATGTATTAGACATGAGTATTGCCGTTCTGTGCTGTTCTTCAGTGGTTTTGACTGTGTGTCATGTCTGTCCTTCACAGGGTGCTGCTGGAGTTGTCTGATCAACTTGGATCCCCCGAATCCATGATTCAACTTCCAAGGTGGAAGCAGTCGTTTCCCTACAGGTGATGTGCCACACACCCCTGGACTTTCTATCTTCTGCACTTTTTGACTTTGTGGCCACAGCCAGGTTGGATTAGCTTGCATTTGTAGTGGAAACAACATGTTGCAAATGTGTAATAAACCTGTGCTTCACTTTGGGATGTGCGTTGTCTGTAGTCACACTTCTGACTGACATTTGCTTACTGCACCTGTAGTCTAGTTGACAGTGACTGTGAATAGGTGGCGTGTCTGTGCATTCCACTGTATTTCGTTGCAATATCAGTATAGGTGATGAGTCTGATGGCCCTGGTGTGTATGCGTTGTGTGGCCCTAGTGGTGTGTCTCCCTCATATGTGTCACGTCGCCATGACTGACATGACGGTGTTGGACTTGCTGTAGCAGTTAGCATGCACAGTGTCATTTAGCAGATCACCATCTACATGACAAAAACCACGTTGGATTCACAACAGAGGCAGATATGGTGTATTGGTGAGTTTATTTACATACAGGTGTGAGGATGGTGCACAGGATGGTGGGTGCTGTACATAGAAATTGGAATCCAAAGTTCCCATGTGTATTGGAAGTCTTGGTAGCTGAAATGTCCAGAGTAAAGTCCACAGTCATCTGATAAATTTGGCCAACTAGAGCTCCCCATGTCATGTGGGAGAGTTGGGTTGGCTTCGACAGGGCGTGCAGTTTGCACACAGAGGAAAAGTTCCAGAACAGGTGTTGGCTTCCTGGGGGATGTAGATGGCCATCGGCCTCTCAGTTTGGCCTCCTCGGACGGCCCCTCTTCTTGGGGGGGACCCTCAGGTGCAGGCTGCGGCGGTGCAGGGGACTCTCTGCCAGAGTCCTCCTCCCTCCCTGTGGCATTTGCAGTTGTTTCAGCAGCAGTTGTTGTGGGCACACAGGGAGGTGAGGCCATGTTGGTGCTGATCTGGCGGAGGCATGTCAGTATGTCCCTATGCACCACTGTCAGTTGTTCCAATGTGTCCCACTTGGACTCCATGCCAGACATGTGTCTCGACATGTGACATGTGTGTCTCGACATGTGACATGTGTGTGTCGACACGGGACATGTGGGAGTCCAAGCGGGCATGATGGGCAGCCTGCTGCTGTTGTATGTCCTTGAGGATCCCCACTACCTGGCTGACCTCTCCGGTGCAAGTCTGGTACGCATCCGCGATGCGTGCCAGTTGTGCGTCATCATGCAGTCCAGACCCCTCTGCAAAGAGCGACCTATGTCTACCACCCCTCCCACCACCCCTGGCGACACGTGCAGGACCTGCAGTGGCACGCACAGGTGACCGTGGGCACACTTGGGTGTTGTTCCTGGGCTCGTTGTCACAAGCTCCAGTTTGGGCCTGGGTCCTTGCACTGTTGTCATCTGTGGTCCTTGGTCTGTCCGTGTTGGCACGGGTGGCCTGTGTGTTGGCAGTTGTTGGAGGGGTGGGTGCAGGGGGTGCAGATGTTGGTCCTGCTGGTGCTGCATGATGACTCACACCGGAGGGTCCAGCTGGTTCTTCGCCATCCGAGGTGTGCAGTGGCTGATCCACACCAGTGAGCTCAGTGTTCCCCGGAGCCTGGGACAGGGACTCCTCCTCGTCTGCTGCTGTGTCCCCATCATCACCTGTTTTGGGGAGAGACACAGATTGTATGTTATGTTTCTACTGGCATCAATTGTTCAAACAACTGACAGTTGTGACTGTACCTCTGGATGTGGGCCAGGACATTGCATTCTCCTAAATTGTGACAGTCAGAGAGTGATATTGGTGTAGCACATTGTCCTGCCAACCTGTGGCATGTCAATGTGAATGTTGAGGTGTGTGCATGACCAGCATTGGTGGTATTTGGTTGCCATCCAGGCCTCCTTCTCCCCCAGCCCAGTTATCCCACCATGAAGCGTGCTTCCATTGCAGGGAGTGCAAGTTGTCTTTCAGGATGTCAGTCAGTGGTATCCTGCTGTTGGTTGTTGCACAGTTCCCAGCAGGGCCTTGTGCTCCCCCCAGCAGTACCCTGTGTCAGCCATCTTGTGAGTCCTTTTCCACTCCCTGTGATGTGAGCATGGTTGAGAGTGGTGTTGATGGGCCAATTGTGAGGGTGAGCAATATCTGTGCCTACAACTCCCATCATGCTATTGCCTCCACCCCCCTTCCCAGCATGCCCATCCTTCCTTCCTTTTGACTCTGCTTCCCTGTGGGGTGGGGTGCCTGTGCTGACAGGATGGCTGGGAGTGTTGTCCTGGCAGTTGTTTGGCTACAAGTCCCAAGAGTGTCCCTGTGCTTCACACAGCATAACCCAGGGTGGTGGTTCTTTGTGGGATCTTCAGTTAGGATGTGAGGCATTGCATTCTCCCAGGTGGGTTATGTGGAGTTAGTGTTGAGGGGTGTGTGAGGGGAGGTGCTTGTAACTATGGTCAGTGCTGTGAGTCCTCCTTCCCACCCAGCCAGATATCCCACCATGGAACGTGCTTCCATTGCAGGGAGTGCAAGTTGTCTTTCAGGATGTCAGTCAGTGGTGTCCTGCTGTTGGTTGTTGCACAGTTCCCAGCTGGGCCTTGTGCTCTCCACAGCAGTACCCAGTGTCAGCCATCTTGTCAGTTGTTTTCCACTCCCTGTGATGTGAGCATGGTTCAGAGTGGTGTTGATGGGCCAATTGTGGGTGTGACCAATATCTGTGCCTACAACTCCCATCCTGCTATTGCCTACACCCCCCTTCCCAGCATGCCCATCCTTCCTTCCTTTTGAGTGGACTTCAGTGTGTCTGAGTGTGACAGCAATGGCAAGATACAGGACAACAATTCCTATGCACACGCAGCAAAGAGTAAGAGGTATATAACACTGTTCTTGTAATTCTGATAAAGGAGAGACAAGTTCTTGATCCGTTGTAGTTCGTTTTAATACGGGTTTTCTTATGCAATGCAGCCAACGCGCGTTTCGTCAGTGGGTCGGGACCCCTTGACTTCTTCAGGGCTATCCACCGGTGATATTTCCAACCCGATTGGGCATGTAAAAGTCTTATATCTTCATGTAAAGTTAAATTCAGTTCTCCAATTCAAAAGAAAATATACTTGTCCGAGCCTCTCTTCAATTAATATGTGGGCTCCTAGTGCAGCGGTCTCAATCTAAATGCCCATATGAACACGATCAGGCGGCGAAATAAGCCGTCTAGTGCCAGACCATAGCGAGTACGCCTCACATCTAGTGTGCACTGCATAAGAAAACCCGTATTAAAACGAACTACAACGGATCAAGAACTTGTCTCTCCTTTATCAGAATTACAAGAACAGTGTTATATACCTCTTACTCTTTGCTGCGTGTGCATAGGAATTGTTGTCCTGTTTCTGCCTTGGACCTTTTGTTCAGGTTTTGGGGGTTTAAGGGATATTTCCCCCACCTATAGCACCGCAAATACTTTGTAACTCTATACCGATCACGTTATTTGGTTTAGCGCCGACACAATACGCCTGTGTGAATTAATGTCCCTTCCTCCTTCCAGTCATAGCAATGGCAAGATGGCTGACAGTGTGGTCCTGTTGTTTGTTGGTGCCCAGTTCCCAGCAGGGCCTTGTGCTCCCCACAGCTGTGGCCAGTGTCAGACATCTTTGAAGTGGCTTTTGACTCCCTGTGAGGTGTGCATGCTTCAGTGCTAACTTGCTGGGCCATGTGGGTGTGAGATGTTGATCTGTGACTACCACTCCCATCATGCTATTGCCAACACCCCCCTTCCCAGAATGCCCATCCTTCCTTCCTTTTGAGTGGACTTCAGTGTGTGTGAGTGTGACAGCAATGGCAAGATGGCTGACAGTGTGGTCCTGTTGTTTGTTGGTGCCCAGTTCCCAGCAGGGCCTTGTGCTCCCCACAGCAGTAGCCAGTGTCAGCCATCTTGTCAGTTGTTTTCCACTCCCTGTGATGTGAGCATGGTTCAGAGTGGTGTTGATGGGCCAATTGTGGGTGTGACCAATATCTGTGACTACCACTCCCATCATGCTCTTGGCTACACTGACTTGACCAGCATACACAGAATTCCTTCCTTTCAGTGAGCTTCCCTGTGAGGTGGTGTTCTAGTGGTGGGTAAATATCTGGGAGTATTTGTTGGTTCTATTTGTGCCACTGCCTTGCTGTATTTGTTGTTAGGTTTGTAGATGTCATGACACAGTTACATATCACTATGAGATGGCAGGTATTGTGTTTGTCTGACTAGCATTCATATCTTGGGATGGATATCTTTTGGTTGCTGTGTATTTGCTAAGTGTGCATGGTTTGCCTATCCCCTTGACTGTGATGTGTGTGTGTTGTCACACCATATTGTGTATATTAGTTGTGTACTCACCAGGCTCTGGGATGTCTGTTAGTCCGTATACGCTCACTGGTGGTAGGATGGCCCGCACCTTCTCCTCCCAGGGCCTGAGGTATACTGGTTTTGCAGGAGGGCCACTGCCGGTGTGCTGGCTGAGGAGGTAGTCCTTTTGATTAGGTCCCTGACCCTCCTGCGCACATCATACCACCTGTTCTGGATGTCTTCCTTTGTGCGCAAACATGGTGATTGTGCGTTGACCCTGTCGACAATCCTCGCCCACATCTTGGTTTTCTGCGACATGGGGGTCTGTTGTACCAATGTACCAAACAACTGTGGCTCTACCCTGAGGATCTCGTCTACCAGGACTTCCAATTCACAATCTAGGAACTTATGGTTCTTCTTTGGGGGCATGGTGATGGGTGGTGGTGGTGATTGATGTGTGTGTGTGTGTGCAAGTGGGGGGTGTGAGTGTAGGTTTAGCTGCGTGTGTGTGAGGGTGCTATTTGTAGGTGTGGTAATGGTGTGTGGCTTGTGTGATGTATGAGCTGTGAGTGTGTCTGTGGTTGCTGTGTGATGGTGTTCTGTCTGGCAGGTCAGTGGAATTTGCAAGGGATCATGGTAGTGATTTGTGGCCTTTATGTAGGTGGAGTTGCAGGTGTGTCCTTGTTCCATTTTTTTTCCTCCCTGTATTTATTGGCTTAGTGGTTGCTTGTTTGGCCCTTTTTTCTAATTTTTCCTTGGTGTTTTTGTTGCATGTAGGAGTCGTTCTTGTGTCCGAGTAGGACGCTGCAGTTGTCTGGTGCGATCTTGTCCGACTCGTTCCCGCTGTGTGTCAGCTAGGTTTCATATGCGGCGTACGAGTCGGTCGCGTAGTATTGGGTTGCTTCGGCTGGGTTTTGTATGCGTGTCGGTCGTACGGCTTGTGCTCCGGGCGAGTCGGTCGTGTTTTGCACGCACAGCATCGTACTACGCGGGTCGGTGTTCACGGGTACGTTTCGTTCGGGTTCAATCCGAGTGCGTGTCGGTCGGTTCGTTTTGCGTGGTTTCCCGGCCGGATGGCTTGTTTCCGTCCGGCTCGGTCGGTCATTTTGTATTCCGTCCGAGTCTGTCGGATTTCACATGCATTTCATCGTACTACCCGGGTCGTGCGGCGCCGGTCCGAGTCGGTCGGACTAAATTCCCGTACTGAGTCGGTCAGTATTTTTTCCGTCCCGAATCGGAATCGGCCCCTTAGTGTTGTATCAAAATGAAATTCTGTTCTCTTTCTTTTGGCTCAGTATACACATCCCACTCTTCTTCATCATCCTCTTTTTCAGTCGGGGTAATATGATCAAAATGTTACTTACCCTCTCCACCAAGGCAAATATGTAACAATGCTTGTTGCCTTTAGTACTCTATTATGAACCATTAATAACAATCAATAGAAACCCCTCGTTCACTGTGACCACTTTTCGTTTGGAGCTCCTGGAACATCCAGAAACATTGCTAGCATTACCACAGGATTAATTAGACCCATAATACTTCACATGTAAGTCAAAATGGAATAGAAAAAAAGGCTCTTTAACAAGTGCCTTATCCACCACTTTTAGATTTAGGCATCGTCCTGAAATAGCACAGTAATATTAGAGGGTCCTGAAGAAACACCACTTCACCTTGTCAGGCAACAAGGCATGAACCATGTAGACCGAAGGGGTGAGACCATAAAACAACTAAAGTTCAATTGGTCCTCATAATTATCAATCTTGCCATAGTTACCCCCTCCCAAAATAAAAGTCAACTCCTGTGGGACCTATAGACAATTCTAATATTTTTTCACTAAACAGAACACCCACTATCATCACTGATACACCAGCTCCTACCACGGGTAGTAAACATATCTTGATTAAAGAGCCCCATTGAAATGCTTGCTAGGCACTGCACCACTTGCCTAGAGTAGGACAGAATCCTATGATGAAGCATGCCACCGCAGTGGGTGAGGGTTCTTGTTCCTGAATTGAGTGATTCAGTATGGCTCTGTTGAAGTAACCATAACGTAGAAAGGAGCACAAGAACTTTTACTACTGAATCAATGTAGTCCCTTTTCTTTCTAAAACATCACATTATTTTGATTTAGGAGTACACTTTGACACAGTCAAGGGATCCAGGACCTCAGGAACAGCACTTGGGGGTTAAGGCTCACTCCAGCAGAACACATCACCAGCGCCCAGGGCAGGTCCTATTGGAAATGGTCTGCTTGGCTCTGCAGGAAAAGGGACTTCTAGCAGCTTGTTATGTCCCTGTAGCTTAACAGGAGGTATGCCAACTGACAATTAGAGTTCACATCTTTGTCTTAAGTACAAGTGGGAGCAGGTTCAGCTCGCTTAAGACCTCTTTAAAGTTAAATAAGTTCCTAGGCACATCCCAGATGGGCCAGAGAAATAGAACACTTTTCCACATCCACGTCCTTTGTCTCAGCTCTGGGAGCAAGTTCACACCTCATCAAGGTCTAATTAGCTCCTAGGTGATAGTTGGAAGCTCATGCAAGTGGATTTTGAGAGGCTTTAAGCAGGAAAGAAGTGACTTTTTAGAAGGACCTCTTCTAAAATATTTATTTTAAATCATACTTTACCGATGAATTGGGCTTGTAATAATATTTCTTTAAATCAAGAATGACCTTTGTAGCAGTTTCCTAAGTGGAGATAACATTATTTAATTTTAATGTTATGTCCCAAAGTTTTCCCTGAAACAGCTAACCCTGATATAGTGAAAATAGCCTTTAGGGCCGTGTCATTGTAAGGACATGTTTAACATTAAACTTAATATGTCCTACTTTTAAATACTTTGCACCCTGTTTTACTGGAATTAACGCCTACTTAGGAGTGGCCTGTTAATATTTAAAAGGAGTGTTTAGGCCTGTCAAATGCGGCTATTTTGACAGGTCAAATTTGCAGTTTGAAAACTGTACAGATAAGCTACAGTGAAAGGCTTGCACTCATGTTTGCACTGTCACTGTAATGGGTGGCACAGTGGGTGCAGCTGTCCACTAGTGACATTTAGCTTACAGGCCGTAAGTCTACTTTGTACCATATACTAGAGACTTATGAGTAAGTTAAATAAGTCAATTAGGAGTATAGCCATTGTACATGTTTTAGGGGTCAGAGCATCAGTTCAACAAAATGGGGTGATCATGCAAAAAGAGCCATTTTCCCATGCCGAAATTATTGCATTATTACATGTTTAATTTACAATGGCCTCAGATTCCTTACTTATTAAAGACAATAGCTTAAAGACAGAGTGGTGGTTATGAAACACCTTTTAAAAAAGGAAGCCTGTATATTCAATCTCCTTAAAACTGTTATCTAATTTAGCATGAGTATTTTAAGCCTGATTACCATATGTTCTGCATTGTGTCCTCTGGATCTAGCCATTGAGCAAGACAAATAAGTGTACTACAGGGGTGGGAGCGGGGCAGTGCATATAAAACTTTCAAGAGTGAAATGTAGGGCCCAAAGAAGGAGCTGTGTTTTAGGTGCATTTGTAAAGGAATAAGAGAAAGTTTAGTGTCTGCAGCGGATTTAGTCAAGGGTTTCCTGCACTGGTGCAGAATGGTTTAAGTGAATGTATCACACTTAAAAAGCCAGAGAAGAGTCATGTGGAGAGATTGGAATTTAGCGTGACCCTAGGCAGTGAATAGCTGTGGATAGGAACCAACCGGAACAGTATATATTTTGCTCTAGTGGTAAAGTCATTGTCAGCCTTTTATCAGGAAATGAAGCAAAGCACAGTCTGACATCATCCAGCACCTCAGCAGCCTTCAATACACCTTTGTAGAAGTGGAGGCTGGTCATGAGTGGATGAGCGAGTCAAAGGATGTCCTTCATTTGCTCTTAGACCAGTTTTCCAGAACTCTAGTATCACACCCCAGAAAAAAACGAGATCTGTTCTCTTCAGCTTTTATGTACTGTGCACTATATTTAATCATTCCAGGCACTGATTAAGCATGATAGATACTAAAGGAGTTCAATATTTATTTTTCATTCCATAAATCGCCTCAAATTATTTGTAACACATAAAGCATTTTCCTGGTACTTCAACATGTGGGACTGTACCAAGGATGATTTATTTTCTAGGAAGACTGAAATTTAAATAGTTACAAAATGAAGAAAGAATATGAAGGGATAACTCTGAAAGGTCCACAACATTGAACTCTGTAATTAAAGTGACAAAAAAGGGCCCTAATTGTGCTGAGAGAAAATGCATGAAACGTCTTTCTCACCTCAGCAAACATTTATTAAAATCAAATAGAAAAGCGGGTTAGATAGATTTTAAAATAGCCATAGCAGACTATTACAGAATCTAACGAAATGAGGTAAAAAACATCCCTCGAGAGTTATTCCCAATGCTGAAAAATTCATGCCCTCGATAACTAGTGGACGAAATGTGTCAATTCTATCTGCAACAAAATAGACTCAATCAGATAAGAATGCAGCTCCCATGCTACAAAAACCTCAAGCCAAGATAGAAAGCACCTTTTGAACCCATTTCGAACAAATATCTGAGGACTCGCTCAAAGAGATTGTTAACAAAAGAAAGCCTTCCATCTATGAAGCAGACCTAGTTACACCACAACATTCAGTGAGTCACTGATACCACACTGGCCAGAAATAATCAATTGGTGGTGCTGATCCTCACCCCTTAAAGTTTGATTGTGTGAAAACTTTGCTTAATAAAGGCCAGAGTATCTAAACTACTATAACATTTTCAACCTTTCCGAAAACTACCATTTCATATGAAAACCTTGGAAAACTGTTTTGCTACTTGTTAGAAATGGGGGCTCTAGTTTGCAGTGGTATGCATCCTGTCGACGTAAGGACCCTTCCTTCTCACCAGAGTAAGGTAGTTACACACCCAAGATAACCCCTGCTTACTCCCTTGGTAGCATGGCAATAGCAGTCAGGTTTATCTTAGAGGCAATGTGCAAAGCATTTGTACATAACACACACAGTAACACAGTGAAAACTCTGCAAGTAAACACCCCACCAGTTTAGAAATATAACCAATATTGATCTAAACCAAACAAGACCAAAACAACAAAAGTCCAACGTACACAACTCAAGATATCACTTTTTAAAGTTTTAAGCTATTCTGTCCATTGAACTCTATGAATGCGTCGATTTTAGCATAAAGTACCTTTGATGCATCAAAATCCAAGATGAAAAACAGCCGCAGTTAGACTTGACAACCTTGGCGTGGTTTCCCCTTACTTTTTGCCTCTACCTCCTGAATTTTTGACTGTGTGCTAGATTTCGTTTTTGCTGTCTTAGGGGCAGATGTACGACCATTTTGCGAGTGCAAAATCGGTCGCAAACCGATTTGCGCATGCAAAAATGGTCGAGCGCAATGTACGAAATGCACTCGCAAATCTCAAAATTGCGATGCAAACAAATACCGACTCGTAAAAAATGCGACCAGTGTTTGCGTTCCGAAAATTGCGACTCGCAATTAGCGAGTTGCAAATGACAATGTACAGACCATTCGAAAATTGCGAAAATGCATAAATTGGCCCATTTGCGCATGCGATTTACCACTAATCAGAACCAGGTGGTAAACAGGCCCAACCTAAAAAAAGTGGCCCAGAATGCATCTGAAATCTTTCCACAATGGCTGCCCTGTATGTGATAGCGAGGAGGATTCGGATACTGGCTGCTCAGCAGAGCAGGCGGAGACAGGAGAGGATTTTCAGAGTCAGGCTGACATTGTTTGAGAAGACAGAGGAAGAGATATATGACCAGTACAGGCTGAGTAGCACTGTCATCCTAGACCTCATAGACACCTTGAAGCCACAATTGGAAAGCAGAACCCTGCACAGCAATGCAATCCCCACACATGTGCAGGTGTTGTGCTCCCTCCACCTATTGGCCACTGGTAGCCACCAAGATGTCATTGCATTGGCTGGAGGTGTGTCGCAGAGTGCACTTTCGCGTTTCTTACACAATTTCCTAGATGCCATGCTACACCACATCCATCAACACATCTACCTGCCCAGGAATGATGTGGAACTTGAAAATACAAAAAAATTATTTTATAGCATTGCAAGGCTTCCACAGGTCATAGGGTGCATAGATAGGACCCATGTGCCCATATGTCCCCCCTCACGCATAGAATACATATTCCGTAATAGGAAAAGCATACATTCCCTCGACATCCAAGTTGTCTGTGATGCAAACAACATCATCACAGACATTGTTGCCAAATATCCTGGAAGCACCCATGACTTATATATATTCAGACACAGTGGCATATACCAGAAATTAGAGAGAGGTGACTTTGATGAAGGATACCTACTAGGTACTGGTTTCTCATGTCCTCAGTGAAATGTAATTGCACTATGATGTCTGACTGCATGTTGTCTCACCTTCATATGTCCCCCCCCCCAGGTGACAGTGCTTATGCCCTGCATCCATGGATCCTCACACCGTACCTGTCTCCCACCAACGCACCTGAAAGGCGGTACAACAGCGCACATAGACGCACCAGGTTAGTCATGGAACGCACATTTGGCATCCTAAAATCACGATTCCGGTGTCTTCACAAGAGTGGCAGAGCCTTGCAGTATGTGCCTGAGACAGTCTACAAAGTTGTGGCAACCTGTGCCATACTCCATAACATTGCCTGTGCATCCGAGCTTGAAGCCGCCTTCCTGAAAGCTGTGTCAGACGCTGAACCCAGACCCTTGTGCCCAGAGTGCAATGGGATGGTTCTCGCTGCTGTGTTGCTGGTGTGTCATGCGCTGGAGCCTGTGATGAACTCTGTGCAGCACTTCCCAGGACATTTGAACAACTTGGCTCATCCTGCCCTTCCTCCATCTAGACCTGCTCCTGTTGTGTATCAATAACATCTCCCCTTGGCTCTCCTCCCAGAGGTGTATCTATGTTACAAAGGGGAAATAAAGAAAATATTCTGAGTCACTATCTCAGTGGTGGTACTATGTTCACAACTCATGTCAGTCCCTAACTGCACTGTTTATGTCACATACATTTCCCACAATGCACCAACTGTGACCTTTAGATCATGTAGATGGAGCATGTAGATGCAGTTGGGTCTGGGTGTGGGGCATGCATGTGGGGAGCATGCATGCCCCACACCGTGCACTTTACTAGAGAGTTATCAGTAAATCAAATATGCCAATCATGGATAACCAAATCAAAAATTTACACAGGGAGTACTTGCACTTTAGCACTGACCAGCAGTGGCAAAGTGCTCAGAGTACACAAACCAGCAAAATTAAGTCCAGCATACAGTCAAAAATACAGGCAGTAAAGTCAAAAAGACAGGGGAAACCAAACCAAGGATGCCTGGTCTAACACTTCTCAACTTAAAAAAACTAATGGGAGTAAACAGACACTTGGTGACTATCAATCAGGGAGCCATTTATGACTGTAGCACTGAAAACTTCAGTGGCAACAGTGTACACAACACTAAAAATGTTGACATTAAGGATACATGCCTATTTTTTCTATTGCACGTATCCTTTGCCTTTGAAATGGCAGACAATGAAATCCTGCTACTTGAACTCCAATTAAAGTCTGTAATAGTTGAAACTGCCCAAAATTGGCTGAGTACTACCTCTCCAGCAGATTTCAATATGTATAAATTGACAAAGATCTTTCCAAACCGGACTCCGTAACTTTGAGGCTCAATATTGGCCCTCTCACTATTAAACATCTACATTTTACCCTTTGGATCACTATTGACTGATCAGGAGATACATTATCTCTTTTTGGGGATGATACCCAGTTATGCATCAAACTTACGGTGCAGAGACAGAATATAGAGTTCAAAATATCGAGTTGCACAAATATCGAGTCATTAATATCGTGGGTCAGAAGTATAGACAGCAAGAATATTGTGGTCAAGAATATCGACTTAAGGTAAGTAATATCGATTTTAAAAATAGCAAAGTGTTTAATATCGTTTGCAAAAATATAGTTGTTAAAAATATCATTTGTTATTATTGTTATGTATTTTAGTATATATTTTATATGTATGTGATGTATGTTTTTTTGTATAAGAATTGTTTGGATTTTTAATGTATGTGTTACATTTTTAGTAGTTATTAATTTTTTGTATTTGAATTTTGCGCTTTTAGTTCCGTAGCGGGTTGTGGGTTTATAGGGAAATAGGGTGGGAAGTAATTTAATTATATTAAATGTATTATTATTTATTTTAATTTGAATTTTGCGTTTTTAGTTCTGTAGCAGGTTGTGGGTTTATAGGAGAATAGGGTGGGAAGTAATTTAATTATATTAAATGTATTGATTACATTCTTATTTATTAATATTTGTTTAATTGAGATGTTATAGTGTTAAATGTGTAAAGTAATTTATTATTAATTAAATTCATAATTGGTTATTAATTCATTTTAATTAATTAATTGGTAATTAATTATGCTAATTGTGTAATTCACTTTTAGGTGTGTGTTGTGGTGTTTATAGGTGCAAAGGGTGGGAAGAAATGTATTTTTAACTTGATGAATTAATAATTGGTTGTTAACTAATTTTAATTGTTAATTGGTTATTAATTATCGTAATTGTGTAATTAATTTTAGTTGTGTGTTGTGGATTTATATAGGAGTAAAGGGTGGGAAGTAATTTGTGTTTAAATAATATATATAGTTGTTAATTAATGTTAATTATTTGATATTTATTTTGGGTAATTGTTTATTTTTGTGTGTGTTGTTTTTACTTTTAAAGGGGTAAAGGCTGAGTATTAAATACATTTTAATTATTTCATTATTAGTTGTAAATAGTTATGGTTTTTCATTTTAAAATAAGTTTTAATTGTGTTTTATTATTTTATAGTTAAATTTAGGTGTGTGTTGTGGATATTATAGTATTAAAGTGTGTGTAGTCAATTAATGTTTATTAGTTTTTTATTAATATTTTTAAATGCATTATTAATTATGTTAATTATGTAAATAAATGTAATTAAAAATGTTGAAGTGTTTAGTTATTGGTGTGGTGTAATAGGGTAGGAAATAAAATAAATACATTTATGTTTTAATTAATTTTTTTGTTTGTAAATATTTTCTAGTTTAAAAGCATTATTTTTCTGTAAATGTATTTATTATTTTATTTTATATAATATTTGTAGGTTTTTGTTATATGTAATTAGTATTTTAATATGTGTTCTTTTTATATGTTTCATATTTTTTTTATTTTTTATGTGTATTATTTTTAAAAATTTTAATTTATATATATTTTTTCTAAGTAATTGAGTGTGAATAGTAATTTTTTTTCTCCGCTATCCAACACTTTCCCTACTGTTGCACTCACTGGAGTTGGAATAGTAATTTTTACCCCTCCGCTATCCAGCACTTTCCCTACTGTTGCACTCACAGGAGTGGGAATAGTAATTTTTACCTCTCCACTATCCAACACTTATCCTACTGTTGCTCTTACTGGAGTGGGAATAGTACATTTTATCCCTCCACTATCCAACACTTTCCCTACTGTTGCACTCACTGGAGCGGGAATAGTAATTTTTACCCCTCCGCTATCCAACATTTTCCCTACTGATGCACTCACTGGAGTGGGAATAGTCATTTTTACCTCTCCGCTATCCAACACTTATCCTACTGTTGCACTCACTGGAGTGGGAATAGTAATTTTTACCTCTCCGCTATCCAACACTTATCCTACTGTTGCACTCAGTGGAGTGGGAATAGTAATTTTTACCCATCCGCTATCCAACCATTTCCCTACTGTTGCTCTTACTGGAGTGGGAATTGTAATTTTTACCCCTCAGCTATCCAACACTTTCTCTACTGTTGCACTCACTGGAGTGGGAATAGTAATTTTTACCTCTCCGCTATCCAACACTTATCCTACTGTTGCACTCAGTGGAGTGGGAATAGTAATTTTTACCCATCCGCTATCCAACCATTTCCCTACTGTTGCTCTTACTGGAGTGGGAATTGTAATTGTTACCCCTCAGCTATCCAACACGTTCCCTACTGTTGCACTCACTGGAGTTGGAATAGTAAATTTAATTATTTTGCTCT
Organism: Calotriton arnoldi; assembly: GCA_963921515.1. Lineage (NCBI taxonomy): Eukaryota > Metazoa > Chordata > Amphibia > Caudata > Salamandridae > Calotriton > Calotriton arnoldi. Next base: position 4,714,013 of record CAWUFW010000209.1, on the reverse strand, counting down.
CCAACACTTTTCCTACTGTTGCACTGATTGTATTGGGCAAATTAAGTTTAAATATTTTTTCATAGTTTAATGTTTTAATTTAGTCTAGAATTTTTATATATTTTAAATGATTTATATATATATATTTTATTTTTATATAATTTTAAAGTTTTAAAATAAATTAAAGATAATAGTTTATTAATTATTTTTAAGTAAATATATATATATATATATGTATAAATTATTATGTTTGTGTGTTTATTTTTTTAATTACGTTTATTTGTAATATTTTGTAAAAATGTATATTACATTTAATTTATTGTGTTACAATTAATATTAATATTTAATATATTTAATATATATTATTTTATTTTATATATATTTAAATCAATATTTTTTCATCTATATTTTTTACATCAATATTTTTGATTTGATTTTTTTGTACTTACCTGTGTAGGTATGGGAGTCGATATTTTTGTAGTCTATATATTTTTTCAATATTTTGAACATCGATATTTTTAACATCGATATTCTATCAGCGAACACAAGCTTACCTATCACTCTGACAACTCAATCTGTGTTCTTGCCTTACATCTTAGTTCCTGGTTAGAATGGGCTTTGGGGGCCACAACTCTCTTTTTACCGGGGGAGTGGAAACTGCTGTGCCACGACACAGCAGTTCCCCCTTCTCAGTCAGACTGCTTGTTTTTTTTCCCTTACGCAATTCGTCAGCCTCTGTCCAAGGCTGTAGCCTTTAGGTTCTGTCACACCCTCTTCATGAGAGTCTATCCTTGGTGGCATCAGCCGATGGGTTCGTGGCTTGAGTTCTTTGTAGAAGGAGTCTCTCAGCCACGTCTCCTTTCTTTGTGGGGAGATTGAAAATTGGTGGCTAGACATATATGGGCCTAGAGGGTGCCATGTTTACTATTCATGACATGAAGATAGGCAAAGCTAACCTAACCTCATCCTATCAAAAATGGCACCTTCTGCCTCACAACACACGGTACACATAACATACCCAGTTCAAAATGGCTAACATTATTTCCTGGTTGAATCCTTCTTCTTCCAGTCTGCTTTGAGCTTTTAAGCACCCTTATTCTTTGGATAAGGGTGTCGTAAATGTTTCTGGGTGCTTTTTACCAGCATGTTCTTTGCCCTCTTCATCATATTTTTGTCCTGGTTGTTTTTGTCACTTTTTACCTCTTTAAGAATTCCGAGCTTCTGACCTTAGTCCATTCTCTGTTAAGTTCGGATTGAAGCACTAGATGACTATCTGTTTTAAAACCTTTATTTTTAGCCAATAAACTGTATTCTTACAAATATGCTTTTAACTATATTTGTAGTTTGGAAAATGATAAAATTTGCAATACAGTCATTGTTTTTATACAAATGGCAATCAGGAGAAGAAAGGATAACTCATACTTGGAAGCCTTAACGTACGAAAAACTAGTAGACCTCTGAAATACCCTATGGCTTTATAAACTTCAGACTGAAATTAGCCATCGTCCCGCACCTATGCACTTTATCACTTTAGCACTTTTGTTTACCTAAGCATCGTGAACATGAATCTAGATAAATGAATTATTATGCACTGTTCCCTGATTGTGAGTCAAAGTTTTTATAAATGCTGCTTTTTAGTGTAATGATGTGTTTATACTTTTAATCCAAGTATTAGTATATAAATGTCTATTTATTAATTGTGATTAACATTGGAGCAGCAATATGTTTTGTTTTTTAATAAGTGCACTTTATTATTACTTATTAACTGTGATTGATATTGGAGTAGGAATCTGTATAGAAAATTAAAAATTGAGTGTTAATATGTAATGAACAGTTGTAGAACTATTTTAGTGACTAATAGCGATGTTATTTTTTAGAATGCTTTTATGGTTGTACATTATCTACCGAATAAAGCTTGATTGAATTGAATTGAATTGACTATTTGGTCCTTCTACATCAGCAAAATTATACTTGTCTTGACTTTTCTTGCCACTCACACAGCGGCGGTCTGCACTGATCGGGGTGGAGGGGCTCTGGGGGGGAGAGAAATAAAAAAAAAAAATTAAACTTTCCTGCTTGCCGCATCCTCCTTGCCGCTCCTCCTTGACGCGTCTCTCCTCCTCCCGCCGGCAGGAACAGGAAGCAGCCTGGAAGCACCCAGGCTCCCCTGAGCCAATCACAATGCTGCAATGCAGCATTATGATTGTTCTGAGCGTCATGGCTCGGTGCTCCGACAGGGCATGGGGCCTGGGAATGTTCTCCACCTGGGTGGAGATGAGAGAAAGTGCGCATGACTGTTTTGGGCAGCAGTCATGTGCACTTAGGAGTGGGGGCAAACCACTCCTCGGCTGCTCTGTCAGCCCCGCCCGCCTCCCTCGCAAAGCTTAGCTGCAGTTCTCGAAAAAGGAAAAAATAAAATGATAATAACTGGGTTATTATCATTTTATTTTTTTCTTAAACTGCTGGAAAAAAACAGTAGGGCGACGCTCCTCCACCTTAGCGGAGGAGCCTCCTCCACACTCACATTCTATCTTGGAGCCATCAGGATGGTTTTTTGTAATGTATTTTAGGCTTTTTCCTACTGTTTGGTGATTTCATTTGGAGGACATTTTACAGCCTTGTGTGTTTTCTATGCCACAGGTTGACGAAGTGGCTGCTGAAAAATCTGTGCTTTCCTCGGGGTTAAAAATTACTACGAGGGAAGCGAATGTTTAGTCCTGCTTTTAAAATAAACAAAATATAAGAATGCCTGAAAAGTAGACACTTGAATATTAATAACTTAATAATTAATTTCTACTTATCTCTCCACACCCACAGTTCCACATGCGTGAGGACTGGACAAAACCAATCCATTAAGCTGGTTTTCAGATACAAATTGCACAATAAGCTAAATCCCTTCGCTTCATACTGCACAATAAATCTTAGGGTGTCATTTAGGGTTTGGTTCTGCAGGAGAACACCATAAACAGTTGCTCCTCTCGCTCCATCAATACTGAGGTTGCCCCGCAATATATAGAGTCAGTAGCACTGATGTGTTATCATGGATGGAGCTTCTGCTGGCTCAACAGTAACCCCTGGCTCAGCAGTCCATGTACTACAGGATGCTGGGCCACAGTGGTGATGCATGGCAGATAAGGGCATTGAAAATGTTAAATAGACTCCCCACCATGCCTTCAAACCTCCCTCTGCCCCCCCCCCCGAAGCGTTGGGAAATCTCCCTATGTGTCTGCATATTATCATTTTTTTTGGTTTAGCAAAAACAAACTCACACTTTGGGAGTTTGTTGTTTGTTTTCTCTAAACAATAAACACGGCATCCTCTCACCCCCGATGTCCGGACGTGGTTAGGAGCCACGAGCAGGAGCAGCTAATTCCTAGTTGTTCGCCCTCGCCTGTGTTGTGAGTGTCCGGGCCATCCAGGTTGGGGCCTCCCCATAATCCCTTCGAGGTATTGCCAGACGGTAGATGGTTTTTTATTACCACTCTCTTTTTGCACCCCGAATTTGACTTTGAATTCTGGATCCAGGGACGGATCCTCTAAGTACACTGACTTGACCGTTCTTCCCTTGCAGAATAGATGAGTTTTTTTTCTCCACCCGGTCCTGATGAAATGCCGCTCATCCGTATGGAGAATTGAGGCATAAAACATGTCGACCAACTGACCACTCCCGCACTTCACCTTCACCTTTGGCTGCAGCAGGTTTAATTCTCCTAGCCAGCCCTGACTCACGTAGTCGGTTTTAACCATAGCATCAGCGTCCAGCGAATAAAGTTATTTGGACAACACTGAAGACCTCCGGCAAAGAGCCCCCCTGCGGGGCCCGTTGGGCATTGCAGCGCCGGGCCAACGAGGAGCTGCCCTATGATGAAGCATGACACCTCTCGGGTGTGTGAGGGCCCTTGCTCCTTATAGGAGCTCTCCCCCACCCCGTCTTCCTTCCCTTACCTGGAGCACCCCGTCTTGCCCCTCCCTTCTCTCTGTGTGACCTCCTGGTCCTCCTCCACAGGAACTGCATACCCTTTTCTGACCTCTACTCCTAGGGGCATGTATGCTGAACCTTCTAAACGCCCCCGTCCCTCCTTGTGAGAACATCCTCTCAGTAAACCCTCAGTGCTGTAAATGGAGCTGCCATGGCAGCAGCTCCCATCAATGCACAGTGATACCTCTCAGGCAGGTGGGCATCTCTAAATTAATGATCATCTTCGAATCTGGAGATGTCATGACCCGCAGACCCTTGGCAAACCTGCAGACTGCCCCCACCAAGATCTAAAAAAAAGGCCCTTAATCTTGAAGCCGGCATAGGGGATATTTTTGCAGTGTAAATTACTTTGAAATTGTAAACTTCTCCTACAAACTGAAGACCTAAATACTGCAGTACAATCACTTGTACTTTCACTCTTAGGGTGTGATAGTGAGTCAAAGGGGGAGGCATCCCGTACAGTAATGATAATTACATGTATAGAGCTTCCACCACGCTAGTAACATGCAACTCTTAATTACAACCTTTGGCGGCAGAAATGCCATTGTCACAGAACTACCAAAAAAGAGCCTGTTAAATCTGAAAGCTGCCCTCCATGCTGCAGCATGGTCAGTCTGAAAGTCTATTAAATGTAATCACAATTACATCAGTCCTCTCCTCTTTCAAAATGCTCACCCATTGATGCGAAATGCATCTACAAAATGGCACGCTTGATTTACAAAGCACTAGACCTTAACATCCCAAAATATCTTTCTAAAAAATTGATGGTTTCTGGGTGCTCCCACCTGGCTAAAAGGAAAGGAAATTATCGGAAACAGTTACAAAACTTCAAGAACACGTCTTCCACTTTCTCGAGCCTTCTCAGGCCAGGTGCCTATGTTATGGAACTGTTTGCCTGTATGCTTGTGACTAGATCACTTTTTCAACCAATTTAAGTACCCCCTAAAATTCTACTTTCTAGAAAAATGCCCCTGTCTCACTTCTACTTGCTCCTTGACCTCCAAAGTTACTTGAGAAATGTTGTCCTGAAAGTTACTCTGAAAAGCGCTTTTTATCCCTCAGATCTCTGATCTTGAAGGCTGTGTAAACAGCTCATTGGGGAAAATGTATGGGCCATATTATCAAGAAAGGCGCAAACATTATCGCCGCTTTAGCGGCAGGAACCTGCCGCTAAAGCGGCGATAAGGGGCTTGATAATATGCCCTAGAGAATTCCAATAGAAGCCCAAGTTTGATGTCCTTGACACCAGAACCTGGGCTTCTATTGGAATTCTCTAGGGCATATTATCAAGCCCCTTATCGCCGTTTTAGCGGCAGTTTCCTGCCGCTAAAGCGGAGATAATGTTTGTGCCTTTCTTGATAATATGGCCCTGTGGGGCATATTACCAAGGGCCGGCGATACAATTATCGCCGCTTTAGCGTCCGTTTTTCGGGCGCAAAGCGGCGATAATTATATCGCATTATTTACAAGGACACGCTGGTGCGTGTTTCCTTGACTTAGCTTGCGTTTTTCACACGCCTCGCCTCGCCTCGCATCGATAATGAGATGCAAAGTAGGCGTGGCTGTGAAAACAACATGGGAAAATATCACGAAGGCAGCTTCGCGATATTAGCAACGAGGCGTAGCGATAATTGAAATCGCGCTAACTCTGCCTTAACTCAGGAATTTAACGTCTGTTAAATTCCTGACTGAGGCATACCTAACATGGGAGGTGGATTGTGGGGCTAAGGCCACAGGGCCTATCATCAAGCTTATCGCTGTTTTCCATGGAACATCGCCGGAAAACCAGCGATGTTCCATGGAAAACCCCGCTATCGCTGGAATATTTATCGCGATAGCGCTAAGCGTTGATAATACAGCGCTAGCTGGGCGATATATTCCAGCGATAGCCGGCGATAATTAAAAGCGCACTGAGCGCGCTCAGCGATAATTATCGCTGGGGCTTGATAATATGCCCCTCTGTCTTTGAAAATGATGTCTGGAAAATATAATTTGTTGACCATTCGGTTACACCCTGTCTTAATTTTGTGACTACGCTTGTAAAGTGTGCCATAATGATTGTGTTTAGTTCCCAAAATCATGTATAAAAAAAAAGGCCCGTAATTGTTGTGAGGCGACCTAATGCGACGTGGGCCTTAATCATTCCTATTTAAAACTTCGAAAATAAATAAATGCATTTTTTTTAATGAACTTAACCTTCACATATGTGTACGGGAAGGGGACAGATGATGTGGTATGTGATTTCCGACGTGTTTTTATAGCAGAGTGGGTGTGTGTAGGGCCACTTCAGTTTGGCATGGGTGGAATGCCACAAGAGACCTGTATAGCCAAGGGCCACCCTTCAATGACACTTAGATATGATAAAGCACACACCAGGGCTGCCAGGCGCTTTAATTAGTAGTTCTCTATCGGGCAGATTGTGCTTGAATAAAAGAAAGCCACAATGCCTCAGTCTTAAAATATTTAAGGGGCTATAAAAGAACTGAAATGCGTGATTTCCATTTGCTTTAGCAGTCTTGCAATTACAGAGTTTAGGAAAAATATACTCGAGTATCCAGCTGTGCCAGATATGTCATGGTCAATGAAGCTGAAGCATCGAGTTACTGACCACAGAGAGCGCTAGCAGCGCCAGAAGACTGCGAGGGAAAGTCACTGCACAGAGAGAAAACAATTATAGATGCGTAATCACGAACTGAAAATAGCACGCATAAGGAACAGGCCGACTCTTTAGGCGAGACTTTCGAAAGTTACTTCTGAGCACTTAGCAATGCATTTGTTCAGCACTGTTGCGTTTGAAAGGTCAGGGCGTGAGATGTTTTGTAACACAGACCGGGCGGAGCTTCTGCAAATATTCTAGGTTGTTTTCAGATGTCGACATAGATTTACGGATGTAAAATGAAATCCCTAGTGATCAGCAAATTTTCCCAAACCGACCTGCCGAGTCTTGGAACCAAATAACCAGGGTGGGCGCCTGGCCTTCGGCTCCTGGGCCCAGTTGGCATGGGAAGAATTCTGTCACTTGGGGGGTTTCTTTCCACCACTGTCCAGAATCCCCCCTAAGCCAGAGGGCCTCAAACTGGGGGCATTTCATGGGAGTAAGGGATAAATGGATCTCAATGGGGGCAATGGCCAAGAGGAGCATGATGCTGAAATCAGTGGTTTGTTTTTAGTGAAAAAACAGAGAGGCAGTGGGCTAATGTGTACTGGCCATCAGTAACATCTTTTGTCACTGGTGTCTTGGCTGGGAGTAGGTGTCGATGGGGGAGGGACCCAAATAATTCTCAAAGCCTCTCCTCTCATTCCTGAAAAAGAATCACACTGTGGATACTTTTACAATTTAGGAAGAAGAGTACTGCCCAGGGGGCTGGGATGGTTTAGGGGGTGTGGGCGTGGCTTGGTCCAACATTAAAAAGTTTGAAGGTACAACCCCACATAAAGTGTGTAAAACATTTGCGAGTTTTAGGCGTTTCGTTGGAGCTGTGCATTTCAACTAGAACCGAAGCTATCAGAGCGCTTTACATGAGCACCAGTTGCATTACACACGGACACATTCATTTTTGTTAGGCACGGGGAGATTACGTGATTTGCCCAGAATCCCAGGATGTTTAGTGTCCCTGCCGAGACTCGAACCTGGTTCCCCAGCGCCGAGGTTGACTGCTCTAGCCGTTAGGCCACATCTTCTCCCCTGGCATGCACTCTGGAGGAAATAAAGGGGGCTGTGTCATGCATGGGCCACCAGTCCGCAGTATTAGATCCATATGGCATTGCTGTCCATGTGCAGTGCTGAACTGCAATCCTGCACTACACATGGCTTTGGCATTGCCACTCCACTAGCAAAAGTGTGTATCTTACACAGAAAGGACACCCTGCCCCAGGCTGCATAAAAGCAGAATGTTGTGCTTTCCCAGAGTATAGCCTGAGGTCTGACCCATGATTTCTCACACAGCATGATACACATATGTTACGCTTTGTTGCATTGTCATGTAGTTCTTATTTTGTTATTTTCTCATATCCCTCAAAGGTTTATTAGGTCTGTAGCTTTCAAGACAGGGTAGGCCTAAATCTAAGTGCCGGCAGGTGTATAAAAGGTATATTGATGAGCAGCTAAGACCTGGCTCTTTGACTGATCCGGAGCTGCACCCCCCCCCCCAGTGCTTTGAGACCCTCACGGGTGAGTAGGTGAGTAGCGTGCTTTATAAACCCCTGATTGATTGATTGATTGATTGATTGGGTAAGGATTAGGAGTCAGCATGTGCTCTCGTTAGAGGAGTTTCATGTAACACAAGATTTAAGTTGACACATTTTAACTATCTTCACTGCATGTACTTGGCCCGAGTCATATTGACTAAAACATACCCGAATAGGTCAAGCACATGCACCAGGTGCGAGTGGGACAGGCTTCCTTTTGCTGGAGCGTCCAGGGCCTTACAAGCGTAGTCTCTCAGTCGAGTCATCAAAGATTTATTCCCATTGGTCAAATGAACCTTTAATAGCTGGCATGAAGCATTGAAAAGGAGAAAACATCAACAATACAATTTAATACAATTTAATATGTGAAGCCCATGTTTCTCCACAATGAGGACCTGGAGTCATTAAATATAATTAAAACGTTTTATTTGGATTACCAATCAATCCAGTAAATATGCAATACAAATGCAAATTCAATAAGCACATTAGTACAATAGGTAAAGTGAAATATCTAATTTGGTTGAGACGCAACAGAATGAGATACAGAATTGTGACTACCACAATTATACAATAACAAATACAAGTAAACAGGTGCTCCCGTAAAGAAACTTCCCTTCTCTACTCTAAACATGAGTCTAATATGGATTCATCTATCAAGGGTCTCTAAATATGGAGCAGAGAAGAAGAAGGTGTCAGCATGATCAGACTTCAGTACAAATCTGAAGAAAAAGGAAATAAGTGTTTAGCATAAGCTTCATACTTGCAAGAATAGGGCAAGCTGAGAGGTCTGTACCTCTCTATGTCTAAAGAGGATCTCTCCTAACTCCAACTATGAAAACACCAATATAAAAGTAACAGGAGATTCAGAAACGTCTTTGCTCCCTCACACCACCAGGAACCAATCAAAGCACTACTCGAGTGTATCTGCAACATAGCTCTGTATTCCCAACGCATCAAACTAAGGCTACAGTTCTCAGCCTTGAACATCTTGCCTCCTGGTACACAATGAACAGAAAGTTTCTTTCAACCATTGTTTCTCCACGTTCACTGCCAGGTCTCCCTCAGGTCTCTCGATCAGTCGTCTAATACAGACAATAAGCCTTTCTCTAACTAATGAAATAATAAACCTGCAAGAAAAGAAAAGAATGCTCTGAAGCAAAATACATTTCAACTGAGGCCTGTAGTTACTCTAACTTTAGCTAAGCATTCAATGTGCACTTCGAATACATGGTTATACATGCACAGGTAACTTTAAAAGAACTGTAAAATGTGAGCAAAATAATACATGTTTACATATGCAATTATAACTTGAAGTGTAAGTGTAATTGTAAAACATTAATAAATACATGATTCATGTTTAAACTGAACATTAGTGCACACACGTATATAAATCTGTAGTTTCTACAGTGAATACATTTCAGTAACGCGTTAAAATGCTTAATTTCACGTTAATAAAGTTAAGGCACACAGGGGCATATTCACAAGGACTTATCGCCGAGTTATCGGCACTTTAGCGCATCAAAAGTGGCGATTGAATTATCGCCCCATTCACAAGCTGGTGCTAACTGCCTACATCACCACATATCCCGCGAAAGGTGCTGCCAAAAACATTGCCACGATGACACCGCCATCTAACGCTAATGAGATGCAGAGTAGGCGTTCCCGTGCAAAAACACACGATAACACAACACCGCGCGATTCACAACGGACAGCCAGATCTGCGATGCGAGTCCAAAACATGCGATAAGCCGCGGTAGCAGCAGGGAATTAACACCTGCCTTTTGCTGGTGTTAAGCAGGACGAGTACCTGCAGAATGAAAGGGAGGCCAGCCCACAGCCACACCTGAAGACCAACAGATGCCATGGAGCACCTGATCATGCACCTCGGAGATTCAAGAGGCCCACAACATCCACCGCCACCACCCCCAGGCCCCCCCCCAGGCCCCCTCCCGGAACCCCCCCTGTTTCCCCCCCCCAACCAAGTCATGCCACAGCAAGTACACGGACCATGGGATGGAAAATACGCATGAAGCCGCTCAATTACAACAAGAAACATACATGTGTGTCCAGAACCAGGAAACTAATTCAGACATCTTCGAACTCACAAACAAAGATTTTAATTGAAACTCAACAAAAAGAACATCAACTTTCAATAGACATGGCGGGTCTCCTCCGGACAATCTGTAAGTCACAGGCTACAAGACAAAACCTAAGATTAGAACGTGTGCCATGCGCACATCAAAGGAGAGAGAGAGAGAGGAAGAGATGGAGAAAGAAAGGGAGAGAGACAGAGAGTGAGAGAGAGACAGTGAAAGGAGAAGAGGGCGAGAGACAGCCGCCCTACGCACCCATGCCCCACAGATCACCTGCTGCCACCGGTGTGTCTCCAACCACGTGCCGGTATCCACTGCAGTCCACCAGGTCCTGTCATCTGAAATGGAGTCCAGATGTAATAATGGCAGAGAACATACCATTGCACACGGCAACATCGCTCGCCCGCCCCTGCGCACACATGCTGCTGCACCCCAGCCCCTCCCACCACCCAGTGGACATTGTCCGCCCATGCGCCCCCAGGCCTCACTGCTCACCTTCCGCCACCGGTGTGTCTCCAACCACGTGCTGGTGCATGCTCCGAGCCCGGGACACGCGACCTTGGCAGCCTCCACATCACGCGGACCCGCCTCGCGACCCACTAGGTCACACACCTGAATCTGGGCCTTGAGTTTGGAATGGGAGAGTCCATAACAGTGCACACGTCATCATCACAGGCTGCACACCCGCTCAGCTCCATAGGTGCCACTAACTCTGTGAACCTTGAGGCAACGCCACGTGGCAGTAGGCCCGTGTCGCACGCAGGCTCTGGCCTACATTGCGGTCCAGCAGGGCTCACACCAACCCTCACCAGCCCGGACAGCCAGGACGGGGCATCATCGCAGGCTGCGCACCCGCTCAGCACATTAGGTGGCCCTACCTCAGTGCCCCGTGAGTCACCGTCCCGTGGCGGTATGCCCGTGCCGGCCGATGTGCTCTGGGTGCCACTAACCCAGTGCAACAAAAGTCACTGTCCGTGTCACGTGGCCCGTGCCGCACGCAGTTCAACTCTGTGCCCCGCAAGTCATGGTCCCTTCATTATTGCGTCTCGTGACATGGCAGGCGGGCGCAGCATTGTCCCCTCGGGCATTGTGGAAGATCTGGTCCATGTAGCTCTGTCGTCCCACCCTTTATACGTATACGGAGTGGGCTGGGCTTGCGTACGCACGTCCAGCATAGGGGTGTGAAGTATCATCTCCGGGCTCTGGGTCTGGTCCTGTTCTGGGCTGGGCAGGAAATGTACATATGCGTGTCTCTCTGTCGCAGTATTGGCGCCACACGGGCCGCGATCTGCAATGTTGCATGCAGCCGGAGGGCGCACGCGCATTTGGGAATGTACAAGGTGCGCCAGTCCGCTCGGGCTCTTGACTCATGTATGCCAACTGCCGTGTGTATCGCTCTTGGTGCGCCATGGGCCTAAGGCCTAGCCTCAATTGCAGCGTGTAAGCCACATCACATTTCCAGATTGCAAGCAGTAGTCAGACTGACTTTAGGGATGAATGCTCCTTTGTCTCCACACAGGAGGCGGACGGGCGTCTGCACCTCCCACCCTGGTACAGCATGCGGCAGACACCCCTTGGGAGAGATATCATAGCAGATGAAGACGACTCCCACACATTGCACAGCGATGATGAAGGACCAACGTATCCACACCCCACACACAGAGGCCCTTGCTCGGGGTACTCTTGCATGGAATGACCTTCAGACTTACGTACACAACAACACATACGTCCTAACGTCGCACACCCATACGACTCATTGCTCCGAGCTGTGGCTTTTCTCCACATAACTGCCGCAGATCAGAGGAGTGCCGGTTCTACGAGTGCCACCACCGCAATGGCCGAACATCCCGGGCACATGCACAACCCCAGTCAAGTGGGACTGTACTGTGCCAGACTGCTGCAAATGTTGGGTGCACTGCCACTTGCAGTGTTGCGCATCAGTTACCGTTTGAGCTTCCGTCTTGCGTACGTCACCTGCGTCCAGCCCTGGTTCCACTGTCGAACATGCATATTCGAGTGGCCCATGGATGTCTGCCTATCCAATGCAATGGTAGCTGAACTGGATTATGACTTGTGTGTGCGCCCCCTATTGGCCCACGACCAAGAGTGTAACCGGGATTCTCGTTCATGGGATGCCTGGATGTTTGGCATTTGTGCTGGCAGTTGGACATGGGAGAATTCCTCGTGTGCAGTGACCACATTGAGGCGCCCCCCTATTGGGCTGTTTTGCGGATTGGTGAGACGGCGTGGACGGAGCACATCTGTCTGGACCAGTTAATGGATTGGCTCGCCCTCATGTTCGTTGAGCTCGACAACGACGTACTCCTGGAACTGATTGCACAGGAAGCTGCGCTCGCTTTCATGGACGAGTAACGACGTTCCAGCAGCCACGACTGATGGTAACCCATAGCACAGGTCCCAACACTGTGTTGCATTCTGGTGATGAGTCCACATTTCCCACAGCAACAGTGGACATGGCTGCATTCTTCTGGACTCAGGATGCATGTGCGTACAACAACGCGGGTTGACACGCACTTGTGCAAGGTGAGGCAGTCTCATGCCCGGTGCTGCACGACATCGCTTGGCTATGTTCCTAATTCTGTCAAACTGCTGGTGGAGGGCTACACACATGGCGATGTGGTCCGGATTGCGAGCTTGTAGGATCCTTTCACCTGCTCACTGTCACCGGAGCTGACAGTCAGCGCAATCTGGAGGTACAGCACTATGCTGGTCACATGGGCTGTGAGTCGTGTCCCCTGACACGGGGCAATGAGCATTGGCCACACATCACATGACTCGTCCAGCAAGGCACGGTGGGCTGAGACCCTCGCTATCCGTCATGATTGGTGTTCAATTGCTCCTCCCCATTCCTTACACCTCTACATGTTCCTATGCTGCCTGTGATTGTCTGATGCCTTGGTCTGCATGTTGTGGCCCTTGTTTTGCCCGTACTTACACGCACATGCTAATAAAGTCTACGCTGCCACACTTGTGTTCAACTGTGATGGGTGTTGGGTAGGATGGCAATTCATGTGCCTCAATGGGCATTGTCCGTACACAGGGAGGGACTGGCTGACGCATTTCACTTAGGGGTGAGTCCCTATTGCCAGGTCCACCTCTGTGCGCCAGCCTTGGTGGTTTGGGATAGTTGCTGGTAGACCTGTGCAGCTCCATGATGTCACCAATGTGGGTATGGGGTCCGACTTCTTGGCATGTGGGTCACTGTGATCGTTCTGGTCAGTCTGTGTCCACCCAGGTGGGTGTGGGTAGGTATGCGACGGTAGGTACTGTTGTCACATGTGATGGTGGACACACCTTTAGTCCTGCTACTGACTTTGACATTGTTACACACATGCCTATTTCCTACATGGACATGGGGCTACGTTGGGGGGTTGCGTGTATGTTGTTCATGGGTAATGTGCCCACAGCTAGTTCAGGCCTACACAGTCATCTCATTGGACTGCCATATTTCCATTTGACTTGCCAATGACACGGTGGTGGTGACGGACAGTTGTTGGTGGTGTTCTGTCCACACCGTGCAGTGGATCTGGTTTTCCTGCAGTCTGGGACCCCGTCTTCCTCTTCCTCTTCTCCTTGCCCTTCCTCGACCCAGGGGTTCCGGGCTGTTACTCCGTTGTGCATGTGGGGTTCGAGTTGGCCTCAGCACTCGGTCCAGGTGCATCCATGGTGCTCCGCAGTTCGTTTACATGTTGGTGTATTTTTTGGGTGCTTTTATGGCGCTTATTCACGCATGACTTGTGGGTATTGCTGGCCTCCTGCTGGTTATCACGGTTGTTTCATCGCCATTGGGTGCATCGCAACTTTTTTCGCGTTAGGGTTTGGATTTTTATCGCCGTCGCGGTACTTGTTTCGCAGCCATTTGCCGCGTTCTCGTGCGAATATCGCACAGTATCGCCGTGTTGTGAATGCCACGTTAACACAGCGTTATTTTCCCGCGATGGACTGCGATGTGAGAAGTTGTGGTAAGCTATTTTAGTGATGTTTATCGCACGTTCTTGTGAATATACCCCACAGTGAATATAATATCAGGTGCACGTATATAACGCATTTCCTGTGAAGTGTAAAGGTAGAGCCTAAATTGTGCTGCTCCATTTTCCACCCTTCGCGTGGACCTTTGATAAGGTGGTAGACTGGAAAAAGGTCATGTATAGTGACCAGGATTCAGTTATTGCCTACTCCGAGTTGCTGCTTGTTGGATGTTGTTGCTAGACCGAACAACAAAAAAATGCAAAACAAATGTATGTAATTCACAATGCTTCTAGAGAAGAGATGCTTAGTCATTGGATGGCAGGCCGTGCGAAGCCCCAGCCCCCATCTGTAGGTGAAGGATACACTAGAGTGGGCCAGAGCCGAAGAGGTCCATATTAAAATGTCTAGAGATACGAAAAGGTAGCTGATGACTTGCAGATTTGGGTACACACTCTGAATACATTTCTTGATGATGTAAGACCTGCTATTACTCCGACACCCTTAATGTCACAATTAGAAGAGGAAACCTAGAGCACTAAGGGCCTCATTTATGAGGTTTTGACGTAGAGCAGAGCCGCAAAGAATCTTGCTGCACTGCCCTATGTCAAAATAAAAGGGCAGGGGGGGCGTGGCCAAGATGGCTACATAGACGGACGAGAGACCTCGAGGCTCCCCGTACCGGACTCCTTCTACCAGCCAATTCGTGCATAATAGTCCCCAAACTAGCACGATCTTGGCGGTAAGAAGAGAGGCGGCTCGGAACTCTCTCAGGGGGTAACTCCAGAAGCGCCACATCCCTGGAGGACACCGATTCAGCTCCGAGCACGGAGCCGCGAAATGGCGCCCAAGCTGAGCGGACACCAGCATAGACTCGGCTGAGTCCCCGCCTGCAGTGACGCCGGCGCTTCCACGGCAGCCAGCTGTCCACCGCCCCGACAAACGTGAGTGAGCAGCGACGGAGGAGGGGTGGCGCATTAGCAGCATCTACTGCGGAGCACGCCTCGCACTCCGGAAGGCCGACCGAAGCTCCAGCGTGGCGGCGAAAATCGAGGCCGAGGCTGCTGGGCCTGGGCGGGCGTGGGCGGACGTCATTCCCCCTCATGGTGAGGCGGGTGGCCCACAACACACGATCCCAGGCGGGGCAAAGCTGATGACAATGAAAGGCCCCGTGGTCGGCGGCCACTAGCGGAGCTTCATCCGGGACCTGGGCCCTGCACGGTGGAAGGGAGGCGAGCCGAGCGCCGGGGGCCGGCCCGCGCCTAGCAACCAGCGGGACCTGCAGGGCGATTGAGGGCGCGGGGTAAGTGCCTCCCCCCCTGTTAGCGCCCCCCCCAAGACAGCGCAGCGCGGAGAAGATGGGGCCGACGGCATCAGCGCACCCCGGGGGGCGCCCTGCACAGTGTTGTCGGAGACACAGTCACGGAGGGCTCCACAGCGGCGGCGAACCGGAGCAACACGGCAGGACACGGGTGAAGCCACCCGGGTGTGGCAGGAGGGCCCACATCAGAGAAGGTGGGGGCGGCACCCACAGCCACAGCGGACTGCCGACCTGCCACGGGCCCACCTCGGGAGGCACAAGATAGAGGGTGACTGAGACTGCCCCTGGGTCTCTACGGCGAGGGGATTGGGGAACCCCTGGAGACCCGCTCACATGCAGATTGGGGGCTCGAGCCCTTCCACGCAGCGCGTGTTCATGGTCCTCACGGGACGCGGACGGAGGACAAGGCCCGCATCAGGCAGGCCCGCCAGGACACCGCGTGAGCAAGGCCACCACCAAGAACGCTGGCATTAAGGGGGACAAAGGAGGCCAAGCGGTGAGAGACACTGGGGCAACCAACGCTGGGCCAAGCATCAAGCACACGGCAGCACTCACATCAAGTGAACCATCCTGGACGGCCGAGCCCCCACCACATGAGAGGGACAGACCTAGGTGGCAAGAGCGTGGGCATGCAGTGGAACTGAAACCACCCACCGCCCAGCCCGTCGAAGTGAGGTGCGTCTTGGGGATTCTCCGAGCTCCCCCAAGAGGGGGCACAACTCTGGCGCAAGTCACAGCACAGTGAAAACACACAGCCCCGTGGGGATAGGAGTACAGCGGTTGCCACCAACTAGGGCCTACAGCGACACCTCTCCTGAGGAGCCGGCGAGCATCGGGAACTGTTACTTAAGTCCGGGAACTCTATCATGTCCACGACGCGCAAGAAGGGGGAGCGCACTCTGAAAGACATGCTTATTAAAGGCCCCAACACAGGCACTGGGGGACCCCACTCCCCCCCCACCTCAAAGCAGCAAGCAGACCCCGGGGACGTGCCGATCACCCGAGCGTTCTTGGAGACACTTTTTAACTCTCTACGCGAGGACTTTCACACGCTCAAACAAGAAGTAGCAGGGGAAGTGAAGGAGATACGTCGCGAGGTGGATGGGCTGGGGGAGCGGGGAGCTACCATGGAGGACAATGACCAAACCAGAAGCGAGGAGTTGGAACACCTTCAGCAAGAGCTCATCCTCCTCAAAGACCAACAAGTGGACCTTCAAGAGCATGCTGAAGATTTAGAGAACAGGTCGAGACGCAACAACATCCGGGTCCGATCATAAGCAGAGGGAGCAGATGTAACCCAGTATCTACAGGGCCTCTTTCGGGAGATCCTCGGCGAAGGCTCCGACTTCGAGGTACGCATCGATCGAGCGCACAGAGTGGGGTTGGCAAGACGCACACCGGCTCCACCTCCAGACATCCTGGCCTTCCTGCCGGACTTCCCACTGAAGGAGCGTATCCTCCGGGAGGCAAGATCGAAACAGCCACTACAGCATCAAGGGCACTCAGTGGCATTATTCCAAGATCTGTCCCCTATTACTCTTCAAAAAAGGAAGGCGTTCAAAGAAGTTACCTCCTTCTTAAGAGCCGAGGGGATACCCTACTCCTGGGGCCACCCCTTCCGCTTAATTTTCAAACGGAATGGCGCGCTGCATCAACTGAGTTCCCTCCGGGAGACTTGTGCTCTCCTGGGCCTAGCACATCGTGATCCGGAAACTGCCCCAGAGGGTTCCCAACAATCGTTGAGAGGAGTATGGCACAGAGTGGGACGCAGAAGCCCGCCCAAAACAGACTTCAAAACAGACTTGAAACCGGATCACACAACTATGTCACAAGAACGTGCATCGGCCCTAGACGCGGTGACTAGAGACACCTCACCTCTTGAGTGAAATGTTCTGCAAATGGGGACACATATGCATTGATCCACAGCAGGTTGGGGGGGGAGGGGGCGGGGGGCCGGGGTTGCCGGGGCTGCATGCTCACACAGGTAAACTCACCATATGCCTGCACCACAGGAGGGCGGGCATTGGACTATGGTTGTTTGTTGGGGACATTCAGTTGGGGTTAGGGTGGGGGAGGAAGGGGCATTGGGTACTAGATTGACTAACGGGATTCAGTTTGGGGAAGTGGGGGGGCGGGCTGGGGGGGTCCGAGGAGCCGTGGGAGGGGGGAGGGAACCGGTGTGCCACAAAGGGAGAGGATCCAGGCGAGACGCCACACAGTGGCAGTCCCCCCGCTGACAATGCTGTCCCCTGGTACGCAAACGACATGACAGGCGCCAGCTTGAAAGTTGTTACTCTAAACATGAAAGGGCTCAACAACCCCATTAAGCGACGAGCCATTTTATCGTTCCTGGAGAATTCTGGCGCCTCAATCTGTCTCCTGCAGGAGACACATCTCCTGCCCAAAGACTGGCACAGAATGAGGTCCCGGGCATTCCCTCAACATTTCTACTCCTCTACCACAGACAAGAAAGCGGGGGTAGCTGTGTTGTTCGCTCAGCACTTTCACGGCCAGGTGGGAGATAGAGTAGCGGAAATTAAGGGTCGGCTGTTGGCGTACACTATACGGGTGGGTGGCACCTCCATGGTCGTGGGGTCCCTTTATGTCCCTAATTCAGGTCAGGAACCCTTTCTTAAGGGCGCCCTGGCAGAAACCCTGAGTCCCCAAGAGAGGTACACCCTCGTGGGAGGCGACATCAACCTGGTCATGGACCCAGAGACAGACAGATCCGGCCACCGCGTAGGATCTATGGGAGCAATCTCGCCAGAGGGGAAGACCTGGATGGCCCACAGGGGACTGGTGGATCTGTGGCGGGAGGCGCACCCCCAGAGCACACACTATACATTCTACTCGCACGTGCACCATACATATGCTAGGTTAGACCACTTCATAGGCTCCTCGGAACTCAACACACTAGTAGACAATGTGGACATTATCCCAGCAGCACTCTCAGACCACGACGCAGTGGTAGTGACCATAGCGGTCCCTCGGACTAAGGCGCCTGGGGGGAGGTGGCGTCTGCGGGAGGCCCTCCTACAAAGAAAGGGGGTGGCCCAACAGTTACACGAGCGCATCACTGACTACCTCACACATAACGACAATCCGGACACACCTCTGACCGCGGTCTGGGGAGCACTTAAAGCAGTAGTGCGAGGGGAACTAATAGCTATCTCGGCGGCGGAAGCCAAGGAGCGTAAAGAAAAGCGGGACTCCCTTACGGCCAGGGTGGTCGAACTTGAGAGGGTGCACAGTCGCACGGGTGCTCCCAGAATATGGAGGCAATTGAAGGCTGCTAGGGCGCAACTAGCCGGCCTGGACCTCGACCGCGCCGAGTACGCAGCCCTACGGCTCAGACACACATACTATGTAGGGGGCGATAAAACGGGGCGTCTCCTCGCAAGCAAGCTTCGAGCTCGAGTTCAGCGGTCTAAAATCACCAACCTTTATAACGCTAAGGGGGAGAAGCTGGACAGTGACATCCAGATAGCTGAGGCCTTTAGGGAATTCTACGCATCGCTCTATAGCGAGGACCAGTCTATTGACAAGGATGGGGAGGGCTACTTACGTCGGGCAAAGACGACAGCTCTCGACGCAGCTGGTGCCACCTCGTTGGATGCACCTATCAGGATAGAGGAGGTGGTCGGCGCGATTTCCCGCCTCAAGCCCCTGAAATCGTGCCGGACAGCTTTTCGGCCGGTTTTTATAAAACCTTTTGCCCACTCCTGGCGCCGCTTCTCACCCGACTTTTTAATTCATTCCAGGGGCCCGGCTCCATACCCCCTGACATGTTGGAGGCGGATATCATTGTACTGCCTAAGCCAGACAAAGACACCACCCAATGCGCCGCATACAGACCGATTTTCCTGCTTAACCTAGACCTCAAACTTTTCACAGGGGTTCTCGCTTCTCGACTCGTACCACGGCTACCTGGCATCATTGAGCCGGATCAATCTGGCTTCATCCCCAACAGACAGTGCAGCGATAACACTAAGCGCCTCATGCACTTAATAGACAAGGCTTACTACAGGGGGGCAGATGCCATGCTCCTGTCGGTGGACGCCGAAAAGGCGTTCGATCGGGTGGACTGGGGTTTTTTAAATTAAACAATGGCACACCTTGGCATCGGGATCGCTTTAGGGTATGGGTTGCAAGTTGCTACGACAAACCTAGGGCAACGATACGCGTTAATGGCATGGGCTCGCGGCCGTTCGACATTAGGCGAGGCACGAGGCAGGGATGCACGCTCTCGCCTCTCCTCTTTGCGCTTTACGTCGAACCCTTAGCACAGAGGATCCGAGACAATCCCGACATCGCAGGCATCCCATTCGGGGGGGAACAACACACAAATAGTTTATACGCAGACGACATTTTGGCTGCGCTGGATAAGCCCAAACAATCAGTGCCGGCCTTCTTGGGGGAGCTGGAGGCCTTTGGGAGGGTGTCCGGCTTCAAAATGAATAGGGGGGAAATCAATGCTTCTCCCTTTGGGTTGCAACGCACATCAACTAAACGGCGCATCTCCTGACTCTGGGGGCCTGCGACCCCATGCCTCGATCCCCTACCTGGGGATAGTCCTAACCCCGTCCACCGAACAGACAGTTGCTCTGAACTACTCGAACCTCACTTCCCAAATACAGAACGATCTGAGGAGATGGCAGAAACATCCATTATCACTGCTCGGCCGGGTTGCGGCGGTGAAGATGTCCGTCCAACCCAAAATTCTCTACATCTTTCAAACCATCCCAGTGGGCCCTCCCAGGGGCACCATACGTACGCTGCAAGACGCAGTGCAACACTTCATATGGGCCGGGAAACGACTGCGGAGGCGAAAAGACCTATCCCACCGACCTCCTGACGAGGGAGGACTGGGGATCCCAAATATATTGCGATACATCCAGGCGACACAATTAAGATACCTGGTGGAGTGGAGCCGGCCTGACTCGGAGAAGAGGTGGCTCTTCCAGGACAGAGCGATGGCACAAACCTCGCTCTGGAAGATCCCCTTCCTGAAGCGATCGGACAGACCGGCCTACCTCAATAAATCCCCCATCACTCGCACTGTGCTGCGAGTGTGGGACGCGGTGGCGGTCAAGAGGGGGCTCACCACTTTCCCTTCACCGCTCACGCCCTTATTCGACAATCCTGAATTCACCACGGGGTTGGAGAGGCAGGCGTTCCCGCAGTGGCGAACGTCGAGCTGCAGGTCCGCGGGCCATCTATTCGACCTTGAGGGGTTCCTCCAGTTCTCCGATCTATCAGAGCATTACAACATCAAAGCCCCGCAACTATTTCAATATTTTCAAATTAGACACTGGTTGACACAGCCGGAGATACGTCCCCTAGTCGGAAGAAAGCTGACGGTTTACGAAAAATGGCTACTTACCAAGCAGTCAGACCGAAAGCTGATCACGGAGCTCTACAAGATGCTCAGTCCTCCAGCTCCCCCAAGACACTCTGCCGGCCAGACACGCTGGGAAAAAGAGCTGGGAAGAACCCTCTCCGAAAAGGAATGGCAAGATATATATTATAGAGCCAACCATACTGCCGGCAGAGAAGCAGCGGTTAAAGTCGTGACCTATTGGTACTTGACACCAGTCAGATTAAATAGAGGCAACCCCAACCGGAGTCCAACTTGTTGGAGGGGTTGCGACGAAGAGGGCACACTGACCCACCTATTATGGGAGTGCAGGGAGGTGGCGGGATACTGGACGGCCGTCCTTAACGACATCGACAAACAATTTGATACGGAGATTCCCCGCTTTCCCGCGTATACACTCCTAGGGCTGCCCAACGCACTCACATTCCCACTGAAGTCACTCAGGGGGAGACAGATGGGACTGGCCATGGGAGCGGCTGTTCAACACATCTTATCGCTCTGGGGTACACAGACTCGCCCTACACACACGGGGTGGCTCCATAAATTATGGTACACTGTTGGGATGGAGCGCATACAAGCCACTCTTACGCAGTCTGCAGCCTCCTTCAACACTATCTGGAAGCCCATTCTGTCCCTCCTGGCGAAGGAATTCAACGAAATTACGTGCCCGAAGTATCTTCGCCTCCTGCGACTCACTGACACATTGACCCCAGAAGATGGCCCTGAAAGATAGACACCTGGCAGTCATCACGTAGGGTGCCCGAAGAGGGCAGGGACGTGGCACACTGATTCGGGGAGGGGGGCCCAGGGGGGTGGGATATCTTCGTTTGTTTTTGGTTTTTTTCTGGGTTTGTTTCTCCTCTTATGGGACTGGCTAGTAGGTTATCTCATGGGAGCCTCGGCTCCTCTCGCACCCATGGGCACTTGCTATACCGACGAACTCTCTCTGAACTGTAACTTTATACGGGAAAGGGTGGGACCCGGGGTCAGCCATCATTGTTCTTCAACGAGAGTGCACGAGACTTGTATTGTGTCTATTACATTGTCAAAATTTAATAAAACAAAGTTAAACCAAAAAAAATAAAAGGGCAGGAATGCGCCGTATCTATGAGACACAGTGCACTCCTGTCCTTTTCCCCTGCGCTGGTGCAAAATGGACTGCCATGCGCCAACGCAGGCATCTTTGCACCATGGTGCAAGGGTGCCTGCATTGTGGGGCTGATTGATTTTGTGCAGGAAGGCACACCTTCCTGCACAAAATTAATCAATTCAGGTGATTTCCTCTTTCTATGTGTGCTGCAGAATGCAGCACACATAGAAAAAGGAAAAAATGAGGAGAAATTAAAACATTTCTCCTCGTTGCGCCTCCCTAACGACACCACTGGGGTGACGTTAGAATCTGACGCATTCCCAGGTTTTCGATTCCTTGTAAATCTGGGAATGATTCAGATTCCATCGGTGTTGTGTGGGAACACCCACAGCAACACCCATGGAATACCCCTTTCACGCAGTGTTCTGAGTGAAAGGGGCACATATTTACAAGGCCATGAAAAGCCATGTTAAGTGGCTTTACGTGGCCTTGTAAATATGCTGAAGCACATTGTGCCACCAGAACGTCAAAAAAGTGACATTCCGGCAGCGCAAAAGTGCTCATAAATCTGGCCCTAAGACTAGAAGTGGCGTCCGGCATGGATCGGGGGTGAGGGGGGAATGCAAAAAAATAAAATTTAAAAGTACCTTATCGCCACGTCTCTCCGTCTTTCCTCGTGTCAGACTCAAGTCAGAACAGGAAGCAGGAAGCCCCCAGGAAGCAGCCAGGCTTTCCTGACCAACCACAATGCTGCAATGCAGCTTTGTCATTGGTCTGAGCATATTGGTTCAGCGCTCAGAAAGGGACTGGGGCTGGGCATGGTCTCCACCCAGGCTGTAATGCAGCCTGCGTGGAGAACATGCAAAGTGTGCATGACTGTTTCGTCAGCCCGAGATGGCCAGCCAAACATTCATAAGACCACTCTTCCCCTGCCCTGCTTTGAGAGCTGGGCAGTCCCGCTTGCCCCGGCCGCAAAGTAGCAGGAACAAATAAAATGATAATAACATTGAGTTATTATCATTTTATTTTTCCTTTAGTTACACTGCTTAAAAGCAGTGGGGCGACGCTCCTCGGCCTTAGCAGAGGAGCCGCCACTCGAAGTGCTGCGTACAAGGAAAAGTTCGCTGAACTAAATCAAGAATCGCATATTGTAGAGGAGGATCATGGGTGGGTCGTTAAGGGGAACAAGTACATGTGACATATCTGGAATGCTCGTGCGGCTAAAAGTCTTATTGTCATATTTTCAATTAGGGGGAACTGTAACATACGAGTTTATTTTGTTTGTGCACTATGCTTTAATGAAATTTAAATAAATGTAAAAAAACAGAGTTTATAACCATTCTCTCATATCTCGTATGTTACAAACTTAAATTTAGGGCCTTATGTTGGTAGGGCCTTATGTTGGTTGTATTCGCTATACCAAGCTTAGCCAGGTTACTTTCTCCTGCTCAGTGTCCATCTACAGTTAACTAGCAGTACCTCTTGGCAAACAACTGTAACAGAGCAATGAATGCCGCGCTCTTCGTTTATTTTTGTTTTATGATTTGTCTGTGGGCCTGTTACCAAGACTTTCATTTTCCAGCAGCTGCCGTGAACAAAGATTGCTGGATTCTGGTATTTATTTAATTACACGAGAGCTATGTGCTGACCACAGTCACTACACTGAAAGGATACTGAATTCTTGGAAAGGAAGCACAACTTGAGGAATACCAAGGCATTGCTTAGTGTGCTCTGCCACCGTGAGGCCGAGAACATGATTGCAGACAGTAGAATGCCCTCAGGTGAAAGGAATGATGCTTCTCTGACTACAAAAATAACAAAGAGGAAATAGTTGTTTCTCTTCATTCAACAATATTGTTCTGGTAATAGCGCATACACATGTGGTTAAAAATATGTTTTCATTTTAAAAGTATGGTAAATATGGTTAAAGTAGAAGAAACTTCTACTGCAACATTGGACACAACTCATAACTCGTAGACGTTTTATCATTAAAACTAACGTATTTTTGTTCTTTTTCAGGTCCAGCGTTTGCATCGTATTTTTCTGTGATTTTAAAATAGTAGTAACACTTATAGTAACAATACCTTGTTTTCTTTTATAAGACACGTTGTGCCAAAATATTGTAGCTTTTAAACTAAGAAAAAATAACAGGTGATATTATTATTCAAGTAAATAGCACTCTTTTTAAAGTTTGGGTCTATGATCTTCAGTGTTTAATATATAAAAGAATAAGTACCGGGACCTAATTTTTTTCTCAGAAGCCCTCGGCCAACTCTGCTGAATGTCAGAGTCGCCTAGTCTTGACTCCATCTTATACCTCTTGCATCCACCACACTGCACTCTCTTCCCTTCTACCTCATTCTTTCATGTTCTTTTGCCTCCTTGCTTTCTCTTTTTGCCACTGTTTTCCCATTTTTGCCTCCCCCCTTCTTTTCCCCTGTCTTTCTTGCTCCATCTGGGTCAAAGTTTCATGATGTAACATAAGTCCCAGTTTCCAAAAATAAGTGCCGGTGTACCAGTGGCGTAGCTAGGCACTCTGCCGCCCGTGGCGGTCCCTGCCTTTTGCCGCCGAGCGCCTAAGAGCCGGGGGGGTGCTGGCGATGCGATTTACCTGCCGCCCCGAATTCTCGTGCCGCCCGGGGCGTACCGCCCCCTCCGCCCCCCTTGCTACGCCAGTGCGGTGTACCCCATCGACAACCACCATCTTAAATGAAGCACTGATGACCTTGTAATGACCTCCTGCAGCACACCATGCAATATTATTTCTAACAGTCCACTCACCAATGAAGAACAGGAACGTCATGGCATCCTGATGGTTTATTACCTTAGCAGCAATCTGCATCTTTAAGACGGTTCTGAGTTTTTTTTTCCCGGAGTTTTATATAGCGCAAACTTGACCAGCAGGTTTCAGGTATCAGAGCGCTTTACATGAGCACCAGTTGCGTTACACAAGGACACATTCATTTTTCTTAGGCACGGGGAGATTAAGGGCCTCATTTATGAGGTTTACCGTAGGGCAGCGCCACAGGCCTCCCTGCTGCACTGCCCTACGGTAAAAGAAAAGGGCAGGAATGCGCCGTATCTATGATATACAGCGCATTCCTGTCTTTTTCCCCTGTGCCGGCGCACAATGGGCTGCTGTGCGCCAACGCAGGCACCTTTGCACCATGGTGCAAGGGTGCCTGCTTTGAGGGGATGATTGTTTTTGTGCAGGAAGGGAAACCTTCCTGTACAAAAACAATCACAAGAGGCGTTTTTCCTTTTTTTATGTGTGCTGCAGAGTGCAGCTCATAGAAAAAGGAAAAACGAGGAGAAATAAAGATATTTTTCCTCGTTGTTCCTCCCTCAAGCCTCCCCGGGGGAGGCGTAAGTTTTTGGCGATGCCTCAGATTTACGATTTCTCGTAAATTTACGATTTCTCGTAAATCTGGGGCAGTGTCAAAATGCCATGGATGTTGCTGGGAACGCCCCCAGCAGTACCCAGTGCACGCCCCTTTAACTGCGTTAAAGGGGACAATATATACGAGGCAGCATTAAGCCAAAAAAAGTGGCTTAGTGCTGCCTCTTAAATATGGGGCAGGCTCCTGCACCACGGAACGTCACAAAAAGTGATGTTCCGACGGTGCAGGGGGCCTCATAAATGAGTGATTTTCCCAGAATCACAGGATGCTGAGTGTCATTGCCGAGACTCGACCCCGGTTCCCCAGAGTTGCCTCTTTCTAAAGTTGAGTGCAGAGGGCCGAGTGCCGACGCCCACGTCCTCTCTTGGCGCACCTCGCACTCTTTCTGAAGTACCTGCCTGAGTGCTCCATCTTCTGCTGCACAGCCATCATCAGAAAAGGGCGACTCTTTTCACGAGATCGTGTGTCCCTCGCGGCCGCCAGGAAGAGATGATGTATCCGGTGATGCTGAATGTGGAGACCTTGTTAAGAACACTTGTAAATGACAACTAACGGGTATTGTCCTGTCAAAAGAGGTCCAAAGAAGTAACCGCCACGTCACTACACACATAAGTGAAGATTTGTGACATATGAAGTGGCTCAGGAAAGCAGTCTCAACTCACCGTTTGAAACACGTCACAGTCTTTTACTTCATTTTTCACTCTTTTTGTCGAAGTAATATTTAAAAGCTATTACACCTTGATTTCCTTCATATGCGAGGTCGATTACTCGATTCTGGAATGTCCATGTGAGTTCCCTTACTTATAAACAAGTTCACGTTGGACGTGCCGAAAAGCTTTAAGACCCTACCTTATGCTCTGTGGGCACGTTCTATGTACCTCCACCTCTGTGATTCAATGAGGTCTGCCACCACACACAAAGTGCGGTGTAGTAGAGAGGCTTGGAATACTTCTTGTTTCTTTATTGCTTATGGTTGTCATTCCTTAATGGTGTGCCTGAGTTATTCTTCAGCAATGGAGGGAGATGTGTCAAATGTTCCAAGATGAAATTTTGAGACAAAATCAGCAGGATTGTTATCCTTACTACGTCGATGAAGTATCTTCAATTTATAATCTCACAGACGGAGGCCCCCATCTCCTCTTTGTGGTTGCATTTTGCTCTTGAAATTCCTGAATGTGGGAATTAGCACCTGATGGTCAGTTATTACAGTGACTTGTTTACCATATAGGAATAGATGGAAATATTCAAAGGCCTGTATCACATCACGGAGTTCTTTATTTGCTTGTGAATATGCCAGTTTTGGTTATGTGCGACTGAAGCTGGCACAAGTTATTACTCATCGTGGGGCATCAGGGTCGCCATTTCTTTGTGCCAGAATGGAACTCAAACCTGCGGGACTGACATCACCCACTAGGTCTGTCTGTAAGGTGTAAAGAAAATAGGCACTTTTTTCAGCAACAGTAATCTTCGTGCGGATGTCCAGGACTATTTGGAGATGGATTCCTTTTTCATAGATCTATCAGTGGTGCACTTACTAATGCTAAAATTGGGGATGTATCTGGAGCAACAGCTTGCCAGTCCCAGAAATGAACGGATAGATGGCAGATTTTGTCGAGGTGGTGCTAGAGCCAAAGCCATAGTTTTATCAGAATCAAGGCACAAATAGTTCTCTGAGAAAATGTAGTCATAAAATTTCAGAGAGGTTGTTGGAAGTGGGGGTCCTTATCCCTCACCGCCGCCACCAAATGCTGAAGGCCCCTCATTTCAACGTTAGACTAAGTAAGGACACCGTCTGAGATAGCCCTGCTCACCCCCTTAGTAGCTTGGCACGAGCAGCCAGGCTTATCTCCAAGGCACGAGTGTACAGTATGTGCAACCACACTCACAGCAACCCAATGATGTCACCACAAATAGACTCAACACAAGTTTTTATAAAACAAGTATAATCTTTATACAAGAAGATATACAATATGACCACACAATACAAAACCAACACATAATAATGGGTAGTATTTCTTCCTGTGGATTGGTAGGTTCTAATCCCTACCACCGCTTCTAACCAACAGTTAAGCTGACTTCTAACCCTTTCCAAAAGGTTAGGTAGGTCGTATTGCTAGAATCACACACGTTGCAAAAGAAACGAAATACTGCAATGCGTAACGATATACTCCTGAACTGTGCAATAGAGAAACAATGCCATACGTAGCGCCATAGTCATGTACTTTGCAATAGAAGGAATAATGCAATGCGTATCACCACCAGCATGCCCTGTGCAAGGAAGAAACAAAGCAATGCGTCACGCTACAATCATGTACTGTGCACTGAAGAAATAATGCAATGCGCCACGTTATAATCAGGTACTGTGCGATGAAGAAATAATGCAATGCGCCACACTTACAATCATGTACTCTGCAAGGGAAAATACCGCAGTGCGTAGTGCACCCAGCATGTAGTTCATCAGGCACAAATAGAGTCAGGCGTCATACGACACTTCGGTAGTTAGTTAGCAGCAATAATGCAAAGTGTAATACGACAGTCTAGGTGCTCCGTTAACAGTTGCCCCCGACATGGATCAATGATGACACAAATGTACCACTTCTCACTCCGGCCCCAGTACTGCCCCTCCTTGGGTCAGCACGGGCCTCGATCCGAGCCGAAGCAACAGGCTCACGCAGCTGCCAGGAGCGAGAGGCCGAGAGAGTGTCCCTCCGAGCCCGCACCCCACCCCAGGTGGCGATCTACGTTACCCCGGGGGGGCGCGACCCCTCTCTCCTCCCCTCCTTCAGCGACTTGGGCCTTGATCCAGAACTCCGTCAATGGGCACGGCGAGCTCGGGCCGGCGACTCCGCTCCTCTGGGACTGCCAGTCCGGGCCGTAACTGTAGGGCCCAATGACCTGGCCCTCCTTCCGGCGGTCTCAGTGGACACCGAAACACGCCCTCAGCACTTGTGGAGACTTACTTGGATTTCGGTGCACACGCTACCCAGGCACACCTCACCAGCGCCTCTGGTTGCACCGCGACACGCACTCTGCGCGTCCAAGATGCGCCTCTTCTCTGGTGCACACGATGACCAGGCGATCGTCACCACTCCTCGGCTTGCACCTCGACACGCACCCTGCGCGTGCGAGTCTCACCTCTTCTCCCGGAGCACACAACGACCAGGCGCTCTTCACCAATGCCTCGGCTTGCACCACGACACGCACCCTGCGCGTCCGAGTCTCACCTCTTCTCTCGGTGCACACAACGACCAGGCGCTCTTCACCAATGCCTTGGCTTGCACCACGACACGCACCCTGCACGTCCGAGACTCACTTCTTTTCCCAGTGCACACAACGACCAGGCGCTCCTCACCAACGCCTAGGCTTGCACCACGACACGTACCCTGCGCGTCCGAGACTCACTTCTTTTCCCGGTGCACACAACGACCAGGCGCTCCTCACCAATGCCTCAGCTTGCACCACAACACGCACCCTGCGCGTCCGAGACTCACTTCTTTTCCCGGTGCACGCAACGACCAGGCGCTCCTCACCAACGCCTCGGCTTGCACCACGACACGCACCCTGCGCGTCCGAGTCTCACCTCGTCTCCCGGTGCACACAACGACCAGGCGCTCCTCACCAACATCTCGGCTTGCACCACGACACACACCCTGCGCGTCCGAGACTCAGTTTACTCCTGTGTGCCCACGATCACAAGGCACAACTTCTGAGGGTCTCAAGCTGTAAAAGCACGTGCACACCGCGTTGCTTGGGACTTCTCCGGAAACTTTTATGTTCCTGTGTTTCCAAACAGGAAGCCAGCTCACCTCGGGCCCTTGGGGTTCAGGACACAGCACAAAGCACAATCCTGTTCAAGAAGGGGGGGACACCACCCACTGCAATGTCCCTTCAGTCTCTTCCTTAGTAAAAGCTACAAACTGCAGGCCAGCCCCAGATCATGAAGCAAGGGTCAGTACTATCCAGCAGTCTCTTCAGCAACTTCTTCCTTGGCAGAGGTTCTTCTTGACCACGAAAGAGGTCAAAGCCTTGGCAGACTCGACCTGTCCATTTCGCCATTCAAAATTACACCAAATTCTAGGGGTTTCAGTTCTCTTACTTATACCCCTTCATGTCTTTGAAGTTCGTTGGGCTCAGGGGTCCCTGACCCCTGCCTAAATCAGTTCTGGGTGTCTCCCTCCCAGTGTCACCTTTCTCCCTTTGATGCTGGGGGTCTGGACCCTTAATCACTCAGAAGGAGATGGTCAATTGTTTTATAGCTGCAACCCAGGCCTCTTCACCTCCCGGGGTTTCTGCTCGCATTCTCTCCAGATGCAGGTCAGCCAGGTGCCATCTCACCCCCTCCCATCTCAGATCCAGACAGTCAATCCACATTCAGCAGAGACACACAGAAATGCTTAAAGCACAAAACTCAGCCACTTTCTAAAAGAGTGGTTTCTGAACACACAGTGACAAAATCACTTTCATAGAAAAATGTGTTATGACACTGTGAGTTCATACATACTAAACTTCACCTCTCCATTATAAACGTATAGGAAACTAGACTAACAAAACACCATACCCAGCCTCCCCCATTCTGTCCTATGGGCAGAATGGCCTTTCACCAGTGAAAACGAAATGGAGTGTTTTTTCACTGTCAGGACATAGCACACCTCAGTATATGTCCTGCCTTTTACCTACACTGCACCCTGCCCAGGGGTTACCCGGGACCTACCACAGGGGTGCCCATAGTGTACGCAAAAGGGAAAGTAAGGCCTGACAAGTGGTTGCACTTGTCAGGACAACATGCTAACTTAGCAAAGTGCGCGCAGGCCCTACACTGAAAGCCTGAGTTCCCTTCTCTGCGCGCCCTTGCATTACTAGCCCTTGCACACACAGTGCACATCACTAGGGACTTTTACTAGTAAGGCAAACATACCAGTCATGGCCAACCAATTACCATTGTACTTTACATAGGGAACCCTTGTACTTTGACACTGATCAGCAGTGGCAAAGTACCCAAAGCATCTAAATTGGCAACTCTATGTCAGGAAAATGGTCTAGGGGGAAAGCAAAAAGTTTAGGGAACTTTAGCCAAAAAGGCCACGTCCTACACAACCCCCTCCCAGCCAAAAGCCAGGGTAGACCAATCATTACCTTGATGGACTTCCCTGCTTCGGGCGATAGAACCAGGACGTAGGCCCTCTACCACAGGGACACCCTCCTGTTCCTCGCCTTCCTGACCCCAGGAGTTCTTCCTGATCACTACCCCCTGAGCCAACAATGCTGTTCCATGGATCCCTCCCGGCCAGGGGAACCCCTCCAGGGGTGCTGGACCCATGCCAACCCCACCCTGGAGTGGTACCCTGGGAAGGCCCATTGGTCAGGATACTACCTCCAGTCATCCTGCCCTCCAGGTTAAAAGTGGGTTTACTCTGGTCACTTCTAGGGGACCCAGCCCCACTGGCTGGACACTGTCCCACCAGTGTTCCCACTGGGGAACACAACCCTCTTTTAACCCTCCATTTATTTTTCTGGGCCTGCCACTTAGGAATGGCACCCACAAACTTCAGGACGGCAGGAGCTCTGGCTACAGACTCCCCATGCCCTCCTGACGATAGGTGTTCTTCCTCACACCTCTGGCAAGTAGGCACTAGACCTCCACCCGGGGGCTCTCCTACAGCCCCCCCAGTTTCCTGGGTGGTGCTGCTGATCCCTGGGGGTGCTGTTTACTCTTCCTCCCCCTCTTTTGAGACAAGAGGCTAGCCAGCAACCCCTCCTCACTACTCTGGGATCTCCTTGCGCCACTTGGCCCTCCTTCCCTCTCTGGGGCCTTTTCAGGCCCCTGGACCCATGACCAGAGGTCCGGTTCTCGTGCAGACTCCCGGGAATCAAGGAGCCCACAAGTTAACCCGGGGTGACGCAATCCTGGAAAATAATTTCTGAGCCTAGGCTCCCCTGGGGCCAAATTGGTCAAACCCGCCAAATCATTTACCATGTTAACCACTACCCAATCCTCCAGTGCACTCTTGTAATCATCCACACTTGGCACTGGCTGTGCGCTGCCACCAATCACACTGGACTCTGTTTGTTTAGCCTTAATGTCCAGTTCCCTCATGCTTAACTCATGAGCGAAGAGAATCCGTTTCTCTTCCAACGCGAGACCGTTCCTGCTCTCCTCTGCTTGAGTTTTGAGTTTTAACACCTCCAACTCATGCAGTCTGACCCTTTGGTTTTCCTCCAACTCCTCTGGTGAGAAACTCCTCCCTGAATGGCTACTACCAGCCCCTGCGACTGGTCTCCCCACTGACAAATCCTGTGGACCAAATCCATTCCCTGGGTCATCCTCATCCACCTCAACATCCCCCATCTCCTGAGCCTCTTTGGCTTCCCACCAGGCCCTCAAAGCCATTTGCAGCTCCTCCTTCTTGGCGCTACCCTTCATGGGACATCCCAAAGCTCTGCAGAATTTCCTCAACTGATCAACCTTGTAGGAAAACAGTGCCTCAATGTTAAACTCTAATTCTGCAGCCTCAGCCTCACCGGCTATCTGGCGCTCTCCCTGAGACATGATGTGTGGTTTAAAGGTTACTCAACAATGGAACCAACAATTCCAAAAACACAATATGTGGTTGCGTCGTGGTCTGCGATCAATTTATGATGAACACCAATTACTGAGAATGATTTTGCACATACACGTTTAATTTACATTAGGATCGAATCCCACCGCTCTGCCGCCAAATGTTGGAAGTGGTGGTCCTTATCCCTCACCTCCGCCACCAAATGCTGGAGGCGGGAGTCCCTGTCCCACACCGCTGTTGCCAGGTGCGAGATCCGGACCCCTCGTTTCAACGTTAGGCTAAGTAAGGACACCATCTGAGATAGCCCTGCTCACCCCCTTAGTAGCTTGGCACGAGCAGCCAGGCTTATCTCCAAGGCACGAGTGTACAGTATGTGCAACCACACTCACAGCAACCCAATGATGTCACCACAAATAGATTCCACATGAGTTTTTATAAAACAAGTATAATCTTTATACAAGAAGATATACGATATGACCACACAATACAAAACCAACATATAATAATGGGTAGTATTTCTTCCGGTGGATTGGTAGGTTCTAATCCCAACCACCGCTTCTAACCAACAGTTAAGCTGACTTCTAACCATTTCCAAAAGGTTAGGTAGGTCGTATTGCTAGAATCACACACGTTGCAAAAGAAACGAAATACTGCAATGCGTAACGATATACTCCTGAACTGTGCAATAGAGAAACAATGCCATACGTAGCGCCACAGTCATGTACTTTGCAATAGAAGGAATAATGCAATGCGTATCACCACCAGCATATCCTGTGCAAGGAAGAAACAAAGCAATGCGTCACGCTACAATAATGTACTGTGCACTGAAGAAATAATGCAATGCGCCACGTTATAATCAGGTACTGTGCGATAAAGAAATAATGCAATGCGCCACACTTACAATCATGTACTCTGCAAGGGAAAATAACGCAGTGCGTAGCGCACCCAGCATGTAGTTCGTCAGGCACAAATAGAGTCAGGCGTCATATGACAGTTCGGTAGATAGTTAGCAGCAATAATGCAAAGTGTAATACGACAGTCTAGGTGCTCCGTTAACAGTTGCCCCCGACATGGATCAATGATGACACAAAAGTACCGCTTCTCACTCCGGCCCCAGTACTGCCCCTCCTTGGGCCAGCACGGGCCTCGATCCGAGCCAAAGCAACAGGCTCACGCAGCTGCCAGGAGCGAGAGGCCGAGAGAGTGCCCCTCCGAGCCCGCACCCCACCCCAGGTGGCGATCCACGTTACCTGGGGGGGCGCTACCCCACTCTCCTCCCCTCCTTCAGTGACTTGGGCCTTGATCCAGAACTCCGTCAATGGGCACGGCGAGCTCGGCACGGCGACTCCGCTCCTCTGGGACTGCTGGTTCGGGC
This sequence comes from Calotriton arnoldi, assembly GCA_963921515.1. NCBI lineage: Eukaryota > Metazoa > Chordata > Amphibia > Caudata > Salamandridae > Calotriton > Calotriton arnoldi. The sequence goes on along the minus strand of CAWUFW010000209.1, from coordinate 4,680,666 downwards.
CGCTACTGTTGCACTCTGAGGGCCCAATGACCTGGCCCTCCTTCCGGCGGTCTCAGTGGACACCGAGATCCGCCCTCAGCACTTGTGGAGACTTACTTCATTTTCGGTGCACCCGCTGCCCAGGCACTCCTCACCAGCGCCTCTGGTTGCACCGCGGCACGCACTCTGCGCGTCTGAGACTCGCCTCTTCTCTGGTGCACACGATGACCAGGCAATCGTCACCACTCCTCGGCTTGCACCTTGACACGCACCCTGAGCGTCCGAGTCTCACCTCTTCTCCCGGTGCACACAATGACCAGGCGCTCTTCACCAACGCCTCGGCTTTCACCACGACACGCACCCTGTGCGTCCGAGACTCACTTCTTTTCCCGGTGCACACAATGACCAGGTGCTCCTCACCAACGCCTCGGCTTGCACCACGACATGCACCCTGCGCGTCCGAGACTCACTTCTTTTCCCGGTGCACACAACGACCAGGCGCTCCTCACCAATGCCTCGGCTTGCACCACTACACGCACCCTGCGCGTCCGAGACTCACTTCTTTTCCCGGTGCCTGCAATGACCAGGCACTCCTCACCAACGCCTCGGCTTGCACCACGACACGCACCCTGCGTGTCCGAGTCTCACCTCGTCTACCGGTGCACACAACGACCAGGCGCTCCTCACCAACGCCTCGGCTTGCACCACGACACGCACCCTGCGCGTCCGAAACTCAGTTTACTCCTGCATGCCTATGATCACAAGGCACAACTTCTGAGGGTCTGAAGCTGCAAAAGCACGCGCATACCGCGTTGCTTGGGACTTCTCCGGAAACTTTTATGCTCCTGTGTTTCCAAACAGGGAGCCAGCTCACCTCGGGCCCTTGGGGTTCAGGACACAGCACAAAGCACAGTCCTGTTCAAGAAGGGGGGGGACACCACCCACTGCAATGTCCCTTCATTCTCTTCCTTAGTAAGAGCTACAAACTGCAGGCCAGCCCCAGATCACGAAGCAAGGGTCAGTCCTATCCAGCAGTCTCTTCAGCAACTTTTTCCTTGGCAGAGGTTCTTCTTGACCACGAAAGAGGTCAAAGCCTGTGCAGACTCGACCTGTCCATTTCGCCATTCAAAATTACACCAAATTCTAGCGGTTTCAGTTCTCTTAGTTATACCCCTTCATGTCTTTGAAGTTCGTTGTGCTCAGGGGTCCCTGACCCCTGCCTAAATCAGTTCTGGGTGTCTCCCTCCCAGTGTCACCTTCCTTCCTTTGATACTGGGGGTCTGGACCCTTAATCACTCAGTAGGAGATGGGTCACTTGTTTTATAGCTCCAACCCAGGCCTCTTCACCTCCTGGGGTTTCTCCTCGCATACTCTCCAGATGCAGGTCAGCCAGGTGCCATCTCACCCCCTCCCATCTCAGATCCAGGCAGTCAATCCACATTCAGCAGAGACACACAGAAATGCTTAAAGCACAAAACTCAGCCACTTTCTAAAAGAGTGGTTTCTGAACACACAGTGACAAAACCACTTTCATAGAAAGATGTGTTATGACACTGTGAGTTCATACATACTAAACTTCACCTCTCCATTATAAACTTATAGGAAACTAGGCTAACAAAACACCATACCCAGCCTCCCCATTCTGTCCTATGGGCAGAATGGCCTTTCACCAGTGAAAACGAAATGGAGTGTTTTTTCACTGCCAGGACATAGCACACACCTCAGTATATGTCCTGCCTTTTACCTACACTGCACCCTGCCCAGGGGTTACCCGGGACTTACCACAGGGGTGCCCACAGTGTACGCAAAAGGGAAAGTAAGGCCTGACAAGTAGTTGCACTTGTCAGGACAACATGCTAACTTAGCAAACTGCGCGCAGGCCCTACACTGAAGGCCTGAGTTCCCTTCTCTGCGCGCCCTTGCATTACTAGCCCTTGCACACACAGTGCACATCACTAGGGACTTTTACTAGTAAGGCAAACATACCAATCATGGCCAACCAATTACCATTGTACTTTACATAGGGAATCCTTGTACTTTGACACTGATCAGCAGTGGCAAAGTACCCAAAGCATCTAAATTGGCAACTCTATGTCAGGAAAATGGTCTAGGGGGGAAGCAAAAAGTTTAGGGAACTTTAGCCAAAAAGGCCAAGTCTTACAGAGGTCTTTCTAAAGTGGCACTTGTTTTTGTTGAGTGTGTGGTAAGCATTCTGCAGAGCTTGACAGACTTTAATAAGCAGGTCGTCATGGTATTCTTCAGATTATCCGAGGACCACAATATTATCACTCTAGTTGAGGAAGTTAGGTATTCCTCGGATAACCTTGTGATTTCTTCTTGGAATAACTCAACCACAGAAGGGACAGCAAATATAATGTATTTGTGGTGATACAAATGTCATGACATATCTTGAGCCCTCTTATAGCTCTAGCTGATGATATCCCTTGTTGAGATCTAGGCTGGAGAACATACTTGCTCCGTTCAGGTGAGTGATCTGGTGCTAGCTCTCTCTCACATTGAATGGCTTGGTTTGTTTGATGCATGTCAACACAAGTGTGGATTTTCCCACCCGCTTTTCGTTTTGGTACCGGAACAATAGGTGACACCTTGCCACCAACTCTATATTGTGAGCATGAGAGTGTTAAAGCCAATCCCTCCCTCTCCCCCTAGACGTTGACTCCCCCCCCATTGTATGAGGTCAAGGGTGGTAACAAAGACCCGGACAGAGGGGAAAAGGGGTGAGGGAATAGAAAGGCTCCTTTAGGTTGGTAGGTGGACAATCCGGATGAATTCCTAGGAACAGTTTCTAGAGCCAAACTTATCAATATTAAGGGCCTTATTATGACTCTGGAGGTCTTTCGCTGGGACTGCCACTGCCGTGGGTCCCAGGAAGACTGCCAAGGCCGCGGTGAGCCCACCTGCCAGATTACGACTTTAATCTAGGGCGGGCAGGCAGTGCTGCGTCGGTCTCATGGTGGTGGCATGTTATGCTCATAGGAGAGCCTAAGAAGCAAACAGCCACCATGAGAGACCATGCAGCATGGTCCTGCACGGTGTGGCATGCACCATGTTGTGAAAGCCACACAGTGGAGTAACGAGGGTGCAATTCCAGGGGAGTACAACATGTGCACCCACAGCATGCACCCTCAGGCCCAGATTCGGCCAGGGGCCCTGTTAGGGCTCACTTACCTGCATGTCCGCCACCTTTTCCATGGCGGGGTCCCCACCATGAAAAGGGCAGTGGATATGCAGGTCTTAATATGCTCGGCAGTGCCGGCTTCGGCACCACAGCATATTCAGGCCCCTTGAAGACAGCCGCCGCAGTGGGATCCTTGATCCCAGTGGAGGCAGTGGTCTTGTGGCAGTCCCACCGCCACACTCATAATAGGACAGACGGGTGGTGGTGGTCAGACCGCCACCGCGAGTACTGCGGTCCCAGGACCACCGTACTCGTAATAAGGCCCTAAGTGTCAACCCAGTGCATGAAGATGGTCTGCTCTAACTAGCCCCAATGTAACACAAAACTAACAGTGGCAGCTGCCTCATACCTGTGAACGCCGCCACCGCCTCTCCTCCCGGCAGCACGGAACAGAGGCACCCAGGATCCCAGACTCTCCCAGCCAATCATGAAGCTGCTGTCACCAGCAGGACAGCAGTGTCAGGATTGGTCTGAGTACCTTGGTTCGGAGCTCAGACAGGGGCTGGGAGGCTGTGCATGTTCTCCACCCAGGCTGTGCATTACAGCCTTGTGGAGAATATGCAAAGTGCGCATGATGGTTTGGCCGGCCCAAGAGGGCCAGTCAAAACCGTTATGTACACTTGGAGAGTGCAAACCAGTCCTCCCTCCGCTTTGGCCTGCCCAGCCATGCCCCGCCCTAACCTGGCTCCGAGTCTGCACTGAAAGATAAAATGATAATAACGTCATGTTATTATCATTTTATTTTTATTTTTCTGCACTGCTCAAACAGCAGTGGGGTGATTCTTCTCCTTAGCGCAGGAGCCGCCACTGGAAACTAACACAGGAGTCAACGATAGAGCACTACAGCACCAGGAAGTAAAGGGACTGAATGGAACATACAAACTCAACAAAAGATTAGGCAAGAGGATAATAAGGTGCAACAGGAGAGGGAGCAAGGGAACTGAGGAAACTGAACAGCCGGAAAACAACAAAAGTGAAGGAGTGAGTCAAGCCAGGTGTGATCCAATTCAAGCAGCAAGGTGTCACAACACCCACTGTTGCCAGACAATGGAGCAAAGTGTGAAATCAGGCCTAAATACTCTACACTATTGACCTAGAAGCGTGTCTGTGTGTCCCAATCCTCTAGTGACAGGGGCTGCAGCTCTGACACTATGAACTGTAGTTCTTTGTGTCAAACAATGTAATTTCCATTGTCCTGTGTGTCATCTCTTCCAAGTTTGCTTTCTCTTGTGTCTGATTGTATCCCGTGACCTGACATTATCCTCCTTCCCAAATTATCCACCTGCTACCGGACTTGCTCTTTAGATGAACATCTGTTATGAAACTCTGAGATCAGTCGAGGAGCATGTACAAAAGAAGCTGGTTCCCATGAGTTGTCTGACAACTCATACCTTTTTCAAGCCACCAGATACTGAAACTGACCTCTGTACCATCTAAAATGGTCTCTACATCAAATTCTGATGCTCCATCTATTAATTTAAGGGAAAGTGTGGGAGAGTTGGTTGCATAGGCTTTTTTAACACGAGACACATTAAAAACTGCATGAATCCTTTGGTGGCTAGGAAACGCAAGCTTCACTAGTGCTGCACCCACTAACTTAGGGATTGGGAAAGGACCAACAAACCTGGGCACAAACTTGGATTGTACCCTGGGAATGGCAAGATAGTCAGTGCATAACCATACGTTCTCCCCAAAGCAATAACTGATTTTAGCTTATCTGAGATGCTATCTAGCTGATTTTTGTCCAGTATTGATACATTTGAAAAGTGGCTGTACTGAGGGAACAGAGTAGGTGGAAAACTTTGGAGACCTAAGATGAGGATGATACCATGTCAAATAAAAAAAAAAAAAAACAGGGTATCTTAATGAAGTGTGCAGGGTATTATTATAGGAGCATTCTACTATTGGAACATTTTGTGCACATTTTTTGCATGATTCGTTAGAAAATTTTGAGGTATTGTTCAAAGTCTGATTCAAGCTCTCTGTCTGCACATCAGTCTGGGTATGGCAACATGTAGACATGTGCAGTATTCCTCCTAACCATTTTAGTAAAGCCTTTCAAAATTTAGCAATGAATGTGATCCTTGATCAATGACAATGACAGTATGTAGCCCATGGAACCTCATTACATTTCTTAGAAAAGTAATAACTATGTGTAAGAAATTGGATTATTTTTTTGGGGGGTGAAGGAATAATCACAACTCTTGCGAGGGCGAACCCTTAAAGTCGCTAAACTAACTTAAGCTTAACCCCCTGGGTAGCTATGAGACAGAGAAGACAGGCTTAATGTAGGGCAATGTATAAAGTATTTATGCAGTACCAAAATAGTAATAAATTCAAAACACAAGAAATAAAAATCGCAAACTGAATTTGAAAAGTGGAATAAACATAATTATGCAAAACAACAAAAATCCAATAAGAAGAACCAGGGATATAAATTTTAAAAGTTTTAAGTAGAACTAGCGCAAAAAAGAATTAAGCACCAATGACAGTCTAGGGTCAGGGACCTCAGCGTTTTAGGCTACCTTCGATAGAGTGTGATTTTACCTTTTGACTTAGGGCCTGATTCAAAAAGGTAAGCGTACACTTTTGTGTAAGTTTACAACTATTTACTACTCAGAAAGGTATTTTACTTGTATTATCTTTATAACTGCTGAGCCTCTGCACACAAAAAAGATAGGACTGTCCTATTTGTTTATGTGCGGAGACTCTGCGGGTGTAAAGATACTTTTAGTAAAACACATACATGAATAGCAAATAATTGTAAACTTACACAAAAGTACAAATTTTCCTTTGTGAATCAGGCGCTTAGAGGCATATTTACAGGCCCCTATTGCCACACTTCTTATGACGTTCCTGTGGCGATAAACCCTTATTTACAAGGTGGCATTAAGCCACTTAATGTGGCTTAACGCCGCCTTGTAAATACGGCCCCTTTTCACGCTACACTTAGCATGAAAGGGGCGTGCAATGGGTGTGGTGGTTGGCGTTTCACCGCAGCACCCATTGATTTTGACGCTGACCCTATTTACAAGGGTGGCGTACATAGGAGGCAGCGCCAAAATTAAGACCAGGGAAAACCTGGTCTTCACATGGCGAACCGAGGAGAAGTGGTCAATTTCCTCTCGTTTTTGCTGTTTCTATGTGTGCTGCATTGTGCCTGAATAGGCCATAACTGGCAGGATGGGGTTGGCAGAGCTGTGCACAGCCCCACTTACACACCAATAGTCTGAGCCCTGCTCACACACAAATAACTACACACTAGCCTTCTGTGCCTGTAGTCAGCCTTGAGCCAGGGCATGGAGGCAAGAAATTCCAGACACTTCTGTGGGGGGTGGGGACCCTCCAGAGGTTTCTCCCACTTCTTAGAAGGCTCCAGGTATAAAAATGGGACCCTTAGACCCACTCATCAGTACAGTCCTTGACCAGTGGATTATGCAGAAGGACTCACTGCTGCTTGAGGTCTGCCCTGCTTGCTGAAAAGGAAGACGGGACCTCCGCCCTTCATCCCAAGCTGAAGTGATTCCAATGGTCAACTGGCTGACTTCCTGTTCTGAGCTACAGAGACATAACAAGCTCCAGAGGCCTCCTTGTATCTGCCCATCTGACCTTCTTCTTGGACCTGCAACTCGACCTGCAACTGGACCTGTCTGAGGCCTCCTGGCCTCTGCAAGAGTGAGTCCCTGATCCCCAAGAGGTGCCTCCCCAAGTCCTGGACCCTTTGCACTCCTCTGACTTAAAAAGGAAATATTCTGAGGTTTTGGGCTCTTCGTAACCACAAATGAGCCTGTTAATGCCAAGATCTTGGCACCCACACTGACCACCAACTTGAAACTCAGATAAACCCAAATTTTCATGCTAAAATGACCACAAGCAATGACTGACAACGCAAGATCTGTTCTTCACACTGCAGCATCGACATCCGGTTTTGACCACCAACTTGAAGCTCCAGCAATGAGCTTCCATGGTGTCCAACAGGATCTTCATGCTACAGCGTCAACCATCTGCAACACATGACCTGCTCTTCACACTACAGCAACAACCATCCGTGACGCTCTACCTGCTCCTCCCGGCCTCCCACACACCGAACTAGACTCTTCGCACCAGACTTTGAGAAGGATACTTTTTCAGCGTGACTAACCTGGTCTCTGTATCCATCCAGCGCTCTATCACGGTCAACCTGAACTTTTGACTCTCACCCGGTCTCATACGACCAGATAACCATGAGTGGCACTTTGTGCTTTTAGGCGTTCACTTACCTTACATTTTTTTATTTGTATATTTCCAGTTTTACTGATTAGATTTTTGTCATTTTGGTGTCAAATAATTTAATAAAATGAACTCTATTTTTCAAAATGGGTGTGGGATTTTTCTTGTCAGGGGTTTTCACTTTATTACTGTTTGTGTGCTGCATAACTACTTTACACACTGCCTCTACGTTAAGCCTGACTGCTTTTGTGCCAAGCTACCAGAGGGTTAAGCACAGGTCATCTTAGTGACTTTATTGGTTCACCCTGATGGGGATTGTGGCTGTTGTTTGAGAAGGGCTCACACCCTCCTCAACCAACACAGCTCATTTTCTCACAATCAGCATATTTTGTCCCTGTGGCCACACATGATGTCAGTCAAATGACCCTTGGAGGTCATTGTGTACAGGTCAGAGAAGATCCTGTCCTTCAGAGCTCTACTCAAGTCACAGACAGTAAGTCAAGTCCTCTTCTGTTCTTCCTCAGGTCCAGAAAGTGTTTTGTCCAGGTACCTTGGGGTGCCAGATTCATGCCTGGTACAAGCTAGTGGGTGACAGTGGTTTCTGGGCACTCCTTAACCAACGGAGTAAACATTCCTTGGGGCACCTCTACCCACTTTTCAGTAGTTATTTTATGCTTTACTGCAAACAGGTCCACATTACCATGTTTCAGGGCATTTTCAAGATGGCAAAAATATTCAGCCACACAAAACTTGAGCTTTGAGTGTTGTGGATGTGTACGAAAGTGCACTATTGTAGGCTCCAGTGTCCTCCCACGTCTAAAATTAAAATCCAATTTAAAGCAAGCACTCTACCCGCAACAAACCCTGGGAAAGAGGTCTGGTAGGGCAAAAGCAGGGTCCTTCAGCAACTAGGCAGGGGATACATGAGAACTGTCCTGGCATCCTGTTTTCCTTTCAAATGAGCCAAAGTATTACATGTGGCTTAAAAAACCTGTCAGGCTGGATTTGGCACAGTGGTGTCAAAAGAATGCCCACAGCCCCCACCGTGCATATTCTATTTAATTTTGAGGAGTCATCTCTGCCCTTTCAGGTCAACCTATTAAGTGCTCCTGGGAGCAATTTCACACCTCTTTCACACCTCTTCCCAGGCTGAGCAAATGTGGGTAGTTTATGGAGCGTTATTGCAAATTAGCCACCAGGAACTTCAGCCAGTGAAAAGGTAACTTTGTAAAAGTTATTTTTCCTTAATATTTATTAAACATTTGCCTTCACCATTGAATTGGATTTTAAATATCTATTAAAAATGCGTGTTTCATTATTTTTCTAGCTGTTCCCATTCCCAAGATACAGTATTCAAATTTTAATCTGTATTCTGATTTTCTACATAGGACAGCTAGGTCTGCCATATTGAAAATAGCTTTAAGAGCCATGTCACTGTGAGGGCATGATAATATTAATTTTCTACCTGTCCCACTTTTAAATATCATGCACCCTGCTTTTTGGGCTACTGGGCCTACACAGGAGTGACCTAATAATACTTAAAAGAGAGGCCTTTACCTGTCAAAAAGGAATATTTCCCCAGGTTGCAAAACAGGTTTTGCGCTGCAGCAGTCAGGCTATACCAGATAGGCCTGTAGCCATGTTTTCACTGCCACTATAGAGGATGGTACAATAGGTGCTGAAGTCCACCAATGACATTTGATTTCCAAGCCCTGAGTGCATTTTCTACACCACATAACATATATGTTTAAAGGGGGTGCACAGGGACTTCACTCTTGTTAGCAGAGGTAAAGTGCACAGGGTTCTAAAACCAACAAAAATAGGGTCCAGCATAAGGTGAAAAATCTCGGGAGACCATGCAGAAATGGGGGATTTCCTACTCTAAGAAAGGAGCAGTGGGCCAGCTCCTAAGAGTGATGAAATGAGCATTTTTCGTAATGTAGTTTACTGCAACTAATAGTATTGTCTTTCCTTCTGATGCTGACAAATGTGATAAAATCCATTGATATTTGGAACCAATGTTTTGAGGTATGGTAATTCTTGTGTAGCTCTTATGTCATGATACCATACTGTTGGTGAACTGTGTCCTCTCTGTAAAATTTGCTGTTGAAGAGCCTCATCCAGAAAAAACTCTATTATAGCATAGCAGTTTAATGTTCTTCTTCCTCTTATCAGCACCTTCTGAAATTCAGTGTTTTGTATAAATTTTCTGCTACTGTTTTAAGAGTTGCTTGAGAATCCTTTCTCCACTTCGAATAGCTTGTTTTGAGTTGTCAGAATAGAGGGAGAACTGCATATAGGTTGATGTTCTTTGCCTTTTCTAGATAAGGCATCAGCCTTTCCACGCCTCGCTGGTAGCTGACTTCATAATGAAATTTGGAAAAGAACAAATACCACCTGGCACATCAGGGTGAATTTCATCGTTTGCAAGAGCTATTTTGAACAGAAGAGCTACAACAGCAAAAGATGACACATCTGTCTCAACAGTAAAGAGCAATGTACACTCTGGATCAGTTAGATAGGTACATTCGTAAAGGCTTTCTTAAGAACCTTCTTGAAAGAAAACTCCTTTATGCCTCAGCTGTGAGATGGGACATACAATCTCTACAAAATCTTGAATAAACATTTGGAAATCCTAAGAACCTCTGCATCTCCTTGACAGTTCTGTGCAATAGACACTACCATACAGCTTTGACTTCATCCATATTCACCGTACGTTACCTTCATACCGATCATATACTCTGACAAACATTTACAACGCATTATTTATTCTGCATGTCATTTATATTGACTCACATTAAGAACACAGTTTTAATATTGTTTTTTTTTTTCATTTGTTGTTTATATGATGCTTTTATATTGCATCATAAGACAACCCGAAAAAACGACCTCTCATATGTCACAGAATATTGATAAGTACAGGGCGAATGCATTAGGTTCCATTGAGGTTCGCCAAACAATCATAAGAAAGAGTTGAAAATGTAAAACTGAATGAGAGTTTCTGCCGTTGGCAACGTGTGTTATCTGAATACATTGGGGCATATTTACAAGGGGTTCGCGCCACGAGAACTTCACTTTTAGAGACGTTCTGGTGGCAATATGCCCTTCTCCATATTTACAAAGCGTAGTTAAGACAGTTTTTGTGGCCTAACGCTGCCTTGAAAATACGGCCCCTTTACATGCACCACATAGTGTGAAAGGGGCGTGCAATGGGCATTCCACCGCAACACCCATTGCTTTTGATGCTGCCCTTGATTTACAAGGAGATTTAAATCTGAGGCCGTGCCAAAAAATAACGCCATGCAAGAGCAGGCAGTAGAATGGTGAAACGAGGAGAAAAACTTTTATTTCTCCTTGTTTTTGCTTTTTCCGCAGCACACATAGAAAGAGCAAAATGCCATTAATGATTGTTAATGTGCAGGAAGGTGTCCCTTAAATAATGATGATTTGCTACTTCTATGTGTGCTGCATTCTGCAGCACACATAAAAGTAACAAATTGTCATTTGTGATTGTTTATGTGCAGGAAGGAACACCTTCCTGCACATAAACAATCATTCCCTGCAACGCAGGCACACTTGCACTATGGTGCAAGGATCCCTGTGTTGGCACTACAGAGCTAAATTTATTGCAAGCACTAGGAAAAACCCAGGAGTGCTCCGTATTCTTGTGAATATGGCTCATCCCAGCATTTTGAAAATGTCAGAGTGCGGCGCTGCCAAATTTGGCGCAGCTCCGCACTACGATATTTTCTCGTAATTATGCCCCATTAAGTTCTGCTGCAGCACAAGTAGTTAAACTCTTAGAGGTACATATTGAATACCGATGCTGCCTCCTAGTGTCCCTTCAATAAAATGCCTTTCCAACCCTGTCAGTGGGAGTTGCAGGTCAATTCAATTGTCATCAATCCTCCAGATATCAAAGGGGTGAAACGGAACTGTGATGTGCTGTTCGAGGCAGGTCGCCGAACTATTGGTATAGATGTGGCGTTGGAGTAAACGTCTACAGGCTCGGAACTAAAGTTCATTAAAAATGTGAAAACAAATTACAATGCCACGTTGTAACAATGTGCGATGTACATGATATTTTAATTAGTTGACAATAACATTTGTTGCAAATAAATGTGTTGTAATTATTTTCTAGCTAATGACTGATATCCCATATCCTTTTGTAATCTTTCTTTAAAAAAAACGAAACCCAAGGTTCACAACCTCTGGTGCTTCAAATAAGCATTTTATTAACTTGACAAAAAGTGAATATTCCCTTAGACATCATAGTACCTCTTTGACATGTCTGCAATGTTCTTCCAATGACTCTGAAAACATAAAAATACCTGTAAATAATGAGCTTGATATGACGAAAGCACCAACTCTGTAAGCCGACAGACCAACATGATGGCCACCAAAAAGAAAGACGTAAGATCCACTTCCCCCAAAGGTTCAAAAGGCAGAAGTTACAGCTCTTTAAGGACCATAGGGAAGTCCCAAGAAGAGATTATTAATATAGCAGGATGTCTCGCAGAGAACAACCCTTTATGAGATAAGCAGAGCTTGAACAGATGTCAACTGGAATCTGAAGGTGGAAAGTACCAGGCCCAAATAAAATCCACGCTGAAGAAGCTAGAACTCCAATTTAGAATTCCAACAACAAGCTTGACTCTAGGCGGAAAAAGACAGCCAGGGATTACAACAGGATCCCATGATTCAAACTTCATAGTGATTCCTGCCCTGAAGCTGCAAGCGTCAAAGAAAGACACAACCGCTTAAGATCCCTTGTTTCAGCCACCAAGGAGATAGGTGTGGTGATTGGTAGTGCAGGCAAGACTGAGAAGGTAAAGGTACAAAGGAAACATCAGTTTCAGAGGCAGAGCCAAACACATCAGAAGGGGCATCCACCCCACTCGAGGCCACCAGGCAGCAACCAGAATCACCACTGATTTCTCCCGGCAAAGCAACAAGTCTAGTGCTAAGCACTGAAGTGGAGGCATAAAGCAGAATTAGAGACCAAGGGGATGCACTGGCATCCATCTTTCCGAGCTCCCACCTCCAGAAACTGGGAAAGTAAGCAGGCCAGAAGGGTACTGCTGACACTTCCAAATAGATCCACTGAGGAAACAAAACATGATTTATACCCCGGAGAACGTCTAGAAAGCCTGGATGAACTCTACCACAATATGTGCCAAAAGATGGCTTTCTGTCAAGCAACCAATCTGAAATGATAAAAAGCTATGGGCCAGATTTACTATGGTTTCACACAATGCAGGGCAGCAAGCAAAGTTGCTGCGCTGCGTTGCGTAAAACAGAGAGAGCAGAAATGCGCCATATCTAATAAGATATGGCATACTTCTGCTCACACCTTGTGCTGACACACTTGAGGCTGCTTAGCACCAACGCAGGCACCCTTGCTCCTTGCTGCAAGAGTGCCTGTGTTAACACCAGGATTGCTTTTGTGCAGGAAGGCATGCCTTCCTGCACAATACAATCCATAAAGGTATTTTCTTTTGCTGTATGTGATGCAGAATGCATCACACATAGAGAAGTGAATTAACAAGGAGAAAAAATATATTCTCCTTGTTATGCCTGGGTCTGGGAGGCACACCGTTTGGGCGCAATCCCAGGTTTCCTGACCTTGACAGATCTGGGATTGCATCAAAGTCCATAAGTGAATGCATGGAAACACCCATACTTCACCCATGGATTGCTTCCCTGATGCAAATTGGGCCTTGCATAACTTTGTAAATCTCTACTAACATTTTGTGTCATGACTGCACCAAAATGCTTTGCCACATGGTTGTGGATTTGGAGCAGGACTGTCTGTTACAGTGGAGTGACCCAGAGGAGAGCCCTTAAAAGTTCAGTGAGTACCCTCCAATCGGACTGGCATGATCTTTCAGTGGGAAGCAGACCTGGGACAAGAGAGTTCCTAACTTTGTCGGACTGCAGGCATCTGTAGTCAACACCGCTGGCACTAGGAGGTGCAGATGAACAACTCGCTTGAGATTTAATTACATCAGACAGCACTTCGAAGCATCCTGAAGTTTCTTGGTCACGGGTACCAGAACATCAAACTATCAGAAGGAAGGCTTCTAATGATGGGAGCAAATGACAAACTTAGGGACCTAAATGCAGGAGAACTCGGGCTACAACAAAACACAGGAGGCCTATAACAAATAAGATAAACATAAAGCCAATAACTTTTACAGCAAGCCCCACAAAGTGTTTGTATTGTGGGCACTCTTCCCAAGGCCGGGGCATTCCTGCAATCAGAGCCAGTCCCTGGCTGTGGCATGAACCCTGGTGGGCAAGGCAGGTGCTGTTGCAGTCTTGGAGCCCTTAACTCGGACAGAAATTCAAGCACCAAATGATTCTGCAATCCAGCCCCAATAAATTCCAGATCCTGGGTAGAGTCAAATGTGATTTTGGTGAAATCCATGGTAGACAAGAAGTCGACACACCATGTCTGTGTCCTTAAGTGCCCCGCAACTGAAGGGAAGCCAATGGTACGAGAGGTGAAACCGGATGCCAGTATTGTGTAGCGAGCAAGAAACTTGGTAAACAATCTCAGGGATTACTTAGGCCAAATATCAAAACTTGAAACTGCCGATGGTACATCTTCACTCCAAATCGTGTTAACTTCTGGTGGGAAGGGTGTACCAGGAACTGAAGATCAGTATCTTGAAGATCTATGGCAGTCAGCTTCTTCTCCCTTAGGCTCAGAGGGGTAATGCCCTGTAATGTGTCCATTTTGAAATGCATTGTCCATGTGAACAGTTCCGTGGTTTCAGATCGATGATCAGGCACGGTTCCCTGGAAGGCTTCATTACAGAGGAGTACGCCCACTGCTCAACCTCTGAAGGAGGGACCAGCATGACTATCCTCTTCTCCTCAAAGTGGACACAGAAATCTAATACGAAGGGACTGTGTCAAAGCCCAAGGAGTTACTGCGCTTGATAGCAGCCAGGCTTCCAAAATACAGTCTTTCCACATTAGACTGGAGAGTAGAAGCTGGCCCAGTACTGGCCCAGGTGCAGGAAGGTTGCCACAATTGTCAGAACAGCTTTCAGGTCTTAAAAAGGAGAAGATTGAGTTTGTCCCTAGTACCAGGAGAATGATGCCATCTCTAACAATATTTTCTGAAATGGCATTGGGAGGGTGACACAGACCGAGCCTGACCCTTCATGATATGGGCATGTTCCTGGTTTTTGAAGGCACTTCGTAGGCACCCCTATAAGTGAACTCAAAAGAGAGTGCAAACCCTAGCGAAGCCTCAGAAGAGCTGTTTTCTGAGCCCCTTTCACCTGCCAATCATGCAGAGACTTTTAACTTTGGACACCACAGAGCCGGCAGCAGACACTCCTGCCTTGAAAAAAATAGGTAATTCGTGCAGATTAATTCTTTAGCTCTGTTCTGCATCACCTCCATAAGAATGGTGATAGAGCGCAGTGATATTCTGAAAATTGTAGGGGTACATTATATCCATGAATAGTCCGTACCGCATGTATTCTTATGTGTGTTAATCTTAGTTAGAACCTGTGTTGTAATAATCAGTGGTAAATGAAATGTTAGGATGAGATGTGCCATTCAAGAAACGTAAAATGGCAGTTAGAGGGAATTATGTAACTTTCGATGTTCATTGCAAATGCTTAATGAAATAGTTTATATGTAATGTAATGCATTAGATTTGAACGTGCATCATGTTGAAGTTGCACACGTATAGGTGACTAATTGTGTTTAAATGTGATGAAATGTAGTGCTTACAGATGTAACATTGTAAATGTGTGTTTAATTTGATGTCAAAGGCCTAGATGGAGTATTTGCTCTTTCGTGCTAAGAAAGGCCTATTCGTTTTCCTTATGTTAGCTGGTTTATGTAGGCCCGAAATGCATTTTCCCCTGGTGAGGCTCTCATTTGGAGGTAGTCAGCGAAATTCATATGCGTGCAAGGTTGTTCTGTTCTCATGCTTCTGTTGCAGGTGCAAGGACACCGTCCTCGTTAGTTAGAATAACGCTTTTTGTTTTAGGAGTTAGGTATGGAGGAAACCTGTTACAAAGTATTCAGGAATGCCGATAATTGGGAGTTGATATTTTCTTTTGCTGAAGAAGCCTGAGACCCAAGGACACACCAACCGTCGCAGGACCGAGTATAAGTCTTGGTGGAAAATTACCTACGAGAGGTGCCTGGCCAGAGGAGGTGTTTCAGGGGGCGTGTTTATCAATTGTGCATTTTGTATTAGGGACAGTGCCCCGAGGGATGAGTTAGCAGAGAGCCGTTAGAGGGTAGAAGGAAGGGATCGATTCTTAGAATGAAGACTTAGAACGAATTTGTAATCTGGGCTTCTGACCTATACAACGTGAGTGTACTTCTTAGGAAGTCTTCACGAGCTGACATCTTTTCTTGATCTTGCTTGGGAAAATGTTAAGTAGGGATGCCACTTTAGGATAGTGTAGGGATAGATTAATAGATTTCCTTTACAGCCACTAATGAAGACTAATATAGATGTTGGTGCAGTTATTGCCTGTTTAGTATTTTTGGAATTGCTTATTCTCTTTATGTTGTATCGGATTAGATTGGTTCGTAGGATGGACTTTGTATTAGTGCCTTTGTATTTTTACAGCCTCGTCCTGAGGTGCTTGTATGTTCAGTTATTTTTGGTTTTGTAATAAATCCCTAAATTTGGAATTTGGAGTCAGTTATCTTTTCTGAGATTTACTTAAATTGATTCATGCCAGTCTGGAACGAATGTATTGTTTCTCCCCTTTACACTTCTCAGCCGGTAATAAAGGTCCAGTCGACCGAGGGTTCCTAGTAACTTTTACAGTGGAATCCGGCGTTATCAGTTGGTAGCAGAGGATGGTTACCTCTGTAGTAATGGGAGACGTAGAGAAGGGTAGTCATTGAGTCCCCATATTGCCCAAGTGATGGTTATCCAGTGGATTGTGAGCGGAGGACGACAGCGTCTGATGGAAACCGACGGCGAGTGACGGTGCAGCGGAAACAGCAGTTCGTGGTGGAGTGAGTATGAACAGGGATGTATGTCTGTTAGATTGCGGTGTTGTTTTGATTGTGTGATGTCTTGCGGAGTTGGAATGAGAGTTGAGTGATTGTGGTTTCGGGCCGAACGCGTGCGGTCCATGAGATTTGATTTATTAATATCCCGGGATAATAGATTGTGGTGTAGAAGACACCCAGAGTTGAAATTGTCTGACCAGTGATTGTGGGAGTCATGAGACGTCGTTGACTAACCAACCGGTGATAGGGAAACGTGTGTGTGAGTGCGGGACGGCAGCAAACTGCACCGGGGGCCTGACGGAGTTCTGAACTCCATTTCCCAGCGGCCCCAGCACCAGGAGGGCCGCCACCACACCAGCGACGCGCCTGGAGGCGCAGAAAAGCACCCGTAGACTCCCGCAGCACGGAACGGCAGCAAACTGCACCGGGGGCCTGACGGAGTTCTGAACTCCATTTCCCAGCGGCCCCAGCACCAGGAGGGCCGCCACCACGCCAGCGATGTGCCTGGAGGCGCAGAAAAGCACCCATAGACTCCCGCAGCGCGGGACGGCAGCAAACTGCACCGGGGGCCTGACGGAGTTCTGAACTCCATTTCCCAGCGGCCCCAGCACCAGGAGGGCCGCCACCACGCCAGCGACGCGCCTGGAGGCGCAGAAAAGCATCCGTACACTCCCGCAGCGCAGGACGCGCGCGGGTGAAGCCCGGGCAAAGGGCGGGCCCGTCCGTGCCCGTCAAAGTCCGGAGAAGGCTGGGCTGGGCCACCCCCCTAAGGTGTGCAATGGATCTCCTGGATATCCATATTGAATTTTCTTCTCTACATGAGGTATAATGTTTTATTGACCTTAATTGCTTTGAGAAGGGTGTGATTCTTTGTTTTTTACTTGTGGTGTAAGGAACGCCAGCATAATCAGTCCACTCCTTCGCCGCGTCTGAGTTACGCCTAATTTACATTATCCTTTTAAGCAAAGTTCCAAAAATGAGTAAGAGAAAAGGGGCCCCAAGCTTGCCTAGCGTGTTACCCCCTCCCCGCACGCGCTCGACAATTGATAACTACTTAACTCGTGCCGTGGATATGGTGTCTAGCGAGATCCGGTTGGTTGAACGTCGCCTTTCCCTTACAACTGAAGAGGTCAACCATCCTTACATTGATCAGAGTTGCAATGAGCCCTTACCAATACAGGGTGTTGAGGGGGTAAGAAGTCCACCAGAGGCACTGAGGGGCATATTTACATTCCCTGGCGCATCCCTGCATATCAGCAGGGATGCGCCAGGGAAAATGCGTCACGCAAGTTTACCCTTGCGCCACGTCCGATGCGCCGCATTTACAATGCGGCGCATCGTAGCGCAGGATAAGCAGATGCGTGACGCATCTGCCGAGCGGAAGGTTGGCGCAGTGCTGAAGTTGTGTCGCAAGCGCGACGCAACTCCAGCACTGTTCCAGCCTTCCTATCCCTAACATGGTGCGTCAATCGTTACGCCTGCTTGAAGCAGGCGTAAGGATTTGACGCACCAGCGCTCGAAAAGTGACTGCGTGAAATCTTGTAGATTTCACTACGTCACTCTTCCGAGCGTTCCTGCGCCGGAACCCCCTGCGACGGTACGCCCACATGAAACCTGACGCAGGTTTCATGTGGTGCAGGGGTTTACTACGTGACGCATCTCCCTAGATGCGCCACGTTGTAAATATAGCGCAACGCGGCACATGGTTTGCGTCGCCGCTGCGTCACATGCGTGACGCAACGGCGGCGCACAAGTGGCGCAAGGTGCTTGTAAATATGCCCCTAAGGACTTTGACCTCTTCCGTGACCCAGCCCTATAGGGAGAGTGTAGGTCCAGTAATCGCAGGGGCTGTGCTTGGAGGGGAGCCGGTGCCTGGCTCAACAAGTCCTGATGTCGTGGATCAGCCCTGTGCCTCGGAAGGGGAAAGTGGTCCTAGAACCAAGCGGAGGAGGAAAATTGCCAAAACTTCTAAGTCGCGAGGTTCTGCCAAAATCAGCAATCCCCTTCTTCAAAACAAAGCTGTAGATGGTGTTTTACTGGGGGGGCTGGCGGGGCCTAATGAGAATACATGGGGTGTTCTGAACAAATGCTTAAGTGAGCTATTGGACTCCAAGCTACGCCCCATTCTGGATCGACTGTGTATAATTGAATCCAATATAGCAAAGCTATCTGATCTTCGGCCCTCAACTTCTACTTGCACCCAGTATTCGGCCAGTGATTTCATTTCTACCTCTATCGACCAGAGCAAGGAGACCTCCCAGCCAGCTGAAATTTTGCCAACATCTGTTCCTGTTATTTTCCCGGCAGCTTGCCCCATAGACATGGCCATTCTTCCAGTGATAGATCTTCCTCCAGCATCGGCTCCATACGCTGTAGTACTGACTAATGTGCCCAGGCTGACAGAAACTAATGTGGAAACTACAAGAGGCCTAATAAATAAATCTATTCATTGGCTGAACAACAACGTTACTGGTAGCTGGGATATTTCAAGAGATATTTTAATGGCCAGGCGGGCGAGAGATATTGGGGGTAGTGGCTTGTGGAAAAGTGGAGATGTTATTGTGGTAAACTTCCGTTCGCCAAAGGTAGTTCAGGAAATACTGTATAAAGCTGGAATGGGAATGGTCAAATATAGTTCCATCAAGATAGTCCCACTTGGCTTTTTTTATCAGCACTTGGTGGGTCAATCGGGTATCTCTGGTAGTCTTCCTACCAGAGACTTTGCATTTCCTGGTCCTCCCCCTTCACTACCATTTCACCTGTCTAATAGATTTGCCCCACTGGCTGGTTTGGAAGAAATAGATTGACGTTGTGGGGAGGTGCCCGCCTACCCTGTTTTTCAGGAGGCGGACAGATCACTTGCCAGTCCAGTTTTTGCTATACAAACACCTTCCTCTCCCCGACCTAACCCTGCACTCTTGGTGTTAGGTTCAGAGGAGGTGGGTAGGGATTCTTGTAATCCCAGTCCTAGTGTACTAATGAACTACATTCTACCGTATGACTATCTTCGGGTAGGACCTTGTACTGGGACTAGTCTGGAGGATTCCACTAATTTAACTTCTGTTTCCTACTTGCCCCCCGGTCCCTTACTGTTTTCTCCCCCCGATGGGGTAAGTGTGAGTACAACTATTGATAAAGGACATTTAGATAATGCTTGTCTGAAAATTCTAAATTGGAATATAGCAGGTATAGCCTCAAAGATTGTATTGGAGGGATGGCGGTCTTTTATTATGACTTATGATATAGTTTTTTTTCAAGAAACGTGGGAGTGTAAGGATATTGTTTTTGACGGATTTACATGTTTTAGTTTGCTTGCTGTTCCTTCTATATCTGGCAGAGCTAAGGGGGGCTTGTCAGCTTGGTTTAAAGTGGAAATTGCTGGCATGATTGCTCAGTTATTCCGGGAGCAGGGGGAGGCGCAGGCTTTTTTGTTTTTCCTAGAAAGATACTTTTAAGTTGTACCTGGTAAATTTTTATAATAATAATTTTACATCTAAAGGCAATTTCGAAGGGCTTTTTGTGTTGATTGACATGCTCGCGGAGCGAGAGGCTCGAGTGGATCGTCCTTTTAAGTTGGTGGTGGTGGGGGTTAATGCCAAATTGGGGTTTTCATTACTGCTTCCCCAATCCACCTTTGATCCAGCTGCTTCCGAGCTGGACCAAATTGTGATGGACGCTAGGGGACGGGTTCTATTTTCCCACCTGATAGAAAGAGGTATGATCAATATGGCGCCCAATTTGACTGACCACTATATTCCCACCTTTACTGGACGAAGTATAGGAAGCACTATCGATTATGTATTTGTCTCCTGGAGCATGTTTTCCTCCATCAAGGAATGTGAGGTCCTTATCAAGCCGCATAGTGACCACAATCCTATCTCTGCTAAGATAGTGTTACCCTACAGGGGACAGAAGCCCAAGCCTTCAACCCTTCTGACACTATCCGCCAAAGATGCTGGGCTTAGGGTGGTCTGGCGCACAGCGAGCATGAATAGTATTATGTCGCAGGTAATACCGATTAGCTCTGCTCTGGTGTCTAGCTGTAATTGTGTACCGCGTGAGCCATCTTGTATCATACAAGGTTTTGTAATCCTGCTAGATAAAGTCAAACAGCTGCTCTCTAAACCCAATCCCCAGTCCTGTATTCAGGCTCATTCCTGGTTTGATAAGGCTTATAGAGAGGCTAATAATACCCTGCGCTGGGCTTTAAAACAAAATCCTAGAGACCAGATTGTGATAAGGGAAGGTAGGAAGCTGTATAAGCTTGCCACAAAAAAAATAAAGTTAGCACTGAAGGAGGAGAAGTGGGATTTAGTGGTGAGCTCCTGTCTATCAAAAGATCCTCAGGCCTTTTGGAAGGCTGTACGGTCAGTTCTATCTCCCACCCTACCAGCTGACAAGGTAACTGTCCATATCCCTCCTGAGACTTGGGTGACCCACTATGCTGGCCTCTATTCTGCTGATTTTGCTGCAGAGGATGCCCCATCACAGCTGAATCTAACATGCCAAAACCTTGTTTTTAATGAAGGGGAAGTCCAGAAAGCAATTGTTAACAGTAAAGGTAAGAAGGCACCGGGCCCAGATGGAATTCCTCTGGATTTATTCAAGGAAGATCCAGTATTCTGGTCCCCGGTACTTACCGCTGTTTTTAATTCAGTCTGCAGTGAGGGAGTCCCAAAAGCTTGGCGTTCATCTGTGATAGTGCCTGTTTTTAAAAAGGGTGATGTGCATGATCCGAAATGCTATCGTCCAATAGCTCTATTGGCCTCCTCGGCAAAAATAATTGGGAGAGTTGTACTAGATCGCCTCCTGGACTGGATAAATGCAAACAATATTTTGGCTCCTACCCAGTATGGTTTTAGGAAGGGCCTAGGCACGATCGAGCAGTGTCTAAATCTGCACCTCATTCTGGCTAAATATAAATATGCGAAGGGCACCCCTACTCATTTAGCTTTCATGGATTTAACCAGCGCGTTCGACTATGTCTCACGCTCTAAGCTGTGGGACATTTTAGTAAACATGGGTGTCGACGCGGGTCTGGTCTCCTTTCTGAGGCTCCTTCACCACGATCTCTCAGCCTCAGTGAGGTATGGAAATGCTGGTGAATGCTCAGAACAGTTTAGTATTAGGCGTGGGGTGCGTCAAGGATGTGTCCTTGCCCCAATTTTATTTCTCCTCTATACAAATGATCTGGAGAAAACATTAGTCACAGTTGGGGCTGATGTGCCACAGGGTGAAAACAAGGCTGTGCCAGCGCTCCTTTATGCGGATGACGCAGTCCTTATGGCAAGGACTGCGATTGGCCTAAAAAAACTTATCTCCAGCTATGTTAACATTATGAAGGACTTGGGGCTGGAGCCAAACTATAAGAAAACTTTTGTACTGATTTGGGGCCCCAAAAACACTAAGTCCTGTAGTCTGATTATAGAGGGTAAAAAGCTGGAAAGGGTTAGCTCCTTCCCGTATCTAGGCCTGGATTTTGATGAAGGTTGCACGTGGCATACCTGCATAAATAATAGAATAACAAGATTTACACGCGCAGTTGGTACTACTTATTCACTTGCAATGTCTATAGGTAAAAAGCCCAAAGCCCCAATTTTAGAGATTTATAAGCGTAAATGTATTCCGATTTTAACATATGGTATGGGGATCTGGGGATGCAGGGACGTACTTGCCATGCAGCTGGAGGAGAATAGATTTTGCCGTAGAGTTTTAGGAGTGCCCCCTTCCTCGCCACATTTTCCCCTCCATTTGGAGCTGGGTCTCGAGTATGTCCAAGATACCATAATGGCTGCACCACTAGCTACCTGGTGTTCCATTTGGACAAATGAAGAAGCTGCTTTTAATCGGGCAATTATTAGAGATTGTTTAAGCTGTACTCGAGGCCTTTGCATCCCCTGGCTCCAATACATTAAAACTTGTCTTACGGAACTTGGGTGTTCTTCTTTGTTTGAACACCCAGAACTAATTGGTAAAGGGGACCGTCAGAGGGTTTTGGCGAGCTTCCGAAAACAAAGAATCGTCTAGGGAATTGTTTGAAGTAGCCAAACCCACTGTCAGGGATTATTGTCTTATACAAGTTCCTCCCTACATTGCCCCGTATCTTTTATATGTAAATAATGTGCATGAAAGGAATTTGTTGTCTAGATTCAGGCTGGGGTCTTTTCGTTGGTTGATATGTTTCCCCCTGGGTCAGTATTCTTCGGAATCTATTACTATTTGCCCTTGTGATGAACACTCGAGTCAAACCATTTTACATTTTGTATTTTTTTGTCAATTTTATCTTCCATTTACCAGGAAATTTTTAATACCTCTTCTACGCAGACACAAATTTTCAAAGTGCAAAGCGGCGTTGTACTTTTTGCAGCAACTCAATGATCGTGATGTCTGTTTTGCCGTTGGGAGTTTTTTGAAGTGTAGTCTAGCAAAGAGAAGGAGCATGTTGTTTTAATTTTAGTGTATTTTACCATTTTTTGTATGGATTGTATTAGTATTCCTGCTAAATTGCTTAACCCTGCTGCTAACTCCTCTATAGGACTGATTTTATTATTCAAGTATTTTTGGATAACATTTGATGCTATTGATGGTTACAGTCGATCTTTTTGCACTATTGGATAATACCTGCTGCTACCTATGAACCCAAATGCTTTGCATTGCCACTTTAGTTCCGAGAAAATAGTACTGTATTTTGTTTGCTGATGTATTCTTTTTAAACAGAAAATGAGTTTGTATTTGCTGAGATAAGTTTGATTTTATATGATGTTTTTACCCATGTGTATCTTTTATGTCCTGTCTTTGGAAGGACGAATAAAGAAAGAATTGAATTGAATTGTGTGTGAGTGCGTGAGTAACCGACGCAGGTCGTGGATTACTGCATGTGGAATATTGAGTGATTGGATCCTATCGATTAAGTACATGACTGTCCGGCCGTTCGTGGGCAGATAGTCTGGGGCAATTGTCCGGTCGTTTCGTGGACAGACGGTTGCCAGAGTTGAGGTCGACAATTACGTGAGACTGTCCGGTCGTTTATGGACAGACAGTCAGAGAAGTGACTGTTCGGTCGTTTGGTGGACAAACAGTTATTTCAGCGTATGAGTGAGACGCGTGAGTGTGCGAGAGACGAATTGTAAAGGAGGGGAACTGCTGCATGAGGAGGAAGAGTGACGTCAGAGAGTGCCACGCTGCGATAGGTCGGTTGGTGTGAAGCCGCGCTGGTATTGGTGGATTGTCATCAGGAAGTAGAGTGAAAACAAGTGAAGAAAACGTTGATTTCATCATGAAATGTTTTAAAGTTTTACGAGACATGTGTAGAGGAGACAGAAGAGTGGTTACTCGAGGAGGAGAAGAAGCTCCACCCGAGGATACCCCAGCCCATTATATGGCTACGAATGTGGGGTTGCATACTATAATTTGGCTCGAAAATTGGCATAAAGTGACTGAAAATGAGGGAGAATTGACTATTCCGCGTTATGGCACTTTCAGGTTGGAAGTGTTGTACCAATTGAAAACAGTGATGTCTTCATTGCGACCTTTACCCAGACCAACACAGTTTGAGGCGCTACATGCATGGATAAGAGCAGCACATGATAGGAAAAGAGACAGAAGTCAGGAAAGGGTGAAAAAGTCGATCAGGGCGTTTCAAGATGCGCGATGGGACGCATTGGAGAAGAGATGGAGGGTGGAAACTATTGAAGGGGATAGGCTATTCCCGTTGATGATAAAAGTAGGAGATGCCCAGAAGAAGTGGGGTGAGGAAGACGATAGTGACACAGACGACAGCTTGATAGATAGACTGCTATCAGAAAAACCACCTCCATATAATCCAGATTCCGTAGAGGGAAAGGCAGTATCAACAGAGGTAACTGGAGAATCGCAGACTCAACCTAGTGTGAGAGTAGTCGGAAGAATATCAACAGGAACAGAAGGGATGGAAACGCAGACACCAGTAAGCATCGAAGATAACGGAGTTACAGTTGTTACAAGGCTACCGGATGCTCTTACAGTGCCGGTTACCATCGGCCCCATAGTGTCAGTATATGACCCAGATCAGGCAGGAAATGGAAGTCTAGTATGATCAGTAGCAGGAGAAGGGACTGGCTCAGGAGAGAATGGCATAGTGAGTGGAATAGGTCACCTTCCGAGATCCATGGAATCAAGTACGCCTTTGCCAGCCACTGCAGACTCCTCCAGAGGACAGGGAGACGTAAGAACGGCGAGACCGAGGTCTTTAGCCGATTCGAGATCTGACATGAGGATGTGGGAACCCCCAGTGAGAAGCCCTAATGATAGGATGACAGGAGACTGGGATCGCGGGAATACAGGAAGCCGACCAGTCCTAGGGAATATAGTGGAAGGGAACCAATGTGGGGATCAGAGCAGTGAGAATGGAGAGTCGAGTGGTGCATCAAGTCGAGGAACCCTTAAAACTGCTATAAGAGCAAAGATGTTGGATGTGATGAGATTAAAAGCTGAGGTAGATGAGATAATTAGTGGGAATCTGCCGTTGGAAAGAATGGAGCTTTATGAACCAGACGAGTTGCTGTTTGTAGCAAAAGATGTAACTCGCAAGGCGAGGTCAGCGCATGAGAAACTGACAGATTTGGCAAGAAGATACGAGGTGGATCTGTCCAAAACAAAGATGTTGCAGGGAAGTCACAGGTTGCAGTACAGTGACCAGGAATTGGAACAGAAGAGAGTCATAGGGTTGAAAACTCACATTCGAGAATTGATTGTAGGGATACGTGCATGGAGCATGCTTGACAAATGGGAGGAAAGATGGTCCAAAAAGAAGAGCACTAAAAAGAGCGTAGGAGAGACACTGCCTCCAGGAGGGGGATGATAGGAGTGGAGAATTATCCTTTGCGAGAGGTACAAAACAGAGGGTATGTGCATGTGCCTTGGAGTAGAGGTGATTTGGCAGCGTTTACAAACGAATTTCCTCGGCTGAGGGAGAAGCCTGTCGAGTGGTACAAGCAGGTCGACCGATTTGTTAAAATCTCGAAGGTGTTGTAGGTTGACCTGAACACATTGTTTGATATTGTCGTACCAAGTGATTTGTGGGCAGCTTGTAAAGCTGCAGTTGATTGGCCAACTTCTGAACCAGACAGGGATTCTGTTACCAATGGTCCTTCACCAATTGTTATGAAAAGGTTTGAGCAAGTAATTACATGGCTGAAATCCAAAATCTCACCACAAGACATTGATTGGGTTAAGATAGATCGAACTGTCCAGGAACCAAAAGAGTCCGTACATGAATATTACGAGAGGCTCTTACAAGCCGTTAAGCAGTACAGTGGGCTAGAGACGTTAGACCCCAAAGACATGGGACAGTTCGTTTCCAAGTTCGTAATGGGTCTGAGACCAGAAATCAGCTTCATGATTCAGCAGCATTTGATCTGCTGGCAGAACAAGTCGGTGTATGAGATACTGCGGTACGCCAGGTACTGCAGCGATGAAGTGGACTCGAAACACAGAAAGCTTAAGGATAAGCTAATGCTAGTCCAAATGCAAAACGCTGACAGGGAAGTTCAGACACAGCCAAGTGGAGGGACGCTAGGGAGAAGACAGGGAAACAATCAAAGAGGGACCCAGAATGTGCAGGGTCCAGGAAGGGGGAAACCTATAGACCCCAAGACAGGGATGGATGTGGCAACACTGAGAAAGACCACTGCGTGTCACCTTTGTCACAAGATCGGGCATTGGAAACGCTAGTGTAGATTGAGTCCAGCGAACCAAGTGCAACAAGAGGAAGAGACGGTGCAGGTATCTGAGGTCATCAATACAGTGACGAGACCCAGGTCCATGCAAGGGGGGACATTGTGCCCGCAGGTGCAAGTTCCGCAACCTCCGAGAATTCCACAGGGAAATCGAACGTACCAGCAGATGCCCCTTTTTGAGGATTGCGATGAGTACAGCTCAGACCCGTTGAAATGACGATGCCTGAGGGGGGAGGAAGACTGCACTCTTGGGGCAGTCTTAGAGGTAGATCAGAGGGGACCGTTTGTAGAGACGGATGTTGACGGTCATCCCACCACCTTTTTGGTTGATACTGGTGCTACCCGTTCTACTGTGAGATCTGCAGTAGTTCCCAACCTACCCCTCTCGGGACAATCAATGCAAGTAGTAGGAGCGGTGAATAAGAAGATGACTAACCCATTGACTGAGCCGATTCCAGTGAGAATAGGAACTTTCCGAGATCGACACCAATTTGAGGTGTGCGACTCAAGTCCAGTCTGTTTGCTAGGACGTGATCTTTTGTGCAAGCTGAATTGTACCATCTATTGCATCCCCAAGGGAGTGGAATTACAGACAAATGATGATTATGCCACCTTCAAGGTTCCAAATCAGCATTTCTGCATAGAGATGTACCCTATGTTAACAGTGGAAGAGCTTCCACTTGACCTAAGAGACTCTGTTTCATTGGATGTGTGGGATTTTACAGGAGAAGAGATTGGATTTATCAGAGGTGTTGAGCCAGTTAAGATCCAGGTTAAGCAAAATGTTGAGTTTCCGAGAACGCCCCAGTATAATCTGTCGCCTGAGACGATCGCAGGGATTAAACCTGTAATCGATTCCATGATTCAGCAGGGAATTCTGAAGGAGATAATGGGTAGTCCATGCAACTCACCCATTATGGGATTACAGAAACCAAGTGGGAAATTCAGAATCGTGCAAGACCTGCGAAAGGTCAACGCGATTGTGGTTCCGTGTTGTCCAGTGGTACCGAATCCATCAGTGATACTATTCCAGATTCCATGTGAAGCCGAGTGATTCACGGTGATTGACTTGTGCCAAGCATTCTTTTCGATACCCTTGCACGAGGAGAGCCAATTTTTGTTTGCTTTCCGTCTGGAAGATCGTGTGTTAACGTGGTGTTGTATCCCTCAAGGGTATACAGAGAGTCCATCAATCTTTAATCAGATTTTGAAAAAGAATCTTGAGAGTCTTGTACTGCCACAGAATTCTGTTCTCGTGCAGTACATTGACGATCTCCTCATTGCGTCCGAAACGGAGGATGCTTGCAGGATCGATACGATTGCCTTACTGAATCATTTAGGGGAGAATGGACACAAGGTGTCCCCAAATAAGTTACAGTACTGTCTGAGTGAGGTTCAGTACTTGGGTCATCGAATTGAGAAAGGCAAGAGAAAGGTGTCACCAGATCGAATTGAGGCGATCATGAACATGACTGTGCCTACCACTCAGAAGGAAGTCAGAATGTTCTTAGGAATGGTTGGTTACTGTCGCCAATGGATTCCCAATTTCTCACTGAAGGCGAAGCCTCTGCAGAGGCTGACGCATAAGGATGTGAGTGATCCGGTACCATGGGACCATGACTGTCTGATTGCATTCGTGGAGTTGAGAGAGGGCTTATGTCGTGCTCCGGCTCTGGGAATGCCTGACTACAACAAGTCCTTTTCATTGTTCTGTTATGATTGAGAAGGTGGCGCATTGTCAGTCCTGACTCAGAGTCAAGGAGGTGTCCGTAGACCAGTTGCCTACTTTTCAGCTACTTTAGATCCAGTAGCCTCAGCGTTGCCCGGATGTCTCAAATCCGTTGCTGCAACAGGTGTCAGCATTGAGAGGTGTGAAAGCATTGTCATGGGTCACCCATTAACTGTGTATGTTCCGCATTAAGTTGAGCTTTTGATGACAAGGACTAAAACACAGCACCTGACAAACAATAGACTCACATGCTACGAGCAAGTCATACTTGCCGCGGAGAATGTGACTCTGGAAAAGGTGTTCTGTTTTAAATCCTGCTACATTGATGCCATTGCCAAATGTAGATGATGAAGATTGTGAAGACCATGACTGTCTTGATGTGACTGAACTTTGCACCAAACCGAGACCTGACATTGTTGATGAACCTCTGTCTGACCCTGATGAAATTTTCTTTGTCGATGGTTCATGTCTAAGAGACAATGTGGGTCATTTGAGAGCAGCGTTTACTGTATGTACCATTACTGGAGTGGTTGAAGCTGCTTGCTTAGAAGGAGTATACTCCGCACAAGTGGCCGAAATCATTGCTTTGACTCACGCCTGTTTGGCAGCTGATCAAATCCGAATCACCATCTACACGGACAGCCAGTATGGGTTAGGTGTGGTTCATGACTTCGGACAGCTATGGTCACAGAGGGGTTTCCTGACATCATCTGGATCTCCCATCAGGAATGGAGAATATGTGAGACAACTGTTGGAAGCGTTGCAACGTCCCAGGGAAATAGCAGTGGTAAAGTGCGCTGCACATGGGAGGGGGACGGATTTTGTTTCCATTGGAAATAAGTACACCGATGAAATTGCACGTTTTTGCGCTGAACAAGGGTGTATATTTACTGGAGATTACACCGGAGAGAGCCAAGAAAGAACCGAGCTCAGCATGATGTTAGCCATGGCAGACACTTGGGAGGAACTCAAGTGCCTGCAGGAAGGAGCTTCAGATCAGGAAAGAGATGTATGGATCAGATCAGGATGTGAGAAGGGGGATGTCGGTATTTGGGTTTCAAGTGATGGTCGAGCAGTGTTACCAGATGACCTATTGAGCCCGATGGCAAGGCAGATTCATGGTGCTGTGCATCTTGGAAGAGATGCGATGGTGCGAGTGTTCAGACAAACTTGGTACAATCCACGGTTTTGTGCGTTTGCTGAAGCAGTGTGTCATAGGTGTGTTACCTGTCAACAAATGAATGCTGGGAAGAAAACTGTGGTTGCACTGAGCCACATTGGGCAGTCGGGAGGACCTTTCAATAGGATACAGCTTGATTTTATCGAAAGGCCTAGGTGCAATGGACTGAGGTACATTCTAGTGGTGGTGTGTGTTTTTTCACGGTGGGTGGAAGCTTACCCAACACGAAGGTGTGACACCCTTACAGTAGCGAAGCTGTTATTGAGGGAGTTGATCCCTAGGTACGGTTTTCCAACTTCGTTGGAATCGGATAGAGGAACACACTTCCACAGCAAGATCATGAAATTGCTTTGCGCTGCTTTAAATGTTGATCAAATCAAATCAAATCATGGGATATTTATTTAGCGCACATATCACTCGAAAGTCTCATGGCGCTGGCGGATGACTCTGAAGATAAGCTAGATTTGATGCAGCTAGATGTCAAACAGCCATGTCTTTAACTTCCTGCGAAAGCAGTTATGATCATTGATGATGTGTAGGTGTGGGGGCAGTTTGTTCCAGAAAGACGGGGCAAGAAAGGAAAAAGATCTCCCTCCGTTTGTGGTAGTACGAATTCTGGAAGATGCGAGAAGTGATTGGTTACTAGATCTCAGAGTTCTGCCGGGTTGGTACCAACTTAACTTGTTTGCCCAAAAACCCGGACCTCTTCCATACATATTCTTGTGCGTTAAGCATAGAATCTTAAAACGTATTCGTTTTCTTACAGCCAGCCAGTGTAAGAGTTTCAGGTTGGGTGCCGATGGGGATCTTGGTGGAAGATTAAGTACTAGCCTGGCTGCGGTGTTCTGCAGAACCTGCAGCCTTGAAAGAAGGTTTTCGTTTATGGACGCCAACAGGGCATTTCCATAGTCCATGCGATTAATAATCAGTCCCTGGACTAGGGGTTTTCTCGCCTCCGTCAAAATTCATTCAAAAACTTTGCGTAAGTTACGCATGATGCCAAAACAGGAGCTAATTGTCTTATTAATCTGGTTTTTCATTGATAATTTGTTGTCCATTTGGAAGCCTAGGTTCCAGACCGTCTGTGTTGGAGTTGGGCAGGGGCCAAGACTTGAGGGCCACCAGTCGTGCGACCAATACTCATGAGCCTTGCCATAGAGCATGATTTCAGTTTTTCCTCCATTTAGTTGCAGATGATTTGTGCTCATCCACTTGTCAATGTGGGACATGCAGTCTTTGAAACGTGACTTAGTTTCCATTGGGTCTGGGCCAAGAGTGATCAAGATCTGAGTGTCGTCGGCATACGACACAACATCAAAACCATAGGATCTGATCACTTTGGCCAGTGGGGTCACGTATAGGTTAAAGAGTGTCGGGCTCAAAATAGAGCCCTGTGGCACTCCCATCCTGACTGATCTGCTACACGAGATGGTGTTTCCCGCCTGTACTATCATAGTTCGATCAGTTAGATAACTGACACCAATCTCCCAGAGCCGAGGTTCAAGAATGCTGTGGGAGATGCTGCTGATAGATCTAGCAGGACGAGGATAGATGACTGCCCTCTGACTGCCCTCTGTCCAATGCCAGTCTGATGTTATCAGTTACTTCCAGCAGAGCTATTTCGGTACTATGGGCTACCCTAAAACCCGATTGTGAGGGGTTTAGCAATCCCTGGCTTTCAAGATGGACAACGAGCTGTTGATTAACCAGCGACTCGAGCATCTTCCCAAAGTGAGGGAGCAGCGATATTGGACGACAATTGGAAAGAAGTTTAGGATCTGCAGTAGATTTTTTTAGTATTGGCCTAACTCTGGCGGTTTTCCATATCTTAGGGACTTCAGATTGTGACAATGACTTGTTAAATAGGTCTGTAAGGTTATCTAGCAACGCTGGGGCTATGATTGAAAGGAATCTCGGTGGCAGGGGGTCTGTGGGTGAGCCAGATTTTATTTTTAACATAACTTTGGTCACTTCTTTTGAATTACACTGGGTAAATTCGTCCAGAATATGGGGGGAGGGGGTCTGAGGCTGTCATGAGAGGATTTCCTGAGACATTGATGATGTCTTGTGGGGGAAAGGAGTTATGGATTGCTATGATTTTGTCGTCAAAAAATTTAGAGAGGGTATCTATCCAATCCTGTGAGATAGAGGCTTGTGTCTGAACAGGTGGAATTGTGAATTCTTTTAAGATTTGATAAAGCTCCTTATTGGAGTTAGCTGCCTTCTCAATCCGATTTAGGAGAAATTGTTTTTTGTTTGTCTGATGTTTTCCATATAATTGTGGTGGATACATTTATATGTTTCACGGTCTATTGGATCTTTGGTTTTTCTCCATTTCCGCTGTCCTACAGGAGAGCTTTGCTGACTTCAGTTGCTCCGTGAACCAGGGAGCGGCTCTGGATTTAATATTTACCCTTGTGAGAGGGGCGATTTTGTCAAGCGCATTGGTTATTGTTCTTTCAAAGGAAATTGCTCCCTGATCAATGTTGTCATTTAGGCTGAATTGGGTGGAGCTGAAGTGGGTTGTAAAAAGGGGTAAGGTGACTTTACGCCATGATCTTCGCCAGATTGGTTCTTTCCTGGGGGCCGTTTTGATGGTGCGATCCGGGATAACAAATTTTAGTAGGTCATGGTCGGACCATAATAATGGTAATGGTGGTTCGACCTTAACCTCTGTAGAATTTGTTAACAGTAGGTCAAGCGTGTGACCAGCGATGTGTGTGGGCCCTGTTACCAATTGGGCTAGTCCCAAGGTGCTCATGCATGAGATTAGCTGATCTGTGTCTGGGTCCTGTAGTAGTTCAGCGTGGTAGTTAAAATCTCCTATTAGAAGGAAAAGGTCGGAGGCCAATACGTGTGGAGCAATTATCTCGAGTAGCTTGTGTGGGAAGTCGTTTTTGGGGCCAGGAGGTCTATATACTAATTCTCCTCTCCATACCCCTCCTAACAGACCCTCCATTTTAAAGACACATAGTTCCAATTTGTCAGTACTTATGGTTTCTAAAGAGGTAATATTCACGCCAGGGATAGTGGCTATGAGTAGGCCTCCTCCTCTGTTCTTTTCTCTGTCCACTCTTATTATGTTGTATTGTGGTGGAAAAGCAGTGACCACATCTGTGGAGGCATACTCATGTAACCAGGTTTCCGTAATGAAACAGATGTCTGGTAATTCAGTGTCCATGAGGCTCCATATTTCAACGGCGTGTTTAGGGATAGAGCGCGCGTTGAAATATGTTGCTTTTAGTGATTTGGAGATTTTGGTGTGATTCAGGTTACATGATGTTTGGGTTTTGCTGGGTGAAGCTAATGTGTTAGAACTTGATGTTCTTTGCACCCCACTAGTTGTTGCATCTCCTAGTGTAGCTGAATGTTTAGGAAATGAATAATTTAGATCTTTCAGCTCCTGACTTGAGTATTCGAACAAGGTCATTGTAGTTACTCACCGATTTGAAAGGGAGGAAACGCAGGAAAATATGAGAACAGGCAGGGGTCCTGGCAGCAGGCAGCGGTCTGGCGCGGACGGACGCAGACGGGCTTGCCTTTGGCGCGCCGCTGCCCGCGTCCGCTGCCCTGCCCCGCCTTTTGTAGGGCTGAAGGCTGGTTGGGAATAGTGGTGCGCTAACTGCACTTCCGGTCGGAAAACCAGCAGACCGGAAGTGATATTGACGCCTTCTCATCCCTCCGCTCAACCGGCACAAGCCGTGGCGGACCGAGGACTCAGGCAACTGCTTTCAAGATAGGCGATTTTCAAAGTGTTCAAAAGAATATATGCGGCGCAATTAAAATTGATAGGGGTGATAGTAGCGTTAGTCTTAAAAATACAGAAATGAAGTTTTTAATTTTATCTAGAGGCCTAATTCATGTACATATACGCGGCAGTTAAAAAGACGGGCGTGTAACCTGTAATAAAACCTGCAGCCTGCACTTACAGAGTATCCGCTGCGCGCGTCCGCTGCCCTGCCCCGCCTTTTGTATGGCTGAAGGCTGGTTGGGAATAGTGGTGCGCTAACTGCACTTCCGGACGGAAAACCGGCAGACCGGAAGTGATATTGACGCCTTCTCGTCCCTCCGCTCAACCGGCACAAGCTGTGGCGGACCGAGGACTCAGGCAACTGCTTTCAAGGTAGGCGATTTTTGAAGTGTTGAAAAGAATATATGCGGCGCAATTAAAATTGATAGGAGTGATAGCAGCGTTAGTCTTAAAAATACAGAAATGAAGTTTTTAATTTTATCTAGAGGCCTAATTCATGTACATATACGCGGCAGTTAAAAAGATGGGCGTGTAACCTGTAATAAAACCTGCAGCCTGCACTTGCAGCTATCGACCAGAGGCTTCTGGGATAGTGAAGCAGATTAATGGAACTTTGAAGGCACGGATGGCAAAAGGGTGTTCGTCTACATCTCTGAAGTGGCCTGATGCGTTGCCTCTGGTGTTGATGAGTGTTCGCAGTGTCCCAGATAGGAGGACCGGTCTCTCCCCGCATGAGATCCTTATGGGGAGGGCGATGCGATTGCCAGCAGTACCATTCTCAGCCTTGATAAACATCCCTGATGACTTAATCCTTGATTACTGCAAAGGACTAGCTGATGTGGTCCGTTCTATGTCTCAGCAGGTGGAAGCTGCTGCTGTTCCGGCTTCAAGAGATCTCTGCCACGACCTGTGCCCGGGTGACTGGGTGCTTGTCCGCAAGCACGTGAGGAAGAGCTGTTTGGATGCTTGGTGGCGAGGCCCCTACCAGGTGATACTTGTAACGAACACAGAGGTGAAGTACGGAGGGTTTCCGAACTGGATATATGCTTCCCACACCCACCGAGTTTCAGAACCCTTGGAAGAAACAGCTCTTCTCGAGAATGAAAATCCAGCTGTGGCGGCAGGGCCACGAGAGAGGACAAGCCAAGCTGTGAGGGTTGCTGACGAATCTGGTTGCTCACCAGACCAGGCTGAGGAGGGTTACGCTACACACAACCCAGGTATTGACTCTGAGGAAGAAGGTAACGTTGCGAGTGATATAGAGTCAGACTCAGCCGAAGGAAGTGGTGCGCAGAGTGTTCGAGAGGAAAGCAAAAGGGCTGACCGAGCAAAAGAATCGTGGCCTGAAAGACAGAGAAGGCTGAATCTACGATTGGCCCCTGAAAAAGATCTCGCCCCTGTGTCTGAGACATCTGAATCGGAAGAGTGAAGAAGAGCACGCCCAAGGAGGCCTGAGAAGGTCGAGAAGGACAAGAGTGCCTTGCCGGAGATACGCTGCCCCGGAGTGGACTTATGTAGTAACTGATGCCGGGAGTAGTGAGTTCCTGAAGGCTGAGGTCCGTGCGAGTGATCAGCAGGAATCCTCTCCTGAAAATTGATGTGGGACTGATAGTTCCAGGACTTGAAGTTGAAGGAGTGTCGACAATCACGGTCCCAAAACCTCCAGTTTTGAGCAAGGTGCAAATTCTGATACTGCATAAATTAGTTTTCCCAACGTTTGGATTTGAATCCCCACCTCATGAAATGGTAGATGTTCATCTTGAAATTTTGCAACATGTTTTAGCTGCAATTGGATCTGAACTTATCATAGACTGCGAATGAACTGTGTGTTGTAAATAGGTGTTTCAAAGAAGATAACCTAGGCCCGAGTGGAAGAAGAATAAAATTAGGGTTTTTCCAGTAGAAGAAGAAAGAGGGCTAGGGAAGTCTTTTTGGACTGTGTAAATAAATCCAGAGGAACTGAACTTTGAATGAAATTTCCAGGATTTCAATGAACTTTGTTTGAACTTTTGAGCAGCAAATTGAGGTGGGAAGAAGAGACTTTTGTGTATCCTCTAATTTGAACTGCTGGGACAAGAGAAGATGGAGTCTGGAAATCCGAACCGTAGGTCCAAGTGTGTGATAGGTGCTTCCATAGTGGGAGTGATAGTCTTAATAGTCATAGTTATTGTAGTGTCAGTTATTGTTCCACATGAGGTAGAAGTCGTAGAGGTGAAAGGGACACCTACACCCAGTACTTCTAGCAAGAAGGAGGATACCATAGGAGCTGAAAAGGCTATGCTAGATCAGAATAGTCGTAGATTGCATGTAGATTTGTCTAGAGGTGATTTTAAGCTTAATGCGTATGCCAAGCTGCTATATGAGTATGTTGAGACGATGGATGTGAGCGACTGTTATGTGTGTATGCAATTGCCTGTACCAGTGGATGAGGGCATTAGATATCATCATCTTCCGTTGACTTATGGGATTTCATTTAGTTTGTTGCTTAGCATGTTTTATGGGAGAGGTTATTATGAATACTTCTTTTCCAATTATGATGCAGTGCTTTCAGAGGTTCCGGCATATAAGCACCTGAACAAGTACGATTATTATAAGTAGGAGGATAGGATTGGGAAGTATTTCATACCGACTACAACGTTAGATGCCGCTTATGCACATAGACATAATTTAACATGTTCACTAACAGAGATAGAAAAGAAGTTTGTAGCTCAAGTGGAGGATAGATATAGACAACTAACACAAACACGTAACACTGGAGAAAGTCCATTAGATTGGTCAAAGGAGGAGATGGCTCACAGAGCGAAAGGGAGCTATGGCCCTATAGCATTAGATCTAGAGCAAAAGGGGAAGCTGTGTGTGAAACGTGTCCAGACCTATTATGATAAGGTTTATGTGGGACAGAGTACGTGTGATCAAGTTTTCACCATGGAAGAGACAGCAAAGAACTTTTTGCAGGGTCCGGTACAAGTGGTGCCAACAGTATATTTTGTATGTGGGAAAAACGCTTATGTGAGATTGCCTGCCAATTGGTACGGTACTTGTTACCTGGCAGCTGTTTCCCCCAAGATTTACCATGTAGAGGAGCTAGAACTCTTGGAAGGAGGAATGCATTCTAGAGCAAGGAGAGATGCAAGTGCAGGAGGAGTGATTGGAGATATTTTTGGAGCTGTAATACCAAGTTTGAGAGTGATTTTGAATGATGTGAAGATTAGAAAGCTGGCAACTGTTGTGGACAAGTTGTCGACGAATGCAGCTAAATCACTATTGCTTGTTGATGGAGAGATGTTGTCGATAAGGGCGATGGTGATGCAGAACCGTCTTGCTTTGGATGTCTTATTGGCAAAAGAGGGCGGAGTCTGTAAAATGCTGAAAGTGCAAGAGTGCTGTACTTATAGAACAGATAATAGTAAAGATCTGAAGAAGTATATAAGTAACATCACTGAGATTCATCATGAGATCCAGGACCTGGCTGAAGAGGGTGTTTAGGAGAAAGTTGGTATAAAGGGTTTGGTAGAGTGGGGAGTTGGTTTGCGAGCTTGGGAAAGGGTATTCTTGGTTACAATCTGAGACCTATCATTATAATCGTGCTCTGTGTGGTTTGTTTGTGGGGTTTTGTGAGGGCTTATCAGTAGTACAGGGAGAATCAAGTCAAAAGATCCTTTAGGGAGAGAGAGAGAGGTAAGGATGGCTAGACTGCAGGACAGTCATTATGAGAATATCAAGAATTTGGAAAGGTTCCGACAGGGAAGAGTGGCTACAAGCTCGGTTTAGGTCGGTTCTTTCTCCAGGGAGTTGTGATTTTGTTGATGACACTAGTCATCAGAGGGGGAAACTGATAGAGCGCAGTGATATTCTGAAAATTGTAGGGGTACATTATATCCATGAATAGTCTGTACCCGCATATATTCTTATGTGTGTTAATCTTAGTTAGAACCTGTGTTGTACTAATCAGTGGTAAATGAAATGTTAGGATGAGATGTGCCATTCAAGAAATGTAAAATGGCAGTTAGAGGGAATTATGTAACTTTCGATGTTCATTGCAAATGCTTAATGAAATAGTTTATATGTAATGTAATGCATTAGATTTAAACGTGCATCATGTTGAAGTTGCACAACTATAGGTGACTAATTGTGTTTAAATGTGATGAAATGTAGTGCTTACAGATGTAACATTGTAAATGTGTGTTTAATTTGATGTCAAACGCCTAGATGAAGTATTTGCTCTTTCGTGCTAAGAAAGGCCTATTCGTTTTCCTTATGTTAGCTGGTTTATGTAGGCCCGAAATGCATTTTCCCCTGGTGAGGCTCTCATTTGGAGGTAGTCAGCGAAATTCATGTGCGTGCAAGGTTGTTCTGTTCTCATGCTTTTGTTGCAGGTGCAAGGACACCGTCCTCGTTAGTTAGAATAACGCTTTTTGGTTTAGGAGTTAGGTATGGAGGAAACCCGTTACAAAGTATTCAGGAATGCCGATAATTGGGAGTTGATATTTTCTTTTGCTGAAGAAGCCTGAGACCCAAGGACACACCAAGGACACACCAACCGTCGCTGGACCGAGTACAAGTTTTGGTGGAAAATTACCTACGAGAAGTGCCTGGCCAGAGGAGGTGTTTCAGGGGGCGTGTTTATCAATTGTGCATTTTGTATTAGGGACAGTGCCCCGAGGGATGAGTTAGCAGAGAGCCGTTAGAGGGTAGAAGGAAGGGATCGATTCTTAGAATGAAGACTTAGAACGAATTTGTAATCTGGGCTTCTGACCTATACAACGTGAGTGTACTTCTTAGGAAGTCTTCACGAGCTGACATCTTTTCTTGATCTTGCTTGGGAAAATGTTAAGTAGGGATGCCACTTTAGGAGAGTGTAGGGATAGATTAATAGATTTCCTTTACAGCCACTAATGAAGACTAATATAGATGTTGGTGCAGTTATTGCCTGTTTAGTATTTTTGGAATTGCTTATTCTCTTTATGTTGTATCGGATTAGATTGGTTCGTAGGATGGACTTTGTATTAGTGCCTTTGTATTTTTACAACCTCGTCCTGAGGTGCTTGTATGTTCAGTTATTTTTGGTTTTGTAATAAATCCCTAAATTGGAATTCGGAGTCAGTGATCTTTTCCGAGATTTACTTAAATTGACTCATGCCAGTCTGGAACGAATGTATTGTTTCTCCCCTTTATACTTCTCAGCAGGTAATAAAGGCCCAGTCGACCGAGGGTTCCTAGTAACTTTTACAGTGGAATCCGGCGTTATCAATGGTAACAGATGACTGCTACTCACATTTGGCTGGCCTGGCAATCGACTGAATAGTAGTTATTACATTAACATGTTTAAACATTCCATTCTGATGATAAGCTCGTCCGATTCTGACTGGGGGGGGGGTCAAAATGTCTCCAAACTTAAAAATAAGGACTAATTATTCTTGATTCTCTTAACCTACTCTTTCTGCATATGTAGAGAGAACTGTTGGCTCCCTAGTGTGTAGAATCTTTCATATTTTGTATTTCATTTTTTGCTCTTTTCACTGCGCCGCCTAACCTATGACTTCACTATTTGCATCATCACCTTTGCTACTTATGTATAAAGTTGCCTAGGCCAATCAATCCATAATATGTATACTCGCTAGATTTGGTCAGAAATAAACATACTATATTTTACAGCTATTCAGTCGTTCCTATCATTTCGATTTTGTGAATGGAATGGTGTATAGGTAACACCCTAAAATTGATTACTACTTTCCCATATGGAAACCCTATTTTTATTGCTAAAATACAGCTTGTGGCAAAGGCAGCAGCTTCAAATCAATTGCAGATAACATCTGAGACAAACTTGTCAGGTAGAACTATGCTAGCCAAGGCATCTGCACAACTTGTCCATACTAAATAGCTTTTACTGTGGCTTATAAGTCTTTAACATTAGATTAGGAAGAGTACAGAGCATAAATGCCAGCCCTGGTAACTAGATTAAACCAGCATAGTGTGGGAGCAGATCCCCAATATCCTAATGCACCCCAATACTTTAGATAACCCCAAAAGTTACCTTAGAGGTTCCGATCCAGGACCCTTGATCTTTCAATAGGAGTCACCACCATCCTCAACATTAGGCCCAACAAAAAATAGCAGAACAATAACTAAGTTATAGATCAAAGAAAAGTTAAAGGGTTTTATTACAAAAGGCTCGAATTAAGCATTAAAAATAAATGCAAAAATATGCCATGAAGGCTCAGATACAGAGTACATAGTTAGAAATCAGAATTATTCTAAGACCCAATATGCTGAAAAATCACAATAGGAATGAACAGCATCCCTAAAAGAAAGGGGAATGTCTCTGGCTCACCCCAAAATCAAGGGCTTCATATACACATTTTATGAATAGGTACTAAGCAAAAACTGTAATTTCAGCATGACATGACTAGAGATAACACATATTGAGCAAATCAGAATAAAGATCATCACTAATAAAAAAAATAGCACTAACTCATTTCTAAGAAAAAGGAAAACTCCATCAGCTTCGGAAGCAACAGCAATGTATTCCAGAGATGCATAACACAATATGAAACAATTTCAAACAAAGATCCATACACCACTGTATGCTAGCAGGTCCACTTTAGAACCTACAGCAGAAGGACCTTGTAAAGTTGAAACTTTCAGTCCATGACGAAAAGTCTATTCACAATACAAGCTTAAAGAAAAAGAACCTGTTACGTCTCAGTGTTCTGCGCTCTGTGAAGACTATGGGCAGAGAAGACACGCAAGGGGACATTGATTGGGAGGGGTAATGAGCTGGAGCAGGAAGAACAGTGTACCAAAATAGAACGCATTTTAATAAAATGGTGCACCCGCACGAATGTGGCAACACTAAATTGCATTAATAAGCACACTCCTAAGCATCTAACCAATATCGTTTCAAGTGCAATATTAATAATTCATCAGTTACAACTATATTCAGCATACAAATCATTAGAATTAAAAAATAATTTGTCACCCAAAATTGCACATTTAGAAAAACTTTAACAAAAGCTATTCCTGAGGGCTGCATCCACTTGTCTAACCAAAGGATCAGCTACAGACACTTCGGGCCTCATTTATGAAAAGTGACGCATCGCTGCGTGAAAACAGCAATGCGTCACTTTTCATTGCGCCCTCCTTGCGACATGCTGGATGCGTCATATTTACAGTATGACGCATCATGTCGCAAGGAGTTACAGATACGTCAGTATTTCTGACGTATCTGTAGGCGCAAAAATGACGCATTGCTGGAGTGTGTCACAAAAGTGACGCAACTCCAGCAATGGGTCATTTCACATGGGCAAGTCCCATTTCAAATGTGCCTGCGTCAGTCTTACGCCTGCTGTGAGGCAGGCGCAAGATATTGACGCATTTGCTTCCTAGGAATGACGCAGTGAAATCTCATAGATTTCACTGCGTCACTTCTACGAGGCTGACTTGCGTCAGAACGCCCACCCTGCATACATTATACCTGGCGCAGGTATAATGTGGCGCAGGGGTTTACAAAGTGACGCATCTACCTAGATGCGTCACTTTGTAAATATGACGCAACAAGGCGCATTTTTTACCCTGCTGGTGCGTCACAAAAAGTGACGCACCGGCAGTGCAAAAGTGACGCAAGGGCTCATAAATAAGCCCCTTCAACACTTACCACCAAAGAGCCATTTACCACATTGGGCAACTTGGATCCAGACTCAAAGCTGAAGGACCATGCAGCTCATCCTTGACTAGGGGGTAGAGTGTTGGGAAAAACCAAGGTAAATGTGCCTATTTGGGATCCCTCCATTCACACTAGTTCACAGGCAGTTTAGCAGTCCACTAAGTATTTGAAGGAGGCCATTTCTGAGTGTTGGACAAGCATGCCTAAGAAAGGAGGCTTAGGGTCAAGAGCCTCATCGTTCTCATACTCTGAAACTGTCCATGATGACACAGAGGAGCGGGAAGAAACATCCCAAGCAGTTTCAGGTGACAGTGAAGAAAGGAAATGAACCCTCACAGACAACTACTCTACCTCCAGTGTAGCTCAGGATACCTGTAGCGCCTCCTTTATGGAAAGGTTGAGAGCTCGATTCTCAGATGTAGGAGGTGGGGCCAAATGATCACCCATCTTTCAATTCTGAGCTCCCTCATTATCTTTGGACCTACTGTAGAGGTATGATGGTGCTTGAAAGAGTGTTTAAAAGACTCAAAATTATCAAGCATCAGAAAACACAAGTCTAATCTTCATGCTTTTTAAACACCACCTCGTCCAGCACACCAGTGAGCCAGATCACTGTCAGACTAGGTATTTCATAGATAAAAGATGGTGGTCTCACAACTATGACTGCGAACAGATGGTTGTAGATGCTGAAGCTGAAAAGCCAGATGGAGTGAGAGAGAAACATGAAGAAACCTCCCAACAGACTCCATTTTTTATAACTTTATGTAAAGCTTTTAAATCTAGACTATCACAGAGTTGGGACTGGCATCTCAGTTTGCTTGAAGTAAATGTATAGTTAAATCACGTCACATTAAAAAAACTGAATTAACATACTAACTCCAAACAAGAGTTACCTTGCCTTGGAATATATAGTAAGAGAATCACTAAAATCAGAGGATGGGTAGAAGAAATCTTGGATTTTCTGCAGACATGAAATTCTGAGGTAAATACAACTGAAGGAACACAACAGTCATTAATCCTAGAGACATTTTGAAGGAGCAGTACAACACACATGTACTGCACAGGGATGACATCAGACTCAGGAATCAGAGTCCCCTTTAGCCTTCCCAGAACATTATTTATCAACCCCCATCTCCATCCTGTCTAAGACTTTTCACATATCTGAATGCTGCTTCCAACTATCGAAACATGACAGACCTGACTTTGTTACCCACTTGTAAGCATGCAGGATACAGGACTGAAGCCTGGTATGGACTGTATCGCTACTTTTCACAGTGCCTGAGTTTTCCCTTGGATAATACCAAAGCTGGATTTTTGTTATGGTAGTGTATTTAAAAAAGTACGGGAACTGTGATCCTGAGTGCAACTGGAACAGTGTCAGTGAGAGTGGGGCAGGATAAAAGGCATCGCTAAAAACAACAAAATATTCCGTAACTATTTCATTGGTTTTTCACATTAAATAAAGCATGCCTTAAATAAAAAATAAATTCAAGTTACACTAATCAGTGAGAGATGCACTATTTTATGTTATGACGCCTCTATTGGTTAGTGTGATCGCTGCTCATGTTTGTGTATATCACACAGAGGCACAGAATTGAATACTGGTTGGTGCAGTGCAGAACAGTGATGTGTTTTCAGTGTTATATGATGCCAGCCTGTGACAGAAAGCACTGTGACTATGCAAGTCATTATTTTAAGCTTGGTTTACACACAGAATAATATAGGCTGCCACAAAATGTGCAAAAAAGATTTAAGTATAACATTGAAAAAGATGCTTACAAAATATAGATTTTAGTAATAGACTGAACCCAGTGTAAACACTTTTTATAACTGTCTATTAAAATTCTTGCAAACCGTTAAAAAATAATTCATCTTTGTCCTCAGAAAGCTTCAAGAGAACTCCACCATTTTAAAGCCAAAACCAACTTCCCAGCATCCTTTACAATAGCAGAATAACAATTTACATTTCATTCAGGCAGCAAACACCCTGGCAAGAAGGTTTGTTCCTTGTATAGCTGGCTATCCCTCCCTTCACAGCACAGGAGACTCCCTCCCCTCCACTTCAGCTGAGGTGTCTTCACCTTAGGAATTAACTGTCCTGGGACGGTTGTTTTTAAAGAAAAAGTAGGGAACTGTCTGTCGAATTAAAAAATATATTGGCACGTCGTGGCCCTCAGATCCTACCAACTTTGACCTCTGGTTAGAGAACAACTGAACTCTCTGACAACAAAAAACTGCTATTTTTGGTTTCCTTTGGAGGGTCACACCCAAACCTTTTGCTTTCACTCCTCCTATTTTCGCTGCATTTATTTTTGTTGGCCTTAGGACTCTGTGCACTTTACCACTGCTACCAGTGCTAAAATGCTAGTGTTCTCTCCTTTAAACATTGTAATATTGGCTTACAACTATTTCGAATATTTAATTTACGTATAAGTCCCTTCTAGGGTGGTATACCATAAACCCAGGGAGTTAGACCTGACTTCTTTTGGCGTGATTGCCAAAGACCTTTTGCTTCTGACCTCCTGTTTTTGACTACTTGCTGCATTTCGTTTTTGCTGGTTTTAGGACTCTGGGCACTTTACCACTACTGACCAGTGCTAAAGTGCAAGTGCTCCCTGTATAAATTGTAGTGATGATTTGTCTATCCATGATTGAATTATTTGATTTATCAGTAAGTCACTAGTAAAGTGCACCAGGTATGCCCAGGGCCTATAAATCAAATGCTACTTGCGGGCCTGCAGCACTGATTGTGCCAACCACTGAGTAGCCATGCAAACATGTCTCGGACCTGCCACTGCAGTGTCTGTGTGTGCAGTTTTAAACTGCCCTTTCAACTTGGCAAGTGCACCCACATGACAGGCCCAAACATTCCCTTTTACTTCATGTAAGGCACCCCAAGGTAGGCCCAAGCCAGCCTCATGAGCAGGATGCAGTGTATTTAAAAGGTAGCCCATGTACTGGTGTGTTTCACATGTCCAAATAGGCAAAAACTGCTAATCCCGTTTTTCACTATTGCAAGGCCTACCTCTCCCATAGCGT
Source organism: Calotriton arnoldi (assembly GCA_963921515.1). Classification (NCBI taxonomy): domain Eukaryota; kingdom Metazoa; phylum Chordata; class Amphibia; order Caudata; family Salamandridae; genus Calotriton; species Calotriton arnoldi. Next base: position 4,637,195 of record CAWUFW010000209.1, on the reverse strand, counting down.
AACATGGGGATTGCCTTGAAATATTTTTTAAGTGTAATTTCTCACTGGGAGCAGATAGAGATTTGGACTTTGGGGTCTCCGAACTCGCAATTTATAGGTACATCTTTTGGTGAAGTTGCTTATTAAATTGTGTGTTTGAAAACGCCACTTTTAGAAGGTGGGCATCTTCTTGCTTAACCATTCTGTGCCTCTGCCTGTCTGAAGAATCTATGTCTGGGTTAGGATGACAGTTGGGTTCTTGTGCATTCACTCTGAACAGTCACACAAAGGGAGCTGAGGTGTGCCTTGCATATCCTGATGGGCCATCACCAGGCTGATGGGCCTTCCTGAGCTAGAGTGGTGGGAGGAGTTGTCACTGACACCTGAATAGGGCTGTGCCTGTCCTTACACAAAGGTGTCTACACCCCGATCAGTGATGTCATCAGTGATGTCATTTGAGATGTCATCAGTGATGTCATGAGTGATGTCACTGACCATGTCATGAGTGATGTAATATGTGACATCATCAGCAGTGCATTGCGGGACGATGCGAGTTATAGTTAGCTGAACTAACTATAACGGGGAATTTCTATGGTTTTGTACGAGTGAAATGTCCAACTAACTATAACGCCCCTGAAACCTATGGTTTTTTCAGTGAATTTCTAAGGTTTTTAAATGCTAATTTCTAACTATAACGTGCCTGAAACCTATGGTTTTTTCAGTGAATTTCTAAGGTTTTTTAAATGCTAATTTCTAACTATAACATGCCTGAAACCTATGGTTTTTTCAGTGAATATATATATATTTATTATACTATGTATACATGTGAAAATGTCTCGGTCCCCTGTTTGCCTCGGTGGCACGGAAAAATAGGTGGAACTGACGTCAGCACGCCGACGAGGTCCTCTTATGGCTCCGATGACGTCATACGGTGTCGCGAGCGGAGCCGTGCTCGTTGACGTGGGAGAGCTAGGAAAGAATTTCCGTGGAATGCTGGTGCAGGGGATATTCACCTAAGTGTTCAGGCTAGTCCTTTGGGAGCAACTGTTTATGTTGCCACTCCAGAAACTGAAACCAGTGATCCGAGGGCAGAGGCCCTGCAGATGGCACACGAGGTGGGGTGCCCAGTCGTGTGCACCTGCGGGGCAGCGAAGTGACAAGCACCACAACCCACAAAAAAGGTAACGAGGGCACTGAATAACACAGGATCTTCTCTTTGTATCTGGCAGGAACAACGAAGTTAAAATGCCCTAGTACCAAAATGTAGAATTAGTGCTACAACGGTCTTCAAGAGGACCTGCGATGCCGCTTCTGCCTCCCGTACCCTGGAGGCGGCACATGGGTCACGCGGTACGGTCATTCTGCGGCGGGACGCACACTCGACCTCTCATGGCACTGCTCCACACTTCAGGGAGGACGCTTTCCATTAGCTATGTTTTCTGATGACATGTCGCGCCGGCCCCGTCCAACAACAGAACTCCTTTAGATCCAAACAGACTCTTCCACTCTCTCATCGGAAGTGAAACCAGGCCACGCGGACACTTTCACAATACAACAGCCGGGAATGCACTTTTTGGTAAAAAACCACATTCCTTCCTCCTAATTAATCAAATAAACGTCTCACTGAAGAACAGCGGCCAGCTTCGATCGGTAAACAGCCGTTACAATGACTTTTTACTTTGCGATACCATTACAACGCATGCATTACCACGCATGCGTTGTACATCACGAAGTCATTACTACGCATTTTTTTGGAACGCATGGTCATTTACCACGCATGCCTTTACAACGAATTTTGTTGTAAAGGTATGTATGGTAAATGACCATGCGTTCTAAAAACATGTAGACGATCCATGTCGTTGTAAGGAAACAGAGGCTGTTCCGTTTCCTCACAACGACGTGCACCGCCCCTCAGAGATGACGTGAAGCAGGAACCACGAGGAGAGAGGAACCATGAGTAGTGAGAGGTAAGGGAGATTGGGCATGGGGTGGGGTTTTCTTTCTAGGGTTTAGGGTAGTGCAGTGGTGTTTGGGTGGTGTAGGGGGTCGTGCTGGGGGTAGTGTTTTAGGGTTTAGGGTAGTGCAGTGGTGTTTGGGTAGTGTAGGGGGTTGTGCTGGGGGTAGTGTTTTAGGGTTTAGGGTAGTGCAGTAGTGTAGGGGTCGTGCTGGGGGTAGTGTTTTAGGGTTTAGGGTAGTGCAGTGGTGTATGGGTAGTGTAGGGGTTGTGCTGGGGTAGTGTTTTAGGGTTTAGGGTAGTGCAGTGGTGTTTGAGTAGTGTAGGGGGTCATGCTTGTGGTAGTGTTTTAGGGTTTAGGGTAGTGCAGTGGTGTTTGTGTAGTGTAGGGGGTCATGCTGGGGGTAGTGTTTTATGGTTTAGGGTAGTGCAGTGGTGTTTGGGTAGTGTAGGGGGTCGTGCTGGGGGTAGATTTAGGGTTTAGGGTAGTGCAGTGGTGTTTGGGTAGTGTAGGGAGTCGTGCTGGGGTAGTGTTTTAGGGTTTATGTTAGTGCAGTGGTGTTTGTGTAGTGTAAGGGGTAGTGCTGGGGTAGTGTTTTAGGGTTTAGGGCAGTGCAGTGGTGTTTGTGTAGTGAAGGGGGTCATGCTGTGGGTAGTGTTTTAGGGTTTAGGGTAGTGCTGTTGTGTTTGGGTAGTGTAGGGGGTCGTGTTTTAGTGTAGTGCAGTTGTGTTTGGGTAGTGTAGGGGGTCTAGCTGGGGGTAGTGTTTTAGGGTTTAGGGTAGTGCAGTGGTGTTTGGGTAGTGTAGGGGGTCATGCTGGTGGTAGTGTTTTAGGGTTTAGGGTAGTGCAGTGGTGTTTGGGTAGTGTAGGGAGTCGTGTTGGGGGTAGTGTTTTAGGGTTTAGGGTAGTGCAGTGGTGTTTGGGTAGTGTAGGGAGTCGTGCTGGTGGTAGTGTTTTAGGGTTTAGGGTAGTGCAGTTATGTTTGGGTAGTGTAGGGTGTCGTGCTGGGGGTAGTGTTTTAGGGTTTAGGGTAGTGCAGTGGTGTTTGGGTAGTGGAGGGGTAGTGTTTTAGGGTTTAGGGTAGTGCGCCCAACCAGCCACAATATCCGTGGACAAAGGGGATCCTGACTCTTTGGAACGCTCCGTCAATTGAATAATTTGGGTCAAGGGCCCTACCACGTCCAACACCTATCAATTCCTTTCTTGGGATCCCTCATATACTTGGAGAAAAAGGTACATAGTTTCTCATCAATTTCAGGCGTGTGTGCCACCTTCCCCTTCAGTGAGGGCCTGGGGCATTCTCCCCTCATCCTATTCCTGACCTCCCTTTCAAGGGGTTGATGGATTTTCCCCACCACATACTCTGCCACTTTGGCGTCAGGTGTCCACTCTGCCGACCTAGGATGGTAAATTTGGGTAGGCTCGAACATGTCCGAGTTGACCCCGTCCCCAACCGGGGACTGAGAGGAGTGGGACTCTGGATGCCAGGGACGCCCCGAGTCCTTATCCTCATCGGAGGAGAAATCGTCCTCCGATACACCCTCTCCCTCTTAGGGAAACCCGCCGTCGGGGTCTACAATAGTGGTGACAGTGTCGCAATTTTCTCCGGGCCCCTCCTCCTCCCGGCAGGGTGCATGTTTTAGCGTTCGCGCACTCTTGAGGAAGGTCTCCGTAAGTTGATCAAATCCTTCCAAGTGCCCCGTGTTATGCTTAACGGCCCTTTTATTCCCCATCTGGGAGCTACTTGGACCCGCCACCACCAGATCTGGGTCACTGAACACCCCAGGGATGCTTTTCGCCAGCTTATCAACCTGATCCCTAAGAGGAGCCAGCGCCCTAGAAATAGCCAGAGAGAGGGCTTGCTCCACTGCTGGAGGGAGAAGATGGGGGGCCATTCCTCCTCCACTTCCTGGTAGGAGGAGTAAAAATGGTCTTCTGGAGAAGACATGATAGCAGAGGGTGTGAGCACAGAACAAATGCCCTTAAAATCCTTAAGACAGCCCCCTCGCCGGTGCTCCAACAGCTGGGCTTTCCCCGAAGCTGTTATAAGAATAGACTAGGGCGCAATACCAATTACCACCACCAGGTGGCGCTGGTCACTAACGTGGCCGTGTGGGGAAATCACCGCGTAGCGGTGTCAAAATTAGGCGAGGGTTGGTCGGGAATCAAGCGGACACTAAAGGAGTGACCGGATTCCCAAACACGCGTAAAGACCAGCGGGAGCGCTCGACGGAACTGCCTCGCTCGGACCAGACACGCCTGACAGGATCTCACCGCGCGCAGAGCACACAGCGGGAGACACTGCGAGGGGGAGAACACGCTCGGGCAAGAGCCTGCTGCGCAGGGAATATGAAACAATACCAAGGCAATAATGTTAATAACGTGCACAAGAAACCGCTATACAAACAGCAACAACGTCAGATTAAGCCAAGAATGTAAGGAATGCACTTAACTGACGAGCAGTGAAGAAAGAGGAAGCGGAAGGGACGTCACGATATTATATACGATGGACTGTGATATGATTGGACTATAGTTGCCTTGGAGACTACCCCCTAATGGTTCATGGGTTGTGTAGTCTTTTGTTTAATGATTGCTGTGTTACGTTTTCTTTGAACTGCTATGCAAATAAAGTGAGGAAAGATATGCATAATCCTCGCCTCCGTCCTGCCATAGAATTCATTAAACTTTATTTGATCTGATTTAGAAACATAGATCATAAAAGTGTACATAAAAACAGTAAATCCTCTTTCCTAATACAATACAGTGAGAATTAATTAAAACCAGTAGGTAAAAACGGGTGTTACAAAGCCCGGTTCAGAGCAACTTCAGGTTAACAGAATCGTAAAGTTCAATGTTTCGCAAGATCAATCTCATGTACTTCGTGCAAAATACGCAATAAGGGGTCCAAGTAAGATGTAACACTCCAATACCTGACCAGTTTGCACTATATAAAACTGCAGAAAAACTAAAAATAAAAGTATTTTGCACACTTCTGTCATTGGGCTATATATGTGGGCTACATCTGGGTGATATTTGTGCTACATTTGGGCTCTTTTTTTCTCTGGTGGCCATCTTGGGAGACTTATTTGTTATGAAGTTTCCTAATTTCGTCATTTACTGCAGTCTCCTCAGTAGGAAATGCTTTCAGTTTTTACTTTGATTCCATCAAGAAGGCATTCAGATGTGTCACACATTTGCCATAAATTCAGAATGTTAGCACTCTAGTTGTTCATTAGATCACTGTAGTAAAGCTACTGCTCACCAGGGAGTTAACTGGAAGTCTACTGCTGGTATTGAAAGTGATTGTTTCAGTCTGCATGTCAGAATTTTCTAATGAAATAGAAGAGGATTTGAGATCTCACTTAAAACATGCCCTACATTTTCTTTCTGCAGCACTAACCATAATTTCTATGGCAAAATGAACCCCCTCATTTTGTTCCTTTTTAAATTAAATGTTTTAAGTGTTACCAGTTTATTCCAATCAAGATGGCTTCAGGTGTGCCATACTTTTGTCACAAGTAAGACTGTTACTGCTCTAGTTGTTCTTTAGAACACTCTGGGAAGCTGCAGTAGAACACAAAGGCATCAACTGACAGGCTGCTCCTGTTGAAATATAACAGGAAGATATTTGAGATCTCACTTAAAACATGCCCTAAATTTTCTTTCTGCAGCACTAACCATAATTTCTATGGCAAAATGAACACCCTCATTTTGTTCCTTTTTAAATTAAATGTTTTAAGTGTTACCAGTTTATTCCAATCAAGATGGCTTCAGGTGTGCCATACTTTTGTCATAAGTAAGACTGTTAGCTCTCTAGTTGTTCTTTAGAACACTCTGGGAAGCTGCAGTAGAACACAAAGGCATCAACTGACAGGCTGCTCCTGTTGAAATATAATAGGAAGATATTTGAGATCTCACTTAAAACATGTCCTAATTTTTCTTTCTACAGCACTAACCATAATTTCTATGACAAAATGAACCCCCTCATTTTGTTCCTTTTTAAATTAAATGTTTTAAGAGTTACCAGTTTATTCCAATCAAGATGGCTTCAGGTGTGCCATAATTTTGTCATAAGTAAGACTGTTAGCGCTCTAGTTGTTCTTTAGAACACTCTGGGAAGCTGCAGTAGAACACAAAGGCATCAACTGACAGTCTCTGCCCTAGTTGGATGTACATGTTTTACTGAGAATGTCAGACTTCATTCTCACATGACTGAGAAAGATAATGTGAATTTACAGAAAATATGCTCTCATTTTAGCTTCTGGAGCACCTTCCAAAACTGTATGGGACAAGCATGTGAAAATAGTTTTCTCTCAAACATGATTCATAATATCCCAGCAGAAGGTTTTTCACAGGGTAAAATCACCTTAGAACACACCACAATTCCAGAAATTAGTATGGTACCATCAACAAATGAATTCTAATGTAACTAAAGTCTGTTATCACCCTTTATAGTTCTCCTTTTGGTAACCCTCAAAATCTTCGATTCACTACAATGCATTTCAATGGGGTACTATCATTTATATTGGTCCCAAGATGGCTGCCAGCAATTCCAGGATGAAGTGCTGACAGCCAATCAGATCTCACGATGACATGTGTGGTTAGGCTCCGCCCAGATATATATGTGTTTTCTTTTTCAAATTTCTCAGGAACTACTGAACGGATTTACACCATTTAACCAAAAGGCATGACTCTGAACCAAGGGCTACCTTTTTGCCAAATTTGGTGTAATTCCGTACAGCAGTTCGGGCTGTAGCTGCGACTAAAGGTTCCTATGGAAAATTGCATGGGGAAAACACGTTTTGGGACCCCCCTTTTTTCTCAGCCCCCACTTGACGAATCACCCCGAAACTTTCAGGATAGGAGCGGACCAGAGCGGGCCATAAATTTTGAGAAGTTCGCGAAGATTCGTCAACCGGCGCCAAAGGTATTGGAAATAGAATGTTGCGTTTTTCCTATGGAAAATAGGTCCTAACTATAACTATCTACTGGCGACCGCCAGTAGATAATATATATATATATATATATATATATATATATATATATATATATATATATATATATATATATATATATATATATATATCTATATATATATATATATATGAAAACGAAGACTCTCCTTCCAGAGATGCAGGCCCGTGGAGGGGTGGCGCGGTGCCGGCGGAGAAAACCGGTAATTCAATATAAATCCAATGCGGGGTTACCAATCGCGCTCTCAGATTGACGCACAAACCAAGCAAGACTCCAAAGTTAGAAAAGGGGTTTATTATCGTCATAAACCCTCCGTGACGCGTTTCGACTCCGCAGAGTCTTGACCACACAGTGGGGCACCCAAACAGCCGTTACTTACATACACTTCCTGTGAAATGTAAACATAAACATAAAAAGCGGACACAATTGTGATCGTCACATACAGTTTCATGGTCGCCATTTGTAAGTGGTAAAAATACAGTTAGACGAAATGCAAAATTGATGTGCAAAATAATCAATGACATTGAATAACATAATATACATTAACCATATAATAGGAGCATGATGAACCCACTGACTGGTGTTTAGGAGTATTTTGGAGTTGTTTTCCCCGGAACTAATGACGGGGCATGCTAGTATCTGCAGTCCTCTACAAATTACAAGTTGTCAAGTGGGATAGAAATGCGGGCTGTGTTTGACGTTGTGGTCCAGAAACGTGCCCATGGGGATTACACACCACACACTTATAAATTCAATGATTAATCACAAGTTGCCTAGTCTGGAAGCTGCGCTGCTAAATTTGTAGCATGCTAAATACGCATAGTGCATGTTGGTACCATGCTGGTAAAAAGGGGGTGTCCTGGCGTGCCGCTCAATTCTAATTGAAATGCACAGCCCCGCGAGACCAGCTCTGTGCATTACTATTGTCCCCTGGTTAGTGGGAAATATATCTACACCAACAAAAATTGGTTGGTGTGCGCAGTCTGGACGTCGAACCTAAACATTGCACACGTCTCTCTACTGTTCTATTGCCACCTGTAGGTGGGAGAAACAAAAGTTGATGATGTGTGTCTGTCAAAGCCTACTAGAAGTAGATGATTCCCTTCCATTTCCATGACAATGAAAGGAATTACAAATTTGCAAACCGCCGCAAATTGGGTGCCCCATCTACCACCTGTTGTGTGCACAAAAACAAATTTTATACAATAAAATAACATAATCTTGTAAAAAATAATAACATAATCATGTAAAAAATCTTATCTGTGGACAAGTTCGTAGCAGAATGATGTCACGAAGAAAAGGTTAGGGATCCCAAGCAAGAGACATGGTCCCTTCCTTTCCTCCTGTAAAAGAATAAAAGGAAAAAGACAAGAGTCATGCACAGTCGTGGTGGATAAGACATGTTACAACCAACAACGAAACTAGCAATGTAACTAACAATAAAACATTCTTATTGTTCAAAGGTTAAAAGATAAGTCTCATCTATTTGACTATCTAAGGCACGGGCAATGCTGATATCTAATTTTCTTGATTATGTTATTTTATTGTATAAAATTTGTTTATACAGCTTCCAGACTAGGCAACTTGTGATTAATCATTGAATTTATAAGTGTGTGGTGTGTAATCCCCATGGGCACGTTTCTGGACCACAACGTCAAACACAGCCCGCATTTCTATCCCACTTGACAACTGGTAATTTGTAGAGGACTGCAGATACTAGCATGCCCCGTCATTAGTTCCGGGGAAAACAACTCCAAAATACTCCTAAACACCAGTCAGTGGGTTCGTCATGCTCCTATTATATGGTTGATGTATATTATGTTATTCAATGTCATTGATTATTTTGCACATCAATTTTGCATTTCGTCTAACTGTATTTTTACCACTTACAAATGGCGACCATGAAACTGTATGTGACGATCACAATTGTGTCCGCTTTTTATGTTTATGTTTACATTTCACAGGAAGTGTATGTAAGTAACGGCTGTTTGGGTGCCCCACTGTGTGATCAAGACTCTGCGGAGTCGAAACGCGTCACGGAGGGTTTATGACGATAATAAACCTCCTTCTCTAACTTTGGATTCTTGCTTGGTTTGTGCGTCAATCTGAGAGCGCGATTGGTAACCCCGCATTGGATTATATATATATATATATATATATATATATATATATATATATATATATATATGTAGCAAGTTATAGTTAGGACCTAGTTTCCATAGGGAAAGTGTTTTTTGACTTGCCTATATCTCTGCTGCCATTTGACAAATCTTCACAAAATTTTCCCCAAAAAAGTGTCAAAGTAATTTATTTTTGTGTATGGGAAGTTGCGGGGTGAGCCGTCAAGTTGGGGCCGCGAAAAAGGGGGGGGTAAAATAATTTGTGTTTTCCCACTTTAATTCCCATAGGAACGCGTTGATGAACTTACAGCCCGAAGTGCTGGACAGAATTTGGCAGAAAGGTAGATGTTGCTACACAGATTGTGCTTTTTGTTATTTGGTGCAAATATGTTCAGTAGATTTTGAGAAATTTAAGTTGAAAATTATAGTGATATCACTGGCTGCGGATATTTCGCAACAATTTCACTGTCAATCGCGAATGCGCGTGCCAACAGGAATGCTGTGATTGCCTGCATGCAACCTGAGCAGAAAGTTGCAGCCACGGTTCCCGGGGCTGAAAATTTGTGTGAAAAGTATCATAAGGGGTCTGGGTGGAGGTACTCTGATCCCATGTTTGAGAAAGGGGGTGTTAGTGAAACAAGTTATGTGTCCAAAACTGTTTTTTTAATCTCGCATGATATTCGCAATGATGCCACGATCGCTAGCGCGGCCCCCGTGTACCGTCGCGAGGACACCGCGAATATTGGTGAAAATATACAAAAAATTTATATTTGTACACACTTTCTGGTCAGAGTTACAGGCTCATGGAAGCACCCATAAACTCACTCAGACACTTATATTCCCATTGACATATTCACTCAGGCACTTATACATCCAGTCACATATCCACTGAGATACTGATGCATCCACTCACATACCCATTCAGATACTCATGCACGCTCTTACAGACTCATTCGGAGAGTCATGCACCCATGTACAGACCCACTCAGAGACTTATGCACCCACTTACAGACCCACTCGTAGACTGATGCGCCCACTACCATACCCACTTAGAGACTCTATCACCCACTGACGGACATACCTGGGCACTCATGTACCCACTCAACGACCTGCTGAGAGATTCATATACCCAGTGACAGAGCTATTCAGAGACTATAGCACCTAGTTAAAGACCCAGTCAAAGACTCATAAACCCACATAGAGACCTACTCAGACACTCATGCACCCACTGACAGACTCACTCTGAGACTAATGCACCCACTCACAGACACATTCAGAGACTCGTGCGCCCAGGGACATACCCATTCAAAGACTCATGCACCCAGTCAAATACCCACATAGAGACTCATACACCCACTCACAGACTCACCTGGGAAGTCATGCACTCATTCACTGACCCACTAAGAGACGTATACACCCAGTGAGAAACCCACTCAGAGAGTAATGCAGCCAGTTAAAGAGCCAGTCAAAGACTCATATGCCCACTCAGAGACCTACTTAGAGACTCATTCACCCAGTGACAGTCCCATTCAGAGACTCATGCTTCCTCTCCTAGACCAACTCAGAGACTCATGGACACAGTCACAGACCCACTCAGAGACTCGGGCACCCACTCAGACACTCATGCACCCACTCACAGACCCACTCAGAGTCTCATGCACCCACTCACAGACCCCACTCAGACACTCATAAAACCACTGACTGCCTCACTCAGAGACTAACACACCCACTCACAGTCCCACTCAGAGACCCACACACCCACCCACAGACCCACTCAGAGACTCATGCACCCACTCACACTTCTACTCAGAGTCATGCACCCACTCACAGACCCACTCAGAGTCTCAAGCAGTCACTCACAGATCCACTGAAAGGCTTTTACACGTGTACATTGACCAACTAAGATACTCACACAGTGACTCACAAAACCCACTCAGAGGCTCATGCATACACTTACAGACCCCTCAGAGACTCAATCACCAACTCACTGACTCAGTGAGAAACTCATAAACCCACTCACACACTCACTCTGAGGCTCACATACCCACTCACAGACTCATTTATAGGCTTGTGAACCCTTCACACACCCACTCAGATACTTATGCACCCATTCACACACCCATACAGAGACTCATGCACACACTCAGCGACTCTTGCATCTACTTACAGACCGACTCAGAGACTCATTCACCCACTCACTGACTCAGTGAGAAACTCATGAACCCACTCACACACTCACTCAGAGGTTCACACACCCACTCACAGACTCATTTATAGACCTGTGAACCCTTCACACACACACTCAGATACTTATGCACCCAGTCACAGACCCACTCAGAGACTTCTGCACCCAGTTATGATGACTACAGCTGGGCCCCAGGGATCACTCACACACCTACTGAGAGACTTAGCACCCACTCATAGACCTACTCAGAGAGATCTGGTCAGAAGCCCAACCCCATTTCTCTACCACTCTGCAAACGTGACTACTACTTAAAAAACCATAGAAATTCACTGAAAAAACAAAGGTTACAGGGACGTTATAGTTAGGAATTAACATTTAAAAAACCTTAGAAATTCACTGAAAAAAACAAAGGTTACAGGGACATTATAGTTAAGAAATGGAATTTTAAAAAACCTTAGAAATTCACTGATAAAACCAAAGGTTACAGAGATGTTATAGTTAAGCTCAGGTTTCACTCGTACAAATCCAGTGAAATTCAGCAGTTATAGTTAGCTGAGCTAACTATAATTTGCGTCCCTCAATGCACTGCTTATAACCTCACATATAACATCACTCATTACATGGCAAGTGACATCAATGATGACATCTCAAATGACATCTCTGAGGACATCACAAATGATATCATTCAGAAAATTACTAATGCACCCACTCACACCCCCTTAGGACTTTTCATACACCCACTCCCACACAACCATTCACAAACCCATTCACAGACCCATACCAGTACTTGCACACCCACTCACTGATTCATAGATTTACACATACATCCACTCACCCACCTATACAGCGACTTATACACCCATTCGCTCGCTAATACAGCCACTGACATATCCACTCATATATCTATACTGCCACTCACACACTGAGTCAATCACCCATAGAGCTACTCATACACCTACTCACTCATTCATACAGTCAATCACACAGCCACTTATTCACCCATAAAGTTACACACACACACACACTTACTCATACAGATACTAACACATACTCACTCAGGTACACAGTTACTGACACAAGCACACACTCACCCATACAGCCACTCTCATATTCACTCACCCATACAGTCACTTTTATACCCCATCACTCACCTATACTGCCTTTTCACATCCCCAGTTACTCACCCATATACCACTGACACATCTACTCACTCACCCATACAGCCATACACACACACTCACTCACTCATACAGCCCCTCACACATGCAATCACTAACCCATACAGCCACTGAATCACCCACTCACTCATCCATAGAGGCAGTCACACACACCCTCACCCACCCACACATACACTCAGACACCCATACAGGTACTCAGAGCTACCAATCACTAACCCATACAACCACTCATGTACCCACTCACTCACCCATACATTCACTGAGACACCTAATCATTCACTTTTACAGTCAGACATGCAGCCACTGAATCATCCATGCAGGCACTCATACACCCACTGGTTCACTAATACACCTTGGTATATATATTTAACACTGATAATCTTTTTAAAAACACTCACTGTCACTGGATGATGTCATCAGTGATGTCATCAGTGAGATCATTTGAGATGCCATTAGTAATGTCACTGACCATGTCATGAGTGATGTAATATGTAAGGTAATTAGCAGTGCATTGTGGGGCACGATTAACTGCTGAATTTCACTGGTTTTGTATGAGGGAAACCTGAGCCTAACTATAACGTCTCAGTAACCTTTGTTTTTTTCAGTGATTTTCTAAGTTTTCTTTTTTTATTACATTTCCTAACTATAACATCCCTGTAACCTTTGTTTTTTTCAGTGAATATATATGTATCAGGTTTTTGCCCCGCTAATAACTTTGCTCGCTAATATCATTTGATGATTCTCCACAAAACTTTCCACACCTATAGCTTTTTCTACATTGGCGGATGATGCAAAGTTTCGTGGAGATTCGACAAGGAGTGTGCAAAGAAAAAAGGAGGGTGGGGTTAGTCACTGGAGTAGCAGCCTGGTTCAGACTATCCTGGGAGTGCTGCAAATCCTGCAACAGAGTAAGATTCTTTTCGCTTTCCCACTATACTTGTTCACACACTTTTAGTTGTGAAAATGTTAAAATACATGTGCAACTATACTGAAAAGCTCCCCAAACACCATCATATTTGCAGGGAATATAATAGAAGTGGCTTCTACACATGAGAAAACATTTTACTTAAGGATAAAATAGGGCAAAAATATGTATAAGTGGAGATAGGGGTGGTAGGTATATTCTTAACGTTTAGGGCCAGATGTACGACCATTGGAATTGCGACTCGCAATTTGCGACAAATTGCGAGTCGCAAAATCCAATGTACAACAGTGTCTGAGACACTGTTTGCGATTCCCAATGGGGTCGCAAATTGCATGCCTCATGAATATTAATGACGGTGTCGCAATTTGCCCAGCTGGGCTCAGCAGACCTCCATGTCTGGGACTGCTTTTAAATAAAGCAGTTATTTTAAAAAATGCAGCCCGTTTTCCTTAGAAGAAAACGGGATGCATTTAAAAAATAAAAATGAAACTTTTCAGTTTCATTTTTTAAGGACAGGCAGTGGTCCCTGCGACCACTGCCTGCCCTTAAAAAATAATTGCGCATGCATTCACAAAGGGGAAGGGGCCCCCTGGGGACCCTTTCCTGTTGGTGAGTCCCTTACCACCCTTCTGAGAAGGGTGGTAAACTGCGAGTGTTTTGCGATCGCAATTACGGTCTCAAAACATTCATACCTTTGGAGTCGCTATTAGGAAGGGTCGCCCTTGGAACGCCCCTTCCTAATAGCCAGTCACTAACCCTATTTTGCAAGTCGTTAATTGATTAGTGACTCGCAAAATAAGGTTGGTATATGGACCACACGTTTTTGGGCGGTCGCCAACGGGCCTAAAATCCCTTTGCGACTGCAAAAAACGGACATACATCTGGCCCAAAATGTATTGTTAGCTCAAAATAATGGATGCAGTTTTATTGTAGGTCAATATTGCTGACATCAATGGGGTGCTTTTAAACCATCTATGCATGCCTGTGGTACTTAAGGCATTACAGTGAGAGAAACAAAAGACTCATGGGTGGAATTTATAAATGTATCTCAGCCAGTAGTAATTACCCTGGGACACACTCCAGTCTAACATTTTTTGATGACTCTTGGTATGATTTATAGACCATGGATGCCATATTTTCGATGAGGCGAACTGACATATTAAGTACTTTGTATGTACTTGATTGAATTGCTACAGAAATCTACAAATAAAAAGCTTATGCTGGAGTCATGTTTGCAAACTGTTTATTTTATTCTACACCTAATAAAAGTCAGACCTTTGTTTTTTATGTAGGTTTAAATTTATAATGTTTTTTGGGAGTTACGATTTCATGCGGTGCGTGGCATGGACATTAAACATTGCTATTCAAAAATATTTGGCACTATCCTGTTACTATTTAATATGACATTTGGAATACAGACAAAACCGCAAAAGATCAGATCTGCATGCACTCACATTCCTTGACTCTTCTGAAGAAAACTTCTTAAAACTGTTTACTTCTTTTTAAATACAAAAAGATGTTCGTATATCTTTGACAGCACTGTGTACTTTTTCAATAATATGAGCACATTTATCAGACAGTGCCAACATGCAATAAACAACATGATAGCTAGAGTGATCTCTCCACAAGACGATCCATCTGGAGTGAAAAATCTGTCTCATCAATTTTATTTCTTCCTCTGTGCAGACATTATTTTCCCATAGGAACAGAATTTAATAAAAACTGTTGAAGAAACCTCAATATATTTATTTTTCCTAAAAGAACATGCTTTTAGTATTATTTGTATATATTAAAATTACCAGCCTGACTATCTTAACATTTTTTCTAGGAGCAGGAGGTAAGGATGCACTTATTTTGGACATGGACATTGCTTTATTTTTTTGATAAGGGAAGCAATTTATTGATTCTAGCTAGGGTAAAAATATGCCAAGAACTATGGGTATGAATGGTCAACGAGCCAATTTGTAAACTCTAAGCAGATTTTCAGGAAAGCCAGACTTAATGTTTATGGGCCAAATATACATGTAATCAATTTCAGAGCAGCTTGTGTTCAAATTTGTTTGTCATTATAAAATATGACTGACTTTAGTCAGTGCTGATCCTCATCTCACCTCATTGTAGATAATTGCAAGCAGCAGTCCTGTTACAACTGGTATGCAGACCAGTACCTGCATATAACAAATTCCGCAAATACTTTGCATCAACACCAACAGAGTCTGGTTCTGATAAAAGGGAGTAAGACAGAGTTTTAAGCAAAATTCAATTATTTTAAGTCTCCATTGAAATATGAAAATGGTGCTAAAACATATATTTGCAAGCAAAAGTGAAACCCTCACTTGAGTGTTTATTTCTAGGCAGAGTGAATATGTTGAAAGGGGTATTGAGCTTGGAACAGAACCATACCCGTAAAATCGGTATGGGGGACAGAAAGTTGGCAGATTCACAAGTCATATAGGGGCATATTCTCAAGGAGCCATCGCCGAGTTAACGGCACTTTATCGCAGCCAAAGTTGCGATAAATTTAACGCCCCATTCACAAGCTGGTGCTAACAGCCCACAACACCAGTTTACCTGCGAAAGCATCCTCAAAAAACATCGCCACAGATGACCCCTGCAACTATCGCTAATGAGATGCAGAGTAGGCATTCCCGAGCAAAAACCCGCGACAACACCACACCTCAACATTCTCAACGACCAGCCCGATCAGCGATAAGACCACAAAACAGGCGATAAGGCGCGTTAGCAGCAGGAACCTAACACCTACTCTGACCTGGTGTAAAGTCGGACAACAACCTGCACCATCAAAGGGAGCCCAGCACACAGCCACACATGAAGAACAACTTATGCCATGGAGATACTCACCATGCATCCCAGAGCCCCGAGATGGCAACAACACCCACCGCCACCACCCGCCCACCCCCCCTCGGACACCCACCGCCCCCCCGGACCAACACTGAGGCAGCGCAGACAAAGACAGCGACCCTCCGAAAATGCACCAACCCCACAGACCCAACACCAGAGAATGCCCACTATATGCCCAAAGGGACAACCCTCCTCCGCATCATGACCACCATAGCCCACAGGCTGACGGTACCAACACAGCGGACAATGAACATCCCACCGCAGACAAATCTGCTGGCCGTGCTGCACGTATTGGCCTCTGGTACCCTCCAACCAACCTCCACCTGAGACGGAGGAGTCACACAGCCTGGCCAATCCAAGTCCCCCACAACGGTCATGGATGACACCATCAGCTTGGTACCCCACTATCCATACCTCACACACACTGCGCAGGAACAGCTAGAGACCAAGCAAGGCGTGTATGCCACAGCTGGCTTTCCACACGTGTCAGGGGGCAAGTGACTGCACACATGTCCTACTAGTGGCCCCTTGCGACACTGAACACAAGAAGCGCAAGAGAAAGCGCACGGATCCCACCAATGTGCAGGCAATAGTGGACCACCGTGGAATCTCCGCCAACAACGTCGCCAACCACCCAGGCAGTGTGCATGATACCTGCACCGCCCGACAGTCCACCAGGACACCAGGATGGCACCCACGGAAATGCACTGCTTGTTGGCCAATACCAAATGCACACACCACACACCTCAACTCCACAATCATGCAACACACAACACAGGAAATGCACACGTCACAGGCTCACATACAACATGCACACCCACCAGACACGACCGCACAACTCACTGTGGAAACCTGTGCCAGCCATGTACATGAGCCATCTACGGCATGGCACCTCGGACACACAATAGCAGATTGTCGGAAGAGGTGGGGACCAGGCATGTGCGAAGGAGGCAAGGGGCCGATGAATAAGAATGTACACAATGCCAAGTTTGTCGTGGATGTGCTGGACAGACTGCAGTATGCAGACCACACACATATCCATATCAACACACACCGCTGGTGTTTGGAGTGTAGTGGACAGTGGACGCAACCATGTCTCCCAAGCCGGTGGGGAAGTCATGGAAATGTAGCTTGTGACGTCTCCCCCGTAAGCGTGAGAGGAGTGGGCTGGCCCGGCGTACGCCAGGCCAGCGTAGGGGTGTGAATAAAAGGCACGTAACCCTGGGTGTGGTCCTCTTCCGGAATGCTCAACGTCCCTGCCAGGGCAGCGCAACTCACCCCGCCACAAGGCCGACACCGTGAGCAGTGTTGCCAGCGATCCTGTGCGCCTGCTGCACCCCTGGAAGCTGGTCCCCGAATCAGTCCTGCCCACCCCTGCGCACCCAGGCCTCAATGCCCACCTTCCAACACCGGCGTGTGTCGATGAGGGCCCACCATGTGCCGGTGCAATCTCCAAGCCCGAGGCCCGCGACCTTGGCAGCCTCCTCAGACCATCACGGCCGCCGCAACAAAGGCCCGCAATATTCCTTTCACGTTGACGTACTCCACACAGCGGACAAGTAGGTCACACATTTGGAACTGAGTCTTGATTACACCATGGCAGAGCACATAAATCATGGCTGAGTGTATGTCACTATACACCCTTCGATGTGGTGCCAACAGGTCTTAGTGTTACATCACAGCCGCAAGATTCTGTTGGCCCACGCGGACTACTGCTCTCGGCCCACGTTGCGCTCGAGTAGGTCACAGAATTGGAACTGAACATCGATTATTCAAAGGCAGAGTAGGAATCATTGCACGCAAGGAGGGGCATACGAGGATGACGCCTTGCAGTTGGGAGGAAAAAAGGATCATCATTACGGAGGTGATCGAACACTACCGACAACTGCCCTGATGTCACTAACTCTGTGCATCGCGAGCCTACGACACGTGGCTGTGGCCCACTGCTGACCGCTGCCTCCGGCCTACACTGCGGTCCAGTAGGTCACAGAGTCTGGAATCGTCAATGCCGGAGTTTATATCAGTGTACGGGCATCATCGCAGACTGCATCCCCTCTCTGCCCCGGTGCCACTAAGTCTGTTCCCCGACATTCATGGACACTCTCTGGTCGTACATTGGTGGCGTTTGAGTCTATGGACTAGGGGGTAGTTTTCATCCTCATGCAGCTGATACCGAATTGGTGGTGGCAACGAGGCAGTCGCTTTCCACTCCTCCATTTGCTGCTTCCGGATAGCTGCTGCCCTCTGCATCATGCCCTGGAAGAACACCTTCCACTGTCCCCCGAAACACTCCGCGACATTCACGTCCGACATCGACGAGGACCCGCTCAGTCTGCGTGGCCCTACCTAATTGGACCGCAAGTCACTGTCCCGTGGCGGTGTGCCTGTGCCTGCCAATGTGCACCCAGGGCCACTAACTCTGTGCAGCTCAAGTCCGGGACCCTGTCTGTATGAATATTGGATGACCTCTGTGATGGTGGTCTTGGGTTCATCGACGCCATGTGCATGTGGCCCTGCGCTGTCCGCTGCCTCCAGCCTCAACTGCGGACCACCAGGGCTCAAACATCAAATCGAGTCCTGACCGGCCCGGACGTCGCATCACCGCAGGAGGCACACGCCACCATCGCCAGGGCCAACTCCAACCACCATCTGCCAGAGTCGAGACAGTGGTACTGGCAGACTGACGGTGTTGCTCAGACCTGTCGTGGATGCCATCATCTGCCTGATCCACTGCTCACCACTCCAGGTGCCACTGACTCAGTGCACCGCAACCAATGGACCGTTACTGATTGAGTTTTGTGATGTGGAGATGTTGCGCAGCAATGTCACCTCAGGCAGTGTGGGAGACCTGGGACGTTGATGAGGAAGTTGCTGCAGGTCTAACACACCTCACTGCATCTGCATCAGGAATATCCCGAATGGACACAATCCAAGTTATTTTCATCACATGAGCGCGCACAGCTCTAGTGCCCCAACCTCAGTGCACTGCAACTCACGGACACTTCTGTTTGTATGTTGGGTGACCTCTGTACTTGCTCCGGCTCCCTCCATGTTGCTCAGCAGTTGACTCTGTTATGCATGTGTTTTCTGTTTCCATTGCACTGGTGTCCACTGTTCAAGTTGTTGCCAGCACCGAGCACTCCGTGCGGGCTGGCTTATGCTCACCCCACACACATCCAGCACAGGCATCACTGTACATATGGCCCTGCCAATAAAGGGGCCGGGTGCACGTGCCCGTAGCCAGTTCAACATAATATCTGCGTGTGTCTCTATGGCAGTGTGGGTCTCCTTTGTGAGGTGTAGGTGATCCCTGAAGGGTAATTGACACCCACGTATGTGATCTAGTTCGCCTTCCATGGGTTCGGACCACACCCGCACCTGTTCAGCCACCTCCTTTTGGTGTTCTGACACCTGGCATTGGGGTGCCATGTGTGGGTCGGTGAAGTGTTGTGGGCCAGCCTTGCTTGCGTGTGCTTCATGCTGTGTGGTCTGTTGCAGGGGCTGGGTTCTCCTCAAAGTGGCTTGTCTGCCCTGGTCCTGGTGGTGGGTTGCGTGGGATGTCCATGGGCTGTTGTAGGGCGTCGGTGTCGAAGGTGTGTTGGTCGTGTCCTGCATCACTGATGGGTTGTCTGGTCTGACCTGCTGGAGGTGTTGTTTGTCCCTCTGCAATGTGAAAGGGAGATGCATGTTGACATTGTGTTGGCATTTATGTTGGCGCATTGTTCTTGTAGACATGCAGGCTGTGTGACAATGTACATTGTGGCTGTTTGGGCGGTGCTGGCAATTTGAGGGGGGACAGTGGACATTTGGACTACATGACTGTTGTGAGGTTATACCCGTACATATGCATCTCACAGTTCCCTGCTCTGTCAAATGTGATTGGCCTGTTTCTGCGCATGGGCGGACCCAGTTGTGTCCCCTGTTCTGCAGTGTCGGTGTTGCACTTTGTGCCACATTGTCATGGGATGTGCTGTGATTGCCATGTGTGTGTCCTGCAGTGTGCCCACGGGGATGGGGGACATGACCCTGGGTTATTGTGGGTGTGCAGTGTGCTACACGTCGTTGTGCATGTGTGCCATTGTGCCCATCTCCCCCAGTCCCCCCAGGACCTGTTCGTTGCTCACACTGTTGTTGTGTCAAGTCCTCTCGAGCTGTGTCCGTACTCCCACCTCCTTGCACCGTCTCCACACTGATGGCTGGCCTCCATTTCCTCCAGCTCCTCCTGTGGCGCAGGACTCCCACCTCCTGTCGCCTTAGCTGCCTTCCTGTTGGCAGCGGCTTTGGGCCTGGTTTAGGTTTTCACGTCATGCCAGCGCCTCTTGGCCTCCTCCATTGGCCTCCTCGGCACTCAGGCTGCATTCAAGGTGGTCTGAATGTGGGTCAGTTGCTGGTAGTGTTCTGTCACATCCGTGACGCTGCTCTTGTTTTCCTACGGACTGCACCCCGTCTTCCTCTCCCTCTTCTCCTTGGCCTTCCCCGACCCAGTTGGTCCTTGCTGGTGGTCTGTGGGTCTTCTGGGGTTCGCGTTGGCCTCTGCGCTGGGTCAGGGTGCATCCATGTTGCTACGCACTTTGGATTGTTTCTGGTGTGTTGTTTTTGTTGCTTCAATGGTGCATTTTCCGGCCAGACGCGTGGGATTTACAGGCCTGCCGCTGGTTTTCGCTGCTTTTTGTATCGCGTTCGGCCTCATCGCAGCTTTTTTGGCGTTCGTGTTTCGCATTTTTGCAGCGTGGCGTTGATTTTAACACGGTCAGTTGATGCGTTATCTGGAGACTATTGCATGGTACCGCCGTGTTGTGAATACTTGGTTAACAGGGCGTAAATGTCCCGCGATGGACTGCGATGTTGAGGGTTGCGTTAAGTCACTTTTGCAATGGTTATCACACGTTCTTGAGAATATGCCCCATAGTTGTTTACAGCATATTATTTTCCAGAATATTTTATATTTCTGAATGATACTTTCAATAAGGAAGGCAGCGTGCAGGTTTTGCTATCATAGATTAGTTGCTGATACCTATGATGCCAAAAGAAAATTATTCTCTTTTCTTAAATTTGGAATTGGGAAGAGCATCGAATGAACATGAAATGCAGGCATTAATTCCTATAAAACCTTCAAAAATACGTGTCCTGAATCTAGAAAATCATGTGTTTGGAACTCACAAACCAATTAAAACAGGTTTGTTACAGGGACAGCAGGACCACTGGCAAATAACACAGACCCTTGATATATCAGAGTGCATATTGACACCTATAGTATAGGTGTACTTGGTCACGGTTGGGTCAAAACATTTTAATTAAAAGCTGTAAAACAACACATAAATACCTTACATGAAAATGTGAATCTTGAAGCTTTTCTCAAGGGTGCAAAATGGCAGAAAAGAATGAAACAGAATTTGAATGACAATTTGATTGCTGTCATTTTTTGCTCCTAACGCTTGTTCTCTTTTTATGGGCATGTACCAGTGCTACAGTTTAAGCCATCAATAATCCATCTGAGATTCTATATGCTATACTTGAGCAGCTCCCAGGAATTAAGCTAAGGATATCAACTTAATTTGTAATCTCCAATTTCAAACTCCATCACATTTACAGAGTGTTTTAAATGTTTGTACATATACTATCAATCTGAAAATACTAAGCAAACTGCATGAGTAGGATTCGCAGACCTCCAGCGATCCGCAACCCCATGTTAAGAACCACTGATTTTGTGGGTTAGATAGATACTGTGGAAACAGAAGACATGGCTTCTAATCCCGGCCTCCGTATTTGGCAAAATTATGTGGTCTTGGCCATCACCCTTTAAACTTATTATTCTGCTACCTTCTTGGTAACATTCAGAGTATTTAGAATCAGATCATAAGCTTCTCTTAATTGTGTGGTTAAAAGAAGCCTCAACTGCATTTTACATGGGGGAAGAAGACAGTGCCCATTCTCGTGGTAAACTTACTAAAATGCAATATGATAGTACATTCATAGCTTTGGTGCAAGCAGCTGGTGCCTCCTACTTTAACAAACTGTTTGATCTATGGAAATCATACTCCCGCCTTTCAGACATTATGTGAGCACTTTGAAAGAGGCTTAATGAAAGAGATGAGCACTAAAGGCATTTTCCTTGTACAGGCCCCCTCATGGTAAAAATTCACACATACAGAGCAGTGTCAGGCTAGATGGCTGTATTTACATCTTTAAAGCTGAACATGCTCCTGTAGCTGCATTGTGCAGTATTTTTCTGTGCTGCAGCTCCTTCCCAGCCACTCTCTTTTAAGATCACTAAGAGTTGAAAAGGTGAGATTTTGATACCCTGCCAGAATGGATGGCCACCCTAACCTCTTCAAGGCTTCTGTCACCCTCGATGCAACATGATACAAGGTGCACCCTCATTAACCTTCTACAACAACACCAAATAACCCAAACTATCTAAATGTGCTCTGACCTGCTAGCTTAGCATTAGTGTCTGTCCTCTTGGACGGTACATGCCACTCTTTCTTGGCTAGAACGTTGTATAGCTTTCTCATTGGATATTCTCCATATGTGTGGACAGCTCAAGAGAGGTGGAGCATAATATGAAAGATCAGCACACATTCCCCAGGTCTTTATGGTTGCTGCACTCCAATGTTAGCATAGTAGGTGCTTGTTGCATTCTAATCACACCTTTCTGTGTTGTTGCCCATCTTCAACTGGACATAACAGTAATGTTGGGGGTGTTCGAAGTGGTGCTTTTAGTTTGTCAAGTGAAGTGTCACTTCCAAGCAAGAAGGTGCATCCCATGGAGGCTTGTCAGCCTTAAGACCACTGCAGGGTCCCATCAATACAGGAGGGTAGAGCATGCCACCAGCAGATCATAACACATTCCCCTAAGGCATTAGGGGAGATGATTAAGTTCCTGGTTTCCTATTACTCACAAGTAATTGTTTTTCCATCAATATAGGTAAAGCTAAAGTAGTTAGCTCACCTGAACACATATCTCAGCTTGCAGCCCCCCATCAAAAGGAAGTAGTAGACATGCTAGGTGTAGCAAATTCACCATTTCTGCATGGTCACCCCTGATTTGTTTACCTTTTTCTGGACCAGGTTTTAGGGCTCTATACTTGTGACACTGCCACACTTCCACTGTGTGCGCTCTGGCCCTAAGGTATATTGGTAAACTTGGTTTCACCTTGGGCTATTTAACTTTCCTGTAAGGCCATAAGAAATATATCAATGCCATGGAACTTACATTTAGTATGTGAGTTACAGTGTATATTTATACCACTCGTATATATGACAAAATGATATGACTGCAAGGAAAAACACTTTGCTCTGGTCGGGTGGCAGTTTAAAGACACTAGAGTAACATATGGCGTATAAAGATCATTTGCAATGTAAGAAAATCTCTTTTTATATATAAATAAGTCTATGCCATATTGTGTCTTGTAAGCCCACAAAACAGGGTGCCTAATATATCAAATAGTGACACACTATATATTTAGAAAGCATGCCATCACAAAGAGTCAAGGATTAAAATCTATTTCCAATAAGTAGGTTCAGCTACATTTACAAAAAATTACCTAGGATTGATAAAAATATGTATTTTTCATTTCGCTTGGGAAAATGTTAGAAATGTCAATCAAAGTTATTTTCTCTTAGTGTTGACAATATGATGAAATAGTGAAAACAGATTTTGATAAGTTTAGTGGAAAAGTAACTTCTAAAAATGAACTTTGGGCCACCTGAGCTAGAACTGGCTTAAAACCATTTCTGCCACCAATCAAATATCCAGAGGCCAATACAAATTCCTGGTGGTCATAGGGTGAGAAAGTAGGCACGATAGGGTAGGAAACATTCACCAGTCACTGGCATGTACACATAAGACTGGCACCTTACTGCCTCCACTACCTCCTCAGAACATTCCACGACCTCGGAAAATTGAACCAGAAGATGAAGGTATTGCTCGAACAAAGAGGACTCATGCTGAAGACTCCTGCTGTAAGAAGAGAACTCATTACTCCTGCTGGCACCCTGGGAATGGAACTACACTCCAAGGGCATGCTTGTTGTCTATTCCAGGGACGCAAAAAACAGAAGGACTCCTGACTTGAAGGGGCCCTGCTGATCGCAAATGCACATTTTCATTTCACTTGAGCATTATTGGATGATAGGAATGCACGTTTTTGGTATAACAGATGTTTGAGCATAATATGTACTGCATACAAAGTGCTTAAGATTCGTATAAAATTTACATATGGTTTCTGATGGGCTGTTTTTAAATTCTAGTTACCCCTGATGAAGGGCTTGTAGTCCGAAATGCATTGGGTTGACTCTCAATTTGGTTACTTATAACGGGATGTGATTCACAGAGCTGTTGGAAAAAGCCCGGATGGGCATTCTTGGAGCAATAAAGGTTTTTAAAAATCACATTGCCTCCATCTGAACTTCAAAGTCAAGAAACAACATTGGATGATTATGATTACTTGTAAGTTAAAGGATGGTTTACTGAGATGATTGATAGGCAGTACGGCCTGAAACTGGTTTGTGACAATGCACCAGATACTTTCTTGACATTTAATTTGTGCTTAAGGGACAGATCACACTACTGAGCATGCACACTAAGTTTTGATCGTAGCACCATCTAAAATTGTTCAAAATTGGAAGAAAAGAAAGTGAAGGAGTGCAAAATATCCATCCTTCATTTTTAGTATAACACAGGGATTGTGCCATGTCGACTCTTCGGTTTTGTCTGCACCAAGGCACACAGTCTGCAATGGCAGTGTGCATGGCCTTGGTGAGGGGGCCCTAGGGTGGCACAATTTGTGCTTCTACCCTTGGGGTCCCTCTTCAGTGCCAATGCCCAAGGTACCAGGGGTAGCATTTACTAGGGACTTACAAGGGGAACTGAAGTTGTGTCAATTGGGAAACAAAAGGCACAGTTTAGAAAAAGAGCTTCTGGCACAGGGGACCTAGTTGGCAGGGACACTGTTCACTTTCAGTCGAAATTACATCATTTTCCAGGCAAAAAGTGGGTGCTAACCATGTCCAAAAGAGACAACTTTCCTACAGTGACTATATAGATGACTATCTTCAGAGAATTTTAAATCAAGCCTGTGGTCTGAATGATTCCCAATGTACACAACTCATCAGCTGTAACATAATGAACACACATTAGTGTTTTGTTTTCACTCCTGACAGCGTACATTCACTTGCCTATCACTGACAATACTGTAATACCATACAAGAGCAATAGCATTCATAAACCTTGGACTGATGACCTAAGTACCAAGGTGCAAATCAAAGTCTAAATAACTGATTTCAAATATTATCCAGAATATTTCTCTGGAACCAGCAAATCCTTGAAAACTCCAGATGAAAATCATGAAGAATTCCAAAGTTCAGGCACGAAGGTTCTGGCTTCTGCAACTAATTATATCAATTGACTAGCAAGAAACACTCTAAAACACAAGGAACTTATACTCAATGGATCTTAGTGGCCGCTATCATCAGTACTCGTGTGTGAGTCACGTGGCACGTTAGGACATGTAGTTTGTTTTGACTCCATTTACGTGTTTTGGGTTATGCATATGTCATAGCTGTGAAGCCTTATACCACGAGGTGGCCACACTCCTCATTCACTGCCGACCTCCTCCACAGCAGAAGAGTTGAACACCTCTGAAGTACAGAAGAGCAGGTCTCTGCACCTTCCTGGCAAAGCAAAGTGATCATAGGCTGTGATCGTGAAAGACTCATCCTCTCCATCAAAGACCGACACCTTTGCAGTATGGCTCCCCTCTTATGTGGATGGTGTCTCTAGAATTCTCATAGTTAGAATGGAGTATGCTAATTAGGAGCTGGCTCCCATTATCCATGCTCAGGAATGTATTTTCCAATCCATTAAGTACAGCATATAAAATCTTCTGTATTTCATATTCGTTTTCAGCATTCACCTGAATAAAAGCAGGATTTGGAACAAGACATGTCTTTACAGAAGAAGGTTTTACTAAGGATACATAAAACATAGGATGAATCTTTATAGAATGTGGCACTTTTAATCACACTATTATAGGATGCACAATGTTTTAAATGGTGAATAGACCAGCATACGTGGGCTGCAACTTAGGGGTGTTTTCGAATGTAAATTATTTGTGAATAAACAAACATTTTTCACCTACAATATACTGAGGTGCTGGAAGTCTGTTCTTGTCATCATATAACTTATTTGTAGCTGTGGATTTTCCAAAAGAAGCTTGAGCAGACACTTGGATTCTCTGAAGTTCACTTAAATATTCCTGTACAAAGGAACTGATGCAAATGAACGTAGATCTAATAGTAATACTCTGAAACACAAGGCACTTATACTCTGTGGATCTATGATGGCTACCACCACTGCAAGTTTCATTAGAGTTCCATGGTTCTCTGGGGCATGTAGTTCTTCTTGACTCCTGTTGCTTGTTTTGTGTACTGAGCACATGACAGCTGCAAAGCCTCACACAAAGCAGTGCCTACACACTGCATGCACCCCAAACTTCTCGGCTATGGAAGAATAGAGCACCTCTAAAATATGAAGAAGTGCATCTAGGCTCCTACCTGGCATACGCAAGTGAGCTACAGATTATGACACATGGGGGCTGAAGGACTAACCTGAAAGAACTTTCCCAGCAGTTGGAGAAAAGGGAGGCCTGTGCAGAACTGGGAAAGGGTGCTGAGGCTTGCCCGGGAGGTTGCATACAAAATGGATAAGAAAACCAGGTTTGTCATGTTCTGAGGTTTTTGCCACACTAAAACAAGTTCAACTTCATCTTACACTAAAGGTACCAGGCTTCATGGACCCCTGCACAGCTACAGGTTCCAGCATTGGCCCGCTGAATGATTTTGAGAACTTAAAAAATGCCGAAGGACCTATTTTAGAATTTGGCAGACTGGTTACTGTGTCACAAATGTGGCAGATATCACTTCTGCATTATTACATGTGCATTATTTCCTGTGGAAAGCAAACACAAGGAGATGATGGACGGAGTGCTGAAACTTTTCAAACACTCACCCCCAGTCACAGATCTGGGTTGAATTCATCATCATTCTTTAGCTCACTTTGCCACCCCAGTTCAGACACAGCTATATGCAAATCAGTCTTGACCCTGTGCCTCATGGGAACAGTCCAGACCGAACTGCCAAGCCAGGTCTTCCCTGGACCAGAATCAAGCATCCTGGGACCGGTTTCGGGCTAACAGCCCTCATCAGCCAGGCTAGCTTGAATCCAGTGGCAAAGTGAGCAAGGGACCCACGTCTGGGCATACCCTGCCAACTTAGGGCGAACAAAGCAAACACCTGTGGCACTTGTAAAAAAGTGGAGGGTATACAAGTCATGCTTGTGATGCAGTAGCCGATCCGCCAACTGTAAATCAGGCCTGACATTTGAAGATAAAACCTTTGACCATCGCAAGTCTATCTGATCCACAAAGCAATCTTGGACACTACAAAATCCAGCTTTCTCCTACTTAGAGCTTTTGCTCCAAAAACAACGGCTTCAGCAGGCGTTCAATGACAACATATTGAACAGCCTTGTATCTTACCCCAATGAAAGAATTTGACTTCCATGTCAGCATGAAGGTAGAAACTTTGACCAGGAAGATCCACTTGGGATATCTGATCCCTTCTCCAGCCCAGCTGGTCCGAAATTGTGCTTTGGCCCTCTTCAACCATGAACAAATGATGCTTTACATTTTCTAGATACGTCTTGCCTTAAAATTTTTGAAAGTCATATCTCCAGTTTCCCTTATCCACTGGCAATGATCTTTGTGTCTTTTTGCTATTAATTCTTCTAAATTGACTTGGGAATTTTATTTTCTTGTGTTCTTTGCTTTGAAATTATTGGTAATGCTTAAATTTAACACACACGTCCCTGGTGATTGCCTATTGCTTGTGCCATAGCTACCAAGGGTAGAGCAGAAATGCTCTAAGAAAATTGTTTGGGCCTGATCAGATTGTATTTATTAAGTGAGTAAAGAACTCCCTCCAAAACTAATAGCCATTTTATGACACCGGGAGTACTTATAAAGTTCCTTTCAGTTTGTCACATGAATTACCAGTCATCACCCATCAAAGCTCATTAACAATTCCCAGGAGAACAAGTCATGAACACTGTGATTAAGACGCCACAGCTGAAGGATTTGATTCAAATTTTATCATGCCAGACAATCTAGAACTGAAATAATCACTGGTATGCTATCATCTTAGTGAGTGCAGAAATCAAGAATGAGGTTCTGTGAAACACACACACTGGTTATGTCCTCTGGTCCTGAAGGAACTGTCTTAATTCCCTAGTCAGTGAAACATGTTGACTGTCATTAAATAATATGTGCACATGCCTTTGATTTTAATGTGTGCCGGGACGTGAATCTAAAAGAACAAATATCCCCGCCAACACATTTTAACACTCCTTGCAGTGCACTCGCGGATCCTACTAAAATTGGATTGGCTGCCAACACTAGTCCCACAAAAAAAAAAAAAAAAAGAAAAGAGGGCAGGGTAGGTATACCCTGATCCCCTGGATATGGGGGGGTCTCACAAGGAACCCGCTGTGGTTTAAAAGCTTTTTATAAATTTTGCAGCGGACTCGCGGGTGGATCAGCGAATTTGCGGCAAAATTTTAAAAAAAGATGCTCGGGCTCATGCGCATCTTTTTTCTAAAGCCCCTGGGTGGGCCAAATCCCAGGGGCATTGTAAAATTAAAGAAGGGGGCGCACGGGCCCCCTCCTCAGGCTGTTCAAAGCCCTGGGGACCGCCACCTCAACAGTGCATTATTGTAAACAAATGCGGGGGCCCACTTTGCCCCCCGCTGCCCTGGGGACCACCACCTCCACGGGGCACATGCTTTAATTATTTTTTACAAAAAACAATGTGGGGGAGGCCCTACACCTCGGGGACCGCCACCTCCTTGGGGCTAAAATTAATAACAATGTGTGGGAGGGCCAGAGCTCTGGGGACCACCATCTCCCCAGGGCAAAAATACAATAATGAAGGGGGTTTGCTGCGGACCGTGGTCCCAGGGAACACCGGGGCTTACTTAACCACGAGGCCCCCCTCCTGGAGCTCTAGATGGCTCTGGGAACACCAACCGCCCCAGGGCTGGCTCCAGCAAGGTCCCGGGGTGCCCAACCCCAGGAAATTGCAGTTTGCTATGGGTTGGCGGGAGTACCACTCTCGCCAAGCCATAGCAATTAATTGCTCTGCTTTCATCAAGCGAGAGCAAAACTGCTCTCGCTTGCTGAAAGCAGAGTAGTGTCTGTTTCCCTGCCTGCTGTGAAGCAAGCAGGGAAACAGACATTGCTTTGGGATCCAGGGAGCTGCATGTCAGCAGCTCCCTGGGTCCCAAAGCAATGCTTGCTCCCGCAGGAGGCGGGAAGCTGACAGGGACAGCGGGGGACTTCAGGCTACCCCCATGGTCCCCAACATAGTGGACAGGCCCCAGGGGATACGGCCCCTGGGGCGATATCATCCCGGGGAGGGGGGCTGCGGGCCCCCCTTCCCATTTTTCAAAAAAATATGATGGCCTGGCCCCAGGGCCAAAATCGGCCTGGGAGGGGGGCGGCACGCCCCCCGTTTAAAAAAAATTAAAACAAAGGGTTATGCCCTGAGGATGGGGTCCCTGGGGCCGAAAAAAGCCCGGGAGGGGGGCTGCGCAGCCCCCCTCCCTTTTATAAAAATTAAATAAAAGAGGCAGACCCTCGGAGATGGGGTCCCCGGGGTTGAAAATGGCCTTGGAGGGAGCTGCTCTACCCGCCTCCATTTCAATTATAAAATAAAAGACTGGGCCGTGGGGATTGGGGTTCCTGGGGCCCAAAATGGTCCAGGGAAGGAGGGTCATGCAGCCCCCTTTCTAAAAAAAGCAATAGAAAAAAACCCAGGCAACTCGCCTGAGGCCCTGCCCCCTTTCTCCATTACTCTGCAAATGCACTTTCTGGCACGCTGTTGGTTGGGGGATGACATCCCCGTGGCTACTGATGGTCCTTAGGGGCCAACAAGACCTCCTGTTACCTCCAGTAAGCCCCACACAGTGGGATTACTGAGAGGTGGTCGGAGGCCACGCCTCCTTTCTCAACCACTCTGCAAACGCACCTCGTGGCGCACATGCTTGTTCCCATGGTTCAGGTTGATGAAGCACTTGAGGAAGGCGCCCCTGAGCCTACGACGGAGGACATTCCCCACCCCAGGAGACATGCTTGAGCTTGCTGGATGGCAGGTTGAGGGTGGGCCCACCAGAAATGAATTTTGCAAGGCATGGAAGGAGTGCCCAACTCTAGTGGACTTAAGGCAGCAAGCGGCCCAGACAGCAGCTGATACCTCTGAAGATAACCTTATCGATTTGTGAGAATCACCTCCTCTGCAGTGAGACTAAGGTTCCTGGACTTGGGGCAGCCCCTGTGTTGGTGGTCCCTCAGTGTTACAGGACCTTCCTACTGGAGTTATCTCGCGATATACCCCTGGAAGGACAACTGTATCAGGACAAGACCTTTGCCAGTCTTGTCCCCCACTTCTATTGGCCATGGATGAAGACAGCTTCAGATATGTACTGTAGGTCTTCTCCCACCTGCGAGGTCAGCAAGAAAGCAGGGAAAAAGCTTAAGGTTCCCCCAAGTCCCTTGCCTGTTGTTGGCTTGCCCTCTGAGAGGGTGGGCATCAACCTTGCTGGTCCCTTGGACCTGAAGACTGCTTTAGGCAACAGGTTCATCCAGTCTTGGTGGACCTTGCACACAGTACCCAGAGGCCATCTCTCTAAGGTCAGTGACTGCACCTGCCCTAGCTTGGTCCCTGATGGGTATTTTTACCAGAGTGGGGTTCCCCAGGAAAGTATTGTCTGACAGAAGCACTAACTTCATGACAGCATACATGAAATTCATGTGGGATGAGTGTGGGGTAACCTACAAGTTTTCCACACCCTTTGTACCCCCAAACCAATGGGCTTGTTGAACTATTCAACAAGACCATTAAGGGCATGATAATGGGCCTACCTGAGCCTATGAAGCAGAAGTTGGACATCCCCTTGCCGTGCCTGCTGTTCGCCTACAGGGAGGTACCACAGAAGGGTGTTGGGTTTAGCCCATTTGAGGTCCTCTATGGACACCATGTTAGGGGACCTCTCAGCCTAGTGAGAGAAGGGTGGGAGCAAGGTCCCAAGAAAGCCCCTCAGGATGTAGCCAGCTACAGACTGACTCTCCATAACGAGATGCAGTGCTTCTGAAAAAAGATGAAAGATAATCTATAGGCCAGTCAATAGGTGGTGAAACTCTGGTACAACCAGAAGGCCACTCTGGTGGAGTTTCAATCTGGCCAGAAGGTGTGGGTTATGGAGCCAGTGGAGCTCAGAGCTCTCCAAGATCAATGGACAGGTCCATATGAGGTGAAGGAGTGGAAGGCTGATGCCACCTACCAGGTGGATCTCAAGATCCCTAGAAACCCCTTAAGGGTGCTCCACATAAACCGCCTCAAACCCCAATTTGAGAGGTCTGACGTCACCATGCTCTTGGTGATAGATGATGGAGTGGAAGAGGAGAGTGTACCTCTCCCTGACCTCTTGTCTACCCAGGAGTACTATAGTTCAGTAAAGGGTGTTAACTAGGGGTCTGAGGAACTTGCAAAGTTTTACTCTGCAGAATTTTTCTGAGTTACATAAAAAACTCTGCGAGATTCAATGGAGTTCCGCCCACCAAAACATGTCCTTTGGTGAAACCTCTCTCTGATCACCCACGGCAGGCAAGTCACACTTTCGGAGCCTGGGCTGCAGGAGAGAAAAAATTAGCGTATGCACAGAGCCATAGTTCAGATATAAATTCCATTAACCAAATTCTGAATAAAGAGCGGTTCTAGGCAGTTTTGTTAACAATTTAAATGTTACTAATTTACCGAAGTTACCGCAAAAGAACTAAAACAAGGAGATGTTGAAGCAAGGCTTGTAGGTATTTGGGCACACCGTTGCATGGTGGGCAGATTCCACAGTATGAAAAATGTAAGCAAATTGATGCACCATTTTTGCAACCCATTCTTGTGGTCACTGCACGATGGTTGGGTACATGTACTGTGGGGACTGCCCTGAGATCAACACAGTATGTTCTTCTTGCACCATAGTCACAGGCCCATACGTGTCCACCTTCACCAATCCCAACAAGTTGTGGTGTTTCCTTTCACCGTTTGGCACCCTCTCTGCGGACAAAAGACCCACCTGAGACATGCAGCCCCTCTACTCCATTGTGGTCAGTAACCTTCACCCACCAATCTAGCCTTCTGACTGATCCAGCAGCACTTATCCTTCCAGCAGCGCTCCCCTCCCTCCCGAGCTATGCACCAATCCTCATAGGGGTGGGCTCTGCCCGGCTTCTGACTGCCCTCGAGACTCCGACACTTATGCCCTGCTGGTCAGGTGTTCGGAGCAGTGCTAGGGGACTAGAACTTCCAGATAACCCATGCAGCCTTCCCTCCTGTGCGTTCTACCAGCACACTACTAAAGGTCTCAGGATAGCACTCCACAGCTCCCAAATGGCCCAACTGCAGTGCGCCGCACTGCTCCCCTCTCCAGGCTAGCAGTAACACATGAGCAGAGAGCGCACCTGCAGTTGATGAGATAGAAAAACCGCTTTCCCAACAAAATGACCATAGAAAGCATGTTACCATAGGAATCAAAGTGTGGCTCTTACCTGAATCTGTGAGATAGAAAAACACACAGGAGGCTGGGAGGTGGGCTTTCATTCTCGATGCTCCAGCCCACTGCTCCTTTTCTCTTGGGCACTGCTGCTGCCTCAGAGTCAGGACCTGTCCATTCGAGGAGAAACTTGCACAACTGTGCCGCAAGGCCTTCTGGGAGCAGTAGTCAATCGCTGCACGGAGGGGTCGCTTAAAGTTAAAGGGCCCGCATTCTCAATTATTTTTTAGGGCTATACTACAGCAACCCAGCATGCTTCTTCTCATCGTTACTAGCGCCACTGCTGATTAATTCTGCTGGCGGAGTGGAGCAGTGGAAATTATTAGTAATTCCGCTTTACAACAGTAAAGCGGAATTACTAAATTCTGCCAGTTCCGCCTGCGAAATAAAAAATTCCGCCCACCCCTATTGTTAAGCTCTCCCCTACTCTGACCCCAGAACAGGAGAGTGACTGTCGCCAGTTGTTCGGGAAGTTTTCTTCTCTGTTCTCCCTCACGTCTTTGCTGATACATTTGTGTAATCATGACATAGATACTGGAGACAGTATGCTTGTCAAAAACAAAATTTACAGGTTGTCTGATAAAGTGAGGGCCAGTATCAAGGAGGAGGTCTCCAAGATACTGGTGTTAGGGGTGATTGAGTCCTCCAACAGTCCCTGGCCGAGCCCATCGGTGCTGGTACCCAAGGCAGCCCCACTGGGCACAAACCCAGAATTCAGGTTCTGCGTGGACTACTGAGCACTCTGTTCTGAAACTAAGACAGATTTACACCCATCTCTGTGTTAGAATTGAAACGTAAAAGTGCCATATTACTCGTATTTTACCTAATATTATGTTAGCATTTAAATAGATAATACATTATTATGCATACAGTATGTATACGCAACTAATAAATGCAGAACTTTAAACTTGTTACGTTAGCAATGGTGCCACCATTTTAGCTCTCAAAGACGCCATTTTGTATTATAATCGAAACTGTTACTTGCTCATTTACGAGAAATAGTCCTTGGTGAGTTTCGTTTCTTCAATGTTGAATCTTGCTTATTAGCGCATGCCTTTCCTATTACATGAAGGCCTTCTCCCACCTGTCTAGTAGGGAGGATAAGCCAGACGACCTTGGGCAGTAGATAGCTTGTGCCAGGCTGTGGAATCAAAACTTGTGCTCTGTACCCCCATTGTATTACAGCAGCTACCAGTACTTTCCCATGGTAGGCGGAGTCTTTGTGGGCTTTGCAACCTACATAATGTAATTGTATGTTTGATAGAGTCAGTCTCTCGTCAGCCATCATAGGAGGCTGGTCAGACTGGACTCCACTGCAGTGTACTTTGAGAATAAACTAGTTTGCTTGCCTTCTCTACTGCGTCATCGACTCTTCATTGAATGGAAGGCTAGAGGAGGTCGAGAGTGACCCGGGTGACCCTAGTTGGGTCACTTCCTTCAGTTGGCGCCCGAACAGGGACCCCACCAGGTGACCCATCTCACCCGTAGTCGGGTTGTAGAGGTCAGTGTTGCGTCCGGTCGGATGGGCGAATCGGGGTACCCCACACGATCGAGCCTAGTTCTCGCAGCTGCCCGCCTGTCTGATCGGGCGGCTCCTCGTCTAGTGGTCATCTCTGCTGGGGTCCTGAAAAGGCGAAATCCTTGGATCTGACCGTTTGATCTGAAGAATCGCAGTGGAGAATAATCTTG
Organism: Calotriton arnoldi; assembly: GCA_963921515.1. Taxonomy (NCBI): domain Eukaryota; kingdom Metazoa; phylum Chordata; class Amphibia; order Caudata; family Salamandridae; genus Calotriton; species Calotriton arnoldi. Next base: position 4,602,666 of record CAWUFW010000209.1, on the reverse strand, counting down.
TTTGACCTGTGTGCACCAGGTGAGTTTATCTTGATTTTTGGTAAGTGCGGCGCCGTCTTGGTTAACTTGGTGGGTCTGTGGACCCTTGTCATACGGAGCATTTTAGAACGTTCTGCCAGGCCACCTGGTAATTCAGTTTGGTTTTGAAAAGGCCTGGGGCTAAAGCCTATCGTGTTTTAGAGCAGTCTGAGGACTGACTTGTCTTGGTGCAGTTTATGGACTGCTTTTGAGAGTTCTTTGTTTGTGGGTGTGCGTTTTTTTGCTGTGTGTGTGTGTGATTGGGTAGATAGTGAATGTGTCTGATGCTATGATGTCTTGTTGGAGTAAAATGTGGTGCTTTGGGTGTCGCAGATGCTCTGCGGAGCATCGGCTGGAGGAACGACAACCTGCCCCTCCGGAAGGCACTCCAAACTTTGAGCTGTATGTGAAGCACGGCATTGGTCCTATTATGTTTCGTACATTGTGGCACAAGTACACGAAGGATGATGCTGAGCTTCAGTGGCCATTGGATGGTACTTTTGACAAACGAAAATTGAATAATTTACAGGACAAATTATTTGCTAGAAGAAGTAGACAGTCAATGTTTGATACTTTACAGGTATGGCAAAAGGAAGCTAAACAGAGGCGTATACGGGCCGAGAAGGCGTCTAGGAAGCAAGCAATGCAGACAGTAGTGCAAAAGGCTGTAGCTTATGATAAAGAGCAAGCAGAGAAAAGTCTTGATTGTGCTGGTAGGAAGTTCCGATTACAATGTAATAAGTCTTTTGTGGTTAGAGAGGATGAGGATCCTTTTGTGGAGGATCTGTTGGAAACTCGCCCCCCACCTCCCTATGCCCCACAGAGAATATATCCTGCAGTTCTGTCATCTCAGTCTTCTAATGTTCCTCCACTTTCTTCGAGTCTCCCTGTGAGTTCAACAGCTTCGGCTCCAGTTTTGTTTACCTCCTCTTCAGCTTCACAGACTGCGAGTGCGGTGACTGCAGGTACCACCGCAGCATCTGCTATTTCTGTTTCCGTTTCTCCTCGTTCTCTTACTTCTACTATGCAGCCATTATTGACACTGTCCCCTTTGTCTGTACCTCTTGTGTCGTCCCCAAGTTTTTCACCTGTTGTGTTGAGTGGTGTTGAGACACCAGTGCGAGGGTCAGATCGAGGGAATTGGGTGACAATACGGGAGCGAATGGAGCAGGTATTGACACAATCTAATGTAGGTGAGGAGGAGAAAAAGATGGTTGCAAATCAGGCAGCGCAGTGGGCCCGGAATCTGATTTATAACGTGGAAGATATATGGAGTGTGATGAAAGATTTTTACCCGTTTGTACAGCAGCATGCCCTTCAGCACATGTCGGCTACATTGATTAGTCTGTGGGAACAGTGTATGTGGGGCACAGCCCCTCAAATTATCTATGACATTCGAAATTGTGTATATTCAGCTGGTATGGCCCCTATGGAAGTTCTTGGTAATGTTGGGACGTTACTTAGTTATCGAGAAAGGTTACAGCATCGTACTCCGGCTGGTGTGTCCCAGTACCCTATTTTTCATCCTGAGATTCCAGAGCAGCGGAGCCAAAGGAATGAGGTGGTCCAACCACGAGTGGCAGCTCATTTTCAGGAGCAGTGGGTGTATACTCCATGGAAGAGGAGTTAGGTATTTGCCCTTAAAAGTCAGTTACCAGAACCAAGAAAGAATCCTACGGCGTATTATAAAGAGTTGACAGAGGCTGCCTCTTCGTCGGTTATGACTCTTGCAGATATAGAGATTTTCTCTGGGCTGTTTGTGCGGGTGTAAATATGGAGGCAGGTGCATACGCAGGACCACAGGGTGGAATTGGGTGGTTCTTGGGATGAGATTAAGTCATGGGATGCGGAGCGAAATCCCAGTGAGAAACCTAGAGCTGAGATCCTGGCTTTGCAGAGTCGTATCATCACTTATATGCATTCCCTCATTCCACCCAGATTGGTGGATTGGGATAAGTTTACGGCGTGTCATCAAAAGAAAGAAGAGAGTGTGTCTGATTTTTTTACTAGGTTTGAAGGGGTTTTCTTGGATTTTAGTGGGCAGGATTTGCCCGTTGAAGGTGGTATTCGTCTGTTCGTTAATAAGTTTGTTACCAATCTGATTCCGGAGAATGCAGCTCGATTGCAGGCTTCAGAGAGTACTTGGACTACCTCCTCCCCTTCTGAGATATTGAGTATGGCTCAGTACTATGAGCATCAAGAAAATGAAGAGAAGGAAAAGGTGGATAAGAAAAGTAAGGATTTGAAAACGAGGGTGCTGTTGCAGCAAGTTGCAAGAGGGTCCGGAAGGGGACGGGGAAATGGTCCAGCTCAAAGGTCACGAGTTATTGGTAGAGGTAGTGCACCCCTAAGGCCAAATCAGTGTGCGTATTGTAAAAAGGAGGGACACTGGCAGAGTGAGTGCCCAGATTTATTACAAAAACTTGCAGTTCCTGGTGGGTGAGGTTCGCGAGGAAGGGACCGTTATGAGGCTGATCGGGATGGGGTTCAAACAGGTGCATCCTCAGGGGGTCTTTCTGATCAGAACTATTTTGATGACCCCCGGGGAAGGCAGTACTATCATGATGATTATGATATGGATGATGCTGCAGGGATGTCCTATGGTTAGGACAGCCAAGGACAGGGAAAGGGACCAGTCCAAATTCCTGTAGATCAGCGTGGTCCTTATGTCACAGCAGATTTGCATGGTTTAACACAGAAATTGTTGGTGGATACAGGTGCGATGAATAGCTCTGTTTCTCATATGCTGGTCCCCGGGGCAGCCCTGTCTGGCCGTAATAATGTTTTGGTAGGTTTATCAGGCGTACCAGTCGTGAGCCCCATTTCCAAACCTCTTGCTTTGACTATTGGTCCCTTTACTGTGGACTCTCCATTTTTGTTGATGGCGAATTGTGGTGAAAATTTATTGGGATTGGATTTATTGAAGAAGTTGCATGCTACAATTTCTTGTTCCCCAGATGGTGTTTACATGACTATTGGACCTAATGTGGCTAGAGCAAAACAGTGTTTTGCAAAGGATGCCCGCTTCCTGTTGAATTTAAGGATGTGCCGTCCTCGTTGTAGGCTACAGGGGATACGGATGTGGGGATGTTACGGATACCACCAGTTTCTATAAAGGTCAAAGAGAATGCTGTGCTCCCTCGTATTCCCCAGTATAAAATATCGCAGGCAGGGGAACAGGCTTTGATGCAGATTATACAGGACCTGATCAAATCAGGGGTGGTTGAAGAGACAGTGGCGAATGTATGTAATAGCCCCATTCTCCCTATTCTTAAAAAGGCACCTTTAGATTCCCCTCATTCACATCCTGATGTTTATCGTTTTGTAATTGACCTTCGGGAAATAAATAAAATAGTGATTCCTCAGTTTCCGGTGGTGCCAGACATCACGGTCCTTTTGACAATGATTCCTTCCACAGCTAAGTTCTTTTCTGTGATTGATTTAAAAAATGCTTATTTTAGTATCCCTATTCATCCAGACAGTAAATATTTATTTTGCTTCGCCTTAGCTGGAAGAAGTTTCCAATTCTGTTGAGCTCCTCAGGTGTATGCTGAAAGTCCCAGTATTAATAGTCAAGCTTTGAAAAGTCAATTGGACTCTCTGGGGCATATTCTCAAGGACTTATCGCCGAGTTAGCTGCACTTTATCGCAGCCAAAGTGGCGATAGATTTATCGCACCATTCACAAGCTGGTGCTAACAGCCGATATCGCCAGTTTTCCTGCGATAGCAGCCGCAAAAAACATCTCCACGGATGACACCGGCAACTAACGCTAATGAGATGCAGAGTAGGCGTTTCTGTGCAAAAAGCCGTGAAAACACCACTTCGCAATATTCTCTACGACCAGCCAGATCGGCGATAAGATCTCAAAACAGGCGATAAGGCGCATTAGCAGCAGGGATTTAACACCTGCTCTTACCTGGTGTTAAGTCAGACGACAACCTGCACCACAAAAGGGAGCCCAGACCAGAGCCACACCTGAAGAACAACAGATGCCATGGAGCTACTGATCATGCAGCTCGAAGCCCCAAGAGGGCCACAACACCCACCGCCACCCCCTCCAGGACCCCCCGTGGCCCTACCCCGGACAAAGATATTTTACATCAACCTTACGAAACCATGAACAAAACAATTCGCCTGATGTCGCACAAGTACAACAATTAACATTCATGTGTGGACAGAAAAAGGAGAATCATTCATTCATCTTTGAATTTCCAAACAAATTGTTTTATTCAAATTTAACTCAAAACAACTATTCGGAAGAGTCATGGCGGGTCTTCACTGGACAATCTGTAAGACACAGCCTGCAACACAAAGTTCAAGATAAGAAGGTGTGTCATGCGCTCATCAAAGGACAGAGAGAGAGAGAAAGAGAGAGAGAAAGAAAGGGAGAGAGAGAGTGAGTGAAAGAGAGGGCGAAAGAGAGAGAAAGGGGGAGAGAGGGAGAAGGAGAGAGAGAGAGAGAAACAGAGGAAGAGAGAGAGAGACAGTGAAAGGAAGAGAGGGAGAAGGAGAGAGAGTAACAGAGGAAGAGAGAGAGACAGTGAAAGGAAGAGAGGGAGAGGGAGAGGGAGAGAGAGTGCCGACACTGCGGACCCAGGCCTCACTGCTCACCTGCTGCCACCTGTGTGTCTCCAACCACGTGCCGGTATACACTGCAGTCCACCAGGTCCCTTATCTGAAACAGAGTCCAGATTTATGAATGGCAGAGTTCATATCAGTGCACATGCCATCATCGCTTGGCCGCCCCTGCGCACAGAGGCTGCTGTACCCCAGCCCCTCCCGCCGCACAGCGGTGTTTGCCCACCCCTGCGCACCCAGGCCTCACTACTCACCTTCCCCCACCAGCGTGTCTCCAAGAGGGCCCACCACGTGCCGGTGCAAGCTCCAAGCCCGGAGCCCGCGACCTTAGCAGCCTCCACATCATGCAGCCCCACCCCACGGGCCACCAGGTCACACACGTGATTCTGGGTCTTGATTTCGCAATGGCAGGGATCATATCAGTGCACACATCATCATCGCAGGCTGCACACCCACTCAGCACTTAAGGTGCCCCTACCTCAGTGCACCGAAAGTCACCGTCCCGTGGCGGTAGGCCCGTGCCGGCCGCAGTGTATCCGGTGCCACCAACTCTGTGCAACGCAAGTCATGGACCCTTTATTATTGAGTCTCGTGATATGCCAGGCGGACGCAGCCATGTCACCTCCGGTAGTGGGGGAAGAACTGGGACACATAGCGTCGTCCCCCCCCCTATAAACGTGAGCCGAGTGGGCTGGGTCGGCGTACGCCAGGCCAGCGTAGGGGTGTGAATAATTATTCCTGGGCTCTGGGCGTGGTTCATTTCTGGGCTGGACAGGAAACCAACTGATGCGTGTGTCTCTGTTGCAGTGTCTGCGCCACACGGCCCGCAATCGACAATGTTGCATGCACACGGAGGGCGGCCGCGCACGAAGGGATTGTACAAGGAGCGCAAGGCAGCTCGTGCTCTTGGCTCATGCATGCCAACTGTTGTGTGTGTATCGCTATTGGTGCACCATAAGCCTAAGGCCTAGCCTCAATTGCAGCGCGAAAGCCACATCACATACCCAGAATGCAAGCAGTAGTCAGACTAACATTAGGGATGAAAGCTCCTTTGTCTCAATACATAAGACGGAAGGACATCTGCACCTCCGACCTTGGTCTTGAATGCGGCAGACACCCCCTGAGAAATATACCATAGCAGATGATGACGACTCCCACACTACGCACAGCGCTAATGATAGACCAACGTATCCACACCCCACACACAGAAGTCCTTGCTCGAGGTACTCTTGCATGGAATGTCCTTGACACTTACGTACACAACAACCCATATGTCCAAACGTTGCACACACATAGGACTCATTGCTCCGAGCTGTGGCATATCATCCACATAACTGCCGAAGGTCAGAAGAGTGCCGGTTCTACGAGAGCCACCAACGCAATGGCAGAACATCCCGGGCGCATGCACAACACCTGTCACGTGGAACTGTACTGTGACCGAATGCTGCCTGTTAGTGTCTGATGCATTGGTCTGCATGTTGTGGCCCTTGGCTTGCCCGTACTGACACGCACATGGCAATAAAGTCCACGCAACTTCACTAGTGTTCAACTGGGATGAGTGTTGATTAGAATGGCAAATCGTGTTCCTCAATGAGCATTGTCCGTACACAGGGAGGGACTGACTGACGCATTTCACTTAGGGGTGAGTCCCTATTGCCAGCTCCACCTCTGTGAGCCAGACATAGTGGTTGGGATAGTTGCTGATAGACCTGTGCTCTTACGTGTCTTCAGCAATGTGAGTATGGTGTCCATATTCTTGCCATGTGGATCAATGTGATCCATCACTACAGGCTGTGTCCACCCAGTTTAGTGTGAGTAGGTATACAAAGAGATGTTCTGTTGTCAAATGTGATGGGGGACACTACTTTAGGCCTGCCAACGACTTTGACATTTCATACCCAGCCCTATTTCTAACATTGTGTGGGGCAAAGTTGAGGAATTGCGCGATTGTTGTTTCGGAGCAATGAGGCCACAGCTAGTGCACACATTCCCAGTCATCTCACTTCCTATGTGTGTCACGGTCATACATGTGCATTGCTTTCATTTTCCAGGGTGTACCTTTTTGGGCAATCAATGTCCTTACATTCATCCATACTTTCATACTTGATCGATTATGGACATGACACATCTGTGTGAATTTGAATGATTTATTCACATTCGGTGGAGTGTTGGAGCTGGAGCAGTACATGGCCATGCAAACCCCACATTACATTTTAGCCCAGTGGAGGGTCACCCAGAGTCATTTAGGGATTGATAAGTACATCGGAAGAGGAAGAGTACAGTCCGCAGTCTGATTGCTGTGTCATTGGTAAGCAAACAAAATATGGCAGTCCATGTCGAGGTCCAAGGTGAGCGTCGCAGAGTGTTTCGGGGGACAGTGGGAGGTGTTGTTACAGGGCATGATGCAGAGGGCAGAACCAAGCTGAAACAGGGCATATGGCGGAGAAGAATGCTACTGGCTCCTTCTTACTACAAAGGTGGAATCACCCACATCTTCGTCCTCTATGTCATCTGTCTGACATGTGGGTGCTGATGTTTGGTCTGCAGCACTGTGTGCCACTGACACATCAGGAGCCAGAGATGTGTGTGTAGAAGTACCAGCAGCATTCATCAGCAACTGCCCTAGTGGCAGTAATGCGATGATGAGGATCTGCAGGGCATGGAAGATCCCAACAACTTTTCGCTGGTGTGCATCCGTGGCAGCCATTCTTTCCGCATGCATCCGCTCCATGTTCTCATTATCCTCAGCATCTGTGCCAGATCTCGGCTGACATCGCTGAGGCTACTCTGACTAGACAGTTGTTCTCCTCTCAGAGTCATGACTCCAGCGATGTCGGGCATGGATTGTTGGACATCATGGAGCGAACTGTGGGTGTCCGTTAGGGAGTGTAAGTGGTCCATGAAGGGACTTAGACACCCACGTATGTCATCTAGTTTGGCTGCCATGAGGTTGAACCCCACCCGCACCTGTTCAGCCACCTCCTTCTGGCAGTCTAACACATGGCCTTGGAATGCGATGTGTTCTTCGGTGAGGTGTTGGGAGCCAGCCATGGTGGTGGGTGCTTCCTGCTGTGTGGTCTGTGCAGGGGGTGGGGTCTCCTCGATGCAGCTGGGCTGCCCTGCTCCTGGAGGTGGGTTGCCGTAGCTGTCCATGAGCTGTTGTAGGGCGTCGGTGTCGAAGGTGTGGAGGTCCTCTTCATCATCACTGATGAGTTGTCTGGTCTGCTCTGCAGGAGGTGTTGATTGTCCCTCTGCAATGTGAAGGGGAGATGCATTTTAACATTGTGTTGACATGTATGTTGACGCATTGTTCGAGTTTACATACAGACTGCATGACAATGTACATTGTGACTGTTTGGGAGGAGCTGACTATTTGATGCGGGACAGTGGACATTTGAACTACATCACGGATGTGAGGTTGTACACGTACATTGTCATCTCACAGTTTCCTGCTATGCCAAATGTGATTGGCCAGTTTCTACGCACTAGCGGAACCAGTTGTGTCCTCTGTTCTGTAGTGAGAGTGTTGCACTTTGTACCACATTGTCGTCAATGATGATGTGCTGTTATTGCTATGTGTGTGTGCTGCATTGTGGGCGAGTCACCCCTGCAGCTGTGATTTTGCTGCCCCTTATCCCTTTGAGGCGTTGTGCCTTTGACTTCTGTGCTTCTACAGTGCTGAGATGTTGCAGACTTGGCTAATTTTGGCTCTGTTTCGGATTTTGGACTCTTGGGCATGGTTTATCCGCAGATGTGTTGTTGACGTCAGGGGTTGTTTGTGCACGTGGATGTGTCAGAGTGTGACCTGCTCCTTTACAGATGTGTTCCACACTCAGCCACCTCAGTGTCGTGGGGTGCACCATGTCATGATAATTGGGCTGCAGCCATGCTGTTCGTCATGCAGTGTCACTTGCATTGTCAGTGTGGCTCACAGACACGCAGCTTTGCTGGTTTTGACACGTGTGCATGGGTTGGTTGTGAGATTGGTGCTGTGTGGGGAGGGACCCCTTTGTGCCCATGGTGGATGAGGGCCTACTTGCTGTTTGTATGTGTGCTGCAGTGTGCCAAGGGGATCAGGGACATGATCCAGAGTCATTGTGGGTGTGCAGTGTGCTCTACTTAATTGTGCATGTGTGTAATTGTGCCCATCTCCCCCCGTCCCCCCAGTCCCTGTTCGGTACTCACCCTGGTGCTGTTGTGTCAGGTCATGTCGAGCAGTGTCCGGACCCCCGACTCCTGCCACCGTCTCCCCACTGATGACTGTGGCCACCATTTCCTCCATCTCATCCAGCTCCTGGTGTTCCGCTGGACTGCCACCTCCAGTCTGCATTGCTGCCTGATGGTTGTCAGCGAGTTTCTTCTTGGTTTTGCGCTTCGCATCATTCCAGCACCTCTTGACCTCTCCAATTGTCCTCCTCCTCACTCCGACTGCATTCACCTTGTCCAGGATGGACTGCCATATTGCATTTTTCTTTGCCAATGACACGTTGGAGGTGACGAACAGTTGTTGGTGGTGTTCTATCACCTCCGTGATGATGATCCTGTTTTCCTGCGGACTGAACCTCGTCTTCCTCGTCTTCTTCTCCTTGCCCTTCCGTGACCCCGAGGTCCCAGGCTGGTCCTCCTGGGGGCTTGTGGCGTTCTGGTCGTCCTCTGTACTTGCTCCGGATTCCTCCATGGGGCTGCGCAGTTTTAATTATTTTGTTTGTGTTTTTCGTTGCTTCTATAGTGCATTTTCCCACATGACGCATGGGAATTGCAGGCCTGTCGCTGGTTATCGCTGATTTTTTTATCGCGGTTTGCCACATCGCCACTTTTTACGCGTTTGTGTTTTGCATTTTTTTACCGTCATGGTAATTTTATCGCGATCATTTGATGCATTAGCGTGAGACTATTGCATGGTACCGCCGTGTTGAGAATACAACGTTAACACAGTGTTATTTTCCAGCAATGGACTGCGATGTGCAAAGTTGCGTTAAGCTAATTTTGCGATAATTATCACACATTCTTGAGAATATCCCCTCTCTCTTACCACAGGTAATGTATTATTGCAGTACGTGGATGACCTTTTGATAGCCTCCGATACTGAAGAGGGTTGTCGGGAGGCTACGGTTAAATTATTGAAGCATTTGGCGGATAAAGGGCATAAAATGTCCCTTTCTAAATTCCAATATTGTCAACAGCAGGTCACCTATTTAGGTCACCTGCTGTCGAAGGAGGGTCAGAGGCTAACACCTGAACAAGTTGATGCCATTGTTAAGATGCCTGTCCCTGTGACTCAGAGGGATGTGCGTGCTTTCATAGGCATCACCTCGTATTGTCGACACTGGATTCCTGCTTATTCTTTATTAATACAGCCCTTGCTTAGCTTGACAACTAAAGATATGCATGAACCTTTGCCTTGGACGCATGAATGCCAGCATGCTTTTGAGCAATTAAAAGTGGCGCTTTGCTCTGCACCTGTGCTTGGTACGCCTGACTATAAGAAGCCTTTCATGCTGTACGTACACGAAACGGCTGGGTGTGCGCTTTTGGTGTTAACACAAGCCTTTGGAGGTAAGCAGAGGCTGTGTGCTTATTTTTCTGCTACACTTGACCCTGTCGCTAGAGCTCTCCCGACTTGTTTAAGAGCCACCGCGGCTGCGGCGGTCTCTATACGACAGTGGGCAGGGCTCATCCTCAATCATGATCTCACAGTAATGGTACCTCATGCTGTGGATGTACTTTTAAACAACACAAAGACGCAGCACCTCACCAGTGCTCGTCTGACTGGTTACGAATTAACTTTGTTTGCACCTCATATTACCATCAAAAGATGTGCCATTCTGAACCCAGCCACGTTACTACCCCTCCCTTCGGAAGATGAGGACACAGATGTCCATGATTGCTTGTTCCGCACTGAAGAAGAGACGAAGGGACGGGTAGACTTGACTGATGTTCCCTTATCTGACCCGCAAGGGGAACTATACGTCGATGGCTCTTGTTTCAAATTGTCAGATGGCACCACTACAGCGGCGTATGCTATTACTACGCTGCGCACTGTAGTTGAGACCTTATGCATTCCTTACCAATCTACCCAAGCTGCAGAGTTGATAGCTCTTTTGCGAGCATGTGAACTAAGTGAAGGACTGACTGTCAATATCTATACTGACAGCCAGTATGCCTTCGGGGTGGCCCATAATTTTGGACGCCTCTGGGTAGAGAGAGGATTCTTAACTTCACATGGAACTAAGATTCAAAATGGTCCACTGATAGAAAGGCTTTTGACAGCTTTGACCCTTCCCAAACGATTGGCAATAGTAAAGTGTAGTGCTCATAGAGCAATCACTGATGATGTAGGAAAAGGGAATGCCTTTGCCGATCAAACAGCAAAAGAGACAGCTAGATAGAAAATGGCAAAAATGTTTGTGGCAGGATCTGCTAGATGGGTACCAGATGTTACCATGTTTGAGAATACACTGGACAGTGTCAAGGAAATACAGTCAGAGGAGACAATAGAGGAGTTGGCAGTATGGCAGGAACGTACAGGGCGTTTAGATGAGGATGGGTGCTGGACTGATAAGAGTGAGAAGCAGAGGTGGATGCTACCTGATGTATATGTTTTTCCTGTAGTTACAATGGCTCATGGTCCGGCCCATATTAGTGCAAAAGGAATTTGCAAGCTATTGGATCCTGTGTGGCAAAATGACAATATTTCGAAAGTTGCTGTACATTTAGTGAGGCATTGCATGATATATCTGAAGCATAATCCTGGAAAGGGTACCCCTAAACCTTCTGGTAATTTTGCACCACCTTCTCTCCCTTTCGAGGTGCTCCAAATGGATTTCTTAGAGATGCAGCGAGTTAATAATCCAAAATACGTATTAGTGGTGGTTTGTGCATTTAGCAAATGGATTGAGGCTTACCCAACAAAAGAGAATTCAGCCATGGCGACGGCGAAAGCTCTTATAAAAGAGTTCTTCCCGCGCTACGGTTTGCCCCGTTTGATTTGGAGTGACAATGGCAGCCACTTCAATGCCAAATTGATTCAATTGGTATGTGAAGGTTTGCACATCAAACAAAAATTCCATGCAGCAAATCATCCTAAGTCAGCGAGTTTAGTTGAAAAGTACAATGGTACTCTCAAGTTAAAGATGGCAAAGATTAAGGAAAGTACTGGGTTCCAATGGCCAGATGCATTACCCCTTGCCCTATTGTCCACCAGAATGACAGCCCATTCTAGAACAGGATTATTGCCATATGAGGTTGTCTTTGGCCGCCCTGCAAATGTGTGGGGTGTCCCAAGGCCGAAAAAATATTCGGAGATAGACTATCCTCTGTTAGTCGATTACTTATATGATCTTACTAAAGGTTTGCGTACTATTCATCAACAGATACACGAGGTGTTGCCTCCAGTACCAGAGGGACCAGGGCATGCCATACAGCCTGGAGATTTTGTTCTTGTGAAGCGCTTTCAGAGAAAGGACTGTTTGGAGCCCCGGTGGAGAGGACCCTATTTGGTCCTCATCGCAACCAGGACAGCAGTAAGAGTGGACGGCCGGAAGCACTGGATCCATACGTCTCATTGCTGGCTTGTCCCGCTCCCCCTCCCCTATGATCGCTGGGTGCAGCAGGGGATAGGGGACCACGAAACAGAGAAAGTTCAGAGATTTTTGCCCTTTTCGGACGCTCGGCTGACTTGGGCGCAAACGGAAGAAGAGAATGAGGCGATTCTGAATGAAGCAGTCCCCCCAGAAATTAAGGCTGCACAGGTTCCCTCTTCATCTGATCAACAGGAACCTGAGCCTCGTTCTCCGACACCCCCTGAATTTCAAATTCTTTTGCAAGATGAGACAGTGCCTGGAGTAGAAAGGTACCATTTGTGCCCTCGACAGAAGGGTAATGCACCAAAAGAGAAGTGAGTGTAGCAGGGATGGACTTCGTGGATAAGAATAGTGGAATGCCCATTTGTTTCTGTTTTTATCATTAGGTTAGGGATTGGACAATTGGTGCACTGCGTGAGACACAGGACAGGATAAGCTGAGGGAGTTTTTCCTTGGGGGGAAAGTGCCCTATCCTGAGGATCGTGAACATTTGCTGAAGGAGCCGCAACAGTGTGGCTCCACCGTACAGTGCTCAATAGCACCACCGAGGATTGAACAATAGAAGTCTGCCAGTGAGGCTTATAACGGACCCTAATCCTTTTTATCGTTTTTATTTTTTTATGTGTCCTTACCACCTTTGGTTCCATTATAAGGGTCTCTTTCTCTGGTGTTTTTCATTTGTAGCTCTATAAGCAAAATGTATCTTTTCGGTCAACCTCGTGTAGAAGATGAACAGTTATTTGCTGCCCTGAGACCGGGGCGAATTGGTTTTGAATGGTTCCTCAATAGAAAAAAGTTCTGGGCTGCAGTTATATTGCTGTTTTTCTTGCTGGGAGGGGGGCTGTTCTGGATATTGGAGTGTTTTCCTGAAGCCACCACATCATGTGTTTTATATCATGCAGTTACCTCTGATCGCAATAGGCGATCAATGCACTGTAATGTTTTTTAGATACACATAGGAAATTCTTTGGAGATAATACAGCAAGTTACCCCACTGATTCAGTCACAAGACTATGGACTGCTTATCCATTATCTTTGGTCAATTATACTTATGTTCGTCCTCCCCATTTTGTAGAAGTAGAAGGTGAATTCGGCTTAGGATATCCTGGACCTTGTTTATATTATAGAAAGCAGAGAGGGACAGGGTACCCTGGGTGCATGCCCGATATGTATTGTGGTGATCTGTACCTAGCCAAGAGAAATATCACCCTGACAGGTTGACACTACCAAGATCTGACTGTCACTCAAGAAGCAGGTATTTATCCTGCGTGTTGCCCTGTGATAAATAGTACGGATGCTTATTTGTATCTCAATTGTTCTGGAGAGATAGTGTACAAAAATGTAATGCGCTTAGGAAGAAAAGGCGATCCTACTATGAAGGGGATGAATACTAGATATGCTTCACTAGATTATCAGGGTCCACTTTATGCATATCCAGGTTTTTATTTTCTGTCAAATGGTACATATACTAATATGTACAATGGTACGGAGGATGTGGCCTTGGGAATGGTATTGCCTCTTGGGGTGCCTTGTAAATATAGCAAGCCAAACATAAGATGGGTAAAAAGAACATTGACTAAGGAATATTGTGAGGGCGTCACTGATTTGGAAGTAAATAACTACAGCAATGGTATTACTTTCGGATATATCCTCTCTTCTATCATTACCTATGGTGGTACTGCCATGGCCAGGGGTGAGCGAGTCAGAGAGTATTTTGGGTGTAAATTACAAATTTTATCCAATTCTACAGTGGCAGCTTTACGAGACATTACTACCCAATTGGAAAGTATGCGCATATACTCCGAACAAACGAGATATGCAGTTGACTTTATTTTAGCTAAAAATGGTGGAGCATGTGCAGTGATAGGAGAGCAATGTGTAGTTGGTATTACAAATATGGAAAAGAATATTACTAAGTGTTAGAACTGGGGGTATCTAGTTGGCAGAGGTAGGTACCTTTGTCCAAATAGGGACCCTTGCTTCTAGTCAGGGTAAGGGGGATACACTACTAAAATAACCCCTGCTCACCCCCTTCGTAGCTTGCCACGAGCAGGCAGGCTTATCTCAGAGGCAGTGTGTAAAGCATTTGTGAACACATACAGTAACACAGTGACAACACTACAGATGGACACCACACAGGTTGTGTTATAAAAATAGGTATTTTTATCTACACTTAACACAAGACCCAAAACGACAAAAATCCATAATACACTATGAAAAATATGACTGTCAATGGTAGAAAATAGTTCAGTTCAATAAAGATGGTAAATGCGACACTCAATGTTCAATGTACCTTTGGATGCGTAACGCGATACAAACAAAAGAGTTGCAAGAACGGTGATGCGTCGGTTCCTTGCTCCGGGGGAGGTGATGCGTCGGTTCCCTACTGCTGCGTAGGGGACGGTGATGCATCGGTTCCTTACCGGAGAGGAGGTGATGCGTCGGTTCTTCACCGTGTGGGGAGGTGATGCGTCGGTTTCTTACTGCGATTCTGTGGCAATGCGACCCGCAGCGCCGCGATGCGATGACGACCCGGTGCAATGAAACAAAACGGCGTTTTCCTCTCGATGCGATACTCAGGGGGCGATGCGTGCATGCCCGACGGCCGTGCGGCGACTCAGTGAATCTTCTGAGCCGCGACAGGCCCTGCGACACGCTTCTCCGATGATGCGACGGCGTCTGATGCGACGGCGACACTCTTCTCCGGTGATGCGAGGCGCTTCGGCGATGCAGTGGCGACAGCGGCGGCACACTTTCTCAGCAATGCGACGACAGTGGCTGCGGCGGCGACGCGCTTCTCCCTCTTGAGTCGCGCTTCCAGCTCCCAGCGACACGCAGTCTCTCAGAAGGCCCAACACAACAGCAGGCACTTCAAATTCCTAGCAAGGGAATTCAGGGGAGCTGGTTGGTGAAGTCTTGTGTCCCTGAGACTTCAGCAGGAGGCAAGCTCAATCTTCAAGCCCTTGGAGATGTTCTGCAAGATGATGAAAGTAGCACAAAGTTCCTTTCTCCTTTCTTTGGCAATCAGGCAACCACTGCAGGCCAATCCCTCAAACAGCACACAGCATAGGGATAGTCTCCTCTTTCAGCTTCTCTGGTTCCTCTCCTCAGCAAAGGTTTGTCTTGTTTGTTCCAGAAGTGATCTAAAGTCTTGGGGTCAGGGCCCCAGTATTTATACCCATAAATCCTTTGTCCTCTGGAGGCAGAGGGTCCTGTACCTAGTCCAAACCAGTTCTGGGTGCATTCTGCCAGGGTACACCTTCTCTCTTTGTCAGTGTGGGAAAGGGACATCAGACGCACCACAGGAGGTGGAGCCAGCATTGTGGAAGGCAGGTACAGCCCTATTCAGACCCAGGTGTCACTCCTCCCACCACTCTACATGCAGATAGGTCTATTCAGCCCTGTGCTGACTCACCCTGTCTCCTGGAGTCCCCCAGCCCCTGTCACTCACAAAACCAGACATACAATACACAAGCTAGCAGAGGCAGGCTGGATGGTTTAGGCAAGAAAATACCTACTTTCTAAAAGTGGTATTTTCAAACACAGAATGTTAAAACTAAGGGGCATATTATCAAGGGCTTTATCGCCGCTTTAGCGGCTTTACTGCCGCTAAGCGGCGATAATTTCATCGCCTATTAGCAAGCTGTCGCTAACAGGCGTTAGCGACAGCTTTCAGGCGTTAGAGGCCGCGCATTCCATCGCCTTGCATGTCAGCGATAATTATCGCTAATGACATGCAAGGAAGGCGTTCCCTACTAAAGCGACTGAAAACAGTCGCTAATCCCACTACCCCTATTAGCAAGGCAGGCGAAGCGATAAAATAATTTGCGCTAAGCGCGTTTATCGCTAGATTTTATCACCTGCTAGTGAGGATGACTTACCTGTTTAAAGTATAGGAGGTGGATTCTAATGCTGAATCCACCTTAGCGATAATGCGAGAATATCGCTGCTTTTCCAGCGATATTCTCACATTTGCCGCTATCGCTGGAAATTATATCGCTATGGAGATAAACCTTGTTAATAGGGTGTTATCTCAGCGATATTTTCCAGCGATAGGCGGCGTTAACCAAAGTCGCGCTAAGCGCAGTTAGCGATATTTATCGCTATTCCTTGGTAATATGCCCCTAACTTCACTAAAAGATGTATTTTATCATTCTGAGTTCAGGCATACTAAATTCGTTTTTCTACCATGTTCCCTGGGTCAGTTAGGATTATAAGGTGTTATAATCAAACTGCCCATTCTGGCCTATAGGGACAGGTAGCCTTGCAATAGTGAAAAATGAAATTGGCTGTAATTCACTATCAGGACATGCCACACACACCAGGGCATGTCCTACCTCTTACATACAATGCACCCTACCCGCAGGTCTACTTTAGGGGTGACTAACATGCAGAAAAGGGAAGGTTTGGGGACTGGTAAGTGGGTGCACTTTCCAAGTCAACATGGCAGTACCAGACTGCACACAGGCTCTGCAATGGCAGGCCGGAGACACACTTTACAAGCTGCTCCTGTGGGTGGCACAACCAGTGCTGCAAGCCCACCAGCAGCATTTGAGTCACAAGCCCTGGGCACAACCAGTGCACTGTACTAGGGTCTGACAGTGAATCAAATAGGCCAAACATGGAGTCACTAATCCATACATCAATTTATCATAGGGAGCACTTGCACTTTGGCACTGAATAGCAGTGGCAAAGTGCCCAAAGCATCTAATCCAGCAAAAACAGGTCAGTAACAGAGAAGGCATAGCGCAAAAAATGGAAGGGAGACCCACGCCAATGGTACCAGGTCTAACACGAAGCATATATTAGATATTTTGGAAAATGTTCGGGGAATGGAGAGTGGCAATTGGAGCTGGTCATTATTTGGTGGTTGGGGCTGGATTCTAGAGAAAGTGATATACTTCATAGTTTTACTGATCTGTTGCTGTATTTTAATACAGTGTCTTCCCCTGTGCTGCTCATACTGTACTACTTATTTGTCCCCCAAGTGAATTTCAATTCATGATACTAATGCAAAGATCATGCTCCAACAGGAGATCGCTAATATGCTGCAGATTGATGAAGGAGTTTTTGGTTCAACCACGTCACTTGTAGGGTCTATCCCTGAAGTTCCCTGTGTTGATAATAAATAGTGTTTTTTCCTTACTACGTTTGCTTCTGCATATACCTGAATATATAAATATATCCATTTTTGACATATTATTACCTGCTCGTTTTCTATAATTCCTCTATTTTTAGAATTGTAAAGACCCTTACCTGATAGCATAAATAAAGATACACGTTTTTAGCTATAGAAATGCTAAAAGGAGGGTCTGTTAGAATTGAAACGTAAAAGTGCCATATTACTCGTATTTTACCTAATATTATGTTAGCATTTATATAGCTAATACATTATTATGCATACAGTATGTATACGCAACTAATAAATGCAGAACTTTATACTTGGTAGGTTAGCAATGGTGCCACCATTTTAGCTCTCGAAGACGCCATTTTGTATTATAATCGAAACTGTTACTTCCTCATTTACGAGAAATGGTCCTTGGTGAGTTTCGGTTCTTCAATGTTGAATCTTGCTTATTAGCGCATGCCTTTCCTATTACATGAAGGCCTTCTCTCACCTGTCTAGTAGGGAGGATAAGCCAGATGACCTTGGGCAGTAGATAGCTTGTGCCAGGCTGTGGAATCGAAACTTGTGCTCTGTACCCCCATTGTATTACAGCAGCTACCAGTATTTTTCCATGGTAGGCGGAGTCTTTGTGGGCTTCGCAACCTACATAATGTAATTGTATGTTTGATAGAGTCAGTCCCTCATCAGCCATCATAGGAGGCTGGTCAGACTGGACTCCACTGCAGTGTACTTTGAGAATAAACTAGTTTGCTTGCCTTCTCTACTGCGTCATCGACTCTTCATTGAATGGAAGGCTAGAGGAGGTCGAGAGTGACCCGGGTGACCCTAGTTGGTTCACTTCCTTCACCTGGAGTTGATGAGCTCATGACAGGCTGGGGCCTGCCACGTTCCTCATTGCCTTTGATCTCAGATCAGGGTACTGGCAGATTGCTCTGACTGGGAGGGCAAAAGAGAGGTCAACATTCTCAATCCCAGAGGGTCACTTCCAATTCAGGGTGATGCCCTTTGGCTTGAGGAATGCCCCTTCCACCTTTTAGAGGTTGGTGAACAGGGTCCAGGCTGGGTAGGAGGCATTCTGTGCCGCCTACCTAGACGACATAGCTGTCTTCACCTCGAGTTGGGAGTAACATCTGTACCACCTCAAGGAGGTGCTTCAGACCTTGCAGCAGACAGCCTGATTATTAAGGCTAGTAAGTGCCAGAAAGGGCAAGGTACTGTGATATATCCGGGCCACATGGTGGGTGGGAGCAAAGTGCAGCTCCTCCAGGCCAAGATTGAGACTATCCAGGTCTGTCAACCCCCTAAAACTCCAATTGAGTTGAGAGCCTCCCTGGGCCTCACAGCAGCTATTCATGAATATGTGCATCTGAAATATGTTTAAAATGATCTGACCACACCTCCGCATGAAATTATGGTTTTTACAATCCGCCTTAACCTAATCAGGTTTAGCATAGTTTTCTACATGCAGCATTTCATGTTTGAGATACTTCTTTTACAATAGCAGTTCTCCTTTAAAGGATTTTGCTGCTCCCTTGCCCTAGATATGCACTATATCGGTGTCAGGATCCTCAGGATCGGGATGATGCTAAGTATGGTCCACCTCCTGATAGCCCCAAAGTCTGGATTAGAAGAGCACAGACTATTGAAGTGATCAAGCGGGGGAAGGAAAGTTAGGGAATAGCGGGTAAGGAGATCTGTAAGAAAATAAAACAATGAAAAGACAATAGCAATACTTGCTCATGGGAATTCACTTGTTCTAAAGTTCGTAATTGTCATGAATATAATGATACCTGAAATAAAACTGGGTTCTGCCTTCAATACCAGGAATCGCTGATCAATAATACCCACTCATCATGCTCTAATGTTTAGAAAGACAGAAATAGAAGACACCATGTCTAAACAAGAAAATGTTTCTGTCTACATCTAACTTTCCAGTACACATAACACATGGAAATGGGAAATCTATATCTTACACACCAACACTCAGTATCTAGATGTTATTGCTGACAGGGGAGGAGAGTCACTGAAATCTGGGTGCTTTCGAACAACCCCTGTTTAATAGGCAGAAAACAGACAACAGCCAAAGTTTATATGGTGCCTATTATTCGCATAGCACCAAATGCAATAACTGTTTTCTTAATTTGAACAGTGAATCCAAAATCGAAATGAAAGCCCCACCCCACCAAATGAAAATAGTTTCCAGTACCCTTAATCACAACAACGACTCCAGGTTCCAGGTTCTAGGAAAACGTTAAGAACCAAGTTGCCTGATCCAGTTACATAAAGTCACCACAGGAATAATTCTCTTCTCCGCTTCAGACGCAAGCGTGCGCCCTTCCGACAGAGATACGCAAAGTATAACGGCTCCAGGCACCAAATCAATCTGGCAATCATGTTGTCTATGGGGGGTAAGAATTTCTGTCTTCTTCTTGCTGAATACTTCCTCATACTCCATGTATTCTTTGGGTAAAACTACCTCCTTCTCTGCAGCGGTGGTGATATAATGGCGAAGAGCCAATGCCTTAGAGGGAACCACAGGTTTCCTAACGCAGTGTGTCTGACAATATTCCAAATCCAACTTAAGCGAGTTCTCCTTCCAGTTGATTTCCGGGTTATGTACCTGCAACCATGGTAATCCAAGGATTATGCCAAACTGAGGAGCTTGGATGATGTTGAAAGCCAACTTTTCCAGAGCATGAGAATTGTACAGGACTTCGAATTCTTCTGTTATGAAATATATGGGTCCTGAATCTAATAGTTTTCCATCTACAGCGAAAACTGCTTCTGCTGTCTTCTTTTCCTGTAAGAAAACTCAGAGCTTCTGAGCTTTCTCTTTATCTATGAAACACCTGGAAGCTAGAGAATCCACCATGGCCTGAACTCTCTGCCACTCACCTCGTATCTGCTCAAAGGGATCCCTTCTTCACTCTTCAAGCATATTAGCATTCCGCCGGTTTATCAGCTGCTACAGCAGATACTTGTTTGTATTCGATACGAAAGGTTTTTGGGTTTCAACGAGCATTCCTTTATGAAATGTCCTCTCCTTTTCCACAATATAAAGAAAGACCTTTTTTACGTCTTAAATCCCTTTCCTCTGGGGTCAAAGAGGCACGCACGGTTCCTATCTCCATATGTTCATGTCTAGGTAGAGAGCTATTTTCAGTTTGTCGAGGGCGATCGAAGCGTGGTATGGGTATTTCCTTTCTTCTATTCTCTCCTTTTCGTTCACTGATGCGATGATCCAAACGTAACGCAAGATCGAATAAGTCCTCACAGGATAAGGGTTGTGGATCGATTTGAGCTATCACATCTTTCAGTTCATCCTTAACACCCTGATGAAATATAGCAGCTCATTTGGACTCTGGACAGTCAGTTTCAGTTACCAATCAACGGAAATCATTCAGGTAAAAAATCAAGTCTCGGTTTCCTTGCTTGAGCTCCAGCAACTCTCGGTCAGCGGAGAACATAGCGGCTCTTCTGGTGAATATTTTTTCGAATTCAATTCTAAATGAATCCCAATCATATAATAATTGATCGTCTCTCCTTACTAGTGGTACTGCCCACTGGGCTGCATCCCCTTCCAGGTATGAAACCAAAAACGCTACTCTTGCTTGATTGGTGGCAAATGCCTTTGTCTTACAGGAGAAGTGTTATAATATTTGCGTAAGAAAGACCTGTACTTTGCTACTCTCTCAATGGAATCTTTCTGGAGGCACCAAAGGGACTGGAGTGGGGACTTCTACAATGGGAGTAGATGTTTGATGCAAGACACTCCCTACATCAAACGGGTTTCTGTGCATCCTCTCCACCCTTGCCTGCAAAGCGGCTGTTTCAGCCTGAAATGTGGCTGATTCCGTTTGCACAATAGCCAAGGCTGTTATGATATCATCTAAGGTAGCCATACTGCCTCACCCGACAAGGAGGATAGTAAATTCGTGGGCCGATTATTCTGTCAGGGCCTTATATCCTCAGGATCGGGATGATGCTAAGTATAGTCCACCTCCTGATATCCCCAAAGTCTGGATTGCAAGAGCACAGACTATTGAAGTGATCAAGCGGGGGAAGGAAAGGTAGGGAACAGTGGGGAAGGAGACCTGTAAGAAAAAAAACAATGAAAAGACAATAGCAATACTTGCTCAAGGGAATTCACTTGTTCTAAAGTTCGTAATTGTCATGAATATAATGATACTTGAAATAAAACCGGGTTCTGCCTTCAATACCAAGAATCACTGATCAATGATACCCACTCATCATGCTCTAATGTTTAGAAAGACAGAAATAGAAGAAACCATGGGGCATGTGTACAAGAATTGGCGATAACTATCGCTAACGCTAGTTAGCAGCAGTTTTTTTATCGCCGTGTACCGCGGAAAACTATCGCCGTGTTAGCGGCGTATTTACAACAAGCTGCTAAATGGCGATAGTTTCCCTTACCAGGTGAACTTACCCGCGTTAAGAACAGCGGCATGGCGATAAAAATCCTGACGCTAACGTGGAAAAAGTGGCGATCAGCCAATTAGCGGCCAGAAACTGCACGCTAATTAGCGTGAGGCCACTTTTTTTCACGTTAGGCCAGAAAAAACACTATAAAACGTCTGATTTGTAGCCCAAACACAAATAAAAAAATAAAATAGAAGAACCATGGAGGAAGCTGGACCCAGTACCGAAGCAAACAACAACCCCCCAAATACCCAGGAGGACCAGGCAGAGACCCAGGGGAAGGGCAAGGAGAAGAGGAAGAGGAAGACCCGGTTCAGTCAGCAGGAAAACCAGGTCCTGATTGCGGAGGTGACAGAAAAACAACAACAGCTTTTTGTCAGCTCCACAGTGTCATTGGGAACAAAAAATGCAATATGGCAGTCCAACGCAGCCAAGGTGAATGCTGTTGGATAGGTGAGGAGGACAGTGGATGACTGCAAGAAGCGCTGGCATGATGCTAAGCACCAGACCAAGGCGAAACTTACAGCCAATCTCAAAGCAGCAATGCAGACTGGAGGTGGGAGTCCAGCGCCACAGGAGGAGCTGGATGCGTTGGAGGAACAGGTGTCCGCTGTCATCAGCGAGGAGACGGTGGTTGGAATTCCGGGACAGGATACTGCTGAACATGCCCAGACACATCAGCAACAGGGTGAGTAACAACCAGGGACTGGGGGGACGGGGGTGGATGGGCCCAATGGCACTAATGCCCAATTAAATATCTCTCAGTGCACACCCACAATGACTGTGGATCATGTCCCAGATACCCATGTCCCTGGTGGCATAGACACATATCACCCTACTCAACCAATACATTGCAAGACACATATTGGTGGGCTAATAGACTTGGAAATGTGCACAGAAAAGTAACCCAAATATAGTCCAAGATTCACATCAGACCACAAAATAAGGGCAACATGAAATAGCAAAGGGGCACATTGACTGGAGATGCGGCAGGGTGTCAAAATGGCCCCCTTGCCTCAACACCATGCAAATGCATGTGCCTGAGTGTCTGAGTAGTGTGCAATAATGTGCATGTGCATCAAGGGGGCCCTTACTGCACATACACAATCTTGCACACAACTCAGACACACGGGCACATTGGTGAATGTGTGCTGAAATTGGTGGTGGCATGCCTACTTATGCACATGATCAGTCACATTCACAGTGCATCCTCATTTTGGCGTCAGAGAGATGCGGCCTTGTGCAGATGATTTGTATATGCGTGGTGTTGAGGCAAGGGGGACATTTTGACATCCTACCGCATCTCCAGTCAATGTGCCCCCTTGCTTGTTCATGAGATGCAGTCATGTGTACACCAAGTGAGAAAGCATCTAGTGAGTCTGCATACCATAAACACATGCATTGTCACAACAAAGTGATCATGTAGCCATCTGTCTAAAAGGTGCATATGCCACAATGCACACATTCAGCAGACTTGAGTCCAAATGTGATGTCATACTATGAGCAGGGGGGATATGCCTACAACACCACAGTGCATGGACTATGCATATCAGGAATGTGTCACCCAAATATGTACTACATGACTTGTCTGTGTGCCATACTCACAGAACTACAATGTCCCTGTAAAGAAGTATGACAACCCAAGTATGACAACAAGCAAGAATAGCAAAGTAGCACCAAATAATGACAAGTAGCTAAATGGCACCATCACCCCTTAGGTCAAAATTCACTCCTCCACTCTCAAGTGTACACATGTGCCATACAGAAAACAGCATTCCACATAATTTCTGGTGTGAGTTGCCCATTACACCATGATGTGCATGTAAACCTGTCTGTTTGGTAAGTCTACTGTGTCAGTGAACAAATATGCAGTCATGTCTGTTATCATCCACACGCAAACCCCGGCATTCAATAATCTGAACCAGGACAGCATGTATCATCCATGTGACCATCTGCGTGGCAAATACACAAACACACATCAGCCTGCCATTTGCATCTGATGGGAGTGGGGGGGGGGGTGATAGGGCCTGAGCACCACTAATACGTCTTTGGAAATCCACATCCATCAAATCTAGGCCCACTTACACACCACACGTGGGGCCAACATTGAGGGTAATGGGTGTTGTCACTGTCTGTTCAGCCTGCAACAACAATAGAAACTCACGCTGCACCATACTCACAACGGGTAAGCCAACAGGAGGGCAGTAAGCAATGCATGCAAGGAAAAACATGACTGACGACTTGCACACAAGAGAAATCACAAGAGCCAAAGCTACCTGGATGTACATGTGTACTGCATTGTGCAGCACACATAGAAACAGCAATTAGCCCATCATTGCTAATCTGCCTAAAGGGGTCCCTACTCACACAAAACCATTCTTGCACCAAACCCATGCACATGTGCACTACCCAGCAAAGCTGACTGTCTGTGAGCCACACTGACAAGGCAAGTGACAGTGCATGATGAATTGCATGCCAGTACCCTAACATTTTTACATGGTGCAGGCCATGGTCACTGAAGTGGCTGAGTGTGGAGTTCATCCTTAAAGGAGCAGGTCACACTCGGACACTTGCTCGTGTACATACAACCCCTGATGTAAAGAAGACATCTTCTGCCAAACAATGCACATATTTACTCCAGCTTGTAACATCTCATCATTGTAAATGCACATAAGTGAACGGCTCACTGGCTGAAAGGGATAAGGGGCAGTAAAACCAAAGCTGCAGGGGTGACTCTCCCACAATGCAGTGCACAGACACATAAATCTGAGCTAATCAACATTGACTACAATGTGCTACAAACTGCATCACTTTCACTACTGAACAGAGGCCACAACTGGTGCCGCTTGTGTATATAAATTAGCCATTGACATTTGGCATAGCTGTAAACTGTGAGATGATAATGTACAACTACAACGTCACATACGTGATGTTGTATAAAGAATCACTATCTGCCATCTAATAGGCATCTCCTCATAAACAGTCAGAATGGACATTGTCATGCAGTCTGCTTGTAAACTCATCCAATGCATGATCATACTTGAAACACACATGTTATTGCATCTCCCCTTTACATTGCAGAGGGAGAAACATCACCTCCTGTACAGCAGCCTGTCCCACTCTTCACTGATGAAGATTAGGAATTTGCCACCATCAACCAGGACACCCTCCAACAGCTGCTAGACTCATTTAGCACACCATCTCCGGAAGCAGGGCCATCCAGCTGCGTCGTGGAAACTCCACCCTCTGCACAAACAACCCACCAGCAAGCACCTACCACCACAGCTGTCTCCCAGGACCTTGAGGACCCACTTCTGGCATTTCAACGCCGTGCAGTAGAGGTCCAGCAGGAGATGGCTGATCAAGTGTGGGTGGGGTTTGACAGCCTGGCGGCCAAACTCGATGCCGTACGTGGGTGTCTGAGTCCCATTCGGGACCAACTACAGAACATCACAGACACCCACAGTCTGCTCCATGCTCACCGACATTCCATGGCTGACATCGCTGGAGTCATGACTCAGAGACAAGAACAACTGTCCAGTCAGAGGGGCTCCACCGATGTCAGACAGGAGTTGGCCCACATGCGAATGATAATGGAGAACATGGAGCGGATGCAAGCGGAACAAATGGCTGCCACGGCTGCACACCAACGAGACGTAGCTGGAATCTTCCATGCCCTGCAGCTGATCATCACTGCATTGCTGCATCAAGTTTGGCACGGATGAATGCTGCTGCTGCTTCTACATCCACATCTCCGCCCCCTGATGTGTCAGTGCCTCACAGTGCTGCAGCCAATCTACCACCACGCACATGTGAGGCACATGACACATCAGAGGACGAAGATGTGGATGAATCTGCATTATTGCGAAGAAGAAAGCGGTAGCATCCATCTGTGCCAAATGGACTCTTTTGCCTTGGATCTGTGCTTAGCATCATGCCCAGGAACATCAGCTTCCACTGTCCCCCGATTCACTCTTCGACACTCACCTTGGACCTCAGTATGGACTGCCATGATTTGTGTTGTTCCCAATGACACTGCAATCAGCCTGCTGACTGAATTCAACCTCTTCCTCTGGACATGTCACCCCTGAAGTACTCTGACAGGCCCTCCACTGGGCATCTCTGGAATGTGGGGCTTGTTTGAGCCAAGTACTGGCCCAGTCTCCAACAGAGACAATGCGCATTAAAAGAAAAATATTTTAGTTACACAGGTGTGTGTTGTCTATGACCATTCAAGTATAGAAGTCTGCAAAAATGTTGGGCCAGTGAATCCATCAAAACGTACACCAAGGGACATATGAGAAATGTCCATGTTTAACTGTGTCCCAGATAGGCAGTGAGATGACCGGGTATGTGTGAACTAGCCGTGCCCTCATTGCTCAAATACAACATTCTAGCAAGATCCCAACTTAGCCCTACGTACATGATAGAAATAGGCATGTGTGCAAATATGTCCAAGTCAGTCGCATGCCACAAGTAGTGTCTCCCTTTACCATTGCTACAAAGTCTCACCCGCCAGATTTACTCACACTCTACGGGGTGGACAAAGCTTGTTGTGATGGGGCTCATTGCATGTCACATTCCAAGATGGAGCACACCATATTCACATAGATGAAGAATGGTTAGGGCATATGTCTACCAGCCGCTATTGGAACCACAATGTCTACTTCAGTGAAGTGGTGTTGGCAACACCCCAAAGTGCAAGTCCTCAGTCAGCCCCTTCCTGTGGCCTAACAATGCCTTATAAATAAGGAACCCTCTCATGCTGTGACCACTGTGAGCGGATAGGGCAATGTGTCTAGGGATGTGTAGTGCACTGCAATTAGCATATAGTCAGATGCTGTACCACCATTTCAAGGTTGGCATCACTATGAGCCAATGCCAAAAGTAGCAGCTGGGAGAAGTGGCTATGACACTGGCACTATAGGGAGCAATGCTACATTTCCCCCTCCTGTGTGCAGCAGAACTGTTGGCCCGATTCACAAAATTAATCTGCGACAAAATCCTAACTTGACGACTTTCAGTATTCACAAAAGGCATTTAGGAGTAGTAAAGTTAGGATTCCTAACTTTACTACCCCTAAATGCCTTTTGTGAATACCAAAAGTCGTCAAGTTAGGATTTTGTAGCAGATCACTTTTGTGAATCGGGCCCATTGTTCTGCCATATGCTGTGCACATTTGATCAGCAAAATGACAACATTCTGCAGGGGCAGGAGGTTGAGCCTCCATGCACAGGAACATCCAACTCAAATGATGCTGACACACTTGCACTACGCAGCAAGTGTGCCGATGTCTGTGCATGGTAGATGGACTCTGCGCCAGGCTCATGTGATATGCAGGTACCAGGCGCATACATCCATCTTCATGATGGATAAGAGTTACAATGTCAATATCTGCTCAAGCCCATGTCCCTACGTTGTGTTGTAAATGGGCAACAATGTGCTGATCAACTACGTGAGTCACACTTAAGATGTTAAACTTCACAAAAGAGTTTCCCTAGACTAGGCCGTAATTCCTACTTGCCACCATGTTGTCCATGCAAGTTTACTGTGCTCATAACTAAAGTATCCTGACACTATCCGTCCAGCTAAGTAACATGTCATGACCACACATACACATTCAAATGATTGTCCTGTGATAGAATACGTTGCATACAAGGTAGAAAGCAACACTCCACCAAATCACCCCTGACAGAAGTGCAACCAGAATTCTAAAGTAGTAACCATTTATTATGACAGTACAAAATAACCTACCCTAAACTAACACTAATCACTACTACAACTAACCTAATCTAAACTAACTGGAACAAAGTGAATGATAACCTAAACTATCTACCATAACTAATCCTAAACAGGCAGCAAAATATATAAGACATCGACCCCCCTCCCACTGTTAAAGCACATCATGAGACTGGACAAAGACATCTAAGCTATACATAAACTAACTACACAGTTATCCTACACAAATATATATTTTTGGGGGTTTATTTTTTATATAACAACAAAGACATCAACCCCCCAACCAAAGGAAAAAGAAACTTATCCCCAAATACTATAGAAGAATAAATATCTAAAACTAGCTTAAAAACTAACACCAACTATACCTACACTACAACTACACTACCCAACACTTTAAATACTTACCTAACACTAACTAAGAACAAGAAATAACAGTGGGGGAAGGGAGAAGAGGGGGATGGGGCTCAAAATGTCCAGTCAATTTGGGAGACCCAGGTCTGCCTTTAGGTCCTGCAGGTGCCTGGTATGCTCCACCATTTCCCGACGAATTTCTGCCAGCAAAACATTATTGTCCATGACTGTGCGCCGGTCCCGCACAGTGAACGGCACCACCTGATCTGCTCATGCAGGTGGCATTGTCCCTTGTGTGTGTGGTGTTGAAGGGGGATGTGTTGCTGCCTGTCCACGCCGGGAGCCACGCCTGTCGCCAGAGGGGCCAGGGATGGCCTGTGTGACACTCTGGCTACCGTGGGTCATTACCTCGGGTACCGACTTCCAAATCCCAGCTGCCCGGTCTTCTTGGTACCTCCGTGCCATGTTGCGATATCCCTTTGAGACCTTGTGGATATGGAGGTACCTGTCCTTCCTCACCTGGAAGGCGTGGGACTCCTCTGGCGACATGTTGTCTGTCAAATAAGAGCAATGACAAAATGTGTCCTGATGACTATGTCAATGTTCTCCAGTTAACTCAGAATCACAAGCTCAGTGAAACATGGGAGCCTACACTCTAACGTAACATTGTGAAGTTAGAAAGTAACCTGGACAACGAAATGTTGAATCCAGGATCAGTAACAACATGCTGGGGAGACTGACATGGCAGTGCATGGCATATGACATGTAGTGTCACAACCAAATGAGACGGTCAGTGTCAAAAGATGGTGCTGTGACATACCCTGACTGAGGGTGACATGTACAAGGATTTGGAGGAGGGAGGCATTATCCCTCCGGGTGTAGCGCTTCGCTCATCCTCTTCTGTAACACAGTGCTGCATCATATGTACAATAGTCAGGTGCAGCCCTGCGTGTCCCCCAACGACGGCGTTAAGTTCATCAACTCAGCGCCAACACACAAGCACCCTTGCACAAGAGTGCAAAGGTGTCTGCGTGCAGGGGAGGCTTGTTTATGTGTAGGAAGGTTACCCTTCCTGCACATGAGCAATCCTGGAACAGCCCTACTTACACTTACATTTGTGCTGCATCAAGCAGCACACATGGAAAGATGTTAGGTGACTGAACACTGACTTGTACATGAGGCGCAGGCCCTCTCTCCACCACAACTTCGCAATAGGTGACACAGTGCTGGCGAGAGGGGGAAACGTAGTACACTCAAATTTCAAAAATCTGCATGTCTTTGATCCGGAATTCTTACTCCGCTGACAATTTTACAACACAGGGATTTACAACGCAAACTGTTACAATGCATTCCCCAAAGTAACGGCCCCCTGGAGTCATAATGGTAATTGTGTTATAATGGGGAATGCGTTTTGACGAATAGCGTTGTAGAGGCCTGCGTTGTAAAATAAATTGCACAGAAATAACAGCAGAGCAAAAGCATGCGGGGTAAATGCATGTGGAGTAATGTCCCAAATTTGGCAAGAGGGGCTTGTACATTTGCCCCTGAGTCTACCAGGGGAATGACCCCAAGGAGACAGCTTGGCAACACCATTGCAGTGGCAAAACATGCCAATAAGATACATAGGGCCATCTTTGCTAGGTGTTTGTGGAACGTGCCATTGATATCCTTGGCTTAAAGCTACGCCCTGCTACTTCTGTGAAGCTGGTATGCACCATACCTACAATAGTACTGTGCAGACCTGTGTCTGACCACGCACGCACTGAAAACCACTACCTCCTTGTGCATGATCGGGCCCACTTGCACAGTCATCTCAGTCAAGGATGTACATGCATTCCATGTCTGGTCATACTAATCAGTAACACCACTCACATGTCTCCTCTCCTATCTGTACGCTCTGTAATCCACATGCATGTGCTGTAGTGACAGAACCCAAAGATATCACTTGCATGGGTATCACTGACTGGGGATGCGCAAAGTTACATCTGGAAGACATATGCACGTTCCATCTTCACTTACTGATTTGTACACACTTCACACTTCCACAAAACATCATCACACTGGAGGCAAGGTACATGTGATGCACACCCATACTGCATACTACAACGTCAATGATTTCATCCAGACATTCATCACATCTCACAATGCCAATATTTAATGGCTGAACTCACCAGTGGCGTGTGGGTCATTGAAGGTGTCGATATCCCCCTGTGTGATGAGTTGTCTTCCAGCTGTGAGACATGAAAAGAAACGTGTGTTGGTATCAGACGTAAAAGCACACGTGTCCCATTCGTCATACAATTCATCAC
This sequence comes from Calotriton arnoldi, assembly GCA_963921515.1. Classification (NCBI taxonomy): domain Eukaryota; kingdom Metazoa; phylum Chordata; class Amphibia; order Caudata; family Salamandridae; genus Calotriton; species Calotriton arnoldi. The sequence continues at coordinate 4,572,518 of CAWUFW010000209.1, read as the reverse complement.
CATCAATGACAATGCTCTGTGACTGTACTGTTGCAGTCCATGTTGCCTACATGATTGTGTCTACTCTGCCTGTCATTCCCACAAGACCTGAGAATGCTGAGTTAGGCCAACAAGACAATGATGCTGACAACTTTGCACATACTACTTGTGTGACACATTCCCAAGGCACCATTTCTCCACCCAACATGATGCTATACATGCTCTTTGGACGATAGCATCGCTGCAGATCGCACAAGGCTGTCTCACAACCTTTGGTGGGGTATGACACTATGGAGATGTCCTATTTCAAGTGAACAATTGTTCCTATCTCATCCATTGTAAAACGAAGCCTATGTACACGGGCAGCGTACCTAACTTTGCAAAACAAGGAGGAATGCATTATTACTCTTCCTTTTGTGCAGCACACATGTCCAAAAACAATGCCTTGGATTTTTTATGTACAGTCACCCTTCCTGTACATGAACAATGTTTGCCCTGCACGCACTATGGTGCAAGGGTGCCAGCGTCAGCACTACAGTGCTAAGTGTTGCGCCAGCGCAGGGGGAAACGCAAGCCTGCACCCTATGCTTGTACATATGGTGCAGCATTGCGTTTCTGATGTGGCAACGTTAGGCGTGAAGGCATGACGTCTAACGCCTCACTCCGCCACATTTGTGCACATATAACACACCGCATTTTTGGCTTTTCGTATGGGTGTTCATATATCAATTTTGAGGGTGAACTTACCACACTGTAGGCCAATGATGACTCCCAGGTGGTCCAACAGGTCACCCTCATGGCCCACGCAATCCTGCCATCGGTGCTTCCATTGGCAGACAGTCCTGTCCACACCGAAGACACGGAGCATCTGTGCTCTCACGCGCTCCCACCTGACCTTCCGCACACAGACGTAATATCCAGAAAGGATACGACCCCCACTCTCCACCATCAAGGGCAGGTAAAATTTGACCAGCCAGAGGAAGCCCCCAATGCCCCCTCTGACATCCTGCCCTCCCTACCCACACCCACCATCTCCCAGCACACACCTAAACCCACTCCTAATAAGAAAAAAAAACCAATATATGCCCCAACAACTAGTAATTATTTAAACTACCCCTTAGACAAACACCCGACAAGATTGAGGACAAGACGCAAAAAACACGTACAAACAAGTACACAACACTTCACGGAGACACTATCAACAGTTCACAGGACACAGCAACACTCTCTCAATCAAAAATCTGCAGCACACAACACCAAACACCTCCAACACTCTCCACAATCACCAGCAATGTGCTCAAAAGAGAAAGTGAAAGTGCACAGCACTCCTCCAAGAAGCAGGAAGAATGCAGACATCACTTCCTGTGTGTTTGCGGCCCGTTTTTTGACTATGCAGTGAGATTCTGCACACAAATTGGCTTAGGGGTAATATTTTGTGTTGTTCAATATGTGTAGCGATAGATTTTCCATCGCGATTATGAAAAAAACATTGCGTTAATGTTAATGCGGCCAGATTTTGCACACTACCTGCAAGTTGTTACACAGATAAACAGTATTAGATGAAATTTCATCTCAGACCCCAAATGACACCCTAATAAGCATTTTTTACCACAAATGACACCCTGAAAAGCATATCTGACCCCAAATGACACCCTAATAAGTATATCTGACCCCAAATGACACCCTGAAAAGCATATCTGACCCCAAATGACACCCTAATAAGCATATCTGACCCCAAATGACACCCTGAAAAGCATATCTGACCCCAAATGACACCCTAAGCATATCTGACCCCAAATGACACCCCAAAAAGCATCTCTGACCCCAAATGACACCCTAAAAAGCATATCTGACCCCAAATGATCCCCTAAAAACATCTCTGACCACAAATGACACCCTAAAAAGCATATCTGACCCCAAATGGCGCCCTAAAAAGCATCTCTGACCCCAAATGACACCCTAAAAAGCATATCTGACCCCAAATGACACCCTAAAAAGCATCTCTGACCACAAAAGACACCCTGAAAAGCATCTCTGACCACGAAAGACATACCCACCCTCAAAATTACAATTGTACAATACTTACCGCAAAATGTTTGACTTTCACTTATCAGAGAGATGTACTTATGCAGAGGATAAACATGCACACAAGGTATGTGTGTTGTGTTGTTTTATTGCACAAACTGTGCTTAGGTGCATTTTGCACATAAATTTCACAAAGGACAGTCACATTGTGACGTGCCCAGGTGAAGAAATTGTTTATGATTCGGTTCCTTCGGGCAGTTCCTGCAGCAGAAACTGTGGGGTGTGCAGCACCAGCCTCATCTTCTTCATCATCCTCAGCATCGTCCGGTGCATCTGGCACTTGGATCCATGGGGCATTGGTGCGTACACATATATTGTGCAACACACAACATGCTATGATTATCTTGCACACTATTTCCGGGCTGTACAACAGTCTGCCACCTGTGATGTCAAGGCACCGGAAACGTGACTTTAGCACGCCAAATGTGCGCTCCACAATGGCCCTGGTGCGTCCAAGGGCCAAATTATACTGCCTCTGGGCCTGGGTGTTTGTGGCTCGGAGGGGTGTCATCAGCCATGGGGAGAGTGCATATCCTTGATCACCTGAAACATGTAATGGAGAGATGTGCCCATTAGTTGTTGTGCATGCTGTGTTTGCAGTGTTTATATTTTGTGGTGTGTGATTTGTGCTACTTTGGAATTCAGGTTAGCCATGTGTAGCTTCAGACAATTGACCAGCATCAATGCAAATTACATTGCCTCACAGCTGCTTTTCCCTCCCCCTAGCCTATTTTATTGTGGGTGCTGCGCGGTTGCATCACTGGCACTCCAACGGCGCGCCAAAGGCAATCCCGTCTGTGCCCGTCCGCGAGCCATTGCACCTACTTGGTTCCCACCTCTCCCAGCATTTGCAAATTTATGGTGGAGGGGCTATGCTTTTGGGTATAGTTTGTCTACAAGGCTAGCCCCAGTAACCGCAGTCACTTGGGTTGTTGTGTATGGTAGGTGGACATGTTACTAGGCATGTTGTATGAAATTTGCTACATGTGCATTCTCACATTTGTGAGTTCCATGATTGTGGACTTGAGGTGTATGGTGTGTTCAGTTAGTACTTAACAACAAGCAGTGCATTTCCATATGTGCCATCCTGAAACCGCTGGTTGATGATGGACTGGCGGAAGATGTAGGAATCATGCACACTCCCTGGGAACTTGGCTACGACATTGGTGATTCTGCACCTACACAGAACTATGAGCAGGAAAACGGGACCTTGGTGTATAGGGGTGAACCAACCTACCACCTTAGTGCCCAAAATCCCAAAACCAACTAGCTATAGTGTCTCATTCGTTCTCCTCCAAAAATCACAGAGCTACAAATGATTAGACAACCCAGAACACAACACTCCCGACTCTCTCAGGAATCGCGGTAGCAAGACATACTCTTACGCTCGTTCACTCGTACTTGTCCACAACAAGATTAGGCAGAGTCACTGTAATAGTTCAAAACGTTTATTTTAACTATCATGCTCTACAATACAGTATACGGGTCACTACCAGCAGCAAAATGCATAAACTCAAAACAATTAGCATTGTTACAATTCCATATAGCACAAAGGGGGAAGTCATTTTATAAAGACAGTAGAAAAAGGGCTATAAGACCTAACCACCCTCCCCTTGACTGGAAGATGTTTATTAGAAAAAGGAAGATCTCTGGGCTTTGACAGCAGACCCCATACCTTAAAGCCTAGATGTAAGATTTACATCATAGGAACAGCGTAGCTCTTCTCCATGGAAAAGGCTCTCTCCAAGTGTGTGTTAAAACAACATGTATCCCCGTAATATCAAAGCACGAGTCTCCAGCATTGCAGCTGTGTTTAGCATGTTATGTCTAGGTGATAGGGACTGACCAGAACAGAACAACAAGGGGCATTGTTTATCGACCTTGCACATCGTGTTCAGACTAAACTCTAGGGGTGGGCGGAATTTGCGGAGTCGCGTTCCGCAAAGTTCAGCGAAACGGTAAAAAATCTCAGCGAGCTTCGCAAAGTTCCGCGAGCATGCAGAATTGCTTGGTCCGCCCGTTCGCGATGGGTTTTTCGTGTTCGGGGACGCTGTTTGCGTGCTCGGGGGGAAATATCTCGTGAACTTACCCATCCGGTCGCCAAATGGCGCGGCCATCTTGTTTCACTTGTCCCGCTCGCTCGCGATGCGTGTTTCCTGTTCGCGAACGCGGATGTCCGGTGGCGTGTCTGAATGACGTGTTCGCGATCACACACTCTCACGGCGCACGCGAACGGTTAGGAAAACTCATCGGCGAACGCAGGGACCCCGGTAAGTCGCTACCACGCGCGCAGACGCGCATTTTTAAAGCGCGAACAAGGAAAACATTCCGCTACGCCACGGATCGCTGAATTTTCGGTAATTCTGCGTTCTCCGCGGAACGTGGAATTACCAAAATTCCACAAATTCCGCGAGCGGAACGGAATTTACCGCCCACCCCTACTCCTGACCTCTAAAAGGGTGCAGTCATCCAGGAGCTGGTTTCACTGGCTCCCTGTGCCAGCTTCCTCTTTCACCTGGCTCCTGGTGCCTCCTCCTCCTCCTGTAGGGAACAGAATTCCTGGTCTTCCCCCAACTGATCCTCTGGGGTATTGAAGGGGGCCAGCATAATTAGCCCTTGAGTAATTTAATAGCGCGCGCCTCAGGTTTTGCAAAATAGACGGCATCAATGGTATCAATGGTGGACCCACAGTGTAATGTGGCACTCTTGATCCGGGGCCAAATAGGTGGGTCTGTTACTGCCCCCGTCCAGCAGACCATTTGTGACAGGTAATTATTGAGATAATATGTATCCATGTTGGGGAGGCAAAACCCTGCCATCTCTGTTGGACATAGAGTTTGGGCATTCAAAGCAGAGGCTTATCTGCCCCTGTATGAATCCTTTGATTACTGAATTTATAGTAGTCAGAAGGGACCAGAGGACACAAATCAGCAGCATCCTCATTACATAGTTGAATCGTGGGCAAATACCATTTTTAAAGCCGGTGCATGACCTCACATTGATAAGTGGAGGTAGGTAGAGGCTAATATAGGATTATCCTGTGACATATGTTGCAACCCCATTGTTAAGTATACACCTAAGTATTTCAGGTCTTTCAGAATCCATCTCACTTTCACTCCCTGGATGCAAGTCCTGGTCATGACTATGGGCATCGAAAGTGCCTCACACTTCCCCCACTTCACCCGGTAACCTGAGAATTCCAAGAATATATCTAGCAAGATCATTAAGACCGGGGTGGGCTTCTGCAGATGGGAGGCAGTCGATACAATGTCATCAGTACAGAGGAATGATTTTATGGGTACCCCACAGTGGGGATGCCTATATGACTGGGAACATTATGATTACAGTTACCAATGGCTCATGGGCAAGGAAGAAAAGCAAGGGGGATAGCAGGCAACCCTGGCATGTACCCTGTTTGACCTGGACCATACAGGATAATTGTCCACCACAGTTAACCTGCTAAGTCGGCTCGCCATAGAGCCATTTGGCAATATCAATAAAATCCCAACCAAAACCAAAGCGTTATATCACTCAGAACAGACAGGGCCATTCGACTCAGCGTCCAAAAATAGAGTAACCAGCTCGTTGCCCATATTCTGGGAGTCTCAAAGGCGATGGGCCAGGTTACACATATGGTTCCATGAGGAACGTCCTGGCACAAATCACATTTGTGATGCGCAGATCAAGGAGGGTATCACCTTTCGAAAGCTGTTAGCAAGGATATTAGTGATGCAGCGGTAATTTCACGGTAATTTCTCAATGCAAAACCTCATTTACCTTCTAATTTACTGCTGCAAAGGTACTGGACCCTTGCCACTGTATATTCCCATCAGGAGATTTACATAAACATGAAAAATCAAAAATGCAATTAATATTTAAGCCAATAAAGAGAGTTGTGAGTATTTTAAAGGGTTTTATTTTCTAGTTAAAAGTTAAAGTTCTCTGACCCTTTATTCATTAGTCAAATATCAATCAGGTTACAGAATTGAAAATAGGAAAAATAGAATTAATACAGAACATATTATAGGTGCATACAAAACATTCCATAAAGGAAGGGAATGAGGCAATCAAATTTCAATCAGAATTCTCCAAAGAAAGTTCAGGAAAATATGATTCAAGAGTGAATTATGCAATGCTAATCAATAATTAATAATTGGCAAAATCTCCCATAAAGAGAAATAAATGCATAACACAAATACATCTTTTCAAAACTAATTAGTTGGTCAAAGCATAAACTTAGAGGTTTAGCATCTAATTCTAAACCTTTTCTATCAGTTGCACCCTCTGCCCTGGTCTGTTCATCTGTCCTCTCTGTGTTCACAGAGAGACGCTGCTCCTGAAAAAGCCCCTCCTTCCCAGACCACAGAGGAATGTGATCTGCCTTGCCAAAAATATGACGTGCAAGGCTAGCCTATGCCCCCCACCTCCCTCTATCTCTTCTCGGACGCAATCTGCTCTCAGACTGCACCCGCGACGTTCGCGTACCTAACCCATATGATGTCTGATCTCATCTGCTTCTTCTCCTCTCCTCCCTCTCAGACTAAGGCCCTAAAGCTTAAGGCTTAAAAAGCGAGCCCCCACGCCCCCTAAGAGGTCATTATTTATACTCTAATTCTTGGCTGACTATTCTAATAATGTTGCACATTTTCAGTAAAGCTTGTACCCTGATTGGATAGCTTAGATGACGAGGGTCTCACCATCCTGTTCTCATTGGCAAATCCAACCCACACCAGTTTTAACAAAAGAAGCGTTAATGATTAATACAATTATATGTTTTAGCAACATTTACTAGGAAAAATGTTTCAGTCTATTTCCTCCTTCCTGTCACATCGCACGCAGGAAGGACACATTCCACAAACACTGATACATTGGCAGGGTAACAAGAATGTACAGTTCATGGTGGCCTTGAACCAGGTCTTCACTTGAGGCACTTGGCAGTATGTAGCTGGTTCTGCGCATGCGTCTTTCAGCACGATTCTCAGCCATGCTGGATTCTTAGGCAGCCATTTAATGGTGGGCCCATAAACAAAACAAACACAAAATAGTATTAATTTACGAAATAAAACCCATTATGTTTTACCTTCCCCATACTAATACCCTGTATAAATGATTACCTAGCAAAAGCTATTAGTTTAAAGCAGATTTTCTTATTATTTGTGCACAACATGCAAAAATGTGCAATGTACAACATAGCATAAAACATGCGCTAGTGTAAATTTTGAAAGCGCACACAGTTAATACATACTCATAGCAACATGCTCTAATGTTTTAGATAGCTTTTCATGCCAAATGCGTTTGCCCCATGTGTAGTGTTGGTGCATGGTTAATTAATACACATTATAAAAAGATGTGTTATGAACTGAATATGCATTGTCTAAATATGCAACAAAGCCAAAGTCTCTTGAGACAGGAACAGGGAGTGTAGATTATAAGGGAAAAGAAACTGGGAAGAGAGAACACATTCCATGATTCAAAGCTAAAGAGGCCACTGAAAGCACGAGTTTTCTCTACACTGCAAAAACACATGTTAATTCAGCACAAGCATTTCAGACTGAAAGCCTTTATGACCAAGCCTCATTTTATGTTTTTCACTTTGCATGCACCAAAAGTGCCACTTTTTAAAAAAAAGTTTGACTAGGCATGTGCCATGTGTTTTCACTTGCACCAAAATTTGTGTGCCATTTTAAATGCAGTCTGTCTGAAACATAAAAATAAAGCAATGCTTAATTTGAGAAATCTAGCTCTATCATTAGTCATAACCTTTACATGCACATTCAGAAGGGAAATATGTCTCTAAGACCCACATTCAAGTGGGTCTTTCCCTTTTATGGGAAGGGCTGTGATAGTAGCTTTTTTGGAGAAGGGGCCCAGCCTCCCAGATACTGTTCCTTACTAGAAGACTCAGTATAGCATTTGCGCTAGTCAGGGTTTGAATCCCTTATAAAATTTTCCAGGAAGCCCACTTCACCCGCTGATTTACATGTGGGCAAACTGGCTATACCATCACTAATTTCCTCTAAGGAAAATTTCCCCTTTCAAGAGAGCTTTCACTTCCTCCATCAACACTGGAAGGTGGATGGAGGCCATGAACTGTTCTTCTACAGATGTAGGTTCTGAACTATCAGAATCAAAGAGCTGCTCATAGAATGAGGTAAATGCCTCTGTGATGTCCAAAACGAAAAGTCTTCAAGCACACAGAAATCCAAAGTTGAGGTCATGGTTTCAGTTGTCTTTTATTTAATTCGTATTAGACACACCCCTTCGCCAGGCAAAGGGGCGTGTCTAATGCAAATGCAATAAAAAACAACTGAAACCACTACCTCAACTTTCGATTTCTGTGTGCTTGGAGACTTTTCTTTTTGTACATTTCTGGACTCTGTCCAACTGAGAAGGAATGGATGGCTTTTTCTCCTCCTGAAGCACCAGAAGATATATGAACAGTGAATGAACAATTTCATATACCCCCCATTAGACTAGTGTGGTTGAGTGCGCCAGCTAAACCCAGCCATTGCTTTCATTGTTTGCCTCTGTGACGTCAGTGGGGTAGATAACTATTTTACCCATTAGGTTGCGTATGGACAGTATGGAGAGCTGAGCTTCCAGCAGGCGTAATTGAAAAGCATCCTGCCTTTTCTCCACTCTCATCGCACCTCCATTTGATCTTTGTCAATGCTTTCTCCGCAGGCAAAAGCAAATTATACTCCAGTTTAGCAGGTTCCAGATTGTGTCTATTGACGAGCGTAGGAGCATTATTATAGATCATGGTAAGAAAAGCAAAGGATGTCTCCTGACATTTCCTCCTAGCCACACACGGTCACCTAGTGATCGTACTGTCTCTTATAAGGAGGTCTCTCCAAGTGGCCTTCTCGGCAGCCCAGACAACCTACAGTAAAGCGACTGAGGGGCATTTTTATCAAGGCAGTGCGTCTCTTTTGCACCATGCAACATGGTGCAAAATCGATGCAACCCTCAAGATGCGATATATCAAGCCATGTAAGGCCACCTTGCGTGACCCTGAGTGGTTTGATAAATCCAGAGAAACGCAACGAAGCGCAAATCGCTGAGTTGCATCACTCTGCTAAAGGGAGCCATTCCATGGGTGGTGTGTGGGTGTGCCCATGCCAAACCCATGGATTTTGATGCATTCACAAATTTACCATTACTGGTACACCTGGGAATGCACCAAACTTCTACGCCTTCCCTGGGGAGGTGTAACGAAGAGAAATATCTTAATTTCTCCTAGTTTTTTCCTCTTTCTACATCACACATAGAAAGAGGAAAATGTCTTAGGGTGATTGTTTTTGTGTAGGAAGGTGCACCCTCCTGCACAAAAACAATTCTGCTTACACCACAAGAGTGCCTGCATTTGCGCTAGGCAGCACATTGTGTGCCAGCATTGGGAAAAGACAGGAATGAGCCTTATTGTGTTAAATATAGCAAATTCCTGCCCTTTCACTGTCATGCAGCACAACAAGGAGACTTGCTACGCAGCATCACTTCTTCATAAATATGGCCCTGAGTGTTAGTTCTCTGCACAGTAGACTCTGACATGTGCATTCAGCACTTTTCCATCATCCAGGAGACTATATTTGGAGACTTGCATATGCAATAGGCCGACCGTTGGAGGCCGATTCCCTATAGTCATGTCCAAGAGTATCAGGCTATGGTACAATAGACCCCCAGGCTTGATATCAGAGTGAAACAGGAGGGATAAGAGTGAATGGCACAATAAGAAGTAATACAACTTAGAGGAGGTATTGTGAACCATCAAGGAATAAGTATAGTCTTTGTCTGAGGGATGTTCGAGGCGCCAGACATTAAATAAGCAATGATTACTCAACAAGTCTGCAAGCTGCTCTCTGTCCATAGCCTTTTGGCGGCAGGAGGACATGTCTGGTCTAAGATGGAGTCAGGGATAATATTCCAGTCACCCCCACCAAGAGTTTAGGCGCACCGAATTCCGTGAACAGTCTTTACAGTTGACTGAAGAAGGTGGTCGTATCCCCTATAGGTGTACACACTGAGCCCAGGATGATGACCTGGGACCTGAGTTTCAGCTTCACAAATGTGTGTGGGGAGAGATGTCTGTATCAGCATAGCTACCCCACACTTTCTATGTGTCAGAGAGGAGGCAGAATGGTTGGGGCACAGGAACGGCAGTAGCTGTGCAGCTGCTCCCCACCACCCACTCTAACAAGTCCCTCCATAGCTTATCAACTTCCCTGATCGGCAAATAGTGTTCCGGTAAAAGCGCCACATTCGTCTTATGGTGGCAAAAGTAAGTAAGAATCTTTTTGCATTTGAGGATGTTGGATAAGCCTTTAACATTCATAGACATGACCCGGGGGTTGACTTCGGGCTGGTGGAAGAGGCATTGCCGGGTCTCAAGGGGAGGACCCTTGTGTGTTGTTAGGCAATAGATGGACGCCCCTACAAAAGGGGTCCTCTAGCATGGAGGTGTCCACCTTGGGATATTGTGTATAACCAGTTATTCGGAGTGCAGAGTGTTGTGTCTACGAAGTGAATAGAATGGGTGATAACAGAAGTGTAACCTGAGCTAACGTTAACCTATGTGTAGATAAAACCTAAAGAACTGTGACCTGCAGAACAAACCCTGACACACAGTCACCAAGGGTCCTTGTCGGTCTATAAGATGCCCAGAATGGATGTTGGTGTCTGGCCACGCAAGGGCAATCGGGTAAAGAGGGTCATGAAGTGCGTACCCCGCTTCTTGTCAGGCATGCCCCGGATTCACAGAGGTCAGCGGCCATCCCTGAAGACTCACCCTCCCCCTCAAGGCATAGAGAACTGGTCCCCCCGGGGCACAGAGCAGACCGTCAGTCATGGAGAGTCCCTGCCCAACATAAGGGGCAACATCAACACAGAAACGCAATAAGGGACATAACAGTGGCAGAAACATTTATGGCAAGAAGAAGCAAACCCCAATTTGCATACAAAAGAATATATAGCATGTGCAATAACCTTGCCAATTGTCTTGAATGGTCAGAGCAAGCTATATATGGAGTCCCCCAATATCAGAGCCATCATTGCAAGTAAAGGTTTGTTATTCGGAAGACGATAGGGTGGTCCTTCAATAGAGATCTGTATGTATCCCTATCACAGCCTTGGGACAAAACGTCTGTCACCCGGTCAAGGCCCTCTCTGTCCGAGCGACAGTGTTGGATTGAACAAGGCTTGCCTTGGTGGGTAGCATGCTTCCTAGTGTGAGCCTGGTTGGTACCAAGCCCCATCTCTTGAGGTGTCGAATCAGAAACAGATTGTTCTGCCATGGAGTCATCTACAGTATCTGAGTAAGCCAAGAGCTGGTCCTGGTCAAAGTATTCAGAGGTGTGGACTTTTACTGTTACAATCATCACTGCTGGGTCCAGAAGGCCAAATTTTATCACTGTGTCCTACAGACGAGGGTGAAGGGTCAACAGTTTTTTCTGTTTAATTGCCGTCTCATGAGAGAATCCTCTATGATGTGTAATGCTGACACCTCATATCAGAACAGACCACCATTTCTTTTTCACCTCCTGGAGAATAGCCCTGGCATACTGGTAGCGCAGGAGGCATGCTATAATTGCAATAGGAACATGGAGGGACACACTGCAGCTCAGGGAAAAATGAAAATCAAGCGAAACATGGGAGGCAGAAGAGTATAGAGAAATCTGAGCATGTCAACTCTTTCCACGCCCTCCGGGACCCCACACAGGCGTATATTGTCTCTCTGGGAATGGTCCTCCAGGTCTAAGATTTTCCTCTGTAGTTTCTGTATGTCATCCCCGCACAGTCCACCCTCTAATCCATTGAATCAAGGTGCAGATGCATATACAATAAGTTAGAATTTAAGGATTTGATATCATCCGCCATGTACTTGATAGTAGTATCAAAGTGAGTCAGTTTAGCACTCATGGCAGTGACCTCTTGTTACATTGGCATCAGGTTTGGCGGTGGTGTGCAAGGCCCCTCCTGATAGGGCGTCCGCAAAGGATAGTTGCTGAGTTGTCTTCGGTATAGACATTGTTGGCTAGTGTAAAAATGTACAATTAGACTAACAAGCACTGGGGGCCCACTCGCACAGTACTGTCCAAGACACACTTAGATAAAGACTAAGATCTCCAGCAATAGGGAACGCTGTTAAAGTGAGTTCATCCATCGTCCGCCCCAGGCATCCATGATGACCTGTAGGCCACTGGTGCGTCTGTCCTCAGTGAGGTAGAGCTGATCCCCATGTATACCCCCAGTATAAAGTATCCTTACAGGTGTGTCTGGGCAACAGGAGTTGGTCCGCCACCTAGATCACCTGAACAGATGAGCTTACGCAGGGTCTGTAGAGACGTAAAGGGCCAAATTCCGGCTCAGAATGTGTCTCCGTGATCGAGTCCCAGGCATCACTGAAGGTGGTTGGACAGGCCCCTGGTGTCTCTGTAAGGTATTTGGGGAGGCCCTTATGGAGGAGGCTCTGGGGCAGTGCGGCATAAGGGTCTGCAGTTGGCTGCTTCCCTCTGTGCTGTAGCGGCTCCTGTGTATAGTAGGGCCGATGGCCAACATTCATGTCAGCAGCTCAGCAGGATGGGCTCACCGGTTTCTGTCAGGGCTGAAATAAACCCATTTCTTCTTGAGCCTCCATAATACAAGGAGGGGTAGGGGGTGAGGCGATTTCAGGCACTGAGCCAGTGTCTCAGCTCACAAGGTGTTGGTGATTCATTACTCGAGTACCACTAGTTCAGCATGCTGTCCTCCGTGGCTTACAAGAGATTCAGGGGCCATGCACTGGGAAAGTCTGCAGCTGGCCATTCCCCGTGGTTCATGCAGGTCAGATGACCTCCATGCACTCACAGCCCCCGAGTGCTTTGGGGCCACCCACAACCACTCACTCCAATAACTGGACAGAAAGGGTCTCACCCACGTCGGTCTGGGCATACGGGGACCCTCTTCGGCATCTGTTGTGCAGGCAGAAAGGAGGAGCGGAGGGGGCAGCAGGCCCATGAAATTGCAAGGCTCACTGGGTGCTGATTCACTCTGCGGGATGCCCCAGCTCAACGCACCTTGATCCCTAAAACCACAGTAGTAGGCCCTCACTCCTATGAGCAGGAATTGGCCTCAGAAGTCCCCCTGCTCCGGTGCTCCTTCACCAAGCCAGCTTCTAGACCATGGCATTACTTTGCACCACATGCCCTACTTTTAAATATCTGCATCCCGCCTCTATGAGCTATAAAGCCTACATCTGTGTGACTTATTAATATTTAAAAGGAAGGGTTAAGCCTGTCAAAAGAGGTATTTTGACAGGTCAAATTCTCAGTTTAAAACTGCAGCAGGCAAGTTACCCATGTCAAGGCAGGGCTGGGAGCCCAAAGCCGCCCTGGCAAATTTTGTCGGACCAGCCCCGAGGGGGGGGAGGTCGGAGAGGGGGGGTTGAAGTGTGAAGCACTACTTCTTTTGTTAGTGGGGACTGATATTGCAGCACTGCTGCAAAACTGGCCCTCAGTAACAAAAGTGGCCCCCACTGCAGCAAAACCGGCCCCCATCCTTCTAGTCTCCTGGGGAAACACCCGCCACGACCAGTCCAGCCCCAACCTGTGTGCAGCTACCAGGCTGCACACAGCTGTAGCCTCTCACGTGCAACATGCACCCACTCACACACACATGCGCACACATGTTCACATGTTACCAGTCCAGTGTCCCTTACTCTAGCTGCATCGCAGCAGTCTTATCTTAATAGAGGATACTGGTGGTAAACACATATGCTTTCCAATTTACCAAAAATGTCTGGGAGAGAGACCCAGGTAGTGAAACTCACCCACCATAAAGGTCCAAAACCGGGTGATCAATAAGCAAAAAATCTGGGCATACTAAATAGGAGGTACCCATTTGCAACAGTGGCACATTTATTTTACCATATGTATAGCCAAAGCAGCAAGGGGGCAACCTTAATTGAGTCTTCAATGTATGAAAGGTCCAATTCCTACTGACAATTTATTAGAGCTACTGGGAGGGATAGAGAGCAAGCACTGGCAAAACCGATTTTCCTCTATTTGTAAAGACATTGGGTCTGATTATGAGTTTGTCGGTCTTGTAGCAGGCCGTCACACCAGCGCCCTGCTCTAAGACAGCCAAACCCATAGTCAGTCCACCCGACGGATTATGAGTTGTAATCCTGGCGGGCAGTCCTGCAGCAGCAGTCCCATGGCGGTGCCTTTCTAAGGCTCAACGGAGTTGTTTTTTTGGTGTGTTTTTTTTTATTATTATTTTATTCTATACAACTTATGCAGTACATTTCGTATCAGTGCATCTTTACAGGCATATTTAGTGCATACTAGTCATACAGAAACAGAGAAAAGAAAGTAAACTCAATGAAAACAAACAGTTCTGCAGTACAGTACAACAATATCTCTTTCTAGGTTATTATCCCTTTCAAGTGAGCGCGCCTAGCACTGATGGCCCATCCCTATGATCATTTGGCTCCCGAATGTGCCAGCCCTTGCCATCACATTGCAAGGCACCTCATACCCTTCCCGGGTGTTCAAGTAGATATCCAGTCGTGGCGCCCAGAAGTCCCTAGGTCTGGAGGCCACTGGTAGCTCTTCCGCATATATATTCAATTGATCTCTACAGTAGACGATCTCTTTCAGCCATTGTGTGACTCTGGGGGCTGTTCTCCCACCCCAGTGCTTCGCCACCAGGCGTTTCGCCAGTAGTGTCGTGACAGCAACTAGTCTCCTGTTGCAGGGTTTAAGAGACTTAACTAGGCCCAACAGACAGACATTCGGAGTACAATGCACAGTTTCCAGCACCATTTGTGTTATGCACTCTGACCCAGAAAGAGTGGACAGATCTGCATTCCCAAGCCATACGTATAAAGTCAGCCTCATCTACACCACATCATACACAGCGTGAATCTTGTTTTAGCCCAAATTTCTGTAATTTGACAGGCATGTAATACATTTCATGCAAGAATTTAAAATGTATTATGTGAAGGTTGCAATTTGCTGTGAGCTGCCCTGTTAATGCACAATATGCCTCCCAGTCCTCCCAGACCAGTGGTGTGGCTATCCTTTTATTCCACCTGTCCAAAGCCCCTGAGCCCGTTGCCTCATTTTCGTTTTGGGATGATATAACTAGCGGTTGCTGACGGAACCCCAGTGCAGCCTGAGCATGTCGCTGCCTAATCTTGCATGCTAGGGGCTCGAGGGCCAATAAAACCAACATGGGGGATAGGGGGCATCCCTGTCTTGTTCCACTGCAAACTTGTTTGGGAGCCGACACTGTTTTATTGATACGAATTCGAGCCACTGGGAGCGTATATAGTAGCCGCACCCATTTTATGTAACCGTGCGGCATCCCCATACGCTGCAGGACCGCAAACATGTATCCCCATTGCAGGGAACTGAATGCCTTGGCTGCGTCAAGTAGTACCGCTGCAGACTTAAACTCTGGGTGCAAGTAATGCAGCACTGCGAACAGCGTGCGGAGATTGTGCAAGGTAGAACTTTGAGGCACGAACCCTGTCTGATCTGGGAGGATTAGCTTGGGCAATAGGGGTTGCAGTCTATTTGCTATTATTTTAGCCAGAATTTTGGTATCTATGTTTATTAATGACAACGGTCTATACGATTCGCACCTATTGAGCTCTTTATCTGGCTTTAGCAGCGTCACTATTAGTGCTTCCCTTAAGGAGGGTGGCAATACACCTTTTTCATATGCCTCCATGTACACCTCTGTTAATAAGGACAAGGGGACCCAATTGTAATGGTCAGGGACCTTGGGTATTGGTAAGTTACAAACAGGGAGAATACATAGGAAAGGAATGAATATAGACTCTGAATCAGTACTATATTAAGGCTGTCCAGCCAGACAGGGTTATTTTAATGATGCTTCAGTTCGAGACACAAAATAAAGTGGGACACAGTCCTGCATCCAAAGCAAAACATACAACATAAAACAAGAACAAAAACAAAAGCTCAGGCAGGGAGACAAGCTTCTGAACTATACAGAGGATACAGTAAGCCAAAATGAACAATGACACTGTTACACTTAAATAAGAAATTGGATAGTGTTTGCGGTGTACTATTAGTAGACGACGTTTCGATCCCGTAAGAACAATACTCACGTTCAGGACATTGTGTTACATGCCTGAGAAAGATTTGCTGTGCGCAGTACACATGAGTAAGCGGTCTAATGGAGAAGAAGATCCCTGAGGAGGCGGGTTCGCCGCGATGGCGGAACCGGGCGTAGTGATGTAAAGACAATCCGTGCGTGAATTTATGAGGAATATTGATAATTTAAATTAATTAAAGCAGGACCGCAGTGGCGAGTCAGAACTGGAGGCAAGCCATGCTGGATCGCAGTGGCAAGTCCGAACGGGGGGCCTGCCGCGTCTACGTATTAGCAAGGGGACAAGGCGGAAATAATCTGGACTGCAGTGGCTGGTCCAGAGTTGAGAAGGCTGGTTCAATGAACTGAGTGATCCAAGTTGTGCGTGCGAGCTCAGATCACTCAGAGCTGCTCCTCTATTCAGAATCTCATAGGAGACAGACAGGCTCAATCCACACTTTGGACTTCTGCAGGTAAGTGCCTAACAAACTTTGTCCTCTAACAATACTGTTTGTATAAAAACTTTACTCACTCTCCTAGCCAAAAACGAAGTGCACAATCCTTATAAAACACAGTTTAAACAGCTCACAGCAGATTACTGCAATCTCAGAGCACCCTCTGTTCTCTCTCTGATGTAGAATATCCCTTTTGCTAGGGGGGGAAGGGAGGGGCTGGTTTCACTCACATGCTAACACAAAATGGGAGCTGGGTGTGGACTGCTTAACATACAGGTCTTAGCACAGAGCAAGGGAGAAATTTGGAGGGAAAAACTGATAGTCACAGGGAATGGAAGGGAAAAGCTACAGAGTATGGACTGCAAATCCCACAATTCAACAGGTTAAATGGAAGCAGTCATGGGCAAGTAAAAACCACAAGTTTAAACACGAAAAATTTGATAAATTATGCAATCACGGGCAGGTTAAAACTACAATTTTAAACTGTAACAACCACAGGCAAAGAGAGTTAAATAAAAAAACTCAGAAAATGTTGCAATGACGGGCAGCGAAAAATCGCTTTTTTAAATTCTAGAAAAGAGACAACACTAGTTTGCCTCCTTACCACCTCCTGGACTTTGCTTCACTGCAATCTGGGGCACAGGTAAATTGCAACTCACAAAATGGAGGTGAATGTTTTGGGGGTTCAAGCCTGGGCAGGTGTGAGAGGAGGGCTCAGGGTTCCCTGGGAGCTGGGGAGCCAATCAGCAGGCCTAGGTTTGCTGGCCTGGGGGGGTGGGGCTGGGGCTGGGGCTGGGGAGCGGCTCCTCTATTAAGAATCTTCTAGGAGACAGACAGGCTCAATCCACACTTTGGACTTCTGCAGGTAAGGGCCTAACAAACTTTGTCCTCTAACAATACTGTTTGTATAAGAACTTTACTCACTCTCCTAGCCAAAAACAAAGTGCACAATCCCTATAAAACACAGCTTAAATAGCTCACAGCAGATTACTACTGTCTCAGAGTACCCTCTGTTCTCTCTCTGATGTAGAATATCCCTTTTGCTAGGGGGGATAAGGGAGGGGCTGGTTTCATTCACTTGCTAACACAAAATGGGAGCTGCGGGTGGACTGCTTAACATACAGGTCTTAGCACAGAGGAAGGGAGAAATTTGGAGGGAAAAACTGATAGTCACAGGGAATGAGAAGGAAAAGCTACAGAGTATGGACTGCAAATCCCACAATTCAACAGGTTAAATGGAAGCAGTCATGGGCAAGTAAAAACCACAAGTTTAAACACAAAACAGGTGATAAATTATGCAATCACGGGCAGGTTAAAACTACAATTTTAAACTGTAACAACCACAGGAAAAGAGAGTTAAATAAAAAAACACAGAAAATGATGCAATTACGGGCAGGGAAAAATTGCTTTTTTAAATTCTAGAAAAGAGACAGCACTAGTCTGCCTCCTTACCACCTCCTGGATTTTGCTTCACTGCAATCTGGGGCACAGGTAAATTGCAACTCACAAAATGGAGGTGAATGTTTTGGGGGTTCACCCAGGAAACCCTTAAGGGGCCTGGGCAGGTGTGAGAGGGGGGCTCAGGGTTGCCTGGGAGCTGGGGAGCCAAACAGCAGGCCTAGGTATGCTGGCCTAGGGTGGGGCTGGGGCTGGGGCTGGGGAGCGGCTCCTCTATTCAGAATCTCCTAGGAGACAGACAGGCTCAATCCACACTTTGGACTTCTGCAGATAAGGGCCTAACAAACTTTGTCCTCTAACAGTACTGTTTGTATAAGAACTTTACTCACTCTCCTAGCCAAAAACGAAGTGCACAATCCCTAGAATACACAGCTTAAACAGCTCACAGCAGATTACTGCTGTCTCAGAGAACCCTCTGTTCTCTCTCTGATGTAGGCTATCCCTTTTGCTAGAGGGGGAGGGAGGGGCTGGTGTCACTCACTTGCTAACACAAAATGGGAGCTGGGGGGGACTGCTTAACATACAGGTCTTAGCACAGAGCAAGGGACAAATTTGGAGGGAAAAACTGATAGTCACAGGGAATGGAAGAGAAAAACTACAGAGTATGGACTGCAAATACCACAATTCAACAGGATAAATGGAAGCAGTCACAGGCAAGTAAAAACCCCAAGTTTAAACACAAATAAGGTGATAAATTATGCAATCACGGGCAGGTTAAAACTGCAATTTTTAAACTGTAACAACCACAGGCAAAGACAGTTAGATAAAAAAATACAGAAAATGATGCAATCACTGGCAGGGAAAAATCGCTTTTTAAATTTTAGGAAAGAGACCACTAGTCTGCCTCCTTACCACCTCCTGGAATTTGCTTCACTGCAACCTGGGGCACAGGTAAACTGCAACTCACAAAATGGAGGTGAATGTTTTGGGGGTTTACCCAGCAAACCCTTAAGGGGTCTGGGCAGGTGTTAGAGGAGGGCTCAGGGTTGCCTAGGAGCTGGGGAGCCAATCAGCAGGCCTAGGTTTTCTGGCCTGGGGATGGGGCTGGTGCTGGGCTGGGGAGCTGCTCCTCTATTCAGAATCTCCTAGGAGACAGACAGGCTCAATCCACACTTTGGACTTCTGCAGGTAAGGGCCTAACAAACTTTGTCCTCTAACAATACTGTTTGTATAAGAACTTTACTCACTCTCCTAGCCAAAAACGAAGTGCACAATCCCTATAAAACACAGCTTAAACAGCTCACAGCAGATTACTGCTGTCTAAGAGCACCCTCTGTTCTCTCTCTGATGTAGAATATCCCTTTTGCTAGGAGGGAAGGGAAGGGCTGGTTTCACTCACTTGCTAACACAAAATGGGCGCTGGGGGTGGACTGCTTAACAGACAGGTCTTAGCACAGAGCAAGGGAGAAATTTGGAGGGAAAAACTGATAGTCACAGGGAATGAGAGGGAAAAACCACAGGGTATGTTCTGCAAATCCCACAATTCAACAGGTTAAATGGAAGCAGTCACGGGCAAGTAAAAACTACAAGTTTAAACACAAAACAGGTGATAAATTATGCAATCACAGGCAGGTTAAAACTAAAATGTTTAAACTGGAACAACCACAGGCAAAGACAGTTAAATAAAAAAATACAGAAAATGAGGTAATCACGGGCAGGGAAAAATCGCTTTTTTAAATTTTAGGAAAGAGACAGCACTAGTTTGCCTCCTTACCACCTCCTGGTATTTGCTTCACTGCAACCTGGGGCACAGGTAAACTGCAACTCACAAAATGGAGGTGAATGTTTTGGGGGTTCACCCAGCAAGCCCTGAAGGGGCCTGGGCAGGTGTGAGAGGAGGGCTCATGGTTGCCTGGGAGCTGGGGAGGCAATCAGCAGGCCTAGGTTTGCTGGTCTGGGGGTGGGGCTGGGTAGCTGCTCCTCTATTCAGAATCTTCTAGAAGACAGACAGGCTCAATCCACACTTTGGACTTCTGCAGGAAAGGGCCTAACAAACTTTGTCCTCTAACAATACTGTTTGTATAAGAACTTTACTCACTCTCCTAGCCAAAAACAAAGTGCACAATCCCTATAAAACACAGCTAAAACAGCTCACAGCAGATTACTGCTGTCTCAGAGTACCCTCTGTTCTCTCTCTGATGTAGAATATCCCTTTTGCTGGGGGGGAAGGGAGGGGCTGGTTTCACTCACTTGCTAACACAAAATGGGAGCTGGGGGTGGACTGCTTAACAGACAGGTCTTAGCACAGAGCAAGGGAGAAATTTAGAGGAAAAAACTGATAGTCACAGGGAATGGAAGGGAAAAACTACAGAGTATGGACTGCAAATCCCACAATTCAACAGGTTAAATGGAAGCAGTCACAGGCAAGTAAAAACCCCAAGTTTAAACACAAAAAAAGTGATAAAGTATGCAATGACGGGCAGGTTAAAACTGCAATTTTTAAACTGTAACAACCACAGGCAAAGACAGTTAAATAAAAAAATACAGAAAATGATGCAATGACTGGCAGGGGAAAATCGCTTTTTTAAATTTTAGGAAAGATACAGCACTAGTGTGCCTCCATACCACCTTCTGGACTTTGCTTCACTGCAATCTGGGGCACAGGTAAACTGCAACTCACAAAATGGAGGTGAATGTTTTGGGGGTTCACCCAGCAAACCGTTAAGGGGCCTGGGCAGGTGTGAGAGGGGGGCTCGGGGTTGCCTCGGAGCGGGGGAGCCAATCAGCAGGCCTAGGTTTGCTGGCCTAGGGTGGGGCTGGGGTGCGGCTCCTCTATTCAGAATCTCCTAGGAGACAGACAGGCTCAATCCACACTTTGGACTTCTGCAGGTAAGGGCCTAACAAACTTTGTCCTCTAACAATACTGTTTGTATAAAAACTTTACTCACTCTCCTAGCCAAATACGAAGTCCACAATCCCTATAAAACACAGCTTAAACAGGTCATAGCAGATTACTGCTGTCTCAGAGCTCCCTCTGTTCTCTCTCAGATGTAGAATATCCCTTTTGCTAGAGGGGGGAGGGAGGGGCTGGTTGCACTCACTTGCTAACACAAAATGGATGCTGGGGGGGACTGCTTAACATACAGGTCTTAGCACAGAGCAAGGGGCAAATTTGTAGGGAAAAACTGATAGTCACAGGGAATGAGAGGGAAAAACAACAGAGTATGGACTGCAAATCCCACAATTCAACAGGTTAAATGGAAGCAGTCACAGGCAATTAAAAACCACAAGTTTAAACACAAAACAGGTGATAAATTATGCAATCATGGGCAGGTTAAAACTGCAATTTTTAAACTGTAACAACCACAGGCAAAGACAGTTAAATAAAAAAATACAGAAATGATGCAATCACGGGCAGGGAAATATCGCTTTTTTAAATTTTAGGAAAGAGACAGCACTAGTGTGCCTCCTTACCACCTTCTGGACTTTGCTTCACTGCAATCTGGGGCACAGGTAAACTGCAACTCCCAAAATGGAGGTGAATGTTTTGGGGGTTCACCCAGCAAACCTTCAAGGGGCCTGGGCAGGTGTGAGAGGAGGGCTCAGGGTTGCCTGGGAGCTGGGGAGCCAATCAGCAGGCCTAGGTTTGCTGGCCTGGGGGGGTGGGTCTGGGGCTGGGGAGCGGCTCCTCTATTAAGAATCTTCTAGGAGACAGACAGGCTCAATCAACACTTTGGACTTCTGCATGTAAGGGCCTAACAAACTGTGTCCTCTAACAATACTGTTTGTATAAGAACTTTGCTCACTCTCCTAGCCAAAAAATGAAGTGCACAATCCCTAGAAAACACAGCTTAAACAGCTCACTGCAGATTACTGCTGTCTCAGAGCTCCCTCTGTTCTCTCTCTGATGTAGAATATCCCTTTTGCTAGAGGGGGGAGGGAGGGGCTGGTTTCACTCACTTGCTAACACAAAATGGGTGCTGGGGGGACTGCTTAACATACAGGTCTTAGCATAGAGCAAGGGACAAATTTGGAGGGAAAAACTGATAGTCACAGGGAATGAGAGGGAAAAACTACAGAGTATGGACTGCAAATCCCACAATTCAACGGGTTAAATGGAAGCAGTCATGGGCAAGTAAAAACCACAAGTTTAAACACAAAACAGGTGATAAATTATGCAATCACAGGCAGGTTAAAACTACAATTTGTAACCTGTAAAAACCACAGGCAAAGAGAGCTACATAAAAAAATACAGAAAATTATGAAATCACGGGCAGGGAAAAATCGCTTTTTTAAATTTTAGGAAAGAGACAGCACTAGTCTGCCTCCTTCCCACCTCCTGGACTTTGCTTCACTGCAATCTGGGGCACAGGTAAATTGCAACTCACAAAATGGAGGTGAATGTTTTTGGGGTTCACCCAGCAAACCTTCAAGGGGCCTGGGCAGTTGTGAGAGGAGGGCTCAGGGTTGCCTGGGAGCTGGGGAGCCAATCAGCAGGCCTAGGTTTGCTGGCCTGGGGGGGTGGGGCTGGGGCTGGGGAGCAGCTCCTCTAATCAGAATCTTCTAGGAGACAGACAGGCTCAATCCACACTTTGGACTTCTGCAAGTAAGGGCCTAACACACTTTGTCCTCTAACAGTACTGTTTGTATAAGAAGTTTACTCACTCTCCTAACCAAAAACGAAGTGCACAGTCCCTATAAAACACAGCTTAAACAGCTCACAGCAGATTACTGCTGTCTCAGAGCACCCTCTGTTCTCTCTCTGATGTAGAATATCCCTTTTGCTATGGGGAAGGGAGGGGCTGGTTTCACTCACTTGCTAACACAAAATGGGAGATGTGGGTGGACTGCTTAACATACAGGTCTTAGCACAGAGCAAGGGAGAAATTTGGAGGGAAAAACTGATAGTCACAGGGAATGAGAGGGAAAAGCTACAGAGTATGGACTGCAAATCCTACAATCCAACAGGTTAAATGGAAGCAGTCATGGGCAAGTAAAAACTACAAGTTTTAACACAAAACAGGTGATAAATTATACAATCACGGGCAGGTTAAAACTACAATTTGTAAACTGTAACAACCACAGGCAAAGAGAGTTAAATTAAAAAAATACAGAAAATGATGCAATCACGGGCAGGGAAAAATCGCTTTTTTAAATTTTAGGAAAGAGACAGCACTAGTGTTCCTCCTTACCACCTCCTGGAATTTGCTTCACTGTAATCTGGGGCACAGGTAAACTGCAACTCACAAAATGGAGGTGAATGTTTTGGGGTTTCACCCAGCAAACCTTCAAGGGGCCTGGGCAGGTGTGAGAGGAGGGCTCAGGGTTGCCTGGGAGCTGGGGAGCCAATCAGCAGGCCTAGGTTTGCTGGCCTGGGGGGGTGGGTCTAGGGCTGGGGAGCGGCTCCTCTATTAAGAATCTTCTAGGAGACAGACAGGCACAATAAACACTTTGGACTTCTGCATGTAAGGGCCTAACAAACTTTGTCCTCTAACAATACTGTTTGTATAAGAACTTTACTCACTCTCCTAGCCAAAAAATGAAGTGCACAATCCCTAGAAAACACAGCTTAAACAGCTCACAGCAGATTACTGCTGTCTCAGAGCTCCCTCTGTTCTCTCTCTGATGTAGAATATCCCTTTTGCTAGAGGGGGGGGAGGGGCTGGTTTCACTCACTTGCTAACACAAAATGGATGCTGGGGGGGACTGCTTAACATACAGGTCTTAGCACAGAGCAAGGGGCAAATTTGGAGGGAAAAACTGATAGTCACAGGGAATGAGAGGGAAAAACTACAGAGTATGGACTGCAAATCCCACAATTCAACAGTTAAATGGAAGCAGTCACAGGCAATTAAAAACCACAAGTTTAAACACAAAACAGGTGATAAATTATGCAATCATGGGCAGGTTAAAACTGCAATTTTTAAACTGTAACAACCACAGGCAAAGACAGTTAAATAAAAAAATACAGAAATGATGCAATCACGGGCAGGGAAAAATCGCTTTTTTAAATTTTAGGAAAGAGACAGCACTAGTGTGCCTCCTTACCACCTTCTGGACTTTGCTTCACTGCAATCTGGGGCACAGGTAAACTGCAACTCACAAAATGGAGGTGAATGTTTTGGGGTTTCACCCAGCAAACCTTCAAGGGGCCTGGGCAGGTGTGAGAGGAGGGCTCACGGTTGCCTGGGAGCTGGGGAGCCAATCAGCAGGCCTAGGTTTGCTGGCCTGAGGGGGTGGGGCTGGGGCTGGGGAACTGCTCCTCTATTCAGAATCTTCTAGGAGACAGACAGGCTCAATCCACACTTTGGACTTCTGCAGGTAAGGGCCTAACAAACTTTGTCTTCTAACAATACTGTTTGTATAAGAACTTTACTCACTCTCCTAGCCAAAAACGAAGTACACAATCCCTATAAAACACAGCTTAAACAGCTCACAGCATATTACTGCTGTCTCAGAGCAGCCTCTGTTCTCTCCCTGATGTAGAATATCCCTTTTGCTAGGGGGGATGGGGGGGCTGGTTTCACTCACTTGCTAACACAAAATGGGAGCTGGGGGTGGACTGCTTAACATACAGGTCTTAGCACAGAGCAAGGGACAAATTTGGAGTGAAAAACTGATAGTCACAGGGAATGAGAGGGAAAACTACAGAGTATGGACTGCAAATCCCACAATTCAACAGGTTAAATGGAAGCAGTCACAGGCAATTAAAAATCACAAGTTTAAACACAAAACAGGTGATAAATTATGCAATCATGGGCAGGTTAAAACTGCAATTTTTAAACTGTAACAACCACAGGCAAAGACAGTTAAATAATAAAATACAGAAAATGATGCAATCACTGGCACGGAAAATCGCTTTTTTTAAATTTTAGGAAAGAGACAGCACTAGTCTGCCTCCTTACCACCTCCTGGACTTTTCTTCACTGCAATCTGGGACACAGGTAATCTGCAACTCACAAAATGGAGGTGAATGTTTTGGGGGTTCACCCAGCAAACCCTTAAGGGGCCTGGGCAAGTGTGAGAGGGGGGCTCAGGGTTACCTGGGAGCTGGGGAGCCAATCAGCAGCCCTAGGTTTGCGGGCCTGGGCTGGGGCTGGGGAGCGGCTCCTCTATTCAGAATCTCCTAGGAGACAGACAGGCTCAATCCACACTTTGGACTTCTGCAGGTAAGGGCCTAACAAACTTTGTCCTCTAACAGTACTGTTTGTATAAAAACTTTACTCACTCTCCTAGCCAAAAACGAAGTTCACAATCCCTAAAATACACAGTTTAAACAGCTCACAGCAGATTACTGCTGTCTCAGAGCACCCTCTGTTCTCTCTCTGATGTAGGCTATCCCTTTTGCTAGAGGGGGGAGGGAGGAGCTGGTTTCACTCACTTGCTAACACAAAATGGGAGCTGGGGGGGACTGCTTAACATACAGGTCTTAGCACAGAACAAGGGACAAATTTGGAGGGAAAAACTGCTAATCACAGGGAATGGAAGGGAAAAACTACAGAGTATGGACTGCAAATCCCACAATTCAACAGGTTAAATGGAAGCAGTCACAGGCAAGTAAAAACCCCAAGTTTAAACACAAAAAAGGTGATAAATTATGCAATCACGGGCAGGTTAAAACTGCAATTTTTAAACTGTAACAAACACAGGCAAAGACAGTTAAATAAAAAAATACAGAAAATGATGCAATCACTGGCAGGGAAAAATCGCTTTTTTAAATTTTAGGAAAGAGACAGCACTAGTCTGCCTCCTTCCCACCTTCTGGACTTTGCTTCACTGCAATCTGGGGCACAGGTAAACTGCAACTCACAAAATGGAGGTGAATGTTTTGGGGATTCACCCAGCAAACACTTGAGGGGCGTGGGCAGGTGTGAGACGGGGGCTCAGGGTTGCCTGGGAGCTGGGGAGCCAATCAGCAGGCCTAGGTTTGCTGGCCTGGGGGTGGGGCTGGGGCTGGGGCTGGGGCTGGGGAGCTGCTCCTCTATTCAGAATCTTCTAGGAGGCAGACAGGCTCAATCCACACTTTGGACTTCTGCAGGTAAGGGCCTAACAAACTTTGTCCTCTAACAATACTGTTTGTATAAGAACTTTACTCACTCTCCTAGCCAAAAAAAAAGTGCACGATCCCTATAAAACACAGCTTAAATAGCTCACAGCAGATTACTGCTGTCTCAGAGCACCCTCTGTTCTCTCTCTGATGTAGAATATCCCTTTTGCTAGGGGGGGTAAGGGAGGGGCTGGTTTCATTCACCTGCTAACACAAAATGGGAGCTGGGGGTGGACTGCTTAACATACAGGTCTCAGCACCGAGCAAGGGAGAAATTTGGAGGGAAAAACAGATAGTCACAGGGAATGAGAAGGAAAAGCTACAGAGTATGGACTGCAAATCCCCCAATTCAACAGGTTAAATGGAAGCAGTCACAGGCAATTAAAAACCACAAGTTTAAACACAAAACAGGTGATAAATTATGCAATCATGGGCAGGTTAAAACTGCAATTTTTAAACTGTAACAACCACAGGCAAAGACAGTTAAATAAAAAAATACAGAAAATGATGCAGTCACGGGCAGGGAAAAATCGCTTTTTTAAATTTTAGGAAAGAGACAGCACTAGTGTGCCTCCTTACCACCTTCTGGACTTTGCTTCACCGCAATCTGGGACACAGGTAAACTGCAACTCACAAAATGGAGGTGAATGTTTTGGGGGTTCACCCAGCAAACCTTCAAGGGGCCTGGGCAGGTGTGAGAGGAGGGCTCAGGGTTGCCTGGTAGCTGGGGAGCCAATCAGCAGGCCTAGGTTTGCTGGCCTGGGGGGGTGGGTCTGGGGCTGTGGAGCGGCTCCTCTATTAAGAATCTTCTAGGAGACAGACAGGCTCAATCCACACTTTGGACTTCTGCAGGTAAGGGCCTAACAAACTTTGTCCTCTAACAATGCTGTTTGTATAAGAACTTTACTCACTCTCCTAGCCAAAAACGAAGTGCACAATCCCTATAAAACACAGCTAAAACAGCTCACAGCAGATTACTGCTGTCTCAGACTACCCTCTGTTCTCTCTCTGATGTAGAATATCCCTTTTGCTAGGGGGGGAATGAGGGGTTGGTTTCACTCACTTGCTAACACAAAATGGGAGCTGGGGGTGGACTGCTTAACACACAGGTCTTAGCACAGAGCAAGGGAGAAATTTGGAGGGAAAAACTGATAGTCACAGGGAATGAGAAGGAAAAGCTACAGAGTATGGACTGCAAATCCCACAATTGAACAGGTTAAATGGAAGCAGTCATGGGCAAGTAAAAACCAGAAGTTTAAACACAAAACAGGTGATAAATTATGCAATTACGGGCAGGTTAAAACTGCAATTTTTAATCTGTAACAACCACAGGCAAAGACAGTTAAATAAAAAAATACAGAAAATGATGCAATCACTGGCAGGGAAAAATCGCTTTTTTCAAATTTTAGGAAAGAGACAGCACTAATCTGCCTCCTTACCACCTCCTGGACTTTGGTTCACTGCAATCTGTGGCACAGGTAAACTGCAACTCACAAAATGGAGGTGAATGTTTTGGGGGTTCACCCAGCACACCCTTAAGGGGCCTGGGCAGGTGTGAGAGGGGGGCTCAGGGTTGCCTGGGAGCTGGGGGGCCAATCAGCAGGCCTAGGTTTGCTGGCCTAGGGTGTGGCTGGGGAGCGGCTCCTCTATTCAGAATCTCCTAGGAGACAGACAGGCTCAATCCACACTTTGGACTTCTGCAGGTAAGGGCCTAACAAACTTTGTCCTCTAACAATACTGTTTGTATAAAAACTTTACTCACTCTCCTAGCCAAATATGAAGTGCACAATCCCTATAAAACACAGCTTAAACAGGTCACAGCAGATTACTGCTGTCTCAGAGCACCCTCTGTTCTCTCTGTGATGTAGAATATCCCTTTTGCTGGGAGGGAAGGGAAGGGCTGGTTTCACTCACTTGCAAACACAAAATGGGCGCTGGGGGTGGACTGCTTAACATACAGGTCTTAGCACAGAGCAAGGGAGAAATTTTGAGGGAAAAGCTGATAGTCATGGGGAATAAGAGGGAAAAACTACAGAGTATGGACTGCAAATCCCACAATTTAACAGGTTAAATGGAAGCAGTCACGGGCAAGTAAAAACCACAAGTTTAAACACAAAACAGGTGATAAATTATGCAATCACGGGCAGGTTAAAACTACAATTTTTAAACTGTAACAACCGTAGGCAAAGACGGTTAAATAAAAAAAATACAGAAAATGATGCAATCACGGGCACGTAAAAATTGCTTTTTTAAATATTAGGAAAGAGACAGCACTAGTCTGCCTCCTTACCACCTCCTGGACTTTGCTTCACTGCAATCTGGGGCACAGGTAAACTGCAACTCACAAAATGGACCTCTCAAGTGCATTTGATCGGGTCAGTAGATCTAAGCTATGGTTGATGCTCTTGAGTATGGGGTTGTTTCACTTTCTCTCTGTCCTACATAGAGATACATCAAGGTCAGGTGTGGACCTATGTGAGAATGTGCCAACTCTTTTAGCTTGAAACAAGTGGTACACCATGGCTGCATCTTGGCTCCCCTATTTGTTACTATTTATAAACAAATTGAATACAGCACAAGTTGGTAAGGATCAGGATGTACCAATAATTATCTCTCTTGCTACCTCTGCACTGATATATATGCAGATGACGCTGTCTTGTTGGCATGTACCCCTGCTAGTCTAGGGAAATTGGTATCTGCCTTTGACTCCTTCATGAGTAATTTAGGCCTGGATATAAATTATTCCAAGTCCCAGAAAACAGTATGTGGGAAATATCTAAATATCGGCACTATCTATTAAAGAGAATAAGCTAATGAAGGTGTCTAGTTTCACTTATTTAGGTGTTACCTTTGATTCCACCCATTACTGGCACATTAATAACTCTATAAGACATAATCTGTAGGCACACGGGCCCGATTCACAAAAGTAATATGAGACAAAATCCTAACTTTACAACTTTCGGTATTCACAAAGGTCATTTAGGAGTAGTAAAGTTAGGATTTTGTCTCAGTTAAACTTAAGTTTTGGTTTTAAGTTTAACTTAAGTAAAACTTAAGTTTAACTGAGACAAAATCCTTCCTTTACTACTCCTAAATGCCCTTTGTGAATACCAAAAGTCGTAAAGTTAGGATTTTGTTTCAGTTAAACTTAAGTTTTGGTCTTAAGTTTAACTTAAGTAAAACTTAAGTTTAACTGAGACAAAATCCTTCCTTTAAATAACCCTGGGCCGAGTTCGCGGAGTTTTACTACGCGAAGGTACGCGAAGTGCAAAAAAAACTCTGTCGCACTACGCGGAGCTCCTCGAGCGGCAAAGTACGATAGAAAAATGCTGTTCGCGGTGATCGCACAGTGCCGGATGCTTGTCCGCACTGTGCAATCATTGCGAACAGCACCATGCACAGCGCAAGCTTACCTTTTCTGCCGCTCGAGTAGATTTTTACTCGAGCGGCAGCTTTCTCAACACGAACGGGCAGTTTCTCAACGCGAGCGGTCGCGAGCATGCGCGACCACTCGCAATGAGAAACCTGACCCCCGCGTTGAGAAATCTCGCCGGGAGGTTTCTTTTCCATGCTCGCGCTCGCCAACTTGATGTTGGCGATCGCGAACGAGGAAAAATCTCGCCGTTAAGACCAAAACTTAAGCTTAACTCAGACAAAATCCTAACTTTACTACTCCTAAATGCGCTTTGTGAATACCGAGAGTCGTAAAGTTAGGATTTTGTCTCAGATTACTTTTGTGAATCGGGCCCCCTATTTATTCTTATTCCCTCTTTGGATGGGAAACCGATAATGCCTCTTCTAACCATCTATAAAACAGAATGTCTTCCTACAGCTACCTATGGTGCTGGCATATAGGGATACATCAATACTATGGGCCAGATTACGAGTTTGGCGGTCCATGGGACCGCTGAACCTGTGAGGTGGCGGTGCGGCAACCGCTACACCGGCTGTCCGACTGCCATATTATGAGTTTGGCTGTCGAACTGCCACAGGACCGCAGGAACCGCTGGGGATCATGGATCCCGCAGTGGTGGTGCAGTGGTCAGAGACCGCAATATGCTGGTCGTGCCGATGTGGCACCGCCGAGCATATTACAGGTTGGCCACTGAGTCCCTTTCCATGATGGTGAGCCCCGCCATGAATAGGGTGGCAGTGAGGCAACTCAGGGGGCCCTTACAAGCTGCCCTGTAGCCTCTGTGCACAGGGGTTCATGCAGGGGGTACATGTTGTGCCCCCTGCATGTTTGCACCCGCAGTTTCAGCACAAGTAATGCACGACATGGTTCATTTCTTCCTGTGCAGGAACATGCTGCAGCGATCCCACAGTAGGTAGAGGAGATGGGGTGCAGTAGTGTTTAGGGACACTTGGGTTTTTACGCAGTGTGAGACTCAGGGTATGGGTGAGGCGGAGGCGCTTGACTTCTCCTTCACTATATCCACACACTTTACGCTGGGGGGTTCTCTGGTATATCGTCCTCCGGGCCCTTCAGGTGCCTTCTTGAAGGCTTTAGACGAAGTTATTGTGCAGAGGGCCCTGCAGTATTCAAATTTTTTGTTGCTAGGAGACTTCAACATTCATTTGGACTGTGTTGAGGCTAACGACACGAGGGAATTGGGTGACTCATTGAACCTGGCTCAACTGTCCCAATGGATTAGGTCCCCATCTCATAGGGGAGGGCATACACTAGATGTGGTCTGCTCCAATTTCCCTCTAAGCTTTCAAGAACCTATTCCAGTTTCTTGGTCCGATCACTTTTTAATTCACTTTTCTTGGACCTTTCAGGTGCCTTATCCAGCGAAGAATACCACTCAGGACAGACCATCTAAAAAAATAGAGCCTACTGCACTATGCAGAGTTCTGTCTGACACCCGCCCTGTCGCTTCCAAGGAGTTGGTTGGCTCTATAGGGAGTTTTCATAATTGGATCTCACAGGCTGTGGAACATCTTTCCCCACCTCTCTCCAACAAGCAAGTGAGACACACCCCTTCCAAACCTTGGTTCTCTAGCAAGCTTAAGGAGCTAAAGCAATCCTGTAAAAAACTGGCGCGCAGCTGGAGACAGGCCTACTGCCCACTGGCTAAAATAGCGCTTAGGAAATCCCAGAAAGAGTTCTATGCTGCTATCAAGATGGCTAAAGGCAACTTTTACATGGAGCACATTGCTCAGTCCAAAAAGAACTCAAAAGAAATTTTTTCCATCGTTCAAAGTTTTCTGAATCCTTTGCGCAGAACGTATTGCCTTCCCTGCCTCCAACTCTTGGTGTGAGAAGCTGTCCGGTTTCTTTATAGATAAGATTCAGATGATCCAGGATAGTTTCGGGACAAGTATTCAAGGGCAGGAGGGACTCACTATTCAGAATGCCCCGGCCTCGGACTCAGCCCCCTTCTCTCTAATGGGTTTTTCCCCCATCCCCCTGCTAGATTCTTTGGCCATTCTCAAATCCCTGAAATCTGGTTCACCAGCCGATCCTTGTTTAGCTAGGTATTTAGCAGCAGCTGCCGAGGTGGTCAACCCCGAAGTTAATAATATCATTAACATATCGCTTCAGACCGCCACAGTTCCACATGACTGGAAACAGGCTAAACTACTCCCGCTGTTGAAAAAGCCCTCTTTAGATCCTGCTATGTTGGCCAGCTACCGACCCATCTCTCTCTCCTCCCGGCAGTGGCGAAAGTGTGCGAGAAGGCAGTCTACAAACAACTTTCCAACTTTGTTGAGACTTCCAGTGCCCTCCACCCAGCCCAGTCAGGATTTAGGGCCACATACAGCACTGAGACTGCACTTGTGGAGATGTCGGAGGCTATTAGAGAATGCTTGGATGCAGGCGGCAGAGCGGCCCTGATTTTATTGGATCTCTCTGCCGCCTTCGACACGGTGCCTCATCATCAACTTCTGGCCCGTCTCTCTAACATCGGAATCTCGGGCTCTGCTTGGGACTGGATTAAATCCTTTTTAGAAGATAGAACACAGCAGGTATGGCTGCCCTCGTTCTCCTCATCTACAAGAAAGGTGACTACGGGAGTTCCGCAAGGCTCCACTTTAAGCCCCCTTTCTCTTCAACATTTACATCACGCCTCTAATCTATCTGGCGGAGGAGCTGGGAGCTAAGATCATAGCTTACGCTGATGATACTCAGCTCCTCTTTACATGGAAGGAAAAAGACGTGTCCCCGGACTTAGCCAAAAACTGTCTCTCAGCCATTTTTGGCTGGCTTGCAAGGGCTCAGCTCAAATGCAATGAGGAAAAGTCTGAGGTCCTTCTTTATGGGTCTTTTCCTCCCCGTTTTAGAGAAGACCTATGGCCTGCAGATTACCCCAGGCCGAACTCAACTGGCAGTCCAGTGAAGAATCTGGGGGTCTGGTTTAGTGAAGACCTCAAATTCTCACCGCAGATAAAAAAAACTGGCCGGAGTGTGCTTTGGCACACTGAAATCACTGAGAAAATTTCTGCCATTGCTGCCTAGATCGGCTAAGGAAATGGTGACCCGTGCCCTCATTTTGTCAAGTATTGATTACGCCAATGCGTTGTATATTGGCCTTCCCGGATACCAGCTAAAAAAGCTGCAAACTATTCAAAACGCAGCAGCAAGAGTGTTGTTGGGTATCCCGGGAAGATCAAGTACAAGGCAACACCTCCGGGATTTGCATTGGCTCCATGTGGTGCAACGCGTTTTGTTCAAGGCCTTTACCCTTGTTCACGGGGCCTTATACAAATCGGGGCTGCCATATTTGAGGAGACGCTTTGTCTTCTATGAGCCCCAAAGACATCTGAGATCAGCAGCACAATGCCTTGCAGTTATCCCCCGTTTCTGCCTTGCTCGAACGGGGGGCTGCTCTCTTTCCTTCAAGGCGGCCAATGCTTGGAATGCCCTCCCATATGAACTGCGACACACTCAGGATCTCAGGCTGTTTAAAAAGCAGTTAAAGACCTTGCTTTTCAACTAAAAGCTCAGCTCCTTCTACCGCAGTTTTTCCCATCTCCTGTAGTTGGCTCTCGCGCCGGGACACTCCTGAGTATCTGTGCGTGCTACAAGTGCTGAATAACATAACATAACATAACAAGTAATGCACAACATGGTTCATTTCTTCCTGTGCAGGAACATGCTGCAGCGATCCCACAGTGCTGTCTTTCTATGGCAGTCCGTTGAGCCTTAGGGGGGCGCTAGAGGGCGCATGCCAAGATGGCTGCGCCTTAGTGCAGCTCTGCCAGCCGAGTCCAAAATCCGTACATTATCCCGCTACTGCCGAAGCATTGAGCCCCCAAACCTTGGGAAAACAGTTACGGCATAAAAAGGGACCGACGTGGCACAGACATAGCCTGCAGCAGCCCGAGCAGAGCGCGGATGGGGTCTCACCCCGAAGCGGGGGACGGTGATGTGGAAAATGGCGGCGGCCGCCGTGCAACACTGAGGACTCCAGAAGGGCCAAACACTCGGTGCGCCGCGGAGGGAGGAGATCCTGGGAGCGGAGATATCTCATACTCTGTCGTGGTGGCTGTGCTGAGCCCTCTGGCAGTGCCACCGCAAGTGGTTAAACAAGCCCAGGTGAAGCAGCGGGAGGGAAGGCGGTGGCGGCCCTGACACGGTGGAGCAGACAGTCAACCGCTGGACAATGTTGCAGAATGATGTGCGTGGAGGGAGCTGCACTGCAGAGATAACGGAGTGCTGTGCCTGATTTCAGCGCCTCGGATCTGCGCCTGAGGTCTGGGCCATAAGCAGCAGCCCCAGATATGATCTACCAATGGGTGAGTTGCGAACGCCGCGTGCAGCTGGGACTGGGCCGAAAGACCAGGCCTCGAGAAGGCGACGTAAGGGAGAGCGCCCCGGGTCAGCGGACATGTTTGGCCTGAAGAAGAAACCCTGGGATGGGAAGAGGATTATAGTGAGCACAGGGACTCAATAACGGCTACAGAGACCTTCAGGCACTGCCTTACTACATACCCCTCAACAGGCAAGCACAGAGAGCATCACCGCACAGGAGCGGGCCAATAACTGTGTCCATAGGCCGGCAAACTAGGCCTCGAAAAGGTGAAGCAAGAGAGTGCGACCCAGACCTGTAGACACACCCAGCCTGTAGGTGTAGCCTGGAGGTGAGCACAGTGAATCCATCACCACCACGGACTGTCTCAGGCAGTGCCCTACTGCACACTCCCCAATAGGCAAGAACAGAGAGTGTCGCCGCACAGGAGTTGGCCCATCCTTGCGCCCATAGGACGACTGCAGGGAAGCGGGATATACAAGTGCACTACCAAGATGGGGAAATTAGATAAGAACCAAACGCGCCTCACATTCGAGATGCGGAAACAGGGCAGATCCCAGCAGCGGGCACTGTTGGACTCAGAGCAAGACGCACAGGCGGAAGGGCCCACTTCGCTTGAATCCACTCTCATCGCCATGCAGAGCAGTTTACAGTCTTTAGATGGCAAAATAGACGCACTCAATTTAAGGCTGGACCACATATCAACTAAATTAGGCAAGCAAGGTGCCAGGCTGGGAGAAGCTGAGAAATGAATCTCTGAGACGGAGGAAAGCGTGCAGACCGTCTTATCTAAGTGCCTCAACATGGAGAAGGTCTTGGCTATAATCCAGGCCAAGAATGAGGACTTGGAAGCAAGGTCGAGGCGAAATAACCTCAGAATCATGGGCCTGCCGGAATCGATAAATACGGGCAAGTTGGAGCTCTATGTCGAGGACATGCTCAAAGACATTTTTGGGCCTGTGAACCTGTCCGGGATGTTGACTGTGGAGAGGGCGCATAGGTCATTGGCAGCGAGGCCACCACCAGGAGCCTCACCACGGCCGATCATTGCAAGACTTCTAAATTATAGATACCGCAACGCAGTCTTGCGCATGGCGAGGTAGAAGCAGAACATCAATTACAAAGGGACTGATCTCGCCTTCTACCCTGACTTTACTGGAGCTGTCCAGGCGTCCCGGCGAGAATTCCTGCCGGTGAAGAAACAACTGATGGCAGCAAATATCCGCTATGCCATGTTGTACCCGGCTCGGCTGCGAATAGAAGTAGATGGAAGGACCAAGCTGTTCAACACTCCGAAATCAGCCACGGAATAAGTCAGGACACTGAAAAGAAAC
Source organism: Calotriton arnoldi (assembly GCA_963921515.1). NCBI lineage: Eukaryota > Metazoa > Chordata > Amphibia > Caudata > Salamandridae > Calotriton > Calotriton arnoldi. The sequence goes on along the minus strand of CAWUFW010000209.1, from coordinate 4,537,366 downwards.
CGACAAGAGCCAGCAGACAGAACTGATGAAGAAGAACAATAAAGAGGCCACGTTGCGAGATGGAAGCAGTATGCACATAAGGTCACAGGAGATACCATGTTCCAAACTTACGCATAATAAGCTGGAATTGAAAGCTATAGAGGGCATGAGCCGCTATGGAACTAGACTGAAACTCAATGGCGGAAATGCCACGCGCATTGGACTAGCAAATGTGTAATGGTGGGGCACGAATGTCCCATGCCATACAGGCCAACGGCAATGGCACTGAACTTTGCTAAAGATGGGACAGAACATTGCTGAAACATTGTGTAAGTGGCAATAGACTCTAAGACCATACTCGGCCACCTCCCTTCTTCATCAGGAGGGTATATGTGCACTAGTGCCCCCCATATAAGAGTACCCCAAAACTGTAAACAGGGATTTTTTTTGTCTTCTGCAAGTTAGGGCAGTTTGGGAATGTCTTTAGCAAGTTGGGTAAGCTGAAGTGGGTGGGGGGTGGAGTACGGGGTTAATTAAGTTGCGTCTGCAGTACAGGCAATGTGTACGACAGCTCAGAGGGCCAATCATGCACCTGCAGTGAAGCAGAGTCCAGGAGGTGGTAAGGAGGCAGACTAGTGCTGTATCTTTCCTAAAATTTAAAAAAGCGATTTTTCCCTGCCCGTGATTGCATCATTTTCTGTATTTTTTTTATTTAACTGTCTTTGCCTGTCGTTGTTACAGTTTAAAAATTGTAGTTTTAACCTGCCCGTGATTGCATAATTTATCACCTGTTTTGTGTTTAAACTTTTGGCTTTACTTGCCCGTGACTGCTTCCATTTAATCTGTTGAATTATGGGATTTGCAGTCCATACTCTGTAGTTTTTCCCTCTCATTCCCCGTGACTGTCAGTTTTTTCCTCCAAATTTCTCCCTTGCTCTGTGCTAAGACCTGTATGTTAAGCAGTCTACCCCCAGCTCCCATTTTGTGTTAGCAAGTGAGTGAAACCAGCCCCTCCCTTCCCCCCCCCTAGCAAAAGGGATATTCTATATCAGAGAGAGAACAGAGGGTGCTCTGAGGCAGCAGTAATTTGCTGTGAGCTGTTTAAGCTGTGTTTTATAGGGATTGTGCACTTAGTTTTTGGCTAGGAGAGTGAGTAAAGTTTAAACAAACAGTATTGTTAGAGGACAAGTTTGTTAGGCCCTTACCTGCAGAAGTCCAAAGTGTGGATTGAGCCAGTCTGTCTCCTAGGAGATTCTGAATAGAGGAGCAGCTTCAAACTCCCTGGCCAGCAAACCTTGTCTGAGGTCGCTGGGACCTTATATAGTCTGCTATTGGTTGGTACATGTGTGCACTGATTGGTGGTTGTATCTGGTGTTTCTATTGGACCAGGGTTAGTGTTGTCATTGGTTGGGTATTTGAGGGTTCTGGTTGGTTTCTGGGTCTGTGACTCAATCAATGTAGGGTTGGGACGAGGACTAGGGTTAGGATTTCTATTGGAAGTAGGGACTAGGGCTTCCTGTGTGATTGGTTGCTGGGACTATGGTTGGGACTAAGGCTAGGGTTAGGCTTTCTATTGTAAGTAGCGATTAGGGCTTCTTGTGTGATTAGTTGCTGGAATAGGTGTGCGACTAAGAGTAGGGTTAGGCTTTCTATTGGAAGTAGCGACTAGGGCTTCTTGTGTCATTGATTGCTGGGACTTGGTTTGGGGCTACTGGTAGGGCTAGGGCCTCTATTGGACGTAGAGATCAGGGTTTTTGAACCTGATTGAGTGCTTGGACTAGGGCTCAGATTGGCTGTAAGGTCCTGGTCTCCTATTGGTTCTAGATATTAGGGCTAGTGTTGTGATTGGATAGTGTTAGGGCTAGGGTTCCCATTGGCTGAAGGGGTCACCTGACTACTAGGGCTATAAAAGGCCAGGGTTTAGGTCGTCTCAGCCCGGGCGTGGAGGCTAAGGGCGGAGAGGACAAGGGTAGTTGCCTGTTTGAGCCTGTTCGAGACTGGTCGGGACTAGGGCCAGAAATGCTGCCCATTTTCCCAATTAGTAATACCCACCCTATACCATCCACATCCACAAACAGAGTAACAAACTCACACCAATTGTACACCACACACTTACTACAAACAAACCCTATGCACAAATCAATGTACCAGCATACACTGCTAAACCACACAAACCACATCTATACACCCTTCTATCCCAGCTACCACACATTTCCATCATCACCTACAAACAGTACACAACTCTATCCTATATCACGAACCAATCCACTCATCACTAACACAACCCCATTCTACACCATTCTTAACTACATCCCATCCAGACACACACTCCCTGCTCTAATTACTCCTAACAGACCCCCTTTTATCACTAACAAACCCATACTCAGCCTTCCATCATTTGACCAACCGACACCCTCCTCTTCCTTCTACCATAATAACACAAACACACAACACATACACTGCACGGCACCACACATTTTAACTCTTGCAGCAAACAGGTCTAAGACAAACACTCTTACCTCTACTTCATTTCCTCCTACACACAACATACACTCTACTCATAAACACATCACCACCCCCTCTACCTTACAACTTCCACTCACAAACAATACTATACAAACAAATCCATCTCATGAAACAAATACACCAGCACCTCTTTTCACTACTGCTAAAAAACAAAACATATCACGCACACAAGCACAACTAAATCTCTCAAGCACAACGCCTCATAATACTTACCGTCACAAAATACAAACATACTCCTACCTTTCAAACTACACAAAGGAACAAACTCCAATGCAAAGCTTTCTCTATTCCACCACACCTAACACACATACAGCAACACAGCAACTCTCTTCCAACCGCCTCTCATCCATTGGACAATTTAGAACCTTACTACATGACCCACATGCTGCACCACCACCCCTGACTCACACACCTTCAGCCCTAAACACACGCAAACAATATAAGCAACGTACCACACATCACAACTTTGCTTCTCCAAGTCTACTGCGCAACAATGTTACACCACGAAAACAAAACATTGTGTACCAACTCACTCTCAAACACCGTCTCCACCACATACACACGAAGACCCATCGATATGCCTTCTTAGCCTGCTAGACGAGGACCACAATACAGAACAGCTACACGATTGCTATCCTAAAACAGCTAATACCAGCACTAAAAACACACCTGCTACAAACCCACACAATACTGATCACTCTTCTACAAAACAAAGTCTCACTATCACCAAAGCACATTCGCTAAACTGTCTACTAATAAATGCTCGATCACTCTCTAAATTCAATCATCACATCTACGACCTTCTCACTGATGCAAAACCAGACATACTAATCATAACTGAATCATGGTTGGTGGATGATATGGCTCCAGTACTGCATGAAGCCATTCCTCTAGGCTATCAAACATTCACCCAAAATCGTATAGGCAAAAAAGGAGGTGGTCTAGCTGTTGTGTTCAGGAAAACATTGCATATCACTAAAGTTGACGACATCTCCATAAAGAATTGTGAGGCTCTTCTCACCAGATGCTATCTTACACCGTCTTCCACCTGTAACTTCCTGCTCCTTTACAGACCTCCACCTAGCAAGGCGACATTTCCAGACCACTTCTAGACACAGTTTCAAACCTGATAACAATACACTCCAACCTATGCGTTCTGGGTGACCTCAACATTTGGTTTGACAAACCCAATATGACCCATCCAAAAACAATAATCACTAGCCTAGACACACTGAACCTGCATCAGATTGTTCACAAACCCACACACATCGCTGGACATATCCTAGATGTCATTTTTGCTAATACCGAACTAGTTACCTTTCAAACTATAACTCCGGTCACATGGTCAGACCACCATTTGCTTGCTTTCCAACATAAGACAACACTAAGCGACTCACCTAAAACTGCCTTACATGCATCCACCTATCGACCGTAGAACAAACTCAATTTGGAACACTTAGAAACACAACTAACATCCAGTACAGATCTGGAAACAATAAATTCTGTTCAAAAACTATATGAGTGGCTACAGGAAGCTTTTGATATCCTGATACGACTCTAAACCACACAACAGAACAAAAGAAAAAAAGCGCCTTGGAGAAATATAGATATAATAGACATAAAACAACAAATTAGAAAGCTGCAACGTACCTGGCTCAAAAGAAACGTCAAACAAGACAAACTGCACCTACAGAAAATTAACAGATTATACAAGTTAGCTATTAAAAAAGCCAAGAAAAGGTACTGTTCAGACAGAATTCAAAATGCTAAATGTGCAAAAAAGAATTCTATAAAATACTCAATGAATTTCGTAGACCAAATTGCCTAGAAGGAACTCATCCTGTTACTCAAGATTTCACAGACAAACTGCCAAATCATTACACAGACAAAGCACACACGTTGGACTCGTACTTAAAACAAAGCACCAGCACTAATTCTTTTACAAAACAACAATCCAAGAATACTCTAACGCATCCTCTCCATTCCTTCCAACACATCTCACACAATGAATTTATGGACCTGGTCAAAGCAAGCAGGCCTGCCGGCAGCCCTTCTGACCCGTGTCCACCACAAACTTTCAAGACAATTCTTTTATCAACCTCTGCTGCCACTCCAGTAAGAAGAATCATTAACGATTCCTTAACTACCGGAATATTTCCAGAAGAACTAAAAAAGTCATACATACGCCCTTTACTGAAGAAAACAAACTTGGACACGCTGAACCCTGACAACTACAGACCCATTACAAATGGACCTTTTCTGGGCAAACTGATAGAAAGAGCAGCATTCGCCCAGATGTCACAATTCATTGAAGAGAATGCCATACTTTCAGACTTCCAAACAGGATTCCGTCTGGGAAGAGGCACAGAATCTGCCCTCCTTGCCATCTGGGATGACCTGAAGAACACAGTAGACCGCAACGGGGTTGCTGCGCTACTCCTCTTGGACCTCTCGGCTGCCTTTGACACGGTTGACCATGACACTCTGAAACAAAGACTCTATGAAGCCGGCATAGAGGGACTGCTCTAGACTGGATCGCGTCCTACCTTCAAAACAGAACTGATGTCATCCATACCCCACCTTTCTCATCCAAACCATACTCCACAAAAGCAGGGGTCCCTCAAGGCTCTATCATCTCGCCCATGCTTTTCAACATCTACATGAAGTCATTACCGGTACTGATCAATCAATTTCACCTCATGTGCTATAACTATGCAGATGACACACAAATACTCCTTCAACTGGAATGCCCCAAAGACATTGGAAACTCTCCAATTTTCAGTTGTCTCAGAGCTGTGGATCAGTGGATGACTTGGAGCCATCTCAAATTGAATGCTTCCAAAACAGAAATACTCACGTGTGGCGATTGGAAACCTTATGACCCCCTTGCCGCCTGGCCTGATGAACCGGGATTTCCCTATTTGGGATTTCCACACAAGGTTCAGGCTACCTTCTCCGTTGTTCTGTCCAAACTCGATTACGCCAATAGCCTCTACCACTGATCAGCTTTAACAACCATAAAAAGACTACAACGGATTCAGAACTCGGCTGCCAGACTACACTTGCATATCAAACCGCAAGACCACATCTCACCTGTCTTGAAAGCCCTGCATTGGTTACCAGTTGCCAGAAGATCCACGTTCAAGCTGCTTTGTATCACCCACAAAGCAATACATAAAATGGGACTGCTCTTCATCAGAAATAAAATCACCAAACACAATCAACAAAGGAACCTCTGCTCTAAAGTCGCACCTCGCCTCAAAATCCCAAGATACAACAAAAAAACCATGGGTGGCACATCCTTCTCTGTTCCATGGACAACCACCTTATCTTCAGAAAACTACTGAAGAATTGGCTCTTCCCCACATAAGCACCATACGCAAACAGAAATTTACAGCATATCCCTCTGTATATAAGCATTTATTTTTACTATGGATATGTACCTATCTTTGTGTACTGCTTTGTATAAACATGTAGAATAATTATGTTGTTAAAAAATAAATACAAATAAATGACACTTGAAAAACCAGAGTTTATCTAATGCATCTTTTTACCTCCTTTATGCATCTATATACCTTCCATGTACTTGGATCTATATATTTATTACTTTTCTCCTAAAAAAAGCATATCCAATGCACTACCCTATTTCTCATCCTATACCTCTATCAATATCTTTAATCTACATATACCTACCTCCTTTATGCATCTATATACTTTCCATGTACTTATGGATCTATATATTTATCACTTTCTTCCAATTCAGCATATCCAATGCACTATCCTATTTCTCACCCTATACTTCTCTCAATATATCTTCTACCCCAACTTTCTGACTCATCTCAAACTTCTTTCTACTACTCTTTCCAATGCACTACCCTATTTCTCACCCCATACCTCTATCAATATATCCTCTACATCCTTTCTCTCATTTATCCCAAACCCCATACCACTACTATGATCCCCAAAATAACCCTTTCTAGACTCTCCCATACTCTACCCCTCCTTGCATCATCTGACACCTCTTTTACTATACCAATCCCCCAAAACAAGCCTTTCTAAACTCTTCCCTCTGACTCTTCCCTCCACATCCCCTTTTACTCATCCCAAAGCCTCTTCCTACTGCTATGACCTCCAAAAAAAAAAACTCTAAATCCTTCACTCTTCTATCCCTCCACTATCCTTTTCAATCAAATTAACAGACTAACATGTTCACTTCTCAAATTTCATATTTCACTATACTAATTCACCACTAATCTATTATGGGTTCCACAGTAGCGTGCTACTCACCAAAAAAGCGCTTCAAAACCTCATCAGAGGTAGCAAGCACTATATAAATGCAAACCTTTTTCCCTCTTCTATCCCTCCGCTACCCTTCTCTATCCAAATAACTGAAAAACATATCCACCACTCAAATTACTTTCATATTTCACTATACTAATTTTCAACACTAATCCTTTTTGGGTTCCGGAGTAGCGTGCTACTTGCCAATAAAGCACTTCAACACCCCATCAGGGGTATCAAGCGCTATATAAATGCAAACCTCTTTTCCCTCTTCTATCTTTCTGCTATCCTTCTGAATCCAAATAATTGACTAACCTATCCACCACTTAAACCACCTTCATATTTCACTATACTAATTCAACACTAATCCTTTATGGGATCCGGAGTATCGTGCTACTCGCCGAAAAAATGCTTTGACGCCTCGTCAGGGGTAGTAAGCGCTATATAAATGCAATTACAATACAATACAATGAAGGCCGGTGATGGGATATTTACTGATGATTAGCTTTAGGTTCAGCCATTGCTCCATTGTGCCTACGCCCTCTTTAACTCTGTATTGGCAAGTGCTCAAGATACCTTGCTCTTTGGCCCATTACTTAATTCTATTTAAAATAACTCTGCCTGACACTTTTATTGTAGAATCAGTTAAGGAGATGGGTCAATAAAATTGCACTCACACACCCACTCACAGACCCATGCACGCACTCACACAGCTACTCACAGACCCACACAGCCAATCACACACCCATGCACAGACCCACACAGGCACTCTCACACCCACTCACAGACCCACACAGTCACTCACAGACCCACTCACAGACTTATCCAGGCACTCACACAATCATTCATATACCCAAGCAGGCACTCACACACCCACTCACAGACCCACACAAACACTCACACACACACACCCATACAACCACTCACACATCCATACAACTACTCACACACCCATACAGGTATTCACACACCCACTGTCATACCAAGAAAAACACTCACACACCTACTTACACAACCACAGAGCTACTCACAAACCAACTCAGACACCCACACAGTTACTCACACACCTACTACCACATCCATACAACCAGTCACACGCCCACTCATATACCCACAGAGCTACTCACACTCTCACTCACACATGCACACAACCACTGACACACCTAAACATGCCCATACAACCACTACACACCCAGTCATAAATCCCATACAACCACTCACACACTGACTCATATACCTATATTACTACTCACACACCCAGCCACACACTCACACACCACTCACACACCTATCTAGTCTGTGATATACCTACTCACACACCCACACAGCCAGTCAAACACCTACGCACTCACCCAGTCAGACAATAACACACTTACCCAGCAACCCATACCACCACTCATACACCCAGTTAATACAGCCTCTTATACACCCACTCACACAACATCAAAACCACTGACACACCTATTCACAGACCTATACAGCCACTCCCATACTGCATTAGAAACCGAGGTAGTCAATTATATGTCTTCTGTATTAATTGTGCTGTTGTTTTACATAAATGGTTTTAGTTGAGGAAAACCCATTGCTATTATGTGTTGAATGTGTGCTTTTGGTTTGGGATCCGCAATGCCTAAAACACTAAACTATGACCCACAATCCACCCTATGACCATTTTGGAGGAAAAGAGGAGCAGCATAGAGCAGAAGGCTGCAGTAGAGTGAGGCAGGTTTGAAGATGAAAGGGAGCTAAAATTGAGGACAGCAAGAAGAATATAAAATAATATATTTGAATGGATGATGAAGATGTGCATAGAACTAAAATTAGGTAGTGATTTGGAGAAAAAAGTAACTTCATCTGTGATTGGTTTTGAAAAAATATAAAAAAGTTATGTTGTTAGGGACATGCTTGAAATTGCAAACAGTCAACCACACCTGCTACAGTCTTATTTGAAGCTAGTATGCTGCTTACAGAAAGTACTGGGTACTTTAGACCTAGTGGTATCTAGAGAGTGCTGCTAACATGGTCACCATGGACACAGAGCTAAAAGAGTATGGGGAAAGGGAACAAAAACTACTGCACTGTGAAACTCAAAGATGGTGTAGAAACAATGGTAATTAGAGAGTGTTTGACTTTTAATTGAGTCGTTTTTACAAAGTAAAACATAAATGCAAACTATTAATAGAAGATTGTTAAATGATTCTATGGGCTTCCATTTGGATCCACGTACCCACCGCAAAGTTACACGGGGGCTGCACTGAGCACTGCGGTGGATTAGTGAAAAAACCAACCAAATTGGGCTTCTTCACAGGAAACATGGAAAGGGTTAAAAAAAATCTGACCATTTAGAAGTGGTATAGCAAAAATAAAAGATAAAAGGAAGCCTGTGATTTGTTAACTACAGGAGTGTAAGTCAGAGCACATGGTCAAGGGTAGCCATTTTAGCTGCTTTTGTACTTGGAGTGGAGGAGGATTGCCATAGTTCTGACTTGAGATTTCGAATGAAAACACATGTTAACAGACATAGAAATTAAAGTTGGAGAACAGCAAAGAGCTTTTACAGGTATGTTAATTAGGTTGTAGTATTAAAAGTATATTTAGATAAAAATATTGAGTGTATATAAGCTGGAAGAAAATGTGGAGCTTCTAGACAGTATTCTAGAAGGGAAAATAGAGAGGAGCTTAGTTGAGAACATGAACTGAAAATAGAGTGAGCAGGAAAGGAGAAAGAGGAATTGGTATACTGAAAACATAGTCATTTTATTAAGCCAGTATGAATGAATGTGTTTGAAATTAGATGTGGGTGCTTGCTTATAGTATGTAGTTTAATAGTATGCAATTTCCACCCATTCACACAGTCAGGCAGGCACCTATCTAGCCAGATACACTCAAGCCAAAGCACTTATGTACCCACCACTCATATAGCCAGACGGTGATTGCCACACTCAGTCACACACCCATAAAACCATTCACACACCCATTTACTCACCTGTACATAAATGTACCTAATTTTTTACACACTTATACAGGCACTGTCACACCCACTCACACCCTTGTACAGCCATTCATGTACCCAGCACTCAGACACTTACACACCTATACACCCAGTTATATTCCCAGTCACCCAGCTATACAACTATTCACATACCTATTTACAAAACCATACAGCCACTCACACACCCAGTGAGACACTGACAGAGGCACTTACACATACATTCACACAGCCACACAGCACTTATGTATTCACCACTAACAAAGCCACTTGCATAAACAGTTACAGAGCCAAACACTGACTGACACGGCCAGTTAGTAATTCATACGGCTACTTAAATATCAATTTGAACACACATACAGTCACTAAGACACCCAGGGGCATATGTACAAGGACCGGCGAAAACTATCGCCATGTTAGCGACGTATTCAAAGCCCTCGCTACATGGCGATAGTTTCTCATCTCGGCGGAAATTGTCTACGTTAACAACAACGTTACAGCGATAAAAATCTTGCCGCTAACATGAAAAAAGTGGCGGCAGGCCAGTCAGCGGCCAGAAACTGCACACTAATTAGCGTGACAACACTTTTTTTTCATGTTAGGCGGGAAAAGCAACAATATGAGGATGCACTGTGAATGCGACTGACTATGTGCATAAGTGAGCATGCCACCACCAATGTCAGCACACATGCACCATTGTGCAAGGGTGTCTGAGTTGTGTGCAAGAATGTGTATGTGCAGTAAGGTCCCCGTTCATGCACATATACAATCTTCAAATCAACTCAGACACCCTTGCACAATGGTGCATGTGTGCTGACATTGGTGGTGGCATGCTCACTTATGCACATAGTCAGTCGCATTCACAGTGCATCCTCATATTGTCGTCAAAGAGATGCAGCCCTGTGCAGACAAATTGCATATGCGTGGTGTTGAGGCAAGGGGGCCATATTGACACCCTGCCGCATCTCCAGGCAATGTGCCCCTGTCCTTGTTCATGAGATGCAGCCCTGTGTACACCAAGTGAGAAAGCATGTAGTAAGTCTGCATACCATAAACACATGCATTGTCACAAGATAGTGATCATGCAGCCTTCTGTCTAAAAGGTGCATATCCCACAATGCACACATTCAGCACCGTTGAGTCAAAATGTGATGTCATACCATAAGCAGGGGGGACATGCCTTCAACAGTAGAGCATATGGACCACGCATATCAGGAATGTGTCACCATAATGTTTTACTACATGTCTTGTCTTTGTACCATACTCACAGAAGTAAAAAGTCCCTGTAAAGAAGTATGACAAGTCAAGTATGACACCAAGCAAGAATAGCAATTTAGCACCAAAGAATGTCACATTGTTAAATGGCACCATCACCCCTTAGGTCAAAATGCACTCCTCTACTCTCAAGTGTACACATGTGCCATACCAAAAATAGTATTCTACATTAGTCCAGGTGTGAGTTGCCCATTACACCTTGATTTTCATGGAAACAAGCATTTTGGGAAAGTCAACAGTGTCAGTGAACAAATATGCAGTCATGTCTGTTATCATCCGCACACAAACCCTGGCATCCAATAATCTGAAACAGGACTGCATGTATCATCAATGTGACCATCTGCGTGGCACATACCCAAACACACATCACCCTGCCAATTGCACGTGATGTGATGTTGGGGGGGGGCTGATAGGGCCTGAGCACCACCAATAAGCCTTTGGAAATCCACAGCCCTGAAATCTAGGCCCACTTACACACTACACGTGGTGTCAACGTTGAGGGTAATGGGAGTTGTTATTGTCTGTTCAGCCTGCAACAACAATAGAAAGTCACCCTGCACCATACTCACAACGGTTAAGCCAACAGGAGGGCAGTAAACAATGCATGCAAGTAAAAACATGACCGACGACATGCACACAATAGCCAAAGCTATTTCTTTGTACATGTGTACTGCATTGTGCAGCACACATAGAAACAGCAATTACTCCATCATTGCCAATGTGCCTGAAGGGGTCGCTCCTCACACATAAACATTCTCGCACCAAACCCATGCACGTGTGCACTACCCAGCAAAGCTGCCTGTCTGTGGGCCACACTGACAAGGCAAGTGACAGTGCATGATGAAATGCATGCCTGCACCATAAAAATGTTAACATGGTGCAGGCCACGGTCACTGAAGTGGCTGAGTGTAGAGTTCATCCTTAAAGGAGCAGGTCACACTCCGTCACATACTCGTGTCCATACAACCCCTGATGTAAGAAAGACATCTGCTGGCCAACAATGCACAAGTGTCACAACTGTGACCAAGACCCATATTTCCTCAAGCTTGCAACATCTCACCATTGGAAATGAACATAAGTGAAAGGGTCACTGAGTGAAAGGGATGAGGGGCAGTAAAACCAAAGCTGTACCATACCTGCAGATCAACATGCATCCACTAAGTTGAACAAGTATCCACACTGTGTGTATCATGGCAAATCAAGCATACCTCCCTGCCCATATCATGTGGCACATCACATCAACCCAGAAACAGTGGGATAGGCCTAATCACGGCACAACAACAATCATGTTGCATTGCCAACAGCAAGGTGTGGCACCATGCAATGCACCCCTCATAAAAAGATCAATCTTGAAAAAGTATCAGGGTGTACTGAGTAGGGGTGACTCTCACACAATGCAGTGCACAGACACATAAATCTGACCTAATCAACATTGAAACAATGTGGTACAAACTGCATCACTGTCACTACTGAACAGAGGACACAACTGGTGCTGCATGTGTGTAGAAATTGGTCACTCACGTTTGGCATACTTGTATACTGTGAGATGATAATGTACACTATAACGTCACATCTGTGATGTTGTAAAATGAATCACTACCCGGCATGTAATAGGCATCTCCTCATAAACATTCTGAATGGACATTGTCATGCAGTCTGCTTGTAAACTTATCCAATGAATGATCATACTTGAAACACACATACAACTGCATCTCCCCTTTACATTGCAGAGGGAGAAACATCACCTCCTGTACAGCAGCCTGTCCCACTCTTCAAAGATGAAGATGAAGAGCTTTCAACCATCAACCAGGACACCCTCCAACAGCTGCTCGACTCAATTAGCACCCCATCTCCGGAAGCAGGACCATCCAGCAGCATCGTGGAAACACCACCCCCTGCACAAACCACCCAGCAGCAAGCACCTACCACCACAGCTGTCTCCCAGGACCATGAGGACCCACTTCTGGCATTTCAACGTTGTGCAGTAGAGGTCCAGCAGGAGATGGCTGGTCAGGTGCGGGTGGGGTTTGACAGCCTGGCGGCCAAATTAGATGGGGTACGTGGGTGTCTCAGTCCCATTCGGGACCACATACAGACCATCACAGACACCCACAGTCCGCTCCATGCTCTCCAGCATTCCATGGCTGACATCGCTGGAGTACTGACTCAGAGACAAGAACAACTATCCAGTCAAAGTGGCTCCAGCGATGTCAGCAAGGAGTTGCGTCACATGCGAATGATCATGGAGAACATGAAGCGGATGCAAGCCTCACAAATGGCTGCCATGGCTGCACACCACAGAGACGTTGCTGGAATCTTCCATGCCCTGCAGCTGCTCATCACAGCAGTGCTGCCTCAAGGTTTGGCACAGATGAATGCTGCTGCTGCTTCAACATCCACATCTCAGCCCCCTGATGTGTCAGTGCCTCACAGTGCCGCAGCAAATCTACCACTATGCACACGGGAGGCACATGACACATCAGAGGATGAAGATGTGGATGAATATGCATTATTGCAAAGAAGAAAGTGGTAGCATTCATCTATGCCAAATGGACTGTTTCTCCTTGGATCTGTGCTTAGCATCATGCCCCGGAACATCAGCTTCCACTGTCCCCAGATTCACTCTGCAAGACTCACCTTGGACCTCGATGTGGACTGCCATAATTTGTGTTGTTCCCAATGACACTGCAATCAGCCTGCTGACTGAACTCTGCCTCTTCCTCTGGACATGTTACCCCCAAAGGACTCTGTCAGGCCCTCCACTGGGCATCTATGTAATGTGGGGGTTATTTGACTAAGTACTGGGCCACTCTTCACCAAAGTCAATGCACATGCAAATAAAAATATTTAAGTCACACAGATGTGTGTTGCCTATGACCATTCAAGTATAGAAGTCTTGAAAAATGTTGGGCCAGTGAATCCATCAAAACGTACACTGAGGGACATATGATAAATGTTCATGTTTAACTGTGTCCCAGATAGGCAGTGAGATGACCAGGTATGTGTGAACTAGCCGTGCCCTCATTGCTCAAATACAACATTCTTGCAAGAGTCCAACATTGCCCTACGTACATGATGGGAATAGGCATGTGCGGAAATATGTCCAAGTCAGTCGCATGCCACAAGTAGTGTCTCCATTTGGCATTGCTGACAAGTCTCACTTGGCAGATCTACTCACATCCAGCAAGGTGGACAAAGCTTGTTTTGATGGGGGTCATTGCATGTCACATACAAAGATAGAGCACACCATATTCACATAGATAATGATTCGTAATGGCACATATTGACCACCCGCTATTGGAACCACAATGTCTGTTTCAGTGAAGTTGTGTTTGCAATAGGGATTTATCCTAAAGTGCAAGTCCTCAGTCAGCCACTTCCCATGCTTAATAATGCCTTGGAAATAAGGAACCCTCTCATGCTGTGCTCACTGTGAAAGGAGAGGGCAATGTGTCCAGGGATGCACTGCAATTAGCATATAGTCAGATGCTGTACCACCATTTCAAGGGTGGCATCACTATGAGGCAATGCCAAAAGTAACATCTAGGAAAAGTGAGTATGACACTGGCACCACAGGGAGCAATGCTACATTTCCCCTCCTGTTTCTGCAGAACTGTGTTCTGCCTTGTGCCGTGCATATTTGATCCGCAAAATGACAACATTCTGCATGGGCAGGAAGGTGAGCCTCCCTGCACAGGAACATCCAATTTCCATAATGCTGACACACTTGCACTATGCAGCAAGTGTGCCTATGTCTGTGCATGGTAGATGGACTCTGCGCCAGGCTCATGTGAAATGCATGTTGGGGCCGTAATCTGGGGAACACGGCGCATACATCCATCTTCATGATGGATAAGAGTTGCAATGTCAATGTTTGCTTAAGGCCATGTTCCTACATTGTGTTGGAAATGGGCAACAATGTGCTGTCCAATTCTGTGAGTCACACAAAAGATGTTATACTTTAAAAAGGAGTGACCCTAGCCTAGGGCACAACTCCTACTTGCCACCCTGTAATCCATGCAAGTTTCATGTGCTCAAATCAAATGGATCCTGGCACTATCCGTCCAGCTAAGTAACAGGTCATGGCCATACATACACATTCAAATGATTGTTCTGTGATTGAATAAGTAGTATACAAGGGAAAAAGCACCACTCCACCAAATCACGTCTGACATAAGTGCAACTAGAATTCAAAAACAGTAAACGTTTATTATAAATTAACAAAAATAACTACCCTAAACTAACACTAAGCACTACTACAACTAACCTAATCTTAATTAACTGGAACTAAGTGAATGCTAATCTAAACTATCTTCCGTAACTAATCCTAAACACGCAAAACATATCTAAGACATCAACCCCCCTCCCACTCTTAAGGCACATCATAAGACAGGGCAAATACATCTTAGCTAAACATAAACTAACTATACATTTATCCTACACAAATATATATTTTTTTGGTTTTTTATTTTTTTATATAACAACAAATACATCAACCCCCCACCGAAAGGAAAAGGAAACTTATCCCCAAATACTAAAAGAGAATAAAAATCTAAAACTATGTTAAAATCCTACACTACCTATTCCTACACTGCACCTACACTACCTACAATTTAAAAAAATTGCCTAGCACTAACTATTAATATGAAAAAACATTGGGGGAATGGAGAAAAGGGGGATGGGTCAACATTGTTCATAGTCAAAATGATAGACCCAGGGCAGCCTTAATGTCCTGCAGGTGGGTGGTGTGCTCGTTCAACTTGGGCCAGTCTAACGTTCATGTCCATCATGCAGCGACGGTCCCTCATGGTAAACCCAACTCCTTGTGTCTGTGCTGCAGATGACATTGTCCCTTGTCCGTGTGGATGTGAGGGGGCACCAGATTGTGTGCCAGATCCAGATGCAGCGTCTTGTCTGTGTGGTGTCTCGGGTGATCTGATGATCTCTGTCCATGTCGGGACCCACGCCTGTCGCCAGAAGGGCCCGGTATGGCCTGTGTGTCGCTCTGCATCCGGTGGAGTACTACTTACGGCACAGACTTCCACCTCCCAGCTGCCCGGTCAGTTCGGTGCCGCCTCTCCATGTTGCAATAGCCCTTGGCCACCCTGCATATGTGCTGATATCGGTCTTTGCAGACCTTAAACATGTGGGTCTCCTCTGGCGACATGTTGTCTGTAAAATAAGAGCAATGACAATATGTGAGTCCTGATGACTATGTCAATGTTCTCCATTTCACTCTGAAACACAATGTCAGTGAAACATGGGAGCCTACACTCTAACGAACGATTGTGAATTTTGAATGTGAAATGGACAATGCAATGTGGATGTAAGGATCAGTTACAACATGATGTGTTATATTCCATATAGGTACCCTATATAGGCGCAGGTAACATTGCAACCTTTCACCTATATTCTTCCCTACATTACATACATAACGGTTCTTAGGGACTGACCTTTTACCTAGATACGACACTGCATTCAGAACGCGGGTTTCCCCCTAGTTCGAATCTCATACATTATGCATGAGGCTTCTTGGAAGCACAGCAGGACGAACATCGCCTGTATAATATCTCTGTATAAAGTTCAGGCCCGACGTCATCCTTTAGGCCGACACAGTAACACAGCAAGGTAGGACACCTGGGGAGACCTATGGGTATATATACATCACATCTTGCTTGGAAGGACAGAGGAGACCGAGTCTTCCCGGCTGACACACTGACCAGAGACGCTGAGGTTCCTGCATGCAGACACTCCTGCTCGCAGTGGTCTAACATCCCTCGCGGGGTGTCCAACTCGAGACCAGGACAGGGTCCCATATTCTCTCATTCTCAGGTAATGGGGTTGACTAGATCCTAGAGGGATTCTTGGCATAACACCTACACAGATGCTAGGTACATTCAGGTACATCTAGTTAGGAAGGCATTGTAGGAGCACGCACTTCTTATCATGTGTTTTATGTACTTGTATATATTCATGATTTCTGCGAGATGGTAGAACTATACCATCCCTTTACTTTCGTAGTACTGCTAATCATATATCTCTGCTACTGTCTAATGGTTGTTGCAGCTCATCTATTCTACACTAGAATAACAACTGTTCAATAAATTCTTATTGAAAACGCCCAGCCTGTTTATTCTGTGAATCTCTCTCAGACAAACTAAGTGAGCACGAGTGACTGAGCGAAAGGTAATATATTGTTTCCATGATTCTGAGGGATCAGGGTTGTCATGTTCTGAGGTTGCCAAAATCTATTCTCTCCTTGGTAAGAGGAGATTACAGTGGCACAGTGAGCTAGCTGATACAGATAGGCTAACGTATCCGGTGGGGGTGCACGGAATCAGTCTGCCACCAATCCCACAGTTTATGTTATCCAAACGCGCAGATCCTGTATAGGTTATATAGGAACTACACGACAGATGGTGACACTGACATAACAGTGCATGGCATGTGGCATGTAGTGTCACAACACAATGAAACTGTCAGTGTCAAATGAATGCTGTCACATACCCTGACTGAGAGGCGACATGTACAAGGAATTGGAGGAGAGAGGCATTGGTCATCCGGGTGTAGTGCCTCGCACCTCCACTTCTGTAACACAGGGCTGCACCATATGTACAATGATGTGGTGCAGCCCTGCGTGTCCCACAGCGATGGTGTGCAGTTCATCAACTCAGCACCAACACAGGCACCCTTGCACAAGAGTTGAAGGGTGTCTGTGTGCAGGGGAGGATTGTTTATGTGTAGGAAGGTGTCCCTTCCTGCACATGACCAATCCTGGAAAAGCCCTACAGTAACTTTCATTTGTGCTGCATCAAGCAGCACACATGGAAGCGTCAAAATCACATTTTTCATTATATTTGTACATGCACAGGAAGGGTCACCTTCCTGCTCAGAATCACACTATGCAATTGGTCTTTTTCCATGTGTGCTGCACAAGGCAGCACACATGGAAAAACAATGTTATGTGGCTGAACACTGACTTGTACATGAGGCGCAGTCCCTCTCGACACCACAAATTCACAATAGGTGACGTAGTGGTGGTGAGAGGGGCTTGTACATTTGCCCATGAGTCTTCCAGGGGAATAACCCCAAGGAGACAGCTTGACAACATCCTTGCAGTGCCAAAACATGGCAATTACATACATAGGGCCATCTTTGCTAGGTGGTTGAGGAGCGTGACATTGGTATCCTTGGCTTAAACCTACGCCCTGCAACTTTTTGAAAGCTGGCATGCAGCATACCTACAATAGTACTGTGCAGACCTGCGTCTGAGCCCACACGGCCTGAAAAACACTACCTACTCGTGCATTATCTGGCCCACTTGCACAGTCATCTCAGGCAAGGATGTACACAAATTCCATGTCTGGTCATACTCATCACCAACACCATTCACATGTCTCCTCTCCTGTCTGTACGCTCTGTAATCCACATGCATGTGCTGTAGTGACAGAACCCATTGATATTTCTTGCATGGGTATCACTGACTGGGGATGTGCAAAGTTACATCCGGAAGACATATGCATTGCTCCATCTTCACTTACTGATTAGTTCACACTTCACACTTCCACAAAACATCATCACACTGGAGGCAAGGTACATGTGATACACACCCATACTGCCTACTACTACGTACATGATTTTAGCCAGACATTCATCACATCTCACAATGACAATATTGAATGGGTGAACTCACCAGTGGCGTGTGGGTCCCTGAAGGCGTTGATGTCCCCCTGTGTGATCAGTGGTCTGCCAGCTGTAAAACATGTAAAGAAATGTGTGTTGGTATCAGACGTAAATTCACGCGTGTCCTATTCATCATCCGATTCATCAATATCAATGACAATGCTCTGTAACTGTATTGTTTCAGGTATCATACATGATTGTGTCTACGTTGCCTGTTATTCCCACAAGACATGATAATGCAGAGTTTGGGAACACAAGACAATCCTGCTTGCACATTTGCACATTTTGCACACACTACTTGTGTGACACATTCCCAATGCCCCGTTTCTCCCAACAACATCATGTTCTCCATGGTCTGTAGACAAAAGCATCGCTGAAGATCACACAAGGGTGTGTCACAACTATTGATGGGGTATGACACTCTGGAGATGTCCTATTTTAAATGACCAATTTTTCCTATCTCATCAAACGTTACACAAAACCTAGGTACAAGGGCAGCGTACATAGGAGGCAGCGCCAAAAGTTAAGGTCATGGAAAACCTGATACTCACTTTGCAAAATGAGGAGAAATGCATTATTTCTCATCCTTTTTGCTTTTTCCATGTGTGCTACCTTGTGCAGCACATATTGAAAAAGCAAAATGCCTTGGATTGTTTATGTACAGGAAGGTCACCCTTCCTGTACATGAACAATCTTTGCCCTGCACGCAGACACCCTTGCACTATGGTGCAAGGGTGCCTGGGTTGGCACTACACTGCTAAGTGTCGCACCAGCGCAAGGGGAAACGCAAGCCTGCACCATATGCTTGTAAATATGGTACAGCCTTGCGTTTCAGAAGTGGCAAAGTTAGGCGTGAAGGCATGACGGCTAACGCCTCACTCCGCCACTTTCTTGAACATATACCCCATTGTGTTACAGACAGCATTTTTGATTTGTTACTAAAGTGATCATTTAACAATTTTGAGGTTGGACTTACCACCTTGTAGGCCAATGAGGACATCGGTGCTTCCATTGTCGGACAGTCCTGTCCACACCGAAGACCCACAGCATCTGACTCCTCACATGCTCCCACCTCACCTTCCGCACACCTACGGCATATCCCTGCATGATCCGACCCCCACTCTCAACCATCAAGGGCAGGTAGTACTTAACTAGCCAAAGGAAGCCCCCCAATGCCCCCTCCGACATCCTGCCCTCCCTACCCACACCCACCATCTCCCAGAACACACCTAAACCCACTCCTACAAAAATAAAGCCCAAATATATACCCCAACAACCATTAATTATGTAAATTACCCCTTGGACAAACACCCAACAAGATTTAGTACAAGACGCAAAAAACACCTAAGGACAAGTACACAAGACTTCACAGAGACACTAGGGACAGTTCACAGGACACAACAACACTCTCCAAATCCAAAATCACCAGCACACAACTCCAAACACCTCCAACACTCTCCACATTCACTAGCAGTGTGCTCAAAAGAGAAAGTGAAAGTGCACAGTAGTCCTACAGTACACAGGATGCATGCTGACATCACTTCCTGTGTGTTTGCGGCTCGTTTTTTGACTTTGCAGTGAGAATCTGCACCAAATTGGCTTTAGCAGTAATATTCTGTGTTGTTACATGTATTTAGCAACTATTTTCCATAGCCGTTATGAAAAAACTATCGCGTTTGCGTTAATGCGGCCAAATTTTTGTCGTTAAGAGCAAGTTGTTCCTCAGATGAACAGGATTTGATGACATTTCATCTCTGACCCCAACACACACCCTAAAATTCATCTTTGACCCCAGCACACACCCTAAAATTCATCTTTCACCCCCAAAACAAACCCTAAAATTCATATTTGACCCCCAAAACACATACCCACCCTAAAACTTACATATCACCATTACTAACCACACAATGTTTAACTTTCACTTGTCAGATATATGAACTTATGCAGAGAATAAACAGGCACACAAGGTTTTGGTGTAGTGAAATTTTATTGCACAAACTATGCTTATGTGCATTTTCCAAAGGAAAGAAAAAAAGGGATGTCATATTTTGACATGCTTACGTGAAGAAATTATTAATAATTTGTTCCCTCCGTGCTGTTCCTGCAGCAGAAGCTGTGGTGTGTGCAGCATCTGCCTCGTCTTCCTGGTCATCCTCAGGATTGTCCGGTTCATCCGGCACTTCAAGCCATGGCGAATTTGTGCGGACACATATGTTGTGCAAGACGCAACATGCCAGGATTATTTTGCACACTAGTTCTGGGCTGTACAGCAGTCTGCCACCTGATATGTCGAGGCACCGGAACCTTGACTTAAGCACGCCAAATGTCCTTTCGACAATGGACCTGGTGCGTCCAAGGGCAACATTGTACTGTCTCTGTGCCTGTGTGTCTGTGGCTCTGAGGGGTGTCATCAGCCATGGAGAGAGTGCATATCCTTGATCACCTGAAACATATAATGGAGAGATGTGTCCATTAGTATTTGTGCCTGCTGTGTTTGCAGAGTTTCTATTTTGGGGTGTGTGATTTGTGCTACTTTGGAAATCGTCGGAGAACGGTGATAGGCGCATTGGCCAACGGAGGTTCTTAGATGTATTTGCACAGAGTGTAATTCAAAGACCCCGTTCCTATTACCAGTTCCGGGTTTGGAGAATTACTCTAATGACTCGTAAAGGACTTCTCTCTCCGATTGGCGAAGAGTGACCAAGTGGAATAGATCCATTTGGGAGTCGAGGTAAAAGACACTCGATTTTGGGTGAGGACCAGATATATTAGGGATCTTTACCCTGATGAATGCCAACGTGACCTATAGAGGCACATCCTAATGGCAGAAACATGTTGGTTTAGGCAGTAGGGGCATAGGGGTCGTTACCTCCCCTGTAGTTCCCCTCCATGTTAATTTTTAATCCTACCAAGGGAACACAGGAATAATTAAAACAAATTGTGGTGTTCTCCTAGGTAGTTTTAATCTATATTTTCCTGCACTTTAGATCCCTTTTTGAGGGAATATTCCTTCCTCTAATTTGCTTTCCCTTAATCTGTCTTTTGCTTTTCTGCCCCTTCTTTCACACTCTTCATCATTTTTTACAAAAAATAATGCGCTCCGTCCAGTGCGTTGGTCTGCGCCTGGACGTATGATGCGGCCCAATGATGAAGCATGACACTGCAAAGTGTGTGAGGGCAGTATTAAGAAATTAAAGACCTTCCCTTGTAGGATTCTCTTGACCTATGTTTTTTAGATGTTAGTGCTTCTCTGTTTAGTGAGTATGAACTTGTAGAAGGGGAGTCAGAGAAGACTCTTTCCCTATTCTCCTTGGTTGTGATTTTGGGTTCAACATTGTACTGTCTCTGTGCCTGTGTGTCTGTGGCTCTGAGGGGTGTCATCAGCCATGGAGAGATTGCATATCCTTTATCACCTGAAACATAAAATGGAGAGATGTGTCCATTAGTATTTGTGCCTGCTGTGTTTGCGGAGTTTCTATTTTGGGGTGTGTGATTTGTGCTACTTTGGAAATTCAGGTTTGTCATGTGTAGCTACAGACAATTGACCAGCATCACAGCAAATTAAATTGCCTATACTTGACAGCCTACACATCACCATGGTGGCGTTGTCTGGATCCTGTGTATTGCCTCCATGCTGTGACTGTCAGAATGTATGTTTAACTCGTAAATAGATTACAGTTTGTTTACAGGCCCGTTGCACATACTGATCCTCTCATGTGCACATATTTAATGGTGTGCACCATTGGCACATGTGCCTGTTGACACATCCCCCTTAAGTTTTTTGACGATTACTATTTTGGGAAATCATCTATATGCCTCATTGTGAGTGATTGTGCGGAGGGTAGCTGTGAGAGAGATTCCTTGTCTGCTAAACGTTGTAGTCATTGTGGGCTAATTACATCCACCTTGCCCAAAAGTGAGTCAGTGTTTGAGTGACAGTCAATCAATCAATCAATCAGGGAATTGTAAGCGCGCTACTCACCCGTGAGGGTCTCAAGGCGCTGAGGGGGGGGGTCCGCAGATCTGTTTAGCCGAAGAGCCAGGTCTTGAGGGTCTTCCTGAAGTTGTTCAGGGAGGGGGCGCGTCTGATGTCTGCCGGTAGCTCGTTCCAGGTCTTAGCTGCAATGTGAGAGAAGGATCTTCCGCCTGCTCTGGCTCTGTGGATGCGTGGGGTTTCGGCCAGTGCGAGGTTGGAAGATCGGAGGTTTCTTTTGGGTACATGGAAGTTGATTCTGTCGTTGAGGTATTTGGGTCCGTTGTTGTGTAGGCATTTGTAGGCGTGAGTGAGGATTTTGAAAGTGACTCTTTTCTCCACGGGGAGCCAGTGGAGACTTCGTAGGTGTTGGCTGATGTGTTCGTGTCGGGGGATGCCGAGGACGAGTCTGGCAGCGGTGTTCTGTACTGTCTGGAGTTTGCGGAGTAGGGACTTGTTGATGCCGGGGTAGAGTGCGTTTCCATAGTCCAGTCTACTGGTGATGAGTGCGTGGGTGACTGTCTTCCTTGACTCAGGGGGGATCCACTTGAAGGTCTTGCGGAGGATGCGGAGGGTGTTGAAGCAGCTGGAGGTGACGGCGTTGACCTGTCGGTTCATGGAGAGTGATGAGTCGAGTACGATGCCGAGGTTCTTGGCGTGGTCTGAGGGGGTAGGTGGGCTTCCGAGGGCGGTCGGCCACCAGGTGCTGTCCCATGCAGAAGGGGTGGTACCGAGGACGAGGACTTCTGTCTTCTCGGCGTTGAGCTTTAGGCAGCTGTTGGTCATCCAGACTGCGACGTCTTGCATTCCTTTCTGTAAGTTGAGTTTGGCAGTGGTGGGGTCTTTGGTGAGGGAGAGGAGGAGCTGGGTGTCGTCGGCGTAGGATACGATGTTGAGGCCGTGTTGTCGGACGATGGCTGCGGCAGGGGGCCATGTAAATGTTGAAGAGGGTGGGGCTCAGTGATGAACCCTGTGGGACTCCGCAGGTGATTTTCGTGGGGTCGGAGAGGAAGGGTGGGAGTCTGATCCTTTGGCTTCTTCCGGTGAGGAATGATCGGATCCAGTCCAGGGCTGTTCCTTGTATGCTCTGCGTCGTGTAGTCTGGCGACTAGTGTGCGATGGGAGACGGTGTCGAAGGCCGCTGATAGGTCGAGTAGGATGAGGGCTGCGGAGTGGCCTTGGTCCAGGAGGGTGCGGATGTCGTCTGTGGCGGCGAGTAGGGCGGTCTCTGTGCTGTGGTTGCTTCGGAATCCGGATTGGGACGGGTCGACGACGGCATTCTCTTCAATGAATCGTGTCAGTTTCCTGTTGACTGTTTTCTCTGCAACCTTGGCTGCGAAGGGGAGGAGCGAGATGGGCCGATAGTTCTTGAGGTCGGTGGGGTCAGCTGTGGGCTTCTTGAGCAGGGGTCTGACTTCTGTGCGCTTCCAGTCATCTGGGAAGGTGCCTGTTTTGAAGGTGGTGTTGATGGTGCGTTGTAGTTCGGGTGCGATGGTGGCCGCGGCTCTGTGGTAGATGTGAGGGGGGCAGGGGTCGGTGGGGGCCCCCGAGTGGATGCTTTTCATGGTCGAGGCGGTGTCTTCGGCCGTGATCGGTGTCCAGTTGGAGATGGTGGGCTGGATGGTGTTTCTGTGGCGCCTGGTGGATGGTCGATGAAGTTGTCGTAGAGGTTTTTGATCTTGAGGTGGAAATAGGTTCCAAGCTTGTCGCAGAGGTCTTGGGATGGGGTGATGTCTTTGGCTTCGCTGCGTGGGTTGGTGAATTCTTGAATGACACTGAAAAGTTCCTTGGAGTTGGTGGAGTTGGCCAGGATTTTGTTGTGGATGAAGTTCCTTTTGGTGGCTCTGATCTGGTTGTGGTAGTCCGTCATGGCGTCCTTGTAGGTGGTGTGGTTTTTGGTTGTCTTGGTGTTTCTCCAGTTCTTCTCCAGGCGTCTGCAGGTGCGTCTGGCTTCTTGGAGAGCGGTTGTGAACCAGGCGGCTTTCCTGGGGCGTTGTCTGTCGGGGTTGCGTAGTGGGGCGAGCTCATCTGCGCAGTTGGAGATCCAGGTGTGGAGTTCTCTGGCTGCGTCGTTTGCGCTGTTTGCGTCGGGTGCCCAGGTGTGGTTGTCTCGGTTGAGGGTGGAGTTAAGTTGCTCATCGGTAACCTTGCTCCAGTTCCTTCGTGGTGGGTGTGGGGCTGGTTTGGGTGCCTTGGGTTTGTTGATGGCGAAGTGTACGCAGTGGTGGTCGGTCCATGGCGGCTGCGTTGTGTGGCTGAAATGGACGCTGTTTCCTGCCGCGAAGATGGGGTCGAGGGTGTGTCCTGCTCTGTGGGTCGGTGTGTTGACGAGTTGTTTAAGTCCGATGCTGGCGAGGTTATCACGAAGGATAGTGGAGTTGGGGTCGCTGGGGTTGTCGAGGTGGAAGTTCAGGTCTCCAATGAGTATGTAGTTTGTTGAGGCGATCGCGTGGGGTGCGATGAAGTCGGTGATGGTGGCGGCGAAGGGTGTTCGGGGGCCGGGGGGTCTGTAGACGAGGGTTCCTCGGAGTGTGGCTTTGGGGGTGGTCTGGAATTTGAAGTGCAGGTGTTCGGCGGAGGGGAAGGTTTCGCTGGAGGTGGTGAGGCGGAGGGTGCTCTTGTGGGCGATGGCGAGGCCCCCTCCTGGGTGGTTGGGGTGGTCTTTCCTCTGGATCTTGTATCCGTCTGGGATGGCGGTGCTGATGTCGGGGGCGGAGGATGCGTTGTTCCAGGTCTCTGTGAAGAAGGCGATGTCGGGCGAAAGAGAGTCGAGTAGGTTCCAGATTTCCATGGCGTGTTTGTGTACAGAGCGTACGTTGAGGAGGATGCATTTTAGGGTGTCGCCGGTGCTGGCGTCGGCGGTGTTGGAGGCCGGGGTGGCGGTGAGGGTCTGGCGGCAGTGGAGGCAGGAGAACTGGCTGTGGGTCGTGTTCGGCGAGGCCTGTTGGCATTCTCTAAGTCTTCCAGGGTTGAGTGCGAGGAGGGTGGTGGTGTCGTAGCGATGGGTAGTGGGAGGTCCAGGGTTCCTAGAGCTGGCCGCGGTCGGGTCGCGGACGGGCACAGACGGGCTTGGTGTCGCGTCAGGCTGATAATGGCATCCAAGGCAGTTGGGAGGAACCTTGAGAAGGATGACTGGGAGACTCCAGCAACTCTGGCAGTAGTGGGTTGGAAGGTATCTGAGGCCAACATGTGCAGCACTGCTAGTACTTTGTCTGAGGAGGGATGTTGGTGCTACGCTGTGATGGTGCCTGCAGCCTGGGGGCTAGCTGGGTCAGTATGGAGCTCCTTTTAAGCCTGTAGTGGGCTATCACATCCTCTGGCATGAGGTCTATCAGGGTGGTGCGTTGGCAATAGACCTGCTGTCTTCTTTGGTGCTGCCTCTGTGGTGGTCCTGGAGGCGGTGGCGGTGGTTGTTGTGGTGGTCTTCTTGGGGCTCCAAGACGCAAGAGTAGTACCTCCATGGCATCAATAGGTTAGCAAATGGGGCTCTGGGGTAGTCTCCCTTGTGTACTGTTTTTTTATCCCCATTTTTTAAGACCACCTTTTTTCTGGTCTTAAAATCCAGCCGCTAATGGGCCTTAGCGGCTGTTTTTGGAAAGTACAGCCGGACCAAGAATCCCTTGTAAATATCGCGAAGTGGGGTTAGAGGCCGTTTTTGCATGGAAACGCCTACCTTGCATCTCATCTTCGTTAGCTATCGCTAACAGCAGTGGCAATAGAAAAAACGGACGATTTCGCCAGCAAACTGTCGCTAACAGCGGTTAGCGGCAACTTGTACATATGGTGATAAACAAAAAGCCGCCGTAACATCAAAAAATTGACGCTACAGTGGCGTTAACTCCTTGTACATATGCCCCCCAGTCACAAACATTGTTTGATTGACAAACACAATTTGGATATTTAACTTATCTGTAAGTATCTAGAAGCATGCACTACCTGTGCCCTGGGCCTGTAAATTAAATAATAGTAGTGGGCCCGCATCACTAATTATGACATGCATACAAGTAGTAATCACACAAGGGGCTAGAGGAGGTTTTAGGACCAGCGGGAGCCAACTCCCCACTCATTTATCAAGTCACAAACAAACCCCCGGGTCCGTAGTTGTAGGGAGGTCTAACAAGTGACTCAATGTGCTCTAGTGCATAACAGGGGATTCCCTTTTAAGGACAGTTCCCCTCACCAACCAGAGGTGTCATGCTTCATCATGGGGGTACCTCCACGCGTGAGAGACCTAGTCCACACGCGGGCTACAACCCCCTCGCTGTGCGGGAGGACCTCAGGGATGTTTTTATATGAGGAGGGCGGGTGTACTAAAACCCTATGAGAGCCTGGTGTGTTATAAAAAGTACAGTGCTGTGATGTGAGTGGTTAAAACTGGCTACGGGGTTAGCTATACTGCAACTTTAATTCAGCTACCCGGTGTCAGGATTAAAAACAGAATATAGCTCGTAACACAGGTGCCAAAATTCAAGGCCACTGTGTTATTACAAGACCGACATGTTTCAGCAAACGACCTAGAACAGTGTCACGGCTTTCTTCAGGGTCAGTAATGTAGCTACTGCAATAAATAAGTGAATATAACGTGAAAAAACATGAAAAAACACGTAACAAACAAATGATATGATACTGAACCAGGGATTATAGCTGTTCAGTATGTTCAACGCATAACCTATGATGGAGACAATGAACAACATATCACATTTCTATACAATTTCTGAAGGATGTAGCGTGAGTACAGAATTAGATCCTCCCATTAGCTAATGCATTTAGACACATTCCCATATTAGAACAATGTGTAACACACTATGATGCGTGACTCACCATCTGAGGTTTGCGAAGTACACCACATCTGTCCCGGCTTCATAGCCATTTGGTACGTGCACCACAACCTGTTGAAGAAGGTTTGTGGCATTTAAAAACAGAAAATCCCAGCGGGAGAGGAGAAACTAGAACGCTATGTCAATATTTATTGAGGTGACTAGAGAACGTATGCAGATTTTAAGAGTGTAATTGTCCTTTAGTTAATGTTTAGGCAACTCAAGGTTCAAAGCAGAGGCCGGCGTGCGTGATCAGGGCCGCAAACACGGGGCTGTGGAGTGGCCTCCCAAGGTGGCAGAAGGACCCCAAAAGCTGATTGATAAATGCTGATTACTATAAAAGGCTCAGGGTGTGATAGGAACCCGACCTTGGATGTGAAGATGCCGAGTGTCAGGGGGTGGAGAAAGGCCATCAAGGAAGTAGGTGGAGATGGGCGGCTAAGGGATGGCTCTGGAGAAACCGTTAACCCAGTGTGGTTGTTTCTCGTGTGTGTCCTCAGAGTGGGGCGAGGGCGTAGTGACACATTGACTCTGGCGTTCGTGGTAGTCAATACCCCAGTGGGGGTTATGTGCCGGTAATGCGGGGTTGTTTCTCACGTGTGCCCTCAGAGTGGAGCAAGGGAACAATAGGGCAATAAGTATGGCGTAGCAGTCAATACCCCAGTGGGAGTTATGTGCCGGTAATGCGGGATGCCCAACCGTTCCGCAAACTCACAAGCGTGAAAGGGAGGCCGACGCTGTCAGCACTTACCGCCAAAAGTGCAGTCCTCGCCGAAGTGGTGGCGCTCGTCCGGGGGCAGGAGAGAGTCTCACGGGGCCACTCGGCTTATCTAGGCTGACTGATAGGGAACAGCCACAAGGAAAACTGAAACACCTGCGGGCATCACGGCGGCCGGATAACCGCCGGATGTCAGTGTATGCTCGGAACAGTAGTTCCCCGAGCAGTTGTCATGACAGCGTGTGTTGGAAACGGTACGCAATTACCGGAGGATATTGCTGACAGTGATATATGCATGAGGGAGCATATAGAGAGCAGGGAAAGTGGATAATGGCCCAACTGAATGTTGGGGAGTGGCGTAATGGGACTGAGTGCCCAGAAATAGAAAAGTACTGTGGGATGAACTCCATTATGGGAGTGGCATACTGGTGGGGGTGGAACTAGGTGCCCAAAAACTGGAGTGGGCTGATTGAAGACTGCATCAGGAGTGAGCCCCTCTACCAATAAATTACATACTTCGGAATTTCGAGGGGTGCTGCTGAAGGAAAAGCAGTGACAGATACTGTGTTATAGTAGGGAAGATGGCAAGCACTGTAATGCAAACTAAAATGAGTGCAGGGAGGAGGATAGTGATCATGCCAACGCCAGCCAGGGGATGTCATCGTTGAGCCCCACGTCCGCGGTGCCCAACCTATACACCCACCTGTGCTCTAACCTGAGAAGTTTGGTTGTCAAACCAGGTGTGGTTGCGTTTAAGTTGGGTTTGTCAAGGACAGTCCAGCTAAGTGCAACTGCTCTATGCTGCATGTCAAAGAAGTGTTTGGTTAATTTTGTTATTTGTTTTGCACACCTGATCGTGCTCTTGTGTTCCAGAATTCTGGTGCGTACCTTTCTAGTGGTCATTTCCACATACCTCAAACCACAGGGGCAGGTGATAAGGTAAACATTGCGTTCACTGTTGCAATTCGTGTGTTGTTGTAGGACCCTAGGTCTTGATGTTCCTATGTCTATGCTTTTTGTCACTTTAGTCTGTGCACAAGCAGCACAGGATCCGCATGGATAGTGGCCCTGGACATTGGGTAAGTTCCAGAGAGTATTGGGTCTGGGTATATTTGTTGGTGGAGGTCTTGTGTGAATCAAGGTATCCTTCAGATTGCGTCCCCTTTTGTATGCAAAGAGAGGTTTCTCAAGGGTCACTTGTCCTTTGTTGAGAATGTTCCAATTGTGTAATATGGACTTTTTGACAATATTCGAGAGAGTGCTGTAGGTGTTAACACATACTAGTTTTGATGAGCTCTCTTTGACAGATAGCTGTTCTAATAGGGCCTCCCTATTGTTATTGAGAGCGTGTTTCGATGACTTCTTGATCAAGTTCACAGGGTAGTGTCTGTCCAGTAAGTTGTTCAGTAATCTTGAGGCATGCGTGTTATACTTCTCAGTGCTGGAACATTTCCGTTGGAGCCTCAGAAACTGCCCATATGGCAGGTTGTCCCGCAACGATTTAGGATGATAGCTCTCATATTGAAGCAAAGCGTTGTGGGCCATGGGTTTCTGGTAGAGTTCGGTTTCTAGAGTTCCTCTCGTTGGGTAAATCCACAGGTCCAGGAAAGCCAGCCCCTCCTTACTGTATTCACATGTAAAGCGTAAGTGGTCGTTCCTGTTGTTCAACCAATTGTGGAAGAGTTTGATGGTCAAGTCATCTCCTCGCCAGATCACGAGGATATTGTCTATGTACCTCTTCCATAGAATTATCTGCGTGAGGAATGGGTTGTCCCTACCGAGAACAACACCTTCTTCGAACACGTGCATGTAAAGGTTCGCTAGACTAGACGCAAAGGTGCTGCCCATGGAAGTTCCTAAGGTTTAGAGGTAAAGTTGTGTCTCAAATTGGAAAAAGTTCTCTTTCATTGCCAATTTCGCGCACTTCATGATGAAGGAGATTGGTGTGAAGTTGTCTCAATAGTTGTTCAACCGTATCCAAGGTCTGATCCTGAGGGATACAAGTGTACAGCGATTCCACCTCAAATGAAACGGGAAAGTCGTTAAGTGGGTCAAAATGTATGCCGTCCAGAAGGCGTAACACATCCGTGGTGTCCTTCAGGTATGTGGGCATTTTGCACACCAGAGGTCTGAGAAAAAACTCAACGAATTGTGACAAGGGTTCCAAAGCAGAACCGATACCGGAAATGATCGGTCGGCCCGGGGGAGGTCTCTGTGGTTTGTGTATTTTAGGTAATACATAGAAATAGGGTATGATCGGTGCTTTAGTACAAAGAAAGTCAGCTTCCCTTGCAGTGATCCAGTCATTTTCGCATGCTTCCTTGGTCATGCTGGAGTTTGTTTCTGTGATTCGCTCCGTAGGATCTTTGTCCAGGCGCCGATATGCGGTGTCGTTGTTTAGTTGTCGCAAGCATTCCGCCCTGTATGTATCTGTATCGAGTATTACCGTTGCCCCGCCTTTATCGGCACTTTTGATGGTGACGGTTCTATCCATAGTCAGGGCCCGGAGAGCCTCTTGTTCACTTCTCGGGATGTTATTGTAGGGCCTTGTTGATGAAGACAGTCCAGAGGTCAAGTCTTTGAGGACTGCTTTTTCAAAGGTTGCTACTTCAGCTGGAAGTGCACTGATAGGTGGATTGAATGTTGACCTTGGTCGTAAGTTGGTATTCTTGCTCTCTGTGTCATCGGTCAATGTCTCTTTGTCTGCAAAGAAAAATTGTAGTCTGACCTTTCTAAAGAATTGATGTACTTCTTGTTGAATTTTAAATGGGTCGCCGATGTTAGTAGGTACGAATCCGAGACCCCGATTCAATATTGCAGTTTCATCGGGCGTCAAAATTCGTTTGCTCAGGTTGACTATCAAGCTGGTTCCCTGCTCGGGCCCGCCTGCTGTCCGGTCTTCGTCATGCTCCTCGTGTTCCATTGCTAGACCGGGGAGCTCCAGTGTACCTGTTGTTGGGACCGTCTGCGGCCTCTTGATCGGCCGCGGCCTTGTCCTAAAAAAGGCTGCCCATAGCCTGCTGGCGGATTTTGTTGGAAATTCATTAATGGGCCTGGTTGACCTTGTCCAAAGAAGGAAAAACTGGGAAAGCTCCAGGGGTTTGGGGGCCACCATGGGTTGTTCTGGGCTCCTCCTCGTGATCCTCGCCAGTTCCTTGTATTCTGGTATTGTGGTCTTTGATTAGTATTGCCTTGACTCGTATCCGAGTCGCTGGATGTGTCTTCTCTATCCGATGACGAATAGTTTGATCCGTATCTTCGGCCTGCCATGTGATACTCTGGAGGTTGGTATGAAGCATCAGTGTAGGGATACACCTTTTCCATGGAAAATTTAGCCAGATCTTCCTTAAATTTGGTGATTTTACGTGCCAAAAGAGTCTCTTTGTATTCTTTAGTAGTCTTATTGGTCTCATCCAGATTTGTCTTGAAGATGGTAGCACCAACAATGACCTTTATTTCAGACTCCAAAGTCTGGATCTGAACCATGACCTTCTCCGCCTCTTTCTTGGCCGTGCTAATAATCAGGATTAACCAGTCCCTCGTGCATCGCCATGCAATGAGGGGCCAGTCTTTCAGGAAGGAGGGATTGTCAAGGAATAGTCTGGGGACGTTGGTAACTATGAGTCCCGTTGGGGAACAATTACCCCGAAGGTATTCTGTCATGATTGAGCCATGTGTGGTGGTTCTGATATACAATCGTTTAAGATTAGTAAGTTTGTTCCACTCGTCTGAGGTTGCAATGGTTTGGGTCAGAGGTGTTTCTAAAATACTGGGTGTAGTAAGGATGTCAACTAGTACTGTGTCGTCATATGATAGTCCTGTGCGTTCCGCCATGTTTAGGAGTCGCTAATTCCTCAGTGAAGGGTTGAGAGCGTTCAAGTCAGGAGTAGAAGCAGGAGAGAAGTGTGAGAAGAAAAAAGGGGACTAGCCCGCAGCTGAGCCGCTGCGCTAGAAAGTAATCACACAAGGGGGCTAGAGGAGGTTTTAGGACCAGCGGGAGCCAACACCCCACTCATTTATCAAGTCACAAACAAAGCCCCGGGTCCGTAGTTGTAGGGAGGTCTAACAAGTGACTCAATGTGCTCTAGTGCATAACAGGGGATTCCCTTTTAAGGACAGTTCCCCTCACACACCAGAGGTGTCATGCTTCATCATGGGGGTTCCTCCTCGCGTGCTACAACTCCCTCGCTGCGAGGGAGGAGCTCAGGGATGTTTTTATATGAGGAGTGCGGGTGTACTAAAACCCTATGAGAGCCTGGTGTGTTATAAAAAGTGCAGTGCTGTGATGTGAGTGGTTAAAACTGGCTACGGGGTTACCTATACTGCAACTTTAATTCAGCTACCCGGTGTCAGAATTAAAAACAGAATATAGCTCGTAACACAGGTGCCAAAATTCAAGGCCACTGTGTTATTACAAGACCGACATGTTTCAGCCAACGACCTTGAACAGTGTCACGGCTTTCTTCAGGGTCAGTAATGTAGCTACTGCAATAAATACGTGAATATAACGTGAAACAACATGAAAAAACACGTAACTAACAAATGATATGATACTGAACCAGGGATTATAGCTTTTCAGTATGTTCAACGCATAACCTATGATGGAGACAAAGAACAACATATCACATTTATATACAATTTCTGAAGGATGCAGCATGAGTACAGAATTAGATCCTCCCATTAGCTAATGCATTTAGACACATTCCCATACTATAACAATGTGTAACACACTATGATGTGTGACTCCCCATCTGAGGTTTGCGAAGTTCACCACACCTATCCCGGCTTCATAGCCATTTGGTACGTGCGCCACAACCTGTTGAAGAAGGTTTGTGGCATTTAAAAACAGAAAATCCCAGCGGGAGAGGAGAAACTAGAACGCTATGTCAATATTTATTGAGGTGACTAGAGAACGTATGCAGATTTTAAGAGTGTAATTGTCCTCTAGTTAATGTTTAGGCAACTCAAGGATCAAAGCAGAGGCAGGCGCGCGTGATCAGGGCCGCAAACACGGGGCTGTGGAGTGGCCTCCCAAGGTGGCAGTAGGACCCCAGAAGCTGATTGATAAAAGCTGATTACTGAAAAAGGCTCAGGGTGTGATAGGAACCGGACCTTGGATGTCAAGATGCCGAGTGTCAGGGGGTGGCGAAAGGCCATCAAGGAAGTAGGTGGAGATGGATGGCTAAGGGATGGCTCTGGAGAAACCGTTAACCCAGTGTGGTTGTTTCTCGTGTGTGTCCTCACAGTGGAGCGAGGGAGTAGTGATGCATTGACTCTGGCGTTCGTGGTAGTCAATATCCCAGTGGGGGTTATGTGCCGGTAATGCACAGTTGTTTCTCACGTGTGCCCTCAGAGTGGAGCGAGGCAACAATAGGGCAATAAGTATGGCGTAGCAGTCAATACCCCAGTGGGGGTTATGTGTCGGTAATGTGGGATGACCAACCGTTCCGCAAAGTCACAAGCGTGAAAGGGAGGCCGACGCTGTCAGCACTTACCGCCAAATGTGCAGTCCTTGCCGAAGTGGTGGCGCTCGTCCGGGGGCAGGAGAGAGTCTCTCGGGGCCGCTCGGCTTATGTAGGCTGACTGATAGGGAACAGCCACAAGGAAAACAGAAACACCTGCGGGCATCACGGCGGCCGGATTACCGCCGGATGCCAGTGTATGCTGGGAACAGTAGTTCCCCGAGCGGTTGTCATGACAGCGTGTGTTGGAAACGGTACGCAATTACCGGAGGATATTGCTGACAGTGATATATGCATGAGGGAGCATATAGAGAGCAGGGAAAGTGGATAATGGCCCAACTGAATGTTGGGGAGTGGCGTAATGGGACTGAGTGCCCAGAAACAGAAAAGTACCGTGGGCTGAACTCCATTATGGGAGTGGCATACTGGTGGGGGTGGAACTAGGTGCCCAAAAACAGGAGTGGGCTGATTGAAGACTGTATCAAGAGTGAGCCCCTCTACCAATAAATTACATACTTCGGAATTTCGAGGGGTGCTGCTGAAGGAAAAGCAGTGACAGATACTGTGTCATAGTAGGGAAGATGGCAAGCACTGTAATGCAAACTAAAATGAGTGCAGGGAGGAGAATAGTGATCATGCCAACGCCAGCCAGGGGATGTCATTGTTGAGCCCCACGTCCGCGGTGCCCAACCTATACACCCACCTCTGCTCTAACCTGAGAAGTTTGGTTGTCAAACCAGGTGTGGTTGCGTTTAAGTTGGGTTTGTCAAGGACAGTCCAGCTAAGTGCGTCTGCTCTATGCTGCATGTCAAAGAAGTGTTTGGTTAATTTCATTATTTGTTTTGCACACCTGATCGTGCTCTTGTGTACCAGAATTCTGGTGCGTCCCTTTCTAGTGGTCATTCCCACGTACCTCAAACCACAGGGGCAGGTGATAAGGTAAACAACGCGTTCACTGTTGCAATTCGTGTGTTGTTGTAGGACCCAAGGTCTAGATGTTCCTATGTCTATGCTTTTTGTCACTTTAGTCTGTGCACAAGCAGCACAGGATCCACATGGATAGTGGCCCTGGACATTGGGTAAGTTCCAGAGAGTATTGGGTCTGGGTATATTTGTCGGTGGAGGTCTTGTGTGAATCAAGGTATCCTTCAGATTGCGTCCCCTTTTGTATCCAAAGAGAGGTTTCTCAAGGGTCACTTGTCCTTTGTTGAGAATGTTCCAATTGTGTAAAAATAGACTTTTTGACAATATTTGAGAGAGCGCTGTAGGTGTTAACACATACTAGTTTTGATGAGCTCTCTTTGACAGATGTTCTAATAGGGCCTCCCTATTGTTATTGAAAGCGCGTTTCGATGACTTATTGATCAAGTTCACAGGGTAGTGTCTGTCCAGTAAGTTGTTCAGTAATCTTAAGGCGTGCGTGTTATACTTCTCAGTGCTGGAACAGTTCCGTCGGAGCCTCAGAAACTGCCCATATGACAGGTTGTCCCGCAACGATTTAGGATGATAGCTCTCATATTGAAGTAAAGCGTTGCGGGCCATGGGTTTCTGGTAGAGTTCGGTTTCCAGAGTTCCTCTCGTTGGGTAAATCCACAGGTCCAGGAAAGCCAGCCCCTCCTTACTGTATTCACATGTAAAGCGTAAGTGGTCGTTCCTATTGTTCAACCAATTGTGGAAGAGTTTGATGGTCACGCCATCTCCTCGCCAGATCACGAGGATATTGTCTATGTACCTCTTCCATAGAATTATCTGCATGAGGAATGGGTTGTCCCTACCGAGGACAACACCTTCTTCGAACACGTGCATGTAAAGGTTCGCTAGACTAGGCGCGAAGGTTCTGCCCATGGAAGTTCCTGAGGTTTGGAGGTAAAATTGTGTCTCAAATTGGAAAACGTTCTCTTTCATTGCCAATTTCGGGCACTTCATGATGAAGGAGATTGGTGTGATGGTCTCAGGTGGATGTTGTGTCAATAGTTGTTCAACCGTATCCAAGGTCTGATCCTGAGGGATACAAGTGTACAGCGATTCCACATCAAATGAAACGAGAAAGTCGGTAAGTGGGTCAAAATGGATGCCGTCCAGAAGGCGTAACACATCCGTGGTGTCCTTCAGCTATGTGGGCATTTTGCACACCAGAGGTCTGAGAAAAAAGTCAACAAATTGTGACAAGGGTTCCAAAGCAGAACCGATACCGGAGAGGATCGGTCGGCCCGGGGGAGGTCTCTGTGGTTTGTATATTTTAGGTAATACATAGAAATAGGGTATGATCGGTGCTTTAGTACAAAGAAAGTCAGCTTCCCTTGCAGTGATCCAGTCATTATCGCATGCTTCCTTGGTCATGCTGGAGATTGTTTCTGTGATCCGCTCCGTAGGATCTTTGTCCAGGCGCCGAAATGCGATGTTGTTGTTTAGTTGTCGTAAGAATTCCGCCCTGTATGTATCTGTATCGAGTATTACCGTTGCCCCGCCTTTATCTGCACTTTTGATGGTGATGGTTCTATCCATAGTCAGGGCCCGGAGAGCCTCTTGTTCACTTCTCGGGATGTTATTGTAGGGCCTTGTTGATGAAGACAGTCCAGAGGTCAGGTCTTTGAGGACTGCTTTTTCAAAGGTTGCTACTTCAGCTGGAAGTGCACTGATAGGTGGATTGAATGTTGACCTTGGTCGTAAGTTGGTATTCTTGTTCTCTGTGTCATCGGTCAATGTCTCTTTATCTGCAAAGAAAAATTGTAGTCTGACCTTTCTAAAGAATTGATGTACTTCTTGTTGAATTTTGAATGGGTCGCCGATGTTAGTAGGTACGAATCCGAGACCCCGATTCAATATTGCAGTTTCATCGAGCGTCAAACTTCGTTTGCTCAGGTTGACTATCAAGCTGGTTCCCTGCTCTTCCCCGCCTGCTGACCGGTCTTCGTCATGCTCCTCGTGTTCCATTGCTCGACCGGGGAGCTCCAGTGTACCTGTTGTTGGGACCGTCTGCGGCCTCTTGATCGGCCGCGGCCTTGTCCTAAAAAAGGCTGACCATAGCCTGCTGGCGGATTTTGCTGGAAATTCATTAATGGGCCTGGTTGACCTTGTCCAAAGAAGGGAAAACTGGGAAAGCTCCAGGGGTTTGGGGGCCACCATGGGTTGTTCTGGGCTCCTCCTCCTCGTGATCCTCGCCAGTTCCTTGTATTCTGATATTGTGGTCTTTGATTAGTATTGCCTTGACTCGTATCCGAGTCGCTGGATGTGTCTTCTCTATCCGATGATGAATAGTTTGATCCGTATCTTCGGCCTGCCCTGTGATACTCTGGAGGTTGGTATGAAGCATCAGTGTAGGGATACACCTTTTCCATGGAAAATTTAGCCAAATCTTTCTTAAATTTGGTGATTTTACTTGCCAAAAGGGTCTCTTTGTATTCTTTAGTAGTCTTATTGGTCTCATCCAGATTTTTCTTGAAGATGGTAGCACCAACAATGACCTTTATTTCAGACTCCAAAGTCTGGATCTGAACCATGACCTTCTCCGCCTCGTTCTTGGCCATGCTAATAATCAGGATTAACCAGTCCCTCATGCATTGCCATGCAAAGAGGGACCAGTCTTTCAGGAAGGAGGGATTGTCAAGGAATAGTCTGGGGACGTTGGTAACTACGAGTCCCGTTGGGGAACAATTACCCCGAAGGTATTCTGTCATGATTGAGCCGTGTGTGGTGGTTCTGATATACAATCGTTTAAGATTAGTAAGTTTGTTACACTCGTCTGAGGTTGCAATGGTTTTGGTCAGAGGTGTTTCTAAAATACTGGGTGTAGTAAGGATGTCAGCTAGTACTGTGTCGTCATATGATAGTCCTGTGCGTTCCGCCATGTTTAGGAGTCGCTAGTTCCTCAGTGAAGGGTTCAGAGCGTTCAAGTCAGGAGTAGAAGCAGGAGAGAAGTGTGAGAAGAAAAAAGGGGACTTGCCCGCAGCTGAGCCGCTGCGCTAGAAAGTAATCACACAAAGGGGCTAGAGGAGGTTTTAGGACCAGCGGGAGCCAACTCCCCACTCATTTATCAAGTCACAAACAAAGCCCTGGGTCCGTAGTGGTAGGGAGGTCTAACAAGAGACTCAATATGATCTAGTGCATAACAGGTTATTCCCTTTTTAAGGACAGTTCCCCTCACACACCAGAGGTGTCATGCTTCAGCATGGGGGTACCTCCTCGCGTGAGAGACCTAGTCAACACGCGGGCTACAACCTCCTCGCTGCGAGGGAGGAGCTCAGGGATGTTTTTACATGAGGAGGGCGGGTGTACTAGAACACTATGAGAGCCTGGTGTGTTATAAAAAGTGCAGTGCTGTGATGTGAGTGGTTAAAACTGGCTACGGGGTTAGCTATACTGCAACTTTAATTCAGCTACCCGGTGTCAGGATTAAAAACAGAATATAGCTCGTAACACAGGTGCCAAAATTCAAGGCCACTGTGTTATTACAAGACCGACATGTTTCAGCCAACGACCTAGAACAGTGTCACAGCTTTCTTCAGGGTCAGTAATGTAGCTACTGCAATAAATAAGTGAATATAAAGTGAAAAAACATAAAAAAACACGTAACAAACAAATGATATGATACTGAACGAGGGATTATAACTGTTCAGTATGTTCAACGCATAACCTATAATGGAGACAAAGAACAACATATCACATTTCTATACAATTTCTAAAGGATGTAGCGTGAGTACAGAATTAGATCCTCCCATTAGCTATGCATTTAGACACATTCCCATACTAGAACAATGTATAACACACTATGATGCGTGACTCACCAGCTGAGGTTTGCGATGTTCACCACATCTGTCCCGGCTTCATAGCCATTTGGTACGTGCGCCACAACCTGTTGAAGAAGGTTCGTGACATTTAAAAACAGAAAATCCCAGCGGGAGAGGAGAAACTAGAACGCTATGTCAATATTTATTGAGGTGACTAGAGAACATATGCAGATTGTAAGAGTGTAATTGTCCTCTAGTTAATGTTTAGGCAACTCAAGGAACAAAGCAGAGGCCGGAGCGCGTGATCAGGGCCGCAAACACGGGGCTGTGGAGTGGCCTCCCAAGGTGGCAGTAGGACCCCAAAAGCTGATTGATAAAAGCTAATTACTGAAAAAGACTCAGGGTGTTAAAGGAACCCGACTTTGGATGTCAAGATGCCGAGTGTCAGGGCGTGGCGAAAGGCCATCAAGGAAGTAGGTGGAGATGAGCGGCTAAGGGATGGCTCTTGGGAAACCGTTAACCCAGTGTGGTTGTTTCTCGTGTGTGTCCTCAGAGTGGAGCGAGGGAGTAGTGAAGCATTGACTCTGGCGTTCGTGGTAGTCAATACCCCAGTGGGGGTTATGTGCCGGTAATGCAGGGTTGTTTCTCACATGTGCCCTCAGAGTGGAGCGAGGGAACAATACAGCAATAAGTATAGCGTAGCAGCCAATAACCCAGTGGGGGTTATGTGCCGGTAATGTGGGATGACCAACCGTTCCGCAAAGTCACAAGCGTGAAAGGGAGGCCGACGCTGTCAGCACTTACCGCCAAAAGTGCAGTCCTCGCCGAAGTGGTGGCGCTCGTCCGGGGGCAGGAGAGAGTCTCACGCGGCCGCTCGGGTTATGTAGGCTGACTGATAGGGAACAGCCACAAGGAAAACGGAAACACCTGCGGGCATCACGGCGGCCGGATAACCGCCGGATGCCAGTGTATGCTGGGAACAGTAGTTCCCCGAGCGGTTGTTATGACAGCGTGTGTTGGAAACGGTACGCAATTACCAGAGGATATTGCTGACAGTGATATATGCATGAGGGCGCATATAGAGAGCAGGGAAAGTGGATACTGGCCCAACTGAATGTTGGGGAGTGGCGTAATGGGACTGAGTGCCCAGAAACAGAAAAGTACTGTGGGCTGAACTCCATTATGGGAGTGGCATACTGGTGGGGGTGGAACTAGGTGCCCAAAAACTGGAGTGGGCTGATTGAAGACTGTATCAGGAGTGAGCCCCTCTACCAATAAATTACATACTTCGGAATTTCGAGGGGTGCTGCTGAAGGAAATGCAGTGACAGATACTGTGTCATAGTAGGGAAGATGGCAAGCACTGTAATGCAAACTAAAATGAGTGCAGGGAGGAGGATAGTGATCATGCCAACGCCAGCCAGGGGATGTCATCGTTGAGCCCCACGTCCGCGGTGCCCAACCTATACACCCACCTCTGCTCTAACCTGAGAAGTTTGGTTGTCAAACCAGGTATGGTTGCGTTTAAGTTGGGTTTGTCAAGGACAGTCCAGCTAAGTGCGTCTGCTCTATGCTGCATGTCAAAGAAGTATTTGGTTAATTTCGTTATTTGTTTTGCACACCTGATCGTGCTCTTGTGTTCCAGAATTCTGGTGCGTACCTTTCTAGTGGTCATTCCCACGTACCTCAAACCACAGGGGCAGGTGATAAGGTAAACAACGCGTTCACTGTTGCAATTCGTGTGTTGTTGTAGGACCCAAGGTCTAGATGTTCCTATGTCTATGCTTTTTGTCACTTTAGTCTGTGCAAAAGCAGCACAGGATCCGCATGGATAGTGGCACTGGACATTGGGTAAGTTCCAGAGAGTATTGGGTCTGGGTATATTTGTCGGTGGAGGTCTTGTGTGAATCAAGGTATCCTTCAGATTGCGTCCCCTTTTGTAAGCAAAGAGAGGTTTCTCAAGGGTCAGTTGTCCTTTGTTGAGAATGTTCCAATTGTGTAATATGGACTTTTTGAAAATATTCGAGAGAGTGCTGTAGGTGTTAACACATACTAGTTTTGATGAGCTCTCTTTGACAGATGGCTGCTCTAATAGGGCCTCCCTATTGTTATTGAGAGCACGTTTCAATGACTTCTTGATCAAGTTCACAGGGTAGTGTCTGTCCAGTAAGTTGTTCCGTAATCTTGAGGCGTGCGTGTTATACTTCTTAGTGCTGGAACAGTTCCGTCGGAGCCTCAGAAACTGCCCATATGGCAGGTTGTCTCGCAACGATTTAGGATGATAGCTCTCATATTGAAGTAAAGCGTTGCGGGCCATGGTTTTCTGGTAGAGTTCGGTTTCCAGAGTTCCTCTCGTTGGGTAAATCCACAGGTCTAGGAAAGCCAGCCCCTCCTGACTGTATTCACATGTAAAGCGTAAGTGGTCGTTCCTATTGTTCAACCAATTGTGGAAGAGTTTGATGGTCACGTCATCTCCTCGCCAGATCACGAGGATATCGTCTATGTACCTCTTCCATAGAATTATCTGCATGAGGAATGGGTTGTCCCTACAGAGGACAACACCTTCTTCGAACACGTCCATGTAAAGGTTCACTAGACTAGGTGCGAAGGTGCTGCCCATGGAAGTTCCTGAGGTTTGGAGGTAAAGTTGTGTCTCAAATTGGAAAAAGTTCTCTTTCATTGCCAATTTCGCGCACTTCATGATGAAGGAGATTGATGTGATGGTCTCAGGTGGATGTTGTGTCAATAGTTGTTCAACCGTATCCAAGGTCTGATCCTGAGGGATACAAGTGTACAGCGATTCCACATCAAATGAAACGAGAAAGTCGGTAAGTGGGTCAAAATGGATGCCGTCCAGAAGGCGTAACACATCCGTGGTGTCCTTCAGGTATGTGGGCATTTTGCACACCAGAGGTCTGAGAAAAAAGTCAACGAATTGTGACAAGGGTTCCAAAGCAGAACCGATACCGGAGATGATCGGTCGGCCCGGGGGAGGTCTCTGTGGTTTGTGTATTTTAGGTAATACATAGAAATAGGGTATTATTGGTGCTTTAGTACAAAGAAAGTCAGCTTCCCTTGCAGTGATCCAGTCATTTTCGCATGCTTCCTTGGTCATGCTGGAGATTGTTTCTGTGATCCGCTCCGTAGGATCTTTGTCCAGGCGCCGATATGCGGTGTCGTTGTTTAGTTGTCGTAAGCATTCCGCCCTGTATGTATCTGTATTGAGTATTACCGCTGCCCCGCCTTTATCCGCACTTTTGATGGTGATGGTTCTATCCATAGTCAGGGCCCGGAGAGCCTCTTGTTCACTTCTCGGGATGTTATTGTAGGGCCTTGTTGATGAAGACAGTCCAGACGTCAGGTCTTTGAGGACTGCTTTTTCAAAGGTTGCTACTTCAGCTGGATGTGCACTGATAGGTGGATTGAATGTTGACCTTGGTCATAAGTTGGTATTCTTGTTCTCTGTGTCATCGGTCAATGTCTCTTTGTCTGCAAAGAAAAATTGTAGTCTGACCTTTCTAAAGAATTGATGTACTCCTTGTTGAATTTTGAATGGGTCGCCGATGTTAGTAGGTACGAATCCGAGATCCCGATTCAATATTGCAGTTT
Organism: Calotriton arnoldi; assembly: GCA_963921515.1. Taxonomy (NCBI): domain Eukaryota; kingdom Metazoa; phylum Chordata; class Amphibia; order Caudata; family Salamandridae; genus Calotriton; species Calotriton arnoldi. The sequence goes on along the minus strand of CAWUFW010000209.1, from coordinate 4,495,328 downwards.
CATCGGGCGTCAAAATTCGTTTGCTCAGGTTGACTATCAAGCTGGTTCCCTGCTCGGACCCGCCTGCTGTCCGGTCTTCATCATGCTCCTCGTGTTCCGTTGCTCGACCGGGGAGCTCCAGTGTACCTGTTGTTGGGACCGTCTGCGGCCTCTTGATCGGCTGCGGCCTTGTCCTAAAAAAGGCTGACCATAGCCTGCTGGCGGATTTTGTTGGAAATTCATTAATGGGCCTGGTTGACCTTGTCCAAAGAAGGGAAAACTGGGAAAGCTCCAGGGGTTTGGGGGCCACCATGGGTTGTTCTGGACTCCTCCTCCTCGTGATCCTCGCCAGTTCCTTGTATTCTGGTATTGTGGTCTTTGATTAGTATTGCCTTGACTCGTATCCGAGTCGCTGGATGTGTCTTCTCTATCCGATGACGAATAGTTTGATCCGTATCTTCGGCCTGCCCTGTGATACTCTGGAGGTTGGTATGAAGCATCAGTGTAGGGATACACCTTTTCCATGGAAAATTTAGCCAAATCTTTCTTAAATTTGGTGATTTTACTTGCCAAAAGGGTCTCTTTGTATTCTTTAGTAGTCTTATTGGTCTCATCCAGATTTTTCTTGAAGATGGTAGCACCAACAATGACCTTTATTTCAGACTCCAAAGTCTGGATCTGAACCATGACCTTCTCCGCCTCTTTCTTGGCCGTGCTAATAATCAGGATTAACCAGTCCCTCATGCATTGCCATGCAAAGAGGGAATAGTCTTTCAGGAAGGAGGGTTTGTCAAGGAATAGTCTGGGGACTTTGGTAACTATGAGTCCCGTTGGGGAACAATTACCCTGAAGGTATTCTGTCATGATTGAGCCGTGTGTGGTGGTTCTGTTATACAATCGTTTAAGATTAGTAAGTTTGTTACACTCGTCTGAGGTTGCAATGGTTTGGGTCAGAGGTGTTTCTAAAATACTGGGTGTAGTAAGGATATCAGCTAGTACTGTGTCGTCATATGATAGTCCTGTGCGTTCCGCCATGTTTAGGAGTCGCTAGTTCCTCAGTGAAGGGTTGAGATCGTTCAAGTCAGGAGTCAGGAGTAGAAGCAGGAGAGAAGTGTGAGAAGAAAAAGGGGGACTAGCCCGCAGCTGAGCCGCTGCGCTAGAAAGTAATCACACAAGGGGGCTAGAGGAGGTTTTAGGACCAGCGGGAGCCAACTCCCCACTCATTTATCAAGTCACAAACAAAGCCCCGGGTCCGTAGTTTTAGGGAGGTCTAACAAGTGACTCAATGTGCTCTAGTGCATAACAGGGGATTCCCTTTTTACGGACAGTTCCCCTCACACACCAGAGGTGTCATGCTTCATCATGGGGGTACCTCCTCGCGTGAGAGAGCTAGTCCACATGCGGGCTACAACCCCCTCGCTGCGAGGGAGGAGCTCAGGGATGTTTTTATATGAGGAGGGCGGGTGTACTAAAACCCTATGAGAGCCTGGTGTGTTATAAAAAGTGCAGTGCTGTGATCTGAGTGGTTAAAACTGGCTACGGGGTTAGCTATACTGCAACTTTAATTCAGCTACCCGGTGTCAGGATTAAAAACAGAATATAGCTCGTACCACAGGTGCCAAAATTCAAGGCCACTGTGTTATTACAAGACCGACATGTTTCAGCCAACGACCTAGAACAGTGTCACGGCTTTCTTCAGGGTCAGTAATGTAGCTACTGCAATAAATAAGTGAATATAAAGTGAAAAAACATGAAAAAACACGTAACAAACAAATGATATGTTACTGAACCAGGGATTATAGCTGTTCAGTATGTTCAACACATAACCTATGATGGAGACAAAGAACAACATATCACATTTCTATACAATTTCTAAAGGATGTAGCGTGAGTACAGAATTAGATCCTCCCATTAGCTATGCATTTAGACACATTCCCATACTAGAACAATGTGTAACACACTATGATGCGTGACTCACCAGCTGAGGTTTGCGATGTTCACCACATCTGCCCCGGCTTCATAGCCATTTGGTACGTGCGCCACAACCTGTTGAAGAAGGTTTGTGACATTTAAAAACAGAAAATCCCAGCGGGAGAGGAGAAACTAGAACGCTATGTCAATATTTATTGAGGTGACTAGAGAACATATGCAGATTTTAAGAGTGTAATTGTCCTCTAGTTAATGTTTAGGCAACTCAAGGAACAAAGCAGAGGCCGGAGCGCGTGATCAGGGCCGCAAACACGGGGCTGTGGAGTGGCCTCCCAAGGTGGCAGTAGGACCGCAAAAGCTGATTGATAAAAGCTGATTACTGAAAAAGGCTCAGGGTGTTATAGGAACCCGACCTTGGATGTCAAGATGCCGAGTGTCAGGGGGTGGCGAAAGGCCATCAAGCAAGTAGGTGGAGATGAGAGGCTAAGGGATGGCTCTGGGGAAACCGTTAACCCAGTGTGGTTGTTTCTCGTGTGTGTCCTCAGAGTGGAGCGAGGGAGTAGTGAAGCATTGACTCTGGCGTTCGTGGTAGTCAATACCCCAGTGGGGGTTATGTGCCGGTAATGCAGGGTTGTTTCTCACATGTGCCCTCAGAGTGGAGCGAGGGAACAATACAGCAATAAGTATGGCGTAGCAGTCAATACCCCAGTGGGGGTTATGTGCCGGTAATGTGGGATGACCAACCGTTCCGCAAAGTCACAAGCGTGAAAGGGAGGCCGACACTGTCAGCACTTACCGCCAAAAGTGCAGTCCTCGCTGAAGTGGTGGCGCTCGTCCGGGGGCAGGAGAGAGTCTCACGGGGCCGCTCGGGTTATGTAGGCTGACTGATAGGGAACAGCCACAAGGAAAACGGAAACACCTGCGGGCATCACGGCGGCCGGATAACCGCCGGATGCCAGTGTATGCTGGGAACAGTAGTTCCCCGAACGGTTGTCATCACAGCGTGTGTTGGAAACGGTACGCAATTACCGGAGGATATTGCTGACAGTGATATATGCATGAGGGCGCATATAGAGAGCAGGGAAAGTGGATAATGGCCCAACTGAATGTTGGGGCGTGGCGTAATGGGACTGAGTGCCCAGAAACAGAAAAGTACTGTGGGCTGAACTCCATTATGGGAGTGGCATACTGGTGGGGGTGGAACTAGGTGCCCAAAAACTGGAGTGGGCTGATTGAAGACTGTATCAGGAGTGAGCCCCTCTACCAATAAATTACATACTTCGGAATTTCGTGGGGTGCTGCTGAAGGAAATGCAGTGACAGATACTGTGGCATAGTAGGGAAGATGGCAAGCACTGTAATGCAAACTACAATGAGTGCAGGGAGGAGGATAGTGATGATGGAGCAGGGTAAATGAAAAATTTTTAACCTCCTAATAATTTTCGTAAAATAATTAATAAACATGTTCGTTTAAGTAAATAACCAACAATGTATGTTACATGTAAAGGGTTAAAGGTAACACGCTATTTTGTGTGCAAAATAATCAACTTATAATTGTTTACGTGTCTAACATAACATAATATTTGCGTACTAATTAAATAATAAATGCATGATCTGTGCTTTTAAATAAAACGTGTAGTTGCAAAATAAAGCGATGGTAAGTAAGGGACGGCTTTATATGTTGCTTTTGCTAGGTAATACCTAATTGGGGTACGTAGAAAGACGGGAGGGAAACGAAAGGGTTTATATTCTTTATTTTAACAATATTTTGTTTATCTTTGAAAATAGTGCGCTTAGGCCTGTTGAGCAGCGATATAAAATGGCCGCCATAAAGCTAGAGTACGCATGTCCAAGAAGCCGTGTGGTAGAGGAGAGAGGCTGGGGAAAAGGATGACCACGTGTTCGTGCTGAGAGGCTAAGATGGAAGTATGGTCAAGGCTATTGTGACCTTTCTGAGCAGATGTGTGCCAAGATGATCAGCAAGAAGCGTGAGAAGTCAAACTGAATAAATGGACGGAACTGTTGAATCTAAAAAGTAGCAGAAAAAGATACAAATTGGACTGATCGAAACGGATGAGCAATGTCATGAACTGTGGGAAACGATGCAAGCATGGACATTCCACAAGGAACTGGTTAAGACAAGGAAGTTTGATTAAAATGTATATGGGCCTGAGTGGACCAATGAGAAAGAATCACGCCATGAAGATGCAACATTTTTATTCAGTAAGCTAGAATTAGGGTATAAGAAGATCTACTCTTGGTGGGAGGGGTTAGTTGCTGGAGAGCAGATGCTGGAAAGTGAGTTGCTGGAGAGTGAGATGCTGAAGAAATTAGATGCTGTAGATGGGTGAAGTTGCGGTTGCTGATGCTGACGAGCTGATGTTGCTGCTGCTATTTTTATTTTCCAGTTGAGTATAAGATGCTGCTTTAGGAGAACCTTTTTATTCCTGATAGATTTTTCATTTAGAACTATTAGATTTTCCCAAGACAGATAGATTGATCTTTTAGAGTTCTTACTATGACAACCTTATTTTTCCGTCTAATAGATATGCATTGCAATTTCAATTTATTCTTATATTGATGATAAATGTAATAATTTGAATAATAAGCTTAACCTCATTTCGTGCTTCGAAACTTTATATAAACTTTATTATTCTTTAAACAAATGACTCAGTGATTCTTTAGCTCAATGATTAAGGTAAAATTGATAAAGAGTTTATTGTGATTGAGCTGGTCTTAATCACCATCAACTGATTCCTACTAGTTGGTCCATCGACCAATGAGCGGAATACCTTAAAGCAAATGAGAAACATTATGTCATGTTAAAAGAGGTATCCCGTCTCCTTCCAGCGAATCGTTTTCTCCTAGGTTAAGGACGGAGGAAATCCAGGGAATAAATGAGTAAGTGAATGTATGTGCGGTGTTATGGGCCCCACCGTCATATGGATATAGTTTGTGTGTTGGAGGAATAGTTGCACCTGGATGACCGAAGCATATAGGAGAATAATTTTTATTGTTAGCGCTGGATCAGATTTCTTGGTAGCAGAGTTATGGCTACTATAGATTAGTTTGGTGATTATTGATTATTGATTATTGATAAGTTCATGTCTAACACTTTATGTTGAGTCGCGTTATGTTATATGTAAGTTTTCATGCTTCCGGGAAGTAGGAAGTGGAACACGTGTGGCAAGAGAAGTCACATGGAATGGTGCATTGTCTGAGTTCATATTGGTGATAACACAGGTTGTGTTATGATAGGGACATTTTCCGTATAAAAGGTGTGTAAGTGAAATAGTGATCGGTTTTCTTGTGAAACTCTGGCCTTAATTCTCAGGAGCAGTATAGTCTCCACATGTGTTTTATCCCCAGAGAAACGGGTTTACTGTTTGCTTGAAAGAAGGGTAAGGTAGAGAGAAGTGCTACTTTATCGGCGAAACTGAAAATTCTGTGGTAGGGTAGAGGTAAGCGCTGCCTACTGGAAAATACAGAGTTCTTGTGTAAATGGTCAAAGCTATCTCTGTTGTTTAGCGAATCAGACAATGGAAATGTGTTTTAAATGTTGTAACTAACAAAGAATTGTTGAAAAAGAAATTGCTGATAAATTTTGTAAAGGAGTTGTCAAGAGCAGAACTGACGTAGACAAAAGCCGCGCTGGGATTGGACAGTGCGCTGTAGACAGAAATCGCTCTGATTGGAGCTTTGGAGTGAGTTGCGCTAGGATTGGTCGAATAGCCTAGTGACGTGGAAGTTTGTGATTGGAGTGTTAGTGTGAGTCGCGCTAGTATTGGTTGGAATAACGCATAGAGAACAGTATTGAGTTGCGGATCGTTTGAGGAGAAAAAGCAATTGTGAATCATGTCATATTATGAGTATGGTAAAGAGAAAACGTCGTGGATTTCGAAAGTTAAAAACTTCTTTAAGAAACACAAAAAGGTAGTGACTAGAGAGGGACAAATAATTCCTCCGCCGAAATCACCAGCTTCGCATATGATGCTGAAATATGGATATCATACATGCATATGGTTAGAAAATTGGACAAAATATACCAAGAATGATGGAGCATTGGCTTTCCCTGAGAATGGTTCATTTAATGTAGCTGTACTACGAAACTTGAGAGAAAAGATGGCAATGTTAGAACCTAGACCTAGACCGACACAGTTTGAAGCTTTAACGGAATGGGAAGATGAGATTACGAGCGAGAGAGATTCAGAGGATTAAAGAATCATGAGTTTGTGCCTGGAAGGTTACGGGGAGTAAATCATGAGGACAGAATAAAGCATTGGAGATGTGCAAATATGACCAGAGGTTTGTTTCCAGCTTTTACAGTTGAGGAAGAAGCAAAGAGAAAGTGTACAGAGAAAAAGAAACATGTAGTTATAGAAAAGTATGTGTATGGTGGTAGTGAAACGGATGACGAATTGCTGGAAGATATTTTAAACAGAAACCCACCTCCATATCAACAGACTTCTGCGGTGGTGACACCTAATGCACCGCCAATGGAAACTGGGAGGAATAAAAATCCCGAACGAAGAGATGAGACAAATAGGTCACAAGATCAATTAAAAACTTCACAAAATGAAGAGATAGAAAGTGACAATGCAACTGAATTAGCAAAAACAACAAGAGAATTGACTGAGAAAATAAGAGCATTGACAAAGAATATGGAAGCTGTAACTGTACCAGTAACAATAGGTCCAGTGATGCCAATTTTTGAGAATCAGAAAATTGATGAACGTTCTTTAGTGATTCCCATGAATTCACATTTGCAAAGAAAAAGAGAAGGGATGGAACTAAATAATGAAGGTGCACACCATTTGGCTAGTACCTATAGACCAAGCCCACCTACTAATTTGACGATAAATGAGAATGAGATTAGGAGAATACCTATGGTGACGGAGTCTGCATCAGGGACACCAGAAAGAAATAACAATTGGATAGAATTAAATAGTACGCCTGTAGGTCCGACTCCAGATGAGTTAAATGAATGGATGAAAGCGCTAAAAACAAAAGAAACAGAAGTAAAACCATTAGATGTAATTAGGTTGAAAATAGACATGGAAGAATTGATTTTAGGAACAATTGGTACAGAAAAATTAAAAATTATCAGGATGATGAGATTATGTTTTTGTGCAAAAGTCTTACATGGAGAGCTAGAAATTTACATGACAAATTGGAAGAGACAGCAAATGAACTAGGAGTAGAGTTTGTAAAAGTGAGAACGTTGCAGAAACCATACAGAGTAGATTTTTGTGAAAAAGATATAGAGAATTTAAACACATCAGGAAGACTGACCCAAATAAAGGAGTTAATTGTTTTATTGAGAAAATGGGGTGATGTGGATAGATGGAGAAATAGATGGACGAAAAAGAACGAGAAAACAACAGATAAAGCATCTTTGGCTTTTGCAGTGACAGATAAGGAACCAGTTGTAAGGGAGTACCCGATGAGAGAAACTCCAGGTGGTAGTTATGTGCATGTTCCATGGACCAGACAGGATATACTGTCATTTACAAATGACTTCCCAAAGTTGAGAGAGAAGCCAGTAGAATGGTACAGACAAGTGGAAAGATTTGTTAAGGTGTCAAAAGTGTTGTGGATAGACTTGGATGGATTGTTTGATATAGTAGTGCCAGCTGATTTGTGGACAGAATGTAAGATTACTATTGATTGGCCAACTGCAGAATATCCAAGGGATGCTAAAACAGGAGCGCCAGGACCAGAAGTGATGAGGAAGTATGACCAAGTAATTACCTTTTTGAAGAATAAGATTCCACCAAAAGAAACAGATTGGGTAAAAATAGACAGAACAACACAGGAAAGTAAAGAATCAGTGCATGCTTATTACGAGAGGCTGTTGTTGGTTTTTAAACAGTACAGTGGTTATGAGACACTAAATGAGAAGGATATGAGTCATTTTGTATATAGATTTGTGTATGGATTGAAACCAGAGATAAGTGAAATGATTAAGCAGCATATGATTTGCTGGCAGAATAGCACAGTTGATGAGGTTTTGAGATATGCTAAGTATTGCAGTGATGATATTGAGAGTAGACAGCGTAAATTGAAAGAAAAAGCCATGTGGGCACAGGTGAAAGTTGCAGAAAAGCAAGAAGCTCAATTGAGTTATACCGGTAATGAAACAGGACAGGTTAGATCCCGACCTAATATAGGTAAAGGAAAAGGACAAATGAGCATAGATGAGGCAAAGAAAAAGTGGCCATGCCACAACTGCGGAAAGCTAGGGCATTGGAGAAACGAGTGTAAATTTCCTCCAAAACCTAATGTGGAAAATCAATCATTAAATTCACAGGTGCAGAGTGAGGTAGTTACTCAACAAGGTCAGGTGCCACAACCACCACTTCCCAAGAGTGTTAACCAACAGAAATACAGTGCAGAAACAGGATTCTACAGAGGAGAACAGGTAACACAGCTGCCGCGTGCAGCTGCAATTTCTCAATATTGGTTATGGCAGGATGAGGAGAAACACGGATGAAAGTTTCTGACGGTGCCTAGGAGAGGGGGAAGAGTGCGTGCTTGGTGCAACTCTAGAGGTAGATCAGTCTGGTCCATTTGTGGATGGAGAAGTGAATGGTGCAAATGTAACATTCCTTGTTGACACTGGAGCTACCCGTTCTACTGTTAGGTCAGTGGAAATTCCAAACCTTCCTCTCTCAGGTGAACATATCCAAGTAGTTGGAGTTTCAAATCAGCAAATTAAGACGCCTCTTACTAAATTAGTGGAGGTAAGAATTGGTCCATTTAGTGAAATGCACCGATTTGTGGTATGCGATTGTAGTCCCGTGAACCTTTTAGGACGCGATTTATTGTGCAAGATGAATTGCACTATCTATTGTACCCCAGACGGAATTGCATTTCAGACCCCAGATGAAGATGTGCTGTATAAAATGACAATGGTGAATTTAGAACCAGAAGTAAATGATTTGTTTCCTGTATTTGATGCAGAGAAAATCCCAATTGAATTGAAAAAGACAGTGAAAGAAGAAGTGTGGGACTTTACAGGAGAAGATGTAGGATTAATGAAAGAAGTAGATCCCGTTCAAATAACCGTAAAAGAGGGAACGAGTTACCCAAATACGCCCCAGTATAAATTGACACCAGAAATAATTGAAGGAATAACGCCAGTAATAAATAAAATGATTGAACAAGGGATTCTAAAAGAAATCATGAGCAGTCCATGTAATTCGCCACTAATGGGACTGAAAAAGCCAACCGGAACATATAGAATTGTACAGGATTTGAGGAAGGTAAACAAAATTGTTGTGCCTTGTTGTCCAATAGTACCGAACCCTGCTGTGATTCTATACCAGATTCCACGTGAAGCAGAATGGTACACAGTAATTGATTTATGTCATGCATTTTTCTCTATTCCATTGCATCCAGATAGCCAGCCATTATTTGCGTTTAGGTTTGGAGAGCGTATTTTGGCATGGTGCCGAATTCCTCAAGGGTACACAGAAAGTCCCTCAATATTTAATCAGATTCTAAAGAAATCATTGGAAGATTTAAAAATGCCAGAAAAGTCAGTGATGGTTCAGTATATTGATGACCTACTGGTGGCATCAAAAACGAAGGAAGCATGTGTCAAAGATACAATTGCTTTGCTGAATCATTTAGCAAAAAGAGGACATAAAGTGTCCCCATCAAAATTGCAGTTTTGTCAACAAGAAGTCCAGTATTTAGGGCATAAAATTGAGAAAGGAGTGCGAAAGGTAACGACTGAAAGAATAAAAATGATTCAAGGAATGAGAGCTCCAATGACGCAAAGAGAGGTAAGAATGTTTCTGGGAATGGTTGGATATTGTCGACAATGGATAAGCGGTTTTTCGCTGATTGCTAAACCGTTGCAAAAACTGACAAAGAAGGATGTTAAAGATCTGTTTGAAATGAATGATGAAGAAATGAAAGCATTCAGAGAGCTGAAAAAGAAATTATGTGAGGTTCCAGCATTGGGAATGCCTGACTATGAGAAAGATTTTGAGTTGTATTGCAGTGAAAGAGATGGATGTGCATTTTCAGTTTTGGTACAGAGACATGGAACTATGAAAAGACCCATTGCATATTTTTCAGCTGTTCTAGATCCTGTAGCGAAAGCGTTGCCTGGATGTTTGAAAGCAGTTGCTGCTACTTGTGTGAGTCTGGAACAGAGTGAAGGCATAGTGATGGGATATCCACTGAGAGTATATGTTCCCCATTCTGTGGAAATTCTCTTGACAAGAACGAAAACCCAATACATGACACATAGTCGGCTGACTAGGTATGAAAAAGTAATTTTGAGTGCAGATAATGTGACCATTGACAGATGTATGAATGTGAATCCTTCGACATCTTTACCAGATGAAGAAAGTATAATTGAAATGGATGAAGTAGATCACGATTGTCTGAATGTGCTTGAATATTGTACAAAACCAAGGTCAGACATACGAGATGAGCCTTTAAAGGAATCAGATTATATTCTGTTTGTGGATGGCTCATGTTTGAGAACGAGTGATGGAGTTCTAAGTGCAGCATATGCGGTTTGCACAGTAGCAACTGTAATGGAAGCATCTAGTCTGAAAGGGATACGGTCTGCCTAAGTTGCAGAACTAGTATCTCTGATTCAAGCATGTAAGTTGGGAAGAAATGTACGGGTTACGATTGTGGCAGATAGCCAGTACGGCTTTGGGGTGGTGCTTGATTTTGGTCAGATTTGGTCACAAAGAGGTTTCTTGACGTCTGCAAGAACGCCAATTAGAAATGGAGATTTTGTGAAAAAATTGCTTGAGGCAATACAGCTGCCTAAACAGATTGCTGTTGTGAAGTGCAATGCACATAAAAATGGGGAAGACTACATAACTGTTGGTAATAAATATGCTGACGAGATTGCACAGTACTGTGCAAAGAATGTGGTTTCTTTAAACAAAAGTCGAGAAAGAGAGCATATTTCTTGTCCTTTGCTTTTTACTAACCCTGTTGAGACATGGGATGAGGTGAGACAGTTACAGGAAGCCGCAGATGATGAGGAAAAAGATACATGGATAAAAGCAGGATGTAGAAAACATGAAGAAAATGATGTTTGGGTTTACAGAGATGAAAGACCAGTTATGCCTGATAGCATGATTTCTGACATGGCACGGATGTACCATGGACAAGCCCATATTGGGAGAGATTCAATGATCAGACTTTTTAGACAAACATGGTATAATCCAAAATTCAGAGCCATAGCTGAGAGTCTTTGTCCGAGATGTCTTATTTGTCAACAGTTAAATCCAGGAAGGAAGACAGTAGTGAGCCTAGGAACAATAGGACGAGAAGGAGGTCCGTTCACTAGAATGCAAATGGATTTTATTGAAATGCCACCTTGCAACAGACTAAGGTATGTCCTAGTGGTCGTCTGTTTGTTTTCCCGTTGGGTGGAAGCATACCCAACTAGAAGGAATGATGGAATAACGGTAGCAAAACTTATGCTGCGAGAATTCATTCCGAGGTATGGTTTTCCAGTCACGATTGAAACAGATAGAGGATCACATTTCCAAAATGAATTAGTTAAACTGATTTGTGAAGCACTTAGTATTAAACAGAAACTGCATTGTGCATACAGACCAGAGGCTTCTGGAATTGTAGAGCAAGTGAATGGACAATTAAGAACAGGTTAGGAAAAATGTGTCAAGCTACAGGACTCAAATGGCCAGATCCCTTGCCATTAGTTTTAATGACAATCAGAAGTATTCCGGAAAGGAAAACTGGACTCAGTCCCCATGAAATAATTATGGGACGAGCAATGAGACAAGCACAAGTACCTGTCAACAAACTACTGACTATAACTGATGATCTAGTGCTGGATTATTGCAAAGGATTGGCTGATGTGGTGCGTTCTGTGTTTCATCAGGTTGGACCGGATGCGACCACTCTTGAAAGAAAACCAGCTCACGACTTGAATCCAGGAGATTGGGTCCGCATAAAAGTCCACAGGAGAAGGAACTGTTTGGTTCCTCGCTGGGACGAACCACGACAAGTGATCCTGGTGACAACCACTGCAGTCAAGTGTGCAGGAGTGAAACACTGGGTGCATGCCAGTCACACCATCAGAGTTCCAGAACCTGAAGATCGACATGTGAGTCGACATCTGGAAGTATTGGATAACAGTTCAGCATCAGAAGCAGAAGAAGAAACAAACAGGGTGCCAGAACCTGAAGATCGACCTGTAAGTCGACATCTGGAAGACCCAACTACAAGTGCAACGACAGAAGAAGTAGAGGAAATAGCTGAAGTTCCAGAACTTGAAGATCGACCTGTAAGTCGACATCTGGAAATATCAGATACCAGTTCAGAATCTGATACAGATCATTCGGATTGTGAAGAAATTCTGAAAAGAAATTGGAAATTTGAAAGCATAAGAGAAGAAACTGAGCCAGAAGATAGTAACAGTGAGCAACCAAGTACAAGTTGTGGTAAAAATCCTTCGGAGATAATATTAATAGATGAAGAAGGGAGAGTTTCAAACAGAAAGCTAGAAAATCCGGAAGATCCCCGAGGAGCAATAGGGACAGATAGTCAAACACAAGAACAGGGAAATTTAGAAGTAGATAGAGAGACTGACACAAATTCGGAAGAACCTCGAGGAGGGACAGAAATAGGTGAACGAAGGAAGATAAGAAAAGAACCACAAGTAGAGGAAGAAAATGAAATTATAAGTTTCAAAATAAGAGGCAATAACGAAAGAACTGAAACAGAGTCTGAAGAAAGTGGAGAAGAAAGAAACCAAAAACTAGAGTCAAGAAAAAGAAATTGGAAAACAGAAAGAGAGGAAAAAGGAAGTGAGGCAAAAAGCCCGAGAAAAGGAGACAATTGGCCCAACGAAGTAAGAAAGTTAAGATACAGAATAATAAGGTTAGATGGAAAAAGTGCTGAACAAGTGAATGAAATAACAAGTCAGAAAGAGCAAGAAAAACAAGGTGGAAAACACTTGCAGAAAACGAAAAGAGTAAAGAAGGTAAATCCGAAGTATAGATCGCCTGAATGGTTGTATCTTGCTTTGACTGATATCAAAGAAGAAAAGAACACTCACGAGAACCCAGAACGCAGAAACCTAATGGGTGAAGGTGAGGTGCAACAAACTTGAAGAAATTTAAACAATTTCTACCGGACTGGACAAAACACTGGATCTGACGAATTTCTACCGGATTTGACAAAATACTGGATATGACAAAGAAAGAATTCTGAAAAAGAATTAAAAGAAAGTACCAAGCAAAGACAAAACATTGGAGTACAGAGTGGCAAATAAGTCATTTCTGAGGTGTAGTGACACAATTTTCTGGAAAACAAAATAAATAAGGTTCTAAATCAAAATGGAGAATACTAGAGATAGAAAATGTAAATGTGAGTTTTTAAGTAGATGGTGTAAGATGTGCTGCTTTTGTACAGGATTATTAATGACAGTATGGGTGGTTTTAGCAATCACTATTCCAATTAGTTTAGCTGTAGTAGAAACGTCTAATAACACTGAGAAAGAAAAAGGAGCTAACACTCAAGAACCAGTTATATTAAAAAGTAGTGCAGAATTACACAAGGACAAATCAATAACAGATTTTTCAAAGAATGTTTTTACTAAATTATTATATGAGTATGTAGAAACAATGGATGTAAGAGATTGCTATGTTTGTATGCAAATGCCTGCGTCTGTAGCAGAGGGTGTGACTTATCATCACCTTCCTTTGACGTATGGAATAACATGTAGTGTCTTAGCAAGTTTATTTTATAAAACAGGTAGATTAGAATATTATTACACTGATATAGATAAGATTTTTGCGAAAGTTTCTGTAGTTCCCGAGCTGAATAAAATAAAAGAGGGAAAAACGTTTGGTGAATATTTTTAGAAGATAAGATTTTAACATTAGATAATATAATTAGGTACAACCTTACCTGTGAGTTAAAGAAGGAAGAAAAAGTATTTTTAGAAATGGTTGAAGAGAGAAGAGTGAAATTTCAAAGAAAAGTGATAGAAGAGACAAAAACACCTCTTTGGGCGTTTGAGGAAGACAATCATGACAAGAAAAAGACAAATGCAGCTATGACTCTGGATTGGCCCCAACAGGGAAGGTTGTGCATTAGAAGAAATAAGACAAGATATGACAATTATTTTGTGGGTTCCAGTATTTGCCATGACAATTATCAAATTTTAGGCGGATGGGGATTCAAAGGGGGAAAAGATCCAATATTTCCAGGGATCTATTATGTTTTGCGGTAATAGGGCTTATTACAGGTTACCGGACCATTGGTATGGGTCATGTTATTTAGGCCTGGTTTTTCCTAAGATTTTCCATATGGACAGAAAAGAAAAAGGAACACACAGGATGATAAATACCTTTACACGTAGAAAAAGGGAAAGTTTTTCAGAAATAGTAGGTGATATTTTTGGCGCATTGATACCAGCAGTGGGAATATCTTTGAATGCATTTAGAATTCGGAAATTATCCACAGTGGTAGATCGTTTATCTACAGATACTGCTGGAGGGTTCTTGATGGTAAATACCGAGATGGTTGCCATGAGAGCTAGGTGATGCAAAATCGACTTGCCCTTGACATTCTTTTGGCAAAAGAGGGTGGAGTCTGTGGAATGTTGAAAGTCCAACATTGTTGGACTTACATTCCGGATAAAACTTGTTCCACTGGAGGTTGAAAGTGCATGGGGAAAACTTGGTAAAGGGTTTTCTTCAGTAATAAATTGGTTAACAAGAATGAGTGGATTAATAATAGGGAAAGTTATAATAATAGCAACCATGATGATATTAATAATTTTAGTACTAAAGCTTGTAATCACATGTATAAAGAGAAGAAGAAGAAAAATAAAATAGAAAAAGAAAACATGATAAACAAGGAGAGAGAGAGAGAAATGGGTGAAATAGAGTTAGAAGAAATAAAAGAAAACATGTACAAGAAGACGAAGAGACAAGTTGAAAGGGATACAGTTGTGTAAACTAACAAAAGCAAACGGATAAAAGATATATGCTGTCTGAAAGAATTGTATAACTTGGGTTTTGTGGTGATATTAAAAATCACCAAAGGGGGAGTTGATGGAGCAGGGTAAATGAAAACATTTTAACCTCCTAATAATTTTCGTAAAATAATTAATAAACATGTTCGTTTAAGTAAATAACCAACAATGTATGTTACATGTAAAGGGTTAAAGGTAACACGCTATTTTGTGTGCAAAATAATCAAATAATTGTTTACATGTCTAACATAACATAATATTTGCGTACTAATTAAATAATAAATGCATGATCTGTGCTTTTAAATAAAACGTGTAGTTGCAAAATAAAGCGATGGTAAGTAAGGGACGGCTTTATATGTTGCTTTTGCTAGGTAATACCTAATTGGGGTACGTAAAAAGACGGGAGGGAAACGAAAGGGTTTATATTCTTTATTTTAACAATATTTTGTTTATCTTTGAAAATAGTACGCTTAGGCCTGTTGAGCAGCGACATAAAATGGCTGCCATAAAGCTAGAGTACGCATGTCCAAGAAGCCGTGTGGTAGAGGAGAGAGGCTGGGGAAAAGGATGACCACGTGTTCGTGCTGAGAGGCTAAGATGGAAGTATGGTCAAGGCTATTGTGACCTTTCTGAGCAGATGTGTGCCAAGATGATCAGCAAGAAGCGTGAGAAGTCAAACTGAATAAATGGACGGAACTGTTGAATCTAAAAAGTAGCAGAAAAAGATACAAATTGGACTGATCGAAACGGATGAGCAATGTCATGAACTGTGGGAAACGATGCAAGCATGGACATTCCACAAGGAACTGGTTAAGACAAGGAAGTTTGATTAAAATGTATATGGGCCTGAGTGGACCAATGAGAAAGAATCACGCCATGAAGATGCAACATTTTTATTCAGTAAGCTAGAATTAGGGTATAAGAAGACCTACTGTTGGTGGGAGGGGTTAGTTGCTGGAGAGCAGATGCTGGAAAGTGAGTTGCTGGAGAGTGAGATGCTGAAGAAATTAGATGCTGTAGATGGGTGAAGTTGCGGTTGCTGATGCTGACGAGCTGATGTTGCTGCTGCTATTTTTATTTTCCAGTTGAGTATAAGATGCTGCTTTAGGAGAACCTTTTTATTCCTGATAGATTTTTCATTTAGAACTATTAGATTTTCCCAAGACAGATAGATTGATCTTTTAGAGTTCTTACTATGACAACCTTATTTTTCCGTCTAATAGATATGCATTGCAATTTCAATTTATTCTTATATTGATGATAAATGTAATAATCTGAATAATAAGCTTAACCTCATTTCGTGCTTCGAAACTTTATATAAACTTTATTATTCTTTAAACAAATGACTCAGTGATTCTTTAGCTCAATGATTAAGGTAAAATTGATAAAGAGTTTATTGTGATTGAGCTGGTCTTAATCACCATCAACTGATTCCTACTAGTTGGTCCATCGACCAATGAGCGGAATACCTTAAAGCAAATGAGAAACATTATGTCATGTTAAAAGAGGTATCCCGTCTCCTTCCAGTGAATCGTTTTCTCCTAGGTTAAGGACGGAGGAAATCCAGGGAATAAATGAGTAAGTGAATGTATGTGCGGTGTTATGGGCCCCACCGTCATATGGATATAGTTTGTGTGTTGGAGGAATAGTTGCACCTGGATGACCGAAGCATATAGGAGAATAATTTTTATTGTTAGCGCTGGATCAGTGATCATGCCAACGCCAGCCAGGGGATGTCATTGTTGAGCCCCACGTCCGCGGTGCCCAACCTATACACCCACCTCTGCTCTAACCTGAGAAGTTTGGTTGTCAAACCAGGTATGGTTGCGTTTAAGTTGGGTTTGTCAAGGACAGTCCAGCTAAGTGCGTCTGCTCTATGCTGCATGTCAAAGAAGTATTTGGTTAATTTCGTTATTTGTTTTTCACACCTGATCGTGCTCTTGTATTCCAGAATTCTGGTGCGTACCTTTCTAGTGGTCATTCCTACGTACCTCAAACCACAGGGGCAGGTGATAAGGTAAACAACGCGTTCACTGTTGCAATTCGTGTGTTGTTGTAGGACCCAAGGTCTAGATGTTCCTATGTCTATGCTTTTTGTCACTTTAGTCTGTGCACAAGCAGCACAGGATCTGCATGGATAGTGGCCCTGGACATTGGGTAAGTTCCAGAGAGTATTTGGTCTGGGTATATTTGTCGGTGGAGGTCTTGTGTGAATCAAGGTATCCTTCAGATTGTGTCCCCTTTTGTAAGCAAAGAGAGGTTTCTCAAGGGTCAGTTGTCCTTTGTTGAGAATGTTCCAATTGTGTAATATGGACTTTTTGACAATATTCGAGAGAGTGCTGTAGGTGTTAACACATACTAGTTTTGATGAGCTCTCTTTGACAGATGGCTGTTCTAATAGGGCCTCCCTATTGTTATTGAGAGCGCGTTTCGATGACTTCTTGATTAAGTTCACAGGGTAGTGTCTGTCCAGTAAGTTGTTCCGTAATCTTGAGGCGTGTGTGTTATACTTCTTAGTGCTGGAACAGTTCCGTCGGAGCCTCAGAAACTGCCCATATGGCAGGTTGTCCCGCAACGATTTAGGATGATAGCTCTCATATTGAAGTAAAGCGTTGCGGGCCATGGTTTTCTGTTAGAGTTCGGTTTCCAGAGTTCCTCTCGTTGGGTAAATCCACAGGTCTAGGAAAGCCAGCCACTCCTTACTGTATTCACATGTAAAGCGTAAGTGGTCGTTCCTATTGTTCAATCAATTGTGGAAGCTTTTGATGGTCACGTCATCTCCTCGCCAGATCACGAGGATATCGTCTATGTACCTCTTCCATAGAATTATCTGCATGAGGAATGGATTGTGACTACAGAGGACAACACCTTCTTCGAACACGTCCATGTAAAGGTTCACTAGACTAGGTGCGAAGGTGCTGCCCATGGAAGTTCCTGAGGTTTGGAGGTAAAGTTGTGTCTCAAATTGGAAAAAGTTCTCTTTCATTGCCAATTTCGCGCACTTCATGATGAAGGAGATTGGTGTGATGGTCTCAGGTGGATGTTGTGTCAATAGTTGTTCAACCGTATCCAAGGTCTGATCCTGAGGGATACAAGTGTACAGCGATTCCACATCAAATGAAATGAGAAAGTCGGTAAGTGGGTCAAAATGGATGCCGTCCAGAAGGCGTAACACATCCGTGGTGTCCTTCAGGTATGTGGGCATTTTGCACACCAGAGGTCTGAGAAAAAAGTCAACGAATTGTGACAAGGGTTCCAAAGCAGAACCAATACCGGAGATGATCGGTCGGCCCGGGGGAGGTCTCTGTGGTTTGTGTATTTTAGGTAATACATAGAAATAGGGAATGATTGGTGCTTTAGTATAAAGAAAGTCAGCTTCCCTTGCAGTGATCCAGTCATTTTCGCATGCTTCGTTGGTCATGCTGGAGATTGTTTCTGTGATCCGCTCTGTAGGATCTTTGTCCAGGCGCCGATATGCGGTGTCGTTGTTTAGTTGTCGTAAGCATTCCGCCCTGTATGTATCTGTATTGAGTATTACCGCTGCCCCGCCTTTATCAGCACTTTTGATGGTGATGGTTCTATCCATAGTCAGGGCCCGGAGAGCCTCTTGTTCACTTCTCGGGATGTTATTGTAGGGCCTTGTTGATGAAACATGTCGGTCTTGTAATAACACAGTGGCCTTGAATTTTGGCACCTGTGTTACGAGCTATATTCTGTTTTTAATCCTGATACCGGGTAGCTGAATTAAAGTTGCAGTATAGCTAACCCCGTAGCCAGTTTTAACCACTCACATCACAGCACTGCACTTTTTATAACACACCAGGCTCTCATAGGGTTTTAGTACACCCGCCCTCCTCATATAAAAGCATCCCTGAGCTCCTCCCTCGCAGCGAGGGGGTTTTAGCCCGCGTGTGGACTAGGTCTCTCACGCGAGGAGGTACCCCCATGATGAAGCATGACACCTCTGGTGTGTGAGGGGAACTGTCCTTAAAAGGGAATCCCCTGTTATGCACTAGAGCACATTGAGTCACTTGTTAGACCTCCCTACAACTACGGACCCGGGGCTTTGTTTGTGACTTGATGCATACAAGTAGCCCTTTAAACCTGTCTGAGGCATACCACTGCTGAAACTGTGTGTGCAGTTTTACTGCCATGTCAACTTGCCATTTAAAACCCCTTGCCAAACCTTAAACTATCCTTTTATTACACATAAGCCACCCACAAGGTAGGTCCTAGGTAGCCCAAAGGGCAGGGTGCTGTATAGTTAAAAGGTAACACATGTTCTTTTAAGTTTCAGTCACTTACAGATGCACTTAGAGACCAATATACCCAGTTATACACCTAGGACCTCATTTCTGAGAACTGACACATCACTGCGGCGAGGCAGCGATGTGTCAGAAAATGTTGCACTGCAGTATAACAGTTTTAAATGCCATAGATGCACCATTTTTATGGTATGGCACACCATGCCGTAAGGTCCCAAAGTGCATTAAAAAAATGGGGCTTTCGTGGGGTGGCTGCAGCAGAGAAATGTAACGTATGTGCACCCAAAGTGACACTTTGCTGCTTTGCGGGTAATAAAGCAAAGCTTACGTGCCACAAAGCAGCTTTGTGCCACATTAGAGTGCGTCATGCGTCAAAAATACCTTAAATAGTGATGCATTTGAACAAAACATTTTTACCTATACCTCAAAATGGAGAGATGGAGCAGGCAGCAGTAGTCAGTGAAACAACCCCAACAACCCCAACACCATCCAGAATGTCCAGACAGAACCCCAGGGGAAGAGGATTTCATAGCGGACAAGATTAACAGTGTAGGGCAAGCTAAAAGGACAGTGCCAGAGTGCAAGAAGTTCTGGTATGATTATAAGAGTAGGACCAATGAGAAACTGCCCAACAACCTGAGGGCAGCCATGCAGACCGGAGGAGGAGCACCAGAGGATCAGGAGGAGCTGGCCACCTTGGAGGAGCAGGTGGCATCAGTCATCCCAGCAGAGTTGGTGGCAGGAGTGCCAGGACAGGACAGTGCTGTGTTAGAGGACCAGAAAGATCTACAGGGTAAGTCGAATCAAGGGAAATTATTGTTAAAAATGTCAAGCAAAATCCAATTAATTAACAGATCAGGAATAATTCATTAATAAATTAGAACAGCCAACATGTGTTATGCAACACCTGCTGCTTTTTCAAGGCCTAAACCAACTGACACTTGTCTCAAAAACACGCAAACGCAATCACTGTAAAGCGCAATGTCCATTCCATTGTTCCTTTGTTCCAATAAATGTTCTAATTAGGGCTGGTGGCACCCTTAGTGTTTGTCTATCAAGCTGTGACGATTACCATTTGAAAATGTCCTTAGCATGCGCAAAATTCCTAATGTTTCTTATGGAAATATACAATTTTCAACTAACAGCTTCAATGGAAAACAATTACTTACATGAAGTCACATCTCACATTCAAATTTTCAGATCACATGGATATGTCTCAGGTCCTCAATAATCACTTATCAAAATTCTTAACAACCTATGATACAGTTAGAAGTTTGCAATAAAATCCTAAGGCATCCCTTGCAAACGGGAATGTTCCTAATCCAGGTGATAGACCATCCTCCACCAGGGCTTCTCCTTTTTGGGTAAAGAGGTTTTTTGGCTCAGTATTCATGCCCAAATCACCTACAAATAGAAGTACCACAAACACACTTCTTAGCATTGCTTACAACAAAGCTCAAAAGCAATTAGTTTAAAATAAATGGTGTTAATTAGCCACAGTGTAAAATTTTAAAAAAGCTAGTTTCAAAGGGTTATACCTCAGGGTTTGTGTGCCCTGGTGTACTGATGCTCTAGTGTTGTTAAGTGCTATTGCATGCCTTTGTATGGTGATGTATGCTATTGTATACAATGGACCCACACAGCCACAGAGCAATATGTGAAGATTAAAAGGGTGCATTTAGCAAACGATATTGCAATAAGTTGATAACTTTCTGTTCTTTGTCAATGTTAGACCTGGCACCATTGGCGAGGGTCTCCCTTCCATTTTTTTGCTGTTGCTTCCTATGTTTTTGCTGTGCTTTTGCTGGTCTAGATGCTTTGGGCACTTTGCCACTGCTATTCAGTGCCAAAGTGCAAGTGCTCCCTATTGTAAATTGTTGTAATGGATTAGTGACTCCATGATTGGCCATTTGATTTACTTGTCAGACCCTAGTACAGTGCACCATGTGTGCCCAGGGCCTGTAAATCAAATGCTGCTGGTGGGCTTGCAGCACTGGTTGTGCCACCCACAGAAGCAGCTTGTAAAATGTGGCTCAGGCCTGCCATTGCAGAGCCTGTGTGCAGTCTGGGACTGCCATGTCGACTTGGAAAGTGCACCCACTTGCCAGTCCCTAAACGTTCCCTTTTCTACATGTTAGTCACCCCTAAGGTAGGCCCAAGGTAACCCTATGGGCAGGGTGCATTGTATGTGAAAGGTAGGACATGCCCTGATGTGTGTGACATGTACTGATAGTGAATTACATCCAATTTAGTTTTTCACTATTGCAAGGCTATCTGTTCCCATAGGCCAGAATGGGCAGTTTGATTATAACATCTTATAAGCATAACTAACCCAAGGAACAAGATAGGAAAATAAAGTTTAGTATGCCTCAACTCAGAATGTTAAAATACATCTTTTAGTGTGGGTGATTTTTACATTCTGTGTTTGAAAATACCACTTTTAGAAAGTAGGTATTTTCTTGCCTAACCATCCAGTATGCCTCTACTAGGTTTGTGTATTCCATGTCTGGTTTGTGAGTGACAGGGGGCTGGAGAGGGCTTTGGCTCCAGCAGTCTGATGAGTCAGGGCTGGGCTGAATAGAGCCTACATAGAATAGAGAGTAGGGGGAGGAGATTTCCTTTCACTTGCCTGAGCCTTCATAGAATAGAGAGTAGGGGGAGGAGTTTTCCTTTCAGCTACCTGGGTAAGGTCTGCTTTCAACAATGCTGTCTCCACCTCCTGCCAGGAAGCTGCACCAGGGAGGACAGAACTGGTTTTGACTAGGTACAGACACTCTCTGCCTTCAGAGAACAAAGGATTTAGTAGTATAAATATTGAGGCCCAGACACCAGAACTTTAGATCACTTCTGGGAATCAAGACAAACCTTTGCCAAGGAGAGAAACCAAGGAAGCTGAAGGAGGAGACTGCCCCTGCACTGGTGATTGTTTGGGGTTGGCCTGCAGTGGTTACTTATTGCCAAGGAAAGGAGAAAAGGAACTTTGTGTGTACTTTAATCATCTTGAGGAAGATCTCCAAGGGCTTGAAACTGAGCTTGCCTCCTGTTCTGAAGTCTCAGGAACACAAAGACTTCACCCATTCTGTCTTCCTGCATCTAGAACTGCTGTTTTAGCTGCTACAGAAGGAAATTGCAACACCGACGCTGGCGAGCGATGCCATAACCTGCACCGAAGCCTTGAGCGCTGCTCCGACTTGCGACGTAGGCCCAATGCCAGCTGCCGTGCCACATCGACGCCAGCGAGTGACGCCGTAACCTGCCCGAAGCCGTGAGCGCTGCTCCGACTTGTGACGTGGGCCCGACGCCTGCTGCTGTGCCGCATCGACTCCGAAGCCGACTTCATCATCGGGGAGCCGATCCTTTACATGGGTGACCCCCTGAATCCATCGACATCGCAACATTGTAAGGAACAGTGGTTTCAGCACCATCGTGACGTCACCTCCCCGATGCAGTAAGGAACCGTTGTCTCGCCTCCCCTGCGCTGCAGTAAGGAACAGAGGCTACACCTCCCCTGGGGTCGTAAGGAACCAACGCTGTGCAGCGCCTACGAAGCCGCACCTCCCCGACGCCGTGAACTGCCGTCTTTGTTTTCATCGCTTTTCCAAGGTACTGTTCTTTGTGGGTCTGTTTAACTCCGGGCCCGACGCCGCGCACCTCGTGGTCGGCGCCGTACTTTGGGATTTCTATCTGTCACAACGTCGTATAACTCAAAGTGGAGTTATTTGTTGCTACAAGCTTGATTTAAGTGAATAACCTATTTTTAAGGATATCTCGAGAACTGTATTGTGGATTTTTGTCGTTTGGTCTTGTGTTAAGTCTAGATAAAGATTATTTATTTTTCTCAACTGGTGTGGTGTCCATTTGTAGTGTTTTCACTGTATTACTGTATGTGTTCACAAATGCTTTACACACTGCCTCTGAGATAAGCCTGCCTGCTCGTGCCAGGCTACCAAGGGGGTGAGCAGGGGCTATTTTAGGAGTGTAGCCCCCTTACCCTGACTAGAAGCAAGGGCCCCTACTTGGTCAAAGGAACCTACCTCTGCCAACTAGAGACCCCCATTTCTAACAGTCAACTTTCTCTAGTACTCACTTCAAGCCTTGGTGCTTTAAGGTCACCATTCTCCACTTGCTCGATCACTGGTCACTCTTTTAATCTCTCATTCCACTCTTACTTGATTCTTTCGATAGGTCACCAGGCAGGCAGGCGAGTGGCACAATGCAACACACTTTATTAATATTTTTCCTATTACTTTTTCTGGGGATTCCAATGGATTGATTGGTGTGAATACAAACTCTTTTAGGATGTTCTTGCAACCGCAATAAAACCCAGGCAGCTCCAGGTGTTCTTGGCTGGCTGCAAACTGTATCAGACACGACCTTTCTCTGGCTGCCAATAGGCAGCCTGCATCCTATGCAATCTAGCACCACAGACTACCTGCAGCAGCAGTGTGAACACACAGAACATGTACAAGCCTATATTATTGGTATCAAACAGAGCACAGTTTAATATATTTAGGTATTAAGTCATCTGCTTTATAGATCTTTGAGAGGACATCATGGTGTTATATTTTTTCTCAAATGTGAAATTTTGGATAATAATTTGTGCATACTAATGATTATATAATGAAAATAGTGGTAACTGATGAATTAATTAGGTTGTACTTAAAACAAATGAATTGTAATGTTAGAAGTGTGATTATAAATGTAGTTTAGTTATGCCACATTTTCGTGAAGACAACCTTTTTATTAAATTGGATGCAGTGTTTTTATTCATCCTGCCCCTGCTCATTCCCCCTGCCAATAAATGTCCCCCTGTGAGTCTTCTCTCCCCACGGTATTCGCGGAGCACAGCACAAAGTGGCACAGTTGGTTATTAGAGACATGTATTGTGAATGAAACTTTCCATCACGTTCCTGCTGTATCTTTTTGAAGGACACTTCTGCTGGAGGTTCTGATGCAGGCTTGATTGCACGATAATGTATTAATTAGCCTTTGCTTGAGAACATTTCACATTGTATTTTACATCTCCTGGCTGCTGTTGCTGTGGAAGCTAATGGAAGATTCTTGGCTACCTTAGATATGGGTTAGTGTTATAAACTTTTAAATAACAATCTTACTTCTGATTTGTCCAATATCTACTATTGCTGTCATGGTATGCTGAATCTGCAGTTTTGCTCACTGTTTATGTGTACAATGTGTATTTAAAACCCTGGATTGGGGAGTGAGCCTTGTGACTTCTCAATTTTTCTCACAGAACTCTGATTATTTGGGACTTTCATTATCCTCATGAGAGACTTTCCTTTCCCTACTAGAAATGCTGTTGGTGTTTTTTATGAACCTGACAGTTAGGACTTAGAGACCTTTTGAATGATTTCTGATTTTATATCCTGTATCTGAGCCTTCATGGAATTTACTGCAATACTCCTGTAAGAAATTGGGTTGCTCGTTGTGGGGGGTAAAACCTCATGCAAGCAGAAACCACAACCCTTCTCAGGGTGAAGTCACAAGCAAGCCCTAAATTAACCTGTGCTCAATGCCCTGATACGTTGGCTCAGAACAGGCAGACTTAGCTTAGAGGCAATGTGCAATGTATTTGTGCAGCACTTCAAACAGTAAAACAGTGAAAACACACCACAAACGGATCCTACACCAATTTAGAAAAATAGAACATATTTTAACCATAATAATTAAAACAAGACCAAAACGACAAAACTCCAATCAGTAGATTTGTTTTTTAAAATTGTTTAAAGTTGAATTTGACTTGTTGTGAAACTGGCCTTAGCTGTTGGGAATCCAGGTTATTTCCTACGATTACAGGGGAGTGAACAGCTGGTACTTCTCGCTGGGTGGAAGCGCCGGTGCATAGCGGCCATTTCTCCTCCTTGGGGGTGGCTGGAGCGGCCATTTTTGGAAGTGCGCGCTCTAGCCTACTTGGCCTACCTAATGTATTTATCCAGGAATGCTACGTGGACGCGCACAGCGGGCGCGCCGCTGGCACACCAAAGACAAGCGCGTCTGTGCCCATCAGCAACCCGGAAGCGACCAGCGCCAGCCACTATGCCAGTTTCATCATAAAAGGTACTCCCCGTCTCTTTTATAGCCCATCACAACTTCAGGATCTGGCCCTAACCTCCAGGTGTACTCCTTTTAACCCCTACACCCTTGGTCTCTCTGAGACAAAATGCATATTGTGTGATTTTTGCACTAACACTAGGGACCAATCTTTAAGGGTTCAATTAGGTCCCAGTTCCTCTTTTGTTGCGGTCTTGATCAACGCCCGCTCTCTTCCAAAATATGCAGATAATATACATGACCTACTGTGTGATGAGTATCTTGATGCTTTGTTTTTAACTGAAACATGGCTCTCAGATTCCTCTGGCCCAGATATTTGGACAGCTGTCCCCAAAGGCTTTAAGATTCTGAGGAAAGATCACGATAAGGGTAGAGGAGGAGGACTTGCAATTATTTACAAGGAGCGCTACACTCTGGCCCCTTTACCCCCATTGGATCTAGTAGGCGTGGAGATTTTGGGTTTCACTCTCGTTCTCTCATCCAAGCAATCTGTATCTGGGGAACTTATTTATAGGCCTCCTGGTCCTACCGGAAGGTTCATATCCTCTTTCCTCTTTATGCAATGTCCTGACCCCTCTAAATATGCGCATTGTATTGTGCTGCAAGATTTTAACCTTCACATGGAATATGCAAATACAAGAGAAAGTTCTCTGCTTCTGGATAGTCTAGCTGTTATGGGCCTTGCCCAATCTATTTTTGCCCCTACGCATCTTGCTGGTCATACTCTAGAACAAATTTTCACTTCCTGACCTCTGGAAGTTGATACTCCTATCCCTTTGTTAGGTTTCAAATTCCCATTCCTGCAACGCACTCATGTCACGTTATATTAGGTAAGCAATGTGTGGCTCAATAGATGCCATTTGTATTCATGTTATGCAACCCACTGAGTTATCCCCGTAATGCGCAGACTTCAGTTAGCAAGTATGACTCCATTTTGCATTTTCGTAATCCGTATTAGGCTGCTTAGACTGTGCCTGAGTTAGGCCTCATTGCTCGTATTGCTCGCCTCAGCAGAACACTGTATTTCGCTATTATTTTTTCTTTCTGTTCAAGGCTGTTTCTCGACTTACTAATGAATAGGCCGTTCTGCCCTCGCATACTTATCCGAATGTGTAGTTTCTGCTCCCACGTTAGGAGATGCTGAGACCCAGCACTGTGGCCTTGGATTCCTGATCAAATGTACCCATCTGGCAGGTGTTAGCTCATCCTACTGTGCCTCTTTGTTCATGATCGGCCCAGGCCGGTAGTTTTCCATTGTGGGCGTGGTTGGGGGCTTCTCGAGAGGAATGATTACTCAGTGTGAGCTGTTGGGGGGTCAGTCCCTCGGCAGACATCTTAGGGTGCAGGTCATGATGGACTCCTCTGCAGAGCATTGCTAATAAAATGTAAGTTTGCATTCTTTACTGTCTGACCGACTCTTCATTCTTGGGAAGGCATAGCAGGTGGTTGTAAGAAAACCCGAGTGGCCCTAGAGGGCCACTTCCTTCACCTTTGGTCTGATCCGACCACTGCATGCTTAGGTTCAAATGGGCAAGGCTCAGAGCCACCCCCTCTGCTTAGAATGGCAACTTATCCTGTACGGTAAGAGCCTTCCATAAAATCCAACCGGAAGCCCTATGTTGTACACTAGAAGAGGGAAGACCCACTCTTTCCGGAAATATTGATGAAGATGTGAGCCGTTCTGATAGTTGGATTGAGACCGCCATCCTAGCTCTTGCTCCACAAAGGAGGACTCAGCAATGCTGCCTTAAATTGTCTACTCCTTGGTACACTCAGGCGTTAAATAATTTACAGCTAGAGTGTAAATGTTTAGAGAGGCAAAGGAGAGCAATCTACTGTCTAAAAGCAAAAACAGATTACAGAGAAGCACTTAGGAAGTATCATAAAGAAATTAAATTAGCAAAAAAACTACATTTTGAGGCTAAAATCTTAAACGCGGGCAATCATTCCAAGGAAATTTTTTTAAATTGTTAAGTCTATTACCTCACCAGGGGCAGAGACTAATTATAAACCCTCTTCCCAGAAATGGTGTGAACAACTTGCTTGTTCCTTCCATGATACAATAGCTTCTCCTCAAGCTAGCCTCCTGCCTCCTGGAGCTGATAGTTTCTTGCTGGGCTATAGTACTGAGGGAATGATGCACAAAGAGAAGGGGAATGTGGGAGATCCTATTCCATCAGTCTCCATTTCCAGAAGTAAAGGTAGCTTCTAGAATTCCTTTACTCCTATCCCCTTGGAAGACGCCCTTCTAGCCCTAAGTCGCCTCATATCAGGCTCCCCTTCTGATCCTGGTCCCTCCTTTATCTTAGCCCGCGGGGCAGAGGTTATTACCCCGCTGGTGCATCAGTCATTTACTACTTCCCTCTCTTCAGCTACGATGGCAAGAGTTTGGAAACAGATGAAAATTGTACCGCTCTTAAAAAATTTCAGGCGGACCCTAATGACCCAACCAATTACAGACCAATCTCTCTCCTCCCAGCTGTATCAAAAGTGCTTGAGAAACATGTTAACCAACAGATATCCTCGTACTTAGAAAGCAATACCTTGCTTCATGCTAGCCAATCTGGCTTCCGGCCCAACTACAGTACTGAGACAGCTTTGCTGGAGGTACTCGATTCCATCCGCCTCAGTTTGGATGGGGGTGACAGAGCGCTGCTGGTTTTACTTGACCTATTTGCCGCGTTCAATACTATCTCTCACCCCATCCTCTTAGCTCGCCTTCTTTTTATGGGAATTAGAGGGTTGGCCTGGCAGTGGCTTGCATCATTTTTGGAGGAGAAAGGAGAAGATGTATGGTGCAACCCTTTCTGTGCTGCCTCTCGTAAACTAAGGGTAGGAGTGCCACAGGGCTCAGCTCTTAGTCCAACTTTATTTGATGTCTACCTCGCTCCCTCTGCCTCCTTGGCAGAATCCTTTGGGCCAAAACAGTGTCATATGCAGATGACACCCAACTGCTTTTCTCCTGGGAGAAGGGCAAGGCTTTCCCAGGCAAGAAAATCTGTAACTGTCTTACAGCAATGTTCATATGGCTATCCAGTAACCAAGTTAAATGTAATGCTGGGAAAACCGAGCTCCTCTTTTTTGGTTCAGATGCCGAGACACTGTAGCATACCTTATGGCCTGAGGATGCCCCCCGCTATCTCAAAATCAGGTGGTAAAAATCCTGGTCTTCAAATTTGAAGGGCAACTGTTATTTCGTTCCCAAGTTAACTCGGTGGTGGGCACTTGTGTTGCCCTCCTTTGCGTATTTAGGAAGTTCCTTTATCTCTTATCCTTTAAGGCTAGACAACAAGTGGTGCAAGCCTTGATAACCTCACGGCTTGGCTACGGGAACGGTCTCTACATAGGACTGCCCAAATACCTGGTCGATAGTCTGCAGTTGGTCCAGAATGCAGCGGCACGCACCATCTTCGGGCTCCCTCGCAATTCCCATGCCACTTGCCTTTTTCTGAGTCTTCACTGGCTCCCTGTTAGGAAGAGGATCATTTTTAAGATACTGCTGGTTACCCAGAAAGCTCTCCACTGAACCGGCCTGGACTACCTACAAGATAGAATTAAGTTCTATACCCCCCAGAGAAATCTCGGTTTCGAAAATCTCTGTCTAGCCAAGGTTCAGCGGATTAGAAAGTCAAGGGAAGGGGCAGATCTCTCTCCTTCCTGGGCACTTCTCTCTGGAACAAACTTCTACTGACTCTCAGGTGCATCAAGGCGACACCTGCGTTTTGAAATAAACTCAAGACTAGGCTTTTCTCCTGCCCCTAGGCCTGTCCTTCTTTCTTCCTGCTGATGGTCCTTCTGCAGTAGCACCAGGACACTCTTCGGAGTAACAGTCACGCTTTTTAAATCTCTTTCAAAGACATAGATCCGGAGTTATGTAGGTTTTAAAACTTCAATGAAAATAGCACCAGAAAGCACAAAGCGGCAATGGTGGGCATCTGGTCACGCTGGAGCGGGACAAAGTCACAAGTTTAGGAGGTCTGCGATGGAGCGTGGGCCAGCTACAGGGACCTAGTTAGGCTAGCCGAACAAGAGTACCTTAGGTCCTGGTGGCGGAGCATTGCAAGGTCCCCGCCAAGCATGTGTTGCGCAACCGAGATGATGCGTCGGTTCCAAGGTGCTTCGGAGCTGGTATGCGAGGTCCTGCATCGTGGTTGAGGATCCCATTGATGAGGGCTTGCGATGCAAAGTGCGGCACAGAGGATGCATTGTGCAGTCGAGGGGATGTCTCGGTTCTGAGGAGCTGTGAGGCTGCGATGCGAGAACCTGTAAGGTCGTCGAGACTGCCGTCAACGAGGGACTTGCAATGCATTAGGAAAACTTCACACAGGTAGCACTTCTAATGGGGGTTGCATGGTCGAGGTGGAATCCTCGCATTGGAGGAAACCTCGCAGTAGAGGCGATGTGTTGGTTCTGCTTGGGATTACTCCATGCAGCAGAGGAGATGCATCAGTTCTGCTGAGTCCACAGATGGGCTATCAGATGTCCCACTTCAAAGGCTCCAGGACTTGGGTGACACCACTTGGCAAGGTAGGACTCACAGATGGCGGTCCAGGTGCTGGGTTCATGGTTGTTGGAGTATTCTGTCCCTGAGGCTCTAGTCAGGAGACCAGTCAACTAGCCCTTGGAGTCACTTTGGTGTCCTGGGTTCAACAGATGCAGGTCCAGTCCTTCTCACCCAGGCAAGAGGGCAGCAGGCAGCATGACGGCACAGACAGCAGAAGCCCTTCATAGGAGTAGTCCAGCAGAGTGGCAGCCCTTTCATCAGCACAGCAGTCCTTCTTACTGGCAGAGTATCAACAGCTCCAGAAGTGTACTGGATAGGTGGTGTCTCAGGTCCAATATTTATACCTGGTGCCCTTCCCCCTGGAAGCTGGGAGAAGCTTCTAAAAATTCTATTTCAAGTGCATGGACTTCCTGCCGTACCTGCCCTGGCTCCAGACTAACTAAAGGGGGTATGCAGCCCTTTGTGTAGAGGCACCTCACAGCCTGTTCAAGTGTAAGTTGGGCTGAGCCCAGCTCCACCCTTCCATCCTGTCAGTGATGGCCATCCAGACATGCCTAAGCTCTCTATTGTCTGTGGCTGTCTTGGAGGAATACACAAAGCCAACTGTCAGCTACACCAAGTCATCCTACCCAGAGGCAGGCTACAGGCACTAAATGGCTAGGCAGGAAGATGCCAACTTTCTAAAAGTGCCATTTTCAAAATTGGGATTTAAAATTCAATTTTACCATAAGAGAGCCTTTTTCATTACAGTTGCAAAGACAGCAAACATGTACTCCCACTTGGAAATTATTGTTTATTAAATGTAATAAGGTAACTCCAATGTTAGCCTAAGGGAGAAGTAGGCTTTACCGTAATAAAAAACAAGTTTAAGAGTTTTTCACTACAGGGACATGTAAAATTTAAAAGTACATGTCCTACTTTTTAACTATACTGCAGCCTGCCTTCTGGGCTGTCTAGGGCCTATCCTAGGGGTGACTTGTATGTATTAAAAAGGAAGGTTTGGGCCTGGCAAAATTGTTATTTTGCCAGTTCGAAATGGCAGTTTAAAACTGCATGCATAGGCTGTGATGGCAGACCTGGGACACGTTTAAAGGGCTTCTTAAGTGTGTGGTTCAATCAGGGCTGCAGGCCCACTAGCGTCATTTCATTTACAGGCCCTGGGTACACGTAATACCACTTTACTAGGTGACTTACAAGTAAATAAAATATGCCAATTGTGAATAAGCCAATGTTAACATGTTTTAAGGTGTGAGCAAATGCACGTTAACACCAATTAACAATGGTAAAGTGTACAGAGTCCTAAGGCAGCAAATATGAGATCTACCAAAATAAGAGGAGGAAAGCAAAAAGTTTGTGGGTGACCCTGCAGAGAGGGCCAGGTCTAATAATTCTGTATTGCCTATTTTAAGGATTTTTATAATACAACTCTTTAACTTTTCTTGTTGTGGGTGGTGATTCTTATCGCTACATCAAGGGTGCTGGAGCTGAGCTGTCAGAGGTAAATTTTGGGGTGATCAACATATTGGGGTGCAGTGAATTATTGGTCCAGACACAATGGGCCAAGGGAATATAGCGGAGGTGGTTAAAACTCTTGCTGCAGAGGACTATGTAAACTATGCTGGCCTTATGTTTGAATTGTCAAAAAATAGCTCCGGATGTTTGTGTCCACAGCACTGCATTTTATCTGCAAGTCACAAATTTGTAGCCTGGTAAGACAGTTCAGTGAGTTAACACTTTTGTTGCAGAGATACTGTGTAGGGTACTGGACACAAGTTTCATACCTGGTGATATAGCTCTCTGGTTAAACGACAGTGGCAAAGAGCTGCATATAATCAGCAATGCATATGTTTGAATCCTTATTTGAACTAAATGTTTGATTCTTCTAAGGTTGAACAAATGGATTCCATTGAGTTGGATAATAATTAACAACCGCAACTAAGAGCCAAACGCATATTCAAGTCGTGTTGCATGCTTTATAAGCCGCCATTAATAGAGTAATCACACATTGACATATTTGCGTTGCGCACATTTAGGGGCATATTTACAATAGAAGTAGACGAGCACGTAGTTAGCCTCCTTGGCTTAACACCACAATCAGCCACTTCTGAAACGCAGGGCTGCACCATAGTTGTAACAGTATGGCGCAGCCCTGCATTTCCCATTGCACTGGCGCTAAATTTAGCTGACTCACACCAAGGGTGTCTGCATTACAGGGAAAGATTTCCTGCACATAAACAATCTTTAAATGGTGTTTTGTAACTTCTATGTGTGCTGCTTAATGCAGCACACATAGAAGTTGCAACGTAATTTTTCAAAAATGATTGTTTATCTGCAGGAAGGGACACCTTGCTGCTCATAAACAATCAATGGTGTTTTGCTGTTTCCATGTGTGCTGCACAACGCAGCACACATGGAAACTGCAAAAACAAGGAGAAATTAAACATTTCTCCTCGTTGCGCCAGGGTAAGATCAGGTTTTCCCTGGTCTTAATTTTGGCACTACCCCATATTAACGCCACCCTTGTAAATATGGAGCAGCATCAAAATCAATGGGTGTTGCGGTGGAACGCTCACCACAACACCCATTGTCCTCCCCTTTCACGCTAAGTATAGGGTGCCTTATTTACAAGGCAACAAGCAGCCACGTTAAGTGGTTTAACGCTGCCTTGTAAATAAGGCATAGCCCCTATCGCCACCACGTCGTGAAAAGTGACGTTGTGGTGGCGATAGGGGCTTATAAATATGCCCCTTAAAGTGCAATAAAGTAAAGTGCTTTTCATATCTCGGCTTATCTCTGGTCCTGCTTGAGAAGTGGCATGCATGTGAGTATCTGTGTCTCTGCTGATGGGCTGCTTAGCCTGAAAGCAGTGTCCATCCAGCCAGGGCAGAACAAAAAAGAATCCTTGGAGTGAGGTCTTTGGAATCAGACATGCTCCAGAGGGAAAGAGCATACCCCATCCCCCTACCCAGGGCTTTAAATTGGCCGGGTCTCACCGGTGCTGAGCACATGCAGGGGCATATTTAGAATAAACTAACGCAGCACGGCGCAGCAAGTCATTTTCCTGCGCCGTGCTGCGTTCGTTTGGAAAGCACCGCGGTGCGACATATTTACAACAATATGTCGCACCTCTGTGCTTCCCCCTGCGCTGGCGCACAAACTGCTGCCATGCGCCGACGCAGGCACCCTTGCACCATGGTGCAAGGATGCCTGCGTCGTGGGAGATTGTTTTTGTTCAGGAAGGGAACCCTTCCTGAACAAAAACAATCATTAGAGGTGATTTCCTCTTTCAATGCGTGCTGTAGAATGCAGCACGCTTTAAAAGAGGAAAAATGAGGAGAAATGAAAACATTTCTCCTCGTTGCACTCTCGCTACGCCTCCCTTGGGGAGGCATAGCATTGACACACATTTCCAGATTTACAATTCCTCGTATATCTGGAAATGTGTCTCGTTCCATGGGTGTTGCGTGGGAACACCCACAGCAACACCCATGGAATGCCCCTTCCACGCAAAGTGCTGCGTGTGAAGGGGCCATATTTACAAGGAGAGGAAAAGTCACGCAGGGTGGCTTTTCCTCTCCTTGTAAATATGGAGAAGTGGAATGCACCTTCAGTACGTCACAAAAAGTGACGTACTGGTGGCGCAGGGGGCTTGTAAATCTGCCCCGCAGTTTTTTAAAGGGGACCTCGAAACAGGTCTCTATTGGGCTCTGTTTTGTGCCCTGGCACAGGCAGTCCATTTTTTTCGGGACTGCAGTGACAGCAGGCACATTGATATGCACGTGCTCACACTGCTTACTTCTCACTATTGGAGAAGTTACGGCATGACGTCATGCCCGGTGAGCATTGTGGGGATAAGGGAAATCCTTTTAAGAGAGTCATTTTCTCTCTGGATTTCCCTTCTCTTTTTGAAACTCAGGAGCAGCAACATTGTCGTGGTGTCACCAGGGCTTTAAGTGGAAGCTTTTTCAATATTATATACAAGCCATAGTTGCTGCTTACTTACCTTATGCAACTAACAACCATTGACAAAGCCAAAATAGTCCTGACTTGTTGTAGGTATGATGTTACTTGTTGTATCATATATCTGGCTGCAATGACAGAAACAGCAAAATACAAGTCGGGCGGCACACTATGCTAAGCACAGATTTTTAGCTTATGTGTTTTCCGGCCACACACTTAATTACATTGGCCACGACCTTTTGAGAGACCCCCTCCCCCAGTTTTTTCATCCCACTTAAAGCCCTGCCCCAGCGACTGATGTGCAGCATGGCAGCATACACCGCTGAAGGTGTTCAGGTGTGTCCTTGGAAGTTGCCATTTTGTTTCATATTTTCAGCATACTGCACGCGGACATAGTTGTGATGCTTTGCTTCGGTTGAACTTGCGTTCAGCATAATTTTCTGCATAGGGAGTTGATATGGCCTCACGACTAGAGCTGCCGACTTTTGTAGCTTGGGAACCAGGTTCTACCATCGGCGTCTGCTCAACATCTTGTGATTCTGGGCAAATCACTTAGGGGCAGATTTACAAGCCCCTTGCGCCACTTTTGCGTCACTTTTCCCATGTTAAAAATGACGCAAAAGCGGTGCAAGGGCCTTCAAATCTGCCCCTTAATCTCCCTGTGCCTACCAAAAATGAATGTGTCCTTGCATAATGAACTGGTGCTCATGTAAAGCGCTCCAATACCTTCGGGTCGAGTTCGCGCTATATAAATCTGCAAATCAAAAAACGATAGGCTCTCAAATATTGAACCGAGCCAGTTCCCTCACTATACCATTTGATTGGTGTGTCAATTGCTTTTTTTGTAATTTCGGTTAAACAGAGATGACTATGTTGTAGCTGTAATAATTTATTGTAGCTTTAATAATTTTCCACAAAGAAGTACATAATTCAAGATAAATTTAACAGTAGAAACCAAAAAAACGAATGTCTCTCTTTCTCTATTTATTTCATTGTGCTAGTGAGATAAAGCAAGGCAAAGAATGGCAGCACATGTTGAAGAACCAGCCAGAGATCCACTTTCCAAATTTTGTTTTCGGAGCACGTGCTGGACGAGGGTGAAGCGATACAGCTTACAAATGCTTATTATTGTGAATCAAAACTATTTCACTATGTAAATGAGGTCTGAAATTCACAATGCGTGTGACTAACTACTTCATGTTATTAACATCAATTGCCGCTAGATGGCAGCCTTTGCGCATTTTTGTCCAGTCTGTAGCTGAATCATGACATAATATTTTAATCAGAGATTCCCAATGCTTTGTCTAGTGAATTAATGTTCTATATTCCCTCATACCGCAGTAGATGGCATGATGGTACTGTCAAGGATGACACTCAGAGTATATTATGCGTTTTATGTCTCCTAGTTGGGTCTATCTATGACGACACTCCTTATTTTATCTTTTACTGCACGACAAGGACTGTTTTTAGCAAAGCTTTATTATATGTATTATTTAATCAACCCTTTAAATTATGCCGTTCCCTGTGCTGAAAAACTAAGCAACCGTCTAAGCGGATCTTGGCTAAGATTCACAAAGGTTTAGCGTCGGGTTAGCCTTATGTTTTTAACGCACAACCGACGTTAAACCTGTTTGGGGATTAACAAACCAACGCAAATTGGCATTTTGTATTGGTTTGTAGGGGAAAGTAACGTACAGCAACGCGAAATGCTGCTTTACATTAATTACTTTACGTCAAGGCGACGTTACATGGGTGGTACATGGGCGTTCCCATGCAACCACCCATGCTTTTTGACGCTAAACCCTATCTACTAACATTAGAAGATAGGGTTTAGCACCAAAAGTTAACACATCTGAAAAGCAAGCCATTAAAAGGAGAAATGTTTTCATTTCTCCTTGCTTTTCTGACTTTGCATGTGTGCTGCACTGTACAGCACATGTTCTAAGTCAGAAAGGTTTGAAACTTGTCTAGCCATAGTATTTTGTACAGGACGGTTACCCTTCCGGTACAAAACCTATGGTAGACTCAGGCAAGCACCCCAACACTATGCCGCTAAGGTGTGTGCGATGGTGCACAGCAGCTGAAATCAGCGCCAGCGCTAGGGAGAGGGGAGGAGAGAGCCATTTCTCTGTAGCCATGGCACTCTCCTGCTCCCACCCTGTCATGCAACGCAGCGCAGCATTTTTAGTTGCTGCACTGCGTTCCGTGATTCTTTTGAGAATCTGCTCGAAATGTTTTCATTTCTCCTTGCTTTTTTTGTGACTTTGCATGTGATCCAGCGGTGTACTAACAGCAGATACTCCACTACCATATACTCACTTGGGCCCATATAACTATTTCCACTAAACAGCAAGTACTCTTCAAGATCTAGTTATTTCTTTCCCTAACTAAACCTTTCACTGATCAATTAGTTCTTTCCTCTGGTCAATGGACCATTAGTTGGAACTAGTTGATGGTGATAATTAACGTAACTTATTAAACATTTCTTGATTAAATGAAATAATCACAGACTCTGGAAGTTTTTAAATCTTTATCTAAATTAATTGCGTGTGAACCATCTCAAACGTTTCAGTACAAACACCCTCATTCGCAAGAGTGTCAATTCAATCAAGTTTCAATAGACATTTAGCAATTCAGATCCACCCAATAACTATGCTCAGAAAGAAGAGGACAGAGAGAGAAGAACATCTATCAATACGATATATTTATATTTACCAAGTGTGGTGTGAAGACCAACCCCCTGGCCAAAGGGCTGGTAAGGGTCCCCCGGGATAGATCAGGAGACAAAGACTTCAGGACAGGAATCAGGACAGGATATTTCACCTCTCTAAATACCGACGACTGCGTCGCACCCCTGTCTGACACTCTCTTTCTCCTCGTGGTTCTTCCGCGATCTTCTTTCTAACCCAATTAAGTTAAGTAGATGGTTCTGCATTCGATTTCTTCATCAGCGTCTCACAGCATCAGCACCACCCCCAGCACCGACAGCATCCCGAGCTCTGCTTCTGCGCTTCTTCTCCCGTGTCAATGCTCAGTTCATCATTGTTATAACTGGGGGTCTCTAGTTGGCAATGGTATACACATTTGACCAAATAGGGACCCTTGCTTCTAGTCAGGGTAAGGGGGATACACTACTAAAATAACCCCTGCTCACCCCCTTGGTAGCTTGGCACGAGCAGACAGGCTTATCTCAGAGGCAGTGTGTTAAGCATTTGTGAACACATACAGTAATACAGTGAAAACACTACAGATGGACACTACACAGGTGTTATAAAAATAAGTATTCTTTATATAGATTTAACACAAGACCACAAACGACAAAAATCCACAATACTGTACTAAAAATAGACTTAAAAGATGGTAGAAGTAACTTAGTTCAAGTTGATGGTAAATGCGACACTTTTCTCTCAAAAGTACCTGGGATTCGTAACGCAAAACAAACAAAGGGTCTGCAGGGACCACGATGCGGCGAGCAAGCGCCTCGATGCGGTGCGACGATCCGGTGCGATGCGATGAAAGTGCGCCCTTGATGTGATGCGACGATGTGAAGATGATGCGTGCACGCCCGACGGCCGTGCGGCTAACTCTGTATCTTTGGAGCCGCGACAGGCCCTGCGACACGCTTCTCCGGTGATGCGACGGCAGACAGCTGCGACGGCGACACGCTTCTCGGGGGATGTGACGGCGACCCTTGCGGTGGCGACACGCTTCCCTGTTGATGCGACGGCAGGCAGTTGCGACGGCGACACGCTTCTCCGGTGATGCGACGGCAGTCAGCTGCGACGAAGGCACGCTTCTCTGGTGATGCGGCGGCGGCCTCTGTGGCGGCGACATGCTTCTCCTGCGATTCGACGGCAGCAGCTTTGTCAGCGACACGCTTCTTCTCGTTGCGTCGCGCTTCCAGCTCCCAGCGACACGCAGGCTTCTGCAGACAGAATCCCCAGCAAGGGAATTCAGGAGGGAGCTGGTGGTGAAGTCTTGTAGCCCTGAGACTTCAGCAGGAGGCAAGCTCTAGTTCAAGCCCTTGGAGTAATATTCTGCAAAGTGATGAAAGTTCTTTAAAAGTTCCTTCTCCTCTCCTTGGCACTGAAGACACCACTGTAGGCCAACCCAGCAACACAGCACACTGGCAGGGGGGGGGGGGGGCAGTCCAACTCCTACAGCTTCCTTTGGTTCTTCTCCTTGGCAGAGGTTCATCTTGTTGTTCCAGAAGTGATCTGAAGTTCTGGGGTCAGGGCCCAATATTTATACCCCTAAATCCTTTGTCCTCTGAAGGCAGAGGGTCCTGTGCCTAGTCCAAACCAGTTCTGTGCAGTCCTGGAGCACTTTGTTGACAAGACTCCTTCTTTCCTTTCACAGTGTAGGCCAGGGACATCAGACACACCACAGGAGGTGGAGCCAGCATTGTGGAGGGAAGGCACATCCCTATTCAGGTCCCAGGTGCAACTCCTCCCACCCATCTACATGCAGATCTCTCTATTCAGCCCTGTGCTGACTCACCCTGCCTCCTGGAATCCCCCAGCCCCTGTCACTCACAAAGCCAGACACACAATACGCAACCTAGCAGAGGCAGGCTTGGATAGTTAGGCAAGAAAATACCTACTTTCTAAAAGTGGTATTTTCAAACACAGAATGTTAAAACCAACTTCACTAAAAGGTGTATTTTATCATTCTGAGTTCAGGCATACTAAATTCGTTTTTCCACCATGTTCCCTGGGTCAGTTAGGATTATAAGATGTAATAATCAAACTGCCCATTCTGGCCTATGGGGAACAGGTAGCCATGCAATAGTGAAAAACGAAAATGGCT
Organism: Calotriton arnoldi; assembly: GCA_963921515.1. Lineage (NCBI taxonomy): Eukaryota > Metazoa > Chordata > Amphibia > Caudata > Salamandridae > Calotriton > Calotriton arnoldi. Next base: position 4,456,823 of record CAWUFW010000209.1, on the reverse strand, counting down.
GTAATTCACTATTAGGACATGCCACACACACCAGGGCATGTCCTAACTTGTACTTACAATGCACCCTGCCCTTGGGCCTACCATAGGGGTGTCTGATATGAAGATAAGGGAAGGTTTAGGGACTGGCAAGTGGGTGCACTTGCCAAGTCGACATGGCAGTCAGACTGCACACAGGCTCTGAAATGGCAGGCCTGAGACACACTTTACAAGCTGCTTCTGTGGGTGGCACAACCAGTGCTGAAAGCCCACCAGCAGCATTTGATTTACAAGCCCTGGGCACACATGGTGCACTGTACTAGGGTCTGACAAGTAAATCAAATAACCCAATCATGGAGTCACTAATCAACACATCAATTTAACATAGGGAGCACTTGCACTGTGGCACTGAATAGCAGTGGCACAGTGCCAAAAGCATCTAAAACCAGCAAACAGATCAAAAAAAGAAGAGGCAATCAGAAAAAAAATGGAAGGGAGACTCACGCCAATGATACCAGGTCTAACACGTGTCCCCTCCAGCTGAAATGTGGGGAGAACTACCCAACCCCTTGGGAGTTCTCTTCACTAAGGCGGAAAAGTCTGGACAGACCATCAGCGTTGGCGTGTTCTGTACCAGGGCGGTGTTCCACCGTAAAGTCCATCCCCTGTAGGGAAATGGACCACCTCAACAACTTTGGGTTTTCACCCCTCATCTGCATCAGCCATCTGAGGGGCCTGTGGTCTGTCTGAACCCGGAAGTAAGTCCCAAACAGGTATGGTCTCAACTTCTTCAGTGCCCAGACCACAGCAAATGCCTCACGCTCAATTGCACTCCACCTCTGTTCCCGTGGAAGTAACCTCCTACTGATGAAGGCTACAGGTTGGTCTAGGCCCTCCTCATTAATCTGTGATAGAACAGCCCCCACACCATGCTCTGAAGCGTCTGTTTGAACAATGAATTCCTTTGAGAAGTTGGGCGCCTGAAGCACGGGTGCTGTGCACATGGCAGTCTTCAGGGCGTCAAAAGCCTTCTGACAGGTGTCAGTCCAGTTCACTTTCTTGGGCTGCTTCCTGGAAGTCAGCTCAGTCAAGGGTGCAACAATGTTGCCATACCCCTTGACAAACCTCCTGTAGTACCCTGTGAGTCCTAAAAAGGCTCTCACCTGTGTCTGAGTCTTTGGGGGTTCCCAAGCCAGGATGGTATCAATCTTGGGTTGTAGGGGCGCCACCTGGCCGCTCCCTACCTGGTGCCCCAAGTACACCACGGAACCCTGCCTGATCTGGCACTTACTCGCCTTGATCGTGAGGCCTGCCCTTCGCAGTGCCATCAACACTTCCCAGAGGTGGCGCAGATGTTCTTCCCAACTGACGCTGAACACTGCAATGTCATCCAGGTAGGCGGCACTGAAATCCTCCAGTCCAGCCAACACCTGGTTGACCAACCTCTGAAAGGTGGCAGGGGCATTCTTCATCCCAAAGGGCATAACCCGGAATTGGTAGTGCCCATCTGGTGTGGAGAATGCTGACCTCTCTTTGGCCCCATCCGTTAAGGAGATCTGCCAGTACCCAGACGTTAAATCAAACGTGCTGAGGTACCGGGCAGCCCCCAACTGATCAATGAGCTCATCAGCTCTGGGGATGGGGTGCGCGTCAGTCCTGGTGACTGAATTGAGTCCTCGGTAGTCCACACAGAACCGGAGTTCGGGTGTGGCACCAGGCGCGGCAGCTTTTGGGACCAAGACCACTGGGCTGGCCCATGGGCTGTGAGAGGACTCAATCACCCCTAAGGCAAACATCTTGGAGACCTCCTCCTTGATGTAAGCTCTGACCTTGTCAGTCACTCTGTAAGCCTTGTGCTTCACAGGAGGACTGTCCCCAGTGTCCACATCATGGACGCACCACTCAGTGACACCAGGAATCAGGGAAAACAAATCAGAGAATTGTCCCAACAGTTGGCGACAATCTTGCTGCTGATCAGGGGTCAGTCTGGCAGAGAGGCTGACACCAACCACTGACCCATCTTGCTCTGTTGCAGACAGGAGGTCAGGAAGAGGCTCAGTCTCCTCCTCCATTCCATCATCTGTCGCTAGGAGCATGCCCACTTCGGACCTTTCTAAGTGGGGCTTCAGGCGGTTAACATGCAGGACCTGCAAAGGGTTCCTTGGAGACCGCAAGTTCACCAGGTAGGTGACATCACTCTTGCGCTCCACCACCTCAAATGGTCCGGTCCACCTGTCCTGGAGCGCACAGGGCTCTACAGGGGCCATGACCCAAACTTTTTGTCCAGGTTGAAGCTCAATCAGAGTGGCATTCTGATCGTACCACCGCTTCATCTCTTCCTGGCTGGCTTCCAGATTCGCCTCAGCGAGTTGCCTTAATTGCCTGGTCTGGTTCCTGAAGGCCAGCATGTAACTGTATACATCCTGGGGAGGTTTCCTGGGAGATTGCTCCCAGCCTTCCTTGACCAGACTCAAAGGTCCTCTTACCGGGTGACCATAGAGCAGTTCAAAGGGACTGAACCCTAAGGACTTCTGTGGTACCTCACGATAAGCAAACAGGAGGCATGGCAAGAGGACGTCCCACTTACGCCTCATGGGTTCCTCAAGACCCATTATCATGCCTTTGAGGGTCCGGTTGAATCTCTCAACCAGCCCATTACCTTGGGGGTGGTAAGGAGTGGTGAACTTATAAGTAACACCGCACTCCTTCCACAGGGACTTCATATAGTTGGATATGAAGTTTGTACCACGGTCTGACACCACCTCTCTGGGGAACCCCACACGGGAGAAAATCCCCATCAGTGCACGTCCCACCACGGGGGCCATCACTGTCCTGAGCGGGATGGCTTCCGGGTACCGGGTAGCATGGTCCACCAAGACCAGGATAAACCTGTTGCCCATGGCTGTCTTGGGGTCCAGTGGCCCCACAATGTCAATGCCCACCCATTCAAAGGGGGTACTGACTACAGGGAAAGGTTGGAGAGGAGCCTTTGCTTCCTTCCACTTTTCCCACTTGCCTGGCAAGTTTGACATGTCCTACAATGAGTGTCTGAACTCTTCCGCATCTGGGGCCAATGAAAGTGGGTGACAAGCCTTTCAAAGGTCTTGTCCTGCCCCAGATGTCCAGCTAAAGGCACATCATGAGCCAAACCCAGTAGGAAGGCTCTGAAGCGCTGGGGTACCACCAGCACACGGGCTGACCCAGGCTCAGCAACCTTAGGCTCGCTATACAGGAGGTCGTTCTCCCAGTAGATCCAATGTGATCCAGACTGATCACCTGCTGCCTGGGCTGTGGCCTGTTGCCGCACACCCTCAAGAGAAGGGCACTTCCTTTGCTCTGCACAAAATTCCTCCCTGGAGGGGCCTCCTTCCTACTGCCAATGGGTCAGCTCAGGCAGGTCCCCCAGTTCAGCAACTTGCTCCCCTGTAGGTTCCAGGGCATCCCCCTCAAGGTCTGCCTCCTCCTGGACCGTGGGAACAATGGGGGCTGGTTTCCCGCGCCCCTCACCTCTTCTCTTTAAGGCAGGTTCCTGGGCCATACTCTCAGGCTCCAGGATCTCTTGAACACCCTTACTGGCTGCCATAGACCGAGTGGTGACACATGCCCACTCAGGCAGACCCAACATCTCCAAATGAGACTTCCTCTCCACCTTAGCCCAAGGGGAGCTCTCCAAATCATTTCCCAACAGACAATCAACAGGTATGGCTGGCCTCACAGCTACTTGGAGAGTACCTGAGACCCCCCCACTTAAAGGGAACTTGAGCCACCTCACACTGGCTCTGTGAGTTGTCCGTGGCAACTACAGGGAAGAATGCATGGGGGATAACCTGCTCTCTGGACACCAATCGGCAATTGACAGCTGTCACACTAGCCCCGGTGTCTCTGAGAGCTTCCACCCAATGGCCATTGATGGTCACCCACTGCCTGTACTTCTTAGTGTTATCAGGCAGCTGGGTCTCAGGGACCATCTCAAAGTCTCCTAGTGAGACAAGGGACATTTCTGCGGGACTCCACCCACCTTGGGCACCCATCTCCTCCCCTCCCAGGGCTACACTCGCCAACTGACGGGGTGGTGCATGGGGTGGTGCTTTGGAATCCTTCATGGGACACTGTGCATCATACCAACGGTGGCCCACCTGACCACACGTAAAGCACTTGTAGGGGCCCCTCTGAACAGGTCTACCTGTCTGGGCCTCTGGCTTCTTCTCAGGGGGAGGCTGGGAACCCTTCCCTTGGTTCCCTTGGGGATTACTTTGGGGCCCTTTCTGGAACTCCCTCTGTTTACCCTTGTCCCCCACACTCTTCTGCTGGGGACCCTGCCCACCTTTGGCGGAATCTCCCACATGGCCCTTGTGGACCCTGGTACTGACCCAGCGGTCCGCCTCCTCAGCAAGCTTCCTAGGGTTAGTTAGCTTGCTATCAATAAGGTGCTGGCGTAGCTCTGGAAAACAATTAGCAGACAAGTGCTCCCATGCAAACAAATCATAGAGCGCTTCAAAAGTATCCACTTTGCTACCCTTCACCCAACCATCCATGGCTCTGCAAAAGAAAGATACATATTCTACCCAAGTGGTTCCCTCCAGCTTCTTGCAACTCCTAAACCTCTGTCTATAGAGTTCTGGGGTCAAACCATACCTTGTCATCAGGGCTTCCTTCATATGGGCATAAGACATCCTATTCTCACTGGGTAGGTCTAACAAAGTATCCCTCCCCTCACTCACAAAGCGGCCCCACAACCCAGCTCCCCAATCCTTCTCAGAGACCCAGTGGGCCAACATTGCTATCTCATAGGCTGCAAACCACTGCCCAATATCTTCATGCTTATGGAAATCTTTGATGACATCCTTGGGAATATATACCCGGCCTTCTGAAGGCACAGATGGTGCGCTGCCACCAGAGGGATTGATTTATAAGCCCTGCGCTTTGATCTCTAACTCCCTCAACATTCTCTCATGCTCTAATCTCATTCTCTCTCTCTCCAAGGATAACTTGTTAATTTCAAACTCCAGCTTCTTATTCTCTAGGTCCTTTTGACCCTCCATTTTGAGCCTAGCCATCTCCAGCTTGTGTGCCCTATTTCTCTCCCTATCCTCCAGCTCTCCTGGGGACAGGTCTTTGGAAGAAACACTGCTGCCTGGAGGGGTAGGTACTTTCTCCCCCCTTGGGCCCAGGGGCCCATCTAGCTGCCCTGCCACCTCCTCCACAGGGTGCTCCACATTTTCAGATGCATTTCTTGCTTCCACGCAGGCCCTCAGCACCTTGTGGAACTCATCCTTTTTAGTGAGGCCTGGAATAGCAACTTTAAATTTTCTACAGAAGGCTTTCAGCTGTTTGGCATTATAGGTATCCAACCTCTCTTCCTCAAACTCTGGATCTATAGAGGCAATAGATGCTGGTGGACTCATGGCAATAAGAATTGGCAGTTCTCAGAAAAATAACAGTCCAAGGAGAAAACAAAATTCTACCAAAAATGTATGTGATTGCGTTTGGTCTGCACTCACTAGTAGTGTACACCAATCACTGTATATGAGTCACAAATGCGGGTCCAGAATCCTCACCGCTAACCACCAATGTTAGAACTGGGGGTCTCTAGTTGGCAATGGTATACACCTTTGACCAAATAGGGACCCTTGCTTCTAGTCAGGGTAAGGGGGATACACTACTAAAATAACCCCTGCTCACCCCCTTGGTAGCTTGGCACGAGCAGACAGGCTTATCTCAGAGGCAGTGTGTTAAGCATTTGTGAACACATACAGTAATACAGTGAAAACACTACAGATGGACACTACACAGGTTTTATAAAAGTAAGTATTCTTTATATAGATTTAACACAATACCACAAACGACAAAAATCCACAATACTGTACTAAAAATAGACTTAAAAGATGGTAGAAGTAACTTAGTTCAAGTTGATTGTAAATGCGACACTTTTCTCTCAAAAGTACCTGGGATGCGTAATGCAAAACAAACAAAGGGTCTGCAGGGAGGACGATGCGGCGAGCAAGCGCCTCGATGCGGTGCGACGATCCGGTGCGATGCGATGAAAGTGCGCCCTTGATGCGATGATGTGAAGACGATGCGTGCCTGCCCGACGGCCGTGCGGCGAACTCTGTATCTTTGGAGCCGCTACAGGCCCTGTGACACGCTTCTCCGGTGATGCGACAGCAGACAGCTGCGACGGCGACACGCTTCTCGGGGGATGCGACGGCGACCCTTGCGGTGGCGACACGCTTCTCTGTTGATGCGACGGCAGGCAGTTGCGACGGCGACACGCTTCTCCGGTGATGCGACGGCAGTCAGCTGCGACGAAGGCACGCTTCTCTGGTGATGCGGCGGCGGCCTCTGCGGCGGCGACACGCTTCTCCTGCGATTCGACGGCAGCAGCTTTGTCAGCGACACGCTTCTTCTCGTTGCGTCGCGCTTCCAGCTCCCAGTGACACGCAGGCTTCTGCAGACAGAATCCCCAGCAGGGGAATTCAGGAGGGAGCTGGTGGTGAAGTCTTGTAGCCCTGAGACTTCAGCAGGAGGCAAGCTCTAGTTCAAGCCCTTGGAGTAATATTCTGCAAGATGATGAAAGTTCTTTAAAAGTTCCTTCTCCTCTCCTTGGCACTGAAGACACCACTGTAGGCCAACCCAGCAACACAGCACACTGGCAGGGGGCAGTCCAACTCCTACAGCTTCCTTTGGTTCTTCTCCTTGGCAGAGGTTCATCTTGTTGTTCCAGAAGTGATCTGAAGTTCTGGGGTCAGGGCCCAATATTTATACCCCTAAATCCTTTGTCCTCTGAAGGCAGAGGGTCCTGTGCCTAGTCCAAACCAGTTCTGTGCAGTCCTGGAGCACTTTGTTGACAAGACTCCTTCTTTCCTTTCACAGTGTAGGCCAGGGACATCAGACACACCACAGGAGGTGGAGCCAGCATTGTGGAGGGAAGGCACATCCCTATTCAGGTCCCAGGTGCAACTCCTCCCACCCATCTACATGCAGATCTCTCTATTCAGCCCTGTGCTGACTCACCCTGCCTCCTGGAATCCCCCAGCCCCTGTCACTCACAAAGCCAGACACACAATACGCAACCTAGCAGAGGCAGGCTTGGATAGTTAGGCAAGAAAATACCTACTTTCTAAAAGTGGTATTTTCAAACACAGAATGTTAAAACCAACTTCACTAAAAGATGTATTTTATCATTCTGAGTTCAGGCATACTAAATTCGTTTTTCCACCATGTTCCCTGGGTCAGTTAGGATTATAAGATGTAATAATCAAACTGCCCATTCTGGCCTATGGGGAACAGGTAGCCTTGCAATAGTGAAAAACGAAAATGGCTGTAATTCACTATTAGGACATGCCACACACACCAGGGCATGTCCTAACTTGTACTTACAATGCACCCTGCCCTTGGGCCTACCATAGGGGTGTCTGATATGAAGATAAGGGAAGGTTTAGGGACTGGCAAGTGGGTGCACTTGCCAAGTCGACATGGCAGTCAGACTGCACACAGGCTCTGAAATGGCAGGCCTGAGACACACTTTACAAGCTGCTTCTGTGGGTGGCACAACCAGTGCTGAAAGCCCACCAGCAGCATTTGATTTACAAGCCCTGGGCACACATGGTGCACTGTACTAGGGTCTGACAAGTAAATCAAATAACCCAATCATGGAGTCACTAATCAACACATCAATTTAACATAGGGAGCACTTGCACTGTGGCACTGAATAGCAGTGGCACAGTGCCAAAAGCATCTAAAACCAGCAAACAGATCAAAAACAGAGTAGGCAATCAGAAAAAAAATGGAAGGGAGACTCACGCCAATGATACCAGGTCTAACACGTGTCCCCTCCAGCTGAAATGTGGGGAGAACTACCCAACCCCTTGGGAGTTCTCTTCACTAAGGCGGAAAAGTCTGGACAGACCATCAGCGTTGGCGTGTTCTGTACCAGGGCGGTGTTCCACCGTAAAGTCCATCCCCTGTAGGGAATTGGACCACCTCAACAACTTTGGGTTTTCACCCCTCATCTGCATCAGCCATCTGAGGGGCCTGTGGTCTGTCTGAACCCGGAAGTGAGTCCCAAACAGGTATGGTCTCAACTTCTTCAGTGCCCAGACCACAGCAAATGCCTCACGCTCAATTGCACTCCACCTCTGTTCCCGTGGAAGTAACCTCCTACTGATGAAGGCTACAGGTTGGTCTAGGCCCTCCTCATTAATCTGTGATAGAACAGCCCACACACCATGCTCTGAAGCGTCTGTTTGAACAATGAATTCCTTTGAGAAGTTGGGCGCCTGAAGCACGGGTGCTGTGCACATGGCAGTCTTCAGGGCGTCAAAAGCCTTCTGACAGGTGTCAGTCCAGTTCACTTTCTTGGGCTGCTTCCTGGAAGTCAGCTCAGTCAAGGGTGCAACAATGTTGCCATACCCCTTGACAAACCTCCTGTAGTACCCTGTGAGTCCTAAAAAGGCTCTCACCTGTGTCTGAGTCTTTGGGGGTTCCCAAGCCAGGATGGTATCAATCTTGGGTTGTAGGGGCGCCACCTGGCCGCTCCCTACCTGGTGCCCCAATTACACCACGGAACCCTGCCTGATCTGGCACTTACTCGCCTTGATCGTGAGGCCTGCCCTTCGCAGTGCCATCAACACTTCCCAGAGGTGGCGCAGATGTTCTTCCCAACTGGCGCTGAACACTGCAATGTCATCCAGGTAGGCGGCACTGAAATCCTCCAGTCCAGCCAACACCTGGTTGACCAACCTCTGAAAGGTGGCAGGGGCATTCTTCATCCCAAAGGGCATAACCCGGAATTGGTAGTGCCCATCTGGTGTGGAGAATGCTGACCTCTCTTTGGCCCCATCCGTTAAGGAGATCTGCCAGTACCCAGACGTTAAATCAAACGTGCTGAGGTACTGGGCAGCCCCCAACTGATCAATGAGCTCATCAGCTCTGGGGATGGGGTGCGCGTCAGTCCTGGTGACTGAATTGAGTCCTCGGTAGTCCACACAGAACCGGAGTTCGGGTGTGGCACCAGGCGCGGCAGCTTTTGGGACCAAGACCACTGGGCTGGCCCATGGGCTGTGAGAGGACTCAATCACCCCTAAGGCAAACATCTTGGAGACCTCCTCCTTGATGTAAGCTCTGACCTTGTCAGTCACTCTGTAAGCCTTGTGCTTCACAGGAGGACTGTCCCCAGTGTCCACATCATGGACGCACCACTCAGTGACACCAGGAATCAGGGAAAACAAATCAGAGAATTGTCCCAACAGTTGGCGACAATCTTGCTGCTGATCAGGGGTCAGTGTGGCAGAGAGGCTGACACCAACCACTGACCCATCTTGCTCTGTTGCAGACAGGAGGTCAGGAAGAGGCTCAGTCTCCTCCTCCATTCCATCATCTGTCGCTAGGAGCATGCCCACTTCGGACCTTTCTAAGTGGGGCTTCAGGCGGTTAACATGCAGGACCTGCAAAGGGTTCCTTGGAGACCGCAAGTTCACCAGGTAGGTGACATCACTCTTGCGCTCCACCACCTCAAATGGTCCGGTCCACCTGTCCTGGAGCGCACAGGGCTCTACAGGGGCCATGACCCAAACTTTTTGTCCAGGTTGAAGCTCAATCAGAGTGGCATTCTGATCGTACCACCGCTTCATCTCTTCCTGGCTGGCTTCCAGATTCGCCTCAGCGAGTTGCCTTAATTGCCTGGTCTGGTTCCTGAAGGCCAGCATGTAACTGTATACATCCTGGGGAGGTTTCCTGGGAGATTGCTCCCAGCCTTCCTTGACCAGACTCAAAGGTCCTCTTACCGGGTGACCATAGAGCAGTTCAAAGGGACTGAACCCTAAGGACTTCTGTGGTACCTCACGATAAGCAAACAGGAGGCATGGCAAGAGGACGTCCCACTTACGCCTCATGGGTTCCTCAAGACCCATTATCATGCCTTTGAGGGTCCGGTTGAATCTCTCAACCAGCCCATTACCTTGGGGGTGGTAAGGAGTGGTGAACTTATAAGTAACACCGCACTCCTTCCACAGGGACTTCATATAGTTGGATATGAAGTTTGTACCACGGTCTGACACCACCTCTCTGGGGAACCCCACACAGGAGAAAATCCCCATCAGTGCACGTCCCACCACGGGGGCCATCACTGTCCTGAGCGGGATGGCTTCCGGGTACCGGGTAGCATGGTCCACCAAGACCAGGATAAACCTGTTGCCCATGGCTGTCTTGGGGTCCAGTGGCCCCACAATGTCAATGCCCACCCATTCAAAGGGGTACTGACTACAGGGAAAGGTTGGAGAGGAGCCTTTTGCTTCCTTCCACTTTTCCCACTTGCCTGGCAAGTTTGACATGTCCTACAATGAGTGTCTGAACTCTTCCGCATCTGGGGCCAATGAAAGTGGGTGACAAGCCTTTCAAAGGTCTTGTCCTGCCCCAGATGTCCAGCTAAAGGCACATCATGAGCCAAACCCAGTAGGAAGGCTCTGAAGCGCTGGGGTACCACCAGCACACGGGCTGACCCAGGCTCAGCAACCTTAGGCTCGCTATACAGGAGGTCGTTCTCCCAGTAGATCCAATGTGATCCAGACTGATCACCTGCTGCCTGGGCTGTGGCCTGTTGCCGCACACCCTCAAGAGAAGGGCACTTCCTTTGCTCTGCACAAAATTCCTCCCTGGAGGGGCCTCCTTCCTACTGCCAATGGGTCAGCTCAGGCAGGTCCCCCAGTTCAGCAACTTGCTCCCCTGTAGGTTCCAGGGCATCCCCCTCAAGGTCTGCCTCCTCCTGGACCGTGGGAACAATGGGGGCTGGTTTCCCGCGCCCCTCACCTCTTCTCTTTAAGGCAGGTTCCTGGGCCATACTCTCAGGCTCCAGGATCTCTTGAACACCCTTACTGGCTGCCATAGACCGAGTGGTGACACACGCCCACTCAGGCAGACCCAACATCTCCAAATGAGACTTCCTCTCCACCCTAGCCCAAGGGGAGCTCTCCAAATCATTTCCCAACAGACAATCAACAGGTATGGCTGGCCTCACAGCTACTTGGAGAGTACCTGAGACCCCCCCACTTAAAGGGAACTTGAGCCACCTCACACTGGCTCTGTGAGTTGTCCGCGGCAACTACAGGGAAGAATGCATGGGGGATAACCTGCTCTCTGGACACCAATCGGCAATTGACAGCTGTCACACTAGCCCCGGTGTCTCTGAGAGCTTCCACCCAATGGCCATTGATGGTCACCCACTGCCTGTACTTCTTAGTGTTATCAGGCAGCTGGGTCTCAGGGACCATCTCAAAGTCTCCTAGTGAGACAAGGGACATTTCTGCGGGACTCCACCCACCTTGGGCACCCATCTCCTCCCCTCCCAGGGCTACACTCGCCAACTGACGGGGTGGTGCACGGGGTGGTGCTTTGGAATCCTTCATGGGACACTGTGCATCATACCAACGGTGGCCCACCTGACCACACGTAAAGCACTTGTAGGGGCCCCTCTGAACAGGTCTACCTGTCTGGGCCTCTGGCTTCTTCTCAGGGGAGGCTGGGAACCCTTCCCTTGGTTCCCTTGGGGATTACTTTGGGGCCCTTTCTGGAACTCCCTCTGTTTACCCTTGTCCCCCACACTCTTCTGCTGGGGACCCTGCCCACCTTTGGCGGAATCTCCCACATGGCCCTTGTGGACCCTGGTACTGACCCAGCGGTCCGCCTCCTCAGCAAGCTTCCTAGGGTTAGTTAGCTTGCTATCAATAAGGTGCTGGCGTAGCTCTGGAAAACAATTAGCAGATAAGTGCTCCCATGCAAACAAATCATAGAGCGCTTCAAAAGTATCCACTTTGCTACCCTTCACCCAACCATCCATGGCTCTGCAAAAGAAAGATACATATTCTACCCAAGTGGTTCCCTCCAGCTTCTTGCAACTCCTAAACCTCTGTCTATAGAGTTCTGGGGTCAAACCATACCTTGTCATCAGGGCTTCCTTCATATGGGCATAAGACATCCTATTCTCACTGGGTAGGTCTAACAAAGTATCCCTCCCCTCACTCACAAAGCGGCCCCACAACCCAGTTCCCCAATCCTTCTCAGAGACCCAGTGGGCCAACATTGCTATCTCATAGGCTGCAAACCACTGCCCAATATCTTCATGCTTATGGAAATCTTTGATGACATCCTTGGGAATATATACCCGGCCTTCTGAAGGCACAGATGTTGCGCTGCCACCAGAGGGATTGATTTATAAGCCCTGCGCTTTGATCTCTAACTCCCTCAACATTCTCTCATGCTCTAATCTCATTCTCTCTCTCTCCAAGGATAACTTGTTAATTTCAAACTCCAGCTTCTTATTCTCTAGGTCCTTTTGACCCTCCATTTTGAGCCTAGCCATCTCCAGCTTGTGTGCCCTATTTCTCTCCCTATCCTCCAGCTTTCCTGGGGACAGGTCTTTGGAAGAAACACTGCTGCCTGGAGGGGTAGGTACTTTCTCCCCCCTTGGGCCCAGGGGCCCATCTAGCTGCCCTTCCACCTCCTCCACAGGGTGCTCCACATTTTCAGATGCATTTCTTGCTTCCACGCAGGCCCTCAGCACCTTGTGGAACTCATCCTTTTTAGTGAGGCCTGGAATAGCAACTTTAAATTTTCTACAGAAGGCTTTCAGCTGTTTGGCATTATAGGTATCCAACCTCTCTTCCTCAAACTCTGGATCTATAGAGGCAATAGATGCTGGTGGACTCATGGCAATAAGAATTGGCAGTTCTCAGAAAAATAACAGTCCAAGGAGAAAACAAAATTCTACCAAAAATGTATGTGATTGCGTTTGGTCTGCACTCACTAGTAGTGTACACCAATCACTGTATATGAGTCACAAATGCAGGTCCAGAATCCTCACCGCTAACCACCAATGTTAGAACTGGGGGTCTCTAGTTGGCAATGGTATACACCTTTGACCAAATAGGTACCCTTGCTTCTAGTCAGGGTAAGGGGGATACACTACTAAAATAACCCCTGCTCACCCCCTTGGTAGCTTGGCACGAGCAGACAGGCTTATCTCAGAGGCAGTGCCATTTTCAGTCCCTGTTTCTGTTGCACTGAAATGCACCCTTCATCTACACATCTATGAATGTATTCATTGTGAATCCCTACTTGGCTAAACTACACCTTATTTGTGATGTAGCGGAGGATGATAGATACATCCATGTTACCAAGGGAAGCCACGCAGACTAATTGCTAGCCCAGTGAAGTGTTTAACCTATTCAGGCAGTATTTCACATCCATAAAATTACAGAAGGGAGGCATGTTAGGATAAGGGAACATGTTGATCGGAATGTTTTAATGTCATAATATCGGGGGCATGTATTGTAGTAATGAAGTGCATATTTTTGAGTATTTTGCAATGTGTAAATTCTAAGTTTTATTATTGTATGGCTTTATTGCAAAGACGAATCAATAACCTTGCCATGACTTCATAACTAAAGTAGTTTGGCATTGAAATTGCTATGTACTGAAGTTTTGGGAAGGGAATATTTAGGAAATCTGAGAAAACATTATGTTAATATTTTGATTTCTTTCAATTAAGGAACCCACCTGAATAACTGCCACGCAGAAGGTGACTTCAAACCTTCCAGTAATTTAGTGGGGAAAGAGGGAACACAAGGTGAGGAGATTCTCAGAATATGAATCAAGTCATAAAAGCAGAAATACTGTGAAGAGGGAGATGTTTTAAGTTGGATCCTAATCTCTCAACTGCTTTTTTACTGAGTTACCTGATGCCCACCTTAACTCTGGTGATTGAGGATTTCTGAATCAGCAGTGAACCAGACGAAGCCAAGAACTCCTAACCAGCAAACAGCACTATCTTTTTGTTGTCCCATTCCCCTTACCCCTTCTAGACATCCGTGTCAGCTGCTTAACAACTAGCAGCAGACATGGAGGTTTGGGAGAAGACTTGGGAGATTTCATCTTGGAGAATCATCCTGCTCCTACAAGATCAAGCAATAATGCACGTTAGTGCTTACCTTAACTATATCTTGTGCCCCGCCATGCACTGCTTATAACCTCACATAGCACATCACTCATTACATGCTAAATGGCATCATTGACAACAGCACTGATTATATCTCAAATGTCATTATTGATGATATCACTGACAACACCAGAATCATATACAACATAGAGTTACTGAGTGGACACGTATGGGTCCATAACATGAAAGTAGTATAAGCCTTGAAGGCAAGTGTAATTCTGCATGTTCAAACTTATATGGTGCACCGTTGGCAAATCACTAATGTTTGGGGTGGAAATAGTACTCCATAATAGTACTCCATGGTAAACAAGGTGAAGCCTAAGCACTCCTGATGTGGTTTGTAGAAGTGTGATTGAAAGCAGGTTGTGGCTTAAAGCCAAAGCCTGTTCCAAAATATCTCTGTGAAAGATGAAAGCTGTTGTCAAATTATCCACCAATGAATGTCTGGGCACGTGCTCATGTTAAATAGTTGTAATACTGTGGTATAGTCAAATTCTATGTAATGAGGATGTTTAAAAGGTGTGAATGTTGGGGGCGCGGCTAGTGCCCAAGGGAGATGGCGGCGTCTCTGTGACGCTCCCGGTGCTGGCGGGATGACGAGGGAATTTGCGATGCTCCGTTGAAGTGAAGAACGGTGTAAATGTTAAGGCGTTCGTCGGAAGCATGAAGGTAGCTGACGGAGTGCTTTTCACCGCTGGAGAGACCCGCTTCCCTGTCAGACGACCTCTTCTTCTTTCTCCGATATACTGCGGCGCCCGCCATTTTGGAAATGCCTGCGTTGTGAGGTGACTCTCTTTGTTCCTGTAAACCCTCAGCTTTGCTTCTGCTTTGCTTCTCTTTGTTTTTGAAGCCTCTTCTCTAGCGCTGTGAACACCCTGGAAGCAGTTTTGTAGCCAGATAACTGTGTAGTGGCTGGGTGTACCTCATATCACGAAATTAACAGAGGCCTTTCCCACTATGGAGATGAAACCAGCGGCCATTTTATGCATTACATGCCTTTCAATGATGGCTTTTATATAAAACGCAGCGCATCTTAACCAATTCTATCAGATATTTACCTGCTTTGGTTAAAACAGGACTATTTTCCATATGCTTCTTTCTCATACCATGGATCTCAAGCAGGTTACATTGTCTGTGGCACTGCTTGCTTTTCTGCTTTTTTGAAGTGATACTGCTGGCAAGCAGAATTTCATATTTGTGCCGCTCTTTCTTTTTGGCAACTAACGCTTCTGTCGAAGACCAATGAACCTCAAGAAGTCCTTTGTGTCTGATTTAGTGGTTTTCTCCTTCACATTTCGACATTGATAATATTTCTGCATTTGATGAAATTCTTCAGGATAATTTCTATGGGTTTTGTTTTCACAACGATTCATTATTGTTGTCAATTTTAGCCCTGGAGTTCGCGGCACTTGATGCTACTTGTGCTAACGGCCCCACTTGCTCAACTCGTTGTTAAGGTGTTATTATTCCTAGTTGTCTCATATATGGGCAGACTGAGAACAGTAAGATCATTGGTGGTACCTGCGAATCGTTCATTTAGTGCTCGCACGCATCTCTATACCCATCATACCAAAATGGATGAATCCTTGAATTCCTCTCCTAAAAGTGCCTCCACTTCCTCTTCTACAGCCACCAAAGTGTCAACGAAACGGTTGAAAAAAGACCCTCCTTCTCCACCGAAGCAACCTACGTCAGTCTCCATGGATCTTCTTTTGGAAGAAATACGTGCACTTCGCCCATTTGTAGAAGAGACAAATTCCAAAATACAAGTTTTAACAGACGGATGGGCAAAAATGGAGGAGAGAATTGCTGTGGTTGAACAAAATGTGGATTCCCTGAACTCAGCTTGTGCTCAGGTTGCAGTCCTCCAATCTCAGGTTGCATCTTTTCAGAAACAGATTGAAAATCTTGAAAATAGAAATAGGCGGAACAACCTTCGTATTTATGGTTTGCCGGAGGGTCCAGAAGGTTCTGACCCTATTGCCTATTTTAAATCATTCTTGCCAACGGTGCTCAATCTCCCAGAAAACACTGTCTTGAACATTCAGCGTGCTCACAGGCTGGGTCCCCTCCATTCGTCACCATCTGCCTTGCGTAAACCAAGAGGAGTCATACTCTATTTTCTTGAATATACCGATCTTCTCAAAGTACTGGCTGCAGTTCGGTCTTTAAAGCGGACTTCGTCATCAGGAAACCAACTTTTCTTTTCACAGGATTACGCAAAAGCCACCGCAGACAGGAGAAAAGAGTTCTTGGCTATGAGACCAGCTTTGCGTTCCATTGGTGCACGATTTGGCTTATTTCATCCATGCTTATTCAGAGTGACCTTTAATAATAATACCATCACTTATGAAGACCCGATCAAGCTCAAAAGTTTCTTGAATTCACACTGCCCGGAAAA
Organism: Calotriton arnoldi; assembly: GCA_963921515.1. Taxonomy (NCBI): domain Eukaryota; kingdom Metazoa; phylum Chordata; class Amphibia; order Caudata; family Salamandridae; genus Calotriton; species Calotriton arnoldi. The sequence continues at coordinate 4,440,456 of CAWUFW010000209.1, read as the reverse complement.
GATGGACATTTCTAAATCGCGTCCCTGAGGACTCTTCCTTCATAGTAGTTCTTGGATATAGCCTTATATATTCAGCCTGTTGATTTCTTGTAGGAATTCTTAGACTATTTACCAGTTTAGACACTGGTTTGTTTTACTTACTGTAAACTTAATGTTTGACTCTGCAATTTCGTAATTTTAAAGTTAAGCCAATTTATCGTAATTTAACAATGTTTTAATTGCTCTAACTAATTTTTTCTCTCCCTGCAGGTTCTTCTTCGTATTGTCTAACCCTTTTGTTTTGTGGTCGCTCGTCCTGAAGTCTTCCCCGCCTCACCCTGTGGAGTCCAGACGTGTCATCGTTCCATGTGGCCTCTTCCCCCCCATCCTCTTTATGTCTTGGATTCATTCTAGGTACAGTTTCATTTCTTTCTTTCTTTCTGCTATTTTTATCAGCAATCTCTTTCTTTTTCACCTTCTCTCCGTTTTTTATCTCTAACTTTTTTCTACACACTTTTACATTCTGCCTACTTTTTCCTTCTTGTATTGCTCTATTCTTTCACATATATTTTCCTAATTCATTCTTATCTCACTACTCCTTTTTCAATCTCACACATTTTGTTCCTCCTTACTTTACACTACATTTGTCACATGTAAATTTACTTATTCATTTTTGTTCTTACCCCTTTCTCACAAAGTCGTTGTATGTTGCAGATAGTTGGTCTATGTTTTGGTATATTTCTTATCGTTTGTTTTCTTATAATGATTGGTGTTTCATATTTACGCTCTCATTTATTTCATGTCTTTAAATATTGTTTCTTGGAATGTCAGAGGTTTGCATTCTCCTATTAAAAGGCAAAGAGTTCTGACTCATTTGGCCAAACTGGGTGCAGATATAGCTTGTCTGCAAGAATCCCATCTAACAGCAGAGGAATCAATAAAATTGAAGAGAGGTTGGGTTGGAGAGGTTTTCTATTCACCAGGAGATGGCAAGCGAAATGGGGTTCTTACTTTATGTCGCAAATCACTTTCTGTTAAACTAATGTCACAATGCTCTGATGAAGGCGGCAGATGGTTGCTTACTAAACTTTTGATTGGCAGTGCTCCGGTGTCTTTACTAAATATATACGCACCTACTGTTGGCGACCCCTCCTTTTGGACATCCTTAGCTCAGCAACTTGCAAATTGTATGGATGATAATTTCATTCTTACAGGTGATTGTAAGCAAGTTTTTGATCCCTTTTTAGATCGTAATTCAATGGTCTCCTTTGACCCTCATAAAGCCCACAAGCTCTTTATACAGACTATTAAACAATATAAGCTTATTGATGCCTGGAGACTTTGCAACCCTACTACCAAAGAATACACCTACTATTCTCCAGTCCACCACACTCAATCAAGATTGGATTACTTTTTTATTTCACATAACGTATCACAATCGTTAATGGCAGCAGATATTGGTTCCATTCTAATTTCAGATCATGCTCCTATCACCATGCAGTTAGATATTCTACAGAAACCTTGTTGTCCCCGTAAATGGCGCTTCAATAACGCCCTTCTTTTGGATCCAGTATTCACTTCCTCATTCACTTCCTTTTTTAACGAATACTTCTTGTTTAATCAGACTGATGATTTACCTTTTCATGTGGTGTGGGACGCCTTTAAAGCAACAGCTAGAGATTTTATTATTGGCTACGTCTCCAAAAAGCGTAAAAAGTCGCAAGCACTCACCACATCTCTTTCAGCCAAGATAAAGAGATTGGAGCATTCCTTTTATTCCTCAAAATCAAAATATTGTTTGTCGGAACGTATTAACGTTAAATTCCAATTTAATAAGGAATCGACAAATAATGCTTCCACTTATCTATTAAAATCTAGTGCGAAGTTTTATGGCGGGCAGAATAAAGCCGGTAAAGTACAAGCCAATTATTTAAAGGTCAAACATAACAAACTCAACATAGAATCTTTTATGGACGAACAGCAATCATTGAAATATAAGGACGATGAAATATTAAATGAATTTTTTCACTTTTACAAAACACTATACACATCAGGAGCCTTTCCCACAGAGCAACAAATTTCCCAGTTTTTGTCTGATATCCAACGACCATCTTTTACCCAACCAGATCTCTCTATTTTAGAATCTGACCTCTCGCAAAAGGAACTCTCTACTGCATTACAGGCCCTTAAAAAAGATAAAGCCCCAGGTCCAGATGGCTTTACCGTTGATTTTTTCACACACTTCGCCTCTATTTTAATTCCCAAAATACATATTCTATTAAATTCTTTTTTGAATTCAGGCAAATCCTCAGGTTCTTTTTCAGAAGCCCTCATTTGTCTTATCCCCAAGGAAGGTAAAGACTTGAGATATTGTAAAAATTTTCATCCCATATCTTTAGTCAATGTCGATTACAAAAAAAATTCAAAATCTTTGGCATTACGTTTGGATTCCCACTTGCCTGACTTGTTGGGAGTAGAACAGTCAGGCTTTGTTAAGGATCGTCTTATTACAGACAACACCCGTTTATTTTTTGATATCTTATCCAAATCTTCTCATGTCTCGCATTCCCTGGCAGCCATAGCAATTGGACACAGAGAAGGCGTTTGATAGAGTGGAATGGGCATACCTTTTTCAGACTCTCAAATGGTTTGGCTTTGGACCTAAAATAATTTCCTTGATTTCACTCCTATACTCTAATCCAAATGCGGCTGTTTGCGCAAATGGCAATATATCCTCTTATTTCAATTTGGGTAGGGGTGTTCGTCAAGGTTATCCACTGTCCCCGTTTCTTTTTAACCTAGCCTTAGAACCCTTTTTATCTCGAATTCGTCAAAATAGAGACATTCATGGCTTTAACTTCAAAGATACTCACAATAAATTGGCAGCATATGCCGATGATATATTATTATTTATTTCACAACCCCAATCCTCTATTCCTGCATTCCTACACGAAGTTGACTCCTTTGCAGCTGTGTCCGGGTATAAATTAAACAAAGATAAATGTGAAATATTACCCTTAACGAAATATACTTTTAAAGATGACTTTACACACTCAAACTTTGCATGGTGTCCTCAATATATTAAGTATTTAGGTCTACATTTCACTCCATCTATCCCTAATACAATCTCACGTTGTATGGATAATTGTGTACAAAGATTAACTTCTTTAACAGCCAGATGGCACCCTTTGTACTTGTCCTGGTGGGGTCGTCTCGATACCATAAAAATGATGCTCTCCCCTATAGTTCTTTATACAATTTCCAATATTCCATTATCCATTCCCTTAAAATTCTTTAAGAAAATAAATTCCATTTATCCTCTTTTTTATGGAGCAATATAAAGTCGCGCATGTCCTTATCAAAGCTGATCCGCCCAAAGTCAGAAGGAGGTGTTAACTTTCTTAATTTTCCTATATATCAAAAATCTTTTTTGCTTCGTCAGGCATCAAGATGGCTCTCCAGTTCTTCCGAAGACTGTCCTTTATGGGCCAAACTTGAACTCTCTTTTCTTTCCCCTTTCTCATTTGAAGAATACCTCTCATTTTCTCGCAAACCGCAACACCTTTCAACTCCCATAATTAAATACACATCCAAAATCCTGAAACCCACTTCCTCAGCGGATCCCATAAATTGGACCTCTTTCTCCAATTCCACGATATGGCATAACAACATGATACTGATACGTGACAAGCCCTTTTATTGGAAATACTGGAGGCATAAAGGTCTAATATGGATACATCAATTATATATGCAGGATCAAATCATGTCTTTTACACAGGTTAAAAGACTTTTTGGCCGACCAACGTCTTTCCAATCTAAATACACACTCTTAAAACAAGCTATTCTGACTGCTTATGCCCGATACATACCTTCAAACCCTTCCACCGTTTCTATAACCCCCATAGTTGATAAATTACACTCCCTTTTACAAGCCAATTCCAAGGCTTCTATTATTTACAATTATTTACAAATTTCATGTAATACACGAGAAAAAATTAAATTGGAACTCTCTTGGGAGCAAGATTTGGGTGTTACTTGGTCCATAGGCACATGGAATAGAATATGGTGTAAAATCAGTCAGTCTTCAAGGGCTGCTAACACTACACAGACACTCTTTTTCATATACAATAGGCTCTTATTATCTCCAGTTGCTCTTCATAAAAGACATGTGGATCTCTCGGATGATTACTGGTCGTGCTCCTCCCCACATGCAGATTTACATCATTTACTTTTCACATGCCCACTTGTTTATGGTTTTTGGAAAAAAGTGTGGGCTCAAATTAATCTAATTTTTCACTCCAAACATCCTTTCTCTGTTTCTAATGTATTTTTGGGAAGTTTATCTCTGGTGTGGTCAGTGTGTAATTCTAACATAAAAATAGTGGACCTAATGTTGGCAGTTGCCTTTCAGCAGATCACCAAGAACTGGAAAGACTTTACCAAATTATCTTATCAGGCTTGGTGGTATGCATTTGTTATAACCATAGATTAGACACAACTCTTGTGTACCCTATCCCCATGGCAATGAAACGTTTACATTTATGGTCACCTATCACATTGTTCATTGAAACTAGTGCTAAACGTTCCTCTATTCTGACTCCTGTACAACAAGAAGTTTCCAAACCTCCATGACTTCCTTTTCATTGTGTTTTTATATATTAGGTCATTTTGTATTTTGCATCATAAGTTTTTGTATTATGCGCACTGTAAATTTTCTCGCTTTTTCACTGATTTATTTATATATCTTCATTAACCCGTCTCTTTTCGATAGACCAACTTTATTTACAAACATAACTATTTTGTCTTTATATTCAACAATTGATTCATGTGACTTTGTACTGTTATTTTGTATTCTGTATTGAGATTTATATTTCCCTTAATAAACTTATTTTGAACTTTAAAAAAAAGGTGTGAATGTTTATTTCCAGAATTTTGCTCAAAATTTTGAGACACTACAGATTGTAGGATAATATAGAACATAGGCTTTCCAACTTAGAGGTGGTTTATCTCACAGAGGTGTTGTAAGCACGACTCTAAGGTGCACATCCCAGGAACGTGTGTAGTGCATTTTACTAAACTATGGAGTTTTGTTCAAAGGGCCTTTCAGAAGGGGTCTTGTCAGTGGCAAATGCATACAATTCAGCCTCCTGACTTACACTTGCAGGTCATGTGAAGTCTCTGAGATGGTAATTCAATTAAGGAGAACAGAAAATTGTCCACAGGTGTAGCATGTTGTATTACTTCATGTCTACAAACACTTTAGATTACTGTCACTATGACTGGATGATGTCATCAGTAATGATTTCATCAAAGATGTAATTTAGTGTGTCATCCTTGATTTAATATGTGAGGTCATAAACACTGCATGGCGGGGGTGCAAGTTATAGTTAGCTCAGTAAATTATAACTGATAAATGTAAAAGTTTTTTGGGTTTTTAACATTCATTTCCATCTTATTTCAACATCTAACTAGAACATCACCTTAACCTTTGGTTTTCTTCAGTGAATTTCAAGGGCTTTATTATTGTTAAATAAGATTTTTTTTACCATACCAAAACTATAACATCACTTCAACCTTTGTTTTGTTCCATTGAATTTCTGGGGGTGGGGGTTATTGTAAGGGAAGATCTTATTACCAAATCTATCTCTAAAGTCTTTTTAAACTTTAATTTTCATTGAATTTCTGTATTTGTTAAATCATATTCAGCTAATTTCCATACTGCACTCACCCTTCATCTGTGGACAATGGGGGATTGACTGCAGGGCCTGCGACCAACACAACACTGGCAGCCAACCCCACACTCCTCATGGCCTTTGGCTGTGCAATGAGGGGTTGGCTATAGGGCCTGGCCTCTAGCCAGACCTTGCAGCCTGCCCCACATGGACAGCCAACCGCCCATTGCGCAAGGCCAAAGGATGTGCACGTTTGGCAGTTGGCCACAGACCCTGCAGCCAGCATGCCATGGGAGGCCAACCGCTCAGCTGCACATGGACTTTGGTCAGGCGGACAGACCAAGGAGTCCAGTGAGCAAAAACTGATGCAGAAACATTTGCGATGCAACTGGACTAAAAATGAATGCTCTTTTTATCGTACCAAACAGGAAGTGACATAATTCAAGAGGTGGTTCGGCCATTTTGGATTGGAGGTCCTAGTCACCCTGCTACCATACTCATTCATCAATTTACCCATTCATTGATGCATGTACTGACTCATTCACCCTTTCAAGATTCATCCATTTTTGCAGCCTTCCATCAATCCAATCACTTACTCATTGATCCATCCATTCTTCCAACTATTGAGTTATTCTTGCATTCACTCACCCATTCAAGCCACATATGCAAACTCACCAATCCATGAACAGGACCTTATATAAAAAAAGCTAGGAATATTGGCATTATCAAGGATTGATTTATGTTTAATTGACAGTAGACTTGGCTTTTATTTTTGTAAGGCAACATCAAGCTAAACCAAGTGAATATGTATGAGATTGGTCCATTGGTGTTATGTTATGTTCTGTTTCTTTACCATTTAGGTTATGATTTCTATACAATTGTATTACTATACAAGTTGACTGTTATAATGAAAAATACTGTATATTACCTAACAGACAAAGGGCTAGATGTACGAAGATAGCAATAGCGATTTCCTAATTGCAATTTCCTATGAATCACAAATAGGAAATTGGTATTCCTAATGTATGAAACTCTTTTGAGTTGCATTAGCGATTCCTAGTGGGTCGCAAATAGACCTACCTCATGCATATTAATGATGTAGGTCGCAATTTCTGACCCACTAGGATTCGCTGCCATCACAGGGATGAAGGCCTGCTGGGGTCACCATGTGTGTGATTAACTTTTAATAAAGCAATCTTTTTTTTTTTTTAAATGCTGCCTGTTTTCCTTAAAGAAAAATGGGATGTGTTTAAAAAGATAAAAAATAAACTGTGAAGCTTCATTTATTAAGAGTGGGTAGTGGTACGTGGGACCACTGCCTGCTCTTAAAAATATTTTTTCAGCATTCTCAAAGGGGTCCCAACAGGACCCCTTCCCATTTGCAAATGGGTTACCAACACTTTTAAAATGGTGGTAAAGAATTACTGTTTTTGCAACTGGAATTCGGTCGCAGAACAGTAATGCATACCATATCAATTCGGTATTTGGAAGGGAAGCCCAAAACACGCCCATTCCTGATATCGAATAGCAAATGCAAATTCCCATTCAGTAGCAAGTTACTGAATCACGTTTTGATTTTGCACATGTGAAAAAGCATTTTTCTGGTCTGATTCTTTGAATACGGCCGTTTGGGACCGGAAAAATGCTTTGCGCATCTGGCACAAAGGGCCAGATGTACATAGACTTCCCGTTGTAATTTCCTATTAGCGAATTTTTGTGATTCACTATTAGGAAATCGCAAACAGCTATGTACAACAGTGTGTTTTACACTGTTTGCGATTTCCAGTCTGTCACAAGGAACTCATTAATATTCATGAGGCAGATCGCAGAGTGCGACCCATTGGGAATGGCTGGCACTCACAGGGATGGTGGCCTGCTCGGGTCAGCAGACCACGATGTCTGTGACTGCTTTTTAAATAAAGCAGTTTTTTATTTTGAAATGCAGCCCGTTTTTTCTTAAAGGAAAACAGGATGCATTTAAAAAAGAAAAATGAAAAGTTTCCTTTTCATTTTTTAAGAGTATGCCTGGTCTTAAAAAATATTGGCACCCACATTCACAAAGGGGAAGGGGTCCCTTGGGGATCCCTTCCCATTTGTGAATGGGTTACCACCTCCTTCACGGAGTCAGTAAAGCAGCGTCGGATTGTTAAGGCGGCCAAGGGGCCCGTATCAATGTTCCAGCTGTGGGCTGCTTTTTTGGCAGCCTGAGGGGGCCAATTTGGGCTGTGTCTGGTGTGTTCAGATGTCGCCAGCGGCCCAGTGGGGCCCGGAGTGGCCTTTCTGGAGGCAGATGGGCGTCCATTACCTCCCTTTAATCAAAGGGCAGAGGTGTCACTCCCTTTCTCTCGCTGGGCTGGCCAATTAATGTGTGCATACTGAGCGGGGGCAGGGGGCCTGAGCAGAAGTGGCCTCACTTGTTTTCAGGTTTTTATAAAACTTCGGCGAAGCAGTGTTTTGCGGAAAGGCAATATGCAAATGTGGGCCACTTTTTTTTTTATCGGTTCCGGGCCGATTTTTAATCCCAATCCAACACTGAGGTAAAGTATGAATGTGTTGCGACCGCATTCCGGTCGCAAAACATTTATACATGCTCCTGTGACACGCTATTCGGAAAGGACGCCCTTGGCACGCCTCTTCCTATTAGCGACTCGCAAACCCAATTTGCGATTCGGTAATCGCTTACTGAACCGCAAACTGGGCTTTGTACATTTAAAAATGCTTTTTTTGGGTTGCAAACGGCCCAATTCTGCAAATTGGGCCGTTCGCAAGCAGAAAAATGCTTTGTACATCTGGCCCAAAATTCCTAATTGTGAGGAAAACTACTGTAGCTCAGTATTACATCTTTGTGCAGGTAGAGAACATTTTGCTAATGCTCACCGCTCCACAGCCACCTTATCATTATTTAATTTAAGTGTTGACCTTTTTGTTGGAAGATTCGAAGCTACAACTGTACCTGCAGTAATTAGCATCCCTGCGGATCGCACACGTACCACATACTGTGAGATTGCTGTGAGAACATGTCTCTATTAGGAAGCTTTATGTGGAGCAAACAGTTCCAACTGTCTTTGCCTTTGATCTTTTAAGCAAAAACACACATTCTACTAATTTATGATTATGCATTTTAACAATGGATGTGTGAAAAAAATAACGCTCACCTCAGGCTGTCTGTTTAATGAGTGGCAAATTCGCGCCATCCCAGACTTTTTAGCCAACATCATCTTGCACTGTAAGAGGAATAGAGTCGCTTCTCCCATTCCAAATACAGATATAAATGTCCCATGCATGCTATATGTTGCTGCGTAAAAATCCAGGGGTGGAAGGTATTACATAAGACAAGTCACCTCTTGGCAAATTTCGAGCCTACTGTAAGACTAAAAGCATATCAAAGTGCAAAATAAAATTGTGAAATGTGCTTGTGTTTGAGGGAATTTAAGCATTATATACTACAAAAGCAATTAAAAGCAGCTGACAAAAAAAACATTTTACATTAATCCGTCCCTGACTGTGTCAACAAAATTTAGACAACCTCTTACCGTTAGTTACTGAAAATTCCCCGACAAAATCTGCAACAAAACAAATCTGACACAGATTACAATAATTATAATGTCAATAAAGCAAATATTTCTCAAATTTAAAGCAAAATGTGCTTAAATCGTTGGAAATAGGTGAGGTGTGAGTATAAATAGCATACATGTGCTGTCAAATCTAAAATACTTCGTAAGTCATCATTAACTGTTATTATTTTTGTTTTTGTTATTCACACCTCAGCTTTAATCGATACATCGCCCTGTTCCACCATTCAAGTCTAGTTGGAGAATGAAATGAACCCTGTTGGAGGAATGCATGACAGCTGACGGAAAACTACAGAAATAAATAAAGCCCACTCACAATCAGGGCCGGACTGGTCGTAGTGGGCACCGAGCGTATTCTTGGTAGGTTGAAAGGGTGGGGGCAGATTTGGACTGGTGAGGGCCGCTTTTGTTACAGGGGGCCAGTTTTGCAGCAGTGCTGCAATGTCGGCCCCCAAAAGCGGCAACAGTGCTCACACTAACACCTAGGACGCCTGAGGGTAGCTATCGCGCTTAATAAATGCTCTTTTCATTTCATTTTCATTTCCCCCCACCGGCCGGGGCTTCTCACTAGCACCTCCCCCCAACCCTCTCCCCCCGCCCCCCCATCCTCTCTGGCGCCGGTCCAGCTGAATTGTCAGGGCTGGTTTGTGTTCCCAGTCAGGCCCTGCTCACAATAAGCCCTTCTTCAAAAGTGATAACGTATCAAGACCGGATTCAAGCTCTTTGAAAAAGAGAGAAAATGATTCCAGAGTATCAAAAACAATATAAAATTGAGACAATGTAACAGCTACCACTATTTGGGGTAAATTTACCTTCTTAACCCCTTGACCGCGATCGGAATTCCGCTCGTATGCTGGACATTCCGATCGCGGGTGGGGTCGTGACGAGCTCAGCTCGTCATGCGCACAGCGCTACCGCGCAGCATGACGAGCTGAGCTCGTCATGAGCACGGAAAGGGTTAAAGGGTGTAGCCACAATGTTTGTAGAACATATCTTAGTTTTTGTAGGAGTCAGAGATCTATTTACTCATATTATTCACATGCCTCATTGTCCTGCTCACCAACTGTACAGCAGGCATTGTAAAGCCAAGGGTAAATGTTTGGTTTCCTTTCACATACCTTTAAATGAAGGAGAGATGCCTCTTTGTGTTCAGCTCTTCTGAATGTAGCAAATTCCAGTATGTCAGCCTGTAGGCTGAGAGATATGAGACATCACCCTATGACACACCTACACAGAGGAGCATGGGTGTATTTTAGTCAATAATGTTAGGGGGTGTGAATATGAGATTTCCCACTTTAACCTCACATCACTTTAACCTTTGTTTTTTCAGTGAATTTCTGGAGTTTTTTGATCATGTTCACCCAACTCACCACCTGAGCACAACTTTTGGCTGTGTGAAGAGGCGAGTTGGTCGCAGGTTTGGCCTGCGCTAGCGCATGTTCCGGGAGGGCCAGGCCCACCCAAACCTGACCCTTGGCCCTCCCAGTAACGATATTAAGGCCAATAAATAATGCACACTATAAATAAAAAGTTCCTCTGAACGTTGTTTTTCTTCCCCCTAGTTGTCTGTTCCAGGAGTGGCGTGATTGGGTCACGGTCTCTATCACGCAGGAACACCCAATCACGCATCTACTTTTATATAGGCGGGATTTGTCCCCACCCACTAGTGCAGGTACAATAGGGGCAAGGCGAGGAGAGCAAATCCTTTCCTTTGGCTCCAGAGTAACTTTATCCTGCCATCCTGCTGTCTGGATCTCATCTTTACTAGACAGTGCTGGAGAAAAGAAGTTTATCCTGCTACAACTGCACCTTTCCTGAACCCTGCACTTGCTGCTTTATCAGATGGCGCTGCGAGGCAGAGTTCATCATTAAAGCAGGTAAGAGAATGTTGCGGGAGTGATTGGCTATTTGTTCATGTTTTTAGAATCTGCAAACGCCCTGTAAGACACATACTTGGCATACGCTTCATTTAAAATCGTTGTTTTTATTATTATCATGGCCTTTCTGTTTTTGATTGTTTAATTAGCAATTGGGCCGTTAGGGCAACTGTGGAACATATTTTAAAGTGCATACTAATTATATTTTCTGTTATTAAATGTTTTAAGTTTGAAGGTGATTTTACTAATGTCTTTTATTGGGATTAATGAAAGTGAAGGTGGATGGAAGCTGATAAGGGGCTGGGGCCGAAGATCAGTGGTGCGATAAGGTGCAATTGAGAGAGACGGAGAGAGAGGGAGTGCGCTGTAGAGTCCTGGGTCAGGTGGAGGTAGTAATGTAGAAGGATTCTCTCTGAAGGCTCGCAAATAGGGAGCCCGAGCAGTGTCACTTGCCTTGTACTGCCACCTCAGAAACCTCCTCTTCCCATCAAACTGTCATTACATGAAAAAACACTTTTAGAGAGTGTTAACATCTAGAAAGAGTCTTTGAAAAGAGTGCATTTCACACTGTCTAGTCAAGATCAGGAGAGACAAAGGAGGGCCCTGAGGCAGGCCTGACTAGACACATGGGCCAAGCTCTAGAGGTCGGTGAGACAAAAAATTAACAGAAAGAGTCAAAACAGTTGAGCCAAATGTTTGGCTTGGTTGAAAGAGCAGAGTCCTGAAAAAGTTTGCTTTGTAAATTGTACAACATACCTCATGTTAAACCAAGATAAAATCTCTTCAACATTAAAAAAAGTATTTTTCTTTAACATGCGGGAGTGATTCACCATAGTACATCAGATTATATGCCTGCATAGAGAAGCATTTATTAAAAGTGATAGTTTTTTAAAATCAACAGAAACATTCATGCTTTCCCCCACACAAATCTTTTAGTGAACTAAAAGGCAAGTCAGTTGTCAAGTGCGCCCTACTTGTGGCTTAGATTCTTAGTGCAGATGAAGCACTACTATAGTATACTAAATCAAACAGAAAAGGTTTTTGTACAGTGCACATCTTGCACACATGTATTTGAAGCTGCATGCTGGCAGATTGTAGCTATGAAGGATGACCAACACATAAGCTGATGACATCATCCTAAATTAGTTTTTAAGCTTGCCCTGTGTGCCCACGAAATTAAGGTACTTCCTTCAGTATATACCGAGGTAGTTTTAATGTTTAATCTGGACCTTTGATATAACTGCAGCTACTTTCCCTCTTCTATAGGTTGAGACCACCACGGTAGCATTATCCTGTCATACTGGGGCGGACCAGCTGATGATAAAGTATGCCCTGATGGTGTGGGTGAGGTTTTTCTGTCCAAAACTCTATCTTTTGTTCCCATAGGATAGGATGACTTATTCCAGTTAGGATCAAGGTAAGCAAGCTGCCAAACCTTTTGCGTGGACTAGCAACACTGGTGTACCTGTGCAGTGTCCTAGATTGGACTGGATTAGGACATGTTTTTGTTGACGTATCTGCAATGCCTTTAAACTAGGAGATGAAAGACAAATGTATAATGTCATGTGAGGGTTCATTTAGACAAACTAATTTCTTTCCTCACAGAAAAATATTGGCAGTAAAATATCGGATTAGAAATTCAAAGAAGTGAAATGTAGAATGTATACTGAGCGTTTGTTCTATGCAACCATGGAAACTACATATATGGGGCTATATCAGGACAAACTAGTAAAGCTAGCGTTCCAAGTTTTAGCCCACCCACTGTTGCTGTTGTTGACAATTATGGGTATTGCAATCATGAAGACGATAAAGGGACAAAAAAGTAACATAGGGTCAATCCACGCACTAGATTTCAGGAATAGAGACAATGTTGGGGATAATCCTGTACATCTAGGTGCCACATACATAACAAAGACATCAGGAAGAATCTTGCCTTCGATAAAAAGTAGAGGTTTTGGCCATAAAATCACGTCGGTTCCAAAGACAAAAGGTAAGTAGTATAGAGATGGAGAAGGTGGATAGCGCAGTCTATCAGTTTATATCACTGAGCAGATGTAATAAATTGACTCATTTATTCTGTTTAAAACAGCAGCGAGAAGGAAGAAAGTGACTCTCAGGGAAAAGGCACTTCAGACATATATTTATTTATGGGCAATTGGAGGTGAGCTAACATTGAAAACCAGGAATAAACGTTTCTCATAAATAAAGGCAGTTCATGTTGTCTTCTTGATAAACCATCACACAGTACGGAAAGGAAGATGTGGAATTTTGTTTCTGGCACCAACAGCACAAGTATGCTGCTTTGCCTCTAGGATAGGGAGAAAGAAAAAGATGCACAATGGTGCTGTACAATCTAAGGGGCTGATATATGAGAGGCATGCGCTGCCGGAGTGTCACTTTTTTTTACGTTCCGGTGGCACTAGCCTCTCAATCATATCTATTAGGCGAAGCAAAGCCACCCTGCGTGGCTTTGTATGGACTAATAGATATGGAATAAGACAAAGCAGCACAAGTCACTGCCTTGCCTTTCTCTGCGTCAAGGAGACGTTCCATGGGAGCTGCAGTGGGTTTTCCGACGCAACATCCATGGATTTTGGTGCAGCCCCAGATTTATTTAATCACGTAAACCTGGGGCAGTGCTGAAACCTTATGCATTCCCAGAGCTGGCATAAAGAGGAGTTTCTCCTCATTTTTTCCTCTTTCCATGTGTGCTGCATTCTGCAGCTCACATGAAAAGAGGAAAACGCCTCTTGTGATTGTTTTTGTGCAGGAAGGTGCCCTGTCCTACATAAAACAATCCTGCCTGCAACAGAGGCACCCTTGCACCATGGTGCAAGGGTGCCTACATTGGCGCCAGGCATGAAATTGTGTCCCAGTGCATCGGGAAAGGACAGGAATGCACTGTATTTCATAAATATTGTGCATTCCTGCCCTTTCATATTGGCGTAGAGCAGCACTGCAAGAAGTCTTGTGGCGCTGCCCTATGCCAATTCCTCATAAATGAAGCACTACATTTTGAAATTGAACTAGTCATCAAGTTGGGAGATTCCAGATGACAGAACCTCTGTACTTGGGCACAAATAAAGCCCTGTGTATGGAAGAGATAGTGAATTGATTAGCTGTGACTTTCTTTACTGTACCCACTACTTAGAGTGTAAGGAGTAAATCCTTGCTTTTATAGGACATGGATACCAGTGCCACTAAGAGGACGCAATGAGTATGCATTCTTTGGTGGTCGAAGAGAAATAACTACTAGGAGTTGAATGGACGGCACACTAGTTGGTTAGAGGTGTAGTGGGAGTTCCTACACTGTTTGTTGATGGTTTAAGAAACTGTATTTCAATGGGTGATGAGTAGGAAAGGTTTCATTTAGGATCTCTCTTTAAACGGAATAGATCGTAATATGTAATGAATATTGAGAGCAGAGATGTGGAAAGTGGATAGTGTGATTATTGCTCTGGATACACATCCTCTTACTGGTAGTATATTTAATGCCTTCCTTAGTTTGATTCTCCTCAGTAGGAGAGTAACAGCATGTTACATTAACATGTTTTCATAGTTGCATTAGGAACCCCGACTGTCAGATTCTCGGTGACAGGGCAAACAGTTTGTGTGCTGGTGGGTGGGTTATATGACACAATATAGAACCCCAAATTATTGATTTACCACAATACCGCCCAAAAAAATCATTCACCAATATATTGTTACCTTTTACACGAACAAGAAATATTGCAGTTAAATTTATCTAAAATGTAGACAAAAAAGTGAAACAAAATATTCCTAAAGCATTATATATATACAAATCAAACAAATATAAAAAACATAGACGATAACAATACTGTAAATATAAAACTAAAAAATTATACTAAATTTTAAACTAATGATAACAATTGAAAGCTCATACGTTAACCAAACACAAACCTTTTAAAATGTTAGAATAACCAAATAAACAAAAAATTAAAATGTATAAACTACATGTAAAACCATATTTAGTGACGTAACAACTGAAATAAATATACATTTTAAACAATAAAAACACATAAAAATAATATAAAACTAATAAAATAAAATATACACAACATTAACTAAACAAAATCTAAAATTATACACACTTAAAATAAATAATCTTAATACATAGAAATATATATTACAGTTAAACATAGATGCTAATTAAAGCATCTTTAATTAGCATCCACCAAATAAGGAACACATTGCCAAAAAATTCAAACTAAACACAAAACAACCAATAAAATTAAACATACATCAAAGTAACCAATAGAGCTCTTAAACTAGTTAAATAAACACTATAAAAAGAGCAGAAAAATCACCTAAAACTTGCAGCAAAAACCCTACACCTAGACAAAACTGACACACTGTCACATTCAGCATTGAAATTTCAGGAGCTACCCTGCACAAAACAAACCATCTACATCGAAAACTTCACCTCAAATAAACCACTAAAATAAATCTTTTTCTTTATATCTCCAAACATTAGCTGCCATTAAAAGATTACAAACGAGAATGCCACACACCCATAAAAGTAACATAATGAATATTTTAAACATTAAATAAAAAGAAACCTTCTCTATCCAACAGAGAAAAAAGTCTCACCTGACTAAGTCTCCTAAAGGACTATTTTGAAAACGCTAGGGGCCAGATTTACCCCTTACTCACGCAGCGCAGCCCAGCAGCTGCAAATGCTGTGCTGTGCTGCGCCGCGTGAAAAGGAGAGAGGAGGAGAGCGCCATATTTACAGAAATATGGCACTCTCCTTCCCTTTCCTGAGCGCTGGTGATGAAATCAGCTGCTGTGCGCCACAGAGACACCTTTGTGCCATAGTGCAAGGGTGTCTCCGTGAGTCTAGCATAGGTTTTGTACAGGAAGGGTACCATTCCAGTACAAAACATTATGCATAGACTGACTTTAACCCTTTTACTTCTTTGTAAGTGTGCTGTGAAGTGCAACACACATGCAAAGTCGGAAAAGGAAGGAGAAAATAAAGCATTTCTCCTTTGTTGAGCCTACTTCAAAAGGGCACAGTTTTCTGACGCTAAATCCTGTCTACTCTACTTAGTAAATTTGGTTTAGCATCAGAAACCTTGGGTGGTTGCATGGGAATGCCCATACACCACCCATGGATGCTCCCTTGGCACTAAGTAGTGCAACGCAGTGCTATGCACTGCTTTGCCTTACTTTCCCGTTACATGTTTAGCGCTAGAAAGTAGATCAGAAAAAAAGATTTTGGGCAGATTTGCATCACTTTTGTGGCACAAACACGGAGCAAAATCTTAGTAAATCTCTCCCTTGGTTTAGCAGATAGCACCATTCTGCCCAACCCAGATTTTAAATGCCATGGTGGAATGTCTATGACAGCACCATGGCCCAACAAATCTAAAACAAACAATGCAGTGGAAGGATGACACAATGCTTAAAAGTCACATTAGGCCGAAGTTATCCTACCCTATACCAATTCCTAGAAATCCTAAAAAAGAACAAAGCAACCATTGACTTACAATAGAGCAACCTTTATCCCTAAAATATCCAAACAGACTAAAGAAATTATCAAAATGTTACAATAACAATTGGAACTCTTTATACATTACAAAGGCCTCCTCTACCTAGAAAGCATAGCAAGAACAATACTATAAGGGGGCATGGCTTGCAGCTGCCTAAGATGGCTGCCTAATGGCGGAGCTCCAATCACCAACCCACACCATCCGGCAATCTCTATCCTTTTCAAGGGCAGTTGCTTTGCTCCCTTGTGTTCTGACCTACTGTGAGACAGGTGACCGACTGTGGAGCTAAAAATTATTCACCCTGTGCCTCTGGTACTGCAGCCATCAGGGAAGCTGAAGTTAAGGTCTGAGCCTTGTGAGTTGAGGTCTGGGCGCTGGTCGCCCCTCATAGACTGCTGTGAGGGCAGCGAGCACCCATCCTTGTATTTGGACGATGCTGCTCCTGTGGATTGAGGCATCGAAGGCTGTGGCCCTACTCCTGGAGGGGCAGTTGAGGTGGCGCGGCTGGGCCTGATCGGCAGGGGAGGCAGAGGGTGCATCAAAGGCACTTCTGAGGACCTTCCACTCACACTAAATCGGGGATCGGGCTCACAATTCCCTTTCGTAGTATTGCTTGGGATCGTGCTTGCTTGCACGGCATTTAAGACTGTAGCCTGAGGGCGATCACTTAGAGGGTTTGCAGCCTGCTCATCTGGGGCAGTAGGATAACCTGCATCCCTCACAGCTCTGTATATAATGGGCAAACTGGATCCTTAGCTGCCTAAATTGAGATTTTAACTTCAAAAATGTAACTACCAGAAAATGCAAGAGGCTTGCGCTGTTTTAGAACCTCCCAGTCGTTCCTCTTCAGTCCAGGATATGCACACCCTGTTGCTCCAAATGAGCACTAGTCTCCAACAAAAAGACACTAAAATTGACAATCTGATGGGCTGACTTGACAGACTGGAGGCCTGCCTCACAAAACAGGAGACACGAACAGCAGAGACCAAGCAGCTCATCTCTGCACTAAAGACGGACCAGGCAACTCTCACAGCAAAATACCAAAAATTTGGTGCAGAGTTGTTATATGTGGCCTCCAAAAACAAGGATTTGGAGGCCCGCTCATGGCAAAATAACTTGCGCTTGGTGGGTATCCCTGAATCAACTATCACAGACAAGATGGAGCAGTTCATTGAGAAGTTGATTTGTGATTTGTTTGGTGCTGACTCTTTCTCCAAATGCTTTATAGGGACTGTGCCCATCGCTCTCAGGGTCCGCATCCCACCCGGTACACCGCCACACCCCAATATCGCCTGGCTGCTCAATTACCATGATCAAGATACTGTGCTCTGTCTGGCTCTGGGGCAGGGAGCACTCACCTATAATGACGTAAAATACAAAGAACCGTGGGCAACCTTCAGTGGTGTTGTTGGACTCCGCGCAAGGCGATAGCAAAGGAGGGCCAATATGCTCCTTGTCTAATCATGTATGTAGGGGGGAGATCTTATTTTATACTGTAGTGAAATTATTGCCTGATAAATAATTGCAAAATCAGAGGAGTCAGGGCTGAATATCAATTGAATGGGTTACTGGCTTCGTAATGTGGAGTCAAAAGTTGTGGGATGCACTAGTTGAGTATATCAAAAAGGGGATAGTTGGTAACACTGTATCCAAGTGCTCTTCGCTCGGAAAAACCTCAAAAAAATCTCTCAGCTAGAGAACCTATTGGCCCTCCTTTGCTATTGTCTTGAGTGGAGTCCAACAACACCACTGAAGGTTGCCTTGCTTTATCCTGCACACCTCCACTGTAGACTCAATAGGAAAATAACTGTGTTTACGCTGAGGCCCTCCGCACAGTCAAGACCACATTTGACACCCGACCGCGAAGTCGTCACAACACCTAGTCCTCTATGCCTGATAGCGATGCTGGGCTCTTGGATGCTGTTGGACCAGACCGCTGAGTCTCTGCGGCCCTTTGCTTATTTGTCTGTTGCTAACATGTGCGGTTACTATTGTGAGTCCTTCTGACTGTGGAATGCTCTTTGCCCTGTGCTTGGCCCTGAAGCCTCCAGACCAACTATTCAATATTGTTATGTTTGTTGCTTCTTATCCTTTATACGAACTGCTGTCTCACCCCCATGGGGAACGCTAACCGAAGGATGCATGACTGCTCCTCTCATGGGGGTCCTCAATGGTGGGACAGTTTCCTGTGAGCGCTCAGCTCTCCTTGATTATTATGTGGGTGGGGTGGTTGGCTGCATTGTGTCTCCCCCTTGGTGCTTTGCACGTTCAGCTTGGTTATGTTGATGAACATTTGTAGGTTGCAATTTGTTTTTGTGTTCAAAGCTATGTTTTCTGTTTTAGGGTGTACACTGACGATGAGAAGGTCGGTGTGGGTGGGGGGTGGATAAGGGAGGTTTTGTTCATGCCTAGGTTCCTGGCATGATTATGCACATTTGCTGTTAACTGTTTACTGACCTATGGATCTTTAGCTGCTTGCTCATATGGGATTAACACACAGCTTGTTGAGCCCTCTTGACCCTTTGGCTCAGTCAGGCTCTTGAATATACAGTCTCCTTCATGCCTGAATGTCATCATTTGTTAATAAAATGATTGATGTCACATTTATAACTTGGAACATGCGAGGTCTAAGTGATCCACGGAAAAAGTGGAAGGTATTAGCCTACTTGGCATATCATAATATTTACTGTTGCAGGAAACGCATATCAAGCCACAGACACAAGTGCCCTTTGCAGGGATTTGGGTTACCGATGGGGTGATTTCTAATTACTCAGCCTTCACCCGCTGGGTGGTGTACAGTGTTCGAAAGGGCCTCCCGGTCCATCTGGTAGCGGAGGTCACTGATCTCCAAGGAAGGTACGTAATATTACAGTTGGTCATCCAGGGAAAGCAGTTCACCATCATTAAAACCTACTGGCCTAATGTTGATGGCCCAGACTTGGTCTGGTCTGTCTGGAGACACTGCTTAACATAGGCCCCCGGTAGCATATTGTGGGGTGGGGATTTTAACCTTGTCCTTAGCTGATATATGGACTGTTCTAACCCTGAATCCAAGACCCACCGAGCGGCAGCCACTGCACTCGGCGACACGATGAACCTAAATGATATGTTTGACCAATGGAAAATATGCCACCCCGGGGTTAAAGATGGCACACATATCTCAACAGTGCATGAATCCTGGGCTAGGCTGGATTACTGACTGGGCATCTCTGATGTCTGTGGCTGGGTTACATGCATAGAACACTTGCCTTGGACCATATCGGCTCATTCCCTGATAGTACTCATGCTTGCTCTCCCTTCTTCCAGGCATACTGCTTTTCCGCAGAGGGTTTCCCCTCAGGCACTGTTGGACCCAGTCTTTTGAACAGATATTCAGTGGGATATCATCGAATTCTTTAAAACTAATGAGGGTTTGGTGAAGTCAGTGGGTACAGTCTTGGAAACATTCAAAGTATACATTAGATGGATGTGTATGCTGATTCTCGATCCAAAGGGACCTCTGGCGTCAGTTGGAGTTACTGGAGCTCCAGCAGTAGAGCATGACATACAGGCAGCTTATCAGCAGCATCTGCATGCAGAGCTTCATACAACCCTTGTGGACTATAATGACTTTGCAGACAGCAAGCATAAGTACTCACATTGATATGCTACATCACGGGCCTACAGGGAAGGAGGTACGCCAGGCAGTACATTGGTGCATGTATTGCGCCTCCACCAGCCCCCTTTGGTTGTTCCTCAACTGATCTGAGATGATGGTGGGTTAAATATATCATGAATGAATTTGCAGACTACTATGCTCACTCATATGCCCCCTGACAGAAATACATGCAGATAGAGTACACTGCCTTGTTTAGTCAACTCACTCTGGCTTGGCTAAAGGGGCCCCGTAGGGAGATCCTTGCTGAGCCCATAACATTAGATGAGATCACTGTTGCCATCAATGGGTTGCTCACTTTTCGGCACTCCCTTTGAATGGGGTTTATACCCCCTCCCTTACGAGAAAGTATTCTCATCACGGTCAAGTCTCCGTAGTGTTGGGACTCCTACCTGTCCCTCTCCCTAATAAACACTGATGCAAAAATTCTCACTAAGGTGTAAGACAACTGACTAATTCTTTTACTCACAGGCCTAATACTGCCTTCCAGGCTGGATTCACCCCTAGTCACTCTACCTCCCATAATCTCCAAACACTCTTCACCCTCCTCCACCAGCTATGTCCAGACGAAGAAGCGGTGGCTGTCTTTCTTTACGCCGCCAAAGATTTTGACTCCCTTGAACAGCCCTTTCTTTTTTCGGTCTTGTGCTGCATTGAGATCCTTTAATCTTACCTGCTCTTGGTTCAGTTGCTCTACACCACCCCTCCGTCACGAATCCGTGTCAACGGGCTGCTATCAGACCCCATCCATATCGGCAGAGGCATCCATCAGTACTGCCCCTTTCCCCATTACTTCATGCTCTGGCGACTGAACCTTTGGCTTTGGATCTTCGTAAGGTTCATGGTCACAGCGGTCTGGCGTTCTCCCCTCGTATATTATCATTTCACTCTATGGGAATCATATTACGCTATAACTAAGTAGCCCAGGGACAAACCTGGATCCAGTTATACGTGAGTTTTCGCTGTTCAGGGTGCTGTCCAAAATGGCGATGAACTGGGCCAGGCCCTCTGTTTTCCCCCTTGCCACAGCTACTGCCCTTCACCCACTCTCCCTGACCCTACGCTGGGTGACAGACTCTTCAAAATACTTGGGGATTAGTATCAGTGCAAACAAGCAGGAAGTGATACTTGAGAACTATGGGGTAGCCCTCTCCCAGCTGGAACATCAGGTCCGGGACTGGATCAAGCAGCCTCTCTCTTTGACGGAACACATGGCTATCATGAACATGGTCATTCTGCCAAGGCTTCTATAACTCTTTATGAACGTTCCTTTTGCTCCACTGTGTAATTTCTTCAATGCACTACACAGCCTTGCCTGGGCTGGAGGCAGCTGAGACAATAAACCATTTTGATGCTAAATTATCTTTATTAGCCAGTTTTATTTAACATTTCAAATTAAACAATATCCAATAAGACCAATAAATAAAAATAATTTTGTAAAAAATTAATAAATAATAAATACTTAAAGTAAAACAGAATAACATTAGCCCTGGGCAGTAAATTCTGCTCCCTTCACTGAGTTTTTCCTACTCCACAAAGAGCACTGAGTTTTTCCCACTCTGCATAGAGCGCGTAGTTCCAAAGTCCAACTCTAGACCATCTCCTGTCAAGATTTCTCAACCTGTGTGGCCAGGCAAGTCTCTACTGCTCACACTGGGAAACCTGCCGCTCACGTTGAGGAAGCTGCCGCTCGATAAGAACATCTACTCGAGCGGCAGAAAGAAGCTGTGCCCTCTTGCGCTGCGCGTATTGCTCTTCGTGCTGATTTTACAGCACAAGCTTTGAAGGACAAGGGAACCCAATACAATTGGTCAGGGACCTTGGGTAGTTACAAGTTTTAAACACAGTGGTCCCTAAACAGGGGAAATTATCAAGGAGAAGGATGAATATAGACTCAGAGTCAGTGCTATATTTAAAGCTGTCCAGCCGGACAGGAATGCTTTTAATTTATAAAATTGAATGAAAACAATAAAGTGGGACACAAGCCAGCATCCTACTAAACGTGTAAAAAGAGCAAAAAATACAAAACAGAGAAACAAGAAAAGGCTCAGGCAGATTGACTTGTTTGTATGTTACACATTCAAATAGCACAAACAGGAATGCGATGGGACACCATTACACATAAATAATATTCAAATAGAAAAGTGCATATGGTGTACATTAAGTCGACGACGTTTCAATCCCTTTTAAACATTTTGGGATCATCATCAGGTCATTATATTACATGCCTGAATGCAATTGCCTGCAATTAGAGAATATGGGGGGAAAGGGAAAAGGAAAACATAATTAGAATTAGGAAATTTAGGTAAAAACGGCGTGAAATAACATGCAATGCATGCAGGGAGGTGAGATCTTCGGCGTAATATTGCAATCTATATCGGTGTCACAAAAAGAGGTGTGTGCAAGAAATGGGGTGGTGAGTCGATGTGGGGTGAAAGCCGGTGTGTCATGTGGCACATATGGCGTAAAAAACTATATTCTCCATCGTCTAGAGAATTAACATGCGGGGATCATGCCGCGGGGCCGGTGAGGATGGGAGTGAGAGGTTAATGCGATAAACCTCACACCTATATTCAGAGGAAGATAACACGTGGACCGTGTATTGCCATGTGCCAGAACCATGCCGTAGAGCTGATGATCGTTTAAACCAGAAAAGACTATCAGGGAGTGAAGAGTCAATATGGTGAGCCGCACGACTTCATGCATAGTGAAAAAAAGGAGTGAATGCGTGTACCTTAAATCAGTGCAGAGCCACTGATGTAGATGTTAACAGCGTTGGCGGTATCGCACTGACCGTGCTTGGAGTGCCAAAGGAAACCGAATTGAAGGTTATTGATATAACCTGAAAAGGAAACGAACAGATTGCAATATTGCTCCGAAGATCTCACCTCCCCACATGCATTGCATGTTATTTCATGCCTTTTTTTACCTAAATTTCCTCATTCTAATTATGTTTTCCTTCTCCCTTATTCTCTAATTGCAGGCAATTGTAGTCAGGCACGTAACATAATGACCTGATGATGATCCCAAAAATGTTTAAAAGGGATTGAAACGTCATAGACTTAATGTACACCATATACACTTTTCTATTTGAATATTATTTATGTGTAACGGTGTCCCATCGCATTCCTGTTTCTACTATTTGAATGTGTAACATACAAACAAGTCGATCTGCCTGAGCCTTTTCTTGTTTCTCTATTTTGTATTTTTTGCTCTTTTTACACGTTTAGCAGGATGCAGGCTTGTGGCCCACTTTATTGTTTTTGTTCAATTTTATAAATCAAAAGTATTCCTGTCCGGCTGGACAGCTTTAAATATAGCACTGACTATGAGTCTATATTCATCCTTCTCCTTGATCATTGCCCCTGTTTAAGGACCACTGTGTTTAAAACTTGATTTTACAGCACAAGGCAAATGCCCAGCACCAAAAATCAGCACAAGCAGCATTACTTACCTCACTCTGCCGCTTGCGGTACTCCGAGGTGGAATTTTTTTGTCACGCGGAACTTCATGAAATCCACCCAGGTCTAAATAACATGCATTTAACAAAAAATCTGAAGCAGCAAACATAATATAAAAATATATACAATACACAACATTATATTTAAAATGAAATAATAGTGCAAAACTGCAAACATAGCAAAATTTCCCTCCCAAAATAAAAGATTAAAATCAACTTATGGTTCTGTTGCTGATGTCCATGATACTTCTAAATCCACCAAAAATAGAGGAAAAGTAACCCCCACAAAAAACAAACAAAAATGAAGTGACCAGAAAGTAAATCCACAATATTATTCCACAGCCCTAGAAAATCATGAAACCCAAACAATTAATTTTAAAAACAGCTCATGGAAAATCAAGAAAAAAAGGAAATTCAAAAATAAATGTTGGTTAACATATAACGAAATAATTTCCTTTAAAATAAAAATATTTTTGACTACCGCCAAATCCCCAAATAATAACGTATATGTAGACCAACAGCAGGGTACCATGACAGACTAATCACCTCACAATGATGCTAATAGAGTTAAGAAAATATAGGTAGTGGTAAACAAAAGGGACGAGAAGAACTTGGACCTAAGACAAAGGAGGTTGTAGACAGAATGGCAGCTTTCTAGGGGAGGAAATGGCAGCTTCTAAGGGGAGGAAAGTACCTTACCAGAAAGAAATGCAGACAAGGGTGGGATGACAGTGAAGGGATCAGTAGTCAAAAACAGCTCTGCCTATGGATGAGCACAGTCAGAAGAGGGAAGATAATGCCGCTGAACCGACATTGACGCAATCCTTTTTGGAGGAACTGTCTCGGAGCATACATGAGGATATTGCAGGCCTGAAAGGAGAAATTGCAAAAACGTGTAGGATATTAAGCAAGAGATCTCAGCTATTAGGCAAAGAGTGGATGAAATGACCTGAGAGGCCATAGAAAATGAAATAGAAATGATGGGTCACCCTAAGAGAGCAGAATCTAGACCTACAAGTACACCACGAGGACCTTAAAAACCTTTTGGGGTGCCATAACATCAGAATTCATGGTACAGCGAGAAATGTGGAGGCGGTGTTAAGCATCTTTTTAGACACGCATTGTCAAACCCAAGGGAGGAGGGCATTGTCCTGGACCACACACATAGAGAGGGAGAAGGGAAAGTGAGGCTGTGAATATACTTACCTGCGTACACTACTTTTATCAAAACGAAGCAATCATGAAGGCAGTGCAATCAATGGACACTGTTATATCTGAGGGGCAAATCCTCAGAATTTACCAAGACTTGTCTGCCCTCACATTGCAAAAAAGGAGAGAATTCATGCAAGTAAAGACAGCACTGCATGAGAAAGGCATCAAATACTGGTTGGGTACACATTTAGATCAATTTTGCAATGGAAAGAGATGTGTCATCAGGTGCAAATGCCGTCTGGAATGTAGTGAATTGTGGGAATGGTTAATATTAACGGAGGAGTCAGAAAAATGCCTAAAGAGTCTCGCCTATACAGTTTGAGGACTGCCCAGCATAAGAAGAATAAAAACAATCCGACTCCTAAGATTATGGCAATGGAAAGGAATTCAGTGATGACGCAGCTTAGAGGAGCGCGTCCCATGTCCAAATCACAGGAGATATGAAATAGTGAAATGCTGCACACCGGTGAGAATCAAGCACCTCCCCAATGGGAGAAATAAATATCGGCAGAGCCTAATATTTTTTAAAAGGCCAGAGGGTGAGCAGTGGTGAAGTGAATGAAGGCAATGGTCCACTACTGTTCAAAATGAGGACTGCAGTACCATGTCCGAATAAGTGGGCTGAGGGTGTCTTCGCTTCCCCGAAGTCTCACTGGAGGGAGACAAACCTTGTGCTTTGAAATGTTTTTTTTAATTTTAAAGTTGAGGGGGTCTAACATGTTCTTAATTGACGGGGGTTCGAAGGGTGTCCCAGTCGCAAATCGGATTCACACAATGCATATTATTGTTGATTAGGGAATGGTGGACTTTGGGGTGGAGCAACACGGGGGCCTGCCGGCTGTTAAAGTGTTAATGTCTGTAACACTGCAGGAGCTTGAGATAGTAAGCATCAATGTGAGAGGCCTGACTGCCCTGGCTAAGTGATTGACTGTCTTTTCCTTTTTGCATCAATGTGGTAGTGATATTTGCCTGTTGTAGGACATGCATTTACTTAAAAAAGATTAGCCCAGATTATCGGGCAAACATAAAAAAGTGGTGTAGAAATCGTGTTAGCTAAAACATTTAAAGGCAGGGTTCGAGATATGTTAATGGAGGAGGATGGGTGGCATCAGCGCTCAGAGTGGGTGTGGGGATTGTTCATTCACAATGGCATCACTTTGTGCCCCCAATGAAGGCCAAGAGAGATTCGAGAACACAGTTATACCACACATTATGCAAGCCTCACACAGGGATGTGATAGTGTACGAGTATTTGAATCAGGTGATGTATGGGGATCTGGATCACTCAGCTCAAAGGATGGATCACACAAGGGAGTGATAAAAAGGAGTTAAAGAATGGCTAAAAGACATTGGCTTATTCGATCTATGGAGAGTAGAACATTTGGTAGAGACAGAATTCTCCTACTTTTCAACAGCACATAGATTCTATGCTAGATTGGATCTCCTACTGGGGACAGCAAGTATATATGAGCAACTATTAGAGGTTGAGGTAGGGAATAGAGCACTCTCAGATCATGGACAAGTGCATAAGACATTACAGATGCCACAAATCAGTAGAATGAGGGGAGATAGTGACTTAGGGATGCCATCCTGCAATATAGGGAGCAGACAGCCAATGGACAGAGCATTACATACAAGATAAAGACAAACCTGAATCTATGCCGCTGGTGTTCTGGGATACCCTGAAAGCAGTGACGAGGGGGAATTTGATTTTGTTGGCAACCATAATCAATAGACAGAGGGTGAAGACAAGGGAACGTTTGTATACTCAGATTAAAGAACGTGAAGTAGTTTACTGTGGAACTGGCTTCAGAAAGGGATGGAGACAGCTAGAGGGTTTTATGGTACAACTGCACTCCATAGATATAGATGAAGTAGAATATGCCTTCCTTAGGTTGAAACAAATTCACTACAAGGGGGAATAAAGTAGACAAGCTACTGGCTTGCAAATTAAGGGCTAAAGGGTAAAAGTCAGTGTTATTGCAATTAAAACCAAAGAGGATGCGCTCACCCACAAAGAAGAAGAGATAAGGAACATGTTTAGAGAATTTTATAGGAGCTACTATACACAGAGGAAACAAGGGTAGATGAGGAAACTGATGAATACTTAAAGCCGGTTAATTTGACCCATCTTACCACAAGGCAGGTCAAACTACTGGAAAGCCTATTTAATTGGAAGAAATTATAACTAGCATTGCCAGGCTACATCCCACTAAAGCCCCAGATCCAGCTGTGTATACAGCTGGGTTCTATAAAACCTTTTTCTCACTACTGGCCCACATCTTGAATAGTTTATTTAACTCCTCTGGGGAGTATCAGACACTGACTGACACTATGAGGTGATGCTGCCAAACCAGGAGAGGACTTATCTCAATGTGCTTCCTACCATCCAATATCCTTATTAACTGCTGATGAAAAATTATTCACCATGTTTTGGTGGTAAGACGGTGCCCACATATGCAGAGTCTTATCGAGCTGGATCAGGCAGGGTTCATTCCCGGAAGGTGGACATTCGATAAAACCAAAAGAGTAATTCACCTTTTGGATAAAGTGAGGAGGGCCAGGGTGAATGTTCTGCTCCTGTCTGTCGATGCAGAGAAAGCATTCAACAGAGTGCATTGGCCATATCTTTGGAAAGCCATTAGAAACTTGTGGCTTTGGGCCCAGATTAAGAACTTGGGTACTCAGTGGATATAGCTCACCGTTGGCTAGGGCGCTTGAGAACGGGAAGATCTCAGCCTCATTTTTTATAGAATGAGGCTCAAGACAGGGTTGCCCAGTGTCATCACACATGTTCGCTCTGTGCATACAACCATGGGCAAATAGGGTGTGAATAGCTGGAGACAGAAGAGGGGAGAGGATGGATGGGTTCGATCATAAATTATGCTTGTGTGAGGATGATGTGCTGATGACCTTAGCAGATCGTATTTTATCAATGCCCCTGTTGCTGATGGAAATGTCTAAATACAGTTGAATATCAGGCTTTAAGGTTAATTTGGAAAAATTCCAGATACTGAACTTGTTACTCTCCTTGGAGCAAAAGTTGGCTCCTCAGGAATGCTTTCCTGTAGCATGGCGGAAAATAGCAACACATATCTGATGGTAAAACTATTCTCCACACCTGAAAGATTGGCACCGATGAATTATGAAGATCTGTCTGGCGCCTTGTAGGCAGAATTGCAGACATGGCACATGAGTGGAATATCGTGGCTGGGGCAGATGGCTGCAGTACATATGACAGCTCTATCCAGAATCTTATACATAATGCAGGCTATCCCTCTGTGGCCCCAGGTGTATTTGAAAGAAATTCAGTAGACCATAAACAACTTTGCTAGGGGGGGAAGAAACCTAGGATGGCTACACACATTACATACCGTCAAGTGAAGGAGGAAGGTTTGGGAATACCCTGGAGTGTGGACTACTATCGCGCAGTGCTACTGCAGTATGTTCTGGAATAAAATCCACTTTGGATTGAAAAGCATAAATGTTTTATGGAACAGGCAGTTGCAGGTTACCATATTTGGAAGGCAAACTGGCCCAGGCTTGCACTCATCTGAGGCATGGGATGCAGTGGTAATGCAGAAAGGGCTATCTACTTTCTCTCACCTGTCACACTAATTCTGGGTAGTCAGGATTTCACTCCAGCATATGGGAAATGGCAATCTGTAATGTGGCAGAAGGTGGGCTGCAAACAGGTAGAAGAGTTTTATGAAGAAGATGGGCTTAAATCCTTTGAACAAATCAAAAGGGAATTTGGGATTACTGAGTCAGAACAATTACACTATTGTCAAATTCAACATTCAGTTTCCCAGGGGGAAATTATGGAGAGTGCAGGGAGACTATTAAATCCATTTGAAACACAGATAATGACAAAGGAGTGACGAAGAGTGGGTCTTCTTTGAGATTTACCAGTTTCTCAGGACAGAGAGGACACTGGAGAAGACAACAAGGTAGAAGAGATGAGAAATGGACCTGGGGCACCAGTTGACCAATAGGTAATAGAAAGGTGTTCCTCCAGAATTGGGACCAGTGCATCCAGCGCAGAAATCACAGAAACCCTTATAAAGATTGCAACATATTGGTATTATACCCCGATCTGGATTCATCAATAGAACAAAGCACATACTTTGGCTTGTTGGAGGGTTTGTGGGAATGCGGTCTCTTTTCTCCATCTATTGTGGAACAGCCCTAACCTGGAAAGATAATGAAAGGAGGTATTGGATAAGACATACCTCATGCTTAACACAACATTAATAAGATGGCTAGCTTACACTATTTTAGGGGTTTGAGATAGATTAATCTATCAAGTGAGGTCCCACATGAGACGCCTAAATGCATGACTATTATGTGCAGCTAAGTAGGCTGTTCTGAGTATTTTGGGTCGTTTTGATGTACCCAGCTATAGGACAAGGCTATAAAGAGTTTGGGAGCTCATGGGACTGGAGAAAATAGCTACTAGGTAGGGAAATTAGAAAAATGTCCTAAAATGTGGAAAACATGCCTGAATATCGTATCCACTGAATTAAAGGAGATTGAGACTCACTGACTCAGACCAAATGAAGTGCGGGTATCGGTTGACATTTAAAAGCGCTTCAGATTGAGGAGGCAGATTGAGAAGCAACACATCTGCACAGACGAAGATAATTGAAACATGGATAGTAATGGAGAAAGTGAAATGAAGGGCGGGGAGTTAAAAGGGGGGTAAGGAGGCTCATTACGTAACCCGGGTTATTGTATTGAAGCCAATGTAGAGGCTTGGTGTTCCTCATTTATTATTATTTTAAAATGATAATAAAAAAGATTTGAACATAAAACATTTTGGGGAAGATACTTGACACTGACGGGTCAAATTTAATATTCCCACTTGAATCTAAACCACTTTGGGAATATGATGCGCACTGAAAGGGTCAATATTAGTATTCCCACTTCAATCTAAAACACTTTGGGGAATATGTTGGACACTGAAATGGTCAAAATCAGGGCCGGACTGGCCATAGCAGGCATTTGGTGTTTCCCCGGGAGGCTGGAAGGGCGGGGCCGGTTTTGCAGTGGTGTGGGACAGTTTAGTTACTGGGGAACGGTTTTGCAGTGGTGACGCAATATAAGTCCCATTAACAAAAGCAGAAGTGCTTCACACCTGTAACCTACCGTTTCCCCTGGGTGCTGGTCTGACAAAATTGCCAGGGCTGCTTTTGGATCCCAGTCTGGCTCTGGTCAAAACTACTGTTGCCACTCCAATCTTAACCATTTGAGAAAGGTCATCTAATTTACTATTCCCACTCCAATCTAAACAATTTAGAGGAATGTGTTGCACACTGAAGGAATCAATATTATTACTCCCACTCTAATTTAAACCATTTTGATGAAAGTTTTAGACACTGAAAGGGTCAGATTTTCTATTCCCACTCCAATCTAGACCACTTTAGGGAATATGTTGGACACAGAGGGGGAGATTCTCAAACATTTTGCGCTGGATTAGCGTCACAAAAGTTTTCCTGATTCACTTTCCGGTGCACAACTTATTTTGCGCTGGCACGTATCCAAAAGTAATGCAAAACAGCGCGAAACGTTGCTTTGCATTACTTTACATCAAGGGAACATTACATGGGTGACACATGGGCATTCCCATGCAACCACCCATGCAACCACCTATGCTTTTTGATGCTAAACCATATCTACTAACGTAAGTAGACAGAGTTTAGCGCCAAAAATTAACACCGCTGAAAAGCAGGCGTTAAAAGTTGAAATGTTTTAATTTCTCCTTTCTTTTCCAACTTTGCATGTGTGCTGCACTGTACAGCACACTTCAAAGTAGGAAAAGGGTTTTCACTTGTCTAGACATAGTATTTTGTACAGGAAGAGTATCCTTTCGGTACAAAACCTATGGTAGACTCAGACACACCCTTTCACTATGGTGCTAAGGTGTGTGCCTGGCGCACAGAAGCTGAAATCAGGGAGAGGGGAGAGGGGAGGAGAGAGCCATATCTTTGTGAATGTGGCACTCTCCTGCCCCTTCCTTGTCACTCAACGCAGTGCAGCATTTTTCGCTGCTGCTCTGTGTTGCGTTCTGTCACACCTTTGGTAATCTGGGCCTAAATGAGTCAACATTACTAGTCCCTCTCTAATCTAAACTATTTTGGGGAAGGTGTTGGACACTGAAGGGTCAGATTATACCACTTTGGGAAATGTGTAAGACAGTGAAGGGGTAAAAATTACTATTCCTACTCCAATGTAAACCACTTTGGGGAATGTGTTGGACACTAAAGGGGTCCAATTTACTATTCCCACTCCAATATAAACTATATTGGGGAATGTGTTGGCCACTAAACGGGTCCAAATTACTATCCCCACTCCAATATAAACCATTTTGAGGAAGGTGTTGGACACTGATGATTCAAATGTACTATTCCCACTCCAATCTAAACCATTTTAGGGAAATTGTTGGACACTGATGGGGTCAGATTTACTATTCCCAGTCCAAAGTAAATCACTTTGAGAAATATGTTAAACACCGAACGGGTCAACATAACTATTCACTCCAACAAAATTTATTTTTAAATATTATTAAATTGAATACATTTCTATGAAAAATTTAAACTTCAATATATATACATTCAAAGATCTCCATTCTTATACTCTAAAAATTACACAAAATCTAACACTAATGTTACAGAAATATCATAAAAAACAATAATACTTACAATATTTTTAACAATGATATTTAAAATAACATTCAAAAATTATACTCTCACTTGCAATATTCCTGTTGACCGTATTTCCTACATCACGATAATCTTGTGACGATATTGTTGTAAATTTCTATATTAAAAACAGGAGGCCTCCTTTATGAGTTTTTGCCGTAGGCAGCGCCACCGGCCTTCCTGCAGGGCTGCCCTACAGCAAAAGAAAAGGGCAGGATTGCGTTGTATCTATTAGATACAGCGCATTCCTGTCCTTTTCCCCTGCGTTGGTGCACAATGGGCTGCTGTGAGCCAACGCAGGCACCTTTGCACCCTGGTGCAAGGGTGCCTCTGTTGCGGGTATGCTTATTTTTGTGCAGGAAGGGAAACCTTCCTGTGTAAAAAGAATCACAAGAGGCTTTCTGCAGCACACATAGAAAAAGGAAAAACAAGGAGAAAAAAGATGTTTCTCCTTGTTGTGCCTCCCTTACGCTTCCCCTGGGGAGGCGTAAGTTTTTGGCACTGCCTCAGAATTACGATTTCTTGTGAATCTGGGGCAGTGTCAAAAAGCCATGGATGTTGCTGGGAACGCCCCCAGCAACACCCATTGCACGCCCCTTTAACGCAGAAAACTGTGTTAAAATGAAAGATATTTACAAGGCAGCATTAAGTCCAAAAAAAGTGACGCACCGGCGGTGCAAGGGGCTTATAAATAAGCCACTCAGTATTTTTTTGAAACGCTGTGCTTTCAATCAGAAAGTGTGTTTCCAATTCTAAATAGATTTTCAAGACAGTGTAAAAATGGTATAGATGGTGCATTCTGCGACCCTCATCATCTTCCCCTTCCAGTAGCTAAAAAAAGAGATGCCTTTTACTTGTGCTTCACTGAGAACTAGTATTTCTTGTCTTGTTCTCTCCAGAGCTGCAGACTATTCATAGGAGGAGAGCGCTGTGAGTTCTGCTGAAACCTTAGAGTCTCTTTCCCTTCTCCTTCCATTTTCCTTTAGTTGCTGTAGGTGCCAGAGGTGGATTGAGGGGGCTAGGATAGGACCCACAAGTTTGTATGCTAAGAATGAACACCAATCACAAACTTTTGACATCCAGAAACATTGTCCCTTACAATATGAAACTGCAAACAAGTAAAAAAACATGTCATATCTTTCTTGCAACCATTTGCTATGCATTTCCAAGCAGCCTATTTTGTTGTGCATGCATTAGTACCCTGTGAAAGCAGAGGCTAATACTGCTCGCATGCAGAGAAGGGTAGCTACACATTCATTCAAGCATTTTGATAGTGTTAGCTAAGTCCCTTTTATGTCGGCGCACGTCCATTAAGTAATGTATTATTGATAATGGGAACTTCCCAGATGTAGATATGAGACTGACCATTCTCAGCAGACACATGCTGTATGTAACCTACACTCAGATACTCATATTCCTGCTCTACCTGTGATTTGCTGCATGCAGGCATAATAAAATCAGAATAGCCCTTGGAATAACTTATAGGAATGGTCCATTTGTGCTGATCCATGGATGCTGATAGAGAGGCTCCTGCCTTTCACCCTAGCTACAGAAGACAATCTTCACGTAGGGAAGTTTCCCCCCCCCCCCAGCATGTCGCTCCCACTCCCGCTCCCACTCCCGCCTCCCAGCTGATTGCCCTCCCCCGACCCCTACTTAATGGCAGCCACTGCGCGTCAAGAAGAGCAAGAACTCTTACCTTCCTGGTCAGTGTCCCTGCCCACCCCCCGCAGCTCTACCGTTAAGGGTCTGCCCTTGAGCCCAAGCTCCTCGCCAGGTAGGTGTTTGAGGCCCTCCTTCACCGCAGGCTCCTGCCTGCGCCTCATCTTTGGTGGTCCTGTGGAAGAGTACCCTGCTCTTCTGCTATTCTGCTCTGTTCTGTGTCTTCTGTTTTTCTTTTGCCTCTTTTCTCTCCTGCCTCTTTTTCTCTTTTGCCTCTTTTTCCACTTTGACACTTTTTCTCTTCTGCCTCTTTTGCCACTATTGCCACTTTTCTCTTTTGCCTCTCTTGTCTCTTTTCCCTTTACCTCGTTTTGCTCCCTCTTCCCGCGCTCCCTGCCACTGCTGCCCCCGCTGCCCCTCCCCCCCAGCATGTCGCTCCCACTCCCAGCTGATCGCCCCCGACCCTACTTAATGGCGGCTGCCGCTGTGCGGCAGCGTGCAGCGGGCGTCGCTGGCACGCCAAAGGCAAGCCCATCTGAGCCCGTTTGCTATCCGACTGCGACCAGCACCATGAACCCTGGTCCTCCGACCCCCGCCACTACGACCCCAGCACCATCCATGCTCTCAACCCCAGATGCAACAACAACTACCAGCTCTCAATGCCGAGCAACACACAAGGCCCGATCTCCTGCCGACACTGCCGCCTCACCTCTGGACCCCAGCAGTAGCCACCAGCCCACCGGACACTAGCGCACACAAACCACTGACCTGCATCCTCCACAATGTACGCTCCCTGCACAGACACACCATAGAAATCTGGGACCTCCTCAACACTCACACACCCGATGTCGCCTTCCTCACAGAGACCTGGACCAATGCCAGCTCCGCACCCGACATCACAACCGCCATCCCCGATGGATACAAGATCCTGAGGAAAGACCGCCCACCCGCCCAGGAGAGGGCCTCGCTCTAATCCACAAAAGCTCCCTTCGCATGACAGCCACCGACTTGGACGACGCTTCGCACCCCATGGAGCACATCCACTTCCAGATCCAGACCAACCCCAGAATGATGCTCCGTGGAACCCTCATCTACCAACCACCTGGCCCCCTCGCTCCATTCACCAACAACATCACCAACCTCACCACACCCCACACCCTCGCCTCCACAGACTACATACTACTCAGAGACCTAAACTTCCATCTGGACAACCACGACGACCCTAACACTACCACCCTCCTAGAAAACCTCACCAACATAGGACTGAAGCAACTTGTCTCCGCCCCCACTCACACAGCAGGACACACATTCAACCCCATCTTCGCAAGAGGAAACAGCATCTTCTTCAGCCACACCACGGAGCTCCTCTGGACTGACCACCACTGCATCCACTTCTCCTTCAGAAAACCCACTGCACACAAGCACGCATGCCGTCTCCCAAGCAGAAACTGGAACAAACTCTCTGAAGAACACCTCACCTCTGCCCTCACCTGCACTCCACCCCTAACTACGACAGACGCCAACACCGCGGCAAACAACCTCCACCAATGGATCGCCAACTTCGCCAAGACACTTGCCCCTCTCCAGAAGACTACAGGACGACACAACATGAAAGCAAACTGGTTCACCAAGGCACTCCTAGAATCCAAGCGCTCCTGCCAATGACTGGAAAAGACGCGGAGAAACAGCAAAACTCCAGAAACATGCACCGCCTACAAAACAGCCACCACAGCTCACCACCAACTCATCAATTCCACAAAGAAGAATTTCCTCCAAGACAGAATCCTCTCCAAAGCCCACAACTCCAAGGAACTCTTCTCCATCTTACAGGAATTTGCCAAACCCAACAGTGAGACAACAGACTTCACTCCCTCCCAAGACCTCTGCAACAGACTCAGCTCCTTCTTTCACCTCAAGATCAAGACACTCTATGATAACTTCGACGACCAAGACCTCTGCACCACCTCAACCCCTACCCCCAGCGACGCCATCCAACAGACCCTACTCACTTGGACCCCACTCACGACAGAAGACTCCCTAAAGACCATGAAGAGCATCCACTCCAGAGCACCCTCAGACCCCTTCCCGCCAAACATCTTCCACAGGGCCACCACAGCGATCGCACCCAAGCTACGTCGAACCATCAACTGCTTCCTCCAGACCTCTACATTCCCTGACAACTGGAACTGCGCTGAAGTCAACCCCCCCTAAACAAGCCCTCCACAGACCAGACGGACCTCAAGAACTTCAGGCCCATCTCGCTGCTTCCTTTCGCAGCCAAGGTCATCGAAAAGGCCATCAACACCCAAATAGCATACTTCATCAAAGCTAACAGCATCCTAGACAACTCCCAATCTGGATTCCGCAGGAACCACAGCACCGAGACTGCCCTCCTCGCTGCCGCAGACGACATCCTCGCCCTCCTCGTCCAAGGCCAGACGGCAGCCCTCATTCTCCTGGACCCATCAGCAGCCTTCGACACTGTCTCCCACCGCACACTAACCACCAGACTCCATGACGCCGGCATCCAAGGAAAGGCCCTAGCCTGGATACTCTCATTCCTCACGGGCAGAACACAGAGAATAAGACTCCCACCCTTCCTCTCAGAACCGACAGAGACCAGATTCGGAGTTCCCCAAGGATCCTCCCTCAGCCTCAACCTCTTCGACGTCTACATGGCCCCCCTCGCAACCATCATCAGAAACCATAGGCTCAACATCGTCTCCTACGCCGATGACACCCAACTTATCCTCTCCCTCACCAAGGAACCCGACGTCACCAGGCACAACTTCCAAGAAGGGATGAGAGCCGTCGCAACCTGGATGAAAAACAGCTGCCTGAAACTCATCTAAGAGAAAACAGAGGTCCTCATCCTCAGCTCCACCCCCTCAGCATGGGATGACACTTGGCAGCCCCACGCCCTTGGAAACCCACCCACACGGACAGGTCATGAATGTAACCTCGGTATCAAACTGGACGCATCGCTCACTATGAATCGCCAGATCATCGCCCTCTCCTCCGCATGCTTCAACACCCTCTGCATACTATGCAAAACATTCAAATGGATACCCCCCGACTCCAGGAAAACGGTCACTCACGCCCTCATCACGAGCAGACTCGACTATGGCAACGCCCTCTCCGCCAGAATCAACAAAAAACTCCTCCATACACTTCAGACCCTCCAGAACGCCACGGCCAGACTAATCCTCGATATCCCATGGCACAACCACATCACCCAACACCTCCATGACCTCCACGAAAGAAGAATAACTTTCAAGCTGCTCACACACACCTACAAGGCCCTCCACAACATCGGACCACAATACCTCAACAACCGCATTGCCTTCCATACCCCAAAGAGAAAGCCCCGCTCAGCCGACCTTGCCCTACCCACCATCCCATGCTTCTACAGGAATAGAGCGGGTGGAAGGTCCTTCTCCTACCTCGCAGCCAAGACATGGAATGATCTCCCCCTTCACCTACGGCGAAGCCCGACAATGCACCAATTCAGGAAAGACCTCAAGACCTGGCTTTTCGAATGACCCTAAGCTGCATACACCCCCGCCCCCCCAACGCCTTGAGACCCTAACAGATGAGTAGTGCGCTTTACAAACCCTGATTGATTGATTGATTAATGTGCTGTGTAAGATGGGCTTCTTTAAATTATTCTGGGCTTTGGAAATGTCCTTTGTTGCCACACATGAGGAATAAACTGAGTATCTCCACCGACATCACCATGCAAAGGTCTACCTGGTGAGAAGTATTTACCTCACTCACCCAACTCACGAAAATTATTATTCCTATTCGCCAACATCAGAGAATTGTAGTGAGTGTGACATCTGGGATGAGAGGATGAGGTGCCCTTGCAGGCAGCCAGACAGAAACAATGCTTGTCATCCGTTACTATGCATGATTATATTAAAGCGCCGCGCATCATGCAAAAATGAAGTGGTGGATCGGCTTCCAGCTACCTGAGATCATTTCTTAAACCCTATGCTTATAAGACGGAAGACAGAGGCAGTGAGACAAACTTGCTCCCCACCCTCCCCCTGGACACTTTTGGAGGCAGGCACTTTGCAAACATCGGGGCCTAGGCCTTGAATGATATCCCAAATCAACTAGAATCTAGCCTGCCTTCAATATAGTTAAAAATGTTTTAAAATGGCTCTCTTTCAGTGGGCTTCCTGTGTCTTTTTCCCTTGCTGTAAATCTGACGATTGCAAGCAACAGAATGCGTGTTTCATTTAGTGTGCTATTTAAAAGTCACATCATGTCACATTTTATCGTACGTACAAGGTCTAATTTTTCTATTGGTGACTCTTCAGTTGACTACAGTACCTATTACCTGTGCAATTCTATTCTACTAGGGTACATCTTGACATTCTAAAAAAATTATTGGGCGAGATAGGAGAGTCACTAAATTCAGTGAAGGCCAGTTGCAGACCAAAAGTTAAAGAATATGCCACGTTGATGCATTGGCACTACAAAGGTGGATGTGCCGATCCTATGAAACTAAATAACTACATTGGCTGCTGCAACACCAGCATCCAATAACTTCTGTAAAGAACACAATGAATACAGTCCCTTTATGGCACTGTTGTCCTGGCATAGATAAAAGAAAATCCTGTTTGCAGTTTCAGCTTCGAGCCGATACATTTAATAGCACTGCTACTACCATGTTGGATTAAGCCATTCTGGAACATGGGTTCACAGTACAGGATTATCATCTGATGGCCACATCTTGAGGTCACTAGACTTATGCTAAGACTCTTCTGAGCTGACTTAAATTTTGTGATACCAAAGGGGATGATGGACGGAGCGTTAGAGCAAATCAAACACTCACCCCCAGTCAACTGATCTGGGTTTAATCCATCATCATTCTTTAGCTCACTCCACCACCCCAGTTCAGACATGGCCATATGCAAATCAGTCTGACCCTGTGCCTCATGGGAACAGTCCAGCCCGAACTGCCAAGCCATGTCTTCCCTGGACCGGAAACAAGCATCCTGGGACCGGTTTCGGGTTCAAAACCCTCATCAGCCAGGCTATCTTGAATCCAGTGGCAAAGTGAGCAAGGGACCCACGTCTGGGCATACCCTGCCAACTTAGGGCGAACAAAGCGATACCAAAGGGGATGATGGACGGAGCGTTAGAGCAAATCAAACACTCATCCCCAGTCAACTGATCTGGGTTTAATCCATCATCATTCTTTAGCTCACTCCACCACCCCAGTTCAGACATGGCCATATGCAAATCAGTCTGACCCTGTGCCTCATGGGAACAGTCCAGCCCGAACTGCCAAGCCATGTCTTCCCTGGACCGGAAACAAGCATCCTGGGACCAGTTTCGGGTTCAAAACCCTCATCAGCCAGGCTATCTTGAATCCAGTGGCAAAGTGAGCAAGGGACCCAAGTCTGGGCATACCCTGCCAACTTAGGGCGAACAAAGCGATACCAAAGGGGATGATGGACGGAGCGTTAGAGCAAATCAAACACTCACCCCCAGTCAACTGATCTGGGTTTAATCCATCATCATTCTTTAGCTCACTCCACCACCCCAGTTCAGACATGGCCATATGCAAATCAGTCTGACCCTGTGCCTCATGGGAACAGTCCAGCCCGAACTGCCAAGCCATGTCTTCCCAGGACCGGAAACAAGCATCCTGGGACCGGTTTCGGGTTCAAAACCCTCATCAGCCAGGCTATCTTGAATCCAGCGGCAAAGTGAGCAAGGGACCCACGTCTGGGCATACCCTGCCAACTTAGGGCGAACAAAGCGATACCAAAGGGGATGATGGACGGAGCGTTAGAGCAAATCAAACACTCATCCCCAGTCAACTGATCTGGGTTTAATCCATCATCATTCTTTAGCTCACTCCACCATCCCAGTTCAGACATGGCCATATGCAAATCAGTCTGACCCTGTGACTCATGGGAACAGTCCAGCCCGAACTGCCAAGCCATGTCTTCCCTGGACCGGAAACAATCATCCTGGGACCGGTTTCGGGTTCAAAACCCTCATCAGCCAGGCTATCTTGAATCCAGTGGCAAAGTGAGCAAGGGACCCATGTCTGGGCATACCCTGCCAACTTAGGGCGAACAAAGCGATACCAAAGGGGATGATGGACAGAGCGTTAGAGCAAATCAAACACTCACCCCCAGTCAACTGATCTGGGTTTAATCCATCATCATTCTTTAGCTCACTCCACCACCCCAGTTCAGACATGGCCATATGCAAATCAGTCTGACCCTGTGCCTCATGGGAACAGTCCAGCCCGAACTGCCAAGCCATGTCTTCCCTGGACCGGAAACAAGCATCCTAGGACCGGTTTCGGGTTCAAAACCCTCATCAGCCAGGCTATCTTGAATCCAGTGGCAAAGTGAGCAAGGGACCCACGTCTGGGCATACCCTGCCAACTTAGGGCGAACAAAGCGATACCAAAGGGGATGATGGACGGAGCGTTAGAGCAAATCAAACACTCACCCCCAGTCAACTGATCTGGGTTTAATCCATCATCATTCTTTAGCTCACTCCACCACCCCAGTTCAGACATGGCCATATGCAAATCCCTGTGCCTCATGGGAACAGTCCAGCCCGAACTGCCAAGCCATGTCTTCCCTGGACCGGAAACAAGCATCCTGGGACCGGTTTCGGGTTCAAAACCCTCATCAGCCAGGCTATCTTGAATCCAGTGGCAAAGTGAGCAAGGGAATTTAGTGACAAGAGCTGAAGGTTAGGCCCTTGTAACAAATCTTGGGCTGTATGGAAGAAGGGCAACTGAGAACCTTGAAAATGGATGAAGGCATCAGCATAATAAGTAGTATCTCACACCACTGGAATGCTGGCGTGGACACCTAGATACTCACTTAACATTTGGGATAACAAAGGACACCAGTCTAAAAACGCTGAAATTAATGCATTCCCCCAAGCAGATTGTTAAACTGGCTGCAGACCTGGGTGCCATAAAGAAATAAATGATAGTCAATCCAGAGAATAAAATCGTTTCAAGTGAAAACTATACAAGTCAAGGGACTATCTTCAGTGGATTATAGGGGCAGTAGGAGTGGGCACATCCTTCCTAGTACAGGCTTTATGAAAGATAGAGTAAAGAAGTGATGAAAGCAGAAGGAAGAGTCCGTAGGTTAAACAAGATGGTGTGACAATTTAAAGAACAAATTGAGGAAATATTGGCCTTCACTGCAAAGTTAAAACATCTCATAACATTAAAATACTCCCCACTAATTCCCCCCAAAATCCAATAAACTCTGGAGATGAATAATTTCGATAAATCAAAACCCATAAATATTTAATATAAAAATTTTTACTCCAAAACCTGTGAACCCCAATATCTACAACCAATAAGACCCATTCTATAAAATACACAAACATCTGTTTTAAACTAAACCCCTATAAAAAATGAAACGTCAAATAAAATATTAAATAACTTAACAATAAAATGCTACACAAAAACCCGAAATATCCCACACCCGACCAAAAATAAGAACATAATTCATTTGTGAAGAGAAACATAAACAATAACACAAAAATAAGCACTTCTGAGAGGAGAGAAGTAACAGAAGCGACATCACCCTCTTAGTATCTTCCAGAGTTGCTAGGCAAAAGTCAGACTGGTCGAAGAATTCGAAGGGCAAACCGAGTTCATATGCAATTCAGATATCTTATCTAGGAAGGACGAGAGTTCCGCAGGTTCTGAGAAGAATCTCATCTGCCCTTTATACGTAATTCGAAATTTTGAGGGTCCAGAGAAAGAGAAGAGGATCTCCATGGAAGACAGTCTCTGTAGAAGAACCAGAAAACCTTTACGCCAGGGGAAACAGCGTTTACAACGCTGTCATTACATCGCAAGACTATTACAACGCGGTCGTTACAATGACCGCATTGTTAGTACGCGATGCATTTACATCGCAAGTCATTACAACGACTTGCTGTAGGGGGTGCTGAGGTATTGGAAATGAATTCCAACACCTTCCCTACTGTTGCGCAAACTGGCGTAGGAATAGTAAATAATACTATTCCTAAGTCCAGCGCGCCCCCTACAGCAAGTCGTTGTAATGATTTACGATGTAAATTCATCGCGTACTAACAACGCGGTCGTTGTAACGACCACGTTGTAAAAGCACGC
This sequence comes from Calotriton arnoldi, assembly GCA_963921515.1. Lineage (NCBI taxonomy): Eukaryota > Metazoa > Chordata > Amphibia > Caudata > Salamandridae > Calotriton > Calotriton arnoldi. Next base: position 4,399,008 of record CAWUFW010000209.1, on the reverse strand, counting down.
GATGTAATACATCGCGTTGTAATGTACTATATTCTTACGCCGGGTAACTGTGTTCCCTTGCGTTATCCTGAGAAATTGGGATTTTATGATCCTGCCATTTAATCGTTCTAATCTTCCTCATTGGTGCCGGAATTTGTTCCGTGTGTTGATGACGTAGTGGTTTGAAGATGAAGGGTCTCAGAGAGGAGATATTTTTTCATCTGAAAGTGGGCACCCTATGAGCTCGTTTGATCTCAAAGTCTTTGGCAAAGGAGAGTTGAAGAACTTCTGGGATCCATGATATTAGGAAGTCAGGTACAGAACGAGGTGAGTTTTCAATGCCGTCTGGAAGACTAAAAATACAAAGATTGCACCTCTGGTTACTGTCCTCCTGGTCTGTAAGATCTCTTCTCAGAGCGACTAAAGAACACTCAAGGCATTGTATCTGTTTAGCTTGTCTATTGGTGTAGTCTTCAGCATTACTTATTCTTGTCCCTGCGTTAGATATTCTCATTGCAAGGTCTTTGATGTCTTTACGAATTCTGGCAACTTCCACCTGAAGTAAATCTGTGTTGGTCTTAGTGCTCTGCGCAATGTCATGTACCGAGTTCAACTTCAGCAGTATAGCCTCAAGGGTAGAGGAGGAATCAAGGCTCCCTTTTATCAGTGATTCCTGAATTGATGGAGAGTGTTTGGTGCGCTTGGAATCTCTCTCTTTAGTTTTGCTCTCACTAGATTCTGCCATCCTGTGATATTATGGTATGCACCCAACAGCAATGTGTGATATGCAGGTAGGAGACAAGCAGAAAGACTAGAAACTGTCCAGATTGAGGATGGGTATGCAGAGACTTGGATGGCATAGGCTTAGGCAACCAATATCTTATGACCTAAAGTGCTAGAGAGACCAAAAGACACCAAAAGACTGACAGTAAGATGCCACCAGGCAAGGCATCTATTATAAACCAGTTGTTGGTTGTGATCCGCCATGTGATTTGGAACCTATGAGCTATTCCTTTTAGCAGGCTCTTCACGTTGTCTGATCAATCACAGAGGCACTGAGAAGATTAGGGTGTCGCCAGCTTAGCTCTAAGGTGGCAGCAGGGTAATTAAGTGTACTGAATTTGATTATGTTCTCTTATGGGCAAATATCCAAAATATAGTTTTCAATAGTGATGACCTTGAGCGCGTTGTAGGGGCACAAGTAATATGAAGTGTAAGAAACACTGAGACAATTCCCAACTGATGTTGGGGATATGACACAGTTGCAGAGAGTTCTCATGATCGGTTCGGCACAGGTATGCTAATTAGCCCACCCAAATGGACCACAAGACTTCGTATGCACAACAGAGACATCAGCCCTCTGTACCTCAGACAACAGACCACAGGTGTAAGCAAGCCAGCAAGCAACGCCAAGACCCAGGCAAAGCAAGAGTAGCGCTGGAGAATGGCTGGTGAATGCGATATCCTGGAAATCCTTGACAGGACATCTGTTCATAGATAACAAAAGTAATCTGCTCCTCATATGCTCCTATGACAGACTCTATGACAGACTATGGATAAGAGCAGCTGCACTGAGCGTCTGAAAGTATGGGCTCAAATTACCTCCGCCGCCATTTTGTGAGTTAGCAGTGCCTTATATAGTTTGTATTCATTCTTTTGTGCTGAATATGGATTCTCTTATATGGGTTCTCTTTAGCAGAATGGGGGTAATATTGGCAGCACATCCCCTAGGAACCCGCCGCCAATTGCCTGAATCTGGGCACCATTTGGGTCCTGTTTAAATATCTGGAACTGGTGCGTGGCACATACAGGTTGCATCAGGAAATCATCGGGTAAGACGGGCGAGCGGGTACAAACGATCTTGCCGCCACCAGAGCCGCAATGTCCTCTGATATCCTGGAAGATCCTTGGGAATCAGGATGTCACTAGGATGACAGTTGATTTACTTGAGACGGCACTGTTGCAGTGCATGGTGTTCACCGCTGTGAAGAAACGGACTGCCGCCATCTTAGATTGCCTGGTGCCTGGTGTGGGGAGAAACATCCAAAGAGGACAATCTGGAGTGAATTGAGGGAATTAAAAGTCTGCAATCACACCTTTGTGGTCCGCGCAAGGTCTGCAGTATGTGGGTATAATTATTTCATCAGAGGAGGTCACCGGGCCGACATGCACGCCGGAGGCCTGCAGATGACCCAAAGAGGATAAGGACCACTCTGATCCAAAGAACTTCCGACTGATATCATTATTAAATATGGAAGCAAAAATCTTTGCTAAAATTCTCGCCAAACGACTGGAGGTCTCCATCCCTACACTAATTCATAATTCTCAAATGGGATTCATTAAGGGAAGACTTGCTAGAGATAACATATGCACATTTTGCTATATAACTGAAAAAGCCTGTCTCTATTCGACGCCAACAGCTGCAATTGCTCTTGACGCCGAAAAGGCTTTTGACATAGTTTCCTGGCCTTTCCTGCATGCAGGGCTTGAATCTCATAACCTTGGCAATTCATTCACAAATATGGTTATGGCCTTATATGCTAATACCAAAGCTAATATTAGAAATAAATGCACCACTTCTTAATTTTTTAATCTCCACCAATGCACGAGACAGGGGTACCCTCTCTCCCCTTTCTTATTTTTAGTCAACATTAATCCCTTACTTACAATACTCAATTCATCTCCAGCCATAAAAGGTCTCCAATTTGGCTCCAAAACGTATAAAACTGCAGCTTACGCGGACACAACGTTTCGAAAGCATTTAGCATTCTTTCTGAAATTCATTATGTAAAGATGATAGGGCATATAATAAAAATTATTCCAAATTTAAAATGATGAACTTTAACCCTTGAAATGTTTAAAACCCTTTGTGCCAGCATGTTTGTACAACTTATGTCGTCCACGGTCACCGCCAACCCAAGATGCTTGCTCCACTTAGAAGCCAGACTTTGGAAGGGATCGACCCACCTGGGTGATGAGATATTTTATAGGCCAAACGAGTGCTCCTCTTGGATGGACCTCTCAACAGGTAATCCAGAAATCTGTTCTGGAAGCAATCAATATCTTCCGTCTTCCAACTCCCAGGGATATGCCGAAGCTGTAAGTATCAAAAGAATCCAACATGGGGAGAGAGAATCTTTGACATGGAATTTTGTGCAAAAGAAGAGTAGAACCCTCATAGAAATGCCCCAGCGTAAGGAGCCTAGATCCTTCACACCACTTCAAAAAGCTCTCATGCACCTGTCGAGGAAGATTAGGATTGAAACCTAAACAGGTATATACATTATAGGGGCGATACCTGGCAGGCTCTTTCTAAGATAAGACCAGATAGAGTGGAAGACCCTCAGAGTCGTAAACTGGGTCCTTCTAAGGTAGATCATGTGGATAATACCAATACAGGGCACAATAGCCTCTCCCCAAGGTACACATTCAGGAAACATTTGTCCCAGGGCCCACGGCTCCTTACCCTGGACCATAACTAGCAGTGGCATAAATGCGGCCATATAATATACCCGCAGGCCTGGTAAGGAGAGACCCCCTTTCTCCTGTGGCAAATGAAGAACCTGTATGCTGGGCCTAGACTTTTTATGGCCCCAGGTACATTTTGCCACAATGCCTAAATTTGACAGAAAAAGGCTTTAGAAAGATAGAGAGGAACACATCTAAAAAGATATAAGTAGCCAGGTATCTTGGTATCTAAAAATATAAGTAGCAAGGTAGGTCAATCATTTTAATGAATAAATGATTAATGATTAATGATAAAGCACCTCCTAATTAACCCCAGATGTAATCTGCTCCACTTTTGAAGTTCTCTACCATCCTCATGAAGGTTTGGCCGAAATTATGCTCAATTATCTATTCATCTTTAGCGATAGTTCAACACCTAAATGTCTTGTTCCAGGGGGCGGTATTAGCCAATACCTGCATCTTATCAAGATTCATTTTATATCCTGAAAAAGCACCAAATTCCCTTGCCATTGTTTCAATTGCCAATAGAGAGGCTACCAGGGCAGGAGTCATGATAGCTATGTCATCTGCATGGGCGAGAACCTTAAGTTCGAGATGATGAATTTTCAACAGGAGGATATCATTTGAACTCTTCAAAACTTTGATATAAAGCTCAATATAAAGTGCAAAGAGCAGGGGTGAAAGAGGGCACCCCAGCCAGGTACCCCTTGTGATCGTTATGGGGTCTGAAGAATTACTTGAGATGATAACTCTAGCTTTAAGCCCTTGCTATAGTTAGTGATCCCAGGCAGTGAACTGAGCGCCGATCCCGGAGGCACCCATAATTGCCCACAGAAACAGCCAGGCGAGCTGGTCGAATGCCTTTTCTGCGTATAACATAATCATTCCCACTGGGCTCCCATCTGCTGTTCCCACTTCCAGAGCAGTGACGGCCGTATTCACATGTGCGGTGGTGTCATGTCCCGATATGAACCCATGCTGGTTTTCATCAACCAAATTGGAAATTACCAAAGATAATCTGTTGGCCAGCACCCGGGTATGGATCTTAAAATCAGCATTTATCAGAGATATTGGGTGATATGAGCCACACAGCAAGGGGTCTTTCCCTTTCTTGGGGACGATGACAATATTAGACTCCGCCTAGGAGCCGGAGACCTGTCCCAATGACTCGAAAGAATTAAAGAAATCACACAGGATGGGTGCCAGAATATGTGTAAACGTTACATAGAACTCAAGAGGAATTTGATCCAGGCTGGAGGCTTTCCCCCTAGCCAACTGACCAACTGCAGCTTCAACTTCAGATAGAGTGATCAGGTCCTCTAGGCGGGACCGTTGTAGCCCGGTCAACTCACAATGATGATACATCCTAATAAACTGATCAATAGCATTTGTGGAAGCGACCCTGTTTTCACTATACAGTCTCTGGTAGAACTGACGGAACTCCTCTCGTGTAAGCACATGATCACTGACTTGGCTCTTCTTTGTCGTTAGTTATTTTATGATAAAGCAAGCAGTAGCGCTGTCTTGAACCCTAAAAGAAATTATTCACCCCATTGCTTCACTAAGTAGTTAGTTATTTAGCTCAACTCTTCTTGACCGCATTATCAAGTAGTCGGGCGGCTTGCGCAATAGCTAGTTGATCTAAAAGGGATGAGAGCATCCTCCAGTCTTGGCTAATTAGACTCTGCTCCAAGCGGTAATCCACAGAGACCAGAGAGGAATGTATACAAGCCTCCACCTTGCCTTGCCGAAATATATTAGGAGTACTTTAGAGTATGCCCTCAACAGAAGATTTTTAGCTCATCCCATACCGATAAAGTGGAAGTTGAGCCATTGTCCTGCTCAGTCCCTCATCTCCCTACTCATGGAATGAATAAAGCCTTCATCAATGAAAAGTCTCCTTTCAAAGGTCCAGGTACAAGGCTGAGGGGGTTGAAAGGAACATTTTAGACAAAGATACAGAGACAGTGAGTTTTGGTCAGAAATCAACCTCGGATTCAGATGGATATTAAGAAGTGGTAAAAGAGAATGACTAACAAGGAACATATCTATACGTGAGAGTGAATTATGAGGGGGCCGAGTAGAAAGTATACCCAGATTTACTAGGACATCAGCATTGACAGTCATCTACAAGGGCATATGAGGCCATCATATGTCTTAGAGCACTTTTTCACATTATGAGCTACAGTCCTTGCCCCTAGACAGGAGGTATCAAACCAGGGGTGAAGGGTAACATTAAAGTCACCACACACTATCAGAGGTTCAAACCATTGATGCAACTCGGCCAGAAGGCCATTGAAAACCATGGGGTCATCCACATTAGAGCTGTAGACTATACATAATGTAAAGTCAACACTTTCCTGGTGATTGCAATGATGAGCCTTCAGCCGTTCCGATCCAGACTATGCCCTGCCGACTCTTAGCTCTTTTCCCACACCAGAAGGGCTATTCCGCTCTGAGCGAGGGTAAAACAAGCAGTGCTGAGTACATAATATCCCAGATCATCTAGCATAGAGATTTGAGTTTCGGAAAGGTGAGTCTTTTGTAAGCAAACAATATGTGGACGCAAGTACTGTAGTTCATGTCTTATTAGCTTACGTTTGTGGGATACTTTAATGCCGTTCACATTCCTAGAGAGAATATGTATTTTCTGGTCATGACTATCAACAAACTTAACCATTATCATAATCTATCCAGGACCAGATGCACTCTGTAAAAAGAAAAAAGATATCCTCCAACACTGAAGGCTATTCTTGTTGCAAATCACATATCTATTTTTCTTCTGCAAATTTTGTTGTTTCCCCCCTGCCACCCCTACCGAACTTTTGTTCCTCAATTTTATGAACAAGCCCAAACCCACTTTGTGGCCCAGCCCCCCACGAAGCACCCTCACAGCTGCCCCCCCAAATGAGCCCCACCCCCCAACCAAAGCCCAAAGGAAAGGATATCCCCACACCCCTATGAAAAGAAAGATACCGACCCTGTAAGTAGCCGTTAAAAGTGAAGCCCTCTTCGAGGTGACCCAAGCCAAAGATCAACAAGTCATAGACAATGATCCAAAGGCCCGGAGACCCTATAAAAAAAACAGAGAGAAAAGAATAGAGAATAGTGTCAAATTGAGGTAAAAGAAGGAGAGAAACAAAAAGACCCCTCCCCACATAGTCCTTGCTTTAGATTGCAGGCAGTTAGAGGAAGTTCAGTGGCTGGCCTATAATGGCAAATCTGTCAGCATATCAACATGTCATTGAGCTGGCTGTTATTTCAGCAGATCTCACAACATGTCATATCACAGGGCCCTTCCTGGAGCTTCTTGACAACCTTCAGGGCTTCAAAACAAAAAATACACTTGAACCTTGTACTTGATTCGCAGGGTAGCTAGCTCCATTAATAAGATTGTGGCCCCAAGTTTTTGGAGAGCAGGATATGCTCCAAAGGTTGACATCGCCTAACCAATGTTGAGTGGCAAAAGTCCGAATGGACAAAAAATCCAACTCCAGCTTTATTACTGTTTGGATTCTGCATAAATACTTTACACATTGCCTATAAGTTAAGTCTGGCTGCTTTGTGCCAAGCTACCAGAGGGTTAAACAAAAGTTTATTTAGTAATGTTCGTGGTTCTCCCTGACAAAGATTGTGATGATTCTTTCAACAAATAATAAAAATTGTTACACACTTTTTTTAGCAATAAATAAATAACTATATGCTTGCCTACGATATGCTGTCTTTTGATGTCACAATATTTCGACCATGATGCCGACGAGTCATCAGCAAGGCAAGCTGCAATCTGGATCGGATACAGGGCTTGACGACAGTGGGTTGCTGAAGAACGAGGTCCCAGTGCGGTCGTTGGTGAAGGCGGGAAAGCTCATAGCGGCGTAGTCCAAAGCTGGTGCCCAGATAGGCCTTGACATTGACAGGTTGCTGCTTGGTGCTGGTCCTGATGAAGCCCTCTTCATTCAGAATTAGAAACGTTTTTGGAACTCAGATTTTCTTCAGTGGGGAAAACCAACAAGTTGAATCCGGTCTCCCGCTGGTTCTGTGGAGGAAAAGTTGGCAAAAAGCTCAGAGTCCCAACTTTAGCAGTTTGGTCAACCAAAAAGGGGTCAGCTAAAGGCAGCAAAAAATAATGTGTGAGAATACTAGGCTTGGGCGGTGAACTCCGCTCCGTTCGTGGAGTTTGTGGAGTTTTGTGCACTCCGCGGAGCTCGTTGGGTGTAGAAAACACTGCTTCGCGTTGTGCAGCTGAGTTTTTTCCCCCGCTCATGCACTGTAAGTGCACGAGCACGAGCTGCAGCTCCGGTAGAATTTCTACCCGAGCGGCAGGAAGACCAGCGCGAACGGCAGTTCGCACTGCACTCCGCACGTTGCGGAACTGCATGGAGTTTATTTGTCACTTCGCGGAGTTCCACGTAGCAAAACTCCGCGAACTACGCCCAGGCCTGGAGAATACCATGCAAATGATGGTCATTTCCAATATGATGGAATTATACAATGATATTTATGCATGGAGTAAGGCAGTCTAAAATGCATAGCGTGGGGGTGAGAGAAACAGAACCACATCTTAATAAATATACTCAGTGGCGGCTCCTCCGCTATGATGGAGGAACGTCGCCCAACTGCTTCACAGCAGTGCCAACTTTAGAAACATAAAATGATAATAACTTTGTTATTATCATTTTATGTTTCATGTCCGTCTGAGTTGGGGGCGGGCGGGTGGGTGGTGCTACTCTGGGATCAGGAGAGGAGTGGTTTGCCCACTCCTAAGTGCGCAATGACTGTTTGGTCGGCCCTCTCGGGCCGTCCAAAACAGTCATGTGCACTTCCCTGTTCTCCATGCAGGCTGCAATACAGCCTGCATGGAGAACATGCCTACCCCTCCAGCCCATGGCTGAGCGCTGTGTCATGGTGCTCAGACCAATCACAACGCTGTATTGCAGCGTTGTGTTTGGCTTAAGGGAGGGAGTCTGGCTGCCTGCTTCCTGTTCCTGTCGGAGGCAGGAGAGCAGGAGCAGGGAAGACGTGGGACCCGGCCTCAAGGTAAGTTTACGGTTTATTTCATGGACATTGGACAGTATTGACGGAGGCTACTCTAGCTATTTCCCAATTTCTCATGTAAATATTACAATTGGGTTTTATCCACCTGGTAAGAGACAGTTTATGATATTAGGGACAAAGACCACTGAGGAGGACAGGCTCTGACCAGTCATTGGTGCTATGTGAGGTTAAGGCTTGTTGGACACAGCTTTTGGGGGAACAATAAGAATCCTAAATAAAACTGATAAAGTTCAGGGAATGTCATGTTGGAATGGGTGGAATTTGTGCTTGTTTGATGCAGGAGCAATTTGCAGTTCCCCTCAGGTGGCTCAGAGACCAAAATACATACTTGTTATGTTATATTATGTTATGTTTTGTTATGTGTATTTGTACAGTACAGTATCACCCTCAAGGGTATCCTGGCACTGAGCAGGTGTGTGTGCCTAGTCCTGCCTATGGTAAGTTGGTTAATTGAAAAGCCAGGTCTTCAGCTTTTTGAGAAATACAAGAAGAGAGGAGGAGGCTCTAATGTGGAGTGGGAGGTTGTGCAATGCTTTAGGAGTGATTTAAGAGAATGCTCATCCTTTTGATCTGGTTGTGTGTATGCATGGGATGTGTGCAAGTAGGAGTCCATGGTGCAGAGGTGTCTGGGTGCTTGGTGGAAGGAGATGTGACTGATCAGGTAGGTGGGGCATGATTAGTGTAGTGCCTTGAATGTGTGTGTGAGGAGTTTAAATTGAGCACATTTGTGTGTCGAGAGGCAGTGTAGTTTCCTGAGGTGTGGTGTGATGGGAGTTCGGTGTGAGATGTTGAGGATGAGTCTGGCTGTCGAGTTCTGGATGGTTTGTAGTCTTCTAATGAGTTGCTTGGTTATCCCGGCATAATGTGTGTTCCCATAGTCCAACTTGCTGGTGACTAGGGTGTGAGTGACGGTTTTTCTAGTGTTGCTTGGCAGCCATTTGAAGTTCTTCCTGAGCATCTTCAGGGTGTGGAAGCAGGATGCAGTGATGGCATTGACTTGTGCGGTCAAGTCCAGTTTGCTGTTGATATTTACTCTGAGGTTCCTGGTGATGGTTTTGGGTGTGGGTCCGAGTTCGGCTTGCCACCAGTTGGAGTCCCATGGTGAGGTGTTCTTGCTTTCATCCAGTTAGCGACTTTGGCCAGGGATCTTGTCTGAGAGGGAGTGTATGAATTGCAATTCGTCTGCATAGGAGAGTATGTTGAAGTTGTGTGTGCGGATGACGTTGGCCAGAGGGATCATTAATGTGTTGAAGAGGGTGGGACTGAGCAATGAACTTGAGGCACTCTGCAGATGAGTTTGCGGGCTTCTTAGAAGTAAGGTGAAGGCTGACAGCTTGAGTTCTATCCGTTAAGAAGGACCAAATTCAGCGGAGAGCGTATCCTTGGATGCCAATGTCATGCAAGAGCCTGATGAGGATGGGGTGTGAGATTATGTCAAATGCTGCAGAAAGGTCCAGGAGACCCAAAAACAAGAGACTGAAGAACAGTGGAACACAGAAGAGGTTATGAGGAATTAGGCGGCTTCATTAGCAGAGATATTCGACATACAGCACATAGACGTCGGTACTTTGATAGATGTTTAGCCTGGCTTATGACAACAGAAGGAACAAGAAAACAGATAACTATGTGAAAAGTCTGGATGCTGCACTTGTGTTCGCGCGGGAAGATACAAGCGATCACTCTTGAGGTTATTACCAAACGTTGCACACTAAATTTCCCTTACCAAGCCTTATACAAATGAACTAATAAAGTAAGGAGGCAGTGATGGGTCTGCCTATGTGAGGGACGCTTGTTTTAATGTTGTACAAAAATCAAGAACTGCTGCTTCCTATGTTTTATCTGTTATGTTATGTTTGAGAGGGAACCCTGCACTGCTTCTGCCACCTGTCCTGTGCCTTTTATTTATTTAGTAAAGCTTGCTCCGATCCTGCCCGTGCTGTTTCTATGTTGTGCGTTTGTGAGCCTTAATAAAAACGGTTTCACTACTGAGGTGCCAAAACAATTGCCTTTGCCAGTGCTTGTTTTTATGACCTCCGTCAGTAATTATACGTTGACTTAGGCCGAAGGTGCAGATGGCCTCTCACCGCCATTTCTAGGCATTACATTTGAATGCTGCGCAGTTCACAACGGTGTCGAGCAGTGCATTTGTGAACTTCCGGGAAGCCATTTGAGAAAATGGCATCTTCTATTCAAATTTCCAACAGCAGTGTATTGTTACCGTGTGTAGGACATGCTATTCATAGCTGCAGCTCTATGCTGCAAATTGTCTCTTCCCGCTGGGTTACTGTTCCATCATGTATTGAGAAAGGAATGCGCTGCTAGCAATGTTTCATCTAAAATAATTGGTAAATGTGCAGCGTTGCGCGAATCTTTTCAATATATCAACTGGTCTAGAAACCTAGTTTTCCACTGACTGTAGCCTTGACGTTTTCAGAAACTTAAGTTTAATGCAGCTTGCTTGCTTCCAGATTCATACCTATGGTGGCACATAAAAAGGTGAATCACGGTAGCACCTATTGTATGCTCAGAACACTGCCATCCTAGGGGCACCTGTCATTTACAGTGCTGCGAAGTAGCGGCGAAATCTGTAGTATGAAGCGCTAAATAAAGCATTATTTATCATTGGATGCACTGTCTTAGATGCAGATTAATTGGGAAATTCCTGCTTTTTTCTTCGTCAATGTCTGAGGTGCGAATACTATAGCGTCGGAAAGAAGGGATGCAATAGGCATGACATGAAAGGTAGAAATGGGTGGTTATAGGGTCCGGAGGAAAGCGAGCTTTAGGAGAAGGTGCATCAACGGAAGAAATAAACACAGAAGACTGAGAAACGGATACAAGATTGAGAAACAGTTTGACACACGGGACAGGAGAAGCAGAGATAGATATCGGAATGAGAAACAGTTTTGCAAACCCTGTTGAGAAACCGAAATAGATAACAGGATTCAGAAGCAATTTAAGGATTTAAGGAACACAGCCAAGGAGAGACCGAAATAGATAACAGGATTCAGAAACAGTTTGACAAACTCAGTCAATGAGAAACAGAATTAGATAACAGGATTCAGAAACAGTTTGACAAACTCAGCCAATGAGAAACAGAATTAGATAACAGGATTCAGAAACAGTTTGACAAACTCAGCCCAGGAGAAACAGAAATATATAAGAGGATTCAGAAACAGTTAATGAGCCCAACCCTGGAGAAACAGAAATAGATGACAGGATTCAGAAACAGTTTGAAGAACTCAGCCAAGAAGAAACAGAAATAGATAACAGGATTCAGAAACAGTTTGACAAACTCAGCCCAGGAGAAACAGAAATACATAAGAGGATTCAGAAACAGTTAATGAGCCCAACCCTGGAGAAACAGAAATAGATGACAGGATTCAGAAACAGTTTGAAGAACTCAGCCAAGGAGAAACAGAAATAGATAACAGGATTCAGAAACAGTTTGACAAACTCAGCCCAGGAGAAACAGAAATACATAAGAGGATTCAGAAACAGTTAATGAGCCCAACCCTGGAGAAACAGAAATAGATGACAGGATTCAGAAACAGTTTGTTAGAACTCAGCCAAGGAGAAACAGAAATAGATAACAGGATTCAGAAACAGTTGATGAGCACACCAACTGGAAAAACAGAAATAGATGACAGGATTGAGAAACAGTTGATGAGCACACCAACTGGAAAAAAGAAATAGATGACAGGATTCAGAAACAGTTGATGAGCACACCAACTGGAAAAACAGAAATATATGACAGGATTCAGAAACAGTATGACAAGCTCAGCCCAGGGAAACCGAAATAGATAACAGTATTCAGAAACAGTTTGACAAGCTTAGCCAATGAGAAACAGAATTAGATAACAGGATTCAGAAACAGTTTGACACACACAGCCTAGGGGAAACAGAAACAGATAACAGGTTTCAGAAAATGTTTGACAAACTCAGCCCAGGAGAAACAGAAATAGATAACATGATTCAGGATTCAGAAGCTGTTTGACGAACACAGCAACCCAGGAGAAACAGAAATAGATAACAGGATTAAGAAACAGTTGATGAGCACAGCCCTAGAGAAACAGAAATAGATGACAGGACTCAGAAACAGTTTGAAGAACTCAGCCAAGGAGAAACAGAAATAGATAGCAGGATTCATAAACAGTTTGATGAACTCATCCCAGGAGAAACAGAAATAGACAACAGGATTCAGAAACAGTATGACAAACTCAGCCTAGGAGAAACAGAAATTGATAACAGGACTCAGAAACAGTTTGAAGAACTCAGCCTAGGAGAAACAAAATAGATAACAGGATTCAGAAACAGCTTTACAAACACATCCCAGGGGAAACGGAAATAGATAACAGGATTCAGAAACAGTTTGACAAACTCATCCCAGGAGAAACAGAAACAGATAACAGGATTCAGAAACAGTTTGATGAACACAGCCCAGGAGGAGTTGAATTAAATACAAGTTTGAGAAACAATTTGGCCAACAGCCTTAAAGAGAGCGAGGTGAGTGAGATGAAGTGAGGACACAATGAAGCAGAGAAGAGAGCGAAGAGAGCAGCCACTGACAAGTGATACCTCGGCATAGATTTAGTACTAATGGGGCAGGGTAATCCAGCGCAAAAACGTGATGTGCTGTGTTGTTTTAATTACATTGCTTTGGGGAGCGTCAGAGAATGTTTGGTGATGATTTCCATGTTCATGCATGTACACATCGTGGCACACAGCATAATTCAAGGACATGCACATACTAAATTATAGCATTGCATTGCAACGTTGCACAAATCCATATATTCCTCAAATTCAACAGAAATTTGAAGAAGTCTGCTTGTAGAAGGAGGTACAATCTCAGAAGAAGCCAAAGTTGCCAAATAACAACATAACATATCCTGGGAGCCAGAAAACAGAAGGGAGTGATAACAGGAAGCAAAACATGCATTTTACAGATGAGGAGGTGGAATCCTCATTGGTCAGGTCAAACAATACAATAACAATCAGTGTGTTCCACATTTGCCCTTAAAAAAGCTGTATTGTGAAATAAATTCCTGTGAGAATAAACCCAGTGGCAGTTAATAGAAGAACTACTGAAGAAATTTAAAGAATCCAGAGGCCCGGGGAAAATCCTGCACTGGACCCCACTCATCTCCCCCACCCTCTTTTACTTCTTTCAGTCATTTCTCCCTTTATGGCCCTCCTCCCAACTGTCCACTGACGCCTTTCTCTCTCTCCTGTTCGCCCTTCATGTTGATCTGTACTGTCACAGGACACAGACTGACAAGCATAGGAGCAATATTACAGCCCAGACAAAGGACTAGAAATACTTATATTATTGGGATATTATTTTTGATTTGTTTGACCTACGAATGGTAGCATCATAACACAAAGAAAGTAATTTGATCATCAGAGGCCTTTTGAATGACTGCCCTATGAAAAATGTGTCTGAAGCTATTAAAGGAATTTACAAATAACAAATGAAGCATGAACATATCTGCAGCTAATATAGCAAAATGCAAATTATCTTTTGAACACCCTCATATTTGGAAATAAAAGCAGGTCAGAAAAGTTTGGGACATTTTGAAGAGTAAATTAGCCACAAATGAGCAAATGAAAACCTAACTTTGATGGAAAATTACCTGATCATTACCAAACCCTCTGGCAATGGGTGCTCGTCAGTATAGAGGTGAATGATAACTTTGTAAGTGAGACATGTGCTTATTACTAGCTTAAACTGAATTAGAACACTGGAATGTAGAGAGCTCCATTGAAGACAATGAAGTGACTTAGAGATAATCATGACTGGTGTAAGACTTCTGCTCCAACATCCCAATGTTTGTCTTTCTATTTCTCCCTTTTTCATTTAGAATATTCTACCCTCAATGGGTGGAATGTTCTAATAGCCTTGGGCTATACCTCATCATAGGCCTTTGGCTGCGGCTCAGGCCTATAACTCAGGTTCAGGCCCTTTAACAACCAGTATAGCTCTCAGCAGAGCGCTATAATACTATATTAAAACAAGACATTCATGTACCATTTTGCAAGTTGTTGTACATAGGTTTAACCTTTGATTAACTAAACTTAATAAGAAGAAAATATGCCATTCTTTTAAAAATATATTTTATTTTACCAAAAACCCAATTATCTCTGTGGTTCATCCTAAACTTTCATCAACAGCTATATTTAATAGATGTGATGCCTGTATTTGTTGTCTATAGCACCCTTTTGTTCTTACACAACCTTTGCTTTTCAGAAATTAGATAAATGTATAGAAGAAAATAACCCACACATGTTGTCTACTAGGTACAAAAGGCTCAACACCGACAATCTCAACTCTATACTCAAGAATACAACAACCACTTGTTGCACCTCCCAAAATTTACTGGAAAGACCATTGCATACTCAGAAGTCAATCTCTCAGCTACAACATAGTTATACATCCCTTAGGTGCTTCTGCACAATAAAATGTTTGTATTTAAAACATGATATATCTTAAGTAACTAAGCATGAATAAAGAATATTTGATTGAGCAGTGGCGGCTCGCATAGGGTGTGCTGCGGGGCGGCGGGGCGGGGGAGGAGCAGGGAGGGCGGTAGTAAACTCGGACATACGACGGAACGGAGGAAAGTAATTATTATGTTCCTCTGTTCCGTCGTATGTCCGAGTTTACTACCCCCCCACCCTGCCCCTCCCCCACCCCACCACCCCGCAGCACGCCCTATGCGAGCTGCCACTGGATTTGAGAATAACCATGCTCCTCAGACAGCCAATAGACTTTATATCATCCAAGTGTGACAGTACCCAGTTCCCAGCACAAGTACGTTAGTAAAAACTGAATGAAATAGGCATGCTGTGCATCATAAATGCATATGCATACTTCAGGGCGCAGCACTAGCATGAAAATCAGTTTCACAGAAATGAGCCATTAGTTTTAAAAGGATGGCAGAATATGAAGTGCAAACTAAAGAAAAACTGGAAAATATCAAAGAGCCTGAACAGGTAACAGCTGGCGGACCACACACCCAAGAAGAACACACTACCACTGAGGACCTGCACCACTGAGGAAGGGGTGGTAGTCACAGTAGCCCCTGAAGTGGTCACAGATTGACAAAGTCCTGACAGGGAAACTGAGGAAGACCCTCATCAAGTAAGAAAAACTAAAACACACACATGTTGATCATGACATGAATCACCATCCCATTGCCAATATAAGTAACCATAAAAAAATGTTGTATTGCATTAACGGCATACACATTTTGAGTAGTGATGACATCCACTTGTTGTCCACCCCCATTACCAGCCATAAAGAACTGAATATCTGATACATTTTACGATAACATATGCAATGCTACACTTCCTGTCTTCTTCGAAAATGGCTCGCAATCAACTATTATTCACATTTGCAGGTACAATATGCATACAGACTATGACATACATCCCACTAAAAACATTTCTGTGCCAGGGACAGCAAAAGAGTTATGAAGTTATTATGTCCCTATCATGCTGTTGCTGGGTAGCAACTGCCCACCCAGACACCAAGGCCAACAACTGCATCTACATCAGGAACTGCGAAAGAAAAATCTCCAGCACTGAATTTAAAATGTACACAGAAGCTGAAACACATTGTATTCTTCAATCACAGAATCATATCCTAAGAAGCACACATGCTGTAAATGTCCTGAAAATACTTTATGTTCAATGAGTAAGCATTCATTGCATGCTTTAGCGCCAACTATTTCATGATGAGTTTGGAGGACACGCTCATAGATATCAAAGAAGCCTTATTGGACAATAAAGCCCTTAATAGAATAGTCAAATGGACAAAACTTATATCTAAAATATGTATAAAAGATTCTCCAATTACACTATGTAATAAAACAAATCTTAAAAACATTACACTTATTATATAACATGAGAGGAGAGTTGATTGCAGATATATATTCACAGGCACCTTGTGCGGTAGTTATGACACTATTCTAAAAATGCAAATGCAGACACAATTTACATGCTTGCAAGTTCTTATAGAAAATCATCAGCATATGTGCAAGTTCATTTAAAACCTTGGAATTACTATTGCACCCATCCTTATACTACTATCCACTCTATTAAGGTAAAGACATCAAGGAATTAACCCTATCTAAACATCAAGACACGGATCAGGAACATACATTAAAAAATCACTTACTTCAAACATAACTTTGTTTTGCAATATAAAGAGTTGAGGATGATTTAATTTGAACATAAGTTGAATATACCCGAAAGGAGCGCTTCTTCATAGAGTCTTCAATCTTATCTTTCTGTTTGCGACATGCCTGTTGGAACCTCCAGGGAAGGGGTGAATGAGATTTAAGCCTCCAATTTAAACATATGAACTTACATAAATTAACACTTTAGAGCAATCCAAACATTGTATCACTTCAACAGTTTCCCAAGGCAAATCCAAACAATGAGCGTAGAAGGTTCATTGTAAATTCCATTAAGTAACTTTATTTCAACAGCTTCAGGTTCTCAGATCTTCAAAACAAGACCCACATTAATAAACATTGCCTCAATACTAGCTGAAAGATGGAGGGATGATCTTTTTCCAGCATTTAATTTCCAGAAACTTTTACTCAATTTTAAGATAAGAGTTGCTATGCCATACAAAGCAATGGGGGAATCTTTCTATCACTAGGCCTTTTACATAGTTTTAAGAGATACCCCACTATAATCAGTGTTTAATCAAAGCAGCCCATCCATTGCTCTAACAATGTTCATGGTCAGCATTCATTCATGTTGTCATCAGGTGAGATTGCTCTTAAAAAGGAACCTAATGTCGGAGTCTGTGACTATTAATACTAAATTCCAGAGGGTCCATTTAAATTCAATGGTTTTTTGAGCCAAAGGGATAGCTTGGAGAATTTGTTGCATGGATAACTAGCTTATTTTTGTTTCAATATGGTTTCAAAGCAGACAGCTGTCTCTGTAAGACTATGGAGGTAGTGCTCAAGACAACCAAATTATTAAAATAAATTAGCACATGCATTTGCTGTCTTAAAGCCCCAGGAGAAAATTAACATACCTCAGGTTGAGACAGTCAAGAACTGTGTTTTGGTCCTGTTGGGAGATATTAATCTGCATTTGTGTGGGAATGTGTGCTCTCACTTTGATAGCTCACTGGCTAATAGTAAGTTACATTTTGTACATTTACCGCAGGGGGAGTTTGTGAATACTCTTTTCCAGGATTTTAATCTCTCTTTTACTATGAACTTGGGATGGATTGATAATTTGACATTATTACCTACAACTATTTTCATAAGAGGCTCTCAGGCCATCATTGATTATATGTTTATTTCTGCTCCATCCTGCAATAAAGTTCAGGATATTCCTGTTCCCTGGAATGACTTAGTGATCATAAGCCCATCTTTATAACTTCATCTTGGAAGGGATCTAATATTCTTCCTCACAAATGTCGTAAAATGGCAGAGTTGGCTAGAATCAAGGGAGTAGATTAAGAAGGGTGAGTGTGGTCCATGATGTTTTTCAAATATGTTTGCTTTCAGGATGTCTTCCCAACTTTTTAGTTTGTTTGAGTCAATTCTCCAAGGCTGAGATGATTCTTGTTTCCTTTGGGGTGATTTGTTTTAACATTAAAGAGAGTTTGGTGGCCAAAAAAAAGCCTAGCTTCGTAACATCCCACAGGTGGTTTGATCAGGCATGTACTACTACACATTGTGAACTGTTATTGGCCTTACAAAATGACTCTCCATTACCAATCAGAGGTTGCAGAATGTAGAAGCAGATTCAAGAAAGCTATCAAGGTCGGGAAAGCCACTTTGAGCACAGTGCTGTGCAATGAGCTGGCTGCACGTAGTGATACTCGAGACAGCGCCATTTTTTGAGATTATATTAATCCTTTTTTCCCAAAAAAGATGTTACTCTTCTAATCTCTCATATCTTGCTTGATATGAGGAAACAGCACTTGGAGTCAATATATGGATTTCAAACCTTGGTTCACCAGCAGTCTGTTTTGCCCATGATCAGCATAGAACCTATACTGTCTTTTTCAATTGAGAAAGTTAGTGAAGACATAATGTCATCTTCTAAAAATAAGCCTCCTGGCCTTGATTGGATTCCTATAGATCTGTATCGTCTGAACATTCCTCTCAGGGTCCACCTTCTTACTATGACCATCAATGCGGATATTGTGCATGGTGCCTGTATTTAGAAAGGGGAGTAGAAATTATCCCTGTTGCTACAGACCGATTTCTTTGATCAACTCAAGGTAGTCTGGAGAGTTTTTTTGAACTGGCGGATCACTTGCGCTAATATAAATTATGTAATTTCAAAATTACAGCATAGTTTTAGGATGGGGCTGAATCTTTACATAATTACTTTACATAATTATTAATAAATATATAGGGACAAAGCGGGGCTCATTACATCTAAGCCTTTATGCACCTTAGCTCGGCTTTTGACCGAGTTAATAGAGACAAGCTTTGGGTAATTATTATAGGTATGGGGGTTGATCTTAATTGATTTGCTTCCTCCAGTGGTTTGACTGCTTCTGTTCGGTATGGCGCCAATGGTGAATGTACTAGTATTGTTAACTTAAACCAAAGTGTCAGGCAAGGTTGTAATATGGCTTTGTGAGAAACTGGGTCTCTAGTTGGCAGAGGTATGCACCCTATCCAGGTAGGGACCACAATCCTAGTCAGGGTAAGCTAGATACACATGTTAAATTAACCGGTGCTCAACCTCTAGTAGCTTAACATAGAGCAGGCAAGTTTAACTCAAGAGCAGAGCCACTGAAATGATGTGATTGTGCGTCCACTGCAATTTTCACATAATTGTAGATTTGTCGCATTTTCCACATAACCCATCATTTGCTGCAAAATCTGCATATTTTAACAAAAAAAATTATTTCTAGCTCAAATGGTTTAAATGTTAGTAAAAACGCAGCAACACGTGTTGCTGTGCAGTGGATGGTCCTTTGCAGAGTTTGACTGGTCACCTTTCTGTAGCTTATCGCTATATTTGTGTGTTAGACTGGTAGTGATGAGGTGCACCAATGCTCAGACAGCGTTAACAAGTGTAAAAATGACAAAATAATAAAGTAATACTATCACAAAGTGTGCCGCATAATGCAGCATAATTTGTCTTTTCTTGCCGCAAAATTTACTCAACCCTGCCGCATAATTTGACCCACCCGTGTGGCATAATTCTAGTGGCCCAGCTTACGAGGCAATGTGTAAAGTATTTGTGCAACACACACACAGTAACTAACTAGACACACCAAAAAAAGACTCCACACATGTTTTGTTTATAGAAATAGAGAATATTTATCTGACTAAATCATGACCAAAACGACAAAAATTCGATCAGCAAAACCGGAGTTATGAATTTTTAAAGAATAAACCAAAAATAGTGCTTAGAAGTCAATAGCACTAAAAGGTTACTTGAGGTCGCACTAGACCGGGAGGGAAGTCCGGCTACAGGACTCAAACAGGTGGCTAAGTACCTTGTATGGAGCAAAACATCGTAGTCAAGAGTATGATGCTTCAGTTTCGATTCACGCAGTCGATTTGCTGCGTCGAAGTCGAGCCTCACATTCGGGACCTCGGATCGGTGCTGCTTCACCGTCGAACCTCGCTGTCGTGTCCCGCGTTGTCATCGAGCCATGCAGGGATGTCTTCAGATCGGCACTTTGTCGGCGTAGAACAGCACTGTATCAGTTCTGATCGGTGCAGTGGTGCGGTGGTGATGATGCGTGGATTTCTTTTGTAGCAAAACAGATGCATAACCCACTTCTGAGGCCCAGGACTGGAGGGGGCACCTCAGGCAAGGGTAGGACCTACAGATGGCAGAATCCAGCACCAGAACTGCAAGAAGTCTTTTATGACCCTGAGATTTCAGAAAACAGGAGGCAAGCCAGCAAGCCCTTGGAGTCACTCTGGGTTCAAGTGAGATAGGGCCAGTCCTTGTCCTCACCAGGGCAGAGATCAGCAGGGCAGGTCAGCACAGCAGTGAAACAGTTCCTTAGAACAGTCAGTCAAGCAGAGTGGCAATCCTTGTAGCACAGCAGTCCTTACTCCTGGCAGAGTTCTTCACAGGTTCAGTAGTGTTCTGATTTGGTCCCAGTACTTAAACCCAAATGTGCCTTTGAAGTGGAGGTGACTTCAAAGCCGCTCCTTGAAGTGCACAGATCCCTTTTCATCCCATCCCTGTGTGCCAGGCTATCTGTGTGGGGCTAATCAGTCCTTTGTTTTGGTACAGCACACCGTTTATTCAGATGTAAGTGTCAGATCCCTCTCCCCCTTCGGGCCCAAGAAGGCTATCAGAATGCAGATGAATGTAGATGAGTCATCTGTCACACCCACCCTTCCTGTGTTTGTGGCTGTCTAGAGGGAATGCACAAAGTGTAGCTGTCACCCAGCCCAGACGACTATTGGAGACAGGCTGCAGTCACATAGAACTAAGTTACCATTAAAGAGGATTTATCATTACCATTCCAAAGATATACAACATGATGCAGCTACTCGTTTCTAATCAGGAATTACAGCTTAGGAGTCATTTAAGGAATTACCAATGCTAGCCTATGAGAGGAGAAGGTCACTACCAGGATATGTAAAACTTAAAAGTAAATGTCCTACCTTTTAGTTACAAAGCACCCTTCCCTTAAGGCTACCTAGGGGCTTCCTTTGGGGTGACCTATATGTAATAAAAGTGGAGTTTAAGACTTGGTAAGTGGTTTTAAAGTAGAAGAGGCAGTAAACTGCACACTGAGGCCTTCCAAAGGCAGGCCTGAGACAGGTTTGAAAGGCTACTTGTGTGGGTGGCACAATGAGTGCTGCAGGCCCACTAGTACCCTTTAGATTTCAGGCCCTGGGTATATGGTATACCACTTTACAAGAGAGTTACATTTAAACTAAATATGACAATCAGGTATACACCATTGTCACCATGTTTATGGCAGAAGCACATGCACTTTAGCACTGGTTAGCAGTGGTAAAGTGCTCAGAGTCCTATGGCCAACAAAAAGATACAGCAAAAAGTGGAGGTAAGCAGGCAAAAAGTTGGGGCAAGACTACCCTAAGGATGACAGGTCTAACAAGTGCCGCCCCCCCAGCTGAAAGTGGGGAGATCTACCCTATCTCTATGGAGTTCTCATCACTAAGGCAGAAAAACCTGGATAGATCATCAGCATTGGCGTGGTCTACCTCTGGTCTGTGTTCCACCCTGTAGTCCATACCTTGTAGGGAAATGGAGCACCTCAACAATTTTGGCTTCTTACCCCTCATTTGCATTAGCCACCTGAGGGGCCTGTGGTCAGTCTGAATCAGGACGTGAGTGCCAAATAGGTATGGCCTCAACTTTTTTAGTGCCCAGACCACAGCAAACCAAACGCTTTTCTCTCTATAACACTCTACCTCTGTTCCTTGAGGAGTAACCTCCCAGCGATGAAGGCTATAGGTTGGTCCAGGCCCTCTTCATTTAGCTGTGTATAATATCCTCTGGTAATGATGACAGGATTCTGTAAATAAGGAAGTAAAGGTCATGGCAGATTGAGGTGCAAGACACACTCTGATTGGTGACGAGTGGTTAAAGGAGTTTCCTGATGTACGCCTGTTTCCCCCTGACATCAAATTAGTAGGTTACTGCAAAAAAACGATTGAAGTTTTGGGGGTTTTCTCTTCTAATCTTAGTTTTAAAGGTAAAACCATAACGGCAAAGATATATGTGGCCAAAGAAGGATCTTGTCTTTTGGGTTGGCCACAACAAAGAGACTTAATGATCACATTAGACCCCAATCATCCTGATCAGGTGTTGGGCTATTCAGATTTGATTCATCAGGTTGATAACTGTCCAACAACTGAGTGGAAAAAAATGTTTCCTAAAGTATTTTCTCCACAATTGGAATTACTAAAATATTTTGTGCATAAGATTATTTTAAAACACAATGCAATTCCCAAAGTTTATAAAGTCAGGAATATTCCTTTATTACTGAGAGATGCTGTAAAGAAGGAATTGGAAAGATTATGTCAATTAGATGTCATAGAGGAAATCGAATCTTCAGAATGGCTTTCTCCTGTTGTTGTCGTACACAAACCTAACGGAAAGGTTAGGTTATGTGTAGACTTGAGAGATCTGAATGCGAACGTATGGGTGGACAGACATCCTTTGCCGAATATTGGGGAGATGTTTATCAAACTCAAAGGTGCCATGATATTTTCTACTCTAGATTTATCAAATGCATATCATCAGATTGCCTTAGATGAAAATAGCAGGCAATATACTTCCTTCATCACATCTGAATGTGCCTTTAGATACAAAAGGATGCCATTTTGGTTAATTTCTGCATCCTCCGTATTCCAGAGGGTCTTGCACAATTTGTTTAAGGATATAAGTAATGTTTTGTACTTTCAAGACGATATCCTTGTGTTTGTAAAGAGTACCCAGGAACACACTGAGAACTTACACAAAGTTTTATCTATTCTCCAAGACAATGGTTTGACTTTAACTAAAGAGAAATGCAAATTTGGGGTAGACTCCGTTGATTATCTGGGTCATCCTAGCCTCGTCGCCAGTATAATATCCTCTGGTAATGATGACAGGATTCTGTAATATATTTTGGTATATTTATTTGATGAAGGAGACGAGCTGAACAGCTGGTCTAACAAGCCTGAGCCAACCGTCCTTGTGTGGAATCTCTACCACGCATTCCGTGCTCCAGATTCCACCCAAGAACTGAAGGATACCACACTGTGATAAGACTGCCCCTGTGCCATGTTCTGTGACATCCATTTGAACAGTCAACTCCTTGGAGAAGTCAGGTGCCTTGAGCCAAGGTGAAACAATGGTGCTATATCCCTTGACAAACCTCCTGTAATACCCAGTGAGACCCAAGAAGACTCTGACCTCAGTCTGGGTTTTGGGGGGCTTCCAGGCCATGATATGTTGGCCTAGAGGGGCTGCACCTTACCTCTACCCACTAGGTATCCCAAGTTCACCACAGACCCCTGGCCTATCTAGCATCTACTGGCCTTGATAGTCAGACCTGACTGTTGCAGAACCTGAAGCATTTCCTGGAGGTGAACAAGTTGATCCTTCTAACTACTACTGAAGACAGCTTTTGTCATCCAGATAGGTAGCCGAGAAGGCCTCCATACCAGCAAGTACCTGGTTCACCAACCCCTGAAAGGTGGCTGGGGCATTTGTGAGTCCAAAGGGCATTACCCTAAATCGGTAGTGTCCTCTGGAGTGGTGAAGCCTGACCTCTCCTTGGTGACTTCTGTTAAGGCGATCTGCCAGTACACCGATGTAAGATAACATAACGTGTATTTGTAAAGCGCACGTTCACCCGGAGGCATCTTGGCGCTGAATAACAGATGTTTATTGTTACCCAACTCAATGGTACTCATTTTATCGACCTCAGATGGATGAAAGGCTGAGTGGACCCGCCGGGATTTGAACCTGTGACCATGAGGTCGAACACAGGTCCCTGCAGTGGACGCATTAGTCCTCTGAGCCACCAGACCCGGCTTAAAGGTCAAAGGTACATAAGTACTGGGCAGTCCCTAACCTGTCAATGAGCTTATCAGCCCAGGGGATGGGATGAGCATCAGTCTTCACAGAATTTAGCCCTCTATAATCCACACAGAACCTCATTTCAGGTGGGGTGCCCACCTAGGAAGGTTTTGGTACCAGTACCACAGAACTGGACCAGGGGATTCTGGAGAGTTCTATCACCCCCAACTCCAACATTTTATAGACTTCACACTTGATGCTGGCCCTCACTTAATCCGTCAACCTGGACGACTTATTCTTAAAAGGGAGGTTGTCCCCTGTGTCCACATTATGTGTACACAAATGGGTAGTTCAAAGAGTAAGGGAGAAAAGAGAGGAATACTGTTCCAACACTTGGTGACAGTCCATCTGCTGTTCAGGAGTTAGGGAAGGGGAAAGGATCACTCCTTCCACAGACCCATCCTTATCCTTGAAGTCCAAGAAGTCAGGAAGAGGTTCACTCTCCTCTTATCCATCTGTCACCAACAACATAGTGATCTCAGACCTCTCAAAGTTGGGTTTGAGGCAATTGATGTAAAGCACCCAGTTGGTATGCCTGGGGGTCTTAAGGACTACCAGGTAGGCAGCCTTACCCTTCTTTTCAATCACATCATATGGCCCAGTCCAACAGTCCTGGAGGGCCCTGGGGACCACAGGTTCCATCACCCACACTTTCTGCTCAGGCTATTATTCCACAGTGGTAGAATTTCGGTCACACCACTCTTTCATCACAGCCTGACTGGATTCCAAGTTGTCAGAAGCTTGCTTCCATAACTCAGCCATCTGGCTTCTGAAGGCCGGCATGTAGCTTACCACATTCTGGGGAATCTTTCTTGGAGTTTGCTCCCACCCTTCTTTCACCAGACTCAGAGGTTCTCTAACAGAGTGCTCGTATAGAAGCTCAAAGGGGCTGAGGCCCACTCCCTTGTGTGGTACCTCCCTGTAGGCAAACATCAGGCATGGTAAGAGGATGTTCCACTTATTCCTCAGGGCCTCAGGTGGGCCTCTAATCATGCCTTTCAGGGTCTTGTTGAATCTCTCAACAAGCCCATTGGTTTGTGGATGGTAAGGAGTGGAGAACTTGTCATTTACCCCACACTCTTTCCACATTGACTGCATGTATGGAGACATGAAGTTTGTGCCCCTGTCAGACACAACTTCCTTGGAGAAAGTCACTTGAGTAAAAATCCTCATGAAGGCCTTGCCACCGCAAGTGCAGTCATGGTCCTCAGACGAATTGCCTCTGGGTACCTAGTGGCATGATCCACCAGATCCAGGATAAACCTGTTGCCTGATGTAGTCTGGTGATACATAGGCCCAAAAACTGTGGATGCCCACCCTCTCAAAGGGTGTGCCAATGACTGGCAAGGGATTAAGGAGGGATTTCAACCTCTGCCTTGTTTTCCCACTGGCCTGGCAGGTTACACAGGTCCTGCAGAATGCATCTGAGGAAGTCCTGATAGTGGGCCAATAAAAGTGTTAGACATGCCTTGAAAAGGTCTTGTCTTTGCCCAGGTATTCTGCCAGGTGAATCTCATGAGCCAGCTCCAGTAGGAAGGCCCTGTAGCATAGGGTCCACCAGGGCCCTTCCTTTCACATGCACAGGAGCCTTACGCTCACTGTAAAGGAGCTTGTCCTCCAGTAAATGTGATAACTCCCAGAGACATCACCTCCTCCTTGGGCTTCAGCCTGTTTCCTCATGCCCTCAAGGGTTGGAAACTCCCTTTGTCCCCTATAAAACGCCTCCTTTGTGGGTCCTCCTTCTACATGTCATCCAGCAAGTGTGGGCAGGTCACCAAGGGAAGCAGTGTCAATGGGCTCCGGGGCAGCCACCGCAGATGCCCCAAGCACCTAAATGGGAAGGCACTCAGTGGCTGGTTTACCATACCTTCTGCCTTTCCCCTTTTTAGCAGCTGACTGAGCCATTGTTCCAGGCTCTAGCCCCTTTTGACTCCCATCCTGGGCAGCCATGGACCTTGTCATTTCACAAGTCCAATCAGGTAACCCCAGCATCTCCACATGAGCCTTGAGCTCCATCTCCTTTCAGATAGTGTGCTTAAGGTCATTACCCAACAAACAGTCCACAGCCATGGCTGGGCTCACAGCAACTTTCAGAAGACTTGTAACCCCCCTCCCAGAGAAAAGGGCCACTGGATAGTGCCCATCTCTGCTGTCAGCCACAACAACTTAGTGGAATTACCTGTTCTGGGGACACCAGCTGACTCCTTACCATAGTCATGCTGGTACCTGTATCCCTCAGAGCCTTAACACCTTGCCCATTGATGGTGACCCATTGCCTATACTTAGTAGTATTTGAGGGCACATAGATCTGAGGAATCATCTCACTGTCACCCAGGCGCACTAGGGTAACCCCACTATACTCCCCCCAATTAACAGGGGCAAACTCCTCCCCTAGCACTACACTGACCACCCCTGAATTCTTTCCTCCAGTGGGAGGTGGTGCTCTTTTTGTACACTTGGAATCCCCCTTGTAGTGTCCATACTCGTAGCACTCATAGCACTTGATGGACTTGGGCTGCTGACATTTGTCAGGGTAGTTTTTCTTCTGGTGGCCAGATTGGGAATAAGAACCAGACCCTTTCCCCTGTGAGTTGTTTTGTAGGCCTTTAGAGAACTCTGGGCCTGATTTAGATGTTGGCTGGTCTCCCGTCGTCCCTCCGTGGTGGTGTTTACAAGTACTCCGTCAAGCTGATGGATTCCTGCCTGCCCTATTTAGATGTGTGCTGGCTGATCCTCCGTCCATGCTGACAGTGAGCCTGATTACGAATTTGGCAGTGTGGGAGCGGGCCGCCACGCCACCGCCTACTCCCACATCATCAAAGCCATCCACACACCGCCTGCCAGATCACGAGTTTCCTTGTGGTCAGGCGGGCGGTGCTTTTATCGGTCATGCGGCGTTGCAGTTGTAAGGCTCATATGTGAGCCTTAGAACTGCAGCGCCGAGGAAGCACAAAAGCCCGTTCCTGCATGCCGTGCAGGAACTGGGGTGCATACAGACAGGAGGGCACAACATGTGCCCCCCCACATGGGCCCCCTTTCTTTCCTGACCACCAAACTTTTCTTGGCAGGCTCACCGCCATGAAAAGTGTGGAGGTCTGGAAAGTCATAATATGCTTGGCACTGCCGCAGCGAAACTGCCAGCATATTGCTACCCCAGACCAACGTGCCACCACTGAGGGATCATGGATCCCCGGCGGTTGCAGCAGTCCTGTGGCGGTTGGACCATCGCATTAGTAATGCGGTGGTCGGACCTCCAGTGCAGCATTTCCCACCACGCCACCGCAAGGTAGGCCGTCCGCTCGACAGCCACTCTCGTAGTCAGCCCCATAGTGTTTTCCATCACACAAGCGGCTTACCTAGGTTGACGCGGCGGTCTCCTCTGCTGGCTAATATTATTCCTAGGCTTTCCTGTTTTCAGTTTCTATTTTTGGTAAATTCTGGTGGAGTTTTTTCAGTGTTTTTAAGTCATTTCAATGCCATAAAAAACAGTGGTTATCAGTGGTTACACATTTCCGCGCCATTAAAAACAAATGAAACTGTGTTTTTCTGGTGTTTATGGAACTTTTTGCTTTTATTATTGCTTGCTTTCTACACTGATAGTGCATGGTATATAGACAGTGTACGTACATTGTAAATGAGGTCCAAATACATTTTTACAAATCAAACTTATCGTAGTACACCATACAATACTTCTTCAGTGAGTCTTTGGTCATGCACGCTCGCTCTTTCCTTCCCATGTAAACTTTTATCTGTGAAAAGGCCCTCTCAACATTGACACTTGAGACAGGCAACGCCAAAATAGCCAGTATACGATTTGCTAACTCTGGCCACTGACATAGCTTTCCATGCCAATACAGGTGCACCTGAAGATTGTGATTCTCTGCAACAGGTTCTGCAAGATATGCGTTAAACTGGGCGCATATACCCTCAGAGTTATTGGAGCGGTCACAAATGAGGCAGCACTTTTGAAACTCTGGAGAAAATTTCCCTTTATGAAAGGGATCTATAACTTGTGCACAGTACCACAGTGAGGCTTTATTGACTTCAAATGTCATGGTTGGTGAAGGGCTATTTCTCATACATTGTAAAATAAAAGTTCCTGAATTGCTCCTCAACATTTCTTTGCTTACCAAGTGGCAAGCACTCTAACATGGAATATGTTGCAGTGTCAAAGTCACTAAAAGTTTTGCCCAGCCTACTCTCAACGAGATGTTTCACATCTACACCAATTATGCTGAACACTTGGTGACAAGGGTGTTTTCAGTCTCTAGTTTTTTATTATGTCCACTACAGCAGTCATGCTTTCCTGTAAAAATCTAAGAATGCAGTAGAGTGTACTTTTTTCAAATCACTATCAATATCTGACCAAAGATCCTCACTTTTCTTGCCTTTGGCATCATCACTCAGCAAAAGTTCTGTAAACGGTTGCCACATGGATAATATAGCATTCATGGCCTCTAGGACTGAAAGCCACCAGCTAAGTTACACAGTTGGGATGACTCTTTCACTCTCCTTTTCCTTTCTTTGAATGGCATTTAGTTTGTGGTTGTGCAGGTTTTTTTTCAGTGTTTATATGTTTACACTGGTGAGGGCTATTTCCCATCTGGTGGGGTTTTATCAGTTATTATAGGTTTAAACCTAAAACTGGACAGCCTAATTATTCCGTTGTCATCAGGGTGGGGGGATTGCGACAAGCCTATTTAGATTTCTCAGTTATGCTGGCATTGTCCTAGCGTCATATTCCAGAGTGAGGCACTACGTTGAGGGAAGATTTCAACATTGTTCTATTCCTTTGGCTTTGGGATGGATGCTAGCATCACACACCTGATGTGTTTTGGCTAATTGTTTTCACCTGCATGCCACACTATAAAACATGCTCCATTTTAGATCATGATCCTTTGCCATTCCACTGCAGCAGAACATTGTTCTTGAGAATTTTTTAAGTGAAGTCAGGGGGCCCGATTCACAAAAGTAATCTGAGACAATATCCTAACTTTACGACTTTCGGTATTCACAAAGGGCATTTAGGAGTAGAAAAGTTAGGATTTTGCCTCAGTTAAACTTAAGTTTTGGTCTTAAGTTTAACTTAAGACCAAAACTTAAGTTTAACTGAGACAAAATCCTAACTTTACTACTCCTAAATGCCCTTTGTGAATACCGAAAGTCGTAAAGTTAGGATTTTGTCTCAGTTAAACAAAACTTAAGTTTAACTGAGACAAAATCCTATTTTTACTACTCTTAAATGCCCTTTGTGAATACCGAAAGTAGTAAAGTTAGGATTTTGTCTCAGATTACTTTTGTGAATCAGGCTCAGGTTTTTTTTTTTGCTTTCTATGTTTCTTGTTCATTTTTTATTTTTTTTATTTATTATCTTGTGGATTATAAAATGTATTTAAGTTAATTATTTGATCATGGCAGGAAGGAGAAATACCCGTTTTACTGAGGGAGAATTGTCAGTCATGGTTGATGAAATTATTAGAGTAGAGTCACAAATGTTTGGAGCCTTATTACAAAATACAACTATAGCTCGGAAAAGGCAAATGTGGGCCAGAATAGTTGACAGAGTGAATGCTGTAGCAAGCAACCTGCGCACACAGGAGGAGGTAGAATGACCTGCGGGGAGTGTGTGTTCCCTGGCCTCCAAGCCTCACCTGGAGGCCCAGAGGACTGGTGGTGGTTCTCACTCCCCCCTCACAACTTTATCCCTGGGAGGAGAAGGTCTTGCAGATCCTACATCCTGACGGCTTGACAGGAATCCCCGGTGGAGTGTATACTGGTAAGTTATACTTTTGGATCTGTCACTAAACCTAAATGCCATTTTTGCTTTTAATTTAGCTGTTGCTAATGTGTTTTGCAACTTTTTTAAACATATAAAGCTAAATATAATTTGCGTTTTTTTCAGTTTTTTTGTGGAACATTTGTAGCATTATTGTTGTTTCTGTCATTTTACTAACTGTTAATAGGTGTTGTCAATATGTGTGTTTGTTGTTCATGTTTTATTTTTGTTTTTGCCTTGTTTGTTTGTTAGAATGTATTTTGTTGTATATAAGATTACAGGTTTCAATTTCCATTAAATTTCACATGATGTTATGGTGCTTGTAAGTGTTTATTCGCCTAATAACATATTTCATATATGTTTGTTCATTTTTACAGAATATTTTTACTAGGTATGTTTAACTTACAATTTTGCAAGTGTTGTCAATGTTTAATTGAAATGATTACAACAACCATGATGCCTTGTTTTTGTTTTGTTAAAATAATATTGCAATTCTATTTTGGTCATTCTCTCTTTTCATTCATATTTTCACATAGGTTAAAGTGTTATGTATTTATCAATCTCTCTAGTATTTTATCATTTTCTTGCTCTTTTATTGTATTGCTGTTATTTGTTTCACAAATCAAAGGATGTTGACTTAAATTTTTTAATGTATGTCATTTTGTATGCTGAATATAGGACTTTTTTTAGGATTGTATGAATTTTTATTTTGAGATAAGTATACAAAATCATTTGCCTAATCCAATGGCCAGCGAAGAGAGGAGAGTGGGGAGAGGTGAGGAGGGGTAACAGGTATGGGTTAGTAACAAGGGAATTCCCCAAAAACTAAAATCAATGAACAAAACATACTATGCTTGCACATAGTAATGCAGTATCAACCCCTGTCATAACCCCCACCATGTAAAGATTTAGGTATTGGTCTGCGTGCCAGACGTGAGGCGCAGGACTCGCAAGTATATTGGACAAGAGAGTTCACGAAAGGTATTGGACAAATATTTTAAATAGGGCCCCCACATTTTCTCGAACTTTGGTAGGGAGTGGTTTACGACTGCTGTCAATTTTTCCATACTTAGCAAATCCCAGAGTTTGTGTGTCCATTCTGTGTGCTTGGATATAGTGTCTGTTCCCCATCTTGATAGCACAACTTGCTTCGCTGCGCACAGTGCCAGGTTGATGGCCCTCCCCCTAGGGGAACTTAATGGGTATGTTAAGGCATTAGGCAGCCCCAATAGAATACAGCTAGGAAAACGGGGTAATTCAATGTCAAACATTTGGTTGATGTCTGTGAGTACTTCCGACCAGTAGATATGTCACAGCAAGTGGGAAAGTGTACCGGAGTGTTCGCAGTGACGCCAGCACTTGTCATCGCTCCCCCTCTGCCACTTAACTAAGCGGGTGGGTGTGTAATACCAGTAATGTATGATTTTGAGGAGTGTTTCCCTCCCCAAAGCGCTGCAAGCCGACGTGTGGGTCCGGTGCAGAATGTCATCCCATTCCTTGTCTGTGAATCGGCATTCACACTCCGTCTCCCACTGTGTTCTGACTGGCGTGGTAGCAGTGGTAAGATGTCCTCCAGCAAGCGCCGGTCATCCCTCCTTGACAAGAGCCAGCGTTCAAATGGGGTAAGTGGCCTGCTTGTGTGGGGTCATATTGACGGGTGGGTAACCCAATGGCGAACAGCTACATAGCGCCAATGTTCAGAGTCTGGGAGCCCAAAGTCTTGATGGACCCTTGGGAAGTCTAATAAGCCCTGTTCGTCAAAGAGGTTTCCAATGCATTTGCAGTTTGCCTCCTGCCACCGGGAGTATGTCATTCCATGCAGCGCTGGTGGGAAGTCTGCATTTCCCATGATTGGGGTAAGGGGGAGACTGGAGTGGAAAGGTGTTTAGAAACACAAAGTTTGTCCCAGACCCCAACAGTGGCCCTGACCACCAGGAAAATGTACACTTCCGGTGGGTGGCTCCCACACGGGAGCCATGGTATCTTCCACATATAAATTCTGGCCTCTGCCAAGTCTAAGAAGCACCAGTGCTTCTCCACAAGCGGACGTTGCCATTCCACTAGGAATCGCAGTTGGGTGGCCTGGTAGTAATGCACTAGATGTGGTATACCCAGACCACCCTTAGCCACCTGGAGATATGTACGCTCCCTGGCCATTCTGGCTCGCCTGCCACCCCAAATGAAAGATTCTATGGCGGATCGAAGTTTCTTCATCGTGGACGAGGGCAGTTGTAGCGGCATCACCTGCATAAGATATAATATCTTAGGCAAGAGGGACATTTTTACGGCTGCTATTCGTCCCAAGCAGGAGATGGAGCCCCCATGCAAGAACTGAATGAGAGATCGCACTGCGGCCAGCAAAGTGGAATAGTTATGTGACAAAGATTTTCCAATAGTGGGAAGTAATTAAATGCCCAGGTAGGAGATTCCCTGTGTGACCCATGAGAAGGGAAATGTCTTTGCTACATGTGATTGCTCGTTCCGCGGAATGGTGAGATTGAGGGCTTGGGATTTAGTGGTATTCACTTTGAACCCCAGTGCTTCCCCAAATGATAAGTTCCTCCAACAGGAGGACAGTGACTGCCGAGGCTTGGTAAAAGCTAGCAGTACATCATCCGTGTATAACGTGATCTTGTGGGATTGACTACCTATCCAGATCCCTTCAATGAGAGGATGCCCCTGAATGCATTCCGCCAGTGGCTCCATGTATAACGCGAACAGGAGTGAGGAAAGGGGGCACTCCTGCAAGTTCCACTGGAGACAGGGAAGGAGAGAGATAGTGAGTTGTTAACGCGTACGAGGGCCACCAGTTCTGCGTAGCTGGCACAGATCCATTGATGAAAGCGGGGGCCCAGGCCAACAAACCTCCAGCACCAACCGCAGGAAGGGCCAGTGCATCCGGTCAAATGCTTTTTCGGCGTCTATTGATAAGAACAGTATGGGTGTCTCTGAGCGGTTAGTTTTATCTATTAAGTGGAAAAGATTCTTTGTGTTGTTCCCACAAGTATGTCCAGGAATAAAGCCCGATTGGTCGGGGTCTACGAATCCGGGCATATACTGTCCCAGTCTGTTGGCGAGAATCCCAGTGAATATCTTTGCATCTACATTGAGCAGTGATATGGTACAGTAGGAGGCGCATTGCTTAGGATCCTTCCCCAGTTTTGGCAAGACCGTTATGATAGCACACTTCATAGTCTCTGTGAGGGCGCCCGAGGAATTAAAGGAATTATATAACCGGGCCAGTACGGGGGACAACTGCTCAACAAATATTTAGTAAAAGGGGGCTATGAACCCATCCTGACCAGGAGCTTAGTCCAACTTAAGCCTCCCTATTGCCTCAAGGACCTCCTGAGCTGTTATGTCCGCCTCCAAGGGCACTGCTGTGGACTCGGTAATTTTATTAGAGCGGTCTGCTCCATGTATGTGGAGCAGTGCGTGGAGAGCAGGGGTTCCATGCTGTATAATTGGGCATAGAACCGGCCGAATTCTGCCACAATATCCTTATCTCATGTCAAGAGGTGCTGGTCCTTATCTACCAGGGCGTGTATGCGGTGTGCATGAGTCTGTGTCCGTAGTCTATGGGCTTAGGAGGCTTCCGGCTTTGTTACCGCTGGCATAGTATTTCTGCTTTGTGGGGAGGAGGGCATTTTCTGCTGCATCCATGTCAAGGGCTCTCAGCTGTTTTTTCTAGCAATGGTCAGTTGTCACTGTGGCGTGTGTGAGCCTGTCCATCTATGCAATTCCTCCATGTCCCTCACTCGTGCCTTTAGCTCTGTGCATTTAGCCCTACGTTCCCTGTTGAGGCGCACCACTATGGCTATGTAGGCTCCCCTCACCACTGCTTTAAGGGTGTCCCACCAGGTCGCTATTGATGTGTGTGGTGTGTCGTTGATTTTGAGATAGTCCGTGATTACTCTCTTCACTTCTTTAATTGCGGGGTATAGGATAACAATTTAGGATTAAGGCGCCACATCCTTGATCCCTGACTGCTATTGGGGAGGTGCAGCGTGAGCTG
The DNA here is from genome assembly GCA_963921515.1 of Calotriton arnoldi. Classification (NCBI taxonomy): domain Eukaryota; kingdom Metazoa; phylum Chordata; class Amphibia; order Caudata; family Salamandridae; genus Calotriton; species Calotriton arnoldi. The sequence goes on along the minus strand of CAWUFW010000209.1, from coordinate 4,365,154 downwards.
AATAGGAGAATGGTCCGAGATGGAAGCCACCTTGATGTCCACCCTTGTCACCGCCGGAAAGGGGGAGGCAGACACTAACAAGTTGACGATTCTGGCATAGGACTGGTGTGCAGCTGAGAAAAAGGAGTACGACTTTGTGGAGGGGTGTAATGACCTCCAAGCATTGACCAATCCCGTGTCCGCAAGCCACCGGAGTCCCTGCGGGGTGAAGGCTCCAGTTGAGCCCGCCCTCTGAGGGGTCCGATCCAGGGAGGCGTTTGGCACCAGGTTAAAATCCCACCCATCAAAACCTTGATATCTGGTGTGGTGAGAATGGTCCCGACTGCCTGGCGGATAAAGGGTACCTGGTGGTCATTGGGTGCGTAAAGGCATGCAATGGTGAAAGTGTATTGGTGAAGGGAGATCTGCACGGACAGCATGCAGCCCATGATTTCAGAATGTGTCTGAAGGACCTGGCCCTGAAAGTGTGTGGACACTAGGATTGCTACCCCAGCTTTCTTTCTCGGTCCCGCTGACCAGAACTGACGGTCAAACCACTTCGACCGCATGCGGTTCCAGTCCTTTTTCAGCAGGTGAGCCTCTTATAGAGGCATATGTTGCACTGGGCTACCTTCAGTTGGGATAACAGCACTATTCTCTTTGCTGGCGAGTTCACGCCTCTTACATTGAGACTAACTATCCTCACCTTAGGGTGGTAACAGCGCTGACAGTTGTAGTGTGCCCGGGCGGGCAATCGGGTGCCCTCGCACCCCATAAAGGTGATGAGGTCAGTGTTGTATATAGATAGAGCATGAGAGCATGTGTTAAATGAACAAAGCATAGAAACTTGAATAGAAAAGTCACCAATTGGTGAAGAACCATTAGTTACATAGTAGGGGTCCATGTTGTCCGTTATCCGTGCAGGTCTACCGGGATATGGAAGGGTGCAGGAGTCCTCCGCCGCTTCCCTCGAACAGAGATCAGAAGGCAGTGCAGACCTGGGGGTCACGCCCGTGGCACCAGTGCAGCAGGAGCAACCGAGGGGCCCGCACAGCCGTATAGGAGATGCTCAGTGTCAGGTAGGGCAGGGCCATAGTGGTATGGCACCCGTCCCTGAATCGCTTATTCATCCGCCTGTTCTGGGGATTGGTTCCATCTAGTGAGATGCTGCAGTAGGGCCGATCTCTCTGTCGTAGTCGGCTTACTCAACTTCTTGTGGGATAGAGTTTTGGAACGCTTCTGGTGATCAAGTCCCCAGGAGGATGTTAGAGAACTCCGAGACCCTGCCAGGCTCGGGCTGTATGTGTTTCTCCATTCCAGGCAGAATGAATGCCCCCACCTGTACCGCACCCCCTTGTCTGTCAAGAATTCAGTTATTGATTTCATATTGCAGTGTCGTATCAAAGTAAGGGGAGATAGGTCCTGGAACAGACTGACTTTTATCCCCTCGAAGGAGACGTGGGGCTGGTCCCGTACCGCATTCATGATGAGTTCCTTCTGGCGGTAGTTATTGAGGCATGTGAGAATGTCCAGCGGGGTAACAGGTGTCTGGGAGGGGCACCTCGCTCTGTGTGTGCGTTCAAGGGGGAGCTCTGGGACTATGTGGAGGAAGAGGTGTAAAACATAGTCCTCCAGACGGTCTGCATCTGCCTGCAGCGGAGCACCCTTAATTCTAATGTTGGATCTGTGGGACCTGTTCTCCAGGTCTTCCAGATAGTAGCTGAGATCAGCATTGCGGTCCTTAAGTACTAGAATTTCACTGTGGCATGCCTCCAGTTCCTCTTCTCTGGCGTCAGCAGTTTTTTGCCCTGAGTCCACTCATTGCTCCAGCTCACCCATTTTGTGTCGTAGTTCCTCAACGTCTTTGGTCATTTCCAATTTCAGGGTGGCTATGTCTTCCCTCAGAGTGCTGAAGAGGGACTCCATAAAGCTGTGTGTGACCGGGCCATCTTCACCTGCATCTTGACCCCCGCTGGCCCTGAGGGGGAGTGGTCCAGCAAGACTGAAACCGAGGTCAGTCCTGCCCATTTGGAGGAGCTTTTTGCGAGGAGGTCTTTTATGGTGGGGTCTTTTTTGGTCCCGGTAGGCATCATCTTGTCTACCCCCAACATTGTCAGCCAGGTGTGCTCAGGATCGTGAGCTCTGTGCCCCCTTCACTAGCAGGGAATACAGCCTCGCCACTGGGGCTGTGCAAATTCAATTAGAGAGAAAAGCTGCCGCGGCCTCAGGAGATCACCTGGGGAGTCCCAGTCGTCAGAACCCCCCCCCAACCATTACTCTCTAGGCACCTAGCCTAGGGGCTTCAGCAGCCAGGATAAAAGAATGAGGAAAGGGGGTGGTGGCAGTCTTGGCGAGCACCGAGAGTTCAGCAGTTCCTCAAGGGCCCAGGTACGAGAGCGACAGGTTTCCTCCAGTGAGTGCTGCCAAGGGTCTCACCATGCCTCCAGCAGCTGTCTCCACCTTAGGCATGGCAATGTGCCGTGTCCGCGCCCCCTAATTGACTCCAGGCACTAGCAGTCAAGGGCAACCACACGTCTTATCCCCACCACCGGGGTCTCTTACTGTAATGGTGCCATCTTTTCCTGGGGCTGCCTGCAACACTCTACTCTCTCTGCCAGAGAAGCCGCAGGTCACCACAGCTTAGGGCGGGAGACACTAGCCTGCCGCAATCACCCTCTCTGCCGTCTGACACTCCGTTCCCTATGTCCCCGTCTCTCTGCTGCCAGGGGTTCCCATCTGTCAACTGGGCCTCCCACTCTGCTGGTTCAAGCTGCCGGAGGGGAGGAGAATTAGTCAACTCTTTCTCGGGCCTGCTGCAGGCCACTCCACAATGAGGGAGAGGAGACGCCTATTGGTAGGCCGCCCCGCTGCTTCCAGATTCACCGTCTTCACCACCCTCAATTGTGTTGTCAGTTCGTCAAGCTCTGCTGCACACTCATGCAGCTCACCAGTGTGTGAGCACGTCGCTGATGGGCCCTGAGCACCTCAGCCACCGTTCCGTGCCTCTCCGGCCTCCACGACTGCCATCTTGGTGCCGGGACTCGGTTTCTGTCGGGTCATGAGCACCCGCTATTGTGCCTCTTCCCAGCCGCAGAAGTGTCTGGCCGATGTTCCTGGTCGTCACCCCACCACACTGGAGTGGGCCAGAACCCCGGGGTCTGCCAGTTAAGAGATAGGCACGGCGGAGCTCTGCAGGCCTGCTCCTACACGGGCACCATCTTGGACACGCCCCCAGGGCATTTTTTAAAATAAATGTACTTTGCAATGTTTATATGATGATGAATGCTATTTATCCTTCTAAGTTGTTTTACTCTGCTAGGCCTTGGAATGGTTTATGTCACATTTCTCCTCTCTACTGTGTTGTGTTGAATGTTGGTATATTTTTTTGTCATTTTACCTACTTTTTTGAAGTAGTTTAGTGCATAATTTAAAATGTGCTTATATTTATTTTAATACTACCGAAAGGGTAAATCATTATATTAATTTAATTTTCATTGTAGGTTGCTTAATTTTTTGCTTCAAGCTCATTTGATGTACAATCCAGACTTTTAAAATATATTTTTTAAATTTATAGTAGGTCCAACACCCAGAGAACCATCTGCCTTTGCTACTAATGATACCTCTAATCCAGACCAGGAACAAGCCTTCAGTGAGGAATCCACTCCTACAAAATCCGGATGATGAGGAGCAGGCTGGTCCATCTGGTCTGCCTGGGCAGACAGCTCCAGTGAGTACCACTTGGCCCACACCTACCCCTCACACCCCAGCTGTTACTACACCTCAGACTTTGGATACCACTACTTCCTGTGTCCACAGGAACATCGCGCCAATGTGCCCCCCCACCCCAGGCCTGGCTGCTGTTGATCCAACACTACCACCACCACCACCTCCATTCAGTCAGCACCTAGTAGGATGGGGCACACTGGATCAAGAGCACAGGGTAGTGTGGGTAGGGTTCATGGGAGGTCACCTGTGGACAAGCAAAGTGAGGCCACTGGGTTCATTGTCACCCAGGTCACCATTGACCAAGTCTTGCGATCCCTCAGTCAGTCCCAAGACATGATGGGCCAGGTCTTTACAGATCTCAGTAAGATGAACCAGTTGCAGAGGGAGCACAATGTTCAGATGGAAAATCTCAACTGTAATTTGGGCTCCCTGACAGGGGTGTTGCATGATTGTTTGATCTGTATGTGCAGGGCTTTTCCAGCAACATCTTTCCCTTTCTGTGGTAGAGCAACATTGGGGCCCTACTACATCTGCCTTAGCCACAGAAAGGTAGGCCATGCCACAAGAGGAAACACCTGCACCCATCTTAGTCCCTGCAACTGTGGATCTACCAGTCCCCCTAAGGAGGGGACGTTCATCCTGACTAGCAGGAGAGGATGGCAAGAACTCCACCACCACCAGCAGGAGACACAGAACCTAATTTCCTCCAGTGTGTGACTAGCATTCACTCTGTGGACTATTTTCTGGACACATTTACCACAGCCAGTTGTGTTTCATTCACTATGATAGAATCTTTTTGTTTTGTTTTTGTGCTTTCATGTTATTTTTTTTATTTTGTTTGTTGAATTAAATACATAATTACAAAGTCAAAGACTGGTGTATTTATTTTCTCAATTTGTTCAATTTCTTTGTTTCATCATACATTTTAAAAAGTTAAAGCTAAAAAGATTGTTTATTCATAAATAAATTACATGTAAGTTATGCTTTTCACATTTTTTGAATATGACAAAAAAGAAGAAAAACCACAAATCAAAAAGTATTATTTTATTATATTGCAATAAAGAATAGTTTTTCAAATTTTTCAAATACATTAGAACCCAAGCATAATCCGAATACTTTAAGCTATGTTTGCAATAACAGTACCACACCTTACCACCATTTAACAGAAACAAGTCTAATGCAATCTTAAAAACTTCAATTCAATTGCTGTGCAAGTTGTCTTTATACAAGATATGTACATCCAAAGTGAGTGTGTGTCTTTCACAGGATCAACCCATGTTCCCTTTGTATTTCTCAACAGAGGCATATAACTGCAAATGTCACACCTTTGAAGTGTCCAAATGAAGATGACATGGTGAAGGAACCTAAAACCGATCAAAACAAAAAGATTTATTCAACGGGTTTTGCAAAGCACGAGCTTGAACCGAAGGTATCAGAAAATGTTAAGGAGTTCGCACAGCAGCAATTTCATGATTTACAAAATGGAGTAAATAAAAAATACATAGAAACAGTATATAAGAGAAGTATACAATAGACGGTAGGATATGTGGACGATATAGTTCTGAAGTAGATATGGTAGGGTATTGCAAAAGTGGGGAGAGTTGAGGCACAATTTTCCCCCAAGGTAGTGGTGCTCAGATTTGTTTGGAGGGTGTGGGGTAGGTGCATCAGGCCAGTCAGATGGTTTAGGGGGAAGGGTTTAGGTAGTTTTTTCCAGAAGTTGGGGAATGATTGATTGTCACGTAAATCCTGAGGCAGCAAGTTCCAGATTCTAGGTGCGTTCTCAGGGAAGGAGCGGGTGCAAGATTTTTCTTTCTTAAATTTGGGTGGAATCAGAAGTAAACTGTTAGAGCTTCAAAGAGGTCTCTTTTGTTTGGCTTTTGATAGTTTGATAGTTTGTTTGCGAGATAGGCTGTTTTTTCTAATAGAGGGCTTTGTGGGTTATGCAAGCAGTTTTGAGTATACATCTTGCCTCGATCGGTAGCCAGTTGAGTTTCTTGAGAGTGGGAGTGATGTAGTCACAGCGACTCTCCCCCGAAAGTAGTCTGGCCGCTGCGTGGAGTATAGCTTTAAAAGGGGTGAAGTGTTTTTTTGGGGGCACCCATGATCATTGCGTTACCGTAGTCCAGCTTGGAAAGAACTAAGGATTGCACCACAGTCTTTAGGTCTTCGATGGGGATCAAGGGTTTGATTTTTTTAAGGTGTTTCAATGTGTAAAATGCACTTTTAGCTGAGGCATTGAAGTGCTCTTTCATGTTCATGTTTCTATCAAGTGGAATCCCCAGAGATTTTACAGAGTTGCAGATGGATAGTTTGCAATTTAATGCAGTGAGACTTTCGAGGCAGGTATCTACGGGAAAGGACTTTTCTTTCGGTTGGATGAAAAGGAGCTGGGTTTTGCTAGGGTTGAGCTTAAGATGGTTGTTGATCAGCCAGGATTGAACCATGGAGAGAGTGCTTTTTAGGTGCTGGATGTCTTTAGCTGATGACATTTTAAAGAGTTGGGTGTCATCAGCATAGATGATAGGCCATTCCGGCTTGTTTCAGGATCATTGCAAGGGGTTCCATATAGAGATTGAATAGGGCGGGAGATTGATCCTTGTGTAACTCCTTGTGAGGCTGGTGTTGCTTTTGAGGTGGAGTTGTTTAGTTTGATTAGCTGTGAGCGTTGGTTCAGGCAAGAAGCAAACCACTGAAGGACAGTGCCATTGATGAATGCACGCTGTGAGAGGGTGTTTAGGAGGATGTCATGGTTGACAGTATCAAAGACAGCCAAGAGGTCCAGTAGGACTAGGAGGCAGGCCTGACCATCATCCAGAGATCTGTATAGGTCATCTGTGATGTTCAGTATTTCAGTCTGTGTACTGCAGCCTTTGCTGAACCTGGATTGGAAGTTGTCATGCAGGTTGTATTTTTCAATGTGGTTGTTGAGTTGTGCAAGCACGCATTTTTCGATGGTTTTGGCAAGGCGAGGGAGGTTGGTTATAGATCTGTAAATGTTAAGGTCTTTCTAGTTGGCGTCTGTTTTTTTGAAGAGGGGTGACTTGGCCGAGTTTGAGGGAGGCCGGCATGGAGCCGCTCGATAAGGAGGAGTTGGTGATTTTGGTTCATGTAGGAGAGATGAGCTTATTGAGATTCTTGACAAGCGCAGCAGGGAGGGGGACGGAGATGTGCAATGTTGGTTTCATTCAAGTGAGTAATTTGAGGACTTCTTCTTCAGGGATATAGTTGAATTCAGTCCAACTTGCATAATTTCTCAATTGCATGGGGGTGAGGTTGGTTTTCTAGATTGCTGAGAGGGGGAGCTTGGTGAGACAACCATTAGTTGGAGGTAGGGTATTGGATGGGAAGGTAAGTGGTCAAGAGAGGTTAATGTTAGATATTTTTTCAGAGAAGAATGTTGCAAACTCTTCGTACCACTCGGTAGAGTCATTAATTGAGTGTTGAGGGAGTGAGGAGGTTTGCTATTTGATGATGTTGAAAAGGTCTTTAGGTCTGGTCCTAGACCAGTCAAGTTGGGCTCGTAAGGATGAGGATTTCTCTCTGAAGATGGGTTCTTTGTATTTTAAGCATTCAGCTCACAGGCTCGAGAGATGGGTTAACAAGGGTTGTTGTCTCCAGTTTCTTTCAGCCAATCATAGTTGTCACCTCTCTTTGTTACACCAAGATCTGGAAGGGATACTTCTTGGTTCTTGAGTTTCAGGGGGGCAACTTTGATTATTTTTTAATTACATTACAAAATAGACACATTACAAATGACCAATTTTGAGGACACATTTTCTTAGCACAATCAAAGATAAACAATGTAAATAAACACAGTAGTCAATGTGTGAAAAAGGTTGATCAACAAACTTCTTTGCTCTGGATTTTCCTAAACTTGCCCTTTCTAAAAAATGTCTAGCACATTAGATCAAAAGTAAATTTAAAATTTAATGTAATCAAATGTGAATATATACTTACACTCATGTGAAGAAGTTGTCAATACCATCTTGACGTAAGTCTATTACTTCCTCTTCTCCATTATCATCTTAATTTGGCATTTCAACAACCTCACCCAGTGGCTCATTATGGTTTCCTTCCTCTGCCATGTACAGGATGTTCCATCGCAGGCCTATGGTATGTAACATGTACCATACCATGGTGATTTTGCTCACCTTATCAGGTGAGTAGAGGAGGGCTCCACCAGTCTTATCCAGACATTGAAATCTGACCTTTAGAAGCCCAAAAGGCTGCTCCACTATCCTCCGTGGTGGACTTCACCTGGTGCTGTTGGATTCCTCAGCGGTGCTAATAACCATGATCGGTTAGAAGAAGCTGAGTCTCCAATATGAAAAAAGAATAAAATGAGCCAAAAAATGTGATACTATTTTTGATCATTAAGCTTGAAATTAACTAAAAAATATACTTACACATTGTACTTACCAGCAAGCCAGGCCATCTCAGGTCCAAGTTATGACATTTGCAGGGGTATGGTGCTGTTTCGTGGTACAAAGAAATCATGAGCTGATCCTGGAAAATGCACACACGCACTTGTGATGTACAAATCTGGTAAGCACACAACTTTCACATTGATTGGTAGACTTGTTCTCTGTCGTGTGGTGGCACCAAGACAATATGTGTGCCATCAATTTCTCAAACCACATGTGGTAGGTGACCCAAGCATACAAATCCCCCTTCACATTGGCAAAATCCTCATTTCGTGGAAACTGTATGAAGCTGTTAAAGAGTTTCATCATTGAAGAAAGAACGTCTTGTAGCACACCACTGAAGATTGGTTGTGACATTCGATAAGATACTGCAACAGTGTATTGGAATGATCCTGTGGCCACAAAATGGAGTACTACCATTATTTTTACTATTGGTGATATTGATGTGGGATTCCTATTCTGAGGCAGAAGATCTGTGTCCAGCTGATGGCATAAATCAAGAATAGTTTGCCTATTCAATCTGAATTTTTCAATTATATCCAGTTCTTTAATGGTGGCAAGGTCTGGAAATGGTCTAATAACTTGAGCCTGTCGTCTCACTCACCCTGGGCTAATATGTCTCCATTTAAAATGTAGAAAATTGTTATAAAGTTTGCAAACATATTTTTGAAGTAAAACACAAATTTTATTTATTTTTCAACATATAATTATTTTTACATAATTTTACACATCTATTTGTGATTCTTTTTTTTATTACATTTTTGACGTCTATTCATTTTTAAAATAAATGTGTAAATGATGCATATTAAATGTACTATTTACACATTTTTTTTAATCTAAAATTCCATCAACGGAAGTATAAAGAAAACCACACAACTATCGCATTTAACCACCGTGTTACACACTACATAATACATTTTTGGCCAAACAAACAAATAACATTAGCATTTTGCATATGTAAGCAAACTAGTCACCATTTCAGTGGTGGTGACACACTTAACATTCACACTATTTAACGATCAAAAATGGTGGAAGCCTGACCTGACCATCAGGGCATTTGCAATTAGATGGAAGTCGACGGAAGTTGACGGGGTAGTGGGTGTGAAACTCCACGACAGACACAGCCCTAGGCTAATGTGTGTGAAAGCAACGTAAGATAGTCAATGGATGTGTCCATTTCCGTTGACGATCTTGCACGTCATGTAGATGTACGCATCGTTAAAAGAAATCTCACTTTCCTCCTAATGTAACGTGGCCTATAGGGACATTGTCGTTTTCACTAAGTTAGCATGAGCACGCTCAGCCTGCCTGCTGCTTTGCGTACGTTACTGCACGTCTTTATTTTTTGCAATATTTTCTATGGCTGTTTTCACATGAGAACTCATCGCTGTGTTCACTCTCTGCATGTTCCTGGGATTTTAGCAGAACATTATGTGCAAGGTCGAACAACAATGCCCCTTGTTATTTTGTTCTGACCAGGTATTAGCCCTTAGACAAAACATACGAAGGAGCTGTTCTTTGGACAAACGTACTTTGGTTTTATTAGAATACACGAATAGGTAGCACACACTTGGAGAGGGACCTTTCCGGGGAGAAGAGTGAGACAGCACCTATGATGTAGATCTACCATCTATAGGCTAAGGTATTGGGTCTGCTGACAAAGCCCAGAGATCTTCTAATATAGAATGATACTTTTTCTTAGCAAGGGGAGGTAGGTTAGGCTCTCTAGTCTTTTCTCTATTGTCTTTTCATGATGACATCTCCCTTCATAATATATGGACTAGCTGCTATGTTGACTGTATTTGTACCATGCATTTTGCTGCTTGTTGTGGCATACTGCATGTTAGGGCACGTTAGTTAAAATACATATTTTAAACAGTTTCGTGTCTCCGTCAGATCTTATTGTGGACAAGTACAAGAGTGAGAGTGAAAGGGTGTGTCTTGTTACTACGATTCCTGAGAGATCTGGAAGTGTTGTGTTCTGGTGTGTCTAATCATTTGTTTCTCTGTGAGTGAGTAGGAGAGCAAGTGAGAAACTATAGCTAGTTGGTCCTGGGCTTGTGGGTACTAAGGTGGTAGGAAGACTCAGTCCCTATACACCAAGGTCCCATTATCCTGCGCATAGTTCTGTGTTTGTGCAGAATCCCTGCAACACTAACAGTGCCACTAAGAACACCTCCTCAACTGTTGCTGCTGTTACCTCTGGGCGCTACAATGCCAGGCAAAGCATGAGATAGGGCCCCAAAAGTCTCACCAGAACATGAGCTGTAGATGCTGGCTAATGAGTTCCTGCCTCAGTACAGCAAGCGTTATGGCATAACAGAGGAAAAGGTACATGTTTTGAATGAAAATGTAATTATGGCTAACTTCTTTTTATTTACACACAGGCCAGAATGTGTATTTTAGTTCCTGAGTGAAGTGTAGTGATTGAAGTGAAGTTTCTGTTTATTTTCATTACATAGAAAAAATATGGTGTGTATTTTTAAACACATTTAAATTATACAACACCACAACATTAGTATGTGTTGTGAGTCTGACGGCCTTTTTATTTTTTTGGTGTGCATTTCAAATATATATTTCATTTAAATTCACAAAATTAACATTATGTTATTTTTAAAAAGAAACTATATTTGTAATACAAATTAACACATATATATATATATTCACTGAAAAAACCATAGGTTTCAGGCACGTTATAGTTACAAATTAGCATTTAAAAAACCTTTGAAATTCACTGAAAAAACCATAGGTTTTAGGGACAGTTATAGTTAGTTGGACATTGCACTCGTACAAAACCCGTGAAATTCCCCTGTTATAGTTAGTTCAGCTAACTATAACTCGCGCCCCGCAATGCACTGCTGATGACGTCACATATTACATCACTCATGACATGGTCAGTGACATCACTGATGACATCACTGATGACATCTCAAATGACATCACTGATGACATCATCCAGTGACTGTGTGTTTCTGTAAAGTTTAAATATGTTTAATATATATAGGGAAAGGCGTGTTGAAGAATGAGTGGGTGTATAAGTGTCTGAATGGATGATTTAGTACGTGAGTGACTGACTCTACAAGTGAGTGATTAAACGTATCTTACTGAATGCATGGGTTAGTGACTAAACTGTGTGAATGTCTGTATCAATTCAATTCAATTCAATTCATCTTTATTCGGATAAAAGAATATCCATAAAAGAACAAAGTAATAACCAGCAAAAAAAAGCAGTAAATACACAAAACATATACATACGCAATACTCAGGGGATTTATCTTACACTTATAATTTGTTAGGGGCAATAGTATAATAGTTCCTTGAATCAACTGATACAGGCAGCCAATATCCACTAATTTGATAAATAACATCAGACTAAAATAGTAACACATATTAAAATAAGAATAAAAAGTTCATTAAATATAGCAGCATAGTGATTTAAAATGCGGACAATTTATCACATTAGACCAGCGATAAAATCAGACAAATTCATTAGATCTAGCAGCATAATATTATAAAGTGCGGGCAATTTATCAAAAATTATGTAACGATGGAATACACACAATACAATTGTGCAACCTACATGTAAATAAGAGGTTAAAAATGGGCAATCAAGGCCAATTATACCAAACTCATAGAAGCGCGTGAGCGGACAGCCAAACGCAAGAAAGTGCTGACGCGGAAAGTTAAATTTTCGTCTTTGAGCTCAACAATTTCTCTATATGCCACCTTATAGTTGCAGATAGCAGCTGCCTTAAAAACGGGATCAACAATTGTTTACTATATAACTGATAAAAGTTACAGAAAAACAAAAAATGTAACATAGATTGGTTGCCACGATTACCACAGGGACAAGGGGTTTGCTCAAGATTACTAGTGTGCCCAAGGGGAAAACATAATAAATATTTTAAAGTACCAGCCCTAAGGCGAAAGAGCAAACTTCTTTCCCAATGGTTGGTCGCCATTAAAAGATAACGGACTGGCAATATTGTCGGTGGGCCCTCTACGTCCGACATCGTTATGTAACGGGCAACTGAACTTTTCGAAGCTTCATGCCTGAGTCTCATACTGGCATAATACCCATACAGGGTCTCCTGTATAGTCTTTTTATTAATGCCTGACATATCACTTGGATTTGAGAAAATGTGTGGCAGATTTACAGCGGACAAGTTGTTCTTAACAGCTGCCAACCAAGGTATGCTACTGCCCTTGTCACATTTAAGACAATCAGCTATTATTTCTCTAGTAAAAGTGGTTGCCGGATTTTGCCATACTTTTATCCAAAAAATAGTTGGACGGGCCCTAATATAATCTTCAATATAAGACAGTTTTAGCTCCCGGTGACAAACAAAGGAAGAGGAGCTAATCGGGACCCCCAGAACTCTCCGACAAAATCTATTTTCCTCTATTTGAATATTGTTACAATTAGCATAACCCCACACTTCAGCTCCATAAGTTGCGGTTGGTCTACATTGAGTTTTATATATCTTCAGTAGGGATAGCACTACCTCAGTTCTTCTGGGTTGAGGGAGGCATAAGATTGAGTTGGAGGCCTTTAAGAGTTTGTTCGGACTATGTGTCAAATGGGGAGTCCAAGAACCATTGTCAGCAAATACCAGCCCCAGGTATGAGAAAGTGCGTGTGCAAAATAGTTTTTCAGAGCCGGAGCTGATTACATTAACCCGATGTTTATTTGGACCACAATTCATTAAAAAGATTTTTTAAAATTTGTACACAAGTCCAATTTAGACATAAAATCGACAAAACCCCGACTAAAGTGCGTAGTGCATTTGGTGTGCGGCCCATTAGGACCGCGTCATCTGCATATAATAAAGCAGGTATTTTAATACCATTGATCACCGGGACATCCGTAGTCAAGTTTGACAGCTCATCATGCAACTCATTAATATATAAAATGAAAAGCAGAGGGGCCAGCACACACCCCTGCCTGACCCCTCGGCCGATGACAATATTCTCTGATACGGCCCCATCCCTACTAATCCTTACCCTTGCCCCCAAATCCTTGTGTAAAAAGGCCAAAAAGTGTACTAAGGCCTCGTCCAGCCCATAATTTAGGAGACATGACCATAGGCGCGATCTATTCACATAATCGAAGGCTGAGGTGAGGTCCATGAAAGCTAGGTAAATGGGAGACTGCCGAGCTATCGTATATTTGTCAACAATCAAATTTAAATTGAGACATTGCTCTATAGTTCCTAATTTGCTTCTAAAACCTAACTGACATTTATTTAAAATATGCATATCCTCAGCCCAACTCCTAATTTTATTAAATAGCACCCTCCCAAGTATCTTTAAAGTGTTATCGATCAAAGAAATTGGTCTATAACAACTAGGGTTAGCCCTGTCTCCCTTCTTAAAAATCGGTACTATTGTGCTGGACGACCATGTACTAGGAATTTGGGAGTTTGTTAAGTTATTAAAAACATTAAGTAAAATCGGGGCCCAGAAATCTAATTTATATTTAATAAAATCAATGGGAAATCCATCAGGCCCGGGGGCCTTATTGCCTAAACTCTGATCAATTGCGTCTACCACTTCTGAGAGCGATATCTGGACTCGTGACGCAACGTAAAGATCTATGTGGACCTCATCCAGCGATGGGGCAGAATATATTTTAGAGAAATGAGAGACCCAGGCATCACTGGTTATATTACAACTTATGGGACTTAAGTGCTGACCAGTGTTTCTCATATTTTTGACCACCTCCCAAAATCCTTTTGTATTATTGAATCTTGCAGCGGAAGCCAAATTATCCCATTGATCTCTCAAAATCTCCTCTTTCCTTTGCTTAACCACTTTATTATATTGGTTCCTTAGTGATCTGATTAAAATTGCATCCCTAGGTGTTGCCGACAAAGCGGCACGAAGTTCTCTATTAGCCCGGGAGCATACACTATTGAACCACTTGGGATGGTGGTTGTTGTTAAACGCAGGTTTAGAGATCATCTGTTTAATACCTGCACATAACTGGGTAAAGGCTGCAACCACCTCAAGGTTAGGGTCAATAGATGACAGACATACGTCAACAGCTGATCGATGAAGTGTTACCATGTTCTTAAACAGCATGCTGTTATCAATTCCTTTCCAGATGATTCTTAGATTGTCAGTTGAGGAAGATATATTACAGGCCCCAGGTTCTCCCTTGAAAATGTGTCTGGGGGCAACCCTAAACAATACCGAAGTTGGGTTGTGATCCCCAAACGTAGTAGGTATAACCTCTGCACCAACTAAAATATCTTCAAGTGGGGGAGATATAAAAACATAATCAATTATTGAGGCACAGCCTCGGCCTCTATATGTTGGCACTGTCCGATTATCACTATGGTCCATGAGTGCAATGTCCATCACATTTGATAAATCATGCATTAACAGATAATCCATTAATTCAGTTCCCCTTTTACTCAAATTTTCATATTGTATGTAGCCAGTATCCAAATGATATGCTCTAGAAATCTTAACATTAAAATCACCCCCCAGACAGATTCCAGCTAAATTTTGATTTCCCGCTACAATGTGTATATTAGAAACAAATTTAAAAAGATTTTCAACAATCTTATTGGGTACACTTAAAAGTCATTATTATAAAAGTTAATAAAACAAATTGAGGCCCCACGTGTGTATATCAAAGCTTGGTAATTAGGGCTGTTTGTCGAAATAGTCTTAATAACGCCACCTGCCGATATTTTACATAGAAAAAATATGGTGTGTATTTTTAAACACATTTAAATTATACAACACCACAACATTAGTATGTGTTGTGAGTCTGACGGCCTTTTTATTTTTTGGTGTGCATTTCAAATATATATTTCATTTAAATTCACAAAATTAACATTATGTTATTTTTAAAAAGAAACTATATTTGTAATACAAATTAACACATATATATATATATATTCACTGAAAAAACCATAGGTTTCAGGCACGTTATAGTTACAAATTAGCATTTAAAAAACCTTTGAAATTCACTGAAAAAACCATAGGTTTTAGGGACAGTTATAGTTAGTTGGACATTGCACTCGTACAAAACCCGTGAAATTCCCCTGTTATAGTTAGTTCAGCTAACTATAACTCGCGCCCCGCAATGCACTGCTGATGACGTCACATATTACATCACTCATGACATGGTCAGTGACATCACTGATGACATCACTGATGACATCTCAAATGACATCACTGATGACATCATCCAGTGACTGTGTGTTTCTGTAAAGTTTAAATATGTTTAATATATATAGGGAAAGGCGTATTGAAGAATGAGTGGGTGTATAAGTGTCTGAATGGATGATTTAGTACGTGAGTGACTGACTCTACAAGTGAGTGATTAAACGTATCTTACTGAATGCATGGGTTAGTGACTAAACTGTGTGAATGTCTGTATCCGTCTGTTTGTTGGTGTGTAAGTGGATGCATGGATTTGCGAATAGCTACATGAGTGTCTATATGGGTTATTGATTGGTTCTCTGAGTATCTGTATGGCTGCCTGAGTGTTTGTGTGGGAGGGGTGTGTGTGACTCTATACATAGATGTGTGAGTGGGTGATTCACTGGGTGCATGATTTCAAGAGTGCATCTGTGATGGACTGCTTGGGTGGGTGAGTGTGTGTATGGGTGTGTTAGTGAGTGAATGTATATCTCAGTGGTACATGTGCGAGTAACTACATATGTAAAAGGCAGTATATATGTGTGTTAGAGTATTTAAATGGCTATAAGTGAGAGTGTGTTATTGTGAGAGTGGCTGTATGGATGCGTGTGTGCTTGTATCAGTTATTGTATAAGAGCGTAAGAATGTGCTAGTATTTGTATGAGTAAGTGAGCTGGTGTGTGTATAACTGTATAGGTGAGTAAATGGGTGTGTGATTAATTTTTTGCATGACTGACTAGGTGTGTGAGTACCTCTATGGATGAGTGGCGGTGTGTGAGTGTTTATATAGGTGTATGAGTGCATATGATAGTCCTGTACTGAGTGACTGTAAGTATGAGTGACTGTACAGGTGAGTGAGTGGATGTGTGTGTAGACCTAAGAATCAGTGAGTGGGTATGTAGTTTTTGGTGTTGGAGTGTCTATGGTTTTGAGAATGGCAGACTGTAATTTAGAGTGGGTGTATCAAAAGTTATATTAGGGTGTGAGAAGATGCATGAAATTATCACGTGGATGATGTCATCAGTGATGTCATTTGAGATGTCATCAGTGATGTCATCAGTGATGTCACTGACCATGTCATGAGTGATGTAATATGTGACGTCATCAGCAGTGCATTGCGGGCGCGAGTTATAGTTAGCTGAACTAACTATAACAGGGGAATTTCACGGGTTTTGTACGAGTGCAATGTCCAACTAACTATAACTGTCCCTAAAACCTATGGTTTTTTCAATGAATTTCAAAGGTTTTTTAAATGCTAATTTGTAACTATAACGTGCCTGAAACCTATAGTTTTTTCAGTGAATTTCAAAGGTTTTTTAAATGATAATATTTAATTGTAATATTTGTTACATGTATTTTTTTGATACTAACTTTCTACAGATGTTTATCTGTTTATTTTTACATATTTTTTTTTTTTAAATATTTATATTTTTTTAATATAAATTGTAAAAAAATGTTTTCAAAAATATTGAAACATAAATAGTTTTTGTTTTGTTTTATAATTTGTTAATAAATGTAAAAAAAAATGTAAATTTTTTTTTTTGGGAGTCACGCACCGGCAGCGTACCTTACAAGATCAGTGCGCGGATTGTAGCCGCCATTTTCTGAAAGTCGTGAAGGATCCGCGTAGGGTGTGCGATGGGTGCGTGTTTTACAGTTACGTGATATACGTATGTTACGTGTTGTGCGCGATTAGTATGCGACCGGTTCGCGCTTCTTACGTTTATACATTGGTGACACATGCGCATTATACTACGCGGCGCTTGCGCGGACACGCGCCTCGCGTGACGTCATATGCGTGCTGTACACGCTGTGTACGCGACTCCCGCGAATTTTTATATGTTCTAAAATGACATATATATGTCTTTAATACACATATTAGGGCCAGACATTATCTTACTTATGCATAAAAATAATATATTTTTACATGTAATAAAGTTATATTACTTTTAAATGCAATTTCGCGACTTCGCGTTGGGTGCGTGCTGCGTGTGCGCACGGTACGCGGATCCCATGTGACTTGAAAAAAAAACTTTTGATTGGTTGATAACATTTCCCATTGTAACTATTGAAGGACCCCACCCATTTCCATCATTCTTCTTTGAGCTTCTTTGGAGACACATCTCTTCATTTTACAACTATTGGTATTTCTGAAATAAGAAGATGGCTTCTGGACCCCTTGTTCTGAATATCAGTTTCCATAGCAACAGCTCATGCAACATTCAACTTAGCTGCCAGGTCACAAGTTCACCACACAATGTTGCAAATGACAACAGCAGGTGTGGTTGGCTTTGCAAAGCATTCACTTATCCTTTCTGCTGTACCTTGCAAACTTTTCATTATAACCAATAATAAACATGCTTTCTAAACAAAGAAAAATGCACCCTATATTAGAATGTAGAGTGTTCTTAAACAGCCAATCAAATCTCTACTTTCTTAAAAACAGCATGTTGTCCACCATTTTAGATAGATTTCATTTTCCCTCCTACCTACCTCAGCTACAGACATCTTTTTATTATCTACATTGATCCCTTCAAGATGCTTTCAGTGTGGATTGTGGGACACAGCTATGTTTTCTGGTGCAAAAGGTATGCTGAAAGCAGAGGTATTGACAAAGATTTAGCTTTGCCAAATGTAGACATTAAATGGATTGGTCAGAGAGGATTAAAGTGGCACCAATTGATGCTATTGGTTAAATCCTTTTGCATCTCCAACACCCTGACCTCATAATTGTGCACTGTGGTGGCAATGACCTAGGCACTTTGACTGGGGTAGGTCTGGAAATGCTTATGAAGGACACCTTTGCAGAATTCATGTCACTTTTTCCCCAAACTGCCTTTGTCTATTCGAACATATGCCAAAGACAGAAATGGCAGTGGTCCAATCATTTTTGTCCACAGTTTGAGAAAGCTAGGAAACATGTCAATAAAGCTGTTTCTGCTTATCTCAGAGATTATAGGATGGGGTCCATTTTCAACAACAATCTGCGTTTTAATATAGATGGCATCTATAGGAGAGACGGTGTACATTTTACAGATGAGGGTAACAGAATCTTTCTCATCAACTTTAGACTCTGCATCGGTACTTACTTGTAGGTACCATAATCTATCAATAAACACAAGGGCTCTTTTTAGAGCCACCCAAGATCTAAACATATATACTTCATGTATATTTACTGTTTTTTAAAAAATATTTGGGGGATTCGCGCACCCAACGCGTTTACCTTGGAGTCGCGCACCCAACGCGTTTACACCAGGGGCCGCGCTGGGAGTCGCGCACCCAACGCGTTCACACTAGGGGCCGTGCTGAGCGGCGCGCTGGGTGCGCGACTCCTTATTTCTCCGTAAAATTTTTGATAGCTCCTACCACTAATTTTTATTCTCCCCGGGGACCCCATCCCCCGGGGCCTATACATAATAATGGAGACCGTGAGGGAGCCCCAATGCCCCCACGGTCCCGCCGGCTCCCCGCGTCCTTCGAGAGCCGGCATTGCTTTTCCACATGGGGAGCTGCTGACATGCAGCTCCCCGTGTGGAAAAGCAATTTGCTTTAGATATTGGAAGAGAGAGCAGGTTTCCTGCTCTCTCTTCCAATATCCAAAGCAGTTTGCTATGGCAGGACGGGAGCCGCGAGGCTCCCGCCCTGCCATAGCAAACTACAGTGTCCCGGGGTAGGCACCCGGGACACTGCAGGAGCCGGCCCTGGGGGGTGGCGGTCCCCAGGGCCATCAAGGGCTCCAGGAGGGGGGCAAGCTTGCGGGTCAAGCGAAACGCGTTACCTGGAATAAACCATCTTCTGATTTACCTGCATAACCTCTGAGTGATCGCTTTAATGAACTTATGGTGAATACGATGTCCGGCACGCTCCGCCGGCTACTAGAGATCCACCGCATAGGGCGAGGGAAGACGGAAGGAGCAGAGAACAGCATACATATATATATATATATATATAGTTAAAATCCAAACAAAAATTCAGTTTTTATAATCAGACAAATAACTCAGCCTAGATGATGTCACTCACCTGGACTAGTGATATAAGGACATAACAAGGGAAAAGGTTGCGCAACTGGTTACTACAAAATTGTTTTTTTTGTTAAAAAAAGCTATGCTGTTTTAATTTTTTTTAAATGCTTGTGATTGATTTCTCAAAATTGTATAACATCAAAACAAAAAGTGCAAATATATTTTTTTGTTTTCATTTTTTACATTCATACAGGTCAACACCCATCAGAAGAAGGAGATTTGGAAGGCCATCGCCAAGAAAGTGCGGACCCTGGGGGGTCTACAAGCAGCGCAGCATCTACTGCCGGAAGAGATGGGAGGACCTATGATACTGGACCAAGAAGTCAACAGAAGTCCAGCTCGGACAGTCCTCCCAACATTCGAAACGTGTGTACAGCACCATGACCCACCTAACCTCCTGCATACTTGTGGTAGCCTATTCCAAGCTTGATGGGCAGTTGAAAGCAAGACAGCAGCATGAAGGAGGTATGTTTTTTTGTGTGTTTCTTTTGAAACACCTATTTTTTGTTACAAAAACAAAATTTGGCATCAACATAAAGGTTGACACATGACCAACGCACAAGAAGAGTTTTTGAAGGTGTAATATTTTATAAGGGACAGACAGTTGTACCAAACAGGCCAAAAGTTTTAGGTGCATATTCTCAAGGACTTATCGCGATTTATTGGCACTTTAGCGCCGCAAAAGTGGTGATAGATTTATCGCCCTATTCTCAAGCTGGTGCAAACTGCCGATATCGCCAGTGTCCCAGTGATAGCTGACGCCAAAAACATCGCCGCGGATGAGAGCGACAACTAACGCTAATGATATGCAGAGTAGGCGTTCCCGTGCAAAAACTCACGACAACACCACTTCGCAATATTCACAACGACCAGCCAGATCGGCGATGTGGGCCTAAAACATGCGATAAGTCTCGTTAGCAGCAGGGATCTAACACCTGCCTTTTACTGGTGTTGAGCAAGTTGACAACCTGCAGCATGAAAGGGAGCCCAGCCCAGAGCCACATCTGAAGACCAACAAATGCCATGGAGCCAATGATCATGAAGCTTGGAGACCCAAGAGCACCACAACACCCACCGCCACCACCCCCAGGACCCCACCCCCCCGGACCACCTCCAGGACTACCACCTAGGCAGCGCAGAAGAAGACAGCTGACCTTCTGAAAACGGCATGGTCCCTCAGCCACACAATTGCAGAATGTGGGGAGAGCTGGGAACCAAGTATATGTGAAGGAGGCAAGTCACCCATGAAAAAGAATGTACACAATGCCAAGTGTGGCGGTGATGTGCTGGACAGACTTCAGTATGCAGAGCACAGACATGTCCATGTGGACATATACTGCTGGTGTTTGTAGTGTTGTGGACAGTGGACGCAACCATGTTACCTCAGGCAGTGGGGAAGACCTCGGTCACGTAGCTGTGTCGTCCCCCCCTGTAAGCATAAGCGGAGTGGGCTGGGCCGGCGTACGCCAGTCCAGCATAGGAGTGTGAATAAATAGGCCGGGGCTCTGGGCGTGGTTCACTTCCGGGATGGCCAACGCGTCTGCCAGGGTGGCGCCCCTCACCATGCCACGAGTCTGCCGCCATGACCGCAAGCCTCCTCAGCCGATCGCTGGCTCCTGCGACACAGGCCCCCAGCGCAACCAGCGCAACCAACGGCACAGCACCGCGGAGTTATGTGTGTGCTGACTACTGTCTGTGGCCTACACTGCAGTCAGCATGACGCTCAAATCAAATCCAATCCTAACCTGCGAGGACTCGCCATCATCGCTGGCTGCACACCCGCTAAGCGCTTCAGGTGCCACCAACTCAGTGCACCACAAGTCATCGCCACGTGGCTGTGGGCTCTTTCTGACCGCTGCCTCCGGCCTACACTGCGGTCAGCAGGGCGCTCAAATCAAATCCAATCCTGACCTGCGAGGACACGCCATCATCGCTGGCTGCACACCCGCTGAGCGCTTCAGGTGCCACCAACTCAGTGCACCACAAGTCATCGCCACGTGGCTGTGGGCTCTTTCTGACCGCTGCCTCCGGCCTACTCTGCGGTCAGGAGGGCTCAGAATTCAAATTGAGTCTTGATTTATTTATGGCGCAGTCCAGTAGGCAACAGCCATTGCTTCCAGTGCGGCCCGCCCGGACAATGCATCATCGCAGGCTGCACACCCGCCGAGCGCTCCAGGTGCCACTAACTCTTTGCAGCACAAGTCAACGCCACGTGGCTGTGGGCCCTTGCTGACCGCTGCCTCCGGCCTACACTGCGGTCAGCAGGTCCCCCAAGTCAAACGACGCATCATCGCAGGCCGCGCACCCGCCGAGCGCTCCAGGTGCCACTAACTCTGTGCAGGACAAGTCAACGCCACGTGGCTGTTGGCCCTTGCTGACCGCTGCCTCCGGCCTACACTGCGGTCAGCAGGTCCCCCAACTCAAATAGAGTCTTCATTTATGGATGGCACAGTCCAGTAGGCAACAGACATTTCTTCCAGGGCGGTCCGCCCGGACGACGCATCATCGCAGGCCGCGCAACCGCCGAGTGCTTCCGGTGCCACGAACTCAGTGCAACTCAAGTCATGGACCCTTTATGATGTAATCTTTTGTGTGTGAGTCCAGTTCTGGTGCCCCTACCTCAGTGCACTGCAAGCAATGGACCCTTTATGATTGAATCTGTGTGTGTAATCTGATGATCACTGTTCTAGTTGTTGCCAGCACCAACCACTCCCTGAGGGCTGGCTTATACTCACCCCATACCCATCCAGCACAGGCGTCACTGGACATGTGACCCTGGTAATAAAATGGGCCGGGCGCACATGCCCGTAGCCAGTTCCACTATCTATCTAAGTGTGTCTGTGTGGTCATTATGTATGCATGATGGCCCAGGGCCCTACCACATTACATTGTGCTGTGGACAGCGGACGCAACCATGTCACCTCAGGTAGTGGGTAAGACCTTGGCACGTAGCTTTGTCGTCCCCCCCTGTAAGCGTAAGCGGAGTGGGCTGGGCCGGCGTACGCCAGTCCAGCGTAGGGGTGTGAAGAATTTGCCCGGGGCTCTGGGTGTGGTTCAGTGTTGGCCTGGACAAGGAAGTGACTAATGCGTGTGTCTCTGTTGTAGTGTCGGTGCAACCCGGCCCGCAATTGACAATGTTACAATGTAGCATGCACCCGGAGGGCGGGCTCGCACGAACGGAGAAATGAAGGAGCGCAAGACCGCTCGGGGTCTTGGCTCATACATGCCAAGTGTTGTGTGTATCTGTATTGCCACAGCATGAGCCAAATGCCTAGCCTTAATCGCAGCGTGAGTACAGCCAGGCACGAACTCTACATCTGTGTTCGCCCTATCCTTACCATAGGCCTACACTCACGTGGCCGCCCACCTTCGACGGCCAACATCACAGTGTCGTTGTCAGGCTTGTGGACATGCGCAGACAGGCATGACAAAGGTGTGCCGTAGGAGTGCAAGTGATGCAACCGCGCAGCGCACACAAGTAAGTAGGCTCGGGGGGAGGGAGGAGCAGCTGTGAGGCAACATAACACATAGTGATGCCACTCATTTGCCACATGCAAGACATGTCAAACATGAATCCCAAAGTCTCACACATCCCACCCCAACCCCAACAAGCCACATCACATTTCCTGAATGCAAGCAGATGACAAACTAACATTAGGAATGAAAGCTCCTTTGTCTGAGCTATCAGACGGAAGCACATCTGCACCTCCGACCTCGGAATTGCATGTGCCCGGCACCCCTGGATAGATACTATAGCAGCTGATGACAACTCCCACACTATGCACAGCCTGACGAAAGACCAACGTATACACACCCCACACACAGAAGTCCTTGCTCGAAGTTATCTTGCATGGAATGGCGTACAACCGTTGCACACTAAAACAACTCATTGATTCGAGCTGTGGCATTTCATCCACAGAACTGGCGCAGGTCAGAACAGTGCCGCTTCAACCGGAGCCACTAACGCAATGGCAGAACATCCCGAAAACATGCACAACCCCTGTCACGTGGAACTGTACCGTGCACGTATGCTGCATTTACTGGAGTTTCCGGCTAAGCTTCCGCCTTGCCAACGTCACCTGCGTTCAGCCTGTGTTGCATTGTCGATCGTGCATATTGGAGTGGTCCATGGATGTCTGCCTATCCAACAGGATGGTAGCTGAACTGGATTTTGACATGTGTGTGCGCCCCCTGTTGGCCCACGACCAGGAGTGTCACCGTGATACCTGTTTATGGGATGCCTTGATACTTGGCATACATGCTGGCAGCTGGACCTGGGAGATTGCACAACTCCTCGTGTGCAGTGACCACATTGAACCGCTCCCCTATTGGGCTGTAGTGCTAATTGGTGAAAGGGGGTGGACCAGCACATCTGTCTGGACCTGCTAATGGATTGCCTCGCCGTCCTGTTTGATGAAGTTGACAACGACCTCATGTTGGAAATGATAGCCTACGAAGCTGCAATCGCTTTCATGGACGAGTAACTACGTATCTGCAGCCACAACAGATTGGAACCCATTGCACATGTCCAGACACCTTGTTGCATCTTGGAGATCTGGTCACATATCCCACTACAACAGTGGACATGGCTGCATTCGCCTGGACTCCGAATACATGAGCGGACAACAACTCGGGTTAACACACACCTGTGAAAGGTGAGGCACCCCCCCGGAGTGCACTGCGACGCTTGGAAATGTTCCAAAATTCTGACATACTGCTGCATTGGTCTGCATGTTGTGGCACTTATCTTGCCCGTACTGACACGCATATGCTAATAAAGTCTACGCACCATCACTTGTATTCAACTGTGATGAGTGCTGATTTGAATGACAATGTGTGTCTCACTGCCGATCTGGGTCACGGCCATACATGCAATGCCATGACGAGGATCTGCAGGGCATGGAAGATAACAGCTACATATCGCTGGTGTGCAGCCGTGGCAAACATTCTTTCCGCCTGCATCCGCTCCAAGCTCTCCATCATTCTCCTTATGTGTCCCAACTCCCAGCTGACATCGCTAGAGCCACTCTGACTAGACAGTTGTTCTTGGCTCAGAGTCATGACTCCAGCGATGTCAGCCATGGATTGTTGGAGGGCATGGAGCGGACAGTGGGTGTCCGTTAGGGACTGTAAGTGGTCCCTGATGGGACTTAGACACCCACGTATGGCATCTAGTTTGGCTGCCATGAGGTCGAACCCCACCGCAGCTGATCAGCCATCTTCTCCAGGCACCCTAACACATGGCGTTGGAATGCCATGTGTTGGTCGTGGGGGTCCTGGGAGACAGCCGTGGTGGTGGGTGCTTCCTGCTGTGTGGTCTGTGCAGGGGGTGGGGTCTCCTGGATGCAGCTGGGCTGCCCTGCTCCTGGAGGTGGGGTGCCGAACTGTCCGTGAGCTGTTGACGGGCGTCAGTGTCGATGTTGGGGAGGTCCTCTTCATCATCAGTGCTGAGTTGTTGGGTCTGCTCTGCAGGAGGTGTTGATTCTCCCTCTGCAATGTGAAGGGGAGATGCAGATTGACATTGTGTTCACATGTATGTGCACACATTGTACAAGTTTACTTACAGACTGCATGACAATGTACATTGTGACTGTTTGTGAGGAGATGCCTATTTGATGCGGGACAGTTGACATTTCTACACCATTAGGGATGTGAGGTTGTACTTGTACATTATCATCTCACAGTTTCCTGCTATGCCAAATGCGAATGGCCATTTTCTACACACAAGCAGTAGCAGTTGTGTCTTCTGTTCTGTTGTGAAGGTGTTGCAGTTTGTACCACATTGTTGTCATTGTTGAGGTGCTCTGATTCTTATGTGTGTGTGCTGCATTGTGGGTGTGTTGCCCCTTCAGCTCTGATTTTGCTGGCCCTTATCCCTTTCCGGCGGTGTGCCTTTCACTTCTTTGCTTCTACAGTGCTGAGATATTGCAGACTTGGGTTAATTGGGCTCATGGTCGGAGTTGTGACTCTTGGGCATGGTTTGTCCGCAGATGTGCTATAATTAATTGTGCATGTGTGCCATTGTGCCCATCTCCCCCCGTCCCCCCAGTCCCTGGTCGTTACTCACCCTGTTGCTGTTGGCTCAGGTCATGTTGCGCAGTGTCCGGTCCCCCAACTCCTGCCACCGTCTCCCCAATGATGACTCGGGTCACCATTTCCTCCATCTCATCCAGCTCCTGGTGTGTCGCTGGACTCCCACCTCCAGTCTGTATTGCTGCTTTCAGGTTGGCTGCGAGTTTCTGCTTGGTTTTGCACTTCACATCAGTCCAGCGCTTCTTGCAGTTGTCTACTTCCCTTCTCTTCACTCCGACTGCATTCACCTTGGCCAAGATGGACTGCCATATAGTATTTTTAGTTGCCATTGACACAGGGGAGGTGATGAACAGTTGGTGGTGGTGTTCTATCACCTCCATAATGAGGATCTGGTTTTCCTGCATACTGAAAGGCGGGATCCTCTTCTTCTTCTCCTTGCCCTTCCCTGACCCCGAGGTCCCAGGCTGGTCCTCTGTGGGGCTTGTGGGGTTCTGGTTGTCCTCTGTAATTGCTCCGGCTACCTCCATGGTGCTTCGCAGTTGTTTGTGTTTTGTTTGTGTTTTTTGTTGCCGCTTTTATTGTGGTTTTTCCTGCCTGATTTGTGGGACTTGCAGGCCTGGCGCTGCTTATCGCTGGATTTTTTTATCGCAGTTGGGCCCATCTCAAGTTTTTTCACGTTAGGCTTTAGATTTTTATCGCCGTCCCGGTAATTTTATCGCGGACATTTGACGCGTTATCGGGAAACTATCGCATGTTACCGCCGTGTTGAGAATGAGACGTTAACACAGAGTTATTTTCCCGCGATAGACGGCGATGTGAAAAATTGCGTTAACCTATTTTGGCGATGATTATCGCACGTTCTTGAGAATATCCCCCTTACTTTTGTCAGGTGTGATGCTCCGTGAAGGATGCTGCGTTCCCCCTTCTACAGGTGACATGGCATAAAATGCACTTATGAAACAGTGGATGTTCCAAACTTCACATTTGTGAGTTATTATTATCAACAAACAATAGTAAACATGTGAGCCAAATTTCTATTGAAAACATAATAAAATTATGTTTTTAATTTTAAAAAAACAATTTAATTTATGTTAAAAATGATAATTTTGCATAATGTCCTACTCATTCACATATATGCATGTAAGCCAGTCTGTTTATTGAAACAGACTGCCATACCTTCTACAGGCATACATTTAAAAAAGAAAAAAACAGACAGGTGTGTGAACACTTTAGTGAAAGAGTAACGCATACCAAAAAAAAATTTTTTATGCCTTTTGTTATGTCCAGATGATAAATCAATGATGAACAACAATAGAATACTTAAAGTACTTTTGCAGATGGAATGTTCCGTCACAAACAAAACAAATATTTTGTCCAACCTATTCCAAGGGCACAATTTTATACTGCACTTGGAATTTGACAGGTGGAAATTCTGTCACATATATGTTGGAGTATCCCATCAGCAAAACTCAAAATCACGCATAAAAAAATATTAATTTAGAAATATTTGAAATGCAGCAAAGTTAGATTTTTTTAAATTGTAAATTGCATTTTGATTTTTAATTTCAAAAATATATATGAATCGATGTACTTGAAAATTACTGTAATGTTGTATCAATTTTGGACTACACTGACAGCCAGAATATTTTTTTCATTTTTTTCACAATGATAAAAGAAACTTAAAATTAATTAAGATATTTTAGAGTACAATGTTACCATTTATATATATGTACTAAAATGGATTAAAATGTGTCATGCCCTATGTTTTTACCTATGCTAATCAAGTAATTTGAAATCAACAGCATAAGTAAATATACAAGGCTTGATACATTGATAAGCAACTTAAGTACTGAATAAATAAAATGTATTTTCCCATTTAAAAAAATACTTAAGTTAATTAAAGTAAGTTTTACCATTGTGAAATGCCTAAACAAAAAGGCCTTCAGTTTATACAAACATACATTGATTCATATTTTTATTTTTAAAAATAAGAAATAAATCTCCTTTTTTTGCCTTGTACACACAATATACAAAGGGATTTTTGTTTTATATAAAATGTATTTAACATAAGTTCACTATTCAAAACAACAAATCAAAGGGATTCAAAAGTGTAAAACAGTTCCAGGAAAAAACTGAAAATGGTTAAGAAAAAAGATCAAAAATAAGATAGGAGCAATAATAGAAAATTACAAAACTGTGACCAGATGATTTCTGAAGATTTTCCCTACATGCAGGATATAAAGATAAAAAATAAATCAAAGTTTAAAAGGCTTGAAGCAGGTCAGATATAAAACTTTAGGAAATGTTTTGAGAAAAAACTTTATGATCAGTTATATTTACTGTTAGACCTGAGATCTTTTGTCGTGGTTTCCCCTGTGTTTTTGCTTCTGGCCTCCTGTTTTTGACTGTGTGCTGGACTTCATTTTTGCTGGTTTTAGGATTCTGGGCACTTTACCACTGCTGACCAGTGCTAAAGTGCATTTGATTTCTCCATGATTGGCGTATTTGATTTACTAATAAGTCCCTAGTACAGTACACTGTGTGTGCCCAGGGCCTGTAAATCAAATGCTACTAGTGCGCCTGCAGCACTGATGGTGCCGCCTACCTGAGTAGCCCTTCAAACATGTCTCGGGCCTGCCAATGCAGTGCTTGTGTGCACAGTTTTTTTTTTTAAATGCCATGTCGGCCAGGCAAGTACACCTACTTGCCAGGCTCAAACCTTCCCTTTTACTACATGTAAGTTACCCCTAAGTTAGGCCCTAGGTAGCCCCATGGCCAGAGTGAAATGTATTTAAATGTTAGGAAATGTCATTTTGAGTTGTACATGTCCTGGTAGTGAAAAACTGCTAAATCCGTTTTCCACTTCAGCAAGGCCTATCACTCCCAAAGGTTAGCATTGGAGCTGCCTTGTAACACTTTACAAGTGTATCTTCCAATTGGGAGCTGATAGAAAATTGGAATTTGTTGTCTCTGGACTCACAATTTAAAAACACATCTTTAAGTGAAGTTGGTTTTTAAATTCCAAGTTTGAAATGCCTCTTTTAGAAAGTTTGCATTTTCTTACTTTAACCATGCTGTGCCTCTGCCTGTCCATAGAATAAATGTCTGGGTTGGATGACAGTTGGGTTCTGTGCATTCACTCTAGACACACACAAAGGGATCTGGGGTGTGCCTTGCATATCCTGATGTCCCATTACCAGGCTGATGGGTCTTCTTGAGCTAGAGTGGTGGGAGGAGCTGACACTTGCACCTGAATAGGGCTGTGCCTGTCCCCTCATGAAGAACTGCATATCCCCCTGTAGTGTGTCTGGAACCAGGGCCAGGGAGGGCAGGATCTTGTGCACTGCAAAGACCTTTCTTTGAAGTATCCCGACTTGAAAGTCTAAAATTGGTATAAGTACTGGAGCTCTGACACCATACACTTGGAACACTTCTAGACTGAGAACATTCTGCCAAGAAGAATGTTCTGTTGTGCTGCAAGGAGGTACAGCCACTTTGCTGCTTGCTTTGCTGTGCTGGCCTTCTGCCTGCTGCTTCTATTTTGGGAATGAGAGGACTGGACTAGGCTCTCTGCATCCTGCTTTTGAAGGTTCTCCAACGACTTGAGTTGATCTTGCCTCCTGTTGGAAGTCTCAGGGCCATCAAAGACTTCACCTGCAGCACCTGGGCCTTTCTGCTGAGAGCTCTACTCTGCCAAGTGGTGCCAAATCCAGTTCCTAGCCTCTTGGAAGTGAGTTGCTGTGTTAAAGAAGAAGAAGATCCACATATCAACTCCAAGCACCTCTTCAGAACCGGTGCTGCACTTCGACACTGTGCCACTGCCTATGCTGCTGCAGCACCTCCGAAGAACCACCACAGCGGGAGTCTCAAGCACTGCATCACCAAAGTCAATGGCACCTGCCTCCGACTCTGCTGCATCATATGTGGCCCTGTGGTGTGACATTGACACCGCGAAGTCGACGCCTCCTGGTTTAATCTTCTACGCTTCATCAGCCTTGCACCGCCAGCGAACAACCACCTTGCCGCCAACGCCACATCACCCCTCCGTGCCTCTGCACCGCCTCAAGGAACTGACGTCTCACTTGCTTCAGTGATGCCTCACCTCTGTTGTGTAATGTACCGTACCTAGTACCGATGTGCCAACGATCTGCACCGACAGTAAGGAACTAATGCTGCACCGGCCTTAACGATGCGTCACCTCCCCGGTGCCTCGCAACATCTTCATTTTGTCATTGTTTCCAAGGTACTGTAACTGGGTATGTACGACTCCATAGCTGGCCCGTGCTCCCTAGTGTTCAGCCCCGAAGTTTGAGATTTGACCTCATCAAGCACGTCGTTATAGCCCTAGCCGGGGTTATTGTTGTTCTGAGTGACAGAACTGCATTTAATAGGGGGCGCTAGGTGGTGCACGTCCAAGATGGCCACACACCAGTGAGGCTCTTGCTGCTCGGCGGCATAATCCTGTAATTATCCGGACTATTCACGCATCTTTTTCATGCAAACTGCTCGCCGCCTGTGCCTCATCGTCATGCTGGTCTCCGGTTAAAAAATCGGCGACCGAGGGCACTGCGTACAGATTCTGGGCGCTGTTACATGCGGAGGGGTGACTGACATGGACCGCGACTGGAGACCTGCCCGGCTGCACCTGCTGCACAAGTCCCGGGGTGCCCACGTGTTGTGTGGGCCCCGGTTGACTCACACTGTTCACTGGGGCTTCCTGTGACTTTGGAGCGGAGTCGGACTGCCGCGCGCCCTGAGGCACCCACCATCCTTCACCCGGGCGATTGGGGTAAGAGGAATTTTCCCCAGAGACTGTATATAAAAAAAAAAAAACTAAAATAAAAAGGGAAACCAAAACAGATGCTCTTCTAGATGCGCTGCACCAGACCCATATGTGCGCCACCAATGAGCTATTAGTGAGCTATTAAGACTCCAAGCTTAGTTGTGGGGGGAGACAACAACAAAAAAACGGGATAACAAATGAAATGTACCCATCCTGCCTGTGGCTGCATGGCTGTTCGATCGCCACACACCTCACCGTCTGAGAGACGCTGCTATTGGGGTCTGGCGCACCGCAGAAAACACTCAGAGCGGCACGGTACTGTGTCAGAGCCTGCCACTCCGGTTCACTTGATCCCTCTTGGGAAAGGCGGTTTTGCAGCACACTGCTCCACAGTGCCTCCCCTACATTGAGATGGCTGCGAGGTGAAGGGGCGCATAAGACCGGACATCCAGCACCATTTGACCCACGGCGTTCTGCCACCATACAGTCTATCCCAGGCCCGTTCTACAGGAGATCGGGAAATTGCTCACCTCTGCCCTTGCTCTCTCGGTGGCTCTAATCTCAAACCTATTATAGTGGGGCGAATGCATCCTAAGTACTGGTACACTCATT
The DNA here is from genome assembly GCA_963921515.1 of Calotriton arnoldi. Taxonomy (NCBI): domain Eukaryota; kingdom Metazoa; phylum Chordata; class Amphibia; order Caudata; family Salamandridae; genus Calotriton; species Calotriton arnoldi. The sequence continues at coordinate 4,334,414 of CAWUFW010000209.1, read as the reverse complement.
TTAGTCGCCTCTTTCATATGTGCTGCTGCTACAGCCCTGATCCACTGTCCTCTGCTGAGCACATGAGGGTCTACAATCCACACACTTGTTAGGAGAGGGGCACTGTTCAATTCTCATTTTTCTTTGACACTGTTGATTCGGCTCTCCAACCGAGGCCCTACCACCTGCTGCAGGACATCATCGGTTGCCGATCGCTGCTTTATTAACTTACTTTACCTCCACTCCGGGAAGGACACTGACGGTGTTGCTGGCCCAACTCCCTGCTGCTCTCCATTCTTCGAAGGTCCATATACACGAACCATTTCCTTCCCCTGGGTTACTGCACCCGCTGCGTAAAAATGGGGAAACCTGATGGCCGTCAATCCAAACTCCTTTTCGAAAGCAAAAAGGTTACCACGCAATCCAGCTCGGAGGACCCAGATCAGTCCAACGATGAACATGCACAGACTCCACAATCCATCCAAGATGATGAAGTCAAAACTCTCCTGCTGGCCATGATACATAGCCTCACAGACATTTCAAGTAAAATGGACTCCATGAATAGCCGCATGGATTTTATAGTTCAGAAGGTGGATAAACATGATGGTCAACTCAAGGAGGCGGAAAAGCGAATCTCGGATAATGAAGATGCAACGACTCAGATACAACAACAAATGGACAAGCTTCTTAAAGTTATTGCTGCCAAAAACGAGGATTTGGAGGCCCGCAGCCGTCGTAATAATATCTGCGTCATTGGAATACCGGAGAGCACCAACACTGGGCGCACAGAGGACTTCATAGAGCGCCTGCTGCGCAACGCCTTTGGCGCTGAAGCCTTTTCTCCCCACTTAATAGTGGAAAGGGCGCACAGATCACTTGGCCCCAGGCCGCCGCCTGGTAGCACCCCGCGCCCGATCGTAGCCCATCCCCTTAACTATCGGGATCGCGATACAGAGCTCAGACTGGCCAGGGAAAAAAAGTCCCTCCATCATGAAGGCACCGAATTCACCATATATCCTGACTTCACGACTGTGGTTCAGGAGGCGAGACGCAAATTCATACCAGCCAAACAAAAACTCCGGAAGGCGCAAATTGAATATGCACTCATGTACCCGGCACGTCTGCGGGTCCTGTATCAGAGTAAACATCATTTCTTTACGAATCCACAACAAGTCCTCGATTTCCTCAAACATGTCAAGAAACACTCGCCGCATCGAGAACCCAGGGAAAACCCCTCCAGGTCTCCATCTCCTACAACTACATGACTCGGATGGTTAAAAAGGGACAGTGCTTGGGACAATTCCCTATAACCTATCCCTGCACGTACTGCATCCGAGGCTCGGTGGGGTCCGAGCGGTGGTAAAACGCAACAGATTTCTTCCCTTTTGAGTGTGACGAGCCACAATACTTTGGTGGTATAGCTGTTTGGTTGCTGGAACAACAAAGACAGATAAGTGATAAATGCATGGCATATGTGCTCATTGTTGGGCGGCGGGCACGATCTTATTCATGCTTTTTTTTCTTCTGAACTTTGGACTATGCCGAGCACCCCCTCACCCCCTCTATCCCCTACCACTGGGAAGCTGCCTAGTCAGCTCTGGGAGAAGGGAGAATCTCGTGGCCCACTAGCGACCCCCACGCGGGTGTTCCCCCTTTACAAATTTCTTTTTCAGGGGTAGTTGAATTAGACCACCATGTCTAAGAATGTTTGGGAGGTGGGTGGGCAGATAAATACCAGCACGATTGGGGTGCTGTTGTGGGGGGGAGGGACGGGCATTGTTATTTCCAATATGTTCTATATTCATTTTTCAGCAGGTAGACATGCAAATATTCATTGAGGGGTGCATTCACACTGATATGACTAATACACAGCAGGTTGAACACATCCCGGTCTATCATGCCTTCACATACTGAGGGGCTCAAGGTAAACCTCCTTACATGGAACGTTAGAGGTCTGGGAGATCCTCATAAGTGTAGACAAATTCTTTCATATCTCGACCGACAACAGATTCACATTGCTATGCTGCAGGAGACACACCTTGACCCGCACCGCACTCCTGGTTTCGCTAATAGGTGGGCCTCAGACCGAGTCTTCTCATCGTACTCTACATATTCGAGGGGCACCGTAATTCTTATCAAAAATAACACTCCTTTCATTTTGGGTGGTACATATCAAGACTCATTAGGTAGGAGCTGCATGATGTGGGGCACACTGGGTACCCAATCGGTCACACTAGTGAGCTGTTATGGGCCGAATGTAGATAACCCGGACTATTTCACTACGCTATGGGGACAAATCCTTAAAGTAGGATCCACTCATATTATCTGGGGAGGTGATTTTAATACTGCATTTTGTCCTTCTGTTGACAGGTCTAACCCACTCCCTCACCACTACACCAAAACATGGGATACATAAACAAATATGTTTTCCGCTCATGGTCTCATAGATGCGTGGCGCCACGTCCACCCTGATAGAAAGGAAGGCACACATTTTACGGCGCTACACTCGTCGTGGGCTCGCCTCAATTACTGGGTGGTCTCACGGGGAGTTGCCCCATGGATACACACTGCTGAGCACTTAGCCAGGACCTACTCTGACCATGCCCTAGTTCGCATTACGATTTTACCCCCAGCTCGATTGCTATCCCAAGATGTTGGAGGCTCATGCCAGGGGCTCTACTGTACTCTGCATTTAAGGCTGAACTAGGTGCAGAAATTGCTGGGTTTTTTCAGAGAAATACAGGCTCAGTTACACACATTAGCACAATTTGGGAGGCCTTCAAGTAACGATCAGGGGGTTTTGTATAGCTAAAAGCTTCGGCGTCTTAAGAGACATGCGTCGTAGTCTACGGAAACTTGAAGGGGAGCTGAAACAATTAGAGGGTGTACTTTGGCAGGACACCTCCGGTTCCCACCGGGCAACATTTAGATAGAAAATAACTGAGTACAAAGAGACTGCAGAGTGCGAAACTAGATTCCGGGGAAAATACGCTACAGCGCGTAAATACGGGGAGGGAGACCGGGCAAAGCATTAGCGATGGAAATTCGACAGCCCCGCATCTCTAACTACATCCTAGAAATTGGTGATAAAGAAGGTACACGACATAGAGACAGTCTCGATATCCTTCGTGTTTTCACCGAATTTTATGCTGACTTATATAGCACTCGTAGAAATGAGCCCCCGGACCTCTCCATATACTTGCAGGACATAGCTCTGGGATGGCTAGGAGACTCTCAGAGAGAGTTCCTTGCAGCACCTTTTGAAGATGATGAGATACGTGCTGCAATTATGCAGATGAACTCTGGGCTCAGATGGCCTCCCCATCGACTTCTACAAGACCTACATCGATCACTTGCTCCCAATACTTAAACTAGTCTTTGTAGAAGCTCTGGAGCTTGAAATACTTCCCGGCTCGATGAGAGAGGCTCTCATCACCTCTCTTCTGAAACCTGGTAAATCGGCGGACAGTTGTGACTCTTACCATCCCCTCTCTCTCATCAACAATGATACCAAAATCCTCACCAAAATAATGGCAAATCGGCTTAGTCTCCTGATGGAGAAGCTAGTCCTTCCAGTTCAGGCTGGATTTATTCCAGGCAGAGCGACATCATATAACCTCCGTACCCTCGTCTCCATCCTACAAAACGTAGATCCGCAGTTGGAACTAGTGGCGGTCTTTTTAGACGCCACGAAGGCCTTTGACTCAGTCGAATGGAACTACCTATTTGTCATTCTTCAATGTATGGGACTGCCTAAAGGCTTCCTTTTGTGGATTCGCCTTTTGTATATGGCTCCGGTAGCGAGGGTTCTAATCAATGGACACACATCCTCCCCCTTCACGATTACCCGGGGTACCCGCCAGGGATGCCCGCTCTCTCCACTTCTTTTTGCGCTAGTAATAGAACCCCTGGTGGCCAAAATCAGACAGCATCATCAACATAAGGCGCTACGCTGCTTCCTCCACCCAATACTCATCTCTCTCTACGCTGACGATGTCACCTTATATGTTAGGGAACCACACCACAACCTCAACCCTCTGCTCCGTGAGTTTGTGCGATTTGGGGGACTTTCCGGAATCCACATTAACTGGGCAAAATCCCAGATTTTCCCACTCACTACTTCGGTGAAAGCATTTACCCCTGACTTTCCCATAGAATGGTGCCCTACTGAGGTGAAATACTTAGGGGTACACATCAACGCCAACCGGGAAGAGCTAATGCGGCTCAACTATGGCAGAGCGTTGGAGAATATTACAAGCAGTATAACAAGATGGACCGCTCTCCCGCTCTCCAGTGCAGGTCGCATCTCTCTCATAAAAATGGTCGTCCTCCCCAAACTACTTTATCTCTTTTTAAACATCCCGTATGACCCCGGCAGACACTTCTTTTCCGCACTTTGCTCGGAGCTTATCCGACTGACCTGGGGGGGCAGACAACCCCGACTGAAGTGGGAAACACTTACCAGACCTTATTCCCAGGGAGGGCTAGATGTCCCTAATCTAGAACTTTACTATCTATGCACTCAGGCACACTATGCCCACTATTGGTTTCATCCCCCTAGATACACACCTCATGTGGCAACGGAACATTGGCTGGCGGATCCCATCCCGCTGGAAGGCGCCATTTTTACCACAGTTGCGCCCCGGGCGCCTGACCCATCCTCTGTTGCCTGCACGGTGAAAGCATGGCAGCACATCGCCAGACAGCTACAAGTACCCATGCTGTACTCACCACTACTTCCCTCGTTTACCATCCCAACATGCCAGTTTTACAGGAGGGTGCCTTTAAAAAACTAAAGCTAAATACGGCATTACTAGCTGGGGAGATCTCTATTTAAATGGGAAATTCCATACCCTTCAACAGCTATTTTCAAAACAACCGCCCTGCCCTATGGATGTCTTCCTGTATGCCAGGGTGAGACAGGGTATCAAAGAATACACCCCCTCATTCCCCCTGGAACCTCAAGAAGTCGCCCCATTGCGCACAATGGTGCTCAGTCAAAATATTGATTTTTTTATATCGACCTACACTAATATCGAGTTTTTAATATCGTAGGGACAGAATATCGATGTCAAGAATATCGGTGACCAGAATATCGACCTTAAGGTAAGTAATATTGTTTTTTTATATCGAAGTAAGTAATATCGTTAGCAAAAATATCGTTGTTAATAATATCGATATTTATATTAGTGTTATGTATTTTAGTATGTATTTTATATGTATGTTTAACATTTTTTGTAATGTATTTTTATTATTTTAAATATATGTATTAAATGTTTAGAAATTAGTAATTTTTTTAAGTAAATTTTGCGTTTTAGTATCAGAGCAGGTTGTGGGTTTATAGGGGAATAGGGTGGGAAGTAATTTAATTATAATTAATTAATTAATATGTTTTTATTTATTGTTATTGATTATTGATTTATTGTTAATTAATTAGTAATTGGTAATTAATTTTTTTATCGATTAATTTATCATTATATTAATTATAATTTAAAAAAGTATTAATTGTTATTGTTAATTTATTGTTAATTAATTATTAATTGGTAATTAATTTTTACTAATTGATTAATTGATAATTAAATTAATTATGTTAATTTTTATGTGTAGCGCGTTGTGGGTTTATAGGGGAATAGGGTGGGAAGTAATTTAATTATAATTAATTAATTAAGATTTTTTATTTATTGTTATTGATAATTAATTTATTGTTAATTAATTATTAATTGGTAATTAATTTTTATTAATTGATTAATTTATAATATTAATTATAGTTAATTTATTATTATTTTTATTTATTGTTAATTAATTTATTGTTAATTTATTATTAATTGGTAATTAATTTTTATTAATTGATTAATTGATAATTAAATTAATTGTGTTATTTTTATGTGTAGCGGGTTGTGTGTTTATGGGGGAATAGGGTGGGAAGTAATTTAATGTTATTTAAGTAAATATAAATTTTATTTTATTGGTATTTATTATTAATTTTTTAGTTAATTAATTATTAATATGTTATTTATTTTACAAAAATTATTTAATTAATAAGTATGTTAATTTAACCCCTACGCTATCCTACATTTTCCACACTGTTGCACTTACTGGAGTGGGAATAGTAATTTTAACCCCTACGCTATCCAACACTTTCCCTACTGTTGCACTCACTGGAGTCGGAATAGTAATTTTTACCCCTACGCTATCCAACACTTTCCCTACTGTTGCACTCTCTGGAGTGGGAATAGTAATTTTTACCCCTACGCTATCCAACACTTTCCCTACTGTTGCACTCACTGGAGTGGGAATAGTAATTTTTACCCCTACGCTATTCAACACTTTCCCTACTGTTGCACTCCCTGGAGTGGGAATAGTAATTTTAACCCCTGCGCTATCCAACACTTTCCCTACTGTTGCACTCACTGGAGTGGGAATAGTAATTTTTACCCCTATGCTATCCAACACTTTCCCTACTGTTGCACTCACTGGAGTGGGAATAGTAATTTTAACCCCTACGCTATCCAACACTTTCCCTACTGTTGCACTCACTGGAGTGGGAATAGTAATTTTTACCCCTACGCTATCCAACACTTTCCCTACTGTTGCACTCCCTGGAGTGGGAATAGTAATTTTAACCCCTACGCTATCCAACACTTTCCCTACTGTTGCACTCACTGGAGTGGGAATAGTAATTTTTACCCCTACGCTATCCAACACTTTCCCTACTGTTGCACTCACTGGGGTGGGAATAGTAATTTTACCCCTACGCTATCCAACATTTTCCCTACTGTTGCACTGTTTGGAGTTGGAATAGTAATTTTATTACCTCCGCTATCTAATATTTTTTGTATTATTTTAGTTAATGTACTATATAATTAATTTAAAAAGATTAAAAATAATTTATTTATTTTTAATTTGTTATATATATTTATTTAAATTTTATTTATATTATTGTTTTATGTGTATAGATGTATTTATAATGTACATGATATTTTTTTTAAATGATAAGTTATTAAAATAATAATTAAAAATTATTAGTAAGTAAGTATATATATTATATATTATATGTATATGTTTATTTTTATTTATACATTACATATATATTTCTTATAATTTTTAAACATTTTAAACCTTATTCCCAGGGAGGGCTAGATGTCCCTAATCTAGAACTTTACTATCTATGCACTCAGGCACACTATGCCCACTATTGGTTTCATCCCCCTAGATACACACCTCATGTGGCAACGGAACATTGGCTGGCGGATCCCATCCCGCTGGAAGGCGCCATTTTTACCACAGTTGCGCCCCGGGCGCCTGACCCATCCTCTGTTGCCTGCACGGTGAAAGCATGGCAGCACATCGCCAGACAGCTACAAGTACCCATGCTGTACTCACCACTACTTCCCCTCGTTTACCATCCCAACATGCCAGTTTTACAGGAGGGTGCCTTTAAAAAAACTAAAGCTAAATACGGCATTACTAGCTGGGGAGATCTCTATTTAAATGGGAAATTCCATACCCTTCAACAGCTATTTTCAAAACAACCGCCCTGCCCTATGGATGTCTTCCTGTATGCCAGGGTGAGACAGGGTATCAAAGAATACACCCCCTCATTCCCCCTGGAACCTCAAGAAGTCGCCCCATTGCGCACAATGGTGCTCAGTCAAAATATTGATTTTTATATCGACCTACACTAATATCGAGTTTTTAATATCGTAGGGACAGAATATCGATGTCAAGAATATCGGTGACCAGAATATCGACCTTAAGGTAAGTAATATTGTTTTTTTATATCGAAGTAAGTAATATCGTTAGCAAAAATATCGTTGTTAATAATATCGATATTTATATTAGTGTTATGTATTTTAGTATGTATTTTATATGTATGTTTAACATTTTTTGTAATGTATTTTTATTATTTTAAATATATGTATTAAATGTTTAGAAATTAGTAATTTTTTTAAGTAAATTTTGCGTTTTAGTATCAGAGCAGGTTGTGGGTTTATAGGGGAATAGGGTGGGAAGTAATTTAATTATAATTAATTAATTAATATGTTTTTATTTATTGTTATTGATTATTGATTTATTGTTAATTAATTAGTAATTGGTAATTAATTTTTTTATCGATTAATTTATCATTATATTAATTATAATTTAAAAAAGTATTAATTGTTATTGTTAATTTATTGTTAATTAATTATTAATTGGTAATTAATTTTTACTAATTGATTAATTGATAATTAAATTAATTATGTTAATTTTTATGTGTAGCGCGTTGTGGGTTTATAGGGAATAGGGTGGGAAGTAATTTAATTATAATTAATTAATTAAGATTTTTTTATTTATTGTTATTGATAATTAATTTATTGTTAATTAATTATTAATTGGTAATTAATTTTTATTAATTGATTAATTTATAATATTAATTATAGTTAATTTATTATTATTTTTTATTTATTGTTAATTAATTTATTGTTAATTTATTATTAATTGGTAATTAATTTTTATTAATTGATTAATTGATAATTAAATTAATTGTGTTATTTTTTATGTGTAGCGGGTTGTGTGTTTATGGGGGAATAGGGTGGGAAGTAATTTAATGTTATTTAAGTAAATATAAATTTTATTTTATTGGTATTTATTATTAATTTTTTAGTTAATTAATTATTAATATGTTATTTATTTTACAAAAATTATTTAATTAATAAGTATGTTAATTTAACCCCTACGCTATCCTACATTTTCCACACTGTTGCACTTACTGGAGTGGGAATAGTAATTTTAACCCCTACGCTATCCAACACTTTCCCTACTGTTGCACTCACTGGAGTCGGAATAGTAATTTTTACCCCTACGCTATCCAACACTTTCCCTACTGTTGCACTCTCTGGAGTGGGAATAGTAATTTTTACCCCTACGCTATCCAACATTTTCCCTACTGTTGCACTGTTTGGAGTTGGAATAGTAATTTTATTACCTCCGCTATCTAATATTTTTTGTATTATTTTAGTTAATGTACTATATAATTAATTTAAAAAGATTAAAAATAATTTATTTATTTTTAATTTGTTATATATATTTATTTAAATTTTATTTATATTATTGTTTTATGTGTATAGATGTATTTATAATGTACATGATATTTTTTTAAATGATAAGTTATTAAAATAATAATTAAAAATTATTAGTAAGTAAGTATATATATTATATATTATATGTATATGTTTATTTTTATTTATACATTACATATATATTTCTTATAATTTTTAAACATTTTAAATATTTTTAACTATGTTTATTTTAATTATATGTATTATTTACTTTATTTTACATTATTTTTTAAACTTAAATAAAAAACGATATTTTTAACAACGATATTTTTGACATTGATATTTTTGTTTCGATATTTTTGTACTTACCATAATGTAGATAGGATGTCGATATTCTTGACTTCGATATTCTTGCATCGATATTTCTGTAGGTCGATATTCTGACCTTCGATATTTTGTCAGTGATTCGCGCACAATATTGCGTACTGACACTGCCTCACATTTAGGGGACGATTCCGATTCGGGCCGGAAAATATACGGACGACTCGGTGCGGGAATGTGGTCCGACCGACACGTACCGGCGCTGCCCGATCCGCGTAGTACGATGCAATGCATGTGAATTACGACTGACTCGTACGGAACACAAGCCGAACGACCGAACCGCACGGAAACCAGCTATCCGGCCGGAAAACTACGCGAATCGAACCGACCGACACGCACCAGGAATGAACCCGACAGAAACGTACCCGCGAACTCCGACCCGCGCAGTACGATGCAATGCGTGTAAAACCAGACCGAGTCGCACGGAGCTCAAGCCGTACGACCGACACGCATACAAAACCGAGCCGAAGCAACCCAATACTCCGCGACCGACGCGTACGCCGCACATGAAACCCAGCAAAAACACAGCTTGAAAGACTCGGAGAAGCCCGCACGAGCCAACTGCAGCGTCCTACTCGGTCAGAAGAACGTCTCCTACATGCCTAAAAACTACAAAGGAACATATTTTAAAAAAAGGGCCAAACAAGCAATGACAAAGTCAATAAATACAGGGGGAAAAAAACATGGAACAAAGACACACCCACAACTCCACCCATATAAAGGCCACAAATCCCTACCATGATCCTTTGCAAATTCAACTGACCTGCCAGCACAGAACACCATCAGACAGCAACCACAGACACACTCACAACTCATCCATCACACAAGCCACACACCATTAGCACCTCCCAAATAGCTACCTCACATACACCCAGCAAAACCTACACTCACCCACCCTCACTTGCACACTCACACACACAACAATCCCCACCACCACCCATCACCATGCCCCCAAAGAAGAATCCAAAGTTCCTAGACAGTGAATTGGAAGTCCTGGTAGATGAAATCCTCAGGGTAGAGCCACAGTTGTTTAGTACATTGGTCCAACAGACCCCCATGTCGCAGAAAACCAAGATGCGGGAGAGGATCGTCGACAGGGTGAACGCACAATCACCATGTTTGCACACAAAGGAAGACATCCAGAACAGGTGGTATGATGTGCGCAGGAGGGTCAAGGACCTACTCAAGAAGGATTACGCCTTGAGTCATCACACTGGCAGTGGCCCTCCTGCCAAACCAGTATACCTCAGGTCCTGGGAGGAGAAGGTGCGGGCCATCCTACCACCAGAGAGCGTACATGGACTATCAAACATCCCAGAGCCTGGTGAGTACACAACCAATATACCCAATATTGTGTGACAATACACACACATCACTGTCAAGGGGATAGTCAAACCATGCACCCTTAGCAAAGCCACAGTAACCAAAAGATAATCATCCCAAGATGTGTATGTTAGTTAGACAAACACAATACCTGCCATCTCATAGTGATATGTAACTGTGTCATGACATGTACAAACCTAACAACAAATAAAGCAAGGCAGTGGCACAAATGTAACCAACAAACACTGTCAGACATGTTGCCACCACTAGAACACCACCTCACAGGGAAGCTCACTAAAAGGAAGGACTTGTGTGTATGCTGGTGAAGTGAGTGTAGCCAATAGCACGATGGGAGTTGTAGTCACAGATATTGGTCACCCTCACAATTGGCCCATCAACACCACTCTGAACCATGCTCACATCACAGGGAGTGAAAAAGAACTAACAAGATGGATGACACTGGGTACTGCTGTGGGGAGCACAAGGCCCTGCTGGGAACTGTGCACCAACCAACAGCAGGACACCACTGACTGACATCCTGAAAGCCAACTTGCACTCCCTGCAATGGAAGCACGTTCCATGGTGGGATATCTGGCTGGGTGGGAAGGAGGACTGACAGCTCTGACCATAGTTACCAGCAGCTTTTCTCACACACACCCTTAACACAAACTCCACACAACTCACCTGGGAGAATGCAATGCCTCACACTCTAATTAAATATCCCACAAAGAACAACCACACTGGGTTATGCTGTGTGAAGCACAGGGACACTTTTGTGACTTGTAGCCAAACAAACGTCAGGACAACACTGTCAGCCATCCTGTCAGCACAGGCACACTACCCCACAGGGAAGCAGAGTCAAAAGGAAGGAAGTATGGGCATGCTGGGAAGGGGGGTGTAGGCAATAGCATGATGGGAGTGGTAGTCACAGCTCAACATCCCCCACCCACATGGCCCAGCAAGCTCACACTGAAGCATGCACACCTCACAGGGAGTGAAAAGCCACTTCTAAGATGTCTGACAATGGTGCTCTGTTGTGGGGAGTACCAGGCCCTGCTGGGAACTGGGCACCAACCAACAGCAGGACACCACTGACTGACATCCTGAGAGTTAACCTGCACCCACTGCAAGGGTGGCATGCTTCATGGTGGGATAACTGGGCTGGGCGGAGAAGGAGGTCCGGATGTCAACCAAATACCACCAATGCTGGTCATGCACACACCTCAACATTCACATTGAAATGCTTCAGGTTGGCAGGACAATGAGCCACACCAATATCAACCTCTGACTGTGACAACTTAGGACAATGCAATGTACAGGCCCGCATCCAGAGGTACAGTCACAACTGTCATGTGTTTGAACCATTGATGCCTGTAGAAACATAACATACATTGTGTGTCTCTTCCAAAAACAGGTGATGATGGGGACACAGCAGCAGATGATGAGGAGTCCCTGTCCCAGGCTCCGGTGGCCCTTGAGCTCTCTGGTGTGGAACAGCCTCTGCCCTCCTCGGATGGCGAAGACCAACCTGGCACCTCCGGTGTGAGTCATCATGCAGCACCAGCAGGACCACCATCTGCACCCCCTGCACCCATTCCTCCAACATCTGCCAACACACAGACCACCCCCGCCGACACGGACAGACCAAGGACACTGAATGACAACAGCACAGGGACCCCAGCCCACCGTGAAGCAACGGACAACAACCCCAGTACCAACCCCCAAGGGGGCCTAGGGTCACCTGTGCGTGCCACCGCAGGTCCCGCACGTGTCGCCAGGGGTGGTGGGAGAGGTGGTAGGCAGAGGTCGCTGTTTGCCGAGGGATCTGGACTGCATGATGACCCACAACTGGTACGCATTGCTGATGCGTACCAGAATAGCACTGGAGAGGTCAGCCAGGTAGTGGGGATCCTCAAGGACATTCAACATCAGCAGGCTGCCCATCATGCCCACTTGGACTCCCACATGTCCCGTGTGGAGACACACATGTCTGGCATGGAGTCCAAGTGGGACACATTGGAAGAACTGACAGCGGTGCAGAGGGACATATTGACATGCCTCCGCCAGATTAGCACCAACATGTCCACACCTCCCTGTGTGCCCACAACATCTGGTGCCGCAACAATTGCAACTGCCACAGGGAGGGAGGATGACTCTGGTGGAGAGTCCTCTGCACCGCAGCAGCCTGCACGTGAGGGTCCCCCAGAAAGAAGAGGGGTCGTCCGCGGAAGGACAACTGAGAGGCCGATGGCCATGTACATCCCCCAGGAACCCAACACCTGTTCTGGAAATTCTCCTTTGTGTGCAAACTGTTCACCCTGTCGAATGCAACCCAACTCTCCCACATGACATGGGGAGTTTAAGTTGGACTAATGTATCAGATGACTGTGGACTTTACTCAGGACATTTCTGCTACCAACACTTCCAAATCATCTGGGAACTTTGGATTCCAATCCCAATGTACAGCACCCACCATCCTGTGCACTATCCTCACACATGTATGTAAATAAACTCACTAATACACCATACTTGCCTCTGTTGTGATTCCAACGTTGTTTTTGTCATGGAGATGATGATCTGCTAAATGACACTGTGCATGCTAACTGCTACAGCAAGTTCAACACCGTCCTGTGAGTCATGGCGACGTGACACATATGAGGGAGACACACCACTAGGGCTACACAACACATACACACCAGGGCCATCTGACTCATCGCCTACACTGATGTTGCCAGGAAATACAGTGGAATGCACAGACACCACACCTATTCAGAGTCTGTGTTAACTAGCCCACAGGTGCAGTAGGCAAATGTCAGTCAGATGTGTGACCACAGACAACGCACATCCCAAAGTGAAGCACAGGTTTATTACACATTTGCAACATGTTGTTTCCACTACAGATGCAAGGTAATCCCACGTGGCAGTGGCCACACAGTCAACAAGTGTAGAAGAAATAAAGTCCAGGGGTGTGTGGCACATCACCTGTAGGGAAACGACTGCTTCCACCCTGGAAGTTGAATCATGGTGTCGGGGATCACAGTTGACCAAACAACTCTGAAAGTACCCTGTGAAGGACAGACATGACACACAGTCAAAAGCACTGAAGAACAGGACAGAACTGCAATACTCATGCCCAATACATGTCACAAGATACCTACACAAAACCAAGTTAGCATGTCAACACTGTTGGGGAGTACAGACTACCTGTAAGGACACATCGCTGCACGCATCCAGTCAAGTAGCACATGGCCACACTCAAACAGCAACAGAGCACCACCAACACATATCATGCAAACTCAAATCATTGACATAACATCTCTGTATACTCACAGTCAGCTGAAGAAGTTGGTGATGATCTGTGTGCGGACATCACCCTCATCATCATCATCATCACTGGCATCATGGCCCAGGCCAGGATCCTCCACAGGTGGCGGATGTTGGTCATCGTCATCCAGGATGAGAGGCAACTCCTTCCGCACTGCCAGGTTGTGTAGCATGCAGCAGACGATGACAATCTTGCACCCCTTTGCAGGGGCATATGGGAGGGCCCCTCCTGTCTTGTCCAGGCAGCGAAAGCGGCTCTTCAGGAGACCAAATGTCCACTCGATCACTCTCCTGGTCCGACCATGTGCCTCATTGTAGCGCATCTGGGTTGGTGTCACAGGGTTCCTGGGGGGTGTCAGCAACCACGGCATGTTGGGATATCCGGAGTCACCTACATACAGACAATTGCACATTAGCTGAGTTGGAAAAGAGGGTGGAATACAACATTGCAGAACACACACAATGGTACAAAGTCAGTACACACCGACAAGCCAGGCACGCTGGTTCTGCATCTGTGACATCATCCTCGGGATGCGACTACTCCTCATTACGTAGGCATCGTGTGCAGAACCTGGGAAACGTGCACACACATGTGAGATGCTCAGATCTGCAAGACATACCACCAGAGCATTGATAGAATGGTAATGTTTCCTGTTCCTGTATGCCTGCTCATGTGCCTGTGGTGGTACCAAAGCCACATGTGTCCCATCAATGGAGCCGATGACATGTGGCATCCTCCCCAGGGCATAGAAGTCACTCTTGACGTCAGTGAGTTGTTGACGTTTAGGGAAATAGATGTACTGGTTCAGGTATCTCAACATCGCCTCCAAAACATCGCGTAGCACACGGCTGAACATGGTCTGTGACATCCCACCAGCAGACGCCCCAGTGTGTTGAAAGGTACCGGTGGCAAAGAAGTGTAGGGCTGCCATCACCTTCACCTTGGGGGTCAGCGCTGTAGGGTATGTCCGGCCAGGTTGCAAATGTGGGGCCAACCGCACCGCCAATTCCTCAATCAGCGGCCTGTTGAAGGGGTACCGTCGGATGCAGTCACGTTCAACCATGGTTGCAAGGTCAGGGAATGGTCTATGGACAGCTGGTGCCCTGCAGTGCATAGGTGAACAAAGAAAGATTGTCAGTCACCCCACATATGTGGCATTGACCATACTCAATATCACATGATACATCATTACGAGACCCAAGTACTTGATGTGTGTGCCGTTCTGTATGGACATATATGGCACCTACATGGCCAACATCTAACATCTCAGTTCAACATGTGTTGACAACAAGTTCCAGGTTGTGCTATGGGAAATCATTAGGCTGTGTCACAGTACCCATGTACTGCTGTCACGTTCCAAACACACACCACAGTGACAAGTGAGGACAGATGTGCCACAGGCATCACAGCTCTTTGACAGGTAGATTCCCAGGGACCCTGTATTGCCACATGGACACTGGCATGACATGGCGTATCATGTACACGTCAGCAAAACAACCATGACTCCCACAGGTAGTGGCCCCTGTTGTCTCTGCAGGACAGACATGGACGTCTGTGACACACACACGCACAACATCAAAGTCGATGCACAAACAACGTGGATGTGGAGACTGTCTCCCATTGTGCACATGGAATCAGAGACATCTGAAACACAACATGCACAGAGACTGCGGAGGGCCATCACAATTGTGGCAATGGGTCACCCTGTGACGTACATACCATCCCACATGGGACTCAGGGTGTATGTGACATGACATACACATACACAACCTGGAAATGTGACCATGCCACATGCTCTGAACTGAACAGTTGCACATCACAGTGGCCATGTGCACAACACACAAAGGATTCTGTCCCCATGAACACGTGCACAGCCTGGGAGTGGCTGCCCCCAAGTGCCACCCAAAAACCACATGTTGACCCCCATACACACACAGGTAATGCAGCCTTACATGCCTTAGGATACAGTGTGGACAGGCTGTGGTGTTGTAGGTGTGCCCCTCAGTCCCTGGCAAGTAATTGTGGCTGGCATACGTTCACCAGTGACCACCATGGTGACATATGCGAGTGACTTGTACAGGGACGAGTCGTACAGCAATGGACCGATCCGTGTGCACGCATTGGCCATTGCATATGATGTGGACGGATGCGTGTTGTGCTCCGAAATACGCGTCGTACAGCAATGGACCGATCGGTGCGCACGCATTGGCCATTGCATATGATGTGGACGGATGCGTGTTGTGCTCCGAAATACGCGTCGTACAGCAATGGACCGATCGGTGCGCACGCATTGGACATTGCATATGATGTGGACGGATGCGTGTTGTGCTCCGAAATACGCGTCGTACAGCAATGGACCAATCGGTGCGCACGCATTGGCCATTGCATATGATGTGGACGGATGCGTGTTCTGCTCCGAAATACGCGTCGTACAGCAATGGACCGATCGGTGCGCACGCATTGGCCATTGCATATGATGTGAACGGATGCGTGTTGTGTTTCGAAATACGCGTTGTACAGCAATGGACCGATCCATGCGCACGCATTGGCTATGGACTGACATGGTAACGGACGCATATTCGAAGCTTGTACGAGTCGGATGCAGTGAATTCAGTTGGCCACCCACAACAATGTTGCAAATTCATGGGTGTCATGAAGTTGAACTTTTGAAGGATGCTGTGGGCGTGTATAAGTGGTGCAATTCCATGGATTGGCCAGATTCAGAAGATGCAAACGACTTGGACCTATCACTTTGGACACATGGGACAGTATCTGCCTCTGCAGCACACATATAATGCTGGCTGTTCCCCTGAGAGCTCACTTGCCTGCACTACATGATCCAGGACGACATCTGCCACCACCACTGCTGCTGCCTCTGCATCCTCTGGCTACTGCAATGGCACGTACTGTGGATAGAGCCCCAGCCTTCAGCACTGAGGAGAACCAGGCACTGCTGGACAGCCTCCTTCCACAGTACAGCAAGCTGTATGGGAAACCAGGGGAGCAGGTGAGTGTGCTGTCCACTGCCTTACTAATTGTGCATGTTGTCTGACTAGCAAGACTTACAGTGTGTACACCAGTGGCTAGCATGCTCACTGAGTAGTTGTCACCCCCAAAGTGTGTAGTTACATGCACTGGACAGGTATAGTGCAGTAACAGTGCATTCCAACAAGGTTTGACTTCCCAGGCAATGATACCATTTAGTAACTGCTGGACAACTGTTCATAGCCATAGTTGCACTACCTGTGTACATCATATGCCCCTGTGATTGAGACATGTATATCCAACTGTGTGATGCACGGATATGTTGCATGTGTAGTAATGGCCTTTTCACTTTGTCATCCTCACAGGTTGATGCCCACCAGAAGCAGGAGATCTGGCTGACCATCGTCCGGGCAGTACGATCTGTGGGGGTCTACAGGCGCAGGATCCGCAACTGCCAGAAGAGGTGGCAGGACCTTCGGGGCTGGACCCGGAGGATCGCAAGGGTCCAGCTGAAGCTGTCGCCTCCTCGCAGGAGGGCGGACACCGGACCCTGACCCCCCACATGCTCCGGATTCTGGCGGTGGTCTTCCCTGACCTGGATGGGCAGCTGAAGGCCAGACAGCAGCAAGGAGGGGGTAAGTGCTAGCCTTTACTGTGTACTATGACTAACATGCTCTATGCAATCCTTTAGCCTGGTTCCACTTCCACAGTACAACTGTCTTGTCGTCCTGGACTCATGTCCCTCACTTGTGTCATGCCCCCTCCTCATCTGATACACAGGTGTGGCCCTTACAGTCTGTGACTTAGGTCACTTGGGTACTGTGTACTTGCAGTTACCTGTGGTTCAAGTTGGGGACAGCATCAGTTACAGGAACTTTGTGGTGGGCTGCATGGGTGGTACAATTGCTCACACAATGCCTGTGATCTGACATGTACTCTGGGTATGGCTTTAATATGTGTTCCAATTGCTGCTCTGACTCACCACATGTCTGGGGTATGTGCCACATACCCATGCTGCAGCAGAGACCAAGGTAGGAGCCTCAGAAGTATGTACATCATGTGTGTGACACATGCATAGCCACCTGCCTAGTGTTCAGGGTAATACCATGTTGCACATGGACCAAGACTGTAATGCCTACTCCGTACATCGAAGGCACTCTGTTCTCCCACTCCCGTGTGTCAGCATACATATTGGGCATTGTGAAGAGTGCACTCAGGTGTATGCCTCTGTGTCACCGTGGTGTGGCCTTGCTTTTGGACTCCTGGAGTGTTTAACAATTTGGGGTGGCCAGCCATCTGAGTTGTGACTATGGGATCTGCACATTGGTTAATGCATAGGTCTCTGATCCCTTGACTGTGCACAATGTTGTATGAAACATTGAGGTGCAGGCAGCTTTGGTTCATTCTCATCAGACAGTGAAGTGCTCATGCGTATGGATTTGTGTTTGCAGTCACTCAAATGTCTCATTTGATTGACGTGGGATCATCTTAGTCCTCATGATGTGGGTGGCCAGGGGTGCACATGTGCACCTGTCAGCTACAGGGCTTGCATTCCCAAAACTTCCATTATTGTGACACAGTGTAGACTGGTGTTGTGTGTATACACTGCCCCTGTGACAGGAGACAGTTATGACTGACTTGCCAGACAGGGCTGTGCCATGACATTCAACTCGCAAAGGGTGATCCAGCAGTAGTGTGATATGTCCTGCATGCACACCATTGTCGCATTGTCTATCAGGACATGAGGACATCATTGTGTCTGGTGATGGAAGCAAAACCCGCATATCAACAGAGACTCTGTCCATCACTTTTCCTGACACATGTACTGAGTCAGTGGCAGGAGATGGCATGTGTTTGGAGTGACACATTTCCATATGTTCTCTTGGATGTCCAACAACTGTGTATGTGGTGCATGTGTGCACATATGATTAGTCGCATACAACAGGCACCAGACAGATGGGTGCATGGACAGGTAGGATATGTGTGGCATGAATGACTGTCAGGCAGACAATGGGCTTCTTCAAATCAGTGTCAGCACTTATTGCAATGTCTGGAAAATGATGGCAGGGCTTGCTCTGTGATGTACTGTACTTACTGTGGTGTGTGTGGTCAGTACAGGTAACTAATGTTGCTCTGTTTATCCTGATTGTTTGCAGATACATCCACGGCCACAGGAGGAGGCAGCTCCACGGACCAAGAGGAGCGGCAGAGCCAGACTGGGTCCACTGCAGGGGAGACAGAGGGACCCAGTGGCACGGAGGGTGAGGGGAGCCACACTGAGGAGACCTCAGCTACGACCACCTCGGCTGGGGAAAACAGCACTTCCAGTGAGGACTCCCTTGTGGAGGCAGGTGTCAGCAGACCAGAGGCAAAATCAAGCAAGTCTGTCCCCGCCACCACCACCATCTCCACCCTCCCATCTGCTCTCATCCCACATGTCCGTGGAGGCTCCCGTTTAGGGGAGCATGTCTCCTTCATGCCAGGCACCGCACCCCCTGCCTCTGTCCCCCCTGCTGCCCTGAGTGTGGAGTCTGTGGACTTGCTGAAACAGATCCATGTAGGGAAGACATCAATGCTGAGTGTCCTCCATGCACACACGGGTCTGTTGACACAACTGGTGTCATTCATGGAGGGCATGTCATCTGGCATGTCTGCCCTACATCGGACCAATCAGTCCATGGTCTCCTCACTGACTGCAGCAGTGTCCCTCCTGCAACAGTCCCTCACCCCTCCTACCTCTGCCCTATCCACAATCCCCAGCACCCTACCTGTCCCAAGCACACACACACCGGCACCGGCACGCACCAGCACAGACACAAGCAGCACACAGACACACAAGCCAAAATCCAGACGCACACGCACACACAGTCAGGGGACTGATACCTCACTCAAAGGGGATGGGGCACAGACACACACACACGCATCCACGAGCACTCCGCAGTCCTCAGATACCTCTCCCTCCAAAACCCCTTCCCTTGCCTCACCTGCAACCCCCCCCTCCCAGAAGCTCTTCCTCTGTGAGCTTGGCCTCTTCCCCACAGATCCATCTGACACAACGTCCAGGCAGAAGAGGCGACCACCACACACAGAGGGGAGTGCCCCTCACACCCGGACACCCTCCCCCAGGCACAGGCAGACTGAGGACCCCATTAGAAAGTCCCCCGGACCAGGAAGGGCAAGACCCCACCACCACCACGCAGCTCCACCACACAGTCTCTCTCCTCCATCCCCCAGGCCACCACTCCACAGGTTCCCCCGCCACACCCTGCCCCAGGTTCCCCAACACACCGATACCGCATCCCCAAACTGCTTAGGCCCTCCCCCCACCACTTGCTCTTCCACCCCCAAACCTGACGCTCTGCCTGTTTGTGCCACTGGTGTGGAGACCGGGTCCCCCCTCTGTCCTGCCCACCTCATCTGCCCCCCCTTCCACTCCCTTGGAGTTATGCACTGCAGTGGAGTCCACAACCACCCCGTCTGACTTGGGCACTGCAGTGGGGACCCAGTCCACTCCATCTGACCGGCCCACTGCAGTGGTTGCAGCACCCACACCATCTGACTTGTGCCCTACAGTGCTGCCAGCCCCCACTGAGTCAGACACCTCCACTGCAGTTGCCGGTGACACTCCTGCACCCACCACCCCTTCACTGCCTCCTTCTGGCATCCCCTGATCCTGTCCCTGCGGTGCCTGGCCTGCCCCTTGTATGCCCCTCCGAGGGGGGTGTCCCCTGTCCGTACCAGTGCAGGCAAGCAATGGGTGACAAGTTGTCACATATCACCCTGTTCGGACTGTGTATGTGGACTGGCCATTGGCCTTAGTTTCTTTTGGACTTCAAATTTTAGTTTCACATTTGCTGAATAAAGCCCCTTTTTGTTTACTTGTGGTTTTTCTTTTGATGTACATGATGTAGATGAGTATCATCATGCATTTGCAGTTGTAATAGTGTTCAGATCAGGAAAATGAAGTGTTGCTGTGATGGACTCCATGTGGTCCATGGGATATGTGTCCTAATCTAGTCTGGATCTATAGCATTCTTTGCTGCAGTCTGAGGGTGTAATGTTCAGCATTTGACACAGGGATGTACGTTTTGCATTTGTAAATTAACATCTTTGGCTTACACTGATGCACATCTGGTGGGCTTACCACTGTTCAATGTTTCTATTTCCATGACTGTGTGCCCATCTCCACTGGACATGCAGTTTACCACATCAATGTTGAAGGACTCATCTGTGTATACAGTGCAACTTGCTTGACACGTGTTTTGGGTATATGCACATGACTGACGTGACACTTCTGTACCCAGGCTGATGTGAGCAGAGCCTTCAGTGTGTTGTAGTTGTTGACTCACTGACCGAGTGTTCTGCTGACATGTTTGAGTCATGCACAGACAAGGTTTGGCACAGCGGACCTTCCACAGGAGTGGAGTGCCCTCATGGCAGTGTGTAATCCCGTGACATTGCCTGGGCACATGTTGTGTGTTGTGTAAGCATGTCTGTGTGTGTTCCCTTCCCTTTTCCTACACAGGCTGTGTCCCTACAGGTGTTCCTGTTTGTGATGCTTGCTGAGTTGTCCTGTGTTCATCCAGCATCTTGGACCTGGTTTCTCCGTGATGTGGGTGCATGGCAAACTAATGTTCATCAGGTTGTCATCCCTAGTTGTCTTTGTTGTCAGGGCTGGGGATGTGGGCAAATGCAGATGGGACACAGTCAGGATTCCCCTTGGCACTTGTTGGTTACACAAGTCATGTAATTTACAGTTTGTGGTAGCTTTCAGTGATTGTGACATGTTGTGTGTGTGACTGCTGCCACTCCTCAGGGTCAGAGCTGCAATGTTGGAAGTTGTCTACGTGTGTTCTTTGTGGGTCACCTTGGCTTCTTCATTGGTGTGTGACTGTGGCCGGGATCCCATTGATTGGGGTGGATTTCACGTCATGCCCATGTACCGCGTACTGTGCAGTGTGTCAGACATTCACGAGTCTTGTTGACTGGCCATGTGTGATGGGTTTCTGCACCTTAGTTCCCACCACCACCCCTGGGATTGTCATGGGTGCATGTGCAATGTCACCAGTCCATGTGAGCTTCACTGCTGCACATTGGTGGAGATCAAGGTGTGTGGTGTTGAGTGTGTGCAAATGTGAGTTGTTGCACGGCTAGACCCCTACCTCCATATTGGCCTTGGCTGACAGGCCGTGCTGATTGATTTGTGCTTGTGTAGGTGTGATGGTAGTTTGTTGCTCAGGACACATGGCTGTGGTTCACAGTGTGAACGACATCTACCTTTGTCATCACAGTGGGATTATCATGCAGGCTAGTGTCACCACAATGTGGGGTCCCTGAGGGTAGTGCTGTGGTGGGTCTGTCTCTTGCTGTGTTAGTTGCTGTTCCTACAAGCTTGTGTGACATGTGTAATTTGGGCTCCCTCTCATCTAACAATGCCTGATTGCCCACATAGGGGAATCCGATCCATGAGTTACTTTTGTATGGCACTGTATACACATCTGTGTAATTGGAATTCAGGCCTCCTCATGTGTTGTGTGGTTGCCTGGGGACACTGGCACACCCCCCATCACCTGTTGTGTTTAATATGCAGTGTGAGGCTGCCTGTTTGTGTTTGTGCATCTGCACCACTGCATTGGCATATTTTTAGTGTGTCATTGGCTGTATGTTGTTTGGAGGATTTCCCCTGCTGTCCCTGGGACTCCTAGGTCATCAGTCAGCACAATAATCATGGTTTGTATGTCCCATTGCTGCCATGGTATGGTATTTGTTCACCTCACATCTACAGTCTCCACAGGATATCTACATTTGTGTGTCCATTGGTGCAGATATGTGGGTCTGCATTATGATGGTCACTTCTGTCATTGTGTAATTGATAAATGTTGACAATGTCAGCCCCCATGGGTGATGTTTGTCTGCACATGGCCAAAGGTATGTTTTGTTTGCACTGCACTGTTTGCCTCACCCAATCTATGTTGCTATGGGACACAACCACTACTTTGCCACTGATGTGTTTGTTGTTGTGTGACCAGGAATCATCCATGCTGTTTGGCAGTTGCAGCGTTTTCCATGACAACACTTACCTTTTGGTCACTGTGATGATGGGGGTTTAGACCCCATTGCCACAATGTTCAAAATGTGCTTCAGCTATGGACCCCACACTTACATTTTGGTCACTGTGATGATGGGGGTTTAGACCCCATTGGCACAATGTTCAAAATGTGCTTCAGCTATGGACCCCACACTTACATTTTGGTCACTGTGATGATGGGGGTTTAGACCCCATTGCCACAATGTTCAAAACTGTGCTTCAGCTATGGACCCCACACTTACCTTTTGGTCACTGTGATGATGGGGGTTTAGACCCCATTGCCACAATGTTCAAAATGTGCTTCAGCTATGGACCCCACACTTACCTTTTGGTTACTGTGATGATGGGGGTTTAGACCCCATTGCCACAATGTTTAAAATGTGCTTCAGCTATGGACCCCACACTTACATTTTAGTCACTGTGATGATGGGGGTGTAGACCCCATTCCCACAGTGGTCATGGTCTGCTTGCATTGTGGAGGCCACACACATTTATGTGTGACACATGTGATAGGGGGTCACATTGTATGTTCAATGTCATGTTCAGTGTTGTAGGCATTTGACACAGACTACACACTCTTGTCATGATGATGGGGGGATGTCTTTTGCTGACATTCCTTATGTTGGAGTATACTGGTTGTGTCATGCATTACCCGTCCTATGAGTGGGGATGGTAGTAGTGACAGGCATCCAGGCCCACATGAGATGGGGTGGTGGTAGTGGTAGGCATCCAGCCCCCCATGAGTAGGGGTGGTGGTAGTGGTAGGCATCCAGGCCTCCATGAGTAGGGGTGGTGTTAGTGGTAGGCATCCAGCCCCCCATGAGTAGGGGTGGTGTTAGTGGTAGGCATCCAGCCCCCTATGAGTGGGGATGGTAGTAGTGACAGGCATCCAGCCCCCTATGAGTGGGGATGGTAGTAGTGACAGGCATCCAGGCCCACATGAGTAGGGGTGGTGGTAGTGGTAGGCATCCAGGCCCATATGAGTAGGGGTGGTGGTAGTGGTAGGCATCCAGGCCCACATGAGTAGGGGTGGTGGTAGTGGTAGGCATCCAGGCCCCCATGAGTAGGGGTGGTGGTAGTGGTAGGCATCCATCCCCCTATGAGTGGGGATGGTAGTAGTGACAGGCATCCAGGCCCACATGAGTAGGGGTGGTGTTAGTGGTAGGCATCCAGCCCCCCATGAGTAGGGGTGGTGGTAGTGGTAGGCATCCAGGCCCCCATGAGTAGGGGTGGTGGTAGTGGTAGGCATCCAGGCCCCCATGAGTAGGGGTGGTGTTAGTGGTAGGCATCCAGCCCCCCATGAGTAGGGGTGGTGTTAGTGGTAGGCATCCAGCCCCCTATGAGTGGGGATGGTAGTAGTGACAGGCATCCAGGCCCACATGAGTAGGGGTGGTGGTAGTGGTAGGCATCCAGGCCCACATGAGTAGGGGTGGTGGTAGTGGTAGGCATCCAGGCCCCCATGAGTAGGGGTGGTGGTAGTGGTAGGCATCCATCCCCCTATGAGTGGGGATGGTAGTAGTGACAGGCATCCAGGCCCCCATGAGTAGGGGTGGTGGTAGTGATAGGCATCCAGGCCCCCATGAGTAGGGGTGGTGGTAGTGGTAGGCATCCATCCCCCTATGAGTGGAGATGGTATTAGTGACAGGCATCCAGGCCCACATGAGTAGGGGTGGTGGTAGTGGTAGGCATCCAGGCCCACATGAGTAGGGGTGGTGGTAGTGGTAGGCATCCATCCCCCTATGAGTGGGGATGGTAGTAGTGACAGGCATCCAGGCCCCCATGAATAGGGGTGGTGGTAGTGGTAGGCATCCAGGCCCCCATGAGTAGGGGTGGTGGTAGTGGTAGGCATCCATCCCCCTATGAGTGGGGATGGTAGTAGTGACAGGCATCCAGGCCCACATGAGTAGGGGTGGTGGTAGTGGTAGGCATCCAGGCCCACATGAGATGGGGTGGTGGTAGTGGTAGGCATCCAGGCCCCCATGAGTAGGGGTGGTGGTAGTGGTAGGCATCCATCCCCCTATGAGTGGGGATGGTAGTAGTGACAGGCATCCAGGCCCACATGAGTAGGGGTGGTGTTAGTGGTAGGCATCCAGCCCCCCATGAGTAGGGGTGGTGGTAGTGGTAGGCAACCAGGCCCCCATGAGTAGGGGTGGTGGTAGTGGTAGGCATCCAGGCCCCATGAGTAGGGGTGGTGTTAGTGGTAGGCATCCAGGCCCCCATGAGTAGGGGTGGTGTTAGTGGTAGGCATCCAGCCCCCCATGAGAAGGGGTGGTGTTAGTGGTAGGCATCCATCCCCCTATGAGTGGGGATGGTAGTAGTGGTAGGCATCCAGGCCCCCATGAGTAGGGGTGATGGTAGTGGTAGGCATCCAGGCCCCCATGAGTAGGGGTGGTGTTAGTGGTAGGCATCCAGCCCCCCATGAGTGGGGATGGTAGTAGTGACAGGCATCCAGGCCCACATGAGTAGGGGTGGTGGTAGTGGTAGGCATCCAGGCCCACATGAGTAGGGGTGGTGGTAGTGGTAGGCATCCAGGCCCCCATGAGTAGGGGTGGTGGTAGTGGTAGGCTTCCATCCCCCTATGAGTGGGGATGGTAGTAGTGACAGGCATCCAGGCCCCCATGAGTAGGGGTGGTGGTAGTGGTAGGCATCCAGGCCCCCATGAGTAGGGGTGGTGGTAGTGGTAGGCATCCATCCCCCTATGAGTGGGGATGGTATTAGTGACAGGCATCCAGGCCCCCATGAGTAGGGGTGGTGGTAGTGGTAGGCATCCAGGCCCCCATGAGTAGGGGTGGTGGTAGTGGTAGGCATCCATCCCCCTATGAGTGGGGATGGTAGTAGTGACAGGCATCCAGGCCCACATGAGTAGGGGTGGTAGTAGTGGTAGGCATCCAGGCCCACATGAGTAGGGGTGGTGGTAGTGGTAGGCATCCATCCCCCTATGAGTGGGGATGGTAGTAGTGACAGGCATCCAGGCCCCCATGAGTAGGGGTGGTGGTATTGGTAGGCATCCAGGCCCCCATGAGTAGGGGTGGTGGTAGTGGTAGGCATCCATCCCCTTATGAGTGGGGATGGTAGTAGTGACAGGCATCCAGGCCCACATGAGTAGGGGTGGTGGTAGTGGTAGGCATCCAGGCCCACATGAGTAGGGGTGGTGGTAGTGGTAGGTATCCAGGCCCCCATGAGTAGGGGTGGTGGTAGTGGTAGGCATCCATCCCCCTATGAGTGGGGATGGTAGTAGTGACAGGCATCCAGGCCCACATGAGTAGGGGTGGTGTTAGTGGTAGGCATCCAGCCCCCCATGAGTAGGGGTGGTGGTAGTGGTAGGCATCCAGGCTCCCATGAGTAGGGGTGGTGGTATTGGTAGGCATCCAGGCCCCCATGAGTAGGGGTGGTGGTAGTGGTAGGCATCCAGCACCCCATGAGTAGGGGTGGTGTTAGTGGTAGGCATCCTGCCCCCTATGAGTGGGGATGGTAGTAGTGGTAGGCATCCAGGCCCCCATGAGTAGGGGTGATGGTAGTGGTAGGCATCCGGGCCCCCATGAGTATGGGTGGTGTTAGTGGTAGGCATCCAGCCCCCCATGAGTAGGGGTGGTGTTAGTGGTAGGCATCCAGCCCCCTATGAGTGGGGATGGTAGTAGTGACAGGCATCCAGGCCCACATGAGTAGGGGTGGTGGTAGTGGTAGGCATCCAGGCCCACATGAGTAGGGGTGGTGGTAGTGGTAGGCATCCATGCCCCCATGTGTAGGGGTGGTGGTAGTGGTAGGCATCCATCCCCCTATGAGTGGGGATGGTAGTAGTGACAACATCCAGGCCCACATGAGTAGGGGTGGTGGTAGTGGTAGGCATCCAGGCCCACATGAGTAGGGGTGGTGGTAGTGGTAGGCATCCAGGCCCCCATGAGTAGGGGTGGTGGTAGTGGTAGGCATCCATCCCCCTATGAGTGGGGATGGTAGTAGTGACAGGCATCCAGGCCCACATGAGTAGGGGTGGTGGTAGTGGTAGGCATCCAGGCCCCCATGAGTAGGGGTGGTGGTAGTGGTAGGCATCCATCCCCCTATGAGTGGGGATGGTAGTAGTGACAGGCATCCAGGCCCACATGAGTAGGGGTGGTGGTAGTGGTAGGCATCCAGGCCCACATGAGTAGGGGTGGTGGTAGTGGTAGGCATCCAGGCCCCCATGAGTAGGGGTGGTGGTAGTGGTAGGCATCCATCCCCCTATGAGTGGGGATGGTAGTAGTGACAGGCATCCAGGCCCACATGAGTAGGGGTGGTGGTAGTGACAGGCATCCAGGCCCACATGAGTAGGGGTGGTGGTAGTGGTAGCCATCAGGCCCCTATGGGTGTGTATGGCATTGGTGTTAGCCATCCCGCCCCTATGGTTCGGCTGTTGCTAGTGTACGTCATTTCTGCATCCCTATGTGTGTGTGACATATGTCGGGTACGTGTCGTTTGTTTGTGTAGTGGGTGTCTGACTTACCGTCTGCGCCGTACGCGTCCGTACCGGTTCCGGTAATAGATGTAGAGTATTGGTAGGACCTGCGCGATGGGATTCATGGTTGGGTCGTTTCGTTCGGGTTTCTCGTGGCTTCGACTCGTACTCGTCGCTGGCTTGTTCGTCTCGTAGCCGTGGTTCGTCTTGTGGCGCGAATCGGAGCTTATGTGCAGCTCTCCCGGATGCTCTGATGTGCCGGACGTAGCGACGGGTTCGGCGCGTACGGAATGCGCATCGTACTAGTCCGGCCGGAAGGTGCTGTATATTTACTTCCGTGTGACTCGAATCGGCGTTTACGGATCCGGCTCGGGCGGGGAACAGGAGCTGGAATGGGTACGTACGGCTCACTCGGAATCTGAGCAGTTATGCGCATCGTACTTGCTCGTTCGGACGACTGTTCAAATCGGTCGGGAAACACGCGCTCGGCTTGGTTTTTTTCCGGACGAATGGTGTTACGTGCGCTTCCGGCCGAGATCGGAATCGGACCCTTAGTCTCCACACTATACCACAGCCTCTATTCCACCATAACCTCGACCTCCTGTGCTTCTAGGGAGAAATGGATTACTGAGCTGGGTCATGGTATCACTGACGAGCAATGGACATATTGCTGTCTACAGACAGAACAAGTCTCATCTAGCAGCCGCTTGCGCATCACACACTACAAATTTCTGCATCGCACATATTCCACCCCTGTCAAAATGTTAAAATATAAACTACGAGACAACGGCAAATGTGACAGGTGTGGGACAGAGCCGGCGGACTTCCTGCACCTTGCCTGGGACTGTAACGCTGTCCAAGCCTATTGGCGTCAAGTGCTTACGGCATTGGAGCAGATGGCCTCCCTAAATCTCCAGCCATCTCCCATGTTGGCCCTACTATGATACACAAAAAACATGGTTGTGGCACATCGGAAATTTGTTTCATTTGGTCTCTTACTAGCTAAGAGAAGAATAGCTTGTCGATGGGGTCGCGGTACGACACCTAAATTTAAGCAGTGGATTAATGATATGTTTTTTTGGCAGGAGCAAACGTACATATATGCAGAACTCCTCCCTATCACTTCACGCCCTCGGGATATCTGGGACCCCTAAAGGTGTATCTTCTAGAACACCCTGCTGATGCCATAAACACTACACACGTAGTTGGCAATTGAACACAATATTTGGCTATTGCATGCCTCTGTATGATATGTATATATTTTGCAACAAAAATATGTATTAAGCTTGCTCAGATATGTTTCCTGCTGCCACCTGTAGAGTTGCTACATATGAACAGTGTACCTCTTGATGTTCATGTTGCTCCGGACAATGGAATGCATTTACTTGTTATCTAAGTCTCTTTGACAAGCATGTACTACCTGTGTTTTATAAATTCTATGCTGGCCGTATGTTCCAGAAAATTTGAATAAATAAATTTAAAAAAGAAAAAAAAAGAACTGCATTTAATATTGAAGAGTTCATATCTTGATTTGTATATATTGGATTTATGTCATTTTGGTCTAGTTTTAATATTACAAATATTGGCTATTTTTCTAAACTGGTGTGGAGTACTTTTGTGGTGTTTCCCCTGTGTTACTGTGTGTGTACGCACAAATACTTTACACATTGCCTCTTTAGTTTAGCCTGACTACTCTGAGCAAAGCTACCCGAGGGTGACCACAGGTAAACTTAGTGTGTACTTGTTAGAACTAGGGGTCTCTAGTTGGCAGAGGTAGGTACCTTTGACCAATTAGGGACCCTTGCTTCTACGTCAGGGCAAGGGAGCTACACTACTGGATAACCCCTGCTCACCCCCTTGGTAGCTTGGCACGAGCAGACAGGCTTATCTCAGAGGCAGTGTGTTAAGCATTTGTGAACACATACAGTAATACAGTGAAAACACTACAGATGGACACCACACAGGTTGTATTATAAAAATAAGTATTCTTTATATAGACTTATCACAAGACCATAAACGACAATAATCCACAATCCTGTAATCAATAATAATTCTTCAAGATGGTAGAAATAGTTCAAAAATAGGTTATTCACTTAAAAACAGTCTATAGCAACAGATAACCCCAACTGGAGTTATCACGACGTCGAGGTCAAAGGAATCCCAAAGTACGGCGCCGACCTTGAGGTGCGCGGCGTCGGGCCCGGAGTCAAAACAGACCCACAAAGAACAGTACCTTGGAAAAGCGAAAAAAAAGACAGCTCACGGTGTCGGGGAGGTGTGGCGTCATTGGCGCTGTGGCGTCGGTTCCTTGCTTTGGGGGAGATGATGCATCGGGACCAGGATGCTTGCGCAGGCAGGGGAGGCGTCGGTTCCTGACCGGAGAGGAGGTGACGTCACGATGGCGCCGAAACCACGGTTCCGTACGATGTCACGATGTAGATGGATTCTTGACCACCCACATCGACGATCGGCTCCGCGATGATGTCGGCTTCGGAGTCGATGCGGCACAGCAGCAGGCGTCGGGCCGGCGTCGCAAGTCGGAGCAGCGCTCACAGCTTCGTTGCAGATTACGGCGTCGCGCGTCGGTGTTGCAATTTCCTTCTGTAGCAGCTAGAACAGCAAGTTCCAGCTGCAGGCAAGCATAAGGGGTGAAGTCTTTGTATCCCTGAGACTTCAGACAGGAGGCAAGCTCAAATTCAAGCCCTTGGAGTAATATTCTGCAAGATGATGAAAGTTCTTTAAAAGTTCCTTCTCCTCTCCTTGGCACTGAAGACACCACTGTAGGCCAACCCAGCAACACAGCACACTGGCAGGGGGTCAGTCCAACTCCTACAGCTTCCTTTGGTTCTTCTCCTTGGCAGAGGTTCGTCCTTGTTGTTCCAGAAGTGATCTAAAGTTCTGGGGTCAGGGCCCCAATATTTATACCCCTAAATCCTTTGTCCTCCGAAGGCAGAGGGGCCTTTACCTGGTCCAAACCAGTTCTGTGCAGTCCTGGAGCACTTTGTTTACAGGACTCCTGCTTTCCTTTGACAGTGTGGGCCAGGGACATCAGATGCACCACAGGAGGTGGAGCCAGCATTGTGGAAGGCAGGAACAGCCCTATTCAGACCCAGGTGCAACTCCTCCCACCACTCTACATGCAGATAGGTCTATTAAGCCCTGTGCTGACTCACCCTGTCTCCTGGAATCCCCCAGCCCCTGTCACTCACAAAGCCAGACACACAATACACAACCTAGCAGAGGCAGGCTTGGACAGTTAGGCAATAAAATACCTACTTTCTAAAAGTGGTATTTTCAAACACAGAATGTTAAAACCAACTTTACTAAAAGATGTATTTTATCATTCTGAGTTCAGGCATACTAAACTCGAATTTCTACCATGTTCCCTGGGTCAGTTAGCTTTATAAGATGTTATAATCAAACTGCCCATTCTGGCCTATGGGGACTGGTAGCCTTGCATTAGTGAAAAAACGAAAATGGCTGTAATTCACTATTAGGACATGCCACACACACCAGGGCATGTCCTACCTTATACTTACAATGCACCCTGCCCATGGGCCTACCTTAGGGGTGTCTGATATGAAGATAAGGGAAGGTTTAGGGACTGGCAAGTGGGTGCACTGGCCAAGTCGACATGGCAGTCACAGACTGCACACAGGCTCTGCAATGGCAGGCCTGAGACACACTTTACAAGCTGCTTCTGTGGGTGGCACAACCAGTGCTGCAAGCCCACCAGCAGCATTTGATTTACAGGCCCTGGGCATACCTGGTGCACTATACTAGGGTCTGACAAGTAAATCAAATGATCCAATCATGGAGTCACTAATCAATACATCAATTTACAATAGGGAGAGCATATGCACTTTAGCACTGATCAGCAGTGGTAAAGTGCCCAGAGTCATAAAACCAACAAAAACAGGTCAGAGATAATACAGGAGGAAGGCAAAAAGTCCAGGGATGACCCTGCAAAAAGGGCCAAGTCCAACAGTACTTCACTTACCCTGACTAGGATTGTGGTACCCTACTTGGACAGGGAGCAAATCTCTGCCAACCAGATACCCCATTTGTAACATTGACACAGATACAATAAAACTATTGTATATGCCTTTACAGCATCTTCAAGAACAGATGAAGGAGACAATGGCCAAGAAGGCGGGGAAGCAGCTGGTCACTGTGTTTTGGGTGGTGAAACATCAGACACCGATGGACACAGTGGCATGGAGGGTGAGGGAACTGGAATGGAGGCCACCACCTCATCATCTTCATCAGAGGCCTCCACAAGTGACCAGTCCTTAGTGGTGGTGGACCCTACCAGAACTGTTACAACCTCATCCTTGTCCACCACCCAGAGACACATCTCCACCCTCCCTCTTGCTCCCCCCTCAGTTGGTCAAACCCAAAGCCCTAAAAGGGCTGGAGTCTCCTTTGCCATAAGCACCTCATCCCCTGTCACCCCGGCTTTGCTGAGTGAGGAGGTTATTGACATATTACTTAGCATCTCTGTAGGCCAGACTGTGATAGTGAATGGCATCCGAGGGCTAAGCTGCCAACGGCAGAAAATGGTTGCATTTCTGGATGCCATTCACAGGTCAATGTCTGGCATGCAGAGATTGCTCACCAAAATAGCCTACTAAATCACCTCAGCCTCCCAACCAGCCCAACCTTCTTCCCCAGATCAAGTCCCTTCCTCAATCCAAATCCAAACTCCTACCTCAATCCCAAGCACACTTACTTCTTTGCAGGCACCCACTCCAAAAGACACACGCAGCACAATCACACACACATAAACACAAGGAAACACATAAACACCATATACACACAAGCACCACAAGCACAACACCTACAACCACCACCACAACCACCACCACACCCACACCCAACACAAGCACCACCTCACACACCACAATCACCACCATACCCACAAGCACCATAACTACCACTATCGCCACAACCACCACCACACCCACAAGCACCACAACCACCACCACACCTACAACCACCACCACACCCACAAGCACCACAACCCCACCACCAACCACCACAACCCACTCATCAAAACCAACACACTCACACAAAAACACACCCACACACAAAACAACACCAACCAATAGAAAACTTTAACACTCACCAGACTATCAAACACCAGCCAAAAAGCACACACCCAAACATACACAACAAACACCAGACCCACATGCAACTGCCAAACATTCAGACCGAAGCACATCACCCACTCCAGCTCACTCTACCTCCAAAAGCCAAATCCTCTACCACCCCTCCTACCCTTACTCCTCCTTCCGATTTCTTCTCTTATCTGTCCTTGACCCCTACCGAACCTAAACCCACCCCTCCCAAGAAAGAGCCTTGACGTGCCTGCTCTGTGCCCAATAGATGCCCCTCCCTGGGGAGGTTACCCTTTGGCTATGTTTCGGAGGCAAGATATGGGCAACAAAGCCACAGGGTGTTATTGTGGAAACTCTTTAGTTTTTTTTTGTTTTTTTAATAAAGGTTAATGAGAGAAGTATCTCATTTATAAATAAATAAATACAATTTTACAAAGTTTGGCCTAACATTATTATTCATTTACAATTCATTGGTTATTAAAAATGTTAATGTTGAAAATGTGAAATACTTATTCTTACTTACATTTATGACGAAAATACAAAAGTTTTTTTTATAATGACATATTTGTAAAGTCCAAACATTAGTAAAAATATCAATGATGGACATTAAAATTTTGAAAATGGGCACTTGCACCAAAAAAACGAATTACAATTTTAATTTTTAAGTATTAATACAGTTGTGTTTATTTTAACTTAATAAGTGAAAAAATAAACACATATGCATTACACCTTAAAAAAGGAAATTAAAATGAAATAAAATACAAAAAATGCACTAGACAAGGGGAAATGTTACATAAATAAAAAAGTGATTTAAGTTTAGAACTAAAATTGGTTTTACATTTGTTTTTTAAAAATGTTTTACCTTGTCTAGTGCAATTACTAAATTATACTAAATTTTAATTATTCAAAAATGCTTAATTCCTATGTATATAATTTGATGGTTTACGAAAATAATTAAACGCACCTGCATGAACTCATTATAAATTTTGATTAATGTAACATTTTCTGTAAGTGTCCATTATCAAGAAGGAAGCTTGCACCAAATTTGGAGAAAAAAAAAGATTAATACAGGTGTGTTTCTTTAAAGTTCTTAAACAATAACATTACACACATATGCATTACTCATTAGAAACATTTGCTTGTAAGAGAAATTTAAATATGCACGAGTCCAAGGCAAATGTAAATATACAATTTAAAAGAAAGCAAGCAAAAAAGAAGCTTACCTTTGATTCCGGTGATGACGGGGTTGATTTGCTTCGTGGTCAAGTAGCAGCAGCAAAGGTAGGACTTGGACGATCGGGTTCGTGAAGAAAACGGAAGTGATAAAAAAACAAAGGTAAGTTTCTATCTTATATCTCTTCGAAACCGCCACAGTTACATCGACAGAAGGGCACATCGTGATTGACCCAGCGGAAATATTGGCTTTACTCCCTCCGACAGCCGCTTTTGCCTATGGGGCCATCAATGCAGGAGGAAAATTCTGACATAGACAGCGGCACTCAGACGGTCTACCGTCCATAGACCCGCCAGCATCAAAAGTGAGCATACGGGCCTCCTAGTAGGCGGACGGATTAACCTACTGAAAAGTGAAAGCAGGACCAGAGCCGCCATGATCTAAATCAGACCCTCTGTCTTTTTCTTTCCCCCTCCTTCTTCTGATGAGAACCCTGACCACCCTTTTGTGAGTCCCCCCAGATGCCTTCTTGGACTCTCTGGTGCTGACCCAGATGTCCGCCTCCTCAGGAAAGTTTATTGGGGTCAGTTAACTTGCTATCCACTAGGTGTTGGTGCAGCTCTGGAAAGCAAATATCAAGCATGTGCTCATTCGAAATCAAGTTCTGCAACACTGAATAACCATCAACTTTGCTGCCCCTCACTCAGCCCTTCAGTGCCTTCCTGCCATAATCCAAGATATCCACCCATGTTTGTGATGAGTTCTTGAGGCTGCCCCTAAATCTGAGCCTATACCTCTCAGGGGTCAGTCCAAACTTGCTGACTAGGATGGCATTCATTGCAGTGTAGCATGTCTGGACCTCTACCTCTAGTGTAAGGAGTATGTCCATTCCCCTGTGGGCATATACCTCCGTACACTACCACCCTAGAACTCCTCTGGGACGTTGTGCACTTTCAGAGCCACTTCATAGGCTGCAAACCATTTTTCTAAGTCATCTCCCACCACATAACTGGGCACCAAATGCTATAAGATCCTGACTCTGGACTCACCAGTGGACACTGCATGTATGCTGCCACAATTGATGTTGCTGGTCCCCTCTCTCTCCTAGCTCTGATGTCGAGCTCTCTCATCCTGAGCTCATGGGCCATTTTTCTGTCCTCCATGGCCAGGTTTTTCTTCTCTAGAGCTTGCTCTCTCTCCATCTTAGCAAGGGCCTGATCCTTCTCTAGTTTGGCAAGGGCCTGCTCCTTCTCCAAATTCAATTTGGCATGCTCTAGCTTCAGCTTTCTCTTCTCCCTCCTGTCCTCCAGCTTCTCTGGAGACAGGTTCCTTGAAGACAGGTCCGGTAGTGTACTGATTTGGTAAGGTCAGAACCCCAGTACCTATACCCGATTGTGCCTTTGAAGTGGGGGTGACTTCAAAGCAGCTCCTTGAAGTGCACAGGTCCCCTTTCATCTCAGCCCTGCCTGCCAGGTTATCTGTGGGTGGTAATCAGTCCTTTGTGTGGGGGCAGGACACAGCCTAATCATATGTAAGTATCAGCTCCTCTCCCCCTTCCTGCCTAGGAAGGCTATCATAATGCAGATGAGTCCCCTGTTACACCCACCCTTCCTGCGTTTGTGGCTGTCTAGAGGGAATGCACAAAGCGTAGCTGTCACCCAGCCCAGACATGTATTTGAGACAGGCTGCAGGCACACAGAGCTAAGTTAAGAGCAGAGAAATGCCCACTTTCTAAAAGTGGCATTTCTGAAATAGTAATATTAAATCCAATTTTACCATTAAAGATGATTTATCGTTACCATTCCAAAGATATGAAACATGATGCAGCTGCTCCTTTCTAATCAGGAATTACAGCTTAAGAGTAGTTTAAGGAAGTTCCCAATGCTAAGCTATGAGAGGAATAGGCCTCACAGTAGTGAAAAACAAATTTAGCTGTTTGTCACTACCAGGACATGCAAAACTTAAAAGTACATGTCCTACCTTTAAGTTACACAGCACTCTGCCCTTAAGGCTACCTAGGACCTTCCTTAGGGGTGACCAATGT
Organism: Calotriton arnoldi; assembly: GCA_963921515.1. Lineage (NCBI taxonomy): Eukaryota > Metazoa > Chordata > Amphibia > Caudata > Salamandridae > Calotriton > Calotriton arnoldi. The sequence goes on along the minus strand of CAWUFW010000209.1, from coordinate 4,298,528 downwards.
GTAATAAAAGGGGAGTTTAAGGTTTGGCAAGTGATTTTAAATGCTAAGTCAAAGTGGCAATAAACTGCACACACAGGCCTTTCAATGGCAGGTCTGAGACAGGTTTGAAAGGCTACTTGGGTGAGTGGCACAATCAGTGCTGCAGGCCCACTAGTAGCATTTAGATTAAAGGCCCTGGCTATATGGTATGCCACTTTACAGGGGACATACAGACAAACTAAATATGCCAATCAGGTATACACCAATGTCACTATGTTTAGGGAAGAAGCACATGCACTTTAGCACTGGCTAGCAGTGGTAAATTGCGCAGAGTCCTATGGCCAACAAAAAGATACAGCAAAAAGTGGAGGTAAGCAGGCAAAAAGTTGGGGAAGGCCACCCTAATGATGACAGTTCTAACATGCTTCCTTTCTGTTTATATCATATATAAATGATTTAGAAAAAACATTACTAAGCAAGGGCCAAGACCTGCCTGTAATGGGTGGGCGTCCTATTTCAGCTCTAGTCTACGCTGATGATACCCTCCTTGTTGCCAGAATGCTTATTAGACTCCTTTGTGTCCTTCATGGACATGTTAGCTCTTAGTTCAAAGTATGGTAAGTCCCATGTAATGGTGGTGGGACCTAAATCCACCAAATTGCTTTTATTTACTACAAAAGATCATCAGTAAAGTGGATTATTTTTGCTATCTTGTCATTATATTTGATTCTGAAAATAATTGTTCTGCTCTTGTGTCTAGTAAAAAACGTTTGTTTTCGAGATCAATTTCTGCCGTTCATGGTTTTGCATCTAGAATGGGTAGCAAACCTTTGGATGCCATGTTTAAAATGTATCAGTCTCAATGTGTGACTATCGAGAAATATGGTAGTGACATCTGGGGATACAGTAACAATTCTTTTCTTCAGGTAGTAGAGAATAGTTTTTTTAAACGTCTTTTATCTCTTCCTCAGGGTTTGGCTAATTTACAGTCCACGAAGAGCTGGGACAAAGATATATTTCTAACGTGGTTTTATTGCACCCTTTTCTCTTATGGTTATCAGTATGGATAAAACTGGCGACTGCAATGAACTATGCTATCATTAGAGATTGTTTGAGGTTGGACACAGCTAGCGATATCCCGTAGTTAAAATATAGTGAGTCCTCCGTTACTGAACAGGACGTCACAATCTGTTTATTAAACCTGATTCAATTATGAAAGCAGACCTGGACTGGACGAAAGATGCTTTCCTTCTATGGGGACTGACTAATAGAGAAAAGGTTGAAATGGGTAAATCATCTGTTAAATCTTTTTTACTACTTAAAAGTGTGCCTGCTATTGAACCAAACATATTGTTTGTTACAAGATACTCTCATTGCTTTTTGTTATCATGATTTAACTTGAATTATATTCATTGCATTTTAGCTGTTCATAAAAGATGGTCCCTAGTTTCCTCTCTACCCCCTTGTGGATGTGATTCTGCTTCTAAACAAGAGATTATGCTCTTTGTATTTTCTGAGCTTTTTATAAACATTTATGCAAACAGTTTTTAATTCTATTGTGGAAACACATGAATTTTACTCAGGCATGGCCTGCGCTGCTATATTTACAGATATTGATGAGCCAGCAAGCTTGTTTCTACGTGGCTGTATTTTTAGGAGGTGCAGTTAAGCTGAGACTGTCAAAGGATTTTTAGTTGTCTGTTTTAACGCTTTTTGGTATGATGTGTTTTAGCTTTACTTTTTCGTATTTTTTTTACTTTGTTGATGGACCAGCTAACCTGTCTCTCCATGGTAGGATCTTTAGTGGACGCACTCAAGCTGAGACTGTCAAAGGACCATGCGCCCAACAAAGATGGCAGCATCCTGCAAGCTCTCCACAGAGCGATGGGATGTTATCTGCAACCCAGAGGCGTTTTCCCTGCACACCGCCAGTCATTGATTGAAGCGGAGACAATATGAAGATTGCAGGCATTCCTGAGATGACTTTCGTGACCTCTCTTTGTCGCGTTTTGTTTACTTTAGCCATAAAGTGATTTCCTCAGCTGCAGCGCACATTGCTGAGAGACAGAGGCTGCAATATAATGTAGGGGCCAGCTCCTGCTTTCCAGTTACACTAAACGGAGCCTCTTACTTGATGTTTTTCAACAATTCATAGTAAGTTTTTTACCACAACACCTTCTCTCGCTTCTTTAAGGCATTTTTTTTAGACTTTAATAACATGAAGCCTATAATTTAGTTGTACTTCTACGCAGATGAGGAATGCTTACTGGGGAATGACTCTGAACTCTAATACAATTTTTGAGGAGGTTTCAGTTTTGCTGTAATACAACGCCTTTCACTGCCATCTTCTCTTTGGCTTTTTCTCCATTATTAATAGGGGAGACTTTACACCTTTACACATTTTAATAAGGCATTGTATTCCTCTTTCTCCTCTTTTTGAACCTATACTGTTGTGCTTGTCAAGTACCTGTTGACGTTGATTTCTAGCCATAAAAGGAGTATCTCCTCAGAGTATTTCAGTCATTGCAAATGATACTGTTCTCTTCTAAAACAGCACACATTGCATAATTGCACATTGTTGTAAGTTAGGCTAGAAGGAGTTCAGCGTCGCTCTAGAACATTGCCTGGGTCATTTGAATCACCAGATAATTAATCTCCATTTTGGTGAACACAGTTTGAGATGGAGGACGCAAATGCCCTGACCCTCGAAGTTCTGCCTCGTCTACGTCCTCGGAAGGCGTTACCCCGTTGCATGCAACAGGAAAAGTGTCACCCAAAAGACTGAAAAAAGATCCTCCTTCCCTATAAAACCTGCCTCTTTAATTTCCATGGATCTTCTTTTAGAGGAGATAAGGGCACTGTGCCCATGCATGTCTAGGCGACAGGCGGTCCAGATTGGAAGAGAGGATGGTAGTGGCTGAAGAGCAAATTATGGACCTTACCAACTCAGTTCATACAGTCTCACATCTTCAATCCAAGATCTCATTGCTTCAAAAGCAGGTTGAAGATTTGGAAAACAAAAATTGCAGGAACAATTTACACATTTATGGTTTGCCGAAGGGAACAGAGGGTTCTGATCCAGTCTCATTTTTTCAAACATTTCTTCCTTAACTACTTCAGATGCCAGCGTCCTCACCTTTGAACATTCAATGTGCCGACACACTTGGCCATGTGCCTCATGCAGCATCTACTTCTACAAGACCGACAGGTGTGATACTGTATTTTCTTGAATACACAGATCTGCTTAAAGCTTTGACTGCTGCTTGATCTAGGAAACAGATCTTATGGACCGGTAACAGCTGTTACTTCTCCCAGGACAATGCTAAGAACACGGCAGACAGACACAAAGAATTTCTATCCTTGAGACCTTTACTAGGTTCTCTTGCAGCCCGTTTTGGTCTGTTACATCCATGTCTGTTCAAAGTCACCTATAATAATGAAACTTACACCTTTGAAGATCCTGCACATTTGCAAGCTTTTCTTCAAGAGTACAAAGTGGAGTTCATGGACACCTCCAAACCTGCCAAGACTTGACATGCATTTTGTTCTAATATTTTCGGGGCTTGTTCTTCCTCTTTGAAGCATCTTTTGTATTTTTCATATATATATATAATGTTACGCTAGTCTTCTCATTCAGATTACTATTAATTGTCTAATTATTCTCACTTTAATTTTCTCTTTACAGGTTTCCATTCCCCAACATTATTCTATGATCAGCCCAATAAGTCTCCTACATCATCAATCTTTTCTCCTTATGTTGTCTCCTTGGAGCTTGGATGTGCCATCTTCCATGTGGTCTCAACACCGTTGTCTTCTTTGATGTTATTTATAGATATTTTCTCTCTCACATGTGTCCTTCTTTCCCTTTTTATTCTCATCTGCCATTCTTTGCTTCCCAGCTTCTTAATCACTTTATTCTCGCTGTGCTTATTTCCATTCCTTCTTGTGAGACATTTTTTCTTCTCCCATACCCTTCTCTCTTTCCTTTGTTGTCCTTTGTTGATTCAAATTTGGTTCATCATATATGTTCTATGTTCATGCACAAATAACCTTTTTCACTTTTTTATTCCATGACTTTAAAAATTGTGGGCCATATGTACAAGGACTGGCAAAAACTATCGCTAACGTTAGTAGCGGCAGTTTTCTTACCGCCGTGTACCGCTGAAAACTATTGCCATGTTAGCGACGTATATACAAGCCGTCGCTACATGGCGATAGCTTCGGGGATCGGCGGCGAAAACTGCCGCTAACATTAGCGTGATGGCGATAGGAATTCCGGCGTTAGCGGGCGAAAACCAACTAAAGGCCCATTAGCGGCAAAAAAACGCACGTTAGTCAGCCCAACGTGAGTTTTTTTTGCCTCTATTGGAAAAAATAGCCTATCAGTCGACCTCCAATAGAAAATAGGCAAATAAAACAATGAAATGCAGAATGGAGCAGCCAGAGCCAAATGCAGCACACATCAACAACCCCCTTAAGCCACCCAACATCCAGGATGACCAGGATGAGAGCCTGGATGCCTCACAGGAACTGCGCCTGGAGCCTGGATGCCTCACTGGACCTGCGCCTGGAGCCTGGATGCCTCGCTGGACCTGTGTCTGGAGCCTGGATGCCTTGCAGGACCTGCGCCTGGAGCCTGGATGCCTCGCTGGACCTGCGCCTGGAGCCTGGATGCCTCGCTGGACCTGCGTTTGGAGCCTGGAGTGGGATGCGGAGGAGCTGTGGAGTCGATGAGCCGTGGTGGTAGACATTGTGGTGCGGCGATTGCCCATACCTGGTGGTGAAGTCTGGCAGGGCGCATGGAGACACGTTGCTGACCTGTGTGAGAAGACCGCCTTGAGCCCTTTGGAGCTGTGAATGGTAGAGGCGCTCCTGCGCACCAACGTAGGGAGGTCTGCATCGCATACTACGATCCACCACTGCACCGGGGTGCACGGAGGGGATTACCAATGGTGGGTGGCGCCTCTCTGCATCACAGGCCGGATGATGTTGCGCTGGCCGGACGCTGTGGAGCGTGAGGTGCCTGAGCTGCACCAAACTTGTGTGGCGGGAGCGCTGCAACTTCACACCTAAGGGGGCCCTGCTGCATCAACTGTGAAATCCCACCTGGCTGAGGCTCTTGCTTGCTGAGTCACAGATTTGGAGAGAGTGCAGTGAATTGCGCCACGGTGGCAATGTCCAGATAAGGAGCAGGTGGGACGCGTAGCGGAGGAGGCCCGGGGGTCGAGTCACCCAGGCCTAGCACCTGTAGATGATGCACCCCCAGTGGTGGCTCATCCGCTATAGCGGAAGAGCGTCGCCACACTGCTTTCAAGCAGTGCAAGAAGAGGAAAAATCATCACAAGATGATAACTTCCTGATGTAATCGTGCTATGTTTCCTTTGTGGGCGGGAGGGTGGGAGGGCTGCTCCACTCATGGAGCAGGTCAGGGGCGGAGTGGCATGCCCACTCAAGCGCGCAATGACTGTTTGGTCGGCCCACTCAGGCCGCACAACGCAGTCATGCGCACTGTCCTGTTCGCAATGCAGGCTGCATTACAGCCTGAATGGAGAACATGCCCACCCCTCCAGCCCCTGGCTGAACGCCTTGTTGCCGCATTGCAGCATTGTGATTGGCTTAGGGGAGGGAGCCTGGCTGCCTATTCCCTGTTCCTGGAAGCAGACTCAGGAGAGCAACGAAGACACAGGACCCAGCTGTTGTATTCCTCTTAGGGTGTCTATACACGGGCTTTCCTGTATCATGCCCTTATATGGGCACAATTCGCCCTGCCCTTATATAGGCATAAAATCCCAGTCCTTATTTAGGCATTAAACCGTGCACTCCAAATACAGGCATGGTCTCCGACATCCGTCCACCCTAACGTCACAACGAGTTCTTGAAGAACAGACCCTTAGGCTTCGGGAGTTTCCCTAGCACAGGTCTATTGATTTCTTCAAGGACTCATCTATTATGCATGAACCGTTATACCTTAGGGGTTCATTCCGCTGTCCGATTCACGTCAATGCTAACATTCTGAGGTACCTCTCAGGTATAAATATACCTTCCCTAGCCCCTGTAAATCAGAGGAGACCTCGACTTCAGAGGAGCCCGTTTCCCGGCCTGACGCACTGAGAAGACGCTGTCATCCTTGGACGCAGAGAGTCCAGCTTCCAGTGATCTGACTTCCCTTGCGGGGTGTTGGAGTTCGAGTCTGGCAAGAGATTCCTACCTCTCTCATTCTTAAGGTATGGGGCTGACTAGAACCTAGAGGGACTCTTGGCATACTTGGCATACTAGGCATACTAGACTTAACATACTCTTAGTATACCATAGTAAGGAATACTTCACCTACTTCATACCTCTCCCTACACCTAGGATAGGTTAGGTACATTGGGGTAGAACTAGCTTAGAGACGCATCGTATGAGTACTCGCATTTTTAGTCTATGTTATTTATGTAAATGCATATATGCTAAAAGATAATGCTAGCGCAGTATTATTTATTTCTACTGCTTACGCTGTACATTATTTATCTTGCATACTGTCTTGTGATCGTAACAGCACATTTAACTTACACCAGAAACAAGACTGTTCAATAAATCTTTTATTGAAACGCCCGTCTATTCTTTCTGTGTAACTTTGAGGAAAACTAAGCATGCACGATTGAGCTGAGTGAAATAGTTATCTATTGTTTCCACGACTCTGGGACACGTTCTGATTCTAAAGGGAAACAAAGTGGTCATGTTTTGCGGCTGCCAGAAACTACTCCCTTCTTGTCGTCAAGGAGTTTCTAGTGGCCTCTGAGCTAGCTGGCACAAGAAATTAAGTTTAATATACTCGATAGGGACATACTGACCTCAGTCCTATGTCAAACCTCTAGGGGATATTATTCCAATGCGCAGAGCCTATTAGGGAAATAGGAGCTACACTACATGGCGCCCAACATTTGGTAAGGCGGTAATTTAACGCTAGATACTGAGTAACTCAGCCGTGCTTTTTCTCTTAGAGACCCCTACCCATATACTCCAAAAGACGTCTGGAGTGGGCAGGGTTAAGTATCCACCACGGCTACATAGGGAAACACCCTATATATTAGCTGTTTGGTTTGCTCAACGTTGAAGGGTACAGTGTTCCAAAATATTGTGCACCTTATCTTTGTTTCCTTGAAACTTGTTCTACATTTTTCAAAAATAACAAAATGTCCTTAAACGGGGACGAAGCCACCAGAAACGGTGGAGCTGCGGCTGATCCAGCCCAAGCAGCAGTTTTTAACTTTACCAGTTTAAATGAAACCGAGGAGGGTGTTATAGACATCCCTCCAAACTTAAGAAGAGCCATCACTCTAAAACTTATAAAACATGGCCTACCACCAAGAGGCGGTAGAGCAGTTTTCGTGATAGAGGCACATGAATCCTTTCAGACAGAGGTATTCTATTCATGGGTAATATTTCCTGAATCCAATCCAGTAACACACATGTTTCACTTCTACAAAGAAGATGATCCACCAGAGGAATACATTCCTTTCGAGGATATAGAAATTCCATTAACATACCAGGAGCATCAGCTCTGGTTTAAAGGCGCCCTAAAACATCACAAAAACATTACCAGGCTCGGTCCACTAGGTAGACCAGGAGCAACTTGGCCGATTCTAGCCGCCTACACACCTCATCCTGACAGGAATTACTTACTCAACTCACAGAGTTAATAAAAATCTACAGGCAATTGGTCCAATATGTCATGCGGACTTTCACAGTCCAGCAACCACTGACACTTCCAAATCCAACTCCCCAACAGGGGAATACACTAAAAATTACACCACAGACTCTATACGCAGTCATGGGTAAAATCCCACAAAACGTGAGCAAATTCCATTCTGGATAGCTCAAAAGATTACTCAAATCGAAGCAGTATTTCCAAATTCTAGCCCGTATGAGAAACACAGAATACTAACAATCAGTTTACCGATGGGGATCACACCACAACTGGAAGACCTCACCACTTGGGGCTCAGTCTTTGCTGCCATCTATACTAAAACACATGGTATTCCGTCAATTGCGGTAATACCTGATGTCCTAAAACAAATTCAAAACGAATACGGGGCAGAGCCTGCTCTAAATTTAGGTATGAAATTACTGAAAAATTTCGACCAGGTCTCAACAATAATATTATCTAATATTAAAGGAGAGGCAGCAGCAGTGGCGATCTGCCAACAATTAAGGGAATTCGATGTTACAGAACATCAGACAGAGCTACCCAGAATAACAGAACAATCTTATGCAGAATTAGGCAGAGATAGTTTGGGTGGAAGACCAGTGAAGCCGAAACTATCTGAAAGTCCTGAGAAGGACTCTATTAAACAAACTCCTACATCTTCTAAAAAGAAGTGGGAGACTAATAAACAAAATTCAAATGAGAAACGTTCTCAATACCGAGGTAGGTCTCCTCAAAAGGAGCCCTCTGAAAGGAGGTATAACCTCAGGAATAGGGATAATTTGAGAAAGCCTGACCGGTATCAAGATACTGATACACGTTCCTCTCGTCCCTTTCAGATCTCATCACAGACTTCGGAAAGAAGAGGACGATCAGAACATAGAGAAGAACGCGTGAAATCGAAAGACGAAAAACACGCTCCAAAAAATAAAGCAAAACCTCAATTCTCCAAAAGAAAGTAGCAGGTCTGAAGATCAGACATGCCGAGAATACTGAGAACACAACTCAAGAACGGAGAATGGGCTCAGACAATGCTGGACAGTGCAGCAGAAGTCACAATAGCTCGCCAGAACCTGAAGGAACTTCTCGAGATAGTGGACTTGAATGAGTACATTACAGTAGAGACTGTAGACACCAGGGTTAGTACTCCACAAAAGTTATATGAAATAACACTCCGGATGGAGGGAGACATACCTAGACAGGTGAAAGCACTTTTTGGGAAAGACTATCGAGGGGCTATGACTTACTTCTAGCAGAAAAAGACTGGCCACCACAATTTGTCAGGGAGTGCCCACATGGCGAGGACATTATTATGCATGCCTTCTCCAACCATATTCCAATTCACCTAAAATATACATATGCCAGGAAATGGGCAGTGGCCCAGGCCCCAGCATTATATAAAAATCATGTAGTATGGGATGAGGACTCACCTCACCATAAAATACATCTAAAACATGAACCAACTGCACAAAGGCAGTACCCAATAAAGCAAGAAGCTAAAAAACAGGTCAGGGAGATCTTAGATCAACTTGAATACCAAGGGGTGATTGAAACATGCACCTCCTCCATGAACAATCCTTTGTTTCCTGTCTCCAAACCAGACAATACATATCGTCTAGTTTTGGATTACAGACACCTAAACACTTGTTCTAAAACCTTTGCAGTGCAAAATGCACATAGCACAGCATTAATGAATAACATTGTGCGTAAAAAATACAAAACAACATTAGACATCTCAAATGGTTTCTTTTGTCAAAACATAGCACCTGAAAGCAGGTACTTAACAGCATTCTCCATAATGGGGACCCAGCGTCACTTTTGTCGACTCCCACAAGGGTTCAAGAACAGCCCAGGGTTATTCTCAGCGAGGGTAACGGAGTTATTACAAATTTATGACAATGAGGCATTGTCCTATGTCGATGACATCTATCTGACAGACGATGACCTGGACAAACACTTGAACAGGGTGAGCACCATTATACTGGGCTTCGCCTCTGAGGGCTACAAGTTCAACTTTAAAAAGTCCCGAATTGCCCATCTCAATGTCCTATTTTTAGGATATGAGCTTTCAAGTGAAGGCAAGAGCTTGGCAACTAACTTTCTAGAGAAATGTGCGCTGCTCCAACCTCCAAAAACGCTAAAAAACTTACAATCCATCCTGGGTTTCCTAAACTTTGGAAGAACATACATTCTAAATTACGCAGAAAGGGTTAAACCTCTCTACGCATTAATCAAACCTGATTTTTCAATCAAAAACTGGACAAACGAACACACAGAAATCTTGCGTTCACTCCAGGCTAACATGTTAGCAACAAATCACTTACAAACACGCGTAAGTCAACGAAACCTGGTGATCCGAATAATTTCGGGTCAATGCGGATTCACCTACTTAACTTTCAATGAGGGTGAGAAAATACCAATCGCATACAAATCTCATTTGTACACACAAGCGGAAATGCGCTTCAGTTCCACTGAAAACATTCTGACAGCAGTTCAAACCGCTGTAGCAAAAGAAAGAGCCTTAGCCCAAGGGAAACGCATTATTGTCGTAACCCCGGTACCAGCTTTAGAAGCGGTCACAAAAGCAAGCATTCCAAATGATAAAGCATTACATCCAAGATGGATACAAAGGGTTAATTCTCTTGCTGCAACAGATGTTGAATATGTTTTTGATCCTGATTTAAAAACACAAGCATTCCTGCAATATGAACAAGAATGTCCTCTGCCTACTGAAATTCTGTCTCTCGATCAGTACGAATTCATAATTTACACTGACGGATCCGCACAGCCCGCAACAGGGAGTAAGCAAGCTTACAGTGCAGCGTGTGTAATCGTTAAAGGTTGCATGCGAAATGGCATCTTCAGACCTATGGTCACAAAAACTCAATCTCTAGGAGATTGTACAGCTCAGCGAGCTGAATTACAAGCATTCAAACTGGCACTTGAAAGTACAGATCGAGAATTCCCCACACTGATAGTGTGCGATTCCTTTACTGTGTTCAGTCGTATAATGACTATATACAAAACTGGCTTGAAAATGGTTTCAAAGATGCGAAAGGTGGCACAATAAAGCACAAAATGCTTTGGGAACAAGTAGTTCAGTTGAAAAACGAACTAGCAAAGGCTCACGTGATCCACACACTGAGTCATCAACGTGATGGCGTTCACGTTGCAGGGAATTCATTGGCTGACGAAGCCGCAAAGGGGCTGTTCAGACGGCTTCCGTAGCTGCGATCACTCGTTCAAAAACAAAAATAGACGGTGAGATAATGTTGGCTGTCAATGCTTCAAGCAAGGGCAGCAGTGCAGCATTACCAAAAAAGTTTCCACTCAAGTACTCTTATGTAATTGATGCGAACAACGTTCCTTTTGCTCGAATCCCTGGAGGGGGATAGGGTAATTCCAAACACGGAACGTAGAGCAGCCTTGATTTATGAAACACATTTGGGGGAGGGTCTGTCACATCAAGGGATCTCTAAAACAATTTTGACGTTAAAAGAGATGTACTGGTGGCCTGGAATGAATACAGACATTCACATATTCATCAACAACTGTTTAGACTGTAAGTTACAGCGAGAGAGCCACCAGACACCATGCTGCGAATGCGGCAACCCAGTACAGACACCACTGTTAGACAGCATTAGGCTATCTACGCGCCTACGTCCTACTGGACAAGGGCAATCCCACAAATAATGAATCAAGGTTCCTATGGATATGGCCTCAGCACTCGGCTGACGCTCGAACTGTTATAAAAAATGTGCGAGTCTTTATCGGCACATACGCAATAGGCACGCTACATTCTGACCAGGGCCCTGCGTTTAGCTCTCGGGCTTACAAAGAAGCCATGGCCAGTCTGGGCGTTGCATTGCAGTACTCCTCTCCATTCCATCCTGAGGGAAATTCGGTTGTGGAAAGGAAAAACCGGGACATGAAGCAGTCTATAACAGCTAGGGTATTAGGTTCGGGTGATGGGTGGGTCAAACATCTTAATGGGGTCCAACGCTCATTGAATAATCTGCCAAGAAGTTCTCTAGGGGGGTCACTCCATATGAGGTCCTATTTGGGACAAGAATGTGGGTACCAGATCTCGATCACGTAGGCACAGTGGTGGAAAATAAAACATTTGATATCAAAGATCGTTTGGCTGTTTTACAGGAACTGAATGAGTTAAGAACGAAACAAAGCAACGTATTCCTACAGCCAACCACCACTGGGGAAAAACTGTAGGAGGGTCCCGTTTTACCATCTAACAGAATTACCCCCCATTCTGCAATACCCTTCAAACCTGGCATCCCTAGATAAGCCCCACCACTGAGGCCTAGATAAAGGGTCTTTAAGTTGTCCACGGTCCTTCACTTTCTTGCAAATTCACACAGAGGCCCAAGTTCACCTTCTCACAGACCTACATACAGGACCAACCATACCTTTGTCAGAAATATGTATAGGCCCAATAAAAGACAGGGTATCCTATTGTCATTTTTCTTAATATTATAAACTGATCTCATAGACTTCAGTAACCTGACAGCAGAGGCCTACGCCATCCTCCGCGACAAACTCTCCCCCCCTTTGTAAATTTCCACAGTTACGAGAATTAGATTAGCCCACACGCATACGACATTTCTGGGACATCTGGCGGTTTCACAAGTGCATGTGCAATATTTAGTTATGAAACTTTCCGCGCTTGCTTAAGCGAAACTGAGACAGACGGCTACGTGACGAAGAATTAATGTATTAAAATATTAACTCTGAGCTTTTTTATGGTAAAAATTATCCTTTGTTTACTTTTTGCGGTCAGGAGCACTGACCACCTGTCAAAAGCCCCTAATTTCACCATGATACCACTTCTCAGTCCCATGGGTGGAATTTTCCATAGTTACAGGAGGGCGGTCAAGGGCTGCGTCAGGACATACGTCAGAAAGGGTAAAACTTCTGCATTCAAGCATATATAACAGCTGCACCCAGGGTGTGGCATCGAATTCTCTTCAAACCAGCACCCAGGTGCCGTGTGAGGGTTCCCGACTGATCAATCGTTCTCCTGACTGGGCCCAGAGCTTCTATTGCCAAGGTGATAATGCTCCTACTTAATAATTCTGCCTATTGACTTTGTCAGTCTATCTGACTTAATAATTTTGCCTATTGGCTTTGTCAGATTTTGCCTATTGACTTTGTCAGTCTATCTGACTTAATAATTTTGCCTATTGACTGTGTCAGACTATCTGACTCAATAATTCTGCCTTTTGGCTTTGACAGATTATTTACTTCCAGGTCATCTGTACCCAAGCAATTGCATTTATTTCAGTTTAAATGTGTAGACTTGAATATTGTTATTTTATCTCAACAAGAAGCTTGTCCTCTGAATGCTATCATTTGTATCACTCTTGAATTCAGGGCTGCCCCTTGATCGGCTGCTCATGGATTAATTTATAGATATACATTTCTGTTTGAATTGAACCAATTGATCTCTAACATTGTTGATGCAGTCATTTCTGATCTTACCCATATGTTGATGGGCAACACTTAAATTGAAGTATTTTCTTTTATGCTTTTGAATTGTTTAATAAACTATGATATTTTAACACATGGTTCTTTCTTGCCAAGTGCCAAGAAGAGTGTGAAAGAGACTCTGAGAGGAGAGAGGTAAACAGAAGAGTGTGGCCAACCACAAACGTTCCCTCTAACACAGTGACGACCACGAACGGGGGTCTCGGTCGGCGAGTCATCCACAGTGTGGTCTCGGGACACACGCACGGGTTTCCCCTCCAGGCTGCACCTCGGACGCTCCGCTGCCCCCGCCCGCCTGGGTAAGTCAGGGATGGTTTTGTTTTTCTTCCTTGAATTTGCCTCAGGTTGTGGCTTGTGGGGTGGTCCGTCCGTGCTGTCGTGTCCTCTGGGGTTTCCCCTGTGTCTGCTCCCTTGTTCCCCTGTGGCTGGCTGTCTTGCCACGGCGTCCTCTGTGGCTGGTCACATTTTGTGGGGCATCTTTTTGGTCCTTCCCTCTCTACTGTCCTATTTCGCGTTTTGCTTTGTTTTGCGTGGGGTCTCTTCACCTTTCTTATTATTCTGTTGTGGTCTTTCTGCCATATAATTTGTTTTTATTGTTGTTCTTTGAGGTTGTTGCCGCATACTTTGTGTGTGTGTTTTTGTTTAATGGCTTGAGGTTTGAGTCCTGTGCCGAGTCTTTCCTATGTGACTGGCCAAATTCTGGCATGTGTTTGCTGCTTAATACATGCATTTGAGATATTTACCGCATAATTTGTATGTTTGTTTTTTCTTTCGGTTTTGCCATTAGTGGTTGCTATTTGAGGTTTGAGTCCTGTGCTGTGTCTCTCCTATGTGACTGGCCAAATTCTGGCATGTGTTTGCTGCTTAATACATGCATTTGAGATATTTACCGCATAATTTGTATGTTTGTTTTTTCTTTCGGTTTTGCCATTAGTGGTTGCTATTTGCTGTTTGGGTCCTGTGCCAGCTCTCTTATGTGGCTGGCCGGCTTATGGCATGGGTCTGTTGCTTAATGCCTGCATTTGAGGTCTTTACCGCATAATTTGTGTGTTTGTTTTTTTTTTCGATTTTGCCATCAGTGGTTGATATTTGGGGTTTGCGTCGTGTGCTTGTTTTATTTGGAGCGTTTCTCCGTGGCTGGCTGCCCACATTCTTGTATGCGGTGGTCACGCATTTGTGGTTCTGAGGTTCTTTGGTTTCAGTGACTGTTGTCCTGCCCTCGGGTCCTCTAGGGTCCCGCGTGCCTCTTGGGGTGTGCTCTGCCCACCATTGTGGGTGGTGTTCATGGGTGTATTCACACATTCATTCTTCACCCTCTCTGATTGGTTCCGTTCTGATTCTTTCCTGCACTGCTTGGGTACTCTTCTCTTTCTGTCTTTTAAGTTTTTTCGGTCTCTGGTAGGCGCTTTTCTCCTTTGTTAGCTGCGCCACTCCGGATTGAGGAGCTTCCTGTTTCAGATCGTTTGTCACTTTCTGTCGTGCCTTCAGCCTTCTTCGGCTCTCTGCCAACGCGGATAGAGGAAGTCTCTGTCGAACGGTCGCTGCTGCCCTGCAGCTCCCCTAGCCCCGCCTTTTCTCTTTGTTTCCTCGCACTCTGTTCTTCCTCACTTTGATGGTTTTCGTTTTTCTTCAGAAATGCATTTCATTTATTTAATATTTGTTTATTTTTTGTTCGTTGTGTCTGTTTTTTGTGTCTCATCTTTTTGATGATAGTTCTGCCTGTTGTTCCACGCTAGGCCCCCCCCAGTTGTTGCCGTTCTGCCACCTTTACCATCCCTAGCCAAGGTGGCAGACTGCCAGTTACTTTGGTGCTCAGTTGCCCACACACACCTTCTTCGGTCCGGTTTAGCGGCGACTGCGCTAAGTAGCTGTTGTCTGGATTGCTTTGCCTTTTAATTTTAGCTGTGATCCCGCTAAGTAGTTGCATTATTTTTCGGCCCTCATTGCACGCACTTTGCGCCTTTTTTCTGTCTCTCACACATTTTGTCTGCCTCTTGCCTTGCGTCCAGTGGCAGCCAAAAGGAGGGTGGTGGTGTATCCCCACTCCTCTTGTACTGTCCCCTTTTTATTACCCCCGTTATGTCCCTTGACCCCCCACAGATCATAAGTCTTCTCATTCATTCAGTCCGTGGTACGGCCACCGCTGTCTATCACACCTCCCTGGACCGCTTTACCCCTCTTACACGCCATCAAAGTGACATTCTTGCAGCCGCATGGAATACTTTAGGAATCACCTTTACCCCCAGTACTGAGCTACGCCTTGCCCTTCTGTCTCTCGTAGACTATCCGCCCTCATTCAACGTCTCCTCCCAGTCACTGCCTCCACCAGATACCACCCGCCCGGATCTGCTGTGGCCTGGTCATTCCTCTAATTCCTCTTCATCCTCCCCACCCTCATTAAGTTCGTCTGTTTATTTTGTTAATTCTCCCCCGTCATTTACACAGACGACGAGTCTAACTCCGCACATTCTACAGCACTTTCTGAAGAAGCAACACTCCCTCGTCTTTCCGCTCCTGCATCTCCCACAGCATCAGCATCCAGTAGTGCTCACCCTCAACCATTGTCTTCAGCTGATGAGTCCCCACTCCTTGTGGCACTCCTGCAGGACTACTCAGTAGACCTACAGGACCCTGCACCTGACGTTCCCACTGCTCATCCCCCGACCTGTCCATCTCCGCACTTCCACTCATTATAGGGAATGAATGACCCATCCCCTGATACTACAGCCTCTCCCATCATCGTGTATTTAGTGAACAACAACGTGGTAGGTCTCTCCACTGGTCACCCATCGTCTTTTTGTTACGTCACACCTTTAGCAAACACTGTCCTTCTCACTATATTTCAAGCCCTAGGGATCGATTATACTCAAGCACAGCAAATAACGCTTTCGCTTGCACCAGCTTTTCCGCATCCTATCGTCACCAAGGTCAAAGAACAAAAACATTGCAAGCACTGACACTTTAGGAAACACTCTAGTCTCTTCAATTATTATTAGTCCCCATGAACAGAATCCTGAGTACCTCTGTTCATAAAACACCACATTATATTTGCATACGTATTCGTTTAATAGCACCAGGCTTAGAGATACCTACTACCTTAACCTCATCCTACCCCCGCAACCCACTGCAGAGCAAGATCATTGCATCTCTCTCTGACGACCAACTCCAATTTCCTGATTTTTCCCCCAACGGGATATACACCGGACCAGACGAACAGGACTTGAGGAAAGCACTGTGTCACTTTATTATTAGCGCCATAGGAGAGGAGCTAGTAGAAGACGTCCCTACCCCTACCCTTGACACTCACTCTCCTACAGCTGAATACTCACCTGACATCTAAGTGCATCCCTTTCCAACAAAAATTGACCTTCACCCTCAAACACATTGTATTTTTAAAACAACATTCATGAATGGCATTTTGAGCTCTACTGTGTATAAAACTTCTACCCACTTTCACATCTTCTTCATTATACGTCCCCATGGATCGCTACTGACTGCCATATTATCTAGCACATGGCCAAGGCACCCACTCCAGAGTTATATTGCTGAAGCCTGCTTCGACGGCCAGCTTCGCTTCCCCCTTTATACTCCAGCACAAGAGCGGGACCTACAGGACGGGGTATATGATATTGTCATTCAGGCAGTACAGCAAGAACTCATCAGAGACATTGTCCCTAGCACCTGAGAAAACGCGCTCCTGTAATTTAGGCCTTGCCTAAAGCGCCTAGGATTACGCATATCCACATGGCGACTCCACTCCAACATGTTTCAAGAACATTCGGAGGCCAGGAACACCATATCTTAAAGCACTGCAGTGAGCTTCATAAGCATACGGCAAAAATGACTCATCCTTGGCCGTCAGAGGGAAGCTTTGACCCTATAATATTGGAGCATGCCACCACCTTTCTAGATACAAAGTACTCCGGTACTAAACTACAGAAGAGAAAGGCTACTCTAGACCTTTGGCGCATTTTTAAAGATAAGGTTAGAACACACTCTGACCCCACATCACCGGTTGTACCCAATGCTCCGCCCCCACCACCTTATCACTTTAGCGGTATGTATACCGAGCTCACTAACAAGGAGCAACTGGAACTACCAGTCACCACTAATAATTCCCCGGCTGCAGGTTTTCAGCCATTACTCACCGAGGCATCTTCCTCACCGCACCTCGGCCCAGAATTACACGTCACACAGGTTGAGGAATTTCAGGCTTCCCACACGTCACCTAGTCACCCGTACCACCACATGACCAGATCACTGACCCCACCCATGCCCCCCGGGCATGTATACCCTCACCTCACGGAACTGAGCAGCATGCACTTGCCTCTCCCTAACGACACAGTAAGGGACACAGCAGTATCTGGTATCCCAGGTCTTATAGATGCACAACTGTCACTAAAATTTACACCAACAGTCAATACTGCACACCCCCGCCCAGGTGGAGACGATGAGGAAGGCTCTGACTCTGTCTCTCAGACATCAACTCGTCACTCGCATGACTCCGTTTTTCAAGCCCTGCCCGGTCCCTCGCGCTCACCTGTTATTGTCACCTATGATCTCAGCACTAAACAATCCTCTAAATCAAACCCCTTCCGTGACACGGACACTAAACAACAACATGACCCCAACCCATTCCACGACACCGATACACACCTGGGTTCAAATTCGCACCCCCAATTGCAAAATAACATGCCCTTCATGGCTGCTGCCCCCCATGCCGAGGTACCAGGATCTGGCCTCATGGCAGCCGCAGCGACAGTTCATTGAGTTCCCCGACCCGCCACCACTGGACATAACAGACAGACAGTGTGTTCCTCTCACTGGTCTTCCATCCGCGTATGGCAATTATAGACAAAATGCAGACTTGAGCAAAAGCACCAGCCTGGAAAGTATTTCATCACAGCACCTTGAAGAAGAACAGTCACACATGCATCAATCACCTAGTCACGCAGATCAGGTGAACTCCATAAGACGCTTGTCATTCAAATTAGAGAACATGAACAAAAGCGTTGTGGACATGCTCCATAAGGTCAACACCCCAACATCACCCTCACCCACGCTGCACCGCCTCGTGAAACACCACCCAAAGACAAATATCAGTAGGAATGGGGAAGGGAGCAGACAATATCGCTTTAATGAGCACCCCTCCCACCGTGACGCTGCCGTCTCTGGAATGACACAAACATTCACTAACATACACCAAGACCTCCAATTCCCAACAGCATTAGGGCGGGAAAAGACACCTCCACGGGTGCTAGAAGGCCACAATCCAATGTTTGGTGACATCCCAATATATTGTGAACACCCGCAGGAACATGACCCAGTGGTAAGAAGAAAGGAAAGGACCACCGAGGCACAGAGACTTAAAGTCTTGGGGACACATGGACGCCCCGACGACATACTATATGACGTCTCGGGCTCTGCTTCCTTACGCACCATTAGGATGAAAAATAGACGTAACATGATGTATCTCAGTAGACCCCTTCCACCAAAAGCTAGTAATGACCTCACTCCCAATGAGATAGTGACATTGGGGGAAGGTTCAGATTATGCAGTTAACCCTTTTACAGACGATTTGGCAGGTTGGTCAGAGCCCTTGGCGCCACAAATGCGCCCTTGGCCAAGGGAAGGCTCTTTTGAACCTCAGGACATGGCAACAGCAGTTGAATGCATCCTCAAAGGATTAGGAGATCAGGATTGGGACTATGACTACATGAGGGAGAGCCTCAAAGTCTGGCAGAGATATGCTCGCCAGTATGATTCTACAGGACCCACAGCGCAACGCCCTGGGGTAACACGCCAGATGCCACTGATCTATAAAAACATCATTGATCCCCCCATCTATATCCCCTGGTCTACATTAGACAAAGAAAATGTCAAAAGGCGCTCCCACCCCTCACAGAGGGTGCGGGAAAATGGATTGCAGCTTTTGAAAATTGCACCACGGGCAACAACATAGCAATAGGAGATGTAAAAAGCTTGCTGATCTCCCTCATTGGAGAAGATGCAGAAGATCTTTTCATACGTATTCATAAAAATCTTACCAAGACAAACACCAAACATGATGGTGTTTCCTTCAACGAGATTAGAACAGTAGCATGGGCTGAGTTGCGCAGGAAATTCCCTGATGTTCCTGACATTGGGGCTCTGTTGTCACAGACTATGCAACCAAATGAAGACCCTGCCAACTATCTTTCTAGAATGAAAGAAAAATGGTACCAGGAGTTAGGGCAACGATGGGACGCAAATGGAGGATATGGGAGACTATTTTACCACACAGTAAAGAAAGGTTTGCCAACTGAAGTACAGGAGAAATTAGATGGCATTGTAGCAATGGAATGCAAGCCATGGGCAGAGATACAAGATCACATTGTACATTACTGTAAAAAGAGACAGGAACAGGAGAAGAATAGACAGCTAGCAATAGAGAATGCCGCTGCCAAACTAGTACAGCAGAAACTCAATAAGAAAAAAGACAATGTTGACACAGTCATGCTCGCGGCACCCGTCACTCAAATGACAGCAGTAACATCCTTCCCTCAGGCTGCCATGAATGCTCTTGCAGGCAATGCCCAACTTGCACCTCAGCAGGTACAAGCACCACCTGCAGTACAGTACATACAAGCTCAACCCCAACAAGCCATACAGTATGTCCAGCAGCCACAACAGGCAATGACACAATACATGCCAGCACCACCTGCGTACAGCACCAACATACAGCCCTATTACAATAACAGACCAAACATGAACTGGAACACGGGTGGACAAGGAAGGGGGCGAGGGATGGGACAGCAAAGGTTTCCACAACAGCCAGGACAAGGGGCACCACCAATAATCTGTTACTATTGCCAGAAACAAGGCCATATCCAGAGAGACTGTAACAGTAAAAAGCGCGATATGGGTCAGCAATATATGCGTCCTGGCTACCAAGCACAGGCACCATTCCAACAACAACAGCGCACACAGCAACCCCCCAGCAGCCCCAAGTACTATACTCATATGTGCAACCAACACAGCAACAGCAAGTGCAGCTCCAAGCGCCCCCAATGCTTCAGGTTCAGCCAGCGGCCCAACAAATGCAGATTCCAATGCAACAATCACAGCCACAGCAACAGGCTACTTACCAGATGGTCCCCCAAACACAAAACAATGTACCTCTAGGAGGAACAATTGTTGCCTCCAGCAACCCCTTTACTCAGGGCACCATCCAGCAATATCAGCATGGAGAATACACTGGCTAGGACAGCCCACAGACAACTCTTGTGTGCCCAATTTTGTCATGCACAAGCAATACTGAAGAGGACCCTATTGCAAGTGTTATGATAAATAACAAAATATACAGTTTTCTTGTTGACACAGGTGCCACATACTCCTGCATTACAGGTGGCCCTCTGCCCATTTCAAACAAAACAGCGGACACACAGGGATTTTCTGGGGCAATAGCAAGGGTCCCCTTCACCAAGCCAGTTTCAATGGAGATAGGAGGCCATACAGTGGAGCAGCCTCTGCTCTATTCACCCAGCTCCCCAGTCAATCTTTTAGGACGCGACCTCATGGCCAAACTAAACATGACCATCCACTTTGATGACAATGGAACAATGATTTGCTCCATTCCAGGTACTCCACTAACTAGGATGATGGCAGTCACTGCACAGTCTTCCTTAGATAGCCAAGTCAGAGCACGCCCAGTGAATGAGCAGGCCTTCTCTGCAGCTGTTCACACAATTGTCGCCACCACTCCCGAATTACAAGGTCGCACAGTTCAGCTACCAAAAGAATTTCTCTTTAGACCCCAAGTTCCAGACTCCCCGGCGTTAGATAAAAACTTGATTTTTGACATCTGCGCCCTTGAAATAACACCCACCTATGGTGCTTTCCTGGCATGCGATGACAATGCTCACACATGGGCTTGTGTCATCTTCCTTGAACAGGAAGGATTGGTCAGACACATTTCAGATGCTCAGCTATTTGGATCCCCTGAGGAATATTCTAAAACCGAGATTATCTATGATAACAATGTGCCCGTCTCAGTGATAGTGGAAATTAGAACACCAACGATCACCCCTGACTATGATTCTGTGCGAGAAGCTGATTTGGCTCAGGTACCAGCACATCTTTGGACAACAGGCCCAAATGATGTGGGCCTTATTAGATCTGCCAGGCCATTTAAGATAACACTCAAACAAGGTGCTATCCTGCCCAGAATAAAACAGTACCCCTTGTCTAAAGCAGCAGAGGAGGGCATAGCCCCCACTATACAGGCCTTACTAGAACAGGGAGTAATTTATCCTTGTATCTCTCCGTGTAACACAGCCCTTTTCCCTGTGAGGAAGGGGAAAACAAATCAATGGCGTTTGATACACGATCTTCGCGCAATTAACAGCATAGTTATACCAGAATTCCCTATTGTCCCAGACCCCTCTGTCATTCTCACCAATGTCCCCCCGGATGCACAGTACTTTTCTGTCATCGACCTGAAAAATGCCTTTTTCAGCATTCCTTTGCACCCAGATAGTCAATACCTCCTGGCGTTCTCATTCAGAAATGTGCAATTTTCATACACAAGGTTAGCTCAAGGGTACTGTGAGTCCCCTAGTGTTTTTAACAGGGTCGTCAAAGAAGACTTGTCCAATTTCCAATGTGACAGCACCTTACTGCAATATGTCGATGACATACTGCTTTGCAGCCCCACCGAACAACAATGTAGGAAAGACACCATCCTCTTGCTCACCACGCTGGCACAAAGAGGATATAAAGTTGACAAACAAAAAGTACAGTATTGTCAGGAAGAGGTACACTACCTAGGACAGCTACTGTCTGCATCAGGCAGGCGAGTGACTCCAGGTCGAGTTGAGGCAATAAAAGGCACTCCTGAACCCCAGACAGTTAAAGACATGCAAAAATTCCTCGGCTTGGTTAATTATGTCCGCCAATGGGTTTTTGATTTCGCAACAATAACTGCCCCATTGCTGAAAGCTGTGAAAATGGGCAAAGACAGACATAATAAAATTGAATGGACACCTGAAATGAGAACAGCCTACACCCAGCTCAAAGATGAGATAACAAATGCACCAGTGTTAGGATCACCTGATTACACAAAAGAATTCTACCTCTTCACTCACTGTGATGGGTTAGTCATGACAGCAGTACTCACTCAAAAATACCCCATGGGCCATAAGCCAATTGCTTATTTCAGCGGAATGCTGGACTCTGTCATGAAAGGCCATTACCCTTGCGAACAGGCCCTTGCTGCCGCAGCATTTGCTGTTGAAAAAAGTACCCCCATTGTAATGGGTTCCCCACTAACAATGTACACTGAACATGCTGTTTTTGCAATAATACAGAAAGCTAAAACAACACTGACAACGCAAAGAGTGTCAGGCTACGAAGTCATACTGTCATTACCTTCTCTGAAAATTGTCAAATGTCACACCGTAAACCCCGCCACATTTTTTGCCCATCCAATTGTCACCTCAGATGATGACAACCATGATTGTGCCACTTATTCACCAGATGAGTCAGGAGCAGCAAAAGAAGATCCCTTACCAAATAGTACTGTATACTTTGTTGATGGTTCCTCTACCATTGATCAAGAAACAGGCATAAGATACACAGGAGCAGCAGTAGTTAAAGCACAGCAAAATGACTCCTCTGATTCCTTAGACATCGTGCAGCAGCTTACACTCCCATCACATTATTCTGCCCAGGCAGCAGAACTGGTAGCACTCATAGCTGCCCTAAACATTGGAGCTGAGGACCGCGTTACAATTTATTCAGATTCTGCATATGTCACTACAACAACTCACTCCAGCATCCTCCGCTGGAGAAGGCGCGGCTTCCTTAAATCAGATGGTACACCTGTCATTCACAAAATGTTACTTGAAGAACTTATTGAGGCCCTTACACTACCAGCTGAAGTAGCCGTAGTAAAATGCACAGCGCACACTAATGGCCAAGATTTTGTCTCCAGAGGTAACGCTCTGGCTGATTGGGCAGCTAAAGCTGCAGCCAGAGGCCCCTCAGTAGCAGGCCCATCAATCCAAACAGCACCGGAAGTCCAACTTGCACCTATCTTTTTGTCCCAAACAGTACCTCCGACAGAGCACGACACCAGCAGTGAACACAGTTCAGACACACCATCCCAATTACCAACACCATTTGATATTGACAAAACGCGACAATACGATCATACTGCACAACTACACCTCAGAGAAATGCAAGAAAGTGCACCAGATCAAGAGAAAGAGTTATGGAAGAAGAGGGAGTACAGCAGGACTCCGCCGACTTCGTATACAGACAAACAGTAACAGGGAAACCTGTGATGCCACAGGCTTTGTTACAAGTGGCATTAGATCAACTCCACCTTCCCACACATGTCACCCGAGACAATATGTCTGTCACCTTGCAAACAGACTGGTTCATCCCCAATGCCTATGAACAGATACAATTGTATGTTAATAAATGTCTCATTTGCCAACAATACTCCCCAGCCCCTACGCTCAAAACTGTTGTCTCTACAATTCCTAGACCATCAGGCCCCTTCAAAGAGTTACACATTGACTATGTCGATATGATCGATCGCTGCCAAAACTATCGCTATCTCATTGTGGTAGTATGTCCATTCTCACGCTGGATCGAAAGTGGACCTTGCGTCCACTGCGATGCCAAAGCAGCTGCCACATTTCTATTACGTGATGTCATTCCTCGCTGGGGCATCCCAGACTCCATCCGGACCGATAACGGCAGTCATTTTTCAAATGCCATCTTTTCCTTCCTGACCACAATGCTAGGCATCAAACACAAGCTGACCTCAGCTTACCACCCACAAAGCAACGGCATTTGTGAGCGCCTTAACGGCTTGCTCAAAAACAAAATAAGTAAAATAAGTGCCACAATAGGAAAGAAATGGCTTTATTGCCTGCCCATAGCACTGTTTGCATTAAGAAACTCCCCAAGTTCGGATCATCACCTCACACCCCACCAGCTTGTCACTGGACGATCCATAAATGTAACAGTTCCATCCACACGCCCCAAATCAGATAGTGAGTCATCATCTGAGATAGTTAAGGCAGAACTTTACCACTATCTGTGCCAACTAACCAGCGCAGCGCAGTTCCTTTCTATCCAGATATCCAAGAGAAAGGGGAAGGGCCCCACCGATCCTGAGCTCCCACCAATCTGTCCCGGGACGCAGATCTTCATCCGGAAAAACGTCAGACGCTGGAGGGACCCTAAATTCGAGGGCCCATTCCAGGTGGTCGACTCGTCACCAACTGCAGTACGAATAGCTGAAAGAAAAGCATGGATCCATCGCAGTCACGTCCGCTTGGACCCCGCACCACCTCCGCCAATCGACTAGAGGAGGGACAGGACATACCCTTGGTACAGCTCCACGAGGACAGCGGGTTTCCATCCTCCTTTGATGACGAAGATAATAACCGCCATGAGCATAATATCGAGGACCTGAGTGGGAATGCAAAGTTATGTATTTCACTTGTCTTAACATTTTGCCTTTTTTCCACTATAACGTTGGCCGCACTTAATTGGTACTTGTTTTATGTTGCAACTTTTAAGCCACATTTGTCTGCTAAAATTATTGTACCATTCTCAAAACAACCAGTTGTGCCAGAAAATACAACTGCACACAAACACTTCCCGCCCCACACTGAAGATTCATCACTTCCACAGCATACCACTGATAGTGCACACACTAGTACACACCCCACACGCATAGCTACTTTCACAGACCCAAGTATTACTACTACTCCGTGGGATAGGCTCCTAGAGATTACAGTAGGTCCCCCAGTGAACCGCAGTCCCAACTCCCGCAACATTCGCAGATTTAGAAGAGGTAGACCAAGGTTCTGGAGGAGTCATAGACCAACAAAAGATAATGACAAACAAGATTTGGCCACCGCTCTCCAGGACACTATGGTCCACGTTGCACGCCAACATCCCAGACCTGATTTCCACTCCATACGTCCTGACACACCTAATAACGAAAATGAAGCCCATAGTGCCCTGCTAGATAACATGTGGTACCGGCACATGTTTCAAATAGGGAAAAAGGTAACAAAAGAAGCATGCTTTGTGTGCTCACACATCCCGCATGCAGTTGGCGCAGACAAAATGGTGTTCCCACAAGAAATACCACCCCCAACGGCCAAATGCCTCCTCCATTTGTTTCTTTGCCGTATCTACGGCCAAATACAGCTTTTCTCAGCAGAGATAGACACTGTGTTTGTAAACACCACCGCGTGGGATTCTAACTATCTAACACACATGGTTGTCACTAATGCATTGCAATTCGAGACAGAAAATGAGAATTTGTATAGATGGGAATCACCTAGATGGGAGACACCGCTCATAACTCATGAGCATGAATTCAAAGCATCAGGGTTTTTATGTTCACATCCCCCCGGCACTATGTAAGGAGACAATAAACAAACAACTCCATAACAAACCCCCGATACACGAAAATAACAGTTCACACGTTGCCAACTGTCCATGTCAATATAGGTCTGTGCTGCTCTTGCAGGCCCATGTGTATTTTGATAACAAATGGCATGGCCCAGACGCCCTGGTATGTAAGGCAGCTTCCTTGGGAGAACCCTTTGCAAAAACAGAATATCAACAGAATATTGATTGGGATGTTGAGACTCAGTGTGAGGAGGTGTGGGCAGAGGAAACTAGACGGTACACCTTTGGGAAGGGAACAGCTTACAAATGGAAGAGAGCATATAAACTAAAACATCCTCTTCTTTGCTTCCTAGGTAACGGTACTCGCCCTGTGGGCAGCAACACAAACTGTAACACAACAATTTTTAATTTGGACCTCCAAGACGGCACCGCCAGCCTCATGGACATCTTTTGGGCATGCGGAGAACGCATCTACCCCCAGTTGCCTCCTCGATGGAAGGGCCTATGCACCATGGTTACCATGCACGAGCTGCATCTCGTTGTCCCGGCATCCAACATCTCTCAAGTGTTTGAGCACCCCATGACAAATGACGTCACCCTGCTTCACCGGCACCGAAGGAAGGCTCAATACTTCGCTAACGATGCCTTCGCCGAAATTCCTGAAGAATTTCGCCTGTTCAATGGTGCCCAGGAATTCTTTGGAGGCCTGTGGCCCATTTGGCAAACATCAGCTAATGCCCGGTGGCTACAGGTCACCCGATACGAACTAATGACTCTGATAAATAACACCCGAGATGGGTTCAACGCCATACAGGAAGAGTTAAGGCCTTTAAGGCTTATGGTTCTAGAGCATAGATATGTTCTAGATCAACTCACAGCTATGCAGGGTGGTGTATGCAGTGCCCTTGGAAAGAGCTGCTGCACTTTCATACCGGCTAATGATGCCACAAACGGGTCGCTCGCTAAGGCCATTGAGGACTTGGGCAACCTGGGAAAAAAGATGCGTGACGAAAGCGGTGCCGCTGCAGATCCTATCACGGACTGGTTCAACTTGAACTGGATGCCTTCATGGCTATCTGCTATCTTGAAAATTGTGCTACCTATTTGTTGTGTTGTCCTGGTAATGTGTTGCGGTGCACAGCTAGTAATTAAATGTGTCAACAGATGCAGCACCAAAGCAGTAGGAATGAATTACGTTCACACTGGAATTAATAACAATGCACAGTATCAGGACATGGACCGTGCTCCCGGGGATGGGAATGGGCAGATCCATGTGCAACTCTTAGAACAACCTGCCCCTCATGCCTCTTCAAACACACCTACAGCTCCACCGGTACCACCACCTAGATACGCCTTAAGGGAGGAGCATGACATTAACGGGTATGATGAGTTAGCTCCCGAGGATGGGGGAGAATACGTTACTATAACACCCGAATTGTCACCACAGACAGCATGCATGTATATTAGTGACCCACTCGGTATGCACCAAGCCCCTGAGGGTCCAGCAAAGTACTGTGTCACAGAAGTGTTCAATAATGAACAAGAGAAGGGATGTGTAGGAGGGTCCCGTTTTACCATCTAACAGAAATCCACACCCCATTCTGCAATACCCTTCAAACCTGGCATCCCTAGATAAGCCCCACCACTGAGGCCTAGATAAAGGGTCTTTAAGTTGTCCACGGTCCTTCACTTTCTTGCAAATTCACACAGAGGCCCAAGTTCACCTTCTCACAGACCTACATACAGGACCAACCATACCTTTGTCAGAAATATGTATAGGCCCAATAAAAGACAGGGTATCCTATTGTCATTTTTCTTAATATTATAAACTGATCTCATAGACTTCAGTAACCTGACAGCAGAGGCCTACGCCATCCTCCGCGACAAACTCTCCCCCCTTTGTAAATTTCCACAGTTACGAGAATTAGATTAGCCCACACGCATACGACATTTCTGGGACATCTGGCGGTTTCACAAGTACATGTGCAATATTTAGTTATGAAACTTTCCGCGCTTGCTTAAGCGAAACTGAGACAGACGGCTACGTGACGAAGAATTAATGTATTAAAATATTAACTCTGAGCTTTTTTATGGTAAAAATTATCCTTTGTTTACTTTTTGCGGTCAGGAGCACTGACCACCTGTCAAAAGCCCCTAATTTCACCATGATACCACTTCTCAGTCCCATGGGTGGAATTTTCCATAGTTACAGGAGGGCGGTCAAGGGCTGCGTCAGGACATACGTCAGAAAGGGTAAAACTTCTGCATTCAAGCATATATAACAGCTGCACCCAGGGTGTGGCATCGAATTCTCTTCAAACCAGCACCCAGGTGCCGTGTGAGGGTTCCCGACTGATCAATCGTTCTCCTGACTGGGCCCAGAGCTTCTATTGCCAAGGTGATAATGCTCCTACTTAATAATTCTGCCTATTGACTTTGTCAGTCTATCTGACTTAATAATTTTGCCTATTGGCTTTGTCAGATTTTGCCTATTGACTTTGTCAGTCTATCTGACTTAATAATTTTGCCTATTGACTGTGTCAGACTATCTGACTCAATAATTCTGCCTTTTGGCTTTGACAGATTATTTACTTCAGGTCATCTGTACCCAAGCAATTGCATTTATTTCAGTTTAAATGTGTAGACTTGAATATTGTTATTTTATCTCAACAAGAAGCTTGTCCTCTGAATGCTATCATTTGTATCACTCTTGAATTCAGGGCTGCCCCTTGATCGGCTGCTCATGGATTAATTTATAGATATACATTTCTGTTTGAATTGAACCAATTGATCTCTAACATTGTTGATGCAGTCATTTCTGATCTTACCCATATGTTGATGGGCAACACTTAAATTGAAGTATTTTCTTTTATGCTTTTGAATTGTTTAATAAACTATGATATTTTAACACATGGTTCTTTCTTGCCAAGTGCCAAGAAGAGTGTGAAAGAGACTCTGAGAGGAGAGAGGTAAACAGAAGAGTGTGGCCAACCACAAACGTTCCCTCTAACAAAACCGGCGGTCCCAGCAAGGCCTGTCTGGATTCCAAAAGTTGGGGATCTAGTCAGAGAAAAAATTGCGGACAAGAAGGAATTTGGACCTTCTTACAGACAACCAGTACCTGTCCTAGCAGTTCAAGGAACAAGAACAGTACTTCTGCCGCCCCTTGCTGGAAGAAAGGAGAAAAGATTTGTGTCCATCGACCTCATCAAACCACAGTATGTGGCCTATACTAAATAGTAGGCCTCGTGGACTCCGACCTAGTAGCAGACGCACTCCTCTCGCTACTATCCAAGAGGTTCAGACTGAAAGACTGATAACCATCGAGAATTCAGCTGTAACAGATGAAGGACTAAGCAACAATGCAATGGAACTCATCCCTCTTGAAAACCAAGTAACAGTTCGTCCAAATACACCTGTCTACACCAATGTAGCGAGTGATCAACTGGTTCCAGCGATTTCTACAAATCCTGATGCAATTCCAACAATTGACAGAACTGCTTCTGGCTATTTCATTAACTTTGATACGTTCTCAGAAGATCCGAGTGAACCTGAAACGATGCCAGCATCATTCAAACTCAAGCAGCAAGTACAAGACTTTCTTCACTTTCTGAAAAAGACTTATCTGGTTTCACCATGGATTGAACTCTGGATTACATCTGGACTATTTGTTTTCCTGCTCTGGCTAGCTTTGGTTACAACTGTGAACGTGCTTATAAGTGGCAGATACATCCATGTGAATACTGAAGGAAAAGACGTGAACGTACTTTTGAAACCTCATAAATCTTCCCATCGTGAAGCAAGAGACTTGTCGACAGTGAACATCACAGCTGTTCCTATACAGGATGGTAAAGTGTGGGACAAAACAGATTTTGACATCTTCGGCCCGACGGAACAATTGAACATTCCACATTTGTTTAAAATTTCACTAAGTGATCTAATTACGTCCAGTACCTATTCAGATGATTGGGACTTTGAGACTGTTATTGACATAATGTTTGACCTAGAAAAATCTGCTGCATTTTCTAAAAATGAATATTTAGAGGGTTCATCAGACTATGAACAGCTGTATTGCTATAACCACTTTTGTCATCATTATTTGCATAAATCTGCATATCCTAGAAATGTGTTTATGTTTAACCAATGGGAGCATTGTCCTACACCACCACGAGGTAGTTCAAAAACATTTGCTAACAAGTTTCCCACATTTTTCAGGTTACAATACATCTGATCCAGAAACATTTTACTATAAAAATGTAAACAAAACAGGACTGAAAATTATGTTAACTAATACAAAACAGATTTATTCTGCTGCATTTATTGCCCAACTGTCTAGACAGGGTTTCAACTTATGGAAAGACACAATAGAAACAAAACCTGTCTGGGGTACTAAAGATTGGCAAGTGCAGGGATTAGAAGCTTTATTTAGAGCCTGTATCATCCCTGAACAAATAATGTTTTTGAATGAAACCGTCCAACAAACATCTTGTCTTGGATTAGCCAAGATCAAAGAGATGAAAACACCTTCTGTACCAACACCTACAAGTGATAATAATACACAGGCAGTGGTGACAGTTGACAATATACTACAACTCAACAGATCTAATCCTGATTGGAGAAAATGGTTGATCTGGCCCACAGACATGAACAACTGTCAGGAAAGATTCCTGAATAAAACTCAGGGCTTTACTATTCATAGGCCAGACCCAAGATACGTCCAAAGACAGCATCCGGGGTAGTAACAACATACAGTGTAGGAAAATTATGCCTTGATTGGCTGCAAAAATCTACACTACAGGATGTGAAACAACACTTATCCTTACTTAAAGAGGACGCAGACCGTAGGGAATTCTTGCTTGGACCAAGAAAACCGCGTCAAAAACGTTTCATATATGCCGGCATTTATGCTGCCTATAATGAAGCATGGAAAGTGTCACAGATGGAGGCCGCAGAACGAATACGTGAACTTGATCGTATTAATTTAGAGAAAACCCTCTCTGTGGTCGACAATGGGTTAACAACTTTGTCCTCCAGAATATATTCATTGGACAACATTGTATCCTCTGCTATCGACATACTAGAACAAGATTTGGCGATGTTACAGCAAGGCCAATCTCAATTACGTTCTATTGTGTTATTAAGCTGGACGCTGCGATCTTTGCGAGCGGGCTATGTGCCTTGGCGTTTTATCAACACGTCAGCTCTGTTTGCAGAATACAATCTAACTGATAAACAGATTGAATTGGCACAAAGAGGAGCAAGGTATACAGTGCTGAGCATTGAAAAACTGGAAAAATTACCATTCACAGTGGCAGAAAAACCAGCTAGAGAATGGCTCATTCATGGCAAAATCACATTACCGGTGACTACTTTTCAGTTTCAGTATTGCCTCAGACAAATGCAAGCAGGCAAATATGAAAGGTTGGGTAAGGAATACATTAAGACATCTTGGGATTTACCATATACATATAGATGTTGGAGTGGGGATCATGAAGTGTTTTTGAGCGGTACACACTGTAAACGTGCACTGAGCGGTTCACTTCTATGTCAGGACATTTCTTTACACGGGGCTTGTAATGGTTCTGTGGCAAATTTGTCTTGCCATCAGCAGGGTACACCAGCTGCTGTGATTAATCCAACGTTTGGACAACTTTCTAATGGGAGTTACCTCATGTTGAATGATCAGAGTTGCTGCGGCATGTTGCCAGGCATCCCATATCTAGTAACGGTCAACTCCAGGGTCACTTGCTGTATGCAAGTATTGTTTGCCCCAATAGACACAGTCAGGAGTCACCTCTATGGCCTTCGCTGAACGTCTCTTTTATAAGATTTGATACTTTGAGCAGAATGAAAGCCATGCTTTTACAGCAAACAGTGCCTTTGACCTCGGCCAAAGAAACCTATGATCTACAAGTAGCAAGGACTTCGGCTGACATACAGACTTTAATACGTACAAACTGCCCTATACATTTCGTGGAAATGATAGGACGTATCTTTAACATGTCTGATACAACTGGAATTGTACATGTATTTAAGAGCATCTGCTCCGGTCTGTTAGCACCTTTCCAGGCAATACTCGGAATCATCCCGAACTTTGCACATTCGGTGTTTGGTGGCATACCATTAATTCTAGCACTTGTTGCCGGAATTCTATTTCTCTTCCTGCTATTGCGCTATGGCCAGCCTATTCGCAGACATCACTCCGAGCGAAATGGAGAAAGCTCTCCTTGAACGAAAGTGCCGTGAGCGAATAGTACAGCTTTGGGCATGACTCGTCTACGGGACCTGAATACCACGTGGTTCCTGTCATTCAGACCAATCTGGCAAGATTGCATCTTACCTGTTCTACGATGCCTGCTATGCGGTGAAGAATGCGTGTTGGACACCTGTCTAACATTTCCATCAGCTACGCCAACGGATGTCGATACTCTGCTGGTCCCGATAACGGCCCACGCTCTGTGTTGTCTCCAGAGGCTACCAATCCTGATGTCAGCATTCATTGAGATCTCACAGACGCTTCCGGCTGCTGCTGAGGTACGAGAAAGATCTACAGGCACACAGGTAACAATGGACGCGAACATTGCTGCGGCAACCTATGCTGAAAGCGATGCTTCACATCTCTGTGCAATTAATCTACTACACGAGGTGTTCCAACTGACACCAACTTCAGTGGATGATGTTTTGTCTACAGAAATAGATGATCTCATGTTTACACCAGACCCGTACACTGCCTCTGCTTCAGCATACAGTGTTCCAGAGATGCAGTAACAATTTGGCCTTCATATTTCAAAAACTTGGAACCCTTCCAAAATTGAACTTTTCCCCATTTTTTCGAACTAAAATTGCACTTCAATCTGCTTAAAGTAGAACTAGCCTTATAGTACAGACTCCACGGTACTTCCACGGACACTTAGTCATCTTGTGTGTCTAAAACAGTTCATTAATTTTCATGACATGAAATGACTTTGATTTTGAAAAACCTTATCGAGCATTTTTTTTTTGTCACATGTAAATATTACTGCTTATTTCGTTCAAATTGCATTTAATTTCGAACTTTATGCATGAAATGAAAAGCATTGCTTAATATGTACAGTACCTTTTGCATTTTACTATGTTTTTTAATGCTTTTAAGAAATATTTTTTAATATGCGGTACTCCATTTAATGGTTAGCATTTTAAATGTTTAGCATTTTAGTATTATCGTACACACGAAAGTGGAGTGGGTATTGTATTCCTCTTAGGGTGTCCATACACAGGCTTTCCTGTATCATGTCCTTATATGGGCACAATTCGCCCTGCCCTTATATAGGCATAAAATCCCAGTCCTTATTTAGGCATTAAACCGTGCACTCCAAATACAGGCATGGTCTCCGACATCCGTCCACCCTAACGTCACCACGAGTTCTTGAAGAACAGACCCTTAGGCTTCGGGATTTTCCCTAGCACAGGACTATGGATTTCTTCAAGGACTCATCTATTATGCATGAACCGTTATACCTTAGGGGTTCATTCATGACGTCTTCCGCTGTCCGATTCACGTCAATGCTAACATTCTGAGGTACCTCTCAGGTATAAATATACCTTCCCTAGCCCCTGTAAATCAGAGGAGACCTCGACTTCAGAGGGGCCCGTTTCCCGGCCTGACACACTGAGAAGACGCTGTCATCCCTGCACGCAGAGAGTCCAGCTTCCAGTGATCTGACTTCCCTTGCGGGGTGTTGGAGTTCGAGTCTGGCAAGAGATTCCTACCTCTCTCATTCTTAAGGTATGGGGCTGACTAGAACCTAGAGGGACTCTTGGCATACTTGGCATACTAGACTTAACATACTTTTAGTATACCATAGTAAGGAATACTTCACCTACTTCATACCTCTCCCTACACCTAGGATAGGTTAGGTACATTGGGGTAGAACTAGCTTAGAGACGCATCGTATGAGTACTCGCATTTTTAGTCTATGTTATTTATGTAAATGCATATATGCTAAAAGATAATGCTAGCACAGTATTATTTATTTCTACTGCTTACGCTGTACATTATTTATCTTGCATACTGTCTTGTGATCGTAACAGCACATTTAACTTACACCAGAAACAAGACTGTTCAATAAATCTTTTATTGAAACGCCCGTCTATTCTTTCTGTGTAACTTTGAGGAAAACTAAGCATGCATGATTGAGCTGAGTGAAATAGTTATCTATTGTTTCCACGACTCTGGGACACGTTCTGATTCTAAAGGGAAACAAAGTGGTCATGTTTTGCGGCTGCCAGAAACTACTCCCTTCTTGTCGTCAAGGAGTTTCTAGTGGCCTCTGAGCTAGCTGGCACAAGTAATTAAGTTTAATATACTCGATAGGGACATACTGACCTCAGTCCTAAGTCAAACCTATAGGGGATATTATTCCAATGCGCAGAGCCTATTAGGGAAATAGGAGCTACACTACACAGCCTCGAGGTAAGATTTCTCTCATTTAAATATTTACAACACCCGCTCACACACACCCCCGCGTCCACGCCCCATCCAGTGCCCTTTCCGGCGTTTCCCACCTCCCAGCTGTTTAGTCCCCCCCGCAGCACTTCTCAATGGCGGCCGATGTGCGGCTATGCGCAGTTGGCGTACCACTGGTGTGCCAAAGGTATATATGAAGTTACGACGCATACCATTACATCGCATTCCATTACATTGCATACTAATACTAGGCATATTGCAACAGTAGGAAAGGTGTTGGATAGCGGAGATGTAAATATTACTATTCCCACTTCAGTGAGTGCAACCCTAAAACTAACCCTTGCACCCCAAAGCAAACCCTGAACCCTAAAATTCATCTTTGAGCCCCCAAAACACACCCTAAAAATCATATTTGACCCAAATGCACACCCCAATTTTCATAATTGACCCCAAAACACACCCCAAATTTCATATTTTACCCCATAATACACCCCAAATTTCATCTCCGACACCCGAAGCCCATACGCACCCTAAAACATAAAAATATCCCATTACTGACCTCACAATGGGTTGTAATGGAATGCGATGTAAAGGCACCTGCGTTGTTGGGGTTGCGTTGTAAAGGCATTACACTGTGTTGTAATGGACGTCTCCCGTGCCAAAGGCAAGCCATAGGCAAGCCCGTCTGCGTCCGTCTGCCCCTGGAACGCGCTCAGCACCAAGCACCCTTCCTCTCGGACACTCCACCGCTACGATGCCAGCACCCTTCTCGCCATCAAACCTGGACGCCACATCGCCTGCCAGGACCAACCTCTGTTCCAGACCGGACATCGCCATCGCCATCACTGACGGCTACTAAATCACCCTCAAGGACCACCCCGACCATCCAGGAGGAGGCATTGCCATCACCTACAGAGGCACACTCCGACTGACCACGCACTCTAATGGCCCAACGGTGACCATGGAACACCTCAACTTCCAGATCCAGACCAACCCCAAGCCCATCCTCTGCGGCACCCTCATCTGCAGGCCCCCCGGGCCATGGACCCCCATTCTCCGATACCATTGTAGACCTCATTGCACCCCAGGCTCTCCCATCCACCGACGATATCCTACTCGGTGAACTCAAGTTCCACCTGGACAACCCCAGTGACCAGAACACCACCCCCTCCGGGGGGAAGCTCCACAACATCAGACTCAAGCAGCTAGTCACTGCAGCAAGCCACATAGCAGGACACACAGTCGAACACGTCTCCTCCACCAGCGTGAACTTCAACTACAGCCACACCACCGGGCTCTCCTGGACCAACCATCATTGTATACACCACGTCTTCACCATGCCCACCGTATACCACCGCCATCATCGCCCCCCTCACAGCTGGATCAAGGCCACCGAAGAGCATCTCGTCAACTCCCTCAGCACTACCACTCCGCTAACGCTTACAGACAATGTCACCGCATCGCGCAACTGCCACCGATGAATCTCGAACTGCGCCGACACCCTGGCATCCCTCAAGAATGGCACTGCATCAGTAGCTTATGCCTGCCTGATGGCAGGCGTAAGGGTGACGCAGTGCCACAAGGATAGGCTGGCCCCATGCATTGCTGGAGTTGCGTCATGGTTGTGACACAACTGCAGCAATACCTGACTTTAGCGCAGACAGATACGTCAGGATTCCAGACGTATCTGTCATTACTTGCGTCATGGAGCGCTGTCCAGGGAATACAGCGCATCTATGGTGTTGCAATAAAAGGGGGTAGTCAAAAGTGTTGCAACGCTGTCTTGTCGCAGCGCAGCAACACTTTTCATGACTGAGGCCCAGGAATGCACACTATCTTATTGATGGTGCACATTCCTGCCCTGTAGTTTTGTTGCAGGGCAGCGCAGCAACATTGCTTGCAGCGCTGTCCAGCACCAAAACCTGCTGAAAAGAGGCCCCAAGTGTTATCTCCATTTTTAAGATCAGCTATTTTCTGGTCTTAAAAAACTGTCTCTAACTGCAGTTAGCAGCAGTTTTTTTGGTCCTCCAAAGTTCAGGAATCCCCTTGTAAATATCGCAAAGTGGGGTTAGCGGCCGTTTTTGCACGGGAACGCCTCCCTTGCATGTCATTATCGCTAACAGAAGTGGCGATCTTTAAAATGGACGGTTAGCGGCAGCTTGTACATAAGGCAATAAAAATCTTGCCGCAAAACCATCGGAAAAGTGCAGCTAAGGCGGCGTTAACTCCTTGTAGATATGCCCCTGTATCTTTGAATGTCAAGGGATTGGGTTCACCAATTTAGCCTCAAAAGGTCTTGTCTTTTCTAGCTCATTTGAATGCTGATATTGCCCTTATACAAGAAACGCACCATACTGAAGCTGAATCTATCAAATTGAAGAGAAGGTGTGTGGGTACTGTCTTCTTTTCCCCAGGTAACGGTAGGAAAAATGGTGTTGCTGCCTTATGTCGTAAATCACTTAATGTTCATTTAAATTCACAAGAATCTGACTCTGAAGGGAGTTGGTTGCTCACTTGTCGCTCGATTAATAGTGTTCCAGTTTCTATTTTCAACCTTTATGTCCTTACTAGTCCTGATACTTAATTTTGGTCTGATATCACTCAGAATCTTCTACAATGCCCTAATGATAATTTTATTTTTGCAGGAGACTGTAATCAGATTGTTGACCCTTTTATTGATATAGTTTCCTCCTCTGCATATGTGTCCAATAAATCTCAGAAATTATTCCTTCAAGTGATTACACAACGCGCACTGACAGACGATTGGAGACTTTTCAATCAAACTCTGCGCGAAAACGCTTGGGCCCTGAATATGTATCTGGCATCGCGGGGGCATGGCAGTGGCGGTCTCCCGACCGCCCAATTACGCATCGGGTGGTCTGAACACCAAAGCACCGCCGCAGCCGCCAGGGAACCACTGTTCCTTGGCAGTGTGGCGGTGATGTAGAGGCATCCATATGCTTGGCGGGACCGCCACGGGGCCTGCCAAGCATATTAGGAGTTTCCTCTCCGCCAGGGTTTTCAGGGCGGTTGCTCCTCCATGTAAACCCTGGCGGAGAGGAAACAAAGGGGTCCTACAGGGCCCCCAGTGCCTCTGAACCCTGTGGATGCACACATGTGCCCCCTGTGTGCATGCACACCAGTGCCTGCATGGCATGGACTTTTCAGTCCATGCCGTCCAGGAACTGTTTTTGGCGTTCCCATTGCAGTGCCTGTTTTTAGAGACACCGCTGTGGGAATGCCAAAAAAAGCCCACCAGCCAGGAGGAAACTCTTAATCTGGCGGACGGCCTGACCACTGCTTTGGTGGTGCGGCGGCTGGGTGGACCGGGCGCCGCACCGCCAAAGTCGTAATCGGGCCCTTAGTATTCTCCCACACACCGATCTCAGTCAAGGATCATATTTATCTCACATTCTGTATCACAAAATGAACATTCCACCAACATAGGCTCTATTTCAATTTCTGATCATGTACCAATATCCATATATTTAGACATTTTACCCCACACTGATACATCTAATCGATGGAGATTTAACAATGCTCTACTTCTAGACACTGCTTTTACCTCTGCTTTCTCCTCTTTCTTTCTTGACTTCTTTTAACTGAATCATACCAAAAAACTTGACTTCCACTACATTTGGGACACTTTAAAAGTTTCTGCTTGCGATTTTATTATTAGATATGTTTCCAAGAAGAAGAAACTTTCCTTAAACAAACACTGAATTAATTCAACATGTCAAACAATTAAACAATCTTCTTACACTTCTTATTCTAAGGAGTGTCTCCAAGATAGTATGAATGCCAAACTTCAATATAATAAATTCTCCACTGATGCTGCATCGTCCTTTCTTCTTAAACCTAGTGCCAAGTATTACGGAGGTCAGAACAAAGCTGGCAAATTACTAGCCAATTATCTAAAGTTTTAAAAGAATGGAAACAAAATTGAATCTATAAAGGATACTCACTCGAATTTATTATATAAGAATGAAGAGATCCTGGCACAATCTGTACAATTCTATAAACAACTATACACAACTGACCACACACCAACGGACTCTGACATTAATCAATACCTATTTCATTCAAATAAGAATTTTAATAAAACTACAGATTTCTCTGAATTAGAAAATGATATTTCCTTATCTGAACTACATATTGCTTTATCTTCCCTTAAATCAGACAAAGCACTCGGGCCAGATGGCTTTACCACTGAATTTTTCACACATTTTAAAAACTACTCCTTCCTAAGTTAGCCCTTCTTATAAACAACTTCCTCCAGTCAGGCAAGTCTTCTAAATCTTTTTCAAATGCCCTTATTTGTCTTATTGCAAAGGAAGGCAAAGATTTACATCAATGTTAAAATTACGGCTCTATTTCTCTTGTTATCATTGATGATAAAAAATGTTCTACGACTTTAGCTCTACATCTGGAATCCCTGTTACCTAATTTGCTTGGAAAAGAACAATCTGGATTTGTCTAAGGATGATATATGACTGACAACACTAGTTTCTTTTTTACGTCCTTTCTAAATCTCAGCAATCATATCACACATTAGCAGCAATTACCCTTGACGCAGAGAAGGCATTCAATTGCATTAATTGGTCTTACCTATTCTATACATTAAAATGGTTTGGTTTTGGACCTAAAGTTATTTCACTTATTCCCCTTCTATATTCCTCCCCCCAAGCGCCATTTATGCAAATGGACATACTTCCTCCTATTTCCCTCTGGGTAGGGGAGTTTGTCAAGGTTGTCCTCTTTCTCCTTTCCTCTTCAATATTGCTCTTGAACCTTTCCTCTCAAGAATTAGAAATAATCCTACAGTACAGGGTGTATCACGGAACTCTCAACAAATTAAGACAGCAGTCTATGCTGATGACATTCTTCTATTCATTTCCGAGCCTCATACTAGTCTTTCTGCCTTCCTTTAGGAAGTTTCTTCGTATTCTCTCATCTGTGATTACAAACCTAATCACAACAAATGTGACATTTTACCCTTAAATAAATACACTTTTAGGCATCCTTTTTCAGCAACTAATGTCTCTGTGGGTGGCTGTGCTCTCTTGGGACACTTGGGGTCCCCCTTCAAGTGACCCACCTGCTCACAGGCATAGCACTTGCGGGCCGTTCTATGCAGGCTTTCCTGAAGAGACCACTGCTTTCTTGTCTCCTGGCGGATGGGAACCTTTACCAGGGGTGTAAGTTTGGGGCCCTTTAGAGAACTCCTGTGCTTTACCCTTGTCCCCCCCCACTCTTCTGCAGGGGACCCTGCCCACCTTTGGCTGAGTCTCCCCCAAACACTTTCTTGTGGACCCTGGTACTCACCCAGCGGTCCGCCTCCATAGCAAGCTTCCAGGGGTCAGTCAGCTTACTATCAACCAATTGTTGGTGCAGCTCTGCAAAACATAGACTAGACAAGTGCTCCCATGCAATCAAATTGTAGAGCCCCTGAAAATCTATCACATTACTGTCCTTCACCCAGCCATCCAGTTACCTGCAAAACGAATCCACACATTCCAACCAAGTGTTGGCATCAGTTTTCTTACTGGACCTAAACTGGTCCCTGTACTTTTCTGGAGTGAGACCATACCTGGTGAGAAGGGCCTTCTTCATGTCAGCATAAGTGAGGTTACACCCCTTACTCAAAGCTACTAAAGTATCCCTTGCTTCTTCTAGGAAAAGAGGCCACAATCCCCCCCCCCCCAATTCTTCTCAGGGACCCCATGCATGTGGATAGATGCCTCATAACCCTGAAACCACCTTTGTTTGTCATTCCCCTTCTTGAATTCTTTCCCTACAGTCTTGGGGATGTGTACAATTCTGTCAGTCTGCCTTGAAGAGTTGCTGCCACTATCAGCGCTGGATTTGCTTTTCAACTCCAGTTCCTTGAGCCCACGCTCATGGTCTAATACCATCCTCTGTGAATCCATCTTGAACCTCTCAAGCTCTACCTCATGCCTCCTAGCTTCCCTTCTGTCCTCCAGCTCCTCTGGGGACAAACCACTGCTACCTGGCCTGGTAGGACTTCCCCCCTCCCAACAGCACATCTACCCTAGGAGTAGGCTCCTCCGCCTCCCCACTAAGATCTCCAGACTGCTCACTGGCCTGTCTGGCTGCTACCAAGGCCCTCAGCGCCTTTTGTAGCTCCTCCTTCCTGGTGAGGCCTCTGACTTGGACCTTTAGGTTTTTACAAATAGCCTCAACTCCTTGAAGTTGTAGGTTTCCAACCTTTCCTCCTCAAAGGCCAACTCTGGGGATGTAATTGATGATGCTGCTGTATCAGGCATGATGCAGTAGGAAGTTTAAGTCCAAAACGATAGGATCACAAAAATACACCAACAAAGCAGTATGTGGTACGTCATGGTCTGCGATATGGTAGTAGTGCACACCAATCACTGTAAGTCAAGTGCAAACACAAGTTCTATCCTCACCGCTTACAACCAATGTTAGAAATGGGGGTCTCTAGTTGGCAAGGGTTTGCACCTTTGTCCAAGTAGGGACCCTTCTTCCTAGTCAGGGTAAGGGAGATACACTCCTAAAATAACCCCTGCGCACCCCCTGGGTAGCTTGGCATGAGCAGTCAGGCTTATCTCAGGGGAAGTGTGTAAAGCATTTGCACATAACCAACAGTAATACAGTGAAAACACTACAAATGGACACCACACCAGTTTAGAAAAATATCCAATATTTTTAAATATCCAAAACAAGACCAAAACGATAAGAATCCAACATACAGTACTTAAAAATATATACTTTGCAAGATATCCTCAAAATTGCAGAAATATCTCAAAAACACAGTTCTTACAAGTCGGTAGCTCCGTACGGGGCTACCGCAATGCTGAAAGTAACAGTCTAACAGTTCCAGCAAACCGCGTCGGTACGGGCCAGCGAAAGCGTGGACAGACTTGTGAACAGTACCTTTCTCGTTGCGGCGGGCACGTTGGTGTGAGCCGGTCGTGGCAACCTTCGCGGTTCAATTGCAAAATGGAAGCGGTGCAGGGTGCGGTGCCCTCATGATGCGGTGCAGGCAGTGGCTCGGTGACGATCGTCCAGACGGCGTCAGTGACACCAAGGCTTATGGTGCAGGGTGAGGCGGTGCTCGATGCAGTGCTGGCAGGTTGCGGTGCAAGCGACAGAGCTGGTTAGCGGGAGCTAGCATCGGTCAGCCCAGACGGCTGTGTGGGATGAGGTGGTGCATCGTGAGACTTACGAGCAGTGCATCCAGCCCCGATGTGGTCACGGGTGTCAAAGTGAGCAGCAGCGATGGCGTCGGTGAGACCAGGATGGCGAAGTGAAGCGTCGGTTGTCGTCGGTGAGACCAGGGTTGCAGTGCAAGATGCGGACGGTGCCTGCTGCGGTGCCGTCAGGACACAGAGCCAGCGACGGAGTCGGTTGCATTTCCCTTCTCTGTGGCAACTGAAACAGCGGTTTCAGAAGCGGTACCCAGAGACTGGTGAAGTCTTTGAAGTCCCTGGGACATCATAACAGGAGGCAAGCTCTACTTCACGCCCTTGGAGATACTCAGCACAAGTAAAAGAAAGTTCAGTCCAGTCCTTTCACTGCCCAAGGCAGAAGCAGCAACTGCAGGCCAACCAAACAAAGCAACAACACAGCAAAGGGGCAGTACTCCTCCTGGCAGCTCTTCCAGCTCTTCTTCTTGGCAGGTTCCTTGATTCTAGCGAGTTCTAAAATTCTGGGGTCTGGGCCCCAATATTTATACTCACAATCCCTTTGTTCTCTCAGCAGAGAGTGTCTGTGCTTAGTCCAAACCAGTTCAGTCCTCCCTGGCCCAGCTTCCTGGCAGGAGGTGGAGACAGCATTGTCCAAGGCAGACCAGGTCCATTCAGGTGCAAGGAAATCTCCTCCCACTACTCTAAATGCAGCCCAGGTTTATTCAGCCCAGCCCTGACAAATACATACGCCTCCTTAACTCACTACACACACCTAGTCTCCCTGTGGCTGCGCCCATTTCAAGTGTGCTAGTTGGCTGCATGTGGTTTTCTTCTGTGTCCTCTGCCTTTTACCTAATCTCCCCGCTTTACAGTACCACCAGTAACTGCACAGTAAATTGCCTTTCTCGATAAACAAGTCATAACAATTTCTGTAACTTATATTGCACAACTGCTCACCAAGCTAAAACTTAAAACAAAAAACAACTTATTATTAATAACATAGGGGAAACCTTTTGCTTTTACCAATGCTTGTTAGGTCTGGCGTTAGCCAAGAGCTTTCTGTTGTTCAAATTAAAAATCCTATAAAATACACACTTATACAAACAAAGAGGGGGCTGTCAGTCATCCCTCGTCATCCATTGGTACTTCTGAAGGTGAGTTACGGCATTGCGTCTGATCACGGTCATCCCCCCATTAAGTACTGCATATGCACACAAATAATTTAAACTGATCGGGCCAAGGAGTATTGCATTTCCCAGAGTCCTGAAGGAGCCAATTTGACCCAGCACCTCAGTGTTTACTGCTACCTCAGAAACAGATAATTCATTGGTGGAAATTAAGTTGTTATTTACAGCAGGGGTGAAACATTTTAGCACAGACGGATTGCTGCTTGTTCTGAAGATGGTGACCTTTTGAAGAGCTGCTACAGAATTCTTACTTGTCGCACATGTTATTCCTGGAATCCGTAGAAAGGCTTTCTTTCAGAACTTGCCGAATATTTTACAAACATGAAAAATATAAGCAAGAACTGTTTGTCCCTCTGTGCATTATTAGTATATCAAAAATACACCCTGTGCTTCTTAATAAACCTAAAATTCAAAGAAGCATTTGTTAGTCTTTGTTGTAAAATGTGTACTTATTTCTTTCAAGCTTAATTTTGTTCAATATATTTTGAACATTGTATTTCATTGCACTCATCATTTATTCGTTAAATAAGCAAAATTGGTCACAAAATGATATGATTATATAAAAATGCAATTGAGTGCTACAGAGGACAGAACTAGATATAAAATATGTCGACTTCCCTCTTCAGAATCTGATTCAAGAGCACGATGTTCTGAGCCGCCCAGGCCGCAGGCTCCCTGATAGCGAGGGCCATCGGCCCTGTCTGCTTCTAATGAAAATGTTTGTTTTTAGTGCACTGTGCAGGTTGCTTGGAGCTTGTATTCCTTGTTATAAATCTCGGATAGTTCTGGGAACCTCTGAAACTTTCTCCTTAACTCCTAACCATAAATAAACAAGCATTGACATAGCCAATAGGTCTCGCCTTTGGGACCTTATAAGTGCTTAGCCAGAGCTATTGGCTTTGCCATTGTGTTCAAGCTATGTTGTAGAGCATTGTGGCTGCTGTGCAGCATGTTGAAAAGTTAGAATAAAAATGTTTTATAAGCATTTTTGTTACCTTATATATAACCAAGAAGACATTATGAACAACTGAACGACCTTATTAAAAAGAAAATATACATAAAAAATGATTTCTAGTTTTGTGATTATTGTCCCACTACTGTGGCAGCAAATTAAGATTTATTTTGATGGTGTGTTTACAGTGGCAGATGAGGTGTTATTATAATGTAGCACACGTTTTCAAATAGGGAAGCGTGTTTTAATGAAAAAGCAAATGTATAACAATTAAAATCCAAAGAAAAATGGGATAGTGTGTATAATATGGGCAACAATGTTTCTTAGAAGGGCTGGTACATAGTAAGTTCCTTTTTACAACTGTTTAGTAACACTAAAACAATCGCTTAGGGAAAACAGAAGCTTTGCACAAAATTCATCAGAACTTCAACAGCTGTTGTAAACAGAAAACAATGAGT
Source organism: Calotriton arnoldi (assembly GCA_963921515.1). NCBI lineage: Eukaryota > Metazoa > Chordata > Amphibia > Caudata > Salamandridae > Calotriton > Calotriton arnoldi. The sequence continues at coordinate 4,254,722 of CAWUFW010000209.1, read as the reverse complement.
TGTGATATTTTTAAAATAATTTGTGTGCTGATTACTGCAATGGCAATACGGTTATTTATAACATAGGGCCTTTTTAGGTGCTTCGAATGTTTCATCCTTGTAGCCTGGGCTTTAATTGTGAAGAAAAAATGGGGGGGGGGGTTGAAGGAGGGGGCTCTCTCAAAGGGGCGTGGCCAATGTAATTAAGGGCGTGGCTTAAACATATTTAGATATAAACAAGAAAAGTAGTGAAGAGGTTCAATAGGTAGTGGACTTACCCTCCTCTATAAATTATGAAAAAACAAACAAAGTCCACCCTTAACTACAGAAATGTTACTATCCTTCTTTCTTCAGTATTTGAGAAAGCTGGTCAGTTTTCCTAAGTCTGTATAGTAAAAACACACTGTTTTGCTAAAATAACCCTCACCCACCAAAAGGTCCCTTGGTGGCATGCTTCATCATCGGGTTCTTCCCGCCCGGCTGCTGGACGGGGCGTGCTACGACCGACGACGACGTGGGAGCACTTATTAGTGAAGTGATACTATATGTAATGTGAGAGTGGACGGGTCTTAGTGAATATAGTGGGATTAAAAAATACCTGGCTGTGTGGAAACTAAATTTTAATACTCCCTATAGCTGGTATTATTAAAAAATGGGGAGTAGAGGTTTGTATGCTATAATGGGCTACTACCTCCTTAGTCTACATGTTTCGAAGCCATCCCCCTGGCTTCTCTTCAGGACCAAAAAGTGATCCCTGTACCACTCTATGTTAGAAAACAACCTTGTGCTTTGCCTGCTCAATTTTGCAGATTTTAGTGCATATAGAAAAACATGCACTGATACAATACCCAATTGGTATGATCATATGAGTTTTAGTTCTGAAAGGATAGAAAATTATGATTAATAACAGTAATATTATAATTATAAGACCACATCACCAAACTCGTGGGAGGTATACTCAGTGATATATTTTTCTCATGTGCACGACAACTTATGATTCAAGTGGGTGCCGTGCTGCCCTTGATTGTCACGTACAATAAATTACAAAACATATCACATAAAACATAAAACACACACTCTTAATGGTTGGTATCCATAGCATTTGAAACTATGTCTATAGCTCTTTTTGCCTCTTTTTTTGTCTCTATGCGGGAAAGTATCATATTGCGATGTCTGCGGAAATGCTTAGTAAAATAAAATACAGAAAAAACGTGTAATACAGAAAAAACGTGTAGCAGAATTTACATACACTAATGTTACCAAACTATAGCCCTCTGAGCTTTTGCACGGGAGGGGAGGAGCGCTTGTAGTCACACACTGTAGGAGACAAAATGCAAAGGAGATAGACAATAAAGTTTTGTTGAAAAACGATATCTTCGTTGTCTCTAGATGCTCATTGTCTTAGGGGTTCGGCGGTGCCGTACTTACGTTATCAAAGTTGCTCTCTCACCCTAGCAATGCCTACCCGTGGCTCCGATGAACACTGAATGTGTGCCAAAAGCCAGTTTAAGTACCTGCATTCATCAGTGTTTCGCGCGCGTATGTAAAAAAGGCTGCAATGTAAACCTTCACAAAATGGCCGCCCAATAATGGAACATTACCTCAGCTATGTACGATGACTTCCGCATCTGAGTTTAACCGTCGGGGATCCTGCTATTCTCGGACAACGGCTGCAATATTAATTTATCAGGGTTTGCCGCTAGTAGTGGAACCTAGTGAAAACGTATTAAAATTATAAATAATCCTGCTGACTACCACTTTTGTGCTTGGTCGTCATCAGATGGATTTTTCGGCAAATGGTCGCCCTTTGTGGTCCCCATAGTAACCTATATAGCGCGTGGCTGTGCTCCTTTCCCCTCTAGCTCACTGTAGGTTCATGCTGCAGATTCATCCCGCATGCGCATTCATTCAGTGATCATATGGTCTTTTGCCCCTATTGCCTGTCAAAACGTTCGTCTTTGTTGGTAAGGTCAGTGTTCCATTAGCTTTTTTCTCCAGAGTCTCAACATAATGAAGAAGAACCTCATAATAAAGTCCCACTCCTGACTAGCGTAGAATACCAAAATATTGCAGAGAACTGATTGCCTGGCAAATGGTATCTTGTCTACGTCGCCCTCAATCGTCAAAAGGGAAGATATTCATTGCTTCCACCATAAAAAAGACCAGCTTACCCTTATGGTATAACTGGTCAACTGTATAGGTCGTCCCTTCACATCGTGTAGTTCTATGAAAATGGAAGCTGTAAGTTTATGATAACTTCATGAGTCAATGTTATGAAAATGTAGCGAAGGCTGGGGTCGCTGCCGCCTATCATTACTAGTGTGGAAAGCAGAATAGTTGTCAATACATTCTGGGAGTATCCGGGGTCAGATTATCCCGGCAGACCGTGTTATTTAAGATGTCCCCATGGGATGTCATCATTGAGTCCTGTGACATGAGTGCTAAACGGAACACCCAGTGCTGTTACTTCTCAAATAGTGTCCCCTCATTGTGCACCTGCTCTATGACTGTCCATTGTATGTCCTGTATAGTATGGGTGGCCTCCAGGTAATGTGATGACATTTTTGTAGTAGTTCTTTTACATTTGATATTGCTCTTGTGCTCACAAATGCGTGTTTTAACTGGGCGTGTGGTCATCCCAATGTAATGTTTCCCGCAAGGGCAGGTGATCATGTAAATCACGTTCTTGCTGTTGCAGTTGGTGAAGAGGGGTTGTTCCCACTCTGTGTTGTTCTGGAACGTGATATTTTTGCTCTTTTTTGTCAAATGGCACACGCTACATTGTCCGCATGGGTAGTGTCCACTCAATACTGGGTGCAGAGTAATGATTGATTCTGCTTGTGTAGTTGTACATGGCCTGGTGTGAACCAACATGTCCCGCAGGTTTCTCCCTCTCCTGTGTGAAAACATAGGTTTGGGTAGATTCAGGTGGCCGCTGTTCAGTATGGGCCAATGTTTGTTTATTATTTTGGTGACTTGGTTGAAACCTGTGCTGACTGTAGTTATACATATTGATCTTTCTTCTTCTTCTTTCTCTGGTGCTGGTTCTAACAGAGCGTCCCTGTTGTTATTTCTGGCTTGTTTGAGTGCTTTGTCTACCACTTTGGTCGGGTAATTTCTCTTTGCCAATTTCATGCATAAATCTTCTGCCTGTTCCTTAAAGTCTCTAACATCAGAACAGTTCATTCTCAGGCATAAGAACTGGCCATATGGGAGATTGTCCTGTAAGTGCCGCGGATGAAAACTGTCATATAGGAGGAGACAGTTCCTTGCTGTAGTCTTGAAATGTGTTGTGGTTCTCAAAGTCCCATCTTCAGCGAATATGTTCAGGTCCAGGAACACAACTTCTTTATTAGAAATGGTGCTACTGAATTTGAGGTATTCATTTTGGTAGTTGAGCCAGGTCATGAATTTGTTGGCTGTTTCCAAATCACCATTCCAGAGGACCAAAACATCATCTATATATCGCTTCCATATCCTGATGTGGTGTTGGAAGGGGTTGTTTATGTGGAGGATCTTCTCTGTTTCTAAATGGTGTACGTATAGGCCGGCTACACTGGGGGCAAAGGTGCTGCCCATGCTGGTTCCGTGCTTTTGCAAGCACAAAGTGTTCTGGTATTGGAAGAAATTCTTGGTGAGTGCTAACTTGCAGCAGTCCATCACAATATTGCAAGGGGTTTGGTATTCCCAATCTGTTGTGAAAAGGATGTCCTCTATGATGTGTAACGTTTCGTCATGCGGGAGACTCGTGTAGAGGCTTTCCACATCCAAACCTATCAGGAGTTCCTTCGTGGGGTCATATTCCATATCCTGCAGGAGCCTTAATACGTCTTTCATGTCCTTTAGGTAGGTGTTAGTCTTTTGTATTAGGGGGCGAAGGAAGGCGTCAGCAAATCTGGACAATGGTTCCAAAATTGATCCTATGCCTGACACAATCGGCGACCCGGTGGTCTAATCAAATCCTTGTGAATTTTAGGGATGATGAAGGAAAGCATAGAAGGGAAGCCACTGCAAAACACGCAATATCCTCTTGGCAAATGAGGTAAACATAGATAATGTAACTGGCATGCACGTAAAGCGCTCCGATACCTCTGAGTTGGGTAGAGGTTGCACTATTTAAATCGGTGCAAAAATAAATTTATCTTTAATACATACATGGAATGGGGGACAGCAAACTTGGGCTGCCAGATCCCGTGGAGGTCAGGGTGTCCTGCGCTTTCCAATAACTGTGGAAGGCAGCAGCCCAGCTCCAATCTCTGTGTGGTGGTTGCGGAGCAGTAGCAGCAGCAGTTAGAGCTCTGGTCTGCAGCTCGTTGTCCCAGTCGCAACCATGCACACAGCCCCAGTGCCCAGGCTCCAGCAGCAGGAAGACACCGGCGCCGTAAAAAAACAGAAGGCAGGAATAAATGTGTCTTCCTATTAGGTGGTGAAGTGTATGGCTCGGAGTAAAAAAAAAAGTGAGAAAGGAATGACTGAAAAATTAAGCACGGAATATGTAGGCGTGTATTATTAAGTCCCAAGCTCAAACTTGAATGCTGTACACGCGTGGGAAAAATTTGATATTTCTCTTTAAAATGTATACCTATTCCTCCAAAATATACGATTAGTGCTTTTAAAAATAGGTTTGGCCTCAACTAAAACACATCCTTGGCAGCACACTGCATTATGCAAGTAACGAGATGCCTGAATTCTGACCTACCTGTAGTTTGTTGTCGCCAATAACTCGCACACATTTTGTCTGTGAATGCATACCTTGCCACGCCTTTTTACTTGACAGCCCTCTGAAACCATGCTGCAATGGTAGGTACCTTGGCAGAATTTGATATGCAAGTGGATGACTTGCTGAGCTTTTTCTCACAAGTATTCTGAGGCCGTGTTGAACCCGGTCGCTCACAAGCATTTTGTCTGTGAATACGTACTTTGCTTAGAGTGTCAGTTAATCAACACAATTAACAGACAGATGCTCTTCAAAGTCCAGATTCTGACGTGGAAGTACCCCTTGCACAGAACTACGTGTAATGTGTGTGGTCCGGAGCTTGTATGGGAGAATTACGCATAAGTCACAAGAAAAACTACTCCGCTTTGCATGCCCCTCCCTACACATGAAGAACTGACAACCGATTCATGTACACTTTTAGAAATGCCTAAACAGTGACTCTGCCAGATCACAAAACTGCTAAAGAAAGGCACCGAATGGCCTTTGAAGCATATGAAAGGAAACGGCGCACTTTGAAGAGGGGTGCGCAAACTAAGTGCACACTTGGCTCTATAAAACCACTGTATCGTAGATTATGCAGGAATGAAACCGAAAAGAGCAAGTACTCCAGCAGCAGGAAGACACCGGTGCCATAAAAAAACAGAAGGAAACAATAAAGTGGAGCGCTGGGGTGCAGAGAAGCACTCAGTGCTTCAAAGTAACACGGAGAGCGTGATTAAGGCAACACGTAATCTCCCTCCCAAAAAATGAATGTGAATTTAGGTAATGTAATCGGTGCGCATGTAAAGCGCTCCGATACCTTAACTGTCAAAATTCAACACACAATCAGCTCAGCTCCTTAAAGTTAAAGTGACGCCCTTTATAAATAAATAAAGGTGCGCAATTTTGAACAATTAAGAACAGATGCTTCCGAAGAAGCAAGCGGAAGTTTTGGGGGGAAGGCAAGGGGAGATTAAGGGAACTGGCTCTGGAGGCAGCGCACTGCCCCCACAAGTGGCGAGGAAATGGTGTAAAGAAGCAAGTATTTGCAATTACAATAGGACTCGCATTTACGCGAGACCAATTGCATTGCAAACGGGAGTGAGGGCGGGCGGGTGGACGAGAAGGCACGAACAACGGGAGTGCTGGGGGGGCGAGAAGGCACGGACTGCGGGAGAAGGGGAGAAGGCACGGGCAGTAAGAGAACCCCATTAAAGAAAATAGTGCTCACAGTCTAAATAACACATACCGTGCACCACTCAAAGTAAAGGGGCCAGTAGCCATGGAAGGATACAAATGACGACATGGTCGTCATAAGGAGGGATTAACAAGCCTATAAACCAATCGGAAGGCAGCATTTAGGAAGGACAAAGACACAAGCCAATGAAAAAGATGGGCGGGGGAGTGGGCGGGGCTTCCCTCATGTAGTCAACTACCACAGATCAACCCCAGAGCAGCGCTTGCACGCTGTCTCAGGGCTCGACCTAATTACATGGCTAGAAGTGTGCATACCAAAATGTTCCAACAGACAGATTAGCCATTGCCATTTTAGGTCATAATGCCGAGCCTTAGGTGACTGTATTCACCTCTCTATTCACTACTAGCCAGGAGTACATCTGTAACTGTATTCAGCTATCACTAGTTGCTAGGAGTCTGTCTGTCTGTCTATCTTTACAACCCTCTTTATCTGTTTTTGCAGCCCTCACTATATATCTATTTTCCCAACAAAGATTTACAAGAGCATTGAAAAAAAAAACAGTAGCAGAGGCAACAGCCTGGCAGCCAGCCTCAGACCGATTGGCTTTTTTAGGTTTGGTGTTAGTAAAGACCTTTCGATTTCACTCAATTAATGAGTATAACTTAGGGCCAGATGTATCAAGCAAAATTGCGTTCGCAAACGCCAAAATTCGCAGAATTTCTGCGTATGCGAATGCAATTTTGCTTAGTGGTATGTATTAAGGCAAAACTGCCTCGCAAAATAAGGAATCGCAAAATTTGCGATTCCCTATTTTGCGATTGCATTTAAGGAATCGCACATTGCGATTCCTTAAATCCAATGTAGAAGCACCAAAAAGTGCAATTTGGCCTTAAGGAATCGCAAATTACCACCAACTTCAAGTTGGTGGTAATATGCGATTTCTTTGAAAAATGCACTTTTTGCATTTTCAAAGTGCCATGTGGCGCACATACATGCCCTTAGGGCATGTATGTGCGCCACATGCACACATACATATTTCAGGGGTGCCACAGGGTGTCAAAAGGACACCCTGGCACCCTTGAAATTGCATTCTCAATTTGCGATTCTCTAATTGCGATTCGCAAATTGAGAATGTCTTTCCATTCATTCCTATGGGCCTCTACGCCCATAGGAATGAATGGGAAGGTATTCCTTAATTGCGAATTAAGGAATATTAAGGAATCGCAATTATTACATACATACATAGCATTTTGTGATTCCTTAATAGCAATTCGCTACAATTCACTATTAAGGAATCGCAAATGCAATCCTTGATACTTCTGCCCCTTAGTGTGTTATGGGAGTGTTCATCCAGACTTCATCCATTGGTCTGTCGTTGTGTCATTCACATTTTTCTTCCACCCACTAGAGAATGCATCATGGGGCAATGGATCTGCCCAATTTAGCCATTGGATGATTTAACTGTGAGTTACGGCATGCTGCACCTTGGAGGCACGCCAACAGCAAGGCTCGGCTGCGGTGTAGTCCCGATTTGGACTTTGGTGCGCCCTAACTGGAGCAGTCACTGTTTAAGATTAAGCTAATTAGCAGGTGACAAACATTCTTGTAAAAATGACAGCCAAGGATCATCATGTCAATGCTTTATATAAATGATTAATAGGCAAATCATGCAGGGCATAACATCAGTAAATTTAGTAGCAAAGCATACAGATATCAAGTACTAAGAATTGGTAATAGTTCTAATTAAAATCCAACATAGATTTGCCTTCCAAGGAAGGGGGAATAAGGTCTCCTGTATATAGAAATCTATGCGTCCTTTTATAGAACTTCTAACAAAGCATTCATACATTCTACATGAGTACAGGGTTCTCAATATATGCACCAATAGAAGACGAGTAAGAAGAAACATTTTACTACAGAATACATTCAAAGTTTCTCTTATGGTAGTAGTAGATTAGGTTTTCACTATGATCACAGTTTATCCAAGCTTTCTAATAGATACATTGTATAAAGGTAGCCTGGGACAGTTAAAATGTCCTTGGCTCAGTTCAGCGAGGGAAGGTCTCTGGTAACATTCTCTTGTTGCTCATATCATTCACACAATTCTTTATTTAGAGCAAGATGACAGCAGTAGTCATCACATCGTCTATTCTGACGGTGCGAGATGGAGGACAATGTAAACACAATGTAGGTTAGTGTAAACTCAAATCATGCTGCATTTATTATGCAGAAAGAAAGGTAACTTCCACTGGCACAAGAGCATAAAGACACTTCAAAGACCAGAAAAGATACTCAGGTTAAAGGGTTAGAATGGGGAATTTATTAGTGGTGAGTTATGAATTTTTAAAAATGTTAGTGAAAATAGCACCAAAAGGCACAAAGCACCAACTAGGGATATCTGGTTCCGCTGGACCGGGTTAAAGTCAAACTTTCAGACTGGCCGCGATGGAGTACAAGTCGGCTACAGTAACCAAGTTAGACCCACTGAAGTTTACCTTCTCAAATTTGCTCCAAGAGTCCCATTCACAATGGAAGGGGCCGAGAGGAGCAATTACAGCAGTGCAGGTGGCTCACAGAGTAGTGCAAAGAGCAGGCCAGGCATCACAGGAGGCATTGCTGGAGCTTTGCGTTGGCGGTTCCCCACTAGTGGTCGATGCTGTGGCATGAAGAGGCAGCTATCGGAGGTTCACGTAGAATCGCAGTGCGAGCAGAAAAGTCTTGGTGCAAATGGGCCTGTTCGCGGTCTCAAAGAGCCCAAGAGCTAAGTTCAGCTCCCTGAGCCTCCCCAAGGGTCCAGGACCTGAAGGGCACCACTTGAGGGACAGCAATTCACTGCAGCTGGGTCCAGGGGCTAGTGCAGGATGTTGGGAAGCCTTTTATATCCCTGAGGCTCAGATCAGGAGGCCAACTGACTAGTCCTTGGAGTCACTGAGATGTCCAGGATTCAAAGGTGAAGTTGCAGGTCCAGTTCTCTTCTCACCCAGGCAAGAGGGCAGCAGACAGAAAGTCTGCATAGCAGGGAAGCAGTTCCTTCAGAGCAGCAGTCCATTAGAGTGGCAGTCCTTTCAGCAGCACAGCAGTCCTTCTTCCTGGCAGAGTATCCACAGGTCCAGAACTGTACTGAAGAGTTGGTGTATGAGGTCTAGCATTTATACCCAGTTGTGCCTTTGAAGTGGAGAGAAGCTCCTAGAGGCATACATTTGAAGTGCAAAGCTTCCCTGCCTTCCTGGACCTGGCTGCAGACTAACTACAAGGGGTATGCAGCCCTTTTTGTGGAGACACAACAAGGCCTATTCGAGTGTAAGTGGGGCTGGGCACAGCTCTTCCCTCCCATCTTGCCAGTGATGGCCCATCCAGGCACACATAAGTTCCTCATCGTGTGTGCCTGCATAGAAGGAATACACAACGCCCAACTGTCAACTACACCCAATCATGTGACCCAGAGGCAGGCTGCAGGCACCAAACAGCTAAGGCAAGAAAATGCTGACTTTATAAAAGTGCAATCGCAATCAAGTAAAGGGTTAAGGCGATATCAAAAGGAGAAGAACCAAACAAGGCACAGTGTTGAATTTAGTAGGTTGTGGCTTTTATATAAATATATACAATAGAACAATTATTCAAATGAACAGTGCATTGTGTCCCCAGTGAACATGGAACCTGCAATTATTCGTGGCATGTTTGTGACAATTAGAAATGGTTTCCAGCAAAGTATTAAAGTCGACCATCTACAAAAATGTACAATAGGGATGGTTCGCTTTATATTCGTCGACGGCGTTTCGACCCCTTTAAGAATGAGGGGTCTCTTCAGGACCTATTGGTATAGGGACATCTGAACGAAAGATAATCCTGTCATCATGAGAAATGTGTGCACCCCAGGAGGTGAGAGGTGAAAAGGACGGTTACTCACATGGGACCCGGCCGGGCACCCAGTGAGGGGAAGGGGCTGGTAACTGGGAATTAGATGGTATCACGGTACAGCAGTGTGTACAGCAATGGATACATTCAGTGTTTATATAGATTGTGCATCCATGTCAATTATTGACTGCCTTGGGGGTAGTCCCATTTGGCCTCAAGGATTCGGGAATACAAAAAGGTAATTGCCGGTCACGAGGATCCGTGCACCTGGCTTAGAGAATGAGTTCCCATCAGTGCGTGCCATTGCAGCCGGGGACACAGACGAAAGCGGTCCTATACCAGCGCGTAGCGTAGGCACGCGCTGATGATTGAAGGAAATTAAATTTCAAGCCAGGTACACGGATTGACGTGACCTGTCATTACTTCCACGGAATTCCTTATCCCAGCCGTTTTCTCCAGCGCGCGGCGGTTGCCCGCGCTGATGACAAAGGGAACTCATTTCGCCCATTCCACCTCTTGGATCAGACTTCTCCCCCCAACCCAGGGAAAACTCTGCCACTAAGGAGATAGTAGCCAACAGAGGCCACTGACAGTTGTTAGTGTCAAGAGCCAGGCTCCAGCCCATCCAGGTTTCTCTGATCTGTGAGGTTTCTCAGACTGGGGGGCAGTAGCCCCAGGTGTTATGCACCCTACTTCTTCTCTACCTTTAACCAGTTCAGGGGTGGTGTCCAGAGACTGGCCAAGCAGCCCAGGATCTGTACTCTTAGGCTTGTAAGTGGTACCCTCAGAAAACTGAACTGTCAGGGTGCCCTGGGTCGCCACCCCTCTCAGTTCTCCTGACATTGGGCACCACTCATTCCCTAGGATGCAATCTATGGGCATCTGTGGACTAACTATGACCCTCCTCTGGGTCACCTCCCCACCCCATTCCAGGGATACCAGGGTCATAGGGCAGAAATGGTTCTGCCCGAGTTACCCTACACACCTGGCCGGTGTACTGCTATGGAGAAACTAGCCTTTCTACTATCATGGTCTGGCTAGCCCCGATGTCCTTCAAAGCAGTGACAGCAATCCCATTCACTTTCACCCGGTGGAAGTGACGCTGCTTGTGCACGGGGCGCTGTTGGACCATCGTCGGGGGCATACATTACCTGGCAGCAACACCCTGGTGGGACCCCAGTCCCAGGGTGCATTACCCGCCATCTTCTGCCTTCCTGCTGGGCTGCCGGTCACCCTGGTGGGACTGCAAGTCCCAGGGTGCAACGCAGGGTTTCACCGCTGCCGCAGGTGAGGGGGAGGTGCTTCCATCACGCTCAAAAGAGCTGCCTCACCCCCGTGGCGTGGGACACGCGCGTGTCACACCCGGGCAAAGCCCGGGCCAAAGGCGGGCCCGTCCTTGCCCGTCACTGACCGGAGAAGGCCAGGCTGGGCCACCCTTCTGACATTTTGGACCACATACCTATTGAAAGATACTGTTTACTTGTCTGCCCCCAATGGTAGAAACATAGGCATGTAGCAGTGTGGTGATTAAGAAAAGTGGGACATATCTCCCCCCAGTGTAACTAACTATTAGACCGTTTTATTTGGATTTCCCTGGTTGCTATTTTCATATCCGGTCCGCTTATACTTCACACAGTTTGGTACAGGTATTTGATATTCAGGTAGCCATGGGCAAACGTAAGGCAGGTAATGCCCCGCCAGTGCCCGATAGTGGCCGGTCAACCTTCGATTCTTTTCTGGTGAGGGCAGTTAATGTGATCTCTCAGGAGATAGATATTGTTGAACGCCGCCTCTCTATAGGTGGAGGGCAAGGGAGTGAGATTGCTGCGTCCCCTAGGGATGCTGCAGCTATACCGCCAGCAAATAAGAGTCTAACTAGGGAAGATAATGACCCGAGAGCCACTGATAGTTTGGTCGCCCCCGCAATTAATGAGGCAATACGATCCCCTAGTAACTGCACCATTCTTTTTAACCCACCTACCCCTAAAAGGAAAAGGAAATGCAAAAAGACCCCCCTATCCTTGGAGGTCCCAGAAGATTAAACACCACCAAGACTCAGGCCCCTTCTAGTATAGAGGCGGGGACCATACCACGCGACTTGGGGGACTCACAATCGGCCTCACTACTGGCCGAAATTTCCACTAGACTAGAGGTTCTGCTAGCACCAATTCTTGAGAAGTTAGAGCCTCTGTCCACCGAAGTTAAAACAGATCAAGACACGCTATTCTAACCTGTCTCCGGGACAAACTGAGAAATGGTCTGACAGGGCTGACAGGATTTTAGCACCATCCACAACCCCACCAACTAACTTTCCAAGGGATATTTTAACGAGAACAAGTGCTAATATACTAAAGCCGGGGATTATAGGCACCCTAACTGAAGCAACCTCTAGGGATCACATGGGACTAGGCACCCCAATTGAAGCAACCTCTAGGGATCATATGGGACTACCAGTATCTATATCCCGAATGCAGATCCAACCCCGGTTAATCAACGCTACCACCACGTATCCAGCACATAGCGAAAGCCAACGAGTCTCTATACCAGCAGAGGATAGCACTGCCAACACAATAGAAGCTAATGTTGCAGATACCAAGACCACCATTAATTTACCTCCAGAATGTGCCCCCTATGTTGCAGTCATAGTTAATGTACCCCTACTAATCCCGGGCCAAACAGAATCCTATGCCTCCTTAAAGAATAGGGTGATCCATTGGCTTAATTGAAACTGCCATTTTCCGGTAAGGGACGCTCATCAAATATTGTTTGACTCCGCCGACATGGGGCACATCGATTATAGTTCCTATTTTTAAGAAGGGCAACAAATCAGACCCCAAAAATTACAGGCCTATATCACTCTTAGATTCATCAGTGAAAGTGATGAGTAAAGTCTTGCTAAAAAGACTAGAAGAATGGGCATGGGATTACTCAATACTTTCACCTGCTCAGTTTGGCTTCAGGAAAGGCCTGGGGACCACAGAGCAATGTGCGAACCTCGATCTACTCATAGGCAAGTATACTTGTGCCAAAGGCGGCAGATTATATATTTGCTTTGCTGATCTGAGCAGCGCCTTTGACTTAGTAGACCATACCATCCTTTGGACTACTCTGCTTGCTATGGGGGCACCCAAGCCAATCATCCATTTCCTGGCCAGATTATATGAGGATCTAACGAGCAAAGTCCGCTATGGCCCCAGGGGGGAATGCACCAATACCTTTGCAGTTAAGTGAGGCATTTGGTAAGGCTGTGTATTAGTGCCACTGTTATTTTCATTATTTATTAATGGGGTGGATGAGACCTTACAAGCAGTGCCTGCCGACGCCCCCCAAGTGGCTGGGCGCCCAATACCTGTACTTCTGTATGCTGACGACGCCGTCCTGTTGGCCAGGACTCCAGTGGGATTGCAATATTTAATGAATGCTATTAGTGTTTTTATTGCTGCCAGGAAATTAACTATTAATAAAAGTAAAACTTACACTATGGTCTGTGGGCACGGGACAAACAATGTAAAACATTTTTTATGGATGAATCGCCTGTGAACCCGGTTGATACCTTTTGCTACCTGGGCATTACTTTTTCAGGTAACGGGTCGTGGACTCGTGAAGTTACCAATGTCAGGAGCAAAATGGCTAGAAGTACCCATGGTATTTTTAGATTTTCAGCAAAACTGGGCTCTAGTCCGGTCAAGGAGATGACAACTATTTATAGGGCAAGGGTCTTATTGATTGCAACATACGGGGCTGGTATTTGGGGCCATCATAATTGTTCTGTATTACAGACAGAGGAAAATAGTTACCTCAAACGTCTTCTCAGTTTACCCACCTCTGCATCTTCAGAGATTATACACAAAGAAGTGGGGCTACAGTATCTTATAGATATAGTTGCATCTCGCCCATTATTGCTCTGGCACTCCATATGGTCCAAGGAAGAAACCAGTTTTACAAAATCAATCATTTTAGATTGTTTTACCCTGGATAATGCGATGAAAATTCCCTGGTTAAGTTATATCAATTCATTGTACAGCAAATTATTCAAGATGTCAATATGGACTAACCCTACCAAAGTATCTTTACTCAGGAAGTTGGCCATTAGAGAAACTTTTATGAGCCATAGGAGGGAAGTTCGGCTTGAATGTGAATGTAGAAAACCAACTGTAAAATGTTATTTATCACTTATCTCCAATGTGGGCTGTCAAGATTACTTAACATACATTCCCAAATTTATGCACCGTTTTGTATTAGTCAGATTTAGATTGGGAATCGCCCACCATTTAGTGGCTTTCCCTAATATGAAAATTTGTCCTCCAGCCACGATCCCTTGCCCATGTGACGGACAGAGCAGACAGAGCACTGTGCACTTTATGCTGTTTTGTGGTTTTTACACAGGTTTTAGAATTTACTACTTAAAACCACTTTTGCTTGCGTACGGCAGTGGTTCACATCTTGCTGCAGTAAAATACCTGTCCGAACTTAACGACGCCAGGGTTTGCCTCAATGTAGCACTTTTTATTATAAATGCTTTTAATGCACGCAAGAGTATTTTTGCATCGTAATAGCAACGACCCCCCGATGTGTCTTAAGAATTTGTGCTGTTTTTAAAAAAAAAAATACAATATTCTAAGTGTTTTAAATGTGACTAATTTTGGCCCCATGTCGTAGTCCACGCGTCACCTGCTCCGTTTTTTTAATACCCAATTCTTTTTATATGTAATGTATTTAGTTTTAATGTATGTACGTTTTTAGATGTGATCAATTTTGGCCCCATCTTGCGCATTGGATGCTATTTGTCTTGTTTTTTATGCGTAATGCAATCAGTTTCAATGTATGTATACTTTTATGGTTGTTCTATACATACCGAATAAAGCTTTTGAACTTGAACTTGACAACGCCCACCACCAAGTGATCGTAAGCTCACTCTCTGAGTCTGTCCCCCAGCTAAGGAAGATCATGGCATGGCCTATGACCTGGCCCTGGGAACTACTTACTCTTAAGGCCACATTGGCCACCCCTGTAGAGGTCCCACTAGTGGATGGTTTCTTATGACAGACAGAGTCCCCTGCTGTTCTCCTAGCTGAAAGCAATCAAAGCACCAGGGTTCAAATTGGGTTGCCCTGGGCCACTGCCCACCAGAACTGCTTCCCTGTTTCTCAGAAGAGGCCTGGGAACCCTTTCCTCCCCCCTTATTCTGGGACCTGTCTGTGTCTCCCTTGACCTCCTCCTCACTCTGCTGGGGGAACCTGAACCACCCTTTTTGGGGTCACTCCCAGGTACCTTCTGATGGACCCTGTTGCTGAGCCATTGGTCCACCTCCTTAGAAAGCTCCCTGGGGTCAGTGAGCTTACTATCAATCAGGTTTTGGTGCAGATCTGCAGAACAAAGACCGAACAATCAAATTGCACAGCCCTTGATAATCCTTTACTTCACTGCCCTTCACCCTACCATCAAGTGCCTTGCAAAAGGAGTCTGCACAATCCACCCAGGTCTGCTGGGGCAGCTTCTGGCTGTCCCTAAATGTCTGCCTATACTTCTCTGGGGTGAGGCCATACTTCCTGACAAGAGCTTCCTTCATGGGGGAGATACCTCATCCTGTTGCCCTTCTTTAGGGCCAGTAGGGTGTGTTTCTCCTCACTAGGGGTGTGCTTCCACAGACTAGCCCCTGAATCATCCTCTGGGATCCTGTGCATCTGTAAAGTAGTCCCAAAGGCTTCAAACCACTTGTCAATGTTGTCACCCATTACAAAGTTAGGCACCTGACCTTTAGGAATATGGAGCCTCTTGTCTTCAGAGGGCACTGTAGAAATGCAGCCACCATCACTGCTTGACTCTCCCTGTCTGGCGTTGAGGTCCAGCTCCTTCAGATTCAGTTCATGAGCAAGTTACAACTTTCTCTCCAAGGCCCTCTCAGCTTTCTTCTCCTTCATGGCCAGTTTCCTTTCCTCCATTATTAAATGGGCCATCTGCATTTTCAACTCTCTCTCCTCCCTCCTTTCCATCAGCTCTTCTGGGGACAGTCTGCAGGAAGAGACACTGCCACCTGCCCTGGCAGGGGGCTTCACTTCAGGGCCAAGTCATCCCCTCAATGCAGGTGGCACCACAGGAAGTTCCTCTCCAGGCCCTCCCATCTCATTATCCTCTCCTGTAGCTTCAACCAGTGACTGACGGGCTTCTGCCCAGGCCCTCAGTGCATTTTAGAGTTCCACCTTCCTGGTGGTGCTTTTAGATGGAAATCATCTCTCCTTGCAGAACTCCTTGAGCTGGACCACAGTATAGGCATCCATGTTGGCCAGCTCAAACTCCATTCTTGCAGATGTGTTCTCAAGCACAAAAGTCAGGGAGACAATTTAAAAAAAATCAAAAAGGCCAATCAAGGAGTATTTAAATTTGAATTGGTCTCAGATATGGAATGGTAGTGTACACTCAATCACTGTATGTCACTGCATAAACAGAAGTCCTAATCCTCACCACTGATCTCCAATATGAGATATTGGGTTGTTGGTTGACTGGGGTCTGAGGCCTGGTCAAGCAGCAACCACAATCCTTGTCAGGGTGAGGCACAAGCCAACCCTAAATGAACCTGTGCTCAACCCTGTGGTAGCTTGGTACCGAGCAGTCAGGCTTAACTTAGATACAATGTGTAAAGTATTTTTGCACAAAAAGGATCCCACGCCAAGTTAGAAAAATAGAGTTAACTGTGGTAAAATTAAACAAGATTAAAATGACAAAAATTCAATCAGTAGAACAGGAGTTATGAATTTTTTAAGATTTTACTGAAAATAGTGCCAAAAAGCACAAAGCACCAAACAGGGATATCTTGTCAAGCTGGACAGGGTCAAAGTCAAACTTTCAGGCTGACCGCAATGGCTACAATCACCAGGTAAGGTCCGAGGAAGTTTATCTTCTCAAATTTGTGCCAACGGTCCTGTCCATGATGAAAGGGGCCACAAGGAGCAGGGAGAACTCTGCAGGTGGCTGTCGGCGCAGTGTGAAGAGCAGGCCAGGCGTCACAGGCAGCATTGCTGGTGCTTCATGTTGGGGGTCTCCCGCTAGCGGTCGATGCTGTGGCACAAAGAGGCGACTGTCAGAGCTTCACATTGGAATCGTGGTGAGAGAAGTGAGGTTTCTTGCAAACGGGTGCACTCACAGTCGCAAAGAGCCCAAAAGCTCAAATTCAGCTTTCTGAGCCACACAAGGTGGGCAGGACCTGAGGGGCACCACTTGGGGGTCAGGAATGCACTGCTGCTGGGTCCAGGGGCTGGTGCAGGATGTTGGGGAGCCTTTCATGTCCCTGAGGCTCAGATCAGGAGGCCAACAGACTGTCACTTGGAGTCACTCTGGCATCCTGGGTCCAAGGGTGAAGTTGCAGGGCCAGTTCTCTTCTCATCAGGCAAAAGGGCAGAAGGTAGCAAGTCAGCACAGAGGGGAGGCAGTTCCTTCAGAGCACCAGTCCAGGAGAGTGGCAGTCCTTCCAGCAGCACAGCAATCCTTCATCCTGGCAGAGTATCCACAGGTCCAGAATTGTACTGATGAGTTGGAGTCTGAGGTCCTGTATGAATACCCAGTTGTGCCTTTGAAGTGGGGAGAAGCTTCTAGAGGATTGCCTTTGAAGTGCACAGGTGCCCTGCCTTCCTTGCACTGGCTCCAGACTAACTATATGGGGTATGCATCCCTTTGTGTGGAGACAGGACACAGCCCATTCAAGTGTCAGTGAGGCTGGGCACAGCTCCTCCCTCCCATCCTGTCAGTGATGGCCCATCCAGTCACACCTAAGCTCCCATTGTGTGTGGCTGTTAGGGAGGAATACACAAAACCCAACTGTCAACTACACCCAGCCATGTGACCCAGAGGCAGGC
Source organism: Calotriton arnoldi (assembly GCA_963921515.1). NCBI lineage: Eukaryota > Metazoa > Chordata > Amphibia > Caudata > Salamandridae > Calotriton > Calotriton arnoldi. Next base: position 4,237,144 of record CAWUFW010000209.1, on the reverse strand, counting down.
TGCAGGCACCAAATGGCAAAGCCAAGAAAATGGCAACTTTCTAAAAGTGGCATTTTCAAAATTGTAATTTAAAATCGAACTTCACCATAAGTTAGGACTTTAAATTCCAGTTCCAGAGAAACTAAACATGAACTGGTTAGCTGTTCCTATTTTGAAATTACACTTATAAAATGTAATAAGGTAACTCCAATGCGATATGGGAAAGGTAGGCCTTGCGGTAGTGAAAAACAAATTTAAGAGTTTTTCATTACCAGGACCTGTAAAACTTAAAAGTTCATGTCCTACTTTTTAAATACATTGCACCCTGCCCTCCGGGCTGTTCAGGACCTACCATAGGTGTGACTTATATGTATTAAAAAGAAAGGTTTGGGCCTGGCAAAAGGTTTAGTTTGCCAGGTCGAAATGGCAGTTTAAAAACTGCTTACATAGAGTGCCTGCAATGGTGGGCCTGAGACATGTTTTGCATAAGCCAATCTAACATGTTTTAATGAGAGACCACAAGGCACTTTAGCGCTGGTTAGCATTGGTAAAGAGTGCAGAGTCCTGAGAGCAAAGAGGTTCAGAAACCAGGCGGGTGAAGGTAAAATGTTTGGAGATGACCCTTCAGAAAGAGCCAAGTCCAGCAAATATTATGCCACTGTTCTTTAACTGCAAAAGCAGGTACAATCTACGTGCTTGCAGTAAATCACAGCCTATCATCAGTATATTTGAAAGCTCATTCGATCACTTAGATTTACATTTGCAGACTTCCTAAAAGTCATAACCACTCTTATTTAAGGTGAATACATCTATGAATTGGCCGGGTTTAAACATCATAAATACTGGGGTTGGCTGCCTGCAGGGGTTACAAGGCCCTGCACCTAACACGCCTACTTCTGGACCTGTGGACTCTACCAGGAAGAAGGATTGCTGTGCTGCTGAAGGCACTGCTCTCTGCTGAACTGCAGCTCTGAAGGAATGCTGTCCTGTTGTGCTGAACTGCTGCCCACTTGCCTGCATCTCTAAACCACGGACCCCAGAGTGCTCCAAGGGCTAGTTGGCTGGCCTCCTGATCAAAAGCCTCGGGGGCATAACAGGCTTCAAACAACCTTGAACCCAGCACCTGGACTCTGTCATCTGTGAGTCCTACCCTACCAAGTGGTGCCACTCCAGTCCTGGCCCCTTGGTAATGGGCATGAAGGTGCTCTATTAGTCCATCTGTGGACCCAAGAGAACTGAAGCATCTCCTCTGCTGCGCGATGCAACTCTGAGGAGAGCTGAGACATCGCCTCTCCTGCGTGTACTTTTCCCACTCAAAGATTCCATATCATCCTCGTAGCCCGCAGTCCTGTCTGAACTGCTGCTGCACGATGTCCCCTACACAGACATCACATTGCAAGCCCCCTTGTCGACAGCCTCCCTCAATGACGACACAGGACATCACATCACAGCCTTGTAGCTCTTCAGAATGATGCTGCGTGACGCATCTCCGACTAGGACCTCACATCGCCTTGGCTGCACGACGCATCCTCGACGCAGTACTCCACAACTTTTGCAACCAGGATTTAACCCCTTCCATGCGTCGGACGGCCCCCGGCCGTCCGACGTCACGGTGGGCGTGTGCGTCGGACGGCCAGGGGCCGTCCGATCTGCGCACGCGTGGAATTTGCCCGCACCGCGGGGGAATTCCACGCGCGTCCAAGGGGTTAAGGTACTCTTGTTCATCAGGCCTAACTGGGCCCCTGTAGCCGGCACACACTCCATCACAGTCAGCCTGTACCTGTGACTTTGTCCCAACCTAACACTATTTTCACTTAAATCTTTAATATTGCATATCTCTATGTTTTACTGATTGGGTATTTTTGTTTTTGGTCTTGATTTATTTATTAAAATTTACTCTATTTTTCCAAATTGACGTGGGATTTTTCTTTTGTTGTGTTTCCACTGAATTACTGTTTGAACTGCTGCATACATTCTTTACACATTAGGTCTAAGTTAAGCCTGACTGCTCTGTGCCAAGCAACTAAATGGTTAAGCACAGGCTAATTCGAGGTTTGCTTGTGACTTCACCCTGACAAGGATTGTGGTTGCTGCATGAGTTGGGCTTCACCCCCCTTAACCAGTAGCCCAAATTCTCACAAGACAGATCAGAGAAAGGTGTATATATTGACTTGGGACACCCCCCCAAGTCAATCAAGGAAGTACAAAGTTTCATTGAGTTTGCCAATTTTTATAGGCAAATTATACAGGGTTTCTAGAATTGTGCATCACATTTCTCAAACTATAGAAAAGATTTGTCATTTGTATGGACATCAGAAGCAGATGGGTTTTTCAAATATTAAACAATAAATTTACTACATCACCCATACTCAGACATACAGATATTTTGCAAGACTTTTTCGTGGAAACAGATGCTTCTGATATGGCAGGAGGAGCAAGCTATTTTATCACAAAGGCATTCTAATACAGGACAGTTACATCATTATCTACTTTTCAAAGAATTTCACTTCAACTGAGTTGAATTTCACATTTACTGATAAAGAATTACGTGCTATAAAGATGGCATTTGAAAAATGGAGACATTATTTTCTCTGTACTAAAGATGCAGTTACCGTATACAAGGATCATAAAAATCTCATCTGTTTAAACTCAGCCAAAGTAATGTCACCTGGGCAGATGCACTGGTCACTTTTCTTTCAAAATATGATTTTGTTTTAGTAGCCCTGGAAGCAAGAATAGAAATAATAATAATTTATCAAGATTGTGTGAAGAAGAAAGGATAATACTGTCACGACTTGTAATGTTCTTACCAGTTCTGGCGTGTTGGAGAGGTTCTCGACTTCTGTTCTTGAGGGTTCTGGTCTGTCCGAGGTAAGGGCAACCCTCTCTGGTAGCCACGGTGCTGCCGACAATGAAAAGCCAGAGAAGACTGTGCCTTCCAAAAGGAGTCCCAAGAGGAAAAAACCTTGTAGGGAAAAACCTCTGTTGAAGGCGGAGACTCCAGGAAAGGAAGGAAGAACCCGCAAAGAAGAGTAAACACCAGGAAGGAGTGGAGAATAAGAGGCAAGAATTCAAAATAGGAGTGGAAGGTTTATAGGAATCCAAACTGGAACATGAAGCGCCAACCGGAAACAAAAGTGCTCCAAAAGGAAGCAAAAATACACCAAGCAGGAGCAAAGGCCACCAACAGGAGTGAGGACACACCAGCAGGAGCAAGGAGTGTCGCAAAGCAAGGCAATGAAGGATTCAGCCCCCTAAATACCCATAGGCAGGAAGTGATGTAACCGAAAATAAGCAGTTGTCATCTTGGATAGGGAAAAGGAAACATAAGGAATAGGAAAGGTTCCCATCTTGGAAAGGGTAAAACAAAGAACCTTCCCCAGGCCCTCTGGGAAACAGGACTGAGGACTCATAGGAAGAACAATTAACAAGATGTCACAAGGAGAATATACTGGAAGCCGCAGTGAAATGTGCAAAACAAAAGGTGAGTGAAAATATGCCCTATAGAAGTACTGGAAGCCACAGCTCCAATAAATTGGAGCTGCGGTGCTCCTACTGTGTATTAATGAGCATTAACGGCGTGCCCGACTAGACATAAGCATTGGGGAGTGTAACCGCGATGCTAAAACAGCGGGCAGCCGTGCAGCACCGCAACGCGCCAGAGAAAAAGGAGGTGCCGAGGGGGCATCGCAAGCTACACCGCGGCCCGCGATGATGAAGTAGGCAGCGACATGGGCTGAGTCATGGCCCACAGCGCAACAGTAGGTCCTCCTCCTGAAGCCCCAGGTTTGTTGGGAAAAAGCCGAAAAAATCTGCGGACAAGAACAGGAGTGTGCACTGAGACAGCATCCTCCCAAGACCTATCACTGGGAGGGTAACCTTTCCAATGCATTAGGAACTGCAAGCGGTTCCTAAAGACCCAAGAATCACAGATTTCCTGGACCTCATATTCAGGAACATTATTAACCAAAACAGGAAAAGGTCGAGAAAAAACCTTCTTTTAAGGATCTGTAACATAGGGTTTCATTTGTAAAGTATGGAAAACAGGGTGTATTTTCCAAGAACGTGGTAGTTGTAGATGAAAAGACACTGGGTTTACCACTTGAGTGATTTTAAAGGGTCCATAAAAACGTGGCTTGAATTTACTAAGGGACAAGTGGTGAGGTAATACTTTTGAGGAAAGCCAAGTTTTACAATTAACCTGATATAATGGAGACTGACGTCGAAGGATGTCAGCGGTGTCTTTCATATTCTTTTTGGCTTACTGAAGATTAATGTGCACTTTTTGTCTGACCACTCGGAGATGTCGGATAAAAGAGGCTGCTTCTGGAACTATAGTGTCTTGTAAAAACGTATTGAAAGGTCCTAGGATGGTAACCATACAGGCAGAAAAATGGGGTAGTCTTTTAGGCACTATAGACAGTGTTGTTATAGGGATATTCTGCTAAGGGTAGATATAAGGAACAGTCACTTTAGGTGGAGTTGCAAAAGCAACAAAGGTATTGTTCTAGCCCCTGATTTGAACGTTCAGTTTGACCATTTGTCTGGGGATGAAATGCTGAGAATAAGGCTACTTCAATATGAAGGGATTTACAAAAGTGTTTCCAAAACCGGGATATATACTGAGGGCCTCGGTCGGATATAATGATCCGTGGAAGACCATGAAGGCAGTAAATGTCCTGTATGAAGATTGTTCCAAGTTCTTTTGCAGTAGGTAGTTTCCTTAAAGCAGAGAAATGTGCCTTTATGGAAAAGGAGTCTACTGTCACTATAATGACTTAGTTACCTGCAGAAGGAGGTAGAGAGGAAATGAAATCAGTGGACACGGTATGCCAAGGTGTCGGTGGAACAGGTAAGGGCTGGAGTAACCCCACAGGTTTAGTGTGAGGTGATCAGCAACAAGAGAATCATGACACATCTGTAAGGCTTCAAATTGTACTTTTTGGGTTATGAGGAATAATGTTCTACCATAGTAATAGTATCTATCTTGTCGCTTAATCTGGTCCTTCTGGTTCCTCCATTCTTCTTGGTTTAGGAAGGTGTTCTCTGATTGGACTCTTTCTAGGAATGATTGACCCGTGCCAATGATTCATTGTGGCTCGATTATGTTTTGTTGTGGGAGCACTGGACCTTCTGGATAACGATGGGATAAGGTGTCTGTGCCAGACTGTTACGAGACTCTGGTTTATAAGTAATGGTAAAATCGTATTGGCTAAAAAAGTAGGCCCACGAGCCTGACGACTATTCTGACAATGAATGTTGCGAAGACATTGTAGATTCCTATGATCTGTTCTGATTTCGAACGGTTCCTTGGTACCCATTAGGAATTGTCTCCATTCACGACATGCCAACTTCATGGCATGTCGGAATCTGACAGGACGTGTGACAAGTAAAAAACAGGATGTTCGAGCCCGTCGTCTTCTTGTTGTTGGCGGAGCACAGCACCTATTAATCTGTCTGAAGCATCTGTTTCTACAATAAACTTCCTTGTTGTATCTGGATGACGTAAAACAGGAGCTTGAGTGAATGTCTGTTTCAATGACTGAAAAGCTCTTTCAGCAGCTTCGGTCTATTTGAATCCTTGTCGGAGATTTTCTTCTTTAAGGTTTGGGAGATGTAACTTGTAAGGTGAGCAAAATTATTGATAAATTGGCGATTTAAGTTTGTCAAGCCTAAGAAACATTGTTTTTTTTTATGGTTGAAGGCGAAGGCCAATCTAAAATATCTTTTACTTTTTGTGGATCCATAGCAATCCCTGTCTTGTTGATCCGGTAACCCAAATATTCCAATTCAGATTTGTCAAACTCACACTTCTCAGGCTTACAGAAAAGACTGTTTTGACGTAGTCTTTCCAGGACGTGAGCGAAGTGGGCATAATGCAACTCAGGAGCAGCTGAAAAAAACCGAATGTCATCTAAATATATTACACCAATTTGATTTAAGAGATCCGAGAACACGTTATCCATGAATCTTTGAAAGATGGAAGGAGCATTGGTTAGTCCAAAGGGCATAACTCGATATTCAAAATGTCCCAAGGGTGTTCTGAATGCGGTTTTCCACTCATCTCCTTCTTTAACTCAAAGGAGAGGATAGGCATCCCTAAGTTCTAATTTGGTAAATACTTGTGCCCCTCTAACAGACTCCAAGATATCCTTAATCAAGGGCAAGGGATAGCGATCTTTTATAGTGATCTTGTTCAGACCCCTAAAGTCTATACATGGCCATAGATCTTTAGTCTTCTATGGCACGAAGAAGAGGGGTGCCCCAGCAGGTGAGAAGGACCATGTAATCAAACCACTTTGAAGGTTTTTTTCAAGGTATTGTCTAAGGGTTTCCTTCTCAGGTTCAGTGAGAGAGAATACCCTTCCAAAAGGAACTGTCGCTCCCGGTTCTATAGGAATAGCGCAATCAAACTCCCTATGAGGGGGCAGTGTCAAGTTCTTCGGCTTCTGAAATACATCCGCATACATTTGGTTTTGACTGGGTACACCTTGGACTGTGTTAACGGAGTTACAAGCTTCTTTTTTCACCATAGGCATCTCTTTTGGAGACCAGTATTCCTCAGTAGGATAACAGAATTGTTGACAAAAATGTGACGATAAGGAAATAGTCCTAGTTTCTCAATTGATGCAAGGATTGTTGTCTGATCAGGCAAGGTTTTCCTAAAATCATGATATGATTGGGTGAGGCAATCAGGTCAAAGGACAAGTACTCTTTGTGTCTTCCAAAAGTCAGTTGTAGTGACGGCGTCATTTCTTTGACTGGTCCGGAAACAAGAAGAGCCCCAACCACTGTATGTACTTTTGCCGTAGTCTCCTTCGGAATATGGCATATTCTTCTCTCTGTAGCCCATCTTTCGTCGAAAAACATTCCGATGGCACCACAATCTAACAGTGCCAGTACACTTTCTATTGTACCATCAGATAACCGTAGAAACGTAGGTGGGAGAAAAAGAGAATTTGAGGTTTCTTTTGAAGTGCAGATTGAAGGTATTCCAGACCATCCTGTCCTCTCCATTCTTACAGAGGACAGGATCTGGCGTTTTCCGACTGCCTCGATGGACGGGTAGCACAATTGCAAATCATATGACCAGAAGCTCCACAATATAGGCACAGTTCTTGTTTTCACCTGTATTCTCGTTCGGCCTCAGACAATGGTCCTCTGGTCAGACTTATGTGCATTGGCTCTTCTCCTGTCGAAGGTAGTGTTTCTGGTACGGGAGCTTCTGTTCTACGAGTACTAGGTCGTATTGTTCCTGTATGTTGAAGGACACGTGATTTTCGCCTTTCCAATCGACGTTCATTGAGACTTTGTTCAACTGACAACTCTAAATCCATTAGTTCAGTCATGGTTTCTGCGCGAGGAGAATGCACCAATTCGTCTTTCATGTCTTCTCGTAGACCTCTGCAAAAAAGAGTGACTAATGTTCGTTCCACCCAAGTGGTCTCTGCGGCCAGTTGTCTAAAGTGCGTGATGTATTGCAGGCATCCTGGTTCCCCGGTTGAATGTCACACAGGACTTCTTCTGCTGAGGTCTTTGAAACATTTGCTTAAAGGCAGCAAGAATGGGCATGTAATTTGACAACCGAGGATCTCCCAAGGCTACCAAGAGAGTTGCCCATGCCAACGCATGACCAGACAAGGTGCTAATCAGACATCCAACCTACGTTTTCTCCAGTGCAAATTGGGTTGGGCAGAAGGCAAAAAATACTGTTAAGTAATCCAGAAATACTTTCAACTTATTCGGATCTCCGGAATAACGAGGAGTGTTGGTAGATACTGCGGGTACATCAGATGTCTTAGCAGCCAACACTTGGTGCAAAGCTACATTTTCTTCACGTAACTGTCATAATTCTTGGGCTTGCTGTTGAACAGTCTGCACTGTGTCGCTTCTACTGATCCTTCAGGAGGTGATGCTTGAGGAAGAACCATGGCATCAGGATCAAAACTGGTTTTTGGACGTTGCAATCTGTCATGACTTGTAATGTTCTTACCAGTTCTGGCATGTTGGAGAGGTTCTCGACTTCTGTTCTTGAGGGTTCTGGTCTGTCCGAGGTAAGGACAACCCTCTCTGGTAGCCACGGTGCTGCAGACAATGAAAAGCCAGAGAAGACTGTGCCTTCCAAAAGGAGTCCCAAGAGGAAAAAACCTTGTAGGGAAAAACCTCTGTTGAAGGCGGAGACTCCAGGAAAGGAAGGAAGAACCCGCAAAGAAGAGTAAACACCAGCAAGGAGTGGAGAATAAGAGGCAAGAATTCAAAATAGGAGTGGAAGGTTTATAGGAATCCAAACTGGAACATGAAGCGCCAACCGGAAACAAAAGTGCTCCAAAAGGAAGCAAAAATACACCAAGCAGGAGCAAAGGCCACCAACAGGAGTGAGGACACACCAGCAGGAGCAAGGAGTGTCGCAAAGCAAGGCAATGAAGGATTCAGCCCCTAAATACCCATAGGCAGGAAGTGATGTAACCGAAAATAAGCAGTTGTCATCTTGGATAGGGAAAAGGAAACATAAGGAATAGGAAAGGTTCCCATCTTGGAAAGGGTAAAACAAAGAACCTTCCCCAGGCCCTCTGGGAAACAGGACTGAGGACTCATAGGAAGAACAATTAACAAGATGTCACAAGGAGAATATACTGGAAGCCGCAGTGAAATGTGCAAAACAGAAGGTGAGTGAAGATATGCCCTATAGAAGTACTGGAAGCCACAGCTCCAATAAATTGGAGCTGCGGTGCTCCTACTGTGTATTAATGAGCATTAACGGCGTGCCCGACTAGACATAAGCATTGGGGAGTGTAACCGCGATGCTAAAACAGCGGGCAGCCGTGCAGCACCGCAACGCGCCAGAGAAAAAGGAGGTGCCGAGGGGGCATCGCAAGCTACACCGCGGCCTGCGATGATGAAGTGGGCAGCGACATGGTCTGAGTCATGGCCCACAGCGCAACAGTAGGTCCCCCTCCTGAAGCCCCAGGTTTGTTGGGAAAAAGCCGAAAAAACCGCGGACAAGAACAGGAGTGTGCACTGAGACAGCATCCTCCCAACACCTATCACTGGGAGGGTAACCTTTCCAATGCATTAGGAACTGCAAGCGGTTCCTAAAGACCCAAGAATCACAGATTTCCTGGACCTCATATTCAGGAACATTATTAACCAAAACAGGAAAAGGTCGAGAAAAAACCTTCTTTTAAGGATCTGTAACATAGGGTTTCATTTGTAAAGTATGGAAAACAGGGTGTATTTTCCAAGAACGTGGTAGTTGTAGATGAAAAGACACTGGGTTTACCACTTGAGTGATTTTAAAGGGTCCATAAAAACGTGGCTTGAATTTACTAAGGGACAAGTGGTGAGGTAATACTTTTGAGGAAAGCCAAGTTTTACAATTAACCTGATATAATGGAGACTGACATCGAAGGATGTCAGCGGTGTCTTTCATATTCTTTTTGGCTTACTGAAGATTAATGTGCACTTTTTGTCTGACCACTCGGAGATGTCGGATAAAAGAGGCTACTTCTGGAACTATAGTGTCTTGTAAAAACGTATGGAAAGGTCCTAGGATGGTAACCATACCGGCAGAAAAATGGGGTAGTCTTGGAGGCACTATAGACAGTGTTGTTATAGGGATATTCTGCTAAGGGTAGATATAAGGAACAGTCACTTTAGGTGGAGTTGCAAAAGCAACAAAGGTATTGTTCTAGCCCCTGATTTGAACGTTCAGTTTGACCATTTGTCTGGGGATGAAATGCTGAGAATAAGGCTACTTCAATATGAAGGGATTTACAAAAGTGTTTCTAAAACCGGGATATATACTGAGGGCCTCGGTCAGATATAATGATCCGTGGAAGACCATGAAGGCAGTAAATGTCCTGTATGAAGATTTTTCCAAGTTCTTTTGCAGTAGGTAGTTTCCTTAAAGCAGGAAGGAGTGGAGAATAGAAGGCAAGAATTCTAAATAGGAGTGGAAGGTTTAAAGGAATCCAAACTGGAACAGGAAGCGCCAATCGGAAACAAAAGGGCACCAACAGGAAGCAAAAATACACCAAGCAGGAGTAAAGGCCACCGACAGGAGTGAGGACACACCAGCAGGAGCAAGGAGTGTTGCAATGCAAGGCAATGAATGATTCAGCCCCTTAAATACCAATAGTACAGAAAGGGAGTGGTCCCAGTCTAACAGTTCGAAAAAATACGTAATTAAATGCCAGCCGGCATTAGTCCAAATTACACAACAATAAAGTAAAGCGTTCAATATTATTTAATCATATTGAACATCAGAATAAATCTGGAACAGCGTATTATATCAAGTGCCCCACGAAGTGGGGGAAAGAGGGGGGAAATAGTAAGGTGCGCTTTGTGAGGATTGGGGAAGTGAAAGAGAGAGGTAGTGACATCAAATACATTACAAATAGAGCCGGCTTCACTCGGCTATACAATATTCATGGAGACATTTAAAAAGCCATTGTTTTCAATACACTATCACAGTGAAGCAAGCACTGTTGATCAAACTGGCATAGGGCAGTGATGTAGTCGACGTTTCGACCCCAGAAGGTAAGTAGGCTGTTTGGGTTCTTACGCCGGGGTCTTCCTCAGGACTAAGAAGGGGGCACCTGAGAAATTAACAAGAAAGGTTCTTAGTGTCCAATGTGCTAACCTGTGCAATGGTGAAAAATTAAAAAGTTAAAAGCAAAAATAATGAATTTACCAGAAACCACCCTTGACTGGATGGAGGATTTGAATGATGATGGGCTTCTAGGGCTCCGAAATGACAGAGAAACGGACCGATGTCACCTGTAAAACAGGATGGCATCAGTGTGCAAAAAGTCTTGTACGACAGTTTAGGCAATCTAATGGACACTGAATGAACAACTCACTTATAGCGTGTAGTGGGGAATCCTCTTCACATACACTACTTGCGTCAGGGAATTAATGTAGAAATCTGCTAAGGCCCAGTGGTTCCATAATTACTGTCATGAAAAAAGGGGAAACAAACCCTACTGTCAAACCACTAGCTAATAATAATAGCCATCTATCATGAAAGCAATTTTTAAAGATTAGAAAATGAAGGAAAAGTGTTTACCTGAAAAGGAAACACAAAATCTCGATCCTTATTTCTATTCAAATGAGTTACCAAATCTGTGGAAATGGAAAAAGGAGGAAGTAATTAAACAGAGGCCAAAGCCCTCTGAATGCAAAATAAGAACCTCAATAAATGCAGGCAGCTGGTTTGAAAGTTTCCATGTATGCTCACCTCAGTTGATGCGTCTGTCTCCTGAAAATGGAAACGAAGCACTGAAAACCCGGGAATTTAAAGAGGCTTGTCTGCAATATGCATGTGATGAGAATGACTCAGTAAATGCTAGATGCTGGCATGTCAGACAGGAGTGAAAACAGACTCCCGGTCTCAGGGGAAAATTGCACGTCATGTAATGAATAAAAAAGTATTCTCTGGGGAAAACTTCAACTTAAATGAAATGCTTCTGAGAAGAACATTGCGGGTCATGAAATGAAAATAGAATAGTGTTCTGTGTCCAAAAAATTAAACTTAATGAAATGTAATGAAATTGCACGTCATGTAATGAATAAAAAAGAACATTGCGGGTCATGAAATGAAATAGAATAGTGTTCTGTGTCCAAAAAATTAAACTTAATGAAATGCTTCCATTGAAGCCTATTAAAAAAACGATTTTGGAGGGGCCTATAAACCAGTGTATGATGCGGAAATAATCAGGCTATTGCGAATAAATACCTCGAGGCTGCCTATTTCCATTCTTACACATATTTTAAAGGGTACACGGCTATGCACAAAGCCCAAATTCCTTTAAAAAGGGAAAGAGTGTCAAGGACTATATTGTACGCTCACTCCTTGAGTCACCAGAGGAACCATCCATCCAGTCACTATGGAATCTACCTCCTACACTGGGCCACTTTAAATGCGGCCACTGCAAGGCCTGCAAATTGACAATTCAAACCAGAAATACTTTATATTTCCCTTCAACTCCATCAATCAAAATAACATTATTTGGTTAAAAAAACAAAAACCATAAAAGTACAGAGAAATTCATCAGTTGCATCAAAATCACAAGTTGCTTAAACACTAAGGGGCCGATTAGGATGGCGGGCGGACTTTAGTCCGCCCGCCACTCTAGCGGTGCAGGGACCGGCCGCCAGTGGTGCGGCGGTCCCGCACCTGCAATTAGGATGCCACCGCCACCGTGGCGGTGGCATCCTCTATTCCCAGCATTGTGGCGGGCGGTGCTCACAGCACCGCCCGCCACAATGCTGGGTATGCACTGTGTGCATTGTCATGCACAAGGTGACACGCACCGCGAGGTGCCTGCCACCTTGTCCATGACAATGTAGGGGGGTACCATAGGTACCCCCCATGTGCACCCCCCACACCCCCCCAATACCCTGGGGGCCCGCAACGGGCCCCCGAAAGCAGACTCCGCATGGCTTTCCATGGCGGGGTCTCCGCCACGGAAAGCCATGCACCGCTGCCATGCTAATATGGATGGCGGTGTCTAGCAGACACCGCCACCATATATAGCCCCTTTTCCACCCGGTCACACTGTGTGACCGGCGGAAAACCGGCGGACGGTCTTTCCGTCCGCCGGGGTCCCCCCGCCATACTAATATGGCGGGGGAAATGGGTGGCGGGCGGGGAAAGATGTAGGGCGGATCACCACCGCAATGCGGGCGGTGGCGATCCGCCCTACATCCTAATCGACCCCTAAATATTGGAGCCATTGATCACAGTTAATTTAAAATCAATTACCACACATCAAAATATACAATCATAAAATTCATCATGTCTGACAATGTCGGTTTTCAGCTTCAACTGATTTAACAATGTCCAGCAAGATCTTGAGGAAAGTATCAAGGATCAGTCATGAGATACTAAGTACAATAAAATATAAAAATCAACAAACCAATAAAACAATTGCAAAGAATGATACGATTACATACTAGTCCTGCTGCGGACTGCACATTTTGATAATAAACCTACAGCTATAAAAATAAATGGTTTGCATTAAGTTCGAAAAAACAGTAGGGCAGGCCTGCATTGTCTGAAATTGTGCATTTTCAATACGGGTAGAAGAAACCACCTAGCATATTTAATGTAATAGGTAAACAAAAAAAACTCACACAATGAAGGAGCTTTTTTGAGGAAAGATTGGCACAAGGATATACAAGTAAATTGGTTACCCCATGCTCACCTAATGGAAAAGTGGGCACATTTCTAATAGATCCAAGTCTAAATCTCAGCAACAACCCTTGTTCCCACAGATTGGAAGTGTTCAACAAATATGATTCTATAACAGCAGTGGGAGATAGTAATAGATATTGGCGATTTGAGGGTTTTTAAGGTCTGCTTCAGCCTGCTACTTTCCTCATAAAAAGCTGTTTTCAACAAGTACAATTTTCAAATGCTTTTAGGATAGTCGAAAAGAGGAGGTCTGCCCAATCTAGATAGGATGTTTTTGATGTATACAAGCCAAGGGATGTATCTTCCCCAAATCACAGTCCAAGGAATCCAGAATTATAAATTGGTTAAAGAATGCCTTTGCATTTCTCCAGATTTGTAACCAGAGTTTCAAAGGGGCGAGCCTAATGCTATCCTTAATATATCTCAGCCGAAGCTCCTCGTGGCACAGAAAATACGGACACGGTGGTTGGGATGATAGCCTATGGCAGAAGCTTTTTTCTTCAGTTTCGAGACAAACTGCCTTTAAATAACCCAACATGCCGGTACCATAAGAGGTCACTGGGACACACTGGGTATTGAATGTTTCCAAAAAGGGTGCAATGGGTTTCCCACCTACCAGGGGTATGAAACAAAAAAGAGCACCAGTCGTCTGAACATATTTAAAATGTCTAGAAGCAATGTTGGTGTTCCAACTTCTAGTCGCATCAAGGTTTATCCCCAAGTAAGGGAAGCTGCTCACCACTGACAGAACATTTCCATTGCAATTAATGGGTTTCAAATTACGTCTCTTACCACAACAGATCATAAGATGAGACTCGCTATAAGTAATATCCATCTCCGAATCAGACATAAATGTGGCAAAGGACATTAGAAGCCGCTTGGGATTGAGGGGTATCCAGGTTAATGAAACATCATAGTCTGCATAAAGTAAGCAGGCAGTTGATGCCTGCCTCTCAGGGGGATGTTCTTGCCACTTTGCACTAAATAGCAGTTCAAGTTATTTATTTACAGTATGAAAAGTATAGGTGCTAATATACATCCCTGATGTACCCCTCTGGACGATTTAAATGGCTCAGAATACTCATCGCTAGGTTCATAGTTCACCCTAGCTATTAAGTTTGGATGAAAACAATGTAAAAAACTAACCAGGGCAGCATTCAGACCCAAATCTAATAATATGTTCCATAATTTAGATCAGGTAACCCAGTAAATGCAATGGAAAGATCCATGAAAGCAAGATGCAGCAAACTGTCCTTAGTGATCACATTTTCCAATTAATAAGTGGAGATTCTAATACTGTTCAACAATGCCCAGACCCTTCCTGAAACCATATTGACTGGGAACGCAGATGCAGACCGCGGCAGAAGGATGCCACAAAAGACCGCCCACCACGTTCGGAAAAGCTGCAAATCCGACCGCGGCGGACGGGGAAAGCTGTGCAAAGGCTTGAAAAGGGCGCCTCTGCCACGGCATGACCGCACGGCCAATTACGATGAGAATGCGGAGCTGGCGGACCGAGCACTGCGTCCGACCGCCGCACACGCACACAGGCCAAATGAATGGCGGACGGAACCAACTTCACAACAACGCCTGAAGTGTGCCTGTACCCCCTGCCGCCCACAACCACAACACACACGCCACAATGATACACCCCAACTTGCTCCTGGTAGGGAAAGTCATGCGCAGCATGGAAGAGACATCTGGAGGTCATCACCCATGTGGACACACCCACAGACCACAGTATAAAACCAACCCCATCATGGACCACCATCCCTTGCACACCACAAGCCGAGACAGAGAGACAGGATACCATGGACTCACACTGCACAACATCACACCCACCTATCCCCACACAACACCACTCCCACCCACACACCTCACACACTACACATATCTCCAACATCACCTTCCACCCTGCACCCCTCATTCATTTGCACCATGCCCCCCAAGAAAATGCCCAACTTCACGACTCAGATTTGAAAGTGATGGTAGACGAGACAATCAGGGCAGAACCACATTTGTACGGGCACCTGGTCCAACACACCCCACCTACACGCAAGAATCATATGCGGGCAAGGATCCACAGCAAAGTCAATGCCATAGGACCACCCTACACACTGTGCATGACATCAGGAAGCGGTGGTGCAACCCCAAGGGCCGGCTCAAGCTACGGGCCCAGAGGAACCAAGCGGCGGCACAGAAAACTGGTGTCGGCCCTCCCATCCCACCACCAACCGTCACTGAATGGGAGGAGAAGGTGCCTGCCATAATGCATCCAGAGAGCCTCACATGAATCGAGGGGGGACTGGAGGCTGGTAAGTACCAACAAACATGGACATGACGGAAGTTGTCACAGATCACATAGCGCCGGCCAATGAAATCCTTAGCAGTGTGCCCACAGGAGCCAGCATCACACCACATCCTGTCATGTGGACGATGTGGACATTGTCGCATTAACACACTCAAGTACTGTTGCACAGGGATTTTCTGAATACACGTGCGATCTATGCAGGTTCAACCACATGAATACCAGTCCCTGACAACATGCACACGCCAAATCTGGTTTCAAACCGCACTTCACTGTTCCTGCATGAGTACAACAACTGCGTGCACAGGCCAGGCATCACGAATACAGGATCTGTTGCACGACATGTCCTTTTTGTGGCAATGTTCAGCTAACTACCCCATGAGTGAATGTGGATAGTCATTTGTGGCCTCGCATTCACACAGCGAAAGCATACTTCAATAAGTGTGCATGCACAATGGGCCTCTGTTTAGACAAGTAGTCGCTCCCACACCAGACCGGAGACCTTCGAATTGCAGGTGTCTTGACCGTCCAGCGCTATCCAGTCACTGCTGAACATGGCTCTCCCACTATTTTTGCGGTGAACTGAGACACAAATTATTGATAGCGTCTGATGCTGAAGGCCGTTGCACACTTTTTATCAGACCTGTGGGCTCTGGCCTTGTCCCCTCCTTCCATGCTTTTCCGGGAGTACAACCGGGTGCGATTGCTCCAAATTTCAACACTGCATTTAGCGGTCTCAGTTCATTACTTTCGCTGTACAGCTGAGCGCTGGTTCTGAGATTGCTTCCATGCCATGTCTGACCGTCCTGTGGTCCAGGCCGAGCCAGGTCAGTTGCAACTGTACCGTGCACGCATGCAGCATCTCTTTGGATGTGTCCCATTGGCTGTGCTGGGCATCAGGTATGGGCTAACGTTCCACAATGCCTATTTCACCTGCGTGCAACCTGTCTTTTCCTGCAGGAGATGTCTGTCTGAGTGGGCCATGGATGTCTGCCTTTCAAACACATGCCTTGCCGACCAGGATCATGAGCTGTGGGTGACTCCTTTGTTGGTCCACGTGCAAGACTGCTTCGGTGAGACACGTTTATGGGATGCCTTACAATGTGTCAGGCAGGCGGACAGCTGCGCCTGTGCGTTAGTGCAATGGCTCCTGTGCAATGCCTACCTCGAACCTCTCCCAGGTTGCGATGGGATGCTCCTTTCAACCTCGTGGTGCGAGGAGCACATCTGTTCCTTCATACTGCTGGATTGGATGGCGGTCCTCTTCGCTGAAGATGATTTGGATCGTCTTTTGGAACTGATTGCCTTCGAAGCTGCCTGTGCCTTCTTGGATTCGTAACTACTTAACAGCAACAGGGACTGTTGGTGACTAATTAAATTTTCGTTTCCCTTTCTTCACGCCTCCTGACGGGAATTGTCATCCAGCTCTCTGACTTTAGCCCTGTCGACATTGGCTTGGACTATGCTGAGCTCTGCGAGCTGTCTCGCTTGGTACCATGGACCGGAGCAAGTGGAGTCTCCCATCTGACCGTCGTGGACATTGTCGTCTGGCATGGGCCCGGCTTCCATTATGCAGATGTGGTGCACGAAGATTACATGGCGTTGTTGTTTTGCAAGTACCCAGGGCTCGGGTCGGTGTACACGCAGGTACGCGGCATCCCCCCCTCTTTACACGGGGTGGATGCTGCCAGGATGCTGGTCCCCACAGGAATATGCATAACTTGTCCCGGTGTACTCTCCAGTTACCGGGACACGTTCAGCAGCACCTGCACATTGACTGCTCTCCATTCCCTGAAGCAACGTGCAGGCAGCGAGTGAGCCTTTTTTCACCTCCAGCCGTGCCGAAGTAAAGGGGCCATCCGGCCGACCTTTTGTTTGTACATGCTGACTGGGGGCCGCCCTGAACCTTACATTTGAATGTGGATGCCACAGAGGGAAACATAGGCACACAGCTTGCCTTCTGTTCACAGGGACTTAAGGGAGGCATGCTTTTGCCTGTGTTCTGTCCATGTGTATCAATGCAGACACTGCGAGACTGTCAGATGGGTTACTCTGTCCCAGCATTTGCACAAATCATTTCTGTCGCACTTTTTTACTTCTTCCTTAGCCCTACGTCGTGACCTTGTGAGGTCATACGCATTTTGTCTTACTTGGTCAGTCCCCCCACTTCTTTTTTTGGGACCTGTGCCCTGCAAATACCTTAGTATATGTCTGTCACATGAGAGGTGTCCGCAGAGCTTGTCCTCTGCGGGGTCCTAGAGTACTGTCTGTACATTCTGTCTGTGGTCGGAGGACATTGTCCCTTGTCATTCTGTTCTGGTGTGGTCCTGGCACCCCGACCCAACCAAGTCTCACAGCTGCAAGAGGACACGGATCATCTTTGGATAACATGGGAATGCGGGCTAGATGCCCCACACCTGGAGAGTGATCCATCCAGTGATGAGAGCGACACAGCAAATGTGAAGCAAATGTCACCATACATTGGCAGATGGATGGGTTCTGCTGCCAAAGCCCATAGACCAGGGACATCCCATTCAACTCCTACCTGCAAGGGGTGGGGGGATATGCTCGTGGTTGCACGTCCAGAGGGATTATTGATGCGACATCTTGCTTCATGTTAAATGGATAAGTCACTGTGGTTACTGGTTGGGTACTCATGCATTTTCAACCTGTTGTGGCACGTATGTTGCATGCTTTGACATTGTAGTAAAAACTTCACATTTGGAGGCGTTTCTTGTCTTCGACTTGTCTGCTTGTGTACAGGCACTTGAATGCCTCAGAGTGAGTAGGAGAGCAAGTGGGGCAATAAGGTAATGGTGTCCTGTGTGTAGGGGTGCTTCGTTTTGCTCAGTCCCTGCATGCACAGGTTCTCAAATCCTGCGCATAGTCCAGTATGTGTACGGAATCTCATGAACATTTGTCAAAGTCTGTGAGGCAACAGCAAGGCACACAGACACAGTCCTAGTCGATCATTGTTGAATCACACTCAACGGAAGTAGTTGACGATGAGCTGTTGACGCTGGTCAAGGCCTTCTTCCTCACCACTGTCATCGTCACTGGGCACGTGTGGGTTGGGAGCGGGGGTGATGTTGCTGGTCCACCAGATGTAGCAGTCATTTGCCGACCCCGGATACTCTGCACACACGTGTGAGATGATCTGCTCCGCCTGTCGTACCACTTGCACGTTGATGGAGTGGTAGTGTTTGGGGATCCTATAGATGGGTTCACTTGCCTGTGGTGGTACGAGGCCAATGTGTGTTCCATCAATGGCTCCCATCAACATTTGGTATGCCTCCCAGGCAGGGCCGGCTCAGGACTCTTTATTTGTGTGGTCCTACGAGGCATTCGGGTGGGCCACTGCGTGCCTGATTTGTCACTTATGTCTCTTGCCAGGCCTGCTTCAGGGCCCTCCTTTATCTCTCCTCAGTTTTACAAGGGCCAGGGAGATGCATTCTTTCCCTTCCATATTCTCTTTCTAGATGTTGTCACTCTCATGAAGTGTGTTTATCCATGAAGGGTCCTCATGATGGGAGGAGGAGGTTACCTGAGGTGGGAGTATCAGGCAAGTGACACGTCTCATGCTCTCACTCATGCCCTCCTCCTCGGCTTCCCTCTCTGCCACCCTCGTCCAGCACCCCTCATCTCTCCATAGCCACTCGCTCATGTGCATTTCATTTGTTGTATGGCGCTACTGATATCGGTGTAGGGTGTGACAGTACTTTACGTCACGCACACATTGTACAGAGACAATCCGTCATGCAAGTACATCAGTCTACAGGGAATGTCACAAAAGCCAATGAGGTTTCCAAGGTGTGGTAATCACATGTCATCCATACTGGTGGGCAGAAATTTTGGGGGCGTTTGGTCTGGAGAAGCACTGACTCAGGACGTGTGTGGGAACATTTGGAGGCAATGGCAGCTAGGCACACTGCACGCCACACTAGTACGTGTGTTGGGAGTGCTAGGGATTACAAGTATGTCTGATTTGCAGAGAATGGACACCTCAGATTGTCTGCCTACGTCACTTGCCCTTCACAGGACGACCCCTGGCCAAGGCACGCCAGTCAGATGTCAAGGGATATACAAGCGGGGTTCACAGGTTGGATGTTTCATTACACAACATTGGTACAGTGCGGGAGGCCTATGTCCTTTTTGACTCCTTCCCTCATTTCAGTCCATGCTGGTCACGAGGCATGACAATGTATGTAATTTCACTCTCCTTTCTTGGACATACCATGTGTGTGAAGACTTGACTCAAAGGTCACACTCTCTCATCCCTTCACAGTGTAGTGACCAGGTGATCACTGTTCTAGTTGTTCTGATGTACCAGCCACTCCCAGAGGGCTGGCTTACCCCCCACCCCACAGCCACCCAGCACAGGCGTCACTGGACCTGTGACCCTGCCAACAAACGGGCCCAGATGCACGTGGCCTGTGCCAGTTCTCCCATACAAGTACAGTGTCTGTGTGGTTACGTTATATGCATGGGGGCCTCGTGCCCCACAACATTACACATGGGGTGCACCAATCACTTTAGGCGAATGAGCTGTGATGTGTGATGTAATTCGCAGGGCGCCAATGCAAATGCAGTATGTGTTCACATGCGCGTTAGCTGGCATCCGCAGCGCTGACACGCATTGGCTCCAATTGAATGTTGCAGGGTTGCGGTCGCAGCTTCAGGGCCGTCGCGGTGTGGCACACACTATGCGAATGAGCCATCAGCCAATGTGAGCCTTCGGTGGCGTACATTTTTTGCTATTGCGGTGTGCGCGCTCTGCACCTGCGGGGCTCGGCATTGGCCCCAACTGCCTTCTGGGGCATCGAGGGTCACTCATGGGGATTGGGTGGGCCTCGCACTTTGCGTTTGGCAGGTTGCCACATTCGTCGTGGTGCCGCCACGCTTGCTGGGAGTTGTAGTTGTTCAGGGGTTGCATGCGTGGAGATGTTTGGTACGTACCTCTGCTGTTGAGCGCGGAGGCGTCTTGTCTGCCAGAGGTGCAGCAGGTAGAGCAGTGGGAAGGCCTGTGGAGCTGGATCCATGGCGGCTCCGGTGGTTTAGATGGCTTCTGTATCGGCTCTTCCTCTCCGTTGTTGTATTTCCGCCATCCGCAACATGGTGTTTTTTACGCGGCGGTGGGAAGGGCTGTTTGCAACATCGTGATCTGGTTGGCGGATGGAACGTGTTTCCGCACGCCGGTCCTGCTCTGTTTGCTCCGTCCGCCACCCTTGCATACGCAGAAAACGTGCAGAGCCTGACAGACCGCGGCGGACGGTGAAAGGCCTCTGTTGGACCATTGTGATTTGGTGGTCGCAATGACCGCACCTGGGGCGGACGGCATGACGGTTTTCCGCCACCGCCACCAGCACGGATGGGCTTCCGTCCGTCATCGTAATGAGGCCCTAAGTCTGCTAAAAGTTCATTGGGGTTCCGCAATTTACAGAATAATCACTTATCATTATCCTAGCTGTGTAAAGGAACGACCGCTCTGGCCCAGATTTGAGTTAAAGTACCTGGACAATCAAGGGTCAAGGTAATAGGGTTATGATCTCCAATTGCAGATCTACAATCTCGCATTTAATGGCCAAATAGGTCACAGGTCTGGATTACAAAATGTGATCGATAACAGTGGAACAACCACGTCTAAAAAAAGGTTGGTATGTTATAATTATCGGCACAACTAAGATCAGAACTACTAATTAAGTCTCTTTCCAGGATATAGGTGGCCAGCTCTTGCCCCCTCCTATTTGAACCAAAGGAAATACGGCATAGTAACACAGTTTTTGCTAGGGTCTAGATCAAGGGTATCTACAGTTAAAACAGCATTAAAATCCCCACAAATGAAAACATCACTCTACTTCATTAAACTTAATTTTGAAAAAATCATGTTATCCACTACTTTGAATAATTTTCCAAAATTTGCAACATTGGTATACGAAAAGTCATTGTTATAAAAATTAAACATGCAAACAGAAAAATTGTTACAACATTCTATTAACAATGCTTGGATCACATGACTGGCTGCATTAATTGGGGTAATTGTATCATTGAGGGAGAGGTTCACACAAAAAGATAGCCCCCCTCCCTTGGCTCTACCCATTCTCGAAGGTATGGCAGAAAATAGGTGACAACTGAAACCATTGTGCAGAACTTGTTTGTCTCCCATGGCTCTTGAAGCGCTATAATATCAAAATATTTTATAAAATGTAGCCAAACACCTGATTCAGACCTCGAGACACACCCTGCAACATTCCAGCTCTCTACACAAAACACCAGAATTGTGCATAAAGGCAGTGGATGAATGAGGGGGGGCGTTCCATTGCCATGATGGCACTGCTGCCTGAATTTCCATATTTCTGTCAATCTAAGCCATCCAAGCTTTTGAGTGGAGAAAGGCGTTTTTGCAACAAAATGGGGCTTTAATCTGATGTGGCATAAGGGACAGATTTGAGAAACTATGTTGGGACTTGGAACATATTCAATGTATAAAAGTAACCAAGGGGGTATACATGAATATTACTAGGTCCCCCTAAAAGCTTATACACCCTAGAAAGAAGGAAACTGGCCTGATTAAATTTTTTTAAATTAATACCACTAGTATCTCCTGCAAAGCGTTTCTGAGATGGGTCAATCCAAGCAGTCCTTCTTACAAACAACATTTTGTCGAAGCTTCTCAGATCAAAATAAAAAAATCCATGCAGCCAGTGGGACATCTTATGTTTAAGTTGGTTGAAATTCTCAGTTGTACCTTCAGCTAGTGAAGGAACATTTGCAAAGATAAGTACATAAGTACAGGATTCAGGAGGGAAGTTAATTATTGGAAGCTTTCATGAGAAGCATTGCCAGACAAGCTGGGAATCAGCAGATGAA
Organism: Calotriton arnoldi; assembly: GCA_963921515.1. Taxonomy (NCBI): domain Eukaryota; kingdom Metazoa; phylum Chordata; class Amphibia; order Caudata; family Salamandridae; genus Calotriton; species Calotriton arnoldi. The sequence goes on along the minus strand of CAWUFW010000209.1, from coordinate 4,214,792 downwards.
TTAGTGGCCGGGGCAGGTGCTTGTATAATAGATGAGGGGGTAAGTGGAATCACACAAACAAGATTGAAATTGGGAACCCTACTGCTAGGATTGGTATGGAGCCTGAGCTAGTGAACAGGCCCAGCCCTCACCCCCAGTGCTAGGCTAAATCTATGTGGTGATTCCATCATAGGCACTAAATTGAGGGGTAGCGAACAAACTTGGTCCTGACCAACACCATCCATCCTGTCCTTTATCGCAAGACCACTCTGACCTATTCCATTGACCAGGGAATTAACCAGTTTCCTAAACAAGACCTCCAACTTGCTTTATAATCTTTCACAACTCGCATCCACATCAAGAAGTGCAGCTGCATCAGAAAAGGATAAGCTAGCCTTGGTATTGGTTCCAATCTCTCTGTTGACCACAGCAGGAATTTTTCTGACTTTCCTTTTTCTCTTGGTGGGAGGTATAGCCAGGGGAAAGTGACAGCAGAGTAAGCTGGCATTTGACACACCACCCATGTTATTAGCATGCTCAGTCATGCACTGAGGGGGCAAGGTATGTACTAGAGAGCCACAAGAGCATGATAAAGCACAAGGGGCCAAAAGATGAAGAGCTCATTAATCTCTTTATTTAACACATCCTTGGATCTGAGGATAAATTTGTCTAAAGGACTGGAGCTTGTGCTAGTGCTAGAACCAGGAATTGTGCTTTCAGTGCATGCTGTATTTCTCTTGCCCACCATAAAAAGCTGTGAGGGATTAAAAGATAGAAAAATTATTCTCACATCCAAAGTGTTTCAGAAAGTTAAAAGGAATGCGCTCAGCTGTTGGAGGGGGAGCCCAGCATCGCCCAAGCCATGGGCTGGCCTGCTCTTGGCCTGGTCTTCGCCAGGGTGAGACCCGCTCACGTCCCACGCAGTGGGGTCAAGGAGTGCTTAAAATGGTGCATCAATCAAGCCCCTTCTCCTCCAGGAGGTCCTAGACAAGGGGCAGGGTGGGCCCTGGAGCATTTGAGCTGCCCCCTGTGGCAGCAACAAGCAGGAGTGTATCATTCAACTCAATTATGAACTAAAGTTACTAGAAGAAACACATGATTCAAATCTTGCTGGGCATTATGCTGTACAAAAAGCTTTAGAACTTCTTCAGCTTTCCTAATGATGGGAAAATATGTCCCTGTTGATACCTGTGCAATCTCTGTTCAAGTAACCCCTACTCAGCCTTGGATAGTAATTTCTATGGACTTTATAACTAATATGCCTTTACGTCAAGGCTACAAAGCTATATTTGTAGCGAAGGATAGATTTACTAAAATGTCAAATTTTACTCCAGTTAAGGGTCTACCTACTGCAAAAAATAACCAGTCAAATATTTTGCAACATATAGTTAGATTACATGGATTGTCTAAAAAAAATGTTTCTGACAGAGGATCTTAATTTATATCCAAGTTCTGGGCAGCATTCTGTAAATCTTTGGGTCTTTCTGCTCATCACCATCAAACTGATGGGAAACTTAAAGAGTTAACCAGGAACTGGCAAAACATCTTCGCTGTTATTTAACAAACCATATAGTTTGGGTGGAACAACTATGGTTAGCAGAATTTTGTTATTATAATTATTTCTATTTCTCTACAAATAAATCACCATTCTTTAGTTTGCAAGGCTATTACCTTGCATGCAATGAAAATTTTGTCTCATAATACTACTAACCCTTCAGCGACAGAAGGAATAGAGAATATTCAATAGGAGTGGAAAAGCTTGAGTCACAAATACAATTAGTCAAGAAAGAGTAGAAGAATCGAGCAGATAAGAAAAGACAAGAGGCTCCCTGTTGGACTTGGCTCTTTTTGCAGGGTCATCCCTGAACTTTTTGCCTTCCTCCTGGATTGTTTCTGACCTGTTTTTGTTGGTTTTATGACTCTGGGCACTTTACCACTGCTGATCAGTGCTAAAGTGCATATGCTCTCTTTATAAATTGTTGTTATGGATTAGTGATTCCATGATTGGGTTATTTGATTTACTTGTCAGACCCTAGGACAGTGCACCGTGTGTGCCCAGGGCCTGTAAATCAAATGCTGCTGGTGGGCTTGCAGCACTGGTTGTGCCACCCACAGAAGCAGCTTGCAAACTATGGCTCGGGCCTGCCATTGCAGAGCCTGTGAGCAGTCTGGGACTGCCATGTCGACTTGGCAAGTGCACCCAATTGCCAGTCCCCAAACCTTCCCTTTTCTACATGTTAGTCACCCCTAAGGTAGGCCCTAGGGCAGGGTGCATTGCATGCGAAAGGTAGGACATGCCCTGGTGTGTGTGGCATGTCCTGATAGTGAATTACCTTATTTTAAGAGACAACGGTCCCTGTGTAGACAATTGATTGAAATCAAATAAATATAGACCCAATCGGTACTATATTGTAGCCATTGTTCCATCCGGAACAAAGCAGTTTTAATATGCAATTATGAATATACAAAACATAAAATTTAATAACAGTAGGACACAAGCCTGTATCCAAAAGACTCACATTACAGAAGAAAACAAGAGAAGGCTCAGGCAGCATGCAGTTGTCTGTGTCTAATCAATACAATGAAGCAAACAGCGATAACAGGAGGTCACCTTTACACATAATGTAGTTACTAAATAACAGTGTATAAGGTTGACAATTTTGTCGACGGCGTTTCGATCCTTAACACAATTAACGGATCATCATCAGGACTTGCAAAATAGTGCCTGAAAACATTTTGCCTGCAATTAACTAAATTAAAAACAACATGAAAATAGAGGTATGGAAAGAAAAGGGGGAAATCAAGGTATAAAACAAGAGTTAGTGAGGGCTATATTAGAGGAAATCGCGCGTCAGCGACAACTGGCTGTAGGCCACTTATAGAATAGGCCGGAGTGCGGGTTCCATAGGTGAAGAGCAAGCGGTAAGCAGCACGGATATCATGCAATTAACGGCGATGTGCTACTAAACGGTGTGTAGCATACTTATTCAAGTGCGACATAATTCCACAATGAGTGCCGATGAAATGTACTGACCAAGTGACAAGGGATGGCTAAAGGTTCAATAGGCAGAGAGCAAGCTGCGATCAGCGCGACAAACAGACAATTAACGGCGATGTGTAGCATTGGTGCATATTCATGTGAGTGTGACACAGTTTAGATCAAAGTAAATGCCGATGAAGTGTGCTAACCAAGTATTAAGAATGGAGTTGAAGGCTGTGAAAGTGCCTTAAGCGGATGCTAGGTGAAGAGCAGGACAAAATGGGGGGTTACCTGGGGGCGAGAAAAGGGAGCAGAGCGATGCAGAATGAGTGATGAGCTTCCAAGGGTGACGGGAGTGATTTCCAACCTAGCAAGGAGGGGGGGAAATAGTGAATTACAGCCAATTTCGTTTTTCACCATTGCAAGGCTACCTGCTCCCATAGGCCAGAATGGGCAGTTTGATTATAACATCTTATAATCCTAACTGACCCAGGGAACAAGGTAGAAATTCGAGTTTGGTATGCCTGAACTCAGAATGTTAAAATACATCTTTTAGTGTGGGTGATTTTTACATTCTGTGTTTGAAAATACTACTTTTAGAAAGTAGGTATTTTCTTGCCTAACCATCCAGCTTGCCTCTGCTAGGTTGTGTATTGCATGTCTGGTTTGTGAGTGACAGGAGGGCTTGGGCTCCAGCAGTCTGATGGGTCAGGGCTGGGCTGAATAGAACCTTGGCTGAATAGAGAGTAGGGGGCAGGGATTTCATTTCACTCCCCTGAGCCCTCATAGAATAGAGAGTAGGGGGAGGAGATTTCCTTTCAGCTACCTGGGCCAGGTCTGCTTTCAACAATGCTGTCTCCACCTCCTGCCAGGAAGCTGCACAGAACTGGTTTTGGCTAGGTACAGGCACCCTCTGCCTTCTGAGGACAAAGGATTTACTAGTATAAATATTGGGGCCCAGACCCCAAGACTGTAGATCACTTCTGGGAATCAAGACGAACCTTTGCTGAGGAGAAGAACCAGGAAACTGAAGGAGGAGACTGCCCCTGTGCTGTGTGCTGTTGGGGTTGGCCTGCAGTGGTTACTTTATTGCCAAAGAAAGGAGAAAGGAACTTTGTGTGTACTTTCATCATCTTGAAGAAGCTCTCCAAGGGCTTGAAGATTGAGCTTGCCTCCTGCCTGAAGTCTCAGGGATACAAGACTTCACCCACCAGCTCCCCTGAATTCCCTTGCTGGGAATTCTGCCTGCAAAGAGGTGCCTGCTGTTGTGTTGGCCCCTCTGAGAAGGCTGCGTGTCGCTGGGTGCTGGAAGCGCGACGCAACAAGGAGAAGCGTGTCGCCACCGCAGCAGTTGCCGTTGCATCGCTGAGGAAGCGTGCCGCAGCTGCTCGCATCGCATCTCCGAGGCACATCGCATCACCGGAGAAACGTGCCGCCGCCGCAGTGGTCACCGTCGCATCACCGGAGAAGCGTGTCTCAGGGCCTGTCGCGGCTCAGAAGTTCACCGAGTCGCCGCACGGCCGTCGGGCGTGCACGCATTGCATCTACGTTGTCGCACCATAACCAAGACGCCATTTTGTCGCATCGCACCGGATCGTCATCGCATCGAGGCGCCATATTGTCGCATCGCACCGGATCACAGTAAGAAACCGATGCATCAACTCCCCACGCAGTAAGGAAGCAAGCCTCAACTCCCCTGCGCAGCAGTAAGGAACCGAACGCATCCACTCCCCTGAGTGTAAGGAACCGACGCATCACCTTCCCTGCGACCCTTTTGTTTGTTTTGCGTTACGCATCCGAGGTACTTCGAGAGTAAAGTGTCGCATTTACCATCTACATTGAACTAAGCTATTTCTACCATTTTAAAGACTCATTTTGATTACAGTATTGTGGATTTTTGTCATTTGACCTTGTGTTAAGTCTAGTAAAGATTACTTATTTTTCTAATCTGGTGTAGTGTCCATTTGTAGTGTTTTCACTGTATTACTGTATGTGTTCACAAATGCTTTACACACTGCCTCTGAGATAAGCCTGCCTGCTCGTGCCAAGCTACCAAGGGGGTGAGCAGGGGTTATTTTAGGAGTGTAGCCCCTTACCCTGACTAGAAGCAAGGGTCCCTATTTCGACAAAGGTGCAAACCATTGCCAACTAGAGACCCCCAAATCTAACACTCCCCCAAATGTTCCCGGATCAAAGGTGTGACTTTCTACTAAGTATCTTCACCTTCATGGAAAGAGAAAAACCTTACCCAGATTTATTGGTCTATATAAGGTACCAAGATGTATAAATCTGGTAGTGTTGAGGGTTTTTTCCCTTCTTCTCTGAAATACATCTTGTATTTCATGTCTCCTTGTTAAAGCCTGTTATTCCCAGAACTTGATTGAATATAGCACTTTCTCTAGTCATACAGGATTCAGAACCTGAGTATGAAATTCAAAACATTTTAGATTTTCACAAAGTACGAGGATCCTTACAGTATTTGCTTGACTGGAAAGGTAATGGTCCAGAGGAGTAATCTTGGGAACCAGTGGATCAAATTAATGCCCCTCGTTTGCTGTAACTTTTTCATCGTAGGTATTCTCTTAAACCAGGCCCTGAGACATGGCCAGGAGGAGGTGGGTACTGACATAAATGAAGATTCTGTATTGGTGCTTTAAGAAATTATGTTTTGGAAAAGTTTACTAAGACTCATCTGTTGTTGTTGTTAAGATCATTTCCTTAATGAAACTTTCCAGCAAGAAACTAGCTCTCAAATGCCGGCTCAGGAATTGCCTTTGGAAAAGTAGTCACAGTCAAATCAAAAGGAGGTGTAGCACTGAATTAGAGAACAGGTTCAAGGGCTGCGTTGAAGTTCTTTTGGAACTCTGGTTTAGTCTTCATGGGTGCAGTTACATTAAAGACTCTTAGGAATATGAACACAACACTTCCCGAACTATGCAGTTCTCCAAGGTGTTTGTTTCAGTGCAAGATGTTCTGTTGATAATTGTTGGAAGGTGGTTTATTAATAGGTGTGGGTAGGTACCTACCACTAGTAATAAGGCCACAATCACAATATAAGGTCCAGTCCAGGTCTCAATAAAATATTCCCTTGCTCAAACCTTGCTAGCTGGCTGCGAGCAGGCAGGCTTAACTTAGGAGACAGGTGTGTAAAGCATTTAAAAACAGCAATACATTAAAGAAGTAAGACACCACACACAATAAAAATCCAACACCAATTTATAAAAATAGAAAATATTTTTATGATTAAAATGACCCAAACCGACAAAAACCTGTACGGAAGCAGAGTTATGAATTTTTAAAGAATAAACACTTTCTGGTGCCTGAAAGCCAAAAGCGCCACTTTGGGTCATCTGGTCGCGCTTGACCAAAACAAAGTCAAAGTTTCAGGCCATCCGCGATGGAAGTTCCCTCTCATGGGGCCTAGAGGGGCAGGGTATACCTAACCTGCCCCCTTATATATTTTTTCGCAAAATTCAGGAGAGGAGACTACGTCCCTGAGTCCTGTAATGGCTGCCTGCAATATTTTTCTGATGTTGCTGGTAGCCAATCAGGTTTTCTGACTCTCACTGGAACAAATTCGGCTAAGGGAAATTAAGCTCCCTGGGCCAATCAGAATGCTCTATTTTTTAATGGCGCTCCAGCGAGAGTCTCTCGAGCCTCTCGCGGACCCAACCAACCAGAAATACAAATATATTTTACCATTGATTTCTAAAAAACTACTGAATGGATTTACACCGAATCACAAAAAGCACAATCTGCGGACCAAAATCTAGCTTCTTGCCAAATTTGGTGTAATTAATTTCAGCAGTATTTGCTGTAGCACTTCCTAAAGAAGTTTATGGAAAATGCATTGCCCCCCCCCCTTTTTCTTGGCCCCCACTTGATGGATCACCCCAAAAGTATCCATGCACAAACTAGTCAAAAAGTAGCACCTTTTAGGAAAGTTTTGTCAAGATTCGTCAAACACACCCATAGTTATTAGCAACACAAAATCGCTTTTCCTATGGAACACCTGACCTAACTATAACTATCTGACCGCCACTGGGTAATGAACACATTAGCACAAGGGGATGATGTAATTAAACTGGCATGTTCTGAATTCCCTATTTCAAATAGTGACTGAATTACTAACACATCTACAATCTTTTCTTTTGGTAGATTATTTTCCAATTACTGGGGTAAGAGTGTAAAGCAAATGACCAACTCAAAGCAAACTTGGTAGTCACTATAAGATGGTAAGATACATAAATAGACCATAAAATGGATACATGGTGCTTCCATCTCATATTAATACTCTAAAGCTGGTGCATTGCAGAAAGGTCCAGTAATCGATTGCAAATAATCAACAGGGAAATTGCTGATGTCTATAGCATGCTTTCTTCTAGCCGGGGTATCCTCTGGAAAATGCCTATTTAGCTGACTGTGACCAGCTTCTCACAGACAGTTGTGAACAATGCATCCCCTGTGACATGGGTTAGGTATAGAGAACAAGGCTTCAGTGCTGGAAAAATGTTGTCTGAGGGTAGCACTGCTTCATCATTTGCATCCACATCTAGTACTGTATAATTAAAATATCCACCCAAATCTTCTAATGCTTCTATACTATGGCTGAGTCGGAAGCATCAGGACAAGATTGTAATAAAATATTTATAAGTATGAACTCTTGATGAGGGCCTGAATTATTCTGACTGAGATGCACTGCTGCTGCATTACTGATTTATTGAAACTGATGAGCATGTTTATTTCAGCAGTACATTGATGACAATAGCCGACCCTTTTTAGACATAGTACCTGCTGGGAAGGCCAGGTCTCCTATACCATTAACACTGTGGATGAGCCTGCATTGGATGGACAGGCCTCCATCCAGCGAGCAAAGTCAGAAACGTTCTATGAGATGAGGACCACCCCCTAAAGGCCCATTCTGTTTTCAGTAATAATTTACATTGTCTCCATTACTCAAACAGGCCAGCTGCTGAAAAGGTTTCACTGAGTAAGTCCATCTCAAGAGATGTTGACAGAAGTAAGCCTTGAAGGGGGAGATAACAACTTTCATAGACTCTTCATCTCATTCTGGTATTTATCCTACTCCTGGACAGTTGTAGACAAGCTTCATCAAAGATCTTTATTATTGCCAGCCCCTACATTGTAAAGTAGCGCAAAAAAGTATGTGTGGTCTATAAAAAGTATGTGTCTCTGTACTGTGGACAAATATTCTTGTTAAGGACAGTAACCCTCGTCCACCCTTAGGTGGCATGCTTCATCATCTTACGAGGACCGAATGTACCTGGTGTGGGCTACGACTCCCTATATTGGGGAGGATCACTTGAAGTGTTTTTTAATAATTTGGCCCCTTGAGATGTTGGTCTGGATGAGGAGTGCGGAGTGCTCAGTACGTGTATGGTTGATTAAACTAGCTCTTGGTAGGCTGAAAAACTTTATTCCAGTACCATCAAGGGACAGACTAAAAATTAAGAGGGGAGTGAAACTTCAATCCAATATGAGAGGGGTCAACATGTTTCTGTCTGGCTAATGACCCTACAAGGAGGTTCTAGGCATTCTTCAAGACCATAACTATATGTCACTCTGAAAAGTATTATAGATGAAGTTTGATACAATGTGACTGAATTGATACAGACAGTGACTCACAGTAATTGTAGAAGGGGTCTATTGTCACCTAAAACAGTAGTACAGGAGCACACACTTAAAGAAGATACAAAATAATCTTACACACTCATGCTGTAGTTGTGTTTGTACTGGTATTAGTGGTCATGCATATGTGATATTGCACAGAACACTTGTAACGTGGTCATGCATATGTGATATTGCACAGCCGACGTTTAACAATCATTTGAAAATCGTAATACATTATCATGAATTTGGTGTTTTTGTTCTTATTCAAAATGGTTGAGTGTTAGATGTCAACTCTAGCCATATTCAGGGAAACCCATGTAACAGGGCTAGATATAAACAGAAAAGACAGGTAACACGGTTATCATTATGGTAAGTGTATGAAAATGATTTCACCACTGCTATGCTTTCAGCAGAAGTAAGTTTTGTAAACAATTTAAAGTCAAAAGGGCAATGAATAAATAGTCAGGATGCATGTGCAAAACAAAGAGAGAGGAAGGGAAAAATTATCGGACACTCCTACTCCCCTCAGGATAAATCAAATAAACAACAAAGGAGTGTGACACTAATACAAGAGGAGCACACAAATATCCTTCTTAAATATAGTGTTAACTAAACAGAATGAAACCACCTTAGGTTTTTCTGAAAGCCCTCACTCACCAACCTGGTTGGTGACATGCTTCATCATCGGGCCCCACCAGGAGTGGCCGAATGCCACCCTAGTGTGCTACGACGCCAGTGTTACTGCGGAGCTGGTTGAAAAATAGGTGAGAAGTGAAATAAGTGAATTTAAAAAGTCCAAAATGTAACAAAAAATCTTTTTATTTATTTGCCAATTAGACGTGATTAAAAACAAGTGTGAGATAAAGGACCAAATTAAAAGTCCATTTTTATCCCCAAAGTGTAGGTCAACATGTTTCTGCCTTTAAATGACCGTTCGTCAGGCATTCGTCAGGACCAAAGGTGTGGTAAATCAACCCGGCGGTATGGGCGCACTAAGGCCCACCCTAACCAAGGATTGTTAGTGTAAAAAATCAGAACACTAAAAAGATTCCCTCTATTTAAAGCGGAACCGAGTTTATTCTGCAAAAGATGCAAAACAGACAAACAAACAAATAGGAGACAAAAAACAACGAAAAATTATTTCAATATGCCCTAGATGGTTGTTATAACAAGAATAACATATAATGGTGCTCTTCGTGGTGCTAAGATAGCCATAGCTCGAACACAAGTGTCAAGAATAGTGATCTCGTGCACCTACTCATATTACATGAGTGCCGTGAAACATCAGAGGGCCATAGTCCTCGTCACGCCGAATGGCGTGGATTGTAAAAACCAAAATATGAGCATAAAACCATACAAATGCCCCATAAAAAATTAATTTTATCGACTACTACGTGTACTATACCTACATAATCCGATAGACATGGTGCTCGTAGGGCAAGAAAAGTAACGCTAGTTGATAAGTAACAAATCTTACAGTAGGTGCTAACACTCAATGCACCATAGGTCTCGGGAAAGGGGTGATGACGCATTGGCACAACCTAAGAAATGAGCGAAAATAGCGTTAAATGAGAATGCCTAATGCAAACCACTAACATCGGAGCGTACTTATCTTATAAAAAGTGTGACTCACGCCCTATCCGCCAGGCACCCGTTTGGAACCTAGGAGAAGTCTCTCTAGCCGGACCCCGAAGATCGTCCGTGACCCGAATGGACGTCATTAATAAAGCCCCGGAAGAAGAAGGGCTCAGTACACAACGAGCGCGAAGCTCGGGGTGGGCGTGATTACTGCTGTACGCTGCACCAATCATCGGCATTCATGTTAGATTGCCCTGTAGAAAGGAAGCAATCAACGAGAACGCTGTCGTTAAAGAATGGTTGGCTGATAGCCAATCAGAGGAAATGGAGGAAGGCTATTCCTCACTAATCCAATCAGGAGGCAGATAGCAACTCAAACTGAATCGACTAGAACAGGCGTTGTCAAGGTAACAGACAACACGAAAGATTATGTACTTGTAAAACTTTACACTTCACCCGGTAACACGATCTCATTAGAATTAATAAAGCAACAACCATGAGTTCATACAGTAAATGGACCACTCGAAGAAGACTCAATCATAAAAATTAATTATTAAATATTACAAAGAGTCTTGACGAGACTCGGCGTGACGAGGGACTATGGCCCTCTGATGTTTCACGGCACTCATGTAATATGAGTAGGTGCACGAGATCACTATTCTTGACACTTGTGTTCGAGCTATGGCTATCTTAGCACCACGAAGAGCACCATTATATGTTATTCTTGTTATAACAACCATCTAGGGCATATTGAAATAATTTTTCGTTGTTTTTTGTCTCCTATTTGTTTGTTTGTCTGTTTTGCATCTTTTGCAGAATAAACTCGGTTCCGCTTTAAATAGAGGGAATCTTTTTAGTGTTCTGATTTTTTACACTAACAATCCTTGGTTAGGGTGGGCCTTAGTGCGCCCATACCGCCGGGTTGATTTACCACACCTTTGGTCCTGACGAATGCCTGACGAACGGTCATTTAAAGGCAGAAACATGTTGACCTACACTTTGGGGATAAAAATGGACTTTTAATTTGGTCCTTTATCTCACACTTGTTTTTAATCACGTCTAATTGGCAAATAAATAAAAAGATTTTTTGTTACATTTTGGACTTTTTAAATTCACTTATTTCACTTCTCACCTATTTTTCAACCAGCTCCGCAGTAACACTGGCGTCGTAGCACACTAGGGTGGCATTCGGCCACTCCTGGTGGGGCCCGATGATGAAGCATGTCACCAACCAGGTTGGTGAGTGAGGGCTTTCAGAAAAACCTAAGGTGGTTTCATTCTGTTTAGTTAACACTATATTTAAGAAGGATATTTGTGTGCTCCTCTTGTATTAGTGTCACACTCCTTTGTTGTTTATTTAAATAGTCAGGATGACAGAGTTGTCTTATGCTTCAGCTGAGGTAAAAAAAAATATCATGAAATACTCGTGAGCGGGCAGAGGGACTATACAGGAGATTGGCGTCTGTATCACTGAATGTGTGATGACGACACAAAGAGGAAAGGTAGGTTAAAGGGGCCAAATAAGTACTTACCCACCACAGTATGCTGATGCCTCCTTCTTGGTAAGTCTGATGAGGAAGCAATGCGTACAGCAGTGGGCAGCTATTTGAAGTGGCAAAGAGGCAGCAACAGCAGTGTCTAAATCAAGTTCTCGCGAGAGGGTGCAGTGGGCTCACTGGGAATTGTAGTCCCAGAGGGATTAATTGTGTTTTTTATTACTCATCAACACTGAGAAAGAGCACTGTTGTTGGTATTGAATTTAACAAAGGTCACTGTTGTCGCAAGAGGATGCAGTAGGCTCAGAGCAATCAATTGAGTTCTTCATTACTCGCCAACACCAAGAGCACTGGTGTTGGAGTTAAAGTTGACAAAGGTCAATGTTCTCGCGAGAAGATGCAGTGGGCTCGCTGGGAGTTTTAGTCCCAGAGGAATTAATTGGGTTATTTCTAAACACTGTGAGTTCTAAACACTGTGAGTTGGCATTAAAACTAACACAGTTGTAGGAACCCGCATACATATGGGGGGAATTAAAGAGAAGAAATTAAGGGGACACAGATTATGATTTTGGAATTTATGTCATATCGTCTGAGAGTGAGTTATAACAGAAAATAGTGTTACTACATTTCGGAGACTCATGTCTATGTGACATAATTATCAGACAAGGGTATAACGCCTTCCTACAAGAGAGTTAAGAAGAGAATATATAACAGTGAGACAACGTGACCCAGAAAAGTATACTCTTTTTAGTAACTTTGTGGTGTTGTATGTGTCATGACAAACAGTCCAGGGAATGTCATCATTGAGTCCTATAATAGGGCTTTTCAACTTGACTACCCAACATTGTTCCCTTTGAAACAAGAAGCTCTCTGGGCCACACTTTTGTGAGTTATATTGGGGTGGATTGGGGTTTGTCAAGAACTGTCCACCGTATATAATTCTCCCTGTGTTGAGAAATTAGAAAATGTAGGGTTAGTTTGGTATTTGAGCGTTTGCATCTTATTGTACTCCAGTGTTCTACTATTCTCATCTTTGCGAGTAGTCATACCTATGTAACATAAGTTACATGGGCATTGAATCAAATAGATGTGCCACTTCAAAGGTGTATCACTTTTATAGGAAGGCCTGGAGAGAGTTAGCTTCTTAAAAGATTGCACTTCCATTTCTGTAAATATGATTTCTACCAGCTTTTATTGATAGGAATCATAGACAGTGAAATATAAATAGACGACAAATGTGCAGGAAAGATGAACATAGGTCTTAAGTGTGATATGCAGAATTGCATTCTCAAATGTGTAAAGCATTGTTGGCATGACAAGGTTAAATCAACACAAACATTTTATGGGGAGCAAATAAGGACCAAGACTTAAAAAAATGGTGACCACAAATATCAGGAAGAGACAGGTCAACAAAACAGAGCAAATGGTATAAGTTATACAAAAAGATATACAACAAGAAGGGCAATGGAATCAGTGGCGGCTGGTGGAATTTAAATCTGGTGTGGCGCAACACCAATTAATAATTTTTGGCATGCAAGCAATCAAAGTGAGCAAGCCCGATTGTTCTGAGGGAGGTTTGGGTGAGGTTCCCCTGAGAGCATTTTTAAAAATGGTTTATATTGGTGCAATATTCAGCACTATACATGTTTGACTATGTGTGCGTTGTCGAGAGTGGGTGTGCAAGTGTTTGCAAAAAAGTTGGGTTTTTTGTGTTTATATATGTGTAGAGGAAACCCCTTTGTGTGCAAGACTATGTGCACAAAGTGCATGTACCTATGAACAAATGCTTGTGTGCATCCCAGTGTGTGTATGTAAGTGTGTGCACATAAGTGTGTGCACGGTACTGTTGCACAAATGTAAGCATCTGTGACTATGTGTGAATGAATGCGTATATTTTAGCAAGTGGGTCACAGCGTGCTTGCTCGAACTTTTGTGTGTGCGTTCAGTGAGTGAATATTCATGAAATGAGAGATTGATTTTACACCAGCAGCTGAGGGAGCTATTTTCCACAGGTGGAAAGTGCACTCTCTGTGAACGAAGTAGGCTGGATTCATTTATATGACCAATCCTAATTCATTAGCCAGTGCTACTGCTATCTCAATTTTTTACAAAAGAATTGGTGAAAACATTAAACACGTCGGTTTTAAAGGCAATTCCCAAGGTGTCTTCAGTTCTTCTTCAGAGACAGGCTGTGTCCCTATAAATATGTCAGGCAGGAAGACTCAGCACATATGTTATATTTAATTACAGCCCCCACCCTCAACTCAGCTCTTGGTAACTGGAAAAAACAAACATGCTGTGCGCTTGTTTTTACTGTGGCTGCAGGTGCCTTTCTTTTTCCAACTGGTGCATGTAGTGTCACTTTAGCTCGGGAGCAGGTTGATGGTGTTCGTTGTGCGCCATAAAGAGCCAACACGTACTTGATTATCCCGGAAATAGGAACAGCCAAATCAATCATAACCCACGCCCCCAGCTTCCATTAGCCAATTAAAAAGCCTTTAACAGTGCGGAGGCGGAAGTTATGCTGCAATCGTTGCCACCCACTGCACTGTGTTGCTGTCAGCCAGTCCCACCCCTTCCCCTTAATGTGAATGACGCTCTGCTGACCGCGCCCTGGCCCACGTCAGAAGCGCCCCATTTGAAGCCTATCCACTGCTGCTTTGTGCAGCCACTCCCAACAGGCTGATGTCACTCTCCTTGCTTGTGCCTCAAGGGCGAGGAATTCCTCGCCCAGCTCAGCACATGCGTAGGAGGACTCTCGCCCGCCCAGCTCAGCACATGCGTAGGAGGACTCTCGCCCGACCTCACAAAAAAAGATACTAAATTGTTTCTCAGGGGAGAAGTGGAGCACCAAGCAGTGAACACTTAAAGCTGCTTCATGGTGTTTCTTATCTCCCTTTTCTCTCATCCCCGACGCTGGGAGGGCAATGCCCCCTTCGCCCATTAATACCAGCGGCTGCTGAATGGAATATATAATAGAAAATATACAGGAGTCTCCTCCTAATAAAGAAAATAGAGGATCACCCTTGTACAATACAAAAAAATACCATCAGATTAAATTGAAAATATGAATTCTCTGTTAATGCAAATACTATATATCAAAGAGGCACCTAAAATGAATCAATTCTAAGATGAATTTTCAGCGTTATTCCTGTACCTCTTAATGGTCCCAGTTTCATCACATGGAACTAGTATGTAATAAAGCCTTATAGCCTGCTGCCAATGGCTACACCGGTTGTTAAAGGCCCAAAATCCAAGTTATAGACCTGAGCCGCAAGGGAAGCCTTTAACAACAGGTATAGCCTGAGGCAGAAGGTCTATAAGGCTATTAAAACATTCCACCCACTAAGGATTTGAATTGATTTTATAGTTGTTAGGCGCACAAATCCTCCCTGAGGGGATCTCCCCTCAGCGCTGATGACTTCAAATACAGGTCACAATTCCATAAAATGATTAAAGATGGAACAGCCATGTTTTCAGGAGTTTCTTGAAAGAGAATAGTCTGAGCAAGAACGTAGAGGCAAGGGTAGCTGATTCCAGTGTTTGGGAGCTAAAAAGGAAAAGGAGCCCCCACCCTATCTGGCTGTATGGATACGTTTGGTGTGTAGCAATAGTAGCTCACTAGATCTGAGCTGGCATACTGGGATATATGGCCGCAGTTTGTTTTTAAGATAACATGGTCCCTTCCAAAGCAGTGATTTAAAAACCAAACACATAAGTTTAAAGAATGCACACTTTTTTATGGGAAGCCAATGAAGGGAACGTAATAAAGGTTCAGAGGGAGATCGCGAAGGATGATTACAGACGAGACGTGCTGCCATGTTCTGTACCACCTGAAGTCTGGAAAAGAGGCCTTCATTCAGTGCGACCATAAGGGAATTCCCATAGTTTAGGAGGCTCACTATCAACGCCTGGACTAGGGTTCTCCTAGCATGCAGAGGAGCCCAGTGAAAAGCATTCCTAAGCATGCGCATCAGGCCGAAACAGGTTCCAGAGATAGATTTAACATGTTCGTTCATGGAGAGATTATCTTCCAGGAAGACACCCACATTTTTTACCAGTTTTTTAGGATTCGGGGACAATCCAATTTTGGATGGTCACCAGTCAGTAGACAAGACTGAGTGAGTCTTCCCAAAAACTAAGACTTCCGTCTTACTAGTTTTGAGCTGAAGGAAATTAGCTGTCATCCAGGATGCAATTTTTAGCATACAATTTTTAAATTTGATTTTTGTAAATTCCGGATTAGAATCCATGGTGATGACAATTTGCGTGTCATCAGCATATGAAATTGTATCGAAGCCACATGATCTGATAAGCCTGGCCAGGGGAGCCACATATATCTTAAAAAGAGTAGTGCTCAATATCAATCCATGTGGCACCCCTTTATTCAAGATCATGTATGAGTTCGCTCTGATAAAAAGTTTTCCACCCATTTCAGAGCTTTATCGCTGACACCAATCTCCTCCAATCTCTGGATTAGAATTAGGTGGGAAATAGTATCAAACGCAGTTGATAGATCAAAGAGAATCAGCATAGCCGAATCCCCCTGATCTAAGGCAAGTCTGATTATGTCAGTAACCTCCGATAACGCTGACTCTGTGCTATAAGAGGCAGGGAAACCTGACTGGGAGGAATCTAACAGGGAGTTGGAGTCTAAAAAAGACACCAATTGTTGATTTACCAAAGACTCTGTAACTTTGGCGATGAAAGGGAGCAATGATATCGATCTATAATTTTGCATGTCTGTAGGGTCAGCCACAGGTTTTTTAAGAATGGGTCTGATCCGAGCAGTTTTCCATTTAGATGGAAGACTTGCCAGGTTAAATGAGAGGTTACATAGGTCTGGGATGGAAGCAAGATGTATTAAAGCCAGAGTGGCGATAACGTAAGGGGGGTCCATCAGGGCTCCATCTGATTCCAGATTTGACAGTAGTCAAAATAAAGAGTTTCCCTTTGGGTACAAATCAAACCTTGCGATCAATCTACCGCTACATTGACCACAAACATACCAACCAACCATACATTAGAACCAATTTCACCAAAATCACCAAACCATTGTAAAATAGATGTTTTTATTCTAATCCAAAGGATATCTTAAAAACCAATGAATATGTGTAATAAATATGTGCAAAATGAGATGTGAACAAAGTTGTATAGTTGAATAATCTATACAAAAATACATGTGCAAGAAAACATCATTTCCTACCTATTCACAATTCTTCAAGGTGAATTAGATAAAAATGTTATAAAAGATAAAAACATATACTGCATTTATCGGTGATCTATTATCAATAAATGAAAACTACAGTTTTGCTAGACGGGAGAAACATTGGACATTCATAATTGTCATTTGAGTTACACTAATCATAAACCAAATCATTGATCCGGATGTTCTATAGCATGTCTGATTTTCTTATTTTCATCAATGTTATAGTCGATTTAGTGTCACAAAAAGCTGCATCGACCCGTTTCGGTGGGTTTATGTAGATCCAAACCACCTTTTTCAGGAAAATATTAGATATCTCCCACAAGAGTTTCAAGGTGGTGTTTCATTACACACTACTCCTATTTAATCGGACACCAAGTCTTTTATCTAGGTGACTCCACAATAATCCGTTGGATGTGAATATTCATATACTGAAATAACTTAATTCATTTTTCATATCATTTAATAGGAGAACTCAACAGTTTCACCTCATTTCACTTAGTACAAATGGAGTCTCAATCGTAGACTTCTCATGGCCCACATATATCTTAAAAAGAGTAGTGCTCAATATCAATCCATGTGGCACCCCTTTATTCAAGATCATGTATGAGTTCGCTCTGATAAAAAGTTTTCCACCCATTTCAGAGCTTTATCGCTGACACCAATCTCCTCCAATCTCTGGATTAGAATTAGGTGGGAAATAGTATCAAACGCAGTTGATAGATCAAAGAGAATCAGCATAGCCGAATCCCCCTGATCTAAGGCAAGTCTGATTATGTCAGTAACCTCCGATAACGCTGACTCCGTGCTATAAGAGGCAGGGAAACCTGACTGGGAGGAATCTAACAGGGAGTTGGAGTCTAAAAAAGACACCAATTGTTGATTTACCAAAGACTCTGTAACTTTGGCGATGAAAGGGAGCAATGATATCGATCTATAATTTTGCATGTCTGTAGGGTCAGCCACAGGTTTTTTAAGAATGGGTCTGATCCGAGCAGTTTTCCATTTAGATGGAATACTTGCCAGATTAAATGAGAGGTTACATAGGTCTGGGATGGAAGCAAGATGTATTGAAGCCAGAGTGGCGATAACGTAAGGGGGGGGTCCATCAGGGCTCCATCTGATTCCAGATTTGACAGTAGTCAAAATAAAGAGTTTCCCTTTGGGTACAAATCAAACCTTGCGATCAATCTACCGCTACATTGACCACAAACATACCAACCAACCATACATTAGAACCAATTTCACCAAAATCACCAAACCATTGTAAAATAGATGTTTTTATTCTAATCCAAAGGATATCTTAAAAACCAATGAATATGTGTAATAAATATGTGCAAAATGAGATGTGAACAAAGTTGTATAGTTGAATAATCTATACAAAAATACATGTGCAAGAAAACATCATTTCCTACCTATTCACAATTCTTCAAGGTGAATTAGATAAAAAATTTATAAAAGATAAAAATATATACTGCATTTATCGGTGATCTATTATCAATAAATGAAAACAACAGTTTTGCTAGACGGGAGAAACATTGGACATTCATAATTGTCATTTGAGTTACACTAATCATAAACCAAATCATTGATCCGGATGTTCTATAGCATGTCCGATTTTCTTATTTTCATCAATGTTATAGTCGATTTAGTGTCACAAAAAGCTGCATCGACCCGTTTCGGTGGGTTTATGTAGATCCAAACCACTTTTTTCAGGAAAATATTAGATATCTCCCACAAGAGTTTCAAGGTGGTGTTTCATTACACACTACTCCTATTTAATCGGACACCAAGTCTTTTTATCTAGGTGACTCCACAATAATCCATTGGATGTGAATATTCATATACTGAAATAACTTAATTCATTTTCCATATCATTTAATAGGAGAACTCAACAGTTTCACCTCATTTCACTTAGTACAAATGGAGTCTCAATCGTAGACTTCTCACGGCCCAAAAGGTGCCAGTACCGACAGTAGTCACAGTCTCTCCCGCTGGCGTCCCGCACAAGAGAATTCCAGATTTGATTCTATTAAGCCGCTCCAACACTTGATCTGGGCTAGCAGAATTTAAAAACTTCAAGGTGGTGGACTGGGTATTAGCTAGGACTTCCGGAGAAGCTAGTTTTGTCATTGCCACATTATTTGAGAGAGATTGGTAAATATTATTGATCTTTTGTTCATAGTGTACTGCAAGATCATCTCAGAGCGCCTGAGATGCTGAAATGGTAGAGGTACAGATAGTCAGATTGGTGAATTCTTATAAAATTTCATAAAGCTCTTTTGAAGAATTCTTTGCAGAGTTTATTCTGCCGACAATGTGGGTCCTTCTTGCAGTATTGGAGTTTTTAGATATTTTCTTAGTGCAGATTTATAAATGAGTTTATCCTCATCCGATTTAGACTTTCTCCATTTGCGCTCATGTTTCCTACATATGGATGTTTCCTTCTTTAGGGATTCAGTGTACCAAGGAGCGAGAATGTTCTTTGTTTTAATTTTACTCAGTTTCAGGGGGGCGATAGTATCTAGTGCCTGCATAAATGAGTCCTCAAAATCCTTTAGAGTGAGATCCATATCTTCATACTCCCTCAAATAAGGGGGAATAAAAACAAGGGAAAAAGCAGAAGGAACTACTTTCCTCCAAGGTCTGGTAGATTTTAAAACATTGGAATAGACAACTCTAGGTTTCTGAATGACCAAATGAAGATTTAGAGAGAAGTGGTTATTCCACACCTCAACAACCGGGGGATCAACCACTAAGTCAGGGGCATTGGTAAATACTACATCCAGAGTATGTCCGGCGATATGGGTGGGACATACTACCTTTTGATGGAGACCAAGGGATTCCAAATCTGCAAGTAGATGGATAGAATAAGGATCAGACCTATTGTCCACATGATAATTAAAATCTCCTAAGAGCAGAAAATTGTCTGCTGCTAGGATCTGCGAGGCTAGCCATTCCAAGAGCTTGGAGCTAAAATCTTTCTTTTCACCAGGAGGGCGATTGACCAAAGCCCCTTTCCAGGTTAGGTTTGAGGTAGTTTCTAGTTGGAAGACAATCATCTCCAACCAAGTAGTGGAACAGGAGTCTAAATATTTAATCTGTAATGGGCTTCGTGCAGTAATAGCCACCCCACCCCCAATTCTCAACTGCCTGTCAAGTCTAGTTAAATTATAATCATCAGGGAATGCTACTGCAATAGATGGAGAGGTGGTAGAGTGACGCCATGTTTCAGTAATAAAACATAGTACTGGTTTGGTAGTGTGTAAAAGATCCCAGAGCTCCAAAGCGTGCTTCGGAATAGAGTGTGCATTAAAACACAAGCTGTGTAACTGAGAGGAGGTACACCTAGGAGTATCAGGTGAAAAACTATTTTTACTTATTACAGGGCTATGCCCCATGGTATAGAGAAACTCAAACTTGATATGGGAAGGGGAGGTGGCATAGGTAAAATTGCACATACTGCAGTGCCATGGACCTTCCTGATTCAATTGTGGTAACGCCCCTCTACAGAAAGCACTTGAATTTAAATTCCTTATCTTTATAAGATCAGATTTGGTATAAGATACGTGGGACATAATCTTACCTAATAACAGATACAGCCTTTCTGGCGACTGGCAGTGTCCAGGCATGGACAGGCGCAGATGGCCTTGCCTGCGGCACGCCAGCATCCTCGTCGGGCTCAAATTAAATAACTAAAAGAAGCCCGGGAAGGAATAGCATGTTAAAACACTAGACCGTCAACTGCCCAATATGGTGGCAGCTGGCGATCTAAGGATTAGGTTGTCTGGTAATTACTCCCTCCGCTCAAACGGCACAAGCAGCGGCGGAACAGAGAGTAGCACCGTAAAGGTAATGAGGTAGGTAAGTATTCTTGATAGAATGCCTTTTAGAAAACCGCCAGCAACATCAGTGCAAAATAGAGTGAAATCCCAAAAATAAAAGTCCCTCTTTTAACAGTAACGCCTGAGTGTCATATAATAGGACAATGTAGTTCTAAAACGGTGCTATGGAGAGAGTTCTAAAACGGTGCTATGGAGAGAGTGCTATCATTAAAAAGAACAGTGGAAAACCATAACCTGCATCCACTGCACTGCATGTCCATGTCGGGGCTCCAATTAAATAACTAAAGGAAGCCAGGGAAGGAGTAGTATGTTAAAACACTAGACCGTCAACTGCGCAAGATGGCGGGAGTCAACTATCTAAGGATTAGGCTTTCTGGTAATTACTCCCTCTGCTCAAACGGCACAAGCCGCGGCGGAACAGAGAGTAGCACTGTAAAGGTAAAGAGGTAGGTAAGTATTCTTGATAAAAATGCCTTTTAGAAAACCGACTGCAACATCAGTGCCAAATAGAGTGAAATAACAAAAAATAAAAGTCCCTCTTTTAACAGTAACACCTGAATGTCACATAATAGGACAATGTAGTTCTAAAACAGTGCTATGGTGAGAGTGCTATCATTGGATAGAACGTTCTCAATTAAAAAGGGAGAAACAGAAAGATAAACATTGGAAAGTTGGAGCAGAATGCCTGTACATTTCATTATAAGCCCGGAGCCACTCCATTGTCTTCAATGGAGATCTCAACATTCCATTGTTCTACTTCTGGAAAAATGTGAATGTAAGGAAACCTGATATGTAGAAACGTGCTGTACAAATCTATTTCGTTAAATTTTCTCAAATGAATAACATTCCCAGGATGTCAAATTCCTCATGGTAAATGCCCAACCTCTTTTCTTGACCCCTGTTGTCCTCATCAATGTCTGCCCTATCTTTATCTTCATTGCTGGGGCTAAACTCTGCACACTCCTCTTAACCTTTGTCTCTTCCTTCACTTCATCAACCTTCCTACAGAACTTGGTTTATACCTCAACTACGTGTTATATTCTTCCCCCTTTTCTCTATCCCTGCATATATCATTGTTCTTCTACTCCTGCCTGCACACCTAACCCTACGTATATCCTTTTACCTTTAACTCTTCCTACAACCTGCTAAATATTTCTGTGTTTGTATCCTAGTAACAGTACTGCTACCTATCTCCTCCACACTCGACCACTATTTATACATTAGTAACTCTACCCCTACCACTACTCTAATACCCATAACCTAGTAATACTGCTTCGAACTGTAACCTAATACTTATGCCTTGCCCTATACCCTGGTGCATCTATCCCTACCTATACCCCAATATCTCTGTCTATACCCAAATACCTCAAGTATGTCTGCTGCTACCGTTATCCTAACATCTCTACCTCTACCTGGACTTGGATTTGACATAGCATAACATAACATAACTTGGAACATATCCCTTTTACATGGAGCTTTCCCAAATGCTTTAAAAGTCTGTAAATTCTTTTGCTTTACTAAAATAAAATTTGAACCTTTATACATTTAATCCAAAAACTAATCTCCCGTGCCTCGGTCAGGTCATTGCACACTGCCCAGAACTGTAATTGTCTGTTTCCCGAGTCGAGGCTTAGTTATAATAACAGTGTTATAATCTCCATACATTGTTAGCAGTCAACTCTGAAGTAACGCTTCGCTACAAATGGTACTATTGAAAACTAGAACTAATTAAATAGATAAAATAATCTGTACTCTTTGAATGTTTTCAACAAACACAAAAATAAATAGAAACTAGATAATTGGACATTATATCAGGAGAATGCGGCTTTGACCTTTAAAAAAAAAAACTGATTTAGAATTATTTTTACACTTTTTTTAATACAAAATGTTATTATGTCTATTGAATGGATAGTTTTCGTATTTACCAATTTACATCATTTTGTAAATGCTTTTTTGATAATGTACATGTTTTTAAACTCAAATAAGCTCATTAAAAACTGGATCTGCTTGCAGCGTTCAACATCAAAATGCTCTTTATTGGCCAACGAGATTACATCCCTGTGCTACTGGAGGTGGAGACTGGTAGAGTTTTGCAAAGTCCCTTTCTTCCAGATACGACAGAAGAATGAGCCCCGAGGAGACCACCGGAAATAGAAGAAAAACGGACGTAAACATAAAAATACCTAAGAAATTATACCATGTGAAGAAGACTGGTCAAGGAGAAAATGGCCCACGGTGATAGAATGTAGAAGTTCGAACTTGAGGCTTGCAATACATTTCTGTTGCACCTCAACCAGCTCAAAAGCAAGATAGCCTTAGAAAAATATGTATAGATTTCCTACTCTAGAACTCAGCTGTACCACAAACCATAAACAGTAACAGGCATTGGCAAACCCAAAAGGTCTCACCTATGCAAGAGGTATTGGCTTTGTCAATGTCTTTTAGCCATGGTGTACACCAGTGTGGCTGATGTTCAGTATGGCTAAATGCTTGTAGCATAGAGGAGAGTGGCATGGCATAAAGTGAAGTGGTGTAGAGTGGAATGGCATGGAGTGTCATGAAGTGGAATGGCGTAGAGCGGAGGGTCTTGCAGTGTTGTAGAGTGGCATAGAGTTTTGTAAAGTAGAGTGTTGTGGATTAGAGTAGAGTGTCAAGGATTAGAGTGGAGTATCATGGAGTGGGGTAGAGCGGAGAGTCGTGGAGTGGTGTAGTGTGTAATGATGTAGAGTGCCATACAGTGGAGGGGCATAGAGTGTTGTGGCATAAAGTGGATTAGAGTGTTGTGGAGGGGTGTATAGTGGCTTAGCATGTAGTTGACTAAAGTGGAGAAGAGTTTTGTAGAGTGGAGTAGATTGGCGTAGAGTGGAGTGGCATAGAGTGGAGTGGACTCAAAAAAACTAAAGTTCCCTTCTCCTGTTGATGTGCTTAGGCAGAGATTATCTCCTCCTGGGCCTCTCTTTTCTCAACATGACTCCTCCATGCTAACTAGTTACGCGACCCCCAGCGACAGTCTTTTTTCAAAATATCTTTGTTTTATTATTATGTATTGTATATGTTTTTTTAATAAATAACATGGAAAAGTGTTTTTAACTGATATGGATGAATAATGAAGAATGTACTGGTTAATAAAATAGGTAAACATCTTATTCCTTTGCATCTGTGTAGTTGTTTCATTTGACTGTGTAATCACAAAGCATTGAATTATTTTATTGTAAATTTGGTAACCTGCATAAGACTCTATCGCACACTTAGGGGCCGATTCCGATCTCGGTCGGAGGCGCACCCAATACCATTCGGTCGGGAAAAAAGCCATGCGAATGCCTGTTTCCCGACCGATCCGTACAGCACACCGAACGAGTAAGTACGATGCGCACAACAGCACAGAATCCGGCCGAGCCGTACTCACCCAATCCAGGTCCTGTACTCCGACTGAGGCGAATCCGGAAACGCAGAATCGAGTCGCACGGAAGGGAAAATGCAGCTCCGTCCGGCCGAACAAGTACGATGCGCTTCCCGTACGCGCCGAACCCGTCGCTACGCACGGCACGTCAAAGCATCCGGGAGAGGCGCACATAAGCTCCGATTCGCGCCACAACACAATACACGGCTACGAGACGAACACGCCAGCGACGAGGACGACGCGAAGCGACGAGGACGACGCGAAGCAACGAGAAGGACGAACGACACGAACCAACCATGAATCCCTTCGTTCCGATCATACCAATATTCTACATTTACTACCGGAACAGGCACGGACGCGTACGGCGCAGAAGGTAAGTCAGACACCAACCACAAAACACATACAACACGTACACGACACATCACACACACACAGAGGGATGCAGAATAAACTTACACCAGCAACAGCAGCACCATAGGGGCGGGATGCCCATCACCAATGCCACATATGCACACAGGGGCCTGAATGCGCACCACCACCCCTACCCAGGGGGGGCTGGATGCCTACCACTACTACCACCCTCACCCAGGGGGGGCTGGATGCCTACCACCACCCTTAGCCAGGGGGGCTGGATGCCTACCACCACCCTTAGCCAGGGGGCTGGATGCCTACCACTACTACCACCCTTAGCCAGGGGGGCTGGATGCCTACCACTACTACCACCCTTACCCAGGGGGGCTGGATGCCTACCACCACCCTTAGCCAGGGGGGCTGGATGCCTACCACTACTACCACCCTTAGCCAGGGGGCTGGATGCCTACCACTACTACCACCCTCAACCAGGGGGGCTGGATGCCTACCACTACTACCACCCTTAGCCAGGGGGCTGGATGCCTACCACTACTACCACCCTCAACCAGGGGGTGCCAGATGCCCACCACCACTACCACCCTTACCCAGGGGGCTGGATGCCTACCACCACCCTTAGCCAGGGGGCTGGATGCCTACCACTACTACCACCCTTAGCCAGGGGGGCTGGATGCCTACCACTACTACCACCCTCAACCAGGGGGGGCTGGATGCCTACTACCACCCTCACCCAGGGGGGGCTGGATGCCTACCACTACTACCACCCTTAGCCAGGGGGGCTGGATGCCTACCACTACTACCACCCTCACCCAGGGGGGCTGGATGCCTACCACTACTACCACCCTTAGCCAGGGGGGCTGGATGCCTACCACTACTACCACCCTCACCCAGGGGGGCTGGATGCCTACCACTACTACCACCCTTAGCCAGGGGGGCTGGATGCCTACCACCACCCTTAGCCAGGGGGGCTGGATGCCTACCACTACTACCACCCTTAGCCAGGGGGGCTGGATGCCTACCAATACTACCACCCTCAACCAGGGGGCTGGATGCCTACCACTACTACCACCCTTAGCCGGGGGGCTGGATGCCTACCACCAACCTTAGCCAGGGGGGCTGGATGCCTACCACTACTACCACCCTTAGCCAGGGGGGCTGGATGCCTACCACTACTACCACCCTCACCCAGGGGGGCTGGATGCCTACCACTACTACCACCCTTAGCCAGGGGGCTGGATGCCTACCACCACCCTTAGCCAGGGGGCTGGATGCCTACCACTACTACCACCCTTAGCCAGGGGGCTGGATGCCTACCACTACTACCACCCTCAACGAGGGGGCTGGATGCCTACCACTACTACCACCCTCACCCAGGGGGGGCTGGATGCCTACCACTACTACCACCCTTAGCCAGGGGGGGCTGGATGCCTACCACTAGTACCACCCTCACCCAGGGGGGCTGGATGCCTACCACTACTACCACCCTTAGCCAGGGGGGCTGGATGCCTACCACCACCCTTAGCCAGGGGGCTGGATGCCTACCACTACTACCACCCTTAGCCAGGGGGCTGGATGCCTACCACTACTACCACCCTCAACCAGGGGGGCTGGATGCCTACCACTACTACCACCCTCACCCAGGGGGCTGGATGCCTACCACTACTACCACCCTTAGCCAGGGGGCTGGATGCCTACCACTACTACCACCCTCAACCAGGGGGGCTGGATGCCTACCACTACTACCACCCTTAGCCAGGGGGCTGGATGCCTACCACTACTACCACCCTCAACCAGGGGGGTGCCAGATGCCCACCACCACTACCACCCTTACCCAGGGGGGGCTGGATGCCTACCACCACACTTAGCCAGGGGGGGCTGGATGCCTACCACTACTACCACCCTTAGCCAGGGGGGGCTGGATGCCTACCACTACTACCACCCTCAACCAGGGGGGCTGGATGCCTACCACTACTACCACCCTCACCCAGGGGGGCTGGATGCCTACCACTACTACCACCCTTAGCCAGGGGGGCTGGATGCCTACCACTACTACCACCCTCACCCAGGGGGGCTGGATGCCTACCACTACTACCACCCTTAGCCAGGGGGCTGGATGCCTACCACCACCCTTAGCCAGGGGGGCTGGATGCCTACCACTACTACCACCCTTAGCCAGGGGGGCTGGATGCCTACCACTACTACCACCCTCAACCAGGGGGGGATGGATGCCTACCACTACTACCACCCTCACCCAGGGGGGGCTGGATGCCTACCACTACTACCACCCTTAGCCAGGGGGCTGGATGCCTACCACTACTACCACCCTCACCCAGGGGGGCTGGATGCCTACTACTACTACCACCCTTAGCCAGGGGGGCTGGATGCCTACCACTACTACCACCCTTAGCCAGGGGGCTGGATGCCTACCACTACTACCACCCTTAGCCAGGGGGCTGGATGACTACCACTACTACCACCCTTAGCCAGGGGGCTGGATGCCTACCACCACCCTTAGCCAGGGGGGCTGGATGCCTACCACTACTACCACCCTTAGCCAGGGGGGCTGGATGCCTACCACTACTACCACCCTCAACCAGGGGGCTGGATGCCTACCACTACTACCACCCTCACCCAGGGGGCTGGATGCCTACCACTACTACCACCCTTAGCCAGGGGGCTGGATGCCTACCACTACTACCACCCTCACCCAGGGGGGCTGGATGCCTACCACTACTACCACCCTTAGCCAGGGGGGCTGGATGCCTACCACCACCCTTAGCCAGGGGGGCTGGATGCCTACCACTACTACCACCCTTAGCCGGGGGGCTGGATGCCTACCACTACTACCACCCTCAACCAGGGGGGCTGGATGCCTACCACCCTCACCCAGGGGGGGCTGGATGCCTACCACTACTACCACCCTTAGCCAGGGGGGGCTGGATGCCTACCACTACTACCAACCTCACCCAGGGGGGGCTGGATGCCTACCACTACTACCACCCTTAGCCAGGGGGTTGGATGCCTACCACTACTACCACCCTTAGCCAGGGGGGGCTGGATGCCTACCACTACTACCACCCTCAACCAGGGGGGGCTGGATGCCTACCACTACTACCACCCTCACCCAGGGGGGGCTGGATGCCTACCACTACTACCACCCTCACCCAGGGGGGGCTGGATGCCTACCACCACTACCACCCCCACTCATAGGATGGACAATGCATGACACAACCAGCACACCACAACCTAGGGAATGCAAGAAAAAGACATCCCCCCAACACCATGGCAAGCGTGTGTAGACTGTGTCAAATGCCTACAACACCGAACATGAGTTTGAACATACAATGTGACCCCCTAGCACATGTACCACACATATATGTGTGTGGCCCCCACAATGCAAGCAGGCCATGACCATTGTGGCAATGGGGTCCAAACCCCCATCATCACAGTGACCAAAAGGTAAGTGTGGGGTCCATATCTGAAGCACCTTTTGAACATTGTGGCAATGGGTTCTAAACCCCCATCATCACAGTGACCAAAATGTAAGTGTGGGGTCCATAGCTGAAGCACCTTTTGAACATTGTGGCAATGGGGTCTAAATCCCATCATCACAGTGACCGAAAGGTAAGTGTGGGGTCCATAGCTGAAGCACCTTTTGAACATTGTGGCAATGGGGTCTAAACCCCCATCATCACTGTGACCAAAAGGTAAGTGTGGGGTCCATAGCTGAAGCACATTTTGAACAGTGTGGCAATGGGGTCCAAACCCCCATCATCACAGTGACCAAAATGTAAGTGTGGGGTCCATAGCTGAAGCACCTTTTGAACATTGTGGCAATGGAGTCTAAACCCCCATCATCACTGTGACCAAAAGGTAAGTGTGGGGTCCATAGCTGAAGCACCTTTTGAACATTGTGGCAATGGAGTCTACACCCCCATCATCACTGTGACCAAAAGGTAAGTGTGGGGTCCATAGCTGAAGCACCTTTTGAACATTGTGGCAATGGGGTCTAAACCCCCATCATCACAGTGACCAAAATGTAAGTGTGGGGTCCATAGCTGAAGCACCTTTTGAACATTGTGGCAATGGGGTCTAAACCCCCATCATCACAGTGACCAAAAGGTAAGTGTGGGGTCCATAGCTGAAGCACCTTTTGAACATTGTGGCAATGGGGTCTAAACCCCCATCATCACTGTGACCAAAAGGTAAGTGTGGGGTCCATAGCTGAAGCACCTTTTGAACATTGTGGCAATGGGGTCTAAACCCCCATCATCACAGTGACCAAAAGGTAAGTGTTGACAAAGAAAGAGCTGCAACTGCCAAACTGCATGGATGATTCCTGGTCACAGAACAAAAAACATATCAGTGGCAAAGTAGTGTATGTGTCCCATTGCAACATAAATTGGGTGAGCCAAAAACTGCAGTGCAAATAAGACATACCTTTGGCCATGTGCAGACAAACAACACCCATGGGGGCTGACACTGTCAACATTCATCAATGACACAATGACAGAAGTGACCATCAGAATGCAGACCCACATATTTGCACCAATGGGCACACAAATGCAGATACCCTGTGGAGACTGCAGATGTGAGGTGAACAGATACCATACCATGGCAGCAATGGGACACACAAACCATGATCATTGTGCTGACCGATGACCTAGGAGTCCCAGGGACAGCAGGGGAAAACCACCAAACTACATACAGCCAATGGCACACCCAAGATATGCCAATGCAGTGGTGCAGATGCACAAACACAAACAGGCAGACCCACACTGCACATCATACACAACAGGTGAGGGGGGGTGCCAGTGTCCCCAGGCAACCACACAACACATGAGGAGACCTGAATACCAATCATACAGATGTGCATACAGTGCCACACAAAGGTAACTCATGGATCCAAATCCCCTATGTGGGCAAGCAGGCATTGTCAGATGAGAGGGAGCACAAATCACACATGTCTCACAGGCACGTAGGAACAGCAACTGACACAGCAAGACACAGACACACCACAGCACCACCCCCAGGGCCCCCACAATGTGATGACCCTGGGCTGCATTACAATCCCACTGTGATGACAAAGCTAAATGTGGTTCACACTGTGAACCACAGTCATGTGTCCTGAGCAACAAACTACCATCACACCTACACAAGCACAAATCAATCAGCATGGCCAGTAAGCCAAGGCCAACATGGAGGCAGGGGCCTAGCCGGGCAACAACTCTCATCAGCACACACTCAACACCACACCCCTCGACCTCCAACAATGTGCAGCAGTGAAGCACACATGCACTGGTGACATTGCACATGCACCCATGACTATTCCAGGGTGGTGGGTGGGAACCAAGGTGCAGAAACACATCACACATGGCCACTCAACAAGACTCCTGAATGTCTGACACACTGCACACTACGCTGTACATGGACATGACGGCAATACCACACCAACCAATGGGATCCCAGCAACAGTCACACACCAATGAAGAAGCCAAGGTCACCCACAAAGAACACACATAGACAACAACCAACATTGCAGCCCGGACCCTGAGGAGTGCCAGCAGTCACACACACAACGTGTCACAATCACTGAAAGATAACACAAACTGGAAATCACATGACAGGGGCAAACAACAAGTGCCAAGGGGAAACCTGACTGTGACCCATCTGCGTCTGCCCACAAACTCAGCCCTGACAGCAAACACACCTATGGGTGACACCCTGATGACCAGTAATGTGCCATGCACCCACATCACAGAGAACCCAGGGAGAAGACTTTGGGGGAACATAGGTCAACTCAGCAAGCATCACAAACAGGTACAACACTAGGGAATACAGCATGCACAGCTAAACGGAAGTGAACACACAGACATGCACATACAACACACACCTTGGGCGCAGGCAATGTCACAGGAGTACACACTGCCATGAGGGGACTCCACTCCTGTGTGAGGAAAGCTGTGCCATATGTTGCCTCAGTAGGACCCCATCATGTCAGCTGAGCACTTGGTCACACAATCAACAATTAGCACCAAATGAGGGCTCCCGTCACATCAGCCTGGTCATGGAAGTGCCAACGGAATCATCAGCACAGATCCAACACACTTGTATAGCAATGTTGCACTGACTACACGGATGAGTCCTTCCCCATTGATGCCCAAACCTGCATGTCCAGTGGAGATGGCCACACGGTCAGGGAAGTAGACGAATTGAACAATGGCAGGCACAACAGATGTGCAGGGGTGGAAGCCACAGATGTGAAATAGCTAATCTAAGTAGGAAATCCCATTGCCAAATACTGAACACATGACACCCTCAGATGCTGCTATGGATGACATGGATACACCACAGGATAGGACACATTCCCCCTGGACCACATGGGTTCCTGCACAGTAACACTTCATTATCATGAGACCAAATATCACCATCACTGCAGCAAGGGCATGGTTAGCATCATCAACAACATGTACATCAGAAGCATAAGCACTAGAGAACAGAAAGTTGCTTTATTCAGCATATGTGTGGAATGAAAACAAAGTCCAGAAAAAACACAAAGGCCAATGGCCAGTCCATTGTCAAAGTCCAAACTTGGTGACAGTGGCAGATGTCACCCTACGCATGCCTGCACAAAACCAGGGACAATCCACTAGGAGGGGCAACCGGGGGGCAGGCCAGGCACCGCAGGGACAGGATCAGGGCTCACCAGGAGGAAGCAGGGAAGGGGTGGTGGGTGCTGGAGAGCCACTGACAACTGCAGTGGAGGTGTCTGACATGGTGTGTGCCGGCACAACTGGGGGCATGACTCAGATGTTGTGGGTGCCGGCACGACTGCAGTGGACCCTGCAGATGGAGTGGACAGGTCCGCCACTGCAGTGCCCAAGTCAGACAGGGTGGAAGTGGACTCCACTGCAGTGCCTACCACCAGGGGAGGAGAATGGGGAACAGGCAAGGTGGGCTGGACAGAGGGGAGGACACCCTCACCACATCAGTGGCACAGACAAGCGCAGCGGGGGTGTGGTGCCGGGAGAGCAAGTGGCAGGGGGAGAAGGCCGGATCCTCTTGGGGATGGTATATCTGTGGGTGGGGGAACCTGGGGCAGGGTGTGGTGGGGGCACCTGTGGAGTGGGGGCCTGAGGGATGGAGGAAGGAGACCTGGTGCCTGAGCTGCAGGGCGGCGGAGGGGTCTTGCCCTTACGACTCCGGGGGGACTTGCGGGTGGGGGCCTCAGTCTGTCTGTGCCTGGGGGAGGGTGTCCGGGGCGAGGGGCACTCTGCTCCGTGTGGGTGGGCTTCCTCTTCCCCCTGGATGCTGGAGCAGCTGGATCGGAGGGGAAGAGGCCGAGGTCACTGAGAAAGAGGCGCTGGGTCTTTGGGGTTGCAGGTGAGGCAAGGGAGGGTGTTTTGGAGGGAGAGGCAACTGAGGAATGCGCAGTGCTCGTGGATGCGTGTGTGTGTTCCAGGGCCCCATCCCCTGTGAGTCTGGTTTCAGTCCCCTGACTGTGCGTGCGTGTGCATTTTGTTTGTGGCGTGTGTGTCTGTGTGCTGGATGTGTGTGTGCTGGTGTGTGCCTGTGCCGGTGTGTGTGTGCTTGGGACGGGTAAGGTGCTGGGGAGTGTGGATGGAGCAGAGGCAGGAGGGGTGAGGGACTGTCTGAGGAGGGACACTGCTGCCGTCAGGGAGGAGTCCATGGACCTATTGCCCCTCTGTAGGTCAGACATGCCC
This sequence comes from Calotriton arnoldi, assembly GCA_963921515.1. Taxonomy (NCBI): domain Eukaryota; kingdom Metazoa; phylum Chordata; class Amphibia; order Caudata; family Salamandridae; genus Calotriton; species Calotriton arnoldi. The sequence goes on along the minus strand of CAWUFW010000209.1, from coordinate 4,182,584 downwards.
GATGAGATGCCCTCCATGAACGACACCAGCTGAGTCAACAGAGCGGTGTGCGCATGGAGGACACTCAGCATGGCTGTCTGCCCTACATGGAGCTGGCGAAGGAGGTACACAGACTCCTCACTCAGGGCAGCAGGGGACACAGGGGCAGGGGGTGCGGTGCCTGGCCCAAAGGAGACACGCTCCCGAACATGGGAGCCTCCACGGACCTGGGGAATGGGAGCCGATGGGAGGGCGGTGGTGGTGCTGGTGGTGGCGGGGACAGCAACACTAGCTGGGGTGTGGTGGCTGCTGACACCCGCCTCCATAAGGGAGTCATCCTCCGAGTTGCTCTGGTCCTCAGCTGAGGTGGATGGTGCTGAGGACTCCTCGGTGTGCCTCCCCTCGCCCTCCGTGCCACTGGGTCCCTCCGACCACTGCTCGGCTGCTGACCCAGTCTGGCTCTCCGGCTCCTCCTGGTCCGTGGAGCTGTCCCCTTCCGTGGCCGTGGATGTATCTGCAAACAATGGGGAAACAGACAGACATCAGTCACCTGCACCAAACGCACACACCACTGTGAGCACAGCACATTACAGAGCAAGCCCTGGCATCATTAGTTGTACATCGCTAAAAGTGCCCTAACTGAACAGGAGAAGCCAATTATCAGTCTGATGCCAACCATGGCACTCACATCCCACATGGCCTTGCACCCATCTGTCTGGTGTCTGTTGGATAGCAACACCCCAGTGTGGACACATGCACCAACTACACAGTAGTTGGACAGTGCAGAGGACACGGTGTAGCATGTGGACATGCACATACCACAACTCTTGCCACTGAGTCAGTACAGGTTTCCGGATGAAAGGGACGCCCAGAGTCAAATAGGATATGCATGTGATGCATACCTGCGACAGACACCATGATGCACCCATGTCCTGATAGCCATCGCCACAATGGTGTGCATGTAGCACATGTCACTCCCCTGCAGGATCACCAATAAGTAGACACATGCCATGGCGGAGGCATGACTGCTATGTCATACATCACTGTCTCAGTGATGTATGACTTGGCAGCCAGACAACAACACTCTGCACTGTGTCACAATAGTAGGTCATGGGGAATGCAAGTCCTGGAGCTGCACAAGTGCACATGTACATCCCCCACACAACACATCATCTTAACCCTCATCTGTCCAGGTCATACCGATTGGACATATGGGAGACCTGTGACACTACCCTCTGAACCTGAGCCCCTCACAATCTGCTGTGAATGGGGAACAGCTGCCTGAACTTCACATTCGCATACCCCAGTCTGCACGGGCAGCTGATCAAACACCTATGTGACACACAAGTATCGTCTCCTATGGTCACATCTCCAGTGGCATGCTGAGCCCCTACCAAGAAACACCCCAGCAGTCCTGGCAACTAATCCACAGCACACTGACACAGTGGCAGACACCTGAGGGGTCAAATCACTGCGCACAATGTGTCAGCTGATACACGGGAGTGGGAGTACAGAGTGCATTGCATGGCCTGGAGTAGGCATGACTGTCCTGCCCCACATGAATGAGGGATGAGCCCTGGACAGTGGATAGCTGGCTATGTATGTGTGACACACGTAATCTGCACACTCCTGGGGCCCAAACATTCTTCCCACCCGCTGCATGGGCGTGTGCCACATACCCCAGGCACATGTGGTGGCTCAGCTCAGCAAGTGGACCGCATATCAAAGCAACACGCAGATTACATGTCCGAACACAGGCGTTGTGTGAACAATGGACCCACCCATGATGCCCACAACAGAGTTAGGGAAACAGATGCTGTCCCCCACCTTTAGTGAAGCAAACTGCAAGGACACAGTCCCAAGTGACACAATTCCCTGAATGTAAGGGCCACACCTGGGTATCAGATGAGGAGTGGGCAGTGCACAATAGAGGGACATGGCTCCTGGACAGCATGACTGCTGCACTGTGGCAGTTGAACCAGGCCAGAGGAGGGCACAAAGCATGTAATACAGAGTTCACAGTGCAGTCTTTGACTCACCCCCTCTTTGCTGCTGTCTGGCCTTCAGCTGCCCATCCAGGTCTGGAAACACCACCGCCAGGATCTGGAGCATGTGGGGGTCAGGGTCCGTGTTCCGCCCCTCCTGCGAGGAGGCGACAGCTTCAGCTGGACCCGTGCAATCCTCCGGGTCCAGCCCCGAAGGTCCTGCCACCTCTTTTGGCAGTTGCGGATCCGGCGCTTGTAGACCCCCACGGACCGGACAGCCCGGACGATGTCCTTCCAGATCTCCTGCTTCCGATGGGCATTAACCTGTCAGGATGACAAAGTGAAAAGGCCATTACTACACATGCAACATATCCGTGCATGACACAGTTGTATATACATGTCTCAATCACAGGGGCACATGATGTACACAGGCAGTGCAACGCTGCCCATGGACAGTTTGCCAGAAGTCACTACATGGTATCATTGCATGGGAAGTAAAACCTTGTTCAAATGCACTGTCACTGCACCATACCTGTCCAGTGCATGTCACTACACACTATGGGGGGTGACAACTACTCAGTGAGCCTGCTAGCCAGTGGCGTGCAGACTTTCAGCCTTGCTAGTCAGACAAAATGCACATTCAGAAAGGCAGTGCACAGAACACTCACCTGCTCCCCTGGTGTCCCATACAGCTTGCTGTACTGTGGAAGTAGGCTGTCCAGCAGGGCCTGGTTCTCCTCAAGGCTGAAGGCTGGGGCTCTCTCCACAGTACGTGCCATTGCAGGGTCCAGAGGGGGCAGAGACAGCAGCAGTGCAGTGGCAGATGTCGTCCTGGAGCATGTAGTGCAGGCAAGTGAGCTCTCAGGGGAACAGCCAGCAATATATATGTGCTGGAGAGGCAGATACTGTCCCATGTGTCCAAAGTGATAGGTCCAAGTCGTTTGCATCTTCTGAATCTGGCCAATCCATGGAATAGCAGCACCAATACACGCCCACGGCATCCTTCAAATCTTCAACTTCATGACATACATGATTTTGCAACATTGTTGTGGGTGACCAACTGAATTTCCAGCAACCGACTCGTTCGAAATTCGAAAACGCGTCCGTTGCCAGGCAAGGCCATTGTCAATGGGTGCGCACCGATCGGTCCATTGCGGTACAACGCGTACAGGGGTACAACGCGTACCCGCACAAATTGAATGCAATGGGCCGGCCGGGGGCACCGATCGGTCCATTGCGGTACAACGCGTACAGGGGTACAACGCGTACCCGCACACATTGAATGCAATGGGCCGGCCGGGGGCACCGATCGGTCCATTGCAGTACAACGCGTACAGGAGCACAACGCGTACCCGCACACATTGAATGCAATGGGCCGGCCGGGGCACCGATCGGTCCATTGCAGTACAACGCGTACAGGGGTACAACGCGTACCCGCACACATTGAATGCAATGGGCCGGCCGGGGCACCGATCGGTCCATTGCGGTACAACGCGTACAGGGGCACAACGCGTACCCGCACACATTGAATGCAATGGGCCGGCCGGGGCACCGATCGGTCCATTGCGGTACAACGCGTACAGGGGTACAACGCGTACCCGCACACATTGAATGCAATGGGCCGGCCGGGGCACCGATCGGTCCATTGCAGTACAACGCGTACAGGGGTACAACGCGTACCCGCACACATTGAATGCAATGGGCCGGCCGGGGGCACCGATCGGTCCATTGCGGTACAACGCGTACAGGGGTACAACGCGTACCCGCACACATTGAATGCAATTGGCCGGCCGGGGGCACCGATCGGTCCATTGCAGTACAACGTGTACAGGGGCACAACGCGTACCCGCACACATTGAATGCAATGGGCCAGCCGGGGGCACCGATCGGTCCATTGAGAGGTGTGGTGCAGCGGCCAGGGCAGCTGACTTCGGAGCACAGGGTTCACGGTTCAATCCCCTGCTCCGGCGGCAGCTCAGCTCAGCACCATGTGACTCTGGGCAATAGCTCACTTAATTTCCACGATGGCCCCCAGCGCCTTGAGACCCGTAAGGGTGAGTAGCTGCGCTATATAAAAACGGACTTACGCGTACCCGCACACATTGAATGCAATGGGCCGGCCGGGGGCACCGATCGGTCCATTGCGGTACAACGCATACAGGGGCACAACGCGTACCCGCACACATTGAATGCAATGGGCCGGCCGGGGGCACCGATCGGTCCATTGCGGTACAACGCGTACAGGGGTACAACGCGTACCCGCACACATTGAATGCAATGGGCCGGCCGGGGGCACCGATCGGTCCATTGCAGTACAACGCGTCCCTGTACAAGTGACTGGCATATGTCACCATGCCTGTCTCAGATGGACATATGCCAGCCACAGATAGCTCCCAGGGAGTGAGGGGCACACCTACAACACGACAGCCTGTCCAAGCTGTATCATAAGGCATGTAAGGCTGCATTTCCTATTGTGTGTATGTTGGTGTACATGTTGTCCTGTGGGTGTCACCTGGGGGCAGCCACCCCCAGGCTGTGCACGTGTTCATGGGGACAGGATCCTGGGTGTTACGTGTACATGACCACTGTGATGTGCAACTGTTCATATCTGTGCATGTGCCATGGTCACATTTCACGGTGGTGTATGTGTATGTCATGTCACATACCCCGTGAGTCCCATGTGGGACGGTATGTTTGAGCCAGGGTGTCCCAGTGGCACAATAGTGATGGTCCTCCACAGTCTGTGTGCATGTAGTGTTTACAATGTCTCTGATTTCATGTGCACAACGGGAGACAGTCTCCACATCCACGTTGTGTGTGAATGGACTTTGATGTTGTGCGTGTGTGTGTCACAGACGTCCACGTCTGTCCTGCAGTGGCAAGTGGGACCACTACCTGTGGGGGTCATAGTTGTTTTGCTGTGGTGTATACATGATACTCCATGTAATGCCAGTGTCCATGTGGCAATACAGGGTCCCTGGGAATGTACCTGTCATTGAGCTGTGATGCCTGGGGCACATCTGTCCTCACATGTCACTGTGGGGGTGATTGTGACACGGCAGCAGGAGATGGGAACTGTGACACGGCCTCATGATATCCAATGGGCCAACCTGGGACTAATTGATGCCACTTGTTGGACCGTGATGACAGATGTTGGCCATGTATGTACCATACATGTCCTTACGGAACTGCACACTTCATGTAGTTGTGCCTCATAATGATGTATGTTGGGATATTGAGTGTGTTCAATGCCGCATATGTGGGCTGACTGACAATCTTGCTTACTTCTCCTCTGCACTGCAGGGCTCCTGCTGTCCATCGACCATTCCCAGACCTGGCAACGATGGTGGAACGGGACAGCATCCGACGGTACCGCTTCACCAGGCAGCTGATTGAGGATTTGGCAGTGCAGTTGGCCCCACATTTGCAGCCTGGCCGGCCGTATCCTACAGCGCTGACCCCCAAGGTGAAGGTGATGGCAGCCCTACACTTCTTTGCCACCGGTACCTTCCAACATACTGTGGCGACTGCTGGTGGGATGTCACAGACCATGTTGAGCCGTGTGCTCCGTGATGTTTTGGCGGCAATGTTGCTATTCCTGAACCGGTACATCTATTTCCCTAGACTGCGACGACTCACTGACGTGAAGAGTGACTTTTATGCCCTGGGGAGGATGCCGCATGTCATTGGCTCCATTGATGGGACACATGTGGCTTTGGTACCACCACAGGCCCAGGAGCAGGCCTACAGGAACCGCAAGCACTACTACTCGGTCAATGCACTGGTGGTGTGTCTTGCAGATATGACCATCACACACGTGTGTGCCCGTTTCCCTGGTTCAGCACACGATGCCTTTGTGATGAGGAGTAGTCGCATCCCCAGGATGATGGCACAGATGCAGAACCAGCGTGCCTGGCTTGTCGGTGTGTACTGACTTTGTGCCATTGTGTGTGATCTGATCTGTAGTATTCCGCCCACTTTTCCAAGTCAGCTAATGTGCACTTGTCTGTCCGTAGGTGACTCGGGATACCCCAACATGCCGTGGTTGCTGACACCCCTCAGGAACCCTGTGACACCAGCCCAGATGCGCTACAATGAGGCACATGGTCGGACCAGGAGAGTGATTGAGCGGACATTTGGTCTCCTGAAGAGCCGCTTCCGCTGCCTGGACAAGACCGGAGGGTCCCTCCCATATGCCCCTGCGAAAGTGTGCAAGATTATCATCGTCTGCTGCATGCTCCACAACCTGGCAGTGCGGAAGGAGTTGCCTCTCATCCAGGATGACAATGACCAACATCCGCCACCTGTGGAGGATCCTGGCCTGGACCACGATGCCAGTGACGATGATGATGATGATGATGAGGGTGATGTCCGCACACAGCTCATCACCAACTTCTTTAGCTGAATGTGAGTATCCTGAGGTGTCATGTCAATGATGTGAGTTGGCATGATATGTGTAGGTGGTGCTCTGGTGCTGTTGGAGTGTGTCCATGGGCTACTTGACTGGATGTGTGTTGCGATGTGTGCTTACAGGTGGTCTGTACTCCCCAACAGTGTTGACATGCTAACTTGGTTCTGGGTGGGTATCTTGTAACATGTATTGTGCATGAGTTTTGCTGTTCTGTCCTGTTCTCCATTGCTTTTGACTGTGTGTCATCTCTGTCCTTCACAGGGTACTTTCAGATTCGTTTGGTCAACTGTGTCCACCGAAGACGTGATTGCACTTCCAGGGTGGTAGCTGTTGTGTCCCTACAGGTGATGTGCGCCACACCCATGGACTTCCTTCCATCTACAGTTGTTGACTGTGTGCCCGCTGCCAGGTGGGATTACCTTGCATCTGTAGTGGTTACGACATGTTGCAACTGTGTAATAAACCTGTGCTTCACTTTGTGATGTGCGTTGTCTGTGGTCACACATTTGACTGCCATTTGCTTACTGCACCTGTGGGCTACTTGACTACAACTGGGAATGGGTGTGGTGTCTGTGCATTGCACCGTCTTCCCTGGCAACATCAGTGTAGGCAATGAGTCAGATGGCCTAGGTGTGTATGTGTTGTGTAGCCCTGGTGGTGTGTCTCACTCATATGTGTCACGTTGCCTTTACTCACATGCCTGTGTTGTACTTGCTGTTGCAGTTCGCATACACAGTGTAATTTTGCAGTTCATCATCCCCATAACAGCACCCACGTTGGAATCACAACAGAGGCAAGTATGGTGTATTAGTGTGTTTATTGTGATACATTTGTGTGAATAGTGCATAGGATGGGTAGTGCTGTACATAAATCTTGCAATCAGAAGTTCCTAGGTGAATTGAAAGTCCTGGTAGACAAAATCCCCAGTATCGGGGCCACAGTTGTCTGAGACATTGGTCCAACTTGTACTCCCCATGCAATGTGTGGGAGTAGTGTTGCCGTCAACAGGGTGAACAGTCTGTGCACAAAGGTGAACATCCAGAACAGGTTCAGGCTTCCTGGGAGTTGCGCTTGGCCATCGGCCTCTCACTTGCCCCTCCTCGGATGACCCCTCTTCTTGGGGGGGCCCCTCAAGTACAGGCTGCTGCGGTGCAGGGGACTCTCCGCCAGAGTCATCCTCCCTCCCTGTGGCAGTTGCAGTTTGGGCAGCACCAGATGTTGTTGGCACACAGGGAGGTGTGGACTGGTTGCTGTTCATCTGGCGGAGGCATTGTAAAATGTCCCTGTGCACCGCCGTCATCTCATGCAGTGCATCCCACTTGGACTCCACGCGGGACATGTGTGAGTCCACGCGGGACATGTGTGACTCCACGTGGGACATGTGAGAGTCCAAGCGGGCATGATGGGCAGCCTGCTGCTGTTTCATGTCTCTGAGGAGCCCCACTACCTGGCTGAGGTCTCCGGTGCTGGACTGGTACGCATCAGCTATGCGTACCAGTTGTGGGTCATCATGCACACCAGCAACCTCTGCAAGCAGCGACCTCTGTCTCCCACCCCTCCCACCACCCCTGCTGACATGTGCAGTGCGTGCAGTGGCACGCACAGATGACCCTGGTCCACCTTGGGGGTTGGTGGTGGTGGTGGGTGTCCATGGACCCAGGTTGGTCCAGGGTCCCTGTGCTGGTGTTGCTCCTTGTTCTGTCCATGTCGGCAGGGATGGTATTTGTGGTGACAGTCGTTGGAGGGGTGGGTGCAGGGGGTGCAGCTGGTGGTCCTGCTGGTGCTGCAGCTGGTGGTCCTGCTGGTGCTGCATGTAGACTTGCACCGGATGTGCCAGGTTGGTCTTCTTCGTCCGAGGAGGGCAGAGGCTGTACGACACCAGTGAGCTCTGCATCCTCTTGAGCCTGGGACTGGGACTCCTCAGCGTCTGCTGCTGTGTCCCCATCATCACCTGTTTTTGGGAGACACACACAATGTATGTTATGTTTCTGCAGGCATCAATGGTTGACACACCTGACAGTTGTGACTGTGCCTCTGGGTGCGGGCCTGTACATTGCATTGTCCTAAGTCGTCACAGTCAGGGGTTGATTTTGGTGTGGCACATTGTCCTGCATTATTTGGGCATTTCTATGTATTTGTTGGGGTGTGAACATGGTCTGCATTGGTTGTATTTGGTTGACTGCCGGCCCTCCTTCCCACCCAGCCAGTCAGTTATCCCACCATGGACTGTGCTTGCATTGCAGGGAGTGGAAGTTGTCTCTCAGGATGTCAGTCAGTGGTGTCCTGCTGTTTGTTGGTGCACAGTTCCCAGCAGGGCCTTGTGCTCCCCGCAGCAGTAGCCAGTGTCAGCCATCTTGTGAGTCCTTCTCCACTCCCTGTGATGTGAGCATGGTTCAGGGTGGTGTTGATGGGACAGTTGTGGGGGTGACCAATATCTGTGACTACGACTCCCATCATGCTATTGCCTCCACCCCCTTCCCAGCATGCCCATGCTTCCTTCCTTTTGACTCTGCTTCCCTGTGGGGTGGGCTGGCTGTGCTGACAGGATGGCTGGGAGTGTTGTCCTGGCAGTTGTTTGGCTAAAAGTCCCAAGAGTGTCCCTGTGCTTCACACAACATAACCCATGGTGGTGGTTCTTTGTGGGATCTTGAGTTAGGATGGGAGGCATTGCATTCTACCAGGTGGGTTCTGTGGAGTTTGTGTTGAGGGGGTGTGAGGGGAGGTGCTTGTGACTATGGTCAGTGCTGCAAGTCCTCCTTCCCACCCAGCCAGCCAGATATCCCACCATGGAACATGCTTGCATTGCAGGGAGTGGAAGTTGTCTCTCAGGGTGTCAGTCAGTGGTGTCCTGCTGTTTGTTTGTGCACAGTTCCCAGCAGGGCCTTGTGCTCCCCGCAGCAGTAGCCAGTGTCAGCCATCTTGTGAGTCCTTCTCCACTCCCTGTGATGTGAGCATGGTTCAGGGTGCTGTTGATGGGACAGTTGTGGGGGTGACCAATATCTGTGACTGCCACTCCCATCATGCTATTGCCTCCACCCCACTTGCCAGCATTCCCATACTTACTTGCTTTTGTGGGGAGTTCAGTGTGTGTGGGTGTGAGGGCAATGGCAAGATGGCTGACAGTGGTGTCCTGCTGTTGGTTGGTGTGCAGTTCCCAGCATGCCCTTGTGCTCCCCACAGCAGTAGCCAGTGTCAGCCATCTTGTGAGTCCTTCTCCACTCCCTGTGATGTGAGCATGGTTCAGGGTGGTGTTGATGGGCCAGTTGTGAGGGTGACCAATATCTGTGACTGCCACTCCCATCATGCTATTGCCTCCACCCCACTTCCCAGCATTCCCATACTTACTTGCTTTTGTGGGGAGTTCAGTATGTGTGGGTGTGAGAGCAATGGCAAGATGGCTGACAGTGGTGTCCTGCTGTTGGTTGGTGTGCAGTTCCCAGCATGCCCTTGTGCTCCCCACGACACAGCAACAGTGTCAGATATCTTTGATGGGCCTTTCCACTCTCTGTGGGATGTGCATGCGTGAGTGTGAGCTTACTGGGCCATGTGGTGGGGGATGTAGAGCTGTGACTACGACTCCCATCATGCTATTGCCTCCACCCCCTTCCCAGCATGCCCATGCTTCCTTCCTTTTGACTCTGCTTCCCTGTGTGGTGGGCTGGCTGTGCTGACAGGATGGCTGGGAGTGTTGTCCTGGCAGTTGTTTGGCTAAAAGTCCCAAGAGTGTCCCTGTGCTTCACACAACATAACCCAGGGTGGTGGTTCTTTGTGGGATCTTGAGTTAGGATGGGAGGCATTGCATTCTACCAGGTGGGTTCTGTGGAGTTTGTGTTGAGGGGGGTGTGAGGGGAGGTGCTTGTGACTATGGTCAGTGCTGCAAGTCCTCCTTCCCACCCAGCCAGCCAGATATCCCACCATGGAACGTGCTTGCATTGCAGGGAGTGGAAGTTGTCTCTCAGGATGTCAGTCAGTGGTGTCCTGCTGTTTGTTGGTGCACAGTTCCCAGCAGGGCCTTGTGCTCCCCGCAGCAGTAGCCAGTGTCAGCCATCTTGTGTGTCCTTCTCCACTCCCTGTGATGTGAGCATGGTTCAGGGTGGTGTTGATGGGCCAGTTGTGAGGCTGAGCAATATCTGTGACTACCACTCCCATCATGCTATTGCCTCCACCCCCTTCCCAGCATGCCCATGCTTCCTTCCTTTTGACTCTGCTTCCCTGTGGGGTGGGCTGGCTGTGCTGACAGGATGGCTGGGAGTGTTGTCCTGGCAGTTGTTTGGCTAAAAGTCCCAAGAGTGTCCCTGTGCTTCACACAACATAACCCAGGGTGGTGGTTCTTTGTGGGATCTTGAGTTAGGATGGGAGGCATTGCATTCTACCAGGTGGGTTCTGTGGAGTTTGTGTTGAGGGGGTGTGAGGGGAGGTGCTTGTGACTATGGTCAGTGCTGCAAGTCCTCCTTCCCACCCAGCCAGCCATATATCCCACCATGGAACGTGCTTGCATTGCAGGGAGTGGAAGTTGTCTCTCGGGATGTCAGTCAGTGGTGTCCTGCTGTTTGTTGGTGCACAGTTCCCAGCAGGGCCTTGTGCTCCCCGCAGCAGTAGCCAGTGTCAGCCATCTTGTGTGTCCTTCTCCACTCCCTGTGATGTGAGCATGGTTCAGGGTGGTGTTGATGGGCCAGTTGTGAGGCTGAGCAATATCTGTGACTACCACTCCCATCATGCTATTGCCTCCACCCCCTTCCCAGCATGCCCATGCTTCCTTCCTTTGACTCTGCTTCCCTGTGGGGTGGGCTGGCTGTGCTGACAGGATGGCTGGGAGTGTTGTCCTGGCAGTTGTTTGGCTAAAAGTCCCAAGAGTGTCCCTGTGCTTCACACAACATAACCCAGGGTGGTGGTTCTTTGTGGGATCTTGAGTTAGGATGGGAGGCATTGCATTCTACCAGGTGGGTTCTGTGGAGTTTGTGTTGAGGGGGGTGTGAGGGGAGGTGCTTGTGACTATGGTCAGTGCTGCAAGTCCTCCTTCCCACCCAGCCAGCTAGATATCCCACCATGGAACGTGCTTGCATTGCAGGGAGTGGAAGTTGTCTCTCAGGATGTCAGTCAGTGGTGTCCTGCTGTTTGTTGGTGCACAGTTGCCAGCAGGGCCTTGTGCTCCCCACAGCAGTTGCCAGTGTCAGCCATCTTGTGAGTCCTTCTCCACTCCCTTTGATGTGCGCATGGTTCATGGTGGTGTTGATGGGACAGTTGTGGGGGGGCAATATGTGTGACTACGACTCCCATGATGCTATTGGCTACACTGACTTGGCCAGCATACACAGAATTCCTTCCTTTCAGTGGTCTTCACTGTGTGTTGGTGTTGTTGTGGTGGCTACATGTCTGGATGTGTTTGTTAGTTCTATTTGTGCCACTGCCTAGCTGTAGTTGTAGTTGTGTTTGTACATGTGATGGCACGGTTGGATGTAACTTTTTTGATGGCATGTGTTGTGTTTATCTGACTGACATACACATTTTGGGATGATTCTGTTCTGGTTGCTGTGTAATTGCTATGAGTGCATGGTTTGACTCTCCCCTTGACAGTGATGTGAGTGTGTATTGTGGCAGAATATTGTGTACATTTGTTGTGTACTCACCAGGCTCTGGGATGTTCTCTAGTCCATATACGCTCACTGGCGGAAGGATGGCCCGCACCTTCTCCTCCCAGGGCCTGAGGTATACTGGCTTGGCAGGAGGGCCACTGCCGGTGTATTGGCTCAGGAGGTAGTCTTTCTTGAGCAGCTCCCGGACCCTCCTGCGCACATCATACCACCTGTTCTGGATGTCGGTCTTTGTGCGCAGACATGGTGATTGTGCGTTCACCCTGTTGATGATCCTCTCCCACATCTTGGTTTTCTGGGAGATGGGGGTCTGTTGGACCAGTGTGCCAAACAGCTGTGGCTCTACCCTGAGGATCTCGTCTACCAGGACTTCCAATTCACAATCTAGGAACTTGTGATTCTTCTTGGGGGGCATGGTGATGGGTGGTGATGGTGAGTGATGTGTGTGTTGGTGTGCAGGTGAGGGTGTGTGAGTGTGTGTTTTGCTGGGTGTATGTGAGGTAGGTATTTGTTGGTGTGCTGATGGTGTGTGTCTTGTGTGAGGGATGAGCTGTGGGTGTGTGGTTGCTGTCTCTTGGGTGCTGGCAGTGGAATGGCATTTGCAAAGGATCATGGTTGTGATTTGTGTCCTTTATATGGGTGGAGTTGTGGGTGTGTCTTTGTTCTCGGTCCCCACCCCCCCAGTATTTATTGGCTTTGTAATTGCTTGTTTGGCCTTTTTTTGTGTCATTTTTCCTTTGTACTGTCTGTGCATGTTGGAAACGTTCTTGTGACCGAGTCGGACCCTGCATTTGTCTCGTACGGTGTTCTCTGTTTCGTTCACGCTGTGTTTGTGCAGTTTTCTATGCTGCGTACGCGTCGGTCGCGGTGTTTTGTGTTGCTTCGGCTCGGTTTTGTATGCGTGTCGGTCGTGTGGCTTGTCCTCCGTCCGACTCGGTCGTGGTTTTCGCGCCTTGCATCGTACTTTGCGGTTTGGAGTTCGCGTGTACGTTTCGGTCGGATTTGTTCCGGGTGCGTGTTGGTCGGTTGGATTCGCGTGTTTTTCCGGCCGGATTGCTGTTTTCCGTGCGGCTCGGTCGTTCGGCTTGGGTTCTGTACGTGTCGGTCGGATTTTGCACGCTTTGCATCGTACTTGGCGTGTCGGGCGCCACAGGTACGTGTCGGTCGGTATAATTTCCGGATCCGAGTCGGTCGGTGCTTTTTCCGGCCCGAATCGGAATCGACCCCATAGTGTTAATCCAAGAGATGCACTTAACTAAAGTGGAGGCCATTAAATTGCAGAGGAGATGGAGGGGGCAATTTTTTAAACGACGTACTCGGCATTTGCCAGAGGTGCAGTGATATGGATACAGTCAGGGATCCCATTTGTAGCACACGAGAACCACATTGACAAAGAGGGTAGATACGTTCTGATCCGCGGTACTCTAGACGGGAACCCGCTGGTGATAGGGAGCTTATATGCACCTAATGTAAACCAAGAAGCATGCTACACTCAGGTGGGAACAGTGCTGGCAGACTGGACCCTCATCCCCTAGATATTAGGGGGAGACTACAATGCTGTACTAGCCACGACGACGGACCGGTTTCATCCCCCTTGATACGCCTAGCCAAATCACTATAGACCTGGGTGCACGGGTGGTCCCTGAAGGAAATATGGCGCAGCTATAATAAGGGTATGCAGGAATACCCCTATTACGCACCCACACAATCTACACACTCGAATAGACCATGTTTTTTGTAGTCCATCGCTCTTAACACAGGTTACGCATGCGTCATATACGGGTAAAACAATATCAGACCACAGTGCGTTAGAAGTCAACTTCTCCTTGGGACGTGTCCCCACCCCGGTCCCTACATGGAGACTAAACCCCTCTCTCCTGGAAGACGGGGTATTCAGAGACAACATGCTATCCACTATTACAAATTACTTCACAGAGAATACTGGTACAGCCTCCACGGTGGGGGTAGAATGGGAGGCTTTCAAGGTGGTGGTGCGAGGTACTGCAATCAGCGTGATCACAGGGGCTCGCCAACAAGTCAACAGGGAATTAAAACAAGTCGAGGATACACTGGGCAGGCTTGAGCGCAAGGCGGTCCTTGAACTAGACGCTAAAGCAGCGCTCCAAGAAGCACGTGTAATATACGCTGAACTTTTAGAGCAGCTATAAATAATTGATCAACGAGCATATACACATAAAGTCCATACAGAAGCAGATAGGCCAGGTACATTATTAGCACGTCTTCTATGAAATGCCCCCCACCGCACCAATAATTCAAATAGACACACCGCAGGAAACCCGCACCACAACACAAGATGAAATAAATAATACTTTCTACGACCATTATAAAGCACTGTACACCGCACAACGCAGACCCGACAGGTATACGCACCTTCTTAGCCTCCATAAACCTACCCCAAGTAGCACCAGACTCCCGAGAGGTCCTGGCCGCCCCCATAACATTGGCTGAAATACACGCAGCAATAAAAGACCTACCTAAGAACAAAATTCCAGGTTCAGATGGCTTACCCATGGAATTATATGTCACCTTTGCTCAACAGCTGGCAGCTCGACTCAAAAAACGATATCATGAGGCTTTTAAAACGGGATCTTTACCCCCCACCACAGGACAGGCCTTAATAACCTCACTGCCCAAACCTGGAAGGGATCATTCCAAGCTCACTGCCTACCGCCCACTCTCTTTACTAAATACAGAATATAAAATTCTGAGTAAAATTCTATCTACCCGCAGTCAACCCCTTCTACCAACACTAATACACACGGATCAATGCGGATTTATACCAGCACGGAACACATCCATCAACATACGCAGACTATGTAACATTATGTTTGCCTGCACCACAGTCATGCCTGAAGCTGGGTGCATCTCACTAGATATATGCCAAGCCTTTGACACCCTCAGCTGGAACTACATGTTCACTATCCTCCGAAGATTCGGAATCCCCCCGGAATTCATGAAGTGGATCCAGATACTATACCAATCCCTGATGGCCAGAGTGCGTACGGGGTCGCACATATCAAAAGAATATCAAATACAAAAGACCACGGGGCAGGGCTGTCCTCTCTCGCCCATGTTATTTGTGCTTGCACTAGAGCCCTTGGCCCATAGACTGCGTGCAGTTTCCGGTGACTGGGGCATAACCGTAAACGGTACACTTCATTCCAAATCACTTTACGCAGACGGCATAATTTTATATTCCAGAGTTCTACAGAACAATCTGCGCATGGTAGCGCAAATGTTTACCCAGTTTGAATCAGTCGCAGGTCTCACCATAAATTACGACAAATCATATGCATTCCCCTTTGGGAACGAGACCACTATGCAAACTTTTTGGACATCCCTACCCCTATCGGTTGCTGGCCGACTGGCAATATCCAAAATGGTGAAGGTCCCACGACTACTATATTTTTTCACCGATCTACTAGTGGTGATCCCAGAGCCATATTTAAAACACTGAATACACTATTAATAGATTTAATATGGGGCACGGGTCGCTGCCGCATAAGCTTGGCAAAACTGCAACCCCCGACCAACGCGGGAGGGATGGGGGCACCTGATCTTTATGCATACTGCTTAGCTAGCAAACTACAATGGCTCTCATACTGGTTGGCTGGCTGGAACCTGCATGAAATAGCCTACACCCAACTTGCGGTTTATCCGACCTATTGCGGTTATACACACAACCATGTACAGCACGAACATTATGTGACTATACCAATTGTAATACAAGTAAACTCACGGCAGCCAATTGCTGCAGTTCACTTGACTGTAATAACAGTGGATACAATGGAAATGTTATAAACTGGAAAACTCAATAAAGTTTGTTTTAATAAAAAAAAAACTTTATGAAAGTCCCCAATATCTCTTTAGCAAAAGCAGACAGCTGTGCTGCCTGGTAGGCTGCGACCTAAAAAGTGCTATGAAGCAGGCATCGATGGCAGCTTCATTTTTTTAAATCTGTTTTTATTGAGTTTTCAAATATTTTGTCAGTAGATTTTACATATACAACATTGTTCAGATTTATCATTATTTATGCAACATGGTGTCCTCTCTACGGAGTGCCACGCTTTCTGCATTTGCCCATGCAAGCACAGGGCGCCTCCATGCTAGTATGTGGGGAGGGGGGCACGACACTCTGGGTCAAGTACAGGCTTTTACGAAAGCATTTATATGCCACTGCAAGCAGCAGCAGTTTTGACTGTCTGATTCTCGTGTTCGGGTGAAAGGCTGCGATCAGCTGTGAGAGTGTATAGGGCGAGTTTGTTGACGCAGTGTCTTTCCGTTGCCGGTTGGCCAGCCATCTAGCGACCCATTGCAGTTGTGCGGTCAGGTGATATTGTTCAAAATTTGGGGCTGCAAGGCCTTCCTGGTGCGTGGGCAGATATAATTTCTTGATTGCTACTCGGTGTAGAGTGTTGCCCCATATAAAGTCTCTGATTAATCTCTCCAGTGAAAAGGGGGGGGGGATGTAAAGCGGTAAGTTCGTAAAATAATAGAGGAATCGTGGGAGAACCACTTTTTTGACCAGGGCTACTCTGCCAGTCACTGCCAGCGGAAGAGTGCTCCAGAATAATATCTGGGAACGGATTGCAGTATATGCTCTTCCCAAGTTACCGTCGATTAGGTCCGCAGGCTGTCTATATATCCTTATACCCAGATATAGGAACGTGTCTGCCCGCCATTGCACTGGTACCCCGTTGAGGACATATATCGGGTCTTGATTTGTGTCGCTAAATGGGTAAAGGCAGGATTTAGCAGCGTTTACTTTGAGTCCCGATAGGGCGGCGAAATCCTTAAGAATTTGTGCTAGTTGATCTGGAATTCTACCAGTGTCTTTGACATATACCAATAAGTCATCTGCGTATAATGACACCGTGTGCATGCCATCTCCCAGCGGTATGCCCTCCTGCAGTTTTGTACGGATTGTCTCTGCTAGTGGCTCTATGGCTAGTGAGAAAAGTAGAGGGGACAGGGGACATCCTTGTTGAGTTCCTCTTTGTATTAAGGCCTTTTCCGATATATAGGGACCCACCCTTACCCGAACTGTCGGTTCGGTTTATAGCAGTCGCACCAGCTGGAGGAACACCGTGCCTAGCTTATATTTTTCTAGCACTGCAAATAAAAACTCCCATTCCAGAGAGTCGAAACCTTTCTCCAAGTCTAATGTCAAGCATCTTGCTCGCGGTCACTGTGGAGTATCGTCAGTCGCTATCCTAAATACTATACCAACAATTGGAAAGGAGCATCGATGTGCTCACTGTAGTATTCAATAAATTATTGTATTCATTTAAAGAACCAAGTCCATAGGCAAGCTTGCTTCATATGAATGTTCCATTTGTTTTATTCAACAAAACCATCGATCCAAGAAATGACAGTATCAAAACATCAGCCTATGCGTTTCGTCCTCACTTGGACGTCATCAGGGCTCTTACCCGAGCGTCTTATGCTCTTGCTTCTATGCCACGGCCTGGCCCGATAAATCCCGCCGTCAGGCCAGGTGCTGCGCCAAAGGCATTCAGTGTGTTTGGCTGCACCTGTAGGTCCGATCTGCTGTGCCCAATCGGTTGTGCTCGGTCTTGAGCAGCGCTCTGGTTAGTCTGGAGGCAGAGTCAGCTCCAGGGCAAGGGTTGGGTCTCCTCCTATACAGTTTCCAGGAAAGGATTCCCGCTGTCTGATCATAGGGGTAGCGCGTGTTCCTGACTCTTCGCCGCTCCCTCTCTCTTGTCTGGTGTGTGCACTGTGCGGCGTAGAGCTGAGCCCACTGCTGTATCTTCAAGTGCCCTGCCGGATTCCTTGTAGTTGGGAGGAGCGATTGATATACCCGCAGTGTGGCTGACTGATGTGCCTCTTGTCAATGCCAGGTTCTGCCTACTCGACGCGTGGACTGACCATTCAATTAGGCCCAGTGCGGTTGCTCCTCTCTGCTCTTCTCTATCCTGATCACCCCTGAATGCAGAGTCTCAGAGTCACTGTCTTGTTTTGGGTTGCCAGTGTATTTTGCTCTCCTTTTATTATTTTTAGGTCTCGCCTACGCAGCGCGCATGCGCTGCATAGGAAAAGACCTTTAGAAATCGATTCCGTTTTGCTGCCAAAAACGTGCACGCATTGCATTGCTTTGAATGGCAATGCGTGCACGTTTGGCGATTCCCTTGCGGGAGCGAGCTTTCAAACCATCTGTTTGTAATTAACAGATGGTTCCTGCTTGCTCCCGCAAGGGAAACAGGCGCAGGCCCCCTCCTCTCTCCCCTCACCCTGCTGCCGCCTCCTCAAACTTGTTTTTTTTTTTACTTCCAGCGCGAGGCGCCCGCGCTTGTTTGAGGTGGCCTGAAGAGCTGTACGAGGATCAAACTCTGCAAAGTGTATGAGAGTGGGAATATTGTAGCCACAGAATATACTTTCGGGCTAGAGTTCAGCTCTAGCAGCATGCTTATGTTTTCGAGTGCTGTTCTGAAAGAAGAGGCGGTCTCGTGCACAGTGTGGCGAGACACCGCAACGAAGAGATGTTATCGAGGGCATCACGTTCGCAAAGCATTGCTTCCCCAACTTTGTTTACTTAAACAGAAAACATGTTGATACCTCGCGGCCTCATTAAGTGAGATTAATCATTTCAATGCAACAGGGAGGCCGCTCATAGGACCAGTTGCGTGCATCTCCTGCTGTATTGTATTTGCATTAATATAGCGCTTCATATCTGTGAGGAAATGCCTAGGAGCATTAGTGCACGCGTAGGGAGTGTTTGGTGGCTTGAGTGTGGCATGCAGCTGTGCGCGCTCTGCAACATCCATCTTGGCAGTGACACAGAGCCAGAGGGGGCAGTGGGGGCGCATTCCAGCAGCACCATAATGGCGCCCGTTTATCAGCGCTGTATGCCGGACTGCGGGAAGAAGACCAAAAATAACTGCAGAGCCGGCGCACAGCCCTTCATTTATGCCTTGCCATTCAGCACGCCAGTGCACGACAGGCCCCTGCCGCAGCTGTACTTGCCTGGCGCGTCAGCCGGCAGTGAGACTGCCAGGTGCCTCGACTCCGCTGTCACTGCGCAGGCGCTTCATCCAGCCGCACTTCATAATCTCCTGGGTGCAGTTGATGGGGCTTCCTGTGGCTGGTGTGCGCACAGCACTGCCCTGGGCGCGCAAACCCCCACCCTGAGTAACGCCCATTCTGAATACTGGAACACTGAGCCTAACTTCCATCCTCTAAACCTGACCGTCTCCCTAAAATGTTACACTAGCCTTTACTCACACTATCAGGCTGACCATGAACCCTGCTCTCTAATCCTAGCAGTGACCCCTTTGCATGCCCCGTGCTGTGAAGTGCCCGATCCCTGACACTAACCCATGTACTGCCGTCATCTCATTCCTTTACACTAATCCTTTACATTCCCCTAACACACACCCTTCTACTTATTGTGACCTCTGTGTTTTGCCCTTTAGATTTGATCTAAACTCCCTTCTTTTTTTCTCTGTTTTAAACTAATTGCTTTAATACTTTGGGATTTTTCAAACTTTACACCACAGAGGGGGTTCTTGTAGATACTCGGCATATGTACAGTGGCAGGTGGGTCGGAACGATAAGATAACATGGGAACCTTGTCCATTTCTTAGCCATCCCAGAAACTGCTTTTATAAAGCAGGATAGAATATTGCTCAAGATTAACCCAAATAAAATGTAGGAGGTTGTCTATCTCATGCCACAGCAGTTACCAAATTTATCAAAAGGGCTGCGTGTTGACTTGGGCCGGCATGGGGGCGTTGCAGCCCAAATTATTGTGAATGGAGGTACGAGAGACAAACCCTGTAGTTTGGTGTTGCGCAGCTATTTTGCCATGAACCGTCTCAGTGTGGGTCAGTACTGTGTTTCAGCGTGTGAAATATTTAGACTTTGCTCAGAATATAGTCTTTTTGGGGAAACAGAGGAAAGAGAGACACTTTCTCGCAGTCATGGTGTGAGGTAGCACCACCCCGCACCAAGTTTTAGGAAGGGCAGATGGCTTAGAGAATCTCTAGGACAACCTTAGTAAGAGGCTTTAGTGGCCTCTGCTAGGGAAGGCAGGTACTGGAGAATCTCTCACAGCTGCGGTGCAGAGCCAGAGATTGTCTCATCAATAGGGTAAAGGGAAGACCAGAAATCTTACTTGCTGCACTGGTAGAAACACACTTCTTAGGGCCTTTCTTGACACACTGGGACACTGTACGAGCAATGGAACACGAAGCAGACAGACACCAGAAATTAGTGGAGAATTGCTTTGTGCCCTGCACAAGATGTAGTGAGTAAATTAGTTTTTCTCCCCTGATTCTTTTATTAAAAAATGAAGCCATGAGGCTCCTGGGGCCGGATCAGGCAAATCCACATGCAAGCCCACCAGCGTGAGACAACTTTACACTGGTACATGACAATTCCGCAAGTCTTGAAGAGATATTTGTACCGACCAATCAGTGCAAAACGTCACCTTTGCACTGGTTGTCAAGCCAACGTCACAGCAGAATATACCAGCACTGTTGTAAAATTGCCTGTAACCACAATAAATTGAACAGCCAGTGTAATTTATGTGATCTAGATGAAAGGCTGTGTGCTTGATAACGTTCTTTATCGTGTATCTGTTTAGCCTCTAACTTACGCTGATTAACCTGAGAATACAGGACGACGAAGTGGAAATACCAAGTATGGTGCGATGAAGGATCAATAGGGAGGAAATATTGCTAAATGGGCACGTTGCAGTGGTATATAACTGCTAAAGCCCGCTGCAAAACATCGTGGTAGCAGAACACAAAAAACTCAAGAATGAAGTAAAAAGTGATCCCTGTTCCAATAAAGCTGCACGGCCATAACAAATGGTAGAATGGGACTATACAAATGCTCATCACAACACGTGCCATGTGTAAGGACTGTTGTTGTGTTGCTTTGCCTTGTAGTTCAGTGGGAGAAAAATAACCTTGCTAGACCCAGCAGGCATCGCTTCCTGCAATTTACACAAATGCATGCAGGTGTAAAGCACACTTTAAGCCCTTGGGTAACTTCGATGCTAAATAGCAGATGCTTATTGTTACCAAACACAGTGGTACTCATTTTATCAACCTCAGAAGGATAAAAGGCTGAGTGCTCCCGCTGGCATTCGAAGCAGTGACCATAAAGTCAAACACAGGTTCATGGAGTGGACAAATTAGTTCACTGAGCCACCAGACCTGGTCTGACACACTAGCTCGGGTCTTGGGATCTAGCCAGCGAGCATCTTCACGGAAAGCAGCGACTCCAAAACCTAGGACTTGCATCGTCTTGCAAAGCACTTTACTGTGGACTCGCTCAAAGCACGCTAGATTCTGCAGGATGAATGAGTAAGGTAGACTTGTGAAGTGAAAAGCTGCAAACTGAATTGCTTCTGGGGGCAACAGAATGGTTCAGTTGTTTTGCCTATTGCATTTAATACTGACCTATAGCTTGGCCGAAAATTCATCTCAGCTACGATATGATAGGCCCAGAGGTGCACAATTCTACTCGAGGTGCCACGATTGGAACCTAGGGCCAGATGTATTATTACACTGGTCACAGACACTGGTGACAATTAGCAGTCTAAGCGCCACTAGGCCTGTTCATAATATTCCAAATCACAGCAGGTTGAAATTTGACCTACCACATTAATATTCAAGATGCATGTTTGCAAATTGTGATTCATTCTGATTAGACGCAATCACAGGGGTGGTGGCCTGTAAGAGTCTGCAGACCACCATTTAAATAAGGAAGGGGTTTAAAGGGGACCCCTTCCCTTTTGCAAATGAGTTTTTACTCCAACTTCTGGGTCGATAACATTTCAGTGGTTTGCTACTGGAATTATGGTTGAAAACAATTGATTCACTGCATACGGATTCAGAATTTGGAATCTTTGCCCACAACATACCCCTTCCAAATTTCAAATCCGTATCCATTCCCAGTCTTATTTTAGGAGCCCAGTAACATTTTACAGACTCCTAAAATTGGATTTGTAGATTGCAAAAACCATTTTTTGCATTCGCAAGCTCCAATTTGGAGTCTTTTCAACTGAAAAAATGGTTGATACATCTGGCGCCTAGTTCTCCTGGTTCTAAGGTCAGCCACAGATAGGATAAACCTCCTGTGTTTTTTCTACAAATCACTGTAATATACAGGTTTAATCCCAATTGGTGTTAGATCTCCCACAGCAGCGTGTGTGTGGGGATGTACTCAACAGTCCGGGACGCGTGCGCCTCTTCCGTGTTCAGGACACAGGACCCATTCACACAGGAGGCCCTCTCTCCCTTTTATTTCAATGCAGCCGGCTGTCTGGCCTGCTCAGTACCGTGGGCCCCAGTCTGAATCCAGTTCAAGTCTTAACTTCAGACATCCTACCTTGTCCAGGACATAACTGCTTTTGGATTAATTTAGTACACTGGTGCCTCCGGGCGAGGGGACCCAGATGGGGTCGGTATCCTAGAGCGTATTTGCCTTGGCCCCCATTTGGACGCCCACCCCGCAACTGTGGAATCGCTGCCATTGCTGAGTGGCAACACAGGAAACAAAAATCCAACTCCCTCCACACCCCAACACTCATTTCTTAAGACACTACGGAACGCTTCTCTAAATGTCGGAAAGCTGGGCTGACTACATTCCAGGCCTGCACAGTGCGCTTGGAATCCGTCAGTACATGGGGTGCTTTCGCAACGAATATACTTCTTTCGGTAACTCCCGTGAGAGCCGGAGTTCCCCTGGTCGGAAAAGCCGCATTGGTGTTATTCTCCCCTTCTGGCTACATACAATATGCCCTGGGGTGAGGAAAGACACGGCTTTGTCTTTAGATTCATGACGGCAGCGCCAACCTGACGATCAAAACAGCAGATATTGTGTGCATACCGAGGCAGTGTTTGCTGTTCATTACGATTGTAATCTGGGACTTCTCTTGCACCACATGTCTATCGTCATGTCATCTCGTTGTGTCTTTCTGACACACATTTTACACCTCATAGAACATCACCAACAGTGCTCACTTTGAAGAACAAGCACTGGCATAGCCAATAGGTCTCGCCTTTGGGACCTTATAAGTGTTTAGTTATCCAGCACAATATCCTTGGTGCAACAACATCAACTGTTGCATGGCTAAACACTTATAAGGTTCCAAAGGCGAGACCTATTGGCTATGCCAATGCTTGTTTTTTTTGGGGGGGTGCTCACACTCTGGGCTCCGTGCGGCCTGTATCTTCCTGTGTGAGTGCCTAGGCCTATGCTCTGCGGCAGACGTTGTGTTGATCGATCCAATTCTCCGTGCGCTTCCCATCTGCGAGCCTAGGATATGCCCAGTGTTTCAGTTCTGCAAGCTCGCTCCGGTTGTGCGCTCCAGCCGTGGTTTCTAGGGCGCCTCTGCGGGACAGCACGAGCACTCTGAATTTTCTGAATTGGGCCTTGCTGTCGCTCCCCAGGCCTTCCCCTAGCGTGGTTCCCCAGCTTCTGCGGTGCTTCGGGCCCCTCAGTAGTTCGAGGCTGCAGGCCTTTCAGTGGGACTTCGTCCGCCACCCCTCATACACTGTAATCTCGCTTATGGCGCGTACCTGCGTCTTCTTTTGCGGGGCTCTCTGGGCGGCCTTTCTCTTTTCCCCAGTACAGCGCTGGAAACTGCGCGAGTCCCCGCACAGCGTAGGGGAGGCGCCTACTCACCGCCTCTCATAGCCATCTTCTGCGCGGCGGTGCGGAGTTCTCCCTCGCCTCGCACTTCAGTTTCCGGCAGGATTGCCGGTCTCCCGCGTCTCTGGTTTTCTTCGGCTTTCTCCTACGGCCTCATGATACAGGCTTTTCTCGGCTCACTTCCACGGCTAACGAGCCTCCCCCGCCGTCGAGGCCCAAAGTGTTATCGCACCGCCGTCCTTCGCCGTGGCACTTCCCCGCTCACCCGTGCAGGTCTGTTAGCCCTCCGGTGTCGATCGTGACTCTTCGTGAGGGTCAATGGAGTGAGTATATGCTGATTTTCAGGATAAACGAGTGTACGGCTGCGGAGTGTTAGAAGCTCGAGTCCGCCATGTTGGCTGGCTAGCTACGCCCCCCCCATTGATGGCTGCTTCATATCTCTTTTTTAATTTAACCATGCCATTATCACCCATTCCCCACCCCACTGATTGCCAAAGCAAATAGCTCGCACATAGGTGAGAACTATTAGCTTTGCCAAAGCTTGCTTATCATGGCTAGGGGTGTGCATCGCCCAGGCATGCATTATACTGTATTGGTGCACTGACCCACTCCAAAACAAAGAATTATTAAAAAACAAAAACAGGTCTGGGAATCATTGTCAAAGTGCATTTGTTTCCTGGCGTTTACTTTTATTCTTGACAGGAGTTAGCTAATAAAAGCTCCCCAACTGAAACACAGTCACCTAGACCTAATTTATAGCAAAAAATTGTGTCTATGTTCCGTTTTGGATGTACTGGAATATATAAAAGGATAATGGAAAATTGATGGCACACATCAATCGTCACTATTGAAAGCAATAAACTTCATGATGTAACTAGTCAACGTATCTCTATAAAGCTAAAGACACACTAACTACACAAAAATATGAAAATCTGCACATAGCTGTGAAACAGGACACCACAATCAGCCTCGAAGCTATATTATAACTTACTGATTAACTGAAACAATAAGATGGTACTCAAAAATAAATATTGAAAGCCTCACCAAGAGCATGCCTTGGCTCTGCAGTCGAGATCTCTTTAACACACTGTTTTTGAGCCTCTAAGCATCGCGCTCTACTCAGGAAAAGCTTAAGTATTTAGATGGCAGGGAGATAAGCAGCTCCAGGAGATTGAAAGCTCTGTAAAACCAGACCGGTGTGATAGTGACTCAGACCCGGGGATGAAAGCTACAGTGTACCTACAAATTTATCATCATTCACAAAGGCAAGGAAAACACAGAGAAAACAGGGCTTAAAAACTGGGCAGCGGACGGCATCGACATATCACCACCATGATTGTATGTGTTCTTAGGATCAGTGCTTCATACTTTTGAAACTTCCGCCATTGTTTCATTTACATTTCGGAAATCCAGTGGTTAATTTGATCCAGGCACTCTGTGATGTGCTGACACTGACCTGGACAGAGAGATGCAAACTCGGGTATCAGCAGCAAACGTTTTTAAATTGAAGCTGAGGTATATTCACTTGCGTCAGGAGGTGCATCGAAATATCAAAGAGATGAGGGCAGAGGGAGGACTGGCATTTATTTATGCGTTTTTATATAGCGCGGACTTTACCCGAGGGTGTCAGAGCGCTTCACAATAGGAACAGTAACATTACATGAGGAGAAGGATACCAGTGAGCATAACACAAAAGCAAGCGTTACATTGCATGAGAAAAAGTGACAATTGTGCAGATAACAAACAAACCAGATACAAAAAGAGGTATACGTTCCAAGAGGAAAAAGTGACAGGTGTGCATGATACATGGGGTACAAAATACACATAGAGGTATAATACTGCAGAAGTGGCAGTCATTCATAACACACTGGGAAGGCACTTCTATAGGCTTGGCGTACAGAGTTTCCTATAGTGGAAGAACTTCCTTGAGGTAGTAGAGAGGGCGTGAATTCAACAGGGGGTACAAGGGGTACAAAATACATGATACATGGGGTGCAAAATACAAATAGAGGTATAATACTGCAGTAAGTGGCAGTCACTCGTAACACACTGGGAAGGCACTTCTATAGGCTTGGAGTACAGAATTTCCTATAGTGGAAGAACTTCCTTGAGGTAGTAGAGAGGGCGTGAATTCAACAGGGGACTTGAAATGAAGGGAACACGCACATAAAATCCAACACAACACGCAAAGGTGAGGAATGAACAGGAAAAAGTACAAATTTACACTGACGAGCGAACTTCCTAGAGGGGCCTGAGAACGAAAGTATTAGTTCTGGAAGTGTCTTTGGAAGAGAAGAGACTGGAGGTCAGCTTTGAAGATCCGGGTAGAGGAGGTGGCACGGAGCAGTGGGGGAAGCGAGTTCCAGATTCTCACCGCATTGCCCGAGAAGGATTGAGCCATCGATCTTTCCCTTTTGAAGGCGGGGGGCTCAAGTAGAAGCTTTTCCGCATTGCGAGAAGGGCGAGAGCCACCGGACAATTTCAATTTATTCGCCAGGTAACGAGGGGAGGACGTGTGTAAGGCTTTGTGTGTGATGCAGGCAGTTTTGTAAATAGATCTTGCCTCGATCGGAAGCCATCGAAGAGAGGACAGGATAGGAGTGACGTGGTCGCTTCGTTTAGACCCTGAAATGAAGCGAGCTGCTGAATGGAGGATGGATTTGAGAGGGGAGAGGTGGGATTTGGGTAGGCCCGTCAGAATTCTGGCCGGTGGCAGATATTCCGGAATCTCCACCATCGGCCGGAATCTCCACCTCTGGGCCGGAATCTCCACCATCGGGCCGGAATCTCCACCACCGGGCCGGAATCTCCGGCCCGAGTGCGGACATAAAGTTAGTATGAGTAAGTGCATTTTGTGAATACCAAAATGAGTAAGTGCATTCTGTGAATACCAAAATGAGTAAGTGCCTTCTGTGAGTACCAAAATGAGTAAGTACCTTCTGTGAATACCAAAATGAGTAAGTGCCTTCTGTGAATACCAAAATGGTAGTAAGTTTAGGATTTTGTAGTAAGTTAGTCCTGTGAATCGGGCCCGTAATTAGTTAAAACTTAAAAGGGATTGTTTTTAAACTATTAATATACACATAAGTCATTTACATTGAGTGAAAACTAAAAATATCAATATAAAAATGAGTATGCACAGACCTGACGTGTCTGTAAATCGTAATCGATAACTGATGTGTGTGTAACAGAGTTCTTATCAGTTTAACACAGACATTCCTTGACGGAAAGCACACATACAGTGCTTTTACGCATATTATTTGTAAGAAAAAGTCACCTAACCACAAAGAGTCACATTTCATGAGAATTTTTTTTTTTCCGAGCGGGTTTAATAGATGTGAGAATTGGCCCGGGCAGTCTGTGACTGCTGAGGCATTTTCTAACCAGACATCCGAAAGCGCGCCCGCGGCCCGAGAAGGAAGAGAGCCACTAGGACCGCACAGCAAAAGAGACGCCGTACACGTGCACATCGCGTGTCTGTACGCGTGCACATCTCCTCAGCAAAAGAGACGCCCTACACATGCACATCGCGTGTCTGTACGCGTGCACATCTCAGCAAAAGAAACGTGTCTGTACGCGTGCACATGTCCTGTCCCCCTTCGCCCACCAAACCGACGACAATAGATCTCGCCAAGGAGAGCAGCGCATGCGCTGTGTCGCTAGGCGAGACCTAAAAATGAGACAAAGAGGAAAGATTAACTAGTAGCAAGCATTTTTGAACGAAAATAGAAGGGACGAATAAAAGGGCAATGGGCGACTGTAAGCCCACAGATTGAATACAGAATGTCTCGAAGAGACATTGCATGCGCTGCCTAGGCTCGACCTAAAAAAGCCAGCTTTGTGCCAAGTTTCAAGTAATTCTGTTCGCTCGTTTTCACTTTATCTCTGTTCCCTTTTTTCCCTCTTGGGCCCCACTTGATGGATCACCTGGTAAACGTTTGAGATGGATGAACTCTTTTTTTGGAACGTTTTGTGAAGATTCGTCAAATGGCGCTAAAGTTATAAACAAAATAAAAACGCTCTCCATATGGATGACTTATCTATAACTACGCCGACCGACACTGTGCAAATATATATAATTTTCTTTTATGTGTGAAGTTGTGAAATGCTCAACTTCGTTCAACCATATTAGAAAGGCATAACAAAAGTAATAGAATGAGCAGGAAACATTTTCTGAAATGGCATTTAAAATTAAGTACAGATTTTGTGAAAACTGAAAAACAAACGGAATAGTTTTTTGAAGCCTGATTACCTCTAATCCCGCAGGGATCCCCACTAAAAAGCAATGCAGACACAACGTCTACTACAGCTCAAGTTAGAACACCAATTGAAAATGTAATATCAACGTGATACACACAACTGGTAGGCAGGATGCTGCTATTCACAAGCCCGCAGGGAGGGCCCCTGGGTAACTTTTTTCAGAGGAGAAAAAAAACGAATGTTTTACCATACAGGTCAGAATACATTGCTGAAGTGCGAGTGGTGTGCTCAGACTTTCTCCCATGGTCACTGTGCCACAAGACTCAATCTATATTTCTTCAACCAAGTCTAAGTAGGCCAAAACCGGCCAGGGGTTACTTGTGCTCCCATCCAGAAGGGACCTGACCTGGCAGTTCCTACTGGACTGTTCTTGATGGAGCGGGACCATGACAGATTTTGCATATGGCTGATCTCCATCGAGTGACATAGTGCGCATAAAATGATGGACTGGAATACGAACCCGCGAAATTCCAGTGGCTCCTTCAAACTTCTATCTTTTAATCACTGAATATAATCTTGCTATCCTTTGACTATAAACAATGCAGTGGTTATAACATACAAATGATTAAACCAATCGAGTGAGTAAATGAATGAGCAAGTTAATTGTCTAAAGCATGCAAATTCATGGGAAATTCTTCTGGAAAGTCTTTAATTTGCGCTACAGGTTGTAGAAATACGAATAGTTGTTGACATGACAATGTGCCTGTTTCAGAATGGCAGTCACTCAGCTAAATTTGTGCCATACCCTTCTTTAAGTGTAGCAGGCTACCAAATCGCACCTTGCACGCAGCTGGTACACATGACAGAAGGAGACAAGCTAGAGGTAAATGATGCCAATTTTACTCATAGAAAAGAAAGCAGGCCTATTATCAGGTCTGAGCCACCACAAACGAGATATTTTTGTGACAAACGTTTGCCAGTATGTTACTTTACCTAGCCAAGGGGGAGTGTTGTCAATGAAAGAGTTAGTATATGTCCAGGTACTCTCTACAGAAGTGGCGCAGAGTTGGCAATGTTGGTACCTATATTGTCAGAGCTCATGCCCTAGACATGGCAGCTGTAGGAAATATTAAAAATACAAACATTACCACTCATTCTTTACATACAGCTTAAAAAGGAAGCTTGAATCTTCCTTCCAGATATATAGTGGAATGGTGACCTGGTCCTTAGACCCCAACAGTAGGAAGTATTTAAGAGTTTAATGTGATCAGTGTCAGGCATGTGGGGCGACAAAGGACACATTTTTAGGACAGCCCTCCAATCATATTCCTGCGCTCAAGATCTTTCCACTACCATGAGGAGTTCCATAATGTGACTCACTCAGTTAGCAGACAGCAGTTTAGGAAAATGCTGGCAGTGAAATTCTATAATATCAAAAACTTAGTTATTCCGACCATTACAGTGAATGTATACCTCCCTCTGCAGCCCAAGGAGTCCTCCCACGGAATCTGGATATGCGCTTAATTAGAATTAATGACGTTCATGCAAAGAGCACGCTTATAGTTGAATACAATCTTAATGCGAAGGTTTCCTCTGCGCCTCTAGAGGGAGAAACTGACAGCTCGCCAGACTTGGCCTATTACATTCCAATTTCCTTTGGCTTAAACGCCAGAACCGGTGCTCCAAGGAAAAATGTGATTGTGCTCATGAATACAGTTTTACTGAGGCAATGGCACGAAGAAGAGGATCTGGGGGCCTAGCCGTAGCACATTTAGGGGCGGCATATGTCCATCAATCATCCACTAATTCATACCTAAAACTGATTGGGCGGATGACTATATAGACTTATTAGAGAACCGCGGGCCAAAGAAGAGCCTCAGAACATGCTTCTAAGAAATACTGTAATATATAGTCTTGATGTCACCATATCTGGTATACAGGGATATTTTAGAAGCCCTAACTGGATGTGAAATCACGTGCAAAGAGTCACAAGAGCCGATTTACATAAGCATTTATGAGTACGGAAAGCAGAACTGCAGGAGTACTCTTTTATGTACTTTTAAATGCCTTTTTGAACTGCTCCCAAAACGACTAAATTGGGAATAACATGAGAATATTCATATACAATTAGCACAAATAGAAAGGATGGTGCCCTCCTTGCTATTTTACTTATATGCTGTTGGACGTTTTGGGGCGGATTCACAAGCAGGTGAACGAGTGCTAAAATGAGTACTCTTTTAGTACTATTTCTCTACTCAAAGGAATTTTGGAGAAGCGGGCCAAATTACCTCACCCAATAAAATGATCTTAAGCTTCAAAAGCGTACTGGAGAAGGCTTTGAGTTAGTGCATTTGTCAGTGGACAGTACAATGAGCCCAGGACACTAAAGAAATCTGTGGGTAACGTGCAGTTCACAGGTTCAAGTCCTGTTGGGTCTGACTAAATGTCAGCCTTCAGAGGACACAAGACGGACACCACTGACCACTGGGTATTATTAACACTTGGTTTCACTATTAAATACAAATTCGTTTGCAAGTTGCACTGTACATTTATGGTAATAAGGATTTAATATTAGCTTAAAAATTTCCATAAAACATCTCGGTCTCTAAGAGGCAAAATACCTGATTTAATACAGGTGGTTTGCATGGACATCTCGGTCTCTAAGAGGCAAAATACCTGATTTAATACAGGTGGTTTGCATGGACCAGAATGCAGAATATCACACTGACATAGTATAGAAAAACACAGGGTGAGGAGGAAACCATGAATTCTTAAAAGCCACTCAGCACGGACACAGAAAGCAGGTCAACGGAGAGATGATGCATGTAACATTATTTTGGAATCTGCTGTATGAAATAGTGCTTTCGCCTTTCGAAGGATGGTAGCAATAGTAAAGATGACTCATTCGACCTTTTAAGATACAGACTGTCATGTATAGAAACTGTGAGCTATTCCAATAGGCTGGTGCCTTTTACAAGGGCAGTAGGTCTGTGAATGAGTCAGTTACACCTTAGCTAGGGGTGGGCGATAGATTCCGCTCCACCAGCGGAGTTTGGCCACTCCGCGTAACATGTAATTCGGAGTTCTGGCCAAATTCTGCCAACCGCCGCGTGGCAGAGTTTTTTCTCGCGTGTTGCTTCCCAACGGTAAGCTGGCGAGCGAGAGCAAGAATTGGTGTCCACTAGCGTGATTTGGAGGGCACTCGTCAACATTTTCCTGTCGCAGGCGGTTGTGACCCTTCACGGTGAGAAAGCTGCCGCTAGGGTAGAAAATCTACTTGATCAGCAGCAAAAACAACTCGAGAAGCAGCACCCTCTGGCGCGCCGTGTAGAGCCGTTCGCACCGATTTTTCACACGGAACAAGCTCCCGACACTATAATCCGCGCAATGTGCCAATTTCCACCTGTTCACGGAACTCCGTGGAATTTCGCTGAGTTTTCATGTAACTCTGCGAAATTGTGCAGAGTGTTAGTCCACGAGTTCCGCCTACCCCTACTCTTATCCAGCCTGCCGAGCAATTGACTGCTGCAACTGTCTTAGCCATTTTGAGCTAAAGCTGGATGAGCCCTCTTCTGATTTCAAATCATAGTCTAAACACCTTTTGTGACACACTTCTATGGAAACGTGGGTCAAAGACTTTGCAATATCTTTAATCAAAAGTGAACGATCAATGCAAGTTGAGAAGGATAAGCCAAAGCCCAAGTGCAAAACTTGACCTACTCTTGAAGAAATGTACCTGCAATCAGTGGAAAGTTAAAAGCTGACATCAGGGTGAGCTTGCATCATATATAGGATGAGCAGGGCTATTCTGCTGGGCTGACACACTAAAGTCAGTTTATTAAATAATAACAGTATGGATCGTAGAGTTAAATCACATGCCCGTTACCCACAAAGACATAAAAATAAAATGAAAACAAAAGCTGAAGCTAAAATAGATTAGCACCATGTAAGGAAAGCAAATGTTGACTCAGCCAGTCAGAATTTGTAGACTGAGCACCTGGAGGTGAGACGGCGATTCGGAACCAATAGTGGCATGCCAGGGGCATGGCCAACTGCCGAGGGAGATGGCCGCACGTTAGCGGAGCTCCGTCGTTCCACTCCTGCTCTATCCGTAAATTCCAGCCTTGCCCCGGGCAGAAGTGCCTGAAATGAGGTACCGCTACTTCTCGTGAGGTGGTGCGTTGCCCTACAGGCTGCGGTTCAGATCTACCGCCCGCAGCAGAAGACGAGGGGTGAGGCCTACGAGCTACGTGCTAACTAACTGCGTAGGAACAGCGGCGGCGGCAGTGTCCCCCAATTGCCGTATAACAAGGGGTCGGCTCTTCACAACTAAAGTCAGCCCGCACCGGGCTGATCCGCTGAAGCTGTGTCCCCTGTAGTGGGGCGCCCGGACGGGGGACGCGCCCTGCAGCCCTCCCGTGGCCGCTCCGGCGCACACTCTGCAAAGCCGGCCCTGGCTGACCTGTGGGCCCCTACCGGAGGCTACATTCAAGCATCCACTCCGCCTACCCGATTCCAGATCTGGACACAGCGTGCCTCGCTCACTGCGGGGCGTAGCATCGAGGGCCCCCGGAGGCGGCCAACCACGACCGGCACAGACGAGGCGGTGGGCGGACGGCAGGGGGGCCTCCTGCCGGGAACGGCCCGGGCTGAACCACCGACGATCGTGGCAGCCTTGAGTGCCAGGCGATACCCACCACGGCAGCAACTAATCCACCTAGCGACACCGCATGGCCGCATTGTGAGCGGCCTGGCACCGGGGGTGTGCACTGCCCCCCGTCATTGTTAACACGACGAAACAGGTACGGAGCACCCGATCGTAGTGCAGCGGAGATTAAAGTGAAGGGGGTGCCCTGTACTGGTATCAACACCGCCCCTCATAAAACGCACTTTTAACATAGAGAGCATTTGCACGGCACTCCGCCTCCAAGGCCCAGAGATAAATCAGCACACGGGCCACAGCTGAACTAATCTATCTGCGTAACAAACTATAGAGCCACGTCAAAGGAAAAACAAAAATAAAACAGACCTGCTGCTGCCGCCAGGGGTGCGAGGTACTCAACAGAGACATTTTAATAGGCAGCTAAGCAGAGCCCCCCCCATTCACCTTTTAGACCAGGAACGGTCTGCACTCCGCCATCCCTGCTACGACCCGGCTGGTGAAACCCGACAGGCCGGTTTGGGCTGCGCCCTCCACGCAGGCAGCGGTGAGTAACCAGCTGGTGTCCCACTTCCCCACTGCTGCCTCCAGGGAACTGCTTCCAAAATGGCGAGGGTCGCAGCGGCCGTAATGCGCTCCAAACGAAGCTAGAAAAATTTGCATGGCAAAAGGGACAGGAAGAGGTGCAAACTACTCCCAAAAAGACCGGGAGTCCACCGGAACCTACGTTGCAAGACATACTAGCTGCCATCACGATGGTGCGCACTTCCCTCGAGGGTCGCGTCGACACCGTCGCAACAGAAGTTTCCCTGATCAGAGCTGACATGAAGAAGACGGCTGAGCGTCTCACTGCAGTGGAATCCACTACCAAGGAACTCGGAGCTGACTCCGCTCTGCTCAAGCGCCAAGTGGCTGACCTTCAGGTCAGCCAGGACCTGTTAGTGCGGTAACTTGATGACTACGAGGGCCGTATGCGCCGCAACAACGTCCGCATACTGAGAGTGCGGAGCGGGCCGAGGGGCAGGCAGCAGACCTCTTCGTTGAAAATCTGATATCGCAACACCTCCATCCCAAGGGACTATCCAAGTATTTCTCCATTGAGAGGGCGCATAGGGTGCCTGGTGGCAGGCCTAAACCGGGTGCACCGCCCCATCCTCTCTTGGCACGTGTGTTCAACTATCGAGACCGAGATGTCATACTGCATGCGGCGAGAGTGGCTCCTCCGGTCACTATAGACAACAGTGCAGTCACCTTCTTTCCTGATTTCACGCTGAGGGTCCAGCGGTGCAGTTTCCTGGAGGTGAAACGTGCATTGCGGGAACAGGAGATCAAATATGCCATGCTTTTCCCTGCGAAACTACGAGTGGAATCTGAAGGTAAAACATGGTTCTTTTCCAGCCCCGAGGATGCCTGGGACTGGCTCGAGGGCTGGCGCACAGTTGAGAAACAGAATAACAAAGCCCGCCGAGGGACTGGTCGTCAAGATCGCCCGACATCACATCATGGATCGACGCTGCGGCGGACACTTCGTCGGAGCCGACTAATGCAGACTGAGGTGGAAACTCCGGAGCTTTGACCCGAGTGGCCTACACTGTTGTGTTGCTGCGGCCATAGACTTATGTACGCCCGGACTGTTAAGTGGTATCTTAAGACCACCTGCTGACGGCGCAGCGGATCCAGAGACGTAACTATATAAACATTGTGGGGCATTGGGAGCTCTCTTGTCCATGGCATGTGACTTGACTCAGTCTCTTCTTTATGTAATTATGTCAGGGGCAAGTCTTAATTTTGTAATGTTGCTAGGGAGTGGAGTTGGTTCACACACCTTATTTCTTAAGGGTGGGCGATAGGCACTCTGCAAGTTGTGGGTGGCGGGAGGTTCATTGCCCGTCATGCAGGGAGGCAGGGAGGGGGGGTGATGAGGGGCTTTCTGGGGGGGGGGGAATTTGCTTATTTCATTTTTGGGGGGACGGGGGTTACTTGTTGGGATGTTTTGAATTGTTGCAGCAGCATTTCCCACTTATCATAGCACAGATCACCATTTACGCTTCAGTTGCACTGTCGCGGGAATCGCAAGCGACGCCCCATTACATCTACTCTAGGCCAGCCATAGACACCGATAGGGGCCAGACTGTCCCACAGTCACAGTTCACAACCACTCACATCAGTGCCTTCGAGGGGCAACCACCCAGGTGTTTCTCTTCTTCGACCACACACAGTCCACCTATCTACCCACCCATGGGACCGTCCGTAGATCTTAAGTTCCTTACGTGTAACGTTAACAGACTGGGGGACAAAATCAAACGGGGAATAGTCCTTCAGTATCTAAAGAGGCAGGTGCCGGACGTTGTCCTCCTTCAATAAACACACCTAATTGGCAACTCTTGCGGCGCCTTGAACAGATGGGGGTATCGCCTTGTGGTCCATGCGGGGTTCACCTCGGGTTCACGGGGGACGGGGGTGCTTCTGCGTAGGAACTGCCCATATATCATACACAAGACCTGGGTGGATGCACAGGGCAGGTACGTAGCGCTGTCCGGCACCTGGGAGGGGAAAACTCTTAATATAGTATCGCTCTATGCCCCCCCTGGGCTGCAGCGCCTCACGTTACATGATCTCGGGAAACTTCTTCTTGACCTCCCCCGCTTGGCCTGTTAGTACTGGGAGGGGACTTCAACCTGGCAGTAGATGGCGCCGGGGATCGCCTTCCGCCCGCAGGGACCCACTGGGGGGATCCCAGCTCGCAGAATTCTTGTCCGCCATGGGCCTCGTTGACATTTGGCAACGGCTAAACCCCACCACCATACAATTTACGTTTCACTCCGGGGCCCCCAACAGCCAATCACGGATTGACTATATGTTTACCCATGCGCAAGACATTCATGAGTTCACTGAGTCCCGCTGCCTGGCGCGCGGTATTTCGGATCACTCACCTATCCTCACCACGATTACAGTAGGGGTGCCCAGGCGGCGAACGACCCTCACCATAAATCCCTGGACACTCAAGATACCCCACATTAAAGAGACATTAATTAAAGAAACTGACCTATACTTCCAAGAAAATGTTGGATCGGTCTCTTCAGCCCAAACCCTATGGGGTGCGTTTGGGGCAGTCATGAAAGGTAGAGCCTTGGCGTTGATGGTCGGCCACAAGAGAGAACTTACTAAACGTATAGAGGACCTTGAGACAGATATCTTACTTAGGGAAAGGGCCCTTCCTCTTGCCCCCGATCCAGAGGCGCAACAATCATTGTCAGCCGTACGTCTCGACTACCACCAACTCCTCACGGAAGGTGCCAAGGCAAGATATAAATCAAAGTGTCATAAGATATATGAACACGGCGAGAGAACGGGCAAACTACTTGCTTGGCTGGAAAAAAAGGAACAGCTGTCCAGATGGGTTCATCAACGTTTGCTGCGCACTTTTCAGCAGTATATACATCTGCCGCGGCCGCCCAGCCATCAGCAGCTACAGAACTGCTTTCGACTATGAATATCAAGGGCTTGTCCGCAGAGGATAGAGACTCCCTAGAAGGCAAGCTCACTGAACAAGAACTTCAATTGGCTATCCAAGGTGTTCGCTCGGGCACGGCAATGGGACCCAATGGGCTCCCAATAGAATTCTTCAAACCAATGGCTTCCAAATTGGCTCCCTACCTGCTCCAGATGTACACTGAAAGTTTTGAGAAAGGGGTCCTACCCGCAGATATCAAGACAGCCTCTATAGTGGTTATTCATAAGCCCGGCAAACCACCAAACGAGTGTGGGGCCTACCGACCCATCTCACTCCTCAAAGTCGAGGCGAAAATATTAGCTAAACTACTAGCCAATAGACTAATCCCATTTATTACTTGACTGGTACACCCAGACCAGTCCGGATTCATGCCGGGGAGAAATACAGCCTTGAACTTACGGCGTTTACATGGGGTTCTGGGAAGACGGGCCACGATCAGAGAGGACGCGACCCTATTATCCTTAGACGCCACGATGGCATTCGATACAATCGAATGGGACTTTCTGTTTGCCGTATTGAGGCGGATGGGACTTGGCCCTAACTTCATTAGGTGGATCCAATTGCTATATACCCGCCCGACCGCACAAGTTGTGATAAATAACCATACCTCTGAGCAGTTTCAATTGAGAAGAGGAACCAGGCAGGGGTGCCCTCTATCACCCTTGCTTTTCTCCCTGGTGCTCGAACCACTGGCGACATGGGTCAGGGGGGACCCACTGATACGCGGCCTGAAGTGGACGGAGAGCAATGAAGACCGCATTTCATTATACGCTGATGATATCCTGTTATATATGGCCTCCCCATCACAGTCCCTCCGTCGTGTCCTACACATATTTCATATCTTTGGCACTCATTCTGGTTACACTATAAATTGGACCAAGTCCCAGCTTTATGTGTTGTGGGGGTCGCCTCCGTGCTATCCTAGGGGATACGATATACCAGTGGCAATGAGGGGCTTTAAATATTTAGGTATATACATCACACTCGACCCAGCCCTCTTCTATGAGGCTAATCTACTCGAACCCGTGGCACGTTTACGTACTGACGTTAAACACTGGCGCTCGATTCCCCTCACTCTGTTGGGACCCGCAGCCCTTTTTAAGATGCTAGCACTACCATGCTTTCTCTATGTGCCGCAAAACACCCCTGATAAAATCCCCGACACTTACTTCGCTAACATTGAAAGTACCGTGCGTGGGTTGCTATGGGACGGCCGAGCCCCACGAATAGCCCTGAAAAAATTAACCTCCGGATGGTATGACGGGGGCATCGCACTGCCTGACATTAGACTCTATTACCAAGTGTCCCAATTGGCCGCGATCAACAGATGGGTATACGAGGCTCACGATGACCCAAATTTCCGCACTGACCGTTGGCTCATGGGACAGGGGGGATACAATAGGGCACTCTACACGAACCCTCGAAAGTTAAACCTCACAGGGCCCACTGCACGTACAGTAGACATATGGCACAGAGTGAATAGACAAATGGGCTGGCACAACACACTAACGCGTGCCACACCACTATGGGAACCAGACCTCTTGGGCCACCTTGGCACATGCCCTGGCTTTGATAAATGGGACCTTATAGGTATCTCTACGGTTGGGGATATGTGGATATAGGGGAAATTGGCCACCTTTGCTGATCTCCAACAGAAATATCACCTTGCACAGGCTGAAACATTTCGATATTTACAAATCAGCCACGCAATCAAAGCAGTGCTGCCCAAACATAGCCCTCTACCCGAGGCCTCCCCGCTAGAAGATAGACTGATGCTTGATCCGATGAATAAAAAAGCCATATCACTCACGTATAAAAAGCTATTGAATAATCGCCCAGACCCCTTAATACGCCTGCGGCAATACTGGGAGACGGACCTGGGAGATCTCAAAGACGAGGACTGGCGAGACGCACTTGCCTCTCCCAAGGAAGTGGCCATCCCCATGAGACTACGTCTGGTCCAACTGAAGATCCTCCATCGCATATACTTAGATGCGGGGATCTTGGTCAAGATGGGGAGGAGAACAGACCCTTTGTGTCTCAGACAATGTCATCAAACGGGGACCTTTTTCCATATTCTCTGGGACTGCCCCAAAATGCACATATACTGGGACAAGCTTACAAAGCAAATGGAAAGGGCAGTAGGTAAGACATTGACGGCTTCCCCCCAGCTCTGTCTATTAAATATTTGGGATGCCACGGACCTTACGCAGACCGAGAAAACATGGGCCTCACTGGGATGGGCTATTGCAAAACGAAATATTGCTCAAAGGTGGGGAGTGGGAGTGGTTCCGACTGTACGCGACTGGGCTGCCGACATGGATAAAGCTATGATAGCTGAAAAATATGTTTTTAAACATAGAGGCTGCCCCAAAAAATGGGATCACAAATGGGGTGGGTGGAACAGGTACAGAGGAGACATATGCCTGTCTCCGACAGTTGAATTAAGCCGTGAATGACGTACATTAACGAATGTTTTAGATCCTGATAACGTAATTTTACATGGGGATGACTAATGTAATAACATACATAATGATTGTGGGATGCCATGGCTCTACATATCGTGCAGGAGATCAAGGGTCCTATTCTACCCAATGGGCAATGCAATTAGTACAAACGTGATTGTGTAATGTGAAATGTAATTGTGATTCCCGACTGTCAATCGGTCTGAGGTATACATTTATACACTGTGACCTTTATACACTGTTTTACTGCTGCTCTCTGTTCAACCTCGATACAATAAAAAGATTTATTAAAAAAAAAAAATAGTGGCATGCCAGAAGAAAGGAACATACAGTGAACTCCGAGTCTGGAGGTGTGAACCTGGGAGCAAAAAACTCCGTAGTTAATCTACGTTTTGGAAATTAATCCTGGAAAAGAAGAAACCCACTCCAAAATGTGGGGAGAGCGGTATAGAGGATCTTGAGTTCGGCGTAATGAATGAGATTTAAATACAAGGTCACGAGCAAGACACGGAGGTGGGCTATTGCTTAGCTAAAATAATAAAGGCAACAGAAGGAACAGTCTTCAAGTATGACTAATTAAAGGAATCTGGGCAAATAAATAGCTGTAAAGGAATTGTTGAATCAGGATCCCAAGTAGGGGGCCTGATTAAAATAAATGGTCCAACTCTTGACTCTCCAATTCTCTCAAAGGGCACAGGAGCAGATGTTATCAGCTCCATGGATAACACAATGGATGATAATGGCAAACAATCGAAAACATTTGTGAGTATTCTCACTGCATTATTATTGTGTCAGCGTAAATGGATGCGACCAATATGTTTACAACTATCTATTCTTTCGGCCTCTGCACTAATCGATTCTCTCTATGAGCCGCCAAATGAAATGTTCTGCCATAGGATTATTAACTTTTTAAAGTGTTTTCTAATCATGTATTAAGGCTCATTAAGTGTGTAGGGAGCAACCGCTAATACTTGTTTTTAATTCTATGTCAATTGCACTAAGGGCATAAAGGATATTTTTAATTATCTTATATATTATATTGTAATGTTTTAATCTGAAGACTTTTATATTGTTGGATCTCGCTTAGGACTTGCAGATGTTTTGTTGGATAGGAATATTTTTTGAGTCAATTTTATATCAAAATAGATTCTTGACTATCATGTTGTTGGTTTTCCAGCTTATGTGGATCTCCACGGAGTTCCGTAATCATAAATAAAAATAAACTAAAACTTGTGAGTATTCTCTGGGAGAGGGAAGAACTGGGCAAATAAATAACTGTAAAGGAATTGTTGAATCAGGATCCCAAGTAGGGGGCCTGATTGAAATAAATGTCCCAACTCTTGGCTCTCCAATTCTCTCAAAGGGCACAGGAGCAGATTTTATCAGCTCCATGGATAACACAATGGATGATAAAGGCAAACAATTGAAAACATTTGTGAGTATTCTCTGGGAGAGGGAAGAAAATGGGAATGCCTTAGCAAATTTATCAGAACAAAAGCAAAGAAGCTTAACACTACTTCTACTCTGACCGAGCACTGTATAGAAATAAAGATTAGGGTAAAGATCGAAGCAGAACTCTACTTGAAAATCCGAAATCACCTTGAGGAAACAAAAGTTATTCTCACAAATAGGAGGCATCAAGCCCTGACAAACGCTACCTCAAAAAATTATTGTTAATACTATTGTTAATGCTATTGGTACAGAAAATGGCTGAGGTTATGGAAGTGGAAGAACAGGTAAAGAGATAAACCTGAACCTTGGGGGCAAATGGATCGAACAAACTTTTAGAAAGCCAAAATCAAATTGATTCATTAGATTCAACAGATTCAGAAGAATCTTAGCTGATTTCACAGCAAGGAAGACAATCGCATCTAAATGAGGATTGCAAATCTGATCTCCAATACAAAGAGCCCTCCCCCCTTTCTGGTGCCACGAGAAGACCTGAATCTGTGAGGACCCAATGCAACTTTAACCTGGACAAAGAGATAAGTAAGACTCAGTCAATAAAAGGATTACTTAAAGATATCATATAGGAGGCGCGAAAAACATGCAGGTCACAAGAAAAGTCAGGGAGTGAACTGGAGCAAATCAAAGACAAGTTGGATACCCTACATTAAAAATTTGGACAGATATCGCATTGTGCTGCAGCGGTAGAACAAAATGTTACAACTTTGAGAACCTACGTACAGATAGAAAAAGAGAAATGGATATGGTATTTTTTAAAAGTACGAAGTCCGAAAATTAAAAAAAATAATAATAATTGGAAAAGATCAAATTTGAGATTTATGGGCATTTTTTTTTATAGATCTTTTTATTAGGAAAAGCATAGTAAAATTTACATACACAGTCTTAGGTGCTTGGAAAGTACCAGCTTTTGTATACACGAATTATGGGTGGTCACACACGTTATATACAATAATGTAAGTTCAGTTTTCACAATGTTCATTATGTACAGGTTCGCCAAGGAGGGGAAGGGGAGGAAGAAGGGGGGGAGCAAAGATATTCCCACAATATGCATTCCATTTACCCCATATTTGAGACCACTTTTTCAGACATCCCTTGGAAACATACACTGTTTTTTCCCGGAACATGCACCAGTCCATGTTCTGCTTCCATGAATTTAGGCCTGGGGCCTCCCTTGCCCCCCACAATCTAGCAATATTGCGCTTGGCCACCATATGACCCAGGGTTGCCCATGTTTTCTCCTTGCTACTCAAATCCGTTGATCCTCACACATTCAACAAACACCTTTTAGCCTCTAGAGTCAGGTCTAGTCCCAGCACTTCTTCCATACATTTGAGAACTTCTGTCCAATATTTACTGATGTAGGCGCACTCCCACAGAATATGTAGGACCGCGCCTTCTCTCCCACATTTTGGCCTACATTGTGAATCCTCCCCATAACCCATCCGGACCAGAGCTGGTCCTGAATAGTATACTCTATGGAATATTTTTAATTGCACCAATTTGAGCCGTGATGAGATTGAGACTTCCCTGGGGTAAGCAAGCGCTTCCATCCAGTCCTCGTCATCCAATTCTAACAGATCGTCTTCCCATTTCTCACGGAGCCATATAAGCGGGTCGGAAGCATGATTGATTAACTTCCAGTAGGTCAGGGATATTGATTTTTTAGGCATGTACCCGTCGAGGAGTCTATCCTCCAGTGGCGTTGCTTCAGGTATTGTCTCCCCTAACGGAATGCATGCACACAGGGCATGCCTCACCTTGAGGTATCTAAATCTTTCCGTGGCTGCCAATTCGTATTCTCGTTGCAGCACAGAGAATTCTATCACCTTGCCCTCCCTCCACACGTCACCCACCCGAGACAGTCCGATCAGATCCCACTTGTCAAATCCCTTAGTGTTCCGAAGGGATCCCAACAGGTACGAGTCCCATAGGGGGGGGGGGTTTGTGTGATTTTCTTTGCCCAGCCTAGACTTTTATGAGCCGCATGCCATATCTGGACAGAGTGTGACGTAGTTCCCGTCAGTTGTAGTTTAGCGGGTCTAGAGTGGAGTGCCTTGGTATAGGATCCACCCGGTAGGAGCCATCTGTCCATTCGGTATCCTGGATCGTCGTATGGTCGGTACGTGCCTTGGTTAATAGCTGCCAACTGTGCAGCCCAGTAGTATTTTTTAATATCTGGGAGCCCAATCCCTCCATCGTACCAACCCCGCACCAGTTTGGAGAATGATATTCGTGGTGTTCCCTTTACCCATAGTAGAGCTCTTTGTACGCTCTTTATTGCCACAAAATAGGTCGCTGGGATAGGAGCGGGTGAGTTGTGCAAAATATACAGGAGGCGGGGTAGGGACATCATCTTAAAAAGCGCAGCTCTTCCCAGTAGGGACAATGGGAGAGTCTTCCAGTGCACCACGTCACTCCTAAGTCGCCGTAGTGGTGGCAGGAGGTTGTGATCATAATACAGCTTAGGGTCCCTAGCAATGTAGATGCCTAGGTATTTAAAACCATCCACTGCTTCCCTCACGCTAAACGCCCTGGGCAGGGGGGGAACCTCCCCCTGAGCACATAGATCAATGACTTGGTCCAGTTGATGGTGTACCCAGAGTACCTTCCGAAGTTGGTAAATATATTTAGGACTCTGTTTATCGAGGCCCGTGGTGACGCTAAATATAACAGGATAACATCTCGCTTAGGACTTGCAGATGTTTTGTTGGATAGGAATATTTTTGTGTCAATTTTATATCAAAATAGATTCTTGACTATCATGTTGTTGGTTTTCCAGCTTATGTGGATCTCCACGGAGTTCCGTAATCATAAATAAAAATAAACTAAAACTTGTGAGTATTCTCTGGGAGAGGGAAGAACTGGGCAAATAAATAACTGTAAAGGAATTGTTGAATCAGGATCCCAAGTAGGGGGCCTGATTGAAATAAATGGCCCAACTCTTGGCTCTCCAATTCTCTCAAAGGGCACAGGAGCAGATTTTATCAGCTCCATGGATAACACAATGGATGATAAAGGCAAACAATCGAAAACATTTGAGAGTATTCTCTGGGAGAGGGAAGAAAATGGGAATGCCTTAGCAAATTTATCAGAACAAAAGCAAAGAAGCTTAACACTACTTCTACTCTGACCGAGCACTGTATAGAACTAAAGATTAGGGTAAAGATCGAAGCAGAACTCTACTTGAAAATCCGAAATCACCTTGAGGAAACAAAAGTTATCCTCACAAATAGGAGGCATCAAGCCCTGACAACCCTGCATCAAGCGATTGATGACTCAAACGCTACCTCAAAAAATTATTGTTAATACTATTGTTAATGCTATCGGTACAGAAAACGGCTGAGGTTATGGAAGTGGAAGGACAGGTAAAGAGATAAACCTGAACCTTGGGGGCAAATGGATCGAACAAACTGTTAGAAAGCCAAAATCAAATTGATTCATTAGATTCTCTGACCATCTCAACCCTCTGACGATGGGGTTCTTACGGATCCAGCTCGCCAGGGGCTCCAGCGTTAGAGCAAAAGGCAACGAGGACCAAGGGCATCCCTGTCTCATCCCCCTTCCAAGGGCGAAGGTCTCCGACTTTTTATTGTTAACTACTACCTGTGCCAACGGGTCTGAGTAGAGAAGCCTCACCCAACTGATAAATCCAGGGCCAAACCAGTACGGCAAAGAGATAGGGCCATTCAATTGTATCAAATGCCATGGTGGCGTCCAAGGACACCACCACCGCGTCCTCTCTCAGGAGATTTATGGGCATTAATGAGAAATTAGAAGCTAACACACCAATGGAGGAGAATGAAAATTGTTCCTAACTCTCGTGTAGGAAAGTTTCAATTC
The DNA here is from genome assembly GCA_963921515.1 of Calotriton arnoldi. Lineage (NCBI taxonomy): Eukaryota > Metazoa > Chordata > Amphibia > Caudata > Salamandridae > Calotriton > Calotriton arnoldi. Next base: position 4,138,826 of record CAWUFW010000209.1, on the reverse strand, counting down.
TATTAAGGACACAGAGGCGAGGATTATGTTCATCTCTCTTCCCTTGCTTAACACAGCAGCCTTTTTTAAAACAGCTCCTTTATCTTTCTTTTGAAAAAGCGAAGAACAGTCCCATGAGTCTCTGGGAATGGATTGCGAAAAACAACCAATCAGAATGCAGTGGTAGTCCATTACAGTAACCAATAAGGCTCCTCCTGTGTCTGTAATAGTCCTTCCTCAACTGTGATCCTACTCTTTCGTCGCGCTAGTCAAGCCTTAGCAACTTCTTCACTGGTCCAGAGTGGTCCCATCCAATCCTATGAACAAAGAGAGGAATCAGGAAGGATCTCCATATTCGTGAGCATACACGGTAATTAACCTTTACTAAGAACATTGTTAGCAAAATCTCTTAAGAATATACATTAGACCTGTATGTCATTATAAAACCTGATACTTACTCCATTGGGTGGGTTCTAGAAAAAGAAACCTCTCATCGGGTGGGATAATCTTCGCCTCCATGCCCTTAATAGAATTTAAACTTTCCTACACAAGAGTTAGGAACAATTTTTATTCTATGTCGGGACCGGAGGCAGAGACGAGAATTATGCTGGTTCAAAGCTTGTTCACCACCAAATGAGCCATACCCAGCACCGGCTTGAAGTAAAATCTCTTAAAAGTAGAGTCTGCGGACCAATCCGCAGCGTTCATAATGTCCTCTAATCTCGCTCCCAGCGAGAAAGCCATGGGAGCCATGGCTCCTCTGGCGGAATGTGCCCGGAAGCACCTGGCCTGCTTCTTGCATAACCAACTCACCCACCCTTCAATGTTGGGAGAGGACACTGCCGCATGCAGCTTCTTCAGTGCAATAAGGAGTTGTCTCTCGCCAGGGGGTCGTAACTCCTCTGACATTTGTTCACACGCCTTCAGACACTGAACCACAGACAGCTTCGGAGAGTCTGGAAAGGCTGGGTACATAATAGTTCTGGTATTGGACTTAGTCCGTTGATACATTTTGTAAAAGATACCCCAAAAGGGGAAAAATCCTGCCTGGCTCGAACATCAGATACCCTTCTGCAGGAAACTAGGCATAGTAGCATCACCAGTTTAGCTGAAAGCTCTGTACGGGACAGGAACCTGTTTTGTTGCCAGGATAAAATGAGGTTGAGCACCAGCTTGACGTCCCTGAGTACTGAGTATCTTGAGGAGGGCGGGAGGGACAGTCGAATTCCTCTAAGAAGTCTACACACAAAAGGGTGTTCTCCCACAGGTACACCATCCACCAGAGTGTGGCTGGCAGAGATGGCAGAGCGGAAAGTGTTGATAGACCGCTATGCTAATCCTTCCGTTTCTAGGTCCACTAACAAATCTAATATATGTACTACGTCAGCAACCACAGGATCGAAAACACCTTCACAGAGACACACATGTCCATCGGGTCCAAGCTGACTTGTACCTCTTGACAGTACTGTCGGCCCACACCTTAGACAGGAGTTTCTCAGCCTGGCGCGAAAGGCCCGGGACCACTATAATCCGCCAAGCCATCAGGGTTAGAGTGCCTTCCAACACCAATTGGTGGGGAATCCGAACTGGATTGAGAAGGAGGTGAGGAAACCGGAGGAGTTGGATTGGAGAATCCCAAGAAACTTCCAGAAGAACCGGAAACCACACTTCAGACCTCCAGATCGGTGTGACCATGACAACCTCTACCTGCTGTCATCGGATCTGGGCCGAGGCTCGAGTGATCATGGAGAAAGGCGGAAAGGCATACCCCTTCTCCGGAGCCCAATTCTGTAGGAAAGCATCGCTTACAGCTGCCTGAGGGTCTCGCCTTCAGCTGAAGAACCGGAGCATTGATGGTCCAGCTTGGGAGGATGCCAACAGGTCTACTGAAAACAGACCCCATCTCTCCTGCAACGTGCAAACACTTCTGGTTCGAGTTTCCACAGGCTGGAGTCCCACAAATGGCGGAGAGTGCCAGTCTGCCACCTGATTTTCCTGGCCCGGCAGGTATTGAGCTGTCACTGAAACTTAATGATCCAGGCAATATTGCCAAAAACTGGTTGTTAAGTCTGAGAGAACCTTGGAGAGCGTGCCCTCAAGATGGTTGGTGTATCATTGTCCATCTTGAGCAGCACACAAGATTGGGCCCCGTCCTTCATCCAACATCAGACCGCGAAGAAGCCGGCCAAGAGTTCCAAGCAGTTGATGTGCAAGGATTGCTCCTGTGGAGAACTCGCCACAATGTGTGCCCCAACCGCATCTGACTCTATGACGAGGTCTGGGGCTGATCCGAAGATCGCCCTCCCATTACAGGCCTCCATCTGCGAGAGCCACCAGGAATTTTCTGCTCGCACTGTGTCCATGAGGGCGACTGTCTGAGAGTAAGTAAGGCCCTTGCAAAGGTGTAACGCCTTGAGCTGTTGCAGGGCCCGATAATGCAAGGGACCTGGAAAGATGGCCTGAATCAAGGAGGATAGGAGCCCGACTAGGCGGGCGATCTAGCACAATAAAGTACGCAGCTTTACCAATGTGCGCTGCAGTTCGTGCCTTATTTCTGTGATCTTCTGGGACGGTAGACTGAGAGTAGAAGTTGTGGAATCTATTGTGAACCCTAGAAAGGTTGCTGTTTGGGATGACACCCGAAGGGATTTCCCTCGTTGATCACAAACCCCAAATTTTCCATGAGGGCATCTCCTTCGAGACAGCAACCTTCCCGGAAAGCTGGAAGCACGCCGAGATCACCGCCTTACTCAAGAAACCCAAGGCAGACCCCAAGGACCTCAAGAACTTCCGACCCATCTCTCTGCTCCCGTTCCCCGCGAAGGTCACCGAGAAAATCGTCAACAAACAACTGACCCGCTACCTCGAGGAGAACAACATCCTGGACCCTTCCCAGTCCGGCTTCCGCAGCAACCACAGCACCGGAAACCGCCCTCATCGCCGCCACCGATGACATCAGGACCCTGCTAGACAACGGAGAAACAGCAGCCCTCATCCTCCTGGACCTATCAGCCGCCTTCGACACGGTCTGCCACCACACACTACGAACACGCCTTCACGACGCCGGGATCCAAGAGAAGGCCCTGGACTGGACCACATCCTTCCTTTCCGGCAGAACACAAAGCGTCCGCCTCGCCCCTTCCGATCCAAGGCCACCAAGATCATCTGCGGCGTACCCCAAGACTCCTCCCTCAGCCCAACGCTGTTCAACATCTACATGGCACCCCTCGCCCACGTCGCCCGACAGCACAACCTCAACATCATCTCCTACGCCGACGACACCCAGCTGATCCTCTCCCTCACCAAAGACCCTCACACCGCCAAAGCCCACCTCCACGAAGGAATGAAGGCCGTCGCCGAATGGATGAGGACCAGCCGCCTGAAGCTGAACTCGGACAAGACGGAGGTCCTCATCCTTGGTTCCAACCCTTCAGCCTGGGACGACTCCTGGTGGCCAACATCACTGGGAACAGCCCCGCCACCCACCGACCACGTACGCAACCTAGGGGTCATCCTCGACCCCACCCTCTCCATGACTAAGCAGGTCAACGCCGTTTCCTCATCCTGCTTCAACATCCTCCGAATGCTCCGCAGGATCTTCAAGTGGATCCCCACCGAAACAAGAAAAACAGTCACCCAGACCCTCGTCACCAGCAGGCTGGACTACGGAAACGCCCTCTACGCAGGAACGACGGCTAAGCTCCTGAGACGGCTGCAACGCATCCAGAACGCCTCTGCACGTCTTATCCTCGACATCCCCCGACGCAGCCACATCACACCCCACCTGAGAGACCTGCACTGGCTCCCTGTCAACAAGAGGATAACCTTCAAGCTCCTCACCCACGCACACAAAGCACTCCACAACTCCGGACCAGCCTACCTCAACAGACGACTCAGCTTCTACACCCCCACCCGCCAGCTCCGCTCGACCAGCCTCGCCCTCGCCACAGTCCCCGCATCCGGAAAGCGACCGCCGGCGGCAGATCCTTCTCCCACCTCGCCGCCAAGACCTGGAACACCCTCCCCACCAACCTCCGACAGACCCAAGACCTACTGGCCTTCAGAAGACTCCTCAAGACCTGGCTCTTCGATCAGTAGCAGCACCACCCCCCTCTTCCCCCAGCGCCTTGAGACCCTCGCGGGTATGTAGTGCGCTTTATAAGTGACATGATTGATTGATTGATTGATTGATTGCAGTCTGCAAGTGGATCGAGAGCTGATGAGGGCACTGTGTCATGAGGAGCATGTTGTCCAGGTAAACAATGAGGCAGATCCCCTGCGCTTGAAGGTGCTCCACCACAGGTCAGAGAAACTTGGTGAAGCAACAAGGAGCGAAGGACAGTCCGAAGGGAAGACTTGAAAGTTCGAACGCCTATTGACGCCAAAGAAACTGAATGAAACGCTGGTGTGGTGGGAATATGGGAACCACCAGCTGTGCGTCCTTGAGGTCTAGGCACACCAACCAATCAGATGGTCGAAGAACATCTCGCAGGAGGTGAATGCCTTCCATTTTGAAATGTCGGTATACTAACCATTCGTTGAATTCCCGTAGATTTATTACAGGGCGTTGAACTCATCGACCTGGTCCACTAGAAAAATATTACTGACGAAACCGTGGGGGTGAATGCCCGTCAGCCAAATAGCTTGCTTGGACAACAAAGCTTGGGCCTCCACATCTATCAAGGCTGTTTCCCCTGATGAGAATTGGTTCAGTCGCAATCTAGACACCTTAAAGGGGTCACCATAAAACTTTATTTGGAAACCATGAATCGTTTGCAAGTCACAAGCGTCCGCAGTAAGATCCCACCAAGCGTGGATGAAATACGCCAGCCTGCCTATCACCTGTACCATCGAGGAAGGGTGAACACTCACCGGAGTTGCTGTTGTTGGCTTGTCCTCTGGAGCCTTTCCCTCAGTACCGCTGACCCCTGGTGGGGTAAAAGTTTGCAAAGCAGGATTGATCCTAGTAACCATAGCCTCGCCTGGAGCCTTTCCCTCTGGAGTAGGGTTAGGATGCAAATCAGCCAACGGAGCAGCACCTACTACGGCCGGCCGCTTGGAAAACCCGGGAAGGGAACACCCTCTTTATTGAAGTCTGGACTTTATCTAGGGAAGGGAACGTATTCACAAATTGATGAAAGGTTCTCCAAAGAGTCTCCCTTGGGCCATTGCTCCTGCTTCTGAGATGGCAAGGTCCAAACATTTCAGGTCCACCTTGATCAGCAGAGACTGTCTGCGTTCTGTAGACAGTGCAAAGCTAGAAAGATAACAGCCCTCTGTGCCCATCCCGAAAGGGCCTCCGGAGAAATCATGTAACCCGAAGCCTTGGCATCCTCTGCCATGTCTAGGATCTTGGTTATCTGGCCTATGGCATCTAAAAGCTTGTCCTGGCAAGCCCACCAGGATCAGTCTATGCCCTTTTTAGGGTCTTTGATAAACTTGGCCAGGAAGATGGTCATCTTGGGGTCTATATCAGGCATTTGGGCTACCTTCCCCTCTAAACTGGGTCTAGGGCACTTCGCTCTAAGGCAACTATGCGCCTCTTTCTCTAGCGGTCTGTGTATGCGGTTGGCCACATATTGCGCCACCTGGTCACAAGGAACGTCACTGGGAGGAGGATGGGCGCCATGGTCTGGAAGACCCTGCCTCATTAGAGGGAGGTTCATCATCTTGCGGGTCTGGGGATAGTGGGGCTGGGATTACCTGCTGGGGCTCTGGGACCGAAGGGAGGTAAGGCAGGGAGACTTGTTGCCATAAAGGTGTGCTTTAACCGGTTAAATGCGTCAAGGTCAACACCCTCCTCTCGGGGGCGCCTCGCCGCTGTGGTATCTGCATCTAGCGGAGCTGGGGACGCAGGAAAAGGACCTGGCGCGTCTGGCACTGTCTGGAGTCTCTTGGTGCACTCGCGCGCAATGAGCTGTGCGAGGTGCTCTTCTACGGGGCCGACGGCCTCGTCTCCCGCTCGGTAGATAGAGGCGTCCACAGCATTATAGAATTCGTCATCCCAAGGGAGGTATTCCAAAGGGTCTTCGTATACCTCGTCTGAGGCTTCCATGGGCACTAAGGATGTATTTTTTTTTTTGCAGAGTTTTATATAGCGCGAACTTGGGTCGGGTATCAGAGCGCTTTACATAGCACCAGTTACGTTACATGAGGACACACATTCATTTTTGTTAGGCACGGGGAGATTAAGTGATTTGCCCAGAATCACAGGATGTTCAGCGTCATTACCGAGACTCGAACCCAGTTCCCCAGGTCCGAGGTCGAACGCCCTAGCCGTTAGGCCAACTCCTCTCTTCCTAAGCCAAGGGAAAAATAGGTCTGTGCAGTTGCCACTGGTGCAGTACACCCCTCACTAGGGTAGTATGTGCAGACAGATGGCTGCTAATTGGGGACGGACTGAGGTCACAGTCAAAGGTTTTTTTCGTGGGCAGAGCCGTACCGATAAGGGTCTAAGTCCAGGAACACTCCCCCTGGTGCCAGAAGGGTAATGGGGTTAATGACCTTAGAGAGTGTTCCCTTAACTGACCCTCGTGGTCACTAGATAGGATACAGACCCCCAGGGGGCGTAATGTCAACACACAGTACCGACCCTGAGCACAGGGCGTCAGCCTGCTTAGTAACAGGCAAGGTATTTGGGCATAGTACAGACTCCACAAGCGGGGTGTCATTCTCCCGGCCTAGGCTCACGGGAAGGCTCATCACCCGACGCACAATTCCAATCCTGTCAGTGCTGTAACTGACAGGAATCGCGTGTCGCGGGTGGAGAGACGCCGGAGTCGCAGCGCCACCTGGCGGCGATGGACCGCACCGCGGCACCCAATTAGCAGCCATGGAGGAGCGGAAAAACGCTCCAGCGGCCGAGGGAATATCAGCGCTGTCAACACTCACAAGGTATTTGCAATCACAATGCCAACAATATACACGCTCGCATCCAAAACATCCAAATAAGGAGGAAAAACAACTAAACTCAAGGCTGCGAGCAGCGAAGAAAGAGGGGCATCATAGTTGAGGAAGGACTATTACAGGCATAGAAGGAGACTGACTGGTTACTGTTATGGACTACCACTGCATTCTGATTGGTTGTTTTTCGCAATCCATTTCCAGAGACTCATGGGAGATAGTTCTTCGCTTTTTCAAAAGAAAGTTAAAGATGTTTTAAAAAAGGCTGCAGTGTTAATAAAGCGAAGAGAGATAAGCCTAATCCTCGCCTCTGACATAGAATCTCATAAATCCGATATAGAAGGGCCTTCTACATGCAAAGGTAAATAAGTCTTTTACTTGAACACATAGAATTCCTTTTTGGAAAACACAAATTATGGGCCAACTTATACAATAAAAGTGTATTTCCAAGATAATATAAACAAAGAACAGATCATTGTAGAAGCACAGGAGATTTAAACTGTAAAGTCAATGTAAGATTTTTCCTTCAGGATAGTTTCAGATATGTCCTATAAAGCAGTTCAACAAGGGAGAAAAATGCAGAATTTGATGATATAAAAAAGCCGGAGGTGTCCAAGCCTGACTGTACAGCACTCAAAGCAGAAGGTGTTGTGGAAAGGGAAGTTTCGGATATTTAAAAATGTTGTGGAGGTTCAGAAATGTCTGCAAGAAATTAACAAAAGTCAGTAAGTTAATAAACTGTATCAAATCCAGTGAAAGTTAGAAATAGTATATGGAAAGGACCTGAGTAAATGAAATGAAAGGAGAAATTCCCTTAATTTAATTCGAGCTATCTATAGATATTTATATTTATAAAATCACTATAGCATATGGTTCGTTATTGCCTGAAAGTTACTATGAGTGACAATGTTTTTTTTTTTTTAGCAGAAGTGGTGGATTCATAGGGTTCAGAAGAGGAAAGGGAGAAAATTGAATATAAGAACAAAAAGTAGAAATTTAGAGGAACCTACTAGAACAATAAGCATATGTGATATACAGGCAACTTTCTTTGTTTTAAAAATGTAAAGAAAATGAACCTGGTTAATATCTGTGAAACCTAGTGGTTTAGGCGGGACAAGAAAAAAGGAACATATTAATGCATATGTTGGAGCAAATGAAAGCAGATATATTATTAATGCAAGTGACCTATTTGGTAGATGTACACAAGGAAACCCAAACAAGAGAATCTTGCATATAGGAGACTCAATACTTTAACACTACAGCTGCTGTAAGAGAGACCAGTAAGAATCAGACTTGCACAACGTAAAACAAGATAAAGCAAGAAGATGGCTAGGCCTATAGATAAGGGAAGAATTAACAAAGCTCACAACTGGAAATTACTACGCACCTATATTAAACCACCCAACCCCTTTGGAGGAGTTAATGTTAGAATTTGCTTGGTTTCTTTCTCAAATGATAATAGGCGGCACTTCAATGTAGCTATCGAAGAAATCAACAGAAAATCATCAAAAAAAGAACAGTGCACTTAGGTGAGGGACTAAAATGAGGAAAATCATCCATATACTACAGGTCTTTTTTATGATTTAAAAGGTATCTACATATATCTACACATATATATATATATATATATATACACACACACACACACAAGCACAAATAGATTCCACTAAAGTGCCATGGCCTTTCCTCTTAAATATATACTCTTTTTCGGGAAGAACTGGCTCTACATTTTTATTTAATGGAATATTTGCAGGAGAAGATCATTCACAGTCTTCTTTGGAAAGGGAAGTTGATAGTCTTTCTGAAACCAAGACAGGGTCCTTAAATCTATAGCTCATGCCATGCTATCACACTGCTGAATTCAGACTACAAGATTTTGGTGAAAGTATTCGTAATAGAACTGGTCAGTATGATCCACAGAATAATTTTCCCAAATCAGACAAAGATTATCCCCAGAAGCCCTTTAGTAGCTATTGTTCATTATTAATGAGAAGTGACTGATTTTGGAAAAGGAGGCCCTTTGGCTATATGGTTGCTTGAAGCAGAAAAAGCATCTGATTGGGTAAATTGGACATATCTGTAAAAGGTTTTATCTTGTATTGGGATTCCTGTTCATTTCGAGGTATAACGAACTTTGTAATGGGGGCGCCTTGGCAGATTTAAATGGCATAGGAGAGATTTGGATTTAATGAGTTACTCAACAAAGCTGTTCCCCTTCTCTCCACTTCAATTTGAGTTGTTTACTCTCAGGTTTACCACTCTCAAAGTATATTTCAAAAGAAAAACAGGTCTGTTTAGCTCAAATATCCCTGGGATTCATTAAAACACTACAATATGTGGGTGATATTGCATAATTTTTAGATTCTGACCAACATAATATAACCAAATTTTCTAACATGTCAGGTTACAGGAAAAATAAAGCTAAAACAGAGGGGATATTAGTCATTACTACTACCTACCTCTAATTTAAATGCTAAAACTTAGAGCATGATGTTGGAGAGGCTTGTTCGTTAACTTGGTATGTGGGTAAACGTATCTGCAGCGCTTTCTTGCTAAACTGATCACCACACTTGGCACAATACACCACTTTCTACTGTAGGTCGATTAATTTAGTGAAGGTGATCATTTTGACCCAATCCTATCATCTATTCAATATCTCCCCTAAATCTCAGGACATTCTTTTTTTCAACAAAATAAACCAACTTACTGTTACTTTTATTTGACTAGGTAAGATACAGAGTGGTAAGAAAGAAATTATGTGCACCACTGATAAAGGTGGTCTGGATATTGCCAGGTTTCAAATCATATTGCTTATTTACTATGGATTTCATTCATTCGCTGAGGGATGTACCCCATCGCAAATGCCCTTATGTCTTGTCAATTTTATCCAAACTTGCACTGAACTATGGGTTGGTAGGTTATACACCTAAATGTCAAGGTATAACATTTTTCATAAAGCTTACATTTAAGACTCAACAGGCTTTCTGATGGGGTTATATACGAGACAAAACTCAAGAAAATGGGTGTGCCTGATTGCAAATCTTTTTCTGACACCCGTACATTGCTGGATTAATTGACTTAAGGTTTGAAGAGATGGGAGAGGAAAGGCAATGAAAAGCAATGCAAGCACCCTACAGAATGCTATGCCCACTGTTAACATCTTGAGCAGAGGGCAATAACGCTTAAAAATTACTTTTTACCAGGACCAAGTCAGTTCTACAATGGGTATCAATCAGGAGTTTGTAAAGCGCAGCTACTCACACGTGAGAGTCTCAAAGCGCTGGGAGGGCTGCAGATCCGTCTGGGCGCTGGTTTCATTCGAAGAGCCAGGTCTTGAGGTCCTTCTTGAATTGGGACAGCAACGGGGATTCTTGAGGCAGAGGGGCATGGTGTTCCAGTTCTTGGCGGCAAGGTAGAAGAAGGATCTTCCTCCGGTTCTGGTGCTGCGGATCTGTGGGACGGTGGCCGGTGACAGTTGTGCGGAGCGGAGGGGTCTGTTAGGCGCGTGGAATGAGAGGCAGTGGTTCAAGTATGCTGGTCCGGCGTTGAGGAGGGCCTTGTATGAGTGGGTGAGGAGGTTGAAGGTTATTCTTTTGTCAACTGGGAGCCAGTGGAGTTCACGCAGGTGTTGTATGATGTGGCTGCGGCGGGGATGTTTAAGACCAGTCTGGCTGCAGCGTTTTTAAAGTTTTGGAGCCTTTGGAGGAGTTTCTGGGTGATGCCGTAGTCGAGTCTGCTGCTGATGAGGGCGTGGGTGACCGTCTTCCTGGATTCAATGGGGATCCATCTGAAGGTCTCTCGGAGCAGGTGGAGCGTATTGATACATGACGAGGAGACAGCTTTGATCTGGCGGTTCATAGTGAGCGAGGTGTCCAGTATGATGCCGAGGTTGCGTGCATGGTCCGTGGGTGTGGGGGTGTTCCCCGTGCAGCGGCCCACTAGGAGTCGTTCCAAGTGGAGGGGGTGGATCCCAGGATGAGGACTTCTGTCTTGACTGAGTTGAGCTTGAGGCAGCTGTCTCTCATCGAGGTTGCGACGGCTTTCATCCCTTCGTGGAAGTTGTTCTTGGTGACTGTGGGTTCGTTGGTGAGGGAGAGGATAAGCTGGGTGTCTTCGGCGTCGGAGATGATGTTGAGTCCATGGTTTCCGACGATGGTTGCGAGTGGGGCCAGGTAGACGTTGAAGAGGGTGGGGCTCAGGGAGGAGCCCTCGGGCACTCTGCAGCTGATCTCTGTAGGTTCTGAGAGGTACAGTGGTAGTCTGACCCGCTGTGTTCGGCCGGTGAGGAAGGAGCGGATCCAGTCCAGGGCTTTGTCGTGGATGCTGGCGTCATGGAGTCCTGTGCTTAGGGTGCGGTGCTTGATGGTGTCAAAGGCTGCCGAGAGGTCCAGGAGGATGAGGGCCGCAGTTTTGCCCTGGTTGAGGAGGGAGTGGATGTAGTCGGTGGCAGCGAGGAGGGCGGTCTTGGTGCTGTAGTTGCTTCGGAAACCGGATTGGGAGATGTCCAGGGCGTGGTTGGCTTCGATGTACTTGGCAAGATGGGCGTTGATGGCTTTTTCAATGACCCTGGCTGGGAAGGGGAGCAGTGAGATGGGCCTGAAATTCTTGAGGTCCTTCGGGCCAGCGGAAGGCTTCTTCAGCTGGGGGTTGATCTCGGCGAATTTCCAGTCATCGAGGAAGGTGAGGGTTTCAATTGAGCAGTTGATGGTGCTGCACAGCTTGGGTGCAATGGCGGCTCTGTGGAAGATGTTGTGCGGACAAGGATCTGATGGGGCTACAGAGTGAATGCTCTTCATGGTCTTGAGGGTGTCGTCCATGGTGAGTGGGGTCCAGTTGAGCAGGATCTGCTGGGTGTGGTGGCGTTTGTTGCAGTGGCGGCGGGGGTGGTGGCTTGGTCTTGGGTGTTGAAGCTGTCGTAGATCTGCTTGATCTTGTGGTGGAAGACGGTGCAGAGTCTGTTGCAGGGTGGGATGTCTGTGGCCTCACTGTTGGGTTTGGCGAACTCTTTAATGATGGCGAAGAGTTCTTTGCTGTTGGGTGCGTTATGAATTACTTTCCTCATGAATCTATATGATATGTATTTCCTTCTTATTGACTCTAAATTGCTTATCAATTATCTTTCATAAATCTAGATAAGGTATTAATTACCTTCTCTGTGAATCTTAATTGGCTATACCGTGTAAAGGATGTCAAGTTGAATGTTTTTATTGTTTTACATTTAAAATAACTTGAGTTTTGGGAGTCTAAGTAAAACAAAATTAGATGCAGAACCGGGCCAGAAAAATGGTGTCCACCTGGCATACTAATCTCCCTACAATTTACCAGCAGAAATGAGGAAGCACTGTCAGCAGAGAGTTCAAAATATAGCAGTGGTCCTCCACTAGTGGGGCCAAGGCCAAGGCTCCGCTGACTTGTTTGCTGGCGTGTTGCCCACCAGGGCCTGAACGAGGCCCAAACAATTGTTCGTTATGAGGTAGTTTTTGCAATGTGGTAATGTATGCTGAACCTTTTTATAGAAGAGATGCACGGTTCTGCAGGAAAAAAGTATCTTGTTGCTCCTTTATTCAAAGTGAACACGAATGCACACATTACATTTGAATTTTAATCTTGCATAAATGGTATTTGCAGATTAACTCTGGCTACGAATGGGGGGGCGCTAGAGGGCGCCAAGCAAGATGGCCGCACTTGCGTGAGGCTCTTGCTGCTCGGGAATCTATCCGATGATAATCCTCTTCATCTCCTGCCTATTCAGCCAATGAACGGTTCTACCTGGCCGCCAAAGCACCGGAGCCCCCGAAGGACTCTTCTACTGCCCGTACAACTGCCCTGAACCAGAGAAATGCGGGCTTTGATCCCCCCCGGCGGAGCACACAAAATGGCGGCCGAGATCTCCGGTTGAACGAGCCGAGACGCTGCTACACTGTGCAGACTCACCGTTCTCAAACACGGAGCCGCTGCTTCTGCCGCTGGCTCTGCACTGTCGGGAACCCAACCGGGACCGAGCTCCCGACGGCCTGCGGACCCTCCGCCCACTCTTGACGAACTGAGCGCGCCGCCATCTTGCGGGATGCCATGACCTGCCGTGCCTAGCTGAGAGGACCGGGCCGGAGTGGGCGCTGAGGCACTGCGACTTCCGGAGGGCGCACAGCAAACAGAGGCAGTGAGTGAGTAGCGCTGCCTGTTGGCCCCCCTGCCGCCGCTGGGACATCTGCGTTGCCGCTGGGCCTGTACTGCCTACCTCTGCTTCGCGCCTCGGCGCTGCACCTCCTCCCCGGGGGCGGGGGAATACGGCCTGGCCGAACCTGTTGGGCGCTCCGGTGGGCTGCGGGGGCCGTCCCGCTGCGGCCCTGGGCTGCGCACGGGACCTGGGGCGACTGATCCTTGCTGCGACGCCCGGACCCGCTTTCATAACCACACGTGATCGGCCCTGTGCGGCCGCGGCGGGCCCCTGCGGACTTTCTCCCTGCTGGTCCTGGGAGATGTGGGGAGGCTGCCAGGGCCACGAGAGACTGTGCTACGCTCCCGCCCCGTCGGCAACATCGCACGATAGCAGCACTCCGAGGCGCGACCGCAAATCCGCCTGACTTTCCGGCGAGGCCTGCTCCCCCCCCCCTTGCTGGAGACTGTCCCCTGCTTTGATCACGTCTGCCGGGGGCCCGCGAGCGACGTCTTGGCCAGCAACCACCCCCGTGCTTTCCAAGCTGCAGCCTGACACTCGAGGCGCCCGGATAGCCCCAGCTTAGGGCCCCGGAGACGATCGGAGGGGGACAACGCGGAGAGTGCGGACTCTAGCCCAGCGCTCAAACACACGCTCTTACCAGCGGACTTGCCCTTGCCGGATTTGGGACCTGCCGCCCGGACCTACGACCCTAAGCCGCGCCCTGGTCGATCCGGCACTCGGGGGGAGCGGTCTGGAACCCGGGCTCACCCACGTGGCCTTGGAGCTCTGTAGTTCTTTATAGAGAGCCACAAACACTCGTCCCTCTCCGCTAGCTGGTGGCTCGCCGGGCTTAAGATCCTCGCCCCGTGACAATAGGCACAAATAGAGGGGTCGCGGAACGGACCCTCTCCGGCCACAACTGCATCGCCGTGCCTTCCGCTCCGTCGCCATGGGGAAACCAGACGGGCGACAGCCGAAGCTAAATTTTGACACGCGTAAGTCTTCCCGATCCCAGACGTAGCCTGATGAGGACCAAGCCGACGCTCCGACCACTTCTACCGCAGACCTAAAAGAACTTTTACTGGTGATGCAGTCGAGCCTAACATTCATTGAGTCAAAAATGGACACCATGAACGCTAGGCTGGATGGCCTGACTCACAGAGTGGAGAAACATGACGATCGATTAACGGAGGCGGAAAGGCGGATATCCGACCTGGAGGGCGCCTCCAATGCCACCACCAACCGTACACTTGAGATGGAGAAGGTCCTGAAGGTGATAGCTGCCAAAAACGAAGATTTAGAATCTCGCTCAAGAAGAAACAACCTACGTATTCTTGGAGTGCCGGAATCGACAGCCACCGGCAAGATGGAAGAATATGTCGAGCGCCTTCTCATAATGCTTTTTGGCAGAGAGTCCTTTTCGCCAGTCCTCGTTGTTGAACGGGCACACCGGTCTTTGGCAAACCGACCTGCTCCTGGCACCCCTCCCCGTCCCATAATAGCTAAACTGCTTAATTACCGAGACCGGGACACTGCCCTCCGTCTCTCTAGAGAAACAGGTCAACTCCGATACGAGGGGATGGAGATAGCAATCTATCCCGACTTCACCATGGCCGTCCAGGAGCAAAGGCGAAAGTTCCTCCAGGTCAAGAAAAAACTACAACAACTCAACCTGCCCTACGCTATGCTGTTCCCGGCCCGCCTCAAAGTAACACATCAAGGGAAACAGCACTTCTTCACTAATCCACAACATGCCCAGAACTTCCTAAAGACCCTACCCAAACAACCCACGGGCCGGTCGTCCCCTGTGATCCACCCGGAGGGAAATGGAAGCGCCTCCGATATAGAATAAAATCGTAGGAGGTTCACCCTGGCACAAGGAGACTATACCCTAAGCCCTTGCCCACAAGCTCAAACTCCTAAGACCTCTGCGGCTGTTGAACTGGTACACGCAACTCAGCCCACACTATACGGCCTGTAAGACATGCAGAGTCCGGAACACGTACTTCACAGAGGAGTTTGAATGGTCACGATAGCATACGCAAACTGGGATAGAGGAGAGCATACTCCTTGAACTCTACTAGCATTACTGCCTTGCAGGAACTTTTCGCTTCCCTTTAACAGTGCCTGGTGCAGAACATGGACTACTATCCTACCTCCGCAGCGACCTCTACACTCACTGTCTTGAAGCTAAATGCTAGTACCCGAAACATCACTAATACGCCATGTTAACTTACCAGATAGTCTCCTGCAGATGAAGAATCGTAACAGACACTCTGACGAGATGAAACTGTAAAATACTACCCGAGCACCCTCGCTCATACGAGGAGAGACTGGTCGCCCTCTAGATTCCACCCGACAGGTGAACCCTACGTATTGTCTTCTGTATAATTATGTTACCGGTTAGGCCACCTTCCCCAGTTGGGAATCTGGCGCACAGGGCAACTTGGGAGGGGGGGTGGGTTATGGGACACGGCAGGATTGGGCTGCCGTTGTGGGAGGAGGGTGGGGGAACCCTGTTCCGTGCTTTACCAGGAACAGGGTTTTTTTATTCTATGCCACATGCCACTGTACTGCCACGTAAATATACGACTCAATTGCAACACCTAAGCAAACAACACCCATGCCCTGGAACCTATGTTCTATATCAACAACATGGAAGACCGCCCTAGACCAACTACATACAACTTCCTAACTTGGAATGTTCGCGGCCTGGGGGACCCCCGCAAACGCCGGCACACCCTTGCGTACTTAGACCGCCATAATATTCATTGTGCATTCCTACAAGAAACACACTTCAGCCCCACTGCCTCTACCTCGTTCGCATCTCTATGGGCAACCCATTCATACTTCTCCTCATACTCCTCCTACGCCAGAGGCACAGCCATTCTGGTAAAACAATCTCTACCCTACACACACATAGGGTCTCATGAAGACCCCCCAGGCCGCTACACTGTCATCTGGGGCCGGTTGGCATCTCAATCCATAACTCTTGTCTCCTGCTATGGGCCCAACACTGATGACCCAGAGTTCTTCCGGGTACTCTGGGGGAAGATCCTGGACATCGGGTCCACACACTTGATGTGGGGTGGGGACTTCAATGTGACCTTAGATCCCACTATGGATCGCTCGCACCCGCAACCACACCACTATTCGAAAGCACACTACACCCTTAAAGCGATTGTTGAAGAACACGAAATGCTTGATGCCTGGCGCCATTTACACCCGCGGCTCCGGGAGGGCTCCTGCTATATAACTGCCCGCTCCTTCTGGTCGCGAATAGATGGATGGCTAATTACTAAGGGCCTCACCCCCTGGCTGAAGCGCGCATCATACCTCCCCCGCACATATTCTGACCATTCCCCTGCACTCATCACATTTGCTCCCCCCCTGATCGACTCGCCCTTCCTGTCCTGGCGCCTGAACCCACAACATTTATTAGATTCAGTATTCCTGCAGGAGGTGGAACAAGAAATAACTGATTTCTTCCCACGAAATGAGGGCTCGGTCGAACAATATTCCACAATATGGGAGGCTTTTAAAGTCACCATCCGGGGAATATGCATTGCAAAGAGTGGGGGAATTCTGAGAGATCTCAGCTCTACGCTCCATAAACTGGAAACTGAGCTCAAACGCACGGAAAATACGATACAAACAACCCCCACTCCGGAATTGCAGGCTCGGCTGAGAAGCTTAATTACTGAATATCAAACAGCAGCTGAGAAAGAATGTAAGTTCAGAGGGAAGTATCACAAAGCGCGCCGATATGGGGAGGGGGATAGACCGGGAAAGGCACTTGCATCCCTGATTCGCCCCCCCCTGATTCTCTAATACGGTCCTGGAGATCGAAGATGCAGACGGCCAAATACACAGGGACACTTCTGATATCGTGGAAGCCTTTCGCAGCTTCTACAGAACCGTGTACAAGACCCACAGAACCCACCCGATAGATTTTACCCCCTTTTTAGATGACACTGCAATAGCCTGGCTGGGAAATGGACAAAGGGAATCTCTCCTAGCACATCACGAGGATGAAGAAATTTTTTCTGCTATAATGCAACTGCAATCAGGTAAAACCCCGGGGCCGGTTGGCCTCCCGGATGAATTTTACAAGACGTTCCGCCACTTACTCATTCCTGTGCTACGACATGTCCTTGAAGAGGCCTGGGAAACAGGCATATTACCCCCAACGATGCATGAGGCGTGCATCATCTCTCTGCCTAAACCAGGCAAACCGTCCCTGTACTGTGACTCATATAGACCTCTCTCATTAATCAATGTCTATGCCAAAATTTTAGCAAAATTGATCGCCAACCGCATTAGCCCCCTTATGACTGCCCTGGTGCTTCCAGACCAATCGGGCTTTGTGCCCAATAGAGGTACGTCTCACAACTTGCGCACCTTGTTTGCGGTCCTCCAGGACATTGAGCCCAACTTGAACGCCGCGGCAGTGTTTCTCGACGCTACGAAGGCGTTCGATTCATTAGAATGGGACTATCTTGCCTTCGTCTTACAACGCATGGGCTTCCCCGCGCCCTTCCTGGCCTGGATAAACTTATTATATACTGGCCTGCAGGCTAGAGTCATGATCAACGGTGTCCAGTCCTCCCCTTTCAAAATCACCAGAGGCACCCGCCAGGGATGTCCCCTATCGCCTCTCCTTTTCGCTATAGCGATTGAACCCTTGGCGGCCAAGGTCCGACAACATTTCCAGGATCATGCGCTGATATATCCAGAGCGGCAGATTTTAATTTCTCTATACGCTGACGACATTACCCTCTACCTGCGTAATCCAGACGAAAGCCTCAACCCCATTCTCAGACTTCTCATCCAATTTGGCCACCTCTCCGGAGTTAACATTCTCTGGGGGAAATCTCAGATCTTCCCCCTTACGGAGGATACCACACGTTTCGAACCGGACTATCCACTCACGTGGTGTGAGGATACAGTCACATACCTCGGGATAGTCATCTCTCGGAGCCGTGACGAACTGATGCTATCCAACTATGGACGAGCGCTCGATCTCCTAACAGAAAAAATTACCAGATGGATAGAGTTACCCCTCTCCATGGCTGGCAGGGCTTCCCTGATCAAAATGGTGGTACTGCCCAAATTGCTTTACCTCTTTACAAACATCCCTTATGCCCCTAGTCGCCATTTTTTTAAAGACATCAGAACCCAGCTGATCCGTCTCGTATGGGGTGGGAAGCAGGCCAGACTAAATTGGGACACCCTTACGCTCCCCTTTGAGGCCGGAGGATTTGAGATACCTGATTTAGAACTTTATCTAATCTGCGCTCAGGCCCATTTTGCGGCTTACTGGATAAATCCTCCCCCATACATGCTTCACCTTGCGATAGAGGACGGATACATGACCCCCACACCACGTTCAGCCTACTTGAGCACCCCGGCGATACCGAGACGTCAGGCATCCACCACTGTTCAATGCACGACTAGTGCCTGGAAAGACCTAGCCTGTCGAACTCAATGTCCCCTACTATATTCACCCCTACTTCCATTACGCAAGCTCTCCAATCTCACTTGGGGACAACTATATGTGAAAGGGAAATTCTGCTCTAACAACGAATTCTTCGGAGCCTCCTCCCCACCCCTTTAGAGCGGTTTTATTACATCAGACTCAGACAAGATATGCGGACCCTCACCCCGTTTCCCGCAAGAGCCTTCTGTCACGCCCCCCCTGCACGCCCTGTTGCAACAAACCACCCCCACGCATGTGGTGTCACTCCTATACCGCACCACCCAAAGTAGCAGCGAACACACCCCCCCCCCAGCAAAGACTAAATGGGAAGGCGAACTAGGGCACCCCCTCACTGAAAAGCAATGGGTCTTTTGTTGTCGTCAAACTGGGGAAGTCTCCGCCAGTAGCAGACTGCGCATCATACACTATAGATACTTACATCGGTTGTACTATTCGCCCGCACGTCTACATCGCCTCCACTTGCGGGATGACTATCACTGCGATCGCTGCGGGGATGAGGGGGCTGACTTCAAACACTTGGCTTGGGACTGCGCACCTGTTCGCCGATACTGGGGGGAAGTTATTTTAGCCTTGAACCACATGACAGGGTCACATATCCCGGAAGACCCCCTCACTGCACTCCTGGGATACACTGAACCGATACCCGCGACGATACGGCGATATGTCTCATTGGCACTCCTCCTTGCTAAGCGATGAATTGCCTGTAAATGGGGCAGAGGCAGAGCTCCTAAATTTAAAGATTGGCTCCATGATCTCATATACTGCCAAGAACAGTTACACACCTACGCTGAACTACTGCCACCCTCCTCTCGCCCCCGAGACATCTGGGGCCCTCTCCAGACTTACCTCATGGAACATACGACAACCGTCGACACAATCACCGACTCCCAAACTGAAAGGGAAAACACACAAGGCAGGGACGGGAACTGACACATGGGGGACATCATACGAACAGGCCCGAGGTTACCAAAAGGGAACTCTGGGAATTAGGACGAACCATATATGAGCATAATTGAGCGACAGGAATCAAGAATGAGTACAGTTAACTCTGCTACAATGGCGGACAGTGGCACTGTTATTATGTTATTAGTTTATATTTGATCATGAGTGTTTGTGACCTTTTTTGTGGCCATTTTACTATAACTGCCCACCTGACGCGGCCGGCCCGTTGGGGTTGTAGGCGGCTTGCTGTGTACCCTCTTCCTCGCCCCTACTGTCCTATCATATGTCATTTTGCATTGCCGGCCCGCCTGGGATGTAGGCATCATGCTGTGTATGGAGTTCTCTGGCACCAATAAAGGTATTTAAAAAACTTTAAAAAAAACTCTGGCTACGAATATAAGCTGCATCACACTGGTATGCCCCAAACAAATTTAAATGTGTATGTAATAAGTTTGTGAGTTAGGCTACTGGCATGTCTGACCATCCACTGTCAATACCCTAATTACCAGCCAGACTCCATGTAACAACTTAGCAGAATTCTTCAGAACAAAGGTATAGGCAGTATATAGGGAATTTGACACTACTCAGACTATTAACTTACCCATTTCAGGGAATGATTTTTTAGACCCAAATCACCAGGATTTTCAGAACTTTCTGCCCCTCGCAAGTGGGTGTCAGAATTAATAGGGCTAACTAAGTCAGGAGCCCCATCTGACCCATGCCCGCCGAAAGTGCTTCAGGAGATAGCAGGCACAGTTGCTACTCCTCTTACTACCTTCCTGAACAGCATCATCAATATGGGTATCTTCCCCACTGATTGGAAAAAGGCGTCCATCCTCCCTTTGCTCAAGAAATATTCCCTAAATCCAAATGAAGAAAATAACTATTGCCCTATCTTGCGCCTTCCCATGCCAGCTAAATTGTTGGAGAAGCATTTGAACATCGCCCTCTCCGAATATTTAACCAAAATCAGATTCTGGATGCAGCACAGTTTAGCTTTAGAAAAGCCCACAGCACAGAATCGGCACTGGTAGTGGCCATGCAAGAGTTACGTCATATCATGGACAATAGAGGTAAGGCTGCGGTGGTCCTTTTGGACCTATCCGGAGCCTTCGACATGGTGAGTCACTCTATCTTGAAGCAACGTCTACCGGAGATAGGGGTCTGTGGTCCTGCCTATGATCTCCTATGTTTTTTTCTCACAGGTAGTGAGAAATCGATCACATTTGGAGATTTTACCTTCAAACCATTCTCCTTGCCCTGTGGTGTCTCGCAAGGGTCCTCATTAAGCCCCACGTTATTTAATATTTATGTGGCCTCATTAGCAAAGCTAATAAGATCTTTTGGTTTCTCAACCATATCCTTCACTGACGACACTCAAATTGTAGTGCCAGTCACCGGCAGCATGGAGGAAGTGGTGCATCGTTTCAACAACTGTATGCTAGCCATCGTTAGCTGGATGAGTTGTCACTGCCTTTAACTTCAGAGAAAACAGAGGTGCTCCTCTTTGGGAAGGACCCTTAGTTTTGGAACCTCTCCTGGTGGCCACAGACCTTGAGCCCTTTTCCAATACCGGTACGCAAAGTGAAAAAATCTAGGGGTAATCTATGACTCCAAACTATCCTTTACTGACCTGACCAACAAGATCTCTCTTGTTTTCTCATGCTAAAAAAAACTGAAGAAAATCATGTCTTTTATTCCTCTTGAACTACAAAAAACAGTCATTGTATCTCTGGTCTATTAGATTACTGCAATGCCCTTTATTTGGGCATGCAGCAAGGCTCTCCGAGGAAACTGCAGAGGGTACAGAATGCTGCGGCAAGCCTACTCAAGAACATTCGGGAGTCTGATTCAGTCTTGAACACACTAATGGAGATTCACTGGCTCCCAGTAAAAAAGAGAGTGGCATTCAAAGCACTGTGTACAGCGCATAAAGCTCTCCATCATACCAGTCCAGAATACTTAATGAGAAAATTCTCCTGGTATGTTCCTAGGAGATGTCTTTGATCAGCATTCGTCAAAACAGTGAAGGTACCCAAAATTTGCAAGGTATCTTGGGGGGCAGAAGCTTCGTCTACTCCACCAGTCAGCTATGGAACCAGCTGCCCTAGCACCTCAGAAGCCAGTCAAATCTGACGATTTTTAGAACACATCTCAAAACTTGGTTATTTTCGCTCCCTCTTTAGTCTCTGGTTTTTGGACTTTTCCAGTTTAGAATCTCGCAAACACCAGCGCCAAGTCACCCTCTCAAAATACCTGGAGGACAATTACTTGTATCCTAATTAGGACAACATTTTTTTCATCTTTGTGAGGTTTATAAATAGAGTACTACTGGACTGGACCAACGTAATACCTGTTAATTATAGCACATTCAAATGGCAAGGTTTGAGGTAAGAAGCGCTAATGACAAACATTTACGATGAACACTTTTGTTCAACACCTGTCTTTTGAGGACAAAGTCGCACTGCCTTTAAATCGTAATTATATTTTAGGCTACTGTTGAAATCACTGCAGCTTAGAAGAATTACTTGCCCAGTAAGAATCTGCATGTCGCTGCCCATGCTTGGGCCAGGATTCTGGAGTGAACCCACTCAGTATAAACCTCTAGCAGACTCATGTGGTGCATATTTTTTCAAAGGAATTTTCTACTGCATGTTGCAATCTACGGGTTTTCCCCGTTTTAGGTTTGGCCTTAAGATTTTCGCTTGCAGCCCGCATTCACTGTACATCCTTTTGGAGACAGAACAAGGGAATCGGAATTGTGATTTTTGAGATTGATTGAGTGAAAGGCATGTAAGTATGGTGCCTCAGAAATGGAGTTTAGATTTGTTACTGCAAAGTAAAAGCAGACGCAGAAGGCTGGGACACATTTGGATGCTTTAAGCCTGTGAATTTCAAGCCATTATAGGGGCAGTATCGGTGATGCACTGTTTCAAAATCCAGTAAGAGGTATCACTTACTGGGAAGTGTCAGTTGCTGCATCAAGCCGCCATTTTTATTCCCTCAAACTGTGCTGTACTTCATAAACTTCAATCAGGTTAATCTTGCAGTCGTGTTTTCCATGAGACTGCAGGGCCCATGGTCTCTACCCGTTCTACACCTTCACTGGATCGATGGCTGCAGCAGGGGGCTCTTTAATGCCCGACTATACAGAGTCAGCAGAGGTCTTGTCATGGGCATTAGTAGAAGTCTAGGAGATATAGTACAAAAACTTTGTACTGGCGAAAAAGCACAGGTGAAACTCATTTGCACTTTTTTGGACTTGCGTAATACGGAATGGTGCAATCATGCATGTGTTTTCTTGCTCTGTGTCTCGTGTGCTACTTCTCCCCTCAAATACCTCTGTGTTGCTTCCTCATTCTACACATCCAGCTTGTCCATTGCTTTCCTCACTCCATTTATTTTGTTTATTTTTTTATTTTATTTCTTCACTCCCCAACCTCAAACTCCTCCATTGTTCCCCTGCCCATTCCCAGTAGCATCGCCCAGTGTTGACTTTGCCCCCACCTGCTCCCCTCATCTGCTCCTCTGTTGCTCCATCCAAGCCTCCCATCATAGTCATTTAAAAAAAAACCTTATTTAATTTTCTGGGAGGGCCCAATAAATGCTGCTCCTGGTCAGTCCACTTTCATGTTTAAATTAACTTTATTTATTGCTGCAAGTAAAGCCCATCGTCTTGGAGCCATAAATAAAAAAAGAATAAACGAAACAGCAGCTGCATTAAGCTGTATGCATGCAATTAAGTCATGCTGGGTCACTACAGTGTCACGTCGCGTATGCGGGTTGACAAGTCATCACACTCTTTTTTCTTCTCCTTTTTTCTTCAATGCTGTACAACACTGACAAAAAGCATTTCTTTTACTGATGCTGCACATAATTTTTTTTTTTTTACAAACGTGAGACCTACTGCCTTTTTTTATTTTATTTTATTTTGGCAGTTTAATATAGCACGAACGTTACCCAAATAGGGTATCAGAGCGCTGTACAGAAAGCAGGTAAGTTATTCATACAGGAAGAAATGCAATAATGTACAAAAGGCAGGCAAATCATAACATACAGGGAGAAATGCAATAACGAATACACAAGCAGCAAAACATATACAATATAACAATCAGCCGGCATAAACTGCTCCGGATGTGCTCCCGAAGGTTAGTCAAGCTGAGTGGCTATAGGGCTACTCTTGAAGGAATCTATACATCCGATGCATTATTTCTTCTTTTTAAAAGGAGAAAGTCTTTGTGGTATCAGCAGTCTGGAGTTGGCGCT
Organism: Calotriton arnoldi; assembly: GCA_963921515.1. NCBI lineage: Eukaryota > Metazoa > Chordata > Amphibia > Caudata > Salamandridae > Calotriton > Calotriton arnoldi. The sequence goes on along the minus strand of CAWUFW010000209.1, from coordinate 4,115,076 downwards.
TCTTAAGGAGTGACTACCACCAGACATTTCTAGTTTATTGGCCAGGTAGGCCGGAGTGTTATGGTGCAGGGTATTGTGAGTCATGCAGGCTATCTTCAGCTGGATTTTTGCTTCAAATGGGAGCCAATTTAGATGCAATAGAACTGGAGTAATGCGGTCGAATCTTCTGGATCCCGTGATGAGCCTGGCAGCAGAGTTCAGTATGGCCCTTAGCCGTGCTAACCATGCTTTAGGTAAGCCTGCCAGTGCAGCACTCCCGTAGTTTAGTCGGGAAATGACTAGGGATTGGACAGCTAAGTGAAGGTCATCCGGAGGCGAAAAGGATTTGAGTTTCCTTAGTGTGCTCAGATGGTAGTTGGCTCCCGTGGTGGTTGCACTGATGTGATCTTGCATATTCAAGGTTTTGTCCAGCTTAATACCCAATAATCTAGTACAGTCAATAACGTGGGGGGCGCAGTTGAGAGCTGTAAGTTGATTAAGCCATTCTACTATGGGGGCAGAGTGTTTGTAAGGGGCGATCAGGAGGAATTCAGTTTTGAGTGTGTTGAGCATAAGGGCATTTAGGGTTAATCATTGTTGGGTTTTTAATAGGGTGCAGTTGAGAGTTTTGATATCTTCTGGTGAGGAAATTTTCAAGTACAATTGTGTATCATCCGCTTACATGTGGTACTGAATGTTGGAATGTTTAAAAATTTTGGTAAGAGGTTCCATGCACAAGTTGAATAACGTGGGTGAGAGCGGGGATCCTGAGGAACTCCATTCAAGACCAGAGTAATGTCAGAAAGGGTTCGGTTGACTTTAATTTTTTGTGTTCTGTTATGTAGGAACGAGGCAAACCAGTTTAAAAGGGGACCAGATGGCCCCATCCTATGCTCCAGAAGGCCAATCAAACTGTCATGCTTGACTGTATCACAGGCAGATGAGAGATCAAGAAGTACAAGCAGGCACGATTCGTTATGATCAAGCAATCTCAGTGTGTCATCTACAATCTGTGTAAGAGCCGTTTCAGGGATGTGTCCTATTCTGAATCCAGACTGGCAATGGTCAAGGAGATGAAACTGCTCTATAGGTTGCAGAGTAGCAGGTGTACACGTTTCTCCAGTAGTTTTGCTAGAGTCGGGATGTTCGTGATTGGACAGAAGTCACTGAGGTCTAATGGGTCCACATTAGGATTTTTTTAAGATCGGGGTAATTAAACCTATCTTTAAGCAGTCAGGAATCAGGCCTTGAGAGAGAGGCATTGACAATCTTAGACCAGAGTGGGAGTATGAAAGAACTGAGCTCTTTGATGAGATTGGCGGACAGCGTATCATTGAAGTGGGTGGAGGTTTTTATGTAGATTAATGTTTGGAGTATCTCGGCTTCATCTGGAAGTTTGAAGGAATTCCAAGTAGCATTATTTTTTGTAGAATGAACAGTAAGAGGATCTCATCAGGTGCTGCACTGGGAGGAGGCTGGGCTGGACCTGGCTTACTAGATGCTGTTAGGCAGGTCGCAATTCAGCTTTAATCTTCTTAGTCTTTTCAGTGAAACGGGAGGAGAATTTGTCTCCGCTGGGTAATGGTTCTGTGTCTCCAGAGAGGTGGTTAGGTTTGTCAACTGTTTGTTGTCTGGCGATTTTGAATCTTTTTTGGGGTCCATTTTTAGCCCTTTCAAGTTGCGTCCTAAAATATTCTGCTTTTGATTTTCTGTTGAGTTTGTTGTAGGAGCTTCTTGTCGACCTCAAGTGTTTGAGATGTGCTAAGGAGGGAGTGATTCTCCATAATCTCTCGGCAAGCCTTAAGTGGCGCCTTTCCTCGTTAAGGTTACTGTTGAACCATGATTTGGAGTGTCTTCTGGGTATTCTTTTTAGCTGCTTCGGAGAAATGGTATCAAGAATGTCCGACATGGATTGGATGTAATGATCCTTAAGATCATTCACATTTGTCATGCTTGTGGGAGGAGGTTGATGCTAATAGTCGGCTACGTTAAGATTTATCTAGTCTCTAGACCATTGACTGGGTTTAATAGGTTGGCCCTGTCTAATCAGTACCTTTTCTAGGATGAGGAAGGAGATTAGGTAGTGATCTGACCAATCACAGGGGGGGGTATGGATTCCAATTGTATGGCATAATCCTTGGCAATGATTAGATCGAGGGTTGAACCTCTATTATGTGTTGGGCCTGTACATGCCAGGGTGAGGTTGAGGTTCAAAAGGAAGGTCTTGAAGGTGTTCAATATGGGGTCATTTGAGTTGTTCTAGTGCATTTTGAAATCCCCGAGGATGACAAGTCCTTCTGTGTAGTCCTATATGATAACAGAAGGGATTGAATGTCGTACTCAGATAAATGGTCTGTAACCCTCTGGGATATGGAAGAGGGATTGGGATGAGGTCTACATCACAAATGCAGGATTTTTGGGATCTCAATGATCGCTGACCCATGCCAGGGATAATGCGGACTTCCTCCTGCGGTTGGCTGATATTGTTTTGTGTGAGGTATTCTGTAATTCTGGGTTTCAAGTTGAGAAACTAAAGCTTCTCAAACTTCATGGTGATGTGTAAAATGTTCTGGAGATCAGCTCTGACTGCTGAAGGTCTTGCTTTAGATCGGTGAGTTTGTCCTCAAGGGAAGGTGGGTCAACAGTACAGATAGGAGTGTAATGTGGCCTAGGAAGGGGAGACGTGTGTAGTCCCTCCGGATTGAGGGAGTGATCAGCAAACCGGAAGGGTCGTAGGAGGTGAGGGAAGCAGTAGGATGATTCATTGAGGGATAAGGGCTAGTAGAAGGTGAACTAGAGGTGGTACCTGGTCGAGGGGTAGGAGTAGATCTTCGAGAGAGCCAGCTACAGGTCTCATTTATTGTCAGGATGGTGATGCGAGCAGGTTGAGGGTCGAAATGGTCAATGGCCAGATGGTCGAGTGTGTAGTCCATTGGGTAGCAGAAGGGGTAGGAGAGGAGGAGCTCTTGATAAGCAAAGGGTAATTAGTATCCCATAGAAATCTCCGGGTTAGGGCTATTTACAATTTTTGGGCAGTGGGCATTCACTCCCATCCTATGATGAACTAAGGGAAAGATCAGGTCAGTTGAGAGGATTATAGGGGAAGGGCAAAAGTCATCGCAAAGAGTGGGTGATCTGGTGTCAGAGTAATCTCAAGGTGGCATTGGTGAAAGTGTAAGGGTGGGACTGGATGATGCCAGCCTATCGTTCATGTATCAGGAGGAGAGAGGCTGACTTAAAGAGTCAGTGAATAAATTGTTCAACACTGTATTTTTGCTAGTGCTTGTGTCCTTAAAATCACCCTGCTGTAATTCTCTCTGGGTGACATGGTGCTCGAAAAGCGCACATCCTCAAAGCATGTAAAAATATCACAGACAAAATAAGGAAACAACAGACCCTCAAAAACGTATCTCCCAATTTTCTCCAAAGGGACGATTGTCATATTGCAATAGGGAAAACGTCCGACCTGCATCACTTGGCAGCCACTACAAATCATTTGAAACCACTAACACAGATTTTAATAAAGAAATCCTAGTCTATGAATAACTGGTTAAAAAATAGAGCAAACTGATGTTGCACACTTTTTGCTGTTTATGTCGTAATAACAAAACAAACTGATATTGCCTCTAACGCAGTTTTATATTTCAAATCTGCAAAGTAGAGATAATGGAATTTCACTTCTAAAGCAGCAAAAAGGACAAAAAATGTGAAAGCAGTTTAACCCCGAATCTTGAAAAAAACAAAAAACATTAAAATGTCCCTTCTAAGTTTCGTCAACTGACAATTCTTCTGCTCACCTCCAATATTATGACGTGTTGTATCATTTTGCAGGTGAGCTTCGGGAGCACAACTACATCCTTGGTTTACTGCAGTCAGCATTCACATGCTTCATGCACCTGTGGTGGCAGTCACAGATGTTCTGTTCAAGATCATGGATGCTGGTAGGTGAGCTAATTCAGCTCACCCTCTGCCCAGAAAGGGAAAAATAAAATGCTTTTGGGGAAAGACAACAAAAAGGAAAAAAAGGATTAAAGGACGCTACGCAACACAGGATACTAAAGGAAGTACTGGTGGACAGCGGCCTCCATACAAAAGAATCTTCAAGCAGAATGTCAGGTGGAATGTAAGGGTCATTAGAGGGATGTAGACAGTGGGCGGCACATAGTGCAGAGGTTTAGAGCTTATGGCCATCAGGGCTAGACCAGACATTGAGAGCTAGCACAGTCAGTCGACAACTACAGGCAATGGGGAGCAGCCAAGAGTTCCAACTGCAATGAGTTCAAGAAGAGCTATGACATGACAAGCTCTCAAACAAGTGGGGCATCAAGCAGAGGGGAGCAGAGAAAGTTACAGTCTAAGGTCGAGGGAAATGATAGAGAAAGGACGAGTCATCTGGCCCACTGAGAAGTGACTTGGTGTAGAAGTAAATTAACAAGTGAGGTAGCAGCCAGTTGTGCAAAAGAAAATACTGGGAAGATGGCAGGTTGGCTGTCCAAGACGACTTTCCAGAGACAATGATTAACTGCATGCATGCTACTCTAGCAGTGGCGGCTGATGACATTTGAGAGTGGTGAGGCGTAAACATTGGGCATAACTTTTATATAGCGAGCGACGTGAACAGGTTTAATGGACAAACCTGGGATCCAGGGTGGGTCCCTCTCCCGAGAAAGAAATAAAAAAAATATTGCCAAATGGTACATTTCAAAGCAAATGAATGTAGCAATAAAGCAAGGCTTATTATAAAGCAGTGGGAAAGTATAGTCTTGAAATATTAAACACATTAAAAACTGCCCCATATCTTACTGCATTTATATGTTGAGCAGTTAATGTAATGTTTAAATTGTACAGCGTGACAACTTTTGCACTTTAAAATGTATGCTTGCCCACTGTCTTGCACTGCATGCAGCATTAACTTTGGAAAAAATGCTCTAACCACCAGGCTTCGGGAAGCACCCACAGCTGCTGGCTGCAACCAGTCATATAGAAATATGTGCAGACAGGTATTTAAGTGGGATGAAAAAAGTAGGGGCTCTCTATAAAGGAACATGTCAAATACATTTCTGTGATTCCGATAGTGTGCCAACCGACCAGTATTTTGGTTTACTGGTTTCTCTCGGAGATGTAATTGTATCCAGATAAATGACATAATAACTGATTTACACCTAAAACCTTTCACTACGAGTGGCTTTGTCAATGGGTGTTAGCTGTTTAAAATGAATGAGTTACAACAATGATTTGTTATAAATAATTAACATTGAAAATGTTTCAATTCGGAAATAGTGAGTCTGTGAATTAAATAGCATTGAGGCCTGTGGGAGGAGTTTTGGCCTTCAGTTATGTGTGCTTTATGTTAGATATGTATCCTCTTTTTCTCTGCATATCATGTCCATCTGCACATCTTCAACCACCTCTTTCCTCTTCAACATCCTCTTTTCACTCTTCCCTATATGCACTTCCTTGCATCTCTGTCACTTCACTGCCCCCAAGCATACACTGCACTCCCCCAAATTTAAGCACTTTATTTTCTCTTACTAAAAAAATACAAATAAACAACAACATTATAAAATAGCTAACTCTTGGGGAATGCAAGATTAAGTAAAGTATGAGAAATAAGAGAGGAACTAAATCACTGAAATGTATTGCCTCAACGTTTTTAACATTCATTGTTTGCAAGTCAATCCGTGTTTTTGACATCAGTGTTAACTTAGGGGCATGAAGCCACGGGCAGTTTTAATGTCACACATTAGAGAACTATTCACTGTAAGCACATATTTCTCGCCTTGCTTGACTCGGATATTTGGATCAAGTTCGCAAGGGAACAAGAACGAACCCTGCTCATTTCGCGGTGGAACAAATGCTGCAGTTCCACTTCTAACAGGGCCAGCTACGTGCAGTCAGGGCCTGGGGTGTCACAGTGGGGGAGGTTAGCGTGATGAGGGGTCTCAGCACAATATACATAACACAACTTTAGCTTGCAAACACTTACCATTCCTGAGAACAAGGCACCGGATCAGACGTGCTTGCATCCACTCTCACGTATGACGAAAGGGTGGGATCTACGCCTTTGAATGACGGACGTCTGAAGTCACGCAGGGATGAAGTCTTCCACGCCCGAAACCATGACGCTAATTGAGTCACTGGCCTACAGAGTGCATGCAACCATAGACCCAATGGTAATGAAGGGCTTTAAAACAGAAAGCCCTGCATCCTGCATCACAGTTCCGAAAGTTGATTTACTGCCTGGCTTCCGTCTACTGCTTCAGAGCGAAGCGGGGCAGGCAGCCTGAAACACACAGCCCAGCCCAGACTTAAATACATCAATCTACTTAGAGATACGATCGTATCTCTAAATAAATCGATCTATTTAATATGTTGTTTTGTAAATGTGTAGGAATTTCAGAGGGGCGCAGCCCCACAGCCTTAATGGAGAAACCGCCCCTGTACTCTAGGCAAAAGTCAGGTAGGTCAGATCACAGCAGAGAGGGATAAGGCAGCTCTACTTGTTCGCAGAGATTGGCAGAAACACAAAGTGCATCAGAGCGTAAAGTAGATAGGATGGTCAGTTGGTTCATAACGCGAGGCTAGCGGAAACCTAGGGTGATATAATATCATAAAAGGCCAACAACTGAAGATCAGCTAGAAGGGGAGAAGGTGGCCCTCTGCCAGTAAAAAGGCCATAAAAATGGGAATGATGGAAAGCAATGAGCTGGAAAGCATGATGAGATATAGAAGTGTTCGAGAATTGAGTGAGGAACAAGAGGCAGACAGAAGAGCAGAAGGCTGTTAGTGACCTGACGGGACTGGCGCACAGCATAGAGAATCGAAATAAAGAAAGGAAGGAACAGTGAAGACCAGTCTCTGGCATGTTCGAGGGACTATAGAAAGGCATGGTGGCAAACATAGTCCAGTTAAATAGGTTAACATGAAAGAGAAAAAAAGACAGGATAATCATGAACGGGAAAAACAAAGATAGGCCGTATGTAGGGCATGGCTTTTTGAGCTAAAGACACAGGTCAACAAAGGATATCCCCACACTTTCCCTTTTATGGCTTTTTGCCTCAGAATCTGAGATGAGGCGCTGAAGATGTTAAATTGTTAGTATGTAAGGGATGTTGCCTCAGCAATTTCTATTGACCAGAGACAACAGCAGGCATGTATTTGTTCTTGATCATACATACACAATGGAGAACTGTTTCATCACCTTACATTGCAATCAAAATAAACAATCTGACAAAAACAAATACGAAATGGAAGCAACACGAAATAAACCCTGGGGACCAATAATTGCCACCTACAGTTAAGGGTTGGTAAAGGATATCACAAATCATCAATTTACCCTGGTCATTGTACTACAGTGAAATATGCACCAGTTGAATTATGAGCATACATGCATTTACATATGTAATTTGTTTCAAACAGGGAAAGATAGAATTTGACAGGACATGTTGTACATGGTAACATAACCACTGCAGAAAAGGTAATCAAAGAAGTGTACTCATTGCCCTAAAGTCCATATTTATCACCGCCATAGCTAAAGAAACCTTCAGGTTATCCCCAGGACCCAGCAAACTACTGACCCATCTTTATCAGTGCTTTCCATAAGCCCTCATTACAAGAATTCCTAAGAGTAGTATGCACTAAATCAATATTATTTCAATTCCATTTTTCATAATGGACAATTTGGTTTTACACTAGCAAGAGAAATGACAACTTGTATGACTAAAGTTTCCCTTTCAGTCACAACTTCTATGGCTGATATTTCCCTTTCAGTCAACACTGGTTGGACTGGGATTCCCCTTCCATTCCCAATTCTTTGCTAAGATTCCCTTTCCAAACCCCCTTCCAATCAGTGCTTAATGGCCTTCCAGTTTCTGCTTGTATGAATGAGATTTAACTTTCAGTCCCAGCTGCTAAGGTTGAGATCCCCTTTCAGTCACTATCAAGTTACGCTATTAAGACCATCTTTCAAGTCACAGGTTCTATGGCTGAAATCTCTCTTCCAGAACAACCTGGAGGTGAGTTGGAGGGCTACAAGTGGTCGTTCAGAGTTTGGTATCGAGTAGGTGAAAAGCCCTCCAACACATCTGGCCCTCTTAAAGTGTAAAATCTGAAGCAAGGCCTGAATTTGGGGACACGTATTTGAGTGGATCACAGACCACCAGCAAATTAGACAAAAAGCTGGGACAAGTTTTGTAGCGAATCTAGTGTGCAAGGCAGAGGACCTAGGAGTTGTTTGAACGGGAACCAGTGAGAGAACACCCATGCCCTCAGAGACATGATCAAATGTCCGCAGCAACAGCCCGCCCTGTTCTCACAAGCATATTCTGAATCCGATTCAGTCTTTTCAACACAAACCGTGGCAGGGCAACCCCTACATATAGGATTCCTCCTCCATGACCAAATACATATATCTGCTTCAAACGCTGAGTAAAACATTGATTTGGATCCAAAAGTATAAGGCTGGAACGGAGAGAAAATCGACTCCTTTGGCCCAAATGTCTTTAAATACTAGACAAGTTTATTTAGGTAGCAACAAAATGTCAATTAGTAAAACAAAGGTGAATTAATCATTTAGCCCTAAAGTATGATGTTAGAATTCCACTCAACTTGTTCCCGTTTTATAACATTTAACCCACAGAACACTGCTGTATGTAAATGGTTCTTCTATTACTAGTACAGACCCCTTCAGTATGAACAAGGAGTACATTTCTTGAACAGGGCATGAGAAATGTTCACCAATGTATAAAACACTGAAATTCAATCTACTATTGTAGGACATTTTTTTACTTTAAAATTCTGTTTAGGAGAAAGAAAAGGGTGCAATACTCTTCTCTTTTACTAGAGGGCGTGGCCCTTCAATTTAAATTAAAAGGACAAGTTTTTTTTACCTGTAATGCTATAAGATGTATAGCGGGTACATTGATATGTTATTATTTTGTACATGGCCATTTTAGGCACAAATTGCGATGGTAACCTAAGAAGGACAGGGGAACTGAAACCTCAGAGAGGCATAAATGGTCACTAGAAAATATATGAGATGATGTTTTTTTTTTTGCCCATATGCAGAGCCAAGGAGAAGCAACAGGCTTTTAATGAGATTTCAATATTAGAACACTGTACCGTGAAATGGGCCAGGTGCTCTGGAGGAAATGTTTTACAGAAAAAGCTGAGGTGTGGATGTGATGTATACTTGCTAGCATTTAGGTACTGCTAAGAGGGAGATTTAAAGAAAATATCCGATGGCATTGAATGTACTCATTCACTTAGATTAGAGTGGGTGAAATGTTAAACGAGAGAAAGCTAAAATAACTGGAACCTATTTTGATAAAAGTAAAAAAAATCACCTGTTTCCTGTGTAAACTGGGATGGTTGACATTTATGATGGTGGGTTGCAAACAGAATGCTAGGGTTCAAGGAGGCATGAGATGGGGAGCGATTCTCTCAATAAGATGTGTACCCCATGGACAACATCTTGGTAGAGGCGACCGGTCTACATGGACAGCAATTCGTTAAAATGCTTCTGGTAGAGGAAGGGACATTACACACCTTTGGACTGCCAATGGCACCACAAGGATGAAACTTGTACCACATTGAGCACGCCAGTGTACGCCTATTTACAACCGGGAGGCAATTAGTGGAAAATACAGAAAATAAACAAGGCTGATAGAACATTTTGTTCCTTCTGCTGAAGCATCTCAGACGAGGGTTAGGAAGGGCAGTTCCAGCTATTCCAAACGGCAAAAAAGGGTGGCAGCTGCTACCCTGGCTACTCCTAATTGATGGTCATGAAAGCCCAGAGCTGTTAAATCCATTAAAACGAAATTGGTAGCATTGAAAAGTTGCTGGCCAGACTATAAACTTGTATATTTGTTTTTAGGGCTAGGTATGGCATGGAGAGGTGAAACCAGGCAGGCACGAATCAACAATGCACCCAAGGATGTGAAAGGGGAGAGAAGAGAGGCAGGAATTGTAGGTGTTGAGATAAAGTTCAACTCCCAAGAGTATGGTGCTCACATATATTTTTAAATGCAAACAAAAGATATTTGCTTAAAACAAAGAGTTTGGTAGAAAAAATATTATAAGTGATATCTAATGGGTGTGGTGCAGGACAAAAACGTAGATAACAGCCTTTCTTGATAGCACATGTTTATGTTAAACGGTTGGGGGAGAATGAGGGAAAAAATGGGACGGCAGGGTTTGGACTACCATGGTCCCAGTGCATTTAGATTGGACAGGTGACCACTTAAATCTAGTGGCTGTAACCGTGTCCAGTGCACCCCATGCTGGTAGGGAATAATGTTTTTACATTTTCAGGTGTAGTAGTTTAGTTACCGACGGTAAGCGCCCGCATGCCACATGTGACAACTTCAGCCAGTTCTGGCTTTTTTCATACTGGGAATTTTGCACACCTACTTGAAATTTTGCAAACAAACCACAAATCCTACAGTACAATGTGCTGTTGGCCACTTGGCATCTACGCAGTTAGTTCAACTGAGTTTAAGCAAGATTCCAGTTCCATGAATGCAAGTTTTTGATAAATGCTTCAAGTAAAACTTTTGACAGACTCAAGGGTACCTAGGAGACTCGACTACTACACAGCACATTAATTAAGGCTGCTTGACATAGCTGTCAATTACCCCCAGTCATGATGGTGCTTTTTAGACATCAACACTAGACATGCTAGGAAATAGTTTAACTTTTTCCATTATGATTAGTCTGTAAGTCCGTGCTTTCTAAGTTACGGGTAGCTAAAAAGCCATAACTAGCGGAAAGTCACCCTTATGACACCAGGTCTGTTGGCACGAAGGAACCTTAGGGTGCCACATTCCTCAGCCTTTCAGTGAACAACAGATGCATGGCACTCAACTTTCCCTCATTTGAAGAATGTCCAGCTCCTTGCAGTCTTGCTCACCATCCCGGAGCGCCAAGTATAGTATTATTCACCTCAGCAAATCATTATTCATAGGGGGAGCATATGAAGACCAGATAGTAAAGTCTGAACTATTAAAGTCCAAGCAGATGATGCTCCAAGACTTAGCTGTTCCAAGCAAGTGTTCCACGGAGTGTTGACTTTCGATGGATACGTCCAAACAGCTGCTTTTATCTGATTATTTTTTTTATCGCCATTTGTTAATAGAGAACAGAACAACAACAGAAACCACAGTCGCAAGCCTGATGTCCAATCAATACAGTACCATTTAACATGAAATTCAGAGATAATATGATACTGGGGCTAAAAGTGAAATCACATGTCATAGACATACATAATGTTACAATATGAAATCTTGCAAAATCGTCATACCAGCAAGCAGGGCACGACACTACCGTGAACAAACCAACATCTGCCTTATCAACAGTAATTGCTCCTGACAATATGTGACATCTGGCAGTCAAGCCTTGAGGGTAGGAGCAGGTTTTCGCCTCCAGTGCATTGCCACCTCTTGGCTAGTAGTAACAGCATGGCAGTGAGTCGGCGATGAGAAACAGGCACATTAGAGACAAACCCAAGGAGTCCCACCAAAGGGGTGTAGGGTGGTAGGTGCCCAGTGATAGTGTGTATGGTTGTGTAAATGTCCTCCCAGAATGACGCCACCCTCTGATATTGCCATGCCAGATGGATGTAGGCGGCCTTATGGGAACCACAGCAACGGCAGTGAGGATCTGGGGCGAGAACTAATTTAAAAAGTTGAAGGAGTGCAATATAGATGGTGGAGAAATTTGAAGTGTATCAAACGCAGTTTGTAGTTGAGGGAGAGAGATTACAGCCGTCTGCAGCAAAATTCTCATTGTTTATCTGTCAGAGGGGAGTCTATATCCCCGTCCCATGCTTTGGGTGCAGCTGAAGTGGTGATCGGTGAGGCGGTTTGCATGCAGTTATAAAAGCGCGTAATTAATTTGCGTGGGGATGAAGAAGCATGGATAAGACAAAGTGCTGAAAGAGGTGGCAGGGGAGAAGGAAAAGTGTTGTGAATTGCGCAACATGCAGCCAGCCCTAAGTTGGTAATAAAGAAGTGTCTAGGAGGGTAGGAATAGGGGAGGTCGTGGCCTCGAATGGAGGGATGAATTGATCCTAAGGTTATATGTCAGAGAATGTCTTGAGCTGTCGCCATCGCACCCGCAGCACAGCACCCCTGTCATGAAGTGGCAGGATCTGGGGGTTGTTACTGAGGGAAATGGATGGGGCATACAGACACGTCAGCTTAGCTCACGCAAACTCCCCCATGTCCGACGCACGCGTACAGTGTCAATTTCAGCCCTCTGTGTTTTGTAAGGTATGTAGAGCGCCGTTGTCAATGGCCACCGGATGCGCTGCCGTGTGGGGCTAGGGCTAGAATGAAGTTGGATGAAGCCAATAGTGGAGGAATTGCGCTTGGGCGCACAAAGCATATAGCTTCATGTCAAGCGCCCCCCTACCACCCTGAGCAAGCTGCAGAGTGAGGAGGTCCCAAGACACACACGGTTGTTTCTTCGCCCATATCAGTGTTGTCAGATTGGATTTGGCATGCTTAAAAAATTGGGCCATCAGAGGAAGGGAAACGTTAATGACCAAATATAAAAACTTAGGGAGGACTATCATCTTCGCTATGTGTCCTGCTAGAGACAGTGGCAGTTTAGACCACACAGGAATTCTGTCTTTCAGCCAATCGATGGCCCAACTGTAGTTAGCACGCCACAATTCTTCAGGGTCGCGTCTTAGCCATATACCTAAGTACCAAATTGGTTTCGACGCCCATTTTATTCTCTATGGAATGGCAGCGTCCAGTCAGTGAGGGGAAATAAAATGGATTTGGACCAGTTGATTTGTATTCCTGAATAGTCACCGAATCGTATTACCTCGTGCATCAGAGGAGCAAGGTTCACACGCGGGTCATTTGCGTAAAGTGTGAAATCATCAGTGTACATTCATACCACCAAAGCTCTGGTGGTAAAACCGATGCCCCTATTTGCATGGCATTGTCAGAGCCAAGCCGCCAGCGGTTCCCTTGCTATCGCAAAAAGTGACATCGGGCATCCTTGTCTCGTGCCGCGAGTGATTGGGAAGGGGTCGGAGAGTAATCCATTCAAACGAATCAGAGCCGTGAGCATAGTGTAAAGGAGCTGTATTTGCCTGATGAATTGTGGGCTGAAACTAAGTCGTGCTAGCAGGGGAAAGGGTATGCCCATTCCAGGGAATAAAACACCTTGGTGGAATCTAAAAGAGCAGCGGTCGTGGAGATCTGGGGGCTTAGATCATGCATAAGCGCGAAGATGATGCGCAGGTTATGCGAGGTGGAACGTCTTGGGATAAACCCCGATTGATCAGGCCGAACTATGGTTGGCTGGAGCAGTAGCAAGCCATTAGCAAGGATCCTGGCATAGATTTTGTTATCGATGTTATTTAATGAGAGAGGCCTGTAGGAATTGCATTGTTTTGCCGGTTTAAGAAGCGTTAATATTACAGCTTCTCTCAGCAAGGGTGGCAAGTTCCCTACATCTAATGAGTCCTGAAACATAGCAGGAAGGTGCAGGGCCAGCAAGGAGGTAAACTCCTTGTAAAAGGCAGTGGTCAGGCCATTTAGTCAGGGCGCCTTGTCACCGGGTAGGCTATGATGACCTGTTCTATTTCCTCCATAGTAATGGGCGAATCTAAATAGGCACAGTGAGCATGATCGAGCCATAGCAACTGTATAGAGTCAAAACATTCAGTTAGCTCAGCTGACCCCAAAATAGGGGTAGCCATGTATAAGTCGGAATAGAAAGAGGTCATTACTCGCAATAGGTCCAAAGAGGAGGGTGGGGGGGGGCAGGGTTAGACTCCTCATCGAGGAGTTCCACTACATATGCAGAAGTTCTTGGTCTGCGTAGCATGCCTGCAAGTGTCTTGCCTGGGCAATCGCCCTCTCCGAATCTCCAAGCCTGCGAGTGCCGGTGTAAATAACGAGCTTTCCTAATAGCTTTGTCGTGAAACTTAGACAATGCTTCCCTGATGTGGGCTAGCATGATGCCATCTTTGGACTGAACATAGTCCATCTCCCACGCCCGAATGTCTTCTTCCAGTCAACAGAGGCGGCCCTAAATGGCCTTCAGAACTCGACTGTTTAAAAATCCTTGCTCCCCGAATGACCACTTTGAAGGCCTCCCAAAGTGTGGATGGCAATTCAACGGAGCCCACGTTATTGGCGAACAAATCCACTATCTCTATGCAAATCTCCTGCCGGAATGGTGTGTCACGCTGCACATCCAGCAACAGTTGCCAGGTGAACACATGGGGCGTCCCCTCAGGGAGCTGCAGTTCCAGCAGAACTGGGGCATAGTCAGATAATTTGCGAGGGAGATGGACCACTCCAGTGGTTCATGACTGGACACCCCTGGAAGTTAGTCAGCAGTCTATCCTGGACCAAGTGTTAAGGTGCGCTGATACGCATGTACCTTCCGAAGTGTTCATGTGCGCATGTCTCCAGACGTCTCGTAAGTAATTATCTTGGATGATTGTATTGAGTGTCTGTGCAGCTTTAGGGTGCGGTTTCCTTGAGGTGCCACAGCAGTCTAGCTGATCATCAAGAGCTACATTGAAATCTACACCCCAGATTATCGCGCGGGCGCCAAGGCCCGAAATTAGTCTCCAGATCCCAGACAAGAACTTAGGATCACCCACATTCGGGCATTGATGGCAGCCAGGATTTTTGGTTGCTTGTATAGCAATCCGGCTAAAATGACATATCGCCCTTCACTGTCGATGAGGGATTGGGACAGCTGCTATGGGAGGCCCTTGCGCAGTAGAACAGCAACGCCCTTGGCGTAACTGGAGTATATTGAGTGTATGCATCCCCATACCATCGGTAGCGCAGTCTTGAGGCTTTTGAGCTCCCAAGTGAGTCTCCTCTAAGAAGCAGATGTCTGTTCTGTGCCTAATGAGGTAATCGTGGACCAAGCGTGCCTTCCTGTGGTCATTAAAGCCACATGTATTCCATGTGATACAAGTAGTGCTGGCCATCGTGTCTCTGAAGTGTGGGAAAGAGGTTTAAGTAGCCCCTGTACTATGAATAGATTTCTCCCAATTGCACCATCCATTACAGTGTACTGCAGCTGGATCTCAGGAAGAAAAAGGAAACGAACCAAAAACATTCATACAAAGCAAAGAACCCCATTCCTCCCCTCATCCACATCAACCCATAAACTTGGTAGTGAAAATCCCTTCTGCCCCCCTGACATTTCCCCCAACTTAGTGACATAAATGGAAATCTCACCAGGAGCAGAGGATGTCCAGGCGAACAACCCCACCTAATAGGGTTGGGTGGGCGAGCCTAAGAGTAGTACGAGGGCAACATAATGAATGTAAATTACAAGTGACTCCCACTCTGACAACATATTGGAAACAATTGTAAAGGGCGCACCTGGACAGGGCCACCTGACGAGTAATAAGCACACGTGAAATTTGGATAGTGGTGAATAAGGGCCAACAGACTACAGAGGCCCGGTGCAAAACGGCCACCAAGCGACATGTTATCTTTGTCATTCAGTGGGCTCTTGTCAGCTGTTTGCGGCGAGTCCCGGGGTGAGCGTACCCCTGTGGTGGTGTGCTTAGCAAACTTCAGGGCGAATTTAGCATCTGTGAAAAAATGTTGTTTGTCATCTAAGGTGATCACAATTTGCCGGGTAGACTAGTGCATAGGGGGTTTCTGCTTTCTGAAGAATCCGTATGGCGGGCATGAACTTGCAGCGGGCAGCCTGCACCGACATCGTGAAATCTGAATAGAATGACAGGTTGATCCATTGGTACTAAATGGAACCCTGCTCGCGCGCAAGACGCAGAGCATGTCTCGGTCCCAGTAGTTCAATCGGCGTGCAACAATTGGGCGAGCCGGTGTGCCCGGGGGCGGGCCTAGTGAGCGGTGCGCATGCTCAACGATAAAGACCGCAGACAGACCTTCCCCAGTTTGTGCAGCATGTTCACCTCAAAGTCTTCCATTTTGGTGATAGCTGTGGACTCCGGGACACCCGTGATCCACAGTTCGTTGCGCCACAAGCGCATTTCAAGGTCTTCTTTTTTGGCCTTTAAGAGTTCAGGTACCCTGTTCATCTTCAGTAGTTGTTCTTAAGAGTCCACCTGTGCGTCATTCGCATCAGATACGTGATTTTACAGATGGTCCAGTCTGTCCTCCTGTTTATCAACACGTTATTTGACATGATCCAATCGGCTGATGAGGACGTCTAGTTTGGCGTCTATTGCTTTCTGGCTCGTTTTTACATCCACTAGCAGTTCTTTTTTGTGAAAGTCTTGATGATTGCCACTTTTTCTTTCATGCGGTCCTAGTGTGAGGTTACACCTCGTCTTTAAACCCTTTGTGTGGCAAGCCTTGGATGCACCTTCGTGATGCCCAGGGAAGACAGGGCTACATGGAAGGCCAACTACTTCACCAAATTCACCCAACTGTTGGATGATTACCCAAAATGCTTCATTGTGGGAACAGACGATGTCGGGTCGAAGCAAATGCAGCAGATCTGCATATCCCTGCAAGGAAAGGCTGTGGTACTCGTAGGGAAGAACACCATGATGAGTAAGGCCATCCATAGGCACTTGGAGAACAACCCTGATCTGGAAAAGCTGCTGAATTACATTTGAGGAAATGTTGGCTTTGTGTTCACCAAGGCAGAGCTAACGGAGATCCGGGACAGGCTTCTGGCCAATAAGGTGCCAGCTGCAGCTCGTGCAGGTGCCAAGGCCCCAAGTGATGTCACTGTACCTGCTCAGAACACAGGGGTGGGTCCTGAGAAGACCCCGTTCCTCCAGGCTTTGGGCATCACCACCAAGGTCGCCAGAGGAACTATTGAAATCTTGAGTGATGTACAGCTTATCAAGACTGGATACAACGTGGGTGTCAGCGAAGCCACGCTCCTCAATATGTTGAACATTTCCCCGTTCTCCTTCGGGCTGATTATCCAGCAGGTGTACGACAACAGCAGAATCTACAACCCTGAGGTTCTCAATATCACAGAAGAGGCCCTGCATGTCTGCTTTTTGGAGGTTGTCCGCAATGTTGCCAACGTCTGTCTGCAGAATGGGTACCCCACAATTGCCTCTGTGCCTCATTCCATCATTTTTTTTGTTATTTTTTTTTTTTTAAATATTTATTCGTATGCATATTCTTCTTTGACATACATAGCAGTGCGCCTACAACCTCACGGCCGGCTGTACTTGTACTTAACATTACTGTTCCGCTCAGCGCTTCCCACATCCCGGGGGCCGGTCAGCGCTTTGCTGTTTCTTAACTTTATTGCTCTGATGGTTGGGTCTTTCTGCCATGTGTCAAATATGTTATATACAGTTCCGAAACACTTTTTCTATACACCTATACCTATTTATTCCAAAAGGAAAACAAAAATAAACAAAAAACAACAACCAGTGAGGTGTCACATCAGTCTTTCACGCCTGGGTCTCTAAGCTTGTGTTCTGGCCCGACTGTGAGGTGCCAACACTGTAACCATTTCCCACCTGTGTCCTCCCATGTTGCTCTGTAATCCCCGCCCGCGCTGACTGTCCACTCCGGTCACACAGCACTATCTGGACACGGCGGCTCACTCCACCCCCGCAGTCCACCCTGTCTCACTGGGCCCTCTTTCGCCTCTCATCACGCTAATGTACTAGCTTCCGTCTCTGCGCCTGTCTCTGCTTCTGTTGCCGCTCCCCCGTTCCCGCCCTTCAGATACTTGGTGTATAGTCCCCAAAAATTCTTAGGCCTACTCCGCGGCGGTAGCAGGTCGCTATATGTTTCTGATTGTGTGCAGCAGTAAAGTACGTCTCGCGACCATTGCTGAGTCGTGGGTAAAGGTCCCCGCATCCAGCACATCGCTACTCTGCGCTTCGCCATCAACAGACCCATATCTACCAGTCTGCGAGCAGCTTTCGGCAACCTCCTGGAATAGCCCAGCAGTGCCACCATTGGGTCTGGGGGGATCTCCAACTCCAGTATAGTGCTTATCTCTCGGAATATGTTTCCCCAAAACTCGAAGACGCCCGGGCAATCCCACGCTAAATGCACAAAGTCCGCCTCAGGGCAGCGGCATCTTTCGCATGCTGCATCCTCTCGTAGGCCATACCTATGTAATCTCTCCGGTGTGTAATACACTCTATTAATATATTTAAAATGGATCAGTCTATGTTTGCCATGCAGTGAGATGCGCTTCGTGTTGTTACAGCAATATGCCCACATGTCGTCATCAATAGCCACACCCAAGTCTCTCTGCCAGGCTAATCTTGCTTTGGTGTATTGGTTGGCTCTTTGGGACTTAGCCATCTTATATAAGTTGGATACTATCCTGCGCGGGGACTTCGTCTTGATTAGATACGATAATTCCCTGATCTCCGGCGGTTCATCCATGTCTTCCCCTAATTGCTGTCTAAGTGCGCTATACACTCTGTGGTATTGGAAACCCTGAAGTGGTGTAGCTGCTACCGCAGCATCTGCGACTGCTTTCCATTGTTTGGCCACTCCGTCCGAGAAGAGATCTCCTATCCTGTGAATACCCAACGCCCGTAGCGCCTGTACCACCCCTCTGTCCCTGCATGGTGCCAACCAAACCGCCCACTCCACAGGCGTGTCCGGGGAGTACAGTAGTGCCCCCGCCGTTTGCTGCAATATGCAGTGCCATGCGTGCCTCGTTGAATTAAGGGAATCTAATATGCCGGTCCTGCGGTCTACTGTTTCAAAAATTACTGCCGGCAGCGGGTGAGGGTCGGCAAACAGCCTCTCCAGCTTGATATGTGGTACATTATCGGCCCCATGCATCCAGCTGTGTGCCTGCGCCCCCTGTGCCTCCCTGTAATATAGTTCTAAATCGGGTGCCCCCAGTCCCCCCATATGATAAGGTAGCGTGAGCGTCCGCCACTGTACTCGAGCCTGCTTGCCCGCCCACGCCAGCTTCACCAGCGCTTTTTTAAGTCTGGCAAAAAAAGTGCGTGGAAGCACTATCGGTATATTTGCAAACAGGAACAGGAATCTAGGCAACACCACCATCTTCATTATAGATACCCTGCCTATTAGTGATAATGGGAGCCCGATCCATGTTTCGACGTCCTCTTCCAGCTTGTCTACCGCTGTTCCATAGTTTTCTCTGAGAACTACTTCCGGGTCTGTGTGCAACCTAATGCCCAAGTATCTGACCGACTCATCTGACCATTGCAACGGAAACTCCATCTGGAATGGGGTAGTGGACTTAGTGAGTGGGAAAGCTATGGACTTAGCCCAATTCACCCTTAACCCCGATAGTGCCCCGTAGTGTACCACCTCTCGCAGGACCGGGGCCAGATTGTCCTCAGGGTCCCTCACATATAGCAGGGTGTCATCTGCGTACGTGGATACTATAATTTTACAGCTAGGAAATCTGACACCTCTGTGGCTATGATACTCCCTGAGCGCACACGCCAAGGGCTCCGCGATCAATGCGTATAACGTAGGTGACAGTGGGCAGCCCTGGCGTGTCCCTCTTGTGATCGGGATGGCGTCTGTTACCAGGTTTCCAAGCCGGATTCGCGCGTTAGGGGCGTTGTATAACACTCCTATCATTTGCAGAAAGTCAGGACCCAGTCCCATTCTGGTCAGCACCTGTCTCATAAAGGGCCACTCCACGGAGTCAAAAGCTTTCTCCATGTCTAGGAAAATTGCTATTGCTTTTGTGTCCTGCCTTATATGTTGCATTGTGCCAAAGATCGTGCGCAGGTTATGCGTGAGGTTTCTATCTGGGACAAACCCAGCTTGTTCCGGGGCTACCAATTCAGGTGTCAGTAGGGTCAGTCGTGTTGCTAATATTTTCGCAAACAATTTATTGTCCACGTTTAACAGGGACAGCGGGCGGTACGACCCGCACTCCTCGAGGTCCTTACCTGGCTTAGGGATAGCCACCAGTATGGCCTCTCTCATTGTTTGTGGCATTCGTCCGGTAATACACATAGTGTCAAACAGTTCCTTTATGTACGGGAGCAATAGGTCTATAAAAGTCTTATAAAAATTCACCGTCAGTCCGTCAGACCCTGGGGCACTGTTTACCTTCATTCCCGCTAGGGCCTCAAGTATCTCATCTTTTTCTATGGGGAGCGAGAGAAATTCTCTATGCGCTTCCGATAAGAAGGGTAACCTTATATGCTCCAGATACGTCATTATCTCCTCCTCCATCCCTGTCGAGCGCGTAGCATAGAGGCCCGAATAATATTGTGTAAACCTTTTGGCTATGTCTGCCTCCTCCGTTAACAAGTCACCATCTTCCGAACGGATCGCGGTCACAGCCATCCTACCTCGTCTGGCTTTCAGTATGTTGGCCAGCACTGCTCCCGGTCTGTCTCCCTCCCCATACGCACGCGCTGTGGCATATTTTCCCAGGTGTTGTACCTCGTTGTCCGCTGCCTCATGAAATTCCTCCAGCAAAGTCCTCATTGCCTCTGCGTGGTCTCCTCCCGCTCCTACCTGCCGTTTGCCCTCCAGGTCACCCAGTCTCCGCTCCAGAAGTGTTAGTCTCTGTCTGATGTCCCGGAGTACCCCAGAGTGCTTAGACATGGCCACCCCTCTGATATACACCTTAAACGTCTCCCATACGATCTGGAAGTCGCCCACTGACCCCACATTTGTGTCAAAAAATGTTTCTATCGCTTCTGTAATCGCCTCCTTGAACAATGGGTCCATCAGAGAGTAGGGGGGGAAGCGCCACGTGAACGGGGGAATAGTTTTCTTCGGGGTGGGCAAGGTCAACAAGATCGGGGAGTGATCAGACAGCGTGCGCGGTAGAACCTGACATGTGGACTTCTGCGACACGAAGGGGAGGAGACCAGCCAATAGTCTATCCGTGTATGTAAGTTGTGATATGCGGAGTAGTGTGTAAAACCCCCCTCCACTGGGTGAAGTTCTCTCCATGCATCTAAAAGGTCCTCACTAATCATTACCCTTTCTACTGCTCGTGCAGCCGCTGCCGGCTTCCTTGGAGGTCCTCCCGACCTGTCTAAGCTCGGATTCCTGACCAGGTTGAGGTCTCCACCCCATATCATACGTGCCTTCCCGTGGCCGTGCACCGTGTTGGCCAGTTTACTGAAGAACTCGGGGCAGTCATAGTTGGGGCCATATACATTGACCAGTAGCAACTCTAGTCCCCTACCCTGACATCGGGAAATCACAAACCTACCGCCCGCGTCTGCAGTCAATAGCTGCAACTTATAGTCAGATCTGGGGTTAGCCCATGTCATCACTCCCCGTGCATGAGTCGTGAAACCGGCTGCGTTGATGTTCCCCTGCAGTCCTCTGGATCGCAACAATGGACTCTGTGTTGGGAGGTGTGGCTCCTGTAGGAAGGCAATGTCTACTTTGTGTCTGGTTAGGTAGTTCAACACCTTGCGCAGCTTGCGGTGGTCATTTAGGCCCCTTACATTCCACGTTAGTGCCCTGACGGTTTCCTGTGGTCCCTGTGTGATCTCCCCCCAGTCTTTAATCTACCGCCTGTCACGTGCGCCATAGTGGTGGGTTTCCTGCTTGTGTAGTGTATGCAGTGTGATGTTCGACATTTATGTGGTCCTCACTAACTCCCAACAATAACAAAAAAACGAAAAAAAGAACCTGTCCCATCCCTTCCCCCCCACCCCCCCACTGCGAACCACCCCCAACTCGGTCGCGTAGCATCCCGTATAGGGACTTCCCACACCTCCCGCCTCCCTCCCCCAACTTAGCTGTCTGTAACGGTGGTTAACACTTGCGGGCGGAGGTCGCTCTGCGCGCTACTTCCAGTTCTGTGCAAGTTTTTTCCCCCTTTCCTCCACCGCTCAGCTCAACTCCCCAGCGTCTCCCCCTATACCTAGTCACCGTCCCCTCCAAGCTCGTGACAGCGTGTTATTCCTCTGCACAGTGGTCTCTTTCGGCCGCTCCCAGGTCGTCCAGTGTGTACTCCCCTCTCCCTGTGCATTCGCTATGCGCTAATCTTCCGCCTATAATCTGAACCCGTTTTGCCCCTGAGCTGGATGCGGTGTGCCTCAGGACTTGCAGAAGAATTAACTATTATTGTCCGCGTCCGCACAGCCTCTGTCCCCAACAGGCTGCCCGTGTCCCCCCCCGGTGCCCATAGTACTTATCTACTGTACGCCACTGCATCTGTCTCAGTCCTGTTTCTCCAGCGATCCCCCGGAGGCCTCGTCTCGAAGCTGCCGCTCCGGGCTGTGTCTCTGCTCCTTATTCCAGTCCTTGAGCGCCTTCTGCAGAGCCTTCGGGTCCACGAAGATATGTGATCTTCCTTGTCTGTTCACTCGTAGTTTAGCCGGGTATAGCATTGCATAGTCTAACCCCAACTCTCGCAACTGCCTCTTCATTGGAACAAATTGTTTACGAGCCTCCTGGACTCTAGCAGTGAAATCCGGGTAGATTGAAATGGTCGATCCCTCGTACTGTAGGGATTGTTTTTCCCTCGCCACTCGAAGTGCTGCGTCTCTGTCCCGGTAGTTCAATAGTTTGGCGATGATTGGGCGTGGCAGTGCGCCCGGTGGAGGTCGTGGACCCAAGGAACGGTGGGCCCTTTCTACCACAAACATACTAGAGAACACCTCCGCCCCTAGCAGGTCCGTGAGCAGCTTCTCCACAAACCGTTCCATGTTCCCGGTTGTGGTCGTCTCCGACAGGCCCATGATGCGTAGGTTGCAGCGTCTGGAACGGGCTTCGAGGTCCTCCGTCTTGTCCTGTAGCACTTGCATGATCCTGCCAAGTTTTTTGTGGTCCGTGTCCAACGTCGTCTGCGCTTCTTCAACTTCCGTTAGCCGTCTCTCGGACACGTCAAGCCTCTCCGCATGCTTGTCCAGCCGCTCCCCCATTCTGTCCATCCTGTACGATAGTGCATCAATTTTCGCCCCTAGTGATGTGATACCGCTCTGCAGCCCTTTTTCCATTGCTAATAACAGACTTCGGATGTCTTGTCCTTCTTCTGTCGGGGGCGTAGTTCTGGTATCCTCTTCGTGTGTGGGGTCATGGGACTTGGAGCGTTTCTGGTCGAAGGTCAACTTGGTTTGCGACCTGTCCGTTTTGCCCATCGTAATCGCAGTAGTTGCGCAGTTATGCAGCGGTCTTGTCTCTGGTTCCCTTCCGCTGCGGGCCAGCTAGTATCGCCACCCAGGGGCCCTCTCTCGCAAATCAATCGTGGGCTTCCCGGCCCAGAGGCCTATGGCTGGTGGGTTACTGTCTGTCTTCTTGGCGGCACGGCGCAGGTTTCCTCGCCTGCAGTCGCTCTTTGCTCTATTGC
The DNA here is from genome assembly GCA_963921515.1 of Calotriton arnoldi. Taxonomy (NCBI): domain Eukaryota; kingdom Metazoa; phylum Chordata; class Amphibia; order Caudata; family Salamandridae; genus Calotriton; species Calotriton arnoldi. The sequence continues at coordinate 4,091,859 of CAWUFW010000209.1, read as the reverse complement.
AATTTACCTCTACCCGTCCTGGGCGTGCACTACTAGGCCCTTTCCCGTTGCAGCTGCGGCTATGGGTGAACTGTGCAGTGTCCCCACTAGCTTCTTTGGTGTCTGGTTAGGTAGTTTAATTGCTGCCCACGCTGCCCCAGGTTATCCAGTGCTGCTCCTACTTGGCGCTGCGCCCTGCGGACGGGGTGCAGTCTTCCCTCAAGGGCCCCCGCTGTATGGCTCGCCTCTGCCGTACTCACTGTCTATCCCTCGCCTGAGGCCTCCGGTAGCGGCTGCTCACCTGGACCTGCACCTTTCAGATTTCCGGCTGTTTCAGATGTCCACGGGTGCTTCTCAGGTATCGCGCTGTGCTCCGCGCTGCCCCTGCTGTTGTGGCTCCGGTGCACGGCCGCTCCCCGCTGCCCTGCTCTCGCGGTGGGGGAGGGGCGCCCAGGTGGTGGTCTATTCACCGTGCACCCTCTGTGTACTCCGGCTTTCTTTCTCTTCTGTCCCGGAGTCGCCGCCGATCTACTCCCGCGTGCCGGCACTCAGGTGGCGTCCGATTGCTCCCTACCGCCACTCTCCGTGCCGCACGCACGCTGACGCTGCCGCGCCTCGCGTCTTACTCTGGCGCGGGGATTTGCGGCCTTACTCTCCGGTTAGCGCAGCTGCCCTTGTACGGCGCCAGGTTGGTCCACGAGTGCCGAGCTTGTTTTCCCGGGGTGCGCCGGTCTGTCTGTCACAGCTGGGCTGCATGCGACGGTCACTCCGGTTTAGTGGGGGAAGGATATCTGCAATATTATTGTGCTGAGTTGTGGAGCTCCAAACTCAAGCGGCCATTTTCTTCGCGAGCCAAGCTCCGCCCCCGCCTCATTCCATCATTAATGGATACAAGCGAGTCCTAGCTGTGGAGGCAGAGACAGACTACAGCTTTCCTCTGGCAGATAAGGTCAAGGCTTTCCTGGCTGACCCCTCTGCCTTTGTGGTTGCTGCGGCTCCCGCAGCTGCTGCTGCAGCAGCAGCTCCTAAGGAGAAGAAAGAAGAATCTGAGGAGCCGGACGATGACATGGGATTTGGCCTTTTCGACTAGTCTGTATCCAATCTTATCCTCTGTAGTAAGAAAAAAAAATGTCTTGATGATTGCCCTGCTCAGATCGCTCCAAGGAGGCCTCAGATCTTGTCTTGTGGTCCACTTGCAGGGTAAGGCATCTGCTTGCGAACGAGAGCTTCAATTGCTTGCCGTCATGTTTGCCCATGGTCGAGGTCTACAGCAATCACGGCAGGCTCTGTGCTGCAGGTTAGAGAAAGAGGTCAACCCCAAAGGACCACGAAATTGAAGCAGAGCAGGCTGAGTGGACTAGGAGCCAGAGATGAGGGTATTATGGTCCACAGCAGAAGATGCTGTGTCATCCGAGCCCCACCGCACCCTGGAACACTTCTCTAAGCAGGGGGCACGAGCAGGCCCGGATCTCATGCACAGTGAGGGGACCCCACGCAGTCCAGAGCGCCAGGTTGCCACATCAGGGTCATCGGCCACACCAGCACACGAATCTCCCCCAGAGGAGCGCACCTCGATGCCAGCGGGAAAGGTGCGCAGACGGTAAAGTTGCAAGAATGGGGAAGCAGGATATACCTGGCAGTCAGTCACTGCTGACAATTCTGGATGTGACCTAAGCTATGGCGCATGAGGTAAGACACGGAGGCCCACCTCTCAGGGGCCGCTGCCACCAGCATTAGTTCCTAAGCTGGATTCCTTCCCTTCGCGCCCGGCCAGTCCTGGGCTGACAACCGTCCACGGCCCGGGAAGATTCACTATTGCACTGGACAGCTGGCAGAGTCAGCAGCAGCACAGGCCGGCTGTGGGCTGCGGGGTGTCTTCGCGGCTGACACAAGCTGGCTGCGCCTCCCGCAGGGATGGCAGAAAAATCAGCAGCGAAGAAGCCAAACCAGGGGCCCGGCCACCACCTGCGAGGAACAGTGGCAGGCGGGATCGCAAGATCTGAAGCTGCACTCACCGTCAGCGGGTTGTCCAGGGTCCACTATCTCAGGCACAGATGTTAGCATGTGTCTCTATTGCCGGCCGAGGCCCAGCGTCTGTCTCCCCCAGCCGCAGGCAGCCCCACAATCACGCAATATCAGCAGCGGCTTCCAAGGGATGTCAGTCGGCTCCCCCGCATCTCAGGCCTCCATCTCCTCTAGCCGGCGGCATGCCGCAAATCACGCCCCTCAGGTCATAGCTATGGGGTTAGGCAGCCCACGCAGGAACTCGGCCCCCCACTCCACAGGCAAGGCCCACTGGATAAAAAACAGGCGAAAGCAAATCCAGCCCAGGCAGGATCAGTCGATGGTGCACAGTCACAGCCCCGGCAACAACCAGAATATGAGGCTCAGATGTACGGAGTAGGCCGCACCACGATGTCGGTAGGCCCCCAACCCTTTCTCTGCACAACGACCTGCTAGACCCAGTGACTGCGGGCAAATCATGCCAGAGGGTGTATCGCAGCTTGGGGTTAGTGTTATGGGCAATCAGGGAAGTGGGTAGCCTGTTTAACAATGGATGATGACAGGATTGTGGGCTCGGCCGGCGGATCCTCTAGAGAGCAGCCCGGCTAAGTTCATCCCCTATCTGTTTAATTTTTGATTATTCAGAAGACTTTTGGCACTGGAACTGAGTGCTTGCCCCACTTTATTTGAGAGTAACCTGCTTTTTAGACAAATAAGAGCAAGTGCATGCACAGACATATGTGCTAAAGTTGGAGTAAGGTGACTATAGTTGGCAGTGGTAATTAATTCTTGGCCTGCAGGGTTTTGAATGACCAGGATCCTAATTACTTTTTTTCCACAAAGAGCCCACCTGCATGGAGTTAAAATAGTGGCTCCTATGAGGATTGTCACTATTGTCACCTTGTAAAATTAATTTTGAAGAGGTCTTTCACCACAGAGGACTTTTAACTGATAGTTTAAGGATGAGACTATCAATCAATCAGGAGTTTTGTAGAGCACACTACTCACCCGTGAGGGTCTCAAGGCGCTGGGGGAGGGGTGGGCAGCTCCATTGGGGTCAATCGAAGAGCCAGGTTTTGAGGTCCATTCAGAATTGGTGCAGTGTCGAGCTCCGTCGGAGGTAAAATGGGGAGTTCATTACAGGTCTTGGCTGCAAGGTAGGAAAAGGATCTTCCACCAGCTCTGGTCCTGAGAAGCGAGAGACGGTGGCTAGGGCGAGGTCGGCTGAGCAGAGGTTTCTCTTGGGGGCGTGGAAGGAGATTCTGTCATTGAGGTCAGGTGTTGTGGAGGGCTTTGTAGGCGTGTGTGAGCAACTATGATTTTTGGGCAAGTACTGTGTCGCAATATAAAGAGACAAAATATCGCCTTACAACAATATTGAGCTCAGAATACAACCACTATATTGGCCAAGTAAGTGTATGGAGCTAAGTATAGATTTACTCTTCTTAACTTTATCTACACAATCACAGCTATATACCTTGAAGTTATTTTTATATCTTCAAGGTGCCTAGATGTGGAGTTAAGAATAGTATATCTACATTTATACCTTTCCAGGATAATATCCTACACTCAATATTGTGGCAGAACACTAGGAGTCTATAAATATCCTAGCATCAAACTACAATAGTTTTGACCTTACTCTTAACAAAAATTTGATTTGTCCCATATTGATACTTGAATAACCATTTTTTAAGGCTTGCCTGCGACAGCACAAACTGTTGCCTGTGAAAATCTTTTGTTACTTAAAAACACAACGTAAAAAGGGCTTTGGGCCCACCCATTATTTACCATTGGTTGGCTTCATTGTCACTCTTTTTCCTTGCTTCTCGTTGGTGAGCGTGTGTTGGCTTTAGTTTGTCTTTGTGTGTTTGTCTGGAGCATGGACCAAGTACTGATTGATTTCTTCATTAGTGTTCTTCCGCACTGCTTGTGCTGGGATTGTGGTACTTTGTTTCTTGCAAGACAACTGATTATGTGCTGGTGAGAACTCAGTTGTGTGTAAATTACTTTATATTGTATACTATTTTTGCAAAGTGTGCAAACAATAAACCGCTTTACGATATAAAGTAATTTTCACATTGCAATGTTGTCTCTGAGCCGCAAGCATAGAAACATAAACCTTTTAAAAATACTGCGTGATTGATGATGAATACAACAGCCTCTAAATTATAAAATACCTAAACCACAAACATATATTTTGCACACCTGTCGCTTTTACAGATTATGAAGCTATAAACATACTCCCTTCCTATAAAACTGTTCCCAGACAGTCATGTGCTTTTAAGAATTAACGTTTACCGCTGTGCCACATTTACTTATTTGTTGGTTGCCTGTTTATAATTTAGAGAATGTTTTATTCTTTATCAAACATGCTTTGTTTTTAAAAGGTTTTTGTTTTACCCTTGCCTCCCTTTACCACTACCCACCCATAAACTGCAGAATCACAGAATCACCCTTACCTCACTTTACCTCTACCCACCTCTGAACCCTAAAATCACCCTCACCTCCCTTTACCTCTACCCACCCCACACCGCAAAATTCACCCTTACCTCCCTTTACCTCTACCCACCCTTGTACCCTAAATTCACCCTTGCATCCCTTAACCTCTACTCACACCTAAACTCTAAATTCACCCTTACTTCCCCTCACCCAAATCCTAAAATCACTCTTATCTCCTTTTACCTCTACCCACCCCTAAAATCACCCTAACTTCCCTTTACCTTTACACACCCCTGATCCCTAAAATCACTCTTGCCTCTCTTTACCGTTACATACCTCTAAACCCTTTACCTCTATATCACCCTTACCTCTCTTTACCAATACCCACGCCTAAATCCTAAAATCATCTTTACCTCCACTCACTCCTAAACTCTAAAATTACCCTAACCCCCCGTTACTTCTACCCACCCATAAACTTAAAATCACCCTTCCCTCCTTCTAACTCTATCCACTTCTGAACCCTAAAATTACCTTACCTCTCCGTACCTCTACCCACCCCTGAACCCTAAAATTACCCTTACTTCTCATTACCTCTACCTATCCCTAAAACCTAAATTAACCATTAACTCTCTTTACTTCTACCCATCCATAAATCCCCAAATCACCCTTACTTCTTTACCTCTACCCACTTCTGAACCCTAAAATCACCTTTGACTTGTTTTACTTCCATCCACCTCCGACCCCTTAAATCACCCTTACCTCCATTTAACTCTACCCATCCCTAAACTGTAAAGATCACCCTTATCTTCCTTTACCTCTCTCCATCCCTAAACCCTAAAATCACTTTTTGTAAATAAACATAAAAAGAATGTTATTCGAAAAAAATTACTTACCTGCGTGGTAAAGGTACAAATATGTACCTGCATGGTAAAAGCATTTTCCCCTCGGGCAGAACACATCCTCACACCCTAGTTTAAACACTCTCCTGTCTTCGCCCTAGTGCCCCTAAATGTTTTGAGGACACTGTTGGTTGCTCTATGCCCTTCTATATGTTTATCAGGCACCTTCACCTCTTTGAAAGTTTGCCCCATTTCTCCCTCCCCCAAGCCCTATACTTTAGGTCTCGCTTGAGACAGCACATGCGCTGTCAATTGCGAGACATTTTGTTTACTTGCAGTGGGTTTAGATCCCGCTGATTGCTAACCACTGGTTGGCTTCAGCGTCTCTCTCCTTTCCTTACTTATCTTTTGTCAGAGAGGGCTAGCTTCACTTCCTCTGCGTGTGTTTGTCCCTACCATGGAGCATGGCCCAAATACTGTTTCCTTTGCCCAGTGTCCTTCCCCTGCTCGCTGCTTTCAGAGGTACTTTTTTCCTTTTACTTGCACACTCTGCCTCCTCCTCCCTCCCACATTGTTGCTTGTCTTTCCCCCACCATCCCCTCCTGCATTGTTGCTTGTCCGGTCCGTCCCGAACTCCTCGTCTGCCTCCTACGCCTCCCTCTTCCATCCTGCCTGGAAAAAAAGCAGCCAATAGTCACACCAATGGGTTTTAAGAGGCTACAAAGATGTAAACAGCGCTGCACTTCCTGCTTTGCCTTTTTGGCGCTGTCTTCATGCAGGGCAAACACAACAAACTTCAGCTTGGAGGTAAGATAATTAAACAAGTGAGTTTTTTTCCCCATTAATGCCTTTTATGTATTTCGGAGTTTCAGACATCGCAGCCATGCCATGTTTCTTCTTGCTTTTGACAATTTCAGTCTTAAGTAGAGTACAGCCCTCGCACACATTTATGGGTGGCAGCTATAATTTATTTTTGTTATAATTGCTTAATTTGTGTTTTGCCCAGCCCCCATTAAAAAAGATTGATGGATAAATGTGTATTTTAATTTCTTATTGGTTTACTTTTATTGACAAGGTGTTATTGTCATTTGTTCCTGAAAAATCTTTTTTGTGAAGTCACAGAATAATCCCATACTAAAAAGATTTATCATTGCTGAACATGGTCAGCGCTGGCCACGTCATAGTGTTTTTTTTCTAACTTTAAGTCGTGTGCTGTACAACATGGGTAAAAGACATTTACAAAGCCAATAGCGCTCGCATAAGCGAGACCTACTGGCTTTACCAATGCTTGTCTTCTTTGGGTGGCATCTTTTCAGAGCAACATAAACTTAGTCTTTATCTTATTGCGACAGAGTCAGCTGTAACGCATGCACCTCTGGATCAACTTATTGATTTTACCTTGATCCAAAAGCTGGCCTATGGTAGGAGAGAACACTAGTTGGGTATCATCAGTATAGTTATGGAATTAGACATCTGAATAGTGCAATGATCGTGACCTGGTTGGTAACAGATGTTGAAAAGCACTGCAGACGAGCACTAGCCACGGGATACCCCATAGCATACAGGTGATGGCAGCAATAGCTCTTCTCCTGTGCATATTCCGGTACATAGCTTCTTCCAAAAAAGATATGACACATTTCTTTGCCCTTTCAAACATGCCTGTCACATTCCTTCCATCCCTTTTCTGTTTGCAGCAACGGAATCCCTAAATATGGCCTACATGCCCATACGTGTGTCCTGTGCACACTGTGCCAGAGGCACCACACTGCACCTCACTGATGAGGTCAAAGTAGGCTGAAAGCTGTCTCGGACGGCTTGTGTTCCCATCTAGATGGGATCTGGCCTGGCAGTTCCGGCTGGCTTGTTCTCATAGCAGCCACACCATAACTGGTTTACATATGGCAGGTCTCCACATACAGTGTCTAAGTGGGACAAAAAAGAATGGGCAAGAATGAGGCTCCATGGGATCGGCATTAGCGGAGATTAATTTAACGTAAGGGGACACCATGACCTGCAATTCAGAGAACGTTGGCACCCAGTCAGAAAGTAACTGGCTTCATGGTGCAATGAGGCCTCACGTTGGACTGGTGGTCCTGCAGGAAGGCACCAGATTTCATCTTGTCATGGAGTTGGTTACCTGAGCATTCTCAGTAATCTTTCTCGGGAAAGGAATGTGTGTGACAGGGCGTAATTTGTGCTGGCTGTCGTGATCCAAGTTGGAGTTTCTGAGGTGTGGTAGGATTGGCCTAGTCTCGAGGACATCTTGTCTTGGAAGGTGGTCTGCAAAAGAGATGCAATTAGGGGCAGTGTAAAAGTTTCTCCAGATATCTTTCACAGTATTCGAGGGGATGATATTGTGTTCATATCACGTGGTCTTCAACAACTGGAAAAGTGTTGCCATGTCTTCTGTGGAGAGGTTCAAAGCATATACTATTTGGGTGAGATGAGAGATAGGATTGACAGATCGATGTTGGGGATGCTGCCCTGTCTGATCTGGTCTGCCATATTCTTGATACAGTTATTGGTAGCTATGATAGCCTTTAAAGAGCTTCTTGCTTTGTTAGAGCTCTCACTCTTAATCCTGTTATTGTTATTGTTAACCAGATTTATAGCACAGCTGCCCCAGCGAAGAGGCGTCCCGGCGCTGCCAGCCACAGAAAGTAGCAGGGTAAAGGAGAAACTAGTAAGCAACAGGAAAAAAAGAGCAGGCGGCCTAAGCTGGCGGAAAGAGGAAGGTTTTGATAGCTTTCCTGAAAGCCAACAAATGAGTTATAGATGGCCTAGGATTTTACGATGCAATGAATGCATGAGTTACAGAGTTGTTTAGGGGGACGAGTATGATGGCAGCTGAGAGTATCTGGTGAGGAGATTGTTGATGATCACCCTTGCTTTATCTCTGTGATGCGAGCACGATTCCTGTATCTCTTAAATGACGTGTGTGCTGCAACTGTATCGATTTATTGGCTTTAGCCACTCCTGACTTACGTATTTTGTTAAAACTGATGTCCTTTCCACAAGTGCTACATTGCCAGGCCAAGACAGGGCAAGGAGTTAGCATGAGAGAAAGAGAGCTTGCAACAGTAGCCTAATCTGTGATCTTTCTTGGCCTTACAGTGTTTGTTGTTGCAGAATGCCAGCCAGCCATTTGTAAAGCTAGTTCGCAGTTCTCGCCATAGACTGCTTCCCTCTGCACCACAGGAGACTTTCCTCGTATTCATCTGTGCGATGCTAAGAACATTTGCCAGAATCAGTGGTGGTTTTATTAGTTTCTTATGAAAAGACGCTGAGCAGCAGTACTCTGTTATTCTTAGTCAGACTGCTTTGTCATTGTTGAAGAGGTGAAAATAACATTGTGTGACCAGCTGACGTAAAAGTGTGGTGTAGGCGTCCATTGGTTCTCTTGGTATTTGGCACATACTGTTCAATATATAGTATTCACCATCTCTGGTGCGTTGGATATCGAAATGTTCTTTCAGACGTCTTTATCATGTTTTCCAGAATGTTATTAGCAGATCCTCAATGTCATCTCCTACCAGATTGACAAACAGACTGCATGCATGGGCGTCAGAAATGTTGTCCTTGTCGCATGCTAGTAGTTCTCACATTTAGTAAGGCATTTCTCCTATCCTGTGCCCAGCATGCATTTTGGCATCAGATATTCTGAATGGCAGGGGTCTGGGGAACATGATGAAACTTTTCCTTTCATCATCCACCGACAGTAGGGTCATCCATTCCCAGACCAGACGAATGGGGGGGGCAGCACGTCAGGCCAAAGCAGGCAGCAATGGTGGCGCTAGGGTGACCAACTGGCATGGGCGCAAATTCAGGACAGTGAGTGTAAAAATTGAGGACAAAGGGTCCCAATTCAGGACAAAAATTCAGGACAGGAGGTCAAAATTCAGGACAAAAGGTACGTTTTACAGACACATCAGAGGAGGTTGCGCAATAGTATATAAGTAAGTAAATAGACAACCACTTAAGTACAAGTGAAAATAAGTTTATATTAGGTTGAGACAATTGTGCACTTCATGGTTTTTCAGTATGCGCGCAGCTTTAAGCAAATGTGCAGGTCTTTTTGTGGTAACAAAATCGCCCCCACCCCACCTTTCCAGCTCCCAGAGAAAACACCCAATGCCCTGTCCGACCAGTCTGGCCTTGCTACCACCCTCCAATGGTGCCCCTCATCTTCATTTAAATTTCTTTTATAGTGCTACTCATCCCAAGTATGTAGGGCAGAGTGTCGAAGTACGTTACAACACACATATTATATAGAGACAATGAAAGTCAATGTATAGGAAATGTTGCTTAAGATAATGGGGCTTACAATGTGTAATCATACTTTCATCCATCATTCAGTCTTTCACCATTCATTCTGTCCTTCCATCTGTGTGCCCATCCATGTCCATATTCAACCATTTACAAACCTATCCATCACGTATCCTTCCATCCATCATTTCACTCATCCATCCATCCATCCACCCTTTTACTCATCCATCCATTATCCATCCATCCACCCTTTCACCCTATCCATCCGTACACTCATCCATCAACTCTTCCACCCATCCATCCATTCACTCAGCCATCCAGCCATTTACCTATCCAGCCATCCTTTCACTTACTCATTCATCCACCCAGTCACTCATCCTTCCACCCATTCACCTGTTTAGTCATCCATTCACCCATGCTCCCTTTCTCTCTCCATCCCCCTTTCACTTAGCCATCCATCCTTCCATCCACCTACCCATCCATCTACTCATCCACTCATGAATCCATCCATTGAACCTATCACTTATCCATCCTTTCAGTCATCCATCCATCCTTTCTTTCATCCATCCACCCTTTCACTCCTTCACTCATCTATCCATCCTTTTGTTCATCTACCCGCCCTTTCACTCACTCATCCAGCCTTACATCCACCCTTTCACTCATCCGTCCATCCATTCACCCTTTCACTTATCAACTCATCAATACATCCATCATTTCACTCATCCATCCACCCATTCACTCGCCCATCATCCATCCTTTCACTCATCCATCCATCATTTCACTCATCCAACCAGCCATCCATCCATCCACCCATCCCTTCACTTACTTACTCACTCACCTTTTCACATTAATTATGAGCTGAGCCTTTGTCTGCAGAGTTGCAGACAGAAGAGACCCATCAAGAACTCCACCCTCGCTGTAGTTCCTAAAGCAAGGGGTGGGGTGGGGGAGTGTTCACTATACCCCTGCACATAGGCAATCTGAAAAAGTGGAAGGCATGAGTCATGCATGATGCACAGTGCCTGGACGTGAGGCGACTGTGACATGGTGTTGTTTCCAGAGCTTTAAGTGGGATGAAAAAACTAGGGGGGTCTCTCCAAAGGGGGTGTTCGATGTAATTAAGGGCGTGGCTTAAAACACCCAAGCTAAAAATCTGTGCTTAGTATAATGTGCCGCCTGACTGGTATTTTTGTTGCTTCTGTCATTGCATCCAGATATATAATACAACAAGTAACGTTACCCCTAGAACAAGTAACTTTACACCTACAACAAGCCAGAACTATTGGCTTTGTCAATGGTTGTTAGTTGCATAAAATAAAAAAGCAGCAACCATGGCTTCCTTGAATATAATATTGAAAATGCGTCAGTTCTAAAATGATGAGACTCTGAAAGAACTATAATACTTTCCTTTGAACTTATTTCACCGCCTTCCTTTGATTAACTGGATTCTCACGTAGCAGCAGCATGGGCGTTTACTTTTTGCACTTCCATGTGACAGAATGCCCTGCCCTAGACCGAGGCTGGAGGAGGCCACCACATGCTGTACCAGCCCAGACTGACCCATTGTCATTCTGTATGTGGCAATCAGCCGCATACAGAATGACAATGGGCAGGTGGGGCTGCTCTTGTGCTCAGAGGAGTGCGAGGCGGCCCCATCAGGGAGCTGAGGCCTTTCGCAGGGGAACAGCTCTGCTCCCTGAAAGGCCCAAAATTACGGACAAAAGGCGTCCGTAAAAAGGATCCTCACGGACAACGGACGTGAGGTCCAATTTACGGACGGTCCGTGAAATTTACGGACGGTTGGTCACCCTAGGTGGCGCAAACCCCAAAATTCAGGAGAGAGGGCACCTGTACTGGATACTACGTATTTTATTTGTGTACTTGTTTAGCATGAATCACCCAAAGGTATCAGAAGACGTCATATAAAACAGAAGGGTAATCGAAAATAACATCTTAGGAGTTTAGAGAACACTTTCACATGGTGGTCGAGGGCATCATCATGAGGAACTGTCGAAATCAGTGCAATTTAGGTACGTATCTGAAGGAAAGCAGGAAATGTGCAGCATTAGACCAGTGCTTTATTTGTAAAAGAAGAAGTATACCAGGACCCAGAGGTTTTCTCAGATATCTGCCACTGGTGCTGAAGAATGACAGGGTTGCCGAATACTGAGGTTAGTCTTGTCTTGATTCCACCCAATTCCACTTTCTTCCACCACTATACACTCCCTGCCACTTCATCTCATTCTTGCAGGTTCCTTTTCAATCATCCTTTCTACCTTTGTTACGGTTTTCAGTCTTTTCTCCTTGATTCCCAGCTTTTTTGCCTTTCACACTCCTGTGCTGAGTCAAAGGCTGATGGTGAAAAATAAGTCCCGGTCCCCAAATAGAAGACTGCAACCATCAGTTCAAATTAATAACTTCATCAGGCTAAAAACAGATCACACAAATGAAAAACAAAGGAAGGCACATGATCATGGCATTGTGGTTAATTATATCGCAAAAGGTTATATAATTAATAGCAACAATAAAACTTTGATGTATTGCTGAACACAATGTATCAATATTGTGCCAAAATGGTGTAGGATTAATTTGTAGATCAAAGCTGCAGGGTTGTCTTTTGTTTACGAGGATGCATGTGTGCTTTGAATGAAGACACATCAAAGGAGACAGACAGGGCCAGTCTGGCTCTAGCGGGCACCAGGCGTTTTCCCGGTGGGCCGGAAGGCTGCGGGCCGGTTCTGTTTCTGGTATTCCGGCTTTGCAGCAGTGCTTCTCAGTGGCAACACCCGATTCCCACCCCCCCAACCGGGGCTGGTCATGCAGATTGCTGGAATGGTTGCTGTTACCAGTCCGGTAGTGGAGACAGACCCTTTTGTAGTGACCAGAGAGGACATGTATTTATCTTCCCATTTAGCACATGATACGTTTTTGCTGGCACTCCAAAGTTCTGCTCACTCTCAAGGGCCCTCTTCCTCCTCACCCCATAGGGCCGCTCTCACTAAGGCAGCTCAGTGTCTTGACTGATTTACAAGCCTTAGAAACGAAAACATTTATAGTAAGAACTATAATTTATTATTATGAAATTGACATAACTCATGGCAGTAATATCAGGATTCATAGGAGGGGAATCACCTGCCACAATTGCTCCATTCACCACTAGGTAAATTATGACGAGTTTCTTGCCGCATCCATAGTCTATTGTAATTTCCATCTTACCCCTGCCTTTTCTTGTGCCACCCTCACCCACATTTCCATCCTTACACCCACAGGAAACTTCTGCCTTGAGCTTGTATTGCAATTCATTGAAATTAAAGGTACAACTCTCTTTTTTCGGTCTCACCTAACACAGTGCATGTGCTCTCTCTTGCAAGACATACGGTTTTCGAACAGCAAGCTTCAAGACTACCCGTTGCTTAACATTGGCTGGCTTCATTGTCACTCTCATTTGCTTGCTTCTTGTTTGTCAGCTCCCGTGGGCTTCCTCCCTTCTCTTGTGTTTGTCCCTCCCATGGAGCATGTTATGTTATGTGTATTTGTAAAGTTCCCTATCCTGGAAATGAGCAGCGGTGTGCCTCTAGCCCTGCTTGCGGTACGTTGTTTAATTGAAAAGCCAGGCCTTCAGCTTCTTACGGAATTCAAGAAGAGAGGAGGCGGCTGTGATGTGGAGTAGTGGGCCATTCCATGTTTTAGGAGTGATGTAAGAGAACGCCTGTCCTCCTGATCTGGCTCTGTGTATGGATGGGATGTCTTCGAGTAGAAGCCCTGTGGAGCGGAGTTGTTTGAGTGGTTGGTGGAAGGAGATACCTAACTTGTGTAGTACCAGGAATGTGTGAGTGAGGAGCATGAAATAAGTGTTTGTGTTTGGGAGCCAGTGGAGCTCCCTGAGGTGTGGTGTGAGTTCTGTGTGGGCGGTTGAGCATGAGTCTGCTTGCTAAGTTCTGGATGGTATGTACTTCTAGTGAGTTGCTTAGTGGTCCCAGGGTTGGTGTAGGTACCTGTAGTCCAACTTGCTGCTGACTGGGGCCAGTGACAGTTATTCTAGAGGTGCTTGGTTGCCATTTGAAGATCTTCCTCAGCATCTTCAGGGTGTGGAAGCAGGATGCAGTGACGGCACTGACTTGTGGTATCATGTCCAGTTTGCTGTCAATATTATTCTGAGGTTACTGGCATGGGTGCAGAGTGTGTGTCCGAGTTCAGCTGGCCACCAGTTGGAGTCCCATGATGAGGTGTTCTTGCTGAAGATCACTACTTCTGTCTTGCTGGTGTTGAGCTTGAGACAGACCGTGAACTTGATTCTAGTGTTGTGGGTCTTGTCCGAGTGGGAGTGAGTTGCGTGTCATTGGTGTAAGAGGATGTTTATGTTGTGTGCGCGGATGACATTGGCCAGAGGGATCATGTGTGCATTGAAGACGGTGGGTGTTAAGTGATGAACCTTGAGGCACTCCGCAGATGAGCTAGTGGGCTTCCGAGGAGTAAGGTGCCATGCTGACAGCCTGTGTTTTATTCGTTAAGGAGCAGATCCAGGTGACAGCGGGTCCTTGGATGTAAATCTTGTGTAGGTGCCTGATGAGGATAAGATGTGAGGCCATGTCAAATGCTGCAGAGAGGCTCAGGAGAAACAGGGCTGCAATGTCTCCTGTGTCAAGGATCATGCAGATATTGTCTATGGCGGTGATGAGTGTGTGGACACTTTACTTGTCATTCCACTACTCATTTTTTTAGGTGCTACTTTTTTCTTTGTGCTTAAGCACTCTACCAGATTGAGTCTTTTCCAGCTGTCTCCCTCATGTACTTCTCCCCTCTCCATGTTCTCCCACCAGCCAACAGTCCGCTGTCTGTCGTGTTGCCCCCCCACCCACCTCCTCCATTGTCCATATTGCCCCCACCAATCTCCTTCCCTTTGTTGTCTGTGCTGCACCCACCATTGTCTGTGTTGCACCTGCTTTGCCCCTCCCACCAACCAACCCCGTTGTCTGTGTTGCCCCCACCACTGCCCTTCCTCCATTGTCCCAGCTGCCCCTGCCATGCGCCCTTCCTCTGTTGTCTGTAATGCAGCCAGCACTGGCCACGTCTTAGCATTTTATTCCCACATCCCCCCCAATATCTGTGTTGCATGCCAACATGCCCTCCATCCCACCCTGTTGCCCCCTGCTCTCCCTCTACAATAATAAAGCACTATGAGGAGGCCAGCGCTGACCACTTCATAGCGTTTTTGTTTAAACTTTCAGCCATGCTGATGTACAACATGGCAAAAAACATTAACAAAGCCAATACCTCACCTAGTTCAGATCTATTGGCTTTGCCAATGCTTGTTTTTACTTCTTAACACAGGAGAAACGCATGGCACTCTACCCTGTATAGTCTTCATTATATAGCACTCTGTGTTATATGGATGGATGCTTGGGTAGACCTTAAGTACAGGACTCCCTTCATGGTATCGCTGTGTACATATTTCTGTGTCCCAGGTTTGTGTCAATTCCCCTGTAGTAACTGCTGTCGTTTTCCAGGACATTGATTCTTAACTGTCTTCCTCAGGTTTTCCCCAGCTACAGGCCTAGCTCTTACAACATGGTCTCCGTGGACAGTCTGAGCTGTCCGCACGTGTCCTAGTATGAAATGAGTTCCTAGAGTGCCCTTTGTTGCACCATGGATTGCACAAGCAACAACATTTACAGAGCTCTGCACTTCCCAGCTGCCGAGGTTCCCATGTGTAAGCAGCGCTCCTATCCAGCTTTTTTATTTGCATTCTAGTACTTGTAGTATTAAGTTCATCACATTATGAAGTCATGATTACAAGTACAAGACAGCAAAAGATCTTGGCTGGATGCAACTGGGTGATGGACCCACCCCCTTGTGACTGCGGTAATCTGCAGTAGTTCCTCCACTCTGACGATTTAGTGCTAGGAAGACAAACACAAATGCCCCTTATTTTCGCTGCATCTCTAAAACTGTGGGTGCGGGAAAAAACTGCAACCGCCATGTCAGGTTGAGACATATACCAACTTGTATTTAGCTCCATTGTGCGTAGGCTGAAGGATAACTGCTTACAAAAAATGTCAACGTAAATGTATATAAAGTCTAGAAATCTGCTGGATAATGAGCAAGAGGAACTGATAGTAGACCCCCAACTGTGCAAATACACAAGATATTTCACAGTTCTGGTCACATATCAGACATGATGGTAACAGGTAGGAAAATGCTAAATCATGGCGCAAGGGAACGTTTGCAATGATATGCAACCCGGATATTGTGTGACACAAAATCGCTGTAGCCACAGATCTGTGCATATAATAAGTCGCTTTGTCATACAAAAATTGTGCACTCTTTGACATAGTGAACTCATCTCACAACAGTTACTTTAGGGGCCCTAGGATGTATGCTGCATAGAACCCAAAGGTTATTATTCTCACAGCTTTTCACGTGTATCTTTAGGGATAAAATCGGTCTCTGGTTCCCAAGAGTTGAGCACAAAGGGAGGAGCAACAAGCATTTTAGGAACTCTCATTTTTTTAAGCCGACTCTGGTTGTTCAATGACAAGCTGCCATTAATTTAAAAAAACTTTGTCTTATTGATTTTCATGAAAGGCAACAAGATTAAAAAAACACACAACATAACGCAAAGTTCTCGTGCACAAGCACTGTATGTCCCACTAGAATATTGCAATAGACATGTACAAAAATAATTTCCAAACAAGGCAGTTTGACGCAGCCCGACAACACATAGTAAGGGATAGAGGGGCACTCTGTCCAAGCCTCCGAACAAGACTCACAGAAGGAGATCGAACCTTACCACACTTGGCTATCACATCATCTGGTCACAACAATAAAAAGCACGCGGACGTCTCGCTTCATCCTCTGAGCCAGAGTCCGAATCTGAAATCCCCATATCAGTAAATTTATCAAGAAGCCTCCCCCATGTCATCACATCTTCTGCAGCCTTGCGCCTGTTTGGGAAAGACGCATGTGTTACTCCTCCGCCATCCCCCCACTCGAGTAAATCCCTAAACCAGAAGGACATCTGCAGCAGTTCAGTCCCCAGTCATCCAATGGCCACCCATCTTTTAGCCAACAAAAGTGCAAGGTGGGAGAGTTTGTACGGGATCTTCCGCCCCTTGGGTTTCTTCACCAATGCCAGCAGGCAAGCCCCGGGGGCAAGAAGGATCTCAATGCCAGCACCGCCTCGATCCTAGGGAGCACCTCCCTCAAAAACCCTTGAACTATAGTACAGGCCTAGGCAAGATGCAGAAAGCAGGCCCCCACCACCCCACACCGTGCACATCTCGCTGCCCAGGTGGAAACCATCTTGTTGCGTTGATAAGGAGTTGCATACGTGCGGTGCAAACAGTTTAAGGGTAGTAATTTAAACCTGTTATTATAGGTCACTGTTCTTACAAGTTCGCAGGCACGTACCCAGTCCGTATCTGCGACGGGCTCCCGCAGGTCCGCTTCCAATGCCTTATAGAGAGGTTGTATCATGTCCCCCTTAAGAGCCTTATAAAAGAGAGTAACAAGGTGACGTCCCTCCACCCATTTAATTAATCCCCCCAAAACCCGCAAGGGCTGCGGTGCCGCCGGGAACTCACCCCACTCCTCCCTTGTCGGTCGTTCCAGTTTAGAAAAATTCAGGACGTGACCCGGTCCCACACCGTACGCCTGCTGGGCCTCAGGGAAGGAAAGAAACACCTCTCCCGGATATAAATCTCTTGCCACCTAACAACCCCCTGCTCTCCACTGATCGTGTCAGCATCAATCACCCAAAAAGGCGCCAGGTCCCAGAGCTGTAATTCCCTGTCGAAGGGTGCACTGAGTAGCACCCTGTTAACCACTGTTTCCCATATTGCAGCGGTGTATCAAGTACGGGATAGGGTACTCAGATCTGACCCCTCGCATTAATAATTGAGCCAATGTGTCATTCTCAAGCATGCTTCCAAACAGCATTTTTCCCAATTGTCTGGCTCCGCTAACCAACGTGTGGCATGTTGTAGGTGAGCCGCAAAGTAATATAGTTGCATGTCCGGAAGACCCAGGCGTCCGTCCTCCATGTCCCTTTTAAGAACCGAAAGGGCTACCCTACTACATCGTCCCGCCCAAACGTACAAGATCAGTAGCTATTCAAGGTACAAAAGATTTGTGGCCCAAGTGGGATCAACGAGTTCTGAACTAAGTAGAGGCAGCGGGAAAGAAAAAACATCTTGGCATTTGCCGCCCTCCCCATCACCGACAGAGTCAATCTATTCCAGAACCATATTGATGACGCAAGACCCTCAAGGACCCTGTCCGTGTTGAGAAACCGGTGGACGGTGTCAGTATGGGTAACCATTATGCTAAGGTATCGGAAACTCTCGGTTTCCCAGCGGATCCCCAGGTCTGGAAGTTGTTCAAGAGGTTTTCCTACAAGTCTCCCAAGAGGAAATAGCAATGTCTTCCTAATATTAACCTGTAGGCTGTAAAACTCAGCCAGTAGCATCATCTCGATTGGCACCGTCCTTTCAGGGGAATGAACATATATTAATGCGTCATCTGCGTACAGAGAAATGTCAAGCTTGGCATCACTCACCTGAATACCCCAGGGATCCAATTCTTTGCGTAACAGTAACACAAAGGGTTTAATGGTGATCGCGAATAAGGGTGGCGAAAGAGAGCAGCCCTGTCGGGTGCCTGCTTCGATAGTTCACCTACCACCTTGACACGCACCATTAGGTCTGTGTAGAGTAGCTTCGCCCAGTCATGCAAGACAGGCCCAAACCCCATCCCCCGCAACACCACTATCAGATAATCCCACTCCACAGTATCAAAGGCCTTCTCTAAGTCTATAGATACAAGAGCCATTTCCTGGTCGTCGGCCATGGATTCGTGAACCACATACAAGAGCCAACGGAGATTAAACGCCGTACAGAGAGCCAGCATGAACCCACATTGGTCTTCATGCACCAGTCCTCGCATGACCTCCCCCTAGTCTCGTTGCCAACAACTTACAGAAAACCTTAACATCTGAATTTTGCATAGTGAGGGGTCGGTATGAGGCGAGGTCTGCTGGGTCCCCTCCTGGTTTTAGCATGAGGCAAACTCCGGAGATACGCCACAAGGACACACAGAATGTCCTCCCTGCTTGTCACCAGAGTACCATCCGGGGCACAGAGATGCAGGATTGGGGGGGGGCTCTAATTGGTGACTAAGGATCCACGCTAGAAGCCTACCAGACTTATCACCTTCTCTATGCAATCGTTGGCAAAACGTCTTAAGAGTACATTTATACATTATACAGAGTGTCCCACAGCCCCTGAAGGGCACGCTGAGTGCTCATAACCTTGGCTTGCCCCTGCGGCAAGCCCACCTTTGAACTATGAAGCTCCACCAGGCGTTGCTCCTGCACCTAAATGTCAGCTTCCAGTTGTCTTCGGACCCCACAGGTGGTCCCTATGCACGCCCCTCTCATGATCGACCTAAGAGCCTCCTGTTCAGTAGCTCTGGTGGAGGTGCTCCCCCAGTTATCCACCAGATAGTAAGTGTGGTCACCAGATAGTCCCTGCAGACCACATCCGTCAGGAGCTCAGAGGGCATGCGCCAACTTCAAGCCAGTCGGAGACCAGCAACCCACCGTATCCAAGAAACATTGGCACATGATCAGAAAGGAACCGCCCGAAGTGAGTAATCACGCTCAAGCCTGCAGGGTCTACCCCAGCCACCAATGTACGGTCCAGGCAGCTATAAGTGTTATGTGTCAGAGATTGGCAGATGTATTCCCAGCCCTCTGGGTGAAGCACTCGTCATCCATCCAAAAACAGAGTGTTGATGCATGGAGGCGGTGGCACCAGGAGTTTGCTGCATATAAATTCTTTGGCATAGATCCTGGCGGGAGCAGACTACCGGCACCATCTTGACAGAGTGTTGGGCTGCTGCCTAGAGGCGGTGGCCTCTGAGCTCCATTGGCCCCCGAAAGAGAAGACCTAACGACAGAAGCGCAGAACCAACCCACGGCTAAAGGAGCTCATTGGGTCCCGGCCACCTTCCCCCCATTCTTCCACACTCTGTTGGCCCCTCCCAGATCCATGGAGGCCAAGATCATCAACCAACCAGAATCAAACATAGTACTTCATGCATCAACCCTTCAAAGTGCAACATTAATCTTGATATCTATCCGGAATCATCGGCTGACCCTCCTCCCTGCCAGTCCCCAAAATTAATTTCCCCACCTGTACATAAAATTGTATAACACCCCGTCATCATAATGAGAGGGCATATGCTCTGCCCCCTTGCCACGGCCTCTCCCACACAAGCTAGCCACTCCCCTGCCGCCTGACAACTTTCGGACTCTACTCCCCCCACCCCCACCACCATGACAGTCACTAAAGTATGTACCTGGAATGTCCGGGGAATTCACACACCCTCCCGCAGATACTTAATATATTCCTATCTTAAGAGGCACCAAGCCCAAATAGTTCTCCTACTAGAGACACGCCTTACTGCCCCTGAAACAGTGACCCTACAGAGAAGGTGGAGAGGCCAACTATACACTACTGGATATTCTGCTATTGCCAGGGGCGCCTTGATCTGGGTAAGACCGGGCACCCCCTTTCAAGCAGATGGATCAGTGATAGATGCTGAGGGGCGATATGTCCTTGTAGAGGGCCGCCTAGACTGTAGGCACATTGTACTGGGCTCAATATACGCACCCAACACAGATCAGTCAACATTTTCTAGACACACTGTCCGGCAAACTCTCTGACTGGCATGGTATACCCTGGCTGGATTTTTACTGTGTGCTAGATGTGTCTCTTGACCGCTCCTTTCCTCCCCTCCCCGGCACACCCACAACAATTGCTATGAGGGCATTAAATGCCTGGATGACGCAATGGCATCTTGTTGATGTCTGGAGACAAAGAAACCCCACAGATAAGGTGTACTCCTACTATTCAGGCTCCCACAGTTTACATGTTCGGTTGGATAGGCTGCTTGGCAAGAAAGACGGCTTAACGGCAGTGACCACAACCGAATATCTGGAAAGAACCCATTCTGATCATAATCCACAAACACTGCGAATGTCATGGGATAATGCCACTGCAACCATCCCCAGGTGGCGCTTACAGCCGGAGACACTGGAAGACAGATCATTTCGAGAGGCACTCAGCAGCGAAATCATAAATTATTTCAATGACAATGCAGGCTCTGCGACATCACACATAACCGAGTGGGATGCTTTCAAAGTGGTAATTCGGGGACACTGCCTAAGTACTCAAATAGGTTTGCGTAAAGTAATTGAGACAGACAATAAGAAGGTGGTGGAAGGGCTAATCCACCTTGAAACACAAGTAGTCGAAGATCCACTAATTAGACCACGACTTCAGGAGAACAGAACAGAATACCTCAGATTGCTAGATAGATTAAGATGCCTCAACTATACATCGCACTCAGCGCATACCCACAGTACAGCAGACAAAGCAGGGCGCCTGCTCGCATGGCTTATTAGACAAGAGAACGCCAGGTCGCCCATAACGTCGATCCGGTCCCCGCAGGGCACACTTCTATATACACAACAGGAAATACACTCTGAATTTACACAACACTATACAGAACTGTACAGATCTGCCACCTAAGCACTGCCTGAGATCCAACAATTCCTTGCAGAAATCGCCCTTCCCAGCATAACCCCTGAGCAGAGAATAGAGCTCAACGCACCAGTCACCCCGGAAGAAATCTTAGCCAGCATACGTGCTCTGGCCACAGGGAAGTCCCCAGGCCCAGAAGGCCTTCCCACTGAATTCTACAAGGCATACACCAGGCTGCTAGTACCCCAGTTAAAAACGGTGTATGATGCCGCACTGTCACGCTTACGGAAACGCAACGTGAAGCATTGTTAATATCTCTCCCCAAACCAGACAGGGACCCAACTCAGCTGGGCTCATACAGACCGCTAGCGTTACTTAATACCGATTATAAAATTTTAGCTTCTGTAATCTCGGCTAGATAATCTTGGCTAGACTGGCACGGTTGGTACAGTCGCTGGTGCACCCTGACCAAAAGGGCTTCGTGCAAACTCGTAACACCTCCCTCAACATACGGAGATTTGTTTGGCTACAAGAATACGCCACGCACTCCAGGCCTAGCTCGGAATGCCTGGTCCTAGACTTAGAGAAGGTCTTTGATTCACTTGAATGGTTCTACCTGTTTGCAGTCCTCCGACAGTATGGCTTCGGGGCCACCTTCCTTAGTCTGGTCAAGCTACTGTATACGCAACCTCTCCTCCGGGTACGCACTGGACAGATAATATCAGAGAGCTTAGCTATAGACAGAGGCACTAGACAAGGTTGCCCTCTGTCCCCATTATTATTTTCATTGGCCATGGAGCCCCTGGCTGCACAACTCCGCTGGAAGGGAGATGATTGGGGCATTCCCTTGGGAGATGGACTCCACGTAGTATCCTTGTACGCCGACGACCTACTGCTACATATCAGGGACATAGATAATGTTCCAGACACCATAGCAGAGATCCTACATTGGTTCGCCGGGCTATCTGGATTGAAAGTAAACTGGAATAAGTCGTGCCTTTATCCCTTTAAAGCTGAGGCACAGAACCCTAGACTTATGGTCAATGAAGTACCCATTAGATGGCAGCCAACTTCCTTCCAGTACTTGGGCATCTACGTGTACCATAGTCCAACAGACATAATGGATGGCAACCTCGTTAAAGCCATTTCCTCCATCCGGTCCCCAATAAAGTTCTGGAAAACGCTGCTGATAAATGTGATGGGCCCAATAGCATTGACTAAAATGGTGATACTGCCAAGACTATTGTACTATTTTGCAAACCTACCTGTTTATGTCCAGGCCAAAACATTTCAATAACTGGAACAAATGCTCCGAGATTTCATCTGGAATAAGAGGCACCACAGAGTGGCACTATGGAAGCTCTACTCGCCCATGGACATAGGCGGACTGGCGTATCCCAATATGGAACTATACTACCTAGCTGCACAGTTGCAGTGGGTAACGAAGTGGTTGGCAGGAATACAATTAACCGAAACTGTTACGATGCAACCATCCTGGTCATTATCTAAGATATGCCACATATTTCACCCTATGGCTCGATCCCCCATCCCGGAGCCAACCTCCCTGGCCTTGGCTTAACGCTGCTATAGACGTAGTCTGTATCTCACCAGACAGACGACTCCCTATGCACCCTCCTTTGCACACCGAGGAGCGGAATGGGCACATCAAACGGTGCACTAGAACCCTTGCATGTCGCCAAGGTGCGAACCTTAGGCGATCTATACAAAGATGGCACACTGTTGGCTTTTGACTGGTTAGCTCAAGACACTGACTTGCCACCAGGCCAATTTATATTCTACAATTCCATCATAAAGGCACTGACAACGTTATGGGGAGATATGAGCACTGAGCCCCAGCCACACCTGGTGATACAATACTTACACGTAATGGGTACAAGAAGTCATATAGTGCATTGGCTAACAGAAGCACTACTACTACACACCCTGAAACCCCTAGCGACATTACGTACAAAATGGGAAGAAGACAGAGGTAGGCCATGGGAAAAGAAGGAATGGGACACGATCTTAGCGAGTGCTGTGCAAATCCCGCGAAATGCCAAATTCCGCATCATCCAGTTCTATATTGTCCACAGGGCATACCTATCACCTGATAAGATAAACAAATACTTTCAACTTACTTCTGCAGCGTGCCCTCACTGCGAGCAGGTAGGAGTAGACCTTCTTCATATGCTGTGGTCCTGCCCCTCATTACACCATTACTGGCAGGATGTGAAGGCTGGTCTGTCGGACTGCGCTGACCGCCCACGAGTACACACATGGGAGCTATGCATACTAGGTGTATCTCCTAGATCCAAAAAGCATAAAGCTATATCCAGATTTATAGACCTAGGCCTCATAATCGCAAAAAGACTGGTACCCGGAAATGGAAAAATAAACACCCTCCCTCACCAGAAAGCTGGAAGCGGTCACTTCTGGTTTGGGCACAAGCTGAAAGCGTTGCTTTACACAGAGAAGACGTAGCTGGCCTGTGCAAATACCCAACTGCACAAAACTGAGACACAATGGGGCAAGAGGGGGACATACCGCAAGAAGGGAACATCAGTGGGGGCGAGAATGAGCCATGATCGATGCACATCCTAGATAGCAGTCATCGCAAGGCCAATTCCAATGATCTAAGTGTGCAGTCAGGGAGGGGCCTGATGTGCAGGCAAATCTGAATCACTGACATGACAATCCAAGTTGAGGGGTCCTCGATGTGAGGAGAGGGGAATCTCACGGTGGGGCTTGTCAGAGTTATATGAGTCTGTTCTGATGTGTCGAGCTTTTGTTTGGAATTCTATGTTAGACTTGCATCATCAATATTCTAATAAAAACAGCAAATAAGTATATATGATACATGCAGAGAATCAACCACTAGTCAGTTTTAACCTGTCAAGGGATGTTATATGTATATCATGTTCCCGATATGCACTAGATACCCAGTAACTGCAAGATGCAAGACCAGTAATGTCCATGCTGTAAAGATGTAAGAGATACATGCCAAATGTGGAAATTTAACATGTGCAAATCATCCTGTGGTTAATGTACTCAAAAATAATATAAAATGCAAATAATGAAATTTTAAAAAAAATGAGAGAACATATGCTCTGTACAGTAATGACATCAAAATACTAAGAATCTCAACGATGACCTAGACTCATCCTGAGTTTGTACATAGTCTCGTAGAGGGCCCCAGAAATCTTTTGGCCTAGAGGTAGGTAGAAGCAACTCAGCATATGACTCAATCAGATCACTACACACTACCATATCTTTCAACCAGCCCCTGTAACCTGGAGCGCCCCTGCCCCCATGTCAAGGCGACCCATCTCTGACCCAAGAGGGATGCCATCACCAATAGTTTCCTACAGGACTTCGGAGCATCCATCACTCCACATAGCAGGGACAGAAAGGGGGTAAAATTGACCACGCCATCCACCATGATGTTCAAGGTACATACCACTTGAGGCCAGAAGGTTACAATGTTAAGGCATAGCCATGCAAGATGGAAGTAGTCAGCCGTGGGGCAGCACATCTACGGCAAATGGAGTCAGATGACAGGCCATGCTTGAATAGACTAGCAGGAGTTTGGTAGGCCCAATATAAATATTTAAAATGGATCAGTAACATCAAGGGCTAAATCAGCCTACTATTGCCGATGGGCCTGCTGTTTAGGTTCAGAAGCAGCCTGAGAGATCATATAGTACATGAGGGTGACAATGTGTGTGGTCAAAGGATTGGCCAGCAGGAAAGACAAGGGTTTCCAATCCTCTGGGGCTTCAGGAAAAGTAGGGAGATGCTTCTTTAAGACATGCATGAGGTTATAGTAACTAGGCATATCTACCACTGGAGAAAAGATCGAATCAATGAATTCCACCAGGGATAGGAACCTATGACTGGGGAATTAATCTCCCACGAAGAGAAACTGCTTACGTCGCAACACAGGAAAAGAGCACTATTTGAGAATCAACATGGGGGAACAGATAATAGGCGATTTCAGCCTGCATCGTAAACCGGGGGCAAACTCCACTGAGGTCAGCCAGCCACGTCAACGCCAAGCTCGAGCATTAAACTATATGAATCTCCCTATCTGGACAGAACGATCGGGTGTGGAGATAACATCTGAATGGGAGCCAGGTCCGACAGGCCACATTCTAAGTCTACATTTAGCGCCCAACGGACATTATGAATCCATTGATGAGAAAACTGTGCTTGGGCTACTAGATAATACAATTTAAAATTCGGTACCCTAAAGCCCCCCTTGTCATAAGGTTTTTGTAGCTTAGCCCACCCAATCCTCAGTTGCTTGCCAGCCTATGCTAAGGTAAATGTAAGGGAGCATAACTGGGAAAAGAAGGATTTGTGAAGAGGAATTGGGATATTTTGAAATAGGTACAGTAGCTTAGGCATTAAGGCGACTCTGCCAGCAATCGAAAGGGGCAACTCAATCCACCGCTATATTGAGTCAGCAATCCACGAGATACACGTGCCATAGTTAGCCCCAATTATGGTATTTAGGACACTAAGATAGCGGACCGATTCTGTCGTTGGGCATAGGGGAAACTCAAGTTCCAGTCTAGCAGTGGCATTCGTATAAGGCACTAAGACTTATTTATCCCAAATAATTTGAAGTCCAGACCACCGTCCATAAGCAATAATGTCCTGGATGATGGAATGTAAGTTGACAGCAGAAATGTGGACAAGAAGCAGAATATCATTCATGTACGTTGTTAGAAATGGGATCTCTAGTTGGCAAGGGCTTGCACCTGTGTCCAAGTAGGGACCCTTCTTCCTAGTCAGGGTAAGGGTGTTACACTCGTGAAGTAACCCCTGCTCACCCTCGTGGTAGCTTGGCACGAGCAGTCAGGCTTAATTCAGAGGCAGTGTGTAAAGCATTTGCACATAACCAACAGTAATACAGTGTAAGCACTACAAACGGACACCACACCAGTTTAGAAAAATAACCAATATTTTATATACTCAAGACAAGACCAATTACGACAAAAATCCACAATACTATACTTTACGAATGAATGCTTGATACGGTAACTTCTTCTTTGCAGGAATAGCACAAAAGCAAAGTTCGTACGAGTCGGTAGCTCCGTCCGAGCCTACCGTGATGCTGAAAACCACAGAGTCTAACAGTTCCAGCCGACCGCGTCGATACGGGCCAGCAGAGTCATGAACAGACTCGGTTACAGTACCTTTCTCGTTGTGGCTGGTACGGAGTGTACGGGCCGGTCGGCGTTCGTCGCGGTTGCGGTGCAAGACGGAGCGATGCAAGGTGCGGTGTCCCTCGATGCGGTGCAGGCAGCGGCTCGATGAGCGTCGTGCAGACGGAGTCGGTGAGTCCAAGGCGTGCAATGCAGGGTGAGACGATGCTCGATGCGGTGCTGACAGGTTGCGATGCAGGCGACCTAGCCGGAGTGCGGGAGCTGGCGTCGGACAGCGGTGCGAGTCGGAGCGGTGCCCCAAATGCGGTGCGGTCACGACTCTTGAGCCAGTTGCAGCGACCGCGTCGGTCGGGTCCGGCTGGTTCAGTGAAGCGATGCGATGCGAACTGCGGTGCCCACAGGTCACGGTGCAAGCAGCGGCTCGATGTTGGCGGCGTCGGACGTCGCCCACGGTGAGGCCAGGGTTGCGATGCGGGGCGATGCGGTCTGCGGTGCAAACAGGTCACCGGCCAGGGATGGATTCGGTTGACGGAGTCGGTTGCAGTTCCCTTCCTCTGTGGCAACTGAAACAGCGTTCCAGAAGCGGTACCCAGAGGCTTGTGAAGTCTTTGTAGTCCCTGAGACTTCTTAACAGGAGGCCAGCTCGGTTCCAGGCCCTTGGAGATACTCAGCACAAGTTTGTAGAAAGTTCAGTCCAGTCCTTTCACTGCCCAAGGCAGAAGCAGCAGCTGCAGGCCAACCCAACAAAGCAACAACACAGCAAAGGGGCAGTACTCCTCCTGGCAGCTCTTCCAGCTCTTCGTCTTGGCAGGTTCCTTGATTCCAGCGAGATCTAAATACATGGGGTCAGGGCCCCAATATTTATATCCCAAATTCCTTTGTTCTCTGAAGGCAGAGAGGCCTTTGCCTAGTCCAAACCAGTTCTGGAGCACTTTGTTGACAAGTCTCCGTCCCTTCTTTCAGTGAGTAGGCCAGGGACATCAGACGCACCACAGGAGGTGGAGCCAGCATTGTGGAGGGAAGGCACTGTCCTATTCAGGGCCCAGGTGCGACCCCTCCCACCCATCTACATGTAGATCTTGCTATTCAGCCCTGTGCTGACTCACCCTGTCTCCTGGCATCCCCCAGCCCCTGTCACTCACACTCCAGACAAGGAATACACAACCTCGCAGAGGCAGGCTTGGATGGTTAGACAAGAAAATACCCACTTTCTAAAAGTGGTATTTTCAAACACAGAATGTTAAAACCAACTTCACTAAAAGCTGCATTTTATCATTCTGAGTCCAGGCATACTAAACTCGAATTTCTACCATGTTCCCGGGGTCAGTTAGGATTATAAGCTGTAATAATCAAAACTGCCCGTTCTGGCCTAGGGGGAACAGGTAGCCTTGCAATAGTGAAAACGAACTAGGCTGTAATTCACTATCAGGACATGCCGCACACACCCGGGCATGTCCTACCTTTCGCATACAACGCACCCTGCCCATAGGGGTACCTCGGGCCTACCTTAGGGGTGACTAACAGGTAGCAAAGGGAAGGTTTAGGGACTTGCAAGTGTGTGCACTTGCCAAGTCGACATGGCAGCCCCAGGCTGCGCACAGGCTCTGCGATGGCAGGCCCGAGTTACACTTTTACGGGCTGTTTGCGTGGGTGGCACAATCCAGTGCTGCAGCCCACCAACAGCATTTGGTCTATAGGCCCTGGCACTCGCAGTGCACTTTACAAGGGACTGACAGATAAACCAAATAGGCCAATCATGGAAACACCAATCCATAACACATTTTATACAGGAGCACTTGCACTTTCCCACTGGACCGCAGTGAGGAAAGTGCGCAGAATCATTACACCAGCAAAAACAGAGTCAAAACCGGGAGGTCAGAAAGCAAAAAGTCAGGGGAAACACGCCAAAAGATGCCAAGTCTAACACATGTCCCCTCCAGCTGAAAGTAGGGAGAACTACCCAACCCCATTGGAGTTCTCTTCACTAAGGCGGAAGAACCTGGACAGACCATCTGCGTTGGCGTGTTCTGTACCAGGACGGTGTTCCACCATAAAGTCCATTCCCTGTAGGGAGATGGACCACCTCAGCAGTTTTGGATTCTCACCCCTCATTTGCATCAACCATCTGAGGGGCCTGTGGTCTGTCTGAACCCGGAAGTGAGTCCCAAACAGGTATGGTCTCAACTTCTTCAGTGCCCAGACCACAGCAAAAGCTTCCCTTCTATGGCACTCCACCTCTGTTCCCTGGGAAGTAGTCTCCTGCTAAGGAAGACTACAGGCTGATCCAGGCCCTCTTCGTTCAGTTGTGAGAGCACCGCTCCCACACCATGCTCTGAAGCGTCAGTCTGCACAACGAATTCCTTGGAGAAGTCAGGTGCCTTGAGCACGGGCGCCGTGCACATGGCTGCCTTCAGGGCATCAAAAGCTTTCTGGCAGGACTCAGTCCAGATCACTTCCCTGGGCTGCCTCTTAGAGGTCAGCTCTGTTAAGGGGGCAACGATAGTGCCATAGCCCTTAACAAATCTCCTATAGTAACCGGTGAGACCTAAGAAGGCTCTCACCTCTGTCTGGGTCTTGGGGGGCTCCAAAGCCAGAATGGTGTCAATCTTGGGTTGTAGGGGTGCCACCTGGCCGCTTCCTACCTGGTGTCCCAAGTACACCACCGACCCCTGCCCGATCTGGCACTTACTGGCCTTGATCGTGAGGCCTGCACCTTGCAGAGCCCTCAACACTTTCTCAAGGTGCTGTAAATGTTCTTCCCAGCTGGAACTGAACACAGCAATGTCATCCAGGTAGGCGGCACTGAAATCCTCCAGCCCAGCCAACACCTGATTGACCAACCTCTGAAAGGTGGCAGGGGCATTCTTCAACCCAAAGGGCATCTCCCGGAATTGGTAATGACCTTCTGGGGTTGAGAATGCAGATCTCTCCTTGGCCCCATCGGTTAAGGCAATCTGCCAGTACCCAGACGTCAAATCAAACGTGCTGAGGAACCGGGCAGCTCCCAACCGATCAATGAGCTCATCAGCTCTGGGGATGGGGTGCGCGTCAGTCCTGGTGACGGCATTGAGCCCACGGTAGTCCACACAAAACCGGAGTTCTGGAGTGGCACCGGGCGCAGCAGCCTTTGGGACCAAGACCACTGGGCTGGCCCAAGGACTGTGGGAGGGCTCAATCACCCCTAACGCCAACATCTTAGAGACCTCCTCCTTGATGCTGGCTCTGACCCTGTCAGTCAACCTGTAAATCTTGTGCTTCACAGAAGGGCTGTCACCAGTGTCCACGTCATGGGTACACCAGTGAGTAACACCGGGGTCAGAGAGAACAGTGGGGCGAACTGTCCCAACAACTGGCGACAGTCCCCCTGCTGCTCCTGAGTCAGAGTAGGGGAGAGGATCACACCCTCTACTGACCCATCATGCTCCTTGGTAGACAGGAGGTCAGGGAGAGGCTCACTCTCCTCTTCCACCCCATCATCTGTCGCCAAGAGCATACTCACTTCGGACCTCTCGAAGTGGGGCTTGAGGCGGTTCACGTGAAGGACCCTCAAAGGGTTCCTTGGAGCCTGCAAATCCACCAGGTAGGTGACGTCACTTTTGCGCTCCTTTACCTCATATGGCCCAGTCCACTTGTCCTGCAAGGCACAAGGTGCCACTGGGGCCATTACCCACACTTTTTGCCCAGGTTGAAATTCGACCAGAGTGGCGTTCTGGTCATACCATCTCTTCATTTCCTCCTGGCTGGCTTCTAGGTTCGCCTGAGCGAGTTTCCTGAAGCGGGCAGTTTGGTTTCTAAAGGCCAGCATGTAGCTAAATACATCCTGGGGAGTCTTCCTGGGAGCTGTCTCCCAGCCTTCCTTTACCAAACTCAGAGGGCCTCTGACAGGGTGGCCATACAGGAGCTCAAAGGGGCTGTACCCAAGAGACTTCTGAGGCACCTCCCTGTATGCAAAGAGTAGGCATGGCAAGAGGACGTCCCACTTACGCCTCATGGGTTCTGTTAGACCCTTGATCATGCCTTTCAAGGTCTGGTTGAATCTCTCCACCAGACCGTTTCCTTGTGGGTGGTAAGGAGTGGTGAACTTGTAGGTTACACCACACTCCTTCCACAGGGATGTCATATACTTGGATATGAAATTGGTCCCCCTATCAGAAACCACCTCTCGGGGAATCCCACACGGGAAAAGATCCCCATTAACGCCCGGCCCACCACTGGCGCAGTCGTTGTCCTGAGAGGGATTGCCTCCGGGTACCGGGTGGCATGGTCCACCAAGACCAGGATGTACCTGTTGCCCATGGCTGTCTTGGGATCCAGTGGCCCCACAATATCCATCCCTACCCTTTCAAAGGGTGTTCCAACAACAGGAAAAGGTTGGAGAGGAGCTTTGACCTTCCTCCCACTCTTACCACTTGCCTGGCAAGTTTGGCAAGACCTACAGTGTGCATCTGACTGCCTTCGCATTTGGGGCCAAAAGAAGTGGGTGACAAGCCTGTCAAAGGTCTTGTCCTGCCCCAAATGTCCTGCCAAAGGCACGTCATGAGCCAGACCCAGTAGGAAGGTCCTGAAGCGCTGGGGTACCACCAGCACACGGGCTGACCCAGGCTCAGCAACCTTAGGCTCACTGTATAGGAGACCACTCTCCCAGTAGATCAGATGTGACCCGGACTGATTACCAGCTGCCTGGTCTGCAGCCTGCCGCCGCAGACCCTCCAGAGTAGGGCACTCGCTCTGCTCCCTGCAGAACTCCTCCCTGGTGGGACCCCCTTCTTGCTGCCAATGGGTCAGCTCAGAGATGTCTCCCAGTTCGGCTACCTGCTCCCCTGTAGGCACCGGGCGTCCCCTCGAGGTCCGCCTCCTCCCGGTCCGTGGGAACTTCGGGGGCCGGTTTCCCGCGCCCCCTGCCCTTTCTCTTGGCAGGGACTTGGGCCACTGTTTCAGGCTCCAAGTCCTCTTGATCACCCTTTCTGGCTGCCATTGACCGAGTAGACACGCATGCCCACTCTGGCAACCCAAGCATCTCCAAGTGAGACCTGAGCTCAACCTCCTTCCATAAGGACTGCTCCAGGTCGTTTCCTAGCAGACAATCTACAGGCATGGTAGGGCTCACAACCACCCTCAAGGGACCTGAGACCCCCCCATTCAAAGGGAACCTGCGCCACCATACATTGGCGCTCTGAGTTGTCTACAGCAACTACTTGGTGGAATGCCCCGGGGACTACTTGCTTCTCAGACACCAGGTGACACCGGACTGAGGTCACACTGGCTCCAGTATCTCTGAGAGCCTCTACCCTGTTCCCATTAATGGTCACCCAGGTGCTATATTTCTTTGTGTTAGGGGGCACCTGGTTTCCTGGGACCATCTCACTGTCCCCTCGTGAGACAAGGGTCATTTCTGCGGGATCCCCACCCTCCTGTGGGCACCCCTCCTCCCCAAGCGCTACACTAGCCAACACTTTGGACTGTCCACCGGTGGGTGGCTGTGTCCCCTTCGGGCACTTGGGGTCCCCCTTAAAGTGACCTACCTGGTCACATGCATAACACTTAGCGGGGCCGGTCTCAACAGGCTTCCCTGTAGAGACCCCTTTCTTCTTATCACCGGGGGCTGGGAACCTTTACCCTGGGTACTAGTTTGGGGCCCTTTAGAGAACTCCTGTGCTTTACCCTTGTCCCCCCACCTTTCTGCTGGGGACCCTGCCCACCTTTGGCTGAGACTCCCCAAACGCTTTCTTGTGGACCCTGGTACTCACCCAGCGGTCCGCTTCCATAGCAAGCTTCCTGGGGTCAGTTAGCTTACTATCCACTAGGTGCTGGCGCAGATCTGCAAAACATAGACTAGACAAGTGCTCCCATGCAATCAAGTTGTAGAGCCCCTGAAAATCTGTTACGCTACTGCCCTTCACCCAACCATCCAGAGACCTGCAGAACACATCCACACATTCCAACCAAGTGTTGGCATCAGACTTCTTACTGGACCTGAACTGATCCCTGTACTTTTCAGGAGTAAGACCATACTCGTGAGAAGGGCATCCTTCATGTCAGCATAGGTGAGGTGATACCCCTTACCCAAAGCTATCAGAGCATCCCTTGCTTCTTCAGGGAAAAGTGGCCATAATCCTACTCCCCAATTCTCCTCAGGGACCCCATTCATGTGTATGGCTGCCTCATAACCCTGAAACCACCTTTGTATGTCATCCCCCTTCTTGAATTCCTTGCCTACGTTCTTGGGAATGTGCACAATCCTGTCTGCCTTTCTGGACGAATTGCTGCCACCATCTGAGCCTGACTTACTCCTAAGTTCTAGCTCCTTCAGTTCTCTCTCATGCTCTAAGAGCATCTTCCTCTCCTCTATGGCCAATCTCTTCTCCTCCCGCTCACTCTCCAGCCTGAGCTTCTGCAGCTCAAACTGCCTTGCCTCCCGCCTGTCCTCCAGCTCCTCTGGGGACAGACTGCTGCTGCCTGACCTGGCGGGTTCCCCCTACCCAAAAGCACATCCACCCTGGAAATAGGCTCCTCCACCTCCTCACTGAGATTACCAGGCTGCCCAGTGGCATGTCTGGCTGCTACCCAGGCCCTCAGCGCCTTCTGTAGCTCCTCCTTCCTTGTGAGGCCTTTAATTTGGACTTTCAGGTTTTTACAAATCGCTCGTAACTCCTTTACGGCGTAGGATTCCAACCTATCCTCCTCAAAGATAACTTCCAGAGATGCAACGGATGATGCAATTGATTCAGGCATGACAAAAGTAGTGAGTTGAAAACTGGCAAGATCAAAAATAGGCCAAAAGAAAAAGAACCAGTATGTGGTACGTAATGGTCTGCGATATGGTAGTAGTGCACGCCAATCACTGTAAGTCAAGTGCAAACACAAGTCCTATCCTCACCGCTGACAACCAATGTTAGAAATGGGATCTCTAGTTGGCAAGGGCTTGCACCTGTGTCCAAGTAGGGACCCTTCTTCCTAGTCAGGGTAAGGGTGTTACACTCGTGAAGTAACCCCTGCTCACCCTCGTGGTAGCTTGGCACGAGCAGTCAGGCTTAATTCAGAGGCAGTGTGTAAAGCATTTGCACATAACCAACAGTAATACAGTGTAAGCACTACAAACGGACACCACACCAGTTTAGAAAAATAACCAATATTTTATATACTCAAGACAAGACCAATTACGACAAAAATCCACAATACTATACTTTACGAATGAATGCTTGATACGGTAACTTCTTCTTTGCAGGAATAGCACAAAAGCAAAGTTCGTACGAGTCGGTAGCTACGTCCGAGCCTACCGTGATGCTGAAAACCACAGAGTCTAACAGTTCCAGCCGACCGCGTCGATACGGGCCAGCAGAGTCATGAACAGACTCGGTTACAGTACCTTTCTCGTTGTGGCTGGTACGGAGTGTACGGGCCGGTCGGCGTTCGTCGCGGTTGCGGTGCAAGACGGAGCGATGCAAGGTGCGGTGTCCCTCGATGCGGTGCAGGCAGCGGCTCGATGAGCGTCGTGCAGACGGAGTCGGTGAGTCCAAGGCGTGCAATGCAGGGTGAGACGATGCTCGATGCGGTGCTGACAGGTTGCGATGCAGGCGACCTAGCCGGAGTGCGGGAGCTGGCGTCGGACAGCGGTGCGAGTCGGAGCGGTGCCCCAAATGCGGTGCGGTCACGACTCTTGAGCCAGGTTGCAGCGACCGCGTCGGTCGGGTCCGGCTGGTTCAGTGAAGCGATGCGATGCGAACTGCGGTGCCCACAGGTCACGGTGCAAGCAGCGGCTCGATGTTGGCGGCGTCGGACGTCGCCCACGGTGAGGCCAGGGTTGCGATGCGGGGCGATGCGGTCTGCGGTGCAAACAGGTCACCGGCCAGGGATGGATTCGGTTGACGGAGTCGGCTTGCAGTTCCCTTCCTCTGTGGCAACTGAAACAGCGTTCCAGAAGCGGTACCCAGAGGCTTGTGAAGTCTTTGTAGTCCCTGAGACTTCTTAACAGGAGGCCAGCTCGGTTCCAGGCCCTTGGAGAAACTCAGCACAAGTTTGTAGAAAGTTCAGTCCAGTCCTTTCACTGCCCAAGGCAGAAGCAGCAGCTGCAGGCCAACCCAACAAAGCAACAACACAGCAAAGGGGCAGTACTCCTCCTGGCAGCTCTTCCAGCTCTTCGTCTTGGCAGGTTCCTTGATTCCAGCGAGATCTAAATTCATGGGGTCAGGGCCCCAATATTTATATCCCAAATTCCTTTGTTCTCTGAAGGCAGAGAGGCCTTTGCCTAGTCCAAACCAGTTCTGGAGCACTTTGTTGACAAGTCTCCGTCCCTTCTTTCAGTGAGTAGGCCAGGGACATCAGACGCACCACAGGAGGTGGAGCCAGCATTGTGGAGGGAAGGCACTGTCCTATTCAGGGCCCAGGTGCGACTCCCTCCCACCCATCTACATGTAGATCTTGCTATTCAGCCCTGTGCTGACTCACCCTGTCTCCTGGCATCCCCCAGCCCCTGTCACTCACACTCCAGACAAGGAATACACAACCTCGCAGAGGCAGGCTTGGATGGTTAGACAAGAAAATACCCACTTTCTAAAAGTGGTATTTTCAAACACAGAATGTTAAAACCAACTTCACTAAAAGCTGCATTTTATCATTCTGAGTCCAGGCATACTAAACTCCAGGCATACTAGACTCGGGTCAGTTAGGATTATAAGCTGTAATAATCAAAACTGCCCGTTCTGGCCTAGGGGGAACAGGTAGCCTTGCAATAGTGAAAAACGAACTAGGCTGTAATTCACTATCAGGACATGCCGCACACACCCGGGCATGTCCTACCTTTCGCATACAACGCACCCTGCCCATAGGGGTACCTCGGGCCTACCTTAGGGGTGACTAACAGGTAGCAAAGGGAAGGTTTAGGGACTTGCAAGTGTGTGCACTTGCCAAGTCGACATGGCAGCCCCAGGCTGCGCACAGGCTCTGCGATGGCAGGCCCGAGTTACACTTTACGGGCTGTTTGCGTGGGTGGCACAATCCAGTGCTGCAGCCCACCAACAGCATTTGGTCTATAGGCCCTGGCACTCGCAGTGCACTTTACAAGGGACTGACAGATAAACCAAATAGGCCAATCATGGAAACACCAATCCATAACACATTTTATACAGGAGCACTTGCACTTTCCCACTGGACCGCAGTGAGGAAAGTGCGCAGAATCATTACACCAGCAAAAACAGAGTCAAAACCGGGAGGTCAGAAAGCAAAAAGTCAGGGGAAACACGCCAAAAGATGCCAAGTCTAACACATGTCCCCTCCAGCTGAAAGTAGGGAGAACTACCCAACCCCATTGGAGTTCTCTTCACTAAGGCGGAAGAACCTGGACAGACCATCTGCGTTGGCGTGTTCTGTACCAGGACGGTGTTCCACCATAAAGTCCATTCCCTGTAGGGAGATGGACCACCTCAGCAGTTTTGGATTCTCACCCCTCATTTGCATCAACCATCTGAGGGGCCTGTGGTCTGTCTGAACCCGGAAGTGAGTCCCAAACAGGTATGGTCTCAACTTCTTCAGTGCCCAGACCACAGCAAAAGCTTCCTTTCTATGGCACTCCACCTCTGTTCCCTGGGAAGTAGTCTCCTGCTAAGGAAGACTACAGGCTGATCCAGGCCCTCTTCGTTCAGTTGTGAGAGCACCGCTCCCACACCATGCTCTGAAGCGTCAGTCTGCACAACGAATTCCTTGGAGAAGTCAGGTGCCTTGAGCACGGGCGCCGTGCACATGGCTGCCTTCAGGGCATCAAAAGCTTTCTGGCAGGACTCAGTCCAGATCACTTCCCTGGGCTGCCTCTTAGAGGTCAGCTCTGTTAAGGGGGCAACGATAGTGCCATAGCCCTTAACAAATCTCCTATAGTAACCGGTGAGACCTAAGAAGGCTCTCACTTCTGTCTGGGTCTTGGGGGGCTCCAAAGCCAGAATGGTGTCAATCTTGGGTTGTAGGGGTGCCACCTGGCCGCTTCCTACCTGGTGTCCCAAGTACACCACCGACCCCTGCCCGATCTGGCACTTACTGGCCTTGATCGTGAGGCCTGCACCTTGCAGAGCCCTCAACACTTTCTCAAGGTGCTGTAAATGTTCTTCCCAGCTGGAACTGAACACAGCAATGTCATCCAGGTAGGCGGCACTGAAATCCTCCAGCCCAGCCAACACCTGATTGACCAACCTCTGAAAGGTGGCAGGGGCATTCTTCAACCCAAAGGGCATCTCCCGGAATTGGTAATGACCTTCTGGGGTTGAGAATGCAGATCTCTCCTTGGCCCCATCGGTTAAGGCAATCTGCCAGTACCCAGACGTCAAATCAAACGTGCTGAGGAACCGGCAAAACAGAGTCAAAACCGGGAGGTCAGAAAGCAAAAAGTCAGGGGAAACACGCCAAAAGATGCCAAGTCTAACATACGTAGACAGAAGGACATTGTCTACCAAATCTAATGCCCCTGTGGTGATGTCGATCCTACAACAGGCAAGCCAAGGGCTCCATAACAATGGCAAAGAGGAGAGGTGACAAAGGACACCCCTGACTCGAGGACCGCCCAACAGGAAACAGGTCTGCCAAAATATCATTCACCCGTAGCCTAGCCCTTGGCATAGTATAGATAAGCCGAACCCACTATAAACAGGCCTTACTCAGACCCATCGGCTCAAGGACCATGTAAATAAAGCACCATTCAATAGAATCAAATCTTTAGCAGCATCTAAGAAAGCTGCAGTGAACTCGAGTTGGGGGTCTAAATAGTGTGTAACAGCAAAGAGAGTACGTAGACTGTCCGCAGTGATGCGGATAAGGATGAACTGTGATTGTTCAGAATGGACTAAAGTACATAATAACGGTAGAAGCCTATTAGCAAGTAGTTTAGTAAGGATTTTGCTGTCCACGTTAATGAGGGACAAGGGCCAGTAAGAGCCATATTGATTTGGCGGGCTTGCATGGTTTTAGAAGCACAATTATAATAGCTTCCGCCATAAAGCAATGGAGGCAACCCGCCATGGAAGATTCTTCATACATAGCGAGTAGAATCAGGGCCAGTTCCTCAGCGTAAGTTTTGTAAAACTCAGCCGAGAGACCATCACTCCCGGGAGCACTCCCATTCTTTAAGTGCGCAATAACCCCTTTAATTTCTTCTGGTGTAATTGGTTGACAAAATCCAGATCTGGTCTGATCAGCAGAGAGCCATGCCAGAGGGGGTCATCCAGAAACCCTTGGATGACAGACGGATAGTCCACAGCATGGGAGCTGTATAAGTGTTTATAATAAGCAGTAAATCCTTCCAGAAGAGCTCTCGAGCCATGAAGCAGCCGCCCATCCACCTCCAAGATTTCAGTAACATGATTCGCCGCCCAATTAGAATGAATCAGTGATGCAAG
Organism: Calotriton arnoldi; assembly: GCA_963921515.1. Taxonomy (NCBI): domain Eukaryota; kingdom Metazoa; phylum Chordata; class Amphibia; order Caudata; family Salamandridae; genus Calotriton; species Calotriton arnoldi. Next base: position 4,054,240 of record CAWUFW010000209.1, on the reverse strand, counting down.
GGTGTGCCCATGACGCTCTCCCTACCCATAAGAGCAGACTGCCTGATATTTGCTACAGCAGCGTATCTCCGTGTCAGCAGCCACTATGTATTCCCGAATTCTGAGCTGCAGAGATTCTAGTACCTGAATGTCCCTCATCTTGAACATATGTCTCTTCAAGGGCCTTATTAGCGCATTCTAGCTGCTGTAGCCCATCCCTAAGAGACTTCAGGATTCCACACTCTTGCTGATGCATCCCCCTCTCCCCCCCCAGACACCCACCATATAGGCCTCCCAAAGGGTCGAGGGCGAGCTCACAGAGTCCTCATTTTCACTAAAGAAATTTCTAGTGGCCTGCTGTAGTTCTTCCCTAAATACACTATCCAGTAAATTCTCTGTGCTGAGCAGCCAGAGTTTAGTGGGTGGCAACTCTACCGAAGGCTCCAGGTCCACAGGGGAGTGATCTGACAATGTTCGGGGCAAGTGAGTACAAGCAGTGGTCCACCCAAGTATGTCTTTAGTACCAAACCACTCATCTAGTCTAGAGGAGGAGCTGTGTACAGATGAATAAAACATGTAGTCACAAGTCTGAGGATCTAAGGCCCTCTAAATGTCAACCATGTCATTAGTCTGGAGCAGGTCAGCCAGGACACTACCTACCTTGTTATGGGAGCGAGTCGTACCCCTGGTGAAATCTATAGATGAAAGACTGGATTATGGTCTCCACCCCCACCCCCCAAAGCACCATCTGCTCATGAAGCAAGCAGAGGCGCGAGATGATTTGTGTAAAGAAATCAGGACAGTCTATGTTGGGGGAGCATAGGAGTTCACTAAAATAATCCCAGCACCAATAAGTATCGACCTTCTGGGTCAGAAAATGTGTGTAGATGGTGAAAGTCGAGTGATCTGTGAATAAAAATAGCCACTCCTAGCGAATAGGCTGAATAAGAGGCAAAGTATCTATGATCCCCCAGACCATAGCCAGAGGTGGCATCAAGCCAGGACCAAATGTGTTTCTTGAAGAAAAGCCATACTGATATTATGACGAGTCAGATAAGCTAATATCTGTCTGCATTTTCGTGGATTCCCCAGACCTCTGATGTTCCACGTAATGCATTTTAAAGACATGAGGAGGGCTGGATGCAAAATAGCTGGCAGGGAGCCGGGACAGTGTCTATAAAGACTGCATTGGGCAAGTCGGCAGCTCCAGGTATAGAATAAGCAGCAGAAGCTAAGAGGCGAGCATGATGATAGCAAACAACAGTAACAAACCATCCCACAACCTACCCCTCCCCCCCCCAGCCCACACCGGGCCCTAATCACCCTGTGAATATACTTTATAGTATACCAGCCGAATAACCTAATCAAGTCCAGCAACTGCAGATACTTATGCAGTGACACAAACAACAGGCATTTAGCCTAGAATGGCCAGAGAACCTAAAAACCAATAGTTCTGTACAGTCCTCACAAAAGCAGGGGGAACAATAGTGCATTTTACCCAGTCCAACTTAGTTAATGGTAATTTAAAAAGCCATGCTATTCGCAGGGGTCGAAACCCAACGACTGCATTGAGCAAACATACCATTCAGCAAAGCTGAGCGCAACAGCCTATAAATGAAAGCCGTTTCAGTTCATTCAACATCACTCAGACCAGGATCCCGTTGGCTGGTACCAGATGAAGGTGGACTGCGAGCGGCTCAGCAGTGCTTGCCGAGCATGGAAGAAGCCTACTTTGGGTCAGCAAAAATCAATGTCTTACCATTAAGCATGAAATGGAGGTGTGCTGGATACAACATCAAGTAGGAGATGTCAAGTTCCTGGAGCTTTTTCCTAACAAGAGCACATTTGTGTATCGCATTCTTGCACACAGTGTGGGTGAAGTCAAGAAAAAACGATAAGGACATGCCTTCATAAGTAAGAGAGCGCTTCTCCCTCGTCAGGCACAGAATAATATCACGATCTCTATTATTAAGCAATTTAGCAATTATAGGCCGTGGAGGTGCGCACGGGATTGGAGGGGGTACCAAGGCGCAGTGTGGGCAATACACAACAAACATGCAAAAGGAGGAGTCTGATCTCTCAACATTTTTTTTTAGATAGTCCTCCGTCCTCCCCATCGCTGTAGTCTCTGCAATGCCCAGGGTCCGGAGGGTAATTCTGCATGAGCGGGTCTCCCAATATTCATTCTTCAGTTTGATACGTTCCATCTCCATAGCCATTTCTTTGATCACAGAGTTATGCTGTGCTATATAATCTTCCACCTCCGAGATTGTATGCCCCGTGTGATCAATGCGCTGTGGGTGACAAGTGGAGTGCTCCTTCATGTCATCCATACGGCGGGTAAAGGGGGTCAATTTTCGCATCAATAGTGGATACGTTTGATTTCATCTCCCGCAAAAGGCCAGCAACTTCAGTGGAGGTAATAGCGCCACCCTCCGCCGCCCCCTCTCTGCCGGGGTCCCCTCCAGTGTCCAACAGCGTGTTTTGAACTTTTCCGGGCTTCAAAGTTGAGACGTGACTGCTTATCAAGCTTGCCCATGGGGCAGGAGAGGCTAAGGCCAACCAGCATGACAACCAGCCAGTATCAAGGCCAACTACAACAGGCAGCAGCAGGCAGTGGTAGGCGCCAAGTGAGGTATAGCTATCTCTTGACTGCGGAGCAGCAATTCAGTGAGCCAGCTAGAAAGTGACTAGGCAGCAGTCCATGCACCAGGTCAGTAAGATGGCCTCCGAGTACAGGGGTCGCAAAGCCCAGGCGCAAGTGCAGAACTTTCGAGCCCCAGCAAGTCTCCTCTCATCTGAGGAATAGGCCGCAAGAACTCAAGAACATCAGAAGGCTCTCACAAAAACGTTACAGGCCACTGGGCACGGGGGTTCTGAGCAACTCCGAGGGATGGGAGCTTACATGCTCCCGAAACAAAACAATGGATTCAGTGCTCATCATCTTAGTATCCTCCATATACAGACAGAAACTTGATCCACATTAATACTTAGATGGAGAGAAGGTAACAGTAATACAACACTGACTGGAGAGCCCAATTATTACAGAATGAAAATTGTTATTCCCAAGCTGGCTGAGCCGACCAGTAGCAGAACGAGCAACCCCTTTACTCCGGTTAAGCAGTTTAAGATTACAGCAGACCTCCGACCACCTCCCTCCCAAAAACAGTGGTACAATCATCCATCCACTTGTAGGTTACATGTAGCATAAGCACTTCAGTTATGAGTTCAGTAAGGGCTTGGTTTTATGTTGGTGAGGATGTTTGGGGATCTGCCTTCTCAAGACAGTGGAATAGCTAAGTGGATGTTGGATTCTCCAAAAATAATTTACAAGTGGGTAGGTGAAGAAGGGGCTCCATATGTGGGCCTACTGTTAGACCTGACACTCTTGGCTTAGTATTCCCCCAAACATTTCGCCTTCTCCCTTCTGTTTCTTGAATTAATTTTTGTTGGCTTTAGGACGCTTTGCAATTTACCACTGCTAACCACTGCTGGTAAAGTGCTTGTGCTCTCTGCTTTAAACATGGTTGAATTGTACTACACCTAATTGCGACATTTAAATTTACTTCAAAGTCACTAGTGAATTGTATTACCAGTTCCCAGGACCTGTAAATTATATGCTACTAGAGGGCAACAGAGCTCATTGTGCTTCCCACTAAAGTAGCCCTGTAAAACACGTCTCAGGCCTGCCACTTGAGCCTGTGTGGGCAGTTTTAAACTACCACTTCGACTTGGCAAAATAAACCTTTGGTCAGGCCGAAATATTCCTTTTACTACTTATAAGGCATCCATAAGATGAGGCCTGAAGGCTCAAAGGACAGGATGCACTTGATTTAAAAAGTATGACATCTGTGTCTAAGTTTTACATGTCTTGGCAGTAAGAAACTCTTAAAGTCATTTTTAACTATTGTAAGGACTATCTCTCCTGTTGATTAAAACTGGATTACCTTATTACATTTAATTAGTGCTAACTTTAGATTGGGAGCAGATAGATATATGCTGTTTACACTCAAATGAATTGTATTTTAAAATCTTCTATAACTGTGAAGTTGAATTTTAAGTTACAGTTTTGAAAACGCCACCTTTAGAAAGGTGGCATTTTCTTGTCTCAACCAACTTTGTTTTTTGACAATGTCCTGGGCACATGACTGTGAATGGCTCTGCTGTTGGAGTTTGTGTATTGCTTCTAGACAGTGAGACAAAGGCGTCTTAGGTGTGGACAGGATGACTGGGGTGGAGCTGTACCCAGTCTCACTTACACTTCAAAGGGCCTTGCCTTTAGCACACACAAAGAAACCAGACTCCATGCCTGCCCTGCCTTTTGTCACCCCAGACAGTTTGGACAAAGGGGGCTTAGATGTGGACAGGATCGACCATCCTGACAGGACGACTGGTGAGGAGGTGTACCCAGTCTCACTTACACTTCAAAGGGCCCTACCTATGGCACACACTAAGTAACCAGATTCCAGGCCTGCCCTGCCTTTTGTCACCCTGACAGTTAGGAGCCTTAATGAGGGAAAGGGCAGGAGCTTTCCAGAACCAGTGTTGGGGGTAGGTCAGGGAATCCCCCACACAAAGGCTGGCACAAGGTGTAAATATTGCACCTCTAGAGCCACACCCCTGGACCAGTGAAAGATTCAGAAGGACTGCCCTGCTGCTTGAAGGATTGCCTTGATGTCTGAAGAAGGAAAACTGGACCTACTAGCCTTGATCCCAGGCTACCTAGAGTGACTGCAAAGGTCAGCTGGCTGACCTCATGTGTGAGCCACAGGAACACAACAAGCTTCAGAGACCTCAATGCAACTAACTAGCTGACCATGACCAGCTGCAATTGTACCAGCTTGAGCCCTGCTGCTGGTCTCTTTTTAAGTGAGTCCTGATCCCCAAAAGGTGCCCTACAGGTCAGGGACCCTTGGGTAGCATCAGTGGCAGCTCTTTCAAGAAGAAAAGGTGAAAATCCTGAAGTTTGCAATTGCAAACAAGACTGTTCGTGATGAAACTCTGCTGCCCACAATGACTACCAAAGCAAAGCTCTGGTGAGACCTGCTCTTCGCGCTGACAACAACCATCTGCAATGACTGCCAATGTGAGACTTGCACTTTGCACTACAGCCACAACAGCCACGATGACCACCAATGCGAAGCTCCAGTGACGACCTGATCTTTGCGCTACAGCAACGACCGTCTACGATGCTCAACCTGCTCTTTGCACCGAAAGCCTGCTCAACCTGCTCTTTGCACCGAAAGCCTTACCCTTGCGGCCTCCTCCAACGTGAATGGAACACTTTGCACTGGACTTTAGATGATCAGTTATACTGATTGGATTTCTGTTGTTCTGGTATCACTGTATTGATTAAAATGCATTATATTTTTCTAAATTGGTTTGGGTTTTCTTGTGTTATGTTTACAATTTGATTGCTGCATAAATACTTTACACATTGCCTCTAAGTTAAGCCAAACTTCTTTGTGCCAAGCTACCATAGGTTTAAGCACAGGATAATTTAATGACTTTTACAGTTCACCATGATAATGATTGTACGTGTAGCCTGAGTGTGGCTTACACCCCCTCAAACAATAACCCAATTTCTTATATCCACAAACCCCAAATTTAAATACATGATGGAGTTGAAAGCATAGGATTCTAACCTGGAATGTTTGGGGGATGTCCACAGCAGCCAAATGATATAAAATATACTCCTATTTAAAGCACAGAAGAGTTCACCTGGACCTACTACAGAAATCACACCTGAGGGAGGGACAGAAACTTCAAACTAAAGACATGACAGGTCGTGTCCACGGAGTTCTCTTCTAAAGCCGGGGTGGGAGGGACACTTATTTGGATAGGCCTGAATGTGTCACTTGAAATCTCCAATCATACAGTAGACAGTAACAGTTGATATGTTATGGCAGCTTAGGTGGAAGACCCTTACTTTTGTATAGCATTTATGCTATAAATTTGGAACAACACAATTTTACTCCATCTTCTCCCCCTGACTGCAAACTGGTCACATCCTCCAGCACTCATAGGGAGTAACTTTAATGGTGTTCTAGATGTACACCTTGATCACTCACACCCAGAGCCAGCTTTAGCGCTGTTGGCGCCTGGTGCAACAATCATTTATGACATCCTCCCATGACCTCCTCCTCGGATTCCCTCAGTACCATCGGGCAAACGTGCCCCTCATCTCTCCATAGCCCCTCTTTTGCATACATTTCATTTGTTTTAAAGTACTGGTAAAGGCTGGCTTTACTAATAACAATGCATATTTATCCAAACAAACCCTTTCCAGCAACATTAGAAATAGATAATGAAATACTGGGGAAAAAACCAATACATCCTAACCTATTTTATGCAGTTTGTAAGCAGCTCTTTGATGACAGTTCGTAACAGTCAGTATTCTATATTAGGGTTGTAACTTATAAACTGTGGTAACAAAAGGATCTCTATGATAAAGGCAGTATCTACTCAGCTAGCCGCAAAAAATAAGGATATGCACGGTATGCGTTCTTAGCAGCTGGCATATTAACTCTCTGCGCTACTTTATGGTGAGTCATTACTGGCACTAGACAAAACTCTGATCTCTCTCTCTCTAGCAGGAACATTAATCACAAGAGTTATCTTGGCATTTTAATGCTGCCTGAAAACTGGACACTTAGGTGTTTTTAAATCTTCAGTTATCGCTTAACACAGCACCCCCTCTTAAGGTCAGCGCCCCCCTCCCCCACCCCCATTCCTAAACATGCCAGTGAATACAACTGCTAAGGCCCTGAAGTGTTAGCTTGCGTAATGGTTGTATACCCGTTGTTGAAGGAATACTCTTATTACTCACCGGTTCATGATGTACATGTTAGACTCGATTTAATAATTTATCCAGCAACCCTGCTGCCACAGATCAGTTAGGTTGACTATATAAGCCGGACAATCTCGGACCACAATCCATTTCTAGTACACATTTCCTGGAAAGCGGGGGTATCGCCCATCACTATATGGCAACTTCAGATGAAATTTTGGACAACCTGAGAAAACCAATAGAACACTACTTTGAGGAGAACAAAGGGCCAGCTCATTCCCACTAAACAAAATGGGAGGCTGTCAAAGTGCTGGTACGGGCCACTGTATCCGCACTTCAGTGGGGGTGAGCAGACAGATCAATCAGTAGATATTGAGGGTAAAGTGGTATCAGATAAGTCACTGACTGTTGCCCTGCACAAACCCAGGGAAGACTTCTAACCTAGGCATGAGACAACGGGGTTTAAGTTTAGTGGCATATATGGCTTTGTCAACACACAGAAGGAGATACGTTTGGCAGACTGTTAGCTTGCTGGTCAGCTCTAGTAAAAGCAGTATGCTCCTGACTGGTATCATGGACCTCCAATGGATCCATCAACAATCGCAGTAGTCTATCAAGAAGGTGTTCCTTGACTACAATAAACTATATAATAACCACAAAAATAATATATATGGACACCAATATAGATAACTTCCTAACAGGTATCTTGCTCCCCTGACTTGCATTACAGGGTTGTGACACGCTGGGACAACCAGTCTTCCTACAAGAGATATAAGACACCATTTCACTCCTCTCGCATAGTAAGGTTCCAGGAGCAGACGATCTCCTCATGGATTTCTACATGCCCTTCATGGATCAGTTGCCCCACCACCCCAAGTTAAATGTAATGTATAAGAAGGCTTTTGAATGGGGTAGCCTCCACCCCACCGGGCGTGAAGCCCTTGTTACCACCCTCCTAAAGCCTGGCAAGCCTCCGAGGAGCTATTGGTATGCAGGCCCCCCCATTCTAAATTTCGATTATAAAACACTTGGGAAAATAATAGCCAAGAAGTTACTACCTAACATACCTCGCCTTGTACACAAAGATCAAAATGGCTTCACTCCAGGCCGTGGTACAACGCAGAACATACAACAGTTGTTCAAGATCATGGTGGTGGCTCTAGGGACATAGTGCAGATCGGCTGCATTAGCGGTTGACATAAAAAAGGCATTTCAGTCCCTTAGCTGGCGATTTCTACAGGTTCTGAACAGCTTTGACCAAGGATACACCTTTCACAGATGGCTAGAGGTCCTTTATACCCGGTCTGTTGCACAAGTGTGTATGGGTATCTCAGAGCAATTTCAGGACAGCTGAGGTACAAAGAGGGCTGACCCAACGCCCCCCTTTTATTCGCTCCTGCGATGAAACCATTTGCTGCATGGCTCTGAAAGATTGGGAGGAATTGGGGCATCCGGAACAGGAAGTTGTTTCATAATGTCTCTTTCTACTTGGATGACTTGCTGATGTATATCCGGGATGCAGAAAACTTCCTTGGCTCAGTCATCAGGAAACTCAACATATTGACTTGCCTAATTTATTATTACACTACCCTGCAGATCGTTATCCCGAGGCGACATTTCGTAGAGATGGAGGATCTACTGTTGGATTGATATGGAATGGAGCTCGCCCAAAGGTGACCCTGGACACTTTGAAAAGACAAGTAGGTCAAGGTGGACTTAGGATCCACAACGTTAAACTGTACTACTTGGTGGCCCAAACCCAAAGGCTGGCATTCTGGCTTGCAAGATGCCACACATCCAAGTTCAGGGATAACACCCAGGGACCGAAGCAGCAAGACTACCATGATGGGTCCTTCGTTCGTAAGCAACTCCACATCCTGCCTTGAGCATGCAGTGCTACACTGCCATTGGCAGGCATTGTGACATACACAAAGTACACCGCCATATGCACATGCCCTTACACTTGACTTGTTGTTTGCCTAAATAGGACTCTGTAATAGTAATAAGGCATCACAATGGACGTTGTGCTTACTAAAGTGAAAGACCTCTTTGAAAATTGAGTTTTAAGTCAATTCGATCCATTGATGGACACCAATGGGTCGCCTGCCCCCTACCTCAATTCCACCCCCAAATTATTTTGAGATGTGCACATTATGGGGCATATTAGATACAGAACCACAGGCACATAGCTATTTGCAGACAATTTTTACCATGGTTACCAGCCGACGGTTCATCACCTGGTCTCTATTAGATTTGGATCACTCAACAGTACTCAAGCTGAGGCTCAGCTGGGAAAAGGACTTAGATCACTCTGTTTAAAAAACTAAAAAATAAAAGACTGGGAAGAGCTTCTCTAGTACCACAGGAAAGTCTCCCCTGAAATTCTTGGCTCAACAAATCCAATATTATCAATCTCATGGAGCATACATGTCTCCATATATGCTTATTAAATTACAGTCACAAGGGCTGGCAAGTTGTCCCTGCTATCACGACGTTAAAGCAGATTTCTTCTATATGATGAGGGTTTGCCCTGTTATCATCCTCTTGTGGTACAAAGTCAGATACATTATAGTGAGAGTAGTGGGTAGAAACCTTACAACACATCGGATAATTGCGTCCTGGGTTTGCCCCCCCGCCTTAAACTGGGCAAAGCAGGGACAAAATGTGGGTAGTTACTGTGGATTCTGACTAAGAGAGCCATAGGAATGCAGTGGTAATCCATAATCGGCTCATGTATTCGACAATGGGAATCAGTAATTGATGGCTAGTGACAGCACTGCATTAGACAAAGGAGAACTCCTCGTAAGTACCGTATTGCCAGTGAATCGGACGATGTGTGTATAGCCCTTTCTGCAACTAGAAAGGACGATACATAGCCCCCTTTGGAAAGAGGAAGAAATTTTCATTAGTTTGGCAACCGATTGTATTGACGTGAGAGTCGTAACAAGCCATAGGATACTTACCTTCATGCTCCCACATGCTCTAGCTTGGCGATGCCCACTGCTGATATGGGCCAAAGCACAGAGCGCTGCGCTGCATCGAGAGGACACGCTGGGTGTTTGCAAACTCTCTATTGCCACAAACTGGCACACAATAATAGTTGAATTACAAAACATACGCAATGCTGAGGTGGATGAGCCGGGTTTGGGAGATGATGCCGCCCCTGAACATACATAAACGGACTGACGCAATGCTTGGAGTGACCGCGGTGTGAATGGGCAGATCTTCGAGTAAGGGCTAAATCACTAGCACCAACAGTGAATACGTGGGACGGGCGGGAGGACGGCGTGGGAGGGTAGAAAATGTGCTCCAGTTTCATACGCTAACCCTTTATTAAGTTTACTTTGTACCGGTTCATTATAATCCGCCTCCCCTGTTACACAGTGGACACTTAATAAAACTACTATCGAGATGTACCTGGAGGCTCAAAATTGTAATTATCTTCTGTAGTCAATTGTGATATGATTCTTTTTTCAGGTTGCTCACTACTGCAGTTTGTTGTACACAGACATTTGATGACATGCCTCCTTCACCTCTGTATCACCCTTTGCTCTCTACTAATGCTGCTTACTCCCTATGTCAGGGGCAATCGATGCGTTGTACTGTGCACGTCTGTGTTGTTAATTTGAAAATCAATAAAAATAGATTCAAACAAAAAATGGGATACTTACCTCCCTCGAAGTCTCACTTCCTGGGGTTACTGGTTCATCCCACACTAGTCCCACTGCTGGTTTATAGGCTCACATCGCTTTATGGAGCTTCAACCCCCATACACCAAGCCAATAACAATCTTTGCACAATACCCACTCCTGATCATTTACCTAACCAAGCTATTAAAGAATTGTTTAAATATTTGGTATTTGTTTTACGCAAATTCATAAATTTTGTTTAAATGAAAATGGCACTTCATTTGTGTTATAGCTTTATTCACATGATATATGTGGCATGTAGTTCAATAACAAGATATACAGATTATATATGCACAATGTTAAACACAAACAATGTAACTCAGTACAACGAATGAATAGCTGAAGAAAACGTAGTATGCTTAGATTGTCATTTTAACAATCTCCGGATATCAGTCTTGTGATGTACATAGATTACAATAAAATGCCAATAAACGGTTTTAAAAATGTGGTTCCGATTCTCAGAGGTTGCACTTGTACTGTTAGGTTTACCCCATTATGAAGTCAGGACTACAACAAAAGAAAGCTATAAAAGCTGAATTAGATGATCTACTCCCGCATGGCTCTTTGAAACCTGAGAGCAAAGTATTTATAACAAAGTTTGCCCAACTGTACACCGTGGTTGCACTGTGTAGAAAAACATGCAGGATTCGTCACAACACAGATTGAGAGCACAATTAAAGAACCCTCTGACTAGGTGGAAAAGAGATCTACTCGTGCAAGTGAGCGGTGCTGTTAGCATCTAGCTCTACATTACCAACACCACAGTACGTTTTCCTCAAAAGGAACACGCTTTATTCTCGCTTGCTTTAGTCATAGGTTTCTTCTGTGCAGGATTGTAGAACAGAAGGCAGTCTTACCACTCAGGAATGAAAAATTTCCTAGTAATCATGAAGGAAAGGTTCAATTCTATTAAGGACGCAGAGGCAAGGATTATGCTGTACTTTCTTTTATTTCCTTTCCAGCAGCTTCAAAATTAACCACAAGAAAAAACTAACATCCCCATAATGCATGCTTAATAGGTCATCACAGTCCACCAATAGGCAGCTCCCATGGTCCACAAGGCTGTGTGCTTCCTGTAAGGCTTCCTCTTTCTTGACTGCGACCCATTTATCCTCGAGCTTTGTCACTCTGTCTTGGAACCATCAGACCCTGAAAGAAGATGGAAAACAAAACCTATGACTCCATTCTCCAGGTAAGACTCAGTAAGCATTACTTATCACAAAATCATTAGCCAGCTACCGTATGGGTCTTCCAGGGAGTAAGCAGCTCACATGACATATCCACAATGCATACCATCACAAGCATTTCTTAATAAACATGTACTTATACCTCGTTACGGAGCATCAGTCCAGTGTCCGGTTGACCTAATGAATCCGGGTTGGGAGCAGGTCTCTCGAAGCCTCGGGTGGGAATAATCCTCGCCTCCGCGTCCTTAATAGAATTGAAACTTTCCTTCATGATTACTAGGAAATTTTTCATTCTATGTCAGGACCGGAGGCAAGGATTATGCTCGTTCAAAGCTTATCCACCACCAATGACGCCATGTCCAAGACTGGTTTGAAGTAAAACCTCTTGAACATGGAGTCAGATGACCAATCTGCGGCATTTATAATATCTTCCAACCTGGCTCCCAGGGAGAAAGCTTTCGAAGCCATTGCACCCCTTACTGAGTGGGCGGCAAACTCTGAGACGTCTATACTCGCCTCTTGCATCACCCATCTAATCCAGCGGGCTATAGTTGGTGGTGAAACCGCCTTGAAAGGCTTCCTCAGAGAAATCAACAACTGTCATTCTCCTGGTGGGCGTGTCTCCTCTGTCATATTCTCATACTCCTTGAGGCAGAGGACAACACACAGCTTTGGGGACTTATCAAAAGCCTGATAAGACACAATTCTGGAGTGCGATTTAGTTCTACGGACAATATGGAAGGTGACCCCCTCAGGTGTAAACACCCTTCCCGTTATGTTGAGGGCCCTCACGTCGGACACTCTTCTGCATGACAGCAGACACAAAAGCATTGACAGCTTAGCTAACAGCTCCTTACGAGACAAGTATTTATTGGGTTGCCAAGATTGAAAAAGGTTTAGGACCTTATTGACGTCCCATAGAGACGAATACCTGGGTTCTGGAGGGAGCGTAAGGTGGATTCCCCGCATCAATTTACAAATCATCTGATGCTCTCTCACCGGAGACCCCTGAACCGGCAGATGACCCGCCGAAATCGCGGATCTATAAGAGTTGATGGTGCGGTATGCTAGGCCTTGCGACGCTAACTCCGCCAAGAAGTTCATAATGGCTACCACCTCGCACCCCATGGGATTTTGGTTGTTCCGAACGCACCAACCAACCCATCTGGTCCATGCGGATATATAGCGCTTATTTGTGCTGTCTGCCCAAGCTGCTCCCAGTAGCTTCTGAGCCTCATTCGATAGGCCTCTCCAGCGATGCCTGAAATCCGCCAGGCCACTAAAGGCATTCTCCCTTGCTGAACCAGGGGTTGAGGGTTACCTTGGGGATCCCTCAGAATAAATGGATCTCGGGGTAGAAGGATTGGAGAATCCCAGGAAAGTTCCAGAAGAACTGGAAAACACACTTGAGACCTCCAATACGGTGTGATTAATACCACCTTCGCCTTTTGTCTGCGAATCTGTGCCGTGAGCCTCATTATCATCGCAAATGGGAGAAAAGCGTACCCCGTCTCCCTGGACCAATCCTGGAGAAAAGCATCCGTCTCAGTCGCGAGAGGATCCGGCCTCCAGCTGTAAAACCGAGGGAGCTGGTGGTCCAGGCGAGACGCAAAAAGATCCATCGAGAACGGGCCCATCGGTGATGCAGCCTCTGGAATGACTGTGGGTGTAGTTGTCACAAGCTCAGGTCCGACCAATTCCTGGAGCACCAATCTGCTACTAAATTGGAAGCTCCCGGTAGGTATTCCGCCATCACCCAGATGTTGTTGGAGAGACAAAACATCCAAAGGTCCTTGGCAAGGTCCGCTATGGCTTTGGACTTCATTCCTCCGAGGTTATTGATGTAACGAACGGCCGAGAAGTTGTCCATCTTAAGGAGGACGTTGCAAGAGACCTTGTCCTTCGGCCAACACTGGATTGCGAAGGAACCTGCCATCAATTCCAGGCAGTTGATGTGTAAATGGCTTTCCTCGGCTGACCACCTTCCTCCTGTAAAGGAGTCTCCGCATCGCGCACCCCACCCGGACTTGCTGGCGCCGGACTCTATCACCAAGTACGGGTAGCAGCCGAAGATGGCTCTGCTGTTCTAGGCTTCCATATGATCTAGCCACCATCTCATTTCCAAGCGGACTTCTTCTGTGATAGGTACCTGTTCTGAATATTGCAGACCCCTGCGAAGATGAGAGTCCTTCAGGCGTTGCAGAGCTCTGTAATGCAACGGTCCCGGGAAGATAGCCTGTATTGAGGACGCTAGGAGGCCTACCAGACGAGCCACCTGCCTCAAAGAAGTTGAGGAACGGGCAAACATTCTCCTGAGTTCTCTGCGAATCTTCATGATCTTCTTCGCTCGGAGACTCAGGGTACGGGATGTCGAGTCTATAACAAACCCCAGGAAAGTGACCTGCTTGGAGGGGGTCAAAAGTGACTTTTTGGCGTTGATCACGAACCCCAGGTTCTGGAGAAGGTCTACTGTCTCCTGTAACAATCGTAGGAGACGACGCAGACACTGTTTGAAGAGCAGGATATCGTCTAGGTATACGATAAGACGAGCGCCTTTTGCTCTTAGACTCTCCATCACCGGCTTGAGGACCTTGGTGAAACACCAATGGGCCGACGAAAGGCCGAAGGGTAGAGATGCAAACTCGTACACCTGGTCGTTCCAAAGAAACTGCAGAAACCGACGGTGCGGGGGAAAAATTGGGACCGCCAAGTACGCATCCTTCAGATCTAACCGAGCCATCCAATCGTCCAGTTGTAGGAGGTCCCTCAGCAGATGGATGCCCTCCATCTTGAAGTGGCGGTAGACCAACCATTGGTTGAACTCCCTCAGGTTTATCACTGGGCGCTGACTGCCGTCCGTTTTGTCTACTAGAAAGATGTTGCTGAGGATACCCCTTGGGTGGAGGTAAGTTGGTATTACCGCACCTTTTTGAGGCAGATCCATCACCTCCTGTTCTATGAGAGTGACCTGATCCTGTACAAAAATCAGCGGTCGGGGTCAAACGTCTTGAACCGGGGAGCCGTAGAACTCTATTTGGAACCCTTTTACGGTCTGCAAAACCCATGCGTCCGACGTGATAGATCTCCAATTGTGTTCGAAAGCCGCCAGTCTGCCTCCCACTTTCAGATGGGGAAGAGGGGAAAGGCTCACCTTGTGTGGCCAGGGATTGGCCTCTGGACGTTCCTCTGCCACCACAGCCTCTGTATCCTCTTCTCGACTGGAAGAACTCCTGTCTGCCTTGCTCTTGGGCCTTTTTGCCGCCTCTTTGAAGGCCTTGCGTGTAAAAACGGCTGGCTGAGCGCCCTCTGCCACGTCCGGCCCCGACAAAGATTTTGGGGTGGAAGATCTTTTTATAGAAGCCTGCGCCTTATCCAAGGACGTGAATGTGGCGACAAACTTTCTCAGCTCCTTGATAAATGGGTCCCTGAAGAGCCCTCCTTGTACCACCATGCCCGCTTTCGAGTAACGCCAAATCCCCCAGCTTGGGGTCCACCTTCAGAAGGAAAGAGCGTCTGTAGTAAGGGTGCAGTTGGCGTTCCCTAAGAAAACTATCGCGCGCTGCGCCCAGTTGGAAACCCTTTCAGGGGAAAGTGGAGTGCCAGACAGCTTGGCTTCTTCTGCCAGTTCTAAAATCTTGGTGATGGGCCCCGCTACATCTAACAACTTATCCTGATAGGATTTCCATGACCTGTTGATCCCCTTCTTTGGATCCCTTATATATTTTTGGAGGAAGGTGGCCATTCTTGGATCCACCTCGGGAGTTAACGCCACCTTGCCCTGTAGGGCGGGGCGGGGGCATTCTGCTCGGAGGCAAGCTCTCACCTCCTTTTCAAGGGGCTTACGGAGGCGGCTTGCCATGAAAGCAGACACTTTGGGGGAGGGTGCCCACTCTGCGGACCGGGGATGCACTAGGTCTTCAGGGACTAACATGTCCGAGAGTTCCTCCGAGCCTTTGGGCGTACCGAGGAGGGTGACCCTATGCGACGCCAAGGTCTGGAAGGGCCTGCTTCGTCTGCGGATTCTCCCAAGGAATCCTCCCCTTCGTCGTTTAGACTGGGGTCCCCTAGGGCTTCAGGCGTGGTTTCCTGACAGCCTACATCCAATCTGGCCATGAACGCCCTCTTCAAGCGTTCTAAAGCCCCCACATCCATGTTTGAGGCACCCTTACGTTTTTGGGCGCACTGCGGTTGCTCCGCTTGGCAAGCGTAAGCGAACTGCATAATGCGGCGCTCGAAAGGGCCCATGGCTGCTGCCACAGCCTGGTGGATGGACGCGTCCACAGCATCACAAAACTCATCGTCAAGGGGGAGGACCTGCAGATATTCCTCCTTTGTATAATCCTCCTTCATGACGATAGTTGCGAGCAACTAGCAAGAGGCTGTTAGGAATAAATGGCAACTGGCAGCGCAGAGGCAGTATAAGTATCTAGCTCTGGTTAGCTGTTTTGTGCACACCTTCCCCTCTCAGGGTGCTACTGCGGCGCCAAAATGGTCAAATTCAGCCTGAGGCTAACTCGTGTTGTGACCGAGTCACTGGTTTTTTGGGCTCCAAATGGGGCGAGTCGGAAGGGGCTCTTCCGCTACCGGGGCGACTCACCCTTGTACCTCTCCGGGTGTCTGACTATGCCTGGGCCCGCCCCCAAACTACCTCCTCCCTTCACGGGGTTTCGCGCTAACAGTGCGTCACAGAACCAAAAGAATACAGACCCGCAAGTGGGCGTCAATGAGGCAGTGTCAGTTTCAATACAGACCTGCGTCTCGCGGGCGTCTCAGCTTCCAGGCAGAGCGGCAGGAGGAAATGGCAGTGTGGCGCTGTGTCTCGCTCTCGCTGATCCCGCTCTGCTAGTGCGGCGCGGGACAACGAGACGCAGACACAAGCCCTCTAGGCTTCCTTGGAGCACACCGCACTGCCAGCAACGTGAGGGTCCGCGAGCGGAGTGCGCAAAAGCACTCCCGCGGCCCCGAAACTAACGTACAAGCGAGCCGATCGCCAAATACTCACGCACAACGGCTTAAAAGCCTAAATAACTCACACACTGTCAGCAACGTGAGGGGCCGCGAGCGGAGCGCACGAAAGCACTCCCGCGGCCCTAAAACTAATTTACCAGCGGACTGTCCGCAAAGGAAAACCTAAATCAGTTTGCACTTAAGCCATCCTTAACAAATAAGCCATCTCTAGGCAAATCCCAACAACTAGATACCATTAGTTCCCTGCAATAAAGTAAGCGAGAGGAAAAAAAGGCACTTATCTGCTGGATAGCAGGAAAAGAAAGAGGAAGCCTTACAGGAAGCACACAGCCTTGTGGACCATGGGAGCTGCCTATTGGTGGACTGTGATGACCTATTAAGCATGCATTATGGGAATGTTAGTTTTTTCTTGTGGTTAATGTTGAAGCTGCTGGAAAGGAAATAAAAGAAAGTACAGCATAATCCTCGCCTCCGGTCCTGACATAGAATCAGAATTTAACAACAAACTCATGCACTGTCACTTTGAGTAAGGCTGCAATAGGCGGTATGCTGACTTGGCTGACAATGACATTGAAGAATGCTGATGGTAGCGGGGTGCACAATGCATTCAATCAAATACAAAGTATTTCATATAGCAATGTCCACATTGTATACAGTGTTTAATAATAGGATTCCCCAATTCGGCCAATAATGAACTGACTAATTCTTCAATTTGGTTTGACGTGAGAGCGTGGGTTGGAAAAAAAATGTTCCCTGGTTCTATGGTGGTTATTTTTTCCACTAGGCCCAGGTATCTACATCTCCCGGCCCTGCCAGAAAGGACTTTATCTTAGCTGAAACCATCAGATGGGAGTACAATGCACCTTCAATGAGTGAGAGAAGCACTCCTGTTTAGAGTTGAGAATAATTCAACTCCTACAACCAAATTGTGTAGCGTGCTACAGTGGTTGCACGTATTGCCTGAACCGTGCCTGACTTACAAACCAACCTAACACAAGTCACTAGGACTTGACCACTGTGCACAATTGCTTCAAGTAGTTACCACCACATTTTCTTATAATCCTTCCTACACCTTTTAAAAACTAAGTTGTTAAACTCAATTATTTCTCACAGTTAAAAATGTAAACAAAACAATCTCAACAGCTTTAACATCAGCTTTACTTATTTAAAACACTTTCTTCATAAATGATATACAAAAATGTTTTTGAAGAACAAATGCTTCATGAATTCATTTCATTCTTTCAAAAGTGCCCAATGCATTTCGGGCCGTTGGCCCTTCTTCGGGGGCCTTGAATCTACAAAATACATGGAGATGAGAAAATATTTAAACAATTGATTGCATGAAATTAACTTAGTTTTTAAAAGGTGTAGAAAGGATTATAAGAAAATGTGGTGGTAACTACTTGAAGCAATTGTGCACAGTGGTCAAGTCCTATTACAATGCACCTGCCATCTATTGGTGGGAGAAGGCAATGCGTGCTCTCCCTGACAAAGCCATGACCTTCAGGACAGGAAAAAGCCTTGAAACCAATTATGGTCAACACTGTCATTGCTTACAGGGTCCTGGCAGCGGTACTCAGATCCTTCATAATGGAAACAGTCCTAGCCCTGGACTCGGAGTCATGACAAGCACTGTGCCTAGCCACCCAAATGATCCAGGCAGGACTTCACAGATCTATCAGAATGGAGGAGGCCGCAGAAAGTGCATCATACTTCCTCAGAGACTCCATATCAGACCCTATGTGGGTACCGAAAGACTGCCTTCAAGCTCCACCCCTTTCCACAGGCAACATGAGAGCCTTTAACACCAGCTCTCTCACTGGCCCGAAAGAATTCCACACATTCCTCAAACTAAAGGCAGCCATTAGACTTCTTGCTCTTACCCTGACAAGATAGTCACCATAACCAGCTGCTTAAGAAACTAGTAGGACTCCATACCACCTTCACACATTAGAGAACCCGTGGGATCGAGCTCTGCCATGCTCAAGACAGCCACTGCCTCTTGCTCTCAAAGGCCTGGCAGAATTCCTCAGACACTCCATTTTGGAAGTAGACTCAGGACTTAAACTGTCTTGAGGGTCTTTTCCTAAGGCCAGAAAACAATTTATGAGGAAAAGGTGATTGTTAAGGTTTGGTCTACCGTACTCTCTGTCTCTCTTTCTTTTTGTCCTGTGTACCAACAGACACAAAAACATTTACAATAATAAATATATTTTCTTTAAGGAAAGTCTGCGTGATGTTCACTATTTCTCTGCAATCCATCTTTGTTCGCAGTAACTACATGACGAAATAATCACTCCACACACCTGTCTCTTTCAGAAGGGTCATTTGAGATTTAGAAACCCAGAAATTGACTTGCTTCACTAGATGTTTCTTCAGAGCCCTCTCTTAAAACATTCGGTTCCTCCAAATGAACGTCTGTATGAGATTCGTATGGAGCCCAACATTAATAACAGTATTGGCCTCAAGTATGTTTCCTCAAACACTAGCAGGAAAATCATCACAGAACAGAAAAAAACACAATGTGCTTTGTTAAATTACTGATGTCATGAAAGATCATCGGATACACACCAGAGTTGAAGTGCTTAGCACGGGGCAGTGCTATTTTTTGTTTGCATTCAAGCAATTGCAGTCCTGCTTTAATGATGGTAAAAATAAATATCAAAGTTCCAGAATGCAAAGTGACTTGAGCTACAAGAATGCAAGATGTTCGTCTCGGGCAGAGCACTGAGCAACTTGAACTCACGGCTCCAGCCACCTACCGAATTCTCGAATGTGGCATTTTTCAGAAAAGCTGAAAAACCGAGCAAGCACTTCTAACATTAAGAGCTGCTACTGGGCTCTACATGTTACTTGCTATTACATGTTCAACATTTTGCATTAAATTTTGACTCTTTAACTAATCTTGTAAGTTATGTTATGTTGTATTACCGCGTCATATGTAGCCAGATTAATGCATCCACAATTAAACACTTACCATCATTTAGAAGTTATATGTTGGAATAGATAACATTATTCATTTTGTCCCCTTTCATTCTATCTAAGGGGGCACAATATATTAAATATGGGAAATCTCTTAAGGTTTATTGCGCATCTGCCCAGCTTGGAGCAAATCCAATCAATAAATCTGGTCACTGTTCAGTTTCTAAACTTTTGGCTAGAACATCACAATGTACAGAAAATATGGGATCTTTTATTGACACTGCAAAATTTTGGGATCGAGCACATACATCAGAAATGGCACATATTAGAATCAAACTGGATTTTAAAACCAAAGAGGGCGGAGAGGTATTGTTCAAAATTTTGTATCCCGGTTTCGAAATGATTTGAAAGAAGGAGACTGGATTATTTAATCAATACTCGTATTCATGGGAATTTTCAACCCCAACAAAGACCATAATTATGCCTTAAAACTGGGGTCCTGGAATACTGCATGAGCTAAATAAAAGACACATTAAAACAATATTAATGACTCGCTGCACACTTTCCTAGATGATTTTCATTTTTCTCTCTGCAATGATCATGGTCTACTACACCTTTTTCAAGTTCACTAACTATTAAGATCATGCAGCCAAACATTTCGAAGGTCTGGTAGGTGATTGGCTTGTTATCTTTGTATCCAATTGCCATGAATTTTGAAAGTCAAATTATTAACTGAACATAAATCTGTTCATATTCTTGAATTAAAACTTCATAAATATAGAGGAATTGAGAAACAATACATAGTAACATTTAATGGCATTCAATCTAATTCAACATATAGTAGATTAATACATCTTACTAATGGTTGACTTTAATGTTTTATACACCGCAAAAATGTATTTCTTCAGGCAAAGAGTTTTTTCCTCTTCCGGAGCAACTTTTTTTCTGGCACAAAATAGCTTAGGAGGCTCAAGAGTAATAAGAGAGCTAATTTGTGAGCTTAGTTTTGTCGTACTGAATAGTTGGTGCTAGCCAAAAAGAGAAGGCATGTCATTCTTATTTCTCTAATATTGATTACAAACTATTTCAAAAGTATTCTTTTCACCGTGTTATGTATTTAAACTTGAGCTCCGGTTAGAAAGTGATAATTTTAGTAGACGAAGTGAAGAAGGATCAATAATTTAGGGCAATACATGAGACATCCCCCACCCCCTTCGAGCTCATAACTTAATTTCTACTCTCCTTCTGCCACTCTGGGGTCTCCAACTGGTTATCCCACAAACGCCATCTTTTCGTCTCAGATTTCAACCTTGTCGTAGACAACTCAGTTAAACTTCTCCTGAATTCACTCTCATTCTGATGAATCTCTCCAAACCACCTCCAATTATACTTCCTGTGCACTCCTCATCTGAGCTTTTAGCCTCTCTGACTCCTGTTTCTAAGAAAACTGACTCCTTGTTACAAGCAGCTTCTCAACTCTCATTATCCACAAGGAACTACTGCTCGCTACATATTCCCAAACATAGTGCTCACTTCCTGAAGAATAACCCCTGGGTTTCAAACTACCCAGATGCAACTAGAAATCCAAGCCCTACAGAATAATTCCTGCACTGGGTGATGATTATCTTCATCAACTTATCAAAAGTTAGGTGAACCTTAGTGTGGCCAACAAACCTATCTATAATCGGGCTCAAGACACCTTCTCTGTCCCAACAATCCAGAACCACAGATTACCCTGATCATACCCCCCAACCAGGAATAAGGAACTCGCCAACCTCATTCAGGTTCCCACTGGATGCCCAACCTGCTCTGTCTCCAAAATCACTCACTCAACTGTACGATGCAACCTACATAATTGCTGATATGCAATTAAACAGTGCCTAGAGATTTCAAACACGATTGTGAACCTTGATATCCTGACCTCACAGAAAATTGGCTGCATGACGCTTCAAACAATGCCGTGGACCATCTAATCCCTCCATATTTGTCAGTTCTCTGCTGTGAACATGACATCTGACATGGTGGTGATGTAGCTATAATTCACAAGAGCACGCTTAGCTGCAAATTAATTTCAACTGATAATTTCCCTTCCTTCTAATGCCTATCTATTAAAATTGGTGCCTGCAAGATGTCCAATCTCAGAAGGAACATCATATCCCACTGTCCTGGAGAAAACAACAGGTTTGTCGAGGAACGCATTGGATTGATATCATCATAGCGGATACATGCTCAGAGCCTCTCAACTTCCTTGGAGACTTCAAACTTCACTGGGGTGTAGATAACAACAAACCTGTTGACCTTTTCTCTTCTTTTCTATGGTACAGCAACTGCCTCCAACACTATCAGAAGCTAACATACTACAAAGGCTTATTCTTGATTTCATTATCTGAAAGGGCACACACCTGACCAGTGAAGGCCCCATTCTTTCGGATTGGTAAGACTTCCTGCAAATCGATCTCAAGCTATTCATTGCCCACATAAACTTTCGGCCAATTCAAAGAAAAGTCGTGGTTCAGTGACACAAAAAACTTTGACATCTAGAACGTGGCTAACAGGGCTTGGGGGTAAACTTTCTACCCCTGATCCTGAGAGGAACATCAATTACACCACAGAAGAATTGGACAAATGAATGGGTAACATAATCAATGAATATGTTCCACTGCAATGCAAAAGCAAGTGACCTAAGATTTCTCTTCCCTGGTTCTCGAAGGATTTATTTACCGAAAGAAGTAATCTGAAGCACTTTGAAAAAATTGGGAAACAAGCACCCTCATCCTCACATATTACTATTCTCAGGGCCGCCTGGAGAAACTATAAATCAAACATCTTCATAGCTAAATGTAGCTATATTAAATCCATGCTTGATGACGCTAAAATCACACAAAGCTACTGTTCAATATCATCAACAATTAAACTCCTACCCCTTCACCAGCATAGTCTCTATATGAGCACCTAAATGTGAAGAACTCCCAGTCTCCTTAGCAGAGAAAGTACAGTTTATTGAACAATAATTTCCACCAAAATCCACTATTCCAGATGATTGCACTTTGAACTTAGAAGCTTAGTAGTCCTAGTCGCACTTCGACACAATCCGATAGTCATAGTTACTTTAAACTATAACTAAGGTCAAATCTTCCAATCACCTCAAAGACGCTTTACTTGGCTTAAGCAGCAAATAAATGGCCAAGATGTTGCTACTATACTGGACATCCCTAGTGAACTCCTTGCTGAGACAAGGTGTTTTCCCCCACAGTCTGAAAATTGGTCAGTTCTTCTCCCATCCTGAAAAAGCCCAACGAAAACACCAATGACCTGAACAACTTTCACCCAATTTTAATACTTTCCTTCTTAAAGAAGGGATTAGAAAGCTGTGCAGCATCACAGCTATCACTCCACATCCACTCCAAAAAACAATCAAACTGTGAAAATAGAGAGCTTTGTCTTGGTCAAAAGCACCCTAAAACAGGGGGTCACACAAGGCTCTATCCTCTCTCGAATCCTATTTAATCAACCTGAAAATATCCTCCCCTGAAAACATCTGCCTTTTCTCCTACACCCTTGACAAGGTTAAAAAATAGATCACCAACCACCACTTAAAACTCAATCCAACTAAAACTGGTTTTCTACTCATCTCTCTAAAACATACAACCTCCTTATCCAAGAGTGGTTTGAATCTTTCTCTCCCCTGAACTGCAATCTGGCTATTGTGGAGAAAGCTTTGTAACAGGCCGCATGAAATTTGAACGCATCTCTCCTATCCTTCGCAAACTGCAATGGCTCTCCATTGAGGCATGCACCCAATTTAAGATTGCATCTATCACTCAAAGTTCTACACAACCCCTCCCTCTCCTACTGACTGGAAAATTGTAAGTCTCTGGAGTTCAACGAGATCAAGAAACGCTGAGTCCCTCCTGCTTGAACCTCCGACTTTCAGGCAAGAATGAAAGAGACAGGCATTCTCTGGTAGTGTAACAAGGCTTTGGAACTCTCTCCCACCAGCCCTTCACACAACCTCTTGTATGTTCACATTCAAAGGGCAACTCAATATTTCTGAGCCACCTTAGTTAAAGCGTGGATCTTTGCTCGCATCTCCTATGTTGACTTGACTTGTCTCTTCTGTTACAAAATGTTTGTTCTGTCTACTTTCTTGGTTACTTGCTGCTCGTTTACTATATAGAATAGTTAGCTAACTACTTCTTACCCTGTAATGTCCTTACTGGTATCAACTGTTTGTTCCTTGTTTTCCTGGTGCAAATCGGCTTGTTTTATGATGTTTGTTAACCAAAACGTGCTTCCTGCTCTCTTGTAAAGCATTCAAATGCCTTTGAGCCAACTTCACCCTACTTAAAAACTGCAAATAAAATGTACTGTAATTGTATTTATATAGTGCTAACTACCCCTGATGAGACGTTAAAGCGTTTTTCGACGAGTAGCATGCTACCAAAAAGGATTAGTGGTGGATTAGTATATAGAGAAATAGGAGTTAATTTGAGCGGTGGACATGTGAGTCTGTTACCTAGATTGAATAAGATAATGGAGGGATAGAAGAGGGAAGAGCATAGAAAGTGTTATTTGAGAGATCATAGTAGTACGCTGAGGTTTGGGATGAGTAAAAAGGAGAGATGAAGGAGGTAAGAGTCTCTAGAAAGGGATAAGGGAGCTCATAGTAAAATGAGGTTTGGGATGAGTCAAAGGAGGGATACATGAGGGAATAATTTAAAAAGGGTTGTTTGGGAGATCATAGTAGTAGAATTAGGTTTGAGGTGAGCCAGAAGGGATAGAGGAGGGATCTTAAAAACAATATATCCAGATACTCTGCTTGCCTTTGAGCTGATATGGCACACCCGCACTCATTTCTGGGGACCGTCGTTTATTTTTCCTCATCAGAATTTGACCCAGTGCAGGAGGGAGACCACTACACAAGGACTACACAAGGGTGAAAAAGGAAAAAAGAGAAACACGGGAAAACGTGACAAAGGGAGAAAGCAGGAACTACGAGAGAAATATTAAGTAGCAGGGAATGTCTGGTGGTGGACAAAAGAGGAATGAGGTGGACTAGCCTTGGTATTTGGTACTGCGACATTCGATAGCGCCTGGAGCAGGCTTCTGAACAAACCTTTGGGCCCTGGCACTTATTCTTTTACAAATGAATCACTGCATAGTGCCACTTTGTAAATGCAGTGGTTTCAAGTGTCTTATAGTTGTCTGAATTCTGAGATTACTTGTGGCATTTCTGGGTACTGAAAGACTCCTCCTTTAACTGCCAGACCTATGGGAGAATCTCAAACTGTACATCATGCTGCCACGTGGGTTTTAGGAAAGGATTCCTCCATGGGCCCTTGGACGTAAATGAACATGTGACGCAGGGCCTTACGACATTTGCACTTTGTAAATAGTGGAGTCAGAGTCCCTTGATCAATGTTTTCTGAAAACAAGTCATTCCGTACTGTAAAAAACTGGATTATTTGGGGTGGGTGACTATCCTCCTCAAGAAATAAGCACAACCCGTGTAAGGGTGGACACTCTTTAAATTAACCTGAGCTCAACCACCTGCTAGCTATGGCACAGAGCAGACAGGCTTGAAATAGGAAAATGAGCAAAGAATGTATGGAGTACCAACACAGTAATAAAGTTGAAATGCAAAACAATAAAAATCCGAAACCGAATTAGACAAATAAGAGCAAAATGTATTAAACAAAATAAAAATAAAAAATAAGGGGAACCTGAGGTATGGATTTTTAAAGTTTTAAGTAGCAATAGCGCCAACGACAGTCAATGGTAGTGGTAGACCCGAACCTAGACGCAATTAGATGCTGACAGCAATGGACAGCAGGTCGGATACACCAACCAGGTTCGTCCTGGTCAAAGATTTTATCTTCTGACTTTAGACCTTTAAGTTCCAATCCACCACAAGATTTCTAAAAACCCCCAGGAACTCTGGGGAGGCAGTTAGAGACTGACATGGTATTTGGCAGAGGCCAAAAGCAGGGTCCAGCCCAGGTCCAGATGCACTGATCAGTTGGGCAGTTGCAGGAAAGGCCTCTAGTAACTTGTTGTATCCTGGTAGCTTGATCGGGGCATCATCCTTATGACCCTTGGAGCCCACTTCTTTGTCCTGGGTACAAGAGGGAGAGCAAGTCCAGGCTTCTAGGGCTCTTGTCAGGTCTCAGTAGCAGGGTCAGTTCTCTTCTTATTTTCTTCAAGTCCTGTAGTTTTCTGAAGTGGGTTCCTTGGAGATGCCACATTTATGCCTGGCATGAGGTTGTGGGTGCGAATGAGTCCTTGGCGGGCACGCGCTAACCAATGAGGTAAACGCTCCCAGGGCCAACTCTACATACTTTGAGCATTTTCAAGATGGCATAAGTCTTCGACCAAACTAAACTTGGGCTCCAGGGCTGGGGGTGTACTATGATAATCTCAGTGTTTTCCCAAATCAAAAACTAAAATCAAGTTTGGGTCAGTAACTACCTCCAATAAACACAGTGGCAGGAGTCTGATAGAACAAAGTAGGGTTTTCCAGCAATCAGAAAGGAGATACACGAGAATTGTCTTGCAGCCTTTTCTTGCCATTTGAAGTGCTCTCCAGGGGTTATATGTAAAACTCCAGCAGACCTGTCAAGCAGAATTTGACATTTAAGCAAGATTTGATGGTGTAATGTCAATAAGGACGCTCACTGCCACATCCTGCATATTTTGTCAGGTTCACAGGGATCATGTCTGCCCATTCAGGTTAGCCTACTGTTTGAGTGGGATACATTTCTCACCCATTCACACCTATTCAAATGCTAATTACTGGCTAACAGGAGTGGGAGAGCAAATGCAAACGGGCCTCCAGAGGCATTAAGCAGGGAAAAGATAACTTTCTAAAAGTACCTTTTCCTTAATATTTATAATAAAATCAGCTTAATTGAATTGTAATAACTATTAAAAATTGTTGTCTAATTATTTTTCTAGCTGTTTCCTAACCAAATATAAACATAATTCAATATAATAAAGTAACCTAGAGCTTTCTTATGGAACAGACAGCCTTGCTACAGTGAAAATAGCTTTTGGGGCTATTTTGCTGAAAAGACATGTTTAACATTAAATTTCCACATGTCATACTTTTAAAGGCCATGCATGCTGCCTTGTGGGCAATAAGGCCTACATAGGGATGGATTATAGTTATTTAAAAGACAGGTTTTAATCTTTCAAAAGGTTTATTCTGACAGGTCCAATTTGCAGTTTAAAACTGCAACAGCCAGGCTACAAATAGTAGACCAGCAGTCACATTTGCATTGTCACTATAGTGAATGGCACAATGGGATCTGCAGTTTACTAGTGGCATTTATCGTACAGACTCTGGGTACACCTTTTACTATATACTAGGGACTTATAGGTAAGTTAAATATGCCACGTAGGGATATGCCGATTTCACCATGTGAAAAGGGGGAGCAGAGACACTTTATCACTCGTTAGCAGGGTCAAAGTCAGTAGAGGCCCGTGGAGGGAGTTCCGTGGGGCGGTGAGGCGGGGTGGGGGCAGAGTGGGGGGTAGTAAACACAGGAATATGGATGAACAAAGGTAAGTAAACATTTAAATAAATAAAACAAATTTTGTTGCGCGCGCTGCATTGCAAAATGCGTTGCAGTGCGCGCAACGAAATTCGTTTTATTTATTTAACTGTTTACTTACCTCCGTTCATCCATATTCCGGTGTTTACTACCCCCCACCCTGCCCCTCCCCCGCCTCACCCCACCGCCCAACGGAACTCCCTCCATGGGCCGCTACTGGTCAAAGTGTACAGAGATCTACAGCCAGTACAAATATAGAGTTCAGCAAAAGATTTTAAAAAATCCAGGGTGACCCTGCAGAAAAGGCAGATTTTCTACACGTACCTACCACATGTATATATAGGATTACACAATTCATTGCCCCAAGGATAATAGATCTTTATGGTTAGATGATTCAGTCGCCAAGGGCAATGAGTTTTTAGGACTGCTGACAGACAGAGTTTGTCTCCCTTCGTGCCTATAATAATCCAGGAAGCACAAAGACTGCTTCTGTTTCTCTGCCAAGATGATGATAAATGTACAATAAAATACCGGAGCGCAGCGGAATACTTCATAGCAGGATGCAATAGACCTAAAAGTGCCCAAAGCGCCCTGAGTCACCAAAAGGACATATGTTGGCACCATGCAGAACACCTAAGATAAGGAATCACAATAAAGAGTATATGGTTAAAGGGTGCTGGGGCAGGATGGAAGCACAAACATTTTGCCAGCTCCACGTGAAAGCTCTGGCGCCATGAGATCTGGATAAAGAGCAGTGTAAAACAGATGTTCTCGTTAGAAAGCACTTTGCACAATATAGGTGAAGTAATTGAACCTTTGAAGTGGGGTGAACTGGCTAGATCCCATGGCATACCCATGCACTTAGTCTGGGCAGGTCGTCCATTCAGAAGCTGACTGGCTTATGGGGGACATTTCACAGAGAGGTGGGTGGGCACCCTGGCCTAAAAAATGTCCAAATAGATTAATGTACCCATGTCCACTAAATGTAATGCAACTTGTAAATAAAACAGTACTTATACCACTGTTGCACCCGAAATTCTCTGGTGCTTCTAGGTACTTTAAAAAGGTTATAACAAAGCAACCATCACAGGGCAAATGGAGTTCTCACATGATGGACGCGAAAATTCTCAAACCTTTGGCTTGAAAACTACACATTAATATCTGCAACTAGTGCATTTACCCAATGGGCTATTGTTACAGCGGACATAACACATAATGGTTGTATCTTTATGAAGGTTATTCCTTTCCACCTTACCAGAACACTCCCTTTCCATCAGTTTGCAGTACCTATTATGTCTGCCTCAAAAGAGCTTTAGCTTTCTGGTGTCACAACCTTAGGTGGATATAATTTTATCTTAGAGGTCAATTAGACGTGTCACTCGATCGCAAACGATGTGTCCCTCCATACAAAAGAGTGCGTCCTTTAGTCTGGCAGCACTGACAAAATAAACAGCAGATTCAAAATGCTGAGCTTGTTTAAAATCTGCTGTCATTAATGAGAAAAAACGACGAGGTAAATATGAAAAAGAGGCACGCCAGTTCCTCTTATAAACCTCTTACAATTATCCACACTGCAGTCACAATTTTAAACCAAGCACGGCATCTCTGATGCAAAACCAGAAGGTTAGACCTATTGGCTTTGACAATGTTTGGCCCCCTTGGGCACCCAGTTGGACACCACAGATACCCTCTCACTGGCAGAAGTGGCCAATCAACACCCCCCTGCACTACTGTACGGATCTGCGACTGCTCACAACTGTGCCCTCCTATCGTAAGAATTAAAACCACTGAAATGTTAAAAATAAACAAAACAACATAGTTGCCAGCAAGGCGCCTCTTCTAGACGCTGGTCGGTTTCATAGGAAAATCCATCTTGTAGGATCAGGTGGAATCACTGACTACACACTCATATTGACTGTGTGTGGAATAATCTGATCAGCAAATAATCCCTGGGTACTTTGAATGAGATGTGTGCCTCTGGACAACCAGGGTCTTCATTATGGGATTCTTTCAAACAAGTATTAATTTTATATTTTAGAGTGGTATTGAATGCAAACCAATCAAATGTGATCTGTCAAGTATTAGAAAAATGGAAGCATCCTTTATTGCCCTACTCAAAAGAAAATACACAAGTGACCTTAAGCGGCTCCTTAAAAAATATTATAAAAGTGTTCAGGCATAGTCCATACAACTGCTTAAGCGTCTCTATAAACAGGAACATCATAACTTAATTATTGCTAAACAGAGAGTAGTTTGCCACAATTATTCTTAGCAGTAAGGCAAATAATTCAGCTTCCTTTTGGTACTAGTGAGTATATCAGAAGGCATAGTTAAATTCTTCCCACATTACCATACTGATGAATTTACATGGCAAAATTACAGGAGCGCTTTATGATGAACCTGGTAACTGAAAGTCTTCTTGAGTTAAATATAATGTTCCTGCTTTACTGCTCACAAAGTGTAAACCAGATACAAGCAAACCGACGTTCGTGGGCACCCAGGCCAAATGAAATCTTAATTTCTCTAATTAAAAGAGATTCAGAGGGTTTGGAAACATATTAATACCATTACATAATATTATCAATACAGGTAATCTATTTGGGAAAAAGGTACAAAACCTAGTCCTGGGAACCATCAGGTAATAGTCAACCTACACTCAGGAGAGAACATTTTTAATTGAATTTTATTAAAATGCTGGAAAAAGTGTTAAAACTCAAAAGCTTAATCGATTTTATGGAAACAGTTTCCAGAAAGGCTGTTCCACTTCAGAAAAAATGTAAGTGTTATAAGCCAAGTCGGGCTTAGATGGTGGTGTTTTACATTTGTTATTCGAGTTTCATTTGGATACTTTAGTAAGGATTAAATTAAATAATGCTCCTTCTATATCATCTAAGATTAATACCTATAATGGTCAGAAACAATGGTTGAATAACCCCCACATCCATTTTATATTTTTTTACCTCTGCTCTTCCAGCCTGTTTAATAGAGGTGTCAATTTCCAGAAATGGGTGGTAGTTGAATTAGTTGTTTAAGCATATGCTGATCATCTTATCTTGCTGTGACTCAACCCCATACATTTGTAGAAATTATTAAACAGAGTAGATTTATTCAGCTTAGCCAATAAACTCATAGCTAACAATAATTATGACATTTTCCCATCTCCACTAAACTTAAGTTTATTTGGTCAATGGGCAACTCTCTTGAAAAGACTAAGGACATACCATTATCTTGGATTTTCAAAGATTATTGTATGAGCTGGAGGAATCCTCTTTCCAACATTGTCTAAATGTATTACAATTGTTGCTTGCCTCGGCAGATTTAACTATCGGTATGGTAGCCGTGCAGTTGTAGCATCAATGTGTTTGCAGTGAAGGTTAATGCCATGTCACTTTATGGGGTCATGCATTATTGCACAAATAACTGCAAAACTGGATGTTCTTGATCTATAGTAAACAATGTCATGGTACTTCCCAGGCCAAAATTCAATAAGAATCCAGCCTTATGGGGCTGTCTTTTTAAGCTGCTCAACAATAATTGCTATATGTATACAAATGTTTTAATGCAGATCTAGGCTTTTTAAAATATGTGATTGGCATTGAGTTATGCCAGAACAAGGTCAAACACAATCTGACAATTTTTCTATGAATCTTAAAACATGACTAAGTAGATTATGCTTGTATAGCTAGATTACGGATTACTACTGGGCAGGAATTAAATAATATTATGATCTATGAAATCAAGACCTTTTTGAAACTTCAAACAAAATAATTAGTCTATGCTCACAATTTGTTTACACTTAAAAACCATAGTGAATATGGAACAAATACCTTTTCAAGAAAATATTACATGGATGGACTTAATTTATCAACAAAGGTCAAAAAGATTTTTTTCAAATTCAGATTATTATTTTGGCAGTATTGCAATTTCCTCAATGCTGTGACTCACAGAGTAAAAAGCAAATGTTATACTGGTTACGTATAAAAAACATTGAGCTTAATTTATGTTTTTTTCAATAGTTGGCTTATCTAATAGATGAATTTCTCTGAAATATATTAGTTAGTTAAGTCAGCAGTTTTATTATGATACAAAAGAGCTTCCAATGAAATAATTAGCTGAACAGTTATATTTTTACCTTACCATTTTAAGGAGATTTTAAAAGTTAGTGCTTGAGTAACAGGGATATATGATGTCTTAGTATTCACATTTAACCATTTTTTTTATACCAGGCAACCATAAGTAACAAGATTTAGCTACTATTATAAACAGGCTGCTGCCTTGGTTTGTGTTTAGATCTTGGAATGTTATGCAATAGACGTATTAACAAAAGTCAGTATTTTACTACTGTGTGTGATAATTTTTTATCAAACAATAAAGAATACTACCTTAAAATTCTGAACAGTTAAAATGAAACTGATATGTAAGTATGAATAACTTTCTGTGTGGTTTATTCGTGTGCAATTAGTAATTACAAAACCTGCCCTTCAGAAATCATTGCTCTTTCTGTGTCTTTTCTAACTACAAACTATGACGGGTCTCATGAACAATGGTCACTTAAACCTCATTACAGTGATCTGCAAGTTCATTAAATATATCTCTTAACAGAATAGTGTATTTTTTCTGTTTCATTTAACTTTGAAGTAACAAAATGTTTATTAAACCTACTTTATATGTTAATGTTATGTTTTCTACATGCATTTTATGTATAGCATTTTGTGCGGTTTCCAAATTCTCTTGCTACTGCTAGGTGTCTCCTCTTGGTGATAATAATAACTTGTTTTTATTCAGCCCTTCATAAGTGCTGTAATTAACAAGTTTACTGTTTACCCAATTTAGTGGCATTTAATTTACCATCCACAGAAGGATGATGTCCAAGTCAGTCTTGCCGGGATTCAAAGTTGTGACTTTAACTCAATGAGCAATCCAGTGGGCTCTTGATAGGCTGTCCTACTGCAGGGTACTTCTAAGGGGTTCCGGTCTCAAATCTTTCCAAGGCAGCACTTGCAGACCATGGGAATGTTTACCTGAGCTAACCTTGAGTTCCTTTGCTCCATTTGTTTTCTCAAGGAGTACTTCCTGCCCCATGCATGCTATCTGTACGTTCTGTGTTATTTCCACGGATGGCTCCATATAAGTCATATTAGTGCAGGGGTCTCCAACCATTTTACTAGCAAGAGCTACTTACGTTAGATGAAAATCATCCCGAGCTACTAACATAATTAGTCTTGTAATAGTGACAAATTCATTCAAGATTACATTACTGGCCACCATATATAACAGCTGTGATTCCCTCTGGGCATCAGGCAGGGTTACCAGCGTTAAATGCAAAAAAAAGCTTTATCAATTTTGAATGCCTCTACATGAGTAACACATAACAGCTATGGCTGCAATGCCCCTGTCACCAAGGTAATAAATTAGTTATAAGTCTCCCCAATGCCACATGATATATCACTCAAATATCAGCGTTTAATATATTTTGGAAATGTACCCATTTGCCTCCAAACGTTGCTTAGGAGTTTTGACATTACACCCATTTTCATCTTTAATGCACTCAATTTTAGTATACTTATATTAATTCAGCCATGCAAAAGCTTTTAATTTAGTAGGGTGGACTACAACACAGGAGAGATACTTACAGGTAGCTGGAAAGCTACCAGTAGCTTATGAGCTACGGGTTGGAGAAGCCTGTATTAGTGATATCGGGTTCTCGAAAGGCACATGTTCCTATTGGTGTTAAGGTGTTGGTAGTGCATTGAAAGAGTAGATATAATGGTGTGATCTTGATGCAATTTGTCAAATTTAAGACATTAAGCATTAGTGAACTGTTGATACCACAAATAGCTACTTCATAAATTACCTAAAAATCTTCCTCAAAACACTAAGTTTCGAATCTTGGCTATTGCTGCCCCTGCACCTTCCCTGTGGGAAAATAAAGGTTTCCAGATTCTACTAGGCAGAGTTTAGCACTTGCCACCAAAGGTGTAACACTAAAGACACATGGCCAAGTGGTTTAGTATCTCACAAAACCCCATCTATTTTGCCACAGATTGAATGCCCTGTAGGGAATTTAGAGACTGCCAGAGAAGTCAGTGCCTTTGTCCTTTCTAAGGCACTAGTCTGATAGGAAATATCCAGAGTCTCGTGTAGGTAAATTGGGCGTTTCCTCGCTTTGGAAGTTAGGACAAACAAAGACTTACCTGCAACGTGTTAACTGGGAAGGCGGCTATGGATGGAAAGTCCATGATCTGCAGGTCGTGGACGTGGCCGTTCATGACCACGGCCGGCAGGTAGACGCGCCGTGCCTTGGTGGACACGCACACCTCGCTGAACTCGTTGTAAAGGAACTGACGGACGATGGCGCTCTTTCCGACCCCTTGCGCCCCAAGCACGGCGATCTTGAAAGTTGTCACCATGCCTCCCTGCCGTGGCCCTGTGTGACGTGGCAGCCGGCCCCCTGACACAGTCCACTGCGTGTGCGCTGGCAGGTGGGGCCCTGAACTGCATATTCCGGCGGCTGCGGGTTTAGCCACAGTCTGGAAGCATGTCCTCTTGGCCTTTAAGGAGGCGGTCTGATCCTGGAGGAAGGAAAAAAAGGGGTCAATGACCATATGAAACATCATACTTCTGACCCTAATGGGGAAATGGGGGAGGGCAGCCCAACAAGAGAGAAACAACGATAAGCGGGGCAATATGCATACACAATACCCAGTATAAACTTCTAACTTTCTTCTAATGTCCATATCCTAACAGTGGTCTCAGATGCAAGGCAAACTAACGTTAGAATTTAAAGGACTGCATTTTCCAGAATGCAATGGCATGTGGTACTGAAAAAACTGGTGTGACTAAAAATCTCTCTTGGCCACTTCATAGCAATGAGTTTCAAATTTTACAAGTGAGTGGGTGAAGCCTAGTAGATAAGCTTGGCATCATAATTAAAAGGAGGGGTGAACCACGAAATTAGTTCATTTAGGCTTTTGCCTGTGAATAACCAAAAATCTCATATTTCTCACACTATAGGCCTTAATTTAGGACAGACGTTTCCAACATAGGTCTAGGAAAGCCGGAAACCATGCAAGATTTTCAGGATTTTAGTTTTGTGCAAAGGTATCTTTTGCAGATAATATGAAAAGCGGACAAGGATTTGTTCCCCTGAGATCTTTGCTGGACACGCCAGGCTGAGGTTATTGCGGGTTAAAACGGGCCCCCAGCCAGTCCACAGAAAGTTCCAATGTTCCCAGGCAGTTTGTAAGTCAATAGGCAAAGAACAGTACAATATTTTTCAAATATAGAGAAATCCACATTTTGTTAACAGAAGTGCTAAGGAAAGTAGCAACATCTGCATTTAACGCTATCCTTCACAGGCAGAGCCCATACTCTTTGGCATGTACTCAAATTGTTTCATTAACCTTGTCATATTGCCACTTCATCGGAAACTTCATAGGAACATTTTGTAGGAAAACATTTCATCAGGGTAAAGCGACAAAAGGTGCAAAAAGATTTCTAAAAACTAATAACAAAATTACAGTGTCTCAAAGAAGCCAATGACTGTCTTTAATAGGCAGAAAACATCCTATCAACTGTGCATGTTGAGCCTTGGGATGTGTCCAGGCTGATTAAGCATTGCACTCAGTCAAACCACAATTCATAACACTTCTCAGATGTGAGCTACAGTAAAAGTTTCAATTATCACAAAATATCGACCATAAAAATTAAACAAGGATAATTTCTCAATCAGTCAAGTATCAAGAAGTCTCTAAATCAATGTTTCGCAAACTGTGGGATGGTCGGGAGATGATTTTTGGTGTGCCTCAAAAGTCCAAGCAATAAATAAAGATGCCTTTAAATTCTGTATTTATCTTGTAACATTTGCTGCACTCTTTAATGACAGAAGTCAAATGCCAGGCTATGTCTTCTGACAACCTGCTGCGGTTTTTTTTTTTTTTAAACATGGGGATCTGTGCTTACACACTCTCACTTTACAGGTAGAGAAAGAAAAATTAAGTGAATTATGTGACAATCTTGATGGGGTACATGTGAAAAGAAAGGCTGTAGGATGTTATTCTTTATAACACACAAGAAAATGAAAATAAGTGTAAATGAACTGTACACATTCAACAGTTAGGAGAGCAAAAATGAAAAGTACTTTTTTTGTATTTCTGAAGTGTGCTGAAAACAGATTTAAATAGTATCAAACCAAAGCAAGTCACTTTCATTTGGTGATAAACAAATGATAAACAGTCACTAAAAACCGATTTACACTCAGTAGTTGCGTACAATATAGTTTTACCAGTAAAACTGCATGTCTGACCAAATTTAGTTGTCATTTCAATGAAAAATGTGGTCTGTAAATGACAGTGAGCGGCCACACAATGCATTAGTTACATTTAAAAAACACCCAACTCATCTCCATTAAAGCATGGTGGGTCACAAAAGTTTGTCTTTCTAAAAATTGGGTTGTGGTTCTAATAAGTTTGGGAACCACTGCTCTAAGCAACAGGGGATAAAACTAGCATTGGCAAAGTCAATAGGTCTCGCCTATGCGAGAGCTATTGGCTTTGGCAATGCGTTTTTAGCCATTATGTACACCAGTGTGGCTGCTGTGGAGTGGGGTGGGGTAGAGTGGAATGGGGTAGATTGAGGTAGAGTGGAGCGGGGTTAGAGTGGGATAGAATGAGTGGGAGGGATTGGGGTAGATTGGAGGGTGATGGAGTGGGGTAGTTTTGAGTGGGGGAGTTGGGTAGATTAGCGTGGTAGATTGGAGAGAAGCAGATTGAATTGGGGTGGAGTGGAGTAGATTGGGGTGGAGTGGTGTAGAGTGGAGAAGACTGGGGTAGATTACAGATGGGTAGATTGGAGTAGGGTAGATAGGAGTAGGGTAGATCGGGGTAGAGTGGAGTGGGATATGGGTAGAGTGGAGTTCTGTAGATTGGGGAAGAGTGGAGTGGGGCAGATTGGGGAAGAGTGGGGTGGGGGGATCGGGGTAGAATGGAGTGGAGTATAGTAGACTGGATTGGAGTCTGGTAGATTGTAGTGGAGTCTGGTAGATTGGAGTGGAGTGGGGTAGATTAAAATGGGGTACATGTGGGTGAATTATAGTAGCGTAGAATGGAGTGAGGGAAGACTGGGGTAGTTTGGAGTGAGCTAGATTGAGGGTGAGTGGAGTGGGGTAGACTGGAATGGTGTTAGGTAAATTGGAGTGGGGTAGATTGGGGTACAGTGGAGTACATTGAGGTAGATTGGTTTAGGAGGTGGGGTAGATTGAATAGGGATAGACTGGAGTGGGGCAGATTGGGGTAGAATGGAGTGGGATATATTGGGGTAGATTGCGGTGGAGTGGGATGTATTGGGGAAGAGGGAAGTGCAGTGGATTGAGGTATACTGGAGAGGATTGGAGTAGAGTGGAGTGGGGTAGATTAGGGTAGAGTGGGGTAGACTGAAGTAGGATATATTGGGGGGAGTAGGGTAGACTGGAGTGCAGTGGGGTAGATTAGGATGGAGTGGGGTACAGTGGAGTGGGGTAGATTGAAGTAGGATATATTGGGTGGATTATAGTAGGGTAGACTGAAGTGAAGTGGGGCACATTAGAGTGAAGTGGGGGTAGATTTGAGTGAGATGGATAGGAGTGGGGTAGATTGGGGTATATTGGAGTGGAGTAGCTTGGAGTGGAGTTGGATAGAGTGGTGTTATGTTATGTTATGTTAAGGAAATTTGTATAGCGCGACTGTTACCCTAGGGTGTCCTGGCGCTGGCTACAATCCTCCGAGGAAGTACCGAATAAGAGACCATGGTGAACAGTTAGTCAAAAAGCCATGTTTTTAAAGCCTTCCTGAAATCCAGTAGGTCCGAACTATTCCTCAGGTGAAAAGGAAGGTTATTCCAAGCCTTGGCCGCACAGACACTGAAACTTTTACCTCCCCACCTGGCTTTTTTTGTAGGTGGTACTATCACCAATTTCGCTCCTAACGAGCGCAATGGTCTGTTGGGCACATACCACTGGAATTGCCGCTTCAGATGGTCAGGTCCTATGCCTTGTAGGGCACTCTTTTCTTGACTGGTAGCCAATGAAGTCTACGGATTTCACTGGCGACAGATGCAAATTTAGGTATATCCGAGAGCAGTCTAGCCGCCGCGTTCTGCAAAAGTTGGAGTTTATGCAAAAAACGCTCCTGAATGTTAAGATATAGACTGTTGCAGTAGTCCAGCCTTGATGTGAATAATGATGTAATAACCACACGCTGACTGTCCCTAGGCAAGAGAGGCAGTATTTTCTTGCAAGACCGTAGGACGTATGATGTGTGGGGCTGATTGGAGTGGGATAGATTACAGTGGAGTAGATTAGGGTAGATTGGAGGGGGACTGATTGGATGGGGTAGATTGCAGTAGGGTAGTTTGGGGTGAAGTGGGATAGGGTAGATTGGAGTAGGATGGAGTTGGGTAGATTGAGGTGGAGGGGGTTAGATTGGAATGGAGTGGGTAGTTTGAAGTGGTGTAGACTGGAGTGGAGTAGGGTAGTATGGAGTGGGATAGATTGGAGTAGAGTGCAGTAGATTGGAGTGAGGTAGAGTGGCCTGGGGTAGAGTGGGGTTGGATAGAGTGGGGTAGAGTGGAAGTGGGGTAGATTGGAGTGGAGTGGATTGGCGTTGAGTGGGTTAGATTGGAGTGGCGTAGATTTGAGTGAAGTAGAGTGGGTTAGATTGGGTAGAGTGGAGTGAAGTGTGGCAGATTGGGGCAGAGTGGGGTAGAATGGAGTGGGATAGGTTCTGTGGATTGGAGCGGGGTAGATTGGGGTAGAGTGGAGTGGTGTAGATTGGAGTCGGTGGAGTGGAGTTGAATAGATTGGAGTGAAGTCAAGATTGGAGCAGAGTGAGAGACTGGGGAAGAGTGGAGTGTGGTAGACTGGAGTGGAGTGGGGTAGACTTGGGTGGAGTGGGGTAGACTTGGGTGGAGTGGGGTAGACTGGGTGGATTAGAGTAGGGTAGACTGGAGTGGGGTGTGGCAGATTGGAGTGGGGTGGGGGACACCATAGTTGAATGGGTTAGATTGGAGTGGGTTGGATTGGAGTGGCGTGGTGTGGCGAGGGATAGGATG
Organism: Calotriton arnoldi; assembly: GCA_963921515.1. Taxonomy (NCBI): domain Eukaryota; kingdom Metazoa; phylum Chordata; class Amphibia; order Caudata; family Salamandridae; genus Calotriton; species Calotriton arnoldi. The sequence continues at coordinate 4,016,067 of CAWUFW010000209.1, read as the reverse complement.
GGGTAGATTGAAGTGAAGTGGGATAGATTGAAGTGGGTTAGTTTGGAGTGGAGTAGATTTGAGAGTGTGGTAGAACTGGGTAGAATGGAGTGTGGTACAGTGCAGTAGATTAGCGTTGAGTGGGGTAGACTGGGTGGATTGGAGTGTGGTAGATTGTGGTGCAGTGGGGTAGAGTGGAGTGGGGTAGATTAGAGTGGAAAGGAGTTGGATAGATTGCATGTGAGCTTGGAGTAGAGTGGGGTAAATTGGACTGGGGTAGATTGGAGTGGAGTCGGGTACATTATAGTGGAGTGGGTTGGAATGGGTTACATTGGAGTGGGGTGGATTGGGGCACATTGGATGGAGTGGAGTGGGGTAGACTGGCGTAGATAGGAACAGAGTAGGGAAGATTTGAGTGGAGTACCTTAGATTCAGATAGAGTGGTGTTGATTGAGTGGGGTAGACTGGAGTGGGGTGGATGGAGTAGGGTGGAGTGGAGTAGATTGAAATGGTGTAGACTGGAGTGGAGTGGGGTAGATGGGATCGTAGTGGAGCGGAGTAGATTTGGTTACAGTGGGTTAGATTGAAGTGGAGTAGACTGAAGTGGAGTACATTGGAGTGGGGTAGATTTGGGTGGGGGAGTGAGGTGGGTAAACTGGAGTGGAGTAGATTGGAGTGGAGTGGGGTAGACTGAAGTGAAGTGGGATAGATTGGAGTGCGATGGATTGAAGTAGAGAGGGGAAGATTGGAGTGGAATAGATTGGAGGGGAGAGGGGTAGATTGGAGTGGGGTAAACTGGAAAGGAGTGGGGTAGACTGGGTGGAGTGGGGTAGACTGGGTGGAGTGGGATAGATTGGAGAGGGGTAAGTGGTGTGGAGGGGAGAGGCATAGAGTGGAGTGTTGAGTCGTGGAGTGAGTGGTGTAGAGTCGAGTGGCGTGGCATGTTGTAGAGTGTCTTAGAGTGGAGGGGAGTGGTGTGGCATGTTGTAGAGTGGAGGAGAGTGTCATAGGATGGAGTGGTGTGGCATAGAGTGGAAAGGCATTGAATAGAGTGGAGTAGAGTAGCATAGAGTGGAGTTTGCATGGTGTGGTAGCACACTGCCAGTACAGACAACACATTTTCAATTGAAATGACCATTACATTTGCACCAAAATACAGTTTTACTGCACACAAACAATGTGTGGAAATGTCATCACCTAGTGTATTGATGCGTTTTGAGTGTATTCAAATATTTGTTTCCCTCACATCCAGAATTACAAAAAAGTGTTTCATTTGTACTAATTCTGATATATTCTGAAACATCTGCACAGTTCTTTTTTTTGTGTGTGCTAGAAAAAAAAACATCCAACGCCCTCTCCTCTTACATGGGTACTCAGCAGAATTGTCACATAAATTCTCTCAGTTTGAAGTCAGAGAGAGAAAAGTAAACACCAAGCCCCCTCAGAAGAGAGATCTTGACATTTGACCTCTGGCTTTGAATGCACAGCAACTGTGATAAGATAAGAACTAGTGGCTTAATTATAGAAATCGAGTTTGTGGAAGAATACAGTAAACAAGGTTTGGGGAATGAAAGGGACGAACTCAAGCTGGACAGCCTAAAGCAAATAAAGCCAGCAAATAGAAAGCCAGAAAATGTGAGTTACAAACAGTGCCACTGGAATTATGTGTCAGAAGAGGGCCAAATCATGCGGTAGGGTTGAGCAAATTATGTAGGAAGAAAAGGCAAATTATGCGCATCTTCAAACAACTCACTGCCCTGCAAATGTGTCCTGTTCATGCCTTGTGGTGACACGTGCCACAGAATCTGCGGAGCAGACGGCATCACAATGGAGCGTGGAGGGTGTAATCGAGCATTCTGCGGGTGCCAAATAAAGCTTATTTGCCAAACCAATGTTAGGCTGCGAGAAGTCTACTCTCCCACTCGCTATGGAAAGTCAGATTTTATCAGGGCGAGCTATATTTGGAGCCTACTCGCCTGTTGTAGCAGCTGATAAAGAACAGGTGTTCTGTTCACTCAGAAAGCGAAAGAGCAATAAGATGCCTTTAAATCTAGTTTTTATCTTGTTACATTTGCTCTGTGTTCAGAGACAGAGGTCAGAGGTCAGTTTACATCTTCTTACAATTGATTTTCTTTTCTGACTGCAGAGTTCCAGTGTTTTGCAAAATGTCTGGCATGCTGTACAAAGAGTGTGAAATGAAAGGCTTTAGAGTGTCTGTTTTTTTCTAACACACAACATTTAAATAGCTAATAAGTGAACTGTACAAACATTTCAAAATATATTTCAGTAGTTATGAAAGCCCATTTTTTTGTATTCTGTAGGATGAAAAACTTAATAGGATGAAAAATCAGAACACGTTACTTGGTGATGTACACATGATAAATATGTTTGGTGAAACCCAATTTGTCTGTACATGACAGTGCGCTACCACATCATACTTTAGTGATATAAAGCCTTATGTACAAAACTTTCTTTGAGGTCGCAAATAGCTTAATTCGCAGAATCGAGGCATTTGCAACTGCAAAAAAGGTTTTTAGAATGTACAAAAGCAAAATTCTGATTCGGTAACCTATTATCAAATCACAATTTGAGTTTGCAAATCGGTATTTGGAAGGGGTGTGTTTAGGGCGTCCCATCCCAATACCGATTCGCAGTGGTATGTATGAATTTTTTTGCGACCAAATTCCAGTGGCAAAACATTTATTTTTTACCGACACCTCAAGGGTGGTGGTAACCATTCACAAACAGGAAGGGGTCCCCCATAAGACATCTTCACCTTTGCGAATGTTGATACAGATATTTTTTTAGAGTATGCAGTGGACACATGGACCATTGCTTACTCTTACTTTTTTCTTTTTAAACATCCAGTTTTCTTTTAAGAAAAACAGCCTGCATTTATAAAGAAATGTTTTTTAAGAGATTGCTTTATTAAAAAGCAATCACAGACATAGGGGTCTGCTGAACTCAGTACGCTACCATCTCTGTGATGTCTGCAATTCCTAATGGGGTGCAAACTGTGACTCACCTCATTAATATACATGAGGTAGGTCTGTTGCAAACCCATTAGGGATCGCTATTTCCAACTTCTACGTTTTTGAACATTAGGAGTTGCGATTTCCTAATTTTGATTCGCAAAGAATAACAAATAGGGATTAACAGTCCATAAATTCTCTACATATTATCCCACATTTATTAAAAGTGAGTTTTAAAACATGGACTGAGAAACACTCCTGCCCCTGCCCTGATGGCAATGCTATTAGAGAACTAAGAGGCAAGTCAGGGATCATGTGTACCCTATATTTGGGCTAGATTCTTATAATACATGGAGCAAACATTTAGTCTATTTAATCACAAAAATAGTTTTTTTGTGCAGAAGAAATGCTGAACTCACATATTTGAAGGTGCTCTCAAATGTGATAATGAAGAAAAAGGTGACTGTCAAATAAAATATTTGCATAGGATCACAAAATTTGAGACCAGCTTACGGGTCAAGTACATCACAGTTAAGTCGAGTAGATTATTCAAGTTACTACACCTGCAGATCTAGTAACATTTTTATGATTTTTCGAGGCCTGAATGTAATTTACGCTAAATCTTTTATATTATCAGAACTTACCAAGCATTATTTTGCTTTTTACTGTGCTCTAAGTAATCCAGCCTCACTTCATTTCTGACATACCCTGCATGGAGTTCCTTTGCCCCATGTTCTTCCTCCAAAACTGACAATATCAACATTTTAGGTCACATTGTCAGATGTGGTCTAACTCTGCCACACTCTTTTCAGATGTAATTTGCTCAAGAGTGCAACAGGTGAAATGTGCACTTTATTCATGGTTCCAGCTTGGCTGGTTTAAATTTCAGCACTTAACAGAATGTGTGTCTTCTAGCTTCAGGCCATATAAATGCTGCCAGTGGAGTTAATAAGCATGTGCTTACAAAATTTCATGACAACAGCTCAGTGAGGGTGTTCAACAATAAAAGCAAATAGGCTGTAAAAATGTGTAAATACGTGTCATTTCTGCAAGAAGGTTGGAAATATTTCCAGTATACCAGGCAAAATGTAGTTTTGCTAGCTGGAAAGCTCCCCATAAACTGACAAAAAGGTAATTTTCAAACCAGTTTTCAGTGAATTGACATATGACCACAAGATGGAGCACTACTGATGCTACCTTATTCGCCTTACTGAAGCACTGGTCCTGCTTCCACCTCTTGCGTGGCAGTAGACATACAGTACACTGCAAGAAAGCGATAACGGGAACCTGGTTTTGAATGCGTTGGGTGAAAAGGATGGTGTAAAAGATCCCCAATACGAGAGTTAAATGTTAAAGAACTGAGAATGGAAGTGGCTGCTGCTTTGGGATCATTATTACTATTTCAAAGTATGCATGAGGTGTTTGCATCTAAGAATGGAAAAAGACATACTCTTACTAATATGAACTCTTAACGGTAGTAAGTCCATTCAGACTGTGGGATGCTGCTTGGTCAAGTTTGCTTTTAAAGGAAGACAGATGGAAAATTGTAAGAGGGAGAGAAATGGAAAGTTGTACATTGCAAAGAGAGGATTAAAAACCTACGATGGAAAGTTGGATGAAAATTAGGCATTTGTAAGATCTGAATAGAGCAAAACAAGTTTTGAAGAATAGAAAAAAGGGTAAAGGTACGCTTTCTGGTTAACTGGTAAATATCCTGAATTGTTATGTGGTCAAATTGGAAAACTAAAAGCGTTTGTTCAAAAAATTAAACTAATAGATAATCTACACCTAAAACTCATTAGTTGAAAGAAAGAGGTAAAAAAAGAACCTAAGAAAATGGAACGTGTAGGCATAATAGAGAAAACATACTCATCAGTGATGTGGCCAAGGCAGAGAATAGGAATTCTCTCTTTCACTCTCTCTCAGACTCGGAACTGAAAATTGTCTGCGTTTCGAAAACTCAAAGAATTCTAGGTCTGAAAGTCGATTCAGATAAGGACCAACTGCTGTGCGTGCCTCTATGGTGCAAAGCCCCTTTCAAGTTTCACTAAAATGAAAGAGTAATAGTAGACTGATTTAGAGGCTCGTTCTGGGAGTTATTAAAAATAACTCAAAAGAGTTAATCAATATTTGCAAAGTGTAACTTTAATAGTAATTCTCAGGATGCAGTCAATTATTTCAGAGGTCAGAAAATATTCATAGTAAAACATTTGAAGAAATGAAAAATTTCCTAGCTAACGTAACGGAAAGTTTCAATTCTATTAAGGACTCAGAGGCGAGGATTATGCTATTCTTTCTTCACTTTTATTGAATAGCAGCCATTTGTAGTCAAGCAAAATAAACCACTATTCCCATGAACCAAAATGAATCAAGAGACAAAACAATAGAGAGTCCATGGCAAGAGTGTCCCATCTTCTGCACCAATCACGGGTCCCCAAGGTGCTGGTAGTCCTTCGTCCCTGTCCATTCCTCCTCTTTCGTCGCTCGGTCATCCACCAAGGACGCTTCAAGAATCCTGCTTGTTGGAATCGCCTGCAAGGAGCAAAGGCATAGCGTAAGCGACAGAAATGTCTAAGGATTACCCTGTGGGAGAAAGCATCTCAAGACAACCACGAGAACATGTCAACAGAGCAAACCAAAGTAAGCCAAATTTACTTACTCCAATACGAGGGAGGGAGAACAGCAAGGAACTTGTACCCTGGGTGGGATAATCCTCGCCTCCGAGTCCTTAATAGAATTGAAACTTTCCGTTACGTTAGCTAGGAAATTTTTCATTCTTTGTCAGGACCGGAGGCGAAGATTATGCTCGTTTAAAGCTTGCTCACCACCAAATGAGCCATATCAATCACCGGTTTAAAGTTAAACCGTTTAAAGGTAGAGTCTGAAGACCAATCTGCTGCGTTCAGGATGTCTTCCAGACGTGCTCCCAGGGTAAAAGCCTTGGAGGCATTGCTCCTCTGGTAGAATGCGCTCCAAACGCGCGTAGGTCGATACCCACTTCTTGCATTACCCACCTAATCCAACGGGCAATCGTGGGGGATGACACCGCCTTGTGAGGCTTCCGAAGCGAGATGAGTAACTGGCGTTCCCCGGGAGGGCGAAACTCCTCTGACTTCTCCTCATATGCCTTGAGGCAAGATACCACACATAACTTCGGGGAATCCGGGAAAGTGGGATAAGAGATGGATTTCGTCCCGCATTTAGTGCGCCTACGGATAGTAAACGTTACCCCCGTAGGGGAAAACATTCTACCCGAAACATCCAGGGCTCGAACATCCGAGACTCGTCTGCAAGAGACTAGACACAGAAGCATGGCTAGCTTCGCAGAAAGCTCCTTCCTAGAGAGGAACCTATTTGGTTGCCAGGAGAGGAACAAGTTCAAAACCTGATTGACATCCCATAGCTGGGAGTAACGCGGTTCTGGAGGCAAAGAGAGACGGATGCCTCGAAGCAGGCGACAAACCAAGGGATGCTCCCCAACCGGAGAGCCATCGACCATGGTGTGCCCAGCAGAGATGGCGGAGCGAAAGGTATTGACGGTCCAATACGCCAGACCCTCTTCCGCCAGAGAGGCCAAAAAATTCAAAATGGAGGTCACATCCGCTGCCACGGGATCGATACCCCGTCGCAAACACCAACAACACCACCTTCTCCAGGTGGTACGGTATCTTTTGACAGTGCTGTCAGCCCAGGCTTTGGCCATGAATGCCTGAGCCGGTCCCGAAAGGCCTGGGACCGCCCATCGTCCCCTGTAATCTGCCACGCCATCAGGGTCAGCGATCCTTGCTCGATAAGAGGGTGAGGACTCCCGCTCGGATCGAGGAGAAGAGTTGGAAACAGGGGGAGTGGGATTGGAGAATCCCAAGAAAGTTCCAGTAGAACCGGAAACCAGACTTGCGATCTCCAAATCGGCAAGATGAGCACCACGTCCGCCCTTTGACGCCGCACCTGGGCTGTGACTCGCGTTATCATGGCAAACGGGGGAAAGGCATAGCCCGTTTCCTCCCGCCAATTCTGTAGGAACGCGTCCGTCCGTTCCGCAAGGGGATCCGGTCTCCAGCTGAAGAACCGGGGAAGCTGGTGGTCCAGGCGGGAGGCAAAGAGGTCCACGAGAAAGGACCCCAGACGCTTTGGAGATCCGCGAACACCCCTGGGTGAAGCTTCCAGAGACTCACATCGTGGAAATGACGAGACTGGAAATCCGCCACCTGGTTGTCTTGACCGGGCAGATATTCTGCCGTTACCGAGACCTGGTGATCTAGGCAGTACTGCCAGAAGTTCGCTATGAGGTCCGAGAGGGCCTTGGAGCGTGTGCCTCCCAGATGGTTGATATACCGGACTGCCGATACATTGTCCATCTTGAGAAGTACGCAGGACTGGATCGAGTCCTTGGTCCAGCACTGGATCGCGAACGAGCCCGCCAAAAGCTCCAGACAGTTGATGTGTAACTGTTGCTCCGATGGAGACCACACACCTCCTGTGGCAAACTCGCCACACCTCGCGCCTCAGCCGGATCTGCTCGCGTCGGACTCGCTGACGATATCTGGCGTGGAACCGAAAATGGCCCGCCCATTCCAGGCTTCCATATGAGAGAGCCACCACTGGATCTCCTCCCTGGCGTCCGCCCAGAGAGTTAACTTGTGAGAATAAGAGAGACCTTTGCGCAGGTGTGATGCCTTGAGGCACTGAAGGGCTCTGTAATGGAGCGGGCCCAGAAAAATCGCCTGAATGGAGGCCGAGAGAAGGCCTATAATGCGAGCTAACTGCCTGAGAGAGATCTGAGACTGGGCCAAAGATCTCCGAATCTCGTGATGAATTTTCGTCACTTTTCGAGAGGGAAGGCTGAGAGTGGACTCCACGAAGTCTATCGCGAAACCGAGGAAAAGCACCCTCTGAGATGGACTCAGGGTGGACTTGGTCTCGTTGGTCACAAACCCGAGGTTCTGAAGGAGATCAACCGCTGTCTGAAGGTGGCGAGAGAGCGTACTGGGGTCTTGAGCCATCAAAAGAATGTCGTCGAGATAGACGATGAGTCTCATGCCCGATGCCCGCAGGCGTTCGATCACCGGCCGGAGAACCTTGGTGAAACACCAAGGGGCAAAGGACAGGCCGAAGGGGAGCGTGGTGAACTCGTAAGTTTTGTTCCGCCAGGGAAACTGTAGGAAACGCCGATGTGGCGGGAAGATAGGGATCGCAAGGTAAGCGTCCTTGAGATCGAGACGTTGGGGCGAAGAATGTCGCGAAGCAGATGGATGCCCTCCATCTTGAAGTGGCGGTAAACCAACCACTCGTTGAACTCGCGTAAGTTGATAACCAGCCGTTTCCCCCCGTCCGGTTTGTCCACCAAAAAGAGGTTGCTGAGAAAACCCCTGGGATGTGGCAGAGTTTCTGCGATAGCCCCTTTGTCCAAAAGAGACTGGACCTCCTGATCGACCAGAGTGGAGTCTGCCTCGGAAAAACAAAGCGGACGGGGAGCCACGTGTTGCGAAGGAGCCCCGAGAAACTCTATGTGAAAACCCCGCACCGTCTGCCAGACGTCCCCCGTGATGGAAGTCCAGGTTGGGAAAAAACGCGCCAGACGGCCCCCCACTTTCAGAAGGGAGAACACTCACCGGAAGAACTGGTGATGCCACCGCCTCTGCCTCCTCTGTTTTTGCCTCGCCGTCCTCGGGTGGGGTAAAAGTTGCCAAAGCGGGCCTGGTCTTGATATTGCCCATTGTTGGAGCCCTGTCCCCTATGCTGGTTGGGACGGCCGGACAAGCGGCCCCTTCCTCGTCCGGCCCCTCGGAAAACCCAAGGGCGAAACACCTTTCTGATGGAGGATTGCGCTCTGTCCAAGGAGGTAAAGGTATTGACAAACCTCCCCAATTCCTTTATAAAGGGCTCGCCAAAAAGGCCGCCCTGCGCCACCGGGCCTGCCTCCGAGTCGGCCAGGTCCCCCAGCTTCGCGTCAACCTTGATCAGTAGGGACCTGCGCCGTTCTGTGGATATCGCGCAGTTGGCGTTTCCGAGAAACACCACCACGCACTGGGCCCACGAGGAAAGATGCTCAGGGGATATGAGGGACCCTGACGCCTTGGCCTCCTCGGCCATATCCAAGATCTTGGTAATGGGGCCCAAGATGTCTAAGAGCTTGTCCTGGCATGCCCGCCAGGACCTGTCGATGCCCTTTTTAGGGTCTTTGATAAACTTTTGCAAAAAGGTGGCCATTCTAGGGTCAATGTCTGGTGTAGCGGCCACCCTCCCCTCAAGGGAGGGGCGCGGACACTCCGCCCTAAGGCAGTTGCGGGTGTGGCCTCAAGCGGGCGGCGGATCCGACTGGCAACATACTGGGCAACCTTGTCCGAGGGGGCCCAGTCGGAGGACCGCGGATGAAGAAAGTCGTCTGGGTCCAGCATGTCCGCGCAAAGATTCTGCCTGTCTGAGGAGGGGTCCGGGCGAGATGGGCGCCAAGGACGGGACGGGCCAGCTGCGTCGTCCGAGTCTTCTTGGTCCTCGTCCCCAGTGGTGGCGGGAAGCGCAGGGGGGGTAGTGGAAGGAATCGCAGTAGTGCTGGCCAGGAAAGCCTGTTTAAGGCGGGCGAAAGCATCAGTTTCCACCCCAGTGACCTTAGCACGCTTTGCAGGGGGCTGTGGGTCCGCTAAAGACCCGCTAGGGGTAGAAGCAGTAGGCAAACTCTGGGAGGACCTGGCCAGTCTGTCGCAGGCCTGATCGATTTTCCTGGACAACCTCTCCTCTAGGGGGGTCGTGGCCTGTTCCACAGCTTTGTGGGTGGACGCATCCACAGCGTCGTAAAAATCCTCATTCCATTGTAGGGCAGTAAGGGGATCCTCCTCCCACTGATCATCTTGAAACACCTCATCCTGGTAATCCTCCATAGTGAAGGTAAGTACAAGCGGAGGTATGAACTACCAGGTAAGTAGAAGCGTAGGTATGGACTACCAAGCAGACAACAGTGAGGTGGTAGGCCTCAAGATAAAGGGGGGGCTGGGTGTCAGCCTATATAAGGGCGGGCAGTGCTCACAGGATAGGGCGCTAAGCCCGGGACCCCAACAGCCCTGGTGCCAAGAGATTGTAAGGGCGGCCTGCAGAAACACGGGTTCCAGCAGACTAAGTCTGCAATACTGACTCTTACAGATATAGAGCGTTATGGGCCTAAAGGATACTGAACCCCCAAGCAGTAAGAACTGTCACCCACTGCCTAATGGCAGGTACAGACCCGGCTACCGGGCGTTCAGGGGGCGTAATGAGAGGTGCAAACACGGGGAAAATTACCCCAAGCAACAGCTTACAGACCCGGGTCAGGGGCGTGATTGCAGGCAAAGACCAGGCTCGCGCGGCGTGCTGCTCCGGATTCCGACGCGCTAGGAATGCGCGGAATCCTGAGCACGCACGCCGCGTCAAGCGCGAGACCAAGCGCCCTCTAACGAGGAGACGCGGTCACCGCGAGCCGGCACCAACAACGCGGCCGCTAGGGAGCTCAAACGCTCCCACAGCCCAAAGCGAGACGCCGAGTAGCGGCGGACTCGCAGAAAAGCTGAAAGAACCTGCTAAACGAGGAAACGCTGAAGAAACAAAACCAAGGCGGGCGCGCGATCACAGACGCGCGCCGCCTCCACACAGCCGTGAGGGAAACGGCACCAGAAATAACAAGAACCGGCGCAGCACGCGCGAATAGACTAACGGGCGAAATATCACCACAGTGTAGAGCACCACACAAAGAACAGTGTGAGAATAACAGGTACAATATCACCAGCGCATCGCGCATAACAAAGCAACAGTGTACAGAGCACTATATTAAACAACAATGAAAAGCTGAGAGAGAATAAAAAGCTGAACTTATCTTGGCTGCCAGCAGCGAAGAAAGAGGAGGAATGGGCAGGGACAAAGGACTAACAGCACCTTGGGGACCCTTGATTGGTGCAGAAGATGGGACACTCTGGCCATGGACTCTCTATTGTTTTGTCTGTTGATTCCCTTTGGTTCATGGGAATAGTGGTTTATTTTGCTTGACTACAAATGGCTGCTATTCAATAAAAGTGAAGAAAGAATAGCATAATCCTCGTCTCCGGTCCTGACATAGAATCTCATTTCGAGACGATATTGGTTACAATGTCGCTTCATCTGGGCAGATTGGCATTACTGGGCACCTGTGGCTACGATTCAAAGTTTATCGCAAATATGAGTAAGGAGGCAGTATAGCAACCTATGTTTGGTATCCCTGGGCACTTGTAAGTTGTAACTGTTTGATTCCTAGACTGGTGGTACATTGCAAATTGTCTCTAGGGAGGGCAGCATGACAACCCCCAGCAATCAGGTGTACCAGAGACAGTCAAATCAGTGCATATTAGGCAAGACCTGGCGTTCAGCTACTTGTGACACACTTTGAATCGTAACGACAAGTGCCCAAAAATGATTGCCAAACTGCCCTGATGAAGCAAATTTGTAACACATAGCGTCACAAAATACTTGTTGGCTTCAAGCTTTGAACTATGAATATTATCTGACCTCTGAATCAATTGACTGCATCAACAGAATTACCATTAAAAGTTATACTTTGCAAATCTTGATTACCTCTTTTTAATTATTTTTAATAACCCCCAGAAAAAGCCTCTAAATCGGCCTACTATTCCTGAAAACGAAAACTCACGTTTTCTATGTAGTGTTGTGACTGGGTATTTTTATCTACCGGTTTTAGATCAGCATCCCTTTCTCTCAGTATTCATTGCACCCTTTCACTGGGTATTCCTTGCCCTTTATAAATGTAGATATATACACAAATGTTTTTTTTTAAACTCTTTTATTAACTTGCTCATTACATACCATTGAAATAAATTGCAGGTAACATTTGTCGAGGTGGCCATTGGGTATACATTACTCGTTAACTGTACATCATTCCACAATGATACAGATGTATGTTTCGAGATCTGAACAATAAGTTCCAGGCATTGAAAAGCGCACCTCATTAGCATATCCCCCCCTTCATTGCTGGAATTAATATTCATTGTCAGGATGTTTTCCTCCCAGGGACAGACCTCGGAATGTTCGTATATACACAAATGTTGGCCACTTTAGTTGTTGCCTGTTAGGAAAACCAAAATGTTTGCCTATGCGACTACCTTAAGATTTTCTTGGAAAGAGACAGATGCATGATTTTGCTACACAAAAGAGAAGAAATGTGAGCCACAGTAAGGAAGCCAAGCCATTCAGCCCCAGAGATTTGAGTTGCACTTACCACCAAGTACCAATTTACGCTGAGACCAAGTCTTTCATATTATTTAGATAACCCCTTCCATGTTTTTCTGGTCAAATACATGCCTTTAGACACAGCCTATGTGGCAGTAGTGTTTCCGTGCATGATACATGGGTTATTCGGTAGTCAGAAAGGTGCTAAGTATTTACAGGATGATAGTTTAGTGACGCGGGAATGAAGAGGCACAAGTATTAAATATTTTGAGAGAAAAGTATCTAATATTTGAGTGAAAGAAAAAGAGGTGGTTAAATAGAGAGGCATTTGGTACATGAAACTTGATGGGGGTTTGAGGGGGGAGAGCCCGAAAAGGGATTTAGTTTAACGTGCATAGCCACTAGGGCTTTGACCTAAGATTCGAATGCTGTGTTACAACAGATGCCAGAAAGAAAGGAATAAGTTCAGTTTTGCTGCAAAGGGATGGGAATGTGTTTGCTTCTATAAAGCTCTAGCCGAGACTTGAATGACCTCAATCTGCATAAACCTCCACGTGCAAATTGCGAACTCGAGATATATATATATATATAGTGGGAGGTTCAGCATTTACTAGGTGTGCAATTTGTCGCTATTCTGCTCTACCCATGCTGAAATGGGGAATAATGTACTATTAGCCTTTGCATAAAAATCTAGCCTAACACTGGTCCAAAGTCAAAGGTAGCAGACTTGTAGGAGAAAGTGACTGCAGAGATAGAAAACCACAGAGAAAGAGCAAAAACTGTCAAAAATTGGCAAAAGATGTAGAAAGAGACCCGACCTTCAAGAAGACTACCTTCCACGAGAAGTGCAATAAAAAAATCAAACGGATGGCGGTTTCTGTGGGGAGTTGAGGTCAGTGCATTCTCTCCTTATTGTACCTCATTCGCAGGGGTTTGGGTCTTTGGAAACGAGGTCATTAAGTTACTATAGTGAAGTTGTTTCAGCCTTCCCGATGGGTTTGCTTTCTTACTGCTGTATTTAAATTACAGTGGGAACTCCTAGCTTAATGATTCAAGCATGTGAATCTATTAAACATTCTATGGTGGAGAACATTCTTTTTAACGGACAGTTACCTACTGTCCACTGAGCAATGTGGGCTTTCCACCTCTGCAACTGTAACTCCCTTCCACTCCACCACTGAAAAAGGATTATAAACGGCCGCAAAGCATTCCGAGCACTATACAAAAACAGGAACAAAAGAAGAGAAATAAAAGTTATACCGTATGATGTTAGTACAGGGGAGTCCACAGCTGGTTTAATTCAGAGTCGTCCTTTTTGAGCTACTGTTTTTCCCTCTGCCCTGTTCTACCCAGAGTTTTCATAGTATCCCTCTGTTCTTGGATAGGTACTCCTTTGTTCCCCGACACCCTTCTCACTAGCTCCTGATCCCCTTTTAATATTACTGCTAAGAGCCCCAATGTACCCCAATATAGGCCTAGGTAGCTACACAACCTTTTACCTACATTCGTCCTACCTTGCTCTGCATAACGGTTTTGGCACTGACACTTTACCTAGTTTATGTGCTGAATAAATGTCGATCAATTTTCTCAGAAACTGGCCTAATTTATTACGCATGAGGATTCCTAGTATCATATCTTAATCCCCTGCCCAGGACATACACAGCAGGTTTACCATCTTCTGTATAATAACTCTGTACAAAGTCATCCTTGGACGACAGATCCACTATACATAATGGCAAGCCATTACTATCTAGGTAGAACCCCTGAGGGCACCTTTTGGTATAAAAGGACCACATCTTCGCTGGGTCGCCAGAGGAGAAGCTTCCACGCTGACACATGACGCTGAGGTCCCGGCCTGCAGAAGCTCCAGCACGCAGTGGTCTGACATCCCTTGCGGGGTGTGAAATTCAAGACCAAGACAAGGTCCTTCGTTCTCTCCCATCAGGTAATGGGGTTGGCTCTTTCCTAGGGGATTCTTGGCTTTACACCACATACATGCTAAGTACACGTAGGTACACTTAGATAGGGTTTGCATTGTAGGAGTATGTCTGTTTACTGCCATGTATCGATATGCCTGCATATATTTACTGTTTTAGCACCATGGTAGAATTCTACCTTTTATTTACTCTGTCGGTGTCTGTAATCATATATCTGTTTCTATCTAATGATTGTCGCAGCAAACATGTTTTATACTAGAATGACACTGGTTCAATAAATGCTTATTGAAAACGTCCCCACCGTTTATTCTGTGTATCTCTCTGAGACAGAGTGAGCACGAGTGACTGATCGAAAAGTACTGTACTGTTTCCATGATCCCTGAAAGATCAAGGGTTGTCATGGTCAATAGTTGGCAGAAACTATTCGCTCCTTGGTAAGATTAGGGGGCTTATGGTGGCACTGTGAGCTAGCTGGTCTAAAGGCTAACATATCCACTTGGGGGTGTCTGGAATCAGTCTGGACACCAATCCCGTAGTTTTTGTTGTCTAAACGTGCAGATCCTATGTATTATTAGGAACTACACGGCATTACATTTTATAAGGGGTCTGCAAAGTTGAAAAGACTAAAGCTACCCAAATTCATATAATTATTTCTTTTAAGTTCCCCTTCGTGAAGTGTTGATTTTGGAGAAGTAAAAAAAAAAAAAACAGCAGCAAATGCAGCATTTTCCCACTACCACTCATGTATAAGGGAAACCCTTAACATGAGCAGTCAATTCCTTGCAGCCAGAAGTCCCACCATTCTTGCGCGTGACATTCGGTTACGGGGAATTAGAGTTGGGTAAAACAAATCATCACCATGGATGAAGTCGAGAAGGTCTATGTCTATATTACTTTCACAGAGGGCTAAAATCCATGACTTGACCAGACTTTGCAGGTAAAGTTTAAACTTAACATTTTAAACTGTCCTAATGAAACTATTTTCAGGCATTTCTTCACTAAAAATAATTGTCACGCCTACAATCCTGAAGTCCTGCCACTGGGTATTCAGTTTACAATGGAATAAATGGTAACAATATTTACATCTATAGGAAAAGAGGCTGTGGCTAAAACACCTTGTGGCTGTTAATGGGTTATTATATAGTAATATACAGACACGCAGTGCAGGGGTGGCGGGGGAGGGGGTGAGTGGAGGTACCTTTTCATATATACGGCCTCCTCTAAGCTTCCAGAGTACCAGCAACCACCTACAAAAATGCATCATAGTTGGACATGGGGCACAAGGGAATATGGGGTAAATGTTATGGGGTGTTTTTTTAGAACAATCTGGCACTATGTTGCTGCTGCTCCTCTTTGGAATATCTCCATACCGACAAATACCATGCTCACTCACTCAGTCACACATTCCTTATATCCCAGTATCCGCTTCCTAAACCAAGTTGACTCCACAAAAAACAATAAACACAATAGCTCTATCAGTAATGAGACTTAAAGGCCTTCCTGTCTTCGTGGGTTTTTTTTATTCTGCCTTGGTATTCTGTATTATTGCTGTTAATTCTGTGCTGTCTTATTGTTGTTACTGTTAAAAGTTGTTATTGTTAATTTCCGCGTCTTGTTTTGCCTGCTCCGTCCCAGTTTTCCTGCTGCTGCTCCCCTGCGGCCACTCCCCCCTGCCGTTCCCGCTCCCGCCTCCCAGCTGAGTATCCCTCCCCACCTCCCTATTTAATGGAGGCCGATGCTAGGTGAGCAAGCAAGACCTCTGACCTCTGGTCAGGGTCCTGCTCTCTCCCAGCAGCTCCACCGTTGTGCCGCTGCCGCCGACAGAGATCTGGTAGGCGTTCGAGCCTACCCGCTGCTTCCACGGTTGCCTGTCTGCCCGTTCGCCCAGTGTCATCCTCCTGTCTTCGTGGGTTTTTGTATTCTGCATTGGTATTCTGTATTATTGCTGTTAATTCTGTGCTGTGTTATTGTTTTTATTGTTAATTGTTGTTATTGTTAATTTTCGTGTCTCGTTTTGCCTGCTCCCCAGCGGCCACTCCCCCCCTGCCGTTCCCGCCTCCCAGCTGAGTATCCCTCCCCCCTCCCTATTTAATGGCGGCCGCTGCGTTGCTGCTCAGCTGGCGCGCCGCTGGCACGCCAAGGCAATCCCATCTGAGCCCGTCCGCGACCAGCGCCAGGAACCCTGGCTCACCGACCATCCACCGCTACAACTCAGCTGCCATCCTCGCACTCAACCCCGGAAGGACCAACAACTGCCAGCTGTCCACGCCAAGCACCACCCACAGACAGTTCTCCTGCCGTCACTGCCGCCAGACCTTCACCACCGTCCGCACCCCAACGGCTACTGCCCCGCACCGAACACCAACACCTAAGAAAGCCCTGAGGTGCATCCTCCTCAACGTGCGCTCCCTGCACAGACATGCCGTAGAGATCTGGGTCCTCCTCGACACCCTCTCACCAGACGTTGCCTTCTTTACATAAACCTGGACCAACGCCTCCTCCGCCCCCGACATCGCCATCCCTGACGGGTACAAGATCCAGAGGAAGGACCGCCCCAACCGTCCAGGAGGAGGACTTGCCATCGCACACAAGAGCTCCCTCCAACTCTCCACCTCCACCACGAGTGTCTCCTTCTCCACCACCGAACACCTTCACTTCCATATCCAGACCAGTCCTAGAACCACGCTCCGCGGCACCCTCACCTACAGACCCCCCGGACCTCGCGCCCAGTTCGCCACTACCATCACCGACTTCATCGCACCCCACGCCATCGCCTGCATACTCATCTGAGACCTGAACGTCCACCTCAACAACCCCAGCGACCCTAACTCTACCACCCTCCTGGACAACCTCGCCAATATCGGACTGAAACAGCTCGTCACCACCCCCACCCATAAGGCAGCACACATCCTCGACCCCATCTTCACAGGAGGTAACAACATCCACTTCAGCCACACCATGCAACCCCCATGGACGGACCACCACTGCGTACACTTCCACGTCGACAAACCCACACCGCCCAAACCTGCATCGCGCCCTGCACGAAGAAACTGGAGCAAAGTCACTGAGGAGCAGCTCAACTCCACCCTCAAACGCAACGACCCCACCACCTTGACCAACGTCAACCTCCCAGCCAAAGAACTCCACAGATGGATCTCCAACTGCGCTGACAAGCTCGCTCCCCAACGCAATTCCGACAGACAGCATCCCAGAAAGGCCACCTGGTTCACCACCGACCTCCGAGAATCCAGACGCACCTACAGACGTCTCGAGAAGAATTGGAGAAACAGCAAAACGTCGGAACATCGCACCACCTACAAGAACGCCACAACGGAATACCACCAACGCATCAGATCCACCAAAAAGACCTTCATTCAAAACAAGAACCTCGCCAACTCCAGCAACTCCAAGGAACTCTTCAGCATCATCCAGGAATTCACCAAACCCCCCCGGCGAAACCACGGACATCACCCCCTCCCAGGACCTCTGCAACAAGCTTGGATCCTACTTCCATCTGAAAATCAAGGGCCTCTACGACGACTTCGACGACACACACCTGACTCCAAAACCACTTCCCTCTCCAGCAACGCCAGCCAGCCCCCATCTCCTCCTGGACCCCAGTCACCACCGAAGACAACACTTCAACCATGAAAGGCATCCACTCAGGAGCCCCCACGGACCCCTGCCCGCCGTCTATCTTCCACAGAGCCGCCACCGCCATCGCTCCAGAACTACGACGCACCATCAACGCCACCTTCAAGACCGGCATCTTTCCCGACGACTGGAAACGCGCAGAAGTCAGACCCCTGCTCAAGAAGCCCTCAGCAGATCCCACGGACTTCAACAACTACCGACCCATCTCCCTCCTCCCCTTCGCGGTCAAAGTCACTGAGAAGACCGTCAATGCCAAACTAACAAAATTAATCGAAGAAAACTCCATCCTTGACTCCTCCCAATCCGGCTTCCGCAGCAACCACAGCAGCGAGACCGCCCTACTCGCTGCCACAGATGACATCCGCACCCTCCTCGACCAAGGACACATGGCTGCCCTGTTCCTACGCGATCTCTCTGCAGCGTTCGACACCATCTCCCACCGCACACCCCCCGCCAGACTCCACGACGCCGGCATACAGGGAACAGCCCTCGACTGGATCCGCTCCTTCCTCACCAGCAGAACCCAAAGAATCAGACTGCCACCCTTCCTCTCCGAACCCACGGAAATTAACTGCGGAGTACCCCAAGGATCGTCGTTCAGCCCCACGCTCTTCAACATCTACATGGCCCCCCTCGTCGCCATCGTCAGACAGCACGGACTCAACATAGTATCCTACGCCGATGACACCCAGCTCATCCTCTCCCTCACCAAGGACCCCATCACCACCAGACGCAACTTCCAGGAAGGAATGAAGGACGTCGCATCCTGGATGAGCAGCAGCTGCCTGAAGCTCAACTCGGAGAAGATAGAGATCCTCGTCTTAGGACCCTCCCCCTCTGCATGGGACAACACCTGGTGGCCCAGCGCCATCAGCAGTCCGCCCACCCCCACGGACCACGCCCGAAACCTCGGCATCGTACTCGACTCCTCCCTCTCCATGACCCACCAGGGCAACGCCATCGCCTCCAGCTGCTTCAACACCCTCTGCATCCTCCGAAAGATGTTCAAATGGATTCCCCCCGAACCAAGGAAGACCGTCACCCACGCACTCATAACCAGCAGACTGGACTACGGAAACGCCCTCTACACCGGGATCAAAAAATCTCTGTTCCACAAACTTCAGACCATACAGAACACCGCAGCCAGACTCGTCCTCGGAATCTCTCGACACAAACACATTACCCAACACCTGGGGCACCTCCACTGGCTCCCCGTTGAGAAGAGAGTTACTTTCAAGATTCTCACCCACACCTACAAATGCCTCCACAACACCGGACCCCAATACCTCAACGAGAAAATTTCCTTCCACGTACCCAAGAGAAACCTCTGATCCGCCGCCCTCGCCGAAACCCCGCGCATCCACAGAACCAGAACAGGTGGAAGAGCCTTCTCCTACATCGTGGCCAAGACCTGGAACGAGCTCCCGATCAACATCAGACGCGCCCCCTCCCTGAACATCTTCAGGAAGGCACTCAAGACCTGGCTCTTCGAATGAACGGAGCTGCTTACCCCCCCTCCCCCAGCACCTTGAGACCCCCACGGGTGAGTAGTGCGCTTACAGTCCCCCTGATTGATTGATTAATTCATTGAAAGGCCCTTGGTTCCCATTAAGGTGACACTGCTGCCCTCTTGCAAGATATACAGCACTAAGCAAACCTCTCAACAGGACCTGGGCCCTTGTGTTTTGGTCAAAGACATGGGTACTAGCAAACATTTTCCCAGGGGCCTAAATGTATGGTATGTAGTGTGACAGAGAGCAGCATTGATGACAACAGGGTGGGGGCCAGGAGTGGTTGGTATAGAGTATAGAGGGGGAAGCGAAGCATGTACATGTGTGAAAAGTGAGTCATTTAGTTATTTTGAGGGGTCATTCCATACAGACAAGTTACTTACCTTTGGTACCGCTTTATCTGGTAGAGACATGATCTAGCCGCAGATTCCTTACCTTTGAATTTCCCAGGCATAAGACTGGATCCAGAAGATTTTTCTTCGAGCAAGACTCTTGCGCGCCAGTGAGGTGGCTTGGATGACTGAGCCTGCAATTCTCTCACACTACCGGCAAAAGTTATTCCCACTAAAAAGGCTGTTTTGATGATAAGCAGTCTGAGGGGGCAGTTGTGCAGAGGTTCGAACGTATCACACATCAGGAAGGTGACACCCAAATTAAGGTCTCAGTGAGGCATGATGAAAGGGGCAGGTGGGAACATATGTACAAGCCCCTTAAGAAATCTATTTACAATAGGGGATTTAAATAATTAAGGTTAGTCTGGCGGCCTCACGAAGGCAGACAGGGCGGAAAGGTACTCTTTGAGAGTGCCCAGAGTAAAGCCCTGCTGGGCAAGGGTCAAAATAAAAAGTAGAACCTGAGAGAGGGAAGCAGAAAGAGGATAAGTAGGTCTTTCTGTACAATATTTTATAAATTTGTTCCACCAGCAGGGGTACACAGTCTTGGATGGAGGCTCCCCTGGCCTCCAAAATAACAATGTAAACATTGGGAGGAAAGTAGAATGCTATCAACTGCTGCCGCTCAATCTCAACGCAAGAAGGTGTAGAGTTGACAGGTTAGGGTGGAGAACTCTCCCCTGCTGCTGTGACAGAAGGTCCTCTCAAAGAGGCAGTCTGATCGGAGGATCGATGCTCAATTGAAGAAGCTCAGGATACCAGACTCTCCGTTGCCAGTCTGGAGCCATAAGACTGACTTGGGCCGGGTCACTCCTGATCTTCTTGAACACTCTGGGCAGGAGGGGTATGGGCAGAAAGGCATATAGAAGGCCTGAGCTTCATCAGAGACGAAAAGCGTCTCCAAGCAAGAGCCGCCTTGGAAACTCCAGCGTGCAAAACTGCTGACATTGCACGTTCTCGGCGGAGGCGGACAGATCTAACCAAGACTCTACCCACTGTTGAGAGAGACCTTGCATCACCTCTGGATGGAGACGCCATTCGTGATCCACTTGGCATCAGCGGCTGAGTTCATCTGGCCTGGCGTTCAGAGAACCTGCCAGGTGTTGAACAACCAGGGATTTGCCCTGCTGGTCCAGCCATGTCCAGAGACGCAGGACTTCTTGACAAAGGGTCCACAACCCCACCCTGCCATGTTTGTTACAGTACCACATGGCAGTGGTGTTGTCCATGAGCACTTGAACCAGCTTTCCTTTTATTGAAGGAAGAAAGGGTTTTAATGCCAAGCGAATCACTCCAGCAAACTGATGTGGACTACGGATTCCGTCGGAGACCAAAGTCCTCTGATCTCCAACTCTCCCAGATGGCCCCCTCATCCCAGGAGTGACACATCTGTCACCACTGTCCGATCTGGATGGGGAAGGCAGAGGGGTCTGCCTCTAACCCAAGAGGGGTTGGTCAGCCACCACTGCAGGTCCTGTGCACTTCCCTCCGAGATCAGGACCATGTTGGAGAGATTCCCCTGATGCTGCACCCACTGGAACTTCAGGTCCCATTGCAGAGCCCGCATATGCCATCTGGCATGTGCCACAAGCAGGATGCAGGCAGCCATGAGGCCCAGCAGCCTCAGAGTCATTCTCACTGAAATCCAGGATACAGGCTGAAACATCGGTATCACAGCCTGAATATCCTGGACTCGCCACTCAGGAGTAAAGGCCTGAAACTGCACTGTGTCCAGATCAGCTCCGATGAAAGGGAGCATCTGAGGTCAGGTGTGACTTTGGCACGTTGATAATAAACCCCAGCGAATGCAGGAGGTTCGCCGTAGTCTGGAGGTGGGAGACGACAGCCTGGGGCGAGCTTGCATTCAACAGGCAGTCATCGAGATAGGGGAAGACTGGCACCCCTGGCCAGTGCAGATGAGCTGCGACCACCACCATCACCTTGGTGAACACCCAAAAGGCGCTGGTAGGGACAAAGGGGAGCACCGTGAACTGAAAGTGCTTGTGGTCTGCCGTAAACCACATGTAGCGCCAATGAGCAGACAGGACGGGAATGTGAAAATAGGCGTCTCGCGTGTCGAACGCTACCTTCCAGTCTCCTGGGTCAAGGGCAGACAAGACCTGAGCCAAAGTGAGCATCTTCAACTTTTTCTTTTTGAGGAAGTAGTTGACGGCTCCCAGATCTAGGATAGGGCGCAGGCCCTTTTCCTTCTTCGGAACCAGAAAGTAGAGGGAATAACAACCACAGCCTACTTCTGACACTGGAACCTTCTCTATCGCTCCCTAAGCAAAGAGAGACATTACTACCTCCTGAAGCAAAGTCATGTGATCCTCCATCAGCCGTTCGTAAGTTGGAGGCATGGAGGGATAGGTAGTCTCGAAGGGGAAGGAGTAGCCCCTTCGGAATATTTAAAGAACCCACCTGTCTGACGTGATTTTTTGCCAGTGGTGGAGGTGATGGCTGATCCTACCATGAACTGGCCGCCCATGATCTTGAAGGTCCAGACTAGGAAGGTTTGGAAGCTGAGGCTGCATAGAGGGTCTGACCTGACCTCTAGCCACCCGACCCACGGGGTCTTGCGGCTGGGATATGGCTGGCTTGGCTGAAAGCCTCTTCCATAGCTACAAAAGGCAGATGGGGGGGCGTGTGGCCACTGAGAGGCCCAAGGACCTGGCCGTGTCTGTCTTGTCTCCAAAGAGACTGGTGGCATCAAAGGGCATGTCTATGAGGGAAGCCTGGACATCTCAAGAAAAGCCAGAAGTTCTCAGCCAGGCATGGCGTCAAACAGTCACAGTCGAAATCGTTCTGCCCAGCGAGTCGTTGTGTCAAGACCACAACGAATGGTGAACTTTGCCCCATCTCTCCCTGCTTGGTAGAGGATGGCCCAGGTCTCCTCCAGGATCTGTGGCAGCACTTGCACAACCGTTTCCCACATGGGATGGGAGTATAGGCCCAATAGGCATGCAGTGTTCACAGACCACAATGCAAGGCTGGCGGAAGAAAAAAAACTCTTACTCCAACTATCCAGCCTCTTAGATTCCCTGTCCTGGGGTGTGAAAGGGAACGCGCCCTGTGACGTAGAGGCTTGGACCACCAAGCTCTCAGGGTTAGGGTGGTTGGTAAGGAAATTTGGGTCGCCCAGTGCAGGGCGATGGCAACGGACAATTGTCCTATTCACAGGCTTGTACCAGGTTTCCTCACTAGGACATCAGTCAAGGCCTCGTTGAAGGGCAGGAAGGGATCCAAGGAGGAGACACTCGGCTGCAGGACCTCTGTCAAGATGTTCGTCTTGACTGCCACAGAAGGAAGATGAATGTCCAGGTCCTGAGCTGCCCATTTCACCACCACAGCATATGAAGCTCCCTCCTCCATAGCCACAGGAGGGGGGAAAAAGCAGGCCAGAATCTGGAGAGGTATGCAATCCGCTGGCCTTACCCAATTCCTCATACCAGTCCATTTCGTGCTCAGGCTGGTCTTGTGAAGGGACCAGTGATCCCTCTCAATCTTCCTCCATTCCTAGTCCTTCAGAATAGGGCTGAGGAACTGACCTAGGACCCAAGGGTTCTGTGGGCGCCAGAATCGGCATCGGTAGACCCCGATCCGGCCCCGGGTCATCATAGAGAAGAATGGGTTTGGCGCCGCCGGTGTCTGGAGTCTCGGCACCGGGGCTGGAGGAAGGTCGCAGGGGCACGACCAGCATCATTCTGGATCCATAGGAGGTCATCAGTGGCAAGGCCGGAGCCGCCGGTAAAGAACTCGATGGAGCCCCCTCTGAGCCTATGGGGACTGAAGGCGCCCCAGTAGGGTCAGGACGCCCAAATACGAGGCACATAGCATCATAAATTTCTTTGAATTGGGCGAGGGTCGCTTCGGTTCCCGGAAAGGCAGGGAAGCACGGAGCCGACCCAGGCGCAGGTTCAGCAGAACGAGGCCTAGAGCGCTGAGACTCCTCCATCGCATTGGCTGATGAATGGGGAGAAGTCGAAGCACACTTCGACGTCTTCTGTTATTTTGTGCTTCTTACCTGACCGACTCGAGGACTTCAAGTGGGAGGACGAAGACTTAGGGCTCCTGGAGCAGTGCCCATGGCCCGGCAGTCGGAGCACGACTTCGAGTCGTGGTCGTGCTCCAGGCTCTAAATACAAACTAGGTGTGGATACGTTACCGACATGGCACGGTGGCAAGTGCCACACGGTTTGAATACAGAAGTCTTCTTGGACATGTTAGGAAAACCTACACCCCAATTTTTTTTTGACAAAACGCTGAAAAAAAGCCTGTCAAGAAGAGACCGAGGGTAGCTTTCTTCACGGATCTGCGCTGGCTGGCAAGGAAAGAAAAGAACTGACATCAGCGCACCAAGGTGGCGCCTATATAGGTGACGCAGAAGTCATAACGGTGGAGACAACGCCGACGACGTCATGCAAAGCCGACCAACGCCCCCTACAGGCGCACCAAGGTATTACTCAAAGAAAAATCTTCTAGATCCAGTCTGACGCCTGGGAAATTTAAAGGTAAGCGGTTAGATGTCGCTATCAGATTGCCATTTATATTAAGCCTCTAGTCTCTGGAAAAGTCATCGATTTGACAATACTGTGTTATGCTGTACCTGAGCCGCTATTCCTCTACCGCACCTTGGGGTAAGCCTTCTCTGCTTGCTATTGCTAAGCTGGAAGAGTCAAGCATACAAAGGAATTAACTTGATTATTGAACTGGAATGAAACAGAATCTTAGGCCTCACAATCTATTTATATCTTTAGTCTCCTATCTATAAACTTTAGCAGTGCTTAGACACAGGCTCAGTTAAGGTAGCGAGTGTTATAAAAATCATTGGAGAAGATCCCCCAACAAGGTGTAAATATATATCTTGTTGCATTACAATGTAGTGTACATTTGCTCTATATAAACTGACCCCTGCATCATGTATGTTATTTCGTAGGGACTGCAAAGATATATTTCTTTCATTGTTTCGTTTTTTAGAGAGAAGCGTCACCGCTTTTTTTTCCCCTTTAACCTACTTACGACCTTATGAGCATATAAATATGTTTCACTTAAGGGGTACAAAAGAACTAAATTCTGTATAGGTGTAATGTAATACAGGAATTAATTAACATCCATGACGTGGTACCCAATTACGGTCTTTCCTAAGACAAGTAAAAAAATATAACAGCACCAGAATGCGCATGCACTCAACTCTGACACAAAAAGCCTCAAGCTTTTCCCAAAGAAAGCGCTGCAGAACAAGCTTTTTCTTGACGTATTTTTTTAAAATAAAAAATAGACAAATCAGTATTTTTAAAAGTCTGTAAAAGGAATGATATTAGCTGAATCAGAAAAAGACATCCTGGCTCCATGAAGTATATACAACTATTAATTGTAATTTCCACCACTAAAATGCAACCGATTCACAAAAGCAGACAAGTACAAATTAGAACTTATTGCGCTTGACCTACACTTCAATTATGACAAACAGCTGCAGTCAGTGCCATGTCTAAGGAGGAGGGAAGGTCAGACGATACTCTTAGAAAGGAGCAAATTTTACCGCAGGTTTAATTAGTCACAAAAAGGAAGCTTCCCTTGCTCTACCTGGTTGAAGTCAGGACTTTAACGTAGCAAAATTTGTGGAAACAATTGCGGATATTGCTATCATTTAGTTATAAAAAAAAGGACACTTCCTCCAGTTAAAAGGGCCAATTTTGTAACTGCAAAAAATATGATGATAATGGCTTACAACTTAGAAGACTGATAGAAATCATATTTTTACTACACTCATGAAAGTGGGTTTCTTAAATGGGGAAAGTTTTCTTCTATTACAGCACACAAACAAAATAATTCCCATTAGCTTTCTTATCATGAAACAAAACCCTTTTGTGATTCACATACATTTGCATCCACCACCTGACCTCTCATGTGACCTAAACGAATTTATGGGAAGTAGCAAAAATGGAGTAACTAACATACACGTGGATTAAGAATCTACTCAATTTCACCAAACCATTATGAATCAGCATCAAACACTCATCGGAATGAACCAAAGATTTGGTAAATCATTTTACATCAGGAGCCATTTCTACAGTCCTGAGGCCACCACAGTCAGCCCTATCAAAATATGTGATCAAAGCATGGAATATTTACAGTGGTGCTTTGGCACGTCCTGTGCTCACTATGCCCTGCAGTGAGTTCTTTCCACTGTTAAAGAACAAGACAAGGGAGGGGAAGATTGAAACGGACAGGCCAAACTTGCTATGGAAAGAACGGTCACACACAAGGTAGCTGTGAATGAGAGGTCAAAATTATCCGAAGTGGTAGGCGGAGGTGCTATTCGCTGCACCAGCCCTATATATAGTTAGATCTATTGATTCAGTGACGCGACTCAGCAGTTACTGAGTCAGGAAGCTGCAGTAGAAATAAAATGATAATAGAAGGTCGATCGGAGGACAGGCCAGTATTGAAGCCGTGAAATGTGTGGCAGGCCAGCCTTTAGGAGAATAATGTATGGCCTACCCCCAAACTGCAAAGCTAATTGCCTCTGACAGAATAAACAAGCATTGGCATAGCCAATAGGTCTCGCCTTTGGAACCTTATAAGTATTTAGCCCTGCAGCACATTATCCTGGGTGCTACATTTACAGATGCAGTATTTTTTCATTCCAGGTTGATTTAGTCCCATTAATATTGCATCTGGCAGAGGATGCTAGTGGGTGTCTGCTCTTAGAAGCCACTCACCACACTATAGTGTGGCACAGCCCTGCACTTCCGTCTCTGGTTTTAAACAGTGGCGCGTACTGCGTGCCCCTTGCCCTCGCCCCTACGGACGTCAGTGGTTCCTGAGGGGGAGTCACAGCAAAACATTTGCATAATCTGTGCCTAATACACCTTGCAGGGTAACACTTTTCAGCTTGTCATTAGACAGGGTAAAGTGAAAGCAGACGTTAAGTATCCATGTTTTTAAGCCATCAAATCAAAGAACAGAGGGAAATATGTCATATTTTGTATAAAAAAAAGTGTAGCAGAATGTTTTGAGCAGCGCTCGTGTTGAACGTGGTGTAAATTATTTGCAAAGTGAAAGAACTGTCGGTTCTTGCACTGTTTGCTGTAAACCATGGGAGGTGAAAAGTACATGTTGCAATCACTCAATAAAAAAGCCTGTTGGACTGTCTGAGAGACTTGGGTTTCGAGCCATCGAGAGTAAGTACAGTCAGCCAACAGGAAATGAGCACTACTGCATACATTAGTGCGTTTTTATGTTCGTTCATTCTGAGAATAAAAAAAGCACGCTGTCCCCGAAAATGATCTTTATTATGCACCTACTTGGCACGATTCAGCTTTCAAGATCTCGAAATACAAGGCGTGTGGTGTCCTCAGGCTAATGTGCACTTGAGCATAAACAAATACCTCTCAACTTAACCCAAAAATGCAGCACTAAGTGCAGTCTCGGCTCCGGTTTGTTCGATCTTCCCAGCTGGGTCGCTGTAGAAATTCCATGTGGAGACATCTTCTGACGTGGGACAGTGACGTTTCAGAGGCACCCAGCCTGCTTCTGTTTTAGCGTCTCGTCTGATGCTGCTGACACCTACTGCTGCACAAAGAGCTTCCCCTGATCAGTTTTCTGTAACGACCCCGCCCCCAGAATAGTATATTCCTTTGGGAGATTCAGCCAAGCACTCCTTCGCTCATTGCTGTGTGGCGTGATTTACCCTCAATTTTACCACAGAGTTCACCAGAGAAACAACACGCAAAACAAGGTGGCAAACACCATTTGGATTGTGAAATTTAAAACAAATCACGTTAGTGGAGCAAAAGCACGTTTTACACAGAGTAACAGCCCGGCTGCAATTAGTGGCTGCAGGGCCCTACAAAAAAAGTAATTATAATAATAAAAAATGTTTACATGCCTGCAAGTAGTTTGCTGAGGAGCGGGTGGGAGGGGGGCAACATGGGAATGGAGCAGAGGGGAAAAGCAGCACACACGCAAGAGAGAAACACAGTGGACCGAGAAGAATGAAACAACAAGCGCGGCCACGCTAATTACAAACAGATGGCCCCTGCGCGCCGCTGCTCGCTCCCGCAAGGTGGATGCCAGCACGAGTGCTTGAAAAGAGCCGACTGATTTCTAAAGGTCATCTCCTAGAGCAGGGCATGCGCGCTGCACTAGGCTCGACCTAAAAAGGGCTGAGACAGGATCAGGGGCAAAAGTAGGAGAGCTGTAAAAATACAAACATGCTCCAGGGAAACAGCCTATCATGTCGCAACACAGGAATTGTGTGAAGATTTTCGGAAAGCCAGGCAAAATAAAAAATTGCCTCCTGGAGCACTCCTCATATGCTTGAAAATGTTACTTTCGACTAAGAGAGCACTAATACTAGGCAGTGCGATATTGATGCTGCCTGGACTCTGAGCTCCTCAATCTTAGATCTGCACCCTTATCCAGAGTCATGAACTGAATCGATTGGAACTGTTCATAAAATTACCAATGAGGTGCGGCTATCTTTGTAGCTCCATTAAGCTCCATTAAGCTGGTATACCACACCCAAGCCTCTGATGCCAAGAGGGAATATCTCTATACTCCCAGATTTGCAATGGAGCACAGGTTGAATACATCAAGCAGATTTGTAGCCATCAAAGATTTTACCTTCTGACTTAGTCTCTGAAATGGAAGTCAAAATCCTCCACAGGGGCAAGGTTGCAGCCTAAATCCTAGGAAGCCCTCACTAAGTGGTAAATCGCTGGATGTGGGCCCACTGAAACTACTGGTTTTGGTGGCGGAAAAAGTTCAAATTTCACACCCAGGGAAGTCCCCTCAACAGTTAGACACTTTTGCGCCTTCGCCCGGTCAATATTTTTTAATTTGGACATAGTTTCTTTTTTTGGAGCTTAGAATCTTCCAGCTGGGAATGGCTGCAGACTGTATCTTGGTAAGTTATACTAAAGTCGGACACGCTAGCCGTAAGGGTCACTGAACAGGGTTTTCAAGCACTAAAATGCTCTGAGTGGGACCAACGTGATTTTCTTGCTCAGCAAAGTTGCGCCTTGGGCCTTCGTCCATGTCCTCCAGAGGTCTGGAAATCCAACATTTTAAACATGGCTCAGGTTAACACTTCTGGATTGCAAACTTCTAGGGGTTTGTGGACTGCAGTCTGTTCTACATTAAGAGTCCCATGGCTTCTTTCCAGGGTTTCTGAACTGTTGTCTGGTCTTCTCTAAGAGTCCCATGGCTTCTTGCGATTACCAGAATACACTGTTACGCTTGCACTACCCAGTCACTTCAGGAACCTTGGGCTTTACCCTTGCAAAGCAATACAGGTCCTTTCCTGATGTGGCAGTGGGCATCTTCAGCGCCTTCCACCTTGGCTCCTCAACAGCCCTCTCCTTCTGAGCAGTGTCTTCCTCGTGTAAGGGCAGTCAGCTTTGACCCTTGAAGCAGGTTCTAGGAATCTCTCCTGATAGTTGTACCAATGTTTCCCAGGTTCTGGTGAACAACCTAGCAAGGGGAGTTGGCAATTGATACCACAAAAAAGAGTTTCTCATCATCACTGGTGTAATGACCTTTGACGGAGAAATTTTGGCACAGTAATTGCTTATTCCAAGTCAGCTCGGAGTAGTCCTGGGCAACTTAGAATGGTTGCACAGTGCTAGCAGTAAGGTAGGGAGGAGCGGGCATCTCCAGGGGGAACAATCCCAAAACAAGGGTACAAAAGAAAGGAAGACCATCCCACTTAACTACCTGCTAACCACTGGGGGTGAAGCCTAACCAAAGAATGGACAAGTAATGGG
This sequence comes from Calotriton arnoldi, assembly GCA_963921515.1. NCBI lineage: Eukaryota > Metazoa > Chordata > Amphibia > Caudata > Salamandridae > Calotriton > Calotriton arnoldi. The sequence goes on along the minus strand of CAWUFW010000209.1, from coordinate 3,986,666 downwards.
CAGGAGGAAACTTCCTAGCTTTAAAGTCACCTTCTGTCTCCACTCCTCCACCCCGGAAGACAAACTACTAAGGATATCTGCAATGTTGTGGGAGAACCCAGCAATTCAGTTCTGCTGCCTGTGTTCTCCCTAGCCTTTCATCTTAGGTATCGACTGGAGGTAGCAAATCCAAAATGCATTTCAGTGACTTTGGTAACATGGATCATATATGCCCTAAAAATGCATCCTCTCTATACCCACCAAGGGGCACACAAACATCGATGTCCCACATAGTGTGACGGACCTGGTTGCAGTAGACTGGCAGATCAATTTACAAAAAGGTGGGAGAGGATAGTAGGAGATTCTTTCCGGCACAGGCAGGTAAAATGGTCTCCCTAATCAATATAAATGTTATCTGTGCTACCACTGTCAGTCCTCTACAGGCTGGTACACTGACAGCAGTCAAACTCGATAAAAAGAGGGTACACATGGTATGCCCCTCAGATGTATGACGGAACATCGCATGCATTTACCACACATGCCTTTACAACGCAGTCTCTACCGTGACGGCGATGTTAACACGCGTTCCTGTACCACACAATTCGTTATAATGACTTTCCTTGGGGGGTGGGCTGGACTTTGGCATAGTATAACTTACTATTCCAACTCTAGTCTACTCAACAGCAACGCGCCCCCTAAACCAAGTCGTTGTAATGACTTGCGTGGTAACGTCACAGTCGGGGTAGAGACTGCATTGTAAAGCCAGATCATGGTAACCACTGTGTGGTAAAGGATGTTTCCCATACCCCTCTTGATCATAGAACCACACTCTGGGTCTCTACTCCTGGCACAAAAATATCTTCAGTGTACATTCATGATTGTTGTGTGCGCATTCAGGTGGAGTCAAAAACCTACATTAGCTATGATGAACTCCTGACATGGGTGCATGCTCTCCAGAGTCATGCAGGAGATCTTTCTCTGTCACAACTTGCTACCTGTGTGATTCACAGAGGTTCTGATGGATACTTCCCACCATAGATTCCTCACCTATAGACTATCCCCTGGTGCTAGACTGAACCTCAAGATTTTTCAGCGGATTGGTAGGTGGCTTCTTACAGGGTTTAAACCTTGTAGGGACTGTTGCAAGCAGACGTCTGTGACAAATCACTACGAGGTGTGTCTGGTGTTCAGGGTTGGGCCACGACTCCAAGTCGTGTAAGGCGTGCACCTTTATGCATCTGAAGGCAATCCAGGATTGTGAAGCCAATCTGTACATTACCAAACACTGAAGGAAGTCAGTTAACCCCTTCGCTGCTAGGCCTTTTCCCCCCTGTGCTAAGCCTTTTTTTGGCTATTTGGGGTAGCTCGCACTTAGGCCCCTGTAACTTTTTGACCACATAAGGTATCCATGCCAAATTTGCGTCCTTTTCTTCCAACATCATCGGGATTCTAAAGGTACCCAGGGTTTGTGGATTCCCCTGGAGGGGACCCAGAAATTAGCCAAAATACAGCTAAGTTTTTTTTGGGAAAAATGGGAAAAAAGTGCTGCAAATGAAAGCATCTGATTTTTTCCCTGAAAATGGCATCAACAAAGGGTTTGTGGGGCTGAAATCACAATTTTTCCAGCTTTCAGGGACTGACAGACTTTTGTCAGAAAACCAACATTTTGTACACAGTTTTGGCATTTTACTGGGACATAGCCTATTTTTGCTATTTTTTGTGCTTTCAATCTTCTTCCAGTTAATGGTAGAAATGGGTATGAAAGCAATAATGGATCCTGGAAAGCTATACATTTTAGAAAAGTAGACATAATTCTGAATTCAGCAAGGGGTCATTTGTGTAGATCCTTCAAGGTTTCTTTATAGAAACTAACAGTTGAAAATAGGAAAAAATGAAAATGAGTTGAAAAAAACCAGCCATTTGTGCCAACGTTTTCACCTGTAACTTCTAATTATGACAGATATTTTAAAGCAATATGCCGTTACATCCGCTGGACCTTTCCGGTTGTGGGGATATATAGGACTTGTAGGTTCACCAAGAACCCGACGAACCCAGAGCCAATTACTGAGCAGCGTCTTGCAATGGTTTTTTATTATGTATCGGGTATAAAGCAATTAATTTGGGAAAATATATATAGTGAAAAATCGGGATGAAAGACACCTATGTATTTCTGAAATTGGAACAAAATATAGAGTTTAGAAACAGTAGCTATTTGCACATTTCCGAAATTGTGAGTACCCATACTAGCATGAGAATTATAGGACATTTTTCAAAGTGACTTCTTTTTTACACATGGTCTTTCATTTGAAAGGCAGAAATGCATCGAAAGTTAATATGTAATAACAGTTGCTCTACAATTCTGTGTTACCCTAAGTCTCCGGATAAAAATGGTACCTCACTTGTGTGGGTAGGCCTAGTGCCCGCGACAGGAAACAGCCCAAAAAGCAACGTGGACACACCACATTTTCACAGTGAAAACTGACCCTTTTTTTGCAAAGTGCCTAGCTGTAGATTTTGAACCCTAGCTCTGCCGGCACTTAGGGAAACCTAGCAAACCTATACATTTTTAAAACCTAAACACCCAGGGGAATCCAGGATGGGGTGACTTGTCTGGCTCTCACCGGGTTCTGTTACCCAGAATGCCTTGCAAACCTCAAACTTTGTCAAAAAACCACATTTTCCTCACATTTCTGTGGTGGAAAGTTCTGGAATCTGCATGGATCCACAAAATTCCACCCACCCCGCATTCCCCAAAGTCTTCCGAGAAAAATGGTACCTCACTTGTGTGGGGAGTCCTAGTGCCCGCAACAGGAAACGGCCCAAAACGCAACGTGGGCACACCACATTTTCACAGTGAAAACTGACCCCTTTTTTGCAAAGTGCCTAGCTGTAGATTTTGAACACTAGCTCTGCCGGCACCTAGGGAAACCTAGCAAACCTATACATTTTTGAAAACTACACACCCAGGGGAATCCAGCATGGGTTGACTTGTCTTGCTCTCACCAGGTTCTGTTACCCAGAATCCCTTGCAAACCTCAAACTTTGTCAAACAAAACACATTTTCCTCACATTTCTGTGGTGGAAAGTGCTGGAATCCTCGTGGGTCCACAAAATTCCACCCACACCGCATTCCCCAAAGTCTCCCGAGAAAAATGGTACCTCACTCGCGTGGGTGGGTCAAGTACCTGCGACAGACAAGGGCCCAAAACGTATTGAGGAGACATCAAAATTACCTATCACAAAACAACCTGGTTTTGCAAGGGTGTCACCTGGGTTTTTGGGCCCGGGCTGGGCGGCCATCTTGGGAAACCTACCAAACCCACACATTTCTGAAAACTAGACACCCAGGGAAGTCCAGCGAGGTATGGCTTGCGTGGACCCCCCAACGTTTTCCTACCCAGAATCCCCTGCAAACCTCAAATTTAGCTGAAAAAATCAAATTTTTCTCAAATTTCTGTGTGGGAAAGTTCTGAAATCTCTATGGATCCACAAATTTCCTACCACCCAGCGTTCCCCCAGGTCTCCCGATAAAAATGGTACCTCACTCGCGTGGGTGGGTCAAGTACCCGCGACAGGCAAGGGCCCAAAAAGTATTGAGGAGACATCAAAATTACCTAGCATAAAACAACCTGGTTTTGCAAGGGGGGTCACCTGGGTTTTTGGCCCCGGGGTCGACGGCCACCTTGGAAAACCTATCAAACCCACACATTTCTGAAAACTAGACACCCGGGGGAGTCCAGCGAGGTATGGCTTGCATGGACCCCCAACGTTTTCCTACCCAGAATCCCCTGCACACCTCAAATATAGCTGAAAAAAATCTAATTTTTCTCAAATTTCTGTGTGGGACAGTTCTGGAATCTGCATGGATCCACAAATTTCCTACCAAGTGAGGTATCATTTTACTCGGGAGGCCTATAGAAAAATAATCCCTGGCGTCTAGGGTGTTTTCTGCCCCCCCCAGGGGGGGAAGATTGGGGGCTACAGCCCCCATCTGCTCCCCAGGGGGGCAGAAAGATTGTCTGTGCCCAAAATCTATGGGGGGAGCAAAGGCCCTTGCCCAAGGGGCCGCTCCCCCCTCCCTGGGTCTAGTGGGTGGATCCCTGCTTGGGGATCACCCTCCTGGGGTGATCCCCAAGCAGGGATCCACTAGGGAAGGGTACCATTGGAAAGGGAAGATTCTCCCCTTTCCAATGATACCTCTCCCATGTGTTTCGGTGCTCGGGGGGCTGAGATAGCCCCATAAGCACCGAAACTGTGAAACTGAATCTAAGTTTCAGTTTCGTTTTCCTTGCAATGACGATAGCGCGCCATGCGCGCGATCGTCATTGCAAGGAAAACCAAAAATAGGCCTGGGGAGCTTGGGGAAGCCTCCCAAGGCAAAAATAAAATGGGAAATCCCTCTGCTGTCTGCAGCAGAGGGATTTTCTGAGCCTGTGCTCATGACGGAATGGTTCAGTCATGAGCACAGGAGCACCCAAAGGGTTAAGCCCCACTTCAAGTCAAGAGTGCAAGCCTGTTTCTGGTCTTGGGGCTGCTCCGGCGACAAATCCTCGTTGCAGTGAAAGTCTTCGGGCACGTCAACACCGGCGGCAATTCCAGAGGAGGACATCCATCCTAATGCCTTGTTCAGCTACTACCCGAATTCGTCTAAACCAAGGCCTCTTACCAGTTCACTCGACCTCAATTAGCACGGCACCAGTTCATTCAAGTTTTGACAAAACAGCACCTTTACCTAGCAGCAGCCCTCCAGCACACCAACAACTTTTTAGATCAGACTCTGACCTAAGTCAACCAGCTTTTGCTGACAATGGAGATGAATTCACCCCCACAGTATGAGGAGGACAACTTTTATTTGGATCTACAAGAGGCCAGGGGATTGGACACTTCCCCTAGCACAAGGATGAGTTTTCCCCTTGGCTCTTCAACAGAAAAGACAACCTCATTGGCTGTAGTCATTGGGAGAGCGGCTGAAATCTTGGATTTACAATTGACATCTATTGAGATGAAAAACAATGCCCTCACTGAAATCTTGCGTCCTGGGCAGACTATCAGTCAAAGCACTGACTGACACTATTTTTGGTACCTGGGACAAATCTTGTTCCTGTACACCTGTGAAAAGACAGGTAGCACAACGCCACAGACGTGCTCCGAATTATCCTGCTTTCCTGACATAGCAACCCACTCTTGAAAGCCTAGAAGTTAATTCCTTCTTATGCCATACACCCCACCCCCCACACAAAAAGTAGACATTCACGGCATTCGGGAAACAGGTGTTCTTGGCTAGCCTTGCCCTATGGTCAGTCAACGTTAGCTACTTGCTGGATAGGTACTTCCACACATTACGAGACATGGTCGCTGAGATCTTGCCGCCGGTTCCGGAAGAATTCAATGCCAACCTAGCGGAAACTATTCAGGATGCCATGACACGGTCAAATAGGTTATCAGGAATGAATAGTACTGACTGCTTTGGCATAACGGTTGGGACTAGCTAGGTGCTTTGACGTCACCCATGGATGAAAACCAAAGGCTTGCCGGTGACTTTCGGGTGTCGCACGTGGATTTGCCTTTTAAGGGGTCTTGCCTGTTTGGCAAGACGGCCAATTCCGCTGTAGAGTGCTTTAAAGAAAGCAGAGTCACAGTGTGCTCCCTCGGTCTCTCCATAACTTCAAGGTTGAATCCCCAACAGTCTCGCCAGTTTCGAAGCCTTGCCAGTGGTTTTCTGTACAAACAACAGGGCTCACCGCCACAGCAACAGACACCCCAGTCCTCTCGGGCAAAGGCAGCGAACCTTCCAGTCCCCCGCCTCTCCAGTGGCAACCTCCAAACTGCTTTTATTTGCAATCCACCGCATCTGGCCTTCATGTGGATCGGTAATTTTCTCCAGTGATGACAGACCATAACATCCCACAAGTGGCTCCTGCAGTTAGTTCAAAGGGGCTACGCCCTCCCATTCCTTCCAGACCCGCTGCATCTTCCACCCAAATCAGAGCGGCTTTAGGAGGACCATATGTTAATTTTGCCGCAATAAGTTTAGGCTCTTCTGGAAAAAGCAGCCATAGAGAGAATTCCAGCCTTGAAAATATAAACTGGATGCTACACTTGCTATTTCCTGGTGCAAAAAAGGACGTAGGCTTTCGTCCTATTTTAAATCTCCAACCTCTTAATTTCTTCCTGCAGAAGTACAAATTCAAAATGCTCACACTGGCCCAAATTCCATCTGCCCTGGATCCAGGAAAATTGATGGTAGCGTTGAGCCTACTTGAGGTTCAAGATGGACGAGGAGCATTTTGAGTTTGATGTGCTCCCCTCTGGCCTGACCAGTTGCCTCCAGGTATTCACATAACTGATATCGGTGGTTGTAACGTATCTTGGGAGATCAGGCATACCAGTCTTCCCCCATCTTGACGACTGGCTGTTGAATGCAGGCTCGCCACCGTCAGTTGTGGACCGCCTACCGACAACAGCGAGCCTCTTGACAACGTTAGGGTTCACTATCTGAAGAAGAGGCGGTCGTTGAGGTATTGGGGTCAGATAGTGAACCATGCCCCCAAGAGAAACCTCCGCTCAGCCGACCTCTCCCTAGCCACTGTCCCTCGCTATAACAGGACCAGAGCAGGTGAAAGGTCTTTCTCCTACCTCGCAGCCAAGACCTGGAACGGTCTCCCCCTTCACCTTCGGCGAAGCCCGACACTGCAACAATTCAGGAAAGATCTCAAGACTTGGCTCTTCGAATGACCCTACGGAGCTGCTCACACCCTCCCTTCAGCGCCTTGAGACCCTAACGGGTGAGTAGTGCGCTCTACAAATCCCTGATTGATTGATTGATTGACTATCAATGTGCCAAAGTCACACTGGGCTACTTCGCAGAGGCTCCCTTCCATCAGCGCTTCCCTTGATAGAGTGCATTATCAGGCTCTCCCTCCAGATCAACAAGCCCAGGACATTCAGGTTATGATCCCAATGTATCGGCGTCCTGGATTTCAGTGATGGTGGCTTTGAGGCTTCTCTGTCTATTAGTGTCCTGCATCCTGCTCGTCAACCATGCCATATTGCACATGCAACCTCTGCAGTAGGATCTGAAGTCTCAGTGGCCTCAGCACCAAGGCAACCTGTCAGATTCCATCCAGATGAAACTGCAAAAAATCTGCAGTGGTATTTGCTTATCACAACTGGACAAGCCGCTGATGCCTCTGCCTACCCCACCAAGCCCTGACCGAGGTGACAGATGTATCAATGCTGGGCTGGAGAGGTCATCTGGGAGAGGTGGGGATAAAAGGACTCGGATCTCCTGCAAAAACCCATCTCCACATCAACCTGCTGGAGTTACAGGCTTTTCGCTTGAAGTTGAAAGCCTTCCTACCATCCATCAAAGGAAAGGTGGTCAGGTTCTCATGGACAACATCACCATCATGTGGTATTTAAAGAAGCACGGCGGAGTGGTATTCTGGGTCTTGTGCCAGAAGGCCATGCGCGCCTGGAACGGACTGGATTGTCAGGGTATTTCGGTGGTTGTGCACCACCTGGCAGGATTTTTAAACACCATGGCGGAAGAACTCAGTTGGCAGTTAATGGTAGGTACATCTGGAGGTAACATAGAGCGACTTCCAGCAATGGGGAAAACTCTGTCTCTATCTCTTTTCCACTGCTAAGAATGCACAATGTCAGCACTTTTGGGTACTGGAGTTCGAAAGACGGCTCTCTCTTAGAGACCCATTCTGCATGCCTTGCCACCGCTACCTTACCTGCCCAGAGTTCTGAAGATCAGGAACAACCAGTCCCAAGTCATCTTAGTGGCTCCGAATTGGGCCAGGAGAGTATGGTACCCAGAACTTCTGGTAATGATGAAGTCATTTTTGCACTGAATGCTGGGCTAACTTTGTGACTATATATGTCACCCGTAATATGGAACTGTTGCAGACCAAATTGTTGTTTGTTTTGTCTTTGGTCCAGCAAGGTCTTGTAGTGGCTATTTGTCAGCCCTTTTGGCTGTTTTGCATTTACAAGACCAGCCGTCCTTATTCAAATCACCTGTTGTGATAAGATTTCTTAATGGTTTACTTCATATGTGTCCGCTTAAACCCTTGATGATGCCAGTTTGGGGCCTTCACTTTGTCCTTAGCTTTCTTAAGTGCATCCTGCTGAGAGATGCACAGCTGCCAGCTATGCCTCTTGGTTGAAAATGGTCTTTCTTGTTGCAATAACTGTAGCTCATTGTGTGAATGAGCTTCAGGCTCTTCAACCAGCTGTCCTACACAACTTTCTTTCAGGGCAAACTGGTGCTGAGGACTAAAGCAGCTTTTTTCCCAATGGCTGAGACTCCCTTTCAAGACGGTGATGGTGAGGAATCTGTGATTAGTCAGAGTATCCATCAGAAAGCGCATTACCGATGGTAAGTAACTTGTTCTTCGGACTCTTAAATCTTCTTGCAGCTGCAATTGATTCAGTGCTTCACCAGTCTTCTGATTACATTTGCTGTTCATGAGTTCTTGTTTATACCATGTGCAGATGATTTGCCTTTTAAATATGCAGGTTCTGACTGAGAGGTGGTTGTAAGCCCTGGCCTGGGCGGTTAGAATGAGATTGGAGATTGGCATCAAGACTGGATTGAATGTACACAGCAATTAAGCTGTCTTGAAGTGAGTGCTGGGGAACTTTTTCAATTATCATAACTGTTGCTTAGACTTGAGTTTTGTTGTCCTCTGTTGCCAAGTCTAGAATGGAGAAGATCTAAGTGGATGGCTATGTAGTCACTCTAATCCAAAAGTCATGCGTTTGTCAGTTGATGGTGCAGCTGGCTGTGCAGATAAAATCTAGGTAGTTGCCTTATTGTCTAGATTGATAAAGCAACAAGTTGTTTGATCTTGAAGGTTTCCCGCAGGGTGAGAAAGGTTGCCTTCACAGTCTTAGTTGCCCTGCCACCCTGCTGGTTCAAACTAATGAGGAAAAAGTTAGAGTAGCTGGTTGTGGCTGCAATGAGGCGGTTGAAGATATCATCAACAGGCAAGCTGGGGCTAGGCGTGGATTGGGTAACAGATCAAAGAAAAGATGAAAGTATGGGCAATGGACAGTGGGAAGTGGCAAGAGAGGAGCACAAAGTAATTAGATAGTGGTTGTTATAGAAGTGTGCTGGCCCATATAGATGTGTGCATAAGAATGATGCCTTCGACTTTTTTCTGGACTCTGCCACGGTGCTAGATGCTGTAGACTGAACATGCCCGAAGGTCAAGAAAGCCTGTGGTGATGTAGCAAAGCCACGTTTGAGTGATGAACATGGCATCAAGGCAGTGCATTGTGCTTAGGTCTACTGTGAATTCTGCATACAGCACTGCAGAGTGAGCGTTTATTATCATGAACTGCAATGCACTTTAAGCTTGTTGCGTGAGGAGGTGCAAGTAATGTTGGAGGCTGTTTCAGTAATCTGAAAATGGATGTTGGGGTACACTGTAGATTACTTGCAAATGTGTGATATAACTGGGGATAAGTAAATTGAGAGATCAGGAATGTACATGTCAGGGATTAATGTCATTGGTCCCTATTAGGCCCAAGAAAGAGCTTCCCTTTTCTTCGTCTACCCTTATCACAGGCCACTGCTGAGCCTTCCTAAAAACAAAAAAAGGGGGCGGGCAGGCCTTTTCTTGCTTACTGGTTGATTGCTTCTGGTAAATGGTGTTGACTTGGAATTGGCTCCTTATAGCATTTCTTATGGGGCTGTACTCCCTGTGGACGGGACTTCCTGTTGCTTCCTGACTAGGCGCTTGTGGGGAGTGTGCCGACTCAGGTAGTCTCTTTATAGTCCTTCCTGTGGTTGGCATTTCCTGTTGCTTCCTGTTTGGTTGCATCTAGGGATATACTGGCTTACAGTTGTCTCTTGTCCTTAAGTAGGCTGGACTTTTTGTACATTGTAATTGCAGGTGTATTTATATAGTGCTGACTACCCTGAAGAGGCGTTGAAGCGCTTTTCTACATGGAATTTCCTGTTCTCCGAGTGGCTGTTCCTAGTTATCAATTTCTCATTCTCAACCCTGTTTATTCTCTATCTTCAAAACGTAGCATTATTCCTGATCACTTTATTGCCTTTTGTCTATTTTTCCTTTCTCTAGCATTATTATTCTCAATCCCTTTTTCTTGCTCCCCCTCACGTTATCTTCTCTTTGGGTCTCAAACCCTTGTAAAATGTTATCATCACTACCCTCACTATAGCATGCTTTTACTCTTTGACCATTCCACTCTCTTGCTCCAACTTCCCTTATTTTCTCTTCCTACTTATCCAGTTTTTCTCCTCTCTTTATTTTTTCTATCCCAGGGCAAGAAGTGGCAACTCAGTGTATTTGCTGCGTTTGTCCTTTCAGACAGCCTAATCCACTGGATAGAAGAGGAGAGCAGTTTCCTTCAACTCCCACATATTAATTTCCAGAGCAGAGACAGTTAGCTTTATGAGACTGTGCTAGGATGAGGCTCGGCATTATGAAAAGAACTTGAATGTTGATGCCTTCAACAGTACGATAAGCCCTCATGCACTTCAATGACCGTCTCAGACAGTTGCATAACATAGACCCCGCAGCCCCAAGTGGTGCGGGGGGGCCTGAGCTCCAGGGGGCTCCCTCAGCACAGTACCTTGGTCTGAGAGCTTCTGACTGACTCCGGAGGGGGGGCTCTCCGTGTACTTTGCAGGGGGGCTCCCTCAAGTTTTGTTACACCACTGGTCTCATATTACAGATTTGGCAATTTAGGAACTACAAGGCCATTGTAGGGGAGTCAGACATACCCGTGGTTAGACATACTAGGAATAATTCTGATGTCTCTATATGGAAGCATGCATTATCATGCAAAGTGCAAACTAAATACAAGGATTTGCATAGGATTACACAAGTTGGGGAGCTGCTATTTAAATTAAGTTCTTTTAGTGCAGAAGTATTTAATTTGCACACTAGATGCTAATCCAGGTTTCACCATTCAACATACCAGCTGGGATTCATTTGAAATCGCAAAGAGTGGTAGCCACAAAAGACATTTCTGGACTGAGATTCCTTGTGTTGCCTTCTAAGGGCGATGTTTGATAAAAAGGTTAATTTTGCTGTTTTATTTTTAAAACAAAAAAATAAAGCATGTGCATATCCCTCGACTCTCCAGTCCTAACGAACACACAATAATTTTAGTACGGTAGGTTATTAAATTTTCCCATAAGAAGTTTCCATAATTAAAATTACTTATTTTGTATATAACACCTAAGACTGCACTGTTGCTGTTTCGTACCTTTGTAATATATTTCATCAGCAAATGTTTACTGAACAAGAGTGTTGCTTTTTTTTTTTTACTTAAGTGCGTCCTTGTTATGGGAACATTTAGCACATTTTATTTTCATACCTGTCCTGTGGTTCTTTTGTTTGTTAATAATTATCCAAAGTATTTTGACTAGTGCAGTACTTCTTACTTTTTTGAGTGCTTTGGACTCCCACTTAATCATTACTGGAATCTGGGGACCCCCACTGAGTCATTATTGGAATCCTGGGACCCTGGCCTAAGCAATTTCGATAATTTGAATTACAAAACAATACACAAAAATACAGAAACAAGCATTCATCAAACAAATACACAAATGATGAAATATTTATTTATTCACAAATATTCAAAAAATCTCAATTTTAATGGGAAGGTTGGAGCTTTTCGAAATGGACCTTAGCCCACCCATTGACCATACTATATTCTATTTAATGCACTTGCACTGCTCCCACACATCAATATGAGAATAACAACTTAATTTTTAGCATCCAATTTTAAATTCCTTCACATGTACCGACGTTTTAACATTTTCAATTTCCCTGCTTTATTTATATACACATTGTAAATCTGTTAATATTATTTAATTTTTGGAGAAGTTGCGGACCCTCCCCCCCCCCCCGAGTAGGCTTCGCGTACCCCCGGGTATCCCGGGACCATAGTTTAATAACAACTGGTCTAGTGGATATTATCTCCTATCTACAACTTGATGTCTTTTTCCTCTAGCGTCCTTGGCAGATAACTTATTAGTGACTAAAGAACCCCAGTCTTTTCAGAGTGAAATTCTGAAAATGAAACATAACAAGTCACTTAACTAAATAATTGTATGAATCATTCAAAATTAATGATAATATACTGTTGAAAGATAATGTCCTGACGCAGCAAGGTGAAACACACAACTATCTGAGAGCCGAGTTCATCTCTAAAGAAATGCATTCTTCTTCAGTGCCCTGTTTGTTCTTCTATGTTTCAGGCAGGTCAAAATAGGATTGAAAAAAAGTCAAACGCCTTTGCCACTTTGTTAATTCTGGCCTGTACCGTGAGCTCTTAGTCTGCAATAATACGGCTGCCCGAGTTCGATGAGTTCATACAAACCTACGCATACAATTGCGCCAGGTAAGGTGTGTAAATGGACTTGTAATAGGCAGGGACAAAGGACCGACTTTAGATGAGGACATGGAAGAAAGAACGGGTACAGTTTTAACAGTAAGGAAAGGCTTGCTTTGAGGACAGGTATGAACCGTAAGAAATGCGTTACTTACCTGTAACAGCAGTTATCCAGTATTGGTATCTTTCATAGATTCACATGCCTGAATCATTCCCCGTCGTCGAGATGGGAGTCCCCGGTACATTATAAAAGTAATGTCTTATTAGACATACCAAACCATAGGCCTAAGGCCTCTCATTAGTAACATATCCAGGTCCTTTTGTGAAAAGGACCAAACTCTAAACAGCAGCCAATCAGCTGCTACCACCCTCTGGAACCTTCCTGTCAGGAGCTCTGGTCCCTCAGATTTTCGTAAGCGTAGTGCTAAGTAATAGTACCACTGAGAGAACCAAGAGAGCCTTTCCAAGGGAGGTGGGTGGGTTGCATGTGAATCTATGAAAGATACCAATACTGGATAACTGCTGTTACAGGTAAGTAACGCATTTCTTATCCAGTATTAGGGTATCTTTCATAGATTCACATGCCTGAATCAGAGTAGCAAGCAATAGTGAGCACATTTCCTTTGTTCCCCATAAGGGATATACACTCATTGGTTAAAACAAAACCCCTATTGATACATTTCATTATATCATTGATATAGTGCATCATAATAAGAATAATAATCATAGAAATGTGCGGTAAAATAAAGGTTGGTGGGAAGGAGGAAAGGCTCACCTCTATTGAAATAGATGACGTAGTACTGCCTGTCCAACTGCAGCGTCCCTCGCCAGTTCTGAATCCAAGCAGTAATGCTTGGTAAATGTGTGCGGCGTTTTCCATGTTGCCGCCCTGCAAATGTCCACCAGCGGTACGCCGGCAAACAGGGCCATGGACGTAGAGACCGCCCTGGTAGAATGGGCACGAACTGTAGTTTGTAAAGGCTGACCAGCCTGCTGGTGGCATAGAGTGATAGCGCTAGAGATCCACCTAGATATACTCTGCTTGGTAAGGGGGCAACCCTTCCTAGGCACACTGTAGGCCACGAAAAGTTGGTTAGACTTTCGGAACGGTCTTGTTCTATGCAGGTAGAATTTAATGCATCGCTTCAGGTCCAAGGAATGAAGAGCTTTTTCCGCTGGTGTTTGAGGATTGGGGAAGAATGTCTTCAACACAATGGGTTCGTTAAGATGGAAGTACGATGGCACTTTAGGGATGAACTTCGGGTTAGTTCGAAGAATTACCCTATCGTCCTTGAATTGCAGAAATGGATGCTGTATTGTAAAAGCATGAAGCTCGCTGACTCGTCTTGTTGAAGCCAGGGCGAGCAGAAGTGCAGTTTTCCAGGAGAGGAACTTGAGGTCCACCTTGTGTATTGGCTCAAAAGGATGCCTCATAAGCTGGGCTAGAACTGTATTAAGCTGCCATGTTGGAGGAGGAAGCTTTAGTGGAGGGAAAGTCCGGAAAAGACCTTTGAGGAATTGTTTTATGAGTCTATTGGACCAAAGCGAAGGACCTGTGGAGGATCTCCTGTAGCGGGATATCGCTGCTAGGTGAACTCTGATGGAAGCATGAGCGAGGCCTGCATTTGCGAGATGAAGGAGATATGGCAAAATCTCCTCAGGCGATGACTTAAAGGGATGTACTGTGGCAGATGCACACCAAATACAGAACCTTTTCCATTTGAGTGAATATGTCCTGCTTGTACTGTCCGCTACTGCTCGAGACAGATCGCTCTACAGTCCGGAGGGATATTCATAGCTTGGAATTCATTGTATTCAGGAGCCAGGCCGATAATTTCAGTGAGGCCGGGTCCGGATGTTGTATCTGTCCCTGATCCATTGTGAGGAGAGACGGAAACGGCTTCAATGGAATTGGAGGTGTCTGGGATAGGAGATGTAGTTCCGTAAACCAATGTTGGCGAGGCCATGCTGGTGCTATTAAAATCAGTGTGCAGGGCTCTGCCTTCATCTTCTTGAGTACTCTGGGGAGCAGTGGAATCGGCGGAAAAGCGTACGCAAAGACGCCGCACCAGGCTATTGAAAATGCATTCCCCAGAGATCCCTGCTGGGGATGCCAACTTATGAAGCGTCGGCATTTGGCGTTGAACTGTGACGCGAACAGGTCTAGATTTGGTTCGCCCCATTGGTCGAAAATGCGGTTCAGAATACCCTGGTGTAATTCCCACTCGTGGCAAGAGGTTTGTAGTCTGCTCAGTGAATCTGCCAACGTATTCTCCCTTCCCGGAACATATTCGGCCTTCAGAGATATCTTGTGCTGAAGTGCCCAGTTCCAAATTTTCTGCGATTCTTGAGATAACAAGAGAGAATGAGTCCCCCCCTGTTTGTTCACATAGTGCATTGTTGTGGTGTTGTCCGTTTTGACAAGCACTAGCGAACCTGCTATTCTGGGAAGAAAAGCTCGAAGGGCTAGATACACAGCTCTGAGTTCTAGGAGGTTTATGTGCAAAGTCCTTTCCGTTATTGACCACTTTCCGCTGATTTGAAGCTCCTGGAGAAAGGCTCCCCAACCTTCCAGGGATGCGTCCGTAGTTATTACCTGAGGAGACACCTGAGGTAGGAAAGACAGGCCTTGTGATAGATTCTGTGGACGAGTCCACCAGTGTAAAGCTGTGATTACTTGAGGAGTGATCTGTATGATGTCGTCGAAAGATCCTTCCACCTGAATCCACTGAGCGGCAAGAGCCTCCTGGAGAGGCCGCATATGGAGACGACAATGCGGGATGAGTAGTATGCACGAAGACATCATCCTTAGGAGGGATTTGAAGAGCCGAACCGAAAGAGACTTTCTTAGTTTTATCCTGTTTGCCAGCTGTGCGAGCCTGCGTTGTCGCTCTTGCGTTGGACAAGCATGCGTGTGGACCGTATCCAACACGGCTCCCAAGAATGTGATCCTTTGAGAAGGTTGAAGCATTGACTTTTCGGCATTGAGGGTGAGACCTAACTGCTTGAAAAGTTCTAGACAAGCGCTGGAAGATTGTGTTGCGCCTTGAAGAGATGGTGCCTTGACGAGTCAGTCGTCGAGGTATGGAAATACTTGATGACGCTGCTGTCGGAGGTACGCAGCGACCGGTGACAGGCATTTTGTGAATATACGAGGAGCCGATTTGAGCCCAAACGGCAGCACTCGAAATTGGTAATGCCTGCCAGCGACGGCAAATCTCAGAAATTGTTTGTGTTTTCTGTGGATTGGAACATGGAAATAGGCATCCTGTAGATCCAAAGATACCATGTAGTCGTTCGGGTTGAGAAGTTGTAAGACTTCCTGTATGGTAATCATGCGAAATGATTGCTTCCTTAGGAATTTGTTCAAATTTCTTAGGTCTAGAACCGGCCTCCACTTGTCGTCTCTCTTGCGCACCAAAAAGAATCGGGAATAAAAACCTTTTCCTCGTTGATGAACAGGAACTCGCTCTATGGCTCCTTTGCGAAACATGGATGATATTTCGTTCTGCAAGAGGTTCAAATGCTTGTGAACCATAGGTTGAGGTGGAGTTGGTGGAGGGGTTTGAAGAAATTCCAAGGAATGTCCAAATCGTACTATTTGTAGGACCCACTGATCCGTAGTAATTTGTTCCCAGTTGCGGAAAAAATGTGATATCTTCCCTCCTATTTTGAGTGGAGAGGGTGGGGCCGAAGTTGGTGGCAAGGGAAAGTCATTGACGCCGAGCAGCATCTCTCTGGCGACCAGCCCTTCCTCGAAAAGAGGATTTGTTATAGGCAGTTTGTTGTGATTGCTGCCTCTGCTGAAATTGCGGCCTGTATTGCTGGCTGGACGAGGAGTAATTAGGATATCTATTCTGTTGATATCCTCCTCTATAGGACGATTGACCTCTACCTCGTGAGCCACGAAAGGAAGATGTTTTATATTGGAGGGTTCCCAAAGATTTTGCCGTCTCTGTGTCTTTCTTAATCCCTTGTAGGGCCTCATCGATATGAGATCCAAACAGGTACTGTCCATCATAGGGCATATCTAGGATCTTTGTTTGGACCTCAGGTCGGAATGTGGTTGCTTTAAGCCATCCTTGGCGCCTTAAGACTGCCGCTCCTGCCAACTGACGGAAGCCAGTAGATGCGATGTCCATCGCACAATCTATAATTTCCGAAGCTGACCTTTCGCCCTCTTGCAGTAGCTTTTTCGCTTCCTCTTTAGTGTCCTCTGGTAAACTGCCCAAGAGAGGTGCAATATCCGACCAGATCTGCCTGTTGTATCTCCCCAATAAGGCTAGTGAGTTAGCAGCCCTCACTGTCAGTGCAGACATGGAAGAGAAACGCTTTCCAATGTTGTCCAAACGCCTACCCTCTTTATCCGGTGGAGCTGACAGTGGAGTAGAAGGGTTCTTTGAGTGGCGCTGGGCTGCTTGTGTAACCACAGAATCTGGCTTGGGATGGCCAGTTAGACAGGCTGGGGCGTCATCCGATGCCCTATACTTTTTATCCAGCCGTGGTAGGATTGGGGGCATTGAAGAAGGATTCTTCATGATCTTGACCCCTTGTTCCCAGATATAGTTTATTATTGGCATGGATCGCACTGACTTTTTAAATGGCTCTTTAAAGTCATATAAGAAACAATTTTGTTGCTGGGAAGGCATTGGCAACTGAAAACGCTTCGCCGCTCTTTCTAGGAGATTATGAAAACCTCCTATGTCCTCCGGAGGCGAGTCTACTGGAGGAGGGGAAGGAGACGCTGGAAGTGGTATGACGTAGTCGTCCCATTCCTCATGTTGTGATCCATCATCCGGGATTTCCCCTCTTCTTGAAGACAGTCCTCTTCATCGTCAGTAGAGTGGAGAGATGGGGAAATCACTGTCAAGGCGGATGGCTGAGGTGGAAGTTGTACGGCCGGTGGTGGAGCTCGTTCCGGAGCAGTAGACGGAGCAGCAGTAGGAAACCTCTTCTTATAATCTGTAATCAAAAATTGGAGGTCCGACACCAAAGCCACCGGAAGACATACCATCTGAGGTTGTTGAGGCACTTGATCTTCCTGATAATATGACTGACCATGAATGTCCTGATCATCCTCATCTGAGAACTCCTGATATTTAACATTGAGTTCCGACGGACTTGTTGCCGCCCTAAAAGGCCCCTCGTCGTCCGAATCATCATCCACATCCAATAGATGAGAGGGTACTAAGGATTGGACTCTACTGGGTGACGTTACAGAAGGTGATAATCTGCTGAGTTGTTTAGCCTTCATTTTTGGTGTAGACACCAGGATCGTCGACGGAACACTCGTCGTCGACGGTGGCGCGTCGACGGGTAAAGCTTTCAGCTTCGTTGAAAGTTTTGTTGAAATCTTCGTCGACGGAATTGGCGTCGACGACGGTAACTTTACCGTCGATGGAGACGTCGGCGGCGGTATCGTCGACGGGATAGCCGTCGATGTGGCTGTGACCGTCGACGGGAAGGTCGTCGTCGGAGTCGTCGTCGACCGGATCGTCGTCGGATTCTTCGACGACGATTTCTTTATTTTTATCGTCGACGACATGATCACCTGTGCCGTCGACGAAGATGTTGTAGTCGTCGACGATGATCGCGGTGCAGACGAGACAGACATAGTGGAGACTGTCGTCGTCGACGTGGTAACCCTGGCAGTGACAGGAGCCGTCGTCGTTGAAATCGTCGACGATGCCGTCGTCGACGAGCCTGAGGAGGGTTTTTTGAAAGAATGCTGGACTCTAACTGAAGGAGTCGCAGGGTCTGAAGATGCCAATTTTTTGTCTGTGGAAACCTCTGAAGACTTTTTTTGCGTCTTCTTTGCAGGTTGCTGCGATGAAGGGCTCGGAGAAGCATTTCTCGACCTTTTCTGAGGAGTTTTTGAGGAGGTTCTTGATGAAGTTTCACTCTCCTCAGAGGACAAGGGGTCTTGTTTGTCCTTTAACCTCTGCAGCCAAATCAAAAGACGTCCTTCCCGGTCTTTTAGGGTTTTTGACGAAAAAGTACGACATACCTTGCAGTCTTTAGCTGAGTGGTCTGGGTAAAGACAGTACAGGCAGTCCTTGTGAGGATCGTCCACATGCAACCTCTTCTTCCTGCAGGTTGTACATGGCCTAAAAAGGCCTTTCTTCGAGGTGTCTGACATGAAGACGACTATGACTTCACTCAGACAGACGTAAGGATAATGAAATACCTTTATAGAAGTATAAACGCTGTAAGATAGGAAACCTGAGCAGAGCTCAGTTGGAGACTCCCTTAGCACAACGGTGCGGTAGAAAATCTGAGGGACCAGAGCTCCTGACAGGAAGGTTCCAGAGGGTGGTAGCAGCTGATTGGCTGCTGTTTAGAGTTTGGTCCTTTTCACAAAAGGACCTGGATATGTTACTAATGAGAGGCTTTAGGCCTATGGTTTGGTATGTCTAATAAGACATTACTTTTATAATGTACCGGGGACTCCCATCTCGACGACGGGGAATGATTCAGGCATGTGAATCTATGAAAGATACCCTAATACTGGATAATGAAAGGTACACAGAGTACACGCATCCTCTATCTAAAGAGGCATAGAAGCTGAATGTCCCTAATGCAGCAGAACCAAGTTTAATTCACATAAAATAATCCCTGTCTGAAGTGGCATAGTGGACAAAAAAGATATTGAAAGGAATATAGCCTCTGCAATTGCCAGTGGCTGAAACTTTTGCAAGCATTCTACCCATAAACTTTATTTTTACCTTAGTGTAACGCCCTCGGTGTAAAGAGGATCACCAAACACAAGTACATGCTTACCATGCCACAGGACTCAAGCTGCAACTCACGGAAGAGGCTCCATTAGGCTGTGGTTGCTGGTGCTCCTGTCAAGAGTGGACCTGACCTGACAATTTGGCTGGAATATTCCTAATAGAGCATGACTAATGATGGTTCACATTAAGGTGAAGTGAAATAGTGGGTGGAAAAAGACCGACAGATGGTGATGGAAAATGTAACGGCCTGTTAACGTGTAAATAACTGTAAGCATCCACCAAGAAAGAAGGGGCCAGGGAGGGCTCAAAGATGGTTTGAACTTTCTTGTCAGAAAATGTAAAGCAATCTAAGGAGGGTATCCTAACAGTATAGGCAAGGCTCCTCTAACATCTCAAGAAACGAAATAAAGCTACTTAGTAAAAATAACTCTCTTTTTCAATGAATATTGGAATGAACTTATAGAGCTGATCCAGTCAGGTGGTCAAAGGTTATTTTGGCAAAATGAAAACAACTCCAGTAATTGCCACTTGGGGACACTATTGTGCACAATTGCTGAGGCCACCTGGGTAGCGTATCTGGATGGTTTATATGGCAAGCTAATGACACAGGTTAGTTCCCAGTCTGGTCCCATTATGTGTTCCAAACCCAATTGGTTCTCAGTTAGGAAAACTAAATCGATAACTGCAAGCCTCAAGTTAAGTCGGCCAGCAGGGTCAAATAATATACCTGAAGTATTAATTGACACTAATAGGGATTCATGGGCCAGGATCCATGGACGTTTGTTCGGATGGATAATTAAAACAAGGATCTATCCCTCCACATTGAAAGGTTTCGTGGTAAAGTCCATCCAAAAAAAAAAAAAGCAATGGAAACTCTCCATCGCATTATAGACTAATTAGCAAGACCCCAGGCCCCGATGGAGTTCCCATAGACATCTTAAAATCTAAACTGGAATTCTGGGGCCCATTAGTAACTAATGTTTTTAAAGCAGTTGTGAAGTGGGCCCCAATCAAGACATGGAGAGAATCCACTGTAGTACCTACATTTAAGAAAGGGAACAAAAATTGCCCTAAGTGCTATCGCCCGATTTCTTTGTTAGATTCCTCAGTGTAAACATTAGGGCGGATCATTTTGGAAAAGTTGGAAGTCTGGGCAGAAAAGAACTCTTGCTTCTTAAAAGCTCAATATGGTTTCCACCCAGGTCTGGGGACCATCGAGCAGGTACTGAACTTATCCCTTATTTCGAGAAAGTACGTCAAGGCCCGGAGAGGTTCATTATTACACATGACGTTTATAGACCTATCCTATGATTTTGATTTGGTGGATACTGGAAAGTTGTGGGCTCTGATGGAGGCAGCCGGGGTGGACCCATCAGTGCTGAACCTTATAAGGTGGTTACACTGGGATACTACTACTAAGGTCCGGTACATCCAACAAGGCGATTGCACACAACCTATAAAGGTAGCCAGAGGGGTTAGGCAGGGCTGTATAACGGCACCTTTTCTGTTTTTATTCTATATTAATTCTTTAGACAAATCCTTGAGTTTATGTAGTGGTGGTACCTCTCGAATCGCCTCTCGACCGGTTTCAGTTCTTTTATACGCAGATGACGCAGTTTTAATCTCACACACAGCCATTGGCCTCCAGAAACGTTTACATGGTTGTAATAGTTTTATGACAAACCTGAGATTAAAAGTAAATCACAAGAAATAATTCATTTTAATCTACGGGCCAAAAAATAAAATATTTCCTTATTGGTGTGACATTGATCACTAGGGTTTCATATTTTAATTACTTAGTTATCATGTTTGAAGCAAATTTGTCAAGGGGCAGCATGACCATCCAGAGAATACAGAAAAGGGGAGTAGTGTGCGAATCTATTTTTAGTTCTGCAAAACAAAAATGAGGCTTTAGCCTATCAAAGAGATGGTCCCGTTGTATAAATCTAAATGCCTGTACGTGGAAACATATGGAGCAGGCGTGTGGGGTCATGAAACACCACCTACAATGCAGGCCTTTGAAAACAAGTTCCTTTGTCGGCAACTGGCCAACTCGAAATCGACCCCTAGCTTTATCTCCCACAGAGAACTGGGTATGGGCTACTTGGAAGCCAAAGTTAAAATGCCCCCTATTACTCTGGGTTAAAATCTGGTGTACCCCACAAGCAGGATTCTCGAGAGACATTTTGAGCAACTGTCTGAATTTGGACAAATGACTCTCAATCCCATGGAAGGCATATGTCAGAAAAGCTTCAATTATATAGGCCTGACTAACCTTTTTGATTGTCCAGATAACATAGGGCCCCAAACTAAGGCCTTAGTTAAGGAAAAACTTATAACGATGAATGATGAAATCAGAATTGCAAGGTCAAGCTATTTAACCTTAGTCCTTAACTATTTGCCAATTTCTACAACGCCTGGACTAGAGCAGAATTAACCTGTGTGGGAAAACCAGAACATAGATTTTATCTCACAAGGCTCAGGTTACATTCAATTCATTATTTGGTTGCTTTTCCTAATTGTGGTTCCTGGTTTGAATCCCTTCCAGGCTGCCCATGTGATAATTCTTCACCTCAAACGACAGTGCATTTTATACTTTTTGCACTTTATATAGCAGTTTGAGAAGACGCTTATTATGACCACTTTTAAAGCACAAGCACTTTACATCGCACCAAGAGGGGCTGATCTTTTTAAAACTTCTAAATTCACCTACAATTTGTTTCTCTGTCCTTAATTATATTTTTAAGCAAACACAAGGAGATGATGGACGGGGCGCTGAAACTTTTCAGACACTCACCCCCCAGTCACAGATCTGGGTTGAATTCATCATCGTTCTTTAGCTCACTCGGCCACCCCAGTTCAGACATAGCTAAATGCAAATCAGTCTTGACCCTGTGCCTCATGGGAACAGTCCAGCCCGAACTGCCAAGCCATGTCTTCTCTGGACCGGAAACAAGCATCCTGGGACCGGTTTCGAGCTAACAGCACGATGATGGATTCAACCCAGATCTGTGACTGGGGGTGAGTGTTTGAAAAGTTTCAGCACCCCGTCCATCATCTCTTTGTGTTTGCTTAATTATATTTTGCCCGCAATAAAATTGAGGAGGAGGTAGGCTTTTAAAAAATATTTATTTTTGGACCTGATGAGATTGTTAATAGTTTTAAATGAATGCCAATCACCATGGGTGCTCATAAAGTAATTTCATTAAAAAAATGTCTTCTTTTTAAATGTATACATACATTTTATGCATTGCCGGTTTAAATTCGTTTTAATCGATGTGTGAAGTTTTCCTAATAATTTCTGAAGGAGAAAAATTATATGATATACATGTATTTTGAATTCTGTGTTTTTATGGTCAGTGTTATGACCGAATAAAGACTAATGAACTGAACTGAGTAATTAGCTTCCTTGATATTTCAGAGAATGTTTCCCCCAAAATTCTGCTGAACCATCTGGAAGAATGGGTTCAAGATAATACGCTCATTTCAATTGAGCAGGGAGGATTCAGAGAGGTCCATTCTACTGTGAATCACTGTTTCACCCAACGGGCTATAATTAGAAAATCTTTGGCAGTAAGGCAGAGGTTGTGCTGCTGTTATATTGACTATTACACAGCCTTCAACACAGTAGATAGTTGTCAGCTCTGGGATAAACTAAGTTCATGGAATAGTCACCAAGTTTTTTGTGAACGATTAAGGTACTGCATACTGATAACTGGGTGAAGGTAGAATTGTACAAGATTGGACATTTGACAAGGAAAATAAAAATCCAGAAGGATGTGAGCCAGGGATACGTCCTAGCCCCGACTCTTTTCAGCTTGTTTTTAGCTGATGTGTCCGTTGTTTTAAAATTATCTTAGTCTTTCACACCAAAGGTGGGGTCTGTACATATCCCATGTCTTTTATATGTGGATTACCTGATTCTTTTAGATTATAGGCCATTAGGCCTACAGAGGAAATTAGAAACTCTCAAAGCATATTGTAAAAAGAATTTCCTGAAAATAAATTTATTAAAAGTTACGGTCAGGATTTTTTGGGAAAAGAGAAGCCAATTTTAAATGGATGCTGGACTCCATTCCGATGGAAGTGGTGAACTCATACAAATACTTAGGATTGACATTTACCAGGTATCTCAAAAGGGATGTCCAAATGGAAAATATAAAGATCAGAGTTCTGCTACAAATTGGGTGCTTTGTAAAGTCCAGATGTGGGGGGGGGGGGGCATCACTTGTCCTTCCCTTATGAAAGCACATGAAGGCAAAATCCCTCCACTTGCCCAGTATGGGTCAGTGCTTCTTTCCCTTGATTCTACATGTGCGAGCCAGTGGAGAGCACAGCCCATAAATGTTTACTCCCGATTGGAGTCATGGTGCAGGGTATAAGGAGGGAAGTGAATCTTGTATCATGGTAACTTATGGCTAACTCCCCTACCCTGAGGTTCTTGAATAAGTTATCTTATGATGAAGAGATAACAAAAATGTCGAAGTTATCCTGGGATGGAATTCTTATTAGTGAAAGGAAGTGGGCCATGCATATGCTTGATATAATTAAATTAAATATATTCATACTTTGGTGGGATCAATAAGAAAGTGGGTTCCTTTCCCTAGTAAACAAGCGCTGAGGGAGTCGACCTTGAAAGTGTATTATAGGCTGGATATGACTTATTTGTTAAAAGAAATGTCAATAATCACCTTAAATACCTTAGGCCATGAGGACGTTTTTTCCATATCTTATCTACTTGCCTGACCCCAAATTACGGACGGAAATTCTGAAAATGAGACTGGTGTCCAATCCAATTTTCTTTAGATCCAAATGGTATATGGGTGAGCAGGACAAAAGTGGCCTTTGCGTTTTCTAAATATGTAATGTTCAATATGTTATATTTTTAGGGATTGTCCTTTTTATAAGCCTACCCATATTAAGTTCATAGACCTATTTTTTCAAAATACCAGATACGATCCAGGCTTGATGCAATTGCACTTTTGTCCAGTATGCGATATTTTGATGTGGCAGTGGGGATTGCAGGTGTCCTACTTTTGATTACGCAGAGTTTCCGATATTAGATTTTTTTTCATGTTTTTTAGCTGGTTGTATTAACTGTTTTTAGATGGATGAATGTCCCAATAAACCTATTTTTATTACTACTACTGAGCAATTACTAGTGGCTAACACTTTCAAAAGCATTCTGTTTATCACATCAGTGTTTTCCTTACTGCGATGCCCTAGTTGTTACATCCCGAAGGACAGGACCGGTGGATGAAAGTGTCACATCCTCAGGTACAGGACCTATTTATAAATGAGTCACATGCTTATGAAGAGGGCCCAAGAATGAAAGTGTCACATCCCCACCCAGGTGACCTCTCGATATTTATGCCACATCCCCAGGTACAGAAACTACAGATGAATGTGCTGCAATAGAGCATTTATGCACAATAGTATGACATTACCACACTGATGACCTGGGGATGATAATGTCGCTTCCCCAGATATGGTAGCTATGGATGATAGTGTAACATTCCTGACTCGAGGACCTTTGCATGGAAGGGTCACATCCCAAGGCAGAGCTTCTTTGGACTAAAGAATCAAATAGCTACACTAATGACCTCTAAAAGGCAGGTCAACATTGCAAGTAAAGTACCTATAAATTATAGTGTTGCACTTATAGATATTGTTGCATATACAAAGACAGACAACATGTGCAAGATAGTATAACATCTTAGGCTGGAGGGCCCTTGGATAAAAGTTGCATCCTATGGTAGAGGAGCTATGAAGGATTCAGTTTCATCTCATGCAGGTGACCTATAAATAAGAGTGTCTCATCGTAAGGTAGTACATTTGTGGCTGACAGTATCGCATGCCGTTCAATGTAAGATGCTGTCACAATCACAGCAAGATGATTTATGAGTGTTTGCATGACATTCAAGGTTAGATGATCAATAGACGATAGAGTCACATTTGAAGGTAGTGGACCTATGGATGAAATATTCTCATCCAAGCCATAAGGCCTAAAGATGATGGTTTCCCAACATTGATGGTCAACACTTTTAATGTGCTTTAGTGCGGCAGTACCCAGTTCAGTCAATAAAAATGTTTTCCTCCATGGTAAAGGACAAGTTGAAGATAGTTTCATATCCTAGTGCAGAGGAGTTATGGGCCAAGGTGTCAAGGAAGGAGATAAACTAAGCACGGGGGATGGTTTAACATCCCGAATGTTATATTATTTTAGTTTACTTATTAAGCAAACGACTGCCAGAACTTCTTGGTGCTGGGTACCCTCACAAATTTAAGCACAGACATACTACATGTCAAATGCCAACATAACATAGCTGGTAGTTGTTTCTTAAACTGGACAATTTACATTTGGCCAGTAATCCTATGGTCAGGGCATTCCATTCCTTCACAGCAGTGTAAGAAAAAGCACAGCCACCGAAAGAGGTAGACTGAATATGAGAAAAACTCAGTAAAAATTTCCCCCAAGAAATTCAGCAAGCTTGAACCCGCTCTTAACCTTCTTAAGAGCAGGTTCAGGATTGCTGAATTTCTTGGCTACTAAAGCAAGGGAACCACTGTGGACAATCCTATGAACAAGAACTAAAGATGTAGAGAAAAGCCTCTGCTTTATAGATAACCAGTGGAGATGTATCAAAGTTCGAAATACGTGTTAATCAGGAGACTAGCCAGTAATAGTACGTCATCCGCGTTTTGCACTAACTGTAGTCTTCTGATGGATTTCTTTGTTAAAGCCAAGTTACTAGAATTTGCATAGTCTAACTGTGATTGGATCAAGGTGATAATCGCTGAGGTAGGCTTGTTAGAATGAAAGACAGTATTTTCTTAAATATTTTTAATTGCCAACAGCAGAAACTGGTAACCTTATTAATCTGTTGCATTAAGGTGCAATTTCAATGAATTAATAACGCTACTGGAGTCGGGCCTGGCCAATAGCAATTGGCCAAAACAAAAGGTTGCCATTTTGCCAGCATCTCAGTCTTGTCCAGATTACATTTTAGGAAACCACAGGCCATCATCCACTGTCTTACAAAAAGAAGAGTCTTTGTAAAATTATCACAATTACCCATGTCAAGGTGGAGTTTAAAATGCATTTACGTGTCATTAGCATACATATAGAATGGGCCCCAACAATGTTTCAATGGTATCAAAGGATGATTCGCCCCTAAATTAGAGACATCTATGGATCATGTTACCTATACAAGCCACTTAACAATGCTAAATTCTACACACAAAACAAAAAAAATGCCTAGACAATGCCAGGGCTATCGCCCCGTCCCAGTTGACCCATGGGTTACAGCATAACACCTTCCTCTTTGCAGACACATATGTTGTGCCTAAAAAACAGCTTGCTGTTATAAAATAGACACACAAAGAGAATAGCTGTTACAAACACTGTCGTGGGCCCAGCGAGGAACAGACTTGCAAAATCACCTACTACGGTAAACCAGAAAAGGTTGCACAAACAACGCCTACTCATCAAAGGCACACGCACAAACCTGCAATCAGAATAACGTAAACAAGTACAGAAAAAAACAACACATCGAAAACACACACACAAACCTGCCATACGAAACACAGACATCATGCACAGACATAAATCACGCCGCACAAACACAAACCTACCATACGAAACACAGACATCATCATGCACAGATATAACCCATGCCGCACAAACACCCAGAGACACGCAGGCCTGTCATGAGTAACAAGCAGAGAAACATCCACATGACACCCTGCGGAGAGTAAAAGAGTGAGGCTGGAGCATCTAACACAACAAATACAGTACTAGCATTGTCACTGTTCACCACTCCACTGAACCTGTTGGCATTGCGTGTCTCCAAGCGCCCAAAAAGAGAGCCTTTAAGGCACGCCTCATACAGGCCCAGAACGAATACCTGCTCTATCAAGTATGGCTGATAACTGTCCCCTTGTTCTTCTTCTACGCATCTCCCCTTTCTTTGCTAAGCTATATTGGCAGGCGGTGGCAAAAAGAATTTGATTTTAAAAGACTCTGCCTCACACATCTGTCCTTTTATTGCCGTGGAGCGTTCTATCTACATGGAATGCCTCATTGCTCTATTCCTCCGCAGAAGCAAGACTTGCGATTCCTTGATATAGGAAAGAATGCTCCACCGGACATTTCTTCTCAGTCCAGGCAGCCAAGTAATGGAACGCCTAGCCACTCACTCTTAGACCGATATCTAGCCATCTGGCCTTTAGGAAATTCCTTAAGACCCTGTTATTCTCGGAAAAATAACCAACCGCCTCCTGGGCATGTGCTTTGTCGCAGTGGATAATAATCGGTCGTAGTACCAGGACAACCGCCGGGTGCTCTGTAAATGAACAACATAACATGAACAATATATTCCCACACGTGACATTGTTTGTTACATTTTTGCCACAAATAGATTGCACGGTTCACAATTACCTTACACAAAAACCTGCCCACTGCCACTTCCGGCTATCCTTCATGACTGTTCCCTCATCTAGAGCACTCAACGTTCCAAGGTCCATACTTGTGTAGCTCATAAAGTAACTTTTTTCTGCATTCTGGCACTTGTAGTTTTGTTAACCTCATTATAAAATCAAGACTTCACTACCATTACAAAATCAAGAGTACAAGTACCAGAATGCTAAGAAAAACCTTGACTGGATTGACAACTAACACTGTCCTGACCCCGAAAACTGGAGAGCCCTGCTCGTTTAACAACTAGCCACCCTGAAGGAGCCTCTTGGAAACTCTTTGCTACTCTCTACACACTCCAGCCTGGCCTTTCTTCAGGGTACCTTCCTATCAGAAACTCTCAGCTGCCACTCACACAATCTGCCCTTGCTATCTTAGGGCAACCCATTATAAAATTCTGGCGTCATCCTAATGTAGCGTTCTGCACTGTCATCTTGGTGGTTCAACCAGCCAATAACTTCTTAGCCTTTCTCCCATACAAAACCTCTCCCCTGCCATCTAATAGGAAAACTTCCTAGAAGACAAACTCTTAGAAACGTAGCATGGGTGCCACAAGCGCTGTAATATAAGCAAGAAAAGGGTACCGCTAGCCTATGTTGGATGGTAAAAGCTTCATACTTAGGGTGGGGTGGGAATAGCACACCCATTGTCTCAAGTGTCACTAAATCAGCTGCACTCACGGTTACACTCCTGCTCTTAGCTGCTTCTTCATTTCACAATATCATTGTTGAGCCCTTCCTGTCAAGAATTCTCATCTTCCTCCTCATGCCACAATCTGCCAACACTTGCCATGAGGGGACCTCCGGTTACTAATGCTCGATGCTCTTACATGCCTATGACATCTCATGGGACTCATGCCATGTCCATTTCAGCTGCAATCCGCCCCTGCCATCTTCGGGTTTTTCCTACTGCCAGGAATCGTTCCTCTACCTCACACCTCAAAACCCCCATGCCCTGTGGTACAATGTTCTTTTCAGGAAACGCTCTAGGTCCCTTCCTTTCAGGGAAATCTTGGCTGTGCTTTTCCACCACACCCGTCCATCAACATCTTGGGAGAATCTCATTTCCAGAACACTGTTCCTTTCCCTTTGATGCCTAAGACTGACTTCAACCTGTTAGGTGAGCTTTCCTTTCAGGACATTTTTGGCCGTCTGTACCTTGGGAGAGTAACTTCCCACACCACATTGACAGCTATCTTTCTGGAGGGAAATTCTTAGTCAAACACTCTGACGTCACACACTGCCCCCACCATACTGGGAGAACCTCCCATACGCTTCTTGCTCATTCATCCTCGAGTCTATAATTCCTGCAAGAAACCCTTCTTTCCCATTCATGTCAAAACGTATTCCCGCAATGTTGGAAGAAATGTCGGGGAACCATGTATCCCAACCTTCATTTCACAACCCGGCCGGCTATCTCTGGTTTAGTTTGGGAAAGTGTCGGGACGGCCTTCAGGTCCGAGAACTGTGGACACCACTCATGGCAGCGCATCACCTGTCTTAATGCAGGGACCTTTTCGAACATACAAGGGTTGCACAGTTTCCTACGCCCTCCCTTCCGGCACGACACAAGTGGCTCCCACCATCTTGGTGGAGCCTTCCTGTCAGCAAAGTCCCTCGCTCGCCCCCTCAGGCAGGATCAGGAGTAGGAGAGGAGGCTGCCCCTGTCGCACGGATAATGAGCACAGTGAAGCTCTCCTTCCCCGCTCCGCCGCCCACGGGAGCCCGTTGCAGAGATATTGCGTGGGCCGGAGATGCGGCTTTCCCCGCCGCCGCAGGCATCACGGGGGAGGTCTCCGTCGAGCCGGGGGACGGGAGCTCCGGAGGTCTGGGGAGGGGCGCACACCGACGCAGAAACTCTTCCCATACAAAGAAATATTCCAGACAGGTGGCTCCGACGCGCAAACTGCCTTCAGGTGAAATACAATCAGTGGCATGCCGCACCGCGCACAAAATGACGAGGGGGGGCATTATTTATTTATGTTATTATATAATAGTAATCATAATTTAGAGCACGCTTTATATAAATTGAATCAGAGTAGGTTCGTGGTAAGTAATGGCAGTGATTATTCTTTTATTACTGATAATGTAATTATTATTATAGCATGCTTTACGAATTGAAGCAGGGTATGTTCAGGCCGTATAAGTATGGCCACTTCAAATAAAAGTGCATCTTGGCTAGCAGACAAAGAAATCTAGCCGACCGTGTCTAGTCGATCATGCTATTCATGAACATCTGGAGACATCTGCTGCAATCCAGTGGAGCAGGAACTAGTGGTACTCAATGGATACAGAACCAACTTACAACAGTTTGTATAACGGTTTATAGGTGTCCAGTAGAAGATGGCAAGCTAGAAGTCGTCTTACTAATTAAAAAAATGTATACACCAAAGATTATGGATGGTGTAAATCTGCAGTGCAGGATTCTTAGATTCCCATAGATTTTCGAAAGTTTGCAGATGTTTGAAATTTGGGAAGTATCTGCAGTCGGGTGCCTATCTCTGCCCTTCCATTCTGAGAGAAAGCATGTACAAACATCAGCAAGGAAGGAAAGAGGAATGACTAGGGCCATCAGGTGAAGCCACAGTGTCAGCTTTGAACACAGACTAGCAGCCTTGCATGCACTTTCTGAGGTGTTCATTACATTTAATAGCAGTACAGCTGAGTTGCGGGCTGTTCTGATAAGCAGGCATAAGTCTAATTCTTTGCAAGGAAGACGCCTCCCCATATTTACTCCGACACCTAGTAGCTGAGAGCAGCAAGTGGACATTAGATGCAAATGGGAGGCAGGAGGAAATCAATCAATCAATCACAGAATTTGTAAAGCGCACTACTTACCCGTGAGGGTCTCAAGGCGCTAGGGAAAAAAGAAAAAAAAGGGGGGGGGGTGCTGCTACTGGTCGAACAGCCAGGTCTTGAGTAGCCTCCTGAAGGTCAGCAGGTCTTGGGTCTGTCGTAGGCTTAGTGGAAGGGTGTTCCAGGTCTTGGCGGCGAGGTGGGAGAAGGATCTGCCGCCGGTGGTAGTTCTTCGAATGCGAGGGACGGTGGCGAGGGAGAGGTCGGCGGAGCGGAGTTGGCGGTTGGGGACGTAGAAGAGAGTCGTCTGTTGAGGTAGGCTGGGCCAGTCTTGTGGGAGTGCCTTGTGTGCGTGGATGAGGAGTTTGAAGGAGATTCTCCTGTCGACGGGGAGCCAGTGCAGGTTCCTCAGGTGGGGGTGATGTGGCTGTGGCGTGGTACATCGAGGATCAGGCGTGCGGAGCGTTTTGTATGCGTTGCAGCCGCTTGATGAGCTTGGCCGGGCTCCCGCGTAGAGGGCGTACCCATAGTCAAGTCTGCTACTGACGAGGGCCTGGGTGACTGTTCTTCTTGTGTCTGTCGGGATCCACCTGTAGATCTTGCGAAGCATGCGGAGGGTGTTGAAGCAGGAGGATGAGACTGCGTTGACTTGCTTGTCCATGGAGAGCGTTGAGTCGAGGATGACTCCCAGGTTGCGTGCGTGGTCGGTGGGTGTCGGGGCTGCTCCCAGCGTCGTTGGCCACCAGGAGTCGTCCCAGGCTGAGGGGTTGGAGCCGAGGATGAGGACCTCTGTCTTCTCCGTGTTCAGTTTTAGTCGGCTGATCTTCATCCAATCGGCGACGGCCTTCATTCCTTCATGGAGGTTGGATTTGGCGGCGAGGGGGTCCTTGGTGAGGGAGAGGATCAGTTGAGTGTCGTCGGCGTAGGAGATTATGTTGAGGTCGTGTTGTCTGACGATGCGTGCGAGCGGGGTCATGTAGATGTTGAACAGTGTTGGGCTGAGGGACGATCCCTGGGGTACGCCGCAGATGATCTCGGAGGCTTCGGATCGGAATGGTGGGAGGCGGACTCTCTGGGTTCTGCCGGCGAGGAAGGAGGTGGCCCATTCCAGGGCCTTGTCTCGGATCCCTGCGTCGTGGAGGCGTGTGCGTAGAGTGCGGTGGCAGACAGTGTCGAAGGCGGCGGAGAGGTCCAGCAGGATGAGGGCTGCGGTCTCACCATTGTCCAGCAGGATCCTGATGTCGTCGGTGGCGGCGATGAGGGCAGTCTCAGTGCTGTGGTTGCTGCGGAACCCCGATTGGGATGGGTCCAGGATGCTGTTTTCTTCGAGGTATCGGGTTAGCTGTTTGTTGACGATCTTCTCGATGACCTTGGCTGGGAACGGAAGCAGGGAGATGGGCCGGAAGTTCTTGAGGTCTCTCGGGTCCGCCTTGGGTTTTTTGAGTAGGGCGTTGATCTCTGCGTGTTTCCAGCTCTCTGGGAAGGTCGCTGTCTCGAAGGAGAGATTGATGACATTGCAGAGGTGGGGTGCGATGGAGCTGCTGGCTTTGTTGAAGATGTGGTGCGGGAAAGGGTCTGACGGGGAGCCGGAGTGTATTGTGCTCATGGTCTTGATGGTGTCCTCGATGTTCACGCTGGCCCAGGCTGGCAGGGGGTCGTGGTCGATGGTGTGCGGCGGGTCTGGTGCATCGATCTTAGTTGGGGCTGTCTGGGTGTTGAAGCTGTCGTGGATGTCGGCGATCTTGCGGTGAAAGAAGGTGGCGAGGGAATCGCACAGGGGTTGCGACGGCGGGATGTCGTTGGTGTTGGAGCTGGGGTTGGAGAGTTCCTTCACTATGTTGAAAAGCTCCTTGCTGTTGTGTGCGTTGAAAGGTTAAAAATATCCCGACATCAGAACACACCAAGGCTCATGAGCGATGTGGAGAAGAGAGAAATGTGTGAGGGAGTCAGAGACCCCGACACCCGCACTTGAATTGAACTTGAAGAGAGAAATTTTGCAAGTGCTCAAATTGTACAAAGGCACTACATATTTGCTTGTTACATGTTAACTTGTTTTCTAAACACTCAAGAATGTTGAGGGAAAAGATACAGCGAGTATCATCTAGTATATTTTTATCAATAATTTTGACACTCATCTAAAAATTGATATGTTCTGAAGGAGATCATTTGCCCTGTTGTATTGAACTCTCTGTTCCTCAGTGGTGTGCCGGACACCTCACCGGACAGTACAATGAGGTGCTGAAGTGTTGGCTCTTCGAGTGATGACATACCTGGAGAATAAGAGCAAAGCAATGCGGGCAGTTCTATTGTTGAGGCAGACTATTGAGCTAGATACGAGCATAGCAATAAGTATCAAATTCACCACTGCAAGGTGCAGCTCTGAGGAGGCAAACAAGGTAGAAGACAAAATAAGAGGCCTACACCGAGATGGGGACAGTGAGGGCATCACAGGAAGGAGAAGACAGGAATGACAGCAACCGAGAACACCTTTGAGGCCTACACTTAGGAGAAGACAGTGAGCGGCCTCACATAGAGGGAACAGGAGGAAGAAACTACGCAGAGGAAATTAATCTTGGGTTTCATAGGGAGCAATAGACAGGCGCTACAGAGATGAAAGTGCTTGCACTCTTCACTTGACCAAAGCACCGGGTACTGTTGCTTGCTGGGTTTAGCTAAGACTCCTTCATTTTCCTTGATTCATCAGTGGTCACTGTGGACAAGCAGTCAATTGAATTAATGGTGTGAAAGCTGATTTCAGATGCAGCGTAACATATAAGTTACCAAACTCACTAAAAATCAATGTCCAGTGAGAGGTATTTCTTTCACAAGAAATGTGATAAAATATAGCACTTCATACTGCACTTCAGTCTGCTGCTTCTAAGCGCTGTAAATGACAGCAATGACCATTAGCCTAGTCAGTAAACTCGATATACATACTTCGGAAGGATGAAAGGTTAATTTATCACTGGGGTTCACACTAGTAGGTGTGAAATCAATTAATTTCTCAGTGGCAAGAATGCAATGCACTAGGCCATCCTGCACGCATCATATGAACTTAGGAGAATAGACCAATTAAGCAGCAACTATTGCCCACTACTTGCAGATGTTGAGTTACAACCTTAAGTAGTTTTTATTAGATTCTACAGTGTATTTTTAACAATATGTATGTTACCACCTATACTGTGTATGGGGCAATAGCATCCATCGGACCAGTTTTTTGGTGACAGGTGCATGGGTCTATAATCCCTGACGATCTGGTATGGATTATGAAGAGATTTGTAGATGTGGGTACCACTGAGGGGTTTTAGGCGAAAACTACACTAACGTCCACTAGATGGAATATAACAAAATGGGTGGGGCACCTGAATCTTTTGCAAGTTGCCACCTGGGTTTTCAAATGTTACCAGTGCCCTGAAGCCTCCCTTGGCTGATGGCATCAGTAGGGGCCACATAGAAGCTACAGGAAGCAATTAATCCTAAGTAACTGGTCATAGTCTTTCTATGCTGGAGGCACCGGGTACTAGGACCTTGTGGTCAGGGTACCAGGCCAACTTCATGGGACTTTACCTTGGTAATGGCCAGTCATAGCGATGGTTCAGCAGGTTTCTTAGGGTCCCAGGAGACCAGGTATTACAGATAGGTATAGTGAATTAACGTCAGACCCACCAGATGCAGATGAAAATGTCGTCCTCTGCTTATTTCTAAGGATTCCCTGGCACATAATTTAGGCCAACGCAGGCAAGGTGGACTTGAGTTCCTCCTAGAGGACAATTAAAAGTCAATACTGGTTCCGACATGGATTCAAAGTTTCCTGGACCAGGATGCCACACTAGGCTGAGGTGCCCACGTTGATGCAAACAAACTGACGTGGACTGTGCTGTCAGAATGCGGTTCATGAAAAGTGAAGTTGAGAGATCAAGTTTCACTTTACTGCAGGAGAATAAGCCTACCAGGCAGAGATGCTACTCCCAACTGCTCAACCACACTTGTGTTCTTGTCTTTATTGTTATCTACTTAATCCATCCCTGCTGCAAATTCTACTGGTCATTATTCAAACTCTGGTTTAGACGAGGTAGTTGGTCCTGGGGCTATCGTCTGTGGCGCCTTTTGCTGTGGTAATTTTGGTCTCCTGAAGAGAATGGCTTGGAGGTCAATCCAGTCCAAGTAGTACTGTTCCATGGGGTAGATGGGCTGCATGCCAACATTTAATAATAATAACCAGATCTATATTCAATTTGAGGCAGAGTTGATACTTTCAATTCCAGATAGGAAATTAGATAGATTTGAATTTCTTGAAGCAGGCCAACCAGCAGAGAAGGTAAGGTATAGCCTTTCTCCCAGGCAAAGCTAAAGAAACTGGTTGTGGTAGAGCGAGATATGGATATCACATCCCCAGCCATAGATCTTATTTAAAAAATCATTATTTTCGGTTTGCTGTTGTTGCTGAGGGTCAAGGTTGTTGTTAGGCGGGTCATTTATTTAGTTTGCTCCTCCAGTGGGTGGGAGGGGGAGCGAGAAACCTAAAGCAGCCAACTAAAACAGGGGTCTCAGGTATACTTTCATCATGCTCACTTTTTGCACTCAGGTGAAAGGAAGGTCCTGTTATAGGGACAGATGTGGATTTTACAGGGGAATAAGCAAACCTTTCTCAAGGGTTACAATAAACTAATATCAATTAGATAGTTACCCTATAGTCAAGTCGGGGAGGTTAATCCCTTAGTTTAACAGTAGTAGCACTTTGATGCTCCAGGCCACACCATGTCCAGCATTCTGCTTCCTAGCAATAATGATGCTAGTACCTGTCAGGGTTCTGGTATTAGAAGCCTACCAAGTTAACAAAAATAACACAGAAACTTTCTGAAACAAGAGATACAACAAATTGCGCAGTGAGACAGATAACTTGACTTTTGCTGTTAAGCCTTAAAGGAACAATTAGAGGCCTGTATTGAATTAGGAGTAGAGGGATCCACAGCAACAAGAACACACCAACGAGAAACAAGTGAACTATCATAATGGAGTGGCCCACAGTGAGAGGTCTACACTGGTAGTTACATTGAGGAGCATACAAAGAAGGGCCACTGAGAGGCCCACGCTGAGAAGGTAACAGTGGCAGAACTTCACAGATGAAGGTGCCTAACCGCACATTCCCCGTTCCTTCCTTCTCGTCACTTCTGTAAGGGCTAATTTTCTATTAATAAAAATAACACGCTCTATTTGAACAGCTGCTAACATTGAACAGTGTTTACATCGTCTTCCATCTTTAGACGTCATCCTATGTCACGTGATATTATTGATGATTCCGTTTCTAAAATAAACTTTAATAGTTTCACACAAGTTAGCAAAAATTTTCTCAGAGAAAGCTTTTGCTTGCTCATTCTAGTTCTGTTAACATTGTATCAGTTACAATGTATAACCAAGACTGTGAGAACGATCGAACCACAATGTACTGGTGGTGGGAAAATTACTGAATCTATTCAATAAAGAAATGTTTCCTTTAGACTGTTTCCTATTTGTTTAAACATTATGAATCATGTGTTCTTAACAAATGTATGAATCCCATTGTCCAAAGTACTATATAAGAGTGTGCATTTCTCTCAAAAGAGCAATCCCTACTCCCTTCATTTGAAGGCAAATCTATGCCGGATTTCATACTGAACTCTTTAACTTATGATTGATATGCTATGCTGCTACCAAGGAACAAGGAACAGGGTCAAGACTGATTTGCTTATGGCTGGGTCTAAACTGGTTCCCACAAGGAACAGGGTCAAGACTGATTTGCATATGGCTGGGTCTAAACTGGGGTGGTGGGGTGAGCAAAAGAATGATGGATTTAACCCAGATCCTTGTGACTGGGGGTGAATGCTTGCATTGTCCAGCATTCCGTCCATCAATTGTTTCTTTTGCATATGTCACCCTAAGTGGGAAGGGTATGCCCAGACGTGGGTCCGGTGCTCACTACACCACTGGATTCAAGCTAGTCTGGCTGATGAAGGGTGATGCCCTGAAACCGGTCCCAAGATGCTTGTTTCCGGTCCAGGGAGGACCTGGCTTGGCAGTTCGGGCTGGACTGTTCCCACAAGGAACAGGGTCAAGACTGATTTGCATATGGCTGGGTCTAAACTGGGGTGGTGTGGTGAGCAAAAGAATGATGGATTTAACCCAGATCCTTGTGACTGGGGGTGAATGCTTGCATTGTCCAGCATTCCGTCCATCAATTGTTTCTTTTGCATATGTCACCCTAAGTGGTAAGGGTATACCCAGACGTGGGTCCCGTGCTCACTACACCACTGGATTCAAGCTAGCCTGGCTGATGAAGGGTGATGCCCTGAAACCGGTCCCAGGATGCTTGTTTCCGGTCCAGGGAGGACCTGGCTTGGCAGTTCGGGCTGGACTGTTCCCACAAGGAACAGGGTCAAGACTGATTTGCATATGGCTGGGTCTAAACTGGGGTGGTGTGGTGAGCAAAAGAATCATGGATTTAACCCAGATCCTTGTGACTGGGGGTGAATGCTTGCATTGTCCAGCATTCCGTCCATCAATTGTTTCTTTTGCTAACTTACTGATGGCATATTTTGTATTTTGACTTAAATACTTACATAAAGCATTCAAAAAAATCTCTTGTATGTCATTCTTAAAATAATGTTTCAGAAGTGTTGTGTGGGCCAGTTTTGATTTTAAAGTGACAGTTCTAATCTGGAAGCACCGAAGTCCAAGCTATAGGGACTTCACCGCTCTGAAAGTTGCAACTGCAGTGCAGGTTTTGCATGGCTTTAGTTATGCATCTTGTAAGGGTTCTACGCACCAACACTTTCTTCCTAACTAGTAAAACTAATCTGTAGTTATTGTTTTCTGCTCTAGTATGTTTTAAGACTGTCATCACTGTTACTGCTACTATGTAAAGTGCAACTATACCTCTTGGTGTCCATACTCTATATAAAACTGTAAAATAAAAGAATTAAATGGTGGGCGGTGAAGGCTCCACAAGAGGAGACAATGATGAGGGTCCTGTGAGATAACTACACCACAGAGAATACTATACAGAAAAGATAGTGAGGGACCTATGCCATGGAGCGGAAACAGAGCTTAACATTGAGAAGTGAAAAGTACGGAGCCCGCAAAGAAAAGAGAAACTTGAGAGGCCTACTAAGAGAAGAGAGACTGGAACAGCCTATGCACAGAAGACTTTAGGAGCTTGTGCAGAGAATGGGTCTGTGAGCGACCAACACTGAACAGGGGAAAGTTGGGGTCCGTCGAAGAGAAGTAAACATTAAGGTTCCAACTGTCTTCACGCAATTGCAGGACGAACACGATCTAGTCGTTACAGAACGATTCAGGTACCTACAGATTAATGCATTACAGGCGGCAATACCAAAAGGGGAGACGCCACCAGAGTCATCCCCGCTAGAGGACAGGATACTAGACGGTAATCTCCCTGAGAAGGCAATTTTGTTGATATACAAAAAGCTTGTTAACAATATGCCTGATCCCTTACTCCGACTCAGAGCTAAATGGGATCAATCAATCAATCAATCAATCAATCACGGCATTTATAGAGCGCGCTACTCACCCGGGAGGGTCTCAAGGCGCTGGGGGAGGGGGTAAGTTACTGCTCGAACAGCCAGGTCTTGAGCTGCTTCCTGAAGGCGAGATGGTCCTGGGTTCGCCGAAGGTGAGTGGGAGGGAGTTCCAGGTCTTGGCCGCCAGGTAGGAGAAGGATCTTCCTCCGGCGGTGGTTCTGCGGATGCGTGGTACGGTGGCGAGGGCGTGGCTGGTTGATCGTAGCTGGCGTGTGGGCGTGTAGAAGGACATGCGGTCGTTGAGGTACTTTGGGCCCAGGTCGTGGAGGGCCTTGTGTGCGTGGGTGAGGAGTCTGAACGTGATTCTCTTGCTGACGGGGAGCCAGTGCAGGTCTTTCAGGTGTACGGTGATGTGGCTGTGTCGGGGGATGTCCAGGATGAGTCGTGCGGAGGCGTTCTGGATGCGCTGGAGTCTCTTTTGAAGTTTGGCTGTGGTTCCGGCGTAGAGGGTGTTCCCATAGTCCAGTCGGCTGGTGACGAGTGCCTGGGTGACGGTCTTCCTGGTTTCAGTGGGGATCCATCTGAAGATCTTGCGGAGCATGCGCAGGGTGTTGAAGCATGAAGATGAGACGGCGTTGACTTGTCTGGTCATCGACAGGGAGGAGTCCAGGATGAAGCCCAGGTTGCGTGCGTGGTCCGTTGGCTTGGGTGCGGTGCCCAGGGCCGGGGGCCACCAGGAGTCGTCCCAGGCGGAGGGTGATGAGCCCAGGATGAGGACTTCCGTCTTGTCTGAGTTCAGTTTAAGGCGGCTGTTCCTCATCCAGTCGGCGACGTCTCTCATCCCGTCGTGCAGGTTGGCTCTGGCGGTGGTGGGGTCGTTGGTGAGGGAGAGGATCAGCTGGGTGTCGTCGGCGTAGGAGATGATGTTGAGGTTGTGTCGGCGTGCGATGGCTGCGAGGGGGCTCATGTAGACGTTGAAGAGGGTCGGGCTGAGTGAGGATCCTTGTGGAACGCCGCAGATGACTTCGGTGGCTTCGGATCTGAACGGGAGAGGCGGACTCTCTGGGTTCTTCCGGCGAGGAACGAGATGATCCATTCCAGTGCTTTCTCTCGGATTCCGATGTTGCTGAGGCGCTTCACTAGGGTGCGGTGGCAGACGGTGTCGAACGCCGCGGAGAGGTCCAGGAGGATGAGGGCAGCTGTTTCCCCGTTGTCGGTTAGGGTTCTGATGTCGTCGGTGGCTGCGATAAGGGCGGTCTCGGTGCTGTGGTTGGCCCGAAACCCGGACTGCGAGGGTCGAGGGATCCATTCGTCTCGAGGAAGGCGGCAAGCTGTCTGTTGACGGTCTTCTC
Source organism: Calotriton arnoldi (assembly GCA_963921515.1). Classification (NCBI taxonomy): domain Eukaryota; kingdom Metazoa; phylum Chordata; class Amphibia; order Caudata; family Salamandridae; genus Calotriton; species Calotriton arnoldi. Next base: position 3,947,429 of record CAWUFW010000209.1, on the reverse strand, counting down.
GATGACTTTGGCCGGAAACGGAAGGAGCGAGATGGGGCGGTAGTTCTTGAGGTCGGTGGGGTCCGCCGTTGGTTTCTTCAGGAGGGCGGTAAGCTCGGCGTGCTTCCAGCTCTCCGGGAAGGTGGCGGTGTGGAAGGAGGAGTTGATGATGTCCCGGAGATGGGGTGCGATGGTGGCGTCGGCTTTGTTGAAGACGTGGTGTGGGCAGGGGTCGGTTGGTGATCCGGAGTGGATGGAGTTCATCGTGCGGGTGGTGTCTTCGGTGTTGATCGGGGTCCAGTTGCAGAGGGTGGTGGTGGCGGGCATTGGTTCGGCGGTAGGGTGCGTTGTTTGTGCGTCGAAGCTGTTGTGTATGTCGGTGATCTTGCGGTGGAAGAACGCGGAGAGTGAGTTGCAGAGGTCTTGCGAGGGGTGATGTCGTTGTTTCCGGCGCTGGGGTTGGAGAACTCTTTGACGATGCTGAAAAGTTCCTTGCTGTCATGGGCGTTGTTGTCCAGTCGTTCTTTGAGTGCCGACTTCTTGGTGGCACGGATCAGCTGGTGGTGTTTGCGGGTGGCGTGCTTGAGGGCGGTCCTGTTGTCTGTGGTCTGGACGAGTCGCCAGGTTTTCTCGAGAGTGCGGCAGTTCTTCTTGGATTCCTTGAGTTCGTTGGTGAACCAAGGGTTTTCTTGCTTCCGGGTCTGCTGGGAGGGTTTTTTAGTGGTGCGAGGTCGTCGGCGCAGGCGGTCAGCCACTTGGCGAGGTTGCTGGCTGCTTCGTTTGGGTCCGTTGTGTCGGTGGGTGTGTTCTGGCTGAGGGAGGCGGTGAGCTGCTCGGCGGTGATCTTGCTCCAGCTCCGGCGGGGAGCCTGTTGCGGGTGGTGGTGGGTCGCAGTCTTTCTGAAGCTGAAGTGGACGCAGCTGTGGTCGGTCCAGTGGAGTCCGGTGGCGTGGCTGAAGGAGATGTGCTTGCTGGACGAGAAGACGGGGTCAAGCGTGTGGCCGGCGTAGTGGGTGGGCGTGTTCACCAGTTGTTTGAGTCCGAGGTTGGCGAGGTTGTCCAGCAGGGCGGTGGTGTTTCTGTCGTTGTTGTTCTCCAGGTGGAAGTTGAGGTCCCCTAGGAGGATGTAGTCGGCGGAGGGCATGGCGTGCGGGCTGATGAAGTCTGCGATGTCTTCGCTGAATAGTGTGCGTGGTCCCGGGGGTCTGTAGATGAGGGTGCCTCGGAGGGTGGTCTTGGGGTCCGTGTGTATCTGGAAGTGTAGGTGTTCGGCGGCGGTGAAGGTCTCGTCGGAGTTAGTCGAGATGCGGATGGTGTTCTTGTGTACGATGGCGATGCCTCCTCCCGTCTGGTTGACGCGGTCCCTCCGGGTGATCTTGTATCCATCCGGGATGGCTATGGCGATGTCAGGCGCTGAGGAGGCGTTCATCCAGGTTTCGGTGAGGAAGGCGATGTCCGGTGCTGTTGCGTCGAGCAGGTCCCAGAGTTCCACGGCGTGCCTGTGGACGGAGCGGGTGTTCAGCAGGATGCATTTCAGGTGGTTGCTGCTGTTGCTCGACTTGGCGGAGGTGGTGCACGTCAGGGGGCAGGTGAATCGGCAGGTTTGGCAGGTGAAGGGTCCGTGGAGTGCGTCTCGGTGAGGCTCGGTAGCAGGCAGGGTTCCGGCCGGCATTGAGTGCGGTGAGTGTGGCGGCGTCGTAGGTCCGTCGAGTGGTGTTGCATCGGTGGGATCCAGGGGTTCTGGCGCTGGGCGCGGTCCAGTCGCGGACGGGCGCAGACGGGCTTGCCTTAGGCGCGCCTCGGCGCGCCAGCGGCGCGGCCGTGCAGCGGCCGCCATTTATGGGGAGGTGGGAGGGAGGAGCAGCTGGGAGGCGGGAGGCAGGGGCAGCGAATGGGCAGTCAGGGGGCGGGGCCGCAGGGACGCAGCGGCGGGAATGGCGATAGGCAGCGAGGGGCACAGAAGGAAAAACGGGGGAGAGCAGGCAAATCACGGGTAAACAACAGTGGGGCAGCGAGGGGCACAGAAAGGAAAAACGGGGGGAGAGCAGGCAAATCACGGGTAAACAACAGTGGGGCAGCGAGGGGCACAGAAAGGAAAAACGGGGGAGAGCAGGCAAATCACGGGTAAACAACAGTGGGGCAGCGAGGGGCACAGAAGGAAAAACGGGGGAGAGCAGGCAAATCACGGGCACAACAACAGTGGGGCAGCGAGGGGCACAGAAAGGAAAAGGGGAGACAAGCAGACAAAACTGGCACCGGGGCCACAAGCGGAGGGCGATCTTACCTACAGGAGCAGCGGGCAGACAGCACAGGCGGAGCTGTGTGGTGGGGAGCGACCTACCTGGCAAGGTCAAGGTCGCTCTCCTCACCGTGCAGCGGCCGCCATTTATGGGGAGGTGGGAGGGAGGAGCAGCTGGGAGGCGGGGAGGCAGGGGCAGCGAATGGGCAGTCAGGGGCGGGGCCGCAGGGACGCAGCGGCGGGAATGGCGATAGGCAGCGAGGGGCACAGAAGGAAAACGGGGAGAGCAGGCAAATCACGGGTAAACAACAGTGGGGCAGCGAGGGGCACAGAAAGGAAAAAACAGGGGAGAGCAGGCAAATCACGGGTAAACAACAGTGGGGCAGCGAGGGGCACAGAAAGGAAAAACGGGGAGAGCAGGCAAATCACGGGTAAACAACAGTGGGGCAGCGAGGGGCACAGAAGGAAAAACGGGGGAGAGCAGGCAAATCACGGGCACAACAACAGTGGGGCAGCGAGGGGCACAGAAAGGAAAAGGGGAGACAAGCAGACAAAACTGGCACCGGGGCCACAAGCGGAGGGCGATCTTACCTACAGGAGCAGCGGGCAGACAGCACAGGCGGAGCTGTGTGGTGGGGAGCGACCTACCTGGCAAGGTCAAGGGTCGCTCTCCTCACCGTGCAGCGGCCGCCATTTATGGGGAGGTGGGAGGGAGGAGCAGCTGGGAGGCGGGAGGCAGGGGCAGCGAATGGGCAGTCAGGGGGCGGGGCCGCAGGGACGCAGCGGCGGGAATGGCGATAGGCAGCGAGGGGCACAGAAGGAAAAACGGGGGAGAGCAGGCAAATCACGGGTAAACAACAGTGGGGCAGCGAGGGGCACAGAAAGGAAAACGGGGGAGAGCAGGCAAATCACGGGTAAACAACAGTGGGGCAGCGAGGGGCACAGAAGGAAAAACGGGGGAGAGCAGGCAAATCACGGGCACAACAACAGTGGGGCAGCGAGGGGCACAGAAAGGAAAAGGGGAGACAAGCAGACAAAACTGGCACCGGGGCCACAAGCGGAGGGCGATCTTACCTACAGGAGCAGCGGGCAGACAGCACAGGCGGAGCTGTGTGGTGGGGGAGCGACCTACCTGGCAAGGTCAAGGGATCATGACGTAGCGGGATTGGATGATGAGGAATGGCTTGAAGCTCTTGCCTCTCCTAAGGAAACTGCTATTTCTTCCAGGCCCAGACTCGTACAGCTTAAAATACTTCACAGAATATACCTCTTGGGGCCGACGCTGGTGAAGATGGGCTACAGTACTGACGCAGACTGCACGAAGGGATGTGGGCAGGACGGTACTTTCGTACACATGCTCTGGGAATGTCAAGTTATCCAAGAATACTGGGCGGGGGTGGCAAGTAGCATGGAGGAAGTAATGGGTATTAAAATTGATTGTAATATAAAACTGTGCCTCTTAAATATTTGGGGTCCCACTGACTTAAATACCAAGGAGAGAATATGGGTGACATTGGGAATGATGATTGCCAAAAGAAATATTGCAAGGTTGTGGGGGGCGCATGAAAAGCCGTCATTGAGACTATGGGAAAACAATATGGACCATTGTATGTTCACTGAGAAGACAGTGTACGAATCTAGAGGCTGCCCCAACAAATGGACACAAATATGGAATAAATGGAATTGTTATAGGGGCGAGATCTGTGAACCACCGTTGCCTAGACGAAGGCACGAGTCGGGGTAGGCTGGTCCCATTTTGATTGACTGTGTAATGTTTGTAATTTGACACTTGCTTTTGTATTTGGGGGGAGCTACACCTATAGATGACTCATTGGCATAAATGATTGTACATTGTTTTTACCTGTGCTACCTTGTCTTTAATAAAAAGGACACTGAGAACCCTACAGAGAGAGGGCAGCAGTGAGGGGACGTTGATGGATCTTTACTAACAAAGGAATGATAGGGGGCCTGTACATAGGAGAGGACAGTTGCAGTCAAAATCCTGAAAGGGAACGTTGAGTGTCTGTCATTCATGTGGAAAGGGCCTACATCTTTTAGGGTGAAATGAAAGCCCCACTACAGAGGGGTCCGTGCAAGGCTTACACAAAAGAGTGGAAATTGAGGGGTTCACATTGAGAAGGGGCAGCAGCGGGCTTACGTTGCCGACAGGGCAATGCAGGACATACACATGGAGTGGGCAATGAGGGGCCTTCACCGAGGCAACCACAGTAACGGGTCTATGATTTAAGTTCAGTGCTCCCTCAATTAGATACCTCTGTCTAGGTTATGTCACACTGGGGCATGACCTGGACACATTTGGGAAGGTTCAGGATGTCGTATCATATGGTCCTCTCGAATTTTTGGCAAAGGAGATACTAATATCCAGGCCTTGGGAGCCTATGCCTAGGTTTGAGGTCTCTTTACAGGATTTGGAATGCCCTTCTCTATGTTTAAAGCATGGCCGAGCTTATGGGCAAGATAAGCATGTGCTTGGTGCAGACATTCAAAAGGGCACGCAGACCTGTCTGCAAACAGGACATGCAGCAGTGACATCCCTCATCTGGGCTCAATGTACTGTCTTTCAAGTCTTTGCGACTTCGCTGGGTTCTGTATATCCTAAAAAGGGCTCAATGTCGTCACTTGGGTTTAAGGTGCCCTAGCAGTGACCAGGTTCCATTCATAGATTTCCCACATAGGCATGTCTTTGACTATCATCTGGGTTTGACAAGCTAACAGTTACTGCACTTTCGCATGAATTTAGGACACTCTGCTTTCACCAGGTTAGTCAGTGCCTTTGCTTGGGTTCAGCGCTTTCTAAAGGATCCACCTCTTCTGTAATGGAGCAAGGAGTCCTTAAATTGGGAATGGGAGCAACACATCCCTCTAAAGTCTATACCTCCATTTTCCCTGCCATCTGCCAGGTCCCGAGTTGGGTCTTCTCTCCTTCCTCGTCCTCATCTGCTCCCACAGGATGCATTTCTGTTCCATAGGGGCAACTGGCAAACTGCTCATCAAGTGTACTGCATGTGACTCCCTAATACCTTCCCTTTGAAGGGGGCGGCAGCAGGAAGACCCGTGAGGCTGTGGTTGCTCATGGCTGAGCTTGTCGCACCTAAGCAGAACAGGCTTGCAGGTTTGGGGTGGCTGGGGTAGACTTCAAGCTTATTCTGGTCCCAGCATCTCGCCATAGTGTGTGGCTCTGACCCAAAGGCTTGTGAGCACCCTTGCCCTTGGGATGGCCCGGCCCGCGGATTGCTGGCACGCTCTTAATCCCAGGAAGGCCATAGAATAGAGAAACATACCTCATTAGGTCGAGCCTGGGCAGCGCATGCGTTGCTCCGAGGCATGCAGTATTGGAGGATGGTTTGAAGCCCTGCCCACTCTCCACCCATATTTTTAATTGGCTTGTGTCATTGTCCTTTGTAAACGCTGGCTTCCAGTCGTTATTAGGCTTGTTAGTCCTTCCTTTGTACAGCCGTGTCTGCATTTGTTACCTCCCATAACAACTGGACCTTTTACTCGTCTTGTTACACGGTCTGCTTTATCTTGGCTGTGAGCACTATATTGTTTAATGATTTGCCCCTATTCCATTCACTACATCGCAGCACGCCGCACGCTTTTATTTTATTTACTAATGCCAGTCCGCTTTAACTATAGCGGCCACGTTTCTTTCTTTATTTTAGCAGCACGATCCGCCTTAAGTATAGCGGCCGCGCTTTCTTATTTGTTTTTTATTTATTTATTTATTGTTTACTAGCGCCCATGCGGCACTTTCACATTCATGGAAGCTGAGCCCCTTTCTTTAGACAAGCCGCGTCTAAAGAAAGATGCGCGGCCGCTATTAAAGTGAAAGCGCAACATGGACGCTTTTACGAAGAAAAAAACCCATCAGTTTCTCAACTTGACAAACAAATGCCTTTTTTTGTCAAAGAACCCCATGCAGCGGTTTCACTTTAATGTCTTTAACCTCTTGAGTTGAGTGAGGAACTGGAGAAATTATGTAGTCAGGACATTATAGAACCCATAGAGAGTTCAGATTGGCTTTCTCCAGTAGTTTTAGCAAGAAAACCCAATGGTACTTTGAGGATGTGTATTGACCTGAGGGATCTTAATGAAAGAATTTGGGGCAATAGACATTCTCTGTCTAACATTACTGAAATGTTGACCATGATCAAAGGGGCTAAAAATTTTACCACGCTTGATATGTCGTCTGCATATCATCAGATAGTATTACATAAAGATTCACTGCATTTGAGATCCTTTGTCACACCCAAGGGGGCATTTAGATTCAAGTGCATGCACTTTGGATTAGTTGCGGCCTTGTCTGTGTCCCAAAGTATGATTGAGGCCATGTTTAAGGGTGTTGACAGGGTAAAATGCTTCCATGCTGATATACTAGTCTTTGGGGAAGATCAGGTGGCGCACGATAAGACTTTATTTGTAGTTTTAACCACATTAAAGGACAAAGGAGTCACTTTAAGTGCGAGCAAGTGCCATTTTGGTGTTTCCAGTGTGGATTATTTAGGTCACGACCTGTCAGCTAAAAGTGTGGTACCGAAAGAGAATTTGGTTAAGGCCATTGAGGATTTTCCTGCAACCCAGAATAAGGTCATTCTTTGGGATGTTGGAATTTTATGCACGATTCATACCTAAATGTGCAGAAAGGATGAAAAATTAAGCCTGGGTGGTTTGTGGAGTTTTACTCTGCGGAACTCCGTGAAGTGCCAGAAAAGCTCTGCCGTGCTCCGTGGAGCTCCGCCAGCGGTGGAGTCGGTTAAGTCGTGCTGCTCGCACTGATTTTAAGCGCCAGGAGTTTGTCCCGTGCTGTAAAATCAGCGGGAACGGCACTACAAGTCGTGTCAGAGGGCTCTGCTGCTTTCTGCCGCTCGAAGTAGACATTCTACTCGAGCGGCAGCTTCCTCAACGCGAATTGCAGATTTCTCAACGCGAGCGGGCGCCACCTGCCAGGACCGCCTGCGATGAGAAATCTCGGCAGGAGGAGGTATAGCACATTATTTTTTCACGCAACTGCTCGTTAACTTACCTTTGGCGAGCCGGTCGAGAAAAAAAAACTCAGTTCCGCGTCTCTTCGCTAAGTTTTTCAGAACTCCGCACAGAGCGCGTGGTGGACAAAATTCTGTGAACTCCGCTGGCGGAGCAGAATTCTTCGCCCACCACTACGAAAAATATGAGAGCATTGTAAAAAAATGTTAGGTGCACAAAGGAGATATGTGTCCGAGAAGAGTGTGAGGCGAATGGAGTTTAAAGAAGGAGATTGGGTCAGAGTTAGATTACCAGGTATAATTACCAAGGGTAATTCTAAATTTTTGGATCCCAAGAAAGTGGTGTGTGTAAAGGAGCGTGTGGTCAAATTGGAGGATGGCAAATGGTGGAATAAAGAGAAGGTGGCTTTACAAAAAAATCCATTTGTCACATGCAGCATAGATGACTCGGGTATAGGTGGGGGTGTATGTGAGGAACAACCCAGTGGAAATCATTGAGTGTGCACCAGAACGAAGACAGCTGTGTGGTTACGGGACTACGTGAGATGAACTTTAATATTTTCCTTATGTTCGTGTTTAATGGAGCAAGTTGAAAGTATACAATGGTTTGATGTATAGAGAATGTTTTAACTTTATATTTATTTATTAGGTTATTGGATTTTTTGTTTATATTGTGTTTGTATAAGGGGAAGATGTGCTGGGTTTTGCATTCGCTCGTGAGTGGAACATTGTGGGTGGAACATTGATGGCGGATTAATCTGGAATGCAGGAGTGGAATGTATAGCTTTGAATGTGGGCAGTTAGTCTTCCTTGGCTGCCCTGCTGGTTGTATCGACTCAAGTTGGAGTAAAACATACCTCAACTAATTCTTGGCTCCTGTTATTTAAGAAGAAGCAGAACTCCCTGCACAGATACAGAGGTGAACTTTGTTGGTCCTTTAGAGGAACTTAATACTCCCTTTGCCCAGAATCTTTCATCTGAAACAGGCATCTGGCACGTCAGAATCCTCAGAGCACTCACAAATCTCAGCTGAGAACAGTCAATTGTCAGGTGCAGGACTGTGAGGGTGCTGAAGTACGTGAACATGAGACCCCAGTAGTGAATGGAAAAGAGAAATATAGTTGATCATAACCAGTTAGTTTAAATACAAATATCTGCCTTTGTGTCCATCAGGTAGCCCAAACTGAACCCTGGTAGAGAATGACGAAATTTTGATCCCAAAAGTCCCAAAGAACCCGCAATGTTGGTCTGCTGTCCACATCTTAGTAGACTAATTGTCTTTTGGCCCCATAGCCCTCATTTGTAGGCACACCTGCTGAGCTGTCTCCAATTCTCCACCTGTCACTGACCCACTCTTTTGTTAGATCTACCTGATGCTCAAATATAAGGTGTAATCCATTGAATGCCTGGTTGTATTCTATTTGTGTTTATATAGTATTTCCATAACCATGGCAGTGCCTAAAACACTTTCTGGATCGTCAAATAAGTTGCTACTCTGTATGTATAATTTATTCAGTTCTTCATTGCCTTGGTCAGGTCATGGAAGCACACCGATATTCATCAGCTCACTTTGTAACATTTGGTGTATGAATAAAAGCAGGTTGGCTGTAGATTGGCTTATAAGGGAAACATTGGGTGCAGTGTGGTAGGTTTGGAGTATTGGAATTAGCGCCTATTTTGGTCATGTATATAACTCTTAAAATGAAAAATGACTTAAACTGGACATTGGCCCTTTCCGAAGATGTTAACTGGTGTGTTATGTTTGACTTGAAAACAAGACTCGCATCCCCTCCTCCAAGTACACCTTTGCTGCTTGACCACACCACTGGAGTGTCAAGGAGACTGAGGGAGCCCTGGCTCACCTTTGCAAGCCACACTGTCCCCGCTCTTTGGCTAGTGAGGAACCCAGCCAGTTTCAACTCTGAACCTGGCCAATTATCCCTAAAAATGATTTTTTTTTTTTTAAATCACGATTTGGAGAAAATCTACACGGATCTCACCGGTCAATAGATCACTGCCACCTGGGATTGTTGGCCATTAGACTGGTTCACGTTGCTCTTGCCAGAGTTAGAGGCTCCCTCTTCTGGCTTTCTGGGGCCATAAATAGAGTTTAATGCCTGTGCCTGGGTTTAAGGATGTACTACCTGCACCCGAGGCCTCCGCCTGGGTTTATGGTCCATCGCTTGGGTTCATGACACTCTGACCTGGATTTGAAGCTTACTTCTTTTGGTTTGGAAGTACCTCGCCTGGGTCTAGAAGCCCTTCTGTGAGCCTGTTTGTTGTTGCCCTAGTTGAGGACACCTTTTTGAAGGTACAGCTTGTCATAGTTTGGGACTGGGCTGCCAATTAGGGTAGTGCTGAGAGAACTACATAGTCCCAAAGGTGGTACTGGGTATTGTGTAAGCTGTCTTGCAATCAAGGGATCAGGCTGTTATATCAAGGCTCTTTCTGACATCTCTGCTTCACCTTTACCTTGGCAGCTATGTCAGAGGACAAAGATCGTCAGGAGGCAGGGAAGGGGCGTGAGATACAGTATAGAGCACCTGCTCAATGCTAACAAATCAAGGACTGTCAACGCAGAGCATTTGCAGAAAGGAAATCGTTTTTTTCCATTACCTTAAAAAGACAACTCAGCAAAAAAAATACAAAAACGTCAATACCGGGTCTAAACCCAATCAACCTTCAACTGTGATTGACTTAAATATGTAGGAGTAAAGGGAAGGCATTTGGCCATAGACAGCCAGAATGGGAGCAATGGAACTCTAAGGACTGGTGTCAAAGTCACTTCTTTTAGCAGCTGTAGCTGCGGTTCATGACTCATTGTCTGTGTTCCGTCCAAGGCAGTGAAATACTGTTTTTAACCTCAAAGCTGGCACAGGGGTAATGGGGTTATTTGCTTTAAACAGTTGGAGATAGGCACAGTATAACTACGGTGTCCGTGCGCGAACATAAGTGTACAAATCACAACAGCGCCTCGCGGCTTCAACTCCCTTTGGAGGAGTTTGGAAGTTCACAGTACAGCATACATCTCATGGGGAGGCGCTATAGTTTCCAGGTGCTTCCGCTACAGATTACTAGTGTTAGGTCCAGCACAGTGATCTCAAAGTGCTGGAAGAGGCCAACTAGCACTTGGGCTCACGCAAATCATGGTAAAGTATTGGTTTTCTAAAAACAGAAGGAGTCAGCCTCAGATTGGCAAGGCCCGTTGGCGGGCCAGTTTTTTGGTGGCACTCAAGGTCTCTATCGCAAACGCACAACATCAAAAGCCTTTGCATACATATAATGTATGACCTGATGCACATTAAGGTCAGGTCGCTGCACTGTGAGAGGTAGAATGAAAATGGGCTGCTCCAGCTGTCAACATGAGATGTGCCTGCCTCATGGCTGCCTAAAGGTGTGACAGTGGTCTCAAGGAGCTGCTGATTGTAGGCCACTAGCACTTGCTTTGCAGAGCACTGGGGCAGGGGAGAGGGCTAGAGTGGGTGGGGAAGGTCAGCAAGGGGGCTCTTCGGTTATTTTAGTCTCCCTCCTGTCAATGGAATGGGCATTTCCATGCAAATTAGTCTCTGATGCTCTCCTTTGTCTGCCATAAAACCGGGTTTGAGTCCCAGCCTCAGCTCAACATCTTGTGATTCTGTGCAAATCACTAATCTACACCAGCCAAAAAATTTAGTCTGACCATCTGTAATGTTATCTTGTGCTCATGTAAAGCACTCCAATGCCTTTGGGCCATTTTCGTGCTAGATAAAGCTTCATTTATTTGAGGAAAGTGACACTATTTCTTTTTATTTTTGCATTTACAAACTAGCATCAGTCCCTTTATTGGAAATTACACGATGTTAGCAGTAAACAAAACAAAAAGAAAAACACACCTTTCAACAATCTCTGAGCACTAGAGGGCCTCTCTTAAGCACTGTAAAAAATAAATATCTAAAAGCCCAGGGTGAGTGTAAAAGGCAGTCTAGGTCTGTGTCATTTCCTGTTTCCCAGCAGACATTAATCAAAACATCCACAGCAAACCTGTAGATAGAAAAGCAATTAAACAGGAGTTCCTAGTATTTTCCATAATTCTGAGCTTCCAATGTATATTTTTTCCACTGGAATGTTAATTTCTAATTTAAGTACTGGCCCTATAAGCCTTAGAACACTTTAATTACGGCACGCTTGGCAACACTTAGCTCCATGATCATAACCAAGCCGTTTATTGCAAAAGGTTGCGATCTGCGAACGAGGGCTACTTTTTTTGGCTGGACGGGCCTAATTGTTGCCCCCAATCCAACCCTGGAAGGATGAGTCTATTGGCTAGTTTTAAGCAGCACGACCCCAAAGTCCAGCAGCTCGCAGAGTCTGGAGGGCTCTTCTTGAGGGCAGTGGCCATCAGCACGAGGGAGGGCAAGCTCTAGGCTCTGCAGGGCTCATGCAAGCAGCTAAAGGAAGGCATTCAGAAGAAAAGGGAGCCCTGCTCCTCGAGTGAGAGAGCTGGAGTCCACATGGTTTCGTTTAGCCCACACATTGCCACAAAAGCTTTTGTGGGGCCGTGACATCAAAGTACTGGCCTGAACCCAGGAGACCGCTGGCAACGGGGAGTTGTTGACTTCAGATAGGCCAATCAGAAGAGCTTAGCTTTCAGTTTCCAGATTTTTTTTAGGGCTTCCTGTCAGATACACCCACCATGTGTGGTAGGGCTGCAACCTGAAAAGTATACCGGAAAAAAATATCTCACTGGAGGGAGGGTGTAGGGGATTCTAGGGCATTGACCCTGGCACACAAAAAAGGTTTTGTGAGACATGGCAAGGGGTTTAGCTGAACCAGGGTGGGAGGGCTCCACCTAGCCCAGCCCTCTCTCACACAAAGGCAGCTGCGCCCTTTATATACACATTTCCACCCATGTCGCCAGTCTGCAAACCCTATTCCTTTTCCCTGCATGGAGAATCTGGCACTTAGGGCTGCAGGGTAAACGGTGCCTCCGAAGGTCACAGTGCACAGCTATGTAACTCAAAAATCACATACTAAGAAGTGACCGCCACCTGTAGTCAAGAATACTTTCCAGTCAAGGTATCCAACTTTGCCACCTACACCTGAGATGGGGGTAGATAGTGCCCCAACGTATCCACACGCACCATGACAGATCGTAATGTGCCTAGGGCACTCCGCATACTTACATGGAATGTCAACGGTCTGGGACACAAACTTAAGCGAGGTGTGGAACTCCAATATCTCAAGAGACAAGCTCTTGACATCGCCCTTTTACAAGAGACGCACCTCATTGGAAACACCTGCAAAGCACTGGATCGTTGGGGTTATAGATTGGTAGCACACGCGGGATTTACATCTGGCTCTAGAGGGACCGGCATCCTTGTCCGTAAACAATGCTCATTTATAATACACAACACTTGGATTGATGGCCAGGGCAGGTACACGGCGATTGCGGGGACGTGGGAGGGGCTTCCCATCAGTCTATGTCCCCCGGCGCTTAAGACCACCACGTTGTCGGACCTGGGTACCCTCCTGTTGGGTCTCCCGGTTGGCCTTTTGGTGTTGGGCGGCGACTTTAATCTTGTAGTAGATGGCTAGGTCGACCGCCGTCCCCCTCGTCAGGACCCACATGCCACCTCCCCCCTAAAGGACTTTCTCCTGGCATTTGGACTGGTGGACCTCTGGCGCCAATCTCACCCCACTCCGGGGCACATGGCAGTCAATCCAGAATCGACCATCTTCCCACACACACCGATGACCTTTCCTATTTTACTGATGCTAGAACCCTGGCACGTGGTATCTCAGACCATTCCCCAGTCTTCAATCAGCTGACTCTGCCCAAGGCACACCGCCGTCTGGCCCTGTCCATTAACCCCTGGTGCTTGAAAATTCCCCAGGTCAAGAGTGCTCTGCTTGAAGGGGTGGATCACTATTTTGCTGAAAATACTCACACTGTCCAATCCCCGTGCACGCTATGGGGGGCATTCGGGGCGGTCATCAAGGGACAGGCGCTCTCTCTAATGACGGGACACAAGAAGGAACGTACGGCTAGATTGGAGTCCCTAGAGCAGGAGATTCGGGAGTTGGAGGACGAGGTGGCAATCAGCAATGATGAGCGGCTCGCCCGCTCTCTGAGTATCAAGCGTCTAGACTACCGACAATTAGCGACAGAGACTGTCAAGGCGAAATATACTGCGACTTGCCATAGAATTTACGAGCTGGGTGATGCCACGGGTAAAATGCTTGCTTGGTTGGAGCGGCGGGAGGCCTCTCAGAGATGGGTGTCCCTTATCGAGACGGACGAGGCCAACCTGGTGACAGATCCACAGCGCATTGCTGAAGCATTTGCCTCCCATTTCACCGCCATATACTCCTCCACGACCCATACTCCCTACAAGACTCCAGAGACCTCCTGGCCACGAGACCTCCTGGCCACGAGACCTCCTGGCCACGAGACCTCCTGGCCACGAGCCCTCCTGGCCACGAGACCTCCTGGCCACGAGACCTCCTGGCCACGAGACCTCCTGGCCACTATCCCAGTGACTGTACTTACCCCAGAAGACAGTGAATCCTTGGAGGGCGACCTTACAGAAGAGGAAATTGCGATCGCCATCAATGGTATTAAATCGGGACAAGCCATGGGCCCCAACGGGTTCCCCATAGAGCTGTTTAAGTCAGTTTCCTCCAAAATAACGCCTGCTCTCCGAGCTATGTACTTGGAGAGTTGTCAAGCTGGATCGCTGCCTCCAGATTTGATGCTGGCCTCCATTGTTGTCATTCATAAGCCGGGCAAACCAGTCACGAGATGTGAGTCTTACCGTCCCATCTCGTTGTTAACAGCCGAAGTTAAAATCTTGGCCAAGGTCTTGGCCAATTGCTTGATTCCAGTTATCTGCCAGATTGTGCACCCTGACCAGTCGGGATTTATGCCTGGCCGTAACACGGCCCTTAATCTTCGTAGACTCCACGGGGTGATGGGGAGAGTCCATACTATCTTGGAAGATATGACATTGCTGTCGCTAGACGCCAAAATGGCGTTCGACACAATTGAGTGGCCTTATCTATTCGCACTTCTCGAGCGCCTGGGGTTCGGCCCCCACTTTATTCAGTGGGTCAAGCTGTTGTACACAGGTCCTACCGCTCAGGTGGTGGTCAACCAACACACCTCCCAAAGCTTCCACTTAGAGAGGGGAACTAGGCATGGTTGCCCCCTCTCACCCCTCATATTCGCTTTGCTATTGGAACCACTGGCGACCTGGGTCAGGGGCGACCCCGTGATCAGGGGCCTGAAGTAGACCGACCATCACGAGGATAGAATATCACTCTACGCTGACGACGTCCTGCTCTACGTCGCAGCCCCCTCGGCCTCCATCCATAGAATCTTGCAAATTTTTGCCATTTTTAGTGCCCATTCAGGTTACACCATCAATTGGACAAAATCTGTTTTGTTTATGCTGCAGGGCCCTACACCGCGGTTGCCGAAAGATACCAAAATCATTGTTGCATCTGATGGTTTCCGCTACCTCGGTATATATATCACCCCCCACCCAGTTCGCTTCTATGATGCCAACCTCCGAGCCCCATTGGCCAGGCTTCGTAACGACGTTTCACATTGGCGGTCGCTGCCCCTCACTTTGCTCGGAAGAGCGGCACTGTTTAAAATGCTGGCTCTTCCCCGGTTTCTGTATGTGCTGCAGAATACCCCCCATGGGGTCCCGGATGCCTATTTTACTAGTGTGGAAAGCGAGGTCAGGACACTTCTGTGGAATGGGAAAAGCCCACGCATCGCAACACATAAATTGACTAGGGGGTGGTACGATGGCGGGATCGCGCTTCCTGACTTGAAACAGTACTATTGGGCTTCCCAGTTGGCGGTAGTCAACCAATGGGTTTTCGCCCGCCGTCCGAGCCGGCATATCGCACGGACCGGTGGGTCATGGCTAAGGGAGGTTTCCAACGTGCATTGTACTCCAACCCAAAACGGCAACATCTTACCGGCCCCACGGCTCACACTGTGACACTTTGGCACCATGCCTCAAAAAAATTAGGGTGGCACAAGAAACTAACACTGCTTACTCCCCTATGGGAATCAGAACTACTCGGCAGGTTGAGCAAGTGCCCGGGCTTTGACAACTGGGACCTAATCGGTATCTCCTCGGTGGGGGACCTTTGGAAACGTAAGGCAATGGTTCCCTTCGCAGCTCTTCAAAAAGAATACCAGCTGGCGGAGTCTCAGACTTTCCGGTATCTCCAAATCCGACATGCGCTCACCTCTGCCATCGACAGCAACGGGGCTCTGCCCGAGGCCTCCCCGCTGGAGGATCGACTTCTGACTGACCCACTGACACGTAAAGCGGTCTCACTCACCTACCGCAAGCTGATAAACAACAAACCCGACCCACTGGTGCGCCTCCGGCAACTTTGGAAGACTGACTTAGGGTACCGTGACGACGATGATTGGCAGGAGGCCCTCTCCTCCCCCAGGGAAGTTGCCATCCCAATGCGCCTACGCCTTATACAACTCAAAACCCTACACAGAACATACTTATCAGCACACACACTGGTCAAGATGGGCAGGCGCCCGGACCCTGGGTGCCTTAGAGGGTGCAAGGGGGATGGTACTTTCTTCCACACGATTTGGGGGGGGTCCGCAGCTCCAGCCCTACTGGGTGAAAATTGTTTCTACTTTAGAGTGGCTATGTGGGAAGACGATTGGTCACTCTTCACGTCTTTGTCTGCTGAATGTGTGGGAGGCCACAGACTTAACTCAAACAGAACGCACATGGGCGTCCTTGGGGTTCGTTCTTGCAAAAAGGAATATTGCTCAGGGGTGGGGGCCGGCGATATACCCAGGTTTTCAAAATGGGCCAAGGATATGGACAATGCCATGGTTGCCGAAAAAGATGTATTCAAACACAGAGGTTGCCCCGCTAAATGGGACAGCAAATGGGCGAAATGGAACACATCACGGGGGCATCTGTATATCTCCTTCAATTGAACTGCGGAAACATGCCCTTGACATTGACCTGCCTACTGTTTAAGGTGGTATGGAGCCAGGATTGGATGTATGTACCTGCCTGTGAGCCTTTACTGTCATCCGTTAATATTATGCTTTTATGTGACCCGCCATTGTACCATCACTTTTGTTCAATAAAATGAGAATATTAAAAAAAAAAGAATACTTTCCAGTGATGCGAGATATAATTTATACCTCAAGCCATTAATAGATCAAAAAATCCTTATATACCCCCATATCCATTATCTTTGCACAAAACAGGTCTGGCTTTTGGTTACAAAGCACAAGTTTTTTGAGTTTTTTGTGTGAGGTAGACTGATGGAGCACCGCCATGGATTGCCTGAATCTTGAGGTTCAAACCGTTTTAAATTGCAATCCATCACCCAGGATCAGGCAACTTCTTCTGAGTTCGATGATCCTTCCCAGAGTTCAGTCACTCACAACGTGTGTGTGTCTCCTCGTCCAAGACAATATGGCGCTCCACTTCTAACGGTTGGGGGACTATTTTCCTAAATCAGCACATTAGCAACATATTTAGGAGCATTAATAAAGATAATAGTTTGTTTTTATAAAGTGCTCCATAGCACACTGCTGCAGCTTCTAGGCGCTGTAAATAACAGAATTTACTATTAATCAATTGTAATACATTTACCAAACTCTATTAGAAGTCTGTGTCAGAATACGTTGATCACCACATATTTCAGCAGCAAGCGTTCAACTCACTGGGCCATTAGTGCAGGCTTAATTAATAAAAGGGCTGTGACCTGATTTCCAGGGATTAAACGGCAATCCAAGTGAGAGAAATGAGGATTTGGGTTTAGCAGATGGCACTTCCGCTGTCCGGCTGAAAACGGAGGATAGTGCAGAAGGTTACGGTGGCTTTCCCTTTCTAGCGTAATACACAAAGGACTTGCAGAGCCTTTTGAGTCAAGACGTAATTTTTTAAATAGCAGTTCTTCGGGTTAATGCATGTGCTACAGAGATCGGTGTTCAAAACGCCAATCACACAAGACCGATCTGTACATTGATGCACTTGCTGTAGAGGCCTGCGCCTAACCTGCTGTGTGTACATCACAGGTTTGAACCCCGGTAAGATCTTTTAATGTTTCAATGCATCGACTCACTCCCAATAAAGTAGCTCTGTAAATCAATACACCGACATATACCAGTACTAGGTCACAGGTTCCAACCCCCTTAAAATAATTCAGTTGGGTATTGTACCACTAATATGCCAGAAAAAGAAGGGTCGAGGCAGTAGAATCCCGCACTTGCCAACGAAAAGTTAGAAAAAGTTCAAATGTTACCGATGGTGCAACGAACCCGGAGTACAACCCTTCTATACTCCTAATGGAAAAACTATTTCCATGACAAAATGAAATATTAGTGGTTCAGGACCCACGGTTGGTTGTAATGTATAATAAAAAGCTTTTACTTTCCACATAAATTCCCATACATTCCGTAGCAACAATATTCATGACAGTTTAGTACTGAGACATAACAAATGCGTGTAGAGAAGATTTCTTCTTTCAATAAATCTTTATTCGTCTTTTTCTTAAAACCACGACAATGAACAAAAGCCAACGCGTTTCGTCCTACAAGGACTTCGTCAGGGCTTGAAACTGTTTATAAGCGTCATTAGTCCATCAAGGTTCGATGAAGTTTTAGAAAATATATATTCCAGATTAGTCAAGTCATCAGGTACCAGAGTTTGGAGTGCATGTGCTCCTTCAAAGATGTGAACGTGGCCTCTGCTTCAGTAGCAACACTGAAAAAGACGAGTAAAGATTTATTGAAAGAAGAGAAATCTTCTCTACACGCATTTGTTATGTCTCAGTACTAAACTGTCATGAATATTGTGGGTATTATACCACATTGATCCCAGGATGTCAGCCTAGTGGTTAAATACTGCTTTGCTGTTGCAGAGATCTGTGTATGCGATTGGTTTACATTTGAATAGGAATGACCCAGTCGTTCAACTTTCCACGTTTGTTGTAACAAATACTTCCAAGTTCGAAAATGATACCCGTTATTTGTAGTAGTCCGTGTTCTAAAACCTTTGTACGAAGCGCAATATGAATATTAGTACTGTGCAGCGCCAGGCAGTGAACAGTTTCTCGTGGCGCACAATATATGTAAACCCATTGTGCACAGTATTACTATGTGCCATTGCATACGCCTCAAGACGCTGCCATGGTGTTTTTTGGTCATGGATGCCAGCTCTGTTTCATTGTCCCGTTTTATCCTGGTTTCGCCTCTTCTGGTCTATTTTGTTTTCTTTCTCACAGTCCCTACTGTTAGAAGTAAATAATTCCTGTACAAAGAGTTGGTCAAACGAAGTTTTATTCCTAAAATTAAAGCAGCCCGCAGAACAACAGTCTACTCTTAGAAGTCCCGCAGCAACTGCCAAAGAGAGCCGTTGCCTGGGACGTCGTACAAACATTACAGAATGCAGATCATGGCAAATTACCAATGATAACAACGAACAGGTATGTGACAGTGAAGCATTACATATAATCATATCCCAGTGAAAACACCATGCAATTTACAATATAAACTGTAATTCTAACCTTGCATACAACTAACAATGTATAGAACACCTACCCTGTTAATCAACACCTCACACCCCCCCCCCCACCCCCCTCTAAACAGGCCAGGTGCATTAATAAGCCTTTCTTGATGTCATTGAGCTGGTAGGAGGGTACATTGTTTATATCAGCACTCCTTTCAGCGAGGAAGTAGAATACAACATGCCTTTAGTTTCATTAAAAAAAAGCATTATATTGTATTCTAGTTGTATGTATATAGCGCTTCATACCCCTGACCAGGCAGCGAAGCGCACTGGCGCAGGGGCAGCACGCTACGCAGTGGGTTGAGCTCGTCTAGCATGGAATTTTAACTGCAGGAGGCCGGGGAGGGGTTACTGTGTATTAACCCTCTGATGGTTACAATGGGGGAGCGGACATTGGGGTAGATGCATTTTAGAGACTGTAGGTCCTTCTCTTGATACGAGAGACCTTCGTTATTGAAGAAAGATGCCGGAGCGGAATGAGGATGGTAGCTTCGGTCCTTCCTTCCCTGAAACTCGGCGGAGACGTTCGGAGTTAGCAACTGAATGTTTGGCGCTTAGCAATCTTCAGGGTGGCAGAGTGCAACCCCCTCCGGGTTGACAAGCTCAGCCTCTACCCCCCTTTCCGTCAATACCCCTCCAGCCAAACCCCACGACGTGCGTCAGTTCTGCCTGGCGTCTTCAGTGTGGCACGGGAATCGTCATTATTCGGATAATTAGGGCCTTGCAATGACTGACACTGAAGCACATACAGACTAATAGCGCCTGCGGTCACACACCGAGCCTGTGGTTATCAGACCAAGAAACAGTCCGTGCCGTACCTCCGCACAGGCAAGTAAAGAATCTCGTCCAAGGTCACACGAAAACAACAGCACAGCTACAGGCAGGGACAAGGGCCTTAATAGTAGCTGGTCAGATGTTTGTCTGACCACGGGTAGACGAGGGGGCTGGACTGGGAGGTCACAGAGAGAGTGACCGCGTTAAACTGGTTAAAGGTGACCCGACTGAGCGGGTTGCAAAGCCCAACCGCGCCTCAAGGTCATGCGGAGGCAGCCGCTGACAGTCGCGCGTAAACACGTTCTCAGTGGCGGAGCCGGGCTAACTGGTGCAGGGACTGACAGTCAGAGCACGGCTAGACTCCCGGCTAGGCTGGTGGTGTACGCGGAGCGCACGTGGAATTTTGAGACGTACCTAAAAATGCCGACGTGTACTGCATAGTGTCAAACAGAACTCTGCGCAGGGGGCACTATATACCAGGATAATCTTAACTAAAAAGCACTATTAAAGTTTGCACGTGGGACTGGTTATTTCGTTCTGAATTCAAATGTATGAACAGCCCCTCCCCTTTAGGAGTCCTTAGTATATGCCTCATAATGGGGGTATATGAATTAGGAGGGTCACACCGGGTTTATGTATCACAAAGACTGAGTCCTCGTTAAAGTGAGGACCAGGAACTCCAGCGCAACCGCATTGGTCTGTTTGAGGCGTTAAAGTGATGGCCTGGGACTCTGGCCCAACCACACTAGTCTGTAAGAGGCGTTAAAGTGAGGACCAGGGACTTCGGCAAATACCATTGGTCTGTAAGAGGCGTTAGAGTGAGGACCAAGGACTCCGGCCCGACCACATTGGTCTGTGAGACATGTTAAAGTGAGGACCAGAAAATCTGGCCCAACCGCACTGGTCTGCAAGAAGTGTTCAAGTGATGGCTGTAATCTGCACTGTCTAAAAGGGAAGACTTATGAGTACTCCAACACTCAACCCATCCATGGAGGATCCACACCCTGACAAATCAGAATTACAAACAAACATGCTTTTCTCCCACAGAATTGAGGGAAGTGTGGACTCTTTCAAAACCTGCACAGGAGCCGAACACAAATCGCTAGGCCAGGGGTCTCCAACCTTTTCTGTAATGACCTACTTCTGATCAGTGAAAATCGTTGTGAGCTTCTGAAGGCCAACGAACCCACGCATTGTTATCAGACACCCCCTCGCCCAGATCCTGGACTTTAAACCTAATGTCCACGGAGCCTGATACTATGGATTGAACAAAATACTGTGACTAGGGCTACTATGATGGGGCTGCCATGTACGTCAGTGAGTGCATGGTCTGTGGGGATGTATGAATATGTGTGTGAATGAATGGGATATATGTGTATTGGTGAGTGAGAGCCGTATGTACTTGTGGCACAGGACATATCAGTGCTTAATTTGTAAAATATTAAGTGCCAGGGCTCTGACCAGGAGGCCACTGCAGCTTGCACCACTCATCGCCCTTGTCATCGCTGCCAAAACAACTACTAACCATCTCTCTCTCATGTAAATGCGACAGTTCAGATTATTTCAGGTCCCCAAAGCTAAAGGAATGGCTGGAGAGGCAGGTATTAGCAATTTTAATGTATATTGTATTCCTAAACAACTGTTGTTCTGCTCATCTCTAAATTAGATGAGCAGCGCCACCATGTGGTAGACTATTCTTAGTATGGTGTTGACAATTAGGTGCTGAGCACCGGAAACCAATTAAGTGCCGGTGCTGAGTATCGGAAAGCACCGGCTCAAATTAAGCACTGGGACATACCTTCCGCCATATGTGGCACCATTACATGTACAACACAAACATACCACCATTTTATGTTTTTTGTTAAACAGGAGAAATTTAAAGTGCAGAAAAATGTTCAGCAAAAATGTTCCTAATAAGGAACATTTTCATGCACTTCATAGAACATTTTTCTGCAATTTAAATATTCTCCCATTTAAAAAAATTGAGTGCATTTTTCAGTTATAAATATGGCAGCGTGTCTACCAGCCACTGGGAGCAAGAAGCCTACTGTGTGTCAATGCAACACTTTGAAAAGGGAGAAAATTAAAATGAAGAGTTAATGTAATCATTAATTTAACTCTTCATTTTATTTTTCTCTCATTTAAAAGCATTCAGAAAGATAATTTTGTTCTCATGCTCCAATATTGAGTTGAGAACCACTTTTATTTAAGAGTTAAATACCTCAGTGTTTCAGTTCTGAACCTCTGTGACCCACCATGGGTCATATATCTGAGTGAAGCACTGCTCCATATCACGCTCTGCTATCTGCAGCCTGATAACGTAAAATAAACATAGCCTTTCCTTAACTTTAAAAAGAAAACTCAACACTTATTTATTACAGTTCTTAGTTAAAAATGAAGGCTGGGAGTTACTCTGAAGGTTTCTGCGAGCTACTGGTAGCTCATGATCGACTAGTGACACCTGCCCGAGGCCAAGACATCAACCGTGAAAGAGGGTAGCCTTATGGGCCTAGACTTTGGAAGACAGTGACCCGAGATCTTGGCAGGCAGAGGGATACAGACTTTTCTCTAGGCAGACAGTGACTTGTAAATATCATTGACATTGGCAAGCTGTGAACTCATGGCCCGAAACAAACCTTTGCATATTTAGCCTTGAACTACTTGACCAGGGAAGACTGATGCACTATGCATCTTGTCAGACCATAGTCAACTTTGACACTATGAAGCCCATCGACAATGGCAAACTGTAATCTCTTTGCCCTGCATCACAGTAGATTTTAACTCTATGAACCTTGAACTTAGCACTCAGTCTATCATGAACCCCAAATCTTACAATCTATGTACCTTTGAACCAAGATCTCAGAAGAATTTGACCAACAGCAACTTTGGCAAACTCTGACACAGTGAAGCTCCGATATGGTAGATTGTGAACAGATAACTCCTGACCACTGAGAGTGTTAGTCTCAAACCTGGCACACTGTGATCTCATCATGTTCTATCATAATACTAGAGTTTAACAATAGACTGGATCTTACATTGATTCCCCAATAGTGACTGCCAACATATATCATCAACGTACGTACACGTGGAGTTAAGAATAGTAAATTAATACTTCCCCATAAATGTTACCTAGAAGATACATTGGTAGTCGATATATGTGTCAATAATATTGGTCTCGATTTAGTGACATAAAATCAACTCTATGAACCTCAACCTGGGTTCTCTTTTACACTATGACCTCTGTTGCTCTTCTGTTGCCCCTTGGCTCTATGACTCTAGACTATGGCATTGTGAACCCCAATAATATTACGAACCTCAACCATAGCAGCTTGTTACCTACAACCCAAAAAGTGTCAGATTGTAATCCATGAACCTTAGGTAGACAGTGATCCATCTCCATGGAGCTTGGCCTACTGTGACATACAACCTACCACTTTGGCCCTCATTACGAGTTGGGGTATTTCACTTGCAACAATAATTTTGAGTTAAATACTCAAGTTGCTGGTCAAAGTTTGCCCTGGCCCTGAATTATTGGGTCTGAAAACTCCAGGCTTGATAATTCTGCGCCAGAGACACTGGGCCATTTACTAATGCTGCAGGGCCTGGGGTGCAGTCAGCAGCAGTATTACCTGCCCCCCACCTGCTTCTTAGAGCTGTCCACGGGGGAGAAGACAAAGCTCTCTCTGAAAAGGCATAAAAGTGCCCAAGAACCCTGCATCCCTAACCAATAGCACTAGGGTAAAACCTGCCCAGTAAAGAATCCTTTAACTCTGGGTCTAAGCAAATATTCCTAATTTAAGGAGAAAAAAAACCTCATAATGGTCTAACTCTTGTGCACAGACACTGGCCAGTAATTTTAATTCCACCTCCTTGGTATCCCCATACTAAAGTACGGTCAATTTGTAATGGGGGCCTTGGTGGTCTGTTACCCATGAATCTTGTTGACCCTACAACGCCTGAAACTCATAAACTTTGTAGAATATGGCCCTACAAACCTCAGTTGGTTGTGGTGCTAAATGGCACAACCTTGGTAGACTTTGGCACTTTGATCTCTGATGATCTGTAAAGTCTGTGACCCTAAGAATTTTGAATATTTTGAAGGTATGCTACATTGTATACTCCTCAGGTCAGCTATTAAGCTAGTTTTTTGACTTTCACACGAGTTCTAGCTTTCCATTACTCCTTTAAGTTTCTACATTTCAGTTTCATTAATAATTATTGATAGTGATTACCCAGTATATGCATATTCATTAAATTAATTCCAATACATTTGGAGAAAAATCTCCTAATCAGGGAACGTCCTTTTATCATTAATTTATATCCTTCATTTAGAACATAGGCACAGATTAGTAAACCTGTATTGTTGTGTTTGTTGCGAACAGAGTATATAAATTCCTATTAAAAATACATGATGAAGAGATTTACATTTCTAAATGCACTTTAATTTCATGAATATGGATACGGTGAATAGCATGGGTACTTACTCGAGTGGGAACTTGTCACTATATTATACAGCAAAAAGTGCGACAACGAATTGACATACAATTGGCCCTATGAATTTTGACCTTTGCAGACCTTGACCTTGACTCTGAGCCTTGACTATGGTAGACTGTAACTATGTTATGTGAATTTGCAGAGCGCTGCTAGTCACCGTGAGGATATCCAGGCGCTGAGTAGGGCAGACCTGAGGGGGGAGGAGATCATGCCTGTTTTGTCTGGAAAAGCCATGACTGGAGGTTCCTTTAGAAGTCTATGAGGGTGGGGGAGGTTCTGAGGAGTGTTGAGAGGTCGTTCCAGGTCCTGGCTGCAAAGTATGAGAAGGAAAGTCCTCCGCTTTTGGTGTTCTTGATGCAAGTGAGGTGTGCACTTGCCTGCTATGCAGATCAAAGGTGTCTGGTGGGTTGGTAGAAGTTGAGGTGGTGGTTGAGGTAAGATGGACCAGTGTTGTGGAGATATTTGTGGGCGTGGGTGAGTAGCTTGAACATACATCTTTCCTGGAATGGGAGCCAGTGGAGATTGTTGGGGTGTGGAGAGATGTGGTTATTTCGCCAGAAGTTAAGAGTGAGTCTCGTGGCGGCGTTCTGGGTGGTTTTGAGTTTGGCGTAGAACAGGGCTGGGATTCTGATGTAGAAGGCATTTCCGTAGTCAAGTCTACTTGTGAACCTGGGTGACCATTCGCCTGGTGCTCAGTGGGATCCACTTGAAAATCTTGCATAGCATTTGCAGGATGTGGAAACATGAGGAGGAGATGGCATTGATCTGTCTGCTCATGGAGAGGCTGGTGTCCAGGGTGATCCAGAGGTTCTTGGCATGGACCACAGGGGTGGGTGGAGGGCAAAGTCTGGAGGGCCACCAAGAGGCATACAAGGGGGAGTGGCTGAAGATTAGGGCTTCAGTTTAGTCTGTGTTGAGCTGGAGGCAGTTGTTTTTCATCCAAGCAGCGATGTTACTCATGCAATTGGCGAAGTTTGCTTTGGCGGTGCTGGTTGAGTCACTAAGGGAGAGAATGAGCTGTGTGTCGTCAGCCTAGAATAGTATATTGATGCTGTGGGCTCTGATGGTATCCGCAAGTGACGAGATTAGTTTTTTTGGGTACAAAGGTGTAGAGGGGAAGTCTAACTTGCTGAGTTCTGTGTGTGAGATAGGAGGATAGCCACTTGAGGGCCGGTTTGCAGATATCCAAGTGCTGAAGCTTTCTGATGAATGACTTGTCGGATACCGTATCTAAAGCTGCGGACAGGTCGAGGAGGATGAGTGCACCTGTTTCTCCTGGGTCAAGGATACTTCTGATGTCATCGGTGGGATGGGTTGGTGGGAACACTGTTACTGCGCTTTTACAAGGTGTCGATTTTGCAACACTGCTGCAAAACCGGCCCCCAGTAAAAAAAAACGGCCCCCACCGGTCTAAACCCGGCCCCCACCCTAACGGCCTACCGGGGAAACGCCCGGTGCCTGCTACGGCCAGTCCAACCCTAGTCTGTAGCTGCTGAGGGTGTTGGAGTCCACTGTTTGTTTCTTTAGTAGGGCTTTAACTTCTGCATTTTTCCAGCAATACAGGAAGGTGGGCGTGGTTATGGAGGTGTTGATGATAACAGTGAGCACGGGGGAGATGATGATTCTTCTAAGGTTGTATATGAAGTGGCGGCATGAGTCTGAGGGGGCTCCTGAGTGGATGGTATTCATCATGACAGTGGTTTATTCGTTCGAGAGGGGCTTCCGGTTGCTTAGCTGCTGTTTGGCGATGCAGGAGGTGTCCGGCTGGTCGGGGGACTTTGTATCCGTATGCTGTGGGTCAAATGTGTTGTATATTTTAGTAATCTTCTGTTCAAAGAAGTTTGAGAGGTCATTGCAGAGTGCTTGGGATGGGATGATGTCGTTATTGGCAGCGGTTGGATTGGAGAACTTGTTGATAATGAAGAGTTGTCTGACGTTGTTGGAGTTGGCTTTGAGTCTGTGAGTTAGGGGCTTTTTCTTTGCAGCTCATAGTTGTTGGTGGTAGAGATTGAGTGTGGCTTTGTATGTGGATCTACTGGCAGTGTTTTTGTAGATTCTTAATTTTTTCTTAAGTTGTTTGCAGTGGCGCTTGGACTCCCTGAGGTCGTTCTTGCTGAGGTTGTCAAGGAGGACTGTGGAATTAGGGTCTGTGATGTCTTCCAGGTGGAAATTGAGGTCCCCAAGGAGGATGTAGTTGGTTGATGTGATGGAGAGGGGAGCGATAAAGTCTGTGATGTCGTTGCACAATTCTATTTAGGGTCCATGGGGATGATAGGCAAGGGTGGCGTTGTAGTCTGTTCATATTTTGAAGTGGAGGTCTTCCATGAGGTCGGTATCCGAGTCCGTGGAGGTGGTACAGTCAATTGTATTTTTATAAATGATTGCGAGTCCTCCACCTCTTTTGTGGGTTCGGTCCTGGTGTATGATTTTGTAAGCAGGCAGGATGACTGCAGAGATGTTGAGCCATGTTTCCATCAGGAAAAAAAGGTTGGGTGTGTTGCTGATGGGGAGGTCCCAGATTTCGGTGGCATGTTTACGAATGGATCAGACATTGAGGAGCATGGAGGAGAGTTGGTGTGGGCTGGTGGTGGCGTGCATCGGTTATTTGGAGGTGGTGGTGTCGGCGTCTGAGGTGTCGCAGGTGAAATCACAATGGGTGCGGGAGACAGGTCCTACTGTGGTGCTGGGGGATGCACGGTAGCAGCGTGTTTGCTGGTGTATGTTTTTGAGGTCGTGAAGGATGGCGGAGGAGTAGTGACAGTGTTAGTTGGTTCTGGTGGCAGCCGCGGCGTTGTGTTGGTTGGTCATGGGGTCAGGGTTTCAGGTGCTGGGGGCAGTCCAGGCGCGGACGGATGCAGAGAGGCTTGCCTTTGGCACGCCTTCAGCAAGTCCGCTGTGCAGTCGCGCTGCGGCCTAAATTAAATTGGTCCGGGGGTGGGTTGGGCTTCTGTTGGTAGGAAAAACTGTAAGCGAGGAAAAGCCGGGTGGGAAAACCCAGGCAGCGGGGGTGTCACTTGGTCAAAAGGCGGAAACTGGATCAAGCTGGAGTAAGCAGGAACGGGAGCCCACTTGAAAGTGGCAAGCTAGGTGCCCAGGTTATGGCCTCGACCTTGGCAAACTGCCACTAACAATTTAACTCCTAGCCAATTGTGATCATACAAACCTCAACCTTGGCAGACTGCTGAACGTAAGTCCCCGAACCTGGACAGACTAGGACTCTATACCTCAACCCTGGTAGACGGTATCCTATGATCGCCAGTACTGTTGGCAGACTATGCACCTAAGACCCTTTCCAATTGCAGACTATGGACATAGGACCTTTGGTAACCTTGACAGACTTTAAACCCATAACCCTCAATGATATGGCAGACTGTGCCCTTCAAACCTTTGCAGATTGTGGCTTATGAATCTTGAAAACCTTGGTACACCTATAGTCTACCAATCTCTGTGTGACATTGACAGACTTTAACCCTATGAGCCCCGGTGACCTCGGCACCTTGTTACCAATAAAATCAAACCTTCTCAGATTGGGACCTTATCATACTATGACTATGAACTTCAGTGCTCTTGACAGACTTTAACCCTATAAGCCCCTGTCACCATGGAAGACTGACCATCAAAACTCAAACTTTGGCAGAGTGTGACTTTATGAACATTGGTCCTCTGGAACTTTGTAAAACTGGCCATATGACTGCCAGTAACCTTTGCAAAGTTAGCAAAACTGATCCACGATCTCCAGCCTTGGCAAACATTGAGCCTATAACCCCAGTGATATGCGACAGCTTATAATCATATAACCCTCTTTCACTTTTGTAGACAATGGCCCGGCAGAAATCAACAATCTAACAGAATTTCATCCTTGATCTTAGCAGGCAGTAACCTAGCGCCCCTCCATGATCTTAGCGGACTGTGAACCACAATCTACAGACATTGGTCACTTTTTAACAAACTGTGATCCTCTAAGCTTCACTGACATTGCCAGACTCTGATCAGATTATCTTTTTTGACAAATGATAACCTTAGAAAAATGTAACACTATGCTCCTCAGTGGAGACTGGGGCCCATTGATTTGTGGTGCGTGTGGAAGATGGTAAACCTGCAAACTCGACCTTAACAGTCTAAAGCCCTACGAATCTTGATGACCTCAACCTTTTGCCAACAGTGGCCATAGCAACATCAGTGGCGTTGGCATACTGTGACCATAGCAACGTCAGTGGCCTTGGCAGACTGTTACCATAAGAACCTCTCATGGCCTTGGCACAACTTGGTCTTATGGACCTGGACCTCGACCAAAGCAGACTCTGATTTTATCGCAGGTCACACCTATCACAGGTCTTGGCAGTCTGTGACCCCCTGGAGCCCTACCATTGGTAGACTGTGGCCCTACGATCTTTGACACTGGCACTCTATTGGCCCATGCTCTTTAACATTGGCAGACTGTGACCCTAAAAGCCTTCGAGGTCCGAGACCATAAAAGCCCTGTCCTTGGCAGACTGTGACACTATGATCCTTGGCCTTAACACACTTTGTCGCCATGTGCTTGACTAACAAACTGCAAACTTCAATGGCCTTGGAATATTGTGACTACGAGAATCTCTGTGATCTCGGCAGGCTAATATCCACATATTTCAAACTTGTAAACAGCAATATTACACACCTCAACCTTTGCAGTCTTTGCCCCATGACCTAAGCAAACTGTGTTCCTAAATCAGCACAGCTGTACTCGAACGTCAATCTTGGTGGACTCTATTCTATTATACTGAACAGTACGTTGGGCTTGTCCCGTGACTTTGCCTAAATAAGCACGAACCTTGAGAGCTGTAGCCAATGTAATTTTACCCTGTGAAACAACTTTGACAGCTCTATCTATGAAACTCTAATGAAAGACTGTGTCCCACTACCCGCACGGACCTTAGTAAACGAGAACACTATAAACTTCAGGTCTATTTACCACAACCTTAAATTTTGGGAACAGTTTGGCAAGGTCCAATTTTATAGAATGACTATTGTATGACTGTGACCCTTTAAAATCAACTTAGGCATTTGTGACCCATGAACCTCAACTGTGGGTCATTTAGACCAAGGAGTTTCAACCCAGCCAACTATGACACACAAACCTTAAGTACTGTGCCTCATGACCTTCTATCATGGCACACTGTAACCCATCATTCACGACCTGTGCAGGCTCTGTTCTACAACGAGCAAATGACCTTGGGCAAATCTCTGACTACAGAGCTTGAGGGAATTTGTACTAAAAACACGAGCCAGAAGCGAATTTATGGTTAGAAAAGAATCCATGTGATCAGGGTCTCCAATCGAGACACTGAAGCGTAGACAGGTTTAAGGGCATAATGAGGCGTAAGAGGATTTTCTTTTTTCAAAATACTAGCCAGCTTTCCATATTTTTGGTAGATGGATATATTAAAATATGTGCCGGAGAAGGTTGACTATAGCTTGGAAAAAGCTGGCGGTCCCTGGATTTCTGATGGCACCCCTATTTCAACAGCCCCCTCTCGGGTCTCTACTCTTTAACTCTGCCCACACGATCCCTACTACCACACCATCAGCCCTCGAACCTTGTACGTGGTTTACTGCCTAGTAGGCCTTCCCCACACCTTGCCCAAGCAGGATTTGCACTTATGTTGATGTTCAAGGTACAAACCTCAGATAATAATAATGATGCCCTATCCAGGCCCAGTTATGATTTCGTACTAAAAGATCACCCAGTAAGAATTAGTCCAATAGATTCTACACAAGCATCTAAAGGAGCATGCTGTGCTTAAAAAAACAACACTCACATTACCTCAATACTGTTCCATTCCCGCACCTTGCCAAGCGGTGCTCAGTAATAATTTTGGAGATAACCCTAAAAATGCTAACATGCACTGCATAGTGTCAAATAAAACTGCGCTGGTGGGCACTATGTGCCAGGATATTCTTTACTCAACAGCACCATGAAAGTTTGAACTTGGGACAGGGTATTCCTTCTGAACTCAAGTATATAAACTGCCCTCCCCTTTTAGCAGTCCTTAGGAACTTTGGGGCTGATTACGATGGCGGGCGGACTTGGTCCGCCCGCCACCGTAGCGGTTATTGGGACCGCCCGCCAGACATGCGGCGGTCCAGTCACTGCGATTAGGATGCACCCGCCATACTGGCGGGCGCATCCAGGGCTTTTAACATTGCGGGCGATACTGCTGGCTGCAGCACCGTACGCAATGTTAAAAGTGCCTGCACTGCATTTCCCTGCACTACGTGGCAGGCACCACGCGGTGCCTGCCACTTGGTGCATGGAAATGCAGGGGGGTACCATGGGTACCCCCCAGTGCAGCGGCTTCCCCCCCCAAACAAGGGGGGCCCGCAACGGGCCCCCAAACCCAATCCCCGCCAGCCTTTCCATGGCGGCATCGCCACCATGGAAAGGCGCCTGGCCACACACATCCTAATATGGCGGACGGTGCCTGCTAGGCACCGCCACCATATTAGTGGCCCTCAGGGCACGAGTCGGGGGTACACGCGGGTGGACGGCGTCCACCCACTTTTTTCACAGGGTGGACCCCGTCCACCCTGCCAAGAAGTTGGGCCCCACTGAAAAAGATGCTGAATTCGTCCCGGTGTAATTTCCAAACACCGGGACACTTTCAGCAGCGCCTGCACGTTGTTGTCTGCTTTCGATCCACAACGTGCAGGCGGGGAGGGGGGCCTTCTCATTTCTGACTCCTGCTGGGCCCATAACAAAGGCAGAATCTGAGGGGTCATCAGGCCTCCTTTTGTTCGAGTCTCCTGGCTGGCAGCAGTCAGGAGCCTCACACCTAGAAACAAATGCAGTAGAGGGGAAACAAAGGCTCACACCTTGTTAGCACTTCGCACAAACTTGAGAGGCAGATTTTCACTTTGTTCAGGCTCTGTTTAGGAGATATGCATGCACTGTAAGAACATCAGATGTGTTGATCTTTCCCAGTATTTGCACAAAATAAATAGCATTTATATAGCACTTACTACCCCTGAGGAGGAGTTGTAATAATGTAAATATCACTATTTTTCCTTTTAAAGCGCTATGGCTAGAGGAAGCTTTACGCTGACAAAAGGCAACATTGTTTTATGTGCAGCGTACAAAAGTGTGAATCTTCTGCCTAAATCAGGAGGGTTTGCAGATATACTCGAAATGTGCTCAAATGTACTCATGATACACCTGCTAAACTTGTGTGAGGGCTTAAGATCTGATGTCACTTCTTGTGATGTCACTTCTTGTGATGGCACTTCCTGTGATGTCACTCGCTGTGATGTCACGCGCCGCAATGTCACGCGCCGTGATGTCACTTGCATACTGATTAACTAGGTTAGTCCCCCCCTCTTCTTTTTTTAGGACTTGTGCCCTGGTGGCCCTGCTCCGCCCGCCAGGCAGTCGGTGCGATTGCCACCGGCAGAAAAGCGGTGGACGGACTTTGCGTCCGCCGCGATACCCACCACCATCCTAATATGGCGGTGGGTAAATCTCAATATGATGGCAGAACGATTGCCATCGCCGGCCCAGCGGCGATCGCCATCCCGGCGGTGGCGATCGTTCCGCCATCGTAATGAGCCCCTTTGTCCCCTAATGAGGGTATGAGAAAAAGAAGGGGTGTTTTTTATGGTGCTGGACACACGGGATTTACGTGGAATATCCAAAACATAAATTAAAAGAATGATGCAAGCAAGCCTTGTGCAATGTGCGTTTTTTTTTTTAAAGAACTGGAGTCTGTGTCTGCGTTTGGCTGGACCTACGATCCCTTTCAACTTTGTGCAGTATCCTGCATATGTAGTGTAATGTATTTTACACCTCCTGCTTAGCCAGTGCCTGTGATCTGATCACAATAGAATGTTGGAGTCTGATGAGCCTCGGAATGTTGGGACTCAGAGAGGTGAAGTGACAGTTAGGCATGGGCTGAGCAGCACACAGGCTGCTCCTGGTGGGGCTCTCCTTCTGAACTTAACTACTTATTACACTACTTGTTACCTGCTTGAATAAATCACCTTTAAGTTAACCTACCTGCGTGGACCTTCGTTACTACACTTTGTCCCACTAAAATGTGTCTCTCATCTATTTTTAACTTCTCAGGGACAACGTCTACTTATTTTAAGAAACACTAGCAGGAGTACTATTTTGCCTGACGGCCCCACATGGCTGCTCCAAGTCACGTGAGCTACCTAGGCCTCCACAGACTTCTTAGCCCCCAACGCTTTGCATGCTGGGACCGGTACAACGAGCTCGAGGATAACTCCCAGTCCCTACAGTGATTGTGGCAGCTAGGGGTCACCCCCTTCCCCGAAACCGCCCTTCACGATACTGCAGACCGGCCTCTGGTCTGTATTATGTTTGGCCTACCCAAGCCTGTGAAGGTGACCCCGGTGCCTAGCTCCCTCCGCGCCGCTACCTCTGTCAGCAGACGGAGTTTTCTTACCTGTGCTCAACCCCACGGCGGGGTCCCTCACCCCCGGGGCCAGCGGCTGGCGGTGACTGAGGTGGAACCCATGCTTCTCGCGGTGGCCGCTCGCCAGCGAAGGCCCAGAATGGCGCGTCGCGTACACACCCTGTGGCGGAAGATAGTTCCGTCCGGGAAGGCCGAAGGCGTCGCGCGGGGACGATCCTGAGCGCGGAAGCTTTCCGGACGACCTCTGACGCGCAGATGCCGGGCC
The DNA here is from genome assembly GCA_963921515.1 of Calotriton arnoldi. NCBI lineage: Eukaryota > Metazoa > Chordata > Amphibia > Caudata > Salamandridae > Calotriton > Calotriton arnoldi. Next base: position 3,914,703 of record CAWUFW010000209.1, on the reverse strand, counting down.
CGCCGCGCGGAGCGCTCTCCGATAGGTCACAGCAGACCGCTCTGTTACGACTGTCGGCGATGGAGGTGCTTCCCTGATAGCCTGTGAGCTCTTGCCGAGTAGCGGGTGCAGTTGTGCATAAGATACGACTCACTACTGCCTATCGAGGGGCATCCAATGCAGGTGACAAGGGCCCGTCCTCGTGGGCAAATGATGCAGGTGCGCATGAAGTAATGTTACAGCAGACCACGTCTGGGGCGGCCCAGGTGAAGGGGCGTATGACTCGCCACAGCCAGTGGGGGCGGGTGTGTTGCACCCCCTGGGCGGCTGATGCATGTGCGTGCGAGTGCAGTCCGTTACAGTCCACAGTGGCCCGTTTCCCCCGGTCAGCCAGTGCAGGTGAGAATGCAGTAGGTCAGTTAAAGCAGCTGAGTACCGTCGTCCCTGTGAGGTGAGCTGGAGTAGGAATCCTTCAGCCGATGCGGGCCTGTGCTGGTGCACGTGGAGTATGTGTTGCAGCTAATTGGAATCCGATGAAGATGCGTGCGGTGTATCATCCACCGTGGCAGATGAGCCCTTGCCCTCCAGGGTAGCCAGTGTATATTAGCATCCCTGTGGCCAGTGAGGGTGCACAGCGCACTACATGCAGTGAGGATGTGTGCTCCTGGACGCCCAATGCAGGTGTGATTGGAGCGTAGCGGTTTCTAGCTCTTGCACTGCACACTGAGCGCGAGTTCCTCCAGTGAATGGGATGTGTTCTCCTGTGCGGCAGGTGTGCGTAGATTTTGGGAAGCGCTACAGTGGGATCCTCGGGTCCGGTCGGCTAGGGCAGTTGCGCGGTGAGTGACACCCCCCACAGTCGACGTGTGCGAAGCAAGCGCAGGTGTCCTGAGCGTGGCTGCTACCAATCCGTGGCTACATGTGGCTATTTAAGGGAGTGCATACATGCTCCTGAGCGTGTGTTCAGACCTATGGATATGTTCCATGAAGAATGTATGGAGGCAGGGACTGCAGTCTCTTCTGGGGACCCTGTGGGCCAGTAGTTCTGAGTGCTGTCCTCGTAGGAAGCCAGCTAGCTGCCTGCCCCAAACGTCCCGGTCCATGCAGCCCCTTGCCCGGTTATGTCCCTTTTTAATCTCCGCTGGCTCTTGGGTTTATTATCCTCATGATTTTCCTCATCCTTGGCTGTCGGAGGGAGAGGTGGGGGCACGGGGCTCTGCCGCTGACTGCAGCGATTCCGCGGGGTCGCGAAGCCTGCCATGTTCAGGGAGCTCAAACTGGGACGCGGATTCCGTCTGGATATAAAGACAGGATAATTTGAAGAAAACATACTCGATATAGGTAAGACTGTATAGATGACAGTGGAAAATGTATATTTTTCTGCTGCCCACTAAAGTGGGTGTTTTTCTCCTTTTGTATTACTTCCAAGATGATTGAGGACATAAATACATATTTAAAGCGGCAGTTCTAACAGAAAGGCTGAATGAATGCAGCTGCCTCATATCTTGGCTCGATTTGCCTGCCTATTTACCAGTCTATGGCTCTGCGTAATTTTCCAGCGATGGTTTTACAGCACTTTCAAGGTAGCTCAGTCAGTTGCGTGCCTGCTGCAAAGATCCGTATCTAACTTCGAGATCAAAGGTTTGAATCTTGGCAGAATTAACTCCGCCTTTAATTCTTATAGTGTTGAAGCAATCCGTCTCAATGGCTTGTGCAAAAAAACCTATTCCTAATAAGCCAGTTTGTGGGGGTGCACTGTGTAAATGGTCCAATTCCAGTTAAAGAACGTTTACACCATATTGCATATTTGACAGATTATTAATAGCACAACCATTTATCGGTTAGTTGATATCTGTAATAGCATTTGAAGGTCACAATTTTTTTTGACACCCCAAAGGATGACACTGCAGACCATAAATGAGATCATAGAAAATGAGTCTGGTCTGACATCGGAGGCAAAAAGGCTGCCAGACTTCAGTACGCAGAAGATAATGACATAGATCCCGTTTTACATGCTTTTACAGGCACACAGTCTCTCACACACTTGACACACACAACCACAGACAACCACTCAGACTCGCATACGCACAGCCACAGAAATACATTCAGACATAATTTCACACATGCGGAACAATATTACTCCTACATACACTTGCAGAGACCCGCAGACAAAGTTAAACATGCAGAGAAACAGACACACAGACTGTCAAAACCTACACATACATTCTCACACACACTGAATCTTTCAGCCATTCTCTCACATTTGCCTCTTCCTTACAGCTCCTCTGCTTGGGCCTCCAGCTGAGACCAGCTCATCAGAGCACACATGCAGCCAGAGAGGGCTCACTTATAGTTTATAGCCAGCAGGTCTGTCGCTGCCAGGACAGAACAGGGGGCTGTGACCTCAAACGACCGTTATATATCAGTCTTTCGAAGTCTCACTCGCCCTTGAACTTCACATACCGAATACCCGTTTGTATGCGCTACTGAAAAATCTCCCACACATCTTTACATGATCATATTACAGCGTGCTCCAAATGTACTTCTGGTTAGTAAAATACGCGTACCAGTGACAGCTGGTTCTTGAATGGGTTGGTGCATAATACGCTGCCCGTTTCTACGTTTTTTTCCCGATCAAATAATGCAGTTTATTGAAGTTTTTAAATTAAATGTGTCAAAAAGCCACAGGCTCTGAAAGGGCAGTTATTACATAAAGTCCTTTTATGAAGTGGCAAGCCAACGAAGCTTAATGTGCACCATGAGTTAATCGTATATTCAAAATGTGCTGTGGATTCCCCTCCCCCAATATGCTAATAGTTATGTAGATGGGTGCCCTCAATGCAAAAAAATTACAATGTGCCAGAATTTTGCCATTGATTGCATCTATATTCATGGCAAATTGGGCCCCTCCTACCTGAACAGTCTCATCTCCTGCTAACCACCCAAACACCTGCGCTCTGCAGGACTCCTACTCTCACACGTCCCTCACATACATAGAACCAGATCAGGAGGACGGGCATCCTCTTACATCGCTCCTAAAGTGTAGAATGACCTCCCACTCCACATCAGAGCCTCCTCCTCTCCTTGAATTCCGCAAAACCTAGCTTTTTAATTATTCAACCTACAATAGGCAGGGCTAGGCACACATCTGCTCAGCGCCAGGATACCCTCACGGGTGATAGTGTGCATTATAAATACACAAAAGATATCATATACGATGGGTGACACTGATGTCAAAAACGACATCTACTTGGGTCAGTATTTTATCATGGTTGCCCTCTCCCTCTAATATGTCATAGCTATCCTCCCTTATGCCAAGAATTACCGCCATTACACCACCATTTTGCATTGGCTGCCCATATGCCTAGAATAATCTCCAGAGTGCCAGTACTTTGTCACATGTGTCTGTATTACATCACATGTTTCTGTATTACGTCCAGTATCCCTGTGCCACCATTTTGCCATGGGCACCCCATATGCCAAGTATTAACTACAGCATGCCAATATTTTGCCATTGGTGCCTTTGTAAGCCAAAAATTACCTCCTGGATGTCAGGGCCAACAGCAGATTCTTGCGTAAAGCTTGCACACTCATGCTCACTTACATTGTCTCATTTCATTCCCATTCACACTCGCTGCCATTCTCATTTATTTTTTACTTGCACTCGTTCTTACTCTGACTCCTTCTCACACGCAGTTAAATTCATTGTCACTCTTATGGTAATTCGCAATAACATTCCCTCTCTACTTCAGGTTCTTAAATTTATTCTCACTCTGTCTTGCTCACTCTGACTTACTCCTATTCACTGTTGCTCACTATCACTTATTCTTACTCTCTGTCATTTATTCTCACACTTATTCTCACACTTAGACACATTCTCTCTCTCACACCCAAGCACACATTGAAAATCTGAAACAATTTTTACATCTTGATTTTGATACTGTAGCAGTCAAACAGACAGATTGTTAACAATATATATAGAATCTGATTTGGATCCGCACTTTTCAGCCATTCGCTTTCTTCAACCAGCCTCTTGCAGCCATTGGATAGAAACTTTGTCAGCTGTATCTTGGCTCAGCACTAGGAGTATTCCTCGCTCATATAATGCTGTTTGCAGTTTGAATGTATCCTTTAGTCTCCATTTGATTGCTTGCAATGAACTGTATGAGGGACTACTTTACAACTATAACCCTGTCATCTGTCTCTCTCTCTGGTCTGTCTCGCTGTCATTTGTTAATGCTGAACACATTAGCACATTAACCGGACCTCTGGCCCTATGCTTGTGTGCCTGTTGTGTGTGTGTTTGTTTTTTATTTAATTTTTTATTTACCTCTGCTTCCGTCACAGGTCCTGTTTCAGGTCCTGGTGCCCTATTGACTCTTGGGGCAGGCACAGAGCTCCCTTCTGCTTACACCCCACAATTTTCCTTGCTCTCCAACACAAACATCTCCTAGATAGCTATCAAACTTTTTCAAGTTCCAGCAAACATCAACTCTGCTAGGTTTCTCAGAGTGTAAACGGATCATCCCAAAATGGAAACTAATGAGATTTGGGTGCAAAACTTTGAAAGTGACTGGAGGAAAACTCTGGAATAGCCTTCCCATAGAAATCCGGTTACTGAGGGACCTCGTACCCCAGCAAAACACCCTAAAACAAATGCCATCCTCAAGACATTTACCCATAGATGCTGTTTGAGAAAGCTGATTATTCTAACTAGACCTCCTGTATCATTTCCTTTGCTTTGGCGCCCATGAGACCTCTACAGCAAGACGATCAGGTACCTCCAACTGTCCTCAAAACGTTCAAGAATACTTTCCAATCACCTTTCTACTCTGCATGTCACAACACCACCCTAATTTTCCATTCACACTCCCCCCTTACCTCCTCTATCCACATTCTCCCCTCTGTTAAACAGATTGCTGCTATGGAAGGTTTACTTCTCTATTCATGCTCTTACCCTCCTTCAAACAGACTGCTCCTATGATACTTGTATTTACTCTTGTCATTGTTCAACTTGCTGTCATAAGAAACTGGCCTGTCCGTCCTGCTGCACCTAGAAGCAGGACCCCTGGCATTTACTGCTCATTAAAATGTTACTAAGCTATCTGGGCCCGAAACAGAGGGATCACAGCCTAAATGTCCTGGTCTGCGTGCAGAGGTGTAAAGGACTTTCAAAGCACAGTGTCTAGGATGGCTATTTTGAAAAGGAATTCTCTGCATGGGATGAAGAAGGCATATTGGCTCTTTGATGGAAAACCCTAGGGTAGATATCACTAAAATGATCACTCCCACGTGGTATGAGACCAACTGAGGTGAGTCTGCCTCTACCAGCCGGTTGTTAAGGCCCAGGAATGAATGTAGCTATATGTTTCTGAAAAGTAGACAACATTCCAAATTCAGCAAGGGAATCCTATGTGTATATCCCTCAAGGTTTTCCCAAAGAAATTACCTGTTGAATAAAGAAATATTGAAATGAGTAGGAAAATACAGCCATTTGTGACAACGTTTTCATCTGTAACATTTTGTCATGATATCCAATTTACAAAATCAATATACCATTATGTCCGCTAGGACCTTCTGGTTGTGGGTTTATATATGGTTTGTAAGTTCTCTAAGAACCCATGGTACACAGACCCAACAACTGAGCTACATCGTACAATTGTTTTCATTGTGTACAGAGTGTAGACTAATTCACATGGGAAAATGGGCAGAGTGAAAAAATGGGTATCAAGGAAACTTATGTAAGGGGGCAGAAAGACTGTTGTCCCATTTGGTTGTGTTTGGGGCATAGCCATGCCCATGGTGGGCAGTCCCCCACCCCTATATTTAAAAAAAAAAAAATCCTGGCATCTGGTGGGCTTTTTGCCCCCCTGGGGGTAATTATCCCATTTGCCCGCTCCGGAGGGGGCAGGAAGACTGTTGTCTCATTTACTGGCGGTTAGGGCATGGCAATGCTGGGCACCCTTCCACTCCTATATTTTTACTGTAAAACATCCCTGTGTGTATTGGGGTTTACTCCACCCCATTCCCCTGTAGGACAGAGTATTTATTTGGGGTGGGGCATGGCCATGCTCATAGTGGACAGGCCCACACCTACATGTTAAAAAAAATAAATCCCTTGCATCTAGTGGGCTTTTGGGTGTAATGACCCCCGGGAGGACAGAAAGACTGTTGCCCCATTTACATGGGGTAGGGGCATGGCTATGCCCATGCTGGGTAACCCCCACTCCTATATATTTCAGAAAGAATCCCTTTCCCTGACATCTAGTGGGCTTACCATCATCTGCCGGGGGGGGGAGGGCAGAAAGACTGTTAACCATTAACTTGGGGCAGGGGCCTCAGCAGGCCCCACCCCTATATTTTTATATGAAAAAATATCCCTGGTATCTATTGGTCCCCTTTTAAACATGGTCAAATTGACATATTCCTAATTGGTATAGTTAACATACCTATGGTGTAATCGGAACCTGGAAGTTAAATGTCACTTGTGAACTGCAGCTGTTATTGTGCCACCAACTACAATGGCAGTGCAAACATAGCTTCAGACCTACCGTATATATCCTGAGTGAATCAGTGCAAAATTGCAATACAACCTGTCAACATAAACCCATTTGCCAAGTCAAAACTTCCTTTGGAATATTAAGTCACTCATATGCAGGCCTTGCCACCACAAGGCAGGCTCAATGTGATTTAAAAGTAGGAGATGTAGAAATTTAATGCTCACATGTCCTTACAGTGACTAGCACCCAAAAACTATTTTTCACTGTAGCTAGACTAGTTGTTCTATGTAGAAAACCAGAGTACAGATTAAATTGCTAATACTGTATAACGGGAACGGGACTAGCTACAAAAAGAATTCAACAATTATATTTAATGGTTATTAAAATCCGATTCATTGGTGGTCTGATTTTGAAAAATTTATGGAAAAGGAACTTTTAGAAAGTTACCTTTTCCTTCTCTGAAGTTCCTGTAGGCTAAATTTGTATTTGCTTTCCTGCTTCTGCCAGCCAGTAATTCGCATTTGCATAGGTGTGAAAAGCCCAGTGGCTGCTCCTTCATTAAGGCGGAGGAGCGTCGCCCCACTGCTCTCGCAGCAATGAAAACATGAAAAATAAAATGATAGCATAGGTTATTATCATTTTATTTTTCCTCACTTACTTGAGTTGAGTCTAGGGCGGGGCCGGGCCATCCTGATGGGCAACTGCAGCAAGGAGGAGTGTGGCACTGCTGCAAGTACGCAAGTCAGTTTGGTCGGCCGTCTTAGAACGGCCAAACCAAAATGCGCACTTAGATCTCTCCACCCGAGCTGTGCTGTACAGCCAAGTAGAGAACAGGCACAGGGTCGTAATCCCTAAGTGAGCGCAGGACCAGGGTGCTCAGATCAATCCTGGTGCTGCTCTCTTGCTGGGTAATGGCATGAGAGCAGCGTCTGGATTGGCGTAGGGAGCCTGTGGATTGCTGGAAGTTAAGGCACAGAAGAGCACCGAGGCAGCAGACAGCCGGTAAGCACTATTTTTAATATTCTCCCCCGTGCTAGCCTCCCCACTTCACGCTGCCTCACCACTTTAATGCAACAGCAGCCACCACTAGAAACACCTCACAAGAGCAAACGTTAGGCTAAATAGAATGGGCAGAGCTAACTCCTCTGAAACTCCCCGAATTTTCAGGGAGGGGCTGTGAGCATCCTTTTTTACATTAGTCTTGAATCTTTCTACATAGGTCTGCTTGGTTTACATATAATATTGGGGGTACATTTGAAAGGAACAGAAACAGGATAGGAAAACAATTGTTGCGTACCCACTGTCTGGTTGCTCGAAAACTCTACTTTTGTTTGAGAATGGGGACCGGGCAGTGGCTCAAGACCTCAAACGATGCCAGCCCTACTTATGCTTGTTTACATAGAACTTTGGTTCACGCTCTCTGATGGTCTTTGGATGCATGAAAGATGACTTGTCGCAGACCTTTGAGTTGTGTTTGGAGCCAAGGCACCTAAGACAGATGTCATGCTGGTCTGTGACTGACTTCTGTTTTCTGCTGGAGTGTGGCAGCGTAAATCCTGTGGTTTATGGGGAAACATCCCTGAACATTGTCAAAAATAGTTTTTGCAAAGTAAATAAGATACTGAAATGTTTGGGAGCAGAGTTGTGGATCCGCGTCAAAGGGTGTGGAAAAAGAGTTGACCGCGGTGTGCATGGATTGTGCCTGTATGCAGCTCTGTGTTATTTCAAGGGGTGGGACAGGGTGCCAAGGAGTCCGATGGTGCCACGTGCTAGCATGCAGATGCTATTGCAGAAAGTTTCCCGTGTCTTGTCTTGCTCCTCTGCAGATTCAAAAAGGCAAAGAATTAGAAGTATCCATCAGAAAACTTGTCAACAGATCTTTAAAATACACATATAAAGAGCTTATTATGCCAGTAATTGTTTCTCTTGTGTGATCGCTCACTTTTCCATGCATTTCTGTTTGAAAGTCTCCCTGGAAAAGCGTGGCACAAGTGAAGAGATTGTTATCACTGTCCACTGTAACTCTTCTAAAAAGGAAAGCAGTAAGTCTGCACCCATAAAAGTATGCCTGCTTCTGGGCCAGATTTAGTTATGCAGTTCACATCCATTCCTGGTAATACACATTAAAAACTGGCATGACTACTTGAAATTTCCCCAGGCATCTCCCCAGGCCTCCTATTTCCTCTCTGCGCAATGTAGAATTACACACTTGGGAATGGAACCCTCTGTGCCTACGCACATTTCTTTTCTGCGTGGTAATCCTTTTCCCAGTGAGGAAAGTCCTTTCCATCGATCCCTACAAAATGTAGGTGGTATCTGTTTTCCTTCCAATCCTGAAAGGGAAGTTCTTCTAGCTCTTGGCTGGAATAAATCTACTATTTTCAGCGTGGGGAAAAGGGTTGGACTGGCGATTGGGAAGGCCCACAAAGTACAAGGTGGCATGCGTTCTCAAAGTTACAAGTCAAAGTACAAGGGATTTACTACCTCTGATTTCTCCACAATTGTAGGCAAGAAATCTACAATAGTAAAACCATTTACACCTGCCAGGAAACTTTTCTTGAAGGCCTGGCAGATTAAATAAAGGACGTTTAGGCCGTAAACAGATATTAATGGTCAAAAATTACCTTTGTGAATTGGCTTCTTGTGTTAATCAAATGGAGGTCTAAAGGAGAGTGTTACTTGCTTGCTACATTGGTGTGTGTTAAAAGTAAGTAAGTAAGTAAAACTTTATTGCATGATTAATTAAAATCTTTGCAAAAAAAAAACACGTTTAAATGAGGCTACATATAGACATACATTTGATAAAAGAAACCTCAACATACATTACAATAATCGTTATTTTAAGAACGTTTGATTAAAAATCTCATATATTATTGGAAAGATTAAATGGGACAAAAACGGATAAAGTTCCTGATTTAACGATTATAATCTTAGTCTGTGTCCAATGTGCAGTGCCCTGCATTCTACTCAGTTGTGACAGTAGAGGGGGTGGGGGGTATCCGATTATGATAACCAGTTAGAAACAGTATATAACAATTTGGATTTTACAGCTTCTGCCTTTTGAAAATGGCCCTCTGTGTTTAGTCTGTTATATTACAGTTGAATTTGACATAGCTTTTGCAATGTTTATAAATTTAACTAGTCTGCATGCTAACTGGATGTCTCTTCCATCAAAACAGGCTTTTAATGCTTGCCTGCGAGTTCGGATCCCTCTCTGGTTCCAGAATGGTTTCAATAACAGTTTACGCTCTTTGTCTAGGCCCCTGCAGCTACACAACAAGTGGAGGATATCATCTTTGGACTCGCCACAAATTCTGCAGTTCGTAATTGTTTCTAACCTTTGCCAAGGAGGGAGGTACTGGTTTACTGGTAAAACACCCATCCTCAATTTCAAATATGATTCCTTCACGATCTTTGAGAATCCTGTTCCCAAATAGATTTGCAGCGCGGGACTTATGTAACTCTGAATAACAAACCACCCGTGAGCCCTCTTGGACAGGGCAGATTTATCTTCTTCCAAAGATAAAGACTTTACTGTTTTATTTACTAATTGTTTAAAAGTTTTATGCGGCCCATTGACCTCCCTGGATTGTCTTTGTTCTTGTTCAGCTCTTTCCATAAGAATGAGTTCATAGAACAACTCTCTGCTACCTTTATTTTGTACCAGCACTTAACGTAAGCTATTTGCTGTTTTTGAAGGCCAAATTCTAGCCTTAGCTGCGCTGGAGAGATATACTGAGGGAGGTTAAAAATTATTCGAATTGATTTCGACACTGCTTTGTCCAGAACTGTCTCGTCCCTGCCTCTCATGCATTCACTTCCGTAGGTGATGGTAGGAAGCAGTTTTGCTCGAAAGACTTCTAACAGAGGCGTTAGATCCGGGCCTGTTATTTTTTTCTTAACACTTTTTAGTGCTACGGCCGGTGCAGTCCCTCTTGCTCTGATCGTTGCTTTGTGTTGTCCAAATGATCCCTTTCTGTCAAAAATAATGCCCAGATATTTGTACTCATCGACCACCTTCAGCAATTTGCCCTGAAGTTCCCAACGTGTGTTAAAAGTAGGGGTTCTTGGAGAATGGGACGCAGCTTTAGTCTGCTCTGGATGCATTGTGTGGTGCGAGAGTTAAAGGATGGCAAAACAGACCATAGATTTTGATTTACTAAAGTGGCATCACACGAAGGTCATGTGATCTTCAATCACAACTAAGGAAGCAACCTCATTTGGCCTTTGAAATCAATGGCACTACATGAAGTAGGATCATCTAACCTTTAAGCTTGATGATATTACAGAAAGTAACTCTGCACAACCACTGACGCCTTTCATTAGGCAATGATTATCACATGAAACCTTATACATATGAAGATAAAGCTCAATGTCGATGATCACAATACATCTACCCTACTGGAGAACCTCAGACTCAAGCAACTGGTCACCTCCCCAACCCACTCAGCAGGGCACACGCTTGACTACATCTTCTCCAGAAGCAACAACATCTCCTTAAGCCACACCTCCAAACTACAGTGGACTGACCACCACTGCATCCATTTTTTTCTTCACCAAACCCACCGTACACCAGCATGCCCAACGCTACCCACGGAGAAGCTGGAACAAGATCACCAAAGACCAGCTCACTACCTCCCTCAGCAAAACCACATCACCGACATCCACGGACACCAGTGGCTCAGCGTGCAACCTCCATCTATGGATATCCAACTGCGCCAACACACTGGCCCCCCTCAGGAAACCCTCAGACAAGCAAACCTCCAGGAAAGCCAGCTGGTTCTCTCTTGCCCTCCAATAGTCCAATTGCACCTGCAGATGGCTTGAGAAAAGATGGAAAAGCAGCAAGGCCCCAGGAGAACACGCTGCCTTCAAAACCGCAGTCACCAAACACCACTACCTCATCAAAACAACTAAGAAAACTGCCATACAGGAACACATCAACACTAACACCCACAACAGCAAACAACTTTTCATCGTGTTCAAAGAATTCACCAAACCCGGCACGGAGACAGCAGACATCCTCCCCTCCCAAGACGTCTGCAACAACCTCGCCCTCTTCCACTGCAAGATCAAGGCAATCTACGACAGCTTCACAGACCAAGACCAACCAACCTCACATGCAACCACTGCATTTCATTGCCGCAGATCCCAGCAGACCCTGCTCAACTGGTCATTCCTCAGCACTGACGAAACCCTCAAGATCATGAAGAGCATTCACTCTGGAGCCCCCTCGGATCCCTGCCTCCACCACATCTTCAACCGAGCTAGCGCCTCCATCGCACCCGAACTCTGCTGCACAATCAACTGCTCCATCAAATCCGCCACTTTTTCTGAAGACTGGAAACACGCAGTAATCAACCCCTTGGTGAAGAAACCCTCTGTTGACCTGACGAACCTCGAACTACAGACCCATCTCCCTGCTCCCCTTCACAGCCAAAGGCCATCAATGCCCAACTCTCGGAGTTCCTCCAAAACGAACAACATTCCAGACCACTCTCAATCGGGATTCTGAAGCAACCACAGCACAAGACCGCTCTCCTCACCGCCACAGACGACATCCGCATCCTACTCCACCGAGGCGACACCACAGCCCTCATCCTCCTGGTCCACTCGGCTGCCGTCGACACTGTCTCCCATGACACCCTCTGCGCTAGACTTCACAACACCGGCATCCGCGACAAAGCCCTTGACACGACCCACTCATTCCTCACCGACTGAACACAGAGTCAGACTTGCATCTTTTCTCTCAGAACCCACAGAAATCAGCTGCGGAGTGCCACAGGGCTCCTCCCTGAGCCCCACCCTCTTCAACATCTACATGGCCCTGCTTGCAACCATCATCAGAAACCACACACTCAACATCGTTTCCTATGCTGACGACACCCAGCTGATTCTCTTCCTCACTGACGAACCCACAGCCGCCAAGAACAACTTCCACAGTGGAATGAAGGCAGAAGCCACCTGGATGAAGGTCAGCTGCCTCAAGCTCACCTCAGACAACACCAAAGTCCTCTCCTGGGTGCCATCCCCTCTGCCTGGGACGACTCCTGGTGGCCCGCAGCACTCTAAATCCCCACCACCTACCCATCCACGGCCACCCACAAAACCTCTGCATCATCCTGGACTCCCCACTCTCAATGAACTGCCAGATCATCGCCGTCTTGTCACCCTGCTGAAGCTGTTCTCAGTTCCGCTACAGCTTCAGCAGGACAAACGTGGTGTTCTTGCCCACATAGGATGACATCTTCCTGGGCCAGTTTCAGTACCTTGACCCAGTCCTCCAGAGGTGAAAAAGTCCTGCTTTTTTGAGAGTGCTGGAAATGTTTCTCCTGGTCAGTCTGTCAGCCTCTACCTCCTCAGGGCAGGCTTCTAGGCACAAGGTCTGTCTCTATCCATTTCTCTTACAGGGTCCAGGTCTCTGTGGTCAGCTGTATCTTTTAGAATCAGGAGCCTTTCTGCTTGTTATGTTCTTGAAGCAGGCCAACAGAATGCCAACTACTTGACCCTTGGAGAGCGGTTCTAGTCTGTTGGTGATCTTAGGAGCTAGGAGTCCTTGAATGAGTCTTCTTGGAACAGGTCCACCTTCATGTGGAGTGAGCCCTGGTCCAGGAATGCTCTGTGGAGGTTGAGGTATCCAATTTATCTTGTGCACTGGCCAATGATTGTTGAAATTCTGCCACCCAATCCGGACTATTTTCTCGCAGCCTCACCTCCTTTTGCAGCACTCCCTCTTTCCCTTACTATAAAATTACCCATGATTCCTGTTACAATATGGCAGAACCCTTTGTCCAGCAGACAGGCCTGTCTTCAGCTTTCTCTCCACTCCTTATTTAGAGGAGCTTTCATCCCTCCGGACAGGGTCCAAACTGGTTCCGTACGCCGCTGTGACTGGAGCCTGGTTGTCTAGGAGGGTCCTGGGAAACTGCAACATATTCAAAACATAGTGGTGAGACTCCTCTTCGGCCTTAGGAAATATGACCACATGTCTAATGCTCTGTGCTTCTTGCCCTGGCATCTAATTAAGCAGCAAGTACATTTGTATGTACTGTGCTTTATGCAGTGGGTGAAATGTCACCCAACGTTTTTGGGGAGCTTATTACTCTGTGTCCCAACCCTGCTCCTGAGATCTGACATGTATTTTCTACATTATGTGCCAAAATTTAAGAAAGCATGATGTGGGGGTGGAGGGCCAGCGTTTGAAAACCTTCCTATTCTATTATGGCTATTTATGTTATGGCTGTTTACATTTGTACATGTTTGTGACAGTATGCTTTGTTCCCGGTGATTTTTCGCCATGATGTCTCTCACAGAAGCACACTTTATGAATAAGTAAAACAAAATCCATTAGTCAAAGTTTATTCTGGGCTTTTGTCACATGGGCAGTTATAAAATTGCACAATTCACTTAACTTACAGAGCGTATTGTGCTGTGAAAAAAAGGTACAGTACTTTGCCATAAACACATGACTTATAGTGATTCACTTGTCTAGCTCCATCTATTGTGCATATTTTAAACAGATCTATCTGCAACACACAGTTCGCACCAATAAATAATGCACTTCTCTGTATAAAAATGCATTCATTAACAAGAAAAGCAAAGCTCCAACAATGATAAACTTTTTGGTTAATTGTAAAAAAGTATTGTCAGTATTACTGGATAATATTACCTTTCCTGCGCTTTTAAGAAATCTGTAATTCAGTGTTTGTAGAGCTGTGCCTATTGCAGATTAGTGATCACATGCAACTGCAAAATACCAAACAGTCCTTCAGTGGGTCACTGCTGTAGTCCTCTCCAGCCCGGGAGCATGCTAATGAACGCGCCACACATGGAGCTCTGGATTTTTACGTCTTTATTCCTCCACATACAATCACACTCTGTTCTCTGATTACGTCATAACCATTAATAACCACAACTTAACACCTCCTAGCTAGTTACGTACTTCCTCTATTGAGTTCACCCAGAACCCCTAAGGGTGTCCTTAGCACCCTTAGTCTCACAACACTAAATCTCACCCTTGTTAAATAAAAAGTACAAACAACAGTTCCACTATATTTCTTCGGTGAGTCATCGAGGCGCTCGCACTAGTCAGACAGATCGAGTGGCAGGAAGTGGATTAGATGCACTTTGTTCAGGCACCGATGGTATAGGTTCTGATTGTTGATCTGGACTGTCTAGTGGAACGGCCTCATTTGTAAGTGCAGGAGCTGACAATCGCAGAAGTAGGTGCATAAAATGTGACGAGTCCCATGTGATGGACCGTCCGGGACGATGTGCAGTCACCATGTGTCCTTTGCATGTCACAACTCTCAGAGGATCGACAGCAAAGGGAGTGTCTGTTTTCCACTTTCACTTCTGATTGAACAGGACTAAGTCCCCTTCATTGAAGACTGTCTCTTGGGCTCTCCGACGCTGATCGGCGAACATCTTCATCTTGCACTTTCGAGAAGTGTCGGTGAAACAAACCTTGTCAGCATTCAAGGATCGGTCTACTATCCATTATGGCAGTTTGGTTCTGATGGCTCTCCCAAAGAGCAAGGTGGCGGGACTTTCACACATTGTGGAGTAAGGAGTTGAATAATAAGCATGGAGGGCTTAACACAGGGCTTGCTTTAATTCATTCCCCTCCATTGATGCTCGCTAAATTACCCTATTTAGTGTACCCATAAATCGTTCCACAGTACGATTTGCTTGGGGCCAGAGAGGTGTACCATTGTCAGATTTGAGAATGACTGGGATACCCCACGCTGCAAAGATGTCCATCCACTCAATGACCATGTTATGGGTTGTGGATAATAACTTCTCTACCAAAGGGTAACATGAATACTCATCAATGACTACCATGAGATGTCCGTTTCCAATGGGCCTAAAGAAATCACCTACGATCCTTTCCCAAGCATTTGAAGGAAGATCAGACATGGTCAATGGATGTTGCATCACTTTGGGGGAAACAGTTGCAAAGATGGCACACTTTTAGTTCCCTCTCAACTCGCTCGTCTAAGCGTGGGAACCACACTTGGTCTCTTAGGGCTCTTTTGGTAGCTACAATGTCCTTCATGGGCTAGGTGAATGACCTGCTATATTAGGATCTCAGGTATGACAATTCTTTAGCCTCTCCATACAACACCTTCCTTGGTCACAGACTGTTCATCCTGTACATTTTTAATTTTTTTGAAATTCGTCATCATCAGCAAGAGGTCAAACATTCCTTTTCAGGATTGAGTTAGAATTATGTCTTTGAGGATAAGCATATTCTTGTCAGCATTAATCGCCTCAATAATCTGTTCGAGCGATATGGCCACCGGCGTACTGGACTTCACAATAAAGTTAATGAACCCCTCAGCTGATTTGGATGTCGAACTGTGATGATGTAGCGATACTTGTGAAAAATAATCAGCAGAGTTCTGGTCTTTACCCGGATTGTGTACAATTGCATTATGGTACTCTTGCAGTCTCAAACCCCACCTCTCAATGCGAGGGGGCTTTCGGATTCCCCAAAATGGTGAGCAGCGCTTGGTGGGCTGTTACGATAGTGAAACACTTTCCATTCAGAAACATATGAAAATGTTCGCAGGCCCACACTACAGCCAGACTCTCTTTCCCTGGCTGAGTATAGGCACGTTCTGTGTAAGACCGGCTCCGACTGGCATAGGCCACAATGTGTCTCTGAGCATTCGGATGACCATTATGTTGAGCAAGGATTACCCCCAGCCCCACCGGGCTCTCATTCACTGTGATCCCAGTCTGTAGTTTGGGGTCAAAGTAGTCCATCTCGGTTGCATTCTCAATTTCATGTTTTATTCTTTTGAAGCTTTGATTATATTCAACAGACCATTGGAACGGGACATTTCGTTTTGTCAACTCTCTTAATGGGGCACTTACAGTAACAAAATCACGAATGTACCTTGAGCAGTAACTGGCCATGCCTAAAAAGGATCGCAGCTTAGTGACGTCTAGCGGAGGGCGAGTAGCTGACAGTTCTTTCACTTTATCAGGGTCAGGAGTAATTTCCCCCATCAGAAAATGTGTCCAAAGGATTTGAGTTTGGTCTTGTGAAACTCAAGCTTTGCTGCGTTCAGAGTGAGACCTGAATCAGCAAGTAACTGGCACACTTGTGTAAGAGCCTTGTGTAGGAAGCTGGCTCTGTATATTCTATACCAATCGTAATGACAGACTCCCAGCCCATGTACTCAATATGGCTCTACTACACTTACAATGTCTGTGAATGGGCACAGACGCTGTATGAGCTTATTGCTCATGCAGCTATGCACTCACCTGTGGTATAGTGCACCCTTCCTTAAGGCTTTGAAGCCTGCTAGAGGAATGACTGACCTATGCCCCAGGCAGTGGTTTGTGGGCATGGCACCCAGGTATGGATGCCATGTCGACTCTTAAGTTTTGTCTGCACCAAAACACACAGTCTGCAATGGCAGTGTGCATGTGTTTGGTGAGGGGTCTCTGAGGGTGGCAAAATACATGCTGCAGCCCCTAGAGACCCTCTCTGGTCACAAGGACCTTGGTACCAGTGGTACCTTTTACAAGGGACCTACATGTGGGCCAGAAGTGTGCCAATTGTAAAAACAAAGGTACAGTTTTGGGAAAGAACACAGGTACTGGGAACCTGATTGGCAGGGAGCCATTGCACACTCTAAGTGCATCAGATATCAGGCAAAAAGTGGGGGGTAACCATGCAAAAAGGGGCATTTTCCTACACCTTGTCATGCTCCTTTCGCGTTGCTCCAAATACTAGTATGTCATTTCTGTAATCAAAAGCATTTGTGACAGGTTGAATTATTCGACGTATAACATTCTTAAATATTTCTGCAGCTGACCGCACAGCAAAACTCAGCTGTTTGTATCTGAACAAATCAAAGTGAGTCGAAAAAATAGCGATGTACCTGCAATTCTCTTCCAACTTGAGTTGATGATATCCCTTGTTCAGATCAAGATGGGAGAAGACTTTGTCACCGTTCAGTTGTCCGCTAAGTGTGGACCAGGATGTCTTTCTCTCTGATTTGCTTTGTTGGCCTGGCGCATATCAACACAGATGCGCACAGCACCCTCACTCTCTGTTTATGGCACCACCACTTTGGGTGACCCATGGCGTAGAACCAGTGGATCGCTCAATGATGTCATGCTTCAACAGTGTTTCTAGTTCTTCCTCAACAGCTTCTTGCAAGTGGAAAGCGACTCTGCTGTGCTGCTTGGCAAGAGGGCGAACGTCCTAATTGATGTGAAGTTGCACTTTTATTGTCTTGAGCCTGACCAGGCCGTGAAATAATGACGGAAACTGATTCACATCTACCTCAGACTGAGTGTGGAGGTTGTAATTGATAGATATCAGTCCCATGTCAGTAGCGGTGGCAAAACTGAGTAGGCAAGCACTGGACGAAGCTCTTTGAAGAACATGAATTGGTGCTTGCACTAATACTGCTTTATTTTTCAAAGTTGCTGTGAATGACCCTTGACTTTGCAATGATTTAGAAGCAACCCACATGTTTTACTTTTGTGTTTAACGGGTTGAGGCGTGTCACAGGAGAAAGGCTGTTGAACCTATCAACACACCACTGTCTATAATGAAGGTTATGGGGCAACCTTTGACCTTTATTGTAATCTTGGGGCAATGTCTAAATGAGTTTTGTTGTTTTGTTTGGGGTTTGCCTTTGTCATTTGTTCTTCCTTGCAAGAAGCCAGACCTACATTTGCCTGTCGCTCTTTGGTCTATGCCATCAATGCATATCCATCTCCTTCATTGATGCTCGATAATGACACTGACGAGCCTCTGTAGGATGAACTTGACAACAATCGACTTTGTCTGGTTTCTACTTGTCGTAACTGATGTTGCTTTTTTGCTTTGTGGCCATGGCGAGAATGCTTCTGGAACTTTCTGGAGTCCATTTTAACTTCTCACTGTGACATAGTTAGTTTCTCTTTGGAAACCATTATGAAGTGGTTCTCCCTACCGCAGCCTTTGCACGTTTGGCCTATGGCTGGACATTTGTCTTCATGTGAAAATTAAAACTCGCATCAGAAACACACACTTTTCTTCTTGGTAGATGGTGGTTTGCATGTGTCTACTCGGTGTTTGTTCTTACTTTTCTATACCAACGCAGATTCACTTTTCGCTGTTCCAGCTTACATTGCGTTATAGTCTACAGAATAGTTCCGTCGGGTACATGGCAGCAACTTATGGATCTGCTCTTTCTTCGGCCCTAGCGGCCATTAGTAATTTCTCTAAGCTGAGCATCTCTCTCAACATGCGTCTTCTGAAGGACGGCCATTGATAACTCGGAGACGTATGGCTTCTTCATCATTAAATTCACTAAATTTGCAGTGTTAAGTACACTAAGTCGTTCAACAAACCCATCAATCGCTTCACCAACTTGCTGGCGTGCTTGATTGAAAATGTACCTTTCATAGTCGACTTTTGGCATCGGATTGAACTTGGCTTCCAGCGCTTCCTTGATTTGATGATATACTTCATCAGCTTTTGATACTTTCTTCAGCACTTCTTTTACTTCACTGGCAAGGTTCTTTAGGTACTTAATAATTTCTTATCATCTACTTCTTCTAGGGCATCTATGAAATCATCTAATGTTTCGATCCATACAGTGCATCTGGCACCAATATTCTGCTTCTTCACCGTGTCGAATGGTGGTTTAAAAAAACACAGCAGCATCATATTTTGCGCTCTTTTCTACTGCCGTTGAGAGTATATGCTGTTTCAGTGACGGCAGCTGTCCTTCTGGGCCAGTATCTTCTGCAAGCATTGGCCTTGTGCTTGTACTTGGGTCGTTGCACTCGATCGGAGGCCGTAAGGCATTATCTTCTTTTTTGATGGTAAGTGGCGGTTTTGTCTCATACTTGTTCGTCACTGCTTTTAGCTTTTTGCATCATACCTGATTGTGGCTACCTTTAGCATTTCGCTCTGAATCTATGATGGCTTTGTGTTATGCCGTGGTGCTGTATCTCTTCTTTTGGCCTTACCAGTGGGTTTCTGGCAGGCTTTTCGAATATGCTCCTCTGCAGGGCCTTCAACTTCTTTAAGGGCCGTCTATGGGCTGGAGCGGGGCTTCAATTCCACACACGCCAATTTCGAACTGCTTTTCATCGAAGTGGGCGCACGTAGCGCACACACAACGAGTTTGCTGTAACGTTGCAAACTTCCAGGGAGATTAGTCTTCTTTCTTCGGGGCACAGATCCCGCACTCATCCCCAGTTGTTGTGTCCTCCCCAGCCTGGGAGCATGCTAATAAATAAGCCACACACGGAGCTCTGGATTGTACATCTTTATTCCTCAACATACAATCGCACTCTGTTCACGTCATACATGTTAATAACCACACCATAACACCTCCCTGCAAGTTACATATTTCCTCTATTTTGTCCGACCAGAACCGCGAGGGTCCTAGCACCCTAGTCTCACGATACTACAACTACTCCTGGTGACCCACAAATGATGCCCATGAAGTGGACACCCATTACTGCCTACGAGCGTGTGCTTGAGCCGTGTTCTGTATGTTTAAAGTCACCTGTCTTTCAATACCCTATCACTGCTGCTGATCTTCACAGGTTACATATTAGTTGCCAATCAAAAACTTAGCTAAACAAATGTGTGTGGATCTTTGTATATATTCTTAGACACAACACATCCTTTGAGTGTGTCTAAATTGCCAGTTGTAGATGACTTGCTTTGTTAAATTATTTAGACACTATTTCCTTTTTCTGGTATATATTTATATATATATATATATATTTATATATATATTCACTGAAAAAACCATAGGTTTCAGACACGTTATAGTTAGAAATTAGCATTTAAAAAACCTTTGAAATTCACTGAAAAAACCAGGTTTCAGGCGCGTTATAGTTAGAAATTAGCATTTAAAAAACCTTAGAAATTCACTGAAAAAACCATAGATTTTAGGGACAGTTATAGTTAGTTGGACATTTCACTCGTACAAAACCATTGAAATTCCCCCGTTATAGTTAGTTCAGCTAACTATAACTCGCGCCCCCGCAATGCACTGCTGATGACGTCACATATTACATCACTCATGACATGGTCAATTACATCACTGATGACATCTCAAATGACATCACTGATGACATCATCCAGTGACTGTGTGTTTCTGTAAAGTTTAAATATGTTTAATATATATAGGGAAAGGCGTATTGAAGAATAAGTGGGTGTATAAGTGTCTGAATGGATGATTTAGTAGGTGCGTGACTGACTCTATAAGTGAGTGATTAAACGTATCTTACTGAATGCATGGGTTAGTGACTAAACTGTGTGAATGTCTGTATCCGTCTGTCTGTTGGTGTGTAAGCGGCTGCATGGGTTTGCGAATAGCTAGTGTCTACATGGGTTATTGATTGGTTGTCTTGAGTATCTGTATGGGTGCCTGAGTGTTTGTGTGGGTGGGGTGTGTGTGACTCTGTGCATAGATGTGTGAGTGGGTGATTCACTGGGTGCATGGTTTCAAGAGTGCATCTGTGATGGACTGTATGGGTGGGTGAGTGTGTGTATGGGTGTGTTAGTGAGTGAATGTATATCTCAGTGGTACATGTGTGAGTAACTACATATGGGAAAGGCAGTATATATGTGTGTTGGAGTATATAAATGGCTATAAGTGAGAGTGTGTGATTGTGAGTGGCTGTATGGATGAGTGTGTACTTGTATCAGTGATTGTATAAGAGCGTAAGAATGCTAGTATTTGTATGAGTAAGTGAGCTGGTGTGTGTATAACTGTATAAGTGAGTAAATGGCAGTGTGATTAATTATTTGCATGACTGACTAGGTGTGTGAGTACCTCTATGGATGAGTGGCGGTGTGTGAGTGTCTATATAGGTGTATGAGTGCATATGATAGTCCCGTACTGAGTGACCGTAAGTATGAGTGACTGTACGTGTGAGTGAGTGGATGTGTGTGTAGACCTAAGAATCAGAGAGTGGGTATGTAGTTATTGGTGTTGGAGTGCCTATGGTTTTGAGAATAGCAGTCTGTAATTTAGAGTGGGTGTATCAAAGGTTATATTAGGGTGTGAGAAGATGCATCAAATTATCACATGGATGATGTCATCAGTGATGTCATTTGAGATGTCATCAGTGATGTCACTGACCATGTCATGAGTGATGTAATATGTGACGTCATCAGCAGTGCATTGTGGGGCGCGAGTTATAGTTAGCTGAACTAACTATAACGGGGAATTTCAATGGTTTTGTACGAGTGAAATGTCCAACTAACTATAACTGTCCCTAAAACCTATGGTTTTTTCAGTGAATTTCTAAGGTTTTTTAAATGCTAATTTCTAACTATAACGTGCCTGAAACCTCCTTTTTTTTCAATGAATTTCAAAGGTTTTTTAAATGCTAATTTCTAACTATAACGTGTCTGAAACCTATGGTTTTTTCAGTGAATTTCAAAGGTTTTTTAAATGCTAGTTTCTAACTATGCCTACAGAGGTAGGACATGTGAAGAAAGAAGAAAAAACGCACAGAAAGAAGCAAAAGAAATGCAGAAAGAAGCAACAGAAGTCCACAAAGACGAAGAAAAGAGCAGGAAGAAGCACGACATGTGCAGAAAGAACGAACAGAGGAGCAGAAAGAGGCCTTGTTGCAAACTCATCCTGTGCCCACAACTTTTTCAGACGGGTACTGGTGGTAACTGACTCGGACTAACCAGGCCTAGAGCCAGTGCTATGCTAAAAGACACTTAGAATACAGTGAAAACCCCTACATACACTACGGAACACTATGCGTTGGGGTTCCCCTGTGATTAGCATGACCTCCTCTGTAAGGCCCTAGTACATAATAGGGCAGGGGGATTAAAACTTCCTCTTAAAACGCGCCCCGGGGCGCGTTTGCACAGTGGTGAAAGGGGGGGGGGGCCTGAGGTGACATGTGTGCAAACAAGCCCTGTGGCGTGTTTTAAGTTGGGGGATTAAGTCCCCTTGAATCCTGAGGGACCCTGGGGGCCAACTAGCCCACTAAGTACCTCCAGTAAGCGCCACAGAGCTGCGTAGCACAGAGGTGTAAAAAGGGGCGTGGTCTGGACCACCTCTCTGCAACGCAGCTCTGTGGCTCCTGCCCTGCCATAGCAAACTACAGTGTCCCGGGGGTGAGCACCCCGGGACACTGCAGGAGCCGGCCCTGGGGGGTGGCGGTCCCCAGGGCCATCAAGGGCTCCAGGAGGGGGGCCGTGCGGCCCCCCTCCCAACATGTGCAAAGCCCCGGGGAGGTGGTGGTGGTCCCCGGCGCTCGGGGGTCCGAAACGGACGCCCACATTCAAATTCTTAGTGCTCCGGGGAGGTGGCGGTCCCCGGGGCATGAGGGGGGCTTGAGCCCCCCCCACACAGGTAATTTCAATTTAAAAAAAAGAAGCCCCGGGGGGTGGTGGTCCCCGGGGCTGCGGGAGGGCCGAGTGCCCTCCCGCACCATTTTTAATTGAAAGCCCCGGGGGGTGGCGGTCCCCAGGGCTTGGGGGGGCCTTAGAGGCCCCCCCCTCATTATTTTTATAAACCCCTGGGGGCCAAATAACAACGAAGCGCGGGAGCCCGCGCTTCGTTTTTTTTTCTCACGGCGGGATCAGCGCATCCTACGCGCAACCCGCCGATTAAAAAAAAATAAATAAAAAAATAAAAAATTTGGGGGGCCCTGGTGGTCCTTGTGGGACCCCCTGAGCAGGCCAAGGGGGTCATGGTGTTTCTACCCTGCCCCCTTTTTGCGTTTTGCGCGTTAGTTTTTCTCTTTTCTTGTTCCTCGGTTCTACCGAGGCACAAGATGGCTGCCAACACTTCCTGGTTTGGAGTGTTGACAGCCAATTAGCATACAGCTCGTGATCGGGAGGGTGCGCGGATCCTACGCGGCCATAGATATATATGTGTTTTTACTTTTGATTTTCTCAGCAACTACTGAACGGATTTACACCATTTAACAAAAAGGGTTCTTTCTGAACCAAGAACTACCTCTTTGCCAAATTTGGTGTAATTCCGTTCAGCAGTTCGGGCTGTAGCCGTGTCTAAAGTTTCCTATGGAAAATTGCATGGGGAAAACACGTTTTGGGACCCCCCTTTTTTCTCGGCCCTAGCTTGCCGAATCACCCCGAAACTT
The DNA here is from genome assembly GCA_963921515.1 of Calotriton arnoldi. Taxonomy (NCBI): domain Eukaryota; kingdom Metazoa; phylum Chordata; class Amphibia; order Caudata; family Salamandridae; genus Calotriton; species Calotriton arnoldi. Next base: position 3,891,112 of record CAWUFW010000209.1, on the reverse strand, counting down.
TCAGGATAGGAGCGGACCGGAGCGGGCCATAAGTTTTGACAATTTCGCGAAGATTCGTCAACCGGCGCCAAAGTTATTTCAAATAGAATGTTGTGGATTTCCTATGGAAAATAGGTCCTAACTATAACTATCTACTGGCGACCGGCAGTAGATATATATATATATATATATATATATATATATATACACATATATATATAAAATATATTCAAATATATACACACGCACGCACATAGATATTGCCTCCACCGTTAGTGCCTGTGCCACAAATGCAACAACTAAAGTGACTCCATCTTGCTTGTGGTATGTGAACACATTCCTAGAGCACTAATACAAGTGTGAGCTTCATCGACTAATATTTAATGGTATTTTGCAGAGCCCTACTCTGGATCGCATGGGAAGCCTAGGGTGTGAGATACAATGTTCTCTTTCTGGCATTTGCAAGTGTTTCTTAAGATTGCATCTGCAGTGAGAAGAATGCACTGTTTAGCAAATGTCATTAATGTATCAGGAAGGAGTTGTTACACATATAATGAATGCACATCTGTCTGTCCTGCCTGAGAACTGAATCACTGAGTACATTTCCATTGCTGGACGAGGTTATAACTGTGTTTAGAGTTTTTTGATAGACATATGTTGGAGCTCTCGTGTTATTCAGCTGAGAAAACCCTTTCTCTCAAAGAATGATCCAGCTTATGAATTTTATTCACGGTCTGGGCATTGACAGTTCTGGTGGAGAAACGTGGGCATGCTGGCGGCATCTATCATTGGATCAAAGGGTCCATAGCAGCCAACTCGCGGTAATCCCGGAAGACTCAGATGGTGAGCCAAACAGAGGGATATTCCCCCTAATTTTCTGACTTCTGCTCATAGCCAGACTTGACTGTATTTGTAAGTGGCATGCCTGTAACCATAGTAGTTCTTTGAAAGCGATAAGAAGTGTAGGGCAGGCGACAAGGAGTAAAGTTTAAATGAGAAATAAATAGCGGTCAGGTTGCCGGTGAGAGGTAAAAGGTGCCAAGTTTTTCTCCCTTACTCAGTGCAATTGAGTGAATTTAAAAGGGCAGACTGGTGAAAGAAAAGAGTGTTTTCCTTCAGGGAAGGTGTAGTTTCCCTCAAAAGATGAATGGTGAGTCTGCCAAAAGTGTAGGCCCTTCACGAGGTGAAAATCCATTAGCGGTTGTAGGAAGGTGTGGTTGAGAGGCTAGGTAATCTCACAGGCGTAGGATATGGACATACTGTGCCAGATTTCTCCCTTAGAGGCTGCAAGGGTGGAAATGCCTTAGGAGGCTGTTCCCTTTCAGGTAAGACTGGGAATATTTTAGGAGGGGTGGTTTCCTTCCAGGTATGAGTGGTAGGTTCCCTCACCCAAAGTCACAGGTAAGTCTAACTTTAAAGGCACGTTAGACGGGGCATAGCCCTCCTTCCTCCTAGGGAGCACCATCGTGCAATATGTTGATAAAGGTCGGAATGCATACTTGTTGTGTTGAAAAATTGCCATAAGCTTACTGAGGAGGACAAAGAACACAAAATTGCAATTTCCTGAGAATGGCTTGTTTGAATTTAAATGCCTGCACTACTTGTGAAGATGCCACCTCAACCAGTAGAGGTTCAGGTGCTGAATGAATGTGAACAGCGAGTGACTGACAAAGCCAATGAAAACCAGGTAAAGGTGCAAGTGTGCAAGGTGTTGGCTGGTATGAAAAAAGTAGCTTTGCAGAAACAGTGTTTGTGTGAGAATGCTGTGGAAGAGACTGGGTTAAATCCCTCTTTGATGGTGCCTCCTGCTCCTGAGGAAGAGGAGGATTGCCTTGTTGAAGATCCGTTGAAGGTGTCCGCCACCACCGCTTTATGTACCAAAAAGGATGCCAGAGAAACTTCTGAAAGAGCAAAGAGAACCATTGCACTAATATGTTAGGTGGTAAAAGAGGGTACCGTCATGGGAAGGATTTAGTGGAGATGAGTTTGATTAATTAATAGTACAGGCTAGTAGTCAAGCGAGATCAGCAGATCATCCACTCGTTACAGTAGCCGGGCAGCTATGAGTGGATTTGGAGAAAAAGAGAATACGTCCCTCGCATATGTTGCATTTTAATGAGGTTGAATTGCAGAAGGAGAAATTGGTGACATTGCGTCATTGGTTTGATGAATTGCTGGAAAAAATAAGAAGGAGGTTGGAGCATGTGGAATGTTTAAAGAGAGAGTGCAGTAAGGACTTGCCAAGAAAGCAGGCATCAGAGGTTGAGGGTGATATTCCAGAAATGTAATTACCTAAAAGGACTGAGGATACTCAATGGGAGAGATGCCAGGCACCAATGGGCAACCAGTACATATTCATGGACCAGGTATGCGTTGTGGTCATTTACTGTGGCCTTTCAGAGTTTGCTGGCCGCCCACGAAAAAATGTTACACGGAAGTAGAAAGGATAACAAAGCTGTCTAAATTGTTATGGACAGGTTTGATGCATTGTTTTCCATTGTAGCGCCCAAAGACTTGTGGGACAGTTGTAAGGTGTCTGCGAAGTAGCCAGATGCAGAACCTCAGCTTGTGGGTCTGAAGTTTAAACCATTATCAGTAGTGATAGAACAGTACAAAAAGGTGATATTTGAAGGAAAGGGTGCCACCACAAACTGGTCCAAACTCGTGCAAACTACCCAGAATAAAAAGAAGAGTGTAGATGCTTATTATGAAAGATTATTGCAAGTGTCTAAGCCGCATAGTAGAATAGAGGATGCAGCTCTGAGGGGAATGAGGGCCCCAGTGTCAGCTTGTATAATGGGACTTCAGCCCAATATTAGCACCAAGGTGTAAGAGGCTGTTATATGTTGGCATGCTAAGACAATGCAGAAAATGTTGACTTATGGCTGGCATTGTAGTGAATATCTTGATTGGAAACGGGATAAGGATGAATTCATAGTAGTACAAAAGGGAGTATTTTCAACAGCCACCACCTGCTTCGCAGGCACTGGGGATATGGGGGGGGGGAGGTGCAACCAGCCTAGAGGGCAGAGTAGGAGGGTGTGGGGATGGAGGAAGTCAGAGCAACCTGTATTTCAGGTGCGGGAAGCCAGGGCACAGGAGGAACACTTGCCTGCAAAGATAATGCCCTGGGCGTAGCCCCACAGAACCAACTCGCCCCACCAGCTATGCCAACTGGTTCTGCCTCATGGCTGTTCCTACTCCCCCACCTGCAGCACAAATTAAGTTTACTCGCCAACTCTCCCCTCCTCTTTCCTGTGCCTTGGTCCCTGCGGTCCAACCAATGACTGTGCTAAACAATGTTCTTCTCCATGGATGCTTCATCGGAGGTCCAGATTGGCACTAGTTATGTCCCATATGGCTGCCCAAGTGGGGGTGGGCTGACTGCTTGCAAGCTCCTATGCTCCCAGGAGATCAAGAAGGCTGTACATGAAAGGAAGAGTGAATGGACGCCTTGTAGATTTCTTGGTTGATACTTGGATGGCATATTACTATAAGACCTACACCAACTATCCCTCACAGGAAAATTAGTGCAAGCAGCTGGCATTTCCGATTCTGTTATCATGCATCCCCTTACAAACCCCGCCACAGTAACTGTAGGTCGTGTTACCAAACAACATGGGTTTTTGGCCAGTTTCACCAGCCCAGTGAATTTGTTGGGAAGGGATCTGTTGTGTAGGATGAATTGTATTGTGTGTTGTACCCCAGAGGGTTTGTTCATGCAATCAAGGGATCCCGACATGTTTTAAAGTGATGACATTGATGAAGATGCTGCGTGCGACCTCTCTAGAATTAAATGAGATATTTGAAGATTTGCGCAATACAGTGCTGACTGGCATCAGCGGTCACAAGTGGAGAAATGGGTGAGTTGCACAGTGCCCAGCAGGTACATGTAGGGTTGAAGGATGGTGCAAGATTACCATGAATTCCCCAATATAAATTGTCCCAGGAAGCAGAAGCAGGAATTGAACCTATAATACAAGATTTGTTTAGATGGGGAATTATTAGGAGGGCCAGAATCAAGTGGATATAACCCCTTCCCTTTTCCCTGTGTGCAAAACCGATGGGGTATATTGGAGGTCCAAGATTTGAGAGCTTTTAATGATATAGTGATCCCCAGTTTCCCCATTGTGCCAAAGTCTGCTGTGATTATGTCCCAGATTTCTGCCGCAGAGGAATAGTTTACTGTCCTAAATCTTTGTTCCCCATTTTTCTCAATACCATTGTATGGAAATGTGCCTTTTCTGCAGAGCTACCCCAGATTGTGTTTGCCTTTTTTCTAAAGCCTATTTTTGCCGGTTATAAACACTGTGCACATTACCCTGTGCTACTCATTTCAACATAGTAAAATTGGTAAACACCATACTGGTTTATTTAATTTGCCTGTAAGTCCCTAGTATATGACACCAAGTGTACCCAGGGCCTGTAAATTAAATGCTACCAGAGGACTGCAGCAGTCGTGCCATCCACTGCAGTAGCACTGTAAAGCATGTCTTTAGGCCTTCCAATGTAGCCAGACTGTGCAGTTTTAAGCTGCAAATTTTAGCCTGTCAAAATAATCCATTTTTTGACGGGCCGCAAACTTCCATTTAAATATTAATGATTCACCCCTCGGTAGACTGTGCTGTCCATAAGGCAGGTTGCATGGTATCTAAAAGGAGGGCATGGAAATGTTTAATCTTAAACTTGTACTTAATGTGAAAAGGCATTAAAAGCAATTTTCACTGCAGCAGGTTTGGCTGGTCCATAGGAAAGCATTGGGATTTAATACGTTTAATAAATGTAAATCTACTGCTAGGAAACAGCTACAAATCTGGACTTTTTGAAATATCTATTACAAGTCCAAATCACTGGGGAAGTTGGATTTGTAATACATATTTTGGAAAGATGACTTTAGAAAGTACCTTTACTCTACCTAAAGTCCCCGTAATCAAATTCTGAGTTTTGCTCTGCCACTTCTGCCAGGCAGTAACTAGCATTTGAATAGGTGTGAATTTGTCCCCCGGAGCTAACAATAGGCTTACCATAAAGGACAGAAATTACCCATCTGAGCCTGACGGAATATACAGGAGGGGCTGGGAGGATCATTTTTGTCAAAGTGTCAAATCCTGCTTGATTATAACATCCTGCTTGACAGATCTTCTGGATTGTTTTCATATGGCACTTTGTGCGCACTTCAAAGAGGCCTCCCCCGTCACAGGCAAATGTTAGCCAACACTTGAGGAGGGACATTCTTTTGTCCCCCAGCCGGACATGCCCCAATCACAGTGGGCCACTTTTTGATATTACAGTGTCAAAGTCTGTTAGACAGGTCTGCTGGGTTTAGATAAAATATTTGGGGCACACTTCAAAGTAGGAAGACAGGATGCCAAAACAGTTTGTAGGTATCCACTGTCGGGTTGCTTTGTTTTACCATACTTATATCTCTGAGGTTGTTGTAGGAACAGGGACTGCTTCAAACTGGATATTAGTGGTAGATGTGAAAGGACACTATGATTATGATAGTACACTCCCCCCACACACCTCAGCACTTGGAGCCCAAGTTTAGTGTGCCAATTTTGAAAATGCCCAAATTCTCATCCACTAGCTCATGCCAGGCATAAATGTGGCATTTCTATGGAACCTACTTCAGAACACTCCTATCCCTGCCCCACCTTCAACAAGAGGTGAGGGGATTCCTTGGTATGATGGGGTACTGCAGGCAATTAATTCAGATGTTTTCCCTTCTAACCCAACCTCTTCAATGATTGACAAAGACTGATGTCTCCGATCCTATGCCCTGGTCTTCTGAGTATAAAAAGTTATTCCTAGAGCTTAAACATGCTTTGTGTTCATCCGCAACTCGATATGCCAGATTACGATAAAGATATTTTTCTATACTGTATTGGGAGGGAGGTCCGTTTGCTCTTTGTCTGTGCTGACACACTGCCTAGTTACATATTTTTCAGCTTTCTTTTTGCATCCTGTAGCTGCAGCTCTCCCAGGGTGCTTGAAAGCCATTAAAGCTGTGGAACAGTCCAATAATATTGTGTTGGGGCATCCTGTAACATTGTTTGTACCCCATTCAGTTGAAAGTTTGTTGATTTGTTGTAAAACGCAATATTTGATAGATCCCAGACATACAGGTTGTGTAATAACCTTAATTGCTTCTCCCACCATGTAGAAAGGAATGGAGTTTTGAATGTCCCCGCATTATTGCCTTCTCAGCAAGATGTTGATCACGATTGTGTACAGAATTGTGGGCAAAATCTCACCCGGACATTAAAGATGAGTACATGGAATTTTGTGGTAATGTACAGTTCAAAGATGGATCATATTTAGTGGACAATGCAGGGAATTTAAGGGCTAAATATAGTGTGTGTACAACTGAAAAGAGTTATTGAAGCCTCTGCTTTAGCAAATTTGCGGTCAGCATATATTGCTGAATAGATTGATATCGAGAGACACGTCAAGCAAAAAATGTAAATGTGAAAACTTATACTGATTCTCGCTATGAGTTTGGTGTGTTGCATGATTATGGGCATCTTTGGTCACAAAGGGTATGTACAACCTCAGCTGGTAATCCAATATGCAATGGTCCCAAATATTTGATCTGTTGAAAGCTCTGCAAATGCGATTTCAGATAGAGGTTGGGAAATGTGCAGGACATTGAGGGTCAGAGAAAGCGTCAAGAGGAAATAATTTTTTCAACACAGTTGGCAGTTTTTACTCACTACATACCTTTGTTGCTTTATCTGCAGCATTGACTGTCCCCGCGGGGCCTGCATATACAGTGGAAGAGGTCAAGAACATTCAAGGAGATGCAGGACAGAAGGAAAAGCAGGAATGGGAGCAAAAGAGTTGCAAGAAAAATGAAGAAGAGGTGTGGGTAGATCCAGGAAAAACAGTTGTGTTGCTGAATTCTTTGTTATCACAGATGGTAAAGTTATTCCATGGGCTCTTTCAAATGGAGATGCAATGACAGCTAGTTTTCAACGAATTTGATAAAACAAACGCTATTGAAAATGTTCCCAAGACTATTGCTCACAGTGTTTGGTTTGTGAGAAGAACAATGTGGGAAAAGGAGCTGTGACAATGAGTCATTCCCCATTAGCTTACGGACCATTTTTGATGTTATAAATTGACTTTATAGAAATGCCACCATGCGGGTGATATAGATGTGTACTCACCATGATCGGCATGTTCTCAAGTTGGGTGGAGGTCTATCCAGCACACAGTTGTGATGCTATGAATGAGGTAAAACAGTTGCTCCAAGAGCTGATCCCGCTGTTCGGGGTAACAATATACATAGAGTGATCAAGGTGGCATTTCATACAGGCCAGCATATTGAATGTGGTGAGGGGGAGATTTTGTGCAGTATCTGCTGCACATCCAATATAAAGACAGGTCTGTTCCCTCTTGAAATCCTAATGAGGTAGGCAGTGAAGATTCCTGGCATGCCCACAACTGTGTTGCTGTCAATAACTGATGATTTGATCATAGACTGTTGAAAAAGACAGCCAGATGTGGTGCGCTCTGTGTCGCACCAGGTTCAGAAAGCAACCCCAATGCCTTTGACTGCTGCTGGTCACAGCGTGTAACCCGGAGCATGGGTCCTACTGATGAATCCCACCCAGAAACGCTGCCTCAAGCCCTGTTGGAAGGAGCCCTACCAGGTCCTACAAGTAATGAACACTGCTATTAAATGTGAAAATCTGCCATCGCATGCATCCCACTCTAAAAGTGAGCTACCCTATTCACTGGTCACTGCCAGAAACGACAAGCCAGGCAGGTGGCCTGATCAAGGGAAGCCAACAGAAAGGGGACAGTGCAACAAGCCAATGAAGGAAGCAATGAGGAGGTCTGCGGCAGATGACAGTACTGATCATCATGGGGGCTGCATTTGTTACCTGCACAATAGGACTGATCCTGCCGTTGCTGATGCAAATAATCCACCCAGTGAGAAATGATAAGTCCTTCACCCGATTGATACTTCAAAAGATGAAAGAAAATTATGAAAAAGAAATGTGCTCTGTTCGCCAAAATGAGTATCAAGAAAACACATACGTCCAGCTGATCTAAACTTATTATTCGATTATGAATGTGTCCAACTGGTGTGCACTCACATACCAGCCTCCTTGGCTAAAGGAGGTACATATGCACAAAGACCACTTTTTTCTATTGTCCTGTTGTTTACCTTTCTGTTTACACCTACAGGTACCTGGGAGGTTTCACACCAAACCAATTTAAAGGTTTAGATAAGAAGCCAAGATAAATTAAACTTACAGTGCCTAAATATGTACAATGCATGTTGTCTGAAGAGTAGAAACAATTTATAGCTACTCATGAAAATGATACTAGAAATGACTAATCTATGCAGGGGAGAGTGTTAAGGTTCCATAATGACCCTACTTTGAGGGAAAACACTTTGCTACTAAAAGCATTCAGCTTTGAATCTGTGGCATAAAAGAGCAGGAACGCTTGGCAAATCCTGCAAAAGAACCTTAAAGGTGGGTGAAATTACCTGCGTGTACACTTTTAACATGCCAGTGCAATTTATGCACTACCATGAGATAGAATTACTGAGATATGTATCATATTTGGGGAAAGAAGGCCTACTTCTTTCCAAATGGGTCTAATGGCTCTTTTTAGCTAGCTTTAGTATCTCCAAATATACATATTCTCAGCAAAGGTTCCTCCAGTAGCGGTAGCATTAAATGTAAGAATAAGAAAGCAAGCTCAATTAATAGAGAGACTGGCTAATGACATTGCTGCTTCTTTAATATAACCTAAGAAATGATTGCAATGTGCAGTATGGTTTCCATAATAGAATGTCTTTGGTTTGATTTTTAGTAAAGGAGGGTGGGGTCTACAATGTAATTAACACATAGGGCCTCATTGCGATGTCGGTCGGAAAGGCTCCGAATGGCATTCAGATTTTTCGAACCCGTGTCGGAACCCATGTTTCTCACCGACTCGGAAACATTTCCGACAAACCAATTACGATAGAAGGAAACCATTCGGTCATGTCGACTCGGTTCCGACCGGCATTCAGAGAATCCGAGTCGGTCGGAGCCGATTCGTACAGCTCAATGGACAGCGTTTCTGACTGACCGATTACCATATCTGGTTCTGAAGCCTTTCTGACTCTGTCTGACACGAAAAGGCTGTCGGAAACTGACTTTGGGGGGCCCCTAGCAGGCCCCCCTTCACCCAGAGGCCTCCGGTTGCGGCCCGTGGGGGTACCCATGGGACCCCTCTTTCAGACCATGCACAGTGTGGCAGGCACCTTGAAGTGCTTGCCACAGGGTGCAGGGTTTTCCGCAACCACCCCTTTTAGCAATGGGAGCCTGTGTTGTCGGTCGGAACACAGGTTCCGATTGAAGTCAATGGGAGTCCGACAGAACGGTGTTCGGAACCATCATAAATGGTCGGTCGGACTCCCCGAACCTGAGTCGGTCAGAAACTATTCCGACAAGCAGTCCGTTGGAACATCGTAATGAGGCCCATAGTGCCCATACCCCTTGAAATACACAGAATATACACAATATTTTATTTGACATCTCAAAGATTTAACAGAGAAAGCATGATATGGGGAAACCAAAATTTTGGGAAGAAATAGTAGACTAGCTAGGAAGTTGGGAAAAGTGGATTTTAGGCAGTATGGCATTGGTGATTGTTTTAGTTTTTATTCTTGTTCCTACTAATTTGGGCTCGGTCAGCTTACGTTCCATTTGATTAAATATGGAGGAATTGTGAAGGTCCCAAAGGGTGAGCAGGGCTAAGAAGAAATAGAGAAGGAATATGAATTCCAGAAAGATGTTGGGTATCTGAATGACATTGAGTGGTAAAAAGATTGGCAAAAGCAGGGAAATGTGAGCTCTTAGCCTTAAACACAAAAACTAAACCAACTACATCTTGCTTGTGTCATGCAAATTCATTTCTGCAGCACTAATGCACACTTTAGCTTCATAAGCAGGATCGTTCTTTTGAGATCGAGGATTTATTCAGCTTAATGACTCGAGAGCTGCAGAAGCTTCTGCAAATTTCTGACAAAAAACATTGGATTTTCATTTTGAATGTGCATCCACCAATGCAATGGGTGTAGGTTTGGCAAAATAGATGCTAGACAGAAACACAAAATAAAAAATCACTGCAAAATAAACTTTCTAAACTACTCATGACAAGATCCTCTTCTCAGTGGGGCTAGATTGGTTTCCACACCAGCAAAGGTTGCAGAAACCTAGTACATGTTTCCAGAAAATGGAAAAAAGCAAGATTTCCAATGCCAGATGTAACTAGAAAAGAGAAGATAAAATAGAAAGATTATTGACTTGGATATTGAAAACGGGGAGTGAGTAGAAAACATAATATTTACACAGCAATCTAATAATGATGGTTCATTTATAGTTTGCCATATAATTGTTAATCCTTGACAATTTTAGCCAACATACTAGTGAGTAAAGTGAAGGACTAGATTAAGTATCTGATGCAAAATAATTTTATGGGTTTTATTCCTGACAGATCCACTAATTGTTTAGCGCAAGTAACTGGCAGTCAACATAAATACTCTTTCCTCTCCTTAAAATGAAACTTTTTTGGGATGTTCCAAGAGGCTTTGGGTTTGGTAAAGGATTTATAAACGTGTCTAAGTTATTATATTAAGAGCCTGAATTAAAACCAATCTCCTTTTTACACACTAACTACAGTTGAGAGGGGGACCAGACTTGGCTTCCTCATTTCTGCAGCATTGTTTGTCCTTGCTACAGAGCCATTTGCTGTTGCAATACAGAGGGCAAGCAAGTGTGGGTATAATGCAGAGATTTTTGGTGCAAAGTGTAGTAGTTTATGCTGACAAATGCCTATTTGTTTTGCACAAAACAAATATTCCTATCTTGATCGATTTACTCTCTTAGTTTACAAGTATTTAATAATTGATAATACATACTTGATAAAAAACATGAAATACTCAAGACACTGATACAATTTAATTTAACAGACAACATACATTTGCAGGTTAATATCACCCAAGATGTTGACAGAATATTTGAAAACGGCTCCTTGAGAGGTACATTTTCTGTGCAGATAAACATCTGGTATGTTAAAAATTCTCCTTATATTGTACAAATACCACCAACACACCTTCATACGTTTATCACTGAGCCTTGCAATATTTCTGAAAGGAAATTAAGAAATTAATATTGGAAATGCCACTTTGTCTCTGGGATTCGGAACCATCAAGTCAGTGTAGATGTTCAACCAGTATTGCTTACAACAGAGCACAAAGGGCAAGCCCTCTTGGCCACAGAGCAAAAATGGCTTTGAGACATATTTTCCTCATACATGCTCTTACAACCGTGCGTTAGCTTAAATGAGTATGCAGGATATGTTACAATTAGCCCAGAGCAGCAGTTCTTAACCTGTGGTCCGGGGAAACTTGGGAGAACGTGACACCTACTCAGGGAGTCCGCAACTGCTTAGAAAATAAAATAATATTAATGGATTAATATAAAGTGTATAGAACTAAAGAAGCACAATATAAAACTGAAATTTGAAAAACGTTCTGTAAATGTTAAGGAATTTGACATTGGAGGCTAAAACATATGTTGGTATCCACAGACGGAATCATGGGAGCAGTGCAAGTACATCAAACAGAATATAGTATGGACAATAGGAGGCCTCAATTGAATTTAGAAAAGCTTCTCTATCTTCCCCTTAAAATTGAAACACACAAAAGGTGATGGGAGGAATGCTTGCAGTTTGTCAAACCACTGGCAATAGCTCGGGGTAGCACCAGGTCCTTCCTGAACTGGGGCACAAGCAACCCAGGACCGGTTTCACCCTAGTTATGGGCTCATCAGCCAGGTACAACTTGGATACAGTGACACAATGAGCATGGGACCCATGTCTGGGCATACCCATGCCAATAAGGGTGGTACATGAAACACACAAAAGATGATGGGAGGCTGCTTGCAATAAGTCTAAACACTGGTAATAGATTGGGGTAGCACTCTTATTTTGCTCACCATGCCACCTCAGTTTGGACACAGGCTGCACCCGGCTGATGAGCCCGGTCGTCTTTCCCCAGCCTACTACTCCCAATCCCCCTCCACTCCCCTTTGCAGACTCACCGAGGGACATGCTTGTCTCTCAGGTACTGCTGGACCTGTGCGTAGTGCATCCGGCAGATGCGGCCGTCAGGAGGCGCTGAGCGCTGAATTAGAGGCTGCGCTTCCCGAACAACGATTGGAGACACAGAATGGCCAGCCGGGGTTGGCAGAAGGGAGCGCCCACCGGGGGCGACCGAAAGAGTCCCCACGGCGGGCTGCACGGAGGAGTCCTGACGGCCACTTCAGAACGACACCTGACCCTGCTCCAGGACCTGTTGTGAGGTCAGGCCACGAGCACTGCACATGAACGGAGGGTGTACGTAGGCCGGTGCAAGGCGGTCTGTCGCTGTCCCTAAGGGATTGTGTGACCTGGGCCCCCTTTGAACCTGAGGATTCCCCCTGCGGCTGAGTAGCCTAGACGGGAGTGCTCCACACTTCTCCCCAACATTGGTGGAGGTTGGGTCTGCCAACCCTGCTAGGTACATTGTAGGACGGGCCAGGAGACTGGAGACTGTAGTCCATCCCGTAGTGACTCACGTTCCGCTCACAGAAGACGCCTGCCTGAGTTCCACTCCCTGGATTGGGCTGAAGGCCGCTCCCTTGTGAGTCTAGCGCGTGGGTGTGTGGAGTGGTGTGAGCAAAGGCGTCGGCTGGTGAAATTGCCTGAGGGTGCACTCAGCGGTGGAAGTGGAGCTGCCCGTGGCACGGCACTTGTGGTGGCATTGGCTTTCCATGATGGTGAAGCCAAAGGGGAGCAGGCCACTCCTACCACTCTCTAAGAACATAATGGACTACCTAGGCCCAACAGTGCACAGTGGGAGTCCCCTCAGCCAGCTCGAAACCACCATGGGGAAACACTCAGAGCAATTTGACAAAATACTGCAGAAGATACAAGACACCAAAGCTAAATTGGAGACCAAGATTGATACTCTACTGTTGGAAGTGTCCCTTTTACATACCATGACCACAAGATGCTCACCAAGAGGGTCAAGGACACAGAATCTGCTATTACTACGATGTGCCCCACCTTGAAGGAACTGCAGTCCCAGATGCAACTCATGAGACCAGACATTTCACGCCTGCAGTTGAGAGCTGAGGATGCCAATAGACGTTTGCGATGTAATAATGTTCATTTTCTCAGCCCAAACATGGAACTGTTTCTGGAATAATGACTGATTAACACTGTCCTGGCCGGGAAAGGTCCCTAAATTCTTCTCCATTGAGAGGGCCTAGCGGGTGCTGTGGAGGTCTTCGCCGCCTGGAGTGGCCTTCGCCATGTGGTGGCGCACCTTCTCAATTATAAAGACAGAGATTTGATACTTGAAACATTAAGGGCAAAGGGACCCATGAGTTCTACTATGAGTAGGGGTGGACTGAACTCGCGAAGTTACATAAAAACTGCGAGATTCCGTAGGGTTCCACCCGCCGACTTAGCACTGCCAACATTGGTTTAGAAATTGAAGTATGTTAAGTACTTTTATTAAAAATCCCCTCATTACAATCTGTCTCCCTCCCATTGCCATCTCACCTCTTGGAGGTGTCGGGAGGTTTCACTGCCGTCCTTTTCCTCCGCTGCAGTTGGGCGGTGCACGGTGTCTACAGTCGGAAGGCAGCAGCCCTTCTCAGGGCGATCCGGACACCTTCCTGTCCTCAGGTCTACTCTGCGGTTGCTGCAGGGGAGGCTCGCTCCTGTGTCACCTCCTAGGTAATCTCGCAGCTGGCACGAAAGAGGAGTCGACACGACAGGCGGGGGCCAGGCCGGAGGCAGGGAGACTGCTCTGCCCAGCTGGACCAGGCCACGGGCGACAGCTAAAACACTCTGGTTTGACTTACAGGTGGTTCACATAAAATGTTCTAAAAAGAATAATTAATGAGAGACACAATGAGAAATGGACATTTGTGTGAAAAACTAGGGAGACAGGACAGTAACTAAAAGAGAAGCATATAGAAAATACCAAAAGAGGGGGGCGTGGCTTGGACGGCAGAGCTGATGGCTGCCTGATCCCGTCTCGCTGTCATTCACGGAGATGTAATGCACGATTTCCGGATTCTATGGGATCGACGGCACACCAGAACACCAGACTTCGGCTCCGGATGGTGCGGTGCTCCTATGGGTGTCGTCATCGTTAATTTTCATGTGAGGAATTAAGCAGTTTTACCGTCAGTAACTTTGCCGCCTGCGTGATCCGATGATTCAAAATTGCGGATTTTGGCTGACTTGTCTACGGAGGTTATTAATGGCCCATCAATGACCCTGATTGCCTCATCAAACATCCGATCAGCGAAATATCGACCGGACACATCCTTGATGAGATATTTGCACCGCTACAGCCAGTATTCGATGCTTTGCGGTGATCGTTTGCTGAATGATGCCTGTACTTAAAATGGTGGCTCCACGAGCACTGCAGTGATTATCCTCCCGGCTTTGCGTTGAGGCGTTCTGCCAGCGAGGCGATATGCAAGCGTGAGGAGTCAGTGCTATCAATCTTTGAGGAGCAATTAATAACGGGGCTGGCTACAGATACCTGATGACCGCAGCTGAACGGTGCCTGACTCTAAAATGGCGGCTGTGTAAGACGAAGTGGATCGCTTTATTTTCCTTGATGAGATCAGGCGTGGTGAAATAGACGTGCAAACAGTGATTTTTGTGCAACGCCTGTATTTCCTGATGAGCGCTCCATTGCACAACTGATAGTGCTCCCACGTGAGACTTTGCCGGGCTAAACTAGGGTTGTATCTCTTCTCCTGCAATGTAGAGTATGAAGGGATGAAAAGGGCTGAAACGTTTTGAGCGTATGAGCGCTCAGGGTGAATGCACCGTATGAGTCCCATGTGCAGCTTTTCATGGAGGGACAGTGCTAATGCCTGATGCTTCCACCGCAACTGTTGCCTGACCTAAAAATGGCGGCTGCACGATGATGAGGAGTGCTTCTGATAAGTTGAATGCTGCAGTCCTGGCGCGTAAACAAGTTACTGAGTCGGCGCTTGTTCTAAATAGGGGAGCACCTTGTTACTCACTTAATGCTGCAGTTCTGGCGCGTAAATAACATTCACTATCAGTTACTGTGACAGCGCCTATTTCAAAAAAGGGAGCATCTTGTCCCTCATCCAATGAGACTGTGATAACATTAGGTTATCCCCACCGCGTACCTTTTTTGTTCAAGTCCAGGTGGTTACAATGGCTGAAAAGGAGTCTAGGATCCAGTACAAAAAAAATAAGGGGGAACCTTCTTTGTCTGACTCTCCCATCAAGGCCAAAGCGGACATTAACAGCACCATGGACATGATTCTTAAAAAATTTGCGGAGGTTCACGATCTAGCTAAGTCCACCAAACAGAATACGGACACTATGCAGCTAGAACTAACTGCCATCCGTGCGGATATGAGTACTATTAATTCTAAAATAACATCTGCAGAACAAAGGATTAGCAATGTTGAGGATGTTTCTTTCAAACCCTGCAAAGAACTAAAGGCACTCAGGGAATTGACTTCTAATCTTCAAAAACAAACAGCCGAGCTTGAAGATAGAAATAGGAGGGGTAACATTAGAATTCTAGGTGTTCCGGAGGTTCCGAAGATGCTGCGGGATCTTGTTTAGCTTTCTTGGAGGATTGGTTACCTCAGTTCACTGGTCTAAAGCTTTCCAACCCTCTAGAGATTGACCGAGCACACAGAATCCCTACTTTTAACTCTGCTTCACGACAAACAACTCGTCCTATCATTTGTAAGCCATTGAGATTTCAACATAATGAAGCTATTCTCAACTATGCCCGTAAAACTAAACTGCTCACCTGGAATGGCCATAAAATAATTTTCACGCAGGACTACTCTAAACCTACTGTGGATACAGGGAAAGGCTTCCTCAGATTACGTGATAAGCTTAGAGATAAAAATATTATGTTCTCCTTTGTTGGCCCGAATAAATTCAGAATCATAGTTAATGGTCTTCACTATTATTTCACGGAACCTATGGACTTATCGAACTTTCTAGAGGGCCCACCCACTCAGGACATGGATTTGTCTCAATCTTCTTCCAAC
The DNA here is from genome assembly GCA_963921515.1 of Calotriton arnoldi. Taxonomy (NCBI): domain Eukaryota; kingdom Metazoa; phylum Chordata; class Amphibia; order Caudata; family Salamandridae; genus Calotriton; species Calotriton arnoldi. The sequence goes on along the minus strand of CAWUFW010000209.1, from coordinate 3,875,006 downwards.
AAGAGGAAGTCATGCTATGTACATGTTTCTAATCTTCTCTGTTTACAAGTTGGTGCCAGCTAGTTAGATCCCATGGATGTATGTACTAAATGTTCCACCTTCATTGGTTACCTCTCCTCACATTAAGTGTGTACTACGAATTCCTTGGTCAGGTCTAATACACTCTGAGTCCCTACATTATAGGGAATGTATATGTTGTTACATTTGTCGCACCTTCATAGGTTTAAAAATTGTAAGGATTGTTCTTTTCTCCTTGGTAACAGTCTGACACGTGATTTGGTATATTTGTATTATATAATTCGTTTTGATGTATACGGTGTATTCTGGAAGGCTTTATAACGTTAGATTAAGAGAAACTCCGTTTGACAGTGGGACGCTCCTGCTGTCGCACCTCCTACATTCGAGGTATGCAAGGAAGGGTGGGAAGAGAGGGGGGTGAGGGGAGGTCAGGGGAGAATGCCCAGAAGTTGAGGAATGTCATTGGATGTGCAGTGATTTGCCCTTCGGGTATTCTCAGTTGTTTACTATTTCATTTTTGTATTTTCTGTTTCTTTTCTCCTCTGTCTTCTGTTTTATTTTTATTATTGGTTAGGCTATATTTTGGCTCTATTAAACAAGAGTACCTACGTGCTATTTATTTCATAAATGCTGTTGACATTTTCGGTGTGTTCATCGTCAACATAGGGATTATTTTGGAAGTCAGGACTTCTTTTATGATGCACTTGTTCAATACATCTTATTTTCAGTATTATAGGTGATGGCTCAAGCTAAGTCATACAATATAGCGGAAGATCTTAATATAGTATCATTAAATGTCAAAGAACTTAATCACCCAATCAAACGCTGTAAAATATTTGATTATTTAGCTAAAACTAAAGGGGATATCATATTGTTACAAGAAACAAAACTATCTAAAGAAGATGCTACTTTCATTAAATATAATTGGATCTCACAAGTTGCTTGCTCTCCGGCAGATCATAAAAAAAGGGTGTAATTACTCTGATAGCTAAAAAGGCTAATATTTCGTTGGAATCACAGACTCATGATAATGATGGTAGATTATTGGTTACCCACCTAAGGAAAGGAGAAGACCTAATACATGTGGTGAATATATATGGACCTAACACAGATGATCCAGATTTTTGGGAGGGTATCAAGTACCATAGAACATCTTCCCCAGGAAGATCTTATCATAGTTGGTGGAGACTTTAATATCCCGCTAGATCCGATAATCGATAGACAATCTACTTGCAATTATCACCCCACCAGATCGCACGCTATAATTCACACTATATGTTCTAAATTTAATCTCAAAGATACCTGGCGTCTCCAACATCCGGATTCCAGAGATTATACTTTCTATTCCGCCCCACATAACTCATATACTAGAATAGATTACATTCTTATCTCAGGCTCGTTCACACATTTAATTGAACACTCAGATCATTCGTGTTTTAGTGTTAAATTGGCGGGTAGTCACAATGAACCTTCGCCTAAAAGATGGCGCTTTAACAATGACGTTCTATCAGATCCTGAGGACAAAAAGAAAATTGAAGAGGCTATCATAGATTATCTTGAACATAATGATTCTGCAGAAACCAACGTAAATACTCTTTGGGATGCCTGAAGGCCACCTTTAGGGGAATAATTATTGAAATTAAAACAAAAATAAACAAACGCATTAACGCTGGATTAGTTAAACTAGAACAAGAAATTAAAACCCTGGAGTCCTCCCATGCCATTTCTTTAAAAGATAATACTATTCTCACCTTACTAACGCAAAAGAAATACGAATATAACAAACTTCTGAGTGAACGGGCGGGGGTATGAGTAAATAAATTTAAAGCCCTTAATCTTTGCGAAGCCAATAAAGCGGGTAAATTACTCGCTTCATATCTTAAACATAAACAGAACCAGAATGTTATTTCATCCATTAAGGATGTCAATAATCAAACTTATACAAAACAGAAAGATATTCTAAACACCTTTAAATCGTTCTGGAGGATTGTACCCAATATTTAAATAGACTTAGGTTACCCCAACTGTCTGAATCAGATAAACTTACGTTAGGAAAACCAATTAGCGCATTGGAAGTTATGAATTCGATAAAAACCTTGAAAGATAATAAGGCCCCGGGTCCAGACGGCTTTACAGCCACCTTTTATAAAAACTTTTTCAGATCAATTACAACTGACCATATTGAAAGTTTTTAATAATATAGCTAATAAAGGGCGTACGACGGATTCCATGACAGAAGCCAATATAATAGTTATACCCAAAGAAGGGAAGGATCCTCTATTACCAAAGAACTATAGGCCAATATCTCTCATCAATGTTGACTGTAAAATTTATGCAAAAATTTTAGCTATAAGACTTAACACTGTCCTTCCACGTTTAATAAGTAATTCTCAAGTAGGATTTCTCAAGAGTCGTATGTCTAATGATAACACTCGATTGCTGTGCCATGTTTTAGAGAATGCCGCAATTAAACTAGATCCAGCCATTGCTATTACATTACAGAAAAGGCCTTTGATAGGGTTTCTTGGGCCTTTCTAAAACACTGTATGCACACGTTTAATTTGGGAGAGACATATATAAATATGGTTATGTCCCTTTATTTGACGCCTTCAGCCCGCATTGCGATCAATGGCTCTCTTTTGGAACCTTTTACCCTCCAACAAGGTACTAGACAAGGCTGCCCCTTGTCTCCATCTTTGTTTCTGTTGGCATTGGAACCTCTAATTCAAGATATTAAGTTAAATACAGATATAAAGGGAGTTAGCGTTAACGACATTCAGGTTAAATTAGCTGCCTATGCGGAAGATATCCTGATAATGACTGAAAATCCGGGTCCTTCAATTAAAGCATTGATGTCCACGATTGCTGAATATTCTGTTCATTCAGGCTATAAACTTAATAAAGATAAATCGGAAGTAAAACCATTGAATGTGCACTGTACCAAAGACTTCTTAGGTAACTCGGGCCTGGCTTGGCAGTTGGGATACATAAAATATTTAGGGATTGAATTTGGTAGTAATATTATTGACACTCTTCACCACAACGAGAAGTTAATATTGGAAAAGATCACAAAACTTTTGGAATCCTGGTCACCGAAATTTATTACATGGTGGGGGAGGATAGAAACCCTAAAAATGATGATCACTCCTTTGGTTAACTATCTTATAAGCATCCTCCCACTCCTCTTGACGGAGGACTTTCACCATAAATTAGATATCCTCCTTACAAAGTTTTTATGGCGTGGCAAGAAAGCTCGAATTGGTATCAAAAAATTGAGAATTGATAAATCCTTGGGTGGGGTGAATCGAGCAGATTTTAAGCTATATCAATCAGCTTTTCTGGCAAAGCAGTGTTCCTATTGGATTTCGCCCCTGCCCACTATACTCCGGTGTGGTTGGAAGTAGAAAATGCTATCCTTGATAATATCAATCCTTTGTCACTTCTCACCTCTAACCAGCTTTATCCGAATAGATCTAAATCTATCTTTAGAAACACAAAATTGGCACTTCTGCTGTTAGACAAAAAACTTGAGCTAAGTATTAAGGGATCCTTATGGCTCAATCGTAGAATAGTATATAAAGGGAAAAGTCTAAATCTTGATACCTGGATCACCAAACGTATTTTTTTCCCTTATCAATTAGAACACGCTTTGTATCCAATTACATTTGCGGACCTTCAAACCAGATATAACTTAGACAACATCGAATTTTATAATTTTTTAAAAGTAAGAGCAGCACTAACTAAAGCCAGATTACATAATGCGCTACCGTCCCTACCAATGTTTATGACACAGATGAATAAATTGGGCCACCAGGTTTCTCATATTTATAAACTTCTTCGCCCCAAAACCTCCAAACTCAACAACAATCTTGTAGCTTTTTGGGATTTGCATACCTCTGATCCTATACCCGAATCTTTGTGGCCACAAGTGTGGAAATCAAATCAAATAAACTTTATTCGGTTTTACAGGTATAAAACTATAAAAGTTGAAGAACATCCGATTTATAACAAGGTGCAAGATTCCATATAATAACAAATCAGGTTAAACATATTAAAATACATAGCACACCCTCCCAGAACAATCTCTAGCAATAAAATGCAGAGTACAAATTCAGATAATATCCCCCTTAGAATCAACACTCTCCACTTCAAGTTAACCCCACCCTCAGCCCGAATATAACATCAATATGGTCTAAAATCTTTGTCCTAAAAAACTACTAGTCAAGACAAGCCCTGGACTTCACCGTGGATTTCAGATAGCCAACAATAAAAAAATACAATCATCCTTCAGCATTTGGAGATACAGTAGAGCTGGACGAGCCTGCTTAAAATTCATCTTCTTTAAAATCGGAACTAAAAAGTACTTCCGGGGCACGTCGTAAAATTTACAAAAGAACATGAAGTATAGCAAATCCTGTGGAGACTCTCCGTCGCAGCCACAGGGTGCTAACAACTGGCCTCTACTGCTTCCTCTGGGGGTAGCAAGCAGGAGGTGAAAAAGATCCAAACGAAACCTAGTTCATAAATAGATAAAAACCCCAGAAGATAAGGCTCGGCAGATAAAGATGTCTTTAACAATAAAAATTTGCGGACACTAGGTTTCCGCAATTCCACCTCTTCCCTTTCCAATTTCCTTAATCTGTTGAAGGATTCCCTAATTAACCCCACATCCTTTTTTGTGATTGATTCGGGATTAGTAAATAGGTCAGCCCGCCCTAACTTGGCAAAGCTGCTCTTAATATATCTGAGCCTGGGTATGCTGAGCGCGTTGTCAAGGGTAAAACAGTCTTTTAAAATCAACTGGCTTAAAATTAATTCCTTGTTCAGCCAACTGGTTAACCAGAACGTGAGGGGGCGAAGTGCCAAGGTATCACTTAAATAGGGCACCCCCAGTTCCTCGTGTACCACCATATTGGACAGACCACGTGGAACACCCAACAGGCGCTTCAAAAAAGTGTTCTCCACCACCTGTAAAACTTCTGTGGAGACATGCCCCCATATTTCGCTCCCATAGGCGGCTAAAGCTACACTCTTTGCTTGATAAACTTTCAACAGGGCGGCGACAGGTCTGTTTCCTAGTTTATAGGCAAAATTAAAAATAGCCGCATTCACCCGAACCAAATCCCCCATTTTAATTGATCATCCAATATGACACCCAAGTATGAAAAAACATCTGTGCGGGGTACTTTAGCAGGGCCTACCCTAAATTGGAAACTTTTTTTCTGGCGTGTCCCCACCTGCATTATATAGGATTTCGAGTTATTAATGGATAGATCTCGTTCCAACATAAAACTGGAAAAGGCGTCAAGCAGGGTTTGAAGGCCCCTAGCCGTCCTGGATATAAGAACTGCGTCATCTGCATATAGTAAGACGGGAAGACCACGTCGCCCTACATGCGGATAGTCAACCCCTGTAGCTAATAAAGCTCTATCTAAGTCGTTTATATAGAGGTTGAACAAGAATGGGGCCAAGATACAACCTTGGCGAACACCCCTCTTTATATCAAAGTTCCGTGACAGTTGAAGGTCCTGAGAAAATCTGACGTTGGCCTGTGTTGCCCTATGAAGATCCTCTAGAAAATTGACGATGTTACTGTCGACCCCAATGTCCTTCATGGACTGCCACAGTTTTGCCCTGTTAACCTGGTCGAACGCGGAAGACAAGTCCATGAAGGCTAGGTAGATGGTACCGGAACGCGCAACCGTATATTTGCTAAGTAGCATGGTTAGGTTAAGGCATTGGGCCACGGTTGACCGGTCTGGTCGAAACCCAAACTGGACATCCAAAATTATATTATGTTCCTCTGCCCAGGTGGACAATCTTTCCAGTAATACGCTGCCCACCACCTTGACCACCGAGTCCAACAATGAAATCGGCCTGTAGCAATATGGGCTATCACGATCACCCTTTTTAAAAACGGGTACTATGGTCGAGATGGCCCAGGACTCAGGGCATCCTTTCCTGGCCGCCGCATTAAATACGGCCACTAGGACCGGCGCCCAGAAAAGTGGATCAGATTTAAAAAGATCCGGGGGGATGCCATCCGGTCCTGACGCTTTATTGCTAGTTAACCCGGCAATACCCATCTCAACCTCCCCCTGTTCAAAGACTAGTGCGGGGGCATCTGCCTCTCGGTCTGTCTGACTATTTTGCTCGAACGGGGTTTCGAACATGGTTTTAAAGTGAAGCACCCATTCATCCTCGGTGATATGCGTGCCCAAGTCGCTACCTTCATCATGCTCTAAAAACGGTCTGTTTATAATACTCCAAAACCTAGAGCTATTCCTCAGGGTACTTGTCTCAATCAGCTCCCTCCAGGCCTCCTCCTTCAGAACGGACTTACGTTTAGCCAATATCAATTTATACTCTTTGCGGCAAGCTCTGACCAATGTAAGATTTCTCAGGTTACTGTTAAGGGCTTCCCTCAACTTTCTCGCCGCCTGTGAGCAGGTCGAGTCAAACCATCTAGCGGTCGAGATGGCTGTTCTCTGTGCCGGGGCACTTAAAAGTTCACCTACTTTAATGGAGATAGTGTTAAAAGCGCTGATAACCTCCCCCAGGGATGTACCTGAAGAGGTACACAGCGCTAATTCAATGGCACAGGATTCTTTAACTGATCTATAGAAAACATCTGGGGAGATCTGCATCCATCTAAGCCGTCGTCCACCTTCTATAGGTCTTATCGACCCATTGTGCTCCACTCTTCTTATATTTTTCAGGAGTGGTCCACACATTTGGACACAGAGCGGATTGTGGTCACTATAGACACTTTCCAGTATGGTGAAACCACGGAATAAAGATTGTAAAAAAAGATGAAATAATAATAAAATCTATAAAAGAACCACTGCCTCTCCCTTTAAAGGAAGGAACAAATGCCTTGCTATGCGGGTCAGGTAAGGACCTAAGGGGCATTAAGCCAAATTCATGTAATAAGTTATTCAATACTTTCCCCCTGAACAGAGTGTTCGAAATGGATCCCCCACACCCTGGGGCAGCCTAAATCAGCTGTGCTGGTGGTCCTTGGGTCTCCACACGGGTGTATATTAAAATCCCCTAAGACCATGAGATTTTGTCGTTCGGCAGTATAATACTGCCTTATAAAAGAGCCCAACTATGTAATATTACAACCACCAGGGGGATTTGCTATAGAGTTGTGAAAATTAATAAGACCCAATTTGTTAGCCCCCCCGTCTTAAAACCAAGGACTGTAAACCTGGGCTTGAAGACAACAAAAACCGTATCTGGCAGTCTAATGCCAGAGAGATATAAATAACAAGGCCGCCCTTAGGTCTACCCGCCACAGAAGGGGAAGCTGAGACAAAGAAAGCCTTATAGCCTTCCAGAAATAAGTTACATTCAACCGACCACGTTTCCTGTAGACAGATCACCCAATATTTTTTCACAAATTGCGTCCACATTGGATCCGAGAACTTATTAGCCAGGCCTGCAATATTCCAAGATATTATGTTATTATCAGCTACACTAGGGCCCCCCTTATCTTGCGCACGGTAATCCTGCTGGTTTAACACTATCTCTGGGCCCGTCAATAGAGGGCTAGTAAGTCAATCACACGACTCCATTGTAGTTAGTGGGGAAAATCTGTTAGATAACTCCAAAGAAGAAGGGACAAGGTGCTGTTGACTAGGGGGCAACTGATGCAAGTGGGCTGTAGGAGGGGGCAAGTGTGAGTAAACAGGTGAAAATCTATATGACAGACCATCTAGAGGAGCCACAGAGTTGGTGTGGGTATACCCTGGTATATCCGGTTTGTAGAAATATCCAAGCGGAAAGGCCGTGATGGACGACCTGAAGCCGGAGGGAGCAGAGTATGGATCCGTAAACAGGATCCTTTCAGCTAGATGCGGTCTATTAAAGTTTACAATAACACAATCACCCATGCCTGTTTTGCGAGTACTACCTATCCAGCTTACTCTACGCACTATGTTAATATTTTTTTCCACCCTTAGTCCCAGTGTGGTGTTGTTCGATAACCAGTGAAGAACTTTGTTCTTCAACTGGAAAAAATCTTCTTTAGTACCCTGTGGGAGAGATGGTACATTACCCAAAACCACTACATAAGGGGTGGATTCTGGGGGCAAATGGATAACTGGGAGACGCTGCAGCTGGACCTCATTATGCCCCTGCGTCCTACTGCCTGAAGATTGATTTCCTTCCAGGACCCGAGCCTGCGTGGACATGTTCCTGCTATTACTTGGGCCTTGGCTCATTATTGCGTGGCCCCCCGTGTTTGAGGCTGCGGCCCTAGATGTAACTGTTCCCTAGAAATATTGGATGAATTTGCCAGGGTGAGGGGATCATTTACAACATTCTGTCCTGGTTGAATCCTTGTCACTTCTATTACAGAGGATGAAACATTATGGTTAAGGGCTGATAGGCTTTTCTCTATCAGTGTCAGCCGGACAATTATTGGGCCCAATTTTGAGTCCAGCAAGCTTATCATCGCTGCCTGGAAGGATTCCAATACACCCGTCAAATCCGATATAGGGGATGGTGGTGAAGGTGTGGAGGATTTTGGGGCCATGTTGGGTTTGGATTTCTTAGCTTTACCCCCAATTACCTGCGATTTCCTTTTTGTACCTGCACCCAACTGTGGGCCCTCCTTCTCGGCCAGAGATAAACCCGCAAGCCTAACTGCTGTTGATGTTTCCGGTTGCTTACTGGCTGTAGTAACCGGATTGACCTGTAATAAAGATGCTTCAACACCCCCCTTATTGCTTATTATAACAGCAGGAGAAAGGGGCAAGGGCAGGGACGGTGGGTGAACTATTGGCTGGCTATAGTTGTAACAACACTAACCTGCGTGCCCTCATGATACCCAGTGTTATTAGACAAACTCAAAAGTTCATTGTCGGCACCCCCCATCAGAGACGCTTGAGTATCAACATGCAGGGGATGAGAGGCAATAGTTGGTGACCTGGAAAGATGTCTATTAACCAACTCGATCTCCTTGTCAATCACCGCTGCCGCCCGCTGTAGAAAGGAATCCATGGTAGCCACTGAAGCTATGGAGCCAGACTTTGCCCTATCCGCTGCTAATGTATTCTTGCGCCTGACCATTCTTCAACAAATACAAGTCCAGTAAAAGGTCCAAGGACAAAGGAATAGCGTGTTACCAGCTGTATAATATAACACCACTAATGCTCCGTAGATGACAAGAAGAACAGTCCAAATTAAGTGAATCAAAATGTCTTGCAAGGATACGCAGAACACAACGCTCTGGGCACAAGCTCCCCAATAATCCGCGTTTAAAAAGTCAATGCAAATATGGACAAGAGAAGGTTAACAACCAGGCGCTGTCCTACCTCCTCATCCTTTGTAGAAGTCACAGGGACACGGCCGCTGCTGGGGAGGGATAGAGCTCCTCACTAGGATGGAACAGCTAGCGTCTGGATGTGGAAATTAATCCAGTGAAGGACCAAGAGGGTAGGCCCAGCCCAGCCTTGTCTGGTCACGTATATATTTATAAACTTCTTCACCCCAAAACCTCCAAACTCAACAACAATCTTGTAGCCTTTTGGGATTTGCATACCTCTGATCCTATACCCGAATCTTTGTGGCCACAAGTGTGGAACTCAATAACTAGCAATAAAATATCTCCAGTATTATCTCAAACTAAGTGTTGGCTTTTACACAAGGCTTTTTGGACACCTGCTCAATTGCACTCTTTAGGTATTCGTGATGATCCATTGTGCTGGAACTGTAAAACAGAAACTGGTGACTTAGCGCATCTTATTTTACACTGTAAATCCGTGTCGACCTTTTGGGACAACGTTTTTGATTTTCTATCTAAACTATTCAAATGTGAATTGAAAAGAGAATTCTCTACATTATCTACTGGATTTTTAATGGTTGATACATGTAATGACATTGACAAAGCCCTTCCAGACCTCTTACTTATGTCAGCAGTGAAAATGGTTCTTAACAATTGGAAAAACACAAGTAAGACTTCATACAAAGGATGGATGAACTGGGTTACCCATCTCAGGGGTGCAGACAATATTGCCCTACAGAATTCTCCATGGAAACCCTCGTCTAGATCTTTGTGGAATTCCTTGGGCATTTACTTCAACACACATAAACCTCCTTGAACTTACAAATGCAGTTGGTACTCTTTGTAAAAATGTAATGTGTTTTTTTATTAGTGTTTGCTCACCATCGTTCCCTGTGTCTACAGTGTACTCATCAACAGTATTATGTAAACGATAGTACCTTTATACAGGTTCTCTTCGGATGATTAGATGCATAGGCATTTCTACTTTTTATTCTCTTTCTTTTCTTTTCTTCTTTTCTTCGGATTTCTTCTATTTATTCTGGTGATTTTCTTTTTTCTCTTTTTCTTTTCTTATCGTTGATCTATATATGGTTTGGAATACTACTTATTGAATTTTAGCAAGACTTTATGTTTTGATCTCATGTAACATTGGGTCGATGGTTCAGTTCGCATATTTTTCCAAACATGTTATTTTTGTTTAATGTGAAAATTCAATAAAGTATTTGAAATAAAAAAAGAAAATACCAAAAGTGAGTGTGGAGACACTGGAGGGAATCACTATTAGAAGAGAAAAGAAGAAAAATAGGAATGTGGAAATGGACGACAAACTAAATGGAGAATTGGGTGTGAAAGAAAGGGTGTGACTGGTATTGCCTTTTCTTATTGAAAGCAGATTTGAAGCACATAATTCAAACCAATGTCCATTTCAAAGCAAATGAACATTTTCGAAGCATTGGTATTTGAACAATTGTGTTCGAGGTAGGTGTAATTAAGACTGATTAATTTAAACTAATTTTATAAAATCCTTTTTCCTCCATACCCCATGGCAAATTGGTCTCATTATAATCCCTGCAGGTCCGCGAAGACTATGGTTTGGGGCACGTGGCTTCTTTGTAGTGTGTTTTATGTTTGTTTGTGGTGTCCTCCGTGGGGCCAGGTGTGCTTACCACAGGATGGAGATCTGCTTTTTTTTGTCCTGTCGTTTTACCACCCTGTTTGGAAGGGTCTTGGGGAATTGACATTCAACTGGAGCCAGTCCTGGTTCCTGCTGGAGAACGTAGTTCCAGACTTCTTTTACTGATGTTGGCACTTCTGCCTGCAGTCCTGCCCAGCAATGAGATTACCCTATTGTGTAACTGTCAGTCCTTGGATACACATTCTGTGGGTGCCTATCTCTGTCCAGTTTGTCTTGCTTTGGGCACTGTCTGGATTATTGCAGAGACACCTCTGTGAAAGTCTGTATCATCTTACCTGGAGTATATTTTCCAGTGACTAGATGGTGTCATCTCCCTTCTTCTGTGGAGAAAGTCCCAGAAGAAGTGCTACTATTTGATTTTGCCAAATTCAGGCAACTTGGATATTGCATGCTCTTTGACTGGAATTAGATCAGAACTGGCCCTTTAAGACCTGTTCCTTGTATTCGCTTGGATCTCTGTAGGTGCTCTGATGAATCAGCTGAGAGCAGATGCCTACTACAAGCTGACCTTTGGAAGCTGTTGTTTCCAATACCCATTGGCACAGCCAAGAGGTCTTGCCTTATGAACCTCCTGGTTTTGCCAATGTTGTTTTGCTGATGCTGTGCAGCATAGGTCAAAAGCAAAATGCATCAGCAAAAATAAAACTAAATAAAGGCATGCTGATGCTGCTGGGCAATTCATTGGCACATGCCTGTGTGATGATGCGTGCCTACTGAATGACACGGTTACCATTTAAACATTTTTTTATTTACAGATCCAAGATGGTGTTTGCCACTTCAATCAGTAAATAAAATAAACAAATGTTCAGTTGCACAAAATAAATAAAATAATTTGAAGGACCACAACTCTGTGAGGGGTGAGAGGGAAACAAAGCAACGGGTAGTGTTATGATTCGTATATACGCCCTAATGTAGACCCGTTTATATATGCCATAATGAAGAAATACTCGTATATGCCCTATTATGGTCATACTCGTATATGCCCTATTATGGTCATACTCGTACATGCCCTATTATAGTCATGGCTCCTAATATAGGCATGATCTTTCACCTACATTAGTTCCCTACAGTACACAACGAGCTCTGAGGGTTGAACGTTATCTAGTCTGTGGTTAGAACACTGTAAGGTCTTTTCAGAACACAGGCCTACAATGTACTCATAAATTATGCATGAGCATTCACCAGCTACATCTCCCGCATAATATGTATGTACAATGTTCACCCCTGACGTCTTCCTCATGTCTAACAAAGACCAATACAAACCATACTGAGGAACAAGACACTTTAGAGTATAAATACACCACATCTTGCCACTGTAAGAGAGAGGGAACCGAGACTTCCATGCTGACACACTGACCAGAGACGCTGAGGCTCCTGCATGCAGTCGCTCCAGCTGATAGCGGTCTAACACAGCCCTTGCGGGGTGTCCAGCTCGAGACCAGGACGAGGTCCCACACTCTCTCTATTCAGGTATGGGGGTTCGACTAAATCCTAGAGGGATTCTTGGCTCTTAGGCTTTTAGACCTACACATATGCTAGGTACACTCAGGTACATCTAGTTAGGCATCATAGGAGTACGCACACTTTCATAGTGCATTTTATATTCATGTATATATTCATGATTATTGCAATATGGTGGAACTGTTCTATCCTTTCACTTTGATCGTACTGCTGATAATATATCTCTGCTATTGTCTGCTGGTTGCTGCAGCACATATATTTTACACTAGAATAACAACTGTTCAATAAATACTTGTTGAAACGCCCAGACTGTTTATTCTGTGTAACTCTCTGAGACAAACCGAATAAGTAAGCACGAGTGACTGAGCGAAAGGTAGTACATTGTTTCCACGATTCTGAGGAATTAGGGTTGTCATGATCTAAGGTTGCCAGAAACTAATCTCTCCCCGATAAGAGGAGATTCTAGTGGCACTGTGAGCTAGCTAATGCAAATCCGGCTAACATATGCGGTGGGGGTGTACAGAGTCAGTCTAACACCAAGCCCACGGTTTATGTTATCCAAACGCGCAGGTCCTGCAGGGGTACTATAGGAACTACACGACAGTAGGAGATGTAATAGGGAGTGGGCGAGTTAAGAAAAAAAGCAGCACACGAAGGAGTGAGCAAAACTGAGTGTGGGAGGAGAAGCACGCGAGCGAGACAGAGAGCAGCACAGGAGGCAGAGAGAAAAAATGGGTGGTTATTTGGGAGGGGTAGTAGCATACACATACGTTCTCAGTAGTTCCATAAAAGTGAGCAGGGGAAGATTGTAAGTGAGCCAATCAAAATGATAGTAAATAGGCTAAGCTCCAGGGGGTGGGACAAACACAAGAAGAGGAAGGCAGTCCATAAGTTAAGAAGCAAGCAAATGAGTGACAAACCAACCAGTGGTAAGCAATGGGTGGGTTGTAAGCCTACAGTAAGTTTTTGGTAAGCCCAAAAAAGGTCTTTTGCAACCAGGTAGTTTGCACTGTTTGTTAAGTGAAACCTAAAAATGCTGGGGAAAAGCATTGGAATCTAGACGCAGGTTCTTTGAGGGAAATATGACAATATTGCGGACATTGTGCAGTCTTTATTTTGGCGTAAGGGATGGGGTTCTCAGTGGAAGGTGGTGACCGCTGTGGAAAATTGTGAACACCAACAAAATCATAACTGTGATTATTCATAGACGTATCCAGCGGCTTATTGCACTTGTGAAAGCTGTAAACAACCCCTCATTTTCCATGTGGCAAAACAACGTCAGAATTTCCATGTGGAGAATAAAAAATACATTAATGCACATTTCTGCCGTACTGATTGCCGTGGACTGTCGGTACTACTGATGACCTGCAGGCTTCACTAGTGGAAAGTAGGCACATTGTTGGGGTTACAACTTATGTATAAGTCTGGGCGGTGAACCCCGCTCCGCTTGCGGAGTTTGCGGAGCTCTCCGCACTCCGCGTTATGTGGAGTTCGCGGAGTTCTGAAAAACTCCGCTCCGCAGAGCATAGTTTTTTCCCTCGCGTTCATCAACATCAAGTTGGCGAGCGCGAACGAGGAAAATCAACCTCCCGGCGTGATTTCTCAACGCAGGCGGTCAGATTTCTCATTGCATGTGGTCGCATAAGCTTGCGACCGCTCGCGTTGAGAAACTGTCCGTTCGCGTTGAGAAAGCTGCTGCTCAAGTAAAAATCTACTCGAGCAGCAGAAAGGAAGCAGCGCCTGCTTGCGCTGTGCATGGTGCCGTTCGCGATGATTGCACAGTGCGGACAAGCACCTGGCACTGAAAATCACCGCAAACGGCATTTATCTAAAGAAACTCCGCCACTTGCGGAGCTACGCATAGCGCGGCAGAGTTTTTTTTGTACTTCGCGGAGTTCCGCGTAAACTCCGCGAACTCCGCCCAGGCTTACTCATGTAGATTTTCGAGATCTGCACCTTGGCATTCAGTGAATTCCAAAAAGAGTAGGCAATGTACAAAGATATCTGAAAAGTACATTCCCATTGTATCAGTGAAACCGTTGCCGAGTTTTTGTAGCTTTCTTAAGCCTCATATTTATGCTCTTGGTACTTCAGAGTAACCAGTTAAGTGAGAACGTTTGCATACTTTATTAAAAAAGAAACTACACGCGTTGCCATTTTCGATTTGCTCTTTTCTTTAAAATTAGGAACCACCTCAAAAGTCGGTTAATCAGGAACGCAGGTTAAGTTTCATATGGTAGGGTTATTTTTTTCTCTTATGATAACAAGAAGTCATAAAAAGATAAATCCCTGCCCTCAGGTTGGAAATCTTCGTGACGAGGTCCGGATTTCAGGAAGGAAGGTACTTCCCCCACCTCCCCACTAACGGGGAGCACTAGAGCAGCCATCAGTAAGTGATGCGGACAGGAGGGGTGGGGAATGCTCAGGGAGCAACGCTCGGTTGCTGATATAAACCAAATGCCATTCTTGTTATTTCAGCAACGTTCCCTCCCTGTGAAAGGCAGTGCTCTGCACCGTAAACATCGAATACTGGGCCAGATCGCTGTTTCGTCTCCCAGCCCCACTAAAATCCAGCCAAACCCACTTCTTCTTCTGACCAGGTCATTAGGCACCTTCCCAGCAGCCTTCGGGCTGACAGCCATGAAATCAAAAGTCATAGCATGGACAAAAAAGAGGGTGCGTGCATACAAAATAAAAAAGTAAACAATAAACGAAAAGAAAAAAAAAATATATATATATACATACATATATATATATAGCACGACATCCATAAAGCGTGCGCCGCGCTGAAGATGGGAGGGAGCGGCAAAGAGTTTGCAATACCTGCGCGGCCTGAAGGAAAGTAAACAAGTTAAAAATAAAAAATTAATCGTGCGGCAAGTCGTAAATAAGAAAAGAAAAGGGGTGGACGCCACTTTAAAGCGCGGCTTTAAAGAGGCAGTGCTTTGTCTGGCTGATATAAAAGAAGCGACCGAACAGCATGTCATGCCTGCTTCAGCAAGACTTATTAAGTAAATAGTTCTAATGAAGTGCTAATGAAAGCTACAGAGTATGGACACATGTAAAGGTCCTGCGCTGAATGAAGAGACCGGCGCAAGAGGAGTTTTTCAGCTCTGGTAGAAGAAGCAGCTGAGGCCTGTCGGAGCAGCACTGGAGCCGCTGCCCAGGTGCCAGCAGCATGACCTGCAAGGCAGGGAGAGGCACTGACACTCTCTTCTTCGGGGGGCATGCCTTTCTGAACTGACAACCTGTTCAAGTAAGCTTTCATTGTGTTAAACTCAGCTGGGGGTGTCGTGTAGTTCCTACAAACCTATATAGGATCTGCGCGTTTAGACAACATATACTGTAGGATTGGAGTCAGACTGATTCTGGACACCCCTACCAAATATGTTAGCCTGTATACCACCTAGCTCACAGTGCCACTAGAAACCTCTCTTACCAAGGAGAGAATAGTTCTTGGCAACTATGGAACATGACAACCTTGATCCCTCAGAATCGTGGAAACAGTGCTACTAGTCACTCAGTCACTCGTGCTCACTTTGTCTCAGAGAGATACACAGAATAAATGGTGGGGACGTTTTCAATAAGCATTTATTGAACCACCGTCATTCTAGTGTAAAATAGGTGTGCTGAAACAACCATTAGACAGTAATAGATATAAATGATTATAAGGACTAACAGAGTAAAAGGATGGTAGATTTCTACCATTGTGCTAAAACAATGAATACAGGCAAGTATATAAAATACATGACAATAAAATGCGTACTCCTACGTTGCGTCCCTAACTAGATGTACCTAAATGTACCTAACATGTATGTGGGTGTAAAGCCAAGAATCCCTCTAGGATAAAGTCAACCCCATTACCTGAAGTGAGAGACTGTGAGACCCCGTCTGGTCTCGAGATGGACAACCCGCAAGGGATGTCAGACCACTGCGAGCTGGAGTGTCTGCGTGCAGGAGCCTCAGCGCCTCGCATCAGTGTGTCGGCATGGAAGTCCTTTTCTCCTCTGATTATCTCAGCAAGAGATGGTGTATATAAACTCAAAGTGGTACCCCTGGCGATATACCTTGCTGTGTCATGTCGGATTGGGATGACTGAAGGAATGACCCTTATACATAGTTGTTATGCAGGAGATGGTAGGCCTGCTGTCCTGCTGTGATTCCAAGAATCCTCATGCATAATGAATGAGGCTTAAGCTTTTTCGAGAAAACTCCATGTCATCACTGGACATCACAGTAACTAGGTAAAAGGTCAGTACTAAGAACCGTTATGCAGTGTAATGGTAGGGAGAATATAGGTGAAGGGTTAGGTGATTACCTGAGCCTATATTAGGGTACCTATATGGAACATAACACCCACTCCTCACCCGACTGGACGACATACCAAAAATTCTATGTACTGCTAAAACGTGGTACGCAACTATTAATAAGTCCAAAAATAGTACTTAAAATTTTTTAAATTTTCTAAAAACAATGTTAAAAAAAGGAAAAATAGTGCATGCAATAGAAGTCTGTACTAAATAAGTTCGTATATATAGCCCGAACTATGAGAGACTGAAAGCCATGCAGTTTAGACAAAGGGTCTTGTTTAAAATTCCAAATTTGGATGTTTTTGAAAAAAGTCCGAATTCTCCCAGCACACGATGAGCAAAATGTTTATGTGTCCTGGCTGGGAGACGCAACATTACTATTGCCTGCAATCGCAGACGACGTTCCCTGCAACACCTCGCAGATCAGGTCAATCGAGCACAGATGTTCCTCCGCATTCACCACAGCCGTTGCTGGGGAGGTACTAGTGTCATCCGAGGCCTGAGTATTAGTTGAGGAGCCAGTATCCTTCCCGACAGGAGCGGAAGCATCCCGTGATGGCTATAAGAATGCAGACATCAACATTGGAATACTCTGAGGACACTGCAGAACATGGGCCGTTATCAGGTCCAGTAAAGCAACAACGTCCGGTGGTGCAATTGTTGGAAGTGATAGACAGAGATCCAACATGCATTCTTTTCCGCAGAACAGGCATCGCAGGACAGGCAGAATGCAGTTGATACAGACTGGTCTAAATGACAAGAACCAAGACTCGCTCAGTTCTCGAAGACGAGGTGTGCCCAGATGGATTACCATGCGATCACGTTATCGGCGCTCCAAGAGTGTGCGTTCCATCTCCTTGGTGACTGGGATGTCCATTGCGTAGCAGAAAAAGGACAATCAGGATACCTGTTATGAGAAACGGGATCAGCGGAAACCCTCCAAAAATGCTTCTGAATACGGAGTGTATAAAGCTGGGAACAACTCTGAGGATTGTCTGAAAGGTGCTTAACAGTCCAGAACCTATGGTCTTAAATAGGTGGACAATACCCGTTGTTTCAGACATGTTAAAGATACGTTGTACCATTTCTGTGAAATGGAAAGGGCAGTTTGTTCGTTTCAGTGCCTGTATCTCAGCCGAGGACCTTGCAACCTTACGATCATAAGTTTCTCGGGCCGAGGTTAAGGGCACGGTTTGCTGTAAAAGCATGGCTTTCATTCGGCTCAGAGTATCAAACCGTATAAAGTAAACATTCAACGAAGGCCATAACGGCGCCTCCCTGATTGTGTGGGTCAGTGGAAACAATACTTGCATACAGCAAGTAACCCTGGAGCTTACAGTGACAAGATATGCGATGCCCATGAGCATCCCACAACAACCTTGATCATTCAGCATCAAGTAACTCCTATTTGAAAGTAACTCGAATACCGGACTCATCACGGCAGCTGCGGAACCTTTCAAGTGACAGGATAAGTTAGCAACTGAACCATTACAGGCCCCGTCAAGCATTATATCCTGACATATGAGAGATCCACTTAAGGAATTCTCGCAGTTGATACCGCTAAGGAACACTGCCATGTCCCCATTCCTGCATCAAAATCTGTACGGTAATTCCCAAGATTCCTTGATGAATTCCCTACCCATCGCTTCATATCTGCCTGCCTGGTGTACTTCTAGGCAATACTGAAATTGGAAAGTTGTGACCGGTAGTGTTATATGGCCATGGATTAACCGTTCCGTGGACGGTGACTGCCACAGTAAAAGGTAATTTGGCCAGTTTTTCATTACGCAGCACTGTATATTTTGCTCCCCTTTGTGCCATTGTAATCTGTTTTTCAGTTAGTTTGTACGCTGAAAATAGAGACGTACTGTTGATAAATCGCCATGGCACATAACCAGCGCGCAATGATTGCAGCGTCCAGCTTAATAGCTTAACAGAACGTAATTGTGATTGTACGTGTTGTAGTATGGACAAGTCTTGTTCTAGTATATCTATAGCAGAAGATACAATGTTGCCCAGTGAATAAATCTTGAATGTTAATGTAGTCAGACCGTTGTCAAATACTGCTAACGCCTTATCTAGGTTAATCTTATCTATTTCACGAAGTCTCTCTGCAGCTTCTTGTTGAGAGATTTTCCAGATTTCATTATAGACAGCGTAATAGAAACGTTTCTGACGTGGCTTTCGGGGACCTAGCAAAAAATCCACCTCATCTGAGAGTAAAGATAAGTGCTGCCTAACCTGGGACAGTGTCGATGTTTTTAGCCAATCGAGGCACAACTTCCCAACACTGTATGATGTGACTACCCCCGGATGTTCTCTTTGTACATATCGTGGGTCTGGCCTATGTATACTAAACCCTTTGGTTGTACCCCTGAATCTTCATTGACATCTATTTGTGTCTGTGGGCCAAACTAACCATCCCTTCCAACTGGGGTCTGATGTATTGTACTGTATGATGTCATCTATTGTATCCCCTCCACGTGATGTAAAATTGATGTGTGAAGGTGTTGGAAACCGTGGTGTGTCCAAATCCTTGTTTTTGGCTAGTCCAAGACAGGAAGTCTGTTGCACAGTTTCATTCAGAAATATCATTTGTTGCGGAATGAGGCACGCTCTAAATGGTGCTTCTGTTCCCTGAACTTGCCATTCCTTAGAACCCCAGACTGACTTTGTGTCTATAGTGTCTTTCCATAAGCGGAAACCCTGTTCAGACAGTTGGGCAATAAAGGATGCGGAATAATTCTCAGCATATTTTTCTGTGCATTTGTGGGTGCAACCTTATAGTAATATGAGGCCGGGTCAGAAGTGTTAAACCCTGAAAAATATGAACATTTCTGTGCAACAGTTTTTGAACTAACTTTCGGCGGTGTTGGGCAATGTTCCCATTGGTGGTATGTGAAAACATTACGAGGGATACTCGATTTGTGTAAAAAGTGATGACCATAATGATGATAACAGTACATACTATCAAAGTCAGATGTGTCTACGAACATTTCATGGCTTGAAAAAGCAGCAGATGGTTCTAAATCAGACAACATATTATTGACAGTTTCAAAAACCCAATTGTCAAAAAATTTAATGGAGGTAACAATATCATTTAGAGAAATTTAAAATAAATGTGTTATTTTTAAAAGATCAGTAAGGCCAAATACATCATAATCAACTTTGTCCCAAACTATACCATCAGGAATTGGAACAGCTGTAATGTTCACGGAAAACAAGTCTCTTTGTTCACGATGAGATGATATATGAGGTTTCAGGACCAAGTTCACATTGGATACTGCAGAGCGTCCTGGGAGATATTTTCCATTTACGAGTAAGCTAAAAACAGTTACCAGACCAATCCAGAACAGAAAAAACAATATTGCACATATTATCCAGAGCTGGAGCCAAGGTGATACTAAGTAAGTTTTTTTCAGAAAAGTGTAGAATTCACGAATTTGTTACTTACGGGAAACTGGGGCTGGCGTTGTCTCAGGTTCACTGGGATCAAGAGAGAAGGTATCAAAATCGATGAAGTAGCCAGATGCACTTCGATCTATCTTTGGTAGCTCAGCAGGTTGTGTTGAACTGGTAGGTGTCTCGTGTTGAGGCATATTGATGTAGACGTCGTTGTTTGGCCGAATTGATATTTCTCTTTCATCTGTGTTTTGAAGTTCTGTTTCCAGAGGAACTAGTTCCATTTCATTGTTGGAAATTCCATTATTTCTAATTGGTGACTCTTCGAATGTTATGAGTCTTTCTGTCTGTACTTCCTTAATGGTAGCGAGAGGAGAGCATCGACTACCAAGGAGCCCACGAGGCCTACTATTCAGTATCAGGTCAATGGAGACGAATCGCTTTTCTTTTTTGCCAGCAAGAGGCGGAAGAAGTACTGTTCTTATTCCTTCGACAGCCAGGCCAGGCTTTCTGTAGGATGGCCCAAATTCTTTTTTGTCCTCGATTTTTCTCTCTGACCAGATCCCCGACTTTTGGGATCCAGGCAGGCCTTGCCATGACTGATTTGGCTTCCCCAGTGGCGGTGTGTTTGACCTGCACGTTGCTTAGTAGTGCTCTGGATTCATTCAGATCCTGTAAGACAGCCAAACGTTTATTGATGTCAAATGGTTTTTCATCCGCCACTGAGCCCACATTCTCGTCCCAAATAGGACATCATAAGGAGTGACACCCCCTTGAGAACATCTTGGCATACTGTTGAGGGCACGCTGTTCCCCATATAGGTGATTGACCCAACTACCACCCGAACCTAATACTCTCGCTGTTAAAGACTGCTTTAAGTCCCGGTTTTTCCTCTCCACAACCGAATTTCCCTCGGGATGGTACGGGGAGGAGTACCGCAATGCTACACCCAAACCTTCCATGGCTTCCTTGTAAGCCCTAGAGCTAAACGCGGGGCCACGGTCATAATGTAATGTGCCAACTGCGTATGTCCCTATAAAGACTCGCAAGTCTTTTATAACAGTCCATACCCATAGGAATCTTGAGCATGAATCCACTGCCACCAAGATATATTTGTAAGCCCCATCGCGCTAGTTGTCTGTCTGATATTAGTAAAGGTGTCTGCGCTGGACGTGCTACGGTGGAACCCTTCATCTGTTGACAGATGTCACATTTTAAGACAAAAATTCTTTGTCTGTTTTGTTAAACCAGGCCACCAATAGCGCTGTTTCAATAATTAAACTGTCGCTGTTATCCCTGCGTGTGCAGAACCTAGACCCTCGTGTGCAGCTAGTATTAAACCCAATCTGTGATCCATGTTTTTTATTACTCTATCCCCCACTCCTGGAATTTGAGCATACGGAATGTTGTTTGCATCTAACTTGTAGGAGTATTTGAGTGGAAAACCTTTAGGTAAGGCTGTGCTGTTTTTGCGTGAAGCAATGACAGCTACCATTATCTGTCCGTCCATTCTAATTTTTGAATGAGTGATTGCAGCTACGGAAGCAGTACATACTTCCCCCTTTGCGGCTTCATCAGCCAATGAATTCCCTTCAACGTGAACGCCATCACGTTGATGACTCAGCGTGTGTATCACGTGAGCTCTTGGTAGTTCGTTTTTCAACTCAGCTACCTGTTCCCAAAGCATTTTGTGCTTAATTGTGCCACCTTTTGAGTCTTTAAACCCATTTTGACCCCAGTAGTGAAGATATTCGTTCTATGACTGGACACAGTAAAAAGAATCGCACACTGTGAGTGTGGGGAATTCTCAATCTGTATTTATTAGTGCCACTAATAGGGCTTTTAATTCTGCCAGCTGAGCAGTGCAGTCTCCTAGAGACTGTGTCTTCGTATCGCTGGGATGGAACTTGCCTTCCCGCATATGACCTTTTACAATCACACAAGCTGCGCTGTATTGCTGTTTACTTCCTATGGCCGGCTGAGCAGATCCGTCAGTGTAACTAATGTATTCATACTGATCTAGAGGCATTATTTCATTTGGGAGAGGATATTCTTGTTCATATTGCAGGAATGCTTGTGTTTTCAACCTTGGGTCATATCTGTATTCTACATCCGTTGCAATTAGCCCATTGTATCCATCTTGGATGTAAGGCTTTCGCATTAGGAACACTTGCCTTAGTAGCAGCCTCTAAGGCTGGTACTGGAGCTACGACTATTATTCGTTTCCCCTGAGCCAGTGCTCTTTCTCTTACTACAGCAGTCTGTACTGCTGTCAGTATTTTCTCTGTAGAAGCAAAGCGCATTTCAGCGTTTGTGTACAAATGTGATTTGTAAGCTATGGGTACTGTTTCGCCTTCATTGAAGGTTAGGTAAGTATACCCACATTGACCCGCTACAACGCGGATCACCAGATTGCGTACGTCTACGCGTGTCTGCAAGTTTTTTTAAGCTATCATGTCAGCTTGTAGGGAACAAAGGATATCTGTGTGTTCCTCTGTCCAATGCCTAACTGAGAAATCAGGTCTTATTAAGTCATAGAAAGGTTTTACTCTTTCTTCGTAATCCAAAATGTATGTTCTGCTAAAGTTTAAAAATCCCAATATGGATTGTAAGTTTTTCAAAGATTTAGGAGGTTGGAGCAGCGCACACTTTTCTAAAAGTTAGCTGCCAGGCTTTTTCCTTCACTTGATAACTCGTATCCTAAAAATAGGACATTGAGGTGGGCTATTTTTGATTTTTTAAAGTTGGATTTGTAGCCCTCAGAGGGAAACCCCAAAACTATGGTGCTCACTCTGGTCAAGTGATCCTGTAAATCATCATCCGTCAGATAAATATCATCTACATAGGACAATGCCTCTTCATCCAAATTCTGAAGTAATTTTGTTACCCTAGCGCTGAACAACCTGGGGCTATTCTTATACCCTTGGGTGAGTCAGCAAAATTGACGCTGGGAACCTAGCACTGAGAATGCTGCCAAGTACCTGCTTTCAGGTGCTATATTTTGGCAGAAGCATCCATTTGCGATAGCTAGTGTTGTTTTGAATTTTTTCCACACTATGTTATTCATTAATGCGGCACTGTGTGCATTCTGTACTGCAAATGTTTTTGTGCATGTGTTGAGATGTCTATAGTCTAAAACTAGACGGTATGAATTGTCGGGTTTCATTACGGGAAACAAAGCATTGTTCATTGGAGAAGTGCAAGTTTCATTTACACCCTGGTATTCAAGTTGATCTAAGATCTCCCTGACCTGTATTTTCGCTTCTTGTTTTATTGGGTACTGTCTCTGTGGAGTTGGACTATTTTTTACTGGGATTACATGGTGAGGTGACTCAGCATCCCACCCAACATGGTTGCGATAAAGTGCTGGAGCAAGGGCTACCGCCCTCTCCCGCGCGTAGGTGTGTTTTAAGTAAATTGGAACGTGGTCGGTAAAAGATGGTAAAATTACAGTTTCTCACATTGGGCAATCCATAACAATTTCAGGCGGCCAATCTTGTTCAGCTAAAAGTATGTCATAGCCATAGGTCAAGTTTTCCTAAAAGATACCTTTAACTCTTCTGGGTTTGTCCCCCTCCATTTGGAGTGTTATCTCATGTAACCTATGTGGGACACTTACCCTCGTATCAGGTGTTTACACCGTGATGTGCTCATTCAACTCCGCTGTCACCAGAAATTCCATCAGGTTCTAGCGAGCTATTGTTACTTCTGCTGCGCTGTTTAGCATCGTCAGCGCCCATTCCCCGTTCAAAAGTTGAGTCCTCAGAATTCTGGGCATGTCTAACTTTGTGACCTGCTACCTTCTTCTTTTTAAATTGAGGTTTAAATTGTGGCTTGTCTTATTTTTTAGAAGAATAGCTTGAAGCGCGTGGCATGTCTCTGAACTTCGTACGCTCTTCTTGTCTGTGTTCTGACCGTCCTTCTCTCTTGGAGTTTCTTGGTGAACCCTGAAAGGAACAAGAGGAACGTGTATCAGTATCCTGATACCTGTCAGGTTTTTTAATGTTATCCCTATTTCTAAGGTTATATCTCCTTTCGGATGGCTCCTGTTGAGGAGACCCACTCCTAGATAGAGATCTACTTTCTCAAATTTTTTGGTTTTTATTGTTATTATCCCATTTCTTCTTAGGAGAATCAGGTGCTTGCTTTGTGTTATCCTTTTCAGCATCACCCATTAGTTGAGGTTTTGTTGCTATAGCTCCCAAACTATCTCTGCCTAATTCAGCATAGGTGTCTGTGATAATTTTAGGTAATCCACGTTCCTGTTGTAAAGGAGTGAAATCCCTCAGGCGTTGGCGTATTGCCACTGCTGCTGCATCCCCTTTGATATTAGCTAATATGACAGGTGATAATTGGGCAAAATTACCTAGTAATTTCATCTCTAAGTATACTCAGTCTGTATTTGTCTTAATACGTCTGGTACTACTGCTAATGACGGGATACCATGTGTTCTGGTATATATGGCAGTGAAAATTGTACCCCAAGTGGTACAATCCTCTATCTGGGGAACTATCCCCATTGGCAAGCAGATTGTTAGCATTATGTGTTTTTCTTGAGGGCTTGTGTGTGGAAATACTGCCTCTAGCTGTCTTATTTTCTGAGCTATCCAGAATGGCATTTGTTCACGTTTAATGGGCATTCTACCCATAACTGCGTATAGCATTTGTGGAGTAATTTTAGTTGTTGAACTCCGAACTTGATTTGTTTGTGTAGCTCTTGTTGGCTATAGTGTGAGTGTTCTCATCACGAACTGTGTCATGTTCCTGTAGAGTTTTATTATTTCTTTGTGAAGTGTACGTAGGTCTGCTACTGGCATTGTGTCAATGTCTGGATGCGGTGTGTAAGCCGCAAGGACAAGCCAAGTGGCCCGTCTCTTCCGAGTGGACCTAGTCTTACTTTATTTCTTGTATGGGGAGGGCGCCTTTAAACCAGTTTATGTGCTCCTGGTAGGCAAGCGGAATTTCAATGTCCTCATATGGACTGTATTCCTCTGGTGTTTCATCTTCAGTGTAAGAATGAAATGTATTTGATTGTGCATCTGCTTGTGGGAATTTAACCCATGAATAGAATACCTCTGTTCTATATGACTCATGAGCCTCAATCACGAAGGTTATTGTCCCACCCCTAGCTGTGACTCTGTAGTCTGTTAGCTTTTGAGTAAGGGCATTTCTGACATTTTCTGAAATGTTAATTTCCCCTTTTTCTTCCTGTACTAAAACGCGCTGTGCTGGCACAGCGTCGTTTTCTTCAGTCATTGTTGAAAATTTTCAAGGAAGAGTTTTAAGGAAACTGAGATAAAGTTTTATGCACAATAGGAACTGTTTGTCCTTCAAGCTTGATAAACCTACAGCCAATAAATAGGAAGTTTGCCTACTCAGCTGTGGCGGATAATTCCCTTCCCACTCCAGACGTCTCTGGGGAAATGTGAGATGGGGTCTCTGATAATAGCACGACTGAACTACTCAGATTTGACTGTTAAATAAGTACCAAACCAACGTTGGCGGTGCCATGTTGTGTAGTTCCTACAAACCTATATAGGATCTGCGCATTTAGACAACATATACTGTAGGATTGGAGTCAGACTGATTCTAGACACCCCTACCGAATATGTTAGCCTGTATACCAGCTAGCTCACAGTGCCACTAGAAATCCCTCTTACCAAGGAGAGAATAGTTCTTGGCAACTATCGAACATGACAACCCTGATCCCTAAGAATCGTGGAAACAGTGCTACTAGTCGCTCAGTCACTCGTGCTCCCTTTGTCTCAGAGAGATACACAGGTGGGGACGTTTTCCATAAGCATTTATTGAACCAGCGTCATTCTAGTTTAAAATAGGTGTGCTGAAACAACCATTAGACAGTAAAAGATATAAAGGATTATAAGCACTAACAGAGTAAAAGGATGGTAGATTTCTACCATCGTGCTAAAACAATGAATACAGGCAAGTATATAAAATACATGACAATAAAAATGCGTACTCTTACGATGCTTTCCTAACTAGATGTACCTGAATGTACCTAGCATGTATGTGCATGTATGTGCATGTAAAGCCAAGAATCCCTCTAGGATAAAGTCTACCCTATTACCTGAAGTGAGAGACTGTGGGGCCCCATCTTGGTCTCGAGATGGACACCCACTGCGAGCTGGAGTGTCTGCGTGCAGGAGCCTCAGCGTCTCGCGTCAGTGTGTCGGCATGGAAGTCCTTTTTTCCTCTGACTATTTCAGCAAGAGATGGTGTATATATACCCAAAGTGGCACCCCCTGGGGATATACCTTGCTGTGTCATGTCGGACTGGGATGACGGAAGGAATGACCCTTATACATAGTTATTATGCAGGAGATGGTAGGCCTGCTGTCCTGCTGTGATTCCAAGAATCCTCATGCATAATGAATGAGGCTTAAGCTTTTCGGAGAAAACCCCATGTCATCTCTGGACATTACCGTAACTAGGTAAAAGGTCAGTACTAAGAACTGTTATGCAGTGTAATGGTAGGGAGAATATAGGTGAAGGGTTAGGTGACTACCTGAGCCGATATTACGGTACCTATATGGAACATAACAGGGGAGGCGGATGGGGGGGCTGTGCCTCCCTCCTTCAAGAGAGACAGTACCTACTGGATGTTCCCGCTCTGGGCATGGCAGCACTGGCTGTGGTCTTGTGATTGTGACAGGTAGTCAAGGAGGGGCCATGGCATGCTCTGCAGTTGGTGCCTGGTACCAGAATGAGGCGAGCTGCAGAGTTTTAGTTTGGAATAATTAATTCCGCCAGCAAAGCAGCAGAATTTATTAGTATTTCAGCATTACAAGAGTAACGCTGAATTACTAAATACCTCCCGATCCACCAACGGAATAAAAGATTCCACCCACCCTTAACTATGAGGGGGCCACGATAGCGGCATACCTGGATTACACAGCCTAGGTGCAGTGGCAGCACAGTTCCTATGTGGCGCTCAAGCAGCAATTGCGCTAGTTGTGCTTGAAATATGCTCTCTTCTTCCCCACTAAATTGCAAGTGATTGAGGGAGACATGACGCATTACTTCCAAACACCTGAAGAGACCTGGATACTCTTGAAAGGAGGGTTGATTTATGCAAATGGCAAATCCCTTATAGGACTCTGAGAGACACAGAGACCGCAAAGGCAGCGCACCCAGAAACGCCAGTCTTGGCCAACAATTACACAGGCAGCTAAGGAGAGAGCTCAGGTGATCGCAGCCGTATTGCTCCATGGTGAAAACTCCTTTACTGCTTTGTCGTCGGATCATGCCTCAGACACTGAGTCTGGCACGAACAGATTCGGTGGTTTGGATGGGGAGGTGGTCGTCTCTCCTCGTCTGGCCGATGATATAGCCTGATGTGGACTGCCCCTGGGACTGTTTTAAATGGGCGGGTACTGGTATATTATTATTAAACTTTATTGTTTGATTACTTAAAATCATTACAATTAGGAAACGCTTTATATGAAAAAAAAGAGATAAAAAAATGAGCCATTAATACAAAAGTTAAAAACTATGATATTTCTAAATTACATTGGGGCATGGTATCTCAGATTTAAGTTTACATAATTTTCCAGCGACATGATTTGTCTGATAAAGGATGTGTGCCTACGGGAGCAAAAACTTCATTATTAAAAGGGGAAACAATCCCATTAAAAACAAAAGAAAAGAAAGGAAGGCAGACTTGGCACTTGCCCCTAAAAGTTCGGCAGTCCTGTGTAATCTCGAATATCGCCAAGAGTGTACAGACTGGGGCGAGATTACTGGCGATCCTGCTGCGTTAAAATTTTGTCTGCTCTTGAAACAAACTTGGTGAGCCGGGTGTTAAGCATCGTATTTTCCGGATTCATGGCTGCTATGATGGTTTGTTGACAAGATCGGACATCAAGTTTGTTCCATTCGCCCTGCTGCAAAATCCTTTTGTCGTTAAGTAAGGCGGGACAGACATACCACGCGCTCAATCGACTCCGAGGTGCACCCACACCCCCTGCACTCGGTATTGTCACTTGGACAGCGCCCGTCTGTTCGATGGTGCAAAAAAGGCCATTCACCCATCCTCAGTGCCAAAAACCTTTTTTTCCATAGTACTGCGTAAGTGCTTGATATATGGGGTGCCTCTGCTCCGGGCTTGAACCCCGAAAGGACCATCCAGGCATGTTTTCTTTTAGCCAGTTGTGCCCTGTTCGAGTGAAAAGACCAGAGTCTGACTCTTTTTTTGATACATATTTTTAGGGCCTGCTGGGGTGGGTTGGTTCCACAGTATTCGTTTACATCAAGCATTTGCAGTGAGTGTTCTAAGTAGCGTCGATGTTTTTGTCCTACTTGGCTGGCCGATATTTCGTGCCACAGCCTAGCCTCCTAACTTCCTTCCCACGAGTTACGCATCTATTGCACAGCTTGATGAAGGCGCCGGCCCCAACCCCTCGATGATCTAAAAGGCCAAACTCAAGTCTTATCTGAGCTGTGGATGAGGATTTCGGCAGGTGCCATACTCGCTTAAAAATTCTTGTTGTTATTTTGTTCACCATATTAAAATCGCTCCCCAGCATTATCTCCTGGCCATACGATAAGTAGTTAGTAATTTTAGCTTTCATGACTGTTAAAAGCAGGGTTAGACTTGGTCCAAATAGCTGCCTCGCTAGCTTCATTAAAGCTGCCTCAATTGACAGGACTTTGGCCCCAACCACTTCCTTCTGTTTGGAGAAAGTACCCTTTGAGTCCATATAAACCCCCAGGTATTTATAAGATATTGTGCTTTCTATGCTTTTGCCATTAAAATGCCACCCGCCACTCGGCAGCTTCCGTTTCCCGAAAGTAATTGTCTTTGTCTTCGATAGGTTTAATTCCAGGTTGTTACTTGTTGTATAGGGAAGCAGCTGGTCGAGAAGCCTCTGCAGATCGACCCTTGTGTGGCTGAGTAAAACAAGATCGTCTGCGTATAGCAAATTACTTATGCGGGTTCCGCCAGGTAGAGGGGAGTGGGAGTTTACTTTATCCAGTAGCTGTGCTAGATCTGAAATAAAGAGGTTAAAAAGGAAGGGAGCCAGCGCACATCCTTGTTTAACACAGCATGAAGGTTGTACTGTTATGCTTTTCAATATCCTGTTGTGGAGGGGGGGGCACCTGGGGAACATGAGACCTGCTGATGTGAAAGGGGCATGACTGAACGAGGCGCTCCACAGGCCCTACCATGCACACATTGATTCCAATATGGACATGTTCACACTGTTAATGTATGTTTGCCTAAAAAGGTACTTGTTGGGTGTTGTTGGCTGGATACCCTGTGGATGTTTAACCTTGGAGAGGGAGTTGAGACAACTGTTTAACTTGCTCTTTTTATTTGAGTTTACATCACATGGTTCTCCATATAATGTGTTCTATGTGTCATGCCAGGGGATGTCTGGGGCTACCTATGGGGGGCCATGGAAAAAAGTACAACCCCACACAACACTGAATAGACGGGTGACAGCTCTACGGTAGTGGCCTCAACATACAACCTCCTAACTTGGAATGTGCAAGGCATGGCAACACCCAGGAAACATCTTCCTTAAGTGCCACCACATCCATATAGCCATACTACAAGATAGACACTTAGTGGCTATGGAATTGGAGAAGTTGCGGGCGAGGTGGCTAGGACAGGTATATGGTACGTCCTTTTCCGTCTTCGCCCGAGAGGTGTTGATTTGGATCTCACCGGTGGTCCCTTACGTGGGGTCGTCACACAGAGTAGACTGGAAGGACAGGTTCGTAGCCCTGGAGGGGTTATTGGATGGGGACCAACGGACACTTGAAGCATTCTATGCACCCAATACAAATCACTTAGACTTTTTAGACCAATTGACTCTCGCTATCCTCCACTACCCACAGGTACAAACGATCTGGGCGGGAGAGTACAATTACGTGTTGGATGTAGAAATGGACAGGTCAACGCCCCCACTGGACAGAGCAGTGAGCTGCAGGTTGACACAGCACTTCCTTCAATGGGTGGAACACATGAGAATACATGACGTGTAGAGGCTGACGCATGCAACAGCACGGGACTACTCATTCTACTCTCCGGTGCATGACGTACGCACATGACTGGACCTGTTCCTTTGTGGTGATGTAGTGGGCCAACGTGCGTCACAGACGGATTACCTTGCACACACCATTTCTGACCACTGCCTGCTACTAATGACTTTACTCTGGGGAAAGGACCTGGCAAAGTTATCAACCTGGCGGTTGCGCACAGAGGCGTTGCAGAATGTACCCTACCGGGACACCATAGCCTCACGCATTGTGCAATATTTTGACATTAATGCAGGCTCCACCTCTGCTAGGTACACTGAATGGGAGGCCCATAAAGTGGTGATACGAGGCCACTGTAATAATACAACCTGAGGGGTGAGGCAGACCCTACGCCGAGAATTCCTAGTGGCGGAGCACGAGTTGCGTGATATTGAAAACAAAATGCCAACCCGGCCCGACAGCGGGGATGCCTACCTGCTCTTAGATGCACCAGAGCTGAAATGGCATCCTGCTTATCTTACCTCGGCTATAGGGAGCACCTGGCACGCCAACATGAGGAGGGAGAGCGGGTGGGTGCAGTGCTAGCATGGTTACTACGTGGCGAACTGCACCACTCCCCCATAGGAGCCCTTCGCACTACTGATTGGACAATATACAACACCCAAACAGCTATCAACTCCACCTTTGTGGATTATTACCACACCTTATTTGCGTCACATGATAATGCAAACATGGATCAGATAAAGGACTTTCTAAGAGAGATCCCCCTTACCCACCTCAGTTCACTCCTGCAAGCGAAACTGGTAGAACCTATACAAGTGGAAGAAATACATGAGGCCATACAACAAATAGTATGGAACAAGATGCTGGGTTAGGACGGCTTCCCCGTAGAAAATTACCCAGCCTACGGCGCACTCCTTGAACCCCACCTTCTAAAACTTTACAAGGAGATGAAGGCTAGAAGAGAACTTCCAGAATCCCTCAGAAAAGCCCTGATATTTGTGCTCCCCAAGCCAGGGCGTGACCCAATAGACATACGATCGTATCGCCCACTTTTGCTGCTAAACCTGGACTATAAAATATATGGGAAGATCCTGGCAAATAGATTGCTACCAGCAGTGGCGGCTCCTCTGCAATGGCGGAGAAGCATCGCCCCACTGCCTGGCTCAGAGCCAGCAAATGTAAATTAAAACAATGTTCTTGCATCGTTTTCATTTACATTTGCCGGCTCTTAGCCAGCGCTGTTGGGAGGGGCGGGGCCGAGGTATGGAAGGAGGGAGGAGGAGTGCTAGTGCACTTCACTCCCTAAGTGTGCATATGTGTTTTGGCCGGCTGTCTCAGGCCGAACAAAACACACATGCGCACTTAGGTTTTCTCTAGCCCAGCTGCATTGAGCAGCTGGGCTGGAGAAACCCCACAGACTCCCTGGTCTGAGCAGGACGACTTTTCTGCCTGCTCAGAGATGTGTGGGGATTGGACAGGGATTCTGTCCCAGGGGCTGCAGGGACAAGCAGGCAGGAAGAGAAGAGTGTGCGAGGAGAAGCAACATTGAAGCGAGCAGCGGCAAAAGGTAATTTATTTATTTTTATATTCAATCCCCTCCCTCCCGCGCGACGCCTCCCGCGCGACCACCCTTTCGTTTATGGCGGCCGCCGCTGGCTACCAGTAGTAGGACAACTGGTCCTTGCAGACCAGAATGGTTTTATCCCTGAGCGCATTCCTGAATATTCGTTGATTACTAAATCTGATAGGGACTGACCCCAGGGAACCAGAGTCCTGTCTAACGGTGTTGCTAGACATAGAAGAAGTGTCTGACACCCTAGGGTGGACGTACCTTTTTGCAATGCTGGAGAGGCTGGGAGTGGTATCATCCTACTTGCAGTGGGTAAGAACACTGTATAGCAAACCAATGGCGAGGGTCAAGACTGACCAGATGATCTCTGACAGGTTTGAAATACGCAGAAGCACTAGGCGGGGATGCCCGTTATCTCTGCTCATTTTTGCACTATTGATGGAGCCCCTGGCAAGCTGACTGTGCACCAAAGCCCAGATGTGGGGTGTGCAGACTTTCGATGAGTGATATATAGTATCCCTCTACACAGATTTTTATCCATGCGATGCCTAAACATCCCTCCATCACTGATTGAGATGTTCAACAAGTTTGGGAAGCTGTCAAGCCTCAAAATGAATAGGCCCAAATCCTGCCTGTTCCCACTCCAACGAGTACCAGATCATCGGAGGGAGTCTGTGATGGCCAACTGGCTTGTGTGGCAATTTGATACCTTCAGATATTTGGGGGGAATATTTACTACTCCGATGTCAATCTAATGTGGGTAATCTCGACAGTGCGGTAACATTGGCGTGCCTCTGTCTCCCCTTCTGGCTCTCGTTGCCTCTGTCTCCAATAGGCAGGGTGGCTGTAGCTAAAATGTTCGTGCTACCCCGCCTACTGTAGCTTTTTGAAACATTGTCGTTAATTCTTCCCAGGCCTTTTTTTAATGGCCTTCAGCGACTACTGTCAGATTTGATTTGGGGGACAGGTAGAAAATAGGTGGCACTGCAGGGGGCACAACAACGCTTACTAGATGGGGGTCTGGAAGCTCCCAATTATGAGCTTTATTATGCAGCGACACAACTGCAGTGGGCGATGCAATGGTTGGAGACCGTCCTCAATGCTCAAAGGGAAGTAGTTAAGTGCATTTTGCTAGGGGAAAACATTCTCAGATGGCTGCTGCGTAAAGCACACCTGCGCACGCCTGAGACCAGACAAATGACAGTAGCTCACAATTGCTGGCCTAAATACGTGCACGGTGTCGGGGCAGTGCTTAATTTGTAAAAACATAAGTGCCAGGGCTCTCGTCAGAAGGCCACAGCAGCATGCACCACACATTGCCCTGCTATGCTGATAATGATAGTAATAACACCTACTAACCATCCCACTCCTACAAGTGTGAAAAATCGGACTGTTTCAGGTCCCCAAAGCTACAAAAATGGCTTGGGCGGCAGGTAATAGTCATTTTTAATGTATATTGCATTCATATTTAACTGTTGTTGTGGTCATCTCTAAAATAGCCAGACAGTGCCACCTGTGGCAGGCTATCACAAGCGCTGTGCTGATATTTAAGTGCCGGTGCCGAGCACCGGAAACCACCGGCCTCAAATTAAACACTGTGTCGGGGGCAGTCAACCTTATACCACTCAATTACCAATCTGGATCTTGCCAATAATCGGTAACAGCATAGGACACAGTAACACATGTCCCTGGAGGGAAACGGGGGTACTACTTACTGATAATCTCTATTACGAGCAAGAATTAAGGACCTTTCAGTACCTAAGGGACACAAATCACAAATGGGATACTGGTGGTTCAGTTTCTGGAGTACAATACAATACAATACGCTGTCATTGCCCACTGGGGGCGAGGTCGGACAATGCCACCGATATCACCGCCCTTGCAAATCGCACTGACACATGGCAACGCGGGGAAAGCGATAACGGCACTATACAACGCCCTACATGCACAACATTACACGTCAGATTTGCGGGCCAGAGACAGGTGGTTGCATGACCTTAGTACCACGCTGACCAATAAACAAAGGACTAGCACCAAATCACAGGTGAAGAGGTCTTTATGAATTCACGGTTACTTGACACCTCAACTTATTCATTGCATGTTTCTGGGGGGGGGGGGGCGGGACATTGGAGTGTCCTAGATGTTGACACCAGGATGCCAGCTTCTTTCCCTTGGCATGGGACTGCCAGGTGCTACAGCACACATGGAGGGAGGCAGTGGGGATGTTATCTTATTTAGTCAACTGCACAATACCACTTAACCCCGACTACTGCCTCCCGGGACTGAGACCTAGAACTAAATGGGGTCAGATATACCCGTAGACAGTGCTTTAAATGGGAAAAAATAAGTGCAGGTACTCATTAAAATAGAGGTGTGGCAAGTGGGCGGGGCTAGGTGCGGGGCTAAGGGCAAGATATGATCATACATAATGACTTCTGTACCAGTTGCAGCACATATTAAAACACACTAGAAATGTGTTTATGTCAATAAAACAGATTAACAGATTTACACAAATTGAAAGCCACGACACTTTCACCCGAATGGTCGCTGCGCACCTGATTGATAGTGCAGGGTCTGTCTAGAGACCCTGTCCTGTTAATCACAGCGTGACACAAGCCCTCTCAAACCCCTGCAGTTTGGGGACATTCAAATGGGCGCTGCTGGAATCTTCACCAGCAACTCTGCAAAAGGCTACTTCACGGCTCGGTTCATTACATGCTCCTCGGAAGCAGAGCGGAATCTGTCCTGCACTGGAGGAGAAACCTAACCTGCGCCTGCCGTGCTGTGGATCAGGGTACCGGTACTCTCCCCGGCTACAGAGAAGAGCCGGTACTGACGGCAAAAAAATTCAGAAGTGCCGGTACTCAGTACCAGTGAGTACCGGCCCATTTAAAGCACTGCCCGTAGATTTATCGACCTGACTTTGGTACTATTTAGGAGGCTGATCGCAATGTCCTGGAAGGCCTAGATGGCACCCAACACAAAGCGCTGGTTATGGGAACTGCTGAAATGGGCGAATGCGGAGTCGGACGCGGTCACTGGGGCCCATCTCTCCGAGAGGGGGGGCGGAGGCAGTGGGTATGTGTTGGGACATATATATCACAAAGCTGGAGGTCAAGAGTGATGAGAGATCACCCTGAGCAGCGTATAATCACCAGTTATGAATGCGGCACATTGCATAAAAGTCATCCCCACCCCTATGATGATTATAGCTGTCATTTCCCACCATGGCTGTTTCTCTGTGTCACCCAATGTTCATGTCCATACGTGGACTCTTGGAAAGTTTGTTTACATTTGTTTTCTATGTTCCCTGGCTGATGGCTCACATCCGATACGGCAGACGACTATTTACATGTGACTCTACCACTAATGATACTGTGCGGGCATGTGCCCGTCTTGTTTGTTGTTTTATGTTTTGATTTGGCTAAAACCCAATAAAGAACCATAGCAAAAGAACAAGGAAACCCTGGAAGTCAGCGGGGACCAAGGGTGGAGTTGTGCTTTACAGAACAAGGGTCCCACACATATTGGAATGCAGAATTACAATTTCACAATTTAATAATAAAAATTGGAATTAACAAATGTTTTAATATAAATATAGGTATTTAATGCGAGAGTCCATGAAACAAGGGAATAATAACACGTGAAAAATAAGGGTGAGCAACCGTGGCAAGGCAGAGGGAAATCAGCCGATTTCATTAACCCAGGCAAGTGACTTAAAAAGTGACTTATCAGTATGCGTGAATATAAATAGACAAAAGTCACAGTTGAGGTTACATCTCATACTCCACAGAGAATATAAATAGCGGTATAGAGTTGAGAATGTATGTGTCGACGACGTTTCAATCCCGCAGAGAGTATCGGGATCTCATCAGGACTAATAGATAGAGCAGGTGCCTGAGAAGTTGCCTGGATAAGTAAGAGGGAGGGGAAGAGGAAGGAAAGGAAAAGAAGCAATTAAAATTAAAATAAAACCATGGAAAAGGAAATTGGGAGGGAAGGGAAGAAAAAGGTAAATTATAAGAATGAAATCCAATGAAAGAGATAATGAGAGGTGGGAAGAAATAAGGAGGATTGACAGTAAGATGGATAAGTGAAGGTGTAGGGGTGAAGGGAAGATAGAAAGAGGGGAGGAGCAGAGGAAGGGAGTGTTATTGATATCAGGATCAAAGGATAGGTGAGGAGGAGTGGAAAGGGGAGAATTTAAGGGGTAGACCAGAAAGTGAGGGACTGTGCGGCAGGGAGGAAAAGTGGGAGAGGGAGAGTGTAAAGGGTAGATCAGAGGGTGAAGGACTAACCAGTTGCGCGGCAAGTGTGAGAGCCGCGTGTAGGGGGCCAAGGCGAGGTGCTGGCGGTGGGTTCCGCCAGGAACAGACAGGAGACAGGAAGTATGCGGGAGTACTGGAAAAGGAAGGGGAGAATATGAAAAAATTGGCGCCGTGTGTGGAAAACGGAAGGGGTGCAATTGATAGGATTCTTACCGTATGGATCGCGGGCATCCCACCGCCAGCACCTCGCCTTGGCCCCCTACATCGCGGCTCTCACACTTGCCGCGCAACTGGTTAGTCCTTCACCCTCTGATCTACCCTTTACACTCTCCCTCTCCCACTTTTCCTCCCTGCCGCACAGTCCCTCACTTTCTGGTCTACCCCTTAAATTCTCCCCTTTCCACTCCTCCTCACCTATCCTTTGATCCTGATATCAATAACACTCCCTTCCTCTGCTCCTCCCCTCTTTCTATCTTCCCTTCACCCCCACACCTTCACTTATCCATCTTACTGTCAATCCTCCTTATTTCTCCCCACCTCTCATTATCTCTTTCATTGGATTTCATTCTTATAATTTACCTTTTTCTTCCCTTCCCTCCCATTTTCCTTTTCCATGGTTTTATTTTAATTTTAATTGCTTCTTTTCCTTTCCTTCCTCTTCCCCTCCCTCTTACTTATCCAGGCAACTTCTCAGGCACCTGCTCTATCTATTAGTCCTGATGAGATCCCGATACTCTCTGCGGGATTGAAACGTCGTCGACACATACATTCTCAACTCTATACCGCTATTTATATTCTCTGTGGAGTATGAGATGTAACCTCAACTGTGACTTTTGTCTATTTATATTCACGCATACTGATAAGTCACTTTTTAAGTCACTTGCCTGGGGTAAGGAAATCGGCTGATTTCCCTCTGCCTTGCCACGGTTGCTCACCCTTATTTTTCACGTGTTATTATTCCCTTGTTTCATGGACTCTCGCATTAAATACCTATCTTTATATTAAAACATTTGTTAATTCCAATTTTTATTATTAAATTGTGAAATTGTAATTCTGCATTCCAATATGTGTGGGACCCTTGTTCTGTAAAGCACAATAAAGAACCATAACAAAAAAACAACATGTATATAGGTCATTGCTTAGATAATATATAAGTATTTAGTATGTGCTTATGAGTTTCTGTTTTAAGATAAGACATAGCACAACATATAAGCATGATTATACAGAAAGTATGTGTAAATGTTAAACTATTCACTACACTTTTTGCTTAAAAAATATCCTAAATAAATCATTAAATACAAAAATATAATTGAATAAATAGAATTATGTTATATATGTGTGTGCATATGTTTATGTACATGTGTATGTATATATATATGTGTATACATATATATCCCTGTCCTTACCATGTACATGCAGGTCAATTTAGAATACATTTCTCCTGTCAGTGGCTTTGTCAGTGCTTTATGACCCAGCAGTGTGATCTTCCTCAAGTATTACCAGGACCACTGGAAATATGCGAGTGTGGGGCCACAGCGTTTCACGCACAAGTTTGGATTTATCATATTAACCACATAATCCATCATCTGCATAATCTGCAACGGTTCAAATGCTACTAAAAATGCAGCACCATGTGTTGTCACGCAGTGGAAGGCTATTTGGAAAGGTTGACTGATAACTTTTTTTTAGCTTATTTCTGAATTAGGGTGTCACAGTGGTACTAATTAGGTAAAAATTTTCCTAGTTAGTGTGAACGTGTCAAAATGCCAAAATAACGAGGTAATACTGACATAAAATGTGTCGTACTAGGCAGCACAATTTAGTCAATTGTGTCGCGTATTTTGATCCTCCCCTGCCACATAATTCCAGTGACCCTGAGTATTACCTTCTCAGTGCTACAGGATCCCCTGTAGTGCCTACTTCCTCCAGTCTTAGGGGCATATTCACAAGAACGTGCGCTAAACATCTCCAAAAAATGTTAACGCAATTTTACACATCGCAGTCCATCGCGGGAAAATAACCCCGTGTTAACCTGGAATTCACAACACGGCGGTACCAGGCGATAGTCTTCCGAAAACGCGGCCAATGTCCGCGATACAACCACCGCGACGGAGTCAAAAACACAAACTCCAACACCAAAAAACGTGCGATGAGCCCAGTCGCGATGAGGAAATCAGCGATAAGCAGCGCAGGCCTGCCATACACACACGGCAGGCGGGAAAATCACTACAAAAGGAGAAAAAACACACAAACACAAAATGACCAACACCGAAGCACCATGGAGGCAGCCGGAGCAGGCGCAGAGGACGAGCGCAACCCCACAAGCACCCCGGACGACCAGCCTGGGACCTCGGTGACAGGGAAGGGCAAGGACAAGAAGAAGAGGAAGACGAAGTTGTCTTGTGGTTTGTTGCCTGCCTTGTTATGTTGGCCTAGGCCTAGCTGCCATGCTGCTTTTCTTTGCGCACGTTACATTGAGCCAGGGCTCCCTCGCCCTTTGCTCTTGCTAAGTTCTTTTGCGCTGTCTGCATTTTCTGTCTTTCACCTTTTCTCTTGTTCGATTTGGGCTCAGACTGCACAACATGTACAAGGTCGCATAACAATGTATTTCGGTTCTTCCTGATATGGCCAGTCTCGCGCACCCAGACATAACATTAGGCGCAAATGCCATGAAACTTGGTGTGCCTTTAATACTGCAGTTTTTACTGGCGCTTAACACACTTGGAGGAATCCTTTCCAGTGAGGAGAGCTGTGATTGTCTGCTGATGTAGTTCTGCATCTAGAGACCGAGGTATGAGGGTTCGCTAGTCAAAGCCCAGAGGTCTTCTATTTTTATAATAAACTATCTTACTGCACGGGGAGGGTGGTAATGTTATTTAGACATTTATCCACTGAGTTATGAAATGCTTTCCCCGTTTGTATTCTATGGAATTGTAACCATGCTGCTTATATTATTCATATGCATTATGCTATTAGTGCTGACACGTGTACTGTACATTAGAGCACGTAAGTTGGAATAAACATTTTAACCTATCCAGTGTCTCTTCCTACGCACCTTGTAGACAAGTACGAGTGAGTGACGAAAGAGTGTTCTTGTTTCTGCGAGTCCTGAGATAAAGATACCGTGTTCTGGGTTGTCCAATCATTGGTACTTGGGTGCTAATGGGATGCTAAGCTAGTTGGGTTGGGGTTTTTGGGTGCTACGGTATATGGTAGGCAAACCACTGTATTCCGGGGTCCCATTATCCTGTGCATAGCTCTGTGTATGTGCAGAAACCTTATGACATGGCGCGGCCAACGTGGGGCTGCTTATCTGCGAGACGCTTGAGTAGTACTTGTGCTTGTCCACAAAACCCTCACGTACGCTTCCGGAGGCGTAAGTGACGGTGATACCTCCTATATTGAACGTTTTATAGGTTCTTTCAAGCTTGAAGTTATTAAAAAAGGTTACATAAAAACCCATTTTGTGCTCCCTGTTAGGTTGTCGAATACATTTGTTTAGTTATGGCTGGTGTGGCGATAGCTGCACATAGCCGAGGACCACTCCGAGAACACCTAGGTGTATACGGAGTGCCCGATGCTGGGGTCGAGTTGGTCTTTGTGGTTCAAGCCGATCCGGCTTATCACTTTGAAGTGTTTTACACTTGGATCACTTTTGAGGCGGTGGATGCAGGTGATAAGCTGTTTCATGAATATAAACCCACCGCTATTCCTGCTGCCTATCGACCCTATACTAATCTTGAAGTGCCTCTCACGGCTTGGCAGCACCGTGTTTGGTTTAATGGCGCCCTCCCACAACCAACAACCGCAGTTCGTTTAGGCCCCTTATCAATTCAGGGGGCCACTTGGCCTGTATTGGCCGGGTATACCCCGCATCCAAATTATCTGGCATTACCGATTGTGGAACTGCGCACTATGCATACCGAACTGGTGCGAGTGCATAGAGCCTTAGTGACATACGTTACAGGTAGTCTCCATGGAGCTGCTCCTGTAGTCGATGGCCAACCAGCTATTGCAGCTGGAGTTACCATAAGTCCTGTCATGGTAAATTCTGTGATGGGCAAACGTCCACAAAATAAGGACGATTATCCTTACTGGCTTGCAGAAAAGTTCGATCAGATAGAAGCGGTGTTTCCACATACATCCCCAGTGGATAAACACCGCATCCTTACGATAAGTTTGCCAAAAGACTTAATCCCCGATTTGACATCATGTGAAAACTGGGGTAAGGTATTCGCAGCAGTTTATTCAAAATGTTTTGGTACTCCTTCCATGACGGTTCTACCCTCTGTAATTAAAAAAGTACAGGACGAACATGGCCCTGAAGCGGCTGTGGAATTAGGGATGAGACTAGTGGGAGTGTTTGATGTAGTAGCTGAACTGATCCTTGGAAATGTCAAGGGCGATGCAATGAACTTTCAAGTAGCGAATGCTTTGGCTTTAGTCCCAGAGTTGGACAGGCCCCGCGAATTACCGAAAATTATAGCCCGGGCTTATAAAACAATTGGAAGAAATAGCCTAGGCAACAAGCCTTTTGTAAAAATGCAAACTCAATCGCAACCACAAATTACACAAACAAAAAGTACATCTGAGAAAGATGATAGACCAGTCTTCACTAAAAAGAGTTGGAGACAGAAAAAACAGGGTAAGCAACAAAAGAAGCCGGGGTCGAGAGGCGCTTCCCCAGTTTCGGTTTCTTCTGAACGTACTTATGATTTACGTGATAGGTCGAGAATTAAATCACCAGAAAGGTTTCAGAGCTCTGATACGCGTTCTCCTCGTTCTTCACAGGCCCAGACGTCGTCACAGGCTGGTGGAGGAGGACGGCAAGATAGAGGAAGGGGCCGAGAGGCTCCCCAGGAGCGAGACCAACCTCGACAACAAGTCAGAGGGAAAGCAGAAGACTTTCACCTTTCTCGACCGCAATTTCAGAAGAAAAAGTTGCCGCTGTAACAGCGAAATATGCCACAGACCGTGAGAACGAGACTCCTGAATTGGACGTGGGCAGTGACCCTCCTAGACAGCGCCGTGGAAGTTACCATAGTGCGGGAGGCGCTACGTCCTCATATGGAGGCGACAGCAACTGAAACATTCGTTACTGTAGAGACAGCTGACACGAGAGTGGCACCCCTGACAGACTTTACAACATAGTCATCCAAATTGAAGGTGATATACCGCGTGAAATAACAGGGATTTTTTGGGAAAATCTAACCTCTTCATATGACATTTTGTTAGCAGAGGTGGATTGGCCACCCCCATTCGTTTTAGCTGCACATAAAGGAGAGGAGGTAATCCTTCCAAGCTTTTCAAGGCATGTCCCAAAAGACAAAGCTGAAGCACTTGCAGCTGAGTGGGTTGTGTACCTGGCACCAGCATCATACCGCAACCATGTGGGATGGGATGAAGAATCACCTCCCCATGCAATACCTTTGCGGTCACTACCGCAGCCACAACCCCAATATCCCATCAAACGGCAGGCAAAAGGCC
Source organism: Calotriton arnoldi (assembly GCA_963921515.1). Classification (NCBI taxonomy): domain Eukaryota; kingdom Metazoa; phylum Chordata; class Amphibia; order Caudata; family Salamandridae; genus Calotriton; species Calotriton arnoldi. The sequence goes on along the minus strand of CAWUFW010000209.1, from coordinate 3,833,495 downwards.
CCGTCTCCGAAATTCTGACACAGTTGGAATATCAGGGAGTAATTGAACCATGCGTATCACCTATGAACAATCCCCTTTTCGTGGTTTCTAAACCCGATGGATCGTACCGCTTAGTTTTGGATTACCGGCATTTAAATACTCATTGTCGGAACTTTGCGGTGCAAAATACACACAGTTCTGCGCTTGTAGACAGTCTTGTTCGTAAAAAATACAAAACGACACTTGACCTTTCAAACGGCTTCTACACGCACAACCTAGCCCCGGAGAGTGGTCAATGGACTGCATTCACATCCGGTGGTAAATTATTCCAGTTCCGGCGTTTACCCATGGGCTACGAAAATAGTCCGGGTGTATTCGCCGCCCGTGTTGTCTCTTTGCTAGACAGCATAGACCAAGATGCATGTTCGTACGTTGATGACATTTATCTGACGGACGACTAATTATTTCAGCATCTGTCCCGTGTGGACCGCATTATTCTTGAATTTGCGGAGCAGGGTTACAAATTTAACTTTGCTAAGTCACACATTGCTGAATTTACCGTTCTGTTCTTGGGCTATGAGCTCAACAACGAAGGTAAGGGCTTAGCCCCCATTTCTTGGAAAAATGTGCACATTTGTGCCCCCAAATACTCTGAAGAAACTTCAGTCTTTGCTGGGTTTCCTGAATTTCGGGCGTACCTATATTCCCGAATATGCCCAACGTATCAAGCCTTTGTATGCTTTGATACAACCTACTTATTCAAGGTCTTGCTGGCTGCCTGAGCATACCTCAATTCTGCAGTCTTTGCAGACAGACCTATTGGAGTCTAAATATCTTTTGACTCGTGATAACCACACAAACCTGGTGATTAGAATAATTCCGGGGGCGGTGGGATTCACGTACTTAGACTCAATACCACGTCAACTCAGAAAATTATGTTAACACACACCAAATTGCTTTATTCGGGTTCCTTTTTAAGTGCCCTAGCAGTGGGTGGTTATGAGTACTGGGAGGATACAGTAGGTTTGAAATCAATTTGGGGCTCCAAGCCATGGCAGGTACAAGGAACCGAGGCATTGCACCGTGCTTGCCTTATCCCTACCCAAATTATGTTCCTAAATGATTCTATTTATCAGACTACGTGTTGGGGCTTAGCTACCACTAAACAATTAAACACGCCCTCAATTCCCTCCCCGCTCAATTCCATCCCTTTCGAGTTTTCCCAATGATAGCTCACGTTCTAACCTGTCCCTGACGACCCTACAGGCTCTGTTACAGAATAATTCATTTAATGTTTCCGAACTGGATCAGTCGCCCTGGTTGGTATGGCCTATATAATCTAATGCATGCCAGATGCGTTTTCACGACTCAGGTACTGGCTACACACAGGATAGGCCTGATCCGAGATTTACTGCTTCCCGTACTGTCACTACATATTCTGTTGGTAAATTATGCAAACAATGGCTGCAACATTCGTCCCTTGATTCTGTTAAACAACATTTGTCCCTCCTTTCAGGCAATATTGATCTGTCCGACTTTGTTTTGGGACCTCGTGGTCCCCGACCTAAGAGATTCATTTATGAAACGTATAATGAACTCTGGAAGCTATCACAAATGGAAGCTGCTTCCCGTCTACGGGAAATAGATCAAGCAAATTTGGAAAAGGTGCTTGCTGTTGTTGACAATAGTATTAATACCCTGTCTTCTCGCATTTATACTTTAGAGAATATTGTGTCCTTTGTTGTTGATATTGTACAAGATGATGTTTCTGTGTTATATCATGGTCAGAATCAATTGCGTTCAGTTATGCAGTTTGCATGGACTTTACAAACGCTCAAGTTAGGTAAAGTTCCTTGGCATTTTTTGAACACCTCTGCCTTGTTTCTACCTTTTAATTTAACTGACAAACAGCAATTTATGTCCATGAAAGATGCAACTTACACTCTATTACATATCGAAAAGATGGATCCTTTGCCGTTCTCTGTTGCAGAACTCGATTCTGCTGTGTGGCTAGTTCATGGGGTTATCGCTTTACCTTTTTCCTTGTTTGAATTTGACTCGTGCATGAAACATTATCCTGTGGGCCGTTACCAGCCCTTGGGCAGTGCTTTCCTGCATGCACTCTGGTCCTTGCCTTTCATGTATAAATGCCTTCGGGACGGCAAGGAAGTCTTTCTCATGGGTGAGTCCTGCGACTCGACTATGGGTCATTCGCTTATTTGTAAACACATTAAATTGCATGGCTCATGTAGCGTTTCCGCTCCTAATCTTGCTTGTGTGCTGAAAGGTATTCCTGCTCCTGTTATTTCTCCTACTTTCACTCTCCTTTCCAATGGTAGTTATTTACTTTTAAATAACGAAAACTGTTGTGGCCTGCAGGCTGGCATTCCTTACATTGTAACAGTTTCGCACAGGGTTGTCTGCTGCAAAAATGTGCTTTTTCCTCCCCCTCATGGCAAGGTTGATATCTCTATTTGGTCTTCCATCCCTACCATGGAGGCAGATTTCAATAGACTGAGCAGAATAAAGGCACTATTATTGAACGAGGAAGTTATGCTCACGTCCGCCCGGGAGACATTCATTCTCCAGGTGGCGAGTACCCACAGTGAAATACAGGCCCTTTTGAACACTAATCTCCCCCAACATTTTGGGGAGTTAATTCATCGTATTTTTAACGCATCTAACACAGAGGGTTTGGTACACTTTTTAAGGTCGTGGGGTCTGGTTTAGTGTCCTCCTTCCAAACTATTTTTGGTGTCATCCCGGCATTTATTCATTCTATTTTTTCCAGCGTCTTTGGCGGTTTCCCGTTGATCATCGCTTTGGCGGCTGGTGTCCTGCTATTAATTTGTTTTCTGCGCAATGGCTGCTCCCCGATGGGACCTGCTCGATCCGGACCGCCTCCAGCTGCTCCGTGAGCGCCTTTTGGCTAGTTTTGGTGTCTTGCCATTGGCGACACTGAGTGTGTCATATACTCTTTCTTTTCGCTTTGCGTATTTCACTTGCGTGCAACCTGTAATGACTTGTGTCCGCTGTCCTTTCACCTGGACTTTGGATTATTGCCTCTCCAATTCGTCATTGTCTGTTCCGGATTTTGTTCGGTTGATGGGTCCCTTAGAGGCCCATGAGCAGGACTGTTCCGTTGCCGGCTGTATGGCGCGTGCGGCTGCACTGGGGATTTTGGCGCAATGGGATATCTGGGCGGCTGCCCAGGATCTCCTACATCAAAGCTATTTCGATTATCACGCAAGTTGTCCCGCATTGCTTTTGGATGCTCCCTCTGCTGAGGAGCATTCCTGCTCTTTGATCTCATGGATTGGATGGCATCTATGTTTTTTGACGATTCCAATGATGTCCTCTTGGAGGGTATGGCTTTTTTCTGCACTTACACTTTCATGGATTGACTTGTCCTCCGCCGTTTGGGCGCTCCCTGTGCTCTACTGGATTTTTTTTTGGCCCTCTGTCCGGGCCGCCGGACTGTCCAGGGGAGGGTGTCTTGTGGTTTGTTGCCTGCCTTGTTATGTTGGCCTAGGCCTAGCTGCCATGCTGCTTTTCTTTGCGCACGTTACATTGAGCCAGGGCTCCCTCGCCCTTTGCTCTTGCTAAGTTCTTTTGCGCTGTCTGCATTTTCTGTCTTTCACCTTTTCTCTTGTTCGATTTGGGCTCAGACTGCACAACATGTACACGGTCGCATAACAATGTATTTCGGTTCTTCCTGATATGGCCAGTCTCGCGCACCCAGACATAACATTAGGCGCAAATGCCATGAAACTTGGTGTGCCTTTAATACTGCAGTTTTTACTGGCGCTTAACACACTTGGAGGAATCCTTTCCAGTGAGGAGAGCTGTGATTGTCTGCTGATGTAGTTCTGCATCTAGAGACCGAGGTATGAGGGTTCGCTAGTCAAAGCCCAGAGGTCTTCTATTTTTATAATAAACTATCTTACTGCACGGGGAGGGTGGTAATGTTATTTAGACATTTATCCACTGAGTTATGAAATGCTTTCCCCGTTTGTATTCTATGGAATTGTAACCATGCTGCTTATATTATTCATATGCATTATGCTATTAGTGCTGACACGTGTACTGTACATTAGAGCACGTAAGTTGGAATAAACATTTTAACCTATCCAGTGTCTCTTCCTACGCACCTTGTAGACAAGTACGAGTGAGTGACGAAAGAGTGTTCTTGTTTCTGCGAGTCCTGAGATAAAGATACCGTGTTCTGGGTTGTCCAATCATTGGTACTTGGGTGCTAATGGGATGCTAAGCTAGTTGGGTTGGGGTTTTTGGGTGCTACGGTATATGGTAGGCAAACCACTGTATTCCGGGGTCCCATTATCCTGTGCATAGCTCTGTGTATGTGCAGAAACCTTATAACAAAGTCTAGTCCTCAGGAGAATAGGATCCTGGTCACGGAGGTGATAGAACACCATCAACAACTGTTCGTTGCCTCCAATGTGTCATTGGGCACCAAAAATGGATTATGGCGGTCCATCGTGGACAAGGTGAATGCAGTCGGAGAGCACAAGAGGTCAATGGACGAGGTCAAGAGGCGATGGATTGACATCAAGCGCAAGACCAAGGAGAAACTCGCAGGCAACCAGAAGGCAGCAATGCAGACTGGAGGTGGGAGCCCAGCGCCACAGCTGGAGCTGGATGACATGGAGGAGCTGGTGTCGACAGTCATCAGTGTGGAGACCGTGGCAGGAGTCGGGGCACCGGACACTGCTCGACATGACACAACACAACGGCAACAGGGTGAGTAACCACCAGGTACTGGGGGGACGGGGGGAGATGGCCACAATGGCACACATGCACAACCAAGCAGAGCACAGTGCACACCCACAATGACTCTGGATCATGGCCCAGATCTACACACTGTCACAATGTACATTGCCATGCCGTCTGAATGTTAACATGTACCATGCGGCCACATACATGTGGCCACATTGTAACACAGCATCTCCCCTTCACATTGCAGGGGCACCGTCAACGCCACCTGCAGAGCAGTCCCAGCCACTCTTCACTGATGATGAGGAGGACACCACCAGCATCGACACCCAAGCCCTCCAAGACATCATGGAACTCATCCGCCAATCACCTCCAGGACCAGGGCAGCCCAGCTGCATCGAGGAGACCCCACCCACTCCACAAACTACCCAGCAGGAGGCACCCACAACCCCGGCTGTCTCCCAAGACCCCCCGAACAACACATGGCCTTCCAACGCTGTGTGTTGGAGGGCCAGAGGGAGATGGCTGAGCAGGTGCGGTGGGGTTTGACCTCATGGCTACCAAACTCGACGCCATCCATGGGTGTCTGAGTCCCATCAGGGACCACCTCCAGTCCCTAACGGACACCCACACGCCGCTCCATGGTCTCCAACGAGCCCTGGCTGACATCGCTGGAGTCATGACTCGGAGACAAGAACACCTGTCCGCTCAGAGTGGCTCCAGCGATCTCAGCCGTGAGATGGCACACATGCGGAGGCTCATGGAGGACATGGTGCGGATGGAGGTGGAAAGGATGGCAGCCACCACTGCACATCAGCGAAATGTAGCTGGGATCTACCATGCCCTGCATGTCCTCATCATGGCATTGCTGCCACAAGGCGTGGTGCAGATGAATGCTGCTGCCCCTACACCATCCACATCTCCGCCCCCTGGTGTGTCAGTGCCTCACAGTGCGGCAGGCATTTCCACTCCGGCACCTGATGTGTCACTGCCACACAGTGCGGCCGACAATCCACCTCCGGCCCCTGATGTGTCTGTGGCACACAGTGCCGCAGCCAGAACTGCACCACCCACAGGTGGGGCAGAGCACACATCCGACGACGAGGACGTGGCTGGGCGTGAGTTCAGAAGGAGGCACCAGCATTCATTTCCGCCACCTGGCCTGTTGCTCCTTGGTGCCGCACATGGCCCCATGACCTTCCACTGACCCCCGATACACTCTGCGGCACTCACCTTGGACCGCGACATGGACTGCCACATCCTGTTTGGTGACCAATGACACGGCGACCAGACTGCGGACTGTACTCTTCCTGTTCCGCTGTACTCTTCCTCTTCCGCTGTACTTGTCATTCTCTCTGGACTCTGGCTTGCCCTCCACGGGCCTATATTGTGAAGTGGGGCTGGTATGGCCCTGTACTGCTCCAGCTGCAAAACTCCACTGGATGTGCGTTAAACATTCAGAAACGCACTGCTGAGTCATGTCTTGCATCATTCAAGTATGAATGTGTGGATGAATGTAGGGTCAGTGATTCCCCCTAACGTCAATGATGCTCATCTAGTGGGATTCCAGTCACAGTGTGCTACGTTGCCGATTGCGTTGCGGGTGCCGTAGACACCACAACAGGGACACACGCATTAGTCACTTCCTTGTCCGGACATGGACTGCACCACGCCCAGAGCCCCAGAGTCATTGTTGTAAGCCCTGCGCTGGCCCGGCGTATGCCAGGACAGACCACTCCACTTACGCTCCGAGGGGGGGGGCCACATAACCACATGTCACAGGTTTACACGCTAGCGGTCTGCAGGTCGCTGGTCTAGTTGTCAGCATGTCGCGGCCACTCCCTGAGGGCAGGTTTGCACACACACCACACCCATCCGGCGCAGGCGTCACAGGCCATGTGACCCCGAGTATATAAGGGGCCGGCAACGTCACATTCCCCACTGCCGGAGGTGACTGGATGACGGACGTTCCACGGGGCTCAATCATGAAGGGCCCATGAGTTGTTGCGCACAGGGTTAGTGGCACCCGAGGCCTTGCGGCCGTCACGGGCCTACCACCACGTGGCGCTGACTGGGGTTGCACAGGGTTAGTGGCACCTGAAGCCTTGCGGCCGTCATGGGCCTACCACCACGTGGCGCTGACTGGGGTTGCACAGGGTTAGTGGCACCCGATGCCTTGCGGCCATCACGGGCCTACCACCACGTGGCGCTGACTGGGGTTGCACAGGGTTAGTGGCCCCGAAATTGCTGAGCGGGTATGCAGCCTGCGATGATGACGTGTGCAGTGATGTGGTCTCTGCCATTGATGCCTCAGGACTCAGCGCCATGTGTGGGACCTGCTGGGCCGCGGTGCGGGTCCGCATGATGTGGAGCATGCCATGGTGGCGGGACCGGGGCGTGGAGCTTGCACGGGCACGTGGTGTGCCCACTGGTGGACACACCGTTGGCGGCAGGTGAGCAGTGGGGCCTGGGTGCGCATGGGCGGACAGCCAGCGCTGGCTGGCGGGAGGGGGTAGGGTGGGCTGCATGTGTGCGCAGGGGCAGACAGGCGTTGTTGCCGTGTGCAGTGGGATGGACTCTGCCATGATTGACTCTTGCCTCGATTACAGATTGCAGACCTGGTGGCTTGCAGTGTATACCGGCACTTGGTTGGAGACACACCGGTGGCAGCAGGTGAGCAGTGGTGCCTGGGTGCGCGGGGGCGGCACTGTCCCTCCTTCTCTCGCTCTCCCTCTCTTCCTTTCCTTCTCTCTCTCTCTCTCTCTCCCTTCCTTTCCTTCCCTCTCTCCCTCTCTCCCTTCCCTTCTCTCTCTCTCTCCCTTCTCTCTCTCTCTCCCTCTCTCCCTTCCTTTCCTTCTCTCTCTCTCTCTCTCCCTTCCCTCTCTCTCTCCCTCTCTCTCTCCCTTCCTTTCCTTCTCTCTCTCTCTCCCTTTCTTTCTTTCTCTCTCTGCCTTTCTTTCCTTCTCTGTTTCTCTGTGTCTCGCTCCTTTGATGTGCACATGACACACGTTCTGATTTTGTGCTTTATTTTCCAGGCTGTGACATCAGGATTGTCCCAGACGGACCCGACAGGAGTCTTCCGCATTGGTGTTTTGTGTTGTATTCAATAAAGTTTTTGGTTGTTACTTCAATGATGAGTGACTGTTTCTCGTTCTTCTGACCACACATGTGTATTTCTGTTTGTCATTGTGCGACGTCATGCGCTTTTTGTGGCTCTTGTGTCGTGCACGGTATGTGTTTGTCCGGGGGGGAGGGGAGAGGGCCTAGGAGTGGTGGCGGTGGGTGTTGTGGCCCTCTTGGGTCTCCGTGCTGCATGATCATTGTCTCCATGGCATCTGTGGGTCTTCAGATGTGGCTCTGGCCTGGGCTCCCTTTCATACTGCAGGTAGTCGTCCTGCTTAACACCAGCAGAAGGCAGGTGTTAAATCCCTGCTGCTACCGCGGCTTATCGCCTGTTTTTAATTCGCATCGCAGATCTGGCAGTTCGTTGTGAAAGTGGTGTAGTGGTGTTTTGGTGTGTTTTTGCACGGGAACGCCTACTCTGCATCTCATTAGGGTTAGTTGGTGGTGTCACCCGTGGAGGTAAATGTTGAGGCAGTTATCGCAGGAATACTTGCGTTGTCTGCAGTTTGCAACCGCTTGTGAATGGGGTGTTAAATCTATCACCACTTTTGTTCCGTTAAGTTGGCGATAACTCGGAGATAAGTCCTTGTGAATATCCCCTTAGTGCTGTAGTACTCCAGCCATGAGACTTTTTATTTTACAGCAGCGCCTTCTTACTTGCAGGTGACATTAACAAACTTACATGAACCCAGAGGGTACCATCTCAGTGCTTTAGGACCCTGGTATTTTCAGTGCTGGCAGACAATTCCTGAAAATGTCTGGAGGTTCATGAAAATAATCAGAAGATATTGTTTTCATTGGTCCTTACTTCAGGATGCTTCCAACAGCTAAAGTCTGCTGGAGAGATTTCTTGTGAGTAATGGGAGGTGTGTGTTATAACTGGGAAATCACCCGGTATTACCACTGGAGCTCTCAGTAATAAACAGAATTTGTTTAGCTTTCCAAAGCTAATGGGTGTCTGGTAGCTTGACTACCACATAGCTTCTCTCCCATGAGCACTATCAGCAGTTGCTAAAAGACTCCTTGGCCACGGCTTGTTGGAGGCTGACATCATGATGAAGATTTTCTCTGTGGTTGGCTGTCCAAGGAGGTTATGCAGAGAATTTGATTATATACAGCAGGGCCAGACTGGGCACCTAAAGCAGCCCTGGCAATTTTGTCAGATCGGCGTCCACCCCCGGGTGCGGAGGGGGAGGGCAGGGGTGCAAGCGTGAAGCACTGCTGCTTAACAAAACCTCCCCTTAGCCCTGCTTTTGTTACTGGGGGCCGATATTGTAGCATCGCTGCAAAACCGGCCCCCACCTCTCCAAAACTGCCCCCCCTGTTCCAGCCTCCTGGGTAAACGCCCAATGAGCGCTACTGCCAGTCCGGCACTGATATACAGGGAGGCAAATATCATATGCAGTTTCTATTTAATTTTAATGTTCCATCAGCCATAAATACTGGTGTCCTCGTGGGGCAGCACCTGCAACATGTGCTCACTTGTTCAAGGCAGGGCCGGTTTCAGGCGCTCCTCCTAATTCACACCCATCCGTGGCCCGTGCAGGTAAGAGTGGTGGGGCCTTTGGGGGATTTCGACAGACGATGACGAGGGAAAATTAATTACTTATTTAATTTTCCCTCGTCATCGTCTGTCAAAATCCCCCCACCCGGCCCCGCCGCTCTTACCTGCACGGCCCGCGGATGGGTGTGAATTAGGGGAAGCGCCTGAAACCGGCCCTGCCTTGAACAAGTGAGCACATGTTGCAGGTGCATAAAAAAACAAGAAATCCAAGCATGGGTCCCCATCGTCCCAACATTCCCATCATTGGAAGTCAAGCAACGCCCCAGGTACCTCCAGGCCGCAGAGTCGTACTTCTGCATCTGAACTGATTCCTCTTCTCCGCCCAATCCATCCCGATCGCGTGAGGTCAGCGACGCAAAAACAGCTGTGAGGGTCCATGGATAAAACTTAGGGTACCACTCGAGATCCCTCTGGAGTGTCTTCAGGCCCTAAGGATCTGAGATGTCCTCCAGTCTGGTTAACGCCAGTGGATCCATCCCCAATGCTGACTGCGCCACTTAACCTTGACCTGAGGCCAATGCGGTCTTCAAACTCGGATCTGCCAACCCCAGCCCTGATGCAGTGTCTGATGCCCCCCTCACAGAGACTGACGCCACATGCACGAGCTCCGGCACCGATGTCACCGATGCCAGAAACTGAGCTAATACTGTTATCAGACTCAGAGACCCATCCTCCGCCAATAGGTCCCAAACACCATGCGATACGGATCCAGAGTCATAGGAGCTAAATGATGAAGATGACACTGGAGATTTCAATGCCCTCTATGAGGAAGGCAACATATTTGATGACTTACAGGGTGCCAGTGGCCTGGACACCTCTCCAGACATTGGTCTGTCATCCTCAAACCCGTTTATGGCAATAGGCAAATCTGTCTCTTTAGCCACGGTGATCAGGAGGGCCGCAGACATGTTGGATCTTACTCTGCCCACAGAAGAAGTTAAAACAAATGTTTTCACTGAGGTCCTCACCCATGGACAAACAAACCAAGAACCTCTACTCCTATTCAATGATGCCTTCAACTAATGTACTGGTGGGCACCTGGACAAAGCAAGGATCTTGCACCCCAGTTAATAGGCAAGAGGCAAGGGGAATAGGCCTGCTTCCGTAGATCTGGATTTCCTGGTGCAGCATTGCGCTCCATAGAGCTTGGTGGTACAGGTGTCCAGAAGTCTCCTCGCCCTAATGGCTTCCCTGCAGCCCCTCCTGATAGAGAGTCAAAGCAAATGGAGACATTCACCAAGCAAATGTTTTCTTCCACCAACCTTGCCCTAAGATCTGTTAACACGTCTGGCCTCCTAAACAGGTACTTGCATATGTTGTAAGACAGGGTGGTGTATATCTTGCTGGCTGTCATAGATGATATCACTGATAGACAGGATGTAGCAAAACACTCAATTCACTCAGGCTTGGACATGACTAACTGTCTAGGTAGGGCAGTTGGGATCAGGGTGGTACTTCAGCGCCACGCATGGATTCGCTTGATGGGCTTATCTTCGGACTTCTAACAATCATTGATAAATATGCCCATTGACAGCTCTAGGCTGTTCAGAGCAAAGGCAGACTCAACCTTAAAATGGTTCAAAGAGAGCAAGGTCATTGCTCCTTCTCTATGCCGTGCTCTGCCGGTTTGTCAGATCCCCAGCAAGTTCACATCTTTTAAGGCTTTGGCAGAGAATATCGGCGTAGGCAGTGCCAATACGGTCTTCAGCAGCAACAGGTCTCCCTGTCTTTTCACGGTAGAGGTTGGGAGTCAAGGTGACAGAATCCATGCCCTCAAGGGTAATAATCAACCCAAACCCCAGTCTACCACACCCTGCCCTGTAATGAGCCCCAATGTACCCCAATATAGGCCTAGGTAGTTGCATGACCTTTTACCTACATTTGTCCTGCCTTGCTCTACATAACGGCTCTGGCGCTGACCTTTTACCTAGTTAGGTGCTGAATAAATGTCGTGTGGTTTTCTTCGAAAACTAGCCTCATTTATTATGCATGAGGATTCTTAGTATCACAGCAGGATTACCATCTCCTGCATAATAACTATGTACAACAGTCACCACTATCGTAATCCTTGGCCGACAGGCCCACAGTACCATGACACATCTAGGTAGAACCCCTTTGGTTATATAAGTACCACATCTTCGCTGGGCAAACCAGAGGAGAAGCTTCTATGCTGACACGAGATAATTTTGCACATTGCAATTTCCAAGGCAGTACTAGAGAGGCCTTCCATCTCAACTGTGGCTCGGGACTCATGTGTGCCTTTCCACCCCTACCATTACTGCCCAGAGTGCTGAAAAAACATCAAGAAAGACTGGGCCCAGGTTGTCCTAATGGCCTCAGACTGTGCAAAGGGAGTGTGGTTCCCAGAACTTCTGGCCATGAGCATTTGTCCTATCAGGCTGCCCCTCTGGGAGACCTCCTGTCACAGCAGCACGGCTGTGCCCTACACCAAGCCTGCACAACCTACACCTCAATACATGGAGCTTGAGCTGCAACAGTTGACAAAGTGGTACGTGTTATCTTGGCAGCCAAGCATCCATCCACTAAAGCTGTTTACTTAGGACGCTGGGAGAAGTTTTTCATTTGGTGTTCCTCCCGTAACATCCAACCCTTGAATGCACAGTTGACTGACGTTCTCTTATTTTGTATATCTTTGGCCCAGCAATGCCTTGCTGTGGCAACACTTAAGGGTTCCCTTTCTACATTTGCTAGATCAGCCATACTTTTTCACATCACCTGATGTATGTTTTTGAAGGGACTGGTAGCGGTAGATCTCGCGGAAAGCCACAGCCCAGGGCTGGTAGCAGTGAGGCTTCTTGACTCTGCCGAAGGCAGGAGTGCTCTTGCGGGCAGCCTTTGTAGCCAGCTGTTTGCAAGGTTCTTTCCCTGTAGTGGACTTGCGGGCGATCTTCTTGGTACGGGCCATCGCAAGAGCGGTCTCTGTATGACGAATAAGATAGAATCCACCCCACCAACTCCTTTTGTGATGCCGCAGGGAGACCTTAACCTGGTTCTTAGATTCCAAACATGCACTCCCTTTGAATTGATGCACAGCTGTCCCCTCCGTTTCCTCACCATCAAGAAAACTTTCCTCATCACCATCACATCAGCAAGGCGAGTGAGCAAACTTCAAGCCTTGTCTGTACAACAATCTTATACTTCTTTTTATCTGCCTAAATAGGTCCTTAGGAGAAGAGTGACATTTCTGACAAAGATAGTCACACCCTTTCATATAGAGCAATCTGTCACCTTCCTGGCTTTCTACGCCCGGCTTATTCTTCCAAGGGGGAAGAACAACTCCACCAGGGCTGGCTTTAGAGGTTGAGGCACCCTGTGCAACAATCATTATCAATTCAAATCCCCTCCGCCCAAACAAACATTTTCTGTGTTGAGTTGTATGGTTTCTCAACCACACAGTAAATATATACATGATACATTTTAGAGTATATAAAATGTATGCTCAAATATCACGGAAATGAAATAAGGATTAGATGGGGAACAGATATTACGACACAATCAGTCAAATATAACTTTTATTTTATAGCCTAACACAATATACATATCTTGTTTATGTAATTATTAACATTTTCTAACGTTGACATTCCCTTGTATGCACCTTAGTTTGGTGTGTGTGCAAATCTTGCATTGCCGATCCCTGGTGAGTTTCAATACTCCTGATGAAACAAGGCCAATGGTGGTACCAATGGGTGAGGGAGACTGGCCTCAAGGGTCCTGTGGCCTCAGTGACAGAGTCACTGTTGCTCTAGGGTGTGCTGCTTCGAAGGCTTGCCTGCAAGCCTGGAGGTGAGCTTCAGTATGGATTGGGGTGGAGAAGCCTTCAAGGTACTAAGACACCAGGGCTTCTAAGGTCTAGCTAGGCCTTCTAATGTCTAGCATGGGAATGTGCTCCCTCAGGAGAGTGATCTGGTGGACTGTTCATGAAGGCTGAACCTAGTTCCCCAGTTCCAAATTCGGCAGCACTGGCCATAGTGCCACATCCTCTCCCCCACTGCACACCATACTGTCCGACTGAGAGAAACTCGCACTGCCTTCAGCTACAACCCAATTGTGCCCCGCAATAAACACATGGATGCAACTCAATTCAAATTATGCACTAGACAAGAGTAATATGCTGCCTAAAAAAAAAATTAAAAAAAGGGGAACATCCTGGAAAAAGCAAACCCTCATAGGGAATGCAAGATTAAGTAAAGCATGTGAAACGTAAACAGAACAACTTGTTTACCTTAACACTTTTACACTCATTATTCAGAAATCAATTAGTGTTTTTACCTGAAAGGTTAAGGACATGACCTGTTTCAACGTCCATCGTGTATATCCTTACAAAACGTGAACAGTATGGTTCAAAAAGACCACATCCCTGAACACAGTGCAGCGGGACACATTTTATAAACTAAAATAAGGAAAATAGCTTATAAGGCTCACATTAAACGTTTACCACTCCAGTCATCAACCAGGTATTGCAGTACCTCCAGGAATGGTGCACTTCCCCACCCGGGGAAAACAATACTGTTCAAAAGAAAGACAAGAAAACGAAAGTAGCGCTTTACTGGCAAACTTTGTAAAGTGACGCTAATGTGTTTCGGTGTGAATAAAACCAATCTGTCATGCTTTATTTAGTTATTTATTTATTTTTCGTATTTTGAACCTTTTTTTCTCTTTGTCCCCAGGCTGCACTTGGAACTGAAAAATGTCAGAAAAAGACATTTTGAGCAAAAGTATTTCTCTCTTTTTAGGATCCATTTCACAAGGGAACAAATGAAGGAAAGTAGAGGAAACAGAGGGTAAGAGACGTATATTGAAGTCACGGTTTTCAGCAAAGGAGGAGCAGCTAGAGAGAGACCGAAAAAGAGGGAAGAAGAGTAAAAGGAAGAAAGAGAGGGGGGCAGCTGACAGTGTTAGAGCAGGAAAAGTGGAATGGTTAGTGGTCTTCCGAATGGCTTAGCCATGCCAGCAGGTTTATTAAGGTAAGATTAGCGATTGAAGTGTTCACTAACCATTCCAGACTTAGTAATGTTTAATTCAGTCTCATATTTTCAGAATCGAAACATTTTCAATTCTGATTATTCACAATGCAATCGTGTTGGAAGCCGGAGTCCCCGTCCCGCACCACTGTCACCAAATGCGAGACCCGGGACTCCTCACTCAACGTTAGGCCAAGTAAGGACACCGTTTGAGATAGCCCTGCTCACCCCCTTAGTAGCTTGGCACGAGCAGCCAGGCCTATCTCCAAGGCACGAGTGTACAGTATGTGCAACCACACCCACAACAACCCACTGGTGACACCACAAATGGACTCCACACGAGTTTGATAAAACAAGTATAAACTTTATGTAAAAAGATATACGATCAGACCACACGATACATAAGCCAACATATAATAAAGGGTACTATTCGTTCCGGCTGGCTGGTAGGTTCAAATCCCAACCACCGCTTTCAAATTGCTATGCTGGTCGCAATGCTAGAATCACACACGTTGCAATGGACAAACAATAGTGTGTTGCGTAACGATACAATCCTGTGCTGGGCAAAGGAGAAATAATACAATGCGTAATGATACACCCCGGTACCTGCAATGGGAGAAATAATGCAATGCGTACCGCTACAATCATGTACTGCGCAATGAAGGAATAATGCAATGCGTCACACCCCAATCACGTACTTTGCAATGAAGAAATAATGCAATGCGCGCCGCTACAATCATGTACTTTGCAATGAAGGAATAATGCAATGCATAGCTACAATCATGTACTTTGCAATGAAGAAATAATGCAATGCGGGCCGCTACATTCCTGTACTTTGCAATGGAGAAATAATGTAATGCGTAGTGCTACAATCGTGTACTTCGTTATGCAGAAATAATGTCAGGCGTCATAAGAAAGTCCGGCAGTTCGTTAGCAGCAATATTGGCAATGTGTATTACGACAGTCAGCCTCTTCGATAACAGTTGCCCCCCACACGTATCAACGATGACAAAGTACAGCTTCTCACTCTGGCCCCAGTACTGCCACTCCTGAACGCAGTACGGGCCCCAATCTGAGCCGAAGCAAAGGCTCACGTCGCCAGAAGGACTGAGAGGCCGAGAAAGTGTCCCTCCGAGCCCGCGCCCCGCCCAGGCAGTGATCCACGTTACCTGGGGGCGCGACCCCACTCCCCTCTCCTCCTTCAGCGAACTGGGCCTTCCGTGTAGAACTTTCTCAATGGGCCTCAGCGGCTGGGTATGGCAGCTGAGCTCCTCCGGGGCGGCTGGTCCGGGCCGCGGCTGTTAGGAAGGTCTCAGGCGGCCGCAGGGCACACGTACCCCACGCCCCTGAGATTACTTTACTCCGGGTGCACGTTCACCACAGCACCCTCCGGGTCTCCTCTGGCACGAAGCCACACACACAACGCTGATGGGACTTCACGTCGACTCCGAGTGCACGTTCACCAGGCACTCCTTCCTGCGGTCTCAGTTGGCACCAAGACACGCACACCGCGCTGCAGAGACTCACTTTCTTCCGGTGCACACGATGATCAGCCAATCACCTCCACAGTCCCAGGTTGCACCAAAGCACGCACTCTGCTTCACTGAGACTTACTCCAACTCCGGTTCCCCGATATCCAGGCGCTCTTCACCAACGCCTTCGGCAGCACCCCGACACGCTCACCGTGTCCGAGTCTCACTTCTCCTCCGGTGCACTCGATGACCAGGCACTCTTCACCCGCGCCTCCGGTGCACCCCGACACGCACCCTGCGCGTCCAAGACTCACTCCACTTCCGATGCACACGTTGACCAGGCACTCCTCACCAACGCCTCCTGTGCACCACGACACGCACCCTGCGCATCCGAGACTCACTTCACCTCCGATGCCCCCGCTGACCAGGCGCTCTTCACCAGCGCCTGCGGTGCACCACGAAATGCACCCAGCGCGTCCGAGTCTCACGTCACCTTCGATGCACACGCTGACCAGGCACTCTTCACCAATGCCTTCTGTGCACCACGACATGCACCCAGCGCGTCCGAGTCTCACTTCTCCTCCGTGTGTCCAAGATCACAGGGCACACCTTCCGAGGGTCTCAAGCTGCCACAACACGCGCCCACCGCGTCGCTTGAAACTTCTCCGGAAACTTTTATGTTCCTGTGTTTCCAAACAGGGAGCAAGCTCACCTCGGGCCCTTGGGGTAACAAGACACAGCACAAAGCACAGTCTT
This sequence comes from Calotriton arnoldi, assembly GCA_963921515.1. Taxonomy (NCBI): domain Eukaryota; kingdom Metazoa; phylum Chordata; class Amphibia; order Caudata; family Salamandridae; genus Calotriton; species Calotriton arnoldi. Next base: position 3,816,885 of record CAWUFW010000209.1, on the reverse strand, counting down.
CTTCAAGCAGGGGGACCCAGCGCACAAAGCACAGTCCCAACAGCCTCACTTCTCCTCCGGTACACTCGATGACCAGGCGGTCTTCACCCGCACCTCCGGTGCACCCCGACACGCACCCTGCGCGTCCGAGACTCACTCCACTTCCGATGCACAGGTTGACCAGGCCCTCCTCAGCAACACCTCCTGTGCACCACGACACGCACCCTGCGCATCCGAGACTCACTTCACCTTCGATGCCCCCGCTGACCAGGCGCTCTTCACCAGCGCTTGCCGTGCACCACGACACGCACCCAGCGCGTCCAAGTCTCACATCACCTTCGATGCACACGCTGACCAGGCACTCTTCACCAACGCCTGCTGTGCACAACGACACGCACCCAGCGCATCCGAGACTCACTTCACCTTCGATGCACACGCTGACCAGGCGCTCTTCACCAACGCCTCCTGTGCACCACGACACACACCCAGCGCGTCCGAGTCTCACTTCTCCTCCGTGTGTCCAAGATCACAGGGCACACCTTCTGAGGGTCTCAAGCTGCCACAACACGCGCCCACCGCGTCGCTTGAAACTTCTCCGGAAACTTTTATGTTCCTGTGTTTCCAAACAGGGAGCCAGCTCACCTCGGGCCCTTGGGGTAACAAGACACAGCACAAAGCACAGTCTTCTTCAAGCAGGGGGACCCAGCGCACAAAGCACAGTCCCAACAGCCTCACTTCTCCTCCGGTACACTCGATGACCAGGCGGTCTTCACCCGCACCTCCGGTGCACCCCGACACGCACCCTGCGCGTCCAAGACTCACTCCACTTCCGATGCACAGGTTGACCAGGCCCTCCTCAGCAACGCCTCCTGTGCACCACGACACGCACCCTGCGCATCCGAGACTCACTTCACCTCCGATGCCCCCGCTGACCAGGCGCTCTTCACCAGCGCTTGCCGTGCACCACGACACGCACCCAGCGCGTCCAAGTCTCACATCACCTTCGATGCACACGCTGACCAGGCACTCTTCACCAACGCCTGCTGTGCACAACGACACGCACCCAGCGCATCCGAGACTCACTTCACCTTCGATGCACACGCTGACCAGGCGCTCTTCACCAACGCCTCCTGTGCACCACGACACGCACCCAGCGCGTCTGAGTCTCACTTCTCCTCTGTGTGTCCAAGATCACAGGGCACACCTTCTGAGGGTCTCAAGCTGCCACAACACGCGCCCACCACGTCGCTTGAAACTTGCCCGGAAACTTTTATGTTCCTGTGTTTCCAAACAGGGAGCCAGCTCACCTCGGGCCCTTGGGGTAACAAGACACAGCACAAAGCACAGTCTTCTTCAAGTAGGGGGACCCAGCGCACAAAGCACAGTCCCAACAGCCTCTTCCTTGGTTAAAACAGCAAACTGCAGACCAGCCCCAGATCACGAAGCAAGGGTTGGTCCTTCCCAGCAGTCTCTTCAGTTGTTCCTACCTTAGCAGAGGTTCCTCTTGACCATGAAATGGGTCCAAGCCTTTTCAGTCTCAATCCATTTCTATTCCCACGTTCAGTGGTCTCAGCTCTCATAGTTATACCCCTAAATGTCTTTGAAGTTCAGCTGTGCTCAGGGGTCCCTGACCCCTGCCTAAATCAGTTCTGGGTGTCTCCCTCCCAGTGTCACCTTTCTCCCTTTGATACTGGGGGTCTGGATCCTTAATCACTCAGCCAGAGATGGGTCAATTGTTTTATAGCCGCAACCCAGGCCTCTTCACCTCCCGGGGCTTCTCCTCCGCCTACTCTCCAGATGATTGTCAGCCTGGTGCCATCTCAACCCCTCCCTGGGTTAAGACCTCCCCCAGCTCCTCTCCCCTCTCAGATCCAGACAGTCAATCCACATTCAGCAGAGACACACAGAAATGCTTAAAGCACAAAACTCAGCCACTTTCTAAAAGAGTGGTTTCTGAACACACAGTGACAAAACCACTTTCATAGAAAGATGTGTTATTACGCTGTGAGTTCATATATACTAAACTTCACCTCTCCATTTTAAACTTATGGGAAACTAGCCTAACAAACACAATACCCAGCCTCCCCCATTCTGTCCTATGGGCAGGATGGCCTTTCACCAGTGAAAAACGAAATGGATTGTTTTTCACTGTCAGGACATAACACACACCTCAGTATATGTCCTGCCTTTTATTTACACTGCTCCCTGCCCAGGGGTTACCCGGGACCTACCACAGGGGTGCCCACTGTGTATGCAAAAGGGAAAGTAAGGCCTGACAAGTGGTTGCACTTGTCAGGACAACATGCTAACTTAGAAAACTGCGCGCAGGCCCTACACTGCAGACCTGAGTTCCCTTCTCCGCGCACCTTTGCATTACTAGCCCTGGCACACACAGTGCACATCACTAGGGACTTTACTAGTAAGGCAACATACCAATCATGGCCAACCAATTACCATTACACTTTACACAGGGAATACTTGTACTTTCACTCTGATCAGCAGTGGCAAAGTACCCAAAGCATCTAAATTGGCAACTCTATGTCAGGAAAACGGTCTAGGGGGAAAGCAAAAAGTTTATGGAACTTTAGCCAAAAAGGCCAAGTCCTACACAACACCCTCCCCGCCAAAAGCCAGGGTAGACCAATCATTACCTTAATGGACTTCCCGGCTTCGGGCGATAGAACCAGGACGCAGGCCCTCTACCACAGGGACACCCTCCTGTTCCACGCCTTCCTGACCCCAGGGGGTCTTCTTGATCACTACTCCCTGAGCCAACAATGCTGTTCCATGGATCCCCCCCGGCCAGGGGGACCCCTCCAGGGGTGCTGTTCCCATGCCAACCCCACCCTGGAGTGGTACCCTGGGGAGGCCCATCGGTCAGGATACTGCCTCCAGTCATCCTGCCCTCCAGGTTAAAAGTGGGTTTACTCTGGTCACTTCTAGGGGACCCAGCCCCACTGGCTGGACACTGTCTCACGGGTGTTCACACTGGGGAACACAACCCTCTTTTATCCTTCCATTTATTTTTCTGGGCCTGCCACTTAGGAATGGCACCCACAAACATCAGGACGGCAGGAGCTCTGGCTACAGACTCCCACGCCCTCCTGACGCTAGGTGTCCTTCCTCACACCTCTGGCAAGTAGGCACTAGGCCTTCACCCGGGGCTCTCCTACGCCCCCCAGTTTCCTGGGTGGTGCTGCTGATCCCTGGGGGTGCTGCTTACTCTTCCTCCCCTCTTTTGAGACAAGGGGCTAGCCAGCAACCCCTCCTCACTACTCTGGGATCTCCTTGCGCCACTTGGCCCTTCTTCCCTCTCTGGGGCTTTTTCAGGCCCCTGGACCCATGACCAGGGGTCCGGTTCTCGTGCAGGCTCCCGGGAATCAAGGAGTCCACACCTTAACCCGGGTGGCGCAATCCTGAAAAATAATTTCTGAGCCTAGGCTCCCTGGGGCCAAATTGGACAACCACTCCAAATCATTTACCATGCTAACCACTACCCAATCTTCCAGTGCATACTTGTACTCATCCACACTTGGCACTGGCTATGTGCTGCCACCATTCAAACTGGACTCTGCTTGTTTACCCTTAATGTCCAGTTCCCTCATGCTTAACTCATGAGCGAAGAGAATCCGTTTCTCTTCCAACGCGAGAGCGTTTCTGCTCTCCTCTGCTTGAGTTTTAAGTTTTAACACCTCCAACTCATGCAGTCTGACCCTTTGGTTTTCCTATAACTCCTCTGGTGAAAAACTCCTCCCTGAATGGCTACTACCAGCCCCTGCGGCTGGTCTCTCCACTGGCAAATCCTGTGGACCAAATCCATTCCCTGGGTCATCCTCATCCACCTCAACATCACCCGTCTCCTGAGCCTCTTTGGCTTCCCACCAGGCCCTCAAGGCCACTTGCAGCTCCTCCTTCTTGGCGCTACCCTTCATGGGACATCCCAAAGCTCTGCAGAATTTCCTCAACTGATCATCCTTGTAGGTAAACAATGCCTCCATGTTAAACTCTAATTCTGCAGCCGCAGCCTCACCGGCTATCTGGCTCCCGTCCTGAGACATGATGTGTGGTTTAAAGGTTATTCAACAATAGAACCAACAATTCAAAACAATATGTTGTTGCATCGTGGTCTGCGATCAATTTGTGATGTACACCAATTACTGTGAGTGGTTTTGCACACACGCGTTTGATGGAGCGAAGTACAGAAGATTTTGTGCGTACCCCGTTCAGACCAATCACCCCATAACAAAGTAATATATTAATTTTGATTGCTGTGTATTAACCAAACACACACATTACATGTGGGAAATGCTCTGCATTAACAGGTTTGTTTAACATATTAATTAATGGTGTAAAACGCATGTTTTATCTATTTTGCGCATTTAAGTAGTGTAATAGTGCATGTCTATGCTGTAGTGTACATTGTGCATTACATGCTGCTTTTGCTTTATTTTAATGGCTTGCAGTGTGATGCTTTTCCGCTAGGTAACAGTTTTAGGGGATAAATATTAGTACTGGTGGGTGGGGGGACAGAAAACACTTATTTTCTGTGTATTCACATTTTCTTTGTGTTTATCGTAGTTTTGGCTGGTGGCTAGTTTCAAGATGGCTTCGTTTTTCCCGGTTCTGCGCAGTAGAGAATGCTTGCATCATCTGGCTGGAAGAACCTCGCGCATGCCTTGTGCTCCACTGAACTTTGCAACTCCAGCTGACTATGTTCGAGGCCATTTGTATGAATGCCGGCGAGTGGCTGAGAGCCAGAATGATAGCACGAGAACAGTCGAATGCCTGCCAAAGACTGACCACGTGGAAACAGCTGAAAATAAACAGTTGAATCCCTTCCAATGAACATTTGAATGCCTGCTAATGAACTATGGGACAATTGAATTTGTATCTATCAGCTTGTCAAACAAAGTTATTCACGGACATCCTGGGAGCAGAGAAATACAAAGTTATTCACGGACATCCTGGAAGCAGAGAAATACATTGTCATTCACGGACATCCTGAGAGCTAAGAAATACATTTTCATGACCAATCAGAGCAAGGGAAATGGCAAGAGTTGAAACATTTGTGGGTAGAGAGCCAGCAAACACAGTATAAATATCAGACCAAAATTGGGGGTTTTTAGAGAGAAGCTGGTTGGAGAGATGCTGTCTGTCAGAGAAGCTGTTTGCAGAGATGCTGGGAGCTTGAAACCATGCCAGAATGCGCACTGATGACCCCTGTAGGTTCGAGATCGCTATGGGACACTAGCCTGGGTGAGAGATGCGTCTAGGAGGCCAGGGTTATTAAGAAAGTTGGGGTTTAGTGTTGGTTAGGAAGGTTTTTAGTGTAGGAAATCTTTAGAATTAAATGCATGTTTTTAATTATGGTTCACTGATCTTTCATTTTTGGAACCCTCTATCAGTTACATGACCAAGAATTGATTTTTAACCATTTTTAAGAATAATGAAATGAATGCAAACTTACATTTTCTCTTCATGACTTTTATTAAACAGTTTCTTGATTTATTTCCTGAATAAATGGCAATGCTCAGTGAGAATTAATAGTGAGAGAATAAATGATAATTTTCTTTATGCAAATTAATTATATAAAATCTTTTAAATGATTTCAGGTGTTTGTGATTCTTTTAGAGTCAATTAATTATGCAAATCAATGTATTGTTGTAGTGAGGTTAAGCTGGTCTTGACAATCACCATCAACTTGCTCAACTAATTGGTCCATCGACCTAATTGGCGGGGTACATTGATGCATAGATTAGTTAGTAAAATTAGGTGATGAAAACAAATGTTGGTGTAAAAATCTGTGCTTAAAGGTATCCCGTGATAGGAAATAATTCATGCAACCCATTGTAGGATTATTAGCAAGGGTCTGGGGGTGTGTGTGACAGGGTGTGTGTACTTCGGTGTTATGGGCCCCACCGGAGTGACCCGGACCCTGGGTTGGTGATAATTTCTGGGTAAACGCTGCATCACGTTTCAATTACGTTAGGATCGTATCCCACCGCTCTGCCACCAAATGTTGGAAGCCGGAGTCCCCGTCCCGCACCACTGTCACCAAATGCGAGACCCGGGACTCCTCACTCAACGTTAGGCCAAGTAAGGACACCGTTTGAGATAGCCCTGCTCACCCCCTTAGTAGCTTGGCACGAGCAGCCAGGCCTATCTCCAAGGCACGAGTGTACAGTATGTGCAACCACACCCACAACAACCCACTGGTGACACCACAAATGGACTCCACACGAGTTTGATAAAACGAGTATAAACTTTATGTAAAAAGATATACGATCAGACCACACGATACATAAGCCAACATATAATAAAGGGTAATATTCGCTCCGGCTGGCTGGTAGGTTCAAATCCCAACCACCGCTTTCAAAATGCTATGCTGGTCGCAATGCTAGAATCACACACGTTGCAATGGACAAACAATAGTGCGTCACGTAACGATACAATCCTGTGCTGGGCAAAGGAGAAATAATACAATGCGTAACGATACACCCCTGTACCTGCAATGGGAGAAATAATGCAATGCGTACCGCTACAATCATGTACTGCGCAATGAAGGAATAATGCAATGCGTCACACCCCAATAATGTACTTTGCAATGAAGAAATAATGCAATGCGCGCTGCTACAATCATGTACTTTGCAATGAAGGAATAATGCAATGCGTAGCTACAATCATGTACTTTGCAATGAAGAAATAATGCAATGCGGGCCGCTACAATCCTGTACTTTGCAATGGAGAAATAATGCAATGCGTAACGCTACAATCGTGTACTTCGTTATGCAGAAATAATGTCAGGCGTCATAAGACAGTCCGCCAGTTCGTTAGCAGCAATATTGGCAATGTGTATTACGACAGTCAGCCTCTTCGATAACAGTTGCCCCCCACACGTATCAACGATGACATAAAGTACAGCTTCTCACTCTGGCCCCAGTACTGCCACTCCTGAACGCAGTACGGGCCCCAATCTGAGCCGAAGCAAAGGCTCACGTCACCAGAAGGACTGAGAGGCCGAGAGAGTGTCCCTCCGAGCCCGCGCCCCGCCCAGGCAGTGATCCACGTTACCTGGGGGAGCGACCCCACTCTCCTCTCCTCCTTCAGCGAACTGGGCCTTCCGTGTAGAACTTTCTCAATGGGCCTCAGCGGCTCGGCCTGGCAGCTCAGCTCCTCCGGGGCGGCCGGTCCGGGCCGCGGATGTTAGGAAGGTCTCAGGCGGCCGCAGGGCACATGTACCCCACGCCCCTGAGATTACTTTACTCCGGGTGCACGTTCACCACAGCACCCTCCGGGTCTCCTCTGGCACGAAGCCACACACACAACGCTGATGGGACTTCACGTCGACTCAGAGTGCACGTTCACCAGGCACTCCTTCCTGCGATCTCAGTTGGCACCAAGACACGCACACCGCGCTGCAGAGACTCACTTTCTTCCGGTGCACACGATGATCAGCCGATCACCTCCACAGTCCCAGGTTGCACCAAAGCACGCACACTGCTTCACTGAGACCTACTCCAACTCTGGTGCCCCGATATCCAGGCGCTCTTCACCAATGCCTTCGGCCGCACCCCGACACGCTCACCGTGTCCGAGCCTCACTTCACCTCCGATGCCCCCGCTGACCAGGCGCTCTTCACCAGCGCCTGCGGTGCACCACGACACGCACCCAGCGCGTCCTAGTCTCACGTCACCTTCGATGCACACGCTGACCAGGCACTCTTCACCAACGCCTGCTGTGCACCACGCCACGCACCCAGCACGTCCGAGACCCACTTCACCTTCGATGCACACGCTGACCAGGCGCTCTTCACCAACGCCTCCTGTGCACCACGACACGCACCCAGCGCGTCCTAGTCTCACGTCACCTTCGATGCACACGCTGACCAGGCACTCTTCACCAACGCCTGCTGTGCACCACGCAACGCACCCAGCACGTCCGAGACCCACTTCACCTTCGATGCACACGCTGACCAGGCGCTCTTCACCAACGCCTCCTGTGCACCACGACACGCACCCAGCGCGTCTGAGTCTCACTTCTCCTCCGTGTGTCCAAGATCACAGGGCACACCTTCTGAGGGTCTCAAGCTGCCACAACACGCGCCCTCCACGTCGCTTGAAACTTGTCCGGAAACTTTTATGTTCCTGTGTTTCCAAACAGGGAGCCAGCTCACCTCGGGCCGTTGGGGTAACAAGACACAGCACAAAGCACAGTCTTCTTCAAGCAGGGGGACCCAGCGCACAAAGCACAGTCCCAACAGCCTCTTCCTTGGTTAAAACAGCAAACTGCAGACCAGCCCCAGATCACGAAGCAAGGGTTGGTCCTTCCCAGCAGTCTCTTCAGTTGTTCCTTCCTTAGCAGAGGTTCCTCTTGACCACGAAATGGGTCCAAGCCTTTTCTGTCTCAATCCATTTCTATTCCCACGTTCAGTGGTCTCAGCTCTCATAGTTATACCCCTAAATGTCTTTGAAGTTCGTTGTGCTCAGGGGTCCCTGACCCCTGCCTAAATCAGTTCTGGGTGTCTCCCTCCCAGTGTCACCTTTCTCACTTTGATACTGGGGGTCTGGATCCTTAATCACTCAGCCGGAGATGGGTCAATTGTTTTATAGCCGCAACGCAGGCCTCTTCACCTCCTGGGGCTTCTCCTCCGCCTACTCTCCAGATGCAGGTCAGCCTGGTGCCATCTCAACCCCTCCCTGGGTCAAGACCTCCCCCAGCTCCTCTCCCCTCTCAGATCCAGACAGTCAATCCACATTCAGCGGAGACACACAGAAATGCTTAAAGCACAAAACTCAGCCACTTTCTAATAGAGTGGTTTCTGAACACACAGTGACAAAACCACTTTCATAGAAAGATGTGTTATGACGCTGTGAGTTCATACATACTAAACTTCACCTCTCCATTTTAAACTTATGGGAAACTAGGCTAACAAACACAATACCCAGCCTCCCCCATTCTGTCCTATGGGCAGGATGGCCTTTCACCAGTGAAAAACGAAATGGAGTGTTTTTCACTGTCAGGACATAACACACACCTCAGTATACGTCCTGCCTTTTATTTACACTGCACCCTGCCCAGGGGTTACCCGGGACCTACCACAGGGGTGCCCACTGTGTACGCAAAAGGGAAAGTAAGGCCTGACAAGTGGTTGCACTTGTCAGGACAACATGCTAACTTAGCAAACTGCGCGCAGGCCCTACACTGCAGGCCTGAGTTCCCTTCTCCGCTCACCTTTGCATTACTAGCCCTGGCACACACAGTGCACATCACTAGGGACTTTACTAGTAAGGCAACATACCAATCATGGCCAACCAATTACCATTACACTTTACACAGGGAACACTTGTACTTTGACACTGATCAGCAGTGGCAAAGTACCCAAAGCATCTAACTTGGCAACTCTATGTCAGGAAAACGGTCTAGGGGGAAAGCAAAAGTTTAGGGAACTTTAGCCAAAAAGGCCAAGTCCTACAAATCGTTATTTATCTGATACTACTAACAAGCATTAGGAAACTCATTAGGTCTGCCTTGTATTAGCCATATGTTCATTGTTGTATGATATGTTTGGATGCCGTAGCAGAGAAAGGTACTCAAATACTGACTGGTCAAATGGTACACCATGCGAAACAAAGGATTTAAGTTAATGTTTTAACCCACGCCCATAACTGCATAGATCGCCCCTCTCAAATACGAAGCAGGTGACGAATGGCAGTGGATGGCGAGAACACGAATCAAAGCTGTGCCTATCGAGTAATAGGAAACGCAGAACAAGTGTAGCAGGATACAACCCTGGAGCCTCACAATTAGCACAAAGTTAAAAAACGTACATTCTCCAATGTCTGGGCCAGGACTCCGCTAATGTAGTGATATTGCTGTGAGCGGGTCGGGCAAAGTCCTTGCGAACTTTTAATGTTCATGTGCAAGGTGCCTAGAACGCAGAGCCTGTGATATTACGGTGGTTAAGCACACATGAGGGTGTTTCACCCAGCGTCGCAAGAGTAAACATTCTGCAAAACACTAAGCAAAAGTGTTTCTTTCCTTTTTGGTTCAATTTCACAGGGGAACAAATGAAAGAAAGTAGAGGAAACAGAGAGTAAGAGACGTTTATTGAAGTCATGGTTTTCAGCAAGTGAGGAGCAGCGAGAGAGAGACAGAAAGAGAGGGAAAACGAGTAAGAGGAAGAAAGAGGGGGGCAGCTGACAGCGGCAGAGCAGGAGAAGTGGACACTTCGACCACTAATCTTACCTTACAAAACCTGCTGGGCACCTAGGGATCTCACGTGCAACAGAAGCGGGCTGCAGGATAGGCCAACCAGCCCTTGCCTTGACACTCCGGACTCCTCCGCTCTCGAACTCCACAGCACCCGACTCAGCGCGACTTTCACTGCAGCGGGGCGGGCTCGGGACAATAATGTTTTCAGGGCCGTCATTGGTAGCGCTTTCGTGCACTATCAGATTGACGGCCCTGGGACCCAAACAAGCTAGTTTGCATCCTCAGGTGGTGGCAACGCTGTGCATGGGTGGGCATAAGCGCGCCTCGTGATCTGTTTAACACTGTTATCTCTCTTCTATTTCTATGAAGATTAACATCGTGGAAAAGAAAGAGGGACAACAGTGTTCAACAGTGCAGGCTTTTCGGAAATACTACTGGCGCCGATTTCGGGACACAAATGGCGCCCCCCTGACCTTGGCACCTGGTGTGGTGGCACCGCTCGCACCGCCAAAAAGCCGGCACTGAACTCCACCATCTGAACCTTAAGAGGGATCTGAGTTTCTATATAGTGTGCTCGAGAGATTACCGGTTGTGATGACTTTTTGTTGATTTTTTGTGGAGCCAAAAAGGGCAAAGCGGTGCAGTAGAAAACTAGCTCTCTATGGCTTGTATTATCAATTCAAATCTACTGCGAGCTGGCCAAGAAACAACTCCCAGAAGGTGTATGCACTCATTCCACCGGACCAAAAGCTACCACCACTGCACTGGTTTATGGTGTGCCGGTTCTAGACATTTGCCAGGTTGTTATGGGAGTGTCCCGCCATACGTTCATAAAGCACTATTGCCTGGGCAGCCAGTTCTAGTGGGATGAGCCCTTTACCAAATACGTCCTACATGATTTCCTTGTTTTAGCCATTTTACAGACCTACCACGTGGGGAGTTATTGCTTTGGTCACAAAGTGAGAACTCTGCGGTTCGAAATTTCTGCCTGAAGAACGTGTTACTTACCTTCAATAATGCCCTTTCTGGTAGAGACTCTATTTAACCGCAGATTCTTCACTGACCCACCTGCCTCCTCGTTCGGTAGAGAGGAATGTTACAGTCCGTTAGTAAGATCCCAAGTCTTAACTCTGTACACTGTCATTCTGATTTCTATTGGCTCTGCATCCAGCGCACGGAGGGAGCTCAGAAAGAAAGTGACATCAGCACACGGAAGTGGCACAGATATAGGAGGCCCTGATGTCTCGTCCAGGGCTGGACAGATCCGATGCAGAGCTGCATGATGCCATCTACCCCAAAGTGGGTTTAGAAACCCATAGCAAATTGCTATTAGGAAGGGGAGTGTTTAAGGTAGCCCATTGTAATAGCTATTCGTTAAAGGATGTATCAAACTTTTGCAACTGTGACAACAGAAGCAAAACATTGAAATGTTACAGACTCTCGAGTTGGTCTGGTAACATATTTGCAAACGGGCTGGGTTGCTCTTAGGATCCCTCCCCTTTGTGAAGGTAAAAAAACATTTGTAGGGGACTTAACAGTGGTCCAGGGGACTAACGCCAACTCTCAAAATAATAAACTTTTTTGTTTTAAATACAGTCAGGTTTCATTTAATGAAAATTGGCTGCACTTAAAAAAAAAAAAGTTTTCTTTATTAAAATGCGATTACAGACATGGTGGTCTGTTGACCCCCCGCAGGCCATCATCCATGTGATGGCATCCAATCATAGTGAGCCGCTGTTCATGATCTACCTCATGACTATTGAACTGCGACCCACTACAGTTCGGAATTTTGTGAATTACCTCTTAGAACATATGTTGGTACGCAAAAATATTCTTCATTCGCAAAAAAGTTGATGCACAATTTGGAACCACTTTTTAAGAGTGGAAATTTTGTACAACAAGCCCTATGGTCTAAACAGGCACACAGGTGTCAATCCAGAGGCAGCGACTCAGGGGCTTAGCCAGGGCCAAAGGAACTATGCGATTGAGCGGCCGCGGCGAATTTCGCATAACTACAGATTTGCCGCATTTGCCACGTAATCCATCATCTGTCGCATAATCTGTAAATTTTAACAAAAAATAATTGTTTCTAGCTCAAACTTTTCAAAAGTTACTAAAAATGCAGCGGCACGTGTTGCAGCGCGGTGTAAGGCCCTATGCAAAGCTAGGCTGCTCACATTTTTTTTGTATTACTATATTTGGGTGTTAAACTGGTACTAATAAGAAGCGGCCAATGCCCAGAAAGTGCTACCAAGTTTAACAAGCATTTACAATGCAATCGGTCTTGCCTTTGGGGCATTATAAGTATTTAGCCATTCAGCACATTGTCTGCAGCTGGGGGCCAGTAGCGGTTCCACCGGGATGCGGGGAAGAGAAACAGTGCTCTAAAACAGCCATGCTGTTAGGTTTTAAGAGCCAAATAAAGAAAGGATTAAACCAGGTTCAACTTACCAGGTCATTATAAAATGCAGGACCGGGACAATGACATGGGTTAAATGTTTGTGTCTGCAGGGGAAAATCATCTGCCAAACTACAGGGGTCGACCAACCCAGCCTCGATATCTGAAAAGCAAAAGGAATGTGTTGGCTAGAAAGGTAGAATCAATAGTACAATAACCTGAATGTCTAATTGGCTTTACATCGATAAACTCGGAAAGAAAAATTGGTACTGAATGGGTCGCAGAGGGAGGTAATAGATGAACCAAGTGGGGGATGAAGGGGCTTAGAAGCCACAAGTTGGCCTAACAAGGCGCTTCGTGAGAGAGTAGCCAGGGAGTTGCAGCAGCATGGGGAATAAGGAGTGCCTGGGGTATGTAATGGAACAATAGAGAGTTTGGGCTGTGGTTGGGCGGTGCAGGGAGTCTGAAACAATACAACGGCCTGAAATGGAATGGAGTGACTAGAGATTAAAGAAAGCTCCAATGCACCCCCGTTAAGGAAAAAGTAATGGATAGGACCATGAGGTTCAATTTTGTGATTTTCTTTTTTTTAAAGGGCCAGTGGGTTTATTGCCACAGAAGCTGTACTTCGTGCTCAAGAGCTACCTTCCAGGTACAGCCATGCCATTTGAAGAACAGCATGGGTCCCCGTGGTCTCCCAACTGCTTTCTTGTAGCTCTGGAGCTGCAATGCCTCTGCTTTGTACCCGAGCCTCCTGCATACACCGGTCCCCTGCTAGGCCCCCCAGTTCTCCCTTCTTCCGCAGCATATAGGCAACTCGGATTCCCAGGCACAGAAGAAAAACACACTGCCTCTTAAATAGGCCCCTTGCCGGTGGCACAGGACAGACCCACTCCACCAGTAGGCTGACAGAGTCAAAGAAGTGAACCAGCAAGTCAATCAGCAGCTGCAGCAAAGCTCACAGCCTTCCTTGATTGTAAATCATTCAAACCAAGCTCCCACAAACCAATATAATTTTTTGTCTTTCATTAGGTCGAGCCTCGAGTAGCGCGCAAGCGCTGCTCTGCGAGACTTATAGTTAGGGAGTTTGAAAGCTGACCAGACGCTGCAGGCCATGGCCTTTACCTGCGGTTAGGCGCGGCAGACATGTGTTTCCATTATCGTGCCCAGACGCGGGCGCGAGTAATTGGAAACACATGTCTGCCAGCGGCGTGTAATCGCAGGCAAAAGGCCATGACGCACGAGCGTCTGGTCAGCTCTGCAGGCTGCCGCGCTCGCTCGTTGATCAATGCTATTCTTGAGAAAAGAATACACGTCAAGCTTTTTTTTGAATGGTTAAAATAACCTGCCCCCTCCTTTCCCCTCAGGGTACAGCTGGGTACACCCCGCTCGCCGCTCCTTGCAGACTGTGCTCGAGTGCTGACTCATTTATTTCCTGGAAAGCATCAAATGCCTTGAAAAACACGACACAAAGGAAAGGAAACACGACCTTATATTCCCCGTGGCCATCACTCGTGGGGTTAAAATAATAAAATGGCCGGGTCTGTTTCTGGACCGTCCCACCACCTCCCGCCTCCCCTGTTGCCTGGACAGTTTATTTTTCTGAGAAAGTTACTGCTTGGCGACTTTCCAGAAACCGGGGGCGGGTCACAGAAGATTTCTGGCTTGAGCTATTTTGTGTCCTTGGTGGGAAAAGAAAGCAGCGCTTACTCCAAATGGCTTACTGCCCCATCTGTTTTTTTTTTTGTGTTGCAGTTTTGATATAGCGCAGGTACACTCACAGACCCATGAGGCCCGTCTTCCCAACGCAAACTCAGCACGTCCAACGGTTCCTCGCACATATCTGGCATACCACTTAGGATTTAGTACAATATTGATTACTTGTGTGCAAGGCTGAACTCAGACCAGAAGAAGGATGGCACTGGATGCTGCCACATACCTATTCCAGCCAGGCTAGGCACACCCACATCCATCCTAACGCTCATTTGTAAACGAAAGAGACAAGTAACGTAGTGGTGGGAGGGGTGAGGGATCGGAGCACAAGGGGGAGTGTTTGAAATGCTTCATGTGTTCCACGCAGAACAGACCTGTAATGAAACTTTAAAGGATAAACGCATCGAAAAGTGATACGGTTATTAAAACAAGTTTGCTTTTCAAGTTAGCAGTCTGAGAGAATGTGCCGTAACTTACAGGGCTGCAATCTCTGGGACTTGGGAACCAGGTTAAAGTCTTGGCATCGTCTCTCCCTGTGCCTACAAAAACATGCCTATCGTAAAAATACAAGCATTGGCATAGCCAATAGGTCTCGCCTTTAGGACCTTATAAGTGTTTAACTATGCACCAGTTAATGTTGTTGCAACAAGGATATTGTGCTGCATAACTAAATACTTATAAGGTCCCAAAAGCGAGACCTATTGGCTATGCCAATGCTTGTTTTTCATTATGGTAGCAATAATGACGTCAGGAATCACTCTATCCACAGAAACACCATGTATTTAGGCACCCTTTACGTCTAATGAATTATTTTAAAACATGTAATTTACAATAATATGCTGACTACGTACAAATGAACCGCAAGTTTTAATAAGACAGGATAGGAGCCAGAGAGCATGGGTGATTTCCAGTCCCAATATTATTAATATAATTAACATGTGATTTCAACCCGAATGCTTCAGACCTACTCTGACGAGCTAAATTATGAATAAGGCATGCCAAAACACGGTTAAGTACACCGATAAGTTAAAACAAATAAAAAATTAGTTAATAGAACATCTCTGCGTTAACTACTGTGTATTAAAGTTCACAGACAACTGTTAAAACTGAACGGTATAATTGATGCGAAACAAAGGTAAATGCTAACGCCTCACTGTTGCTGATGTAAACTTATACGGAGTTACATGCGGGTGCAGCCGCCGGGAATATGAACAGATGGGCGCGATCTAAGCTACTGCCATGGCGGCAGTGGGCGGTCCGGGCAGCACTGTATAATTCACCCGTAAGAAATATCGGTGAAACAGCGGAGGCGAGTGCTGCGGCTGCATTGCGCTTAAACTTAACGAAACGAACTTAGAAAAAAACAGCCAGGAAAACACTGCTGCACTGTATAACAAAGCACAAAATAGTGAAATCATGTTTATTATAGATTACATAATAAAACCTTTGAAGTGAGTGCCGCGCAGAGTATATAAAAGTTATAGCAAGGCATCCATAAAGTGGGCGCTGCGCTAAGCCACGAAGAGACTGCTGCGCTACGGAGCGGGGGTGGGAGGAGAGTTCAATAGGCAGCCTGTTTTTGGTGGTGGGAGGGAGGGCACCCTACGGAGATGCAGTAGCGGCCCGTGGTGGGAGTGCTGCCGGGCGCTGACGTGGGACGGGGGAGGGACAGGAGGAGCCAAATGCGATGCAGCGCGCGCAACGAAATTCGTTTTATTTATTTATATGTTTACTTACCTCTAATCGGCCGTAATCCGTAGTTTACTACCCCCCACCCTGCCCCTCCCCCGCCCCACGTCAGCGCCCAGCAGCACTCCCATCACGGGCCGCTACTGCGGAGATGGAGCTTTAAAGTTGAAAGCACGACGCTCATGAAAAGGGCGTGCCGCTGAATAGTGTAAAGTTTTTTAAACAAGCATTTGCAATGCAATAGGACTCGCATTTACGCAAGACCTATTGCATTGGAAACGGGCGTGCGAGAAGGTACGAACGGGAGTGTGGTGGAGGGCTGGGGGGGGAGGGCCGAGAAGTCACGGACTGCGGGAGGGGGAGGGGGACACGAGAAGAAAATAGTGTTTGAAGTAAAGGGGCCAGTAGCCATGGAAGGATACTAATGACGTCATGGCCGTCATGAGGAGGGACTAACAGGCCTAAAACCAATTGGAAGGCAGCATTTAGGACCTAAACCAATGAAAAAGATGGGCGGAGAGTGGGCGGAGCTTCCACGCCATACTGAATACTGCATGCCTCGCAAAGCGAGCAGCGCATGCGCGCTGCCGCTATAGGCGCGACCTAAAAATGACGAAATAAATAAATGAAGTAATACTGTAATGAAATGTGCTGCATTATGCCACATAATTTGCCTTTTCTTGCCCCATTATTACTGACCCCTGCTGCATAAGTTGGTCCTCTCCTGCCGCATAATTCCAGTGGCCCTGGGCATAGCTGACCTTTAATGCCACATTAATAACCCGAGACCTACACACAAACCTAATGACATGGTGAGATCGGAAGAGGGCCTTGGTATGGAGATTCTGGACGATGCTTGGACCAAAGTCTGGGTCTGAGATGCTAAATCCTCAATATGTGTTCAACATAAGGCAAATGCTAAAAAAGCTCACAACATGGTGGTACCTTGCGCCGACTTGGACAGAAGCGATGTCTGGAGGACTAAATGTTAGCAAAGAAAAACATACCTGTCTGACCGTGCCATAGGCGTTGATCTCCTTCAAGCTCTGCGCATCAAGCCTTTAATATGAACTGTTTCAGTGCTGCTTGCAACTATTTACATATATTTATAGGAAGATTTTAAAGTTCAAATAATAATGCACTTGTCCATTGAGGAAATTGGAGTTTATTTGTTTTTGCTTTATGCAGTTTTATAATGCGCTATTGACTTTCTTAATGGTAATATGAATTGTATTAACCCTAAAGATTTAATATTTTTGTACATATTTGTTGTTTTATTTCTGGGAATATTTTTAGCACATTTCTTGTGTCAATATGAATTGTATTTAATTCCAGAGACTTAGCATTTTGTACTCATTTGGTTTTTTGTGTGAATATGGTTTGAACATGCAGTGATTTTAATAATAAAGGAGTTTCTGTGTTTTGTGGAGGGCTGAATAGGCTTTGGGAGGGTCGTGGAGAGACGGGCACTTTGGTCCAGATTGGTGGACATGCACAAACACACTCATATGGAAACAGAGCTTATTTCAAACCAAGAGCATAAGAGGGATTGTGCTTCTAATGTGCCCTTTAATATTATTGTATGGGACCTGGGGAAGGACTCAATATATCCACTCACAACTCCAATTGAATAATGTTATGAAGGACTCAATATATCCACTCACAACTCCAATTGAACAATCGATTACCCACTTGCTTCTTGTAAATTTTCTTGCGATTACACCTGTTTGGAAGCTCCAGATTAACACCCAACTACCTTTGGAGTATATAAGCAATAGAAAAATTATCAGCACTGATTAATAATAAAGTGCATAACTTAGACCAGGTTTGGTTGCCAATCAAAACTCTCATGAAACAAATGATGTAAATAGGGGGTATCCATCTTACATGTCTGATATATAGCTGTATAGTGCACAAAAGGACAACCCAATATTCCCTTGTGGGCTATGATAAGGTAGGTAAAAGAGCCAGTACACAGAAAATAATTAAAGACACAAAGAATCAATCATGTAGGCAGGTGTGTATGTTTTTCAAAACTGTATTAGAATCAAACAAAAAATAGAAATATAGGGGTTCAGAATAAATGATACATTGTATATTACAATACAGCTGGAATCTCAGAGTTTTCTAACATATGACAATGTACTAAATGCCCACTTTCACAATACAACCAGAGAATGTTCGTCTTCAAGTGAAAACAAGATTCATAGGGGTGATATAAATTGTCAAAAAGGAAACGTGTTGACGTTTCAGTCTCATACGGTAAGAATCCACAAGACCATCTTCAAGACTGTGATGCTTGCACAATGATGAATGTAGGACCCCATCAAAAGGCGCCAAGATGGTGCTTCGCTGGGATATATGAAGTCCGGAGTCTGCAAAGGATCCAGGGTTGGGAGGTGGGTATAGAACCAATGAAGAACGTGATGCTGAAACCGCAAGAGACCTTAAAATACACCTGCTCACTAAATACTGGGGGACTTAATCCCTCGCTCTCCGTACTGGCTATTTTCCCACTCCTTCCTTAATGCACCACCGCCTCCCTCTCGCACCTATGCACCCCCTTCCTGACCCCTCCACATCCCTCTTCCCTCCCCTCCCAGCCCATATTTTGCCATCCCACCCCTCTCACCTACCCAATCCCCCCCGCACTAGTATGACCTCCCAGCCCTTTGTTCTACTGATTGGTTGACTTTCCTCTCCTTCCCTTTCTCACTACGTACTCTATATTTTTCATTATACTCTTTTAGACCACCTTGTATTATTGTTTCTCTCATAACAACTGTTGTTCTTTCCTGTTTATTACCATGCAAATGTAAAGCGCTCTGATACCCTCGGGTGGAGCTAGCGCCATATAAAACCTTCAAAATAAAAATAAATAAATAAAATAAATAAATAAAGGATCACTGTAAAAATAGCCAATGGGAGGTTTGGTCAAAGTATGAAAGATATTTGTGGTACGAAGCAGTGTGGTCCCACAGAGAACCCAAGTTCTGCTTATAGAGACTGAGGGCCTGGGTTGTTGAGCACAGTCAGCGCTTTGGTGCATAGATTCTAATTCGAAGGAGTGAGTTTCTGTAGATCTTGTAATGGAGTAATGGGTGCCAGGAACACATAAATGAACAACCAGGAGTGCCGGAGAAAAAACATATAAATGCTAAAACCCAAAGCAATGTTCTCGCTGAGGCATGCAGATTCTCGTTAAAAGCATTGGTCCCAGAAAGAGTTATGGGGTACCATGGCTATATTGCTACGGTTGGGCGACTGGGAGTGCCGGGCGTAGCCTGCGCTGAAGTTGGTGACAGTTTGAGCACATATGTAACAAAGGTAATTGCACGTCAAATGGGATGAGTCAAAATTTGGCTGGAGGCAGAAATGCACTCCTGGGGGGTGTGTCAGCACTGTTTGAGTTCACAAGTGCACTCTGCAAACTGTCTACTTACTTGGGGATTCAATTAATTGAGGCCTCTCACCCTTCCCCTTAACACCTGAACCAAAGATAATATTGCATGAGCTTATAGGTGCCTTTTCTAAAGACTGATGTTGATATGACCTGAGTAAACAGCCTCTCTATGCCCAATAATGTGAGTGAAAACTTCTATCGTGATTAAATCTCTGTAACTGCGAAGTACAAAAACTTAAAGTTGGTTAAAAATGATGAAGACAAAACAAAACCCGATGAATCTATTGAATACCACACTAACAAGGAATCTAGGGGCATATTAGCAAGGGCCTTATCGCCGCTTTAGCGGCACTTTTTGCCGCTAAAGTGGCGATATTTCTATCGCCCTATTAGCAAGCTGTCGCTAACAGCTGTTAGCGACAGCTTTATGGCGAAAGCGACCGTTTTAGTGCCGCTTTGCATGTCAGCGATATATATCGCTAATGACATGCAAAGTAGGCGTTCCCAACTAAAAGCGACTGAAAACAGTCGCAAACACAACATCCCCCTACTAGCAATGCCTGCGAAGCGATAAAAAAATTCGCGCTAACCGCGATTATCGCTGGAATCTAACACCTGCTAAAAACCTGACTTAACCTTACAATCCACCTCCCATTGACTAGAATGGTTAAGTCCTCACCTGCCTATTAGCAAGCTTTTCATTAGCGCGTTGAATTTATCGCTGGATTTCTTGCGCTATTGTTGGAGTCCATGGCTATCGCTGGATTTTTTATCGCCTTGGAGATAAGCGTTGATAATAACGCGTTATCTCCGCGATGAAATCCAGCGATAGCCGGCGATAAAAAAACAGCGCTAAGCGCGCTTTGCGATAATTATCGCAATTTCTTGGTAATATCCCCCCTAGACCCTAGGGAGGGATGAGAAGGATACAATATCCCCCTCTTTAATAAAATGTTAAACTTTCTCTTCATGAGTAGGGAAACCCCTATTTTAGGCAACACAAGAAAGCAAACATAGGCATATCTAAAGCTCTTTGATTCTTGAGAAGCCCTTGATTCATAAATGTGAGATTAAAGGACCAGTAAATGGAGGCACAAGATGGTTGCCTCATCTGAAGAATGTCTTAAAGTCTGACGTAGAAGCAATACTCATTGGTTGCCATAGCCTTGTGGGCCATAGAGATCCCAAGGGCTGAAGTTTCAATACCAACCCAGCCTATAATTTCATGAACCCACCTAGCCAGAGTAGACATTGAGACCAGATGGTCAGAGTTCCTGAATTAGATTAGAAACTGGTGATGGGCCATGGGCCTCTGTGGCTTGGTGTGGGACATTTACTTTCAAAAGTGCTCAACCACGCACAGAGTATTGTGGAGGACATGTATGGGTAGAAGACATAGTGGTTACCCGTCTTTGTTCTGCCTTAGATATAAAATATCACCCATAGGGAGAGAAGTCTAAGTTGTCTAAAAAGCGAGTGAGCATGGACAGCTTGCGGCAGAGGTCTATGTTGGCAGGCCCACATGCCAGAATCATTGGAATGGAACTGGCATCACAGGTGGTGGTATTTCACGTGAAAGGGAAACTTTCGGGTTATTTGCTTTAATGCTGTGGCAAACTTAGGCATGCTTCCCTGTTAGCAGGAAGTTCTAAAGGGGAAGGTTCTAGAATACAGCAGGATGGTACATGTTAATTAAACATTATTGTTCACAACTGCGGGCAATAGCGTCTGTTTTTTGTTACCAGCCCCTGCAGTTGCGGGTCTGAGCTGCAGGCAAGAGCAGCTAAAGAGGAGACGTGTAATTTACAGCCTTCATTGCCCCCAGACAAGAGCAATAAGACTGTCACATCCCTGGCCAAAAAAAAAGCTAAGGCATTTCACCGGGAACAGAAAGTCCAGCACCCTGGGTGGTGGGCTTGGGGGTGGGGGGGGGTAGTTAAAGCCACTCTCCTCTCCCATATCCGCGCAGGTCTGCCCCTCTCTCTCTCTCTCTCTCTCTCTTATGTTCTCTACCAGAATGGAGCTGGCAAAACTTTGCAGGGAGAGCAGCTTCTACAGTTAGAGGACGGGAGATGCACGGCAACAGGAGAAAAGTGAAATTTTTACCTGTCCCGAGGGTGTGCTTCATTTACTACTCCCTTCCTCAACAACCTATAAGTAAGCAATGTTTGTGGAGCCAAAGCTGGGTGGAGGAAAGTTACCCATGTATGCTCCGCTGCTTGTGTAGTAAGTCATAGATTGGCTAGATCTCCTGTACTAGGTACCAGCTTAAGAGCTTTGTGTGTTAACAGTATAAACTGGAAGCGAAGAGACTTGTATATTGCGCACCCTGGAGCAAATTGACGGACCTGTTTGTTCAGTATCAAGTCTTTGAAATCCCTCGGATTCTGAGTACCACTCCACAGCTGAGTTGGAAAGACCGGGGACGTACACAGTCAGACTGCCAAGTTATTCATCAGGAGATGTTTCTGGGAATCTTTCAAAACTTTGGGTCGATCACTGCTGAGCATGCTTTTATACTTCACGGCAGGCACATTGTCCATCTGAGGAGAATGGTGGGTAGGGATCAGCTATCTGATAGCACAGGTACTGGAAGTAAGGTCCAGGGCATTGACATTTCTCAGACGGTTAAGTAGTACCAGTAGACAAAGCTTCCATATGTGCCCTCTGTAGTGTCTTGCGAGTTAACAATGACAGAACACTTTTTGCTCCTGATGAACTCTGTAGAGCAATGGCGTAATGAATAGAGGGTATTGCAGTGAAGGCTGCTTTAGAATGTTGAGTTCGCAGTTACAAGCAGACAAATATAGACGTGTGATACCAACCTCTGTGTGTGGTATAGTCATTGGCGGGTACCCCGGCAGGGAAGATGCTGCAAATGTCGACGAGACAGGGGATAGGTAACCCAGAGATTGACTGTGCTCTCTTAGAGAGTTTGCCGTGGTCTAGGCAAACTGCTCATGCGTGCCACGTGTGCAGTCGTTGAAGTACAGAATCGACGCTGAATGCATGTGGAGTCAAAGAGCAGTTTCAGCCACTGTGAAGCAGTTGAAAACAAAAGCAATTACAAAGAATCTGCACTTTGTTGGTCAGGCCAAATATAAAGGTACTGCGCTACTGACAACATAGAGCCATACCTAGTACGAAGTGATATGATAATGCTGCGATTACAAGTGCTGCCAAGAAGAGATCAATGTGGTGTCAAAAAGTAGAAAACTATAGCCAAGCGCAAGATAATGCTGCGATTAAAAGTACTGCGAGGCAGAGATCAACCAGCTGTACGCAAGTGCACAGAAGCGCCAGAAGCAAAGCGGCCTAGATTTAAGAAAATGGTTGTCTGCTTACCAGAAGTAATTAAAGAGAGTCTTCACACCACAGCACTGGGCACAGCAGCCTAAGGAGAAGAGCCTGGGGTTGTGCTTACAGAGCCGTCCATACCTAAGTGGGGCTCAGAACAACTCCACAGTTCTTGAAGAGTGACAGTCATTGTGGGGTTCTGAATTGTGGCAGGTTGTTGTTCCGATGGGGACCAAGAAGAAAATCCCTTTTTAGTTATCATCAAGGATGATGCAGAGGTCCAAGAGAGAATTAGTTAGAAATAGTGGCCAAAAGACCGCCACGTCCTGCCTCATTAAGTTCCACACTGGTCTACAATGCTGCAGCTTTCTTGAAACCACCATCATCGTTCGATACAGCTGAAAAGCAAAATATTGGCGACCGATGGACTACGTGGATAGAGGCATTTGAAGAGTTCATTGATGCACTTGAAGAGAATGATAACAAAAAGATTATCAAATACCTCAAAAATCTTGCAAGTGAAAGCGTAAAGGAAGTCATGAAGAAAATGCCTCAAACTGACGAAGAAATAACATACCGTCAGATTAAAGAAACCTTGAATCTCAAGTTCAATCCAACGCCAAATGTTGATTATGAAAGATATATTTTTAGTCAAGAATGATAAAAAGTTAGTGGAACCATCGATCAATTTGTACAGAGACTTGGCACACTCATAAACACTGTTAGTTCAATGAATTTAATGATAAAGAGGCCATACGTCTCAGGGTCATTGATGGATGCTTGTCCAATTCCTTCAGATGGCAAATGCTGAGAGAAACTCTGAGTCTTGAATGAGTGTTGAGGGCTGATAGAGCTGAAGAGCATGCTGAACGACAAGAGGCTGACATGGAGGCTGGAGGTGCCCAGAATGAATCAGTCATAAGTGTGAAAAGCAAATGAAAGCAAAAGACTGAGGGACACAAGGTGATGTCTACATGTCAAAAAAGAAGTTATGTTTTAGATGTTGACACACAAGGACAAATGACCTGCCATTGGACAGATATGTAAGGGCTGTGAGAAGGAGAACCATTTTGTGACAGTTTGCAAAGCAAAGGGAAAAGCAAGTACGTCATGGCGTGAAGACAAAATGGCCACCGGAACGTTCCAGAAGCAACTTTCGACGTGCACCCACAAGGCTCAGCAGAGACGTCAGGTATGACAAATTGACACTGAACAAAGTCAATTGTCATCTAAATCATTGTCAAACAGTCCCCCATATTACTATCAAGTGAAAGTGAAGAAGACGCTGTGCCATGTCGATGTTTACTTCAGAAAAGCGTGAGCATGTTGGACTGGCCACATGTGAAGAAAAATGTAATCAAAGAAAAGTCAACATTCCAAAGATCCATAGTCGCTTAAACATTGTTCGAAAATTACACCCAAAGTAAATGGTTGTTTGATACCTTTCATCATCGACAGTGGTGTGTCGATAAATTTTATGCCTGAGGAAAAATATAATGAATTGTATCCCATTCCACAACTTATGCCGTTGAAAACCAAAGTGTATACATGGATGGCACTGACACCCTTAAAAAGACAACGTTCATTTGTAGCAATGGTGAAACATAATAACATGAAGGTGCAAGCACCTACCCATGTGTTTCAAGTGATAGCGTTGAATGCCTGTTTACTCAGCACCAGCACAGCTGCTGATATGGGACTGATTTCCGTGAACTGCAACATGAATGCTCACCATGAAATAGTAAGTCAATTCCCTGTGTTATTTTATGATTTGGGAAAACTTAAGACTATGAAAGTGAAGTTGCGTATTAATGAGGACATCGTCCTGCTGCTCAGAGACATAGGAGAATTGCTTTTCATTTACAAGATGCTGTTGAAAAAGAACTTGAATCGTTACATTAGCATGATATCATTGTGGTTTTTGCTGCTTCAACCCCATGGGTTTCTCCATCATGTTAGTGCCCAAAAAGGAGGGTGAAGGAGCGGTGCGCATATTTGTTGACATGCGTCAGGCAAACAAGGCAATTGAACGAAAACGACATTCAGGTCTACATATTGCTGACATGATAACACTGCTAAATGGCTCAAAAGTCTTCTCTCGCCTTAATTTAAATAAAGGGTATCATCAGTTGGAATTTGAAGAAGATTGCAGGTACATTACATCCTTTTCTACACATGCTGGTCTGTTTCAATACAAAAGACTACATTTTGGTGTGTCATCCACTGCAGAACTGTTTCAAGATGTCATTGGCGTATCATACAGCCTGTTATGAATGCGTTCAATTACAGCAATGACATATTGGTTTTTGGCGCTGCC
Organism: Calotriton arnoldi; assembly: GCA_963921515.1. Taxonomy (NCBI): domain Eukaryota; kingdom Metazoa; phylum Chordata; class Amphibia; order Caudata; family Salamandridae; genus Calotriton; species Calotriton arnoldi. Next base: position 3,791,877 of record CAWUFW010000209.1, on the reverse strand, counting down.
CAAAAAAAACATGATAAAGCTTCCTACACAAGTATGTCATTTACTTGCCAAAGCAGGTTTGACTTTGAACGCAGAGAAATGTGAGTTCTATGAGACAAAGCTAAAAGTCTTTGCCCATATCTCTTCTGATGGGGGTATGACGCCGGACCCTGCTAAGGTACAAGTGCTGTTAAATGCTGATCCACCACAAGATGTTTCCATGGTGCATTAATTTCTTGGCATAGCAATCTAGTATTCAAGATATATGCAAGACTTTGCCACTGTAAGGTCCCATGAATGTGAGAATAGTTTTAAGAAAATCAAAGAAGCCATTGAGAATGCTACTGAAAAGGCTTATTCAATCCAAAACTTCATACAGAGGTTGTCGTTAATGCTAGGGGTTAGGTGCTATCCTTGCACAGCACAGCAGACACCAGAAAGCTCGAAGGCATATTTTGACGAATGCCAGTAGGAGTATGTCCCTACCGATGTATGGGCATGTGAACCCTTCCATGTATTCCTGTACGGAAAGCCTTTATGCTGGTAACCGATCATCAAGCTTTACTAACAATATTTTGTAGTCCAAAGGCCAAGATGCCTCCTCGCATTGAATGGTGGGTACCACAGCTACAGGGGTACTATTTTAACATTGCACATCATCCAGGAAAGGATCAGAACCCTGCTGACTACTTTTCCAGAGTGCCCTTTCAAGGTCAAGGCACTCCATCCAAGTCAGCTGAAGCTTATATCAACTTCATCGTAAAATCAAACACACCACCTGCCATTTCGTTAGCCCAGATTATCACTACCATGAGCCATGATAGTGACATGCTAAAGTTGAAATATATAATTACACCTCAGTCATGGAACCAGCACACTCAACCTCTCACCAGTGAGGGTGAATATCAAAAATACAGGAATGTCCAAGATGAACTATCCATAATTCAAGAGGGAGTTATATTGCGAGGGTCAAGAATCTTGATTCCGGAGAGTCGGCGGCAGAAAATGATTGAAGTAGGCCACGAAGGACATAGTTGAATCATTGCTACAAAATGAGATCTCAGAGTCTGGTTTCCATATCTCGACAAGCGAGTTGAGAAGGAATTAAAGCCCTGTCATCTATGCAGCTGCCTATCTACAAAAGTTACTCAACACACCCTAAACATGTCAGAACTCCCAAAGCATGCCAGGGAGAGAACAGCCTTCGACCTTTTCGGTCCATTCGACAACGGACATCACCTAATGGTGATTGTGGACGAATATTCGCGGTTTCCATCAATTGAGAACTTCTCATCCACCACTCAAGAACAAGTCATTGAGAAAATGGATGGCATCTTTGTGACTATGTCCTGCCTTTTAACAGTCGGAAGTTAAAAGACTTCTTAGAGCATCTGAGTATAAAGCATCAAAATACCACTCTTTTGTGGCCGCAGTCCAATGGACTGGTTAAGAGATTTATGAGTACGCTAAAGAAAGCCGTGCAGTGTGCTGCACTTGAGCAACTCAATTTATAAACAGTGTTAAACTCTACATTGTGAGCTTACCATTTAACATCTCACCCGACCACTGGCGCAAGTCCGGCAACATTGATGTTTGGGAGAGCAGTGACAACCAAGATAACCCAGTGGACCAATCAGAGAGAAAGAGATGAGAATGCAACTCTTACGAGGGACTTGGTTCAGAAATAAAAAATGAAAACATATGCTGACCGAAGTCAACATGCGAAAAACATAATGTTCCAGAGAGGAGACAGAGTGCTCGCACTTCAGATGCAGAAAAGAAAATCTGATGCTCCCTTTGATGGAGAACCTTTCCACGTGGTGTCGACCAAAGGACATATGGTGACCACCTAGCGTCCTGGGAAGTCTATTACCAGAGACTCTTCTCACTTTCATCATTTAATTTCTAGTTCACCAGAACTCCATGTTGAAGGGGAGACTGATTCTGAAGCACCAGGGACTGCTGCTGCCTTTTCACCATCCCAGCAGATCTTGGATTATGATGGTGACAGTCCTCAACTTCTCAGGACACGTTCAGGCCAAACAATTACAGTGGCAAAGAGATTAATTGAAGAAATTTAAATGTATATATGTTTAAAATTGGTAAGCTTTTTGTTTAACAAAGGGTGAGATGTAGGTTCTTGCGAGTTAACAATTGTGGCTCCTGATGTAGAGCTATGACGTAATGAACAGAGTGTATTGCAGTGAAGGTTGCTCTAGAATGTTGAATTCGCATATGAATAACGAGGTGTGATACCAATCTCTGTGTGTGTGGCATAGTCATTGGTAGGTACCTCAGCTGGGAAGACGCTAGACCCCCATCTTCATCTGCTCAAATCAGACGAACGCTAATCAGAATGGCCCAGTAGTGGAGGAGGACTAGCAAGGTAGCTTGGATTAAAGCTGTAAAGAGGCCAGTCATCTTGGCTTAGTTCCTGTGAGGAAACAAAAGTTGGCCTCGAGGATTCTAACTGATTACCTCTTGACTACAACAATATTCTTGTTAGGAGATTTAAGTGCAATAAATTGGGTGTATTCTGTAAATCCCAAGAATTCCGTGGCCCGTGCCAGGGTGGAGCAGAACTTCTTGAAGTCTACTGGGAAATTAAGGCTATGGAGCACATTGATAGTTGTGCTGATGTGCTGAGCTGATTTCAAGTCAAGCTGGTGCATCAGAAGGATGTTGTTCAGGTAGATAATAAGGATACTTTGGATTGAAGACAGACGACTACTGCTTGGGGCATCTTTGTGAAGCACCAGGGGATGGAAACTAGCAAAGTTGCAAAATTTTGCCCGCATACTGGGATTTCAGCTAGTGGCCTTTAAATACTAGAGTTTAAAAAAAATGCATCCTAGAGAAAGAGGGTTCTTCAAGTTTCCCTGTACAATGGACCCAAAACTTTACCGCACAATAGAATCCCCTTTATTGTTTTATTGATAAAACCATGTTTTGCTCCTATTGTTTAATATTAGGCAGAAGGGTTTGTCGCAGTATCGCAGCAAGGGAAAGGGTAGCAGGAGAAAAATGAGGTACAGGCAGAATAGCAACAATACGCATGTGAGTTCCTGTAGCAAAGGGCAGGACGTCCTGCAGCTGGTCAGCCGCGGCCCATGCAGATAAGAGACGTGGGTCGGTGGGACCGGGTTGGGGGGGATTTGACAGACGACCACGATGGAAAATTAAATAAATATTTAATTTTCCCTCGTCGTCGTCTGTCGAAATCCCCCACCACCTGGCCCCACCGTTCTTACCTGCACGGGCCGTGGCTGTAGCTGGTACAAATGTAACAATATAAGCAGGATACCAGTAGCTGTCCTCTCAGGACTGGATACCAGGATGAACCAAGTGCCCAATACGGTTATCATGTAAAGATAGTGAAGCCTTGCTTCAAGGGTGCTGAGATGTGATGGCCATGGGCATCTTTGGCTCTCTGAATGTGTGTAGCAAGAATGAATGTGCTGTAGAAAGAGACGCTATATAGAAATTCTGACTAATAAAACGGACACCCTACTCAAGGTAGTGTGTGGCTTCTCACTTTGCTCACGGATTCATTACATAAGGAGCTGACACGAGGGATTCCAGGAAAATATTTCTAATTACACGGCACCATGAAGAACATTGAGAGTGATGTGGATACAGAGGATGCAGCTATTTATCATTCTTGGCTATACTGGGACTTTGCAGATGAGCTGGCAGATATTCAATCGGAAGTCAGTGTTACGATTACCAAATCCTTCATGAATGGACAAATTGGATTGTTTAAGTGTCTCAGTTGGATGGATTGCGCACATTGTGTACAGATAAAAAACATATAAACAAGATCACTTTTGGCAATCGTTATGCAAATCCCAGTAGACATAGGCTTCTGGTCAAGTTGCAGATCTTCCAACATGTCAAAGCTATGACTGGCTCACACACAGAGCAAGATCAAGTACACCTTCACCTGCAATTTAGGAATCTGAGTAAATGGATAAGCAATATGGCCTGAAGAATGCCCACAGAACCTCTATGCACCTCGCGATTCAAGCCTGGGCTGAAACTGTTTGCAGTCATATATCTTCATGCAGTTTCCCTTCTCACCCCAGACTGAGACTTCAAGGGTAAGAACCAAAAGTAATACTGGACAGGATTAGGTCGTTGGTGCTGATAGTTAAGGCAGAGAAGTGCAAGTTTCCCTAGGCAGGGTTACTGCCCTTGTATATGTAGTGAGCTGTGGCGTATCAAGGCCATGCAAGCCGAGGTCCAAACCAACCCATCTTGGCTGTAGAAGCAACCAACATGACATGGATTGAGAAAGTGACGTGTGGTGGAACATGAATATCTTGTAGTGATCTTGGCCTTTAAGAAGTTTCAGCCATATCCTTTCAACACTTCTTTTGTAGTCCAGGCTGCTCCCGGCCCACTGACCTGGTTACCCGTTCTCAGTGGCATTCATGGGAAATTTACAAAGATTCTGCCAAAAGGTACGACAATTGCGCACCCAGCTGCTGCACTGCTGAAATGAGGAAAACTCTCCTCTTAAAGTGAGCCATATTTCTCAAAATTCACCAAATTAATCCATAGTATGTCAGACATTATTTAATTGTCAAGTAATCCATGAATTCAATACTTGTAGAATCACTCCAGAAACAGCTGAGTTGAACCAGAATTCTTTATTCCGCATTTTCAAATGCCTTATGTTACCCATCCAGGCTTATACATAGACACGTGCTGTCAACCATCCCTCAAGCCGATACTTTAAAAACCCAATGACAATTAAATACTGTCTGACATACTATGGATTAATTTGGTGAATTTTGAGAAATATGGCTCACTTTAAGGGGATAGTTTTCCTCATTTCAGCAGTCACTACCAGTACCTCTTAACCAAGAATGTACAGGCAAGGCTCATCCTCTCCCTCACCAATGACCCCATCACCACCAGACGCAACTTCCAGGAAGGAATGAAGGACGTTGCATCCTGGATGAGCAGCAGCTGCTTGAAGCTCAACTCGGAAAAGACAGAGGTCCTCGTCCTCAGACCCTCCCCCTCTGCATGGGACAACACCTGGTGGCCCATCGCCCTCGGCAGCCCACCCACCCCCATGGACCACGTCCGAAACCTCGGCATCGTACTCGACTCCTCCCTCTCCATGACCCGACAGGTCAACGCCGTCGCCTCCAGTTGCTTCAACACCCTCCGCATCCTCCGAAAGACCTTCAAATGGATCCCCCCCTGAATCAAGGAAGACAGTCACCCACGCACTCATAACCAGCAGACTGGACTACGGAAACACCCTCTACGCCGGGATCAACAATTCTCTGCTCCGCAAACTCCAGACCATACAGAACACCGAAGCCAGACTCGTCTTTGGGGTCCCTCGACACAAACAGATCACCCAACACCTGCGGAACCTCCACTTGCTCCCCGTTGAGAAGCGAGTAACTTTCAAGATACTCACCCATGCCTACAAATGCCTCCACAACACCGGACCCCAATATGTCAACGATAGAATCTCGTTCCACGTACCCAAGAGGAACCACCGATCCACCGACCTCGCCCTTGGCGAACCCCCACGCATCCACAGAGCACGAATGGGTGAAAGAACCTTCTCCTATGTCGCGGCCAAGACCTGGAACGAGCTCCCGATCGACATCAGACGCGCCCCCACCGTGCACATCTTCAGGAAGACCCTCAAGACCTGGCTCTTCGACTGACCTGAGCAGCTGCCCCCCCAAACCCGCCAGCGCCTTGAGACCCTCACGGGTGAGTAGCGCGCTTAAAAACTCCCTGATTGATTGACATTTCACTATAGGTTCTGCTCAACGTGAACATGAGCAAGTCGTAGGCACCACAGAGGCACAGTCATGTCTTGTGTCCACTGCAGAAGGTACATAGAAATGAGGAGAGATTCCAGTATAAGATGTGACTGTAGATCAGCCCTTGTTCCCTAATTTTAAGAAATGTGTGAACATCTGTTTTTCGAGGGGTGATGTGATCCAGTGAAAATTTACCAGCAGGGAAACACTCTATCCGCCGCTTGGATAAGAGATGATGAATGTGGGAGGAGTTATGAGGCACATGAAATGAGGGATGATGGATACTGAATGCAGAATGAGGAATGATGGATTTGAAACTATGTATGAGGGAAGAAGATGTCCTAAAATGAATGATGTACCTGTGACAAGACCTAATTTATATTCAGATGGCTGGTGGTTGAAGGATGATGAATGAGGAGTGGTGGAAGAGAAACGAAGGATAATACATATAGGATGGCTCTTTAACAAGGCCACGTTTCATCTACCATCACTTCTTGGCCTCCCACCAAAAGGTCTTCTCTGGTGATTTAGTTTCTGTGCCAATTCAAGCCCTGGCTTGTGAAGTGCTCATGCCAGTAGGTGAGAGCTTGGTGAACAATTTACTTACCTACAGCAATGCTCTTACTGGTGGATACTCTAATTGCAGACTCCTCAACTTGTCAATAACCCCAGGCACCAGCCTAGATCCAGAGATTTTTCTCAGCATTGCTTCTGCATGCCAGCAGATGGTGTCATGTGGCTCTGCATCCACTTCGTCCCGCCCCAGAAGTGACACCAGAGTTGCATATAAGTGCCACACCAGGTGTTGATGTCAGTTTTTTTCTTGACTCTCTCTGCGCCATCAGAAGTGGAGTCCAATAATTGAACAGGTGTGATAGTGTGAAGATCTCAAACTTGGGACCTTTTTATAGACAGAAAAAGAGAACATTTCACAGAATTAGGAGGTGGGACGGTGGTGAGGAGACTGTGTTTAGATAGAGTATCTACAAGAATGAGCATTACCAAAGGTAAGTGACTTGCTCTTCTGGTGAATACTTCTAACCATAAATTCTCGCCTAAATACTAAAGCAGTCACTCCCAAGTTAGGGGTCTGCAGAATGGCTTAAACCAAAAAGTACTGCAGGATCAAATGGGCAACGTGTTCCTCTCGCTAGACCTGGCTATTAAAGCAGTAGTACCTCATGAAAGTGTGGAATGATGCCGACGTCGGAACTTGACTAATGTCCAGAACTGGCAGTCTGCATGCCAACACAGTCGTAGTAGCCTTGGCTCTGGTCCAATGGGACTTCAGACTATGCAGGGGCTGCTTCTTGGCCATGGCAGATTTTAATACAGAGGACAATCCACCTAGTTATGGACCTTTTCTGAGCTGTCAAACCCTTCTTTGCCCCAGAGAATCCAACGAACAGCTGATTGTCCACTCTATGGTCCTTGGCACAATAGATGTACAAGCTCGCCTCCTCTATGGAGGAATGAGGCAGAGCAAAAACTGCTGGGAAGCGTGATGGATCGTCCAACATGAAAAGAAGTTGTGACTTTTGGCAGAAATGCCACTCTGGCACACAAGTTTTTCCAGGAATATGGTAGTGCATGGAGGCTAAATAGCGAGAGCTTGAAGTTCACTCATGCATCAGGCTAAAGTTATCTATTTTGAGTGTAAGGAGACTTAAAGAACTGTAGTGAATAGGCTCAAATAGGGTTCTCATAAGGAATGTGAGAACCATATTAGGGTCCCATTGCAGCACCACAAAAGGTTTTGGTGGAAACATATGAACTAGGCATTTAAAAAAATGCATCATAAGAGGTGTTGTAGACAAGGCCGGTTAGTCTGGTAAACAAAAAAAGGTAAAATGGGCTGACTAATAACCTTTACCAGTGTCCACAGCAAATCCTTGTTAGGCTGAAGACCGCACAAAAAGTAAAACATTCAGCAACTTTATTTGTAATGGGTCTGTACAGGAGGGAGGGGAAAAGCAGTCATCTGTCGTCGCTCAATCTCTACGCATGGAAGTGTAGGTTGCACTGGCCGTGGTGCAGTACTCTGTCCTGCTGCTGCAACAGGAAATCCACCCAATGCAGCAACCTGCTTGTATCTGCTCGTGCCCAGAGGTTCTGGGTACCACACTCTTATGTCCCTATCCAGAACCACTAAGATGACTTGAACCCGGTGTTTCTTTTTCTTTTTTTACTCAAGGTCTTTTTATTGTATATCAAAAAGGCAAAACATACACATCATGGTGTTAGCGTTGGTCCATAGGAACAATAGGCAGTTCTGTCAGAATAACAAAGGAGCATGAGTCATTTCTGCACAAGTAGTATAATAGCCATAAAGTAACACCAGATAAGTACAAAATACAGTAGCATGTGATAAATGCACAATAAATCGTCTAGCGACACCTCATTACTGAGTTCACAAAGAAGCACAAGCAAGATGAGAGAAAAACATTCACATATAAATTTAAAGAGTCCATAACAAACAAGGTACTTAAAGTACAGGTCGGGGTTTGCTGCAGGGAGAGCATGAGGAGGGGCGAAGGCATCATGCTGGAGAGGGGGGCATGGTATACCCCTCCAACTAGTATTGGCCGTTACAGTAAAGTGGGATATGAAGGGCATCTTTAGTCAAAGAGCTGGAACATCCAGAGTTTCACTGGGCTAAAGCAGGTGAATTCTATGCGCATGAGATAGTGAATTAGAGGCTTGCACAGGCATTGGAACTTTGTCTCTGTTTTAGTTAGGTTGTGTGATATCCGTTCCATTGCTAAAATATGCCAAACGCAGGTACACCATTGTGCTATTGAGGGAGGGGCTGTCTGCTTCCACATGAGTGCTATAAGTTGCCTCGCTGCTAAGAGCAGGTATCTGACGAGCTTACAGTCTGCATGTGTCATTGCGGCCAAGGCCAGAGGTCTGATGCCCAAGATGACCATGATATACAAGGCAGGGAGCGGGTAGCCTACAATGTCTTTAATATGGCCCAGTATCTCCTTCCAATATGTGTTAATTACCTTGAACGACCACCACATATGGCGGATGTAAGAAAGTGGCTCTGTATATACTGAACCAAAGTAAGGTTCAGTGTGCACAGAGTCCACAGTCCCCAGAGGTTTGGCAGAGGCTAAAGTTAGATATAACCTTACTCTCTAAAGTGGTAGCTTGGTCGAGCAGTAAGGCAGTATCAGAGGACAGTGTAAAGCACTTGTTGTACACACTCAGTCAGCAAATGCTCTCACACACTCAAGAACTGAACTCTAGGCCAATGGTTTGTGTATAAAAATATATACTTGTTTTATTTTAGATCCAACAATAGGTATCAAAATATACTTTCTCAGAATGAGATGCTTTAGGTAAATACTTTCAATAGGCAATAGACTTTTGAATGCAATAGTTGCAGTTGTTGCAATAGGCAACACAATTTCAAACACAATATAACATTGAGCTCAATGGGAATTTCTAGTTAAATGCAATAGATTACTTTTTGGATTACTTTTTCTACCACAGGACTGGATCCTAGATTCAGTCCTGGGACATCTCCTGTAAACAGTTGAGTAAAAACGTTTTGGTTACAGTTGTGATTTTTAAGGAATATTATTGTATTTTAAAAGTTGGCACTTAGAAACTTTTTCACATAGAATCACCAATGTTATCCTATGGGAGGAAATTCACTTAGCAGGTAAGTAGTGTTATCGTTACTTTTTCTTACTCAGTGTTGGATCCTGGATCCAGCACTGGTGCATCTCCTGTAAACAATTGAAAGAATGCGTTTATGTCACACAGGCGATTTTTAGCAAATATTTGTAAGTTTCAAAAATCGACAGAAACTTTTTCAGCAAAAACCAGGCAATGTTATCCTATGGAAGGAAATTCAAGTTACCGGTAAGTACGGTTATGATTACTTTTCAGGGTCAGTGCTGGGCACCAAGATCCAGCACTGGGATCTCTCCTGATAACAGGTGAGTATTTTCGTTTTCGTGATTCGGCTGATTTTAGGTGAATATTTGTATTTTTCAAAAGTCGACACTTAGAAACTTTTTGGGAGAAAAAGTGTCCATGTTATCCTATGAGGAAAAACGAGTTATCGGTGTCAAGGTAAGTAATCGGTCTTTTGAGTTAGGGTTCTGGGGTTAGACTCAGGGGTCTCCCAGGGTCAGTGATGCACTGTTGTTGCACCCTCAGTGGCACTAAGGCGGCCGGGTGCAGAGTGTTGAGGCCCAATGTTATCCTATGGAGGATAGGGGGACTCCGGTTGGTGGCTGCTGGCAAGCAGGCCACGGGGTTGTGGGAGCAAAGCTCCTAGGGTTAAGCTCAGGGCACGTTGGGGACCAAGTTAGCACCAAAGGGGCACCCTCAGCGGCACTTGGGCGGCCGGGTGCAGGGTGCTGTTTTGATGTCGGGTGCCCTGTTGATTTCAATGGAGATTCTCCGGGACAAAGAAACACTGCAGGCTTGGGGACGAGGACCTTCCAGGAGCTACCACCACTTCGAGGGGTAAGTTGGGATGTAGAGGGTTGGTTAGGCACCGCTGGGTTGGGCACACAAGGCCGTGGGGCGTCGGGTGCAGGGGTGCCTTGGGACGTCGGATTTTCTTACCCGCTCTGGTCGCAGTAGGGGGGGTCCTCTGGATTGAGGCTGCAGGTGTCGTCAGGAGGCTTGAGGCAGGTTAGGGGTCGCCGGATCTCGGGTCAGGATCGCCGGGGGGATCTCCTCAGGGTATTTGTTCACTCGAGCTCGGGCCGGGGTCGGCGGGTGCAGAGTGTGCTGGATTGAAGCTGCAGTTCAAACACGTCCGGTGTTCACGGGAGAAACAGCTTGGAAAGTGAAGGCAGGCAGGTCCTCTGGGGTTTTTGAGGTTGCTGGCCGCTGGACACGTCGGGGTTTTGCAGGAGCAGGTTCGAGGGGAGACAGGCCTGTAGGGCTGGGGCCAAGTCAGTGGGCGTCGTCCTCTTGTTAGCTCTGCACGGCTTCTTGTGCTTCTTCTTCTTCTTCCTTTTCTTGTTGTTGCTGGATCTAAGGAAGGAAGGTTCAGGGTGCCCCTAAATACTAGATTTAGGGGCGTTACAGGTAGGTAAAGGGCAGGGACCAATGGGTCCCTTCCCTGGGGTGGGTACACCCCCTATCCTGCCACTCTCCAGTGGGAGGGGGGTAGGAGCCTAGTCCTGATTGGGTAGGGCTCCCCATCTTCAAGATGGCGAGAGCCCGGAGATGTGCTTCACCTCGCCTCCCCCACCTGAGGGGTGGGGTTGGCAGAGGCTGGCACACCCCCTTTCCTCCCTTGGTGTTTCCCGCCAGTCTTCCCGCCAGAGTGGGGGCTAGAACCAGTGGGGACCAGTTGCTGAGTACAGCAAGTGGTCTGGGGAAGCTCACAAAGAGGGAATGCCTTTGAAGCTTCCCCCTGCCCATCCTGGGGGAGGAGGCCTAGCACATCGCCCAGGACGTGCATTGTTGCAGGCCCGGGGGAGCGGATGGCTCCCTACCCAGGGATCCAGCAACATGTCTGCTGTGTGGCAGCCGGGGCAGCCCCTCAGGCAAGATGTGGATTGTAGGTTAGGTTCAGGGGGCAACTCTAAGTTGCCCTCTGTCATGCATTTCACATTAAATCCCACACTGGCATCAGTGTGGGTTTAATGTGCTGAGAAGTTTGATACCAAACTCCTCAGTCTTCAGTTTAGCCATTATGGTGCTGTGGAGTTCGTAATGACAACCTCCCAGCACCATATACTCTGAATGGCATCACTGCACTTACAGGGCCGAGGAATGGCCCTGGGTACTGTAGGGGCACAGGGCTCATGCACCTGTGCCCACACCACTCGCATAGTGCACCCAGCTAGAGGGGTGACTGAGGTATGCCAGGGCAGTGTGTTTGTGGGAATGGCACACAGGGATGTGTGCCATGTCGACTCTCTGTTTAGTTCTGCACCAAGACACTCAGCCTGCAAAGGCAGGGTGTGTGTGTCATGGTACAGGGCCTCTAAGGGTGGCACAATAAGTGCTGCAGCCCTTAGGGGCCTTCTCTGGTCACAGGGCCCTGGGTGCCTAGGGTACCATTTACCAGGGGCTTACCTGTGGCCAGAGAGGCCAATTGGGTTTAGGCTTCAATGCAGTTTTAGGGAAGGAACACAGGCCCTGGGCACCTGATTGGCAGGAGCCCAGGGCACACTCAGGAAAAGTGCATCAGTTATCAGGCAAAAAGTGGGGGGGTTACTGCAACAGAAACCCACTTCCTTACAGCGGATGTCCCCTGCGTTCTCATTACAATGCCAGCAGAAAGGGGATGTACCCAGATAGATAGTGGCGAGATGGGCCAGTGTGTGATACCATTGAAACATCAATTTATATGCTGTTTCTCTGAGGGAGAGACTGCAGTAGTTTTTGGGTATATCTCGCCACAATGTCTCCCATTGCTTGGGTGTGATATCTTCCTAAGAGGCGTTGTGCCATGTTGACTGATAGGTATGGATGCGCAGTGGTGTAGAATGCTAAAGCTTATGGTAAGTGTTGGATATAAGGCCTCTTGAGCCATTATAGGCTCGGACAAGCTTCTCAAAGAGAGTGTAGAGACGAATGGCCACAGGGTATACCGAGGGGTGTAAAGGCCAGTGCCACAGTTGGCAATACTGGAGCCGTGAGGCATCCGTTAGCTGGTAGTCTGCTCTGCACTGGTGAAAGGACTTCATGATGTCTTCCGTGAAGAGGTCATGAAGTGTCCGACATTCCCCTTCACTCCATAGGCGGAATGCAAGGGGCGAGAGCGCTGGAGGGAAGTCCGAGTTCTGCGTAATCGGTGTGTTTGGGGAGGGGGAGGTAGTCAGACCTTTCTTAAGGCCAGGTCCCACAGTGGCCGACACACGACCGCTCGGTCCACGTGGAACCAGTGCTTCTCACTCTCTCGGACCACCCACTCAAAGATGTAATGCAGGTGGGCCGCCCAGTAATACTCAAGAAGATTAGGGCATGCTAGGCCTCCGATATCCCGTGGGAGTATCAACAGTGAATTAGCTATCCGGGCTCGTCTTCCGTTCCAAATAAACGTTCGGATGTCCCATTGTAGGAGCAGAGTATCATCATGCGGAATCAACGTGGGCAGGGTCTGGAAGAGATAGAGGACCCGTTGAAGCACATTAATTTTTTACAACGTTCACACACCCCATCCAGGAGATGTGGAGGGGCTTCCTTCTCTGAAAGTTAGTCAGGATGGAGCAGCGAAGGTGAGGCCAGTTAGCACGAGACCAGGAGGAAAGCGTGGGAGTGATGTTGAGACCCAGGTATCTAATGGCATCCTGGGACCACTTAAAGGGCGCGAGGCGCTGCAGGGCCAGAAGATCCTGATCAGGGATAGTTAAGTTGAGTACAGATGACTTTGCCATATTCATCCGGAAGCCCAAGACTGCCTCATTGGCCTGCAGGCAGGTCAAAATGCTTGGGAGGGAGACTTCGGGCTGAGAGAGTGTGAGGAGGAGATCATCCACAAAAAGACTAATCTAGTGGGGTTGGCCACCAAAGGGAATGCCTTTCACCATGTCTGTGTTGCAGATTGTAAATGGCAAGAGGCTCAACCGCCAGGGCAAATAATAAGGGTGATAGTGGGCACCCTTGATGCGTTCCTCAAAGAATGGTTACCGGCTTAGTGAGTTGTCCATTCACCAAACATTGGCTTCCGGTGCCATATACGAGTCCATTATCTTATAGAGCAAACCCGCCCCAGCCCAATCTTTACCAACCTGATCCGGGTTGATAAGGCACGGGAGATAGGGTTCGAGTCTAGAGGCCAGTATTTTGGTAAACAGCTTTGCGTCCGTGTTGAGTAAGGCTATAGGACGATAGGAAGAGCACGAGGTTGTGTCTTTGCCTGCCTTGGGTATGAGAGAGACTTCAACAGAAGCAATCGTGGGTGTGAGTCCTGTTTTGTGCATGAAGGAATTAAAGAGCCGCACTAAGTGATCTTGGAGGTCGGGCAAAAAGAGCTGATAAAAATAACCTGGGAGGCCATCAGGTCCCGAGGTTTTACCCAGGGGTAGAGCCCAGACCGCCGCACGGAGTTCCTCAAGAGTAATTGGTTCATCATGGAGATCTGCATGCCGTGAATTTAAAGGTTCCCATTCGCAAGCGTCTAAATATGCGTCCATCTAATCTTGGGGTGGATCATCCCGGGAGTTTAACCTTTGATAATAATCATGAAAGGCTTGGAGTTTGTCTCGTTCCAGTATCGCCCAACCCCCCTCCTCCGTCCGCAACTTAGCAACATGTGCCTTGGCACGCTCCTGACAAAGCCTACGAGCTAGGAGCCTGCCCACCTTATTGCCCCCCTCGTAGTAGTGCTGTTTTAGCACCAGAAGTGCACGCTCAGCCTTTCCTGTCCGGTGCGAAGTTGAGCGCGCAGCATGGCAAGCTGCCATTTGGTGCGGCGGGAGGGTGTGGCTTTGTCCAGTTGCTCTAATTATTTAATTTCCACCAGTAAGTTAGATTCCACAAGTCAATAGATGTGATCATACCCCGGCTGGTTGCTTTAAATCCGTCTCAGAGAGTGTGTAGAGAGGTTTCGGGGAGAGTATTTAGAGAGAAGTAATCAATGATTCCCTTGCGTATCTCAGCCACATCTACCGGGTCCTGTAGGAGGTGTGGTGGCAAGCGCCTTGTCGAAAAGGTACTGCCCGCCCATGTCAGCTCTAAATGTGCATGGTCTGAAATAGAGATGTCTGAGAGCTCTATGGCGTCTAGGTGTCGAAGGAGGGAGTGAGTTGCGAAGGCGTAGTCGATGCAGGAGTAGGAGGTATGTACGTGTGAGTAAAAAGTGTATTCCCGCGTGTTGGGGTGTTTATAATATCACACATCTACTAAGCCCAGATTCTCAATGTCACGCTTAGGTTAGATCACATGGCCCCCGCATGTTGAAATGTGGCTCCGCTACGGTCTAGGACAGGGTCCCACACCAGATTAAAATCCCCACATACAATGTCACCTTCCACCCCCTCTAATTGTTCTTGCAAAATGCTTCTAAGGTAAGTGTCCAGTGAGGTGTTCGGTGCATATATGTTGAGCAATGTAAGCCTCCGCTGCCCCCGAAGGAGATGTAGGGCCAGATATCGACCCTCCCCATCCTGAACCACCTTGGTAACAGAAGTATAGAAGCCTGCTTTACAGAGGATGCCCAACCCGAGCATCTTGGTATTCGTGTATGCCCAATGTCGCCTGGGGTATCTCATGTGTGCCATGCGGTGGCGGTCGGGTGGGTTTCCTGCAGAAGTACGACATCAGGGTCATGTTGCAGTATGTATTACCAGATTTGCTTGCGTTTGTTTGTGGAGTTTAAGCCCTGCATGTTCAGAAATATCTATTTAGTGTCTCTAGCATGGGCAGGAAGCCAGATGGTGTACTTATGGCACTCTACCTATTGAGAAGATATAGCACTAAAGGGCACCTTGTGCCTATATGGAGGGGGAATTCATCACCACCCAATTCGTCCCCAGAGTGAGGCAGCCAAAAGAAAACCCACACGAAGCCCACAATACTGGGGGTCCATTAGACAGAGCCATGAAAAATGAGCCAATACTGTATACACCTGCACCTCCCCATCCCTGATGTTAAGCATGATGGTTTGTCATCTGCAATAGACCCCACAGACTTAAGTCGACCTGAAAAGGGAAACAAAATACAATTAATAGAAACAACGTACCAACAGGGTCCAACAGCAACTTCCATGTATTGCGGAGGCCGGCACCTAAGCGTCCCAGACCCGCTAGAGAAGTCACCCTCCTGGGGAATAAGTTGCCAGGGATGGTCATCAGAAGAGGAACAGAGTCAAAAACACAGTATGACTGGAGGGTCCCTTCTGGGCCCAGCGGCCCAGCGCCACAAGTAATATGCAGAAGAGTACACAGGGCAGCATCAATATATGTTTGCTGGTGGATGAGAGCATGGTGGAGCGTCTATGTTCAGAGGGAGCCTTTGGTGAAGCGAGCTGGAGAGGTTCTCCCCCCAAGGCCAAGGAGGTGATGAATGATGTCTCGCTTGGTTTCCTGTGCGGACACCTTGGCCTGCCGCTTGTCAGGGTGCTGTGGTTTTACTGTAGTCCAGATAGGCTGGAGATCCCTTCCAGGTGGGTCCCACGCAGAGGAGGCAGCAAGGCCTAACAGGTGTTTCACCTCCGTGAGTGATTTCAGCGAGCGGCGTCTGTCCTCCCACGTGAACAGAAGGGCAAAGGGGTGGCCCCACTGGTAGCAGACCCCCAGGTCATGAAGCTTGTCGGTGACCGCCTTAAATTCTCGCCGTTTCTGCAGTGTGATGGGAAAGAGATCCTGGAGGAGGTCTGTTGTAAAAGACATAATATAGTTGCCCTCCACGCCCCTGGGTACACCCCGGATGCGAATATTGTTGTGGCAGCTTCTATTCTCCAAATCTTCTTGTGTGGTTTGTAGGTCGATGTTTTGCTCTTCCAGAGCCATTACCCGCCGTCATAGCATCTCGTGGTCTTCTGATCTAGCATCTACTGTACGTTCAAGATCGTCCACTAATTCGCCTATGTCAGTGACATCTTTCCGGAGGTCCCGTTGGCAGGATTTGAACTCGTCCTCAAGGGACCCAATGTCAGAGTGTATCTCCTGCAGGAATCGGTCCATGTAACCCTGCGTGACAGGGGCTGAGGCCGTAGGCTCAGTCTCTGAGGTCAGAGGGGGAGGCAGCGCTTCCAAATCTGCCGACGAGGCCTTGGACCAGAGAGACATCACTGGATTATCCTTCACGGTTTTGGAGCATGGCATGTCAGAAAGTGGCGTGCCAGGTCTAAATATGCAGGGCTACCAGATGCATGTCATTCTATCCCTGCCAGGGGTGGCTTGAGCAGCAGCAAAAGCGGCATAATGTAGCCGGGTTAAGGAGTAAATACAGACAACTGGGTGAGGCTTCAGCAAGGTTTTATCCAGCTAGAATGGTGAACAGATGTTGTGTAGGGTGCGAAAGTGAAGGAGGGCAAGGTGCTCTGATTTTGGCGATCTGCGCAATAAAGGATCCACTGGTCACACATCTTCTCCCCCCCCCCTTCCACCTGGTGGGGCAGGGTGTCTTTTAGTTAGTGCAGTCCACCTCACTGGGGCTAAAAGGTCAGGCACCGATGGATCAGGAGAGGGCACAGGAGCAGTTGATGTAGATGGCCTAACCAGCAATGTTCTAGGCCGAGAGAGGATAGCTCGGGCACCCGCTAACCCCTGAAACAGCCAAGACACAGAGGCAGGGTGTGGGATTTCGCCCTACGTTGCAGAGAGTGAGCACAAAATCACAGCCAAAGCACAGGTATGTAGTCCCTGCAAAGATAATCAATTAGGCCCCCAGGAGTCCGGGCCACAACAAGGATCACCCACACAGCAACTACACAAGTCGCCCCAAGGAAACTCAGGCCCACTCTTTCCCAGGGAGGCTGGCAAGCTCAAGCGTTCGGGGGCCTCCAATTCTGCATCAAAGCACGTATCAGGTGGCTAGGAAAGCCCAGTTCAAGGGCCCTCTCATAGTTCGAATGGCATACGTGGCTCTCGCAGCCCCCGATTGCCCTTCAGGAGACAGGGCCGTAGACCACTGATCGAGATCAGGCAGGTAGTTCGGGGCACATCCCACGAGGAAAGCTGTAAGGGAGTTGGCATTTCAGTGAAGTGTTTCCAGGAAATCAATTATAAAACAGGCCCCCAGAAGGCCGCAGGGGTAGCCTGTTCTCTCGTCGTTTCAGGGAAAAGTAGGAACAAAAGTAGCAGAGATCAGGGGCCGCCTCTTGGGATACCGCATTCATATTGGCACAAACACGCTATTGGTGGGATCCATGTACGCTCCTAACGAAAGGCAAGAACAATTTATTAAGGACGCAATGAGGGAGGTGTTGGAGACTCAGGATAACTGGATATTGCTAGGAGGGGCCTGAACTTGCGTTGTGTAGTTCTTATAAACCTGTATAAGATCTGCGCGTTTAGACAACATACACTGTAGGATTGGTGTCAGACTGATTCTAGACACCCCCACCGGGTATGTTGGCCTGTGTTCCAGCTAGCTCACAGTGCCACTAGAAACCCCTCTTACCAAGGAGAGAATAGTTCTTGGCAACTATCGAACATGACAACCCTGATCCCTCAGGACCGTGGAAACAGTGTACTACTTTTCGCTCAGGTACTTGTGCTCACTTAGTCTCAGAGAGATACACAGAATAAACAGTGTGGACGTTTTTCAATAAGCATTTATTGAACAGTCATTATTCTAGTGTAAAATCGGTGTGCTGAAACAACCACTAGACAGAAACAGATATAAATGATTAGAAGCACTAAGAAAGTAAAAGGATGGTAGATTCCTACCATTATGCTAAAATCATGAATACAGGCAGGTATATAAAATACATGACAATAAAATGTGTACTCCTACGATGCAACCCTAACTAGATGTACCTAAGTGTACCTAGCATGTGTGTAGGTGTTAAGCCAAGAATCCCTCTAGGATAAAGTCAACCCCATTACCTGAAGTGAGAGACTGTGGTACCCCGTCTTGGTCTCGAGTTGGACACCCCGCAAGGGATGTTAGACCACTGCGAGCTGGAGTATCTGCATGCAGGAACCTCAGCGTCTCAAGTCAGTGTGTCGGCAGGGAAGTCCTGATCTCCTCTGACTATCTCAGCAAGATGTGATGGTTATATACCCAAAGGTATCCCAGGGGTTCTACCTTGCTGTGCCATTGTCGGACTTAGGATGACGTCAGGAATGAACCTTGTACATAGTTATTATGCAGGAGATGGTAGTCCTGCTGAGTTTCCAAGAATCCAAGAATCCTCATGCATAATGTATGAGGCTATTGTTCAGGGAAAACCCCACATTCTGTAAGCAGTACCGTAACTAGGTAAAGGGTCAGTCCTAACAGCCCGTTATGTATGTAATGTAGGGACGAATATAGGTGAAAGTTTGGATGTTTCCCGGGCCTATATCGGGATACCTATATGGAATATAACACCCACTCGTCATTCGACTGGATGACATAATTAAATTCTAACGTACTACTATGCTGTCTAGGCACTAGTATGCAAGCAACTACAGTAAAAACAATAGTTTTACTAAAAAATGTTAAACTCTAAAAAGTTCTAAAACAGAGGAATTGACACTCAAGCAATAGCTCTTATGTGTCCGTATACATAGTTCGAACAACTACAAGCATCGGAAAGCCATGCAGGTCATAAAAAGTGTGAATTGTTTTGGAGTTCCAATTTGAGTTTGTTAAAAAATGGCCAAATTTTTCCCAGCACACGACGAGCCAAATGTTTATGTGTTCTGGCTGGTAGACGCAACATTGCTGTTGCCTGCCTTCGCAGACGACGATCCCTGTAACACCTTGCAGATTACGTCAATTGAGCACCGATGATCTTCCGTACTGACTGCAGCCGATGCTGGGGCAGCCTGTGCTCCATCCAAGGCCTGGGGGTTAGTGGAGGAGCCGGTATCCATTCCAACAGGAACAGAGACTTCCTGTGGTGGCTCTAAGAATGCCGCCATCAACATGGGAATACGCTGGGGACACTGTAGAACGTGGGCCGTTATCGGGTCCAGTAAAGCATCAACGTCCGGTTGTGCAACTGATGGAAGTATCAGACAGAGATCCAACACGCATTCTTCTGCGCAGAACAGGCATCGGAGAACAGGTAGGATGCAGTCCATCCAGACTGGTCTAAATGACAGGAACCAAGAGGCTCTCAGTTCCCGTAGGCGAGGTGTGCCCAGATGTTGTACCATGCGATCAAGGTATTTACGCTCCAGGAGTGCTTTTTCCATCTCCTTGGTGACTGGGACGTCCATTGCGTAGCAGAAAAGTTACAATCAGGATACCTGCTATTAGAAATAGGATCAGCAGAAGTTCTCCAAAAATGCTTCCGAATACGGAGTGTATACAATTTGGTATAACTACGAGGACTGTCTGAAAGGTGCTTAACAGTCCCGAACCTATGGTCTTAAATAGGTGGACTATACCCGTGGTATCAGACATGTTAAAGATACGATTTACCATTTCTGTGAAATGAAAGGGGCAGTTCATACATATGAGTGCCTGTATCTCAGCCGAGGACCTTGCTATTTGGAGATCAAAAGTCTCCCGGGCGGAGGTTAAGGGCACGGTTTTCTGTAGAAGCATGGCTTTCATTCTGCTCAGAGTATCAAACCGTATAGAGGAAACATTCAATGAAGGCCATAGCTACGTCTCCCTGACTGTGTGTGTTGGTGGAAACAATACATGCATACAGCAAGTAACCCTGGAGCTCACGGTGACAAGATATGCGATGCCCGGAAGCATCCCACAACAACCTTGGTCGTTCAGCATCAAGTAACTCCCATTTGAAAGTAGCCTGAATACTGGGGTAATCACGTCTGCCGGGGTACCCCTCAAGTGACAGGATAGGTTTGCTACTGAACCATTGCAGGTCCAATGCAGCATAATATCCTGGCATATGAGAGATCCACTTAGAGTGTTCTCACAGTTTGTACCGCTTAGAAACACTTCTAGATCCCCACTTCTGCATCGAAATCTGTATGGTAATTCCCAAGATTCCTTGATGAATTCCCTACCCATTCCTTCATATCTGCCTGCCTGTTGTTGCTCAAGGCAATACTGAAACTGGAAAGTTGTGACTGGTAATGTTATATGGCCATGGATCAACCACTCTGTGGACGGTGATTCTGCCACAGTAAAAGGTAATCTGTCCAGTTTTTCAATACGCAGCATTGTATATTTTACTCCTCTCTGTGCCATTTTCATCTGTTTCTCCGTTAGATTGTATGCAGAAAACAGTGACGTACTGTTGATAAAACACCAAGTCACATAACCTGCAATGATTGCAGCGTCCAGCTCAATAACATAATAGAACGTAATTGCGGTTGCCCGTGCTGTAGTATGGACAAATCTTGCTCTAGTACATCAATAGCAGAAGATACAATGGTGCCCAGTGAATAAATCCTGGATGTTAACGTAGTCATACCGTTGTCAACTACGACTAACGCCTTTTCTAAATTGATCCTATCTATTTCTCGTAGTCTCTCCGCTGCTTCTTGTTGGGAGATTTTCCAAATCTCTTATAGACAGCATATAAGAAATGTTTTTGACGTAGCTTTCTGGGACCTAATAAAAAATCCTGTAGGTCCACATCCTCTGTAAGTAAGGATAAGTGTTGTTTCACCTGTGGTAGTGTTGAGGTCTTTATCCAATCGAGGCATAACTTCCCAACACTGTACGATGTCACCAGCCCCGGATGTTCTCTTTGTACATAGCATGGGTCTGGCCTATGGATACTGAACCCTTCGGTGGTACCCCTGAATCTTTCCTGACATCTATAAGTGTCTGTGGGCCAAACCAACCATCCCTTCCAATTGGGGTCTGATCTATTGTATTGTAAAATGTCATCTATTGTAGCCCCTTCTTCTGATGTAAAATGTTCCTCGGTATGTGATGGTGTTGGAATCCGAGGAGTGTTCAAATCCTTGTTCTTGGCTATTCCAAGACAGGAAGTCTGTTGCACAGTATCATTTAGAAATATCATCTGCTGAGGAATGAGGCATGCTCTAAATAGCGCTTCTGTTCCCTGGACTTGCCAGTCTCTAGAACCCCAGACTGATTTTAAGTCTATAGTGTCCTTCCATAAGTCGAAACCCTATTCAGACAGCTGGGTAATAAAGGAAGCAGAGTAAATCTGTTTGGTGTTAGCATATTTTTCTGTGGGGATGTCGGTGCAACCTTATAGTAATATGAGGTCGGGTCAGTAATGTTAAACCCTGAAAAATATGAACATTTCTGTGCAAAGGTTTTTAAACTACTTTTCGGTGGTGTAGGGCAATGTTCCTATTGGTGATATGTGAAAACATTCCTAGGGGTACTGGATTTATGTAGAAAATGATGACCATAATGTTAATAACAATACATGGTGTTAAAATCTGACGTGCCTTTTAACATTTCATTGCTAGAAAATGTGGCAGATTGTTCTAAATCAGACAACATATTGTTTACAGTTTCAAAATCCCAATCATCGGAAAATGTACTGGAGGTAATGATATCATTCAAGGAAATTTTAAATAAATGTGGTATTTTTAAAAGTTAAGTCGGGCCAAATATATCATAATTAACCTTGTCCCATACGTTACCATCAGGTATAGGAACTGCTGTAATGTTCACTGATGACACGTCTCTTTGTTCACAATGTGATGAAACATGAGGTTTCAGGATCAAGTTCACTTTTGATGCTGCAGAGCTTTGGCGAAAGTAAGTTCGATTAATAAGTAAGCAGAAGACAGTTACTAAGCCTATCCAGAAAAGAAAGAAAAGTATCCCGGTGATTATCCTAAGTTCTGTCCAAGGTGACACCAGGTAAGTCTTTTTAAGAAAAATGAAGAAGTCTTTGATTTGTTGTTGACGAGATATTAGGGCTGGCGTTGTTTCATGTTCACTTGGATCAAACGAAAAGGTATTGAAGTCGATGAAATAGCCAGATGCAGTTCGATCTATTTTTGGTAGCTCAGCAGGTTTTGTTGAACTTGTAGATGGCTCTTGGTGAGGCATGTTTGTGTAGACATCAGTGTTGGGTCGAATTGAAATTAGTCTTTCGTTTTGATTTTGAATTTCGGTTTCAAGAGGAACGAGTTCCATGGCATTGTTGCATAGTCCATCATTCCGTATAGGAGGCTCTTCAAACGTAATGAGCCTTTCTGTCTGAACTTCCTGTATAGTAGCGAAAGGAGGGCGTCGGCTACTCAGGAGCCCACTAGGCCTACTATTCAGTATCGGCCACATAGTGTGGTTTGATCAGATCATTGGAGACGAATCTCTTCACCTTTTTTCCAGCAAGAGGCGGCAGAAGTACAGTTCTTGTTCCTTCAACGGCCAGGACAGGTACAGGCTTTCTGTAGGATAGTCAAAATTCTTTTTTGTCTGTGATCTTTTCTATGACCAGATCCCCAACTTTAGGGACCCAAACAGGCCTTGCTGTGACTGACTTGACTACCCAGAGGCGGTCCATTTTACCTGCACATTACTGTGTAGTGCTCTGGATTTATTCAGATCCTGTAAAACAGCCAAACGTTTATTGATGTCAAAAGGTTTCTCATCCGCCACTGTGCCTTCACAATCAAGATCAGGTACCCACATTCTCATCCCAAATAGGACCTCATAAGGAGTGTCACTCCCTAGAGAAATTCTTGGCATGTTATTCAAGGCCCGCTGTACCCCATATAAGTGATTGACCCAACTGCCACCCGTGCCTAATACTCTTTCTGTTAACGATTGCTTTAAGTCCTCGTTTTTCCTCCCCACAACCGAATTTCCCTCGGGATGGTACGGAGAGGAGTACCGCAGTGCAATACCCAAACTTCCCATGGCTTCCTTGTAAGCCCTCGAGCTAAACGCGGGGCCATGGTCAGAATGTAATGTGTCAACTGCGTATGTCCCTATAAAGACTCGCAAATCTTTGATAACAGTTTGAGCGTCAGCTGAGCGCTGAGGCCATACCCATAGGAATCTCGAGCAGGAATCCACTGCATCCATGATGTACTTGTAAGCCCTGTCAGATTGTAAGGGGCCGCAGTGGTCCAAATAGACACAGGCGAGTGGTCTGTCTGATATTAGCAATGGTGTCTGCATTGGACGTTTTATGGTGGAGCCCTTCATCTGTTGACAAATGTCGCACTTTAAGACATAATCTTTGGTCTGCTTCGTTAACCCTGGCCACCAATAGTGTTGTTTCAGTAAAGAAACTGTCGCAGTAACTCCTGCTTGAGCAGAACCCAGACCCTCGTGTGCAGCTAATATTAAGCCTAATCTGCGATCCATGTTTGGTATTACTCTATCCCCCACTCCTGGAATCTGAGCAAATGGAACGTTATTTGCATCTAACTTGTAGGAGTACTTGAGTGGAAAACCTTTCGGCAATGCCTTATTGTCTTTGCGTGCAGCAATGACAGCTACCATTGTCTGTCCGTCTATTCTCGTTTTTGAACAAGTGATTGCAGCTACGGACTCAGTTCGTACTGCCCCCTTTGTGGCTTCATCAGCCAATAAATTCCATTCAACGTGAACGCCATCACGTTGATGACTCAGCGTGTATATCACGTGAGCTCTTGGTAGTTCGTTTTTCAACTCAGCTACCTGTTCCCATAGCATTTAATGCTTAATTGTGCCCCCTTTCGAAACCCTAAATCCATTTTGTCCCCAATAGTGAAGATATTCGTTGTATGACTGGACACAGTAAAAGGAATCGCACACAATTAGTGTGGAGAATTCTCAATCCGTATTAATCAGTGCCAGTAAAAGAGCTTTTAGTTCTGCTAGCTGAGCCGTGCAGTCTCCTAGAGACTGTGTCTTCGTATCACTTGGATGGAACTTGCCATCCTGCATACAACCTTTTACAATCGCACAAGCAGCACTGTATTGTTGTTTACTTCCAATGGCCGGCTGAGCAGATCCGTCAGTGTAAATTATGTATTCATACTGATCTAGAGGCATTATTTCAATCGAGATAGGATATTCTTGTTCATATTGCAGAAATGCTTGTGCTTTTAGACTTGGGTCGTATCTGTATTCCACATCTGATGCAGTGAGAGAATTAGCCCATTGTATCCATCTAGGATATAAGGCTTTAGCATTTGGAACGCTTGCCTTTGCAGCAGCCTCTAAGGCCGGTACTGGAGTCACGACAATTATTCGTTTCCCTGGGCCAGTGCTCTTTCTCTCACTACAGCAGGCTGTCAGAATTTTCTCTGTGGATGCAAAACACATCTCAGCGTTCGTGTATAAGTGTGATTTGTATGCTATGGGTACCGTTTCTCCTTCATTGTATGTTAGGTAGGTGTACCCAGATTGACCCGCAAATATATGGATTACTAGATTGCGGACATTTACGCGTGTCTGTAAGTGTTTGGACGCTATCATGTCAGCTTGTAGGGAACGAAGGATATCTGTGTGTTCCGGTGTCCATTGCCTAACTGAAAAATCAGGTCTTATGAGGTCGTAGAAAGGTTTAACCCTTTCTGCGTAATCCAAAATGTATGTTCTGCCAAAATTCAGGAATCCCAGTATGGATTGTAAATGTTTCAATGATTTCGGAGGTTGGAGCAGCACACACTTTTCGAAAAAGTTAGCTGCCAAGCTTTTTCCTTCACTTGAAAGCTCATATTCCAAAAATAGGACATTGAAGTGGGCTAGTTTTAATTTTTTAAAGTTGAATTTATAGCCCTCAGAGGCAAATCCCAAAATTATGGTGCTCACCCTGGTCAAGTGTTCCTCTAGGTCATCATCCGTCAGATCAATATCTTCTACATAGGACAATGCCTCCTCATCCAGATTCTGAAGTAACTCAGTTACCCTGGCGGAAAACAACTCCGGGCTGTTCCTATACCCCTGGGGGAGTCGACAAAATTGACGCTGGGACCCCAGCGCTGAGAATGCTGTCAAATATCTGCTCTCAGGCGCTATATTTTGGCAGAATAATCCATTTGAGATATCTAGTGTTGTTTTGTATTTTTTCCGCACAATGTTATTCATCAATGCGGCACTATGTGCGTTCTGTACTGCAAATGTTTTTGTGCATGAGTTCAGATGTCTGTAATCTAAAACTAGATGATACTAGTTATTGGGTTTCATTACGGGAAACAAAGGATTATTCATTTAAGAGGTGCAAGTTTCAATCACACCCTGGTATTTAAGTTGATCTAAGATCTCCCTGACCTGTTTTTCCGCTTCCTGTTTTATTGGATACTGTCTCTGTGGAGTTAGGAGTAGATTTTAGTGGTATCACGTGGTGAGCTGACTCTTCATCCCACCCAACATGGTTGCGATATAGTGCAGGGGCAAGGGCTACCGCCCACTCCTGCGCACATGTGTGTTTTAAGTGTGTGGGAACGAGTTTGGAAAAGGCTGGAAAAATGACCTTTTCTCCCTTTGGGCAATCCATAACAATAGCAGGCGGCCAATCTCTTTCAGCTAAATGAATATCATAGCCAAAAGTCAGGTTCTCCCAAAAGAGACCTTTAATTTTTCTGGGCTTGTCCCCCTTCCATTTGAAGTGTTATTTCATGTAACCTATGTGGGACGCTTACCCTAGTATCAGGTGTTTCCACCGTGATATGTTCACTCAGCTCCTCTGTCACCAGAAACTCCATCAGGTTCTGGCGAGCTATTGTTACTTCTGCTGCACTGTCTAGCAACGTCAGAGCCCATTCCCCGTTCAGTAGTTGAGTCCTCAGAATTCTGAGCATGTCTGATCTTAAGACCTGCTCATTTCTTCTTTTTGAATTAAGGTTTTGGTTTAGGCTTTTCTTCCTTTTTGGATGCGTAGTCTGAAGTGCGTTGCGTGTCTCTGGACTTTGTATGCTTTTCTTGTCTGTGTTCTGACCGTCCTTCTCTCTCGGAGCTTTTTGATGAATCTTGAAAGGAATCAGAGGAACGTGTATCAGAGTCCTGATACCTGTCAGGTTTTTTAATGTTATCTCTATTCCTAAGGTTATACCTCCTTTCGGATGGCTCCTGCTGAGGAGACCTACCTCTGGATTGAGATCTAGTCTTTTATTGTTTGTTATTATCCCATTTCTACCTTGAAGAAGCAGGTGTTTGCTTGGTGTGTTCTTTTTCTGGACCTCCCATTAGTTGAGGTTTTACTGGTCTTGCTCTCAAACTATCTCTACCTAATTCCGCATATGCGGTTTAAAAGATTTGAGGTAATTCTATCTCCTGTTGTAAAGGAGTGAAATCCCTCAGGCGTTGGCGTATTGCCACTGCTGCTGCGTCACCTTTAATGTTTGCTAATATTATAGCTGATACCTGGGCAAAGCTACCTAGTAACTTCATCCCTAAGTTCAGAGCAGGTTCTGCCCTGTACTCATTCTGTATTTGCCTTAATACATCTAATATTACTGCTAATTAAGGGATACCATGAGTCCTGGTATATACGGCAGCGAAGACTGTACAATCCTCTATCTGGTGGGCTATTCCCATGAGCAAGCAAATTGTTAGCATTCTATGCTTTTCTTGTTGACCAGTGTGTGGAAATACTGCCTCTAGATGTGTTATTTTTTTAGCTATCCAGAATGGCATTTGTTCGCGTTTAGTGGGCATTTTACCCATCACTGTGTGTAACGTTTGTGGCGTAATTTTGGTTGTCGATGTTTGAACAGGACCTGTTGGTATAGTCGTGGTTGGCTGGAGTGTGAGTGTTCTCATCATGAACTGTGTCATGTTTCTGTAAAGTCTTATTAGTTCTTTATGAAGTGCACGTAAGTCTTCTACTGGCATTGTGTCAATGTCAGGATGTGGTGTATAGGCCGCTAGTACTGTCCATGTTGCTCCGTCTCTTCCGAGCGGACCGAGTCTTTCTTTATTTCTTGTATGGGGGAGGGTGCCTTTAAACCAGTTTATATGCTCCTGGTAAGTGAGCGGAACTTCAATGTCCTCGTACAGACAATATTCGTTCGGTATGTCATCTTCTATGTAGTAATGAAATGTTTCTGTTTGTGCATCTGCCTGTGGGAATCTAACCCATGAATAGAATACCTCTGTTCTATATGATTCGTGTGCCTCAATCACGAAGGTTACTGGCCCAACCCTAGCTGTTAAACCAGATGCTGCTAGTTTTAGGGTGATTGCATTTCTAACATTTTCTGAAATTTGTATTGCATCTGCCTCTTCTTCTACGGCTGAGAGATTTAGGTCATGCACAGTGTCATCCTGCTGCTCAGTCATTGTTTTTAGTAAGAAGAGTCTTTCAAGGATACATAGATAAGGTGTTATGCACAATAGGAACAATGTGTCCTACAAGCTTGATTAACCAACAGCCAATACATAGGATTTTTCCTACCCTCCCACTCCAGACGTCTCTGGAGAAATGTGAGTAGGGGTCTCTGAGATTAGCACAACTGAACTACTCAGATCTGACCGTTAAATAAGTACCCAACCTACGTTGGGCGCCATGTCGTGTTGTTCTTATAAACCTATATAAGATCTGCACGTTTAGACAACATACACTGTAGGATTGGTGTCAGACTGATTCTAGACACCCCACTGGGTAAGTTGGCCTCTGTACCAGCTAGTTAACTGTGCCACTAGAAACCCCTCTTACCAAGGAGAGAATAGTTCTTGGCACCTATCGAACATGACAACCCCGATCCCTCAGGACCGAGGAAACAGTGTACTACTTTTCGCTCAGTCACTCGTGCTCACTTAGGGGCTCATTAGGATGGCGGACGGAGGAACATCCGCAGTGCTGGCGGTGGCGGAAAATGTCCTTTTCCGCACGCCAGCAGCGGTCCTCACGCCCGCCATATTACAATGGGCAAACATAGCCCATTTCCCGTCCGCCGCGGTGCGACGTGAACCGCCATATAAATGCGCCAGCCACTGCGGCAGTGGGAGCCAATAGAGACCCACCGTAGTGCGGAATGACGTCCCGTCCGCCGTACAAATCAGGATGCCCCAAACAGCCCGTCACACCGCAGCGGAAAAACCACCCAACCAGAGACGGTGGAAGCACGACAGCAGAGCGCGAAACCAGACTCCCGGGCCCCTCCACCCGGTCTGGACCGCAATGGATCCAGCTCTACACGCCTTTCCGGTGCTGCACCTGCTCCACTACCAGCAAATAATGGCCCGTCGCGGACAACGCCGCAGGTACGCAATCACACAACTCCGCACACAACCACAACACACAACTCCTGGGCTGACATAAGGTTCCTGTCCACATCAGACACTCTGGTGGGGACAGGAACACATCCCCAAGTGTACCCACACATGTCCTACCTGTCATTAAATCACCCCTCCGCATCCGGGCCACCCATCAACCGCGAAAGCACAGCAATGTCCCGGTCACGTCACCGCAGCGGTGCAGACGCGGGAAAACATGCGCACAATGTAGTAGGCAGGGCCAGCGCCAGGCATGGGCAGTCCACAAAGATCATAGGGCCCCACCTTCACCCTACACACACTCTGTGTGCTCCTCCTGTGCCCCCCCTGCAAAATTAACCAGCCAGGTGTACCCACACACCAAACAACCAGGGAGCCTGTCTCAGAAGGTGGGGGTGAAGAGGAACACCCTGCACAGAAGCTCAGGGGCAGGGCATTCCTCCTCCTCACACCTATCCCCCACTCATGTCAAGCAAACTGAGTCCAATTGCAAAATGAACACTCACACTGCATATGAACAACCACTTAACTGTACACACTACCTGTCAAGTCACCCAGACACACCCCACACTGACACACAGCCACATACACATACCAGATGTCAGCAGCAATGGAGGACAATAAATGGGCTAGCCAAAAGTGAGGTGGACAGTGCTGGAAAGCCATGGAGCAAGCCACAAAGGAACATATTACACCACCCTTAGGCCATCAAATCAGACATGGGTGGCACAGTGAGTGGGATTAAACCACAGTGACCTCTGTGCAACAACTCAGGGAGACAGCAAGGCAAGCCATGCATAGGCACAGGAATGATAGGAAGTGTCTGAAGTCAAACAGTGATCAGCCACACATCTGTCTCAACTTACTTGACATGTGTATGTCATCAGCACAACACACATGGCTCATTGCCACCCTCCATGACTGTCAAACACAAGTTTGATCTTACACACATTCCCCTCCTATCCCCACCTCACACCTGCAGCACTCAACACCAGTGTCATACACACAGAATGGTGCAAATGAGGTCCTGTGAGTACACTGTCAACCAATCACACTCCCTGGGGTGCATCCACAAACATCACACACACACTCAGGGATGCCTGAACCAATGCTGGCACAAAGGCAATAGCCAAACACAAACCTCTCAAACAACATACACAGAAGTCCAACAAGCACACATATGGCCAGCCAAACAGTGGAAAGGCAATGGGACCCCAGACAGAACAGGTGTACACAACATTGTCACTCAGGACCAATGCACAGACACCATACCCCAACACAAACAAGAAGTTAATCATCTCAAAACAATCATGAACACAAACTGGGATCAATGGGACAATACGCTAACACAGACAGACACACCACACCACCCATCAAGTCAACATGGTGTCATATTGTACCACTTGCATGCACATGTACAATCCTGACAAGTGACAGGTCAAAGATAGAAGGACATAGCACTAGTGTGCACTCAAAACAAGGCCAGCAACCAGAATATAACTTGTGGCATGTGACACACAAGTAATGTACACTACACTTGCAACACACATCTGAATGTATCACAATGCACAAACAACTCACACACAATGTAATGCAAATAGAACATCACACACAGAGCATCTGTCAGCAGAAAGCGCCAACACAGCCCAAACACTGCATACATCCACAACAGATGCACATGCCAATCCATCACATTGCAAACTCAGCTGGACATGAGGGGATGCACGCCAGGCAAGTACAAGGCAACATACACTGACAGCACTGCATGCAGGCCAAGCAGTGTGTGCACACCAACCAAATCAGTAGCACACACATCTCAGTGTCACACCATGTACTCCCATAACACAAATCAGCACAGCACACAGACAACATCACACTCTGGAAGGGTAGCAGTACCTCACCAAATACACATACAGCTAACCCAACACTCACAGATGCACAACTCAAGGACACCCAGGTGCAAACAACATGAACCAGAGGACTGTGCAGCACAAACAGTTGCACTGCACATGAGCAACCATGACTGCAAACCAGTACAAGAAAATCACACATAACCATATGTGAAACAGTCCTGAGTGGCACATTGGTCCTGTGCACAGATCAGCACCACAAAGCATAGTGTAACAAATGAAGTGGTGGGGAGGCTCACACACTGGCAACCCAAGGGGATAGGTGACATGAGAGTGAACTGGTGTGTACGTCAGTAGTGGACAGGTCAGGAGTGCACTATACACAAATACATGGAGGAGTCACTCACAATGGGTAGGCATCAGAAGCAAAGCTAGGGGATGGTATGACTCCACATACCACATACCATACTGGAGCCAAAAATGGCTCAAGTGACAGCAATGCATGAGAAAACTCACCAACAATGTCAGTGTGGCTGAGCAGGTCTGCACAGTGAGCAGAAACAGTAACAATACACATGGCTGATCAACAAAACACAACACAGACTTGGCTGTCACACACTCTGCATACTCACAACTGGCAGCAACAACAAGTAGGTGTCCCCCAGGAGTGCAAGGACACACCAACACACTGCACAGTGCACAACCTACAACTCCCACATGTGCACACAATCACAAGCACAGGGCTGACCAATCAAACAAACAGGCACTCAGCTCCTGGGTCATACATGTGTGCAGTTGGCATTGCAGGGGCACACACACATCAACACCACTGACCAAGTCACCCCCTTCACACTTCATGACCACTCAAGTGCACACATTCAAATGTACCCATGTGACTAGGAAGGCAGGCCATCACAAGATGACCATACACCAACACTGCTGTTCACACATCAAGAAAGATCACACAGACATGATGGACCCTGGCCAGCCTGCCTGCAATCCTGTGGATAGAATTCCCCTCTGTGCTGGTAGTGCATCCTAACATGACGTGTACAATTTAGCAAACCTGATCAGAGAATGATTAGGATAACAGTAGGTCATCACAAACAACCATCATTGCACCCCCAAGCCTCAGAGTCAGGAAGAACTGAAGTGCCTGTCACCTCTGGCAAACTCTGAAAAAGTTAAACAAGCCATTGGCAATGTTAAAGTGGCATACAGAGCATGTGTCACATTAAACCATACCCATACATTAAACAGTCTTTATTTAGCAAGGACACTGACAAAGCAGACAACAAGAGTATCTGTCTTTATTACATATTACCCAGATAGGCATCAAAAGTAGACAAGAGCAAGGCCAGTGGCCAGTCCATAGTTCAAAGTAGGCACATGTGTGCATGAGAACCTGTACAGGGAATGGGCAAACACAGTGAAAAACAGCAAGGCCAGTGGCCAGTCCATAGTTCAAAGTAGGCACATGTGTGCATGAGAACCTGCACAGGGAATGGGCAAACACAGTGAAAAACAACAAGGCCAGTGGCCAGTCCATAGTTCAAAGTAGGCACATGTGTGCATGAGAACCTGCACAGGGAATGGGCAAACACAGTGAAAAACAGTAAGGCCAGTGGCCAGTCCATAGTTCAAAGTAGGCACATGTGTGCATGAGAACCTGCACAGGGAATGGGTGAGAACGTACACTGCCATGGTCAGCAACACAGCTAGGGGGATAACAATGGGCAGTCCAGTTACCGCTGTGGGAGAGACAGGTGTGGGAGGGGGACTTAGCCTCAGAATTGGATGTCAGTCGAACTGGGAGGTGGCTGACTGTCAGGCCCAGTTGGAGGACTGGAGCTGAGAGAGAGAGAGGACCAGCTGAGGTAGAGGCATCAGTGGCTTTGGGAGCCAGAGGGCTGCTTGGACCGGGTGGTGTGGTGGCACGTGGAGACAGAGACATGCTGCCGTGAGACACAGTGTATGAGGGAGAATGTGGAGGGGTGCCTTTCCACTTCTTGGGGATTCGATAGGTAATTTTGTTCTTGGTAGGAGTGGGAGGTGGTGCGGGCACAACAGGCACACTCTCCACCAAAGGTGCATCAGGTGCAGGCGGTAGCCCTCCTTCTGGGGATATGCTGGATCCGGCGGTACGCTTGGCCTGGCTTTGCCTTTTCCCCTCCATCCCCTGTTGACCAGATGAACCCCCTACAGTGCCCTCCTTTCCCAGCTTCACAGGGGTGTGGGTGGGAGTTGAGGTTGTGGGTGAATCTGCCTTAGAGGGCTTCTTCTGCGGACTCTTAGCAGGCACCAGCTTCACAGCAGGCACGGCAACTGTCTGCTTGTCTTTGGGAGACGCTTTTGGGATGGGAGTGTCCTTGGATGGGGATGATTTTGAGGCATGTGAGCCTGAGGCCTGCTTCTTGGCTTGATGCCCCTGAGTGTCACCTGAAGGGCTTTTGCCTTTGCGCTCCGGTGTGACTTTGGTTTGTTTGGGGGATGGTGTCTGCGCTCTGGCACGCTTGGGGCACTGCTGTTGTGTGCTGCGTGTGGTGTACCTTGAGCCTGAGGGCTGTGGTGTGTGGTCACTCTTTTCAGATGTAGCCACTGGCAGGGGTTTGGCCGAAGGGACTGGAGCTGGACTCTGAGCCTGTGATAGCCGAATGGCTGCCGTCACTGTGGAGGACAAAGACTGGACAGTCCTGTGTAGCCCACCCACATCTGAATGAATGCCCTCCATGAAGACAACTACCTGTGCCAACTTCTTGTCATGGTCTAGGAAGGCATTCAGGAGAGCTGTCTGACCCACACACAGCTGGCGCAAAAGGTCCACAGCCTCAACACTGAGGGCAGCAGGGGAGACAGGGGCAGGGGCAGCGGTGCCTGGGGGGAAGGACACTCTTCCCTTCTTACTGGTGCGAACACGGTAGCACTAGTGGAAGTAGCTGGGAGGGTGGGCACTGGACGATGTGTGGTAGAAGAGGAGGCAGATTTCCCACTTCCTGTGCCCGCCAACATCGAGGAGTCACCGCTGGCGTCAGATGATGTTGAGGTTGGTGTCTCTGGCTGTGATTCCTCAAGCACACTCCTGTCCCCCTCCGAGGCGCTGGTCACATCAGTGTCAGTGTGCTCATGTGAAGCAGTCTTGCCTGATGCCTCACCACTGCTGTCCGTCCCCTGTCCTTCTGTGCCTTCGGTAGATGCTACAAGAGACAGAGACGTAGGTTCAGTTTAGTGCCATACACACAAACATCATATGCAATCAACGCACAAAACAAGATGGTGATACCCCCATGTTGCACACCACCCTGTGCAGTCACATTGTGCAACCTGGATTCAAAACTCAAACATTGCATGGTAACATGCAAACCTGGCATAATTGACCCATGTGATGTCCACACAGCCAAATAGCTTGCCCGTGCCTCCGTGTAACCAGACATACAGATCCCTCTGAGCATACCTAGGTCCCTGTGGGTGAAAAAGATGTACATCCCAACATGTTGCCACAGTCACATATGGAGTCACCATAAGGGGACAACACAGATACAGACTCCAAAATATCATTTCGCAATGGCCATGAGCTCATGCCATCCACCATGTCGTGCTTTGGGGCACAACCTCAGTTGCACCTTGGTGTCAGATGTGTAGTTCTCACAATTTTGAGGTCAGGCACTGCACACATTGATGAAAGCCCACTCAGATGAGGCACACTGCCATTCACTGCCATGGGATGTCCCCGACTCCCCCAATGCAGGCAATGCCATAAGGCCACAACTCAGAATGCAAGGTCAAGGGCTATTACATCAATGACATGGGAAAGTACATGTAGCGAAAATGCATGACAGCTGCACCCAACAGAGGCCACTTACAAGCCATTGCATCACAATAACAACATCACAGAGCTCAGCACTGGCTCAGGCTTGGAATACATGCAGTCACTCACAACCAAAGTCACCCTTCCCAGAATACTCACCCCCAGCTTGCGGCTGATGGTCCTTCAAACGTGCATCCAGCTCTGGCTGTGTCACTGCCAAGATGCGGGCCATTAGTGGTGTCATGCTCCTGCGCGCCAACCTGCCAGTCCGAGGGAGCAGCCCCAGCGTCAATCTCTGCCACGTTTTTGCTCAGCCGGCAGATGTCATCTCACCTCTTGTGACAGTGTGTGTGTCGTCGGTTGGAGACACCCAGAGCCCGCACCTTGCGTGCAATGGCCCTCCATACAGCCTTACGCTGGTGGACTTTGAGCTGCAGGCATGGGAGACAAGAGGAGGAAATTTCAGTGACACTGGGTTATGTACCACTATCTCTCAGTACAGGAGCATGCACAAACTCAGCACAGCTTCACAGATATGTTTAGCAGGAACAATACAGCATGACACGTAGTACATGAGCATGGGATGGTCATACCAAAATGCATGCAGGTATGAGGATGGACACAGTACCTGCCCATCTCATACACATGCTGAATGGCAGCACAGAAAGCAATGTGAAGGAGGCCCACATCTGCGATTCAGTTAGTGAGTGAGCAAGACATACATTACATTTAAAATGATGTGTCGGGGCAGACTCACTGTGTCCAACACTGCACACCCCTCAATGTTCTTGCCCTGTGAATGGCTCACTGTGTCATGGAGGTCACATTTAGGGACATGATCTTACAATCTCACACCCTTCTCACAAGGTCTGTCTTGTGCAATCCACAGGCCTGAGATAGCTCTTTGATGGTAAGGGTAGCAGACAACCCATATGTCTCACTCTGTCCATTCAGTGATGGGTCCTTGTCAAATTGGGCAGTGACTGTGCAGGCCAGGGGGGCTCATACTGAGGTTTAACGTGGGCCATCAGAACTTTCACATGCAGGTACAATATGAGAGGCCAAACAGTGCCTACACATGCGAGTCTGAACACATGATGAAAACAATAGAAGGCTGATATTTCCAATGTACAGCAATCTTATGTGTCATATGTGAATTATCCGGCAAGAGTGTCACCCTCAGGCATTTCACTCTTGTGCATAATGCTTACATATCCATGGTGGCAATGTAGAGTCAAACTCACTTCCATCAGTACCCTCTGGACGTAAAGTCTGTCTCATTTCACAAATGAGCCTGTGAAAAACCTCATGGACTCAAAGATCCATTAGCACAGGCAAAGTCTGTCCTGACTCCCACTTTCTATACTTGCAGTGTCACTGTATGGCTGCAAAAAGACTGCATGTCCCTCCCATCCTGAAATACAGCTCGGGGAATGTGTGAAATAGGCTACAAACCCCATTTCCCTGAAGTCAGCATGCTAGGTAGTGTATCACACAAACCCACACTCTCAGGCACATACTGCAGCAGATCAACTTCATGTGTGCACTCTCACTCCCACTCTGAAACACTTACTATGACATCCGGAGCACCATATAGCCTCCCATACTGTGTGAGCACCTCGTCCACCAGGACCTCCAGCTCCTCTGTGGTGAATGGACGGGCCCTGATGTTCTCAGTCCTCGCCATCACTGGGTCCAGGAGACAGGAGCAGCAGCAGTTGGTGGTGAGGAGTGTCAGGCAGCAGTGTCTGGGTCCAGGAGACAGGAGCAGCAGCAGTTGGTGGTGAAGAGTGTCAGGCAGCAGTGTCTGGGTCCAGGAGACAGGAGCAGCAGCAGTTGGTGGTGAAGAGTGTCAGGCAGCAGTGTCTGGAAGCAGTGGAAATATGAGGCTCTCTCCCACATATATATAGCCCCCTGGGGTAGTTTCTGTGGTTCTAAGCTGCTGCAATTGGTGTTCCAGGTCAGCTTTTTTCAAATGCATCCAATGACCGGCCCCGCGGTAGCGGAGCACGCCTACCGCAATTTTCAAAATTACATTTGGCTACCGCGATTGCGGTTCCCATTGGCTGTGAGGGCATGGACATTGGCGGTGACACACCGCAGGGGCCAGCCGGTCGCTACCGCGATCGTGCATCTTTCAATTGCATCCAATGACCGGCCCCACGGTAGCGGAGCATGCCTACCGCGATTTTCAAAATTGCATTTGGCTACCGCGATTGCGGTTCCCATTGGCTGTGAGGGCATGGGCATTGGCGGTGACACACCGCAGGG
Organism: Calotriton arnoldi; assembly: GCA_963921515.1. NCBI lineage: Eukaryota > Metazoa > Chordata > Amphibia > Caudata > Salamandridae > Calotriton > Calotriton arnoldi. The sequence continues at coordinate 3,755,521 of CAWUFW010000209.1, read as the reverse complement.
GCCAGCCGGTCGCTACCGCGATCGTGCATCTTTCAATTGCATCCAATGACCGGCCACGCGGTAGCGGAGCACGCCTTCCGCAATTTTCAAAATTGCATTTGGCTACCGCGATTGCGGGTCCCATTGGCTGTAAGGGCATGGGCATTGGCGGTGACACACAGCAGGGGCCAGGCGGTCGCTACCGCGATATGGCTGCTATACATTGGTGCCTATGATCGTGATATGGGTGGCGGAGCATGCCAACCGCCATTTCACATTCTGTATATCACTACCGCGATTGCGGGTCCCATTGGCTGTAAGGGCATGGGCATTGGCAGTGACACACTGCAGGGGCCAGGCGGTCGCTACCGCGATATGGCTGCTATACATTGGTGCCTATGACCGTGATTTGGGTGGCGGAGCACGTTCACAGCACCTATGGACACATCATGCTGTGTCAATGGCAATGGCCAGTTCTCAACAGTTTACAGTAGACACCTGAATCATGCCACAAGATAGTGCAAACAATGACAGTGTAACATTTAGCCCACTGCTGACTACACATGCCATGTCAGTGCACATGATTGCAAACATTGGCATGTACTCCCTCACATGTCACTTATGATATTGTCGTGCATGTACACAGATCAGTGGTGTGATGGACTCTCCAATGTGTACACATGTCAATGTGTGATCTGGCTACGCAACACTCAGTGATGAAGGTCTGACAACACAATGTGCATATTTCACTGTGTAGTTTGCTTTGCTCATGTACATACTTGATCCTAATGCACAGACTGTGCTCATTGTGTTGTTGATGTGTGCCCTGTTCGACTTACGCAAGAAGGTGTGGCAGGTACAGCAGCTAGGTAGGAGCCAACAGTGTTGCTGTTTCACACATATGCTGTATGAACTACTCTCAGGGCTGGTTACGCAAGATGTGGACATGTACCTTTGGGCATTCACATAGTCTGAATCTGTTTGGGAGGTACTCACTGTGTGGAAACTGGACAAGTGTACGACTAGTGTAGCTGAAGGTTTCCCTACATGTAAGTTGTGCTGTAAGCTGAAGTGTGATGCCAGTCATTGTTGGCGCCGTGTCAGTCAAAACGTAAGATGTTGGACACATCTCATGGTGGATTGCATTGACATGTGTCCCCTTTCATCTCACCTAGGAGGCGACCAAATGTGCATAGTCCCTTCACAGTGCTGGTGGACATGGAGGATGAGGACGTCGTACAGAAGTTCCGTCTGGATCGACCCACCCTACAAGACCTATGTGCTCTGTTGGAGCCCCACCTGCGGCCTCGCAGGACATATCTGACTGCTTTCACACCAACGTCTAAGGTGATGGCGGCACTGCATTTTTTTGCAACTGGATCATTCCAGTACACGGTGTCCAGCGCAAGGGGGGATGTTGCAACCTATGTTCAGCATGGTGCTATGTGATGTCCTGTCCGCTATGATGACCTACAAGGACAGATACATCCATTTCCCCAGGAGGCATGAATTGGCGGATGTGAAGGCTGATTTTTATGCCCTTTGCCACATCCCTAATGTTGTTGGTGCCATTGACTGCACACATGTTGGCCTGGTTCCACCACAGGCACGTGAGCACATCTACAGGAATAGGAAACATTTCCATTCCATCAATGTGCAAGTGGTGTGCCAGGCGGATATGATAATCTCACATGTCTGTGCCAAATTTCCCAGCTCTGCCCATGACTCGTACATCCTGCGTAACAGCATTGTGCCACAGCTGATGGCAAATCTACTTCCGGAGCGTGCATGGATTGTGGGTGAGTACGCAGAGTCAAGTGGCGTGCTGTATGTGTGAAATGCTGCCCTCTGCCATAGTAATGTTACAAGTTAGTTCTGTGTGTCTCACACCTAGGTGACTCTGCATATCCCAACCGGCCTTGGTTGCTGAGCCCACTGCGGAATCCCAGGACCCCGGGTGAAGTCCGCTACAATGATGCACATGGGAGGACACGTCGTGTGGTGGAGCGTACTTTTGGTCCCCTGAAGTCACGATTTCGCTGCCTGGACAAGACCGGAGGTGCACTGATGTACTCTCCCCAGAAGGTGTGCCAGATCGTAGTTGCATGCTGCATGCTCCACAACCTGGCCTTGCGCAAGGAGATCCCCCTGCTCCTGGACGCCGATGAGCAGCCGAAGCTACCGCCTGCAAACCCACCCATGTCCAGTGACGAGGATAGTGGAGAGGAGGAAGGTGTGGACTTGCGTCAACAGCTCATCAACCGCTACTTCCCTTGAAGGTGAGTGAAAATATACAACTGTGCCATTGTCTGCTGATTGTGTTGTTGGTGAAAAGGACTAGGGGAGATTTGTGACTGCTGCCTGTTGTTGGCTCTGTGCTGGGTGCTGATGTTTCAGGGACAGGGTAGTTGTGCACAGCTGCAGGATGTCTATGTCGGTACTGTTGCTCATTGTAATATGTGCAGATTAGAGTACCTTGATGACAAGTGTTGTGTAATGGCTGTGATGCCATCACCTGAATAGTGAATATTGTTCTTTTGTGTTTTCCTAGGTCCCTTCTGCCTCTCAATGCCTCCAAACAATCCGTGCTCCTGGTACATTGTAATCCCAGTCAACATTGTACATCCTGTAATAAACATGGAGCTGACACGAAGACATGGTGTGTAAGGAGTGTTTATTTACAATGGGTATATGTGACAGGGAAGTGAATATTTACAAACAGGTGAAAAGTGAATCAATGAGTTGTCAGTGATGGTAGATGAGACAATAGAGTAGTCACCACATTGATGTGGTGACACAGTCCAACAGACTCATGCCATTAACCTGGCAGTGTGGATAAGGACAGTCAACAAAGTCAATGGCAAGGTGAAGAGGGGTGCCATCATGGCTGGCTCGTTGACTGGCGTTTGGCTGGTGCTTTGCCACGTGATCCTCCCTGGGATTTCTTTGGACAGCCCCTTGAGCGTTTGGCAGGGGGGGCGTCTGCTGCAGGCTCAGCGGTGTCTGAGGACTCACCCCTCTCTGTGGCCCCAGGGAAGGTGGGGGAACTGTCATCCTGCGGGCCACTGGAGGTAGGTTGAGCTGTTGTTTGGGCCGCAGGCCTGTCTCTCAGGACACCCACTATCTGGCCCAAGAGGTCCACGATTTGGCCCAATTGTGCGTCTATGGACCTCAGCAGCAGGCGGAGCTCACGGGATTCCTCCAGAGCCTGGCCTGTGTGTCCCTGGGCTTGTTCATAGGCCCCAAGGACTCTGGTGATGTTGGCCAGGGCTTCGGTCCCAGTGTCCGGTTGGTCTTGTCGCCTAGTTGCCCTCCCACCTGCCCTGCTGTCCCGGACCTGTGGCGTCACCACTCTACCCACCCGCGTACTCTCCCTGCCCTCCTCAGAATGTGGGGTGGGGTGGTCATCCTCTGAGGCAGGGACAGTGTTGCAGGCAGCACTAATGGTGGTGGTGGAGGCCGCACAGGTCGTTACAGCAGGGGTCAGCGTAGTTGTTGTTGCTGAGGTTGTGGCGGAGGGGACAGTGGGGTTCTGAAACCTGTTGCGCCCTGGCATGCCTGATGGGCCGGCTTCGGGCTCCGCATCCGAGAAATCTAGGGAGTCTGCATCAGAGAGTCCATGTTCCGGGGGGAGACTGGCTCTGCAGGTTGGTGTGGTCATCTGCAGCTGTCAGTTCTTGATCACCTGTGGAACAGGGGGGAAATGGTCATAGGGGTGCACCCCTCAAACTTGGTGTTAGATGTTTTGTTGTTACATGTCATACACCACACAGTTTACATTGATATTACATTGTATGTCTGGACAGTATTGAGCATCATGTCATGATGTGGAGGTACATACATTACTTGTCCATGGTGTGACATGTCAATAGGTACCATACACAACGTGCAGATTGTGTGATTACAAGGACATGTCATCATCTAACGACTAGCAGCACAACAACTTTATGTGAAGCATCTTTGTTGTTCACTCTGCATGGAAGACATTACATCTGAGCATGAACTAGCCATTGTAGTCTCATGCATACCTTTGTCATATCATGTGCTTTGCTTTCTTTTCACTACTGACCATGCTTGTTTTGTTTTCATATGGGCCTTGTTGCTCTGCCCCCATGGCACTTACAGATAGCATTCAGTGCTGTGCATGATTGTGCCCTGCATTTCTTCAACATGTGATTTGGTGAGTCACACTTTGGTTTCTGTGACAGTTACATAAGCTTTTCTGTCTACACACTGGTAGTGGCTATTGGATCTATGCCAAGTTGGATGACATGTGAGGGCTGGTGTGGTCATATGGCTCCATGGTTTTTGAGAGGAATGGCAGGGTGCATGCACTATCTACCTAACTGTTCTGTGACACAGTTTAGGGGAATTGTTGCCACATGGTTCTTGGTGTCGGGGGTGTACCATCCTGCTGAGCTTTGGGACAAGGGTGCCTGGTGTGAGTTGTAGTGCAGGCCTCCCACCCCCAAACCCCCCTCCCTGTGAAGATGGCTACCTACCTATTAGGTGAAGGTGAACAATGCAATGGGTGCCACATGCTTCTGGGTGTGGTGGAGTGCTACATCCTGCTCAGGGGTGGGACAAGGGGGCCTGGTGTGAGTTGTAGTGCAGGCCTCACACCCCCAAACCTTCCTCCCTGTGAAGATGGCTACCTACCTGTTAGGTGAAGGTGAACAATGCAATGGGTGCCACATGCTTCTGGGTGTGGTGGAGTGCTACATCCTGCTCAGGGGTGGGACAAGGGGGCCTGGTGTGAGTTGTAGTGCAGGCCTCCCACCCCCAAACCCCCCTCCCTGTGAAGATGGCTATCTACCTGTTAGGTGAAGGTGAACAATGCAATGGCTGCCACATGCTTCTGGGTGTGGTGGAGTGCTACATCCTGCTCAGGGGTGGGACAAGGGGGCCTGGTGTGAGTTGTAGTGCAGGCCTCCCACCCCCAAACCCCTCCTCCCTATGACGATGGCTACCTACCTGTTAGGTGAAGGTGAACAATGCAATGGCTGCCACATGCTTCTGGGTGTGGTGGAGTGCTACATCCTGCTCTGGGGTGGGACAAGGGGGCCTGGTGTGAGTTGTAGTGCAGGCCTCCCACCCCCAAATCCCCCTCCCTGTGAAGATGGCTAACAACCTGTTAGGTGAAGGTGAACAATGCAATGGCTGCCACATGCTTCTGGATGTGGTGGAGTGCTACATCCTGCTCAGGGATGGGACAAGGGGGCCTGGTGTGAGTTGTAGTGCAGGCCTCCCACCCCCAAACCCCCCTCCCTGTGACGATGGCTACCTACCTGTTAGGTGAAGGTGAACAATGCAATGGCTGCCACATGCTTCTGGGTATGGTGGAGTGCTACATCCTGCTCAGGGGTGGGACAAGGGTGCCTGGTGTGAGTTGTAGTGCAGGCCTCCCACCCCCAAACCCCCCTCCCCGTGAAGATGGCTACCTACCTGTTAGGTGAAGGTGAACAATGCAATGGCTGCCACATGCTTCTGGGTGTGGTGGAGTGCTACATCCTGCTCAGGGGTGGGACAAGGAGGCCTGGTGTGAGTTGTAGTGCAGGCCTCCCACCCCCAAACCCCCCTCCCTGTGAAGATGGCTACCTACCTGTTAGGTGAAGGTGAACAATGCAATGGCTGCCACATGCTTCTGGGTGTGGTGGAGTGCTACATCCTGCTCAGGGGTGGGACAAGGGGGCCTGGTGTGAGTTGTAGTGCAGGCCTCCCACCCCCAAGCCCCCCTCCCTGTGAAGATGGCTACCTACCTGTAAGTTTGGTTGTTGTTATACAATGGTTGCCACATGCTTCTGGGTGTGGTGGAGTGCTACATCCTGCTCAGGGGTGGGACAAGGGTGCCTGGTGTGAGTTGTAGTGCAGGCCTCCCACCCCCAAACCCCCCTCCCTGTGAAGATGGCTACCTACCTGTTAGGTGAAGGTGAACAATGCAATGGCTGCCACATGCTTCTGGGTGTGGTGGAGTGCTCACATCCTGCTCAGGGGTGGGACAAGGGTGCCTGGTGTGAGTTGTAGTGCAGGCCTCCCACCCCCAAACCCCCCTCCCTGTGAAGATGGCTACCTACCTGTTAGGTGAAGGTGAACAATGCAATGGCTGCCACATGCTTCTGGGTGTGGTGGAGTGCTACATCCTGCTCAGGGGTGGGACAAGGGGGCCTGGTGTGAGTTGTAGTGCAGGCCTCCCACCCCCAAGCCCCCCTCCCTGTGAAGATGGCTACCTACCTGTAAGTTTGGTTGTTGTTATACAATGGCTGCCACATGCTTCTGGGTGTGGTGGAGTGCTACATCCTGCTCAGGGGTGGGACAAGGGGGCCTGGTGTGAGTTGTAGTGCAGGCCTCCCACCCCCAAACCCCCCCTCCCTATGACGATGGCTACCTACCTGTTAGGTGAAGGTGAACAATGCAATGGCTGCCACATGCTTCTGGGTGTGGTGGAGTGCTACATCCTGCTCTGGGGTGGGACAAGGGGGCCTGGTGTGAGTTGTAGTGCAGGCCTCCCACCCCCAAATCCCCCTCCCTGTGAAGATGGCTACCAACCTGTTAGGTGAAGGTGAACAATGCAATGGCTGCCACATGCTTCTGGGTGTGGTGGAGTGCTACATCCTGCTCAGGGATGGGACAAGGGGGCCTGGTGTGAGTTGTAGTGCAGGCCTCCCACCCCCAAACTCCCCTCCCTGTGACGATGGCTACCTACCTGTTAGGTGAAGGTGAACAATGCAATGGCTGCCACATGCTTCTGGGTATGGTGGAGTGCTACATCCTGCTCAGGGGTGGGACGAGGGTGCCTGGTGTGAGTTGTAGTGCAGGCCTCCCACCCCCAAATACCCCTCCCTGTGAAGATGGCTACCTACCTATTAGGTGAAGGTGAACAATGCAATGGGTGCCACATGCTTCTGGGTGTGGTGGAGTGCTACATCCTGCTCAGGGGTGGGACAAGGGGGCCTGGTGTGAGTTGTAGTGCAGGCCTCCCACCCCCAAACCCCCCTCCCTGTGAAGATGGCTACCTACCTGTTAGATGAAGGTGAACAATGCAATGGCTGCCACATGCTTCTGGGTGTGGTGGAGTGCTACATCCTGCTCAGGGATGGGACAAGGGGGCCTGGTGTGAGATGTAGTGCAGGCCTCCCACCCCCAAACCCCCCTCCCTGTGAAGATGGCTACCTACCTGTTAGGTGAAGGTGAACAATGCAATGGCTGCCACATGCTTCTGGGTGTGGTGGAGTGCTACATCCTGCTCAGGGGTGGGACAAGGGGGCCTGGTGTGAGTTGTAGTGCAGGCCTCCCACCCCCAAGCCCCCCTCCCTGTGAAGATGGCTACCTACCTGTAAGTTTGGTTGTTGCTATACAATGGCTGCCACATGCTTCTGGGTGTGGTGGAGTGCTACATCCTGCTCAGGGGTGGGACAAGGGGGCCTGGTGTGAGTTGTAGTACAGGACTCCCACCCTCAAACCCCCCTCCCTGTGAAGATGGCTACCTACCTGTAAGTTTGGTTGTTGTTATACAATGGCTGCCACATGCTTCTGGGTGTGGTGGAGTGCTACATCCTGCTCAGGGGTGGGACAAGGGGGCCTGGTGTGAGTTGTAGTGCAGGCCTCCCACTCCCAAACCCCCCTCCCTGTGAAGATGGCTATCTACCTGTAAGTTTGGTTGTTGTTATACAATGGCTGCCACATGCTTCTGGGTGTGGTGGAGTGATACATCCTGCTCAGGGGTGGGACAAGGAGGCCTGGTGGGAGTTGTAGTGCTGGATGCCTGTACACATGCAACCCTGGGAATGTTGCTGGCTACCTTTGGGGTGATTCAGAGGGAGTGAATGTTACATCTGTGAGACATGTGTTGGGTTGTGTGTGGTGCACATAAATGGATTTGGGCCTAGGAGGTGTAGCTTTGTAGTTGTGTAAGACAGTACATAGAGGTGTAATGGTAGACATTTGTTTGTACTTACCAGCCTCCACTCCCCCGGGTATTCCTGTGAGACTCTCTGGATGCAGTATGGCAAGCACCTTCTCCTCCCCTGCAGTGAATGTTCTGGGTGGAATGGGAGGGCCACCGCCAGTCATTTGAGCCAGCTGACGGTTCTTGTAGTTCTTCTGTTTCACCAGCCTCTTGAGGTCATGCTACCGCTTCATGATCTCCTTCTTGGTGCGCGGGGTGGTCCCTACTGCATTGACCTTGTTGACTATCCTTCTCCACATTTGTGCTCTGGTGGCTAATGGTGTCTGTTGGACCAGGTAACCAAACAATTGTGGTTCTACTTTGATGATCTCATCTGCCGTGACTGACAACTCACTGTCAGTGAATTTGGGCATTTTCTTTTGTGCCATGGTGTGTGATGTGCAAATGGTTTGTGGTGCAGGTGGGAGGGTGGTGGGGGTGATGTAAGTGGGGTGTGTGTGTGTGTTGTTGTGCTGGTGAGATGTGTGGTGGTTTGCCTCTCCTTTGTGCTATAGGGTTTAGTTCCTTCAGGGGTGGAGTATTGCAAAGGATTCTGGTCAGGGAAGGGGCTGGGTTTATACTCAGCTATGTGGGTGTGTCAAAATGGAGTATTGCTGTCAGGTGGGTTGTGTGGGTTGTCCTGGGATTTGTATTTTTTTAGTTGCCATGGGGGTAGGTCATTGGGGTGTGTTAGGTGTTTTGGGGGGCTGAGTTAGTTTGATGTGTGCACTTGGTGGCCTTGTGGTGTGTTATTTTTGTCATCCGCCATATTTGTTCCGGTGCGGCCGCGGCGGTGGGTATGCATCAGCCCTTCCGCCGGCTCTCCCATTCATCAATGTTTGCGATCACGGCGGTCGGAAACAGCGGATCGTTCCGCTGTCACCTCAATGTTATCCTAATTTCACGTACGGTCACTCCGCTGGCCTAGCAGCGGTTTTGGGTGTTTCCGCCGCAAATCCGACCGCCGCGGATGGATTTTCACCTGCTCCGCACGCTACCGGCGGGCTTTCGTGGCATCGTTCCGCCGCAGTCGGATTTTTCTGGCGGTTGATCATAATCGGACCGCCGGTTTTGCCGCGGTACCAGCGGACGGTTAATTTCCGCTACCATGGCGGTCGGAATGGTTTTCCGACCGCCATCCTAATCGACCCCTAAGTCTGAGAGAGATACACAGAATAAACGGTGTGGACGTTTTCCAATAAGCATTTATTGAACAGTCATTATTCTAGTGTAAAATAGGTGTGCTGAAACAACCACTAGACAGAAACAGATATAAATGATTAGAAGCACTAAGAAAGTAAAAGGATGGTAGATTTCTACCATTATGCAAAAATCATGAATACAGGCAGGTATATAAAATACATGACAATAAAATGCGTACTCCTACGATGCAACCCTAACTAGATGTACCTAAGTGTACCTAGCGTGTGTGTAGGTGTTAAGCCAAGAATCCCTCTAAGATAAAGTCAACCCCATTACCTGAGGTGAGAGACTGTGGAACCCAGTCTTGGTGTTGAGTTGGACAACCCGCAAGGGATGTTAGACCACTGCAAGCTGGAGTATCTGCATGCAGGAACCTTAGCGTCTCGCGTCAGTGTGTCGGAAGGGATGTCCTGATCTCCTCTGACTATCTCAGCAAGATTTGATGTTTATATACCCAAAGGTATCCCCAGGGGTTCTACCTTGCTGTGCCATTGTTGGACTTAGGATGACGTTGGGAATGAACCTTGTACATAGTTATTATGCAGGAGATGGTAGTCCTGCTGAGTTTCCAAGAATCCAAGAATCCTCATGCATAATGCATGAGGCTATTGTTCAGGGAAAACCCCACGTTCTGTAAGCAGTACCGTAACTAGGTAAAGGGTCAGTCCTAACAGCCCGTTATGTATGTAATGTAGGGACGAATATAGGCGAAAGGTTGGGATGTCACCCGGGCCTATATCGGGGTACCTGTATGGAATATAACACTTGGTATTTAATAATGTTCTAGATCGCTCGACACAGAGGCAGGGAGTGACGGGGGCGATCAGTGAAGGAGGCGCCTGGTGGCTACAGGATTTTGGAATGAGGGACCTTTGGCGAGAGTCACACCCTGAGATGAGAGACTATACATTCTATTCACATGCACACAAATCATTGGCTCGGTTAGACCACTATTTGGGCACTAGGGATGTGCAGCTGGCAGAGCGTACAGTAGATATAGACCCCAGATCCCTGTCAGATCACTCGGCAGTCCAATTAGAATTAACCCTCCCACCCCAGCAGAGAAGCCCCCGAGTTTGGCGATTGAGAGAGTCCATGCTCTGCCGTCCAGAGGCGATCCAACAGGTAGGAAAAGCGATCACCGAGTTCAACGATTCCCCCGGGACTGTCCCTGCGATGGTGTGGGATGCGTTGAAGGCAGTAACTAGAGGGGTCTTAATAGCTATTTCAGTAGCTGACAATGAGGCTAGATGAGCAAAACGAGACGAGGTTCTGACACGTGTACAGGAGCTGGAGCGCATCCACCACCTCACTGGGGCCCCCTGGGTCTGGAGGCAGCTAGAGATAGCAAGGAAGCAGCTAGCGGGTTTGGATTAAGATCATGCAGAATACTTGCTTTTACGCCTGAAACATGCATATTATCTTAGGGGAAATAAATGTGGGAGGCTATTAGCGTCTAAATTGAGGGGACAATGCCAAACCAATACAGTGGAGGAACTGGGAACTGAGACAGGAGGGAGAATAAATCAAGGTGAGGAGATAGCAGCTAGATTTGGGAGCTTTTATAAGGACCTATACTCTGCTCAGGATATCTCCCCCACATTGATTGGCTCTTACCTAGAGACAGTTACAGTAACTAAATTAAGGACTGAGCAAGCAACTACACTAGATTTCCCCATTCAAACTGAAGAGGTCATAGCTGCCATATCAAAATTGAAACCCAACAAATTTCCAGGCCCGGACGGGTTCTCTGCTTTATTTTATAAGACATACTGTTCAACGCTGGCCCCTTTGCTTACTAAAGTTTTCAACGCAACCATTAGTGCGAACACACTCCCTCCATCAATGCTTCAGACCTCCATTACCGTGATACCAAAACCAGACAAGGATAAGATGATTTGCGGGTCTTATAGACCCATTTCACTCCTCAACGTGGATGCAAAGTTATTCACTGGGATATTAGCAGTTCGCCTGGGCCCACTAATGCTGGGACTAATCGCACCAGACCAATCAGGCATCGTCCCTAACAGGCAATGCTCAGACAATACCAAGCATCTCCTCCACTTAATAGATAAAGCTCCCTGTACCCAACGGGAATTGATGCTCCTAGCGATCGATGCCAAGAAGGCTTTTGACAGAGTGCACTGGCCATACCTAAGAGCAGTGTTCAACCACTGTGGGTTTGGAGAAAGGTTCTGCGCTTGGGTGCTGCGTGGTTATGAGCTACCAAGAGCGTCGGTACAGGTGAATGGGAAGACTTCGGGTAGCTTTCCAATCCGGAGAGGTACGAGACAGGGGTGTCCTCTTTCCCCATTACTTTTTGCCTTATACATGGAACCGTTTGCCCAACGAGTTCGAGATTATCCCCTGGTGCAAGGCATTTGCTTTGGAGGCGAGGACCATTGTATTACACTATACGCAGACGATGTTATTGCTTCTCTAGACGACCCGAAGGTGTCCCTTCCGTTTTTTTTTTAGCAGAAATGGAGCATTTTGGCCAGGTATCCGGATTCCGCATCAATATATCTAAATCACAAGCATAGAGTTTGTCGGTCTCCCCAGAGACACAAGGCCATCTGACTCAAACACACTTGATCACGTGGCAACCAACTGTCACATACCTGGGGATTCGCTTAGCACAACCATACAAGAAATTGCGAAGATTAACTATAAAGACCTAGTGAGTAAAACGAAAGCAGACCTAGCAAGATGGCACCGGTATACAGTTTCATGGCTGGGGCGGATTGCAGCCCTGAAAATGACAGCCTTGCCGAGAATACTGTACATGTTCCTGACCTTGCCTCTTTGGCCTCCGCCGGGAGTGCTCCAAGAACTGCAGCGAGCTTTCCACTCTTTTGCATGGGCAAACAAAAGACCCCGAATATGAAGGGAGATCAGTGTTAGAGACCAGGGAGAGGGAGGCCTAGGAATCCCATCCATAGTCGCCTACTTCCAGGAAGCCCAGCTTAGATTCTTGGTTGAATGGTCCCAGCCGGAGTCAGAGAAAATGTGGCTATTTATGGATAGGGCATTAGCGGGCTCCTCAATGTGGAAGATCCCCTTCTTAGATAAGGCTAGTCGTGCCCCCAGTCTTTATCTCTCAGCCATCACTGCCCCTACTCTTAGGGTTTGGGACTCAGTGGGAACGAAGAAGGACCTTACATCGTATCGGTCTCCCCTGACCCCTATAGTGGGGAATCCGGTTTTCACACCTGGGCTAAAACACAGAGAATTTGAGGCCTGTCAAAAACCTGAGTGCAGATCGATAGGCCATTTGTTTGATATAGATGGTCCCATCCCATTCAGTTCCCTGAGAGCAGATGGCATAATCCCAGAGGAAGAAAGATTTCACTACATGCAAATCAGACATTGGGTTATAAAATAAGGAATTAGACAAGCAGCACAACGAAATGGCTTCTCAGTAGAACCTCAGATGAGCGATTAGTCTCAGATTTGTACAAAACCTTAATGGGCCCAGAGGTGGAGACAAAACCGGCAGCTCAACAAAGCTGGGAGCGGGAACTGGGTAGAGAATTCACCCAGAAGGAGTGGAGAGACATTAATTACAGAGCTAGAAGCTCAGCCTCCAATGCCTCGAGCACCGAAACAGCAGTGAAAATAGTTACCTACTGGTACCTAACCCCAACTTGTTTACACAAGAAAGACCCCGCACGAGATAGCAAGTGCTGGCGATGTTGCACAGAGGAGGGTACACACTTACACACATACTTTGGGACTGCCCACTTCTGGGAGAGAATTCTAACCAAAATAGACACACTTCTCTACCCAGCTTCCTAGATTCCCTGCTTATATTGGCCTGGGCCTTCCCAACCCACTCACCTACCCGCTCAAGTCACGAAGAGGCAAGCAGATTACCATAGCACTTCGAGCAGCACACCAAGCTATGCTAGCATTATGGGGCACCGACAAAATCCTGACTAGGCTTAACTGGCTTCACCGGATCTGGGGCTTACTGGGTATGGAACGCCTTTCATCAGCGGTGAAGTCGGAAGGAGACACTTTCCGGGAGGTATGGCATCCATTCCTTACACTTCTCTCGCGAGAATTCACTGAACTCCCTGCCCTCGATACCTCAGATTATTACGATTAACAGAAGCCCCCCACCCTACAGACACATTCATAGACCCAGGAAGCAAGAAAGGTTCATAAACGGACCAGGCAATAGGATAGGTAGGCACCCGAGGGGGGGAGGGAGAGGGCGGTGGGAGTTGGGGGTTCTTTTTGTGTTGATTTTCCCCTTTTTGCTATACGATAAAAAGTAGCATCAAAACTGACAAGGCCGAATGTTGACGCCGAGTCGGATAATAGAAATTTGCTATATCTTTATTGCAACTATAAAATATTTTAAACATAAAACAGGCCCCCTTGCTGCCAAAAGTCCATGCTCCAGGCCAGGGGCGTATCTGCAGTCCCAGGGCCCCCGGTCTTGCCACCAACCGCCACAGTCAGGACCAGGAATGGAAAGCCCCAGGAGCCTCATGCACAGCAAGCGATTCGTTCTGCCCCCTTACTCGCCCCTCACCTCTGATTCATTGCACAGGTGCAAAAGTGCTGATAGAGTGTGTCCCAGGCCTGGGGCAAGCAGGTGCAGCCATGCGCGCCCGCACTGCAGCAGCTTCAAGTTGAGAGATCCAGCATCCTGGCCGCCACGCACCGCCGCCGTCCACGGCACTCCCAGATGTCCAAGGGGCCGATAGGGTCCGATCCCGCAAGGGGAACACTGTCGCACTCACTGGGAACGTCGAGCCACCACATGACTTCTCCAGCAAGCTCCTCGCGTTGTGGGACGATTAGCAGCAGGGCGGCTCGCTCAGCCCCCACGACCATGCCATATCTCCATCACTTCTCCCAGGGACGGGAGTGCTGGCAGGCCAGGAACGGGCTGGCGAGGTCAGGTTGGTCTGCACCACAGCAGCTGCCGGGTGGAAGACTCGATGTCCGGGACCTCCCCGGTAAGTCGCCCCAGCCGCAGTCACTTCAGGGGATTCAAAGGGCCGATGAGCTGCGGCCTCACAGGGGGAGCGCAACTGCACACTCCTGGGGCACCAGGCTGCAGTGCGGTGTCTCCTGCAAGCTCCGCGTGTTCCACAATATTCAGCATCGATGTGGCCCCACTGAAGGTGGCTGAATGGTGGCCCCAACGCCAGGCACAGTTCAGGGGCAGGTCACTAGACAGGGCCGCCGCGGCTGCAACAGGCTGGGCAGTATGAAGGCAGCTCGCCAAGATGGTGGCGAGTGCATCCAGCCGCTGCGGAGAGCCACCGCTGTCCAGAGGCCAGCGTCATTGTTGGAGGAGGTATCAGCCTCTTCACGGTGAGGATGGGAGGGTAGCCACCTTCCCACGTCTAGAAAGCACCCATTCAGCCGCCCCGGTGCAGTTGATGGCGTTAGATGGGCCCCGGGGAGTCGGAGAGCAGGCGAAACATGCCCTACTCCATTCCCTCCTAGGTCATGTCCCCCGGGCCCGGTGTTTCTGATCTTCGGAATTCGAGGGAGGTGGAGGTAGAGGTAAAGGCAGAAAGGCATTCAAATGTCCTGAGCTCCACTGTAGGCGGAATGTGTCTTAGAGAGAGAGAGAGGACTTGGGAATTCCAGTATGCAATAGTGTTGGCATTGTGTGTTCTCAGTGGTGGCAGAGTGAGCAAGCCATGGTTCTCCCCATTACTAGAAGACGCCCTGTGCCACCTTGGAGATGTAACTGACATTCATGATCTGCTAGGTGTCGAAGACTGAGTTAGACCACACTGGCATTCAAAGATCCTGCCAAGTGTTTCACAACCAGGGAAATGCTCTGACCATTCAGCCAGTTTCAGAGGCGCAGAGCCTCTGGGCACAGGATACAGGACCTTATCCCGCTCTGCTTGTTGGCGGTGGTGTTGTCCATGAGGACCTGAATTGACCTCCTTTGATGGTCTGAGGAAGGCTTTCAGTACCAAGCTAATGGCCTGCAACTCCAGCATGTTGAGTTGGATCCGGGACTCCACTGGAGACCAGAGTTCTTATCTTCACCTCTTTGAGGTGACTTCCTCGTCCCCAACCTAGCAGTGATGTGTCTGTCAGCACCGTCAGCTCTGTGTGGGGTAGGGAGAGTGGTTTTCCACCCGTACAATTGGTGTAGAGCAGCCACTACTGTAGGTCTTTTGCAGTCTCCTCTGAACTCTTTAACCTGTTTGGAATCTGACATGTGAGCCCACTGAGACTTGAGATCCCACTGCAGAGCCTGCATGCGTCATCTGGCGTAGTTGACAAGCAGGATGAAGGAGGCCAAAAGACACAGAAGTCTGAATACAACTCACTCGGATCCAGGACAGAGGTTGAAACATTGGGATCATACCCTGAATTACCTTTAGTTGTCAACCTAGAGGGAATGCTGAAAACTGCACTGTATCCAGAATGGCTTTGATGAACAGGAGTCTCTGCAAAGGAGTAAGGTGTGTCTCCTACACTTTGATTCAGAACACCAAGGATGTTAGGAGGTTCACTGTCCTCTGGAGGTAATCTACAACTGACTGTAGCGAACCCACCTTTAACAGCCAGTCATCAAGGTAGGGGAAGATTCATCTGAAGATGTGCTTTGATCACCACTATCTCTTTTGTGAACACCCGAGGGTCACTGACAAGGCCAAAGGGTAGCAAAGAAAACTAAAAATGCTCTTGGCCCACCTTGAACCGCAATTAGTGCCTGTGGGACCGCTGTTTAGGAATATGAAAATAAACATCCTGCAGATCCATCACTACCATCCAGTTTCTGTGATACAGGACAGATAGAACCTGGACTAGTGTGAAAGCCGCTCTAACGCAAGTAAAATATGACAGACAGGAATGGCAGGGTGTAAGCATGTTGGACTATTTGGACAATCCACTTGTCAGATGTCATTCTCTACCACCCTTGGAGGTAATAACTTATCCTGCCTCACACAGGGCCGCCATGTGCCTCCGAGGGCAAACTAAAGTGGCTTGGAAGCTGAAGTGGGAAGGGCGAGGGACTGGGTTGTACATTCTCCCTGCTGTCCTGGACGTTGTCTTCTGGTTCCTCAGCCCCACCCTTGAAATCACTGGATGGGGGGCATCCAGCTGAGCTAGTGGACCTTGACATTACATGTAAGCCTCGAAAGGGGCAGAATTGTTGGGGATACTGCTGCCCTGGTGTAGAAAGGCAGAGGGAGTGTGCTGTGGCCCTGTTTTCTTTAAAGCAAACCAGTGCTGAATCTGATTTGTCTCCAAAGAGAGGGGTTCTGTAAATTATCTATCCATTAGTGACGCCTGGAAATCACCCAAGAAAACCCATGGATCTCATCCGCTAGTGGTGCTGAAGCACCATGCTGGTACTGACCACCCTGGCCAAGCAGTCAGAAGTGTCCAGTAATAAGCAGAGGATATATTTTGCCACATCCTGACCATCCTGAATGATTTGTGCAAGATATGAGCGAAATTCATTAGGGACTGCCAGCAAGGTCTCGCTGACCATTCCCACAATGCGTGCAAATATCATCCAAGTAAACAGCTGGCACTGACAGATCAAAGAGCAAGCATTGCTGAGAAAGAAATCATTTTCCTAAATATCTCCATATGTTTTGATGCCTTATCTGGAGGAGTTGTTAGGAACATGTTCGGGTTCATTCTACTTATAGATGTCCAGACCACTAGGCTCTCAGGTGTATGATGCTGAGTGAGGAAGGCAGGATCACTTGGGGTAGGTCTGTGGCGTCTAGCTACTTGTCTATTTACAAGCGGGCAATAGCAAAGCTTGGCCCAAATGCCTAGTAACACGTCTGTGAGGGCCTCATTAAATGGTCAAAGTTGCTTTGTGGAAGGTTGGCCAGGATGTAGAAACTCCGCTAAAAGATTAGATTTAATCTCTACTGAAGGTAGTTGAGTCTAAAACTTTGATCGCATGTCTGATCACCACAACAAATTATGTTGATTCTTCTAGTAGGGAGGGTTTGAGTGGGGACACAGCCCATTGTTGGGGAAGTGCCCAAACCTCTGGCCTCTTGTACAGCCATAAGAAGATTGTCATCATCATAATAGTGGGATGCATCCTCCCTGTCATTTCCATTGTCATCACCCATGCCATGTTGGCTGATCCAAAAAGATTGTGAAGTGCCTGTGGATGACTCCTCGGTGGTAGCAACTTCCTGTCTGAGTTGGAATGAGGTTGGATTGATTGTGCCAGGGCTTGTGCTGGATGCAACTTTGGTTGAGGTTGAGTCAGATTTGTTTCAGAGTCTGACAAAAGTATTCAGGACCTCCTCCAGCTGCACCAGGGTTGGCTTCAAAGTGGCAGAAACTGGCGTGGGTCTTAGTGCTCGAATTGGAGTCTGGTTAAGCATTGACCCCTGACTTACAGCAGACCCCACAGCAGGGATAAGAGGCACAGACAGCGTCAAGAAAGGATCCACCAATGGTAATCTGACTGGAGGTGCCCAGAGATGCACATAGAGAGAAGGAAAGCTGGCATATATTGTCAGCATGGCTTAATTCAAAGCTGCTATCTACTGTGACATTGGCAATGGGCCCAGAAACTCGGAATAAGTTGGGGGTCGGTTCCTCGGTAGGGAACTGAGATTGAGAGGCACCTGGATGTCCACACAACTTCTCTGTTCAAGAGTGACGAGACAGGGACAAATCCAGCTTTGATTTCTTGCTTTTCTTTTTCTTAGAATTTCCTGAGAATTTCGAATGAGAGGAAGATCTGTCACAGGAACAGCCTTGAGAGCAGGAGCGGGTCCCCACCCTCAGGTTTGACTGGGAGCCAGACTTATGTTCCTTCCGTCGGTGTTCGGCAATGTAGAGTTTGGCTTTACGGTCCTGGATCATCTTGGGGTTCACTCAGGTCCTGTCCTCACAAGCCCTGAAGTCGTGCAAAAAGTCTAGACACTACAGGCATGTCTCATGTTGATCTGTCACAGACATCTGTTTGTGACAGTCCATAAAAGGCTTACACCATGTGGTTTTAGGTGGAGACATCATATCCCATAAGCGGTCTTTTCCAAAAGTTTCCAAGTTCCATAAAAATAGCATACTCTGGTATATCTTTCAAGAAGCGGTTTATTTCTTCAGTCTTATTTTTATAACACAATTTCAACACAGCCTTTCTTCTAAGATCAGCCAACACATGTTTTGAGGTAACCCTCTTTGTCAAAGCTGTAAAAAATACATACAAAACAAAGCTCAGATCTCCTAAATAAAGTTATACATTATATTCGTATTCATACTTATACAAACACTCTCATGTACGTATGTCCTAGCTCTTTATGGAATAGCATACTATTCAAATGCCATGTCCCCTTGGGGACATGTTCCCTTGCACACTGTAAAACAATTGTAGCAAAATATCTTGTTAAAGACAAATAAAAAAGTTTGAGCAAAAGCTACGGATCTGCACCCGAAACTGCAGAAAGAAAGGAACTGACATGAGTGTGCACAAGCTGGCGCTTATATGTTGCATCGGTCACTCTAGGGGTTGGAAAAAGCTGATGCAGAGCCGCACAACACCACCTGCCGGCACTGGAGCAATGCTGAGAAAACTCTCTAGATCCAGTCTGACGCCTGGGGGTATTGACAAGGTGAGGAATCTGTGGTTAGAAGCATCTATCCAAAGCAGGTGGTCTGTCCATTCAGTGACTTGCTTCTGTGTGATCGCTGATCACTGGAGATTGGAGCATGGTCTCAACTAAGGCCTCCCTTGAGGAGTGACAAGGATGTCGCTATACATGCCCATGCACTCAGAGACCTCTGTGATTGTACTACAGAGAATCAGAGAAACTTGTGTCTCTGTCAAAAGATGGCAGGGCTTATTTAGAAACCCATTGCGCCGCCGGTACGTCATTTTTAATATGACAAAAAGTGAGGTACTGGCGCGCAAGGGGCTTGTAAATAATCCCTAGGAGAAGCGGGGACATAGTTCTGACGCCCTTTCAATAGCTGGCCTCTTCCTGAAGGAGTCATCTAACTGAGAGAAAGGCCATAATCAACTATTTTCTTTTTAGATGAGATTAGCAACAGGCAGTCATTGGTAATTAATAATCAATTGGGCCATCAATTGCTTGATTGAGTAGCTGCACATATGTCGATCTTCCTAACTAGGCCTCGAGGGACCTTTTAAATCGCCATGGGAAATGCTTGAAACATCCTAAATCTGCTGAGTGATCAGAGTTGTGTAGAAGGGGAAAGAGGAAGTCGAATCACCAAAGCGGGGGGAGTTTCAAGTTTTAGCTGCCAGAGCGTAAACTTTTCTAGCTTTTTAAATCAAGGCATAAGTACTAAACATTGGATATGTAATCTTAGTTCACTGTATGGGATATTTATTTTATCCCACATTTTCCTCTGGGTAGAAAGGGCTTCCTCCATGAATGTGTTTAAAGGCCACGCACCCTAACTTCAATGGTATTCTTTTCTCCATCTGAAGACAGTAATGGTTTCTCCTTGCATGGAAGACATGGCACTGTTTCCGAAGTCCACAAGGCAATCTGACCCTGAGTCTTGAGAATTTGTAGCTTGGCCATCAATATAATCGGTAAGCATCCAGAGAGGGAACTGCAGTAATGAATTCTAGTATTGATTGCTACTGGTAGTAAATCAATATATGACTGGTAATTGCAGTGGATTCATTTTCTTCTGACAGCGCCAAGACACCTTCGGTAATCACGCGCTTTAAAAATTTCCTAACATAACATAACATAACAGTATATTGGCAGATTCAGTGTTTTGACTTTTGCTGACACCCAGATTTCATAGGAACTGTTGGGATCAGAGTACCTTTAAGGTTTATGGCCTTCAGTGGCGGCTGGCATCTACTGGAGGGGGGGCGCTCATTTAAAATAATATAAAAAAATAAAATAAAACGTACCGAACTCGGCGACATCCTCGCTTCGGACCTCTTTTTTCGCTGACACAGGAACCGGATGCTGGAACTCCCTTGGCTAATCCTGGTGCTGCTCTCACCAGCATGATAGCAGCACTAGGACAGGTGGGAGCAGCCTCACTCGGCCCTCCACAGTGCTCTGGAGGCTTCGGCTTGCTCTAACCCAGCTGTCTTAAGACAGCTGGGTTAGAGATGTTTAAAGTGCGCATGTGTGGGTGGCCGGCCAAAAAGACAAACGCACTTTAAACAGTGCAATACCAGCCCACCCTCCTCCCTGCTGCTGCCACTTAGCAGTGGCCCCGCCCCGGTCCTGACACTCGGCTTAGGACGGGGCATGAAAAATAAAGTGGTAATTAATTACCATTTTATTTTTCATCTCTGGGGCTTTGGGGGCATTTTTAAGTGGGGCGATGCTCCTCTGCTCAAACGGAGGAGCCGCCCTTGCTGGCCTTTTGCACAGAAGGAAATGTTTCCACTTACAGTGGATGGTAAGAAACATTAACTTACCATGATCTGTATTTTTTGAAGCCACAGATGATTACCTCTGTCTTACCTGCAGCCATCCGCAGGTGGCTTTCCTTCTCCAAATTCTGTTCTCTGGACCTGTGGATGAAATCAGGTCTTGTGCTGAAGCTATGTCGGGTATGGGGGGGTGGTTTATAAGGACTTAAGATACTCTATGAAAGAGGAGTTGCTTGAGCCACACGAATGATAAGGAGATGGAGAAAAATACGAATAGTCCACTTTTACTTTCAGCAGTCTATTTGGCAAGAATATTGTGGAATCATATTAAACCTGGCTGTTGGCTTTGATACAAAAAAGTTACTAATCAGATTACGCTTTAGATATATCAATGGTTCAGCTAAAATGATCTTGTACAATATAATTGGGCATGTCACCCTTTACTTATGCATCATACCTTTCTTAGTGCTTATTTAACAAAACAGTCAATGGCATACATAACCTCTACACTTTCCCCTGTCCATAAAGATAAAAATGCTTTCCCATCTGCTGGAAATTTGGAATTTCAGAAGACTAGGGGGCATATTTAGAGGGTCGGGTCGCCTGCACCACCAAAAATGTGGTGGAGTACCCTGTCCATCGAACTCCTGGTTCACCTCCTCTATTTAGAGTCGAGAATCACTGACGGCTGGGCCTACTCTGGCTCAGCTGGCAGAAATCTTTGACTGACATCCCAATGGAAATTGGGTCCTCAGTCCATCTGCCATATTCAGGGCGGACATTCTCAGGTCATTTTGTCCTGTTCGAGACCGCCAGGGTAAGCCTGGTGGTCCTGAACAGGAAATGGGATTTATGACCCCCACTAGTTGGGAAAGAAACTCCCAGTGCATCAGGGCCATTTATTTTTCGTTTTCGAAAAACAAAAAAACTTTGTTGTGCAGGTACTTTGAACATGGCACCCACATAGCAAAGTTACAGTGCCTTCAGCGGATCCGCCTTAGTGGTGGCTCTGCTGAAGGCACAGTGATCCTCTGCCTGGCAGAGAGCTCTAAATATAGCAGGCTGTATTCCCCTTTGACAGTGTGGTACATCCCTCCTCTGAGCTGGCGGAATGTAAAACGGTCTGCCAAATGCAAACTAACCTGCTAGGGCTCAGATATTGTCTTCCCATTGCTACTTGATGGAGACAAAGCCAGAGAAAGGGCATCAGGTCTAGGTTACTTGCCCAAGACACAATTGCATGTGGAGGATCCAGCTCCGACAAATTTCCAACTTAGGGTTGGGGGCTCCCAAGGGCCACACACTAAACTTGAACCTGTGAGTAGAAGCTCTTCCATAATGAGAAAGAATAACGCTAACAAGGTGCTCTCCTTGAAACTGGAACTAATGTTCATTAAAAAAAGATCAAAGTGAATGTCTCCACCTTCGAGTTGATTACTGCAGTTCTGTTTTCTTAGGTCTTACATTGAAAACCTTGCAAAGATTATTATGGATATAAAATGCGACTGGTACTTTTATCTTTAACCTTTCTTACATTTTTGTCCATATCCGGTAAGCCTAAAACCCTTCATTGGCTGTCCATTCAACAGAGAAGGGATTTACAGCCCTCTGTATCATGCACAGGATCTATCATTCTGCTCACCAGCTGTCTGGTGCAATTTTTTCACAAGTATACCCCTGACTCCAGACTTCCTTCTGCTTCATCTAAACCGTCTACCATTCCAAAGTTTAAATCCACCAGATGGGAAGGAAAAGGAAATCCTTCGTAGTATTTGCCCACAAACTATGGAACAGTATCCTTCTTGTCCCGAAAAACAAACCCATATTGGCAAAATTCAGGAAAGCCTTGAAAACCATTTTTTTTAGCCTCAATCGTTAAGGATATTGTGGAATTTATCACGGTTCCTTTGCTCTATATCGAGAGACCTCTGATGGAATGCATCATGGCTGCGCTCTATAAAAAGCTGGATAGATAGATAGATAGATAGATAGATAGATAGATAGATAGATTTGTGGAGAGGTGGGGTGGGGTGGGAGAGAGTCGAGAGGAGAGGAGAAGGTGGGAATGGACAATTTGAGGCTAGTTGCAGAGTAGTGCTTAGGGTTGGATAGGGTGAGGTGGGTTGTGGAGAAGACAGGAACCTGGGAGAATAGTGGGTGAGATGGACTGTGCAAAGGAGAGGGACCGGGAGTGAGGTGGGTGAGGTAGGTTGTGGAGGAGAGTTTCCTCTCATTGGTGAGGGCTTGGAAGATTATGAGGAAGAGAAATTACTAGGAGTGGGGAGGGTGAGCAAGGTTGTGAAGAAGAGAGGTTGATCAGGAGTGGAGAGGGTGGATGCGTATGATGCCAGAAAGTGAAGAGAGTGACGTGAATAAGAGAGGTGCCTGGGAGTGAGGCGGGTGAGGTGGGTTGCTGCAGGATTCAGGCTCAATACTGACAGTTGAGAAGGCATAGGGCTAGCCAGGTCTGGAGATTGTGCAGAACAGGACAATGCAAACTGGAGAGGCTTGAACTCTACACATCTAAACAGATTGGTACACTTGCAAACTCACTTCCTGCTGCTTAGTGCACTTCCGGTAGAGTCAGTATTTAAGGCAAATCAAACATGGATTCAATGCCTGGCAAAGTGTCATTAGTTGTTGTGGCTCTCCTCTCTGTACTAATTTGCACCGCTTTATGCATCCTCAGGCTTGTTGTTTTGTTCCTTCTCGCTCCCCTCTCATTTAGGGTTCCCTCTATTACCCCCTTTGTTGCTTTGCTTGATAGCCTCAGGTATCCTATCTCGTTCATACCTCACCTCCCCTCAGGGCCGGCTTTAGGGCTGTGTAACTGGTGCGGCCACACTGGGCGCTGACTTTGGGAGGGGGCGCTGACCTGGGGAAGAAGCGCTGACCTCAGGGGGGGTGCTGTATTTAGCAATAACTTACGATTTAAAAACACCTTCAGCAGAGTTCCTTGTGCGTCCATATTTCAAGCAGCATTAAAAAGGTCAGGGTAGTTCTTGTGATTAATGTTCCTGCTAGAGAGAGAGAGTTCAGAATTTTGTCTAGGGGCAGTCATCATAGATCTGTATTTTATGTGGATAGCTGAGTGGATTATTGTTTTTGTCACATAGATACTTTTGTTACCACAGTTCATAAGATACAACCCTAATATAGAACAGTGACTGTTACGAACTGTCATCAAAGAGCTGCATGCAAACTGCATAAAATAGGTTCAGATGTTCTGCTTTTTTCCCCCAGTCTTTCATTATCTATTCCTAATGTTGCGGAAAAGTGTTTGATTGGGTAGATATACATTCTTATTAGTAAAGTCAGCCTTTACTAGTGCTTTAAAACAAATGAAATGTATGTGAGAGAGGGGCTATGGAGAGCTGAGGGCACATATTGCCTGGTGGTCGTGAGGGAATCCGAGGAGGTGGTCATGGGAGGGGGGGGGGAGTGGGCACCAAAAATGATTGTCGCACCAGGCGCCAACAGCTCTAAAGCCGGACCTGGCTCCCTTCTGGCCTGGTTGTGGTGGCATCCTGGGGTTCCTGTCTGGTATCCTGGTCTGCTGGGGCTCGACACTGAACCCCTTGATATCGATAGCAGTACGCCTCAGTATCTCTTAGCTCTGCTGTCTGAGTCCAGTCTGTAAAAGTGTGTTCGCTTATGGTCTCCTTCTTACCTTACAGCCGGTTCAGTGACTTACCATTCCTCCACCACTGAGTTTACCCAGTGCTGATCGCAGGACACGATTAATCCATTCAGAGAGGGACACCCAGTCCTATGTTTCTCTCACTCCCTGATGTCCTCGATCCCAACAGCGGGTATGCCATTCCCTTCACTCGCCTGCGTACG
Organism: Calotriton arnoldi; assembly: GCA_963921515.1. NCBI lineage: Eukaryota > Metazoa > Chordata > Amphibia > Caudata > Salamandridae > Calotriton > Calotriton arnoldi. Next base: position 3,731,201 of record CAWUFW010000209.1, on the reverse strand, counting down.
CCTTCATGGACAGCAGAGGATATCAGCTGCTCTGGTTACCAGGAACCTGACAGTTGTGAAGAAGGGAAGTGCTGAAGAGTGGAAAGGGTGAATTGGAAAACGGAGACAGGTGAAGAGTTTGAGCCACTGAATCGAGAGGCAAGACGGGGTACAGAAGTCATGTGAAAAGTTAAGAGGATTAGGTAGTGGTGGAAGGAGGTGAGGTGATTGGGAATTGCGAGGGAGAGGTGTAGATGGTGAATTGGTGAGTGGGGAGTATGGTTGGGTTGTGCCGAAGAGAGATACCTGGAATTAGATAATGTAAGGTAGGCTGTATAGAAGAGAGGTGCGTAGAGTGGAGAGTGTCGATGGGAAATGGAGAGGCAAAGGTGCCTGCGTTGGCGGCAATTGCAAAAAAGAACAAACGATGGACAGAATGCTGAACAATGTCAAACACTCACCCCCAGTACAGAGACCTGGGCCAAAATTCATATTTGTTTTGCTCACCACGCCATTGCAGTTTGGACCCCACCATATGCTGGACTGTTCCCATGGGGGAGCAGAGTCAAGACTGATTTGCCTATGGCTGGGTCCAAACTGGAATGGCATGGTGAGCAAAAAAATTGATGGATTTAGACTCAGATCTTTGTACTGCGGTTGAATGTTCGACATCGTTCAGCATTTCGTCCATCATTTGTTCTTTTTGCATTTGTCGCCTAAAGTGGGAAGGGTATGCCCAGACGTGGGTCCAGTGCTCACCATACCACTGGACTCAAGCTAGTCTGGCTGATGAAGGGTGATACCCCGAAACTAGTCCTAGGATACTTGTTTCCGGTCCAGGGAGGTCCTGAACTGGCACTTCAGGCTGGACTCTTCCCATGGGGAGCAGGATCAAGGCTGATTTGAATAGGGCCGGGTCCAAACAGGAATGGGGAGGAATGAAACAATGGATTTAGGCCCAGCTCTTTGTACCTGGGTGAATGTTTGACATTGTTCAACATTCCGTCCATCGTTTGTTCTTTTTGCATTTGTCGCTCTAAGTGGGAAGGGTATGCCCAGACGTGGATCCCGTGCTCGCCATGCCACTGGAATCAAGCTAGCCTGGCTGATGAAGGGTGCTACCCCGAAACCGATCCTAGAATACTTGTTTCTGGTCCAGGAAGGACCTGGCTTGGCAGTTCGGGCTGGACTGTTCCCATGGGGAGCAGGGACAAGACTGGCATGGCACAGTAAGCAAAGAAATGATGGATTTAGGCCCAGATCTTTGTACTGAGAGTGAGTGTTTCACAATGTTCAGCATTCCATCCATCATTTGATCTTTTTTGTATTCGCGTATGGCAGCACATTGTGTGCCAGCGCAAAGAAAGGACAGGATTGTGCCATATAATGTTAAATATGGCACATTCCTGCCCTCTCCCTTTCACCCATTGCAGCACAGCAAGGTGTCTGAACCATTCATGGTAAACATATTGAATTTTATACATACTGTAAGGAGCTTTAGTTCATCTTCCTTCAATGGATGGAGACATTGTCTATCCCATCTTGGATCAGCTGACACAAGCATTTTACTCTCACCTTCCTGCTACTGTCTTTTGTTTGAATTTTTACACCTCCATTGGGACAAGAAACTATTTAGTAGCTGAAAGGTACATTCTGTCATCACACCTTCAATTATTTATGTAATCAATGCATTCATTGTATACACAAATAAATCATTTGCTATTGATTTGCACAACAGGAGGCATATGTATTGCTTTTGACAACACTTGAGTGCAAGAATCATACCTATTAGCTTTGCCCATGCTTGTTACCCTTAGAGATTCTTTTGAGGACAGTGACCTTGCCCTGGGCCAACAAGGGGACAGGGTAAAAGTCCCCAACACTTTAATACTGCCCACCCTATTCTGTATTCACCAGATTGTTAGTCGTAAATCCACCCCTAAAATGGCCACACAAAGGGGCTTATTTACAAAGAAGTGACGGAGCAAGGCTTCAGCTTTCTTGGCCTCAACGCCACGCTCCGCCACTTCTGAAACGCAGGGCTGCACCTTATTTACAACAATACGGTGCAGCCCTGCGTTTCCCCCTGCGCTGGCGTTAAATTTAGCTGTCTAGCGCCAACGCAGGCACCCTTGCACCATAGTGCAAGGGTGCCTGCGTTGTAGGGAATGATTGTTTATGTGCAGGAAGGTCTTCCTTCCTGCACATAAACAATCTTAAATGGCGATTTGTAGCAATGCAGCACACATAGAAGTTGCAGCTCGTCATTTTAAAACGTATTGTTTATGTGCAGGAAGGGACACCTTCCTGCACATAAACAATCATTCATGGCGTTTTGCTGTTTCCATGTGTGCTGCACAATACAGCACACCTATAAACAGCAAAAATGAGGAGAAATAAAGCATTTCTGCTCGTTGCGCCAGGGTAAGCCAAGGTCTTCCCTGGTCTTAATTTTGGCGCTGCCTCCTATTTATGCCACCCTTGTAAATATGAGGCAGTGTCAAAATCAATGGGTGTTGTGGCGGAACGCCCATCGCAACACCCATTGCCCACCCCTTTCACGCTAAGTATTGCGTGAAACGGTGCCTTATTCACAAGGCGGCGTTAAGTTACATTAAGTGGCTTAATACTGCCTTGGAAATATATCGAAGCCATAGCGCCACAGGAACGTCTTTAAATGTGATGTTCCTGTGGCGATAGGGGCTTGTAAATATGCCCCAAAGTTATTCATTGAACACATTCTACACTCATTGCAGCAGCCTCGTCCTTCACACAAAGTTATACGGCTGTACAAAAATACACACCTTTTAATGCTCAACAAGCAGATTTATCACTATTAAAGAGGCCCTGGGTCTATTGGTTTTGTTAGGTACTATTGTTCTGATTAAGGCCACACTCGGAGTCGGAGAGTACAGTTTTAATGGGTTCTGACGTACTCTCAATAACGGTTCCAAAATAACTGTGCAACGGGGTGGGTAGGATGTCACGTGCAACAAACACAGAAAAGCGAGTTGCACAAACTGGGCAGAAATGAAAGAGCTCGGAGGAGGGTTTTGTTCCTCGTCAGCAGTTTAACGAGTGACAGTTAATTCCAAGTCAACAACAGCGACACAGATGGCGCATTGTACTGAGAGCAGCGCCAGGGACACTGGGAGGGGAGGGCGGGTGGCAACCAATCTCGCGCGGGCTCGAGGAGGTGTGAGGAAGCAGAACATTCATGCGAGCCCGAGGATGAAATGCTGGTCTGAGAAGATGAGAGAGTGACAGAAAGTACACTGTAGGCCTGAGGAGATGAAAGAACATGCGTGCAGGCCTGAAGGATATGGAATCTCGGTAGAAAACCCATTGCAAGTCTGCAGGACATGGAGAGGAGGAGATTAGTTGGATTTTGGGGCGTGTGGAACAGAGATTTCCATCACTAACATTGAAATGGCAAAATAGATTAAAATAGTTTTACATTTAAAAGGCTTCTGTGCACCACATAAGAGCCATCCAGTCTTTTGTGTATTCTTGGACTGTGTTTTGTGTGAGGGAAGAAGAGGGGTGGGTGTTTGCAAGCTCTGCAAAGGTTCATAGAGGCCTGTGCCTGTGTTATGAGGGCTGCGAATCCTAGTGGAAACCAGACCACAGACACTGCTAGCCTGACTGAGGGCCCATGGGTCCAACTAAACAGAACAGAATCAATTTCTTAGGGGGTTGTCACACCCCAAATAACTCCCTGGAGCTACGCCCCTGAGGACATGGAGTCTCGGTAGAAAATCAAATGCAGGTTTGAGATGATGCGAGAAGGGACGAAAAGGGGTATAGAGAGAAATTCTAAAATTATCTTGCTGGTAGCGGATAAGTGAAACTGTTTTCAGTTCCCCACTTATCCTCCACCAGCAAGATCGTTTTAGAATTTCACTCCATATTCAGACCCCATGTTTTTTAACCCTACCTACTGGGAAACTGAATAAAGCTTGACTTATCCTCCACCGTCAAGGCAGTTTTAGAATTCTACTCCATACCCCTCTTCATATTCAGCCCCCACACCTCCAGGAAAGAGTCGTATTATATAGTTATCCTGGCATATCCTTATATTGTAATCCTGAAAACAGTGAAAACTTCGGCATAGCTTTCTACTCAAAATTGTATCTCACACCTGGGTCTAACTGACCAGTGCCAGGAGGGTCCAATGATGAAGCATGGCACCACCTTGGTGGGTGGGGGCCTTCCGTCCTGTTAAAAGGAACCCATTAACACTTCCTAAGACAATAAAGGCATAGGTCTAGGAATCTTTGTGTGTGAACTATTACTTTGAGGTGTTTTCCTTTGACCTGTAATTTCCCTTTGACCTACTTAGTGTATATACCTGAATACTATCTCATTGTCTTTATGTATAACTGTGTACCATGTGAATGTTTTTTTGTAAAGTCATGTAGCATGCAAATGTCTTTTGTGTCCCCTGCAATATGTGAAATTGTTTACGTATACCCATAAAATATACAAACGCATCTATGTATACCCATCTAGAATGTGCATGTGTGTATGCATGCTCATGTGAATGCCTTTTTGCGTACACGTTTCATATATGAAGTCTTTATGAATACCCAACAGTATGTGAACTTGTTTATGCATACCCATGTAGTATGCAAATGCGTTTATGTATACACATGTAGCATGTGAATGTGTTTATGTAATGCCATGTAGTATGTGAATGTGTTTCTACGCATCCCATCGCCATGCCACCACCCACTACCCCTCCTCTTTCTCTGTCATGCCTTTCCCATATCGGGGACGAGTTGTGCGCTATATCAAAACCCAATTAACATAACATAACATATCATCTGGTGTCTATTGCCTGGCCCACTACCTAACACCACCAATCATCACGCTATGCCACCATCTCCCAATTGTGTCATATTTTGCCAAACAACGTCTCCTCAGATCTATCTTGAATCACCCGGAATCAGAACACTCAAGTTACCTTTGAGCTCCCACACCATAGCTCTGACAATTTTTCTGTCATTCTGCTTGTGGAATACTCACTCCCTCTGCAATAAAATATCCTTAATCACCAACAACTTTGACTCTCACAGCCCCTCCTTCTATTTCATTGCAATCACTGAGGGTTGGATTGACCGAAAAGACTTAAACACACCTGAAGCCGTTCTCACTGATCATGCCACCTTTTATGACATACCATGCCACAACCGCTAAGGAGGGAAAGAAAGTATTCTCACCAGGTCACTCTTGACCTCCCCTGTTCCTACACCAGCCACCCTCCCATTCTCTTTCGAATACCAATGTACTTCATTCTTTGCACTTTCAAAGTAAACATATTCCCTCTCTGCTGCCCCAGCTATGACTAACCATCTCTTCAATGAACTTGACACTGTGTTATATTCACCCACACCAAACCTCACAGTCATCATACTTGGTCATTTCAATGTCCCACTCAAATAACAACATGTTGCCCTTTTCTTGCAGCTTCTCTCTAACTGCTTGCTAACCAACCCATGCTACACACCAGCCCTTTGCACAGGAATCCCATAGATCATATACTCTTAACCAACATTATCACACTGTAAACCTACTATTCAGCCCTCCCCGTCTTATCACAACATCGTGCATATTCTAGGTAACATCGCTCCAGCACTCCCTCTTCCTACCAACACTACGATCTCTAACAGGAAACATATTCCAGAATCTATTCCACCATTCTCGAACAGAATATGCAATCACTTCACGCCACTGCAAAGCATTACGTCAATCAATCTGTTCAGAACTGCTCTAAAATAAACCTATAATTCACACTGTCCACTAGGAACCTTCCATGCCACTACCACACTTGTCCAACACAGGATGTCGCCTTGCATTTTGAATCTGAAAAACAAAATAAGAGCACTTCTTCACGAGCGGTGCAGGAACAAGACCACCACAAGCTCAAGGCATACAAGCAAACGCTAAGCACGCAGTCTAACAACCTTGACAATGCTAGGGCCTCATACTTTCAAAACCTCATCACCTTACTTCAGCCTCACTCACAGCTTGAATGCACTATCAGAATCAGAAACCTGCTCTTGCCAGAATGCTCACGTATCAAGGACCCGATTTATCTTGGTCAGCTATAGGTTTTGCAGCATACTTCTCGTAAAAAATCACCACTGTAACAAGCAAGCTTGCTACATTACTCCCTGCTCCACTTCCACCCCTTACACCACCACGGCACCCTTGTTATCCCCCTTACACCGTCACTGCACCCTTCTTTTCCCTCCAGTGCATGAGCACCCCATTTTCTCCAAAATACTGGCGCAATTGAACTTCAGCCGTCTCAGACTCTGTCTACCCTCTAATAAACTAGGTACCCCCTTAACCGGGTTTGCTTACCCTTCATTCAATGGAAACTGCATTTTCCCATGCATTCCACTTTCTTCCATCCTTTTGTGCTTTTAGACTTATCTGCTACCTTCACCATTGTAGATCATCTTACTCTAGTGTTTTCTTATCAAAACTCCTGAGAATGTATTGCAGCCTCCCTTCCACTGTGAGCGCAGGCACTGAGCGGCTTTAGCTCCGCCCCCCCGGCCGCCCCACCAATGGCTTGTACCTTCTCAAATCAGTCTCAAGGAAAATGGTGGTCCTTTTCTCCTCTCAGGACAAAAGCTATGGTCAAGGGTCCACTCTGCAAACTCCCCCTTTCTGTTTAAAAAGGTTCTTAATAGCAAGGATACAAAGTAATGACAGCTGCATACATGGCAGGCTGACAACAAGAGAAAGATATAGGATATTTGATAGTAATCAGCACAACACCATACAGTCTGTCCCGTTGGCTGTGCTCTAACATACAAGGCTAAAAAGTGGTACATTTACACATCAGGTTAAACAAAGAGATTCAAAAGGCCCATGTGCATACACAGTACTTATCAATCATAAGCCATTATCTTGACATAGGAAAAAAACACATTTAAGTGCATACCCTCCTGTACCACCAGCAAAAGAATAGAACTGGGTCTGGGAGAAAGGGGTAGAGATGACACAGTCCAAGGCCCACGGAAGGGGGGAGATTTACAAGCGAGGAGTGGAGCTTGCGCCTGGCACATTGTGCGACTCTTCTTTTAGACCAAGAGGTTTCTGCGGACGCGCACTCCAAAGTTGATGGGACAGGGAAGGAATGAGCTCTGCCTGGCTGTGTACTGAAACAGAGGATGAGATTTGAGACTATCTTAACCTCAACATGTATATTATTAGAAAAATGTAAGACGCCATACAGGATTAAACACGTAAATGTAATACTATGATATAAAATATAACCTGAAATTAATACAGTATTGTGCACAGGACCACACTTCTCTTGAATCTCAAGTTATCTAATGGCTTACCATTTCCTCTGTCACTTGGGACCCCAAGATGTTAACATCCACCCCATGTCTACAGACATCTCCGAAAGCTCCATCATTGGCCATTTCCTTATCCTACACTACACTACCTCCCTCAGTGACATATTCTCCTCATTTGGGTTCTGTTATGCTTTAGACACCTAATTTCTTTCTCTTTTCCTACTTTTTCACCCCCACCTTCAGAAATGTATCTCTAGGTGTCTCACTGCCATCCACCACTGAATAACCTTGCTGTCGCTCATGTTAAACTTCACTAAATCCGGTGGCCTTTATTTTCGGTCATCGTCAGCACCTTCCTTTCTATCTGTCTCTATCTATTTCCCCCTGACCTCCTGAAGTTAGCTCCTTCAGCCTGAAATCTTGGGGTCTTCTTAAACCCACTAATGAAAACACAATCCTTCATAAATACTACAGCTACCATAGCATGATATTGGTTAGTGACCATATGCAATATCCGCTCACACATTTCCCCCAACACAACCATAAAATACTCATCAGCTCAATAGTACTCAGCTAACTGGATTACTGCAATAGTCTACCAAAGGCCATCCTTCGGTATTCCTTCGCTGTCCTAGACAAAGCCCTGAAATTCACCTTCAGAACTTTGTACAATCTCACTAATCCTGCTTTATCCTCATCTCAGCTTCTCCTGGTGGGCTACCCACAAAAAACAAGACCATGAACACTTTGCTTTGCATTCAAGACAGTAAAGGATACAGCGCCTTAACTACCTCTCTGTCTCTTCCAAGCAGACAGCGTGCCTACTCTGACATCCCATCCTGTACAATGATTACACTCTCTTGCTATCTTGCTAGGCTGATAACAGCCAATAGAAGGGAATACACAGATGTCAAATCTCATATGGAGTTTGCATGGTCACACACATTAATGCGTTATCTAATGGCCGTAGGCCGGTTTGTGGATCGGTTGCATGTTTAGGATTATCTTCTGTTAGGTTCACTAATGTTTTATTTTACATTCGTGGTATTGGGATAACTTGGTTATATTTGCATTTATTTATCCAATTCTCCTTTTACATTTCCAAACCATTACACAGTACTTCAATTCCATTCTGGGCCCGGTTCTCGTTAGGTCTCGCCTACCAGACAACTTTTACCTCTATGTAGACATAAGACTATTGTGGACCATACCAAGAGCAAGCAGTGGGTTTAGAGCCTGCCCACTGCTTAGCATTGGTTGGCTTGATTGCCACTTTTATCTGCTTGTTTCTTATTCAATTAATTCCCTTCCTCTTCTTGTGTTTGTTTCTCCCCAGGAACATAACCTGTTTACCATTCTTTTGATTGGCTTACTTGTATCCATCCAACTTTTTTTACTTTTTCTTTCAGCACTCCATCAGGGCACTGTTTTATAGCTCTCTCCCTAGTGCTTCTTCTTCCCCAAAGACGACTCCCCGCTCTGTGTTGCTCTCTCATCCATCTCCCCAAGCTCGTCCATTGCTTTCCCCTTTCCTCCATCTCTTTTAATATATTTGTTTTAAAGGTCCCCCTGGGCCCAGCCTCAAGCACCTCCTTTGCCCCACGCCCCCTCTCTGTTGCTTCCCCAACCTCTTCTCCCTCCTGCTCTTTCGTTACTCGCTGAGCTCCTCTCACTCGATATTTATTTTTTATTTTTGTATTTCTGTTTTTTGGGGAGGTCCTGGCAGCTGCCATTTGCTGCTGGGCTGCTCTGCATTTCTAAAAGTGATTTTGCAGCACTAAAATTATTTTTACTATAGGGATCCAAGTAGCGTCTATCATCTTGTATCAATAAAATAGAAAAATGGCATCCACGTCATCACCTAGGCACGCGCATGTGTTTTCCTATTTGTTCCTTTTGTTTTTTCTATACTGATGCTGCACAGCATCAGCAAAAAATTGCAAAGCCAATAAGTAAAAATGGCAAGAACTATTGGCTTTGCCAACGCTTGTATTTTGTATGCCTTTGTAAAATAATGAAAAAAATAAAAAGCACTGGAGTGTGCAGTAACAATTATCTGTAAATCTAGAGACTGGGATGGACACACCACCATGTTTTGAGATAACTAGTCTACAATAAGAACTTTTCGCGTAAATGCATAGGTACACATATACATTTCTGGACCCATCAGTCTTTGCGGCTTATAATAACCTGCCGACTAATTTGATTAGCTTTGTGCTTCTCTGTCTGGTGCAGTTCTTCACAATATTACCACCTGCAACTAGACTCTGGCTCGAGTAGTTTTTAAAATTCTACAGTGCTGGCCTGCCTGCCCGGTTTGATTTATTGTTTCCCTCCGTGCCAGTCTTTTCAATGGGATTATCCATCATCGGGTTGGTGGTCGTGGTAGACTTTGCACAGGATACAATGTCATTACCAGCACCTGTTTCCTCTTTCCGCTCTACTTAAGTTAGCTCGCGAGACAGCAGCAGGTTTCTTGATGAGGTTATCCACCCTCCTCAGTTGCCTCCATCCATTCCTTTTCATACTTTTAGAGTCTGCATGTCGCAAAGGATGTAATTGATTCTCATCTGCTCTGTGCCTGATGGTCTTTTATGATGACTTGGTGGAATCCAAGGATGGCCGATATGCAAATTATTGCACGGGGAGAGGGGACCATGTGTTGAAGCGCATTGTCCATATCTGAAATCGATGATTGTCACTTTTCATCGTCTTGTGTCAACTGTGCCCCACGATCTGAAAGATCCTGCTTTCCTGTTGGAACCAGGGCTTCATTAAAAATGAAAAATCAGTGCACGTTGAAAACACACTGCACTTCTGGATAGCAATTAAGTAAAACAAGAGCGCATGTATTTAAATTTCCCTATTGAGATGGAAATGTTTTATGTTGATACGCCGTTAGGAAATTTAAGCTCAGGCTGTATTGCTTCCGGGTCGCCAAGGCTACCCTTGACTATTTATTTTCGGGCTAGTGTTGGGAATTTCCCTACACAAACTGTAGTGATGAACTGTAAGGGTCCCATTGCTTGTAAATTCTCCTCAGTGTTAATGATGTGTCTTTGCCGAGCCTCATAACCTTTTCCAGTATAATTCCCCCCTACCACCAACATGCCCTTTATCTGTCCTGGACCCTCTTCTGACAGAAAGGGGAAGAATCTGGAGATAACCTAGGATGGAGGTTCTAGCATGAATTCTGAAATTCGCGGAGGGCTGCAGCCCGCTAGTCAAAGTGCTCCTTTTATCACATAGGAACTCCACTCAGGCATGGCTGGCGTATTAATCCTGTGAGGTTGCACAGTGGAAAAATTATTAATGCAAGGTTATCTTTCTATGAGGTTCATCATTTGTAGCAAGTCAAACATGTGGTGGCTAGGCTGTTTCTAAGGCAACTAGTTGTGACTGCTGTTCCACTGGTGCTTAATTCTCGGTCGGATTGCATTTAGGTTGATAATGGTTTTTCTTCCTTTTACCCAACTACCAAGTGAATGATATTCGCTTCCTTTTCTTAGGCCCTCTATACAGTGGCTCAGTAAAATACCCATTATATCCACAGCCAGGAATCACTGCTTCCAGGGTCCCTTTTATTCCCAGGACAGGAAAATAATGGCATACATGTCAACCTTCTGACACACACAAGTGTGATGGCTGCACAGTGCTGCGCACACCCTCGGCAGGTTGCAGAGGTAAGGGGGACTGTTGGCATGGTGAAGATTTTGGAACTGTGACGCATTATAAAGCATCAACAGTCAGTCATGTCAGGTGAGAACTGTACAGGGCACCTTACAATGGGGCATTTGCACACCAGTTTTTATTTTGGAAATTGGGAAAGCGACCACTATCTAAAGCACAACTGGTCGATATCAATTGTAAGAACTGATGTGGCTTATAGGTCACATCACCGTCGAATTGAGGCAAAAGTTTGGAAATGTGCAAAACAAAGCTTTTTAAAACACTTAGGGCCAGCGAGATTGGCCACCAGTCCCAGTAATGTCCTGGTTTTGAAGGGTGTCATGTTTCAGTTCTGTGGGAGAAACTCTAGGAAGACCAGTGGCAGCACATACGGGGTTGGCTGTCACAACCCCTCCCAAGAGGCGAGTCACCCCCCCCCCCTTAGCCTTTTACCAAATTGCGCCCATTGACCCTTTCACACACACCAATGACAACTTGTTTGGTGCCAAAAAAGGTCGCAGTTTATTAACACTTAAACATTTAAACATTTTCCTCTTCATTGTCATACATCAATTTCAATTGACTCATTAAATGATTTGCCATCGTAGTTCGTTTATTCCGTTTTTGTTTGTTATCTGCTCTCAGACAGATCCCTTTCTGGGGAGGGGCCCAATTACCAAGGCCACTGTTGGACGGGTTAGGCTTCAACTTGTTACCGACTTGGTGGCTGTCCGTCCGAACGCGCCCGGGCCACAAGTGCCGTCCGGCTTGCCTTCCGACCCATCTTGGCCCCTCCCTGCTCCTCCGGGTCCCTGCCGTGCGGCATCCCAAGGACCCCATGTGAGCACTTCATCTATCCAGCCTGCGGCTGAATTCTAACCTTTCGCTCCTTTGGTACCCCTGCCGTGAGGCATCACAAGGGCCCTGCAAGAGCCTCCCATCTACTCTGTCTGTGGCTAAAATGTCCACTACTGGCTCCCTCAGTGCCCCTGCCGTGAGGCATCCCAAGGACACTGCGTGAGCCTTCCATCTACTTCTAGTAGATTCTCTCCTTTTTATCTCCTTCTAGGTTTTATCCTGCCACGCTACCTACGGTTTATCGATCGGAGGGAGCTCCCCCCTCGCCCCGCTATGCTTGCCTGCCGTTTATGCGAACCCCACTTGTTCTAGCACCCCCCACAATGTTGAGCAGGAACATGTCCCTCCCTACTCCTGTTAGGTGCACACCGTCCTCCGTGTGGTGGCCTGGCGACCTTAAGTTTATGAAGCCGTGCCTTACAAAAACCCCAGCCGTTGTCCCTACATATCCTTGTCATTGTTATATTCAGTTTGCGTTTGGATTTCTCCACCGCCCCCAGGTCCATGGCCCCCCTCCAGGACAATTTCTGGAGGGGGGCCATGAATTTCAGAGGCATCTGTCAATCCTTGCGCCATTGTGCGCCGTATTGTAAATATGACGCATCCATGGTGGCACAAGGGTTTCGCATGCAGGAGCAGGGAAACTGACGCATTTCTGCTCTAATGCAGAGATGCGTCAGTTTCTTGTAAATCTGCCCCTGTGTTTGTAGAATCATGCCCACAAATTGGCTATCTACTTCCACTCTATCAATCTGTTGGGACTGATAAGTCCTCTGAATGGTAATAGATGTGCACCCCTGCCTTGAGTGTGCAACCTATTGATATCTGGATTTCTAGTGCTGGTTCTTGTTGTCATAGGCAAACCTGGTTCATTTGTGTGCACCATGACATAGGCCTGTCTCATAGACTGTGGTCTTTGTTGGACTGGGAGGGGCGCCCAAAGTGCTACCCTCATAGTGGTGAAAGGCAACCGCGTTCACCAGGAGTTAGCTATCACGAGCATGGTGGTGGCAGCATACTGTGTATGGATCAGTAGGTTTGAACAGGTCCTTTTTTAACCTGTGTCAATGGAGTGAGGCCTACAGGCTTACTCCTTTTAAAGTCCCACTATGGAGGAGGGAAACCGTCCTTTAAAGGGCGCCTTCTTCTTTGTCAGCCTTTTTTGCCTTGTTTCTTTCTCTTGACAGACCCAAGGACTTTTGTGTGTTTTTTGATTGTTAGTAGGGATTTCGCCCTCGCTGGTCTTTAAACTCCTCAGGCCCCCCTTCTTTTGTGTTTCCATTTTGGGAGACCCAGGCCTACATGGTGAAACCTGAGTAGAGGAGGCAGAAAATTCCTCCCAGACAGAGATTTGTGTATTGCTGCATTCCTGTAAGCTGGGAGGGACACACACTAGAGAAAGGAGAGCCAGGTTTCCTCTGTGTACGTTAAAGGGTGATGTTTGATTCAGTGAGAGGTCACATGGAAGGGGCCGGGGCACATCTCAGGAAGGAGATGGGGCTGATAAGAGAATCATAAAGAGTAAGGCTGTGCCTTGGGCTAACCTTTTAATGGACATATCACTGTGGCTAAAATCCAGGTGTGAACTCTAGTCACTCCCAGTGTCTGTGTTGTGGGGTTATCAGCTTTGGAGTAGCTGCTGCCATGAGAGACTGCTTTCAAGAGGGCAGAGGAGTGGGCACTTGAAGAGAAACAGACCCCCAAAATAAACATCAAAGACTCAGGGGCATATGAACAACAGAATGACGGAGCACTGTGTTACGCCACAATTGGTAACGCCGCGCTCCGACATTCTGGGATCGCAGGGATGCGCCGTATTTACAATAATACCGGGCACCCCTGTGTTTCCCCTAGCGATGGCGCTACATTTAGCTGCAAATAGCCAACGCAGGCACCCTTGCACCATAGTGCATAGGTGCCTGCTTTGCAGGGAATGATTGTTCATGTGCAGGAAGGTGTTCCTTCCTGCACATAAACAATCAATAATGGTGATTTGTAACTTCTAGGTGTACTGCAGAATGCAGAACATATAGAAGTTGCAACTCGTCATTTTCTAATGATTGTTTATGTGCAGGAAGGCACACCTTCCTGCACATGAACAATCACTAATGGCGATTTGCTCTTTCTATGTGTGCTGCAGAATGCAGAACACATAGAAACAGCAAAAACGAGGAGAAATTAATAATTTCTCCTTGTTGCACCAGCTTAAGATCAGGTTTTCCCTGGTCTTATTTTTGGCTCTGCCCCATATTTACGCCACCCTTGTAAATAGGGGGCAGCGTCAAAAAGCAATCAGTGTTGCGGCGGAAGGCCCACTGCAACACGTATTTCCCGCCACTTTCTCGCTAAGCGTTGTGCAAAAGGGGTATTATTTACAAGGCAGCGTTAAGCCACGTTAAGTGGCTTAATGCTGTCTTGTAAATAGGGCGAAGGGATTATCACCACCAGAACATCAGAAAAAGTGACGTTTTGGTGGCGTTAAGCCCTTGTAAATATGCCCCTCTGTCTCTATATCACATTTGTGGGCATATTTACTTGAGAAGTGGCAGAGCATGGCGTTACCCTCCTTGGCTTAACGCCATGCTCCGCCACTTCTGAAATGCAGGGCTGCACCATATTTACAACAATATGGTGCAGCCCTGCATTTCCCCCTGCGCTGGCGCTAAATTTAGCAGCCTAGCGTCTATGCAGGCACCCTTGCACCATAGTGCAAGGGTGCCTGCGTTGAGGGGAAAATTGTTGATGTGCAGGAAGGTGGCATTTTGAAACTTCTATGTGTGCTGCTTAATGCAGCACACATAGAAAGTTGCAAAACGTCATTTTTTTATTGATTGTTTATGTGCAGGAAGGGACACCTTCCTGCACATAAACAATCAAAGGCCTTTTGCTGTTTCTATGTGTGCTGCACAACACAGCACACATAGAAACAGCAAAAACAAGGAGAAATGAAACATTTCTCTCATTGTGCCTGTTTAAGACCAGGTTTTCCCTGGTCTTAATTTTGGCACTGCCCCATATTTACACTGCCCTTGTAAATATGGAGCAGCGTCAAAATCAATGGGTGTTGCGGTGGAACGCCCAACGTAACACCCTTGCCCACCCCTTTGACGCTAAGTATAGTGTGAAAGGGTGCCTTATTCACAAAGTGGCGTTAAGCCACGTTAAGTGGCATAATAACGCTGCCTCGTAAATAAGGCGAAGCACCTGTCGCCACGTTCCTGTGGCGATAAGAGCGTGTAAATATGCCCCTTGGTGTCTGGAAGTGGAATATAAGAAGGGGAGTTTGGGACAAGAGTTTGGATAACACGACACGTCAGCACTGGAACACTTTTGACTTCAGAATAGAGACAGAGTGGACTCTTGAGACTCAGACTACTAGTGAGCACACTCTGGATGTTGCAACTAGTGAATGGAGAATAACCACTATTTCTAGAGCCTGGAGGAAGTGGTAAGGGGAACATCCAAAGAAACACTAGAGCCTCTACCTTAGAGGGATTGTGTACTTGTTTGTGAATGTCATATTTTCCCTTTGGGTTAGTAAGTGCTAAAAATAAAATACTTCTTTCATAAAAGTGAGTATTTGGCAGACAATGATTTATTACTGCTGCTGCTTGCATTTTGAGTAGTGAGCACGTGTTCACTACCCTGTATCCACCTCCTCCAGAGGGAGCCTTGGACTGCTCAACCACATTACCACTGAGAGTCAAGTGCAGAAAGGGTACTTGGCCTAGTTGTTCAGGATCCATAGATCCATAGTATATCAGGCCCTGAGACATCAAGAGTAAAAGGCCTCAAACACCTCCCCCCCTTTAGCTGGACCCAGTAGCCTTTATGCACCTGATGGCCCTCCGAAAGGGGCTCTGAAGCATACATATTCCTAACAATTTACTGATCCTTGTGATTTAATTGGGTAAAAGGAATGCAAGGAGAGATATGAGCAAATGTGTTGTCTAGATGTTAAGTTTAAGACTTCAGATTCAGGAACAATAGTTTGAATATCAGCCTCTCCACATATAATGAAATGGTGTGATCCTGGGCAAACATCGTTGTGCCTTAGATCTCTTATCCTGTTGAGATCGTCAAAGGATGACTCAGTTTGTTGTTTGCACCATTCAAGAGTATAAATAGCGAGTCTGAGAAAGTGTTGGAGGGTGGGGTTTTCTACTTTGGTCTGCTTTTGGCCATGCTTAAATGCTTCTAGGGGTTTGCAGTGTTTCATAGTTGGTGGAAGAATACATATATTGTTTTCCTCTAATAGTGATGTTAAATAAACATGGAGACATAATTTAAGGCAGCACCATGTGAATTTCGTATTAAATCAATTTTTCAACAGCAGCACTTATTTCTTCATTTTGAAAACATTTGTTATACAATTGTTATGTAGGGCAGACATGCATTCGTTCGAATACGTAGCGGAGGTGCAAACAGTTTGTCATCAGTTTAAGAAAATTGCACTAACCTTTGCCTCCGTGCTACCAGTGTAAATAATATGTGATGTCAAGTGGTCCTGCCCAAGGGATTCTGCATGGCCTCCATCCAACATCTGCCGAGTCCTGTGCTCCACTCACTGTCGTTGGGAATAACTCATTCTGGTGAGGGGTTCAGCAGCCGCTCCCTTGCCCACTACAAAGGTGCATTTTACTTCTATTGTGTAAGAATCCCCAAACTTGACATCCACAACCATTTGAAAAGTGGCATGTAGGGCTGAAGGAAGTATACTTCTGCCTTACCCAGTGTGGACCCTTACTCTTGATACATGCTGATGGCTGAGCTGCTGCATCCATCCACGACAGTGGTCTCTTCCTTGAGTTACTTGTGACCTGCCCGGAAGAGCTTCTCCAGCGCAGGATGTGGATGGCTAGCAGCAGGGCTTTAAATGGGGTGAAAAAGGTGGGAGGGTCCCTAAAAGAAGAGCGGTCTATGCAATTAAAGGCGTGGCTTAAACATATAAACTAAAATTCTGTGCTTCCCATAGAGTGCTACTCAACCGGTATTTTGGCGCCTTTCTGAGCTTTCTGTAATTGCATCCAGCTATATTACACAACTGACATACACCTAAAACCTGACAGGACTATTGGCTTTAGCAAAGGATGTTAGCTGTTTAAGATAAATGAATCACAATAATGATTTTGTTGTAAATAAATAATACTGAAAAGTTTTCAATTCTGAAATTATTGCACTGTGAATTAAACATTACTAAGGTCTGTGGAAGAGGTAGTGGTCTTCAGCGTGTCTCAATCACTCCCGTTCTCCCAGTCACAAAACTCTCCTCTGCAGTCTTTGTTAGACACTTACACCCCTTTTCGTTCCACATCTTTCCAAAATACTCCATTTCCATATTTCCCACCTCATCTCTTTCCTCTTCAGAGCACACCTTTTTGCTCACTCCTGCATATACTTCCTTGCCTCCTATTCACTTAACCACCCCAAACACACAACGTACACAATCACCTGTCAGTACTTAATTTTCTTTTAATTTTCGCCTTGTCACTATTTTGACAACTGTGTACCTTCTTCACATACATTTGCAGAGAGTCACAACTGCAACTGGAATATGTGATGACTGGCATGTGCACTCTGCAGAGTCCAAGGATGACCATGTATTCTTAACCGCTTTCTGACCCACTGAGAGAAACTCCAGAGCTCTCACTCGTAGCCTGTTATAAACACCTAGAGGCGACTCAGTCAAAGTATGCACTATACAAGAGTAATGTGCAGCCAAAATAAATATACTGTAACAACATCCCGGAAAAGACAATACTTCTAGGGAATGTAAGATTATGTAAAGTTTGTGAGATATAAACAGAAACGGCTTGGATTCCCTTAACGTTTTTTCCATTCAATGTTCAGAAATCTATCAGAGTCTTTGCCTGGAAAGCTAAGGACATGAATACAGAGTCCGTAAGGGATCCGTTTCAATGCCCTTTTTAGGTCTCGCCTAGCGTCGCAGCGCATGCGCTGCTCGCTCTGCGAGATCTATTGTCGTCGGGTTGACTTTGGAAGTGGGGTCGAAGCTCCGCCCTTGCTTTTCATTGGCGCGCGTCACACTTTATGGTGAACGCACGCTTTTGATTTAAAGTGAGGCTTGCTTGTACCCTCCCTGTCTCCTTTAGGTCCCACCCATCCAGACTCGTACATGAGCACGCTTTCTGCTGACGAGCTACGGCGCGGCACCGCAGGCACGGGCCGCCGTCCAGCACGATCCCGAGTGGAGCAACGGCGACCTCTCTGTCCCTTTAAAGGCTGTGTCCTGCTGGCGGAGGCGGCGCTCATGGGTGAGCTCAGCTGCTGCTTGTTTAAGTATCCTGTTTGAGAAGGGGCCGCTTGCCTTCAAACATTTTTTCAAGTTCATCATGTCTGCAGATGCTGCGTTGACCACGCGCGCGCAAAGGCACGCCGAGGAGTTTGTTAAGTTGTTCCCTGGCTTGCAGCTGTGTACGCACATCCCAGCAGCTAAATTAGGGATTCTGAGTCAGGCATCCTTCGGAACGGCTGGGGAATAGGTTTTTATTCCCCCTTGCTTGCCGTGGCTTATCTCGTGCTCGCAAACAGCCCGCCGCAATGCCCCTTAACGAGTCACCTTTGTTGCGTTGCTCGCGCTCGTTTGAGGTAACCGTCGGCTTTTTTTGTTGGATTGTTTGCTGTAGGAAATCGCTGCGAGTTGGCGCGATGCAGTCACTCCACGTCGTGGAGTCAGCGGTCCTTGCCAAGCGTCGCTCTGCACAGCTACCTCCTGCCTTTCCATTAGCACGCACCCTCTATGTTGTCTGTGATTGACTAAACACCAGAGACGCTATAAATGAACATATGCTGCGCGCAATGAGGTCGTTTTCCCTTTTCGTAGAAAATGACATAGCGGGTTTACGTGCACAACCCAGGACACGTTACCCGTTGAAGGGTCATGTGCTTACAGATGGGTGTGCCCATTGCTCTCTGGTTCTCCCTGCATGACATTTGGCAGCAGAATCCAGTAATTATGGATTGAGAGTTCAAACCACTTTGTATCCTTGGAGGTACGCTTGTACATCGCAGTCTTGTCTCGATGTAAAAATAGACTTACTGTATAAGAGTCGCTGTCGTGACACAGCTGCATACACACAGAAATGAGAAAGATAAAAAGCACAAGGTATTGAATCACCGTTCAGCTATTTGACTTTGTTCCACAGGCACCATAACGAAGCAATGGAGTCAGCCGAACAGGACAGTATTTGCACATGGCTACAGAGAAGGACTAGTTTAGTGGAGGAAACCAAACATAGATTGAAGCGTGGTAAGTTAAGAGTAGGCCCAAAAGTTCTATGGATGTGCAACACTCGACCAGCCATGAACAGTGAGCGACTCCGGAATACCCTGTGGTAACAAACATAATATTTTAAAATAAAGCTCCTTCATCACTGTGTGATGTTTTCAGCTACTACCCAGATCGTTCACTGGATGGAACAGCCAGGGGAGTTCATATACTCGGGTCAGCAAAGTGAAAGAACAAGGCGAAATACTTGCAGTAGGAAACAAATTGCCCCTGAAAAGAGGTTGCCACTCTAAAAGAGAATCACATGGAACTAGAAGTATACAGTGCTAATTAAGCAAAAAAACATCCGAAATAGGTGGTGCTCGGTTGGCACTGGAAACTAGCAGTGACTGGAAGGCACAGAAACTCTGCCATTTCATAATTCTAGCTATAAAGGCATCTCATGATTGGTTAGCATTTATGTGGCATATTGCTGTATTTGGGTATTAACCTGGGACTAATAAGGCAAAACCTTTGCCCAGACAGTGTTAACTTACGTAAACATTGCAAAATAAGGAAGTAGTACTATTACAAAACGTGTCTCATTACTCTGCATAAATGAGCCCTTTCTTGCTGCATAATTTAGCCAACGGCCGCATAAATTGGCCGTCCCCTGGCACATAATTCTGATGGCCCTGGCTAGAGGCAGTGAGCTTCACTGGCTCTAGGAGGTTGTAAATCTGTCGTTTTTGGTTTGAACGGTTACTTGTTTCAAAGCTTGAGATGTAATATTAGTTGTTTCTGTTACTAATAAGACTCCCAGTTTTCCATCTTTACTGTTTTTACTGACAAATACGGACAGAAAACAAGGTGTTTCCTTTCTATATTTATTTTTAAAAACAGAAAAATACAAAAAAATGGGGCTTTTGAGTGACTTTCCATGCTGTCATTCGCTAATGTCTGGCAAGCAGCTGAGCAGATTACCAGGTTGGGGAGTTAAAAGAAACTGGTTAAGGTTTCCTTAAATCCGTGCAGATCTCCATATATATTTGTTTCATACTGCTAAAATATTCATATAGGTGTGTTATTTAATTATATTCGGCTATTTATTGTGTTAAAACGTGACAGGCATCAAAGTATGAGTGCTTATTTATTAGTTAAATAAATGTGGAAATATACAGGTTCTGACTTCATTTATTCACAAAAAAACAAAATAAATATGGATAAATATTGATAACATTGGCCCAAAAAACATATGGATAAATGCAGACAGAAATGTTTAAAAAATAAATGACACCAAACTGGGAACCCTACCAGTAAGTATCTTTCAATGTTTGGGTTAAGACTCTTCGCTTCTATCCACTCGCTCCTTAAAACTCCCTAAAAGACTTTGGGTTCTGCTTCCTCGCTCCCTTTAAAGGATCTCGGGTCACCAAACTGCCAGGGCTAGCAAAAGTGACGAAACCCACCCTTTGTTTCCAGATGACATCACACAGTTAACACCTTGTCCCCTCCATAAACACTCAACGACACCTATTTGCTGCAAAGGGGCCTGGACAAGAGATAGAATCTACAGTAAGTAAACCGTGCTCTGAGAGTCCCCTTTATATTCTGTTTCTGCTTCTCTCATCACCACCCTCTCAAAGGGTAATGCCTAGGGTACCAAAGGGGAAGCCAGTGGTTGCAGCTACAACTCAAATTGACACGCATGGTCTCTTTTCTTCCCTTCCTTAGTTGTAGGATTTCTAATTTCTTCCTCATGAAGTAAAATAGGCCTATCAATAGGCAAAGGGTTACATCCTGCTTTTGGCGGCGGGAGCGGGGGACAAGTTGGGGCAGCCTACTTCAGTTACGCATGTTATTTCCCAAACACGACTGCTTCATCGTGAAATGTGTATGGGTTTATGCTGAGAAGCCGGCATATTATTCATTCATTTATTTATTTTGTTTTATTTTGGAGTTTTGAATAGCGCGACTCGTCATTTCGACCACTTCTGAGAGCTAAGAAAACAAGCATTTGCAATGCAATAGGTCTCGCATTTTAGAAACTTTGACCTATTGCAGATGACAATGCCTTTCATTATTGCAGGTTTTTTAAACACATAAATAAAAGGCATTGTTATTTACAATGCCAATAGCTCAAAATATCACAATTGTGAGACCTATTGCATTGCAAATGCTTGTTTAATCACTGCCGGGTCTGACACCCGTAGGGACTGAGTCCTCTTAAAGCCCTGACTGGCAGAGAGGCTGAACGTGGCCAGCGTCAGGACCTCTCTGGTGGCTCCTCCTGCTACCCGTCCTGTCAGTGTGTGCAGGGGCATTATCAGCGGCGACTCCTCCCTAAGGCAGAGTGTCACCCCAGTGCTCTGCAAGCAGTAGTTAAAGGAAAACTAAAATGATAAAAGCTGGACAGAAAGACCCCTTTATCCCTGCCGGCAGCGCAGTCCTTGCAGGCGACAGTCTAATTTCAGAGACTTGCATGTTTTTCATCCGGAATGCGGCTGACAACCGCAATTCGCAGGTTTGAAAGAAGAAGGGCCGGCTTTAGTGCTGGTGGCACCCGGTGCGACAATGCTTGTGGCCGCCTCCCAATGGCCTCCTTCGCCACAGATTCCTTCACTACCACCCTTTAACAGTGCCCCTCAAGTCTACATAACCACTCTCTCTCATGCATTTCTGCATGCAGATCTTTGATACCAAAGGGGATGATGGACGGAGCGTTTGAGCTAATCAAACACTCACCCCCAGTCAACTGATCTGGGTTTAATCCATCATCATTCTTTAGCTCACTCCACCACCCCAGTTCAGACATGGCCATATGCAAATCAGTCTGACCCTGTGCCTCATGGGAACAGTCCAGCCCGAACTGCCAAGCCATGTCTTCACTGGACCGGAAACAAGCATCCTGGGACCGGTTTCTGGCTATTCAGCCGTCATCAGCCAGGCTAGCTTGAATCCAGTGGCAAAGTGGATTCAAGTCTGGGCATACCCTGCCAACTTAGGGCGAACAAAGCGATACCAAAGGGGATGATGGACGGAGCGTTTGAGCTAATCAAACACTCACCCCCAGTCAACTGATCTGGGTGTGATGATGGATTAAACCCAGATCAGTTGACTAGGGGTGAGTGTTTGTTTTGCTCAAACGCTCCGTCCATCATCCCCTTTGGTATCGCTTTGTTCGCCCTAAGTTGGCAGGGTATGCCCAGTCGTGGGTCCCTTGCTCACTCTGCCACTGGATTCAAGCTAGCCTGGCTGATGACGGCTGATTAGCCAGAAACCGGTCCCAGGATGCTTGTTTCCGGTCCAGGGAAGACATGGCATGGCAGTTCGGGCTGGACTGTTCCCATGAGGCACAGGGTCAGACTGATTTGCATATGGCCATGTCTGAACTGGGGTGGTGGAGTGAGCTAAAGAATGATGATGGATTAAACCCAGATCAGTTGACTGCGGTGAGTGTTTGATTTGCTCAAACGCTCCGTCCATCATCCCCTTTGGTATTGCAGATCTTTGATGCCATTGATTGACTGCTCACTATTCTGTATTAGGATTTTGACTTATAAACTGCAAGTAACAAAAGGCTCTCTCTGACAAAAACAGAAACCCACTGAACCATTTACGTTATATGCACGATGTGATCCGCATGGTACAAGTGCACAGGCCAGCCGTCACGTATTCCAGTTGCAGCATAAACCATCTGCACGACCTTCATTTGATGAGTCAAAACTTCCACTAGGCAAAACTCCATCTCTCTCCAGCAACTCAATTAATCACCAGAGTTATCTTGATATTTTTATTGTTGCCGGAAAATTGCTGGAGACAAGGAACACTGCAGCAAGTGCTTTTAATTCCATCATATATTTGAGAAACCGCACCCCCTCCCACCACTTATTCTGAAATCAGCATCCAGCGGACCAGACCCGGCCCTGGTAAGGAGTACTGCGAGATTTTGGAGAATAACATGTGGGAATTGGTATTTCCTTGCCAATTTCCTCATGGGTTCCCCCAAAATTTCACACAGCACTTCCAGCAACCGAAATTTCTATGTGAAACACACAAGATTTATCATTCCGATTAGCCTGGTAACTTCTGTGCCTGGGCCACCCAGAGTTGGGGACCCTCGCGTTGGCATCCAGAGGACAGATCCTTTGATTTGGGACTGTGGCTCGGTCTTACAGTCTTTTTGTCTTCTGGTATGTTCCCGGTAGTTGGCACGGCTGCTCCCCTTGTAAACGGTGACACAATGGTTAAAATGTCCACGTAGCGGGCACTCGCACCCTTTTGCTAGCTGCAGTCCATCTTGTGGCAAGACACCTCACAAAGGAGCACATTTTGTGGGATTTTTTCTTCACTTTGCACATTGGGTGTATTGGCACAACCTGCGCTCAGCTCGGTTAGAAGGCCCACACGTTAGGTCTTGCAATCTTCCTAGCCTGCCTTGTGGAGGAATCCATTACTTAAATAGAATTTACTTTTAAAGAATGACTGCGTTGCTTTAGACCTATATGACACAAGAGGGAATATAAGATGACATTAATGAGTGACTTATTAGCACTCTGGCCAACTGTAATCTCTCTAACACATATCTTTTCACTCTTAAATATATCAATGCAGTGCAGTCTTAGCAATCAGTAATTCCAGTTGCTGCTGTGAGGCATGTATTTCAAAGTTCTATGTAGCGTCCAGAGGGTTGTTCGTTTTTCTGCTTAGGGTGCTGGCCTTTACCTCATAAAAGGTTCAAGCCACATCAGGATAATAAAGTTGCAGGCTGAAGTTTGGTTGAAAAGCAGTAGCCTGCCACCTAAATCATCACAGTTGGCGAGAATGGTATGGTCTGCACCCTCACCTCCCGATCATGCTTTGTCACTGCAAAGGTGCTGGCCACTCCCATCAGACTAGCGTGGAATTCATCAATCAGTTCTGTATTGGTTGCATTATAAAGTGCCCCTAGTCTGCATTCACACTGGTGGTTGATGGAGGCCCGAAGACCTTCATGGCATCCTGGTTCCTTTCATCACCTGTGTTTGGCAGCAGTGCCAAGTTCCTGTGTACCTCCTCACTGGCAAAATGTAGGAGCAGGAAGCTTCTTGTGGCACCAACAGTCTCCTTCATGGCCTTCAGCAGTTGGCCATCCATGCCACTCACATTCTCCAACATGACCTGTTGGATACAAGGGCCACATATGACTGACAGGACAAAAGCACACACAGTAGCAGCACAAAATGGTTACTGCCCCTGCATAATTTCCAGAAAACGTCCACCAAAACGTGGGCAGAGAGAAAGAGCCTATTCTTTTGCCTTGGGTTCGCGCTTGCGACTCCATTAGCCTTAGGGTCCAGGAGAGAGAGATGGTGCGGTGCCAAAGAAAAGCTCAGGCATATACAAATCTTATCTACAGCATGCCTTCTATACTCAAAGACTCAAGTCTGCCAGTCAGGATAGAATGAGACACTGTGTCAAATGCAGCGCTTAAGTCAATCAGAATGAGAGCAGCAGTGCCTCTAGAGTCAAGATGTTGTCTACGTAACCCCAGAAAGAGCGAACTCAGTACTGTGCGCCGCCCTGAAACTGGACTGCGAAAGATGGAGAAGCCGATGGGTCTCAATGAATGTGGAAAGTTGCGTATTAACATGCTTTCCCAAGATTTTGGAAAAGACAGGAAGGAGTGAAATAGGACGGAAACTTGCCCAACAGGAAGGGTCCATTTCACCTTTTTTAGGAGGGGGAGAACCATAGCGTGCTACCAATTCTGGTGTATGTTCCATTCACGCAGAGAGGTATTAAGAAGATTTAGAATGACAGTTAAAACGGAATCGTCTAAAAGTCTGAGTTTCACAGGGGGAGGGGGTCCAATGTAGAGCCAGACTTAATGGATTGCAGCGCATTATTTAGTGAGGCAAGATCCAAAAACGACCATGCACTAATTTTAGAGGTCTCCTCAAACCTATTGAACAGAAGAGTGACTTCGTCATGAGTTACATGAGTTACATATAAGACTCTAGTATATGGTATAAAAAGTGCCAATTGACTGTAAGTTAAATGTCACAAGTGGACAGGAGCCATCCACTGCTGTGACAGTGTAAAACATGTCTTCGGGCCTACCACTGCAGCATTACTATCGCTGTTTAAACTCTGCAATTCGACTTGTCCAAATAAACTCTTTTGACAGGTCAAACCTCCCTTTTAAATATTAATATGTCACCCCTGTGTAGGCCTTGTATTCCACAAGGCAGTGTGCAAGGCATTGAAAAGTAGGACATGTCGAAAGTTATTATTAACATGTGCTTACGGTGACTAGCACCCACAAGCTATTTTCACTGTAGGAAGCCTGGCTGGCTCGTAGAGAAATACAGGGAAGTGCCATTAAATACTAATACTGTATCTCAGGAATGAGACCAGCTAGAAAATTAATTAAACAACTATTTTTAATAGTTATTAAAAATCCAATTTAATAGTGAAGTGGATTTGTTATAAATATTAAGGAAGAGTAACTTACAGAAAGTTACATTAGCCCTGCCTGACATTTCTGGAGGCTAAGCTGCATTGGCTCTCCAATTTGTCCCAGCTAGTGATTAGCCTTGAAAAGATGTGCAATGCCTCCCAAGAGCAAACAATAGGCTGACATGATTTGACAAAGATGACTCCTCTGAGTTCAACACAATATGCAGAGTGGGACTGTGGGCCTCCTTTCAACACCACAGCATCAAATCCTGCTTGACAGGTCTATTTAGCCACATGTAACACTTGGGGTGCACTTGAAAGGGAGAGAACAGGATGCCAAGACAATTCTTGGGTTGTGTGACGGAACAACGCATGCGATTACTTCGCATGCCTTAACAAAGCAGTCTCAACCATGACCGGGTCTTTACCACGCATGCCTTTACAACAAATTTTATTGTAAAGGCATGCTTGGTACAGGCATATGCGTGGTAAAGATCTCACTCCAGCCTCTTCGCCCTGAGGCCTAAAACCCGACCCTGCAAATCACCCCACCCCCAGCCCAAAAAACTATCTCAACCCCCCACCATGAGACCTAAAACCAACACCCATCACTAAAAACTTCCCCGTCCCCCCTGCCCAAAGCCCTAAAACCCGGACCCCAGCTCTAAAAACAACGCTAGCCCCCCACCCTGAGCCCTAAAATCCAGCCCTAAAAGCTACCCCAGCCCTAAAAACTACTCCACCCTGAGCCCTAAAACCCAGCTCCCAGCCCTTAAAATACACTGACCCAACACCCTAAAATCTAAATCTGAAAGAAAACTACTCACCAAGTCATCGTTCCTTCCATTGTGGTCCGCAGGAAGTATCCAACACCTCCCATCTAATGCCCACTCGCTCCAATGCTAGACCACTGACTCCTTTAACACGCATATACCTTTACCACCTTTACAACGGAAATTGTTGTAAAGGAAAATGCGTGGTTAAGGCATATGCGTGGTAAAGGCATATGCGTGGTTAAGGCAAGCGTTGTTCCACTTGTATTGGAACGGCACATGTGGTTTAGCCCGCATTGTTAATGTTGTTTCCCCAATTCTTGTGTATCAACTGTCTGGTTGCTGAAGGACCCTGCTTTTGTCTTACCAGACTTCTGTCTGTTGCTGTGGGTATAGTGGCTGCCTCAAATTGGAATTTAGTGTTAGATGTGGAGGAAAAACTAGAATTACCATAGTATACTTACCACACACACACACCCCATTCCTCGGAGCCCAAGTTCAGTGTGGCCAAAGACTTTGCCATCTTAAAAATGCCCTGACACATGGCATTTTGAGCCTGCTTGCATACAGTAACTACTGCAAAAGTGGGTAAGGTCGGCCACTTTCACCCCATTAGTTAGGGCGTGCCCAGACATCACCTCATCCCCCTAGCTGGTTCCAGGCATAAATGTGGCACCTCCAGGTTATCACTTCAGTACACTGTCTGGGCCTGCAGAAGATCAGAAGAGGACTGGACCTGCTGTCTGTAACCTGAGAGGAGCACTGAAGGACTGAACCTGCTCCCTCTTGTACCCAGGACAAAGCAGTGGGCTCCAAGGGTCAGTTGACTGACTTCCTGTGTAGTTACAGGGAAACCGCAAGCTGCAAGAGGCCTTTTCCTGGAAGTACCCCACTGACCAGTGACAAGTGGACCTGGACTAGACCCTGCTGTTAGCCTCTGCCTGACACCCTACCCTGTGAGTCTCTAAGTGCCTCATCTGAGGTCCTGGGGGCCTTAGAAATGTACTCCTATAGTGGATTTGAACTTAAAGGAGTAAGTCAAAAGGGAAAAAATCCTTTGACCAGGATAAACAAGGTTGGTGCATCTGACCCATGCTCCATCGCAATTTTCTCAAATTGGTCCTAGGTCTCAGTCTACCTTAACCATTGACTATCATTGGCGCTTAGTGCTTTTTGGACCTATTTCTACTTAAAACGTTGAAATTTCATATCTCCGGTTTCCCTTTTTGGATTTTTGTGATTTGGTGTAATTTTGTTTACTGAATTGTATTCACATTTTTTTAATTGGTTTGGGAGTTTTTTTATTATGCATTTTGACTTTATTACTGCTTTGTTACTGCATAAATGCTTTACATAATTGCCCTAAGTTAAGTCTGTCTGCTCTGTGCCATAGTTACCAGAGGGTTGACCTCAGGTTAATTTAGTGGCTTTGAGGGTTCACCCTGACAAGTGAAGAGAGCAGTCACCTACCCCAAATAATAATCCAATTTCTTACAAGGTCTGCTTATGCTGAGCCTGTAACATAGCCACTAGCATGCATTGCATCATTCTTCCCACATTCCTTTGCCACTGATGTGAAAAGGATGAATACATTTTATGGTATAGCGCTAGTGTTTGTGGATATTATTTTTCCGGGCACAGCATTCTGAGGGGCACTGCCTCTCCTGCAGCAATAGTTATGTTTGTTAATGTTTTTATTTTAACACAAATCGTCTACCCTAGAGTTAAAAAGCTTTAGTGATGCAAATGGCAGCATCATTCAAAGTTTGCACGGAAAAAGGTTTTTGTCCCGAATGTTGATGTCAGTACAGCTCTATAGTGGGCATATTGCCGGCTAGTCGGCCACCATCAACCATTCTCTTTGGGGGGGGGGGGGCTTTCCCTCCCCCCCTGAACACCCCCTCCCCCTTTTCTTAAAAACACACCTGACAACTGTTGGTCTTCACTGTGTAGTCTTTATTATTTCTTGACATCACGCCTTGCCCTCTGCTTGGCGCGCTCTTATTATTGACCAACTTTATTGTCCTTGATTATACATCCAATACACATTTCACACTGGGATTACACATTGTTATACTCCAATCACTGATTACAATTATAGATTTTCACTTTGGCATCTCCACCTCCACTCCTGATGCATGTTGTGCCAGCAGGCAGCAACACCCATCTCTGCTGCTTGATTTCGTTGGTGTAAAGTTATAAATGCCTGTGATGTACCTACCCCTTAGCCTCAGCCAGCCAGGGGTCTGCCTTGCGCCTTGCACGCGCACCATGTATCAACAGATTGTTTCTCCAAGCACCGGCATCTCGGGTAGGGCCGGAGAGTCCAGGACCACCAGCAGGACGGCCCCCTCTCCCGCCAGCCCGGAGCCCCATTGACTGACCTCCCTGATCCAGTAGGAGCCAGTCCCCCTAAAAATAGGTAGTCCCCGGGGTTCCTCTTACCGGGACTCCGCCACAGGGCGGGGAGCCTGCTGGCGCCCCCGCCCCCCCCCCCCACCGGCCGCTACCCACTCCAGCTCCGCCTCAACTGCCCCCAGTATGTCTAGCATGAACATCTCTAAGCCCATTTCCGAGAGATTCACCCCGTCCTCGTCATACAATTCCGATTTGGAAGCTTGAATTAAATTATGCGTAATAACTCGTATTGGTGACCCTTTCACCAATTTCTTCACTTCCATGTTCAATTTCCTGACTGATCTGTTCACTGCACCGGGAGGGGCACTATCCCCCCATACCTGGCGTGGGAGTACTCCTGACCAAAAGATCATGGTGCTAGGCAATGCCTTCCTCAACCTAGAAAAAACCGGAAACAACGCCTCCTTTACACCCCTCCTACCTGCCGGGATCATGTCATCCCCTCCTGAGTGCAAAACCAATACGTCCGGGTTTGGCATACCCCTATCCAGCTCTCCTTTAACCTGCCCCTCGATATCTCCCAGCGAGTGCCCTTGGATCCCTATCCACCGGTGATCCATCATTTTCCACCCTTGCGCGCATCGGCCTCTGAATTCTTGGAAAAATTGCCCTGCTCTGTGTACCAACGAGCCTCCACACCAGCATACCTGCTTCCGCTGCCTTGCCACCCCTGCATAACGACAAAGAAAGAAACGAAAGAAAGGAGAAGCACTATTAGGCCCCGGCAGACCTCTGTGCGACATCCTACAGGAGTTGTGGCCTTACATAACGTTCAAAACAAGATGACCGCCATCTGCCCACCCTTTTAATGGTTTCGGATGACAAGAATGTGACGTAAAATGTGCTGTATCCTCGCCTACCAAGGCCAGGGAGCGCTTGCATAGTCGTGTGAACTGAAACTTTGTCAATGGTGCTCCATTTGCATGCAGCAACAGCCTACCATCACCCATCCCTGGCCTAATGAGAACAAAAGCTGACATCAAAGCTACCGGACAATAACCTGCCCCTTTCATTGCCCCCAAATGTAGCCACACCCCTTTTCCCAAAGGGTCCGTTTTCGACCTCCGCACTCTGACTCGGAGCGAGCTCTGGGATAATACAACATCTTGTAGACGTAACCCCCCTTCTCCATCTGCTTTTGATGCTGCCACTAACTCTGATATGCGGAAAGCCCCGAAAAAGGCCAACGAGTAGGCTAAACCGAGCAGCTGCACCTCATACGCGGATATGCACACCTGCGGCAAAACCTCCAGTATACTTGCCAACCTACTAGGGTCTATGGGCCTCCTCTGATCTTTGACACCAGGGGCTATACGTTCCCAACCTCTCACTGCTCTCCGAACTCTAGGATCTTTAGTAGGATCCGCTGCCCGCCCAATGCCGCAAAGAATGCAATTGCCGACAATTGCCGCCTCACCAGAGACAATGACCTCCCTTCCTCTCTCTGGCACACAATGAACAACAACACCCCTTGTGGTGTGAAAGCCTCTACACTCCCTGCCCCTTTCAAAACCTCCGCGTATAACCTCCATGTCCTCTCATACATACACTTTGTCTTGGGTGCAATGGAAGCCGCTATCAGGTCTGAAGCAATGGGGCACCAATCCTCCACAGGCTTTCCGGAAAAAACGTCATCTGGTCCTCCGCTTGTGGCCATAATGCTCTGAATTCTGTCAACTTAAAACGAGACAAGGCGTCAGCTACTGTGTTGTCCACGCCTGGGACATGCTTAGCAGTAAAATACACATTACGGCGGAGGCATTCTCGTACCAATTCCTTTAACAGACGTAACACCCACGGACACTTGGCCCTCTGACTGTTGACCGCCATTACCACTGACATGCTGTCTGACCAGAATACTATGCGTCTGTTTTGCAAGAATTCGCCCCATAAATGCAGCGCCACAATGATAGGAAACAGTTCCAGAAACGTGATGTTGCGCGTCAAGCCCATGCTTGCCCACTCAGTGGGCCACCATTGCATACACCACTGTGAGCCTCGAACCGCCCCAAAACCAACGCTGCCCGCTGCATCTGTGTATAGCTCTATTTCCTTACTCGTCTGTGTTGGCTGTTGCCAAATAACTGTTCCATTGAAGCTGGCCAGAAAGTCTCTCCATGTGGCCAAGTCTTCCTTTACCTCCTTGGATAACCTTGTGTGGTGATGCTTTTCCCTCAAGCCCGACATAGCCCTGGCAATATTGCTGGAAAAAGCCCTGCCCATCGGTATCACCCGCAATGCAAAGTTAAGCTGCCCAATTAGTATTTGAAGCTTGTTTAATGTGACCTTTTTCGCCGTCATGCACTCTCCAAAGGACGCCTGAAATGCCGTCACCATATCCCTAGGGAGTCTGCATACCCCCACCACCGTGTCAATCTCAATGCCCAAGAAAACCAAGCAAGTTGTTGGACCCTCTGTTTTCTCAGCTGCCAGCGGAACACCCAAAGTCCCCGATATCTTCTGAAACCCCGCCAAGACCTCCCCGCAAACAGGAGATCCGGGTGGACCCATGAAAAGGAAATCATCCAAGTAGTGCACCACATTCTGCGTGGCCACTAGATCTTTCACTGCCCATTCCAAAAAGCGACTAAAGGTTTCAAAAACCGCACATGAGATGGAGCAACCCATTGGCATACAAAGATCCATAAAGAATTCCCCCTCGAATGTAAAACCCAGCAGTCTGGTATCATCTGGGTGTACCGGGAGCAGTCGAAATGCCGCCTCAATGTTCGATTTAGCCATTAGTGCTCCCGCCCCCAAATTTTGGAGTTTTGTAATGGCGGTATCAAATGTGGTGTATCGGACCGGACATAGCTCTGGGTCCAAACCGTCATTGACCGACCACCCCGCGGGGCTGGAGAGGTTGTGAATAAGCCGGTATTTCCCCGCCTCCTTCTTAGGCACTAGGCCCAATGGGGAACACACCAAATCGTCCCTTGGTAAATGTTGAAAAGGACCTGCTACCCTCCCCAATGACACCTCTTTCATGATTTTTCTTCGGGCTACCCCAAGGTTTTTAAGCACCGACCTTTGATTGCGCGGTGGTACTTTAGGTGGTGCCGCAGTGGATGGGATACGGAAGCCAAATTTAAAACCCTGCATTAAGAAGTAAGCCTCCTCCTGTTTGCTATTTCTGCTGAGTAGGTGGGCCAACACATGCAAACGAATGGGAGTGGGAGTGGGCGCTGCTCTATGCTGATTGGGGGGGATGCCCTTTGCCCTGGGTACTGGCTGGGGCGGGGGTGCGCTGCTCCTTAGGTTTTCCCTGTTTTTAGTAACATTTTGCCTCTGGGTGTCCTTGCATACCACAGAAAGCACATATGTGCCTGAATTTGCATGCTGCACCTCTGCTGCACTCATTCTTGTTGAATTGCCAGCACGCTTGTTTTTTGTCGCCAGCCCCTTTACCCCCCCGAAAGGACAACGTAGGTTTGATGACTGGCGCTGCCAAATAAAATTCTGTATGCCATATATTGATATCCCGTTGATCCCAAGCCACTTCCGGCCTCACAGCTTTCATTTGCCTAAATTTGGTGTCATATTGCAGCCACGCTGTGCCTTGGAATTCCGAAGCTGCCCCATGGATCAACGCAATGTATCCTATTAACTGTGCCGCCACTGCTGGGAAACGCTCAACCATAATTGCCGCATAAATTGCAAAGCCGGTCACCCAGTTTTTAATTGACCACTCCACCCACGCTTTTTTCTGTGTAAATTCTCCTTCCTTGCTCGTTCTGCTCTTCCCTGGGACCACTCCCGCATTGATGAGGTCAAATACGTCTACATACTCTCCCCTAAAGATCTTTTCTCTGGTTTCCACTGGCACATGCCACGTAATACTCGCGGACGGAGCCACAGCAAGTGAGGCCGAACCAAACATCACCGGACTCCGTGCCAATGGTGCTACTGGCGGTACCGGTGCTGCCGGCCCCCCCCCCGGCACCCCCATATTGTGCACCGGCCCTTGTGAGCTAGCCGCCACCACCAACGGAGATTGAGCTACCCCTCCTTACTGCACCCACACCTGCGCCACCCCGCCCCCTGATGCGCCACTAGAGGGGCCGAAACCGGCATTGTGGTGGGCGTGTTGGTCACCCCTGTCCCTTGCATCACTGAATCCGATTGTGTATGTCCCGCCACCAGCGTTGGCCGCGCTGAGTGAGTGGCAATCTCCGCATTGCTCCCCCCTGCGAGCCCGTGTCCCCCGGGCTGCTTCTCCGGAGCATCTCCTACCCTTCTGCCCCCGTCTGCACCTAAAGGGGGCTGGGCCGGTGCCACCGCCTCACCTACTGTGCTTGCCGATGCCACCGCGACCCTCTTGTCCTTGTCCATTTGCGCCTCCTTAAAACGTTCGGGCATCCTCCTCGTGCGCTTTGTTGGCGGAACCTCCGGCTGCGAGCTTGCTCCTGGCCCCTGCGCTAAATTCTTTAAGGCCCAATCAATGCCACTTTTTTGGGCGACCTCCCACAGTGCCGACAAGGACCTGAATTCCTCCGCTGTCACCGGGGCCTCCTTGCCCCTTTTCGCTCTCTTTGGAGGCATCCTGCCGACTAAGGAAATAAGAAAAAGGATAATTAGCAGACTGACCCCTGCCCCCCTCCGTGCAATCTGCCGCCCCTGGGCGCCAAATCCAGTCGCATGCCAAGCCGCCACACTTCTCACACATATTGCCATGCTTTGATACTAACATCCCATGTGCAACATTACCCCTTGCACCCCCTCGGTATCCCATGGACCCTGTTGCATCTTCCCCCCACCTGCCAACTCAAAACTCTGTCCTCCATAATCCCCTGCCCTCCGATTTGTGGGATATATCCCATTAATCCCCCGCATGTCACTCCGCCACGTTGCGCTTCCTGTCGCGCCACCTTAATCCCCCGGTGAGGACAATAGCCGGGCCTCCGCGCTGCGCTTTATATTTATTCATTTTTATTTATTTATTTTATTTTTTATTTTGTTATTTTTTTTTTTTTGGGGTTATTTATTTATTTATTTATTTATTTTTATTTTTTATATATGCCTCCGATTTTAAACCCTTTGCAATTGGTGTAAGTCTCCCACCCAAATACTAACCAGGGCCGCCCCCTGCCACGCTTTATGCCTACAGCACCCTTATTGTCCTGTAGTCTCCCATCCAAGTACTAACCAGGGCCGACCCTGCTTAGCTTCAGACACTGTTACCAGATCGTGCCTTGCCATGCGCTTGTGAAATGACGCTCTGGGCAGCCGACAGCCACACGCGCCGTACTTTGCCCCGCCCCCCAGGCTGCATCCTGCCTCCTGACGCCTGTAACTTCCGGGCAGTCCCAGCGCCAGTCCCGCGGTGTGCTCAGCCTACGAACCGCCGCCTCCACCCCAGCGCCAGTACCATGGTGCGCTTAGCCCCCAACCTACATCGCCTGCCTGACAAAAGGAATGCGGCCTTCCCGGTGAGTCCTGCGCCGGCCCTCACTTCTCCGCCCGCCTCGGGAATTCGATCGGTAACCTGGGTAACCCCTGCCCCAGTCCCGCAGTGCGCTTAGCCCACAACCTACATCGCCTGCATGCCACAAAGAAAAGCGGCCTTCCCGGTGAGTCCTGCGCCGGCCCTCACTTCTCCGCCCGCATTACTACGGGGATCGCCAAACCCAATCTCGTCCTCCACGCACCATCCTTATAAAAAATTTGTAACATGCTTTATGGCCATTAAAAAGGGCCCCCCCACTGCACGCTGTATGCAGCGATACCTTACCTCTGTGGCTGAATACCGGAAAAGACTACTGTGAGGCTCCCCCACCCCTCGGCCCACCGCAACTCCTTCAGCTGCGTCCGTGAGCTCCTGGGGCGAGAGAACAAAGAGGGCTACTCCCTCTCGCCCCAGGGTTTTGTATAAATTCCCGAGGGAGGGGTGTCAGCGTCCGCCAGCCCCTCACTACTCTCACATTCCTCCGGCTGCACCCCTCCCCTTCCTCTGCAATTACTATCCTACCTCAGCCCGGCATGCCCCTAACGGCACCCCTCCCCTGGGCGCGGGGGGTGCCTGGTAAATTGTTTTGTTTCTGGCAGTGCCACGTCCTTGATAACTCAAGGTCTTTACTTGCAAAGCCAAGTCATTTAAAGACATCAGAGTAGTGCAGCCTTGCTGGGCATGCATCACTAAAGCCAAATGAAAACAGCTGCAAACAATGGGCAAAAGGTAATGTTCCCATGCATAATATTTGTGACTTCAGCAAACCTCACATATAACGTGATTATCATTTACACATTGGTGATTCTCTGTACATAGATATTTGCATTGGAGGGTATTCTATGAGTACAAATGTCACACAGGAAACGGCCTGCTTCTCTTTGCACTATAGTACAACATTAGAGGGCATATTTATAGAAAATTACGCAGCACAGCACTGCAAGTTATCATGCTGCGCAGACCTGCGTCATTAGGACAGGGACGCGTCATATTTACAGTAATACCAGCAGCGGCCGATGCAGGTAAGCGCGGTGGGGCAGAGCGGGGCGGGAGAGGGGGAAGTAGACAAACGACGGAATAGGAATTACTTATTTATTTAATTTCCCCTATTCTGTCGTCTGTTGATTTCCTCCCCCTTCTGCCCTGCACCGCCTCACCGTGCTTACCTGCATCGGCCGCTGCTGCGTAATACGATGCATCCCTTTGCTTTCTTCTGCGCTGGCACACAATTGGCTGCATAGCGCCAACACATGCACCCTTGCACCATGGTGCAAGGGTGCCTGCATTGCAGGGATGATTATTTTTGTGCAGGAAGGGGCACCTTCCTGCACAAAAACAGTAATGGATGGCGTTTTACTCCTTCTATGGGCCTGACGTCTCATGCACATCTCCAGGTGATGTTAGATGGGTCTGGAGCCACGAGGTGGTAGATGATCAGATCGGCAAGGAGTAAATCAGTAGGGGGAGTGTTGTGTGCTGGGGGGGACACACTCTGTGCCATTACATCTAGTGCCACACTGTCACTCTACCAAATTTCCAAAGCCGTAAGGCTGAACACATGCCTGGCACCACACGCATAAATGCACCCTGCCCAAAATCTGTATGTTCCTAAAGGCCCTCACCATTTACCATTCTTGTAGCAAAGGCATTTCTTGCAAAAATAAACATACTTCTTGAGGTACTGGACCATCTCCTTCCTCTAGGCAAAAGGCCTGTCCCCATTTCTTCTTCTAATAAAATTCAAAGAATTGGAAGTATTTTCCCCACCAGAGCCACCAGCCTTGCTATTACTGTGATCCAGCATATGCATGTCTGTCTCAGCCCTAATGAGCCAACGTAAGAACCTGCATTTTATAAATAGGACATGAATCCATACATATAATACTACACAAAGATCCACGTGAGAATCTTTCTGACCACAATCCAGTATAACCCATCAGTAGACTATACACTTGTCTGGTCTAACCTTGCCTATGGCTCATCTTTAAACGGAATTAAGCACAACCAGAGGCATGGTTAACAAAGCACCCTTATGCTAAAGAGCCTTTCAACCTGCAGGTCACAGGTTGGAATCCTGTCAAGATGGCCGCCGCTGTCTTCACTTCCATGGACGAAGAAAGGAGAGGGGGCAGGGATTGGAACAGCTGGTGGCGGCGGCGCCTCCTGACTTCAATGAGCAAGCGTTGCAACTTGTAAACAAAATCAGCTATTATTCAAAACCCGGAAATTAGCATGAACACGAAAGAATGAAATTGTAATTCAGCTGCCGAGGGGAGTGATCGGGCCCTAAACTCAATTCAGCGTTTCCTTTTCTAGAGAATGTGGGTTTTGAATCACCCCTCTCTTTCCTTCTCTCAGCTCACACTGTCTGCTCACCTCCTTCTCTTCTCAACGAGACATTCCTCGTACTCTCTCCTCAAACATGTCTGCCGTCTTCTCTCAACTGTCTCTTTCTCGCTCCCTTTTCAACAAATCTGCTTTCTTAACCCTCCGGTCTTTCCCACCTACCCATCTGTCTCTATCTCTCTCACACATTTGTGCTGTTTGTTCATACTGTTCTCTGTTCACTCACCCAAATGTTTATTTTTTCTCTCTCTTTTCAGCTACTGCTGTCTGCTTCTATTCCCTCAAACGTTATTACAGCCTTCTTCCCGACTCTCCAGCACCCAGCCCAACTCTCTCTCACCTCAAACATTTCTTCTGCCATTCTCTACTCATTCAGCCAAATGTATCTCTTTCTCTATTCTGCCTGCTCCCCACACTCTTTACCACCCACTCTCTCTGTCCCTCCTCATACTTTTTTCTAATTTTTCTCCCCCTTTACTGCCCACCCATACCACTCTCCTTAGACATTCTGCTGTGTATTTCTCCTACTTTTTACAACCAACACACCATTCTATCCTCTCTCTAACTCTCCAAACAATTGTCTTTTACCCCACTCGTTTCTACCCCAGCCATATCTTTCTTCTCAAACATTTATCTTACCCCCCTCTTTATCACACATGCATCTCTCTCTCTTTCACACATCTTAAATATTTCTGTCTTCTTCACATTCATTACTACCCACCCACATCTATTTTTCTGTCCTTTTCTCTCGCTCCTCAAATTTCTGCTGTCTTTTACCCCACTCTCTTCTCACTCACCATCTCTCCCTTTGTCTTCTCTCTCATCACCCATTTATGCTGTGTGTTCCCTTCATACTCTACTCAACCACCTCCCTCTCTCACCTCGGACATTTCTGTCTGATACCTTCACGCTCTACTCCCCACCTCTCTCTCACGCACACACACACACACACACACACACAATTACTATTATTTTCCTCTTGTAGTTGTCAAAATATGCTTCTAAAACAGAAATTGATATGATCAATTATAAACTAACTATGAACATTAATTTCTATCAAAGTTTCTTTAGGGGTCGCATGGTATACATGTCAAAGTCCTGCATATGTTTCAGCTTTTCACTTTGTCACGGATTCCCTAGCGAGTGGACCCCACAAGCCTCATCCGATGTTGACGCTTTACTCCTCATCCATGAACAGGAATGGCCTGACCCCTTTAAGTCCGCTTGGGGCCTGCGGGAGGACGTGTCTGAGAGCATGACGTCGGACCCTATCGCCCTATCAGGGGGCCCCGCCGCAATGAAAGGGGAGGAGAAGGAACCAGGAAGTGCGCAAGCCGGAGAACGGAGTGGGGAAGAGGAACGTGAAGGAAGCCCGGAGAAGCCGCTGCTGTGTCCAGTGTTGTCCAGCGTTCCTGACGCTCACGAGAAGAAGCCGAAGAAGGACCAGACGCCTGGAGGCCAATGACCCTACGTGCCGCCCCGCCACCCTCCAGGAGGAGAGTGGCTGGAGCAGGTACGCCGTCGTCTACGGGGGCTTTCGTTTTCACGGGGAGGGAACGGGTAGACTTCTGAGGGTGGACACCGATTTTTCTTTATGCTTTTGAGCACAGGTGGTGTTTGTCTGCGGTGACCCCCTCGCACACCCCCTTCCCTTGACAAAAGCGGCTCCCTCGTGCATACCACTGACCTGTGGTTTTTCTTTTTTTTTTCATATTGCCGGGATGTCCGCCTGCCGGAGCTGAATCAACGCGGAACGTCGCCGAAGCTTCCCAGACGCTAGGACTCCCGTGGACTATAGAGACAGTTTAATTTCTCCTTTCTCCTCGCCCACGGCGATACTGTTTGCCCGCTACTTCTTTATGACTCACGATTCTCCCTAAGTAAATAAAGACCCACATTACTGAACGTCACGGGGCTCCTCCTTCTCATCTTTGTGGTTCAGCTCTCCTTTATGCTCACAGCCACGTAAGGGCCTGTGACACACTTACAATATGTGTTAGTGTCATAAACTGGATATACTGTAAGAAAAAACCTATAGATAGTTTTGGTCTTATCTTTCAAGATGCTCCCTCTTTCCTCACTTGAAAACTTTAGCTTGCTTTCAGTATTTCACATTGGAAATGTTTAGTGTGATACATTTAAACCACTACTGAGTATCTACTAACCCTCATTACAATATTTTAGGATTCTCGCAGTCCACGCTTTACATAATATGTGGAAGAAAGCATTATTATATAATTGTGGAGAGGAGTACAATCATTTTTCTCAAAGGAATGAGGTCGAATTGGAAAAGTTTGAAGACCACTGGTTTAGAGGTTGGACGGTTCTCAATCAGCTGCAATGGACATGCAATGTGGGCTAAACTTCAAGGTTGGCATGAATAACTAGGCCTTAAGTATGCAAAGAGAGAAAAAAGTCAGTTGTATCACTGGTCCCCTGCTGCAGCATAAACAAATATGTTTATCATCTGTAATAATTCATCATCCACTTCTAAAGCACCTGAAATAACAAAAGACATCTAATCACTGAGAAATGAAAGCTTGTGTGACCAGCAACGCGGTAAAATAATGCAGTCTTAATCTGTTTTCTAAGTGGCCTGTGGTGGTGCATTGAACACGAGTGTCTGCTAGGGAAACTCACAGATTGGCAGTAGGAAGCTGGAACCAAGTACCCGCTATTTCAATAGTGCTAAGAGTCTGGACATCCAATTGCTGAATGTGTCTCTGCAAATGTCAAGCCCATAACATAACCACATTCTTCCTGCTCTGGTGGCCCAGAGGTAAACTTGCTACATGTAAGCATGGGGACGAGATCGTGCAAACAAGCAGAAATGAAAATCCGCGTGAAATCCGACTGAAACACACTGGGGTGGAATAAACAACCCAAATAAAGGAAAAGTTGTAACTTGTGTTTGAACGGTGAGACTGGGCGTCACAGGCATCTTTTGTTGTGCTTGTCGTTACGTACCATATCTTGCTGGTTTCCATGATCGGAGCATTTGTGTGAACTTACAGGTGGAGCTTATGTTTGAGGTAATCTAGGTGGGTGGAGTCGAAAGAAAGGCAAGTGCCAGGTCTTTACAGCACTTCAGAACTCCAGGTGGTTTTCTTGTCTGATTCTTACTTGGAGGGAGTTCTAGTGCTTGGCCGTAAGTAGATCCCACCAATCCAGGACCTTCTGAAGGTGGAATAGTCAGAGGCGGGATCAGTCTAATCCTTCTAAGGTGATCGGTTTGGAGTTTGAGCTGCAGAAATATCAGACCAGCAATGCGGATGGGCGATGGGCGATGCAGAGAGGCTTGAAGAAAAAAATCTTGCCCCTTTAAGTCAGTAAAGACCCCGGAGGTCTGGGATGATGTGAACTCTACTGCAGAGAAGTAGAAGCTGTCTGGCAGCCGTGCTCTTTGCACTAAAGTCTCCAGAGGATGGAAGTGGGAGATAATGGGTATAATCCATTGATATATTCATAACAAGAGAGAGCCAAGGCACTAGTGGCCTGGACTCTGTGGAGAAAACTAAGCTGCTTAAAAAAAGAGGCTGGGTCCTGATGGAGAAAAAGGAGGCATTGATAACCTATTTTGCCTGAAGCAGAAGGGTGAGGTCAGAATTCATGATCACCCCCAGATTCCTTGTGGTGGTGCTGGTCAGCGCAGGTGGTGAGATGTGGGCACTAGTTTCCGCATGTTTGAATTTCTATTTTTGAAGAAATGAACTTCAGGTGACTATGCAACATCCATTGCTCCGTCGCTGGGAGCCAAGGGCACTAGAGTCCATATCAGAAAAAGTTCTCAATTTTAGTCTGAGCGGTATCTTCTGTCCAGTTCTAGCAGACAAAGTTGAATAAATTGATGCTGTCTGGGAGGAGACTGAGATGAGTGTCAATTAGAAGCGGTGCAACAGGGAGCCTCGCGGGCTGCCTCCATTGCAGAGGAACATAGGGACATGAATGGAGGAGTGTACTCTGAGGAGATACGCGAGACCCCTCAGACTCCGAGGCAGTGACATACAGCCCTTCTTCATTGAGTGCATTTATTTATGTAGACAGTGCTTGTCCATTCACGAGAATAAATGCTAGAAGCCAAGAAAGACAGTGAGCTGGACTGACAGCTAACAACACAAGAGTTTTAATGATCTGTGGATAGAAATGTGGGTCTGCATCGGGAGATCATTCAATAACGTGGGTCTGTGAAGCCTTCAGAGATCTTTCTCCTGTTCACGCCGGTCTGATACGAGGAACACAGACCAGTAAGTGGGAGTCCAGTCCGAGATCTACACCAGAGGAACATCAGTGAATTAATCTTTTGATGGTCAGGTGTCTGTGTCATAGAATACTCTGTGCACCAGGCAGGCTGTTTTAAAGAGGATCCGTTGATCACTGGCAACCAGGGAAACTTTCTGTGACCGGGTCAAATATTATCAAGCCAGCAACCCTTCTTACGCAGAATGAATTGTAACTACTGCAACTTTCAGATCCCTCCCTGTGAGAATACCTTTGGACCCGGTCTAAATTCAGATGTCTCCACCCCTAACGTCCCCAGTGCAAAGGCACCAGGCCCATTCAATTCTAAATCCACTAATTTTCGTTTTTATAACATCACCTGTCGCACCTTACCCAAACATCAGTTAGATCTCTTGAACTTTTTGCTAGACCAATCGCCGGATGCAGTGTTTCTAACAGAAACATGGCTCCACGAGGCATCGACACCTGATATCACTGCGGCACTTCCTCCTAGCTATATCATGGTCAGACTGGATCGTGTGGATAAAAGAGGGGGTGGTATTGCAATTGTCTTTAAAGAGCATTTCCAATGTAAAACACAAGCTCTCTCATTCCAGATTGCGAGGTCTTACTTTTTTCTCTCTGCCCCTCACTTAATTTTACTATGTTGGTTGCTCTGATTTATCGTACCAAGGGATATGCTGGCAATGGGAGTGCCCAGCTACCGATGTCCTCTCTCACCACATCCTTAAATGTGCTAATTTTAATATGTAAGGAAATCTTAATATTCACTTTGAGGACTCTACTTGCTGCGTTGCCTCCTCTCTGATAGACTATCTCAGAGCTTTAAATCTTCACTTGATGAATAATGCCCCTATGCACAGTGCTGGACATCTGCTGTACCCCCTTTTCGCAAACCTTAAGGGTCTTATTGTAGATTGTCTGATTCCTCTACTTTGGTCAGATCATTTTGCAATACCTTTCTCGGTTCCAATTTCTTCTCTGATCACTACATTAGCCCCAGGGCCTTCTATTCTTTCAAGAAACTGGTCCAATCTCAATTTCTCCACTTTTAATTCCTCCCTCCAAGACAAATTACCCAGTTTGAGCCAGTCAGTTGAGCTAGACCGGTCTAAGGTTGATAGCTGGATGTGGGATTCCTTTGATTTGATTTTGCCATCTGAATTGATCACTTCGTCCCGATTGCATCCTTCAGCTCCATGGTTTAATGACACTCTCCTGGGGGTCAAAAAGCACTGTAAGCATCTGGAAAGGTGTTGGAAAAAATCCTATAATGAGGAAGATATGCTTAAATATAGATTAGCTCTGAAAGAATATCATAAAGCATGCAGATCTACTTGAGCTACTTTCTATCTATGCAAATAATGACTGCCCTTCGTAACTCCTCAATGCAAGAGGGCCGTGTTCCTAAAGCTTGGAAGCATGCCATGATTCTGCCCCTTCTGAAGAAGCCCAATCTTGATCCTACTTATTGGTCGAATTATAGACCAATCTCGCTTGTTCCCCAGCTCTCTATAATTCTTGTAAAGGGTGTGAACCAGCAAATCTCATCATTTGTGGAAACGCACAGTCTCCTCTACGCAATCTGGATTCAGGGCTGGTTACAGAACCGAATCCACTTTGCTGGGAGTCACTGAGCATCTCAGCCTGCATCTGGATAGTGGCGGTACAGCTGCACTGATGTTGCTTGATCTTAGCGTGGCTTTTGACACTGTCTCACGAGCTACTCAAATAAAGACTAGAGGACATGGGTCTCCAGGATACAGCACTGCCCTGGCTAACTTCTTTTCAGGAGGACCAGATTTTTCAGGCTTTTTCCACCAAATCTATTTTCAGATGTCACTCCCTCCCATCTGAAGGCCCCCAAGGCTTCGCTATGAGCCCAATGCTGTTTAGCATTTACGTGCGTCCCCTTGATGATATCGTTGAAGGTGGTGGCCTCTCTCTGTTCTCCTATGCTGATGACACTAATCTAATGAAGCTCACGGTTCGGACATTTTGAACTCTTGTCTCCTGAAATTCGTCACCTGGATGAGTATCAATTCTTTGAAATTAAATGGATAAGCCTGATGTTATGCTTGTGGGTAATACCCCTAATTGTGGGGGCCACATCACTGGCTGCCTACTCTTCGATCCCCTCCAGTTCCTGTCTCTAATGTGAAGAATTTATGTTTCTGGCTAGAAGACAAACTTTCAATGAAAACTCAGATTTCTAAGGTAGCTTCTACCTGTTTTGCAGTCTTAAAGTGGTTAAAAGAATTTCTGTAGATACTACCCTTTTCTGTTCTGGGAACTGTTATTCAGGCTCCGATTTTTTCAAGGTTTGACTATGGCAACATTCTATACCTTGGGGCTGGTAAGACTTCACTCAAACGCATGCAGGTGGTCAAGAACATGGCTGCCAGACAGCTATTCTATCTCCCTAAACACTCTCCATGTCCAATCTCTTTTGTGACCTCCACTGCTTCCCGGTGGAAAAACGTATACAGTTCAAAGCCCTATGCTATATGCATAAAGCCATGTCCAATGTAGGGCCCGGCTATCTGAAATTGCTGGTGAAACATTACTGCCCCAGCTGCTTTCGTTGTTCCAACATTCAGAATCTTTGCTTGGTCCTGAGATTTTTTTTTTAAACGTCAGGGCGGTCGCCTCATTTTCCTATCAGGGCCCCAAGTTTTGGAATGCCTTGCCCGACAAGCTGAGAAGGTGCCAATCCCTTAGCGTCTTTCGAAAACTCTTAAAATCATGGCTTTTCTAAATTTTCTGCTGGATCTTTGCTAAGACACTTTACCTCATATGTCGAGCGCTGGGATACCCAGCCGGGTAG
The DNA here is from genome assembly GCA_963921515.1 of Calotriton arnoldi. Lineage (NCBI taxonomy): Eukaryota > Metazoa > Chordata > Amphibia > Caudata > Salamandridae > Calotriton > Calotriton arnoldi. The sequence goes on along the minus strand of CAWUFW010000209.1, from coordinate 3,687,658 downwards.
CTATACAATAAAAATCTGTTATTTGCACCAAGATACCATTCTGGGTGAACATGCGCTTTACAAATGCATATGTTTTGTTTTGTTATGTTATACGCTTAATAAAATTATATAATGATAAAGTAAAGGATTCAATCTGTACGTTTTTGAAATATTATGTTATTATGGTTTGGAATGCATACCCTATTGTTAATTATTATTGTGACTATATTGTCCGTAGATTCAAATGGAAAATGACACATTTCACAGAATGTTTTTCTTGTTTGTTTGCTTTTAGGTGCAGCCAGACAGAAGGCCGACAGCGGTGCACACCAGCTGAGTCCTCCTCTGCTTCCGCTTGTGCAGCTAAGTGGCAACTGCCAGAGCTAAGAAAGAACTTGAAGATGGCCCCAAAGAAGGGTGTTCCTGCCAAGAAATCGGCCAGTGAGGAGGAAAATAAAAAGGATTTTTCCACCACTGGTGTGCCAGCCTCCACATTTTCAGGAAATGTGGCATACCTGCTGTACCCTCCTGTTAGAAATGGGATTCTTGGTGGGCTAGGGCGCGGGCCAAAGCCAGGCAAAAACCACCACTCTAGTCAGGATAAGGGATTTACACTTCTAAAATAACCCCTGCTCACCCCCTTGGTAGCTTGGCACGAGCAGCCAGGCCTATCTTAGAGGCAGTGTGTAAAGCATTTGCACATAACCAACAGTAATACAGTGTACGCACTACAAAAGGACACCACACCAGTTTAGAAAAATATCCAATATTTTTATATAATTAAAACAAGACCAAAAACGATAAAGAACCACAATACTATACTTAAAAGTTCACAATTCAAAAATACGCTGATTAAAAAGAGTTCCTTGTGTGGATAGCGCCGTCCGGGCTACCACGGCGTCGTGAACACACAAATCCAAAACAGTTCTGGCTGACCGCGGGGTTGCAGGCCAGCTACGGTGTCGGGAAGACCCGCAAACATTACCTTTCAGAGATGCAGGGCGATGGGGCCCTCGAAGTCACACGCGTTGCAGGTCAATCTACTCTCTGATGGAGTCAGGAGCGCTGGCGTCGGCAGGCGTCGGGTGCTGCGGTGCGAAGTGCAGCGGTGCGGTGTGCGGTGCCCTCAGGTCGCGGTGCGAGCAGCGGCTCGGTGGCAGCGTCAGATGGCGGCATCGGTGAGACCAGGGTCGCGGTGCGAGATGAAGGCGGTGCTCGTCACGGTGCTGGCAGATCACGGTGCAAGCAGCGGCGTCGTCGTTGCTGAAGCGCTGTCGTCAGCTGACGAACTGGAGTCGATGGCGCCGGCGTCGGTAGGCCAAGGCTGCGGTGTGGGATGAGGGCGGTGCATCGTGTAACTTACGAGCGGTGCCCCCGAACCACGGTGCAAGCAGCGGCGTCAATCTCGGCGGGAAGTGGCGGCATCAGGCAGGCCAAGGCGTCCTCGTGAAGCCAGGCGGTGCGGAGTGCGGTGCCCACAGGTCGCGGTGCGAGCAGCGGCTCGGTGGTGGTGTCAACAGGCATCGTCGGTGAGACCAGGGTCGCGGTGCAGCGTTGCGGCGGTGCCAAAGCTTTGGCATGAAGCGAGGCGGTGCGGAGTGCGGTGCCCACAGGTCGCGGTGCAAGTAGCGGCTCGGTGGCGGCGTCAACAGGCGTCGTCGGTGAGACCAGGGTTGCGGTGCGGCGTTGCGGCAGTGCCCTCTGCGTTGCCTTCAGGACACGGAGTCGGCAGTGGCGTCGTAGACGTCGTCGAGTTGGTGTTCTTCGGGTTGCAGCACAAAACACACAGTCCCCAGTGCGGCGGGTCGAAGAACTTGAAGTCTTTGCTGTTCCTGAGACTTCGTGAACAGGGGGCAAGCTCTACCTCAAGCCCTTGGAAAGACTCACAAATTTAGGTTGCAGAAAGTCCAGTCCAGGCCTTTCACTACCCAAGACAAAAGCAGCCACTGCAGGTCAGCCCAGCAAAGCACCCAGCAAAGCAGTCGTTCCTTTTCGCAGCTTCTCCGGCTCTTCTTCTTGGCAGTCTTCTTGTCCAGATGAGTTCTAAAGTTCAGGGGTCTGGAACCCAGCATTTATGTCCAAAAATCCTTTGATCTCTTAGGCAGAGAGGGCCTGTGCCCGGTCAGGACCAGTTCTGCCTTCTCTGGTGTGAATTCCTGGCAGGAGGTGGAGACGGCATTTGTCAGAGGCAGAGCAGGCCCTTTGAGGTGCAAGGAAATCTCCTCCCCTTCCCCCATCGTAACCCAGGTCTCTTCAGCCCTTTCCTGACCTACCTAGACCATCTGGCGCCCCTCCTGCTCCCCCAGCCTTCTGTCATCCAAAACCCAGACAGGCAATCCACATTCCAGCAGAGGCACTCGGGATGACTGAGCAAGAAAATACCCACTTTCCAAAAGTGGTATTTTCAAACACAGAATGTAAAAATCACCTTCACTAAAAGAGGCATCTTCAGATTCTGAGTTCAGGCATACGAAACTTCATTTTCTTACCGAATTCCCTGGGCCAGGTATGTTCATAAGATGTTATGAACAAACCTCCCATTCTGTCCTATGGGGAACTGGTAGCCTTGCAATAGTGAAAAACGAAATTGGCTGTAATTCACTATTAGGACATGCCACACACACCGGGGCATGTCCTACCTTTCACACACATTGCACCCTGCCCACAGGGGTACCTTGGCCCTACCTTAGGGGTGCCTGACATGTAAGAAAAGGGAAGGTTAGGGACCGGCCAGTGTGTGCACTGGCCAAGTCGATATGGCAGTTACAAACTGCGCGCAGACTCTGCAATGGCAGGTCTGAGTTACCGTTTTCAGGGCTACTCACGGGGGTGGCACAACCAGTGCTGCAGGCCCCCGGGTAGCATTTGATTCACCGGCCCTGGCACACGCAGTGCACTTTACTAGGGGCTAACAGGTAAATCAAATATCCAATCATGGAAACACCAATCCATGACACAATTTACCATAGGAGCACCTGCGCTTTACCACTGATCAGCAGTGCGAAAAGCGCGCAGAACCGTTACACCAGCAAAACAGAGTCAAAACCGGGAGGTCAGAAAGCAAAAACTCAGGGGAAACACGCCAAAAGATGCCAAGTCTAACACCTCCTCTGGGCAGCAGAAGGCTGGGAGCAGCACACCGGCATCATCAACAGCACCACCCCAACCTGGGGCTAAGCACAAGCCCAAATCTCTCGGCGATGCAGCCATGACCACGAGCAGTGATCCTGAACTGGATTTGTCTCAGCCGCAAACTAGTTCCTAATCATTGCAGGAAAGTGCACAACAGGAGCCACAGCCAGCAGCAGTTCTTTCTGAAGTAGGAGCAGAACAGGAGGTTGAGCTTCCTGCTGAGATAGTTGTTTCTCTTCAATCATTGGCTACACAATCTCCAGCAAGAAATAGAAAGAGTACGTAATCATTTTCTCCAAGCCTTCCATCTGATGATCTGGACATGGATTGGACCCTGGCTGAGTCCGGCCCAGAGACAAAGGAAAAGGAAAGTTCCTGACAGCCTTAGAATTATGAAAAGTGACAGTGATGAGGACGAGCCAGTGGTTGTCAGTATGGGCGGCCGAGACGACACCAAGATGACCCCTCATATTCATCCTGCTCAGAGGGATGTGGTTCAATCACCACCACCTCTGGGTTCCATATTTGTAAGACCCCGTTGAGACCTGCATCCACCTCTACCACAGTCGAAGTATGCCCTACAGAGAGGAACATGACACAGCCACCTACCTCCAGTTCTTTAGGCATTGGCAGTTGCACAGAAAAAAAGTTCTACTCCGCAGTTTGGATCTTCTTTACGATTATCAAGCAGGAGGATAACATTGCAATATGCATCATTTGCCACATGAGTATTTGCCGCTGGAAGCCAGAATCAGACTACGGTACTGGAGGCCAAGCGTCCCATCTGAGAATACATCACACAATCCAGTGGGAGGAGCACCTTAAAAGATAGCTGTGCATGGTGGTGGTGATCAGAGAGGGGACACAGCTGAGTGTGCAGTGATAGAAGAAGAAGGTGGTCATGAGGAAGAAGAGTATGGCAGCATTACACAAAGCAGCTCTGTCCCCGGTAATGTGCCAGCATCACCTGCATCAGCAGCCTCCAAATGGCACAAGACTCAGATGCAGACACATTCGCCACATACAGTGATTCTCCAAAAACACACATTGAGTCCACCACCTCCTGGTTCTCTCTGGAAGTCGCCTGTGTCAGTCGCACCACAAAAGAAAAAAATCCAAGCTACTATTACGGGCATGTTTAGGCAGGAGAGGCCCTACGAGTGCAGGAGTCGATTGACTGGGTTCTGTTGTATTACCCCGAGCTATAACCAGTGGATGTTTGTTTAACCCATTGGATGTAGGCTTAACGTCGCCAAGCACATTTAATGACATACCAAATATCCATGGTGTCGTATCTGAGAATCAACTTAGGATTGTTAGTAATTCAAATTTAAATACATACGATGCTGCTTTACAAATCCCTACATCCCAACTAATAGTGGTACCATCTGAAGTTGTAGAGGGTGATGTAACAATTAATAAGAAAGTTAGCTGTAAGTTTATGTTCTGGAATGTGGCGGGACTAAAATCAAAAGTGATCAATAATGAGTGGGCTGTTTTTATAAATAATTTTGAGATCATTAGCCTACAAGAAACTTGGGCAGAGGAACCAATTCATCTTAACGGTTTTAGAACATTCCATACACCGGCAATAAGATCGCCCAATGGCAGAGCTAAGGGGGTCTCTGTACTTATGTGTCTAATTGTTTGAAATTGAAGAAGGTTGAATTAATGGTTGATAATCCATACTATCAAATGTTAAGTTTACAAGTTAAACAGGGGCTGTGCGTGATTTTATTAAATTTTTATAATAATATCCCTCCGGCGATATTAGAGCAGACATTAAGGAATATCTCTAATGATTTAAATGATCTACAACAGCATTCAACCAAAGAATTTATCATCCTATGGGGAGGTGATTTTAACACTCCTATATGTCGTATGGCTGAAACAGGGATTTGTGGATTAACATATGCAAAAGATTTTGGTTTCCAACATTTCCCACACACAACATATGGTGATTGTTTGAATGATATTATGTTCTCCTTGGATTTGGGGTTTGTCAATTGTCTTTGTACGCCTATGGTACCTTTCCGCCCGACGTTTAATGGACGTGGTGCTTCTACTATTATTGATTTTATTATGATTACAACGCGACATTCTTCACGTGCAAAAGATTTTATTACTCATGATATTGCCCTAAGTGATCATTACCCTCTTAGTATTGTCGTAGAGATTTTTAAATCAGATTTCACTATGAGAAGCTGCCCTGTAACGCTTCTGCAAAATATATCATTATGCAGACAAAATGGTTATGCATTAAGGTGGGAAAAATTGGATCCGATAGATTTTGTAAAACAATTGGTGTCGCAGAAGAAGGAGATGTTTTTCTCATGTCTAGATCCGCTGACTCCCCATTGTAAAATAATAGAGAATTTTTCAATAATCTCTACTCATATTAAAGAACTTTTGTGGGTAAAAACAAAGAAGCGCAAGCCCATTAGTGAAGGGTGGTTTGATTCACAGTGCACGAAGGCTCACTCTAATCTGAAACGCGCTCTTAATGCTAGAGTAAAAGATCAAGTTCACATCAGGATAGCTAGAAGGAACTATCAAAGAGTATTAAAAGAGAGAAGCTAGCATTAAAAAGGAAGCATGGGATGCCCTACATGAAGCCTCTATTAATCGTGACCCCAAAGCTTTCTGGAGAGCGGTAAATGCCCCATTCATGGCTGGGAATGAAAAAGCAACCATTGAAATAGCTATTCCTGAGTCAGACTGGATAACACACTACTCAAGATTGTATAGAAATACTGAGTGGGAAGAGACGGGATTAATGCTTAATGTTGAGCAGGAATCGCCACCTACTTTCCGGAACTTAGCCTTGGACTTCACCTTAAGTGAGGTTAATGCTGCTATTAAGGCAAGTTCTGGAGGTAAGGCCCCGGGCCCAGATTGTGTACCTATTGATTTATTTAAATCTAATTTGGAACTGTGGGGTCCACTTTTAACTCAGGTTTTTAATGCCTGCTGCTCTATGGGATTTTTAAGGACATGGTACGAATCTATAATCGTGCCAATTTTTAAAAAAAGGAGATAGGGCTGATCCTGTGTGTTATCGCCCTATCTCCTTGTTGGACTCCACAGTTAAGGTTGCAGGGAGAGTGATTTTGGAAAGGTTACAGGCATGGGCGGATGAAAAGGCAGTAATAAGCGATTTGCAATATGGCTTCCGCAAATGATTGGGCACTATTGAACAAGGATTAAATTTGCACATTTTAGTAGATAAATATATAAAATCTAAAAGAGAAAGGCTGTTTTTAACATTTGTCGATTTGACTGCGGCATTTGATTGTGTCGTCCATAATGAACTTTGGGCAATTTTAGAGAGGCTGGGGGTAGATGTTTTATTAATTTTGTTTTTAAGACAGCTCTATTCTGAGGCAAGGGCTAGTGTGCGCTATGGCTTGGGGGGGGAATGTACTAAGAGTTTTAGAGTAGGTAGAGGTGTCAGACAAGGCTGTGTTTTAGCTCCGTTTTTATTTTCTTTATATATTAATGAGTTAGAAGATATACTTGTTAAGGAGTGTAGGGATACTCCAACAGCCTTAACACGCCCAATTCCCGCGCTCCTATACGCGGATGATGCGGTCCTTATGGCCCGCACTCCGCTGGGCCTTCAAAGAGTTGTTGATTCCTTCTCAAAATTTATGATTAACTTGGGCCTTAGAATAAATTGTTCGAAAACTTTTGTAATGAATTGTGGGAGCGAGGCTAAGAAAAAGGCTATCCCTATCTTTATTGATTCAAAGATAATTGAGAGTACTAAAACCTTTTCTTACTTAGGAATTTTATTTAGTAATTGTGGATCTTGGACTCGAGCAGTAATGGCCAGAAAGCTCTTGTTCAACAAATCATTGATGGCACTATTAAATTTTAGTAGAAAGTTGGGAAAACGTTCACCGGATGATTTGATAAAAATTTATAAAGCAAAATGTGTGGCGGTTGCCACCTATGGTGCCGGCATCTGGGGTATTGCTAATGTTAATTCGCTCCAGTTGGCCGAAAATTTGTTTTTTAGGTTTCTTTTAGCTGTACCAGGTAGTACGTCAAGTTTTATTTGTCATAGTGAACTAGGTATGCCATTCCTGGAAGACTTGATCAAGATACAGCCTGTTCTTTTATGGCACAGGGTTTGGACTATTGATGAGGCCTCCTTCAATAGACAAATTTTGAAGGATGCAATGGGTCTTGACGGGGCCAGACACATAAGATGGTTGGATTATGTCAAAAAATTTGTAATTCGAATAGGCCATCAAGAATATTATACTGATCCTCTCACTTTGCGTAACGTGACGAGAAAAGAATTAAAGAGTGTATGCATGCAGTGTTTAAACGAAATGAGAATTAAGGTTGAAAGTGGAAAAATAACGGTTCAAACACATACTCAAACTTTGGCTACTTTAACTATACAACCGTATATTATATTTGTAACTAGAGATTATGATAGATTTTTGCTGACAAGATTTAGATTAAACACTTTGCATAGGTCCCTGAGTTTCCCGAGCAAAATGATTGGTCACGATCCTTGTGTAAATGTCCTTGTGATGATATTTCTGAACAATCAACGATGCATATTTTGTTATTTTGTAGTTTTTACTCAACATCCAGAAATAAGTGGATTAAACCGGTCTTAAAGAGATTCGGATTGAGACAGTGTCGCCCTGCATACCTCGCTTTACAATTTTTAGATAATGAATTTATTATTATCTCTGTTATTGCCTTTTTAAAAACAGTTTTTAAATTACGTAAAACAATTGCGATTTGACTTCTTATCAAGGATGTATATATATAATGTTTTTTTACCTCTGTTTGTCAGTGAAATAATATGTGCTTTTATGGTTTACATGTTATGTAACCGAATAAAGTTCTTTTGAATTGAATTGAATGTTAGCACTGGCCCATCTCTCTTTTTTTGTGGAAGAGGGATTTTTTTAATTTCTGGTGGCCATCTGCCCGAAATGGAAGGTTCCTAGTCGGACCTATTTTGCCAGAGTTGCGGTTCCAGTGCTCTATTATGATGTGCTGCAATTGGTTGGCCAAGCTATGCACCATCCACCTGACGACAGACATGTGGACCAGTTGTCTTGCTACTGATGACATGTGTATCACTGCACACTGGATCTCTTTTGTGTGGCTTAGGCAACAGCTATCTGCAGGTCCAAGCACCGAAGAAAGTTTTAAGTGTGTTCAGCGGCATGCAACATTAGCGATGCTTGCCATAGAGAAATCCCATACAGCTGCAAACATCTTGGAAGAGTTTAACAGCAAGGTGTTTGAATGGCTTCGACCCAGAGGTCTCAGAATTGGATTTGTTGCCATAGACAATGGCAGTAATATAGTCAAGGCCAAGGCAGATGGTTGATATTTTCAGGGTTCTGTCTTTGGCGTTTTGGATCAACCTGATTGTGCAGGACTTTCTCAAAAAGAAGACATAGTCAGCAACATACTGGCCACCTGTCAAAGAATCTTTACTCATTTCAGTCATTCTTTCAAAGCCCGGAAACAGTTGAGGATTTTTCAGCGCGCTAATAGAGTACTGGTTGAAGCCCTCATACAGGAGGTGCCAACACATTGGAACTCGACTTCCTACATGTTGCAACATCTGTTTGAGCAGTACAGACTGATCACCAACTATGTCCTTCAAAGAGGAGGATATGCAACAGGGAAAAGCATGGAGAAGGATAAATGGGGCTAGTCAAATGCCTGACACAAATGCTAATTCCTTTTGAGGTTTTCACATGGGAAGTCAGCAAGGACGTTGAACTAAGCAATCCCGCTATTGCATCTGCTACAGGACCAGTTGAAAAGGTGTCACAAAGGTTCGTCAGGCTGAACGAGGAAGCATATGAGTTGGTTCGGAGCCTAACCCCTTAACTGCTGGGCTTTTTTCCTCCCAGTGCTCAGCCCTTTTTTGGATATTTGAGGTAGTTTGCGTTTAGGGCTTCACCAATTTTTTTCAGGTAAGGTATCCACGCCATATTTGCATCCTTTTTTCCAAAATCCTAGGGATTCTAAAGGTAGCTAGGGTTTGTGGATTCCCCAGGAGGGGCCTGAGAAAATATAGAAAAAATGTGACTTTAAAAAAAAAAAAAAAAAATAGGGGAAAAAGGCTTCAGATAAAAGTGACTGTTTTTTCTCCTAAACATGGCATCCACAAACGGTTTACTGTACTAAAGTTACCATCTTCCCAGCTTTCAGGAACATGCAGAGTTGAATCAAAAAACCTAATTAAGTCACACAATTTTGGTGTTTTTCTAAGAGGTAGCCTATTTTCCCTATTTTTTGTGCTCTCAACCTACTTCCAGTTTATGTTGGAAACCAGTGTGAAAACCAATGGGTGAGCCAGAAAAACTATAGATTTCTGAAAAGTAGACAATATTCCAAATTCATCCAGGGTCACATGTGTAGATCCCTCAAGGTTTTCCCAAGGAAAATAACTGTTGAAGTAAAGAAATATTGAAAATAAGTAGGAAAAAAGCGGGCATTTGTGACAACATTTTCATCTGTAACTTTTTGTCATGATGATTGATTTACAAAAGCAATATACCATTACGTCCACCAGACCCTTCTGGTTGTGGGGATATGTAGGGTTTGTAGGCTTTCTAAGAACCCAAGGTTCCCAGAGCCAACAACGCAGCTGCATCGTGCCATAGTTTTGCATCGAGTACCAAGTATAGACCAATTCATATAGTGAAATAGACAGAGTGAAAAATGGGTATGTAGGAACCCTATGTATTTCTGAAATAGGCACCAGATAGTGGCCGTGACAGGAAACTGCCCAAAACACAACATGGACGCATCGCATTTCTCCACCGAAAACGAACCCTTTTCTTCCAATGTGGTTAGCTCTAGAGTTTGGACCCTAGCTCAGCCACCACCTAAGAAAACCTACCCATCCTGTACATTTTTGAAAACTAGACACCTATGCAGGGCACAAGTCCTATAAAAAGAAGTGGGGGGACTGACCAAGTAAGACAATATGCAAATGACCTCATGACGTCACGACGTAGCGCTATAAAAGAAATAAAATAGTGCTATTTAAAATATTTGTGTAAATACTGGGACAGACTAACCCATCTGACAGTCTTACAGTGTCTGCATTTATATACAGGGACAGAACAAAGGCAAAAGCATGCCTCTCTTAAGTACCTGTGAAGAGAAGGCAAGCTGTGTGCCTTTATTTCCCTCTGTGGCATTTACATTTAAATGTAAGGTTCCAGGCGTCCCCCAGTCAGCATATACAAACAGAAGGAGGCCCCTTAACTTCGGCCCAGCTGGAGGTGAAAAAAGGCTCCCTCGCTGCTTGCACGTTGCTGCTGACAATCAATCAATCAGGGGTTTATATAGTGCGCTACTCACCCGTGAGGGTCTCAAGGCGCTGAGGGGGGGGGGGCGGCTCCGGATCAGTCGAAGAGCCAGGTATTGAGGTCCTTCCTGAACGTGTGCAGGGTCGGGGAGCATCTGATGTTCACAGGGAGTTCGTTCCAGGTTTTGGCTGCGATGTAGGAGAAAGCTCTCCCGCCGGTTCTGTTTCTGCGGATGCGGGGGACCTCTGCCAGGGCGAGGTCGGCGGAGCGGAGGTTCCTCTTGGGTACGTGGAAGGATACTCTCTCGTTGAGGTATTTGGGTCCGATGTTGTGGAGGGATTTGTAGGCGTGGGTGAGGAGTTTGAAGGTGACCCTCTTCTCGACGGGGAGCCAGTGGAGGCCTCGTAGGTGTTGGGTCATGTGCTCATGGTGCGGTGTCCCGAGGACGAGTCTGGCTGCGGTGTTCTGGATGGTTTGGAGTTTGTGTAGAAGAGTTTTGTTGATTCCGGCGTAGAGGGCGTTGCCGTAGTCCAGTCTGCTGGTAATGAGTGCGTGGGTGACGGTCCTTCTGCAGTCGGGGGGGATCCATTTGAAGGTCTTACGGAGGATGCGAAGGCAGTTGCAACTAGTGGCGGCGACGGTGTTGATCTGGCAGTTCATGGAGAGGGAGGAGTCAAGGATGATGCCGAGGTTCCGAGCGTGGTCTGTAGGGGTGGGTGGGCTCCCTAGGGTGGAGGGCCACCAGGTGTTGTCCCAGGCGGAGGTGCAGGGACCGAGGATGATGACCTCGGTCTTCTCTGAGTTTAGCTTCAGGCAGCTGTCCTTCATCCAGGCTGCCACGTTCTTCATACCTTCCTGGAAACAGAGTCTGGTGTCTTCGGGATTCTTCATGAGCGAGAGGATGAGCTGGGTGTTGTCGGCGTAGGGTACGATGCTGAGCCCATGCTGACTGACGATGGCGGCGAGGGGGGCCATGTAGATATTGAAGAGCGTGGGGCTGAGTGATGATCCCTGGGGTACTCCGCAGTTGATTTCCGTGGGTTTGGAGAGGAAGGGAGGGAGTCGGATCCTCTGGGTTCTGCCGGAGAGGAAGGATTGGATCCAGTCGAGGGCGGCTCCTTGTATTCCCGTGTCGTGCAGTCTGGCTGCGAGAGTGCGATGTGACACGGTGTCGAAGGCTGCGGAGAGATCTAGAAGGATGAGGGCTGCGGTGTGTCCCTGGTCGAGTAGCATGCGGATGTCGTCAGTGGCGGCGAGGAGGGCGGTCTCGGTGCTGTGGTTGCTGCGGAATCCAGACTGGGAGGCATCCAGGGTGGAGTTCTCTTCTATGAAGGCGGTCAGCTGGGCGTTTACGAGTCTCTCAGTGACTTTGGTCGCAAAGGGGAGGAGAGAGATGGGCCGGTAGTTTTTCAGGTCCGTTGGGTCGGCCGATGGTTTCTTGAGGAGGGGTTTTACCTCTGCCCGTTTCCAGTCGTCTGGGCAGATGCCTGATCTGAGGGAGGCGTTGATGGTGCATCCTAGTTTGGGTGCGATGACGGTGGTGGCCCTGTGGAAGATGTGTGGTGGGCAGGGGTCCGTTGAGGCTCCTGAGTGGGTTTTCTTCATGGTCGCAGTGATGAGTTCGACGGTAGCGGGATCCCAGGACGTGATGGTTGGCTTATCGGCGGCGATGGTTAGGGGGGTGGTGCTCGTCTTTGGTTCGCTGAAGTTGTCATAGAGGGCCTTGATCTTTAGATGGAAGTAGGAGCTAAGCTTGTCGCAGTGTTCCTGGGAAGGTGTGACGTCCGTGGCTTCGCAGGTGGGTTTTGCGAACTGCTGTATGACGTTGAACAGTTCCTTGGCGTTGGTCACGTTGGTCTGGACTTTGTCTCGTATGAAGGTCCGTTTGGTGTCTCTTATGCGCTGGTGGTATTCCTTCAGGGCGCTCTTGTGGTCGTTACGTGCTTCCGTGGTTTTCAGGTTTCGCCAGGTTTTCTCTAGGCATCTGCAGGAGCGTCTGGCTTCTTGAAGTTCTGTGGTGATCCAGGCGGCTTTCAGCGGGCGTTGTTTAGCGGGGGCGGAGGAGTGCGAGCTTGTCGGCGCAGCAGGAGACCCAGTGGTGAAATTCCCTGGCTGCGGAGTTGGTGTCGGTCGCGGTGATGGGGGGGTATTGACGGAGGGTGGTGTTGAGGTGCTCCTCTGTGACCTTGCTCCAGTTCCGTCGTGGCGGGCGAAGGACGGGTTTGGGTGCGGTGGTGGTGTTGAAGGTGAAGTGGACGCAGTGGTGGTCAGTCCAGAGGGGCTGGGTAGTGTGGCAGAAGCGGATGTTTGTTCCTCCCGCGAAGATGGGGTCGAGGGTGTGACCCGCTCTGTGGGTGGGCGTGTTGACGAGCTGCTTCAACCCTAGGTTGGCAAGGTTGTCGAGTAGAGTAGTGGTGTCGGGGTCGTTGCCATTGTCGAGGTGGAGTGTGGGGGAGGGACGAGTAGCTGGGAGGCGGGAGCGGGCGGTCTGGGGGAGGGGTCATGGGTGAACGCGGGAACGGGGGAAAAACAGCAGGAAAAATGGGGGAAAAAGTCAACAGTGGTGGGGCAAAAGAATACAAGAATATATCAGAATCAGGCACAATACAGTGAAAGTAAGCACAGTCAGGCACAATACAGTAAAATAAGGCACAAATCTGAGAAAAAGACGAGACCAGTATCAGGGTGGAATCAAACCCTGCAACGGTGGGGCTGGCAGACGACACACAGCACAGCGGAGCTGCCGGGGAGAGTGCGATCCTGGGACCGAAGTCGGCGGTCTCACTCGCGCTCCCCCGCAGCGGCCGCCATTATGTAGGGGAGGGGGGAGGGACGAGTAGCTGGGAGGCGGGAGCGGGGCGGTCAGGGGGAGGGGTCACAGGTGAACGCAGCAGCGGGAACAGGGGGAAAAACGGCTGGAAAAATGGGGGAAAAGGGCAATAGTGGTGGGGCAAAAGAATACAAGCATATATCAGAATCAGGCACCATACAGTGAAAGTAAGCACAGTCAGGCACAATACAGTGAAATAAGGCACAAATCTGAGAAAAAGACGAGACCAGTATCAGGGTGGAATCGAACCCTGCAACGGTGGGGCTGGCAGGCAACACACAGCACAGCGGAGCTGCCGGGGAGAGTGCGATCCTGGGACCGAAGTCGGAGGTCTCACTCGCGCTCCCCCGCAGCGGCCGCCATTATGTAGGGGAGGGGGGAGGGACGAGTAGGTGGGAGGCGGGAGCGGGGCGGTCAGGGGGAGGGGTCACGGGTGAACGCGGCAGCGGGAACGGGGGGAAAAATGGAGGAAAAGGGCAACAGTGGTGGGGCAAAAGAATACAATAATATATCAGAATCAGGCACAATACAGTGAAAGTAAGTGCAGGTGCTGCTGAACGTGTCCCGGTGTCTGGAAATTACACCGTGACAAGTTCAGCATATTTCTGTGGGGCCCAACTTCTTGGCAGGGGGGACGGAGTCCACCCTGTGAAAAGAGTGGGGGGATGCCGTGTACCTGCGTGTACCCCCGACTCGAGCCCTGCACCTAGGGGTATCCAGGATGGGCAGACTTGCATGGCTCTCACCACTTTATTTTACCCAGAATCCCATGCAAACCTCATACTTTGGAAAAAAAAACATTTTCCTCCCCTTTCTCTGATGGAAAGTTCTGGAATCTGTGGGGAGCTACAAACTTCAATCCACCCGGCATTTCCCCAAGTCTCCCGATAAAAATGGTATCTCACTTGTGTAGGTAGCCCTGGTGCACGCAACAGGGAATGGCCCAAAACATATTGTGGATACATCAAAATTATCTATCACAAAATGACCTGTTTTTGCAAGGGTGGCACCTGTGTTTTTCATTCCGGCCTCGGCGTCTATCTAAGGAAACCTACCAAACCCAGACATTTCTGAAAACTAGATACCCGGGGGAATCCAGAGAGGCACTGCTTGTATGTATCCTCCACTGTTTTCTTACCCAGAATCCCATGCAAACCTCAAATTTAGCTAAATAAATCACATGTTCCTCCCATTTCTGTATGGGAAAGTTTTGTGATCACTGGGCCAGCACAAATTTCCTACCACCCAGCGTTCTCCAAGGTCTCCTGATAAAAATTAACCTTGGGCGTAAAACTCCACTCCGCTCGCGAAGTTTGCGGATTTTTGGCAACTACGCGTTCCGCGTAGAACGCGGAGTTGCCAAAAACTCCACGCTCCGCACCCTAGTGGAGTTTTTTTTGTGTTTGCATGCCCAAAATGCGTTTTCGCGCGCACGGGAGCGACTTACCGGGTGCCTGCTATCGCCGATGAGATTTCCCATCCGTTCGCGAGTGCCACGAGATTTGGTAGCCGGACGCACGGTCCCGCGAGAGTGTGCGCCATCGGACTTCCAGCGGAAGTTTTATGAAGATTGCGATCCCGAACACGCAGAATTTGCAATCTGGAGAAGAATCTCTCTCGAGCAGCATCAAAACCGTCTCGAAATGATGATTTGGATTAAAAAAACTCCTCAGATTGACATTTGGCTGTACTTTTTTGTGCAAGGAGTCCTTTTTCTTTTTTTACTTTTTTTTAAAGAGAAAGTAAGTGCCCCAGAGTGTCCAACTTCATGTTCCTGTCCAGCAGGCTCCTCCCAGTGCTTTGTCCATCTCCTGTTCACTTTTCATTTGGATTTGGAGCTGAAAGGATCCCTCTTTGTGTCTGCTGAATCATATATCATTGGATTTGAGGACTTTTGAATTTGAGATTTCACAAGTAAGTTTGAAATTTGGTGTTGTTTGTTAAATTGGGGCATTGCAACTACATTTTTTTGTACTTTTCATTGGTTTTTTAAAATTTATTGTGGTGGGTGGCCTTTAGGTTCACTAGGGTCCTAGTTGCTTGTTTGTAAGTAATTTGTCTTCTTTTATAAAGGAAACATGTTGCACAGTTCACTACATTTTCTCCAACTTTTAAAATCAATTTGCAATATTTATTTAATTCACTAGCCGGCCAGTAGTCTGCCAATAGGCCTTTCAGGCTCAGCCAGTAGGCCCAGAGCTACTCATGGGTGCATGAAACAACTGTTTCTGTGGTGTCTGTTGAATTTAAACATCATTTAGGGCATGGATGGCATTGGATTGAAATGCAAAATGTGTTTTTTTGGGGTATTTCACTTTTTTTCATGTGTATTAAGTAAATGCCTTTGTTGGATATGTGTGGTTGTTGTGTAACTTGCAAACCATTTTTAGCCCTGTGGATTTTCGTTTTTGGCATTGTTGTATTAAAGCTGTGTTGTTTGGCATGCCTCCTTTGTCCGGCCAGTGTGTGAGAGTGTTTGTAATAGTGGGCCAGCATTTGCCTTGGCTAAGCCTCCCCGTGTGGCCAGGGGCCATTTTGTAAAGTCTGTGTCCATATAGGCCTGCTTGAGTTCATTGTTTTCCAGGCCTCCTGCTTGTTATTGTCGTGAGTGACTGACCATGTGGCTGGTGGCCATTTTGTGGTGGTGGTAGTGCTTTTGCCATAGACCTGCATGTCTTCTTTACTTTGTTCCTCTTGGCTTATTGCTTCTTGTTGTGGCCTGCCTGGCCATGTGGCTGGCGGCCATTTTGGGAAGGCAGCCAGTGTGCTTTTGCCATAGGCCTGCATTGTCTGTCTTTCCTTTCTTGTTGTTGTGGCCTGGCCATGTGGCTGGCGGCCATATTGTTAAGGCAGCCAGTGTGCTTTTACCATAGGCCTGCATTGTCTGTCTTCCCTTTCTTGTTATTGTGGCCTGCCTGGCCATGTGGCTGGCGGCCATTTTGTGAAGGCAATTAGTGTGCTTTTGCCATAGGCCTGCATTGTCTGTCTTTCCTTTCTTGTTGTTGTGGCCTAGCCATGTGGCTTGCGGTCATTTTGTTAAGGCATCCAGTGTGCTTTTGCCATAGGCCTGCATTTTATGTCTTTCCTTTCTTGTTGTTGTGGCCTGGCCATGTGGCTGGCGGCCATACCGTGAC
This sequence comes from Calotriton arnoldi, assembly GCA_963921515.1. NCBI lineage: Eukaryota > Metazoa > Chordata > Amphibia > Caudata > Salamandridae > Calotriton > Calotriton arnoldi. Next base: position 3,671,273 of record CAWUFW010000209.1, on the reverse strand, counting down.
GGGGCAGCCAGTGTGCTTCTGCATTAGGCCTGCAAGCCTTCTTTGTGGTGGCCATGCCTTTTTGCTGGTTGTTGTTTTGCATGCAATTTTTCTTCTTTTATCCAGCAAAAAATGTAGCACAGTTCACTACATTTTCTAATAAATTTGCAATATTATTGATTTGAATTGATTCACTATGTGGCCTAGTCTGCCAATGGATTTTCCAACCAATAGGCCCAGAGCTACTCATGGGTGCATGAAACAACTGTTTCTGTGGTGTCTGTTGAATTTAAACATCATTTAGGGCATGGATGGCATTGGATTGAAATGCAAAATGTATTTTTGGGGGTATTTCACTTTTTTTCATGTATGTTAAATAAATGCCTTTGTTGGATGTGTGTGGTTGTTGTGTAACTTGCAAACCTTTTTTAGCCCTGTGGATTTTCGTTGTTGGCATTGTTGTATTAAAGCTGTGTTGTTTAGCATGCCTCTGTTGTCTGGCCAGTGTGTGAGTGTGTTTGTAATAGTGGGCCAGCATTTGCCTTGGCTGAGCCTCCCAGCCAGGGGCCATTTTGTAAAGTCTGTGTCCATATAGGCCTGCTTGAGTTCATTGTTTTCCTGGCCTCCTGCTTGTTGTTGTTGTGAATGACTGGCCATATGGCAGGTGGCCCTTTTGTGGTGGCGGTAGTGCTTTTGCCATAGACCAGCATGTCTTCTTTCCTTTGTTCCTCTTGGCTTATTGCTTCTTGTTGTGGCCTGCCTGGCCTTGTGGCTGGCGGCCATTTTGTAAAGGCAGCCAGTGTGCTTTTGCCATAGGCCTGCATTGTCTGTCTTCCCTTTCTTGTTGTTGTGGCCCGGCTATGTGGCTGGTGGCCATTTTGTGAAGGCAGCCAGTGTGCTTCTGCATTTGGCCTGCATGTCTTTCCTTTGTTCCTCTTGGCTTATTGCTTCTATCCATTGTCAGCTGCAGCTCCCTGAATGCTGAATCCCAAGTGATGCACAATGCCAAACCGGCTCCGTTACATTTGTATTTTTGTTGTTCTTCTTCTTCTTTCCTATCCTTCCTGAGTGTACTGTACACTAGTACACCAACCATGAAAGCCCTTGTTTTTGTCAAAGTCTCACAAATGTCTACACTGTATTGTTATGTTTTTTAATAACTGAGGTAATAAATTTAATAATATTAACACTAACAAGTGTGACCACACACTAAGTTATACATTATATTTGTTTGTTTGTACTAGTAGTAATTGAACCACAACAATGAATGCCACATTTCACTGATGTTCTTCTTGCTTCTTTGCTTTTAGCTGCACAAAAGAGGAGGAGACGTCATCACCCATTGATCTGCCGGACAGAATTCCAGCTGTGCATGACGTCACGTGACGTGTGACCACAGACATCTCTTCAACTTGTGCCACTGCATGCTGCTGACATCTACAAGATGGCCCCAAAGAAAGTTACCAGGTCCAGTACCAAGAAAGTTTCCAGTGAGAAGAAGGAACTGCCACTTACCAAGACTGGTATGTCGCCCAAGACCTTTTTTGGGAAAACAAAAATTGTGCCTGCAGCAGTGGTGTCCGGGGAGCAAGCTGGGAGCAGCACCCCCGCATCAGTGGACCAACCCCACCAACCTAGGCCCAAGCCCATGTCTGCTGCAGAGGATGTCAGTCTAATCACGAGTCCAACGCCGACAAGCAGTGATGTTGAAATTGACTTATCGTTATCGCAAAGCAGTACCCAATCAATACAGGGAACTCAGATAAGTGGGCAACAACAGCCGCAACCACCCCCAATAGTAGTTGTTCATCTCGAAGTAGGGGCAGTTCAGGAGATTGAGCTTCCTGCAGAGGAAGAAGAAGAGCAAGCCACTCTTTCAGAAGATCCATTGTCTTCCAGATCCCCAGCAAGGAAAAGGAGGGTTAGTCCATCAACTTCTTCTCCAAGCCCCCCTTCTGATGATCTAGACATCACTTGGATCCTGCCTCCGTCTGAGTTGGAGACACGCCACGCCCACGAGACGAGGCTAGGAGAAAGGAAGGTTCCAGAAAGCCTTAGAGTTATGGAGGTAGATGTAGAAGAGGAGGATGATGATGAGCCAGTCATCATGGACATTAGTCCCGCCCCACTGGACACCAACATTACCCCATCCCAAATTGCTGTGAGGGATGTGGCACGGATACCACCAACACAGATGATACCACTAACACCACCTCCAGCTTCCATATTTCGCCGGCAGTGACCTACATCCACCACAACCACCTCAGTAGAAGTAGGTACTGCAGAGAGTCAAACTGCACCTACCAGTTTATCCAGCACTGCAAGTGGCACCAGCAGTGCCAGAAAGTTGACCTCCCCAGTTTGGGACTTCTTTTCAGTTAGCAGGAAGGAGGTGAACATTGCTATATGCTCCATTTGTGGACAAGGTGTTAGTCGGGGTAGGCTTGGTACAAACTACGGTACCGGAGGCCAAACAACCCATCTGAAAAAAACACCACTTGATCCAGTGGAAGGCGCACCTTAGCGGCCAAAAAACTGCAACCATTGTTGTTGGTGGGGATGAAGAAGTAGAAGATCCAATCACGGTGGAATGTGAACAAGAAGGAGACATTTTCTCTGGTAGACAAAGTAGCCCTGTCCCCAGCAGTGCAGTGGTACCGCCCACATCCTCATCAGCAACATCGCAGTGGCACAAGAGTCAGGCTGAGACACGAGGGGACCCCAGGCGAGAGAGTACCGCAACGAAAAAACGTGCGTTGAGCCTAACAACATCTGGCATCAAGAAGTCACCTGCATCAGTGGCACCAGAAAATAAAAAAATCCAGGCTACCATTCTCAGCATGTTTAGGTCGAAGGGGCAGTAGGAACGCAACCACCCAACGGCACGTTTGTACAACGCGAAGCTGCCTAAAATGTTAGCGCTGGATCTCCTCCCTTTTTCTTTTGTGGAAGGGGTGGGTTTTCTTGAATTTGTGACAGCCATCTGCCCAAAATGGAAGGTTCCCAGCCGGTCCTATTTCGCCAGAGTTGCTGTTCCAGCACTACATCACGACGTGCTTGAATTGCTTGGACAAGCTTTGCAGTTGAGTGCTGTTCACACTATCCACCTGACAACAGACATGTGGACCAGTTGCCAAGCCACTGATTACATGTGCATCACTGCACACTGGATCTCTTTTGTGGGGGCGAGAGAAAATATATCTGCAGCAGGTGTTGTTGACACTGCTGAGATTTTTAATGCCACTCGGAAACATGCAACAGTAGCCATGTTCGCCATGAAGAAATCTCATACTGCTGCAAACATTTTGGAAGACTTTGACAGCAAGGTCTTTGAATGGCTGCGACCAAGAGGGCTTACCATTGGTTTTGTTGCCACGGACAATGGCAGTAATATAGTTAAGGCCATGGCCGATGGTGGCTATTTCAGGGTCCTGTGTTTGGCACACTGCATTAACATCTTTGTTCAAAACTCTCTGAAAAAAGAAGACCAAGTCAGCAACTTACTGACCACCTGCAGAAGAATCTGCACACATTTCAGCCATTCTTTTAAAGCCCAGAAGCAGCTGAGGATCATTCAACGTGATAATAGAATGCCAGTTAAAGCACTCATCCAGGAGGTGCCAACACGTTGGAACTCAACTTATTACATGCTTGAACATCTGTTTGAGCAGTACAGACCAATCAATGAATATGTCATGCAAAGAGGGGATGCTACTGTTAAAGGCATGATCATTGAGATAGACCAATGGGGCCTAGTTAAATGCCTGACAGAGATGTTACTTCCTTTCAAGCTCTTCACACGTGAAGTCAGCAAGGAGGGCTGTACTATGGGCCAAGCGATCCCATTGTTGCACATACTACAGGAACAGCTGAAGGGGGTGTCTGCAATGTACGCAGGTGTGGAGGAAAAAAGAAGAAGCATATGAGTTGGTGGAGAGCTTAACCCTTCGCTTATCTGAAAATACGAGGGTGCAAAGAGGCATTGTGTCATCCAACCAATACATTTGTGCCACAATTCTGGATCCACGGTACAAACCATTACTGCACACTTTCATTACTTTTTCAGAAGTGGATGTTGCCAACTACAAAACTTGGATAGCTGTGGAAGCCAGTCACTTAGAAAAAGAACGGTTGGGAATTAGAGGCCCGCTATTCCAAGGCACAACAAGTACTACAGGGCAGCCGGCTTCAAGTTCAACTTCAGAGCCTGAGGGCAATGCGGTTGACTCACAGCAGCCAAAACCACCAACAACACCAAGAACAACATCAAAAACAACAATAACAGGAGCATCAGCCCCAAAATCAGCACAGGAATGGTTTCTACAGCAAGGGCTAGTTAAGTCCGGTGCTGATGCAATGGCAAAAGAGGCCAAGCAAGGCAGAGCACCCATGAGCATTGAGCGGATGGTCCAGGTCTATCTGGATGACCCAACAGAGGTCTACATTGATAAAAACCCATTGCTGTGTTGGTATGGGAAAAGGCGCCAATGGCCAGTGCTCAGCAGGCTGGCGATAAACTATCTGGCTTGCCCTGTAGCAAATGTGTGTCTTCTGAGCTTGTTTTCAGTGCTGCTGGTGCTGTTCTGACAGTGAGAAGGACCAGTCTCTCGCCCCAAAATGTGGAGAGGTTAACCATGATCAAAATGAATCAGCACTTTATACCACCGGATTACACCATACCTGAAGTAGCACAGCAGGAAGATGATGACAGCGACTTAGGTCATGGAAGTAGTTATGTTATGTTATATAAACTTATACCGCGCACAGATACTCCGAGGAGTGTCCCGGCGCGAGCCTGAAAAGGGTCAGAGTCTGAGTCAGAGGACAGAGCTAGAAGAGAAAGGTTTTCAGCTTTTTCTTAAAGATCATAGGATCTTTAACGCCCCGTAAGGCCAGTGGCATTGCATTCCATGCCAGTGCAGCTATCCGGGTAAAAGAGCTCCCACCAAGCCTCTGGTGATTAAACCACGGGGTCTGTGCCAAAAGTTGGGAGGAGGAACGCAACTGTCTCACCGGAGAATAGAAAGCAATCCTCTTCTGCAAATAAATGGGTCCCAGACCATAGAGGGCAAGTAGTGTGTTAGATGACCTACTTCTGGGTGAACCACCAGAGTTTGAGGACGAGCTCTACTTCCCTGACAACTAGGCTTTCGACTTGTTACTTTCTTTCTAGCCTTGATGCCCCAAAAAAAGCCCCCCAAAAAGATACAGCCAAGGAATATTATTTACTTTTATTATTTGTGTGTGTCACTGTCTTTTTGGTTCGAATCACAACAATCCATCGCCACCGTCTTACTCTTTTATTGCTGGATTGGATTTGCAACTGTGTGCAGTCAGTGAAGAAGTAAGTCCACTCCTTTGAGTCCTGCTCCAGTCCTGACTCGCCCTAAATCCATTTCCCGCAAGCCAGACATTGGATGGAGAATAGTACAACAAATGTGAAATGTGTGCCTGCCTCGTCGAGTCCCTCCAAAGAACCTGACTATAGCTATCCTCCTTTCCGAGTCTAGAGGGACTGCCCTGTAAGAACAGGTAAATGATGGCATGCATTGTACACTGACTCTGAGTGATTGGTGTTTGTGTTGTTGTGCCTGATGTCTACTAGTATTTAATCTACACACAAAAAAGTGACTCAAGTCAATGTTTCCCTTCTTGTTGTTCAATAACAAAATTGTACTACTGCAGGCCGATCCATTGCATTTTTGATTCTGGACTCACTCGGTACACTACAGAGTTGGACACCATGATGACCATACCATACTCTCAGTCAGCCAGTAGGATCAGAGATGATTGATGGAATAACTCGTGGCATTTCATGTAGTGGCCTAAGAGGTAAACAACAACAACACCAGACCTACATGTCTGTGTAGTGGTGGAGGCGAGTGTAGTGGTATGACTGACAGGGGTGCATTGATTTAGTTACTTAAGTTCGAAAATGCTATGTTGCTGTGTATGTGTGCTCAGTGCTGTCTGGCTTAAAATCTAAGCTAAGTGGAGGTTGGGTGGGGGGGCCTGCTCCTGTTGTTGTAGGTTAATGCTGGAAACAGAGTAGACATGATTTAGCCATTCCGCCTCTAAAGGTTTTCTTGTTGCACTCCTCCTTAATTTATGCAGTTTAACTTTACTTTTCTCCTTGATTTTTCAATATCCTTTTTGTTTTTCCAACTACACTTACAGGCCGGCCTTTACCCTGTGCTATACTGGGAAAAACAACTCACACTTACCTTACCAATCCGCATCCGCCAGGCAGGCGCCCAAGATTGATGGACGGAGCGTCCATGGAAGGAAGGACCAAGAGGAATGCCGAGATGTAACTCCCAATTTGACCATAACATAGTTATAGTATCATCATTTCATTTGATTCATTTTTTCTCTTCAATCATTACGACTGTGTGTGTTGTTGTTTATTATGTTTGCTTATATTTGACTCCTACAGATATTTTTTAATTTTCTTTGCTAGCTTTAAAAGGAAGCCCGGTACAACAGAACATAAAATGTATGTAACTTGGGTCTCTCTGGGGGCAGACAGCCAAGGCAATTGCTTAATAATAATTAATAATATACTGCTGCCCTGTACTACTAGTCTAATACTACTCATCCAGTCATCATCATGCATGCATTTCCTTGTTCTCCCTTAACAGATTTATGATGGCCGTCTGCCAAGATTGTGTGTTGTCCATGTGTAGTGTTTGGCTTTGTCAAACCTTTCCCTCAAATACCCTTTCCCAATCATTCATCAAACCCTAACCCTCTTCCCCCGGGCTATGTAATTTATATTGAGGTGTGACTAAATCAAATTTACACCAATAATTGATCACACACTTGCTGGGGTGGATGTGGTGAAAGCAACACTAACTCAAGTCAGGGCGAGGATCTTCTTCTGCTTGCCCACCCATACTCAGTATTCGCTATTCAATTTTTTTTCCCAGAGGAACATAATCTATCATAATTAATTGCCAGCATCGATTCATCATCCTTCCAGCACTAAAGGTTACGCTTGTCCACTTCATAGGTCGAGTCAACTTCAGTTTGTAACTTGTACTAGGCTATCCCCGCCAACATTATGTTTTATTTTACTTTAGCATTGCTTATCATCATCATGGTTTCTTGTTTGCCAGTCTTCTCATGTACTGTACTGTACTTCTACTACTCGTTCCCGAGTCTCCCTCAGGTGACTGTCTGTCTCATTTTCTTTTTTTGCAAATGCTACTGTCAGTGTCTACTACTACCACCACCACCACCACCACCACCATGGCACCTTGGGAAACCAAACCATTATCACCATGCAGCCATTGCTTCGCCTAAGTATAAATAAACATCAATCACAGGTAAGAGAAAAAGTTTGGGGGAGGCGTAATTAATAATATGGAAATTAATTCATTAATTCACACACCCACACCCTTCCGAGTCCAGTTGCAGACTGCATAGACTAGGAGGAGAGACTGACAGTACTAGTAGGACAAATCACAAGTGAGGGTACCGCATCTATCTGTTGGTGTGTTACACTATTGGCAGATTATTTCAACTAAAAACTGGCTGAGGCCCTGCAGCAGCAAAGGAAACCATGTGAAGTAAAAGAGTAACCCCCCCCCACAAAACATTTACATTGTATGTAAAGTATAAATAATTTATTCCCTAAACAAAATAAATTAATGGAAAAAACCCACAACACGTGACCCACCCCTCTCCCTAACCCCTACCAATGTCCATAATAAGATACGAGTCCAATGTCCACTCCATTGTCCATAAATAAAAATAAACCCCAACATTTCCCCAACGCCCAATTCCCACCCACCCAAAAAAAGATTTAAAAAGGGGCAAGGCGACGGAGTTCTAGCGGCGGGCTCGCCGGTTACTCTCCAGGACCTTTATCCGCTCCTCTAGGCGTGCCATCTGGAGGAGCATGCGGCGCTTGAATGCTTTACAGTTGCATCCACAGGGGTGGGCAGCAGTGTTCAAAGAAGTGCGGCGGCCGGCTGCAAGATCGCAGCTCCGTACCACTGGAGGCACTGGGGGGGCCTGAGTGGGGCCCGGGGCATTGGAGGAGGCTGCAGCTACTGCGGCCTCCTCCTCCTCCTCTGCCAGAGCCACCAGCCGCCGATATTTGGTACAGATGGCCTCCAGGTTCCAGTGCCGGGCCATGGCTGCTAACTCCATCCTGTTTGGTGGTGGTTTCGGTTGGGAAGGAGTAGCTATATCAAGAAAGAAAAAAGACAATTGTAACCAATACTCTTAGCAAAACAGTATCACAAAATTAATTATACACATAGTGGCACAGTAGCACTAGCAAGCACAGTACATAACATTTGTGGTATCCTCCCACTTCCTCGGCCTCTAACATTTGTGGGAGTCTAAGGCATTACTACTAGGCACTATGAGTAGACAAGTCTTCTTCTTCTCTCTCTCTTGTTTAGCTAAATTAACCTTGTAGGCATGCCAGCTCAGTCAGCTTGCGCCCTAGACAGACATACTCGTGTCGCAGACTCACATTATTTTTATTTACTACTGTCTGCAGGTGGGGCAGCTGTAGTCTAAAACTACACAATTATCATATTTTTCTATTATGGCCATACTCTGTTACATGAATGGCAACTGCTCAATTTCACTGCTCAATTTCACTTTAAACCTGACTACTACAATAAGGCAGATGATATCTGATCCAAATGATCATTGATTATATATGGGACGACGTGAGGTACAATTGATTGATTGTGTAACACTAACCATGCAGCCGATTGGTCACCCATGGCAGGCTGACACAGTCGAAAATGACATAGGTAAGGAATGGGCCTCGGAGTCGGAGGGAGGCGATTGATAATGGGTGGGTATGGGTACATACGTACATACACAATATTTATATGCTGTGCTTGCAAACTACTGTGAGTCAAGGGAGTATTCTGAAATACAACCTTGAATCAAAAACCTTGAAAAAAAACAGTCTTTGTTTCTCTTCCCAGCGATGTTTCCATTTATCATTGCATTGCTCTTCTAGCATTTTATTTTTTTAATTCTAATCTTATTCTATTCTCCTTGGCTTTGCTACTCTGGCACAGTTTATGTTTCTTTTACATTGTCTTCATCCAGTGACAGTCTCCACCTATGCTATGATTGAATACCATCCAGGCATTCATCCATTCAAAGTAAACATGGCTATCATTCTTCTTAATCTCTCAACAAACCTTTCACCAACAACATACATTTGTAATTTTTTTTAAACCACCACCCATGCGTCCTTCCTTGCTTGCCTTTGAGTTTGACCCATCAAACCCCTCGGAGGATTCCTATCACCCATACAGTTTCACCCGGCCAGGGAGGTATCCTTTCTTTCACCTTTCACCCATCCTTCAACCACCCATGCATCCGCTTCCTATCAGCCACCTATGCATCCCACGCATCCTTCTCTGCCAGTCATATATACATGTCGCCCGTCCTTCCTCCTTCAATCCTTCTTTCCCTTTTCGTTCAACCCATCCATCAAGGTTGTCTGACTCTTAGTCTTCTTCATGAAACTTTCCCAGCTGAGTTGAAGTCAGATAGAAGAGGCCACCATTAGTTACTCAACTCAAGACGCTAATGCTATTGCTATTGCTAAGTAAAGGGTGTCTTCTTCAACCGTTGTTCACAACAACTTAGTCTCTCTCAACAGTACAGTGTACACCCTTGAAGCGAGTGTGTATTGTCAATAAGTAAGGAATATAACTTACCACCGCCCGTCACTGCTGCTGGCTCACCCACCCCTGCAGCAGCTGCCGCATCTCCTCCCTCCTGGCTGGCATTGCCTGCCCCACCGCTGGTGGTCGGTTCGCCCAGAAAAAACATTACACGTTTTTTAGATGCCTTATACGCCTCCCCCTATTTTTTTTTTTCACTAGCAAGATTGAAAATACAATACATACACCACACACATCACTACTAGTACAAATCGGGTACAAGAGTAGAGTAGACAGTAGTATGTCCTACCCTCTTAATAATGGTAAAGTACCTGGTTGGGCATTTTGTTGGTGGTAATTTTCGAAAAGCCTCTCAAGAAGAGGACAACCCAAAGGACTGGACTCAGTGGCTAGAGCTATTGGTGAATCTGAGTTTTAAACCTTTTTAAAAAGAAAAAGAGTGGCTAACTGGGCAAGCTACAGACAGACTAATAATAGTACAGAGTCAGAGGCAGTTAGATTGATGTAAAAAAAAAAACCAGACACTAAAAATATAATAACTAAGTAGGTAGGTAATGCAGGGATAACAAGAATTTAGAAATAGATACATCGAAGAAGATTTGGTAAAAAATAGAATTAGGAAACGGAAATAATAGTTAAAAAAAAATAAGGTGCAGTAAAAGTTAGGGAAATATAATTATTAATATTAACAACAGGAGGACCTACTGGGGCCAGCAGCAGAGCCCTCTGTAGAGGAGCAATCCTGGCCCTGGGAGGTATCTCCAGCTCCCACCTCAGACCCCGTCGTATTCTTGCCCCTGGATGCTGATAATGTAAGATAATAATAATAAACAGACAAAAATTGATTGGTGTGAAACAAATAAAATATTTTAAAAAACTCTCTAAAAAGATTTTTTGACAGGAAACGACAACTGCAATAAAATTGACCTATCTAATCTGATCGACTAGTAGTATCGCGATCGCGGACCGTCTAGTTATTTTAATTTATTAATCCAGTGTTCCATTCCGATTCCAGAATCCTAAACCTAAGTACCACCTAACCAGCGTATTCCAAAGACATTGGAATGAATTGCCAAAAATCATATTTGCTTCGTCTAAGTTTCGATCTCATTCGAAATCATCAATGAATCAACCCCCTTTGCCGGGCCAATTGTTCACTAAGTCTGTATTTCCATTTATTTTAGTCCTCAAAAATGCATAGATGGATGCATGCATATTGCATACACCAAATTGTTGGTTGGTTGCTGCTGATGAGTTGCTATATTACTCACTCACTAACAAACTACAAAAGGTTCTACTAAGGACTGGAGTCAGCAGCACGTGACTGAGGACGCGTCACGCGGACCGCTAAAAAATTACCAACTAATACTAAGTAAACTAACTATAATAATTACCTACCTACCACCACTATCTTAGTGACAGGACAAAGGAAAGGAGTCTCCCTAGCATTACCTAACTTAAGTTCTCTAAACTCTCTTACATAATCAGCCCAAGCGAACACAAAGTTGCAAACAAGTAAGATTAGTAGCGCCGAACACCTGTCTAGTGTCCAGAAGAATAACAATCACATAATATAAGATTTTTAAACGTAACTTACCTGCATGTAAGCAGCAGCATTCTTGCTATTTGGGAAAAAAACAATATACGTAATAACACAGAACAGAACTCATAATAGTACTATAATTAGCTACTCACCAAGCCCCGCGACATCAACACTTAGTAGGTCCAGCAGGTCCTGCTTCCGGTCCCAGATGTTGGACCACCGGTGAGTCAGCTGGTTGTGGGTGCGCCGGACCTCAGAGCAGCGAAACACTGCTCGGCGCACCCTCGCCCACTGGCGGTGACGCTCCTGGGTACGGTAGCCGGAGCCAGGGCTGCCGCTTGCTGCCAAGGTTAAGGGGAGGTGGCGCTGTACAAAAAAAACAAGGGCAGCCACCTCCACCTCAGATAACCGGGCCCGGGGCTGCACCCCTTCCGGGCGCCGTCTTCCGCAAGGAAGGCGGCTCCTGGTTGCACTAGCCTTGGCCTTCTTACTAGTAGCCTTAGCCATGGTCTTGGAGGGCGGGGGGCGGAAAAGAAAATGTAGAAGTAAAAAATAAAGTCAAGAGAACAAGTAGGAAAGTAAAAAAAATAAAAAGCAAGTAATAGTAAAACAGTACAAAAAACGCAGTAAAAGTAGAAATAAAACGCAAAATATACACTTAGGGAGAGAGAGGGATAGATAATAGGTAAAAAAGATCAGAAAAATAGTGAAAGAAACAAAGGATTGAAAAGATTTGAGAGGGATGAGAAACAGGCCCCAGAACCATACAAAGAGTAGAAAAACAAGATGGCCGCGCCCATTGGCGACCGCGTGGTGAAGTTTGCGCGATATTTCCCCCCCCGAACACGCAATCCGTGTTGCTGAACGTCGGAAACGTCTCGCGAGCATGCGGAACAAGCAACTCCGCATGCTCGCGGAACTCCGATTAGCGTTGTGGCTTTTTTTACCGCTTCGCGTAGCGCGGCTACGCGAACTCCGCCCGGGCTTAATAAAAATGCTACCTCACTTGTATGGTTGAGCCAAGTGCTCACGATAGGGAAGGACCCAAAATGTATTGTGGAGACATCAAAATTAGCTATCACGAAACAACCTGTTTTTGCAAGGGGGGGCACCTAAGTTTTTGGCCCCAGGCTCACTATCCATCTAGACAAACCTACCCAATCCAGATATTTCTGAAAACTAGACACCCGGAGGAGTCCAGAGAGGTGTGGTTTGCATGGATCCCCCAATGTTTTCTTACCCAGAATCCCCTGCAAACCTCAAATATAGCTACAAAAAATCTAATTTTTTTCACATTTCTGTGTGCGATCACCACACCAGTACAAATTTCCTACCACCAAGCGATCCCCTTGGTCTCCCGATAAAAATGATACCTCACTTGTCCCATCCACCATTATGTGCAGTGCTGTGACTGTAATGCACTTATCATACAGTAAACTAAACATCTACTAAGTTCTGACGGAGGATGAACATGAGCAGCAGGTCAGGCATTTACCCATACGTGCCATTGTAAGTTACTATTGGGCGAGTGCGGCACCAATGGGTTAGAATCCATAAGTGAAGATGAAGTCATGGCATGTGTAGCTGTACTACCTTTACTGTCTGCCTTCTACCTATGCAATATTCCTGCGAAAGCACACCTTCTGTATTCTTTTCTTACCCGTTCATGTCTCTGACCTCATCAGAGTCCTGACTAATCCTGTATAATTGCCAAGTGAACCTATACTAATGCCTTATGTCCCTAGCTACTTGAAGCTCAAGAACATGTGTCTTTCATGCACCATCAGAGAACTTACTGTGATAAATCCAACTCCTTCCAGTTTGTGGATGAAAGTTGGGGGTGTCCGAGTATGCCTTCCTCTGAGAACTCATTCCTCGGACTGAGCGAGCATATCTACCATTGAAAGTAAGGCAAACATGCTCAAGAATACTGCCTAAGTTCCCTAAAGTAATAAGCCAAACAAATGTCCTGTGGGACTCATTCACCGACACTTCTACTTTTGGTTTGAAAGTGTGAAAACTCAATTACTAACTTGTATCATAAGCAACACTAAAGATGTGATAACAATCATCATACACGATATTGTGTCCTGTACCTTTTTCAATTACATTGTTTATGATACAAGTTACTAATTGAGTTTGCACACTTTCAAAGGAAGTAGAAGTGTTGGTAAATAAGTCCCACTGGACATTTCTTTGACTCATTACACTTGCTCTGGTTCTCATGGACAATCAAGGCGGTCCTTGTGTTGTATACTTAAGTTATACAAAGAAATTCACAATCTAGTCAAGCCTTTAATATTTTGCCCCACACGGTATTCCATGACAATGTGGCTTATGTTCTGTACGCCATTATGTGCAGTCTGGGGACTATAATGCACTTGGAAATCAGTGAACAGAACATCAACGATGTTCTGATGGCAGATAAAGAAACAAAAACTCTACAACTGCTTGCCTAGTGAAGTAGTGGCCTATGGAAGGTAGGTATCCATGCACAGCCATTGAAAGGTTTATATAACGGCAGCTCCATCTCAGTCAATTTCCCAAAAGTTCATTTTTGTATGGTGCAAAGTAAAACAATTAGGAAAACACAGGGCTGGCAGAAATGGGCACTGGGGACAGAAAATACGACTCTCCTGCCTCTTTCCATGCTTAGAGCAGACTTTACAACAACATGGTCAAGCCTTTTTAGGTGTTGCAGGAATGCGATTAGCAAGATGTTGCTCCTTCAGCCTTGCCGCGTCCTCCAGAGCATATGATCTGGAGGCTGCTGCCTCTGTAGCAGTAAGACTTTCAATGACAGACAACACAAAGTCAAGAAAAGACATGAGTCTTCCTGGGGTTGTCTGACGATTAACAACATACGCATTGTAGGTTGCAATCTCGATCAGGTGGGTAAACAGTTTCTTGTACCAAGTGCGAGTCTTAAGACTTGCATTGTATGGCTGAAGAACCTGATCATTCTAATCCACTCCGCCCATATACTTGTTGTAATCAAGTACACAGGTGGGCTTTTGAACTTCAGCCATCTGCCCCCAAACTGTAACCGGAGAAGTGCTCTCATCATGAATTGTAGTGAGCACGTACACATCACGCCTATCTGAGAAACAGACTGTGAGCAGTTCGTTAGAATGCAACGCAGAGCTCTGGGACTCCTGTGGGAACCTTTGCGGTGACAACCAAGTGTACCACAGGCCACAGTGCCAGCTTTATGTAGCTCTAGTCCCGTATAGAAACTGTCCACATAAAGGTTAGAACCTTTGTGAAGGAGAGGCTGGACAAGCTTCCATACAATCTTCCCTGTGACTCCTAGGGTGGGAGGGCAACCTACAAGGTTGCGAGTGGAGTCCTTCCCTGTATACACTCTCAAGCTATAAACATAGCCAGTCGAGCTCTCACACACCATGTACAGCTTGATCCCATAGCAAGCTCTTTTGCTCGCAATGTTTTGCCTGAACAGCAGCCGCCCTTTGTACAGGATCAAGGACTGACTGATGGCTATATTCTTTCCAGGAGGTCCAATTCCTGGAAATCTGGCAGACAAATGTTCTACGACAAGCCGAATTTTGAACAACCTGTCATGGTCTGGATGGTCCCGGGGCAATGCAGCAGAATTGTCATTGAAATACAGCATGCACTGCAATAGCAAAAAACAATCTCTGCTCATGTATGGTGTGAAGAAGGGGGTTACCCAAACTCGTAAAAAGACTAGAGGCCATGGGTTTCCAGGATACAGCGCTGTCCTGGCTAACTTCTTTTCAGTAGGACCGGATGTTTCAGGTATTTTCTACCAGTTCTACCTCCAGGTGTCACTCCCTTCCATCTTGAGTCCCCCATGGCTCCGCTATGAGCCTGATGCTGTTTAGCATTTACGTGCGTCCTGTGGCTAATATCGTCGAAGGCTGTGGCTTCTCTCTGTTCTCCTATGCTGATGACACTCATCTAATGAAGCTCACGGTTCGGACATTTTGAACTCTTGTCTCCTGAAGTTCGTCACCTGGATGAGTAACAATTCTTTGAAATTAAATGGATAAGCCCGATGGTATGCTTGTGGGTAATACACCCAATTGTGGGGGCCACCTCACTGGCTGCCTACTCTTGGATCCCCTCCAGTTTCTGTCTCTAATGTGAAGAATTTATGTTTCTGGCTCGACGACAAACTTTCAATGAAAACTCAGATTTCTAAGTTAGCTTCCACCTGTTTTGCAGTCTTAAAGAGGTAAAAAAAAAATCTCTAGATACTACCTTTTTCTGTTCAGGGAACTGCTATTCAGGGTCTGATTTTTTCAAGGTTGGACTATGGCAACATTCTATACCTTGGGGCTGGTAATACTTCACTCAAATGCCTGCTGGTGTTCAAGAACATGGCTGCCAGACTGCTATTCTATCTCCCTAAACACTCTCCATGTCCAATCTCTTTTGTGACCTCTACTGCTTCCTGGTGGAAAAACATATACAGTTCAAAACCCTATGCTATATGCATAAAGCCATGTCCAATGTAGGGCCTCGCCACCTGCAATTGCTGGGGAAACTCTACTGCCCCAGCTACTCTCATTGTTCCAGCAATCAGAATCTTTACTTGATCCTAAAAAATGTCAGGGCGGTTGCTCCATTTCCTATCTGGGCCCCAGGTTTTGGTATGCATTGCCCAACTCCCTGAGAAGGTGCCAATCCCTTAGCGTCTTTCAAAAACTCTTTAAAACATGGCTTTTCTAAATTTTCTGCTGGATCTTTGCTAAGACACTGTACCTCATATGTTGAGCGCTGGGACACCCTGCCGGGTAGCTAAACAATAAAAATCTGTTATTCAGCACCTAGATACCCTTCTTGGTGAACGTGCGCTTTACAAATGCACATGTTTTGTTATGTTATACGCTTTATAAAATTATATAATAATAAAGTAAAGCAATCTGTATGTTTTTTAAATATTATGTTATTATGGTTTGGAATGCTTAGCCTATTGTTAATTATTTGTGATGTGACCTCACTAAATTATATTGTCTGTAGATTTAAACGGAAAATGCCACGTTTCACGGAATGTTTTTCTTGTTTGTATGCTTTTAGGTGCAGCCAGACAGAAGGCTGATAACGGCGCACACCAGCTGAGTCCTCCTCTGCTTCCGCTTGTGCTGCTAAGTGGCGACTCCCAGAGCAAAGAAAGAACTTGAAGATGGCCCCAAAGAAGGGTGTTCCTGCCAAGAAAGCGGCCAGTGAGGAGGAAAATAAGAAGGATTTTGGCACCACTGGTGTGCCGGCCTCCACCTTTTCAGGAAATGTGGCATTCCTGCTGTACCCTCCTCTGGGCAGCAAAAAGCTGGGAGAAGCATACAGGTATCATCAATAGCACCACCCCAACCTGAGGCTAAGCCCAAGACCAAGTCTCTCAGCGATGCAGCCATGGCCACGAGCAGTGAGCCTGAACTGGATTTGTCTCCGCCGCAAACTAGTTCCCAATCATCGCAGGAAAGTGCACAACAGGAGCCGCAGCCAGCAGCAGTTCTTCCTGAAGTAGGAGCAGAACAGGAGGTTGAGCTTCCTGCTGAGCAAGATGTTTCTCTTCAATCATTGGCTACACAATCTCCAGCAAGCAATAGAAAGAGTACGTAATCATTTTCTCCAAGCCTCCCAGCTGATGATCTGGACATGGATTGGACCCCGGCTGAGTCCCACCCAGAGACAAGGGAAAAGGAAAGTTCCTGACAGTCTTAGAATTATGAAAAGTGACAGTGATGAGGACGAGCCAGTGATTGTCAGTATGGAGGGCGGCTGGGACAACACCAAGATGACCCCTCCTATTCATCCTGCTCAGAGGGATGTGGTTCCACCACCATCACCTCTGGCTTCCATATTTGTAAGACCCCATCGAGACCTGTATCCACCGCTACCACTGTCGAAGTATGCCCTACAGAGAGGCACATGACACAGCCACCTACCTCCAGTTCTTTAGGCATTGGCACAGTAAAAAAGTTCTACTCCCCCGTTTGGAACTTCTTTACGATTAGCAAGCAGGAGGATAAGATTGCAATATGCTCCATTTGCCACATGAGTATTTTCCGAGGTAAGCCAGAATCAGACTACGGTACTGGAGGCCAAGCGTTCCTTCTAAGAATACATCACACAATCCAGTGGGAGGAGCACCTTAAAAGATAGCTGCACGTGGTGGTGGTGATCAGAGAGGGGACACAACCGAGTGTGCAGTGATAGAAGAAGAAGGTGGTCACGAGGAAGAAGAGTATAACAGCATTACACAAAGCAGCCCTGTCCCCTGTAGTGTGCCAGCATCACCTGCATCAGCAGCCTCCAAATGGCACAAGACTCAGATACAGACACATTCGCCACATACAGTGATTCCCCAAAAACACACATTGAGTCCACCACCTCCTGGTTCTCTCTGTAAGTCGCCTGTGTCAGTGGCACCACAAAAGAAAAAAATCCAAACTACTATTACGGGCATGTTTAGACAGGAGAGGCCCTACGAATACAACTTGAAGCTGACTAAAATGTTAGCACTGGACCGTCTCCCTTTTTTTTGTGGAAGTGGTATTTTTTGAATTTGTGGTGGCCATCCGCCCGAAATGGAAGGTTCCCAGTCGGACCTCTTTTGCCAGGGTGGCTGTTCCAGCGCTCTATTATGATGTGCTGCAATTGGTTGGCCAAGCTATGCACCATCCACCTGACGACAGACATGTGGACCAGTTGTCAAGCAACTGATTACATGTTTGTCACTGCACACTGGATCTCTTTTGTCTGGCTTAGGCAACAGCTATCTGCAAGTCCCAGCACCGAAGAAAGTTTTAAGTGTGTCCAGCGGCATGCAACGTTAGCGATGTTCGACATGGAGAAATCCCATACAGCTGTAAACATCTTGGAAGAGTTTAACAGCAAGGTGTTTGAATAGCTTCGACTCGGAGGTCTCAGAATTGGATTTGTTGCCGTGGACAATGGCAGTAATATAGTCAAGGCCAAGGAAGATGGTTGATATTTTCAGGGTTCTGTGTTTGGTGCTTTGAATCAACCTGATTCTGCAGGACGTTCTCAAAAAGAAGACATAGCCAGCAACATACTGGCCACCTGTTGAAGAATCTTTGCTCATTTCAGTCATTCTTTAAAAGCCCGGAAACAGTTGAGGATTTTGCGGTGTGCTAATAGAGTATCGGTTGAAGCCCTCATACAGGAGGTGCCAACACGTTGGAACTCGACCTCCTACATGTTGCAACATCTGTTTGAGCATTACAGACTGATCACCGACTATGTCCTTCAAAGAGGAGAATATGCAACGGGGAAAAGCATGGAGAAGGACAAATGGGGCTAGTCAAATACCTGACACAAATGCTATTTCCTTTTGAGGTTTTCACATGGGAAGTCAGCAAGGGCGATTAACTAAGCAATCCCGTTGTTGCATCTGCTACAGAACCAGTTGAAAAAGGTGTCGCAAAGGTTCATCAGGCTGAACGAGGAAGCATATGAGTTGGTTCAGAGCTTAACCCCTCAACTGCTGGGCCTTTTTTCCCCCCAGTGCTCAGCCCTTTTTTTGATATTTGAGGTAGTTTGCATTTAGGGCTCCACCAATTTTTTTCCAGGTAAGGTATCCACGCCATAGTTGCAAACTTTTTTCCAACATCCTGGGGATTCTAAAGGTAGCTAGGGTTTGTGGATTCCCCAGGAGGGGCCTGAGTAAATAGGGAAAATATATAAAAAATGTAAGTTTAAAAAAATTTAAAAAAATTAGGAGAAAAGGGCTTCAGATAAAAGTGTCTGTTTTTTTCCTAAACATGGCAACCACAAACGGTTTACTGTAATAAAGTCACCATCTTCCCAGCTTTCAGGAACATGCAAAGTTGAATCAAAAAACCTATTTAAGTACCACAATTTTGGCGTTTTTCTACAAAGTAGCCTATTTTCCCTTTTTTTTAGGTTGAGGACTTTTTATTGTTTTAACAGCAATCAAGATGCATTGAGAGTTAAAACCCAACCATGGGTTAGCAACCATCTGAGTGCTTCGCAGAGCATCGAGTGAAAACAAATCAAACTTCCCCACAACCCACCCACCCCCACCCTGTCCACCCCCCTCCCGTCTCCTCACCTGTACAAGCTGCCTAAACATAAGGGTGAAAGTTGGGCTCAGGGCGTTACTGCTCACTGCGGTGACCTGTGGGGCGCATCTGGATTAACCGCGGGAAGGCGCAATAGCCGCAGGTATCTAGGGCAGGATAGCTCGTGAAATTCAGAGCATAGTAAGGAGAGAAAGGGTCGCCACGTGTCAGCAAAAGCAGCTCCATCCCCCTGAAGTGAGAAGGTGATGCGCTCCATCCCCAAGACATACCAGAGGCGATGGAGCCATCCCTGGAAAGTCGGTGACTTATCTGTGCCCCATAAGGAAAGTATGTTCTGTAATGCCGCCCCCAGAGCTATACCTAATTGTTTACCTTTGTGGGACTTGAGTGGGTATGTAAGCCTATCAGAGACTCCGAGGACCACATATTCCGGAAAGCGTAAGAGTGTAGTGTCAAAGTGACGGTCGATCTCGTCTAGTACCTGTGTCCAGTAGGATGTGAGATGGGGACACTCCCATAATAGGTGCAATAAGTGCCATCCGCCCCGCAACCCCTCCAGCAGGTGGGAGAGCGGTCTGGGTCACGTTTATGCAGTCGAGGTGGTGTGAGATACCAGTACATCATGATCTTGGTGGCTGTCTCCATGCTAGTGGTGTGGCTCTATAGTAGATATCTGTCCACTCTTTAGGGGTCAGTGTCCATCCAATTACGGTCTCCCATCGCCTCTGGCCCACCGATTTGGCTAGCTGTTCAGGGGGCTACAGCATATGATATAATTCAGTGATAAGTCTCTTTGTGGATTCTTTTGAAAGCAGCCAGCGCTCATACGGGGTAAGAAACTGCCCCCCCCTGGACGGACATGTGACTGTAGGACCCAGTGCCTTATTTGTAAATAGTGATAACGTTCAGTTTCAGGCATATTAAAATCTGATTTAAAATCCTCAAAGGAGCGGGGGCCCTCCAAGTCGAAAAAGTGCCCGATAGACCTATGCCCCGCCTTATCCCAGAGAGTAAATGCCTCCGAATCAAGGCCCGGGGAAAAATCCGGGTTTTCAGTGATGGCGTAAAAGGGGACGGGAAAGTTGTCAGATTATGACGTACCGCAGTGGAGTCCCAGGCCTTCAGCGTAGCCCGTGCCACCGGGGAGTCATATAATCCAGGGGGCCTAGAGGCCTGACAGAGGAAGGAGTCCTTCCAAAGAGGCTTTCCCGCCAGCGCCCGTTCCATAAAGAGCCAGCTCTTTTCGGACTCCGGTTGAGCCCATTCTAGCAAAACTCGCAACTGCGTTGCAGCGTAATAGCGAGTGAGATCAGGGATGCCTAAACCCCCTTCTTCATGCGCTCTGAAACTCAGGTCCCTAGGTATCCATGGCCTTTTATCTGCCCAGACAAAAGTACCAAAGTCGGATTGGAGTTGTTCCAACGCGCCCGGCGGTGGTTCCACCGGGAGAGTCTGGAACAAATACAAGATTTTGGGGAGGACACTCATCTTAAGAGCTGCCACTCTGCCTAACCAGGAAAGATTGAATGGCTGCCACCGTTGAAGCTCCGATCTGACTTGCCTGAGCAGCCTGGTGTAATTTAGAGAGAGCGTCTCCGCCGTGGATGTTGATAGCGAGATACCCAGATATGGGATAACCTTCTGGTACCAGGGGATGGGACACGCTAGGGTCAGAGTGTCGACAGTGAGCTGCTGCAGAGAGAAGCTTAGCGCTTGGGATTTAGTCACATTGACTTTGAAGCCAGAAGCCGTGGACAATTCCTCCAGGTCGGCCAAGAAAGCCGGGACTGACGCCTGGGGGGGACTCCAGTGTTGCAATGACATCATCCGCGTAGAGACTGATGGTATGTCTCTCTCCCCCAAACAGGATCCCCTTGATCTGTTGGTTTTCCCTGACCCTCTGGGCAAACGGCTCCATATAGAGAGAAAATAAAAGAGGGGAGAGCGGACAGCCCTGCCGTGTGCCCCTGGTGATATGGAAGGGGTCGGAGACGAAGTCATTCACCTGTACAGTAGCTGAGGGGCGACTATTACCGCTGAACACGCATTGACGGAATCTACTCCCAATGCCAAATTCCCCTAGAACGGTCTCTAAAATGGGCCAGGGGACCCTGTCGAATGCCTTTTTGGCTACAATCAACAGGAAGACACGCTCCTCGGACTGACAATGAGATTTGTCCAAGAGATGCAACAGCCGTCTAGTGTTATCGCTACACTGCCTAGTCGCCACGAATCCGGCCTGATCCGGCTCTATCAGTCCCGGCATCATAGGTCCCAGCCTAGATGCTAGAATCCCGGTGAAGATTTTAAAATCGATATTTAACACAATTTCGGCCTATAGGAGGCACAATATCTATTGTCCTTCCCTGGCTTGGGTAAGACTGCTATTGATGCTAAGAGCATCGTGGGCGGCAGCTCGGTGGTATTGTCGATAGCATTAAAAAGTCTAGTTAAGATTGGAGCTAGAATAGGGCAGAAGGTTTTGTAAAAGATGGCCGTAAAGCCATCCGGTCCGGGAGACTTAAGGAGTTTAAGACGAGCAATTGCTGAAATGACCTCTTCGATCCTGATGGGGCTGTCCAGCGTGGCAGCTTGTTCAGGCGTCAGCTTAGAATGTGTCAAACCTCGACAGTAGGCGGAAGGGTTCTGAGCCGGCAGAGGCTGGGCGGTGTATAGTGCCGCATAGAAGTCCCTAAATGCGTTAGCGATGTCCTTTTCCCGAGTGATCTCTGCACCCCCATCTGTCAGGAGGAGCGGGACCGCCGCCGCTGTGCACGCAGCTTGTGAGCCAATAAACGGCCACATTTGTCCCCCCCATTGTAAAAGGTATGTTTCAAACGCAGAGCAGCATATTCCGCCCTGTCAAGGTCAAGACTGGCCAGTTGGGCCCGCGCTGCTGTGAGCTTCCTCCAGATAAGAGGGGCTCCCGTTCTCTTGTGAATTCCCTCCAGTTCCAGTACTTGTTTGGATAATTCATCCCTCTTTGCCCTGCGCGCCCCATTATCTGCAGCTGATGTAGCTATAAGGTCACCCCGAATTACCAACTTGAGAGTTTCCCAAAGAGAGACTATTGACGTGTCCTGAGTGTCGTTAATGGCTAAGTAGTCATTCAGTGTTTTGGTGAGGCATGCCACAACTGCGATGGAGGAGTGGGTCTCTAAGCCTCCAGGAGTATGATGGGCGAGAAGTGGGGGGAAACAGCAAAGTAGCAGTGAGGGCTGCGTGGTCGGAAAGTGCCTGGGGTGCGATTTCGGAGTTCTGTGCAATCGGAAGGAGAGAGCGAGTCACTAAAAAGTAGTCCAGTCATGCGTATGTCTTCCGGGCGTTCGAATAAAAGGTCTAGTCAAGTGTGTGAGGGTGAAAGTGCCTCCACAAGTCCACCAGCCCCATGTCCTGCAACCACTGGCGGGAGGTGTCGGAGAGAGCCCCCGTCTGACCCTGCCTCTGCGCAGAGCAATCTAAGTGACTGTCAAACACAATGTTCAAGTCCCCCCCTATAAAAATGTGTCGGTCGGGTGTGGACATCAAATCCCCTATTGCCTTATGTATGAATCCCTCCAGTCCTTCGTTAGGGGCATAAATGGTAGCCAGTGTCAGTGTGTGTCCTCCTACCATCACCGAGAGAGCCAGGAGGCGCCCCTTAATCGCCTTTATCTTGGCGCCCACCTTACCAGGGAACGAGTGCGCGAAAAGGATAGCAACCCCAGCCTTTTTAGCGGGAAGAGAGGAGAAGTGTTGCTGTGGGAAGACCTTGGAACGCATCCGATGCGTATCATTGGACAGCAAGTGAGTCTCTTGCAGTAAGGATATGTGGGCGCCGGAGTTTTCCAAATAAGACAAAATAGCTCTGCGCTTGACGGGGTTATTAAGCCCCTTCACATTCAGCGTCAGAATGGTAACGCTCATCTATCCAAATAGATGGGGAAAGCGCCTCTCACTGCTGTCTGTGCGGTAAAGCCAGCGTAGCTCGTGCAAGGGAAGCCCCCCTGAACCCCAGCCATGACACCCACGATGTCGCCCAGCCGTACCCAAGTCAGGAGGAACGCAGCAGGGGGGGAGTAGACCCCAACAATGAAAACAACAAAACCCTCAGTGAAGCAAAAACAATAACATGGGCCAGAACAACAAGAGTCAATGTCCTGAGCGTCTGGCTCATAGGAAAAAGTGGAGAAAGGGGTACCAATGGCCTACAGTTCCCCGCTCCCACCAGGTAGGCCCAGGAAGACAACATCAAGACCAGCAGCGTATCTCAAGATACCAAGTAGAGCGGGAACTGTAACTGGGGCAGGGTTCGTTTCAGTCCACCCATGTTCCTGCAAGAGTCGACAGGACCGCTTGCCGTTCCTTGGCTATAGTGTCTGGGTCAGGGCGTGCCGCTGAGCTGGGAGGCTTAATGGTGGTCCATCCATGGCCGCTCCGGCGTCTGCGAGGTTGTGAGTCCGAGGGAGGCTCGACCGTCGCAGGCTCCTCGATACCTAGGAGCGTGCAGGCCTCTGTAAGTGATCTAAGTTGTCGCAATTCCCCTTTGTAATGGAAGATCAGCCTAAACGGATGTCCCCAAGAGTACTTTATGCCGGAGTTCCTGAGGTGGAGTGTGATCGGCCTGAAGGATTTACGTTTAAGTAGAGTAGAAGCAGCCAGGTCCTGGAAGAGCATAGGTTTCTGACCCTGATACGTAAAGTCCGGAAGGCCGCGGGCCTCGCGAAGGATCCGTTCTTTCAGTTGGTAGTTGTGGACACAGGTCAGTATGTCCGCAGGAGGTGCGGGAGCTTCCCTCCTAGGGCCCACTTTGTGAGTGCAGTCCAGCTTGACCGGAAACTCTACGGATTCCCCAAGAATGGAACGGAAAAGGCACGTGACCAGCACCTCAATGTCGCCATCGCCCTCTGCGTGTGCCAAGCCTCGGATGCGAATGTTGTTCCGTCGGGACCTGTTCTCTAGGTCCTCGGTGTGAGCCTGTAGATCTCGGTTCTGTTCTTGCAGACTCAGCACTGCTTGTTGGAGGTGCTCAATCTCTTCATCGTGGCCCGTTTCGTGCTCTTCAAGTGTGTGGACGCACTCTCCCAGGGAGTCCAGGTCCCGTCGGACCTCTCGTAGGTCAGACCGCAGCTCCTGCTTCATGGTGGACAGGTCATCACGGAGAGAGGAGAAAAGTGATTCCAGGTAGGAGCGGCTGATCGGGGCCTCTAGGCTCTCACTTCCCTCCACATCGTCTGCACGCCCCGGTCCGGGCTGGCCTTCTGGCTGTTTCGCAGTTTTGAGCAGGAGGTCCTTCACCGACTTGTCCCTCCTGCCCTTGAGGGCGGCCATGGCCCTGCTCGTGCGGAAGTCGCTGTTGTAGGGGGGGCAAGCGCACCCTAAACGGCAAGCGTGGAAGGCTGGGGGCGAGAGCAGAGGGGCAGGATCAATATTGAAGGGTTGCCACAATACGCTCCGTTCCCGCAAGACTCCTACCCCTCCTCAGTTCCAACCCTGAGGGATGCAGAGGGATAGCAACACCACCAGCAATGGCCCCCAGGAGGCCCTAGTTCCAGGCAGCAGAGGGACACAGTCAGTCTCGCCTTCACTCCCACGGCCCGAGCAGCTCCTCTATCACCCCAGCTCAGCACATGGGCACGTTGTTCGCACCGGTGAGCCGGTCCCAAAGTCTAACCCACCAACCAGGGCTCCGCAGGGACGGCAAGCAGGCCAATGTGCACCTCCGTTTGAGATTTCAGCTGGGAGGGGCGCCGTGCTGGGCGATATCATGGCGTGGCACCTCTGAAGCCTAGGGTGCTGCGGCCCCTCAACCACCTCACCTCCGGGGCCACGGCCCTCTCGGGGCACCAAAGCCAGGGCCCTGCGTAGCAGTCACAGGGTCGTCGTCTCCACTCAGGGGGCTGCGCGTTGCACAGCCAGACCTGCCCCCCCGCTGATGACGGGGCCGCGCCTGAGGCCCGGGCCGTCCCCGGCCTCCGCAGGCACACACGTGGCCTCTCAAGTCATGCTAGCAAGCCGGTCCCAGGATCCGCCGTGAAGATCAAGGCCCAGCAGGCCCGCTGGGCAGGCCGATCCGCGCCTCCTCTCAGCCCCCAGGTGGGCGGAGACGCCGTGCAAAGCGAGATGTCAGCCGGACTCCCAGGAGTCGCAGACGCCGCAGCCCCTCCTCTGCCTCACCTCCGGGACTGCGGCCTTCTCCAGTGCGTCAAGCCGGGGCCCCGCGTAGCGGCCACCTTCCAGGGCTCCTCCCGCCCGGGTCAGCCGCGGCTCATGGACTGCCGCCCAGGGCGGAGCCCGTCGTCCGTGCACCCCGCGGCGGCCCCCGGATCGTGAAGGGGCCGCCGATTACCACCAAAGCCGCGGTGCACATGCCCGCGGGAACTTCAACCCTCCGCGGTGCCTCGCAACTCCAAGCGCCACTGATCGTGGCGGCCGCGCACCAGCAACAGGGCCCAGCTGCCCCCACCTGGGCAACACAGAGATGCGGTGTCGATTGGAGGTCAAGGGCGCCCCGCTCAAAGCCCAGTTGCCGCTGAATTCGCCACAAACGGCCCGGTGGGAGCGAAGAGCTCCGAAAGTGCGTCCTACAGCGACACCATCTTGGCTACGCCCCCTATTTTCCCTTTTTTTTGTGCTCTCAACCTACTTCCAGTTTATGGTGGAAACCAGTGTGAAAACCAATGGGTGATCCAGAAAAACTATAGATTTCTGAAAAGTAGACAAAATTCCAAATTCAGCCAGGGTCATATGTGTAGATCCCTCAAGGTTTTCCCAAGGAAAATAACTGTTGAAGTAAAGAAATAATGAAAATAAGTAGGAATAAAAATGGGCATTTGTGACAACATTTTCATCTGTAACTTTTTGTCATGATGGTTGATTTACAAAAGCAATATACCATTACATCCACTAGACCCTTCTGGTTGTGGGGATGTGTAGGGTTTGTAGGCTTTCTAAGACCCCAAGGTACCTAGAGCCAACAACGCAGTAGCACCGTGCCATAGTTTTGCATCAAGTACCAAGTATAGACTAATTCATATAGTGAAATAGACAGAGTGAAAAATGGGTATGTAGGAACCCTAAGCATTTCTGAAATAGGCACCAGATAGTGGCCGTGACAGGAAACTGCTCAAAATGCAACATGGACTCATTGCATTTTTCCACTGAAAAAGGACCCTTTTCTTCCAATGTAGGTAGCTCTAGATTTTGGACCCTAGCTTAGCCAGCACCTAGTAAAACCTAGCCAACCTGTATATTTTTGAAAAATACACACCTAGGGTTATCCAGGGTGGACTGACTTGCATGGCGTTTCCCACGTCTCTTTACCCAGAACCCCTTGCAAACCTCAAACTTTGACTAAACAAACACATTTTCCTCACATTTCTGTGATGGAAAGTTCTGTAATCTGTGGGGAGCCACAAACTTCCATCCAACCGGCATTCCCCCAAGTCTCCCGATAAAAATGGTGCCTCACTTCCAGGGGTAGGCTTAGTGGCCGTGACAGGAAACAGCCCAAAATGCAACATGGAAGCATCGCATTTTTTCACCGAAAATGGACCCATGTTTTCCAATGTGGATAGCTCTAAAGTTTGGACCCTAGCTCAGCCAGCACCTAGGAAAACCTAGCCATCCTGTACATTTTTGAAAACTAGACACCTACGGGTATCCAAGATGGGCTGACTTGCATGGCTTTCACCACTTTATTTTACCCTGAATCCCTTGCAAACCTCAAACTTTAACTAACAAAACACATTTTCCTCCCCTTTCTCTGATGGAAAGTTCTGGAATCTGTGGGGAGCCACAAACTTCCATCCACCCGACATTTCCCCAAGTCTCCCGATAAAAATGGTGCCTCACTTCCAGGGGTAGGCTTAGTGGCCGTGACAGGAAACAGCCCAAAATGCAACATGGAAGCATCGCATTTTTCCACCGAAAATGGACCCATGTTTTCCAATGTGGATAGCTCTAAAGTTTGGACCCTAGCTCAGCCAGCACCTAGGAAAACCTAGCCATCCTGTACATTTTTGAAAACTAGACACCTACGGGTATCCAAGATGGGCTGACTTGCATGGCTTTCACCACTTTATTTTACCCTGAATCCCTTGCAAACCTCAAACTTTAACTAACAAAACACATTTTCCTCCCCTTTCTCTGATGGAAAGTTCTGGAATCTGTGGGGAGCCACAAACTTCCATCCACCCGACATTTCCCCAAGTCTCCCGATAAAAATAGTATCTCACTTGTGTAGGGTGGCCTAGTGCACGCGGCAAGGAAGGGCTCAAAACATATTGTGGATACATCAAAATTATCTATCACAAACCGACCTGTTTTTGCAGGGGGGGGGGAACCTGGTTTTTCATCCCGGGCTCGGCGACCAGCTAAGGAAACCTACCAAACCCAGACATTTCTGAAAACTAGATACCCGAGGGAATCCAGGGAGGCATGGCTTGCATGGATCCGCCAATGTTTTCCTACCCAGAATCCCCTGCAAACCTCAAATTTAGCTAAATAAATCACAAATCCCTCCCATTTCTGTATGAGAAAGTTTTGGGATCACTGGGCCAGCACAAATTTCCTACCACCCAGCGTTCTCCCAGGTCTCCTGATAAAAATGCTACCTCACTTGTGTGGTTGGGCCAAGTGCTCACGATAGGGAAGGACCCAAAATGTATTGTGGAGGCATCAAAATTAGCTATCACAAAACGACCTGTTTTTGCTAGGGGGGCACCTGAGTTGTTGGCCCCAGGCTCACCATCCATCTAGACATACCTACCGAATACAGATATTTCTGAAAACTAGACACCCGGAGGAGTCCAGGGAGGTGTGGTTTGCATGGATCCCCCAATGTTTTCTTACCCAGAATCCCCTGCAAACCTCAAATATAGCTACAAAAAATCTAATTATTTTCACATTTCTGTGTGAGATCACCACGCTGGCACAAATTTCCTACCACCATGCTTTCCCCTTGGTCTCCCGATAAAAATGATACCTCACTTCTCCCAACCACCATTATGTGCAGTGCTGTGACTGTAATGCACTTATCATACAGCAAACTAAACATCTACTAAGTTCTGACGGAGGATGAACATGAGAAGCAGGTCAGGCATTTACCCATACGTGCCATCGTAAGTTACTATTGGGCAAGTGCGGCACCAATGGGTTTGAATCCATAGGTGAAGATGGAGTCATGGCATGTGTATCTGTACTACCTTTACTGTCTGCCTTCTACCTATGCAATATCCCTGGGAAGTCACACCTACTGTATGCTTTTCTTACCCGTTCATGTCTCTGACTTCATCAGAGTCAATCAATCAATCAATCAGGGAATTGTAAGCGTGCTACTCACCCGTGAGGGTCTCAAGGTGCTGGGGGTGGGGGCGGGGGGTAAGCAGCTCCGTTCAGTCGAAGAGGCAGGTCTTGAGTGTCTTCCTGAAGATGTTCAGAGAGGGGGCGCGTCTGATGTAGATCAGGAGCTCGTTCCAGGTCTACGCTGCGATGTACGAGAAGGCCCTTCCGCCCAATCTGGCTCTGCGGATGCACGGGGTTTCGGCGATGTCGGCGGATCAGAGGTTTCTCTTGGGTACGTGGAAGGAGATTCTCTCGTTGAGGTATTGGGGTCCGGTGTTGTGGAGGCATTTGAAGGCGTGAGTGGGTATCTTGAAGGTTACTCTCTTCTCGACGGGGAGCCAGTGGAGCTCTCGCAGGTGTTGGATGATATGTTCTTGTCGAGGGATGCCGAGGACGAGTCTGGCTGCGGTGTTCTGTATGGTCTGGAGTTTGCGGAGCAGAGACTTGTTTATTCCGGCGTAGAGGGCGTTTCCGTAGTCCAGTCTGCTGGTTATGAGTGCATGGGTGACGGTTTTTCTTGATTCGGGGGGGGATCCATTTGAAGGTCTTGCAAAGGATGCTTAAGGTGTTGAAGCAGGTGGAGGCGACTGCGTTGACCTGTTGCATCATGGAGAGGGAGGAGTAGAGTACAATGCCAAGGTTCCAGGAGTAGTCGGAGTCCTGACTAATCCTGTATAATTGCCAAGTGAACCCATACTAATGCCTTCCATCCCTAGATACTTGAAGCTCAAGAAAATGTGTCTTTCATGCACCATCAGAGAACTTACTGTGATAAATTCAACTCCTTCCAGTTTGTGGAAGAAAGTTGGGGGGGCGCGAGTATGCCTTCCTCCGAGAGCTCATTCCTCGGACTGAGCGAGCATATCTACCATTGAAAGTAAGGCAAACATGCTCAAGAATACTGCCTAAGTTCCCTAAAGTAATAAGCCAAACAAATGACCTGTGGGACTCATTCACCGACACTTCTACTTTTGCTTTGAAAGTGTGAAAACTCAATTACTAACTTGTATTATAAGCAACACTAAAGATGTGCCAACAATCATCATACACGATATTGTGTCCTGTACCTTTTTCAATTACATTGTTCATGATACAAGTTACTAACTGAGTTTGCACACTTTCAAAGCAAGTAGAAGTGATGGTATATAAGTCCCAATGGACATTTCTTTGACTTATTACACTTGCTCTGGTTCTCGTGGGCAATCAGGACGGTCCTTGTGCTGTATAGATAAGTTCCCAAAAAAGCCATTCACAATCTAGTCAAGCCTTTAATGTTTTGCCACACAGGGTATTCCATGACAACGTGGCTTATTTTCCGTACGCCATTATGTGCAGTCTGGGGACTATAATGCACTTGTCAATCAGTGAACAGAACACCAACCATGTTCTGACAGCAGATAAAGGCACAAAAACTCTACATCTGCTTGCCTAGTGAAGTAGTGGCCTATGTTATGTTATGTTAAAATTATTTATACAGCGCACGTACACCAAACGGTTTCATGGCGCTAAGAGCAAGAGAGGAGCTGCGACAGCGGAGCAGTTGGCTTACTGATATGCCTGGGTAAAAAGAAAGATTTTAAGCATTTTCCTGAACTGTGCATAAGGTGCTGTCAGCCTCACTTCCACGGGGAGCGAGTTCCAGAGCTGCGGAGCCAGGACCGCGAATCTGAGCCCCCCGTGTTTTTTGCGTTTAAATAAGGGAGTGCTCAGCAAATTTAAGTTGGAGGAGCGCAGTTCTCGAGAGTGAGTATAGCGCTGAATCCTGGAGGAGATGAAGGTAGGGCCGTTCCCCGCTAGGGCTTTGAAGGTGGTACATCCCAGCTTAAAGGCACAGCGTTTAGCCACTGGAAGCCAATGAAGGCTCTTCATCAGGGGTTTAACGTGGTGTCGTCTGGGCTGGCGATCGATTAATCTGGCCACATGGTTTTGCACCAGCTGCAAACGTTGTAATTGATATGCGGGGATGCCGGCATAAAGTGAGTTGGCGTAATCAATACGTGACATTACCAGGGCAAGGGTAACCAAGGTTAAGGCCTCAGTGGTTAAAAATCTGCTGATTTTCCGGATTCTACGAAGATGGAAAAAACACGCAGAGACCACTCAGCCTATCTGGGCCTTCATGGACAGATCGTTGCTGATCACAATCCCTAGACTCTTGACAGAGGTTGCTGGTAGTGGGGGACTACCCAGCATCGGAGGCCAGAAATTAGCGTTCCATGGATTTGCTGGTCCACCTGTGAGAATGAGCTCAGTTTTGTCGGGATTTAATTTCAATTGGTTGTCATTCATCCAGACACTGATAAAACTCAGCGTAGACTGGAAATTGAGCGCTGAGGAGATGGAAGGATTGATGTCAAACACCAGCTGAAGGTCGTCGGCATAGTTGAAAGTAACGACCTTTCTCTCGCGCAGAGACCAGATCAGGGGAAGTAGGTATAAGTTAAAGAAAAGGGGCGAGAGGGAAGACCCCTGAGGGACCCCACACGTTAGTTTCATTTTCTGGGAGGAGAAATTAGCAAGGCGAACAGCTTGGAAACGGTTGCTGAGAAAGGAGGAAATCCACTTCAACGCCAGGCCCTGTATCCCGGCATTGCTGACACGGTCGATCAGAATATCATGATCCGTATGGAAGGTAGGTATCCATGCACAACCATTGAAAGGTTTATATAACGGCAGCTCCATCTCAGTCAATTTCCCAAAAGTTTATTTTTGTATGGTACAATGTAAAACAATCAGAAAAACACAGGTCTGGCTGAATTGGGCACTGGGGACAGAAAATACAACTCTCTTGCCTCTTTCCATGGTTAGAGCAGACTTTACAACAACATGGTTGAGCCTTTTTAGGTGTTGCAGGAATGCGATTAGCAAGGTATCGCTCCTTCAGCCTTGCTGCGTCCTCCAGAGCATATGATCTGGAGGCTGCTGCCTCCTCTGTAGCAGTAAAACTTTCATGAACAGAAAGTCAAGAAAAGACATGAGTCTTCCTGGGGTTGTCTGATGATTAACAACATATGCATTGTATGTTACAATCTCGATCAGGTGGGTAAACACTTTCTTGTCCAAGTGCGAATTTTAAGACTTGCATTGTATGGCTGAAGAACCTGGTCGTTCTTATCCACTCCGCCCATATACTTGTTGTAATCAAGTACACAGGTAGGCTTGTGAACTTCGGCCATCTGACCCCAAACCGTAACGGGAGAAGTACTCTCATCATGAATTGTAGTGAGCACGTACACTTCACGCCTATCCGAGAAACAGACTGCGAGCAGTTCGTTAGAATGCAACGCAGTGCTCTGGGACTCCTGTGGGAACCTTTGCGGTGACAACTAACTGTACGACAGGCCACAGTGCCAGCTTTATGCAGCTCTAGTCCCGTATCGAAACTGTCCACATAAAGGTTATAACCTTTGTGAAGGAGAGGCTGGACAAGCTTCCATACAATCTTCCCTGTGACTCCTAGCGTGGGAGGGCAACCTACAAGGTTGAGAGTGGAGTCCTTGCCTGTATACACTCAAGCTATAAACATAGCCAGTCGAGCTCTCACACACCATGTACAGCTTGATGCCATAGCAAGCTCTTTTACTCGCAATGTTTTGCCTGAACAGCAGCCGCCCTTTGTACAGGATCAAGGACTCACTGATGGCTATATTCTTCCCAGGAGGTCAAACCCCTGGAAATCTGGCAGACAAATGTTCTACGACAGGCCGAATTTTGAACAACCTGTCATGGTCTGGATGGTCCCGGGGCAATGCAGCAGAATTGTGATTGAAATACAGCATTCACTCCAATAGCAAAAACAATCTCTGCTCCTGTATGGTGCAAAGATGGGCCAAACTGTGCGAGTAGACCAGTAGGACAGCAAGATTGGTTTATGCACTACCCCTATTTTGAGCGTTACGCCCCAAAAAATCGCTTCAACTCCCCTAATGAAGTGGGAGTCCATTTGTGCGTCCTCAAATGAGGCCCGAGAGTGCCTCCATGCTCCCTGAGAAATTGTTCAGCACGCAAATTTGTTTGCTGAACAATTTGCTCAAGGAAGTCAACACCCAAAAAGAGATGGACGTAGTCAATTGCCAAAAAATTGGCCGTATTGACTTTACAACCAGGGTCACCAGTGAAAGGCAGAATTTGGGGCTCAACTAAATTGGGGGGGGCTGTCAAGAGAGCACATATATATATATGCGATATGACAATTGCACATTTGCACTGAGCCGCATTATTTTGCACTATTGCGTGTACTTAGTACACTGCTTCAGAGGCAATAATTTGGGGTATTGGCTTTGCCGTCTGGATATGAGGATTTTATAATGCATTATGCACTTTACTTAGGTAATCCAGTCCATTCGTGCTTCTGGCCCCATTAGGGGGATATATTTTAATTTGCCTACTTTGCACATGATGTTTTTTGCACTATTGCAGTTTTTGCACGTCTATTTAAATTATATGACATTTCAAAGCCACTAATTACAATTATGATCGTAATACATACATGCAATGTTGTGCTAATATATGTTTTCTATGTCTATTGGCCCTATGGTCACGTGATGCTCATTACTTGCACTTTAAATTTGGTGGCTCTCCCTGACAGCGTCATGTGATCAAGGCCCTTCTGGGGCCGAAACGCGTCATGGCGGTGCGTGGTGCTAATATGAATTAAATAAATACCTTTTTGCACGCAGCTATCTGGGTCCGTGTTTGTCTTTCCTGGAAGTCTGGATGTTTTAAGACGGAGTTCTTTATATATATATATATATATATATATATATATATATATATATATATATATATATATATATATATATATATATATATATATATATATATATATATATAGAGAGAGGGAGAGAATTCTCTCTCTCTCTCTATTATATATATATATATAGAGAGAGAGATAGCTCTCTCTAATATATATATGTGTGGGTGTATATATATATATATATATATATGCAAAACAATCCTGACTCGCCACCACCTTCCGAAGGCGCAAACAGGTACGGACCCCTCAATGGAATAGTGGATAATGCAGTGCTTTATTCAACGTTGAAAATACAGAAAGCAACCCGTCAGTCCTTGGTCAGTGCCCATCATGACGTGTTTCGGCCGTTACATCACGGTCTTGATCACATAACGCGCTAACGAGTAAGGTACATTTAAATAGTGAAACATACTGGCACCTGTAAACAATTAGACTCCAGCTTCGTGACAGCAAACATAGACAACAGACTACAATGTGAATGCACGTAAAGATACATTGTTGTAAATAAATAGCTTAAAAACCACTTAAAATATAAAGAGGTTTTTTTTTTAAGAAAAGGAGATTGTTGGAAAAAAAAGATTTCATTTATCCTCAATTAAGAACCGGCAAAAATTAATACATAGTGCATTACGATACTGTCAAAAATGACGTTTTGCACAACTGGTTCTAAATCCAATTCTATACTAAAAGCTGTAAAAATACCAATGTAAACATTTACTCTCACTGCATATTGTCAAAGTGCCGTTGCTAATTATTGCACATGAATCATAAAGTGCCAAATACTAAGGTGCTGAGTAGAAAAAGTGCTAGTGCAAAATCATGTAAACCTTCACTAATACTGTATAAAACTATAAATCCCGGAGCCCCGGGAAAGCCCACAACTTTAAAGAAAATTAATGTGCAAATGCAAGAGCGGAAAAAGATAAATATACATCTAGCAGCAAAGAGCAATGAAATATAAATACAGAGACAAAAGAGAAAAACCTATAAAAGTAACATAGTATGCTAGGCATCGAGTGCATCAAAAATATTTAACCAGTTCATTTGTGACAGACAATTTCATGAAGTGTGACACACAGCCTTTAATCTACCAATGATCTGCAAACCTTGAACGCCACTGTTGCTAGAGAAAATTGTGTAAATCCTCCCCAGTATTTAAACCGTTGGGCATCTTGATGTCAAGCTGAAGGATAAAGGAGGATTCTAACTGCCTCAGTTGCCGTTCTCTGTTCCCTCCACGTATTGACTGTGGGACAGCCCCTATAACAAAGTATCTTAAGTCATTAAGATTATTGTTGTGTGCTAATCTGAGGTGTCTAGCTACTGGGTAGTTTGTATCAGAGTTGACCACTGCTCTGAGATGTTGTAGTATTCAGTTGTAAACCTGGAGCTTAGTGCTCCCTACGTATTTCAATCCGCATGTGCACTGAAGCACATAAATAGCAAAATCTGTGCGGCATGTGAAGAGCCCTTGGATCTTCACCAGTTTACTATTGAAGGCAGTGGTATATTGTGTGGTAGTAATGCCAAATTTGCAAGCTCGACAAGAGCTGCACTTGAAGAAACCACACTTAGGAGATAACCACATGTTAGTTGGAATGACTTCGGGACTATTCTTAACCAGTGCATCCCTCATAGAGGGTTCACGTCTAAAAGTCAATAGTGGCAGCTGTGGTAAGATCTGGGATAAAGTTAGATCTGTGAGAACAATGGGCCAATGGTTATAAATGATTTTTCTGATCTGCTTCTCCTGTCTACAGTAAGTAGTAATGAGTCTAACTTCTTGGGGAGGATCCTCTCTTTCTCTCCGAGTTGTGGGGTCACCTTCACCCCCCTCAGTACTGACTCCAAGACAAGTGTCTCTGGTATGTATGTTGGCTTTGTTACGGGCTGCGATCAAATCTTTACTCAGGTAACCACGAGCTATGAAGCGCTGGACTGCCTCATTTTGACAGATTTCTAACTCTCTGTCAGTACTGCAGATCCGGCGGATTCGCAGGAATTCCCCATATGGAATGCTGCGAATCAGATGTTTCGGATGGGAACTCTTGGCGTGGAGAATAGAGTTTCCCGCCGTACTCTTTCTATGCAGTTTGGTGTGTATAAGTCCTTGCTCGATGTAAAGTAGTACATCCAAAAATTCCACACTGATGGTTGCAGTAAATTTGAGATTGAGTGTGTTAGTGTTGATGGCATCTATAAACTCTATAGCTGATGTTTTAGAACCCCTCCATACCACACACACATCATCTATAAATCTCCACCAATGTTGGACACGGGTGTCATACATCTGTTTGTGTAGACCTCTGAGGACATGCTCCTCCCACCAGCCCACATGTAAACATGCGTAGCTGGGAGAGGAGCATGCCCCCATGGCTACACCTCGTAGTTGCTGATATACCTGTTTGTTGAACAGAAAGAAATTGTTTTTTAAACAAATATCGATCATAGTGATGATCATTTTGTTATGTTCATAAAATTGTATGTCTCGTTGTCCCAAAAAGTATAGAGCTGCCTTAATGCCATCACTATGGTGGATACTCATGTACAATGAAGTTATATCCATAACTATCAGTAAACAATCATTGTCCCATGTGGTGCATTGTAGTTTATTAAGAAAGTCCCCAGTGTCTTTAATAAAGGATGGTAGATTTAAGACAAACTCTTGCAGGAAGAAATCATCGTATTTAGATAAAGGTTCCAATAGGCTCTTCTGCGCTGAAATTATCGGTCTGCCCGGAATTGGAGTGACGTTCTTGTGAACCTTGGGGATAAAATAAAGTATTGGTGTCATAGGATGTTCATTCTTTAAAAACAGATTTCATTTTTACTTATTAGACCCCTTCGCTTCCACTGAGCTAATTCCTTATATACCATTTCCTTCACATTTCTAAGATCTTGAAAGGAGGCAGTTTTGTAACAGGCTGTGTCGTTAAGATGATGCATAGCTTCATCCATATATAGATTCCTGGGCCAAAGTACAACGTTGCCTCCTTTGTCGGCTTTGTTAATGATGAGATTTTTATTCTCCCTTAATTTGCGGACAAGATTTAAGTATTGTAATTCCTTGTGGCTCATGCAATGCTTTCCTTGGTTGATAGATCTGTTTAATTTCTTTAAGTCATCTGTAACTCTGTCATTAAATACATCAATAGCATCTTTAGGCATGATTGGCACAACAGTGGAGGGAGGGCGAAAGGGGCTGCTGATAGAGCTACTGTTATTAATGCCAGTCGCCTGTAAGACTTCTTGTGTAGATCTAACTTCATCATCCTTATCATTAGCCAGAGAATGAAGGAGCCTATGAGTATTGGTATCTGATGCCTGTAGATGGGAACTCGGTTCACTCAGTGGATGTACATTGGTGTTGCTCGTCGAGGAATTCTTAAGTTGGAAAAATTTAAGAAGCTTCAATTTCCGTATAAACTTGTATACGTCAACTCTAGATTGGTTATATTTAAAGTTGCATTCCGGGCAAAACGTAAGTCCGAGGGAAAGCAATTGAACCTCCGCTGTAGTTAAGGTGGTTTCAGAAAGGTTAATAACTGTGTTGTCGGTGGGACTTATTGGTGCACCCACTTCTTCGCTCGTGAGCCCCTTCCTCTGGCGTTGCCTGTGTGCCCTGCGCCTCTCCCTCCTGCATTGATTTCTTCTTCTCCTTTTCCCTGTTTTTGTTGAGGATTCCGGGGCCGCAGGGTCTGACGCCGGTCCTGCCGCAAAAAATTCAGTTCTTCCGCAGGAGTTAAGTTAGCAGCCATAATCATTTGAGTGGTTGGACCTAGTTCTATGTTGTCCTCAGATTCACTGCTGCTTAATGCTGAGGTTGCATCTGAACTTATTGATTCAGGATCATTAATGCTGAGGGATGGCAATTGAACAGCGGGTGTATTGTTCACTAATGCTTGTCTCTTGTAGGTGTCGAATTTCTTGGAAAAGGTAAATACCCTTCCCGTCTCATAATCCTTTTTATCACGCGCAAATTTAAAAACTTTGCGCGCTTTGATGGTATCTTCGTGCTTTCTAAGGCGCCCAACTATTTCCTCTCGACCCTTGCTGATTTAATCCTTTTGGTCAAAGGCATCTAACAATTCGTTTGTTTTGTCAATTTCTTTCAAAATGGCATCTCTGTCGATTTCGGCATATTTTATGAGTATTACTACCATGTTCATAGATGCTTGTAAATTGTTAGTAGCCCATTCTTTTAACATGGCAGGGTGGGGATTTTCAAAGGTAGGTGCTATCATGACTCTGAGTCCACGAGGTACTCGGTTGACGTCCCTGTATTTTTCTAGGGACTTCTACTCCCACCACTTCGTGAGTTCATTTTTTTGTAGTTTTTCTAAGGTTTTTAGCAAAGATTTAATGTCATTGTTAGTTGATTTGCTGCTGCTTCCGCTAGGTTCTTCTTGAACCTCTGGTAAGTTTAAAAATAGGGCTTCTGCCGCGGCTTCGCGGTCTCGTAGCGCGTCTACTGTGGACATGGTTGCTATTATTTGGTGCTTGTTGATATGGTGTACACCAGTGCCAAGTTAGTGTGTAGGCACCTCACAAAATCATTTCGGATCCCTCCACCCGCCGTGAAATGAGTCAAGGTATCGAGCCGGCTTACCGGAGAGGCCACGCTCGGTTCCCAGTGCGTCCTCCGACTCCTTGGGTGCCGCCGCTCCCACTCCTGGCTCGCCGCTGCACAACTCCTTACTGCTCGATTATACATATATATATATATATATATATATATATATATATATATATATATATATATAAGAGAGAGTGAGATCACTTTGTTGAGTGGCCCCCAGGGAAACCACATAAACATATAAAAAGCGATCTCTCTATATATAGAGAGAGAGAGAATGAAAGAGAGACTCTTTCTCTCTATATATGTGTATATATATATAAAGAGAGATAGCTCTCTCTAATATATATATGTGTGTGTGTATATATATATATATATATGTATATATATATATATATCTCAATTATCAATTACTCGCTTCTCCCGCGCCATCAAACTCACAGCGGGTGTTCAGGTAAGATTTATTTTCAGTAAATGCATTTCGGCATCGGCCTTCATCAGTACAAATAAATCCATATTATGAACACAGCGTGGGGTTTCTTTTAAGAGCAACAATGTCTTTCCTTATTGGTGGAGCTTCTGATAACTCTAATTGGCGGCATTTCCTTTATCAGGGGTGTGTCTCTCAGGGAATATATATATATATATATATATATATATATATATATATATATATATATATATATATATACATATATATATACAGCTTTCAGGCAGCAATACAAATGGTAAAATAACTCTTGTGAATATGTTCCTGCTAGAGAGAGAGATAGGAATTTTGTCTAGTGGCAATTTTTGACGACATAAAGAAGCGCAGAGGGTTAATGTGTTAATGTATTTTATGTGCATAGCTGAGTGGATTCGTAAAGCCACTTTAAAGCAAATGAAATGTATGTGAGAGAGAGGCTATGGAGATGAGGGCACTTTTGCTGGGTGGTAGTGAGGGAATCCAAAGACGTCAAAGGAGGAGGGGGCGCCAAAAATGATTGCTTGTCTGGGCGCCAACAGCGCTAAAGGCTGAAATGATGGGTATGTGACAAGGTGAAGTAATACTGTTTTTTTCAGTGTCTTTGGATAACCTGCTGATTTAAGGAAGACAATGTAAGGTGGCTGGCATTATTTACAGTTGCACACATCACTCACTCACACACCCACCAACAGTTTCAGAACAAGCTGTCTGCCTTTGAGGATAGATAGTGTTTTAGGCAGTAGGAGAGATGGTGTCTCAGTGGATGAGTGCTGCTCAAGCCTAACTCGGATTATGGAGAACAGCTCTGAGGCAGGATCAGAGACTGAGACAGCATCTGAGGGAGAGGACAATGACAACTATCAGCTCGTAACAGACTGTTCCCTGCTGTTGCCTTTCTAAATAAATAGCTTACTAGTTTATTCTTTTTAACTACAAGCTTAAGGTCAAGAAATTAAAACGTTTTGTCATCCATATGACTACTGAACGTCAAATTTAATGAGTTATCGTTCAGTATGTTGATGAATTCATGGGCTTCATTACGGGTGTCCCTCCAAATACAAAAGATATCGTCAATGTACCTTACCCAGAGGACGACTTTATCCCCGGGAGGAGGGGCTGTGATTGCCCCCCCAGCGGAAACCCATTTATTTTACAAAATATATATAAAGCCCCAGCGGGGGTGGGTGGGCCCACTTACATGAGGGGCGACCCACCCAAACAAGATCCCTGGTGTCTAAGGAGAGAGAGCATTTCTCTCGATATAAATATATATATATATATATTATCTACTGGCGGTCGCCAGTAGATAGTTATAGTTACAACCTATTATCCATAGGAAATCCGCGACATTCTATTTGCAATAACGTTGGCGCCGGTTGACGAATCTTCGCGAAAGCTTCCAACTTGTTGGGGCGCTCCGGTCCGCTCCTACCCTGAAAGTCTCGGGGTGATACGTCAAGCGGGGCCGAGAAAAAGGGGGGTCCCAAAACGCGTTTTCCCCATTCATTTTTCCATAGGAACCTTTAGTCGCAGCTACAGCCCGAACTGCTGAACGGAATTACCCCAAATTTGGCAAAGAGGTAGCCCTTGGTTCAGACTGGTGCCTTTTGCTAAAATGGTGTAAATCCGTTCAGTAGTTCCTGAGAAATTCACAATTAAAATCACATATATATCTATGGGCGCGTCGGATCCGCGTGCACCCTCCCGATCACGAGCTGCATGCTAATTGGCTGTCAACACTCCAAATCAAGAAGTGTTGGCAGCCATTTTGTCCCTCGGTAGAACCGAGGGACAGAAACAAGTGCGCAAAGCGCAAAGGGGGCAGGGTAGAAACACCCTGACCCCTAGGTCTGCTCAGGGGTCCCACAAGGACCCCTGGGCAGAAAAGATTTTTTTTTTTAAATCGGCGGGATGCGCTTAGGGTGCGCGTATCCCGCCGAGAAAAAAAGAAACAAGTGCGCAAAACGCACAAAGGGGGCAGGGTAGAAACACCCTAACCCCTAGGCCTGCTCAGGGGGTCCCACAAGGAACCCCTGGGCAAAAAAAGCATTTTTTTTAAAAAATCGGCAGGATGCGCTCAGGGTGCGCGAATCCTGCCGAAAAATCGAAGCGCGGTCTCCCGCGCTCGATAGCACTGGCCCCCGGGTGGCCCAAGTCCCGGGGGCATGGTGGGGGGGATAATTTAATGTGTGGGGGCCTCAAAGGGCCCCCAAGCCCCAGGGACTGCCACCCCCGGGGCTTTTTAAAAATGGTGCGGGAGGGCTCTGAGCCCTCCCGCAGCCCCGGGGACCACCACCTCCCCGGGGCTTTTTTTAAATTAATTTAACAACCTGTGTGGGGGGGCTCCAGCCCCCCCACATGCCCCGGGGACCGCCACCTCCCCGGGGCACTAACAAATTAAAATGGGGGTCCGTATTGGACCCACGAAGCCCCGGGGACCACCACCTCCCCGGGGCTGTGCTCATGTAGGGAGGGGGCCGCGCAGCCCCCTCCTGGAGCCCTTGATGGCCCTGGGGACCGCCACCCCCAGGGCCGGCTCCTGCAGTGTCCCGGGGTGCCTACCCCCGGGACACTGTAGTTTGCTATGGCAGGACGGGAGCCTCGCGGCTCCCGTCCTGCCATAGCAAACTGCTTTGGATATTGGAAGAGAGAGCAGGGAAACCTGCTCTCTTCCAATATCCAAAGCACATTGCTTTTCCACATGGGGGCAGCATGTCAGCTGCTCCCCATGTGGAACAGCAATGCCGGCTCCCAAGGGACGTGGGGAGCCGGCGGGACTGTGGGGATTGGGGACCCCCCACAGTCCCCAACGGAGAGGGCCAGCCCCGGGGATGGGGTCCCCGGGGCAAGTAGTGGCCCAGGAGGGGGCCACGCGGCCCCCTCCCCAAAAGAGAAAAATCTTAAAAATAAAAAAAAATGGAAAGGCCGGCCCCGGGGGATGGGGTCCCCGGGGCCTTAAATGGCCAGAGGAGGGGGCCACGCAGCCCCCTCCAAAGAATAAAAATAAAAAGGCCATGCCCCGGGGGATGGGGTCCCCGGGGCCAATACAGGCCCAGGGAAGGGGGGCCACGCGGCCCCCTTCCCGTTTTTTTTTTTATTAAAAATTAAAAAAAGGGGTAAGGCCCTGGGGGATGGGGTCCCCAGGGCATAAAATCAGGAAAAAGGAAGAGGGGCCACACAGCCCCCCTTCAGGGGACAAAATATATATATATTTTTTTTAAACGATCGGGCCCGCAGGCCCCGCCCCCTTCTTTCACCACTGCGTTTGCAGAGGGGGAACGAATTCCCCTTGAATACTGGGGGTCCCTGGGGGCCAACTAGCCCACCAGGAACCTCCAATATGCGCCAGGGGGCTGCGTTGCAGAGACGTGTAGAGAGGCCACACCCCTTTTTACTCCTCTCTGCAACGCAGCTCTGTGGCGCTTTTTGGAGGTATATGGTGGGCTAGTTGGACTCCGGGGACCCTCAGGATTCAAGGGGACTTAATCCCCCAACTTAAAACGCGCCACGGGGCGCGTTTGCACAGTG
Source organism: Calotriton arnoldi (assembly GCA_963921515.1). Lineage (NCBI taxonomy): Eukaryota > Metazoa > Chordata > Amphibia > Caudata > Salamandridae > Calotriton > Calotriton arnoldi. The sequence goes on along the minus strand of CAWUFW010000209.1, from coordinate 3,629,373 downwards.
GTGAAGGGAGGGGGCGGGGCTTCAGGTGACATGTGTGCAAACAGGCCCCGTGGCGCGTTTTAAGATGGGGAATTAAATCCCCTTCAATCCTGAGGGTCCCTGGGGGCGAACTAGCCCAACGGGTACATCCAGAAAGCGCCACAGAGCTGCGTTGCAGAGAGGTGTAAAAAGGGGTGTGGCCTCTCTACATGTCTCTGCAACGCAGCCCCCTGGCGCATATTGGAGGTTCCTGGTGGGCTAGTTGGCCCCTAGGGACCCTCAGGATTCAAGGGGACTTAATCCCCCAACTTAAAACGCGCAACGGGGCGCGTTTGCACAGATGTCACCTCAGGCCCCGCCCCCTCCCTTCACCATTGTGCAAATATTCCTCTAAAATCAGCCGAAATACGAATTCCGATTTACTCACCTGTTATCAGGAGAGACCTCAGTGCTGTATCTTTCAGCCCAGTACTGGTCCTGAAAAGTAATTCTAACCATACTTACCAGTAACTTGAATTTCCTTCCATAGGCTAACATTGACTGGTTTCACTTGGAAATTCTTCTAAGTGTGGAGTTTTGGAACTTTAAAATATTCCTCTAAAATCAGCCGAAATACGAATTCCGATTTACTCACCTGTTATCAGGAGAGACCTCAGTGCTGCATCTTTCAGCCCAGTACTGGTCCTGAAAAGTAATTTTAACCGTACTTACCGGTAACTTGAATTTCCTTCATAGGCTAACATTGACTGGTTTCACTTGGAAATTCTTCTAAGTGTGGAGTTTTGGAACTTTAAAATATTCCTCTAAAATCAGCCGAAATACGAATTCCGATTTACTCACCTGTTATCAGGAGAGACCTCAGTGCTGCATCTTTCAGCCCAGTACTGATCCTGAAAAGTAATTGTAACCGTACTTACCGGTAACTTGAATTTCCTTCATAGGCTAACATTGACTGGTTTCACTTGGAAATTCTTCTAAGTGTGGAGTTTTGGAACTTTAAAATATTCCTCTAAAATCAGCCGAAATACGAATTCCGATTTACTCGCCTGTTATCAGGAGAGACCTCAGTGCTGCATCTTTCAGCCCAGTACTGATCCTCAAAAGTAATTTTAACCGTACTTACCAGTAACTTGAATTTCCTTCCATAGGATATCATTGCCTGCTTTTTGCTGAAAAAGTTTCTAAGTGTTGATTTTTGAAACATACAAATATTCCTGTAAAATCAGCCGAAATACGAATTCCGATTTACTCACCTGTTATAAGGAGAGACCTCAGTGCTGTATCTTTCAGCCCAGTACTGGTCCTGAAAAGTAATTTTAACCGTACTTACCAGTAACTTGAATTTCCTTCCATAGGCTAACATTGACTGGTTTCACTTGGAAATTCTTCTAAGTGTGGAGTTTTGGAACTTTAAAATATTCCTCTAAAATCAGCCGAAATACGAATTCCGATTTACTCACCTGTTATCAGGAGAGACCTCAGTGCTGCATCTTTCAGCCCAGTACTGGTCCTGAAAAGTAATTTTAACCGTACTTACCGGTAACTTGAATTTCCTTCATAGGCTAAAATTGACTGGTTTTCAGCAAAAAAGTTTCAAAGTGTTGATTTTCACAAACTACAAATATTCCTTAAAAATCGCCTGTATGACTTAAACGCATTCTTTCAATTGTTTACAGGAGATGCACCAGTGCTGGATCCAGGATCCAACACTGAGTAAGAAAAAGTAACGATAACAGTTTTTACCTGCTAAGTGAATTTCCTTCCATAGGATAACATTGGTGATTCTATGAGAAAAAGTTTCTAAGTGTCAACTTTTAAAATACAATAATATTCCTTAAAAATCACGACTGTAACCAAAACGCTTTTACTCAACTGTTTACAGGAGATGTACCAGGACTGAATCTAGGATCCAGTCCTGTGGTTACAAAAGTAATCCATAAAGTAACTAATTGCATTTAACTAGAAATTCACATTGAGCTGAATGTTGCATTGTGTTTGAAAATGTGTTGCCCATTGCAACAACTGTAACTACTGTACTTAAAAGTCTATTGCCTATCTGCAAAGTATTTAAACTAAAGTAATTCATTCTGAGAAAGTATTTTTGTAATGTAATGTATAATGTAATTACAATGTAATTTAAAAAATAAAATATGTAAAAAAAAATTGTTTCTAAAAATGTAGTAAATCAGTATGAAAAAAATTAATATAACAATTAATACATTTAAAAATTGTCATTTACAAAACCTTTGAAATTCACTGAAAAAACCGTAGGTTTCAGGCACGTTATAGTTAGAAATTAGCATTTAAAAAACCTTTGAAATTCACTGAAAAAACCATAGGTTTCAGACACGTTATAGTTACAAATTAGCATTTAAAAAACCTTTGAAATTCACTGAAAAAACCATAGGTTTCAGACACGTTATAGTTACAAATTAGCATTTAAAAAACCTTTGAAATTCACTGAAAAAACCATAGGTTTTAGGGACAGTTATAGTTAGTTGGACATTGCACTCGTACAAAACCCGTGAAATTCCCCCGTTATAGTTAGTTCAGCTAACTATAACTCGCGCCCGCAATGCACTGCTGATGACGTCACATATTACATCACTCATGACATGGTCAGTGACATCACTGATGACATCACTGATGACATCTCAAATGACATCACTGATGACATCATCCACGTGATAATCTGATGCACCTCCTCACACCCTAATATAACCTTTGATACACCCACTCTAAATTACAGACTGCCATTCGCAAAACCATAGACACTCCAACACCAATAACTACATACCCACTCACTGATTCTTAGGTCTACACACACACATCCACTCACTCACCCGTACAGTCACTCATACTTACGGTCACTCAGTACAGGACTATCATATGCACTCTTACTCCTATATAGACACTCAAACAACGCCACTCATCCATAGAGATACTCACACACCTAGTCAGTCATGCAAATAATTAAACACACTGCCATTTACTCACCTATACAGTTATACACACACCAGCTCACTTACTCATACAAATAGTAGCACATTGTTACGCTCTTATACAATCACTGATACAAGCACACACTCATCCATACAGCCACTATCACAATCACTCACTCTTGCTTATAGCTATTTATATACTCCAACACACATATATACTGCCTTTCACATATGTAGTTACTCACACATGTACCACTGGGACATACATTCACTCACTAACACACTCTTACACACACTTACCCACCCATACAGTCTATCACAGATGCACTCTTGAAACCATCCACCCAGTGAATCACCCACTCACACATCTATGCACAGAGTTGCACACACCCCTCCCACACAAACACTCAGGCACCCATACAGATACTCAGACAAGCATTCAATAACTCATATAAACACTCATGTAGCTATTCACAAACACATGCAGCCACTTACACAGCAACAGACAGATGGATACAGACATTCATCCAGTTTAGTCACTAACCCATGCATTCAGTAAGATACGTTAAATCACTCACTTATAGAGTCAGTCACGCACCTACTAAATCATCCATACAGACACTTACACACCCACTCATTCTTCAATACGTCTTTTCCTATATATATTAAAAATATTTAAACTTTACAGAAACACACAGTCACTGGATGATGTCATCAGTGATGTCATCAGTGATGTCATCAGTGATGTCATTTGAGATGTCATCAGTGATGTCATCAGTGATGTCACTGACCATGTCATGAGTGATGTAATATGTGACGTCATCAGCAGTGCATTGCGGGGCGCGAGTTATAGTTAGCTGAACTAACTATAACGGGGGAATTTCACGGGTTTTGTACGAGTGCAATGTCCAACTAACTATAACTGTCCCTAAAACCTATGGTTTTTTCAGTGAATTTCAAAGGTTTTTTAAATGCTAATTTGTAACTATAACGTGTCTGAAACCTATGGTTTTTTCAGTGAATATATATATATATATATATATATATATATATATATATATATATATATAGAGCACTTTTTTTTATACATGTGTGGCTCCCCTGGGAGTCGATCGCAGGCCCCAGGGAAACCACACATGTATAAAAAAAATTAGATCCCCACAGAGGGTCAGGCCTATGATCAGGAGGGCTGAACCACTGTCAGTTGATTCGTGTTTTTTTGTTTTACATTTTTGGTGCCATTTCAAAACCTGGGGAGGCGTGATTGCCCCCCTCAGGGGAAAACCATAAAAAAAAATATATAATGCCCCCGCAGGGAGGGTGACATATGCAAAAGAAACAATTGATAGACGGAATGCTGGTCAATGCAATCATTCACCCCCAGTCACAAGGATCTGGGTTAAATCCATCATTCTTTTGCTCACCACACTGTGGAAATAAAATCTATAATTATGCCCCTTCGCTGCCCTCTGCGCGATCTAATTATGCCCCTTTGCGCGATCCCCTTTGCGCGATTAATAATTGCCCACATTAAAAGCCGGCACCATTTTGTTTTTAATTCACCCTTTGGTGTCCCAAGACCCCGAGCACGAGCACGACACCCCTGCACCTGGTTTTCCTCATTTTCACCATCTGTCTCTGTGGTTTCTGCCAAGTCCGGGAAACCAGTACATGAGTTCCTGCTCCCCCGCAGAGATGGTTCATGTTTCTGACACGAAGCACGAGCACAAACCCCCAAATGAGGAAGCCTTCCCCTTCCAACTGTCAGACTATTTCACATCGCAAGTCCCCTCACGAAGCCTAAGACACGTCCCCATTTCTTCACACTCTGCTCCTCTTTCTGAATCTTTGTTCCTCTATCTGCCACGACCTGTTTGTTCCTCTATTTTGCCTCGTGACCAAGACTGTATAAATATTCTGCTGTTGAAAATAAAGACGCCCACTTAAAGAGAGGGACTTGAGAGATTGCTCCTGTGCCCGCTTGGTGCTGGAAGCGCTCCCTTTAACTCGAGTTATTGGTCTTCTCCTCCTTCATTTGAGCACCACGGACTCCTCGCTTTGCATTGACAAGAAATTATGATTTATTAAGCATAGAAATTCAGAAATGAGGTAATAAGTAAATTTAATTTACCACTGTAATTGGCGCCCGAACAGGGACCTTCCCTTTCCCCCACGCGCCGGCGATATTGGACCCGGTACTGTCCCCTCCTGACCGTTGACGGACTTCAAAAGTGCACAACGCGGGGAATTCCCGCTAACTCCCTCGAGGCGAAGAGGGGGACCGACTGCGGCCCAGCATCCACACGAGGCGGTGAGGAAATAGCGGAACGTCCTGAACCAAAGCCCAACCTGCGAAGCAGACGAGTCCAAGGTTCTACAAATCCCACCTTGAAACTGCGCGCCGCGTTTTCCCAAAATCTTCAAGAGGCCTTCCAGTTACTTTTCGGTGAGTACTGCTGAAAAGTATAAAAACGAACCCACAGCTTTTGTGGGGGCGGTAAAGATACGCGTTTTTTGGTTTCTCACCTATCTTTGGTGAGGACTACTAAAACTAGTATAAAAGACGGACTCACTACCTTGTGGGCACGGTAAAGATACATGTTTTTTGTGGGTTTCTCACTTATTTTGTGAGGACTACTAAACTAGTATAAAAGACGGACTCACCTCTTTCGTGGGTACGGTAAAGATATTTGTTCTGTTTATGTTTTTCTCACTTCTAAAATCTTTGAAAGTCTTGCCATCATGCCTATTTTCTCGAAAATACGTAAGATGGCAACCAAAAGGAGTATTCTTGAGAAGGAAATTCCCCTTCCTCCTCGGGATACTCCAGGACACTTCATGTATGCAAAACATGGTGTCGGTGCACTTATTTATTGTGATCTATGGGTAGAATATACTAAAGACCTAGAACTCAGATATAGATGGCCTGAAAATGGTAGTTTTGATACGGAGTGTATTATGAAATTAGAGGAACAGTTATGGAAGAAAAAGAGAGTCCGCCAGTCACAGAGTGACTCAGTAGAATTATGGAGAAAAGAAGCCCATAGGAGGCAACAGAAGGAATTGCATAAAGTTGAAAAGGGTAAGAGAATGTCAGAGCAGGCCAAGAAAGAACAGTTACAAGAAATAGGGAAAGAAGTAGTTAGTGAAAGGAATAAAAGGGAACAATCAGCCATTTCTACTGGTTTTTATCCTGTATTGCCATCTGCACCTGAAAACCTTAACATTGCATCAGCACAGCCTACAGCCCCACCACCAGAGGATACTTTTACTAATTTTCTCTTAGATACTCCACCACCCTATGAAGTTCCAGTCATTCAACACCCTCTGCCTCCGCCACCCCTTTCACAACATAACGCACCACCTCTCACTCCAGAAGGGGGTGACGTAGGTCCAGACCCAGGTAAAACAATTCCCGACTGCCCCTATGACCCGACTCCGAGCAACACAGGGAGGCGGGCCGAATAAGTAAAATACTTCATGACTCCTGGGAAGAAATAAGACATCTACCAGCAATTGACACGTTTCTTCAAGCGGCCTCTGAGTTTCTTCGTACTGGAGAGAACTCACGAGCCATTAACGCTATGACTACAAGAAGATCACACCCTGTAAAAATGCACATGTATAGGTTCCTCCTTTGCTGTTTCATAAAACACATACAAGCAGAGGAAAGAAATGTACCAGTTTCACTTTTTGACTTATTAGATTCCGCATCCGACCACACTAGTCTAGAACTTATAAATGATGCACTAGACAGGTTCACCCGTAATGTGACCCGTATTCTGCAAAACTTGCAAACAAATGAAGAGAATAAGAAACTTGAGGAGGAAATTACTGAACCTACTGAAAAAGTCCTACCCGTTCGTTCTTCCGCCCCTAATTCACGAACACCCCCGCCTACATTCCTCCAAGGTCACTCTGAACGGTCATCTCCAGATGAGTTATTTGAAAATACATCCAATGCATTAGACTACTGGTTAGACCAGGAACCTCCGCTTACACCGGAGGAGGAGGAAATAGCCAGAACTGCGACCCTATGGGTCTCTCAATATATAGGATATATGACAATGATCTCATAGCCCAGCTTTTTCTAGCATTACCACGCTCACATCAAAGATTAGCAAGTCTCTACATGGTACAACATCTCATCACACTCAATGACACTCATTTTAAACATGATCCAAGACTCGAAGATTTTCTGTCTGACTGCGCTGATAACATGTTCCTCCACAATAGTTCAGTTTTTCTTAACACATTTATAGATTTTAGACAGAAATACCAGAAAGTGACTGGATATAGATCTCCCCATAATACGTGTGGATCAACTAATAGACTTCCTCAAACACGCCAGTTCCCCATGAGAGAGGTCCACCCCAGAGCTGACACGAATGGCGCGCTACAACGCGTCTTCATTTATGTACCCTTGACAAAACTTGAGTTACTAAGGATGAAAGAGATGGTTCCCTCCCACTCAAAGGATCCTGCTGGATTCTTTAAGGAATTAGGAGATGTATTAATGATGGGAACATATACTCTTTCTGATATCACAGCAATTCTGAAATTATTGTTGCCATCAGGTATATATGACAAACTAAGAGAAAAAGATTGGGAAGTAGCAGGTGAACACATTAAATGGACTGAACTTCAGAATGACGAAAATACTAGAGTAGCAGGTCAAGGTATAGGAGACAAACTAAAAGCACTTCCTGGCACTATTTTAAAGGTGCTACCACAGTTACTAACAGTGAAAAAGGAGGACTGGGATGCCATTTCCTCCTGCAAACAGAAACATGGTGAAGACATAGGAGATTATTACACTAGACTTGAAAAGTGTTTTGCGGTAAATAGCGGCCTTACGCCAACAAGTGAAGCTTACCCGCATCTGTTTGTTTCCAAATTAGTAGATAACGCCTTGCCAGCCATTAAGGACAGAGTACTAAAAGTAGAAAGTACCTGGCAAGCACATACACCTCCACAGGTGTTACAAATGCTACAATATCACCAGAATCGCATTAGGGATGAAGAAGAAAATGATAAGAAACGCATGAAAGACACAAAGATGAAAGCATTAGTAGCCCAAACTGCACCCCAGCGTCAACAGACACCAAGTAGCCAGACAAATATAAAAAGCACTTGTAATTATTGCAAAAAGATGGGACACTTCGTTAAAGATTGCCCTGTCTTAAAGCACAATTTGGCTACTGGTAAGACCCAGCCACGCCCATATCAGCCAAAACAGAATGATTCCCTAGACAGTTCAACACCTTCAGTTCCACTGACAACACAAATGGCCCAAATGAATATTATAGACAGCGCCTACACTGAATATTACCCAGATTTCTCATGATGTTGCCCAGAGAGAGAAGATGACAAACTGCCCCTAATCCCCATTCCAGTAGATCAGACAGGTCCATTTATAGAGGTCCGACTTCTTGGGGAGGATAGGAAGTTTCTACTAGACACTGGGGCCAGTAAAACAACAATAAGCCATCAAGAGGTCCCAGAGGCTCCTCTCTCGGGTTCAAAAAGTATTTCTCTGGGTTTCTCGGGACAACCTGTGACAAACGTCACGTCAAAGCCACTGCCCTTGCAGGTTGGTCCCCTCATGACAACTACAGATCTTATATTGACAAAATCATGTCCAGAAAACTTGCTTGGTATAAAAACATTGAAAGAATTAGGAGCTGTCATTGTTTGCTCACCTACAGATGTCAGACTATTTCTGCGAGATTTCAAGGGCCACTACACAAGTAGAGAATTAGATGAGCGTTTGAAAGATTTGCCACACACCCTGTGGGCCACTGATTCCACCACAGTAGGATGTATGGAAATAACACCTCACAAGGTTACACTGAAAGAGGGAGCCCAACTACCACGCATAAGGCAATACAAAATTCCACCTCAGGCTGAACAAGCATTAATGTTAATTATTCAGGACCTAATACAGTCAGGTGTGATTAAGGAAACAACTTCTAACATTTGCAATTCCCCTGTTTTACCAGTTCATAAAAAAGTGGAACCAGGAACACCACCTGTCTACAGACTAGTGGTGGATTTGAGAGAGCTCAATAAATGTGTCGTTCCACAACACCCTGTGGTTCCAGACATCTCCACCCTACTCACAGCCATAGATGCGGAAGCAACGCATTTTTCAGTCATTGACTTGAAAAACGCATTCTTTAGCATACCTATTCACCCAGACAGTCAATACCTTTTGGCTTCTCCTTACAAGGACGAAGTTTCCAATTCACAAGAGCTCCTCAAGGTTTCACAGAGAGTCCAAGCGTATATAGCCAAGCATTAAAAAGACAACTAGATACTGTTCAAATGCCCACGGATACAGCCATACTACAATATGTTGATGATATCCTCATTACGGCCAGATCTGACGCAGCATGTGCTGAAGCATCACTACTAGTACTAGAATTCCTAGCTGCAAATGGCCATAAAGTTTCCCCTGGTAAGCTCCAATTTTGTTTGCAGCAAGTGGCATACTTAGGGCACTTGCTGTCAAAGGAGGGTAGGCAGCTTACACAGGAACGCATCCAACTCATACAACAAATACCACAACCAACAACACAGAAACAAGTTCGAGCCTTTGTTGGTCTCACCTCATATTGTAGACAGTGGATCCCACAATTTGCACTCATTTCCAAACCGTTAGTGCAGCTGACAACACTCGAAGCTGGCGCTACTCCACAATTACCCTGGACAGATGAACACACGCAAGCCTTTCAGTCTCTTAAAAAAGCTATGTGTCAAGCCCCAGTGCTGGCAACACCTAATTACACCAAAGATTTTACATTATTTGTAACAGAAAACTCAGGTACAGCACTATCAGTTCTGACCCAACTTCAAGCAGACAAACATAAACCATGTGGTTATTTTTCAAGCACATTAGATCCAGTAGCACAAGCATTGCCTGCATGTCTAAAATCAGTAGCAGCTACTGCACAAGCTATTAGACAAAGCGATTCTATTGTATTGGGACATCATCTGATAGTTCAGGTCCCACACGCTGTAGAACTTCTGTTAAACAGAACACAAACACAGCATCTGACAATAGCCAGACTCACCGGATATGAGATGACACTTTTTCAGCCACACATTGAGATTAGACGCTGCAACATTTTAAACCCAGCAACACTGTTGCCACTGACCTCTCCTACTGAAGAAATTCACGATTGTATTGACATAATTGATTTAGTGACCAAACCAAGACCAGATTTACAAGATACTCCCCTTGCTAAGGCAGAAATGACACTCTTTGTTGATGGTTCATGTATGAGACTCCCCACAGGAGAATTAGCAGCAGCCTATGCCGTCACAAATGGTACAGACACTTTAGAAGCACACAAGATAGAGATACTGTCGGCACAGGCAGCAGAACTCATAGCCCTAACACGAGCATGTCACTTAGCAAAAGGAAAGTCAGTTAACATCTACACTGATTCACAATATGCCTTTGGAGTTGTACACAACTTCGGTACATTATGGAAAGAGAGAGGATTTCTCACATCACATGGGTTCAGAATACAGCATGCTACACTCATCACTGCCCTCTTAGAGGCCAGTCAGTTACCAGAGAAAATCGCAGTGCTAAAATGTAAAGCGCACACAAAAGGAACAGATGAAATATCAAAAGGAAATGATTCTGCAGACAGTGCAGCCAAGTTAGCAGCAAACACAGAATTAAATATACCACACCGCCAATATACAATACGAGACCCCTTTTCTGACATCCAGGATGTCCAAAGTCACGCCACACCACAGGAACTGCTAGAATGGAAGGAAAAAGGAGGGGTCCTTACAGATCAAGGCTGGATGACACCTGAAAGAGCAGTATGGTTTCTACCGGATGCCATGGTACAAGTTATGGTAAACACCATACATGGACCAGCATATCTGGGAGAAAAAGCAATGTTAGACAGCATACAGAATATATGGCACAACAAACATTTGAGAGCTGCAGCCAAACAAAAAGTTAAAACGTGCATGATTTGTAATCAGTTCAACCCAGGAAAAGGCACAAAGGTGGAACAGGGAGGATTCCAACCCCTGACCATCCATTTGAAGTTCTCCAGATGGACTATATCCAGATGGAGAGATGTAGAGGTCACAAGTATGTGCTAGTTGTAGTGTGTGCTCTGACCAGATGGACAGAAGCCTATCCCGTCCCAGATTACACTGCAACGACAACTGCTAAACAATTAGTTAGAGAGTTTTTCCGAGGTATGGGTTGTCCCGTGTCATCTACTCAGATAACGGCCAACCTTTTTCCTCTGAACTCATGAAGCAAGTGTCTCTTCTGTTAGGGTACACTTGGAAGTTTCACTGTGTAAGACATCCTCATGCAGCAGGTCTAGTAGAAAGGCACAACCAAACTTTGAAGACAAAATTGGCCAAGATATGCACTGACAAAGGCGTGGACTGGATGGTAGCCTTACCGGTTGCCCTCTTCTACATGCGTATGGTAGCCCATTCCAGAACTGGCTTATCTCCATATGAAGTGGTCTTTGGCAGACCACCAAATATGTGGGGTACGCCAAGGCCTAAAAGAATAACTGATGTTGACAGTACTATGCTGACTGACTACCTGGCTTCCTTGATGTCTGCACTCCAATCTTGTCGTTCTCAGGTTGCTGCCACCTTCCCTGACAAAACCAACCCGGAAGAACACGCCATCCGACCCGGGGACTGGGTCCTCGTGAGGAACTTCGACCGGACCAGTCCCCTCCAGCCCAGGTGGAAGAAGCCAAGACTCGTACTACTAACAACACGGACAGCAGTGAAGGTCGAGGGCAGGAAGGGCTGGCTCCACGCAAGCCACTGCCGGAAACATTTTGGACAAAAAGACACTGTTGCTGATGGCCCTGCCAATCCCACTGACATTGTGACTGAACAATCTTTATTGCCTTTGGAACTAACCCCACAACAGGATTACAAATCAAAGTTAAGGTCTGCCATTCGGACTCTGGCTAATTAAGTCCATTGGGCGTCGGTCCAGTGGTGAAGCGGTTGGAGCATGGGAATGGATTTTAACACCTTGACTATGTGGGAGAAAAAAAAAAAATGAACTCTAGAAAAAGACATAATGGTCCTATTATATGTTTGACAGTATTATTTTTCCTCATGGCAGTTATGACGTGTCTTGGTTGGATTCTCCACACTGTTTTTCCCCCAACACAACACACCTCTCATACACCCAACAGCACTCAGGAACACACCTATCACGACCTACCCCCTCATGAACAAGCCCATAGACTAGCCTTGCGAAACAATACCTTCATACAGATGCTACACCACACTCAGCAAGCCAGTAATAGCACCAATTGTTGGATATGTGGCCGCATCCCACCTCATCAGAAAAAGGGAGGGATGCCTCTTTTTCTTTCCCATTCTCTTATAATGGAACTTGTGAAGCCTGGATCGCCCTAATAACAGCTGACGCTACTACCCCCACCTCCTGCCCTGACGGAAATAATTCATGCAAGAATGGGTGGCCTTGGGGGATTTAAACAAGGTACTCAATACTGCCTGTTACCCTAATAAGGAGGGAGATCCTCAGGCGACCGGTACAGTCCTAGAAAGTGAAGAATACAAGCAAGGGAACATGACCATGTCCTACAAGATGTTAAATACCAAACCTAAAAAGAATGCTGGTTCCCCTTCCATCTCGGTCTCACCAGTAAAAGGACACCTGTGCATCCAGAAAAATGGCTCTGTTCCATTAGGACACAGTGACTGTCATACCACTATAAGTTTTGAAGACAGAGGAAAGTCCTCATTTCTAGCATCTCGCCATACTTATTTCATCTGTGGCCAAACGGCCTATGTGCAGCTGCCCTTGAACTGGGGGGAACTTGCTATATAGCATTCCTGTTACCCCCTGTCTTTGTGGCCCCATCCACTTACCACAGAGACCTCCTAGTGCCCCATGTCAGACATAAAAGAACGATCGATACCTCCTTGGTTGACCAAACGGAAACCTCATGGGAACAGTATACAGATTTTAACAAAGGGTTCTTCTTCTTTGTTGGCCCTGTACAGAACAGCAAGCTTATACGCAGGTTGACAAGGACCTTAGAGGCTGTAGTAAACCAGACGGCGTCTGCCCTGGGGAGCTTAACCCAGGAGCAGTCTGCCATACGATTGGTTACTCTCCAAAATCGCCTTGTCCTTGACATCATCTTGGCTGACAGAGGCGGAGCCTGTAAAATTATAGGCTCTAGCTGCTGTATATTTATTCCTGATAATTCCCCATCTGTATACACGGCCATAACAAAATTACACAAGATAGCCGTAAGTTTACATCAAGAACCTGGCACTTGGACGTGGTCTGACTGGTTCTGGAAGATAATATCGTCCTGGGGATGGCAACTGCTGTCAGCAGCAGGCATAATATTCCTGATAATAACTGGATGCTGCCTTTGCATCCAATGTGGTCCTGCCCTATGCGGTCTATGCGCTGAAAAATGCATTCCTAAACCACTTGTCCAGCAGAGAGAAAGGGAAAGAATCATGTTACAAGAATGTATAAATGATGTCATGCAAATTGAGATATAATGTAGGTACACTCTGGGGCAAGGAGGGAATGTGGAAATAAAATCTATAATTATGCCCCTTCGCTGCCCTCTGCGCGATCTAATTATGCCCCTTTGCGCGATCCCCTTTGCGCGATTAATAATTGCCCACATTAAAAGCCGGCACCATTTTGTTTTTAATTCACCCTTTGGTGTCCCAAGACCCCGAGCACGAGCACCACACCCCTGCACCTGGTTTTCCTCATTTTCACCATCTGTCTCTGTGGTTTCTGCCAAGTCCGGGAAACCAGTACATGAGTTCCTGCTCCCCCGCAGAGATGGTTCATGTTTCTGACATGAAGCACGAGCACAAACCCCCAAATGAGGAAGCCTTCCCCTTCCAACTGTCAGACTATTTCACATCGCAAGTCCCCTCACGAAGCCTAAGACACGTCCCCATTTCTTCACACTCTGCTCCTCTTGCTGAATCTTTGTTCCTCTATCTGCCACGACCTGTTTGTTCCTCTATTTTGCCTCGTGACCAAGACTGTATAAATATTCTGCTGTTGAAAATAAAGACGCCCACTTAAAGAGAGGGACTTGAGAGATTGCTCCTGTGCCCGCTTGGTGCTGGAAGCGCTCCCTTTAACTCGAGTTATTGGTCTTCTCCTCCTTCATTTGAGCACCACGGACTCCTCGCTTTGCATTGACAAGAAATTATGATTTATTAAGCATAGAAATTCAGAAATGAGGTAATAAGTAAATTTAATTTACCACAACACCACCCCAGTTTGGACCCAGCCATATGCAAATCAGTCTTGACCCTGTTCCTTGTAGGAACAGTCCAGCCCGAACTGCCAAGCCAGCTCTTCCCTGCACCGGAAACAAGCATCCTGCGACCGGTTTCATGGCATCACCCTTCTTCAGCCAGGCTAGCTTGAATCCAGTGGTGTAGTGAGCACGGGACCCACGTCTGGGTATACCCTTCCCACTTAGGGCGACATATGCAAAAGAAACAATTGATGGACGGAATGCTGGACAATGCAATCATTCACCCCCAGTCACAAGGATCTGGGTTAAATCCATCATTCTTTTGCTCACCACACCACCCCAGTTTGGACCCAGCCATATGCAAATCAGTCTTGACCCTGTTCCTTGTAGGAACAGTCCAGCCCGAACTGCCAAGCCAGGTCTTCCCGGGACCGGAAACAAGCATCCTGGGACCGGTTTCAGGGCATCACCCTTCTTCAGCCAGGCTAGCTTGAATCCAGTGGTGTAGTGAGCACGGGACCCACGTCTGGGCATACCCTTCCACTTAGGGCGACATATGCAAAAGAAACAATTGATGGACGGAATGCTGGACAATGCAATAATTCACCCCCAGTCACAAGGATCTGGGTTAAATCCATCATACTTTTGCTCACCACACCACCCCAGTTGGGACCCAGCCATATGCAAATCAGTCTTGACCCTGTTCCTTGTAGGAACAGTCCAGCCCGAATTGCCAAGCCAGGTCTTCCCTGGACCGGAAACAAGCATCCTGGGACCGGTTTCAGGGCATCAACCTTCTTCAGCCAGGCTAGCTTGAATCCAGTGGTGTAGTGAGCACGGGACCCATGTCTGGGCATACCCTTCCCACTTAGGGCGACATATGCAAAAGAAACAATTGATGGACGGAATGCTGGACAAAACAATAATTCGCCCCCAGTCACAAGGATCTGGGTTAAATCCATCATTCTTTTGCTCACCACACCACCCCAGTTTGGACCCAGCCATATGCAAATCAGTCTTGATCCTGTTCCTTGTAGGAACAGTCCAGCCCGAACTGCCAAGCCAGGTCTTCCCTGGACCGGAAACAAGCATCCTGGGACCGGTTTCAGGGCATCACCCTTCTTCAGCCAGGCTAGCTTGAATCCAGTGGTGTAGTGAGCCCGGGACCCACGTCTGGGCATACCCTTCCCACTTCGGGCTGGACTGTTCCCATTGGGCGCAGGGTCAAGACTGATTTGCATATGGCTGTATCCAAACTGGAATGGCATGGTGAGCAAAAAAACGATGGATTTAGGCCCAGATCTCTGTACTGGGGTGAATGTATGACATTGTTCTGCATTCTGTCCATCAATTGTTCTTTTTGCATTTGTAACCCCGAGTGAGACGGGTATGCCCAGACGTGGATCCCGTCCTCTCCATGCCACTGGAGTCAAGCTATCCTGGCTGATGAGGGCTGAAAGCCCTAAACCGGTCCTAGGATGCTTGTTTTCAGTCCCGGGAGGACCTGGCCTGGCAGTTCGGGCTGGACTGTTCCCATTGGGCGCAGGGTCAAGACTGATTTGCATATGGCTGGGTCCAAACTGGAATGGCATGGTGAGCAAAAAAACGATGGACTTAGGCCCAGATCTCTGTACTGGGGTGAATGAATGACATTGTTCTGCATTCTGTCCATCAATTGTTCTTTTTGCATTTGTCACCCCGAGTGGGACGGGTATGCCCTGACGTGGGTCACGTGCTTTCCATGCCACTGGAGTCAAGCTATCCTGGCTGATGAGGGCTGAAAGCCCGAAACCGGTCCTAGGATGCTTGTTTCCAGTCCAGGGAGGACGTGGCCTGGCAGTTCGGGCTCGACTGTTCCCATTGGGCGCAGGGTCAAGACTGATTTGCATGTGGCTGGGTCCAAACTGGAATGGCATGATGAGCAAAAAAACGATGGATTTAGGCCCAGATCTCTGTACTGGGGTGAATGTATGACATTGTTCTGCATTCTGTCCATCAATTGTTCTTTTTGCATTTGTCACCCCGAGTGGGACGGGTATGCCCAGACGTGGGTCCCGTGCTCTCCATGCCACTGGAGTCAAGCTATCCTGGCTGATGAGGGCTGAAAGCCCGAAACCGGTCCTAGGATGCTTGTTTCCAGTTCAGGGAGGACCTGGCCTGGCAGTTCGGGCTAGACTGTTCCCATTGGGCGCAGGGTCAAGTCTGATTTGCATATGGCTGGGTCCAAATTGGAATGGCATGGTGAGCAAACAACGATGGATTTAGGCCCAGATCTCTGTACTGGGGTGAATGTATGACATTGTTCTGCATTCTGTCCATCAATTGTTCTTTTTGCATTTGTCACCCCCGAGTGGGACGGGTATGCCCAGACGTGGGTCCCGTGCTTTCCATGCCACTGGAGTCAAGCTATCCTGGCTGATGAGGGCTGAAAGCCCGAAACCGGTCCTAGGATGCTTGTTTCCAGTTCAGGGAGGACCTGGCCTGGCAGTTCGGGCTGGACTGTTCCCATTGGGCGCAGGGTCAAGACTGATTTGCATATGGCTGGGTCCAAATTGGAATGGCATGGTGAGCAAACAACGATGGATTTAGGCCCAGATCTCTGTACTGGGGTGAATGTATGACATTGTTCTGCATTCTGTCCATCAATTGTTCTTTTTGCATTTGTCACCCCGAGTGGGACGGGTATGCCCAGACGTGGATCCCGTGCTCTCCATGCCACTGGAGTCAAGCTATCCTGGCTGATGAGGGCTGAAAGCCCGAAACCGGTCCTAGGATGCTTGTTTCCACTCCAGGGAGGACCTGGCCTGGCAGTTCGGGCTGGACTGTTCCCATTGGGCGCAGGGTCAAGACTGATTTGCATATGGCTGGGTCCAAACTGGTATGGCATGGTGAGCAAAAAAACGATGGATTTAGGCCCAGATCTCTGTACTGGGGTGTATGTATGACATTGTTCTGCATTCTGTCCATCAATAGTTCTTTTTGCATTTCTCACCCCGAGTGAAACGGGTATGCCCAGACGTGGGTCCCGTGCTCTCCATGACACTGGAGTCCAGCTATCCTGGCTGATGAGGGCTGAAAGCCTGAAACCGGTCCTAGGATGCTTTTTTGCAGTCCAGGGAGGACCTGGCCTGGCAGTTCGGGCTGGACTGTTCCCATTGGGCGCAGGGTCAAGACTGATTTGCATATGGCTGGGTCCAAACTGGAATGGCATGGTGAGCAAAAAACGATGGCTTTAGGCCCAGATCTCTGTACTGGGGTGAATGTATGACATTGTTCTGCATTCTGTCCATCAATTGTTCTTTTTGCATTTGTCACCCCGAGTGGGACAGGTATGTCCAGACGTGGGTCCCGTGCTCTCCATGCCACTGGAGTCAAGCTATCCTGGCTGATGAGGGCTGAAAGCCCGAAACCGGTCCTAGGATGCTTGTTTCCAGTCCAGGGAGGACCTGGCCTGGCAGTTCGGGCTGGACTGTCACCATTCGGCGCAGGGTCAAGACTGATTTGCAAATGGCTGGGTCCAAACTGGAATGGCATGGTGAGCAAAAAAACGATGGATTTAGGCCCAGATCTCTGTACTGGGGTGAATGTATGACATTGTTCTGCATTCTGTGCATCAATTGTTCTTTTTGCATTTGTCACCCCGAGTGGGACGGGTATGTCCAGACGTGGGTCCCGTGCTCTCCATGCCACTGGAGTCAAGCTATCCTGGCTGATGAGGGCTGAAAGCCTGAAACCGGTCCTAGGATGCTTGTTTCCAGTCCAGGGAGGACCTGGCCTGGCAGTTCGGGCTGGACTGTTCCCATTGGGCGCAGGATCAAGACTGATTTACATATGGCTGGGTCCAAACTGGAATGGCATGGTGAGCAAAAAAACGATGGATTTAGGCCCAGATCTCTGTACTGGGGTGAATGTATGACATTGTTCTGCATTCTGTCCATCAATTGTTCTTTTTGCATTTGTCACCCCGAGTGGGACGGGTATGCCCAGACGTGGGTCCCGTGCTCTCCATGCCACTGGAGTCAAGCTATCCTGGCTGATGAGGGCTGAAAGCACGAAACCGGTCCTAGGATGCTTGTTTCCAGTCCAGGGAGGACCTGGCCTGGCAGTTCGTGCTGGACTGTTCCCATTGGGCGCAGGGTCAAGACTGATTTGCATATGGCTGGGTCCAAACTGGAATGGCATGGTGAGCAAAAAAACGATGGATTTAGGCCCAGATCTCTGTACTGGGATGAATGTATGACATTGTTCTGCATTCTGTCTATCAATTGTTCTTTTTGCATTTGTCACCCCGAGTGTGACGGGTATGCCCAGACGTGGGTCCCGTGCTCTCCATGCCACTGGAGTCAAGCTATCCTGGCTGATGAGGGCTGAAAGCCCGAAACCGGTCCTAGGATGCTTGTTTCCAGTCCAGGGAGGACCTGGCCTGGCAGTTCGGGCTGGACTGTTCCCATTGGGCGCAGGGTCAAGACTGATTTGCATATGGCTGGATCCAAACTGGTATGGCATGGTGAGCAAAAAAACGATGGATTTAGGCCCAGATCTCTGTACTGGGGTGTATGTATGACAATGTTCTGCATTCTGTCCATCAATAGTTCTTTTTGCATTTCTCACCCCGAGTGAGACTGGTATGCCCAGACGTGGGTCCCGTGCTCTCCATGCCACTGGAGTCCAGCTATTCTGGCTGATGAGGGCTGAAAGCCCGAAACCGGTCCTAGGATGCTTTTTTGCAGTCCAGGGAGGACCTGGCCTGGCAGTTCGGGCTAGACTGTTCCCATTGGGCGCAGGGTCAAGACTGATTTGCATATGGCTGGGTCCAAACTGGAATGGTGAGCAAAAAAACGATGGCTTTAGGCCCAGATCTCTGTACTGGGGTGAATGTATGACATTGTTCTGCATTCTGTCCATCAATTGTTCTTTTTGCAGTTGTCACCCCGAGTGGGACAGGTATGTCCAGACGTGGGTCCCGTGCTCTCCATGCCACTGGAGTCAAGCTATCCTGGCTGATGAGGGCTGAAAGCCCGAAACCGGTCCTAGGATGCTTGTTTCCAGTCCAGGGAGGACCTGGCCTGGCAGTTCGGGCTGGACTGTTCCCAATCGGCGCAGGGTCAAGACTGATTTGCAAATGGCTGGGTCCAAACTGGAATGGCATGGTGAGCAAAAAAACGATGGATTTAGGCCCAGATCTCTGTACTGGGGTGAATGTATGACATTGTTCTGCATTCTGTCCACCAATTGTTCTTTTTGCATTTGTCAGCCCGAGTGGGACGGGTATGCCCAGACATGGGTCCCGTGCTCTCCATGCCACTGGAGTCAAGCTATCCTGGCTGATGAGGGCTGAAAGCACGAAACCGGTCCTAGGATGCTTGTTTCCAGTCCAGGGAGGACCTGGCCTGGCAGTTCGGGCTGGACTGTTCCCATTGGGCGCAGGGTCAAGACTAATTTGCAAATGGCTGGGTCCAAACTGGATTGGCATGGTGAGCAGAAAAACGATGGATTTAGGCCCAGATCTCTGTACTGGGGTGAATGTATGACATTGTTCTGCATTCTGTCCATCAATTTTTTTTTTTGCATTTGTCACCCCGCGTGGGACGGGTATGCCCAGACCTGAGTCCCGTGCTCTCCATGCCACTGGAGTCAAGCTATCCTGGCTGATGAGGGCTGAAAGCCCGAAACCGGTCTTAGGATGCTTGTTTCCAGTCCAGGGAGGACCTGGCCTGGCAGTTCGGACTGGACTGTTCCCATTGGGCGCAGGGTCAAGACTGATTTGCATATGGCTGGGTCCAAACTGGAATGGCATGGTGAGCAAAAAAACGATGGATTTAGGCCCTGATCTCTGTACTGGGGTGAATGTATGACATTGTTCTGCATTCTGTCCATCAATTGTTCTTTTTGCATTTGTCACCCCGAGTGGGACGGATATGCCCAGACGTGGGTCACGTGCTCTCCATCCCACTGGAGTCCAGTTATCCTGGCTGATGAGGGCTGAAAGCCTGAAACCGGTCCTAGGATGCTTGTTTCCAGTCCAGGGAGGACCTGGCCTGGCAGTTCGGGCTCGACTGTTCCCATTGGGCGCATGGTCAAGACTGATTTGCATATGGCTGGGTCCAAACTGGAATGGCATGGTGAGCAAAAAAACGATAGATTTAGGCCCAGATCTCTGTACTGGGGTGAATGTATGACATTGTTCTGCATTCTGTCCATCAATTGTTCTTTTTGCATTTGTCACCCCGAGTGGGACGGGTATGTCCAGACGTGGGTCCCGTGCTCTCCTTGCCACTGGAGTCAAGCTATCCTGGCTGATGAGGGCTGAAAGCACGAAACCGGTCCTAGGATGCTTGTTTCCAGTCCAGGGAGGACCTGGCCTGGCAGTTCGTGCTGGACTGTTCCCATTGGGCGCAGGGTCAAGACTGATTTGCATATGGCTGGGTCCAAACTGGAATGGCATGGTGAGCAAAAAAACGATGGATTTAGGGGCAGATCTCTGTACTGGGGTGAATGTATGACATTGTTCTGCATTCTGTCCATCAATTGTTCTTTTTGCATTTGTCACCCCGAGTGTGACGGGTATGCCCAGACGTGGGTCCCGTGCTCTCCATGCCACTGGAGTCAAGCTATCCTGGCTGATGAGGGCTGAAAGCCCGAAAGCGGTCCTAGGATGCTTGTTTCCAGTCCAGGGAGGACCTGGCCTGGCAGTTCGGGCTGGACTGTTCCCATTGGGCGCAGGGTCAAGACTAATTTGCATATGGCTGGGTCCAAACTGGAATGGCATGGTGAGCAAAAAAACGATGGCTTTAGGCCCAGATCTCTGTACGGGGGTGAATGTATGACATTGTTCTGCATTCTGTCCATCAATTGTTCTTTTTGCAGTTGTCACCCCGAGTGGGACAGGTATGTCCAGACGTGGGTCCCGTGCTCTCCATGCCACTGGAGTCAAGCTATCCTGGCTGATGAGGGCTGAAAGCCCGAAACTGGTCCTAGGATGCTTGTTTCCAGTCCAGGGAGGACCTGGCCTGGCAGTTCGGGCTGGACTGTTCCCATTCGGCGCAGGGTCAAGACTGATTTGCAAATGGCTGGGTCCAAACTGGAATGGCATGGTGAGCAAAAAAACGATGGATTTAGGCCCAGATCTGTGTACTGGGGTGAATGTATGACATTGTTCTGCATTCTGTCCACCAATTGTTCTTTTTGCATTTGTCAGCCCGAGTGGGACGGGTATGCCCTGACATGGGTCCCGTGCTCTCCATGCCACTGGAGTCAAGCTATCCTGGCTGATGAGGGCTGAAAGCACGAAACCGGTCCTAGGATGCTTGTTTCCAGTCCAGGGAGGACCTGGCCTGGCAGTTCGGGCTGGACTGTTCCCATTGGGCGCAGGGTCAAGACTGATTTGCAAATGGCTGGGTCCAAACTGGATTGGCATGGTGAGCAGAAAAACGATGGATTTAGGCCCAGATCTCTGTACTGGGGTGAATGTATGACATTGTTCTGCATTCTGTCCATCAATTGTTCTTTTTGCATTTGTCACCCCGCGTGGGACGGGTATGCCCAGCTGTGGGTCCTGTGCTCTCCATGCCACTGGAATCAAGCTATCCTGGCTGATGAGGGCTGAAGCCCGAAACCGGTCCTAGGATGCTTGTTTCCAGTCCAGGGAGGACCTGGCCTGGCAGTTCGGGCTGGGCTGTTCCCATTGGGCGCAGGGTCAAGACTGATTTGCATATGGCTGGGTCCAAACTGGAATGGCATGGTGAGCAAAAAAATGATGGGTTTAGGCCCAGATCTCTGTACTGGGGTGAATGTATGACATTGTACTGCATTCTGTCCATCAATTGTTCTTTTTGCATCCCGCAGGGAGGGTGGCCCACTTATATGAGGGCCGATACCCCAAGCAAGATCCGTGGTGTCTCAGGCCTTTTCATGGTGTGGATCGGGGCCTTGCCGTGATCCATGGAAAGGAAACGGTCCCAGGAAGGCTTCGTTGGAAAGGGAAGACTCTCCTTTTTCCAACGATGCCACCCTGAAATCTGGGGAGGCCGTTGGGCCTTTTTTCCCCACCGGAGAGGACGCTCACCTGCTCCTCCTGTCTGCTATGGTGTGGAAACTGTGATGTCAGTGCGCATCGCTGATATCACAGATGGGTGGGAGGAGATGTGGGGAGAGACGTGGAAGCAATTCTGCGTCTCCCCCAGGGATTAAAAAAAGAAATAGAAACCTACGGCCGACACACTCACCAAAAGGGTTAATCCTTCAGTTGGCTGTTAGTACAAGGCCTCAAAGAGAGATTGAGTCCTCCAAAGAGTACATATGTGCCACAATACTTGATCCAAGGTACAAAAAATACTGCCCACTTTCATTCCTTTTTCAGAAGGGGTATTTTTCACACTATAAGACTTTGATTGTTGATCAAGTGAGAGACCTGAAAGAAGAACGGCTGGAAGTCAGAGGCCCAGGCAGAAGTTCTGGCATGTAGCTTTCAACCTCCTGAGAGGGCAGTAGTGTTGTCTCAAAGCCATCACCATCATCACTAGCAACAGAAGAATCGATGAAAAAAATACCGGAATAAACGGAGTGGGAGATTAGAGCGCCTGCAGCTGCGTAGGAGCTGCTGCATCAGCAGCAGGAGAGCAGGATCCACGCCACAGCGAGACCCGGCTGGACTCCCCAGAGGGGGCTGCTGAGAAAACCGGAGAGATCACAAGGGGAGCTGGCACCCACGCATACAGGAACCCAAGGCGCCCACCAACTTTAGGCCCAATCAGAGGCTGGTGTGATCGCCGGATAAGGGCCTGTGGCTCAAACATCAAAGGGCTGAAGATATCAAGATTATTGTCGCCATTAGGAGGTGGAAAAAAGGTGAGTGGTTCATCGTCCTTCAGCAGTTCAGGCATATTTCAGGGGCCCCACACGACATGAGTTAAGCAGCAGTAAAGTATCCGACCCAGCTAGACAGGCCGACTCTGTATACAGGGGCAAAGAATAGCCCTAGAACTGCACAACCCGACCAAATGACCCCGAGCTTGCACTGCATACTCTACTGTGACCATAAAATACCCAGCTTGACTGCTACCTGCACTCAGGGACCAGGGTCCCTCTGAATTCACTGTCAGCTCGAAGACCAGGAACAAGTGCCCTGCTCACTAGAGAGAGGAGCCAAACTCGACATCACACAGCACCTTTCCTACCCCCGATTAAGGCACCACGCAGCATCAAAATATGGGCAAGGATCGGCCACAAAGAGGGGTGCAGCCGACAAATACACTGCACAGGGGGCAGCGTCAAAACCGGACCACCAGCGTGAGGCCCCCGTGTCAGACACTGAAACATTGCAGTCATGACCTTCGGGGGCTCAAATCCTTGCTGCCATAGAAGCCTCGAGCATGGCAGTTCAGGCCAAAATCGACGCAATGTCCCTGGATATAGGGCTGCTGAGAGTCGACCTCCGTACACTGGCCGAGAGATCCCTAACCACAGAACAGAATGTATCTAAGCTAGAAAAAAAGTCTCCACACTGAAAACACCCCTTGCAGAGTTAACTTCAAAAACTGACGCTGGAGCGCAGAGCTGAAGACGTGGAGGAGAGGGCACAAAGAGGTAACCTCAGATTTGTGGGGTTCCTGGAGGGTGCAGAGGGTAGGACTCCAGAGCTCTTCTTAGAACAGTGGGTCAGAGACTCCCTTCCCACGGCCCAGTTGTCAACCTTCTTCATGGTCGAGCGGGCGCATAGGGCGCTCATGCCAAAGCCTCCTCCGGGCGTGCTTCCCAGGACACTCATCGCCAAAGTGCTCAACTATAGGGACAGAGACTGCATATTAAGAGTGGCCCACCAGGAGGGAGACCCCACGTATGAGAAGTCTGTCATCCACATCTTCCTGGATTTTACAAGATCAACACAACAATAAAGGGCATCCTTCGGTGAGGTAAAGCAGAAACTCAGGGTGATGGACCTACAATATGCGTTACTCTATCCAGCCAAATTAAAGGTGATGCACAATGATCGAGCACATTTCTTTACCACACCTGAGGCCGCATGGGACTGGCTGGAAGTGCGAGGAGAAGCCAGGGTGATCTACAGAACGATGGAAAGATCGAACGTACCTGGCTTGGGGGCACCAAAAAGAACAACTGGTAGGGGGGAAAGGTCCAGAAAATTATCAAGGTCATCTCAGAGAGTGGTGGTCCGCCAAGATGGCTCCCTGGACTTGGAGTCTGTAGATGCCGGCGGCTGCAGCCAGAGGCCTCCCCGTGTGGATCCACTCAAGCAGCAGGTGGCGAGGGCCCTTGTAGATGTGGTTACGGCGTCCAGTTCTGATGCCAGCACGGACGATGTGGTAGAAGACACGCCATAACCCAATGAACATTGAACTGGTCACAACCTGAACAGTATAAGTATAATCCTGAATGGGTACATTGAATGCAATGATGATCAGAACTGTACATTAAGCGACTGAGACTGGGGGGATGGCTGAGCAAACTCGTAAGGCTGTTGAAAGGATTGTTATGGGAGTTGGTTGCGCTGGCCACTTAAACATGACGGGCGGGGGCACACCCTCCTACCTACCTATTTTTCACCCTACCTATTCTGTCTCACTATTTCTGTTTCCTCTACGGTGTTACATCTCACCTAGTCTTACATCTATTTCTTTTCCTGATGTTATTGAGGTGTGTTGTGTGGTTGCAGAATATGTGTGTGGTATGATACGAATGGCAGTTGAATGTTGAGAGTCTGGCGGTATGCATGGAGGCCAAGAGATGAGGTGACTTGCTGTGTGATCCACGGCTATGGGCTGACGCACTTAACCCACTCTGGCTGCAATTTTGATATTGGATGAATGAAAGTATTGTGTATGTGTGATAGTAGGGAGTATAGATTAGCGTTGCAGCTGCTAATAGCATACTATCAGATTATAACAGGCATATATGCTACAGACGTTGATGTGGATTTAATGCCTTTGTCTGCTGGTTGGGGTCGGGGAAGGGTGGAGGGAATCTCGGGGGTTACAGTAATTGGGAATGCAGAAATTGTTGGGACAGTGTCTACCCGGGGAGGGGAAAGCTAAAATGTTACAGAGGGGGAATATTAAGTTTTTGGCAGCAGTGACGGTGACGGACCTAAGAGGGGAAAAGAAGGGGCCGGGGATAAATAGCCAGGTACATGGGACAACTTAAGATAATAACATGAAATGTGAGGGGGCTTAACTTGTACACGAAGCGATACCGGGTACAGATTTACCGGCGCAGACAAGGGGCACAAATAGCAATGTTGCAAGAGACCCATTTATTAGATTCTGAAATCCAGAAGCTACACAAGAAATGAAGGGGACAACTCTACACTTCCACATATTCCACATATGCAAGTAGGGTACTAGTATGGGCACAGCCCAAGTTCCCTTTCAGATGCACAACTACACAGTGGACATCGAGGGCAGATATATAATAATACATGGCACACTAGATGGAATGGAGGTATGCCTTGTCAACATATATGCCCCCAACATAGATGATGGTGGCTTCTTCCTGGAGCTAGAAAAACTCCTCATTACATACGCAGTAATACCCATTATCTGGGCAGGAGACTTCAACTCCATCACTGACGGCAGAATGGATAGACACCCCCCAAAAATGCACACTAAGCCGAACATGACAGCTACATTGCGAGACGTGATGCGTCGCCTGCTATGTGTGGATATCTGGCAAGAGATGCATCCGGAGGTGCAGGGCTACACTGGCACGAGGGGTCCACAGTAGACTAGAGAGATTCCTCCTCTCCAGCGAGGCCATACCAGCCACCACACAGACTTGTATCCTTACACGATTCCTTTCAGACCACACCCCAATACTGCTCGAATAGGGCCCAATCCGTACCAGACCGAAACTGCCCATTTGGCGGCTAAGACCTGATGTGCTGTGGGACCCTATGGTCTGTACGGAACTTAAACAGTCGTTGGTTGGATTCTTTAACTGGAACTTGTCCACCGCTAGCTCTAGGGGAATAGAATGGGACACACTCAAAGTGGTGATCCGAGGGGAGTGTCTCTCTAAAGTTGGGGGGACACGACACAAGTTAAAAGGTGAACTAAAAGAAGCGGAAGACGAGCTCTCCCGGTTGCAACATGGACTGCAACCAACAGCGCCATATAATGACTCCCTGCTGCAGGCCCACCGCCAGGTGAGTGAAATATGGGACAGACTCGACTGTCTCACTAGGTGGGAATATCGCCAGCTGTTACACAAAGAGGGTGACAAATCTGGAAGTCTCTTAGCATGGTTATTGAAGAGGGAACGCCCGCCCCTGCTGATCCTAACATTAACGCACCCGGACGGTAGCATTATAAATACACAGACAGGAATTAATAACCGTATGTACGAACACTTAGCCGCAGTATACCTTGAGCCTCCAGAAACTACAGTATCCACCGGTCTCGAGTTCCTCAGGAGTATACCACTCCCTTACATTATGGGAGAACAGGCGCAGATCTTAGGGGCCGTGATTCAGTTCGATGAATTGCGCATGGCTGTGCGGACAATGGCCGGGTGCAAAGCCCCAGGCCCAGATGGTCTACCAATAGAATTCTACCAGACGTACAGCGACTTACTACTCCCTAGATTACTGGAGACTCTGCAAGAAGCTAAGCTAAAGAGAATCATCCTCCCACAATCTGTGAGGGAAGTCTGCATAGTCATGCTTTCGAAATCAGGCAGGGACAAATGAGATACGGGATCGTATTGGCCCCTGCCAATGTTGGGAGTGGATGTAAAAATATTGGCCTAGGTTCTAGCCACTCGCCTCAGCCGTGTGGTATCCCATCTGGTCCATGAGGACCAGAGTGTATTTATACCAGGAAGGGGAACTCATATGAACATACGCCGTCTCTCACACGTGCTACACTCGCTATCAGGCGGAGCAGATAGGGCAGCGGTGGTCGCCCTCGACATTGAGAAGGCGTTTGACACTCTGCACTGGAAATATTTGTGGGAGAGTTTCCGAATTATGGGACTTGCCGAACAGTTCATCACCTGGCTGCAACTATTATACCGAGGGCCAAGGGCACACGTGCGTACGGGGGATCAAATATCGGAGTGCATCACTATTGAAAGAGGCACCCGACAAGAGTGTCCTCTCTCTCAATTGCTCTTCACCCTGGCAATGGAGCCATTGGCGATCCGGTTGAGGAGAGACATGGACGAACAGGGAATTATAGTTGATTGCCGCACTCATGTTGTGTTCCTCTATGCAGACGACGCGTTACTCTATATCTGACAACCGGAGGAGGCAGTACCGGCTCTACTAGGCATATCACACTCATTTGGGGAGTCATTGGGCCTCTGTATAAATCATCGTAAGACAGTCATCTTCCCATTAGCCGCTCTAGCACAATTGGCTATACAAGACCTCACCCCGGTAGAGTTTAGCTGGAAAATTGATCATTTTAGGTATGTGGGCATACAGGTGACACATAGGCCTGAGGATCAATATTCCTTAAATATGGGGACGGTAATTGTGAATCTGGCAGAGACGATCCGGTTCTGGAACAAGCTCCCTCTCTCCATTATGGGGCGTGTTGCATTGGCTATAATGCTCATGTTACCTAGGTGCCTGTATGCCCTACAGGATACACTCTGCCACATCCCGGACACCATGTTTGTTACTTTGAACAAATTGTTGGTCTCGCTGGTGTGGGCTGGTAGCCGAAGAAGGGTGAAATTAGACATACTCAAACTGGATCCTGACCTGGGTGGAATGGGCCTCCCGGACCTTAGATTATATTATTATGCTGGACTGCTTCAATATGCAGCACAGTGGTGCATGGAGGGGCACAATATGGAGAAAGCATTACTAGCGAGCCGCAATAATGGTTCCGAACTGCCCAATTATCTGATGATGGGCACTCGGGTCCCCAGCTTGTGCCCATTTATAATCCGACAGGTAGCGACGATCTGGGAGAAGGCGGTCACCCAGGTTATCCGTAGGGCGCCATACACGACCTCACTCCCCCTACAATGGTTGCAGCGGTTCTGTCAAATTCAGGCAGTTATGGTCATTTCTACATAGCACGAAGGAGGATGCTCGACAGCCGGGGATCTCTTCGCTAATGGGACTTTCCTAACGTATGAGAAAGCGATGGAATGGTACCAAATACATGAAGGACACTTCCTACAATACACCAAGATCGCACATATGGTCTGGGGAATATGGCTCTCCTTCCCTGATGAACCGGCAGAGTCGCACACACTGGCCTTCCTGCTTAACCCAGGGTCAACTAGAGGCTTAATCTCACGCATATATAAGGTCCTTAAAGAAGACTGCGTCACTGAGACATCACAGATAAAAGACTGGTGGACAGCCGACCTAACAGTCCCCCTTACGAAAAGGGAATGGAAAAGGGTGTTTGCACAGGTCGGGGAGGTGGCTACTACTTACATTGTATGTACTTGACCCCTCAGAAACTATCTCGCTTCAACTCAGCGTGCCCTTCCCATTGCCCCAGGTCGGCTTTCCAACACATGACTTGGACATGCATCAGTTTACAAAGGTACTGGCATCAAGTTATCCAGATACTCCATGACACCACAGCAGTCCGGATAGAGCAGACGGTTAAACACTGCCTACTGGGGGTACTACCGACACCAAAAAAGGGAACAAGCACCAGACACAAATTCGCCCTCCTAGGTCTAGTTTTGGCAAAAAGGTGCATTGCGAGACACTGGACTCGAACACTCCCTCCAAAATTTGCTACGTGGCTGTCAGATATGCTAAAGTGAGGGGTGGCAGAAGAAAGTCGCCTAAAAATTGTACGCATGGATGAACATGCTGAACGTGATTTGGAGTACTGGGGCACATGCTGGAAGGGTTGCAAATGCCGGACTCGCAACTGGAGTCGGAATCGGCTACTACACAGAGAACACAACCAGACACCTCTTTGCCACATACAGAGACAAGGGATAGCCCAGATATCCAAGCGCAGGAGAGTCAGATAATGATAAGCAGTGGGGCCCCCTCCCAAGCCCATCACATAACACCTGAATGATGAGTGGTCACCTGGTCCCCGTGTAATGGATAATCAATGGATTGGTATCCTCAATGGTTAGAGCAAATTCCGTCACCGGTCACTGCTGTGCAATGTTATAGTGTTTTTGGCTTTTTCTTTACTCACACTGTATGATCCTTATTATTGTGATTACTGTACTTGGACTGTAAACATAAATGATGAATGGGTGAGAAACCCTGGTACATCACGCACATTGCAATGTAATCCTTGTTGATGGCCCATTGCAGATCACGAGTAGGTGTAGAATGTAATAATTTCTGTGACTAACAATGCAGTCTTATAATAAAAATAAGTTTAAAAAAAAGAAGTGTCACAAAGGTTATTGCTTTGATTCTACTTGCGATGTTCAGAATTCCATATGCGTTCCAGAGGAAGAATTTCTTTTATTTAAAAAGAAAATCTTGTAAAAAGGGTTACACCATGAAGTCATTAGAGAATATATATATAGGTATTAGTTAGAGAGATTACATCAATACATTCATTGTTTAAATTAGAGTATCATCGGAACTAACATGGTAATTCCTTTCATCATAGATGTAGCAAGTTCACGCTTGGGAACATTTGTACACCTGACAAAGGAGGAAGGGACATTAGGTAATTAGAACCAGGTTTCTTCTAAAATAGTCAGTCTCCATTGTAATCATTAAATACTAAAACATTAATATTTATTTAACAGAAACTACGAAAGCCAAGACAACCCCAAAATCCTGAAGTGACAGCCTGACATCCATCAGTTCTCATCCCTTTGTCCCCTTGGATCAGGTTGGGACCACACGCCTTCCCGCTTGACCTATTGGGAAGTTGGGAATTCTCGATGTGTTCATTTCACTGCTCTGAATAGAATGTGGTAAGAGCCTGACAGGGCTTAAGTCAAGTACAGAGGCGAAGGCAACAGAGGTGTAGCAAGTTGCAGCACCAATGACCATTAAGAAGATGGTCCGAAACTCTCTGGCTGAACCAAAAAAGATCTACCTGGATCAAAACCTATTGGTCTATTAGTATGGGAAGATGCGACATTGGCCAGAGCTTAGCAAGTTTGCAATAAAGTATCTGGGTTGTCCCGTATCCAGTGTGTCTTCTGAGCGTGTGTTCAGTGCAGCCGGTGCAGTTGTCATAGTCAGAAGGACCAGTCTCTCGCCTCAAAACAAGGCTATACTGGCCAATGATAAAAATGAACCAACACTTCATACCACAAGATTACACTGTTCCTGAAACAGCACAGGAGGAGGATGAGGGCAATTGGTCAGACTCAAGTGTGTTAGCTGATGAACTTCTTGTCGAACCCCCTGAGTCTGAGGATGATCCCTGACAAAGCAGGTCACAACAGAACTTTCATATATTATCATCGTACCGCTTTGCAAAACAAAAAACGGGGGATATCAAAGAACATTTATATATTTGGTGTCGCCTCATTTACTCACATGTATGGAGTGGACTAGTGTGCATGGAAAAAGTCTCCCCCATTTGCTTAAAGGACATGAAGATAAAGCCTTCATTGTCCCAGCTATGGAATTTTTCATTCCATAGCTGGGCTGCCTGCAACCAGTAAAGATAATTAATAATACAAGACTGCCATTGTTTGTCTATTCCACGAGAAAAGATAATATACAATAGATAAATGTGCAGTGCACCACACTTGCAACAGGTAACTATGCAGCAATGAGTGTTATATTGAGTGACTGATGATTCATTTGGTGTCTTGGAGGGTGTTGTAATTAATTTGTAAATTGGATTTGTGATGTTTGGGGCCCAATGGATGATATTGCCTGAATGATTGCCTTGCTTTCACATTTCACTATAATTATTTACATGGCCCACTCCAGTTCTTTCCTGTACATTTTTTTCAGGTTCTTCAGAGACCAGTCAGCTTAGTTCACAAAACTACAGAAAATGCTCAAATTCTTTTGCTCTTCTTGTTCATCAAAACTACAGGCAGGTCTATCATACGGGTCAGGAGGGGTCTCGGAGTCGGGATGGTCACGAGACTACCCCAACAACCAAAAAAAAAAGTTACGAACAATACCTATGGAGAGCAAGCAACATAACTCAGATGCCTACTCCTGTGGACTGGAGAGAGGTGCATTGATTTGGAAAATGCCAAGAAGTGTGCTGGCTCAAATGTCAATCAAACTCTCATTAAATGGTTGTGGTGATCTGGGGGGACTGTCACTGGATGTATGTCACATGATGGACACACACAATTGGAATTTGTGCAGTTGATTAGCCAGGTACATGAAGCTATTTGTCCAGGATTGGTGGTAAGATTGTTCTCACTTCTGAGTAAATCGCACATGACTGCACCGGCCTATACTCTGTCCTATTGATCCTCATCCACCATGAAGCTTAACTTCACCTTGACTCTAACTCTACAGTGTTGACATGTACTTTTTTGCAATCCACAGGCCTTCTCTTCTTCTGCACGAAAGCTACATAACACTTCTGCTTACCTGACCGGTTCAGCCCTGCTCCCAAGACAGACATTCCGAGAAGAAGAATGCAGATGCACCGTCCATTTTGGCATTCATATATACACTATCATTTTTCTGTTCTGAACAATAACATTTTGTAGAACTATGTTGGTCCTTCCTATTTTGTATTTTTTCAACTCTAAGACAAGACAACCGAAAACCACACCACCTACAAGGACGCCATGATGGACTACCACAACCAGATCAGAGCCACCAAGAGGAACTTCATCCACAACAAAATCCTGGCCAACTCCACCAACTCCAAGGAACTTTTCAGTGTCATTCAAGAATTCACCAAACCACGCAGCGAAGCCACAGACATCACCCCATCCCAAGACCTCTGCGACAAGCTTGGAACCTATTTCCACCTCAAGATCAAAAACCTCTATGACAACTTCATCGACCATCCACCAGGCGCCACAGACGGCCCCCCGCCCCCCAGAAACACCAGCTAGCCCACCATCTCCAACTGGACACCGATCACGGCCAAAGACACTGCCTTGACCAAGAAAAGCATCCACTCGGGGGCCCCCACCGACCCCTGCCCCCCTCACATCTACCACAGAGCCGCAGCCGCCATCGCACCCAAACTACAACGCACCATCAATACCACCTTCAAAACAGGCACCTTCCCAGACGACTGGAAGCGCGCAGAAGTCAGACCCCTGCTCAAGAAGCCCACAGCTGACCCCACCGACCTCAAGAACTATCGGCCCATCTCGCTCCTCCCCTTCGCAGCCAAAGTTGCAGAGAAAACAGTCAACAGGAAACTGACATGATTCATTGAAGAGAACGCCGTTCTCGACCCGTCCCAATCCGGATTCCGAAGCAACCACAGCACAGAGACCGCCCTTCTCGCCGCCACAGACGACATCTGCATCCTCCTGGACCAAGGCCACTCCGCAGCCCTCATCCTACTCGACCTATCAGCGGCCTTCGACACCGTCTCCCACCGCACACTAGTCGCCAGACTACACGACGCAGGCATACAAGGAACAGCCCTGGACTGGATCTGATCATTCCTCACCGGAAGAAGCCAAAAGATCAGACTCCCACCCTTCCCCTCCGACCCCACGAAAATCACCTGTGGAGTCCCACAGGGTTCATCACTGAGCCCCACCCTCTTCAACATCTACATGGCCCCCCTCACAGCCATCGTCCGACAACACAGCCTCAACATCGTATCCTACGCCGACGACACCCAGCTCATCCTCTCCCTCACCAAAGACCCCACCACTGCCAAACTCAACTTCCAGAAAGGAATGCAAGACATCGCAGTCTGGATGACCAACAGCTGCCTGAAGCTCAACGCCGAGAAGACAGAAGTCCTCGTCACCACCCCTTCTGCATGGGACAGCACCTGGTGGCCGACCGCCCTCGGAAGCCCACCTACCCCCTCAGACCACGCCAAGAACCTCGGCATCGTACTCGACTCATCACTCACCATGAACCGACAGGTCAATGCCGTCACCTCCAGCTGCTTCAACACCCTCCGCATCCTCCGCAAGACCTTCAAGTGGATCCCTCCTGAGTCAAGGAAGACAGTCACCCACGCACTCATCACCAGCAGACTGGACTATGGAAACGCACTCTACGCCGGCATCAACAAGTCCCAACTCCACAAACTCCAGACAATACAGAACACCGCCGCCAGACTCGTCCTCAGCATTCCCCGACACAAACACATCAGCCAACACCTACGAAGTCTCCACTGGCTCCCCGTGTAGAAAAGAGTCACTTTCAAAATCCTCACTCACGCCTACAAATGCCTACACAACAACGGACCCAAATACCTCAACGACAGAATCAACTTCCACGTACCCAAAAGAAACCTCCGATCTTCCAACCTCGCACTGGCTGAAACCCCGCGCATCCACAGAGCCAGAGCAGGCGGAAGATCCGTCTCTCACATTGCAGCCAAGACCTGGAACGAGCTACCGGCAAACATCAGACGAGCCCTCTCCCTGAACACCTTCAGGAAGACCCTCAAGACCTGGCTCTTCGGCTAAACAGATCTGCGGACCCCCCCCCTCAGCGCCTTGAGACCCTCACGGGTGAGTAGCGCGCTTACAATTCCCTGATTGATTGATTGATTGATAGGTAACATAAGATAACTTGGGACTCTGGGGCTAAAGGAATGTTTGCAATGCATTTGGTAACTGAACTGTGTCATTCTTTCCACAACAGATGTAATGATGTGCCGCTCATCGACTTGATGAATTTTGTATTTGTCTTTGTCTCACCTTTGCCCAACTCCACCTTCCCATCTATTCAATAAACCCCTAACCCTCTTCCTCCAGGTTGTATGATATATTGAGGGGTGATAAATGTATGACACACTTGGCAGGTGGATGTGGTGAATGCGACGCCAACTCACTGTTACAGGATCTTCTGAAAAATAGCCCACGCCAGCCCTATTACCCCCACCCAGGCTTGAAAGAGACATCATCATCATAGTGCAGAGTCTTACTTAGAACAATGTCTGTCCCAGGTAGTTCTAATGTACACTATGGCCTGATTCAAAAGGTAAAGTGAAGTTACACTTTTAGTGTAAGTTTACTCTTCCAGTATAACTGTACAATCAGCCAGTAACTTTGTGAGTAGTAACTAACTACTAGTAGTAACAGTAACTCCTTTTAAAATGAAAGCCTTCTCAACCAATATGTTTGGCGAATAGTTTACTTGGGCCTGCGATCCTCTTCACGTTAACAAAAATCTGTTCTCTTAACAGTACTACACAAGACATATAAAAGAGGGGCGATGGAAAGCTTGCTAAACAAGCATTTGCAATGCAATAGGTCTCACATTTGGGAGAGTTTGAGCTATTGCTATTGTAAATGACAATGCCTTTTATGTATGTGTTTTGAAACCCTGCAAGTGGTGGGTAAACACACACTTTGTACTTTGTTGTTGCTTCCGAGAAGCAAGGCTGGCAGTAAAAGATGCGCAGTTACTGCCAGCCTTGCTTCTTGTAAGCATTGACTATAAGTACAAAGTATGTGTTTACGCACTGCTTGCAGGTTTTCAAAACACATAAATAATTGTCATTTACAATGCCAATAGCTCAAACTCTCGCAAATACGAGAGCTATTGCATTGCAAATGCTTGTTCTTAGTGGCACTTTGTGAGCTAGGCTGTGGATCCAAGAGTTGGCCATGTCTCATTTCTGACACAATGATCAGAGGTGACTCGTTCAGTGAGATCATCCTATGTAAATGGCTTCAGCAGCTATCAGAGGGCCTGACTGAACTGTCCTTGGCACTCAATATCACATATTTGGAAAGAACTACTCCATCATTCAAACTGTTCTGTCCCATCTGAACACTCTTCTCAGAGTGTTCTGAATTCTGGTCATATGAAGCCATCTCAATGCAGGAGTGAATGTGGGCCCGCTTGATCACTAGCATGGTGTAGGCTGTTCATCTCCATCAGTGGTTCAGTGTCACCCCAGGAAGTATACTGTGCATATGTTAGCGCAATGATACATCCTGCATGCTGTTGCTGGTAGCAAGTACAGCTAGTACATCTTCAGTTGGGCTCTGTGGATAAAGACTGTGGGCCTCATTTATGGGTTTTTTGTCTTAGGGCAGTGCCGCAGGCCTTCCTGATGCGCTGCCCTACAGCATAAGAAATGGGCAGGAATGCGCCATATCTATAAGATACGGCGCATTCCTGTCCTTTTCCTCTGCGCTGGCACACATGGGCTGCCGTGCAGCAATGCAGGCACCTTTGCACCATGGTGCTAGGGTGCCTGGTTTGCAGGATGATGATTTTTGTGCAGGAAGGAAAACCTTCCTGCACATAAAAAATAACAAGAGGCTTTTTCCTCTTTCAATGTGTGCTGCAGAAAAAGGCAAAAACGAGGAGAAATAAAGATGTTTCTCCTTGTTGTGCCTGCCTTACGCCTCCCCTGGGGAGGCATAAGTTTTTGGTGCTGCCTCAGATTTACATTTTCTCGTAAATCTGGGACAGTGTCAAAAAGCCACGGGTGTTGCTGGGAACTCCCCAGCAACACCCTTGGCACTTCCCTTTCACCCAGTTTTCTGCATGAAAGGGGCACATATTTAGAAGGCATGAAAAGCCACGTAAAGTGACTTTAAGTGGCCTTATAAATATGCTGTGGCACATTTCGCCACCGGATGCCAAAAAAGTGACTACTGCGCAATAGTGCCTCATAAATAAGGCCCAGTGTGTGATAGCCAACGTAAGGCCTAAGCAGCTGGTTCCCGCCTGGGTCCTTCAACCCATATGCTTGTGTCAATGTAACGTGTATCCATTCCTTTGGCTGGCTGTAGACCCATATGCAGTATGGGTGGTTGGTCCTGACAGAGTCAATTGACCTGCCTCTATCCTTGGCCAGCTTGGCCATTGAAATGAATGAAATGAATGAAATGAAATGAAAAGGGTTCTTATAAAGCGCATGGCTACCCGGAGGCATCCCAGCGCTATAGCAGTAACCAAAGAGGGAGCACACCTCTACGGGAAAAGCCAGTTCTTTAAATGTTTCCGAAACGTGAGATGGTTGGTTTCTTTGCGGAGGTTCAGAGGGAGGGCATTCCAGAGTTTAGCGGCGTTGTAGGAAAAGAGCCGTCCCCCGCTTCTGGCTTTCTTTATCCTAGGTGTTACTGCTAAGTAGAGCTCATCTGAGCGTAGTCCTCTGTTGGCTTTGTAGGGGCGGATCAAATTTTTGATAATAGGTGGTCCGGTTCCTCTCAGAGACTTATGGGCTACACACAGGGCTTTAAAATGGATCCTTTCCTGCACCGGAAAGGGTGCTGGTCCTGAAGGTGAGATCTGCCAACTAGGCAGTGATTTCCCCATGTTAACTACTTATGAACACCAAGTCACTACGACTACTGTACAGCTGCTAAATGACATGTAAGCACAAAAGGGATAAGCATAGGTGCATTGAAGTGGCAGCGACTTACCTTAGCATTACTCTCCCTTGAACACTACGATCAACATGGCAGTAATGACGAATGACCCCTAGACCAAAATGAATCTGAAAGCCTGTCTGCCAGATCTGCAGTATAGAGGCGAGGGAATAACTTAAATGTGGTGCAATAAGACTTTAATGAATTATTGCTGAGAATAACTACAGAATGGTGAGCCACACAGGTAGGTCAATTGTAATTCTACCTGCTGTTGAGATCCAAATGAATGGTTGGTAATTTAATTTTCATGAGAGGGGTAAGCAATGGGAGAGAACGAGGGGATCGTTAGGTAGGTAAACTCTTTGGGAGGTCAGTGCTGGTGGATACATTGTGAACCATGAGAGGGGAGTCGTGGCGCTGGCTACTGAGAGTTCCCCTCTGCAGTTATGTGCATCCATGGCATTTTCAATGGGCCGTTTTCCAACCATGCTGCATTTTGGAGAGGAAGCAGAGCCATGCAACTGGAATGTCAGAGGCAGTGACAGCATTATCATCAGTCTTAACTTACAACAGGGAGTGGATTGGTTACATGGTGCCTTTATGCTCCTGCTTATGAAGTGATTTGCTGAAATTCGAAATCCGAAGCTTCACTACTTCTAATATTCCTATTTGGACATCTCAAAATGCTAACTCATCTTTAGACTGTGCCTGCTTCCATAAATAAGATGGATGCTATCTAGCACAGCAACTGCTGCCATTAATATCTACGAGTTTGTAGCAACAATGGGAAAACTTAACCATAGTCACAGAAGCTAACATGTGAAACAAGAGCCAGCTCTGCACAACCTGCAGCTGCAAAAATATGAGGCAAGAGTGAAAAATGCAAGGAAGAGGGAAAATAAAAGGAAGGCTGGAGCCGGAGGGGGTGTAAGGAAATCCCGTAACGGCCCCCAGCGCCACCCCCCCCCCCCCAACTCACCCCTCCTCGGCTAGCGTTCGATCAGCAGTGGGAGCCTGTGAAACTTAAAGTGAAGCACGTGAGCTTTAGAAAACAGGCTTTATTTGTGTTCAGGCCAAAAGCAGTTATTTTGTAGCATGCTATTCCCAAACCAAAGAGAGAGAGGCTGTGGTGCTGTTGTCAGAGCTGCCGACTCCGAAGCTGGGGATCCATGTTCGAGCCTCGGCATTAGCATTTCGATTAATCTCCTCCCGCGCACACTACTAATTTAAATTCAATAAAAAAAAGAAGCAAACAACAAATAGTACCTGTATGAAAGTGGAGGTCCACTAATTAAGGGAAATGAATCTGTAGTTGAGCGGTGCTGCTGAACTACAAACGGAAGCTATCTATCGGGTGTCTGTCTCCAACCAGGAGACAGCAACAAGCATTGGCATAGCCAATAGGTCTCGCCTTTGGGGCCTTATAAGTGTTTAGCCAGAGCTATTGACTTTGCCAATGTCTTCAAGCTGTGCTGTAGAGAAGTGTGGCTGCTGTGCGGCATGCTGAAAAGTTATAATAAAAAAGTGTCAGAAGCATTTTTGTTACTTTATATATGACCAAGAAGGCATTATGTAAAACTGAACGACCATATTAAAAAAAGTATTTACAATAAAAATTTTCCTCAGTTTTCTTTTGTTCTTGCAATGCTGGCAATGGTTGTTTGTTAAAGCTTTTTTTTTGAGGGGGCATAAACAATCGGAGGGTGAAGGTTGGGAACTAGTACCTGTATTATAACACTAGCAGTGGCCAGACGCTAGGGGAGAATCAACAGATGCCAGATTCCGAGAGCAGGCTGAGGTGGTGCTGAGTGATGCTGAGGTGGTAGCGGTGGTGGTGGTGACTGTTGCGGAGACGATGCTGAGGTGATGCTGAATGATACTCAGGTGTTGCTGAGTGATACTGCTGTGGTGCTGAGTGATGCTGTGGTGGTGCTGAGTGATATTGTCTTGGCGCTGAGTGATGCTGTGGTGGTGCTGAGTGATATTGTCTTGGCGCTGAGTGATGCTGTGGCGGCGCTGAGTGATGCTGTGGCGGCGCTGAGTAATGCTTTGGCGGCGCTGAGTGATGCTGTGGTGGCCCTGAGTGATGCTGTGGTGGCGGTGAGCGATGCTGTGGCGGTGCTGAGCGATGCAGTGGCGGTGCTGAGCGATGCAGTGGCGGTGCTGAGCGATGCAGCGGCGGTGCTGAGCGATGCTGCGGTGGCACTGAGCGATGCTGCGGGGGCACTGAGCGATGCTGTGGTGGCGCTGAGCGATGCTGTGGTGGCGCTGAGCGATGCTGTGGTGGCGCTGAGCGATGCTGTTGTGGCGCTGAGCGATGCTGTGGTGGCGCTGAGCGATGCTGTGGTGGCGCTGAGCGATGCTGTGGTGGCGCTGAGCGATGCTGTGGTGGTGCTGAGCGATGCTGTGTTGGTGCTGAGCGATGCTGTGGTGGTGCTGAGTCATCCTGTGGTGGTGCTGAGTGATGCAGTGTTGGCCCTGAGTGATGATGTGGTGTCGCTGAGTAAAGCTATGGTGGTGCTGAGTGATGCTGTGGTGGCGCGGAGTGATGTTGTGGTGGCGCTGAGTGATGCTGTTGTGGCGCTAAGTGATGCTGTGGTTGTGCTGAGTAATGCTGTGGTTGTGCTGAGTGATGCTGTGGTTGCACTGAGTGATGCTGTGGTTGCACTGAGTGATGCTGTGATGGCGTTGAGTGATGCTGTGATGGCGTTGAGAGATGTTGTGTTGGTGCTGAGTGATGCTGTGCTGGCTCTGATTGATGCTGTGCTGGCTCTGATTGATGCTGTGGTTGCTCTGAGTGATGCTGTGGTGTTGCCGAGTGAGAGATAGAGTGAAGATATAATGCCCAATTAGAGAGGGTGGTGAGAGAGAAAGAGAGAGAAAGGGTGTACATAGAATAAAGAGTGGAGCGGGATAGAGAGAGAGAAAGAAGGGGAGAGAGAGTGAATGAAGGAGTTTGAAAGAGAAACAGATAAAGGGGTGAGAGAGAATGAAAGGCTAAAAAGATAGAGAGGGGAGAGTTAATTAAGTAGAGAGAGAAATAGAGAGGGAAGAGAGAGAGAAGGAGAGAGACAATAAGAGTGGGGGTGTGGAGTTTAAATAGAGTGAAGAAGTGACGCGGAAAAAGTAACCTTAAATATAGTTTTTTGCTTTGCGCTAATAAATATTTTTAAAAAAACAGTGAGAGACAAAAATACTGGTAATTAGGCTGTGACTCCCAATATAAAACAAATAGCGATATAAGGTGAAATCAACCCACCGAAGCAATATTTCTAACCAGACAAAAAAAAGCTTGCATTTCAATGCTAATCGCTGTTGTTTTTCATGTGACTGTAGTCCAGGGCCCTCAGTTGGTAATGTGAGCTGCTGCTGCGATTGAAACATCAGAGTCCAGAGAGTTAATGAGCCATGACGAGGAAATGAGGGAGAGATAGGAAACCCAGATGCCAGCTGCGCGTGCACGCCATCGTGAACTCAAGCTGGTCGCCAGCCGAAAGCCAGTGTTTGCACTTCCAAAACCCGCTTACTAAAACTCTCAGCCAGACCAGCGCAAGCGCTGGTGCAGGCCGAGACCTAAAAAAGAGCGATGCTCGACTCAGCCTATGGTGAGTAGCAGCCTGGATTAAATCCCTTTTAGTCATTACTGCATGTCTTACAGACAGCGCATGCGCTGTCAGGCTCGACCTAAAAAGGGAGCAGAAGAGAGCTACAGACAGGAGAATGTCAGCCGCAGAAACAGGAAATATAGAAAACACAGGGTAATGCATGGTTAACAAACATTAGACAGGGGAGTTGAAAAAAAAGTAGATAGTATAAACACACAAAGAGATAATTTTACTGGTGGGAAGAGGTAAAAAGTAAGAAATACTAATAAACATGACTAACTGGGGCCAGCAGAATCCCCTGCCGCGGCCGAAGCGCTGGCAGTGGTAGTCCCACCCGCCATGGCGCTGGTGGTGGCAATTACTTGGTCCTTGGATGCCTTCTTGCCCTTGGGTACTTATGAAAGCAATAAAAAAGATTTAAAAAATGATTTATAGTACTCTCTACAAAAAACATTTTTACAGGCACCGCATTGTACTTTGTAAATCAGATATCCTTTTCCTAGTTTCCTAACCAAAAATTACATGTTGAACTACTCATGCATTGCAATGAATGATCTTTGCTTCTCCGCCCCCTTTTGATGGGTCAAGTCAGTCTCCCTTTGCATACTTCACATCAGGGATATTGGGGCTGTATGAGCTACCTAAAGGCACAGAGATGAACGCGAACACCCCTGATACACTACCATTTTAAAAGTGACAGGAGTTGGCATCCCTTCTTAAATCAGTCCAAGCAAGCACCTGGCTAGTTCAAGCTGAAACAGAATCCAGGCAGTATCATTCACTTGACATCCACTCCACTCCTA
Source organism: Calotriton arnoldi (assembly GCA_963921515.1). NCBI lineage: Eukaryota > Metazoa > Chordata > Amphibia > Caudata > Salamandridae > Calotriton > Calotriton arnoldi. The sequence goes on along the minus strand of CAWUFW010000209.1, from coordinate 3,588,367 downwards.
CGGTGCAACACCTTCCCTGTCAGGCTGACACCAGGCACCACTACTCTCAGGGCCCAGATTTATCAAGGGTTTGTGTTGTCCTTTCCTCTAAGGATTGTTTTAGAGCAGGGATGTGTGCCCTTCCTGCACACAAATAATACAGGGTGCAGTGTAATGTGGCACCCTTGCACCATGGCGCATGGGTGCCTGCACTGGACATAGACAGCACTTGGTACACCAGCGCAGGGAGACAGCAGGAATGTGACATATCTTGGTAAATGAATAAATATGTTGCATTCCTGCCCTCTCCCTTTGACGTAGCGCAGCAGGTTGTCTTCCTGCCCTGCACTGCGTGATATTTTGATAACTTTGGGCCCGATGCACTCAGCAAAGTGTATGGATAAACCCTGGCATATTACATCACATGCCCACTTCTTTCAGGAGAAAGACAATGGACACAACTGAAAGCACTCTCTGATGCTAATAGTGCATTTATTTTTGTGAGTGGCACATACTAAAATTTAAAAAGACTTGTCTGAGCATGGTACCAAGCTCATAAATAAAGTGACCTTTTTGCACCAGAGATCATATGCGCCCACGATAATTGTTGCAAATATATATCTATTCTATATCTATACATATACATATATATATATTTTTCTTTTCATACAGGTATATATATATATATATATAAATATATATACATACATAAACACAATTAATAAACATGTAATTTATATTTTATAATAAATTAACACATTCACATTATATATATATTATATTTATATTCACTCCACAACTCCCGGTCAGGAATATACAAGGCTGTCACGGGCGGTCCGAGTCGGGATGCCGGAAATCCCAAGTATTCATTCCACAATTCACTGCTGTTACAGGAAACACTCGGACACTTCCGTATGCTGAAAAAAGTCTTTAATGGCAGACTAAGATATTTATATATACATACTTACATTGTGAAAAATTAATATGCACACTTATAAACCAGTGCGAAATATATTTATTTTCCTAAATAAAAAAATAAACATAAATATATATTATAATATATATCTATATCTATATGTATATCTATATATATATATATCTATATATAGATATATATAGATGTAGATATATATGTCTTATATGTATTATATATTACCTACTGGCAGTCGCCAGTAGGTAGTTATAGTTAGGACCTAGTTTCCATAGTAAGAGGTTTTTTTTTTTTGCCAGTAACTTTGCTGCCGCTTTATGAATCTTCACGAAATTTTTAAAACGTTTACTTTAGTTGGTTCAGCTCGTGTGTTGAAAGTTTTAGGGTAATCCGAAAAGCAGGGGCCGAGAAAAAAGGGGGGTCCCAAAACGCATTTTCCTCATGCCTTTTTTTTAATAGGGATTTTGAACACGGCTACAGCTCGTACTGCAGAACCGAATTACACCAAAAATAGCAGAAAGCTAGATATTGGTCCGGAAAGCGTGCTTTGTGTAATTTGGTGTCAATTCGTTCAGTGGTTTTTGAGATATTTAAAGACAAAAAAAAGAGTTATCAGGGGACGCTGATCCTTGCAGTGGACTCGCGGATCCACAGTCCCCTTGCTGAAACTTGATTGGCTGCAAACACTTCAACCAGGAGGTGTCAACAGCCATCTTGGGGCTCGGCTTGAAGCCGAGGGCCATAAATAATGTAAAAAATAAAGAAAGGGGGCAGGGTAGGAATACCCTGACCCCCCAGATATGATGGGAGGGACCCCGCCGGGGGTTAAAAGCATTTTTAAAATTCAATTTTGCCAAGAATGCGTGGGTGGATCCATGGCAAAACTGACAAAAAAAGACACGTGGGCTCCCACGCGTCTTCTTCAGGAAGCCCCCTGGTGGGCAAATCCCAAGGGCAGTGGTTTTTAGGTCGAGCCTGGGCAGCTCATGCACTGCTCTGCGAGCCATGCTGTGTTGGAGTATGGAATAGAAGCCCCGCCCACTCTCCGCCTATATTTGTCATTGGCTTGTGTCATTGTCCTTCGTAAATGCTGGCTTCTGATTCATTAAGGCTTTTTAGTCCCTCCTTAGTCCCGCCTTGTCTTCATTCGTACCCTCCCATGAGGACTGGCCCATTTACTTCGGTTGTTACACGGTATGTCTTATTTAGTCTGTAAGCACTATTTTCTTTAAATAGTTTCTCCTACTGCAGGCACGACATGCTTTCCTGCAACATTCAGCGCGCCATGCAAGCTTTAACTTTCTAAGCAGCCCGAGACAATGGCAGCCACTTCTTTGAAGTGAAATAGGTCTTGCATTTACAAAAGTTTGAGCTATTGGCATTGTACCTGACAATGCCTTTTATCTATGTGTTAATTATCAAAACATATAAATAAAAGGCATTGTCATTTACAATGCCAATAGCTTAAACTCTCGCAAATGCGAGACATATTTCATTGCAAATGCTTGTTAATTATGCTGGAGGTGCCCACGCAGCATGCCCACGCCCCGGGGACTGATACCTACCTGGGGCAAACAATAGTAAAATGATGCGGGGCCCACATGGCCCCCCTGCAGCCCCAGGGACCGCCACCTCCCCGGGGCTATTTATTATATTAGTGTGAGGAGGACCGTACGCCCCGGGGACCACCACCTTCCTGGGGCCAAAATCTTTTTTTTTTAAATGGGAGGGGGGTCGTGTGCTCCCCCCTACTAGGCCGTTCTCAGCCCCGGGGACCGCCACCTCCCCGTGGCAGGCCCTAAAACAAGAAAGCAGGGGGGGCCACGCGGCCCTCCCCTCCTGGAGCCATACATGGCCCTGGGGACCGCCAACACTCAGGGTCGGCTCCTGTTCTGTCATTTGAGATGTCATCAGTGATGTCACTGATCATGTCATGAATGATGTAATAAGGGAGGTCATAAACAGTGCGTTGCGGGGGCGTAAGTTATAGTTAGCTCAGGTAACTATAACTGCTGAATTTCACTGGTTTTGCATGAGTGAAATCTGAACCTAAATATACCGTCCCTGTAACCTTTGGTTTTTACAGTGGAAAATATATATATACACATGGTGTAGTCTGTATAAAGGCTTTCACAACAATCATCTCGTTATGTGAACAAGCCCAGGAGGTGGGCGAAACGCGCCATCTTGCCGTGTACAGCGTTATTTAAATAAAGAAACTAGAAGCATTCAACTGGTGTCCGTGTCCCTCCATTGGCCGGAAGCTGTGGGAATCGTTTGGTGAATATATATATATATGTATATATATATATATACATATATATATATATTCTCTTCACCTATTCTACCAGCCGGCACTCCACACGCCACAGGTGCCGCTCTCTGTGAGGGTGGATCACGGTAAGCATCCCAAGCACAGCGGTTCCATCTCTACCGCTAAAAGAATAGAGCGCACTCTGAAGCATATATTAATCAAAGATTTTTAATCCACAGCGCACTAAGTTTGACAGACGCTTTTCGGCACGGTCGCTTTCTTCAATGTCAGTTAATTCAACGCGTTCTCAATTCATTTAAATAAAGTTACAAAAATTCATTCAGTAGTTCAGCGAAATCGAGAAAGGGTTAATGTGCCATCAAGATGTCAATTTTCATGGCGGCTATCTTTGAACATATTCATCACTAAAGGATAATTGCGAGGGATATACAGAGTAACTGTTTTTCTTAATTCATTGCTTCAAACAGTAATGACGTACAGTACTATTCAGTGTCATGGATAAAACCACATAATATTCAATCAATTTTCATAGTTTCGCCCTGAATGGGCATCCATACTTCAATACACCTAGTTACTGTTAATACAGTCATTATCAACCTGAGTGAAATGATTTTTGGGAAATCTATAAACACGTCATTAATGTTTAAGTTAATCATCATACTTTCCAAAATAACGCCCTGAATGGGCCTGTTGTTTCTTGCATATTCAAAGCCTCTAACTCTCATTTTCTTGCTCTTTCCTACTATGCAATGTTTTCAAAATGGATGGTGATCTAACTTCAAACTCTGCATCCTCCCTCACTCTATATGAATCAACATCTCTTCTTCATTATTAAGTCCTCTCTGGGCCTTACTCTGCAACTGTATTATGTACCTAGTCTCCAGGGTTCTGAGTTTTCTCACTCGGTCCCCTCCCCTCTCTTCCTTTCTTACTTGGTCTAGACAGAAAAGTTTTAGGAGACTGCTGTTGCTATCATGTTCCTGTTCAAGTGGCGGGTATGTGTGATCTTTATTAGCGATCTAATTAACAAATTTGAGGACTATGGGCTATATTTATCCAGGTCCAGCATACATGCCCCAAAGTGATACAAAGCAGAATGGTATGCAGTTCCTAGTGAACACTATAGGTTGACGTATGATTAGTGTAATGAGTAACACACTAAGAGCAGGAGAACATTACCTCCTTTCGGAAAGAGACCCTCACACACCCCCATCAGTGGGGTGTCTTGCTTCATCATCGAGTCTGCTCCTTGCCGGGTCGGCGCTGCAATACCCGATCGGCGCCTAACGGGGCCTTTTGGCGGAGATCTTTATTTCCTTTGCCGTAAGGTGCCGTGCGTGTGAGGGCCTAGTGAGTGTAGATGTAGTGAGTGTAGAAGTGAGGTTAAAACAGAAGGGTGGTCCACCCAAACAACTTTAATGATCGGGCCATCTCCTCATTAAAAACGTGAAAGTAGCGCACCCCTGTTATAAGGTCACGGGGCTGTGCGCATTTGGGGTCAACATGTTTCTTGCCAATACTTCAATTAGAAGGCAATTCTTCAGGACCAAATCAAGATTTATCCACATTTTTGGTAGTGGTACACAATTAACTAATAAAGTGACCACCCTTACAGCACCTAAAAGTGGTACCTGCAGATCTATGACATCAACCCAGTCTGGGTCAAAGAGATGTTACATTGGTGGCCGGCGAGCTCAAACACTGAATAATACAGTGTCTTGGACATCCGCGCATAAAGTCAGCAGACCTACCCCAGCTCAGCGGCACCGGCAGAGCTGGGGTAGGTCTGCTGACTTTATGCGCGGATGTCCAAGACACTGTACTATTCAGTGTTTGAGCTCGCCGGCCACCGATGTAACATCTCTTTGACCCAGACTGGGTTGATGTCATAGATCTGCAGGTACCACTTTTTAGGTTGGTGTAAGGGTGGTCACTTTATTAGTTAAATGTGTACCACTACCAAAAAGTGTGGATAGATCTTGATTTGGTCCTGAAGAATTGCCTTCTAATTGAAGTATTGGCAATAAACATGTTGACCCCAAATGCGCACAGCCCCGTGACCTTATAACAGGGGTACGCTACGTTCACGTTTTTAATGAGGAGAGTGGCCCCGATCATTAAAGTTGTTTTGGGTGGACCACCCCCTTCTGTTTTAACCTCACTTCTACACTCACTACATCTACACTCACTAGGGCCCTCACACGCACGGCACCTTACGGCAAAAGGAAATAAAGATCTCCGCCAAAAGGCCCCGTTAAGGGCACCGATCGGGTATTGCAGCGCCGACCCGATAAGGAGCAGACCCGATGATGAAGCAAGACACCCCACTGATGGGGGGTGTGTGAGGGTCTCTTTTCCGAAAGGAGGTAATGTTCTCCTGCTCTTAGTGTGTTACTCATTACACTAATCATACGTCAACCTATAGTGTTCACTAGGAACTGCATACCATTCTGCTTTGTATCACCTTATTAGCGATTGCCTGCATATGTTCTAGTATTCTTTTTTTGGTAAGATGTATTGTGCTTCCTATATATTGTCTTCCACAGGGACATGTTAGACAATATACTATAAAATCAGAATTAGAGGTGAGAAGCTTGTTGATCTGCATCTTCTATTTTTTACCCAGGACTATATATTCCCGTACTTTTTGGCTGTTCTTACATACTTTACAGCGTGTACACGGGAAAAACCCCTTTATTGGGTCCTTTTTCCTGGCTTTGTCTATATATTGACTTCGTACTAGGTGTTCTTTTGAGGATGTACCTCTCCTGTAAGTGATCAATGGGGCATCTGATAAGGTTTTGCCAATTATATTATCAGATTTCAGGATGCGCCAGTTTCTCCCACACAACCACTCACACATTCATTAACAGACCCGTACAAGCACTCACACACCCACTCACTGATCCATAGAGCCACTCACACATCCACTCACCCATACAGCCACTTACACAACCACTAACTGACCAATACAGTCACTCACACATCCAGTCATACAGACACTCACACCCACTCATACACCCATATAACTACTCACATACCTACTCACTCACCCATACAGTCACTTACAAATCCACTCACCATACAGTTACTCACACACCCACTCGGTTACTCATACATATACTAACATGTGTACTCACTCACTTATATAGTCACTGAGATAAAAAAAAAGAGATAACTACATAGTCTCCCATAGAGCTTCTCTCACACTCACTTACTCACCCATACAGCCACTCACACACCCACTCAATCACTCTGTCATGTAGTTCCTAAAAATACATAGGATCTGCGCGTGTAGACAACAGAAACTAAGGGATTGGTGTCTAGACTGATTCCAGACACCACCAAAGGATATGTTAGCCTTCAGACCAGCTAGCTCACAGTGCCACCATAAGCCCCATAACCTTACCAAGGAGCGAATAGTTTCTGGCAACCATCGAACATGACAACCCTTTATCCTTCAGGGATCGTGGAAACAGTACAGTAATCTTTGCTCAGTCAATCTTACTCACTTAGTCTCAGAAAGATACACAGAATAAACGATGGGGACATTTTCAAAAAGCATTTATTGAACCAGTGTCATTCTAGTATAAAACATGTTTGCTGCGACAATCATTAGACAGAAGCAAATGTATAAGATTACAAGCAATAAAAGAGTAAATAGAAGGTAGAATTCTACCATGGTGCTAAAACAGTGAATATATGCAGGCATATAGAAATGACAGTAATCAAGTGTACTCCTAAGATGCTGACCCTACCTAAGTGTACCTAAATGTACCTAGCATGTATGTGGGTGTAAAGCCAAGAATTCCCTAGGACAAAACCACCTGATGGGAGAGAATGAAGGACCCTGTCTTGGTCTCGAGTTGGACACCACGCAAGGGATGTCAGACCGCTGCGTGTTGAAGCTTCAGCATGCAGGACCCCAGTGTCAGTGTGGAAGCATCTCCTCTGTCTATCTAGTGAAGATATGGTTCTTTTACACCATAAAGATAGTCTTGGGGTTCCTAACACAATTAATATGTTGTGAGTACGATTACTTAAATGAGCCAATATCAATACCTGCAATTAGGCAAAGTAGTTCTTTCGCCCTAGGATGAAGATGACCATGACTTTTATACAGAGTATGTTCATCCTGTTATGTACGTCATGTGCAGAGGGCTTTTCTAAGAATCCTCATGCATAATAAATGAGGCTAGTTTCAAGGAAACCGATCGACATTTATTCAGCACATAACTGGGTAAAAGCTCAGTGCTAGAACCGTTATGTAGAGCAAGGTAGGACAAATGTAGGTGCAAGGTTGTTTAGCTACTTATGCCTAGATTGGGGTATATAACAACTCACCCATACAGCCACTCACAAACCCACTCACTCACCCATACACCCACTTATATACCCATTCTTGTACCCATACAGCAACTCATGTACCCTCTCACTCACCCATACAGACACTCATGCACCTGCTCACTTACCATATAGCCACTCATGTACCCTCTCATTCACCATTTACAGCCACTCACTCATACAGCCAGCATGAATGGGTGTGCAAGTGGGTGTATGGGTGTGTGAGTGGCTGTATGGGTTAGTGGGTGGGTGTGTGAGTTGTTGTATGGGTGAGTAAGTGAGTGTGAGAGAGGCTCTACGGGAGACTATGTGGTTGTCTCAGTGACTGTATAGATGAGTGAGTACATGTGTTAGTATATGTATGAGTAAGGGAGTGGGTGTGTGACTAACTGTATAGGTGAGTGAGTAAGTGTGTGAGTAGCTGTATGGGTGACTGACTCAGTATGTGAGTGACTGTATGGGTATATGACTGGGTGTATAAGTGTCTGTATGACTGGATGTGTGAGTGGCTGTATTGATCAGTGAGTCGGTGCATTAGTGGCTGTATGGGTGAGTTAGTGGTTGTGTGTGTCTGTATGGGTGAGAGGATATGTGAGTGGCTCTATGGATCAGTGAGTGGGTGTGTGAGTGCTTGTATGGGCCAATTTCAGCCCCGGGGACCCAGCCCCTGGGGCCCGGCCATAGTTAAAAAGGTGGAGGGGCATGCAGTCCCCCTTCCTGGGTCGATATTGGCACCAAGGACCCCCTTACCCAGGGCCCGGCTGTCTTAGTAATGGGGACGGGGCCATGCGACCTACCTCCCACGCTAATTTTGGCCCAAGGAACCCCATCCCCCAGGGCTTTGCTGCAATATTAAATAGGAGAGGGGGGCCGCATGCTCCCTCCCTTAAAATATCTTCCCGGGCCCCTTGGGATGGGGTCCCCAGTGCTAAAAGCGGCCCATGGCGGAGGGCCTGTGCCATAAATTAGGAAATTAGGGAGCTTCAGCACAAAAAAGTCTCCCAAAATGGCAACTAAAGAAAAAAGTTGCCAATAGTATAGCCCAATGACAGAATTGTGCAAAACGTGTAATTTCTTTTTTTTTTTTTTTTGTTCTGGTAGGTATTGGAGTACTTTACATGAGCATCAGTTACATTTTAGTTTTAGGCATGGGACATTAAGTGATTTGACAAAATCACAGGAAGTTCAGCCAATGCTGAAACTGGAACCTGTTTCCCCAATTGCAAAGTCGGCAGCTCTGGCCGTAACGCCATATCCTTTCCCCTGAGTGCAACAAATAATCAAGTGATCAACTGGATAAAAAAACGTACAGATAGAAAATAATTTAAAAGGGCTTTGTCGTTATTTGAGAACTCAGAAAATGTATCCTCATTTTAGTTTTTTAGAGCACTGACCATAATTTCAATAGGAAACAGACCTACTCATTTTTATAATTTCTAAAGGAAATGCTTTAGGTATTACAGTTTAGATTACATCAAGATGACCCAGACACTTTTGTAATAAATATAGAATGTTAGCGATTTATTTGTCCATTAGAATACTGTGGGGAGGCAGAGGCCTGGGGCATGGATTCGACAATTGAGGGCAGGGAGGAGGGGATACAGCCAACAAGTTGACCAAGCTGGGCATACAGGAGGGGCACTGGCAGCATAACGGACCATGGAGGGCAGGGAAAAGGGGAGCAGGGGCAACAAACAAACCATGCAGGGTAGGCAGGAGAGGCTGTGGCAATAAAACAGACCATTGAATCCTTCTTTTTAGCCCCGGTGCGCTGGGTTAAATGTGAACTTTCTAAATGTGCTGTGGGGCTGCCCCAAGCTGGACAGCTACTGGGAGAAAGTGCTGGGAGAAAGTGCTTGAGCCCCTGAACAGGAGCACAAGTTGTCCCACACCCGAAAAGCTTGGACAGTGCTTGGTAGGTCAGATCCCCGCGAAAAAGAAAAGAAACAGAGCAGGAAATTTCTTTTGTTGGGGCTCATACTGGCCAAGCGTAGGATTGCCATTAGATGGTTATTCCCGGAGGCTCCTATGTCTGACGTATGGATGAGGGATATGGCAGAATGGGCGAATGCAGAGGAATGCCACATGCTCAAGACACGCAGGGACAATAAACTTGTAGATGATTTGCAGGCATTGGCGGTGATGCTGTCCAAACTGCTGAATCCCCTGATGCACTACCTCATTGAAACGGTTGGTGCAAATAGACTGGGGAATATGTACAGATTAAGTGCAAGGGGGACTAATGGATACATCGAATCACAGCCAGCGACAGAATCAAATTCAGCCAAGCCACCAAACCCCCTGGACAGAACACAGCATCGTCCACTTCACCCTCACTGGTTCACCACGTTCCACCCTCTTGCCACCCACCCCCGCCCGCTGCAGATGGAACAAAATCACCAAGACCCAATGGACGGCCGCCCTCAACACCCCTAGACCCCACCCCACCAACAACCTTGAGCTAGCCGTCCAAAACTTCTCCGACTGGATCTCAAATTGCACCAACACAATTGCATCTATGAAAACGGCAACCACCAGCAGACCCAGCAAACACGCCAGCTGGTTCACTCCCGAAATCCAGGCCTTCAAACGAAATTGTAAGCGACTGAAAAATCGATGACGTGCCAACAGGAACCCCTCACACCTCACCACCTTCAAAGCTGCGGTATGCAAATACCACCACCGCCTCAAGGAAGCCAAAAATGACACCTTAACTTCCAGCATCGAAGCTAGTATCAATCGCACAAAAGAACCCTTCAGCATTGTCAGAGATTTCTCCTGCCCATCTGTCACCGAAACCACAATTCGCCCTTCCCAACCCTTCTGCGACTCCCTGGCGGATTTCTTCCACAACAAAATAGAAGAAATCTACAGCAATTTTGACCCACAATCAACCACCTCGGCCTCGTCCTGGCACACATCGATAACTCCTGCAGCCACTTCACCGATTGGGCAACACTCACCAACCCAATCACCTCAGTGATCATGACCTCCATCCACTCTCTGCGCACCGACAGACCCCCTGCCAGCACCACGCCTTCAACCTGGGACAGAAGGAAATCAGCAGCACAATCACCAACATCCTCATCTCATCCATCACCATGGCCACCTTCCCTGACCCCTGAAAATACTCAGAGGTGAAACCACTCCTGAAGAAAACCTCCGCCGGCCCCAGCAAGCTCAGGAACTACCGTCCAATCTTGCTGCTCTCCTTCCCTGCCAAGGCCCTGGAGAAATCCATCAATCGCCAGCTCACTGATCACCTGGATGGGAAACAACCTGATCGACACCATCCAGTCCAGCTTCCGAACCAACACACAAAATTGAGACTGCCTTGATAACCGCAACCGACAACACCAGTTCCATCCTCGACCATGGTGAGACTGCAGCCCTGATCCTCCTGGACCTCTTAGCGGCCATCTACACCATATCCTACCACACCCTAATCACCAGTCCCCCAAGGATCCTCCCTCAGCTCCACCCTCTTCAATGCCTACTTGACTCCATTGGCCGGCATCGCCCCCACCCACAGACTCAACATCATCTCATACACTGACGACACCCAACTCATCCTCTGTCTCACAGAAGACACCGCCACCACCAGATTCAACTTCCAGAAAGCCATGACCAACGTTGCTGACTGGATGTTATCCAACTACCTGATACTGAACATGGACAAGATGGAAGTGCTTATCTTCGGGCACGAAAACCTCCCCATGGGATGACACTTGGTTGCCCACTGCACTCGGACCTTCACCTACCACTCACCGACCACGCCCACAATCTCAGCATCATCCTGGACAGCAATCTCTCCATGAAGCGCCAGGTCAACGCAGTGGCCTCCTCCTGCTTCCACACCATCCACATGCTTCGCAAGATTTTCAGGTGGATCCCCGCCAGCACCAGGAAAACAGTGACTCAAGCCCTCGTCACCAGCCGACTGGACTACGGAAATGCTCTCTATGCCGGAACCACCACTCACCTCCTGAAACAACTACAGACCATACAGAACGCCTCACCTTGACTCATCCTCGACCTCCCCAAACGGACCAGCATCATCCCCACCTCAGAAACCTCCACTGGCTCTTCGTCCAGAACAGATGCTAGTTCAAGCTGTTGACTCACACCTACAAGGCCCTGCACAACGCCGGAGCCTCCTACATCAACCACTACCTGATCTTCCACCAGCTGACCAGACAACTCAGATCCACATCCCTCGCCCTCAGCCCAGTGGAGGTTGTTCTTTCTCCTACCTCACTGCCAAGTCCAGGAATGACCTCACACTCCACCTCTGAACCTCCCCTTCACTCGCCAACTTCAGGAAGGAACTCTCCTGGGGTGATAAGCTGCGCTCTATAAATACTGATTGATTGATCGATCCTATAACCGCTCTGTAAATTGTATCCCCATTCTAACTCAGCACTGTATGCAAAGCAATATCTGCTGTTTTGTGTTGCATATGAGGAAGGGTGATAGTAATTGTGGGATGGGGAGGAGGGGTTGTATAAGTTTCTGTAATTCGGTATATCACCCTGTACAGCTGTAACAGTATGCCATTATTGTTTCATGCTAATGCTAATTGCTAATAAAAACCTATACATAACAAATACAGACCATTGAGGGCAGAAGGGAGAGGCAGTGGCAGTACAGCCATACATGCCTACAGACCCAATTCAGGCAGGAATCACCTGATGTTTTTAACCCCTAAAGGGCTTTATTTTAGCCATCTCCCACCTTAAACCTCCTCTTTTTCAATGTAAGTCAATGGAGAAAATCAATACCCCAGATTTATTTTCTCCAAAATCTCCCTCTTTCCAAAATGTTGGCATATATGGTACATTGGACCACAGAGGGCATGAGAAATGGGGTAGGGACATGGAGTTGGATAATAGAGGGCAGGAGGGAGGTGGGCAGGGGCACCAAACTGACCTTACAGGGCAGGCGCCAGGGGTTGCAGCAGCACAATACACCACACAGGGCAAACGGGAGGGCAGTGTAGCACAACGGACCATGGAAAGCAATAGGAAGGGGACATGGTCATGCATATGGACAACAGAGCGCAGCGGGGAAGAGGCTAGGGTAGCAAGCTGATGACACCGGATAGACAGGAGGGGCATTTGCAGCACAACAGACCATGAAGGGCAGGAGGGAGAGGCAGGGGCATGGACCATGGAAGGCAGGAGGGAGGGGATAGGGGCTTGCATAAGGAAAACAGAGGACAGGGAGCAAGGAGACAGGGCAGGAGCAGCAACCTGACCATGCAGGGCATGGGTCCTGTGCACACTGTTTCTGGGACCAAGCTGTGCCTGGCTGATGAGCCCATAACTAGGACAAAACCGGTCTTGGATTGCTTGTGTTCTGGCTCAGGGAGGACCTGGCTTGGCAGTTCGGGCTGGACTGTTCTTATTGCAGAAGGGTAAAAATTGATTTGCTTATAGATGGGTCCAAACTGAGGTGGCATAGTGTGCAAAATAACGATGGGTTGGGATGCGGCCCCAAGAGGATACCAGTGGCTGATATTAATTCAAGCATTCCATCCATAGCTGTTTTATATACTTATTGTGTCGCCCTAAGTGGGATGGGTATCCCCAGACATGGGTCGCACGCACACTGTGTCACTGGAGCCAATCTGTACCCGGTTGATGAGCCCATAACTAGGGCGAAACCATTCCTGGGTTTCTTGTGTCCCGGTTCAGAGAGCGCCTAGCTTGGCAGATCGGGCTGGACTGTTCCTATTGGAGCCGGGTCAAGACTGATTTGCATATAGCTGGCCCAAACAGAGGTGGCAGGGTGTGCAAAATAATGATGGATTCGGATGCAGCCCAAGTGATTAACAGTGGCCGAGATTAATTCAAGCATTCCATCCACCACTGTTTTGTATACTTATTGTGTCACCCTAAGGAGGACGGGTATGCCCAGACATGGTCCCCATGCACACTGTGTCACTGGAACCAAGCTGTACCTGGCTGATGAGCCCATAACTAGGGCGAAACCGGTCCTGGGTTGCTTGTGTTCCGGTTCAGGGAGGACCTGGCCTAGCAGTTCAGGCTGGACTTTTCCTATTGGAGCAGGGTCAAGACTGATTTGCATATAGCTGGGTCCAAACTGAGGTGGCCTGGTGTGCAAAGTAACAATGGATTGGGATGCGGGCCAAGTAATTACCAGTGAATGAGATTAAATCAAGCATTTCATCCATCACTGTTTTGTATACATATTGGGCAAGCGAGATAGGCACTGGAAGCTCAACATACCATGGAGGACAACAGGGAGACTATAATGGCATACACACAGACAATGGAGAGAAGGTGGTAGGGGGTCGGGGCAGAAAGCTGACCATACTGGGCAGGTGCGTGGGGCAGTGGCAGCACAAAAGGACCTGCATGGCAAACAGGAGGGTTAGTGGCAGCACAACTGCCATGGCGGGCAAGCGGGAGGGGGCAGCAGCATGCACAAAGGACCATGGAGAGCAGAAGGGAGGGATAGGGGCTGGACACAAACAAGAGAGGGCAGGGGCTTCACAGACCACACACGGCGGGCAGGAGGAACAGTTAAAGCATGGAGGGCAGAAAGGAGTGGCAGCAAAATGGAACATGAAGGACAGGAGGGAGGGGATAGGGGCATGGAACTCGGACAATGGAAGGCAGGGTGGAGAGGGCAGGGACAGGCGGCAGCCATCTGACCATGCTGGGCAGGCAGCAGGGGCAGTGGCAGCTCAACAGAACACTCAGAGTAGACAGGAAGGGCAGTGGCAGGTCCATGGAACATGGTGGGTAAAAGGGAGGGAGCAAGAGCATGAACACGGACATCGGAGGGCAGGGGTAAGGGTGGTGGGGCAGCAAGCTAAGTACTGAGACTAAGCATGAGGGCTATTATAGGGGCATATACTCAGGCAATGGAGGGCAGGATAAGTGGGCAGGGATATCAGGCTAACTGGAAGGCAGTGACAGCACATTGGACTATGCAGGGCAGGAGGGAGGAGGCAGGTGCATGGACTCACACAACATAGGGCAGGGAGGAGGTGGGTAGGGGTATCAAGCTAACTGTGCATGGCAGGTGGGAAGGGAAGTCGCAGAATACTGGCCACACAGCGATGGACGAGGGGTCAGGGGTATTTGACTTGGCCAATAGAGGACAAGGAATAGGGGGGCAGGGACAACAAGTTTGGACAGGGGCAGCACAATGGACAATGCCAGGCTACCCCCTGCTTCCAGCTCCCCCCGCCGTGCATTACGATGGACATCTTACTTTACATTAAAAATACACTAGAAATTCACTGAAAAAAACGATGGTTAAAGTGACATTATAGCTAGGATTTGTAAGAATATCTATCTAAATTTACATTAAAAAACCTTAGAAATTCACTGAAAAAAACAAAGGTTAAAGGGATGTTATAGTTAGGTGAAAATGTCACGTAAAACATACCATTTAAAACTAACAAAACCACTTAAATTCACAAGTTATATTTATCTCAAGTAACTATAACTCGTACCCTAAAGTAACTATAACTTGCGCGCCATGCACTGCTTTTACCTTTGCATAATAAATCATTCATGACATTTTCATTGATTACATTTATAACATCCCTAATCACATCTGAAATGCCATCATTATTGATAGTACAGTTGTCCTTTTTAATTGCAGCTGAGTATGCAAAGGCGCCAAATTACCTACACGCTCTGGCCGTATGGCCCCGCCCCTTCCACGTTAGTAGTATGCAACAGTTATGGCTCCCGGTGGGCGGCCACGGGGATGGCTGCAGGTCAGGCCCTGTTGCCTACCCCCTGTTGTCCATGCACAGTGTGGGGTTAGCTGCCTGTGTGGAGGTTAACGGCAGGGCCGGACAACCCCTCGCTGCGCACAGAAGAAGGGGGTTGGCTTAACATATGGTAATTAAATATTGTTTTATGTTAAAAAGAAAACTAGAAAGTCACTTAAAAACCAAAGGCTAAAGTAACTTTATAGACAGATGTGATAAAAAAGATCTTTATTTTTTAATCTTAGAAATTCACTGAAAAAACCAAGGGTTAAAGTAACGTTATAGTTAGATGAATTTGTCAGTGATAACATTAACATTTTGTACTAAAAAAACATAATTGATGGTATCATCCAATGAGTGTTAGCTTGTTTTATGGTTCACATAGTGTGGGTAACTACCATATTACTTTTCTACCTAATTTTGTCCGGCCTGAGTACAGCTAATTGGTATAAGTGTTTACAAAACGCATGTACTCCTAACGCACTATGTGTGTAAAGGTATTGAACATGTTATAAATCTTTGTGCAGGTGACAGTTGACTTGTGTTCATTATGTTCCACACAAGTTTATTGATACTGCAGAAAACGTTTCCAGTTGGGCAAAGATTCTACGTACTACGTACTAAATATTGTAAGCAGTCTTGAGTTATTAGACTGAATCGTCTCAGCATGACAATTTCTATTTAACATAGAAGACTGTGTGTGCCAGGTACTAACGGTGTACATGTGCTTGTTTTGCTTCGGAAGATGGGCTATCTGTAAAGTTTTCATCACAGTATGAAGGCTGCAGGTAGTCTGATCTTTAGCACCTTCAGACCTTGATTATTTTAAGTGAATAGTCGCTCTTTGGACAAATTTTGCATAGAGTGTATACTGTCCTTAGATGATACTCTTTAATATTCTGTGGTGTTTTTCTCATGAGAGTTACACTGTCTGCAAACAAACTGGTACAGAGTAAACTCTGTAGCGTAAACAGTGTCAACAGTACCCACGTTTCTACTTATAACCACTTTTTTTCTCAATGTAGGTTCAGTGACTGTCGGGTTTTATACAGGTAAATACTGTCAATAGTAGGGCATTAGTTATGTAACAGGGTGTAGTAACCACGCTGGTAAATGTTGAGTTAAGTGGTTTATTTAAGGCTACATGGTAGAAAGAGACGGACAGGACTGACTCCAACAACAGCTCCAATACAACTGAATACTCCTAGCAGAGTTGCTAGGAGCTGCATAACATTCTAAGAACAATGAGCAACACAACATTCCCAACAGAGATATCACAGATATCACATAAGATATTACATATCTTCCTTTCTTCTAACAAAAAAAAACAAAAACAAAGAGAATATACCACAAAATTAAGATCTCTACCTGGCAGGTTTAACAATTGACCTAGAGCTCTGTCTAACCTCAATCTGGTCCCTATGAGAAGCATCAGAGCACTCACCAGAACGAGAAGAGACTTTGGAGCGAACCTTGACAACTCTGTTAAGGTTCCACCATTGACCACCTTTGACTTTAACAGCATTTCCAACAATTTTGATCACTTCGACAGGCTCACTGAATTTACTGTCACCCTTTCTAATGTGGACAGGAGATTTAAATTTAACCATGTCACCAACATCAAGCGAAGAAAACTTCACAGCCTTCTTTGCATCGTACCATATTTTATGTTTAGATTGAGATACAGACATATTTTCCATAACAGTAGACATTAATTTCGACATATCAGAATCAGACTTCACCCATTTAGTCATCCAACCAGGCCTAAAATTGGTAATGGCCTTTCTTCCCCTTAGCAATTGAAATGGACAAATCTTTGTGGAACTGTGAGGTGTGGTTCTATAGAACCAAATCATACTGTCAAGAGCCCTTTGAACATCATAGTTTCCTGCCCTTGCCCATCTGACACACTCTCCAATCACCCAATTCATCCTTTCCACAAGGCCATTGGACTGGGGATGATATAAAGAACTTTTCTTGTGCTTAACCCCAGATTCCAAAAGAAAAGTTTGAAAATCATGACTGACAAATTGTGTGCCATTATCTGAGACCAAAATTTCTGGACAACCTTCTCTCAGCCACACTTCCCTCAAGAATTGGATAATGCACTTAGTGCTGGCTTCTTTGACCAGCTTCACTTCGGGCCATTTAGACGCATAGTCCATGAGGACTAAGATGAAACGGAAACCACCTTGAAGACAATCATAAGGCCCCATGATATCTATACCCAGTTTCACCCAGGGCCCCTGTGGACACTCAACAGGTATCATCGGAGGGACAGACACCTTGAGACATTTATCAGCTGCACCACAAATACAGCAACCCGAAACAACATCTTCAATTTCAGTGTCCATTCTAGGCCACCAGTAAGTATCCCGAATGCGGCGCTTCGTGAGTGTGCATCCCAGATGACCCTCGTGAGCTCTTTGTATTATCTCATTTCGGAAAGTATGAGGTGGTACGAACTTATCACCCCTAAGGAGCAAACTATCTTCCAGAGAAAGTTCGTCTTGTACTTTCCAGAACGGCTGAACTAGGGATGAAACAGACTTTTCACTAGGCCAGCCATTAATCACATGACAGCAAACGTCTTGAAGTATACAGTCAGCCTCCATAGCTCGCATCCATTCATTCTCTGAGCACAGATTCATACTGGGTATTTCCATCGCTGCCACCAAGCAATCATCGCAATCTTCGCTAGAAAAGTCATGCAAATTAACATCTTCAAGATCCTCCGACTTGGCAGGGAAACGGGACAAAAAATCAGCTCGTCCATTGCTACCCCCTGATATATGTTTGACGTCAAATTGGTACTGAAGAAGCTTCAAAACCATCTGCAAAATCCTAGGAGTGGAACATTTACTCATGCCACCCCCAAGGATGTTGACCAAAGGTTTATGGTCAGTTTGTAACAGAAAACGTTTTCCCCAAATGTAAGAACAAAACTTTTTGATGGCCCATGTGCAAGCCAACAGCTCTCTCTCTATGACAGAGTACTGAAGCTCTGCTGACCTTAGAACTCTAGATGCAAAACACACTGTATTTTCTACACCATTATTTGACTGAGTCAACATGGCACCCAACCCTACTTGGCTGGCGTCTACAGTGACACAACAGGGTAAATTGGAATCAAAGGGTTTAAGTGCAGAACCACATTTCAAAGCATTTTTGATGACATCAAAAGCAGCATCACAGTCACCACACCATTCAAACTTCACTCCTTTTTTCAAGAGGTTGCTTATTGGCCTCACGATAGAGGCAAAATTAGGGACAAATCTGGAATAATATTCACACAAGCCAAGCAGAGATTTGACCCCTGACTTGTCCACAGGTGCCGGGGCATCCATGATAGCTGTCAACAAACCAGGTTTAGGGCTAATACCATCACTTGAAATCACGTGACCTAAATATTCAACCTTGGGGCGTAAAAATTCACACTTTTCTTCCATTAGCACTACACCATATTTTCTAAATAGAAAAAGAACTTTATCAAGGATGGTATTGTGAGAAGCAATGTCTTTACCGAAAATCAAAACGTCGTCTTGAAAGATCAAAACCCCATCCACTTCTTTGAGAATGTTAGTCATGATCCTTTAAAAAACTGAGGCTGCCGATGCAAGCCCAAAAGGCATGCAGCAATAGCGGAAAGTGCCTAAAGGAGAAATAAAGGCAGTCAAGTGCCGAGATTCGGGATCCAGTTACACCTGGTGGTATGCACTGGCCAAGTCTAACTTCGTGAAATAGCAAGCACCTTTGGTAGAAGCGAGCAAGTCACTTATTTTAGGCAAGGGGTGCGAGTCTATCCAGATTTCCTTATTGAGGGATCTCAAATCCACACAGACTCGAAGGTCCCCCCCCCCCTTTTTCTGGCGACAACCAAAGGGGAAAGCCACAGAGAGGACTCTGTGGGTTCAATAATTCCCTTAGAGCAGAGACTTTTGAGTTCTTTGTCTAGATCATGCCTAACACTAAATGGTACTCCTCTGAGCTTGTGTTTGATTGGTACAGCTCCATCCTTCACAATAATTGTATGCTTGAAACCTTTTATTTTGCCTAAAGCATTACCAAAAACATCAGGGAATTTGTCTTTCCACACTTGACTGACCTATGCACGCGTGGGATCGTATCCCATTCTCGTCGCCAATAAATCTGTAGTAACCACGCTGGTAAATGTTGAGTTAAGTGGTTTATTTAAGGCTACATGGTAGAAAGAGACGGACAGGACCGACTCCAACAACAGCTCCAATACAACTGAATACTCCTAGCAGAGTTGCTAGGAGCTGCATAACATTCTAAGAACAATGAGCAACACAACATTCCCAACAGAGATATCACAGATATCACATAAGATATTACACAGGGCTTCAGTATCTGGAGGAACTTGGTTTTCCCTGAACAGTATTATACAGATTGAACACCGTGTGCAGGATAGGTTACCCTTTCATCTGTGGTTCATAGTCAACATGAACTCGGCTACCCATGAAGTGTATGGTATAGGGTAAATGTTGCACATAACACAAGCATGCTTTACCTATGGGGTTGTATGTATGGTAGCACTAATGATGCTTCATAACATTCTGAGCTATGTTGCACATACTTTCATAGCTCTAATTGTATACCCATTTACAGAGCAATGAGTACAAAAGAAGCTTAGATGATGTCATCAGTGATGTAATAAGTGTCATAAATGATGTCATAGAACGAGTCATAAGTGATGTCATATGTGAGGTCATAAGCAGTGCATGGCGGGTGCAAGTTGTACTTAGCTCTGCTACCTATAACTGGTGAATTTCTGTGGTTTTTTAAGTTAAAAACTTTAATGTTGTCTTTTAGACCTGGCATCTTTTGGCATGTTTCCCCTGTCTTTTTGCTTTCTGACTTCGTTTTTGCTGGGTTAGTGTCTCTGCACACTTTTTCACTGCTATCCAGTGCTAAAGTGCAAGTGTTCCTACTGTAAATTGTGTTATGATTGGTTTTCCATGATTGGCATATTTGATTCACTGGTAAGCCCCTAGTAAAAGTGCACTGTGTGTGCCCAGGGCCTGTAAATCAAATGCTACTAGTGGGCATGCAGCACTGGTTGTGCTACCCACCCAAGTAGCCTTTCAAATGTGTCTCAGACCTACCACTGCAGTGTCTGAGCACACAGTTTTAACTGCCATGTCGACCTGGCAAGTGCACCCACTTGCCAGGCCCAAACCTTCCCTTTTCTTACATGTAAGTCACCCCTAAGGTAGTCACCAGATAGCCCCATGGGCATGTTGTAGTGTATGTAAAAGGTAGGACATGTAGTAGTGGGTTTTACATGTCCTGATAGTGAAATACTGCCAATTTCGTTTTTCACTATTGAAAGGCTGTCTCTCCCATAGGACCCCATTGGAGCTGCCTTGTAACATTTGACAAGTGCAACTTTCAATTCGGAAGAGATAGACATTCAGAGTTTAGGTTCACTGAACTCAAGATTTAAAAATACATCATTTGGTAAAGATAGTTTTTAAATTGTGTGTTTGAAAATACAACTTTTAAAGAAAGTGGGCAATTTCTTGCTTAACCATCCGGTGTGCCCCTGCCTGCTTGTGGATTCACCGTCTGGTTTTAGACTGACAGGGGTTGTTTGTGCATTCACTCCATACACTCACAAAAAGGGAGTTGAGGTGTGCCCTGCATATCCTGATGGGCTATCCTGGGCTAGAGTGGTGGGAGAAGTTGTCAAAGACACCTGAAAAAGCTGTGGCTGCTGTGCACAATGCCGTCTCCACCTCCGGTAGTGAAACTGGACCAGAGAGGACAGAACTGGTTTTACTGAGCAAGAGAGACTTTTTTAACAAACACTTCAAAGGGAAATAAGTATTAGACCTGAAACCATAGAACTTTAGAACTCTTTTGGACAAAGGAACCTGCCAAGAAGAAGAGCTGGAAGAGCTGCCAGGAGGAGTACTGCCCCTTTGCTGTGTGTTGCTTTGCTGTGTTGGCCTGCAGTTGCTGCTTCTGTCTTGGGCAGGGAAAGGACTGGGCTGAACTTTCTGCAAATTATTGCCTGAGTTTCTCCAAGGGCTTGAAGTAGACCTTGCCCCCTGTTGGAAGTCTCAGGAACATCAAAGACTTCATCTTCCTCTGCCAACAGCCCTAGGAACTGGGGCCTGATTACAAGTGCAGCAGTCTTCCGAACTCCGCACTCGCTGTGGCGTTTCACCCTCCGCCAAATTACGACTTTAAAAGTTGTTGAGGCGGAGGACCACCGGCTGCGCGAGGGAACAGTCATTCCCTGGCGGTGGCGGAGCTGCGCCACATTGTAAGATGCTCAGCGGCACTGGTGCAGTCCCGCTGACCATATTATGAGTTCTGCCCCTGCCAGCCAGCCTACAGTGCCCCCATGCCCCCCCCTGTCATGGGGATACATTCAGGGGGGCACAACATGTGCCCCCCGTCTGTATTCCCCCAAAGTTAATGCACGGCATGGACATCACCGTCCATGCCGTGCTGGAATTTTTTTGCTGTTGCCATTGTGGTGCCCGTTTTCCAGGCAGTGCCATGGGAAAGGTGAAGGATCGTTCGCCGTATATGAGTTCAAATCGAAATATACGGCGGGCGGTCCTTGCGCAGCTTTGGTGCAGCTGTGTCGGCGGGGAGCCGATGCAACTGCGCCAAAGTCGAAATCAGGTCCTGTGTATTTTTTGCTGCTACAGAAGAAAAAGTAACCCAATGCCATCAACGCCACTGCCGCTTGCTCCATGACCTGTTGCCACTGCAATGAGCACCGCCGCACCTCACAGCTCAACCCTGGTCTCACCGACACAGCTTGATGCAGTCACCGAGCCGCTGCTTGCACCGTGACCTGTGGGCACCACACGCCGCACCGCCCTGATGCACTGGTCTCATCAATGACGACGCTCCAAGCTGACCTCGATACCGCTGCCTGCGCCGTGGCCTGGGGACACCACTTGTAAGTTACATGGCGCACCATCCTGTCCCACACCGCAGATTTGGTCCACCAACGCCAGCACCATTGACTCTAAGGGGCTTATTTACAAGGCCCTTGCGCCACTTTTGCGTCATTTTTGACATGGGAAAAGTGACGCAAAAGTGGCGCAAGGGGCTTGTAAATCTGCCCCTAAATCGTCTACCGATGACAGCCCTTCAGCAACGATGACGACGCTGCCTGCACGTGATTTGTCAGCACCGCAATGAGCACTGCTCCACTTCGCACCGCAGCCCCGATGCCAGCCCTGGTCTTACCGCGCCGCTGCCTGCACCACGACCTGAGGGCACCGCACGTCACACTGCTCCACTTTGCACCGCAGCCTGATGCCTGCCGACGACAGTGCTCCTGACTTCAACCTCATGGGGTTCGATCTGCAACATGTGTGACTTCAAGGGCCAGCTGACCGGTGACAGTGACGCCGCCTCCTTGGAGCTCATCGCAAGGTCCCCGACGCTCTGTATTTCCAAGGTACTGTTTGCGGATCTTCCCGACACTGTAGCTGGCCCACGACCTTGCGGTCGGCCTGAACTGTTGGATTTGTTTCTTCACAACACCGTGATAGCCCCGGACGGTATGTATGTATGTATGTATGTATGTATATATATTAGTGAGTCTTGATGTTGAGTCATTGTATACGAGCATTAGGCATGATGACGGCATCAAAGCTTGTCAGTTCTTTCTTAAACAACGTAGAGCGGAATTCCTGGAGCATACGATCATGCTCTTAGACATGCTGGGAATATGTCTGAAGGAAAATGTTTTCATGTTTGAAAGAGAGCACTACAAACAGTTACAAGGGACTTCGATGGGCACTTGCTTCGCTCCTAGCTATGCTAACCTTATGGTGGGCTGGTGGGAGAAGCAAGTGCTCTGGAATGACTACACTGAACATTGGATATTTAATGTATCCATGTGGCTCCGATATATAGATGACATTTTCTTTGTTTGGAAGGGGTCTGAAATAGAACTTAATCAGTTCATAGACTGCTTGAACACAAATACTGTTAACCTCAGATTCACAAGACACTACAGTCAGGAAGCAATTGATTTTCTAGATCTTAAGCTGAGTGTAGACAAGGGAAAGATTGTCACCAATCTATTTAGAAAGAAAACAGCAGGGAATTCCATTCTCCATGCCGCCAGCTCTCACCCTCCTAGCTTCAGATGGGGATTCCATACAGTGAATTCCTTAGGGCCAAACGGAATTGTAGCACCCCTGTTGCATATATAAACACCAAACAAGATATGAAGTCTAGGTTTAAAGAGAGAGGATACCCGAAAAAAGCCATTGCACAAGCCGAAAAAAGAGTTGAAAGTCAATCTAGAGATGAGGTTGTCAACAGAACCACAGAACAAGGAGCACCTAGATCTGTCAAAAAAAGTGGAGTGAGATTTATCACCAAATACTGTAATCAATCACATCAGATAAGGAACATTCTCAGAAACAGATGGGACATCCTAAGGAGGGATCCCATTCTAAGAAATGAAATCAACCCAACTCCCTCGGTGACATACATGAGAAGTCCATCCCTAAGAGATATGCTAGTCCACAGCCACCTTCACCCTAAAGAAGGTGGCTGGCTGAAACAAACTAAGGGCTTCCACAAATGTGGAAAATGTAAAGCGTGTAAAAACAGCAGCAACATATCACAGGTGATACTTGAAAGAACAAAAACAAAATGGAAAATACCCAAGTTCATCTCATGCGGAACTGAGTATGTAGTGTATGCAATAGTTTGTCCGTGCAATCTCTGGTACATTGGCTCCACCACATTTGCGGTAAAAAACGTATTTTAGAACATTGGCGGGCGATCACGAATCAAGATCGAACCTACAGTACTGCTAGGCATTTCACCAGGGAACATGAGTCAGATTGGACCAAAGCGAGATATTTCGGATTAGATACAATTGCACCCAACCCTAGAGGAGGTAACCGTAATGCAGCCCTCCGCAAACTGGAGTCTCGTCTGATACTTCTAGCAGGAACTAAGTACCCGAATGGCCTTAATCAGGATGAGGAATTATATTCCCATTTATGAAATATACACTGTTCTACTGTACTATAGCCCTGAGTGTATACTCACGCCCTATTTTCTCCTCCCCTTTTTTTAATCTTTTTATAATTTATTGTTTAGTTGCACTCACTGTTTTCGTTATGTACATGTCTCTATGATGGATGAAACGGATTTACAATTGACCTGTGAGTTGAATGTCCAATGTGTTAAGTTGCCCGACAACCCTTATGTAAACAGTTTGTAACATGATATTTCATGAGTATGTGACATGGTGATACTAATTGTTGATCCCTTTTCATTTTTTCAGAATATTAGCTGTGAACTACCGCGACACACTGGTGAATATATAAGAGCACTTGAGTTGGGATGACCATCCACCCAACTCCTAGTCACTGCACGTACTTATCTGGGTACTAGATCTATTTTGCGACGAACTGTCCAATATTGAAATGTAACCATGGAGGAGGCCTATAGTCACCATAAACTGGTAAACAGGGCACTAGTCCCTTTACTATATAATGAATAACAAATATAGTCTGCTAAATATTCAACTACTATAAAATATGGTTGTGGTATATATGCTTTACTAATGTTTGTAACGAACTGTTTTGATTTTGAAACACAGCCATGAAGTATTTCCACAGCTACTACAAATTGGCAAATAAGGCAATTATCCCTTGACTGTATAAAGGAATAACATTTAATATTTTGCCATGACTGATTAAGTGGTTGTCGTAAAAATGTTTTTTCAAATGGTAGTAACACGTTGTACAAATTAATGAGATTTTGCAATGTTATTTCATTTCAAACAGCTGCGTCTGTTTTTCAACTTTGGATTTCCTTCACGCTGTATTGTGACATGTACTACCAACATTTCTTCTATGTTTATGATATCACGTGCACTTACCTTTAAAATGCAATTCACGGGAGGCGAGGGTCATGTGACCAAGACCACGGACGTGGTCGAAACGCGTCGTCCTTGTCTGTCCTAAATAAACTGCCTTGACCGACCGAGTGGGCTCGCCTGGATTCTGTTCATTCTAGATCCTTTCTGTGGATATATATATATATATATATATATATATATATATATATATATATATATATATATATATATATATATATAATTACGCTCCCTTGTGCCCTAGACGCACGAAAACAGGTACGGACAACTTCTTGAGCTGGTGCCAGATTTTCTTTTATTAAAATATTAAAGTTGCGTGCAAAGCTCCTTCATGACGCGTTTCGGGCCACTTAGCCCTTGGTCACATATATATATATATATCCAAAGTGTTGTCCAAAAATTGAAGATGCACTAACGCACTAAGCAAAGGATGTTTCATCAGAAACTTTACTTTCAAACCAGCATTTCATTCCAAACATTTTCACAGCCTGACGCATTTCAGAGCTCCTGCTCTTTTCTCAGAGGCTCGCTAACAGTCCACAGAAGCAGTAACACACCCTCTTCTCCCCTCTGCATGCTAGTAAGTAATTTCCCTCAGGTGGGCCTCCCAAGTGAGTTTCAGTGCTTGTGCATGCTGGGAGTTGTGGTATGTGTTTGACTGCATATTTACTGGTAGCAAGCACCGTTTTCCGGCACGCCCTTTCGTTCTGGTGCAGTGCGCCTGGCTTGCAAAGTGTGGACTTTGTTAATAAATACAGCGCGTCGCCCCCCCAAATGGTAAAAGATACTCACTGGATATTTCTGCCATATGGGGAGAAAGGAAGCAGTTTTCCAGTGTGTGAAGGTGATTTGGGTTGGATATACCATCACAGCTTCCTGTTTGGCCTGCCGGAGTAAGTGTGTTTAACCGTAGCCAGCAACGTTTGGGACACCACAAGGTGTACGAGGATGCAAATCGCTGAATCTGCACTTGCAGCGGGAGGCACAAAACCCGGCATGGACCACTGCAGGATTGGCGCAGTCAAAAGCCGTGGAGGATGGGCCAGTATTACACTCCAATGAGCGAAGACCCAATTGGTTTTAAAATCTAGCTCCCAGGTGCAACATCATAGCTGAGCCATGGAACGGTGCCTCAAAGCTCATGGGTGGGCACTGCCTGCCCTGGGCCTCCAACCATGGCTGAGAGGCCCAGGGGAGAATCTGCCCTCAACCTCACAGTGCGGAAACATGGCTGTGAGTCCTATGAAAGAGAGGCAAGTTGCATAGCAATGGTGCCATGGCCCTGGTGCAAAGGAAAAGTGTCTCCTCAACCTTGTCCACTGCCTGCACAGTAACATACTGCCATAATTTGGGCACCTAATACCCCTGGCTCGGTACTAGGTGTAGGTGAGGGAGTCTAACTCCCCTGGGCCTTGCAGCACTGGACCACGGATTTGCGCCCTAGAGTGTCCCCCCCCACTGCCCTGGACGTCTCAACCATGGTCTAGAGCAGCGAGGCCCAGGCGAGCGGAGCCCAGTATAATGGAGCCATCTTCCCTGGGTCTCGCAACAATGGTCTGATGCTGCAAGCCCAGTTAATGGGGATTTCCTCCCCTAGATGTTCCCCTCATGATCCAGAGCTGCGAAGACCAGGGGAGTGGGCAGGAGTTTTCCCCTGGGCCTCGCATCTATGGTCTAGTGCTGTGAGGCCAAGGGGGTGTGGCCCCACTCCACTATGCCCCCCGCAATGGTCTAGCACTGCTAGGCCAAGGGGAGGGTGGGGGTCCCATCCCCAGGGTGGGTCCCATCCCCTGGTCCTCAAATCTACTGGCTGGTGTGGCAAGGCCCATGAGAGGAGGCCCCACTGACTTGGGCCTCACATCCAGGGTCTAATGCTGCAAGTCACAGAGGAGAAGAGTCTCCTTTCCTGAGCCACTTAGATATGACCCAGCACTGTGAGTCCCAGGAGAGGGGTCCCCTGGAGCTCACAGGCATGGTCTAGCACTGTGAGGCCATAGTAGGGTGGCCAATTTCAAATTTTAGTTTCACAGGACACTTTGTGCCTTTTGAGACACATTGTGTTTGCAGAGACATCAGAAGAAGTTTCTTGCGGAGCAGAGGAACTGCAAGTCACAGAAGATTTTGGAACTTCATTTTAAATCTCTGCCTCTGACACAGACCTTAAAATAATTCAGCTGGAGATTGAGTTTATTGATTGTTATTGCTATTCATACTATATATAATTTCTGATACAGTTACCACGTCCTGGAGTAAGCCTTAACTACTCACTATTGCAAATTTTGAGTGACAAGTTTAGAAAATCAACTCTGGTATTCAAATGGAATGAATTGCTTAAGCTTTTAAACACCAGTAGCAAATATCAGTTTCTAGCAGTTTCTAGTAGTAACCCCTGCCACAGGACCTTGTCCAGTGGGCATGTTTTAGTCAGGGAACTGTGATATTTGACATCTAACATCAGCTTTACAATTTCACCTAAATAGGATGTAAATAAACATTATTATAGAATGACATTTCCCTGAGAAAGGCACCCCCTCGGCCTTGCCATAAGAATCACTGACACTCCAGTTGGGGTCCAGTGGATTAGCTGTAATTGTGGAACAGGGAGCCACTTTTTTTTATCCCGGCCTCCCACCTGGACAAATTGTGTGTTCTTGGGCAATCCCTTTTCTGAACTTATTGCTGTGTTTCTTTTTTTAGCAAGATTGGGAGTATTCTGATTCCATTTAAAACTGCTAGAAAGCGTATGATTACAATATGGACTAAGGGCTTGATTACGACTGCGGCAGTCCATTGGACCGCCGTAGTCACGGTGGCAGTCCACCCGTCGTATTACGACTTTGGCGGTTAGACCCCCACAGGACAGCTGCAACCAGTCAGAGGCTGCAGTATGCTGGCAGTGCCGCTGCGGCACCGCCGAGTATATTACGAGTTTCCTCACCACCATCCTTTTCATGGCGGTGAGACTGCCATGAAAAGGGTGGTGGAGAGGCAACAAAGGGGGCCCTAACAGGGCCCCCTTGTGCCTCTATGCATTGGGGTGCGTGCAGGGGGGGCACATGTTGTGCCCACCTGTAGTTTTGCACCCCCAGTTTCTGCACCGTAAGGAATGCATGACATGGTGCATTCCTTCCCGTGCAGGAAAGTACTGCGGCAGTCCCATGGCGGTGCCTTTCTAAGGCTCTCCTATGAGCCTTAGAGAGGCACTGCCGCAGCACATCCACCCGCCAAGGATTACAGTTGTAATCCGGCAGGCGGTGTGGGGACGGCTTTGGTGGTCCTCCCATAGAGCACTGGTGTGGCGCTCCACAGGAGGACCGCCAAAGTCGCAATCAGGCCCTAAATATTACCTGGGTGAGGAGAAGTGCTCAGTCACATAGTATATTCACCTAAACGCAATATAGTGGTAAATGTATAGCCAGGGCCACTGAAACTATGCAATTGTGCGGCCATGACGCATTTGCCACATAATCCATCATCTGCTACATAATCTACAGATTTTAACCCAAAAAATATTTCTTGCTCAAACGGTTCAAAAGTTACTAAAAGTCCAGAAACAGGTGTAGCCATGCAATGGAAGGCCTATTTGAAAGTTTACTGGTCACCTAATGGTTGCTTATTACTATGTTTGGGTGTTAAACTGATACTAATGAGGGGCAGCCTATCCACCGACAGTGTTAACAAGTGTAAAATGAGAGAATAATGAAGTAATACTATGACAAAATGTACTGCATTACACTGCATACATTTTTTTTACCACATAATTTAGCGAACCCTGCCACACAATTTCGCTGTCCTCTGCTGCATAATTACAGTGGCCCTGTGCATGACCTTTGCACCAAGTAGAGTCGTAGTGTCACGGTCCTGGCTCTACTAATTTAATCAACTGTTTGTTCCTGGGCAAATAATATTCTCCCTGTGTCTCCTTTAGTGATTTAACATTGTGACAGCACTTTGAAATAACATTACAGGGCATACTCTCAGTACAGGTCCTGAGAATAGGTTTCATGCACTCGTCTAAGGCTGTTTGCATCCCGCTAGCTGAAGGCTCTACTGAAGCTGCTTTATGCAGGACCCCTGGTGTGTTGCAAAGCCTCCCTGTCTGCCGTACACAAGCATCTCTTTCACAGCTCATCAAAAGCTGAAAGAGAGTTGCTTGCCATTTGAAGGGTTAAAAGGGCGGCATATGGAGTGTCCTGCAGTGCATTTGTGTGGGCAAGGAGAGACTGGACCCCTAATTACAGGCCGGGATTAGCCTGTGAGAGGCCCTTTGTTCCCTGAGCATCGCACCTATGGTGTAGAGCTTCGAGGCCCAGGGGATGGGGCGCCCTTTCACTGTACCTCGCAGCCATGGTACAGTGTGGCGAGGCCCAGGAAAGTGCGTCCCTGTAATTATTATTATTAGAGATACAAATCATTGCGGGCCTCGCAGCTCTACATCACAGTTGTGAGGCCCAAGGCAGGGGCCTTAGAGGTGCGGGCCCCATGTTTGTCGGCTGGGCGTGGGGCCCTCGGCAGCTGCCCACACTGCCCATGCCTAGCGCCAGCCCTGCCAGGGAGCAATCGCAGGTGGGATCACCCCCACTTCGGTCACTCACCCTCAAGTAGAAATACAGCAGTAACATTTGCAAGGAGGGGGAGGGGTAAGCGTGACTCACTGTTGCAGTCGCCAGTTGCCTTCCCGTAGTACAGTAATGCTCGTCACTTCCCCAACACAGCTGTTAGACGCCAATCCCTTGTAAAGAAACGTTGCTTCGGGATTGTCCAATGTTCCAGCAGGGGGTGCCACTCAGCACGTTCCCGCTGCACACTCTTGTGCCAAGTCAGAGGGTATCAGTGGGAGGCCCCCACCCATAATCACGATCCGCAACAAAGGCATTGGGCAGGTAGTGGTCTCAGAGGTCAGGCTCCATCATGAAAAGGTATGGAAGGGAAGGCCCCTCCGGTAACAATGGGGCTTGGCTACTCATTTCAATAGTGTAGCCTTCTCAAGTTCGTTGGGGGGGACTGTTAGACCTGGCACCATTGGCGTGGGTCTCCCTTCCATTGTTTTGCTGTTGCCTCCTGTGTTTTTGCTATGTTTTTGCTGGTCTAGATGCTCTGGGCACTTTGCCACTGCTGTTCAGTACCAAAGTGCAAGTGCTCCCTATTGTAAATTGTTGTAATGGATTAGTGACTCCATGATTGGCTTATTTGATTTACTTGTCAGACCCTAGTACAGTGCACCATGAGTGCCCAGGGCCTGTAAATCAAATGCTGCTGGTGGGCTTGCAGCACTGATTGTGCCACCCACAGAAGCAGCCTGTAAAATATGACTCAGGCCTGCCATTGCAGAGCCTGTGTGCAGTCTGGGACTGCCATGTCGACTTGGCAAGTCACCCACTTGCCAGTCCCTAAACCTTCCCTTTTCTACATATTAGTCTCCCCTAAGGTAGGCCCAAGGGCAGGGTGCATTGTATGTAAAAGGTAGGACATGCCCTGATGTGTGTGGCATGTCCTGATAGTGAATTACAGCCAATTTCGTTTTTCACTATTGAAAGGCTATCTGTTTCCATAGGCCAGAATGGGCAGTTGGATTATCACATCTTATAATCCTAACTGACCCTAGGAACAAGATAGGAAAATAAAGTTTAGTATGCCTGAACTCAGAATGTTAAAATACATCTTTTAGTGTGGGTGATTTTTACATTCTGTGTTTGAAAATACCACTTTTAGAAAGTAGGTATTTTCTTTCCTAACCATCCAGTATGCCTCTGCTAGGTTTGTGTATTCCATGTCTGGTTTGAGAGTGACAGGGGGCTGGAGGGGACCTTGGCTCCAGCAGTCTGATGGGTCAGGGCTGGGCTGAATAGGACCTGCATTGAATAGAGAGTAGGGGGAGGAGATTTCCTTTCACTGGCCTGAGCCTTCATAGAATAGAGAGTAGCGGGAGGAGATTTCCTTTCAGCTACCTGGGCAAGGTCTGCTTTCAACAATGCTGTCTCCACCTCCTGCCAGGAAGCTGCACCAGGGAGGACAGAACTAGTTTTGGCTGGGCACAGACACTCTCTGCCTTCAGAGAACAAAGGATTTTGCAGTATAAATATTGGGGCCCAGACCCCAGAACTTTAGATCACTTCTGGGAATCAAGACGAACCCTTTGCCAAGGAGAGAAACCAAGGAAGCTGAAGGAGGAGACTGCCCCTGTGCTAGTTGCTGTTTGGGGTTGGCCTGCAGTGGTTTACTCATTGCCAAGGAAAGGAGAAAAGGAACTTTGTGTGTACTTTTACTATCTTGAGGAAGATCACCAAGGGCTTGAAGCTGAGCTTGCCTCCTGTTCTGAAGTCTCAGGGACACAAAGACTTCACCACCAGCTCCCCCTGAATTTCCTTGCTGGGAATTCTGCCTGCAGAGAGGTGCCTGCTGTTGTTTTGGGTCCTCTGGAGACTGCTTGTCGCTGGGAGCTGGAAGCGCGACGCAACGAGGAAGAAGCGTGTCGCCGCCGCAGCAGTTGCCGTCGCATCGCCGAAGAAGCGTGTCGCCGCCGCATCATCAACGAAGCGTGTCGCATCACCAGAGAAGCGTGTCGCCGCCGCAGAGGTTGCCGTCGCATCACCGGAGAAGCGTGTCGCAGGGCCTGTCGCGGCTCTAGAGTCTACCGAGTTCGCCACACGGCCATCGGGCGTGCACGCATCGCATCCACGTTGTCGGATCGCATCAAAGAAGCCATTTTGTCGCATCGCACTGGATCGTCGCATCGCATCGAGGCGCCATCTTGTTGCATCATAACCGGAACGCAGTAAGAAACCGACGCATCACCTCCTCTCTGGTAAGGAACCCACACATCACCTCACCTGCGCTGCAGTAAGGAACCGACGCATCACTTCCCCCGAAGCAAGGAACCAACGCATCACCTTCCCTGCGACCCTTTTGTTTGCATTGCGTTTCGCATCCAAGGTACTTTGAGAGTAAAGTGTTGCAGTTACCATCTACATTGAACTAAGCTATTTCTACCATTCTAAAGTCATATTTTTGAATACTGTATTGTGGATTTTTTGTTGTTTGGTTTTGTGTTAAGTCTAGTAAAGATTACTTATTTTTCTAAACTGGTGTGGTGTCCATTTGTAGTGTTTTCGCTGTATTACTGTATGTGTTCACAAATGCTTTACACACTGCCTCTGAGATAAGCCTGTCTGCTCGTGCCAAGCTACCAAGGGGGTGAGCAGGGGTTATTTCAGGAGTGTACCCCCCTTTCCCTGACTAGAAGCAAGGGTCCCTATTTGGACAAAGGTGCAAACCATTGCCAACTAGAGACCCCCATTTCTAACAGGGACCATTCACTGCTACCCACGACAGGAGGCCTCCACCCGTAGCGGGGACAAGGCAGCAAAAGTAGTGTATATTGCAGGGCCTGTGGTAATCAGAGCAAGGTGGGTGGGTGGGGGGGCTGGCCCACCGCTCCAGTCTATGGCCTCTTCTTGCAGCAATGGGCCCCAAGCAAGCCTACTGGTAAGTCAATCTACATCAACCGCAGGATGTGCGATTAAGACTGGTGCTGCCTGCTTCTGCCATAGTGGCATAAGTTATCTGGACTGGGATGGATGGGAGGGAGTCGGACTGGGATGGGAAACTTGGGAAGGAAAAAGGAAATAGGAGAAAGACAGGTCAGGAAAGGAAAAACAAAATACAAAAAGTCAAAAAACACAGAAACGTAAATATTCAGAGGGAAAGACAGACAGTAATTAAAATAAGTAACTAAAAGGTGGGATTGGGAATTGGGGATCAGATGGGGTGAATTAAGTACGACTGAGTTGGAAAATAGAGCAGACAGAAGAAGGCAAGGCAGAAGCAGTGAAAAAACAAAAGGGCCGTACACTTGTACACCGCTTGTTGCCGTTTGTGCGGAATGCACTACCGGTGCTTTATTGTTCCACCCGTTTGCGGAATCCCGTGGAATCTCGCAGAGTTTTTTTGTAACTCCGCTGAATTCTGCGGAGTGAAATTCTGCAAGTTCCACCCAGGCCTGATATACTACAGTTCACATTAAATAAGAGGCAACCTTTACAGTCCGTGTCTAGACATGTGCCCTTAAAATGTGTAAAAATCCCCATGATTTGAAAAAGGCTGCTAAATAATTTCATTTCATTCATGCCATTGAGTCACACAAAATGGTTATACAAGATTTAAAAAACACCCACGGAACTTCTACGTCAAAACAAAGTAGTGGTGAAAACTAGCCAAAATACACAATTTGGATGATCTTGCACCTTAAATCAATTCTCTCCAGGATTTTGACAGGATGGAGGAGGAGGAGGAGATGTGCTGCCAGGTGAAGGGGCTCAGCCATATTGGTTAGCCGCTCACGAACAAAGAAAGCACTGGGACAGCAAATCATGTGTATCCTCTCCTTGGTCTCCTAGCGACGAACATCTCTCCCGCCTTATCACCCGGCAACCGGAGGATGCCATCTATTCTCCGCCATGGACAAGTGATTTAGTCAGGATATCCAACCTCCAATCAGAGGCCCTACTTCACCAATGTCACACCCTCTGTATGTCACATGGCAATTATGGTGATGTCACACCCGTGCACTCATGATTCGACATACCGCGGCAATAGACACTTTCATGCGATGTATGTATTTATAGCCTCTGGCGACGCGTGCCGCCAGGGTTCACCGTGCTGGCTGCCTGCTCTAGCCGTTTCTCTACTATGGAGTAACTGGGGCTGAGCTGAGCAATTTCTCCCCTCTTTGCCTCTTACTACGTGCGGGCACCAGCTGTTCATTTCTAATCTCCCCTGTCCTATCTCACACATCGGCTCTCCCGCCCCAGCGTTTTTCTTTACAATCGCGCGTGCATCCGGTCTTCGATACGCACGCGCTCTCTCTCTCTCTTTATTTCTCTCTGCACCCCGTACGGTACAGAGAGAAATAGAGAGGGTCCTTCTCTGGTGTACTCCTCCTAACATACATATCACCCTTCCATTGTGCCCCACCCTCTTTTGTAATTGCACACATCTAAGATCTTTCTTTGCTACACTTCTCTATTTACCTCCCTTCTTCCTCATCGCCTCTACGCCAGGCTGGCCCATCCCTTTTTCCTGTTTTGGTATTCTCTGTCTCTCCCCATCCGTCACACACAGCTAGCTTTTATTTACTCCCAGACTCTGATAACCTGACCTATCCATCCCTCCGCCACAATCTGTCACTCTCTGCTAAGCCTCTTGCACTCCTAATGCACACATCAATCACCATCTCTCCCCCTTTTCCCGCCCCACACATATGACTTTCCTTTCCCACCTCTTTCCCACCTCTCTTCTTTCCCAGTCCCCACACTTATGCACTTATGTGCGTGCACACACACACTCCTGGCCCTCTGTTTCTTCTTGTTACCCATACACATCAGGCTGTCCAATCTCTCTTCCCCTCTAGCCTGCTCTCTCCTCTCCCATCACACAAAACTCACCTTCCTTCCCACTTTCATCTCCAGATCCTCATCGCCGTCTTTCAGCTTTTTGCGTTTTGTCTCTCTTTCACACACAACTCTCCCATCAATGCCTCTTCCCTGTAACTCGATCATACCCTTCCCATTACACACTCCAGGCCCTCTTTTCCTTCCTGATTCTAGTCTCTTCCTCCACATGGCTCACAAACACACACACACACACACACACACATCCCTTCCAATCTCTCCCTCTCACTCCACAGGCGTTTCACCAATTCTCTCCCTTCCTCTCATTGTCCCCTACTTTAAATGGATTTCTAAAGCTGCAAGGCCTGTTCAACCTCATGGACATCTTGGCATTCAGATGCCCATGCCTGTAAGATCTCTATAACAAATGACAGGTCTGCTGCCATAGGTCTGAGCCTGTAAGATCTGTGCAACTCAAGTGATCGCTTTTTGTCAAACGTTTGAGCCTGTAAAATATCCATAAACTGAAGATAGCTTTATTGCCAAAGGTCTCAGAGTGTAATATGTGTGTAAGCTGCAGGGCAGCTCTACAATGAGATAACCGAGCATGGAGGATTTTTACAACCTGAAGGACAGCTCTGTTTTTGAGGTGTGAACCAGTAAGGTGCAAAGAGGGATAGCTTATGGCTCAGACCCTGAGCCTGTGTGCTGGGACGGGAATGCCCCCTGCAGGATGCTGCGAGTATTGACCTCTCCCTGAGTTACCAAGGCTAATTTCTGATGAGTTCTTGGCTTTTTGGCCTCAGCACATATGACCATCAGTATGTGCGTACACTAGGACCACTTTACTTAAAAGGAATTTGAGTCCCAGAGCAGCGCTCGGTGGTCTGGGCGGCACTCAATGCATGCCTTCCTTATTAAACAGAAGTACTGTCCACTCTTCGGATGAAGTGAGACTGGCAGCGGTGGTAGTGTGTCTTTGAATCATAGGTGCAGAGCATGCCTTTTTCCTCTTCCCTGCACTTGGTATGTTGGGCTTCCTGTTTCTAAGGTATAATGTTTTGCCTAATCTCATGTAGTTGGCCCTTTGCAAAATTCTATGTGGCTGGGTAGCACTTGTATGTAGCAAGGTGTGGTAGTATGTGCCTTGTATGTGTGCACTTGAATGGATGGGAGTTCAGTGAATACATGTTCAATTGATGCTGAAAGCTTGATGTACAAAATGGAGGTTGGATGTAACCTGCCAGACCAGCATTCTGTATTGCTAGCATTTCTGAAACATTTTGTAATATCAGACTCCTTTATGAGGCAAGGATGGAGACAGGACTCTCTTCATGATTTCAGAAGAGACCCTTTCCTGTCCTGCCTTTAGTTCCTTCCTGGAGCACTTCATTAGGTTAAGTGGAGGGTGTGGGAAGTCTGGAGACAGCGGTCTCGACTGAAGTGCGGGGTTGTCCTTTTGACAGGGTCTGCACCTTTTGTTCCTCCATACCTGCTACTCCCAGGAAGCTGCCGGTTATCCGAGGGGAAGGCTTCTATTCCCCCTTTGCTCTTGTTGTGGGTTTCTCTCAGTGGACACTCCCAGAGTCACCGCCTACTATCTGTTGACACCTGGAGACAAAGAGTGAGCCTGCTGTGGAAGAAGAGGGAGATACAAAGTGAGAGAACCACCTCAAACCCATTCTGGGACAGCAAATGTGGAGTACACAAACTATATCTGGAAATGGAGTATAAAAGAAAGACTTCAGTGTTCAAAAAGTGCCCACTGATCCCTCAGGGTGTTGGGGAAATGTTCTGAGATCCCTGGCTGGTGAGCTTAGGACCCAGTTTCCCAGGGATTAGAGAACATCTCCTGAAGGAGTCTGCAACAAGCTGCTGGAGGAGATTTAGATCTATTTGGAAGAGAACTCTGCCTGGCCTGTTCTAAGAAGGGTGCTGGAGGAATCCCCGCAGGAAGGATTTTTTAAATTTCAGGATAAATTTCATTGGGATTTTACAGCAGAAAAGTACACATACAGTAAAGATATACAGAGGAATGAATAAACAAGTTCCTGTGCGGGTAACAAATGTGGTGTTCAGGTTAATACTATAGTATATGGTGGGAAGGAGCAGCATGAGCTGTGTATGATGTGTAGATTTGTGTTCAGTATATTGTGAAAATGAAGTTTTATTGATGTAGTGTTTATGGAGTATTACAAGGAAGGATTAAGCATTTAGGAGAGGCCAACCATGGCTGCCTGAAGTGGCGCTACCCAGAGGAAGCGTACTGAGCGAATCGTCTTGGTGAGATTGCAACCAGTGTGACAGCAATGCTAGAATCTGTGCTGCCCCTAGTTACCTTGGCCTCATCCATTGCCTGGGAGTCACCAGCTGAGTCTCTGGAGAAAGAAAAGAAGGGCACCTATAAGAGCAACTCCTAAATTGATACTGTGAGCCCCTTCAAGGCGTCGTACTCCAGTTGTGCCTGACATTCGGCTTGCAGTGCCTTAGGCTCACACCCACGGTGAGAAGAACTGAGCTATGTGTGTGGTACTGGTCAGAGTGTCCTGAAGGACTGACTGATTGCTGAGTTGCTGTTCAGCCATTCGAAGCACCATATAACACCAAAGAGAGAGAAAGAGGCACTATCGGGCTCATGTCTGCCTCTCACAAACACTCCAAACACAGAATTGATGTGACACCCTCTTAGCGTGCTTAAGGAAATCTCCAACACGCCCTGATAAGCGCCAACCATCCTACCTACTGCTACTCTCTCTCCAGGAAAAAGGACAATTCCAAGAATTGGATGAGGTAGGCTCACTCATGTAATGTGACATGCTTCATCATTTGCCACCTCGTTCCACCCACTCTGGTGAGATGGTACGACTAGGGCGGACTCGACTTTAGGTGGGGCTGACCTGAGGGAGTTCTTAGAAATTAACCTGCGAAGCCCCAGCAACCTCTGTGTCAGGTTTCAAGATGCAAATCAGTTAACCTGGTGGGTATCCTCACCCTCCCTAAGTGCCTAACCTGGACGGAAACTAAACTGCTACCGGAAGAAGCAACCCTGGAAAGAAGGGGGGTTATAGGACAGAGAGAGAGAAAAACAGTATTCTTTGATACAGGTATGGTCACAGGTGTCTCTCTCATGAAGTGCAGGGCTTCAATGGAATGTAGGTTTCCTCACTAAATGCAGGCCTTGTAACTTGAAAATGTTGTGGATGCATGCCTGATCTAGTTCTAATGATGTAGCGTTTCATTTCAGTGAAATACAATTGCATAACTTCGTGAAGGAATCAGTTACTACAAGTATACCAGTAGATCAATGTGATCTAGGCAGATCAACAGTAAAATCCATGGAGATCATTATCTATGGCTGATAGGTGTGGGCAAAGCCTGCAGCACTCCTGTATGTTTGGAATGTTCTGCCTTACCTTGGGCACAGTTTGCAAAATGTTGTATTTACTTCACTGCCTCTGACATATGCGGATACTAAAAATATCTCTGAACTTACTCCAACATCCTTTCAGTTCCAGGAGAGTCATGACACCAACGTGAAGCTTGTGCCTGTAGCTTCACTGATGGAAGATATAGTGGTTCTTTTCTATAAAGCAGATGTCCTTTTTGGTACCTTTCTGTTTGTTCTTCATTAAGCTACTGATAAATATCTGTTCCATGTTGTGTTTGTTGAAAGTAGGTCATGACGTTTGAAAATGGTTTAGAACTACTATTAATTGTGAACAGGATGTTAAGTGGAATTAGAGACTGGTTTATTTTTTCTTATTGGCAGAACATATCTATGCCCTGGCTAATGGGTAAACTTGTAATTAAAATGGGGGAAAAAAGAAAATCCACCAAGCATGACAAGCATTTACACATTTAATGGGATACCTATAGGAGGTTCTTCTGATCTGTGCATATTGGTGCTGTCTGAAGCAGCCAAGTTAGTATCTCAAGTGAATTAAGGCTTCTTTAATGGTAAGCAATTCCGAGTCATAAATTGCATAGTTACGTTCGGTTGGTGACAGAGTTCTACGTCAATGTGGTACAGGATGCAATATCTCTGTCTTTAGATCTCTTTGAGACAGTATAACTACTATGGAAATGCAGCAAAGGTTGAGGCATCGGTCTCAACAAAAAAATGAAGATTTCCGTCAGGTTGTCAGAGTATTGCTGCTGCATTAAAGGTTTTCTTTAGTGTCTCAAATGCTTCTTGTGGTTCTTCTCCCCAGCTGGAAAATCCTGTGAAATGTTGGATCTCCTTCACAGAAGAGGGACGGGCTCATTCATGAAGAACCGGAAACTTGAGCATATCCATGTTGATACCTTGCAGGAATATGTGGAAGCCCAAGAAGGTGATCAAAGGTATCTCATAGAGACACTTTTCCGCTCTTACGAATCATGCACGCGGACTCAGACGGGATAATACTTATTGATCATCGTGTTTTGTTAGATCTTGGGAATACACTACAACATCATCCAAACATAAAATAACAAAGGTATACTAGAGGTTACAGAAAATATAATTTACAAAGTGTTGAAACATCATAAGGACATTACACAGCACAAACGGCGTTGTCCATATCTTGTTTTGAAATCTGTCTTCCACTCATCCCAGTCTCTTATACATACTAGGTTTTGAACTCCACTTACCCACATGATTAAGACTCTCGGTGTGCGTGGCTGATTATCACGCCTATATGGTATGTACATACATTGCTGCCCACAGTTTTGAACGCTGTACCTTCACACTGGGAAGGTGACCTAAATGAGACATTGGAGGACCCCCTTTAGAAATAGTGTTGTTCACAAACACAGACAGTCTCTATCAACTACAGACACAAACTCCTCTACTTTAAATTTCTAAATCTTCTGTACTGTAGTCCACACACTCTACATAAAATTGATCCCAATCAAACCACATTTTATCACTTGGCATGAGAATGCCCTCATTAAGGCTTTTTGTTCAGATATCATAGAAATGCAAATTGACTGCACCCTTAAACTGCTCCAAATGGGATACAATAAACGTATACCCAAGCCTGTTAAGAGACTCACTGCTCTGCTGATACATCTAGCCAAGTGTATGTTGATGCATGCTTCGATGAAGGATCCCCCCCGCCCCGCCCAAGACCTTGACTTAGTTGACACACACCGCATGCAGTGGAGAAACTGTGAAAACACATGCTGAGCTCCAACCAGCTGGATCCAGGACACAGGACATATGGGGACCTATTAGAAATGATTTGGCTGGGATGCATAAAGGTGGATGTATAGGTGTGACTGAATGAGCTGTGTGTGGTATGTCCAGCCAACTGTCCTATCACACGGCAACGTTCTATCAACAACTTTATAAAATCAGCCGGGCCCTGTTACGCAAGTTAGAAACTAATTAAAATCTGTACTTACATACAAAGTCAAGCCTAAACCTAGATTTGGAAAATGCTTCTATGATGACCTAGGCTCCAGGCCTTTTAATTATCCAGCTGTGAACAATTATATTCAGTATGCCTAGGCCCATGAAACCTACATGTAGTTTGCCATTCGTTGCCTTATCTGTGTAATGCACTTCCTGCAAGCAGTTGTATGTTGTTGTTGTGTTTTTCTGTATTCCAAAAAGATCCTAATATAAAATCTATATATTATTATAATACTAACTTATATTATTAAAATTCGGAATATTTATCCAACTAATTACAAAAAAATATTTTATACCACTATATTAAATAAAACAATATTATATGCAACTGCATTTAAAAAAGATATTAAATACATAAAAACAATATTGTTACTTTCAGTATTAAGCCCCACAGTATTTTTGACATCACAATATTCTGGTCACGATATTTATGACTCATGATGTTTTGGAAAAACACTACAGCAGCAGCTTCATCTATCCTGCTGGCCAAAGAAAAATATTGTTGAACTTGACTAATATTGATGAATAATTCCTT
This sequence comes from Calotriton arnoldi, assembly GCA_963921515.1. NCBI lineage: Eukaryota > Metazoa > Chordata > Amphibia > Caudata > Salamandridae > Calotriton > Calotriton arnoldi. Next base: position 3,547,859 of record CAWUFW010000209.1, on the reverse strand, counting down.
GTTTATATGTCTCAGTCTAAGCATACCTGAATGTGAGGCTTGAGTGTCCTGTTGTTTTCCGAAGATGGATTTAAATTGGACTAAAAATAAAATAAATTATAGTATTAGATACTGATACTGATTTAATATCATAGTGTTGGTCCACATTTTGACATCCATTGTAAAATATGACAGCACAAATGCCACTTTAGCTGTATTATTAGGAAACTCTTGGGCTCAGGATATGTAGTGTAAACTGCACAGAGCAAAGAAAGACTAGAACTCGAAAAGGATCCCCTGTATACGTCATTGGAGGGACTAAAGTCATGTAGTTACCAAGCATCTGAATCCCAGTCTAGCCTACAGGGGCGTTGGCCCATTATGGCTCATCGCGGTTTCTCTGCAACCCCTGCCTGTAGTGGAGGAAGCAGCTCTGGTAGTGGAAATAGGAAGTTCCTGATTCATATCATTCAAGAGAAAAGCCAGTTTTTGTTGGTCATGGTGGAAAAATATGGACCTGGCAAACTGTTAGGTTTCGAGATGCCAAGCAGTGAACCAGATGAGGATCCTCTCCCTCTCCGAGTCTGCTTGTATTAATCTCAGCCACTGGCTGGGTTCAAACTGGAATGGCATGGTGAGCAAAAAAACGATGGATTTAGGCCCAGATCTCTGTACTGGGGTGAATGTATGACATTGTTCTGCATTCTGTCCATCAATTGTTGTTTTTGCATTTGTCACCCCGAGTGGGACGGGTATGCCCAGACGTGGGTCCCGTGCTCTCCATGCCACTGGAATCAAGCTATCCTGGCTGAAGAGGGGTGAAACCCCGAAACCGGTCCTAGGATGCTTGTTTCCAGTCCAGGGAGGACCTGGCTTGGCAGTTCGGGCTGGACTGTTCCCATGAGGCACAGGGTCAAGACTGATTTGCATATGGCTGGGTTCAAACTGGAATGGCATGGTGAGCAAAAAACGATGGATTTAGGCCCAGATCTCTGTACTGGAGTGAATGTATGACATTGTTCTGCATTCTGTCCATCAATTGTTGTTTTTGCACTGGTAATTACTCGGGCTGCATCCTGATCCATCATTATTTTGCACACCGTCATCTCAGATTAGAACAGCTATATGCAAATCAGTCTTGACCCTGCTCCTATCGGAACACTCTAGCCCGAACTGCCAAGCCAGGTCCTCCTTGAACCAGAACACAAGCAATCCAGGACCAGTTTCACCATAGTTATGGGCTCCACGATGGATTGGGATGCGGCCTGAGCGATTGCCAGTGGCTGAGATTAATTCAAGCATTCCATCCATCACAATGTTGTTATTGTACTTGTATGATCAGAGGCATCCCCCTGATGCAGTGCAGGACTTCACTTCAATGGAAGTGGGCAGCTGACAAACATCAACAAGCATTGGCATAGCCAATAGGTCTCGCCTTTGGGACCTTATAAGTGGTTAGTCATGCAGCGAGGGTAGGAGAGGACTGGGGCAGTGCGCTCAGGTACTCTACTCATGGAGGGTAGGGAAGTGGTAGACGAGCTCGTGAGCAGGAGCACGGATTCACATTGAGGGTACTGACGAATTGAGGGTAAGTCCTAGGGCTGATCTCCAGAGTCCACAAACTACATACACATAAGTATATACTAAAGTATATACAAGAGGTCTCGAATGCTCGACCTAAAAATACTGCCACTCCTGCCCACCCTAGCAGACAGGTACACATCAGTAACATATGCATCTAATTTGGTGCTTTTTTCATCTCTTGTGCTTTACTGCGTATGACTGCTGTCTGCTGCTGAATATTTACTGCCTTTTGTTAAATTTTTTTTTGCTTCTTGACGTGTTGCATTTCCTCCTGATTGTAGTATTTTCTGTGAGAGGTTCTTCGCGCCATCCCACCTTTCTGTCCACGAGCACCAGGCTTGGCAGTCTTGGGCGTCAGTCCTGCGGTGGACTCCGCCCTGCGGTGTGTGTAACTACCGGCAAGGCCACTGAATAAAACATAAGCCTACTACTCCAAGACAAAAGAGCAAACCAAGAAGGCATGCAAATCGCACCTGTTTCACTTCAAAGCGCGTGTACATTTGATATGCAGCAAATTCAGATCATTATTTCAAACAATGCACGCACTTCATTTAGTCCCCTCATCCCCGGAAAAGCAATGACATTAAACATGCACTTTGATGTCTGCGAGAGAGACAGCAATTGCTTTGATACATGTTTTAATCACATCTGCATGCACGTGACCTTTGTCGGATATTACTTTGGCTCGTGCACAAAGCAGTACATCTTCGGCAATTTGACTTTCACACCCTGTTGTGGCGTATAATCCGGTGGAGCGGGATGTCTCCGGTTCTCATTCAAAAACAAATGTGAGCCCCCGGCTTTGGGAGCGCGTGCCAGTGACAGATAATAAAACTGTCTGACACAGCAGGCGGTATGTGACACACATACTAAGGTCTCTGCGCCCATTTCACGGCATTCAGAATATTGGCAATAGTAACTGGTCCTCATCTCCGCTTAGGTGGCTCCACGATTGACGAAATGTTTTCAGAAGAAGCCCTTAAAATTCTGGAAATATGCTTATTACTATGAAAATGTTGGATAAGAGATTAATGCAAAAGCTCACGGTAAATTCTGCGGTCAGATAACAGCCATGCGCCGGGCACATGGCTCGCTCACTGGCGTCATTTGTGCACTGAAGCAATCAAACCTTATCAGCAAAAAAGCTTGTGAGAGATTCCAAGCAAGTCCTCAGTGCCACAGTAAAGTTATTTATTTGCATGCTTTTCAGCTTCTCTTCGTAAGCCGAAACACCCAGAGAGCGCAACTTAAATATAGATGTGTATTAAAACAAGCGCGGCCGCGAAAGTTAAAGCGACCGCGCTCTGTTTAATTAGCAACATGATCCACGACGACGGAGGAATGCAGCTGGAACCCTGCGCTCCGCTGCTCTCTCCCGAGAGCAAAACGCCATGGGAGTTAACCTTTAGAGAAGAGGTGGGACATGCACCCGCCTTTGGCCATTTGCGTGCTTTTATTATTGAAAGCCACACGCAAAGGCCAATTGAATGTGTGGGAGTTGTCAGACCCACACGGAGAAGTTTGGAGTGCTCACAAGAAGCCTCCCACAGAGCAGCGCATGCGCGCTGCGCTAGGCTCGACCTAAAAATACCAGGAGCCTTGCTAATGTCAGCAGAACCTTTGGAGATTGGCAGCAACTGAAAAAGGAAACACTACAGAAAAGAGCTGAGGCCCCAAACATAATAAAAGCGTGGAAGGTAAGGCACGAGTAACTAGGAAGATAGGAACTGATAGGCAATCTGCTGCATAATCTGCATATTTTAACAAAAAACTGTTTCTAGAGCAAACGATTCAAAAGTTACCCAAAAAATCAACAATTTGGGTTGCAGCGTAGTGGAAGGCCAAAGTGCAAAGGTTAACTGGTCACTTTTCTGTTTTGCTTAGTGCTATATTTGGGTATTAAACTGGTACTAATGGTGTGTAGCCAGTGGCCAGATGGTGTTAATAAGTGTAAAAATTACATAATAGTGAAGTAATACTTTCACTAAATGTGCCGCAATATGCAGCATAATTTGCTTTTTCTTGCCACATAATTTACTCAATCCTGCCGCATAATTTCAGTGGCCCTGCCGATAGGGCAACAAAACAAAGGTGCAAAGTATGGAGGTTAGGTGCGATTTGTAACAAGAGCAGAGCACTAATACAACCATGCAACATGTTGCCAGGCAAGGAACATGTGGGATAGCCTCTTACGCTGCAGCTACCTAAAGTTCCCCCTAACATGTAAAGTTCAGCTCAGCAGCTGATTCTCTCAAAATAGAGGATAGAGTTCTAGATTCTGACGTTTTCTGCAGAAGGTGGAGCTACAGTAGATGAACCACAAACTCACAAACTCAATCCAGTGGCGGTGGCTTTGCATCCAAGGTTCCTTCTACCATGACAGCTGGTAAATCTGACTCCCTCAAAGTTACGAGGCAGCGAACTGAAACAGGCTAGATTTGTGGGCAAATGAGCAATACAATACATTAAAGACTGACGCCTGAGTCACTGAACTTACAGAAAGTTGCAAACCTCGCTTATGAGTAGCACCTGTCTAGATTTTCTCCTCCAGTGTATTGATTCCTCATAAAACATATTAGTAGTATTCATGCATTCCGATGGTCCAAATATTTGTGTAGTATTAACTAAAGGAATATTAAAGTACTTTTACTTATCAAGTGAAACAAAAGAGCTGGCTGGACATGGTATTATCAGGCGGTATTGGATGAATTGTCAAGTTCTGAGTCTCTAACCCCATATGACTTCCCTGAATAAGTCTTGGACTGCTCCACCTCACCACCATGAGAGTCAAGTTCTAAAGGGGTGTACGTGGTGCTCATTTATCACTGTCCGCAGCTGGCCAGGCCCTGGGACATTTATGGTGAAGGGGTTCAACGAGTGGCCATTTGGTTTCCAGGGCCCCCAAATTGGGTCTGGCAGTATCAGATCTGTGTAACCTGATAAATAATTAGTTCTTCTGCATGTTTCCTTGGACTTTCAGCTCCTGTTTGCCTGAGGGACAGATTTGCTGTCTGAGGTCTGCAAATGTTTCTGTAACATATGAGATAGTCCTGTCTGAAGACTGCTGCTGTGCAACCACTGTACCCAACTGACAGCTCTGAGGCCTGAATCTATCAGATCCTTGTCCCCAAAGGAATTTGTGCCTCTGTAAGATGTAAAAACTAAGAGAGTTTTGTGGCCCAAACCCTGAGAGTGTACAATCAATGTGTCTGGAGGATGGATCTGCTTTTCAAAGTCTAAGAGACGTGTACAACATTTCAGATAACTCTGGAGACTGAATTATGAACCTATATAGTCTCTATGACGTGAGGGTTAGCTCTGACATGTGAGCCTAAAAAATATCTGAAAGTCTGCTGTTGGACCCAATTAGATATGTGCAACTCAATTTGCTGCCCTGTTTGAAGCCTAAGTCAATCTGTTTATACCCGATATACACTTGTCAGACCTTGTTCCACAGAGCAGCCAGGGGTAAGGTGGTGTTTCTCTGGTCACAGTGGTTGGTGTCTCTCAAAGTCCTCTTTGAGCCAGTAGAAGGCCAGCTGTGGCTGGGATATCAATCTCTGTACACAGTGGGTCCAGCGGTATCCTTTGGTGAGGGTTGCTGTCCGTCTGTGGCAACCAATCAGGGCTCAGAAGACACTCCTGGGTCCAGTAGACTTGGGTGCAACATTTGGCCATCGATGATCAGTCTCTTGGATCGCCCAAGAAGGGGTCAGCTGTGAGTCGAACAACGTGGCTACTATACTTGCCAGAGTTGGCTTCTTCAGCTTTTAATGGCCCTGGTGCTGGTTCCAGGGGGTCAGCCGACTGACCCTTGGAGTCACTTCTCTGGTCTAGGGCTCTGGAGCATCTTTTCTACGAGCCAGGAGTGACAGTCCTTTCTTTGTTAGCCCAAGGTGTGGCAAGTGAAGTCCAGCAGTCAGTACAGCCTCTCTTGCCAGGTCCACCGGTCAGCAGAGTAGTCCTTCTTCAGTCCTTTCTCGAGTTCCATCATGATCCGAGGTTCAGGGTTCCAGGGGTACAATATTTAAGTCCAGAAAGTGCCCTGGGGGGATGAAGCAGTCACTAGCCAATGGTCTTCCAGGATCTTTACCTCCCTTTGACAATTTCCGGTTATGTGTGGCAACTAGAAATCCTAGAGTGCACTATTCTGCCAACTCTCAAGATTTCTAAACCCTTCCTTGGATGTTAGGAGCTTTGTAGCCCACGCGAGAGATGTGGCTACCTGTGGGCTACATGCCCAAGAGGAAACCGGTTTGGCCACTGGTTTACCCTCTCTGTTCCCGCTGCCAGCTTGTCTACCTGAACATAGGGGCATCCCTACCGGAATGTGATTGCCGTTTGCCCACTAAAGGTGACTGCCGTTAAAGCTAGCCTTTTGGCCCAACACCCTGTGTGGCTTTCTGCAATGGGGAGAGGTAACACCTCCCTCTGTTGCAGGCCTCCATTGTTCCTCAGCCTGGGAGTCATTCACATCACGCCCCAGGAGGGCAGAAGGCTGTCTGTGGTCAGCAACTATGCAAGGCCACTGGACAAACTGGGCAACAAAGTGGCAACTTTCTAAAACATTAAAATTGACATTAAATTCGACTTGTGCATCAAGTCAGGTTTAATGCCGCAATTAATTTGATACCTTGAAGTACCCATGTTAGCAGTCCCGATGTTAGCCAGACTGAGAGGTCAGAAGGTAACTCTGTATTAGCCAACGAGGCCACTCTTTTTTCCACAGCAAAGATGATAATTTGGAAGTTTTGCTGTTAGAACATATTAAAAGTATATGTCCTACTTAATTATATACAGATCCCTGCCTTAGGGCTCAATAGGCCTTTCCTAAGGGAGACATATATATTGTTAAGGAAAGCGGAGACTTTGCCATTGATTTAAATGGCAAAGTCGAACTAGTAGTTTTAAAATTGCAGTGGCAGACTGGGAGCCCTTTTGTTCTTTGTCATCCCCAAGTTAGCACAATCACTGCTGCAGCCCTGGGGGACACTCTGTCTTACATGCCCTGGGTACCCTTGGTACCATATACTAGGTTCTTATAAGTAAGTCAGCTTATGCCAATTGATGGTAGCCAATTGAACATATATTGTGGTATGGGTTAGAACACTGGCTCTGGGGTCTGGTTAGCAGGCCTCAGTGCACTCCCAGAGTCTAAAAAGCAGCAGCATCAGTCCACAACTGTGGGAGTGATCATGCAAAAAGAGGCATTTCCTTACACACATGGATGGGGTAGTCGTGCAACAGACACTTCTACCGGGCTCTAGCCAAGTACGACAATTTTCACACCCTCAGTAGTCTATCACAGCTACTATAGTGCCCACAACATCTACAGTGTTCCAGCAGTGATAAAAGATTCTAAACAAGAATCAGGCAGAGGTGGTAGTTCATTGCTAGGTGTTGCAAGCAGCTAACATGTTTGCTACTAGTTGATCAGTTCATTCAAACTTTCAGCAAAAGAGTTCAGATTGGCATTCATTAACCTCCCTAACAGGCAGGATTATGTATTTGGGTTCAAGATACAGTCTCTCAGTCTTTAGTTTGAGGCCTTGTGTTACCTGTGCACTGGAACGAGTCTCAGCTCTGAGACTCGTGGTTCTCTTTTCACATTCACACAGTCAGCGTCCACTTCAGGAGGCGAAGGATAGGAGGCAGACCCACATTAGGGAACGAACTTAATTCATAAAAGAGAGCAGTAGGAAATATAACGAGGGACATATAGGTCAATGTATGACAAATATTTATTACACAATGAAGGTATTCAGGTGCTCACACAGTAAGTGACAATAGCGTGACGTGAGAAGTGAGGGTGAACTTAGAATAATGACATCGCATTGACAACAGAAATGAAGCTCTTTAAAGATTTTTACAGAGTATAAGGAGTTCATGTTGTAGAATGACGACGTTTCGAACTCACTATTCGAGTTCATCTTCAGGACAAAAATGTGAGCAACTTGAATTGAGCTGAAGAAGGAAATAATATCCTAGGTAAGCGCTATGCGTATGCTGTGCTTAAGGTGACCGGGATAGCCTGCAGAATCAATGCGCGTATGGTGGGGCCCGGTAGGGGAAAACAAACTTAGTTTGCTGGAAGCAAATGCTTAAAATCCTTCGCCGTTAAATGGCAATGTGCTGTGCCGGGGAATTAATTAAATTGGCCGGTCACAGTTCAGTAAATGGAGGCCTGGGAGATGAAAGGAGCGCGGATTTTCCTTTGAGCAGGACACGCTCCTTTCATTTAACGGCGAAGGATTTTAAGCATTTGCTTCCAGCAAACTAAGTTTGTTTTTTCCCCTACCGGGCCCCACCATAACGCGCATTAATTCGCAGGCTATCCCGGTCACCTTAAGAAGCACAGCGCTACGCAGACGCCTTTACCAAGGATATTATTTCCTTCTTCAGCTCAATTCAAGTTGCTCACATTTTTTTGTCCTGAAGATGAACTCGAATAATTGAGTTCGAAACGTCGTCGACCCCTACAACATGAACTCCTTATACTCTGTAAAAATCTTTAAAGGAGCTTCTATTTCTGTTGTCAATGCGATGTCATTATTTTAAGTTCACCCTCACTTCTCACGTCACGCTTATTGTCACTTACTGTGTGAGCACCTGAATACCTTCATTGTGTAATAAATATTTGTCATACATTGACCTATATGTCCCTCGTTATATTTCCTACTGCTCTCTTTTATGAATTAAGTTTCTATCCCTTTACTTATCTCAGTGCCCTTTACAGGGTTACTTCCCCTTGGACCTTTTAGGCCACTCTAGAACCACTGTTCCTTTAAACTACATATTACCCCAGGTTCATATATTGGGGCACCCTTGTCTTCCTAAATACCACATTAGGGAACAGCATGGCTGGTCATGGCAGTAGTCGTTCGTCTTTCTCAGTTACCACCTCCAGAACATTGGGGGTCCTCATCTACAGCAGTGTGGTCGGGCCTCACAGGTAGCACTGGACATTGAGGAAGTGGCAGAACTGGTCATGCTGCAGTGATGCTGGAGAATGCACTGCCTATTGGGGTTGCTGATGCTTCATTCAGTTCGCCACGCATAAATTACACCCAGAGGCAGAATGACTCATCACAGCTCGGGTTCTTACCCGTTATACTCCCAATACAAGTCGGCTGTTCTAGGTGCTCCACATGCTGGGAGCATGACTAGGTTTCTCCTTGTAGACAGTCTCTCCTCAAGCAGGGCCAGGCTCACTCTTTCCTAATACGAGCAGGCAGGCAGAATTTAAGGTACTAGGCAGATGCACAGCTCTCCAGCAAATTGGGTAGACTTCAGATGATGTCCATTCACCTCTGAGAGACTGGCTTTCAGGCAGACACCAGCTCTGTATCACAGCGATTCTTCAAAAACACAGCGGAGCACTCCCTTCCTTGGTCATAAATAAGGCTTCCGGTTTTCCGTTTTTACAGATTTTTACAGATAAATGCAGACAGAAAACAATGTGTTTCCTGTCTGTATATATTTTTAAAAGCGGAAAAATACGGTAGATGGTGATTCTTGTGAGAGACCCTCCATGCTGTCTGTCATGAATCCAAAGCAACTGCTGAGCAGATAGACACCATGGAGAGTTAAAAAACAGGATGAGATATCCTTAAATACAGGCATATGTTTACATATATTTGTAGTTTAATGCTAATATGTACCTGTGAGTGTACATATTAGCATTACATTACATATTTTGTTATAATAGGCTGCTTAATTTGCTAAAACATCCATGTATGAGTGTACATCCAAGAGATAAATAAACGTGGAAATATAAAATTTTACAGCTCCATTTATTCTCAAAACACAAAATAAATATGGATAAATACCAATAAGATAGCCCAAAAATAAATATGGATAAATACAGACGGAAATGTTAAAAAAATAAATACCATAAAACAGGGAGCCCTAGTCATAAATAACTTAGAATTGGCAACTTTATGCTTATGTTTCCAGGTGGGGTATTGCTCCACTGTTTAAAGACCATGAACCAGTTTGGGGTGGTTTCTACCCAAATGTTATGTTTTGTATGTAGTGAAGACACAATACTTGTGAAAGTGGGGGACTCTCACAGCAGAAAGTGATGATACTGGCTGCAAGCAAGAGTATTAACAAGCATTTGCAATGCAATAGGTCTCGCATTTACGTGAGTTTAAGCTATTGGCATTGTAAATGACAATGTGTTTTATTTATGTTTGTAAAACGAAAACATTTTTTCAACTGGGTCTAAGGACGGTGGAGTGGGTCTAAGGACTGTGGAGTGGCTCTAAGGGTGGTGGAGCGGGTCTAAGGATGATGGAGTGGTTCTAAGGATGGTGGAGTGGTTGTAAGGATGGTGGAGTGGCTCTAAGGATGGTGGAGTGGCTCTAAGGATGGTGGAGCGGCTCTAAGGATGGTGGCGTGGCTCTAAGGATGGTGGAGTGGCTGTAAGGACGGTGGAGTGGCCCTAAGGATGGTGGAGTGGCCCTAAGGATGGTGGAGTGGCCCTAAGGATGGTGGAGTGGTTCTAAGGATGGTGGAGTGGCTCTAAGGATGATGGAGCGGGTGTAAGGATGATGGAGTGGCCCTAAGAATGGTGGAGTGGTTCTAAGGATGGTGGAGTGGCTCTAAGGATGGTGGAGTGGCTCTAAGGGGCCCACGGAGCATTTCATTAAAGAACACACACATGACCTGGATCTGCCTCCTACTCCCTTCTGTAGTGTGCAGCTCTAGCACACGGATGGGTAGTGCCACTGTCCTGACCTGAAATCAAGGACAGGAGGTTCCACGAGAAAAGCAGCCCCCAGAAGAGGAATGGCAGCTGCACAGTTGCTTACCCCACAGCGGGTTCCAAATGAGCTTGAGGACTCCGCCCAGAAGTGCAGCATAAGGACTATGACACGCGGAGGTGGAGGACACATTTCCTTTGAGACATTCTAGTCGCCTGTCCCCTTCTACTTACCTGAAACAATCCACCTATGTCCCAGCACATACATGTTAAACGAGGAGCAGAACTGGTGACTGTGCAGTTCCTATTCAATAGTGTATATTTCCACATGCTAAATGAGGACATATTTTCTTTCAGGGTGGCTAACGCTGGCAATATGTGCACAATAAATAGATAAAAACTGCTAATAGAGTACGTGCAACTGGAAATTTTGAAAGTTAAAGAAATGTTCGATATTGAGTGCATTTGTGCACATACCTTTCTTTGGTGAGATCACCGGCGGGCGGTTCTGTGACTGTCTCGCTGTCTCTCCCCGCTCCGTCACCCGAGCTTTTTTTTGCAGATTTATATAGCGCGAACTTGACCCGAAGGTATTGGAGCGCTTTACATGATTAGCATTTTAGTAAAGCACACACTGTTACGTCTATTGCTACACTTTAATGCGGTGACACCTACATGGGTAATGGCGCCATGAAGCAGAAAAGCTCACGCTACCACCGCTATGTTTGTAATCACACTGAAATATGGTTTTATTTCACCCCATGCCATTATTTCACACAGTGTTTGCTCTAAGGATGGTGGAGTGGGTCTAAGGACGGTGGAGTGGCTCTAAGGATGGTGGAGTGGCTCTAAGGATGGTGGAATGGCCCTAAGGATGGTGGAGTGGCCCTAAGGATGGTGGAGTGGCCCTAAGGATGGTGGAGTGGCTCTAAGGATGATGGAGCGGGTCTAAGGATGATGGAGTGGCCTTAAGGATGGTGGAGTGGTTCTAAGGATGGTGGAGGGGCTCCAAGGATGGTGGAGTGGCTCTAAGGGGCCCACGGAACATTTAATTAAAGAACACACACACGACCTGGATGTGCCTCCTACTCCCTTCTGTAGTGTGCAGCTCTAGCACACGGATGGGTAGTGCCACTGTCCTGACCTGAAATCAAGGACAGGAGGTGCCACCAGAAAAGCAGCCCCCAGAAGAGAACTGGCAGCTGCGCAGTTGCTTACCCCACAGCGGGTCCAAATGAGCTTGAGGACTCCGCCCAGAAGTGCAGCATAAGGACTATGACACGCGGAGGTGGAGGACACATTTCCTTTGAGACATTCTAGTCGCCTGTCCCCTTCTACTCACCTGAAACAATCCACCTATGTCCCAGCATATACATGTTAAACAAGGAGCAGATCTGCCGACTGTGCAGTTTGTTAAAACGAAGAATGATACTCAGGTAGGTCTTGTAGAAAAGGTAGTAGATTTATTCTGGAGATAACTTCTTAGGTTACAGGTTACAGGATGTTGGTCTGATCCATAAAAGTGCCCCACCAGGAGCAGCCTCCTCGCTGCTCAGCCCTTCCACACCAACTGATTCTCCCTTCAACACAAACACACTGAACATTCTATATGACCTCATCATAGGCTGAGCAGCAAGGCAGAGAACCTCTATAGGGAGAGTGCATTGGGTAATTAGTACATTACAACACATCTCCCCCCTTATAATGATCGAAAACAATCAAAATGTATGTAGATGCTAAAACACACGTCAGGAAAGGAGGATGCATTAACAACAAAATAATTATACATCACCCCCCTCATATAATGACCATAAACAATCAAATGCATGGAGATTGTAAAACATACACATGACAGAAAAGGAGGATGCATAAAACAACAAAATCATTATACACATCTCCCCCCTTATAATGATCATAAACAACAAAGAATGCAAGGTAAAGAAACACATTCTCAAAACTTAAAAACAGTGGATGCTATCCACCATAACTCACACCACAAACTGCGGGTACAATATCACCACACCACACAGAGTACCCATTGCGCCACAAACTAAGGCACAAGACTGCGGCAGAACATGGATTTACAACCCTCAACTGCACATACTAATGACAAGACAGGTCTACCTCAAAGAAGAGGAATAAGACTCTACCTATACCAAAACACAGGGTAATTATAACTCAAAACACTCTTGAAAGACTCTAGAAACTTAATATGGGTATCTTTAAACCCAACGTGGGTTTAACAGGGTATCACCAAAACCAATAAGTCAGAGAAGCTACACAAGAAGTAGTCTTCTCACGTGCGCACCCACAACGCACAGTCCAAGCACCTCACACGAGGCAACAACCATTCAGAGGGTACCACAAAAACCGATAAGTCAGAGAAGCTTCATAAGAAGGAGTCTTCTCACGTGCGCACCCACAACGCACAGTCCAAGCACATACTCAAGAGACAACAACCATTCAGAGGGTATCACAAAACCAATAAGTCAGAGAAGCTACACAAGAAGTAGTCTTCTCACGTGCGCACCCACAACGCACAGTCCAAGCACCTCACACGAGGCAACAACCATTCAAAGGGTATAATCAAAACAGTAAGACAGAGAAGCTTCAGAGACACTACAGACTCCCCCTACTGCACACACTTACCCACACACAACAATCAGGGCTACAACTGCATCGCTCATAAAAAAAAAATTAATGTAAAACCTTTTCTCTGGTGAGTGATATTTCACCAGAACCCAACCGGAAATACAAACCCTGGACTTTACGGAGTGAAATCTTGTCCATAATAACCATGCTCAGAGACCCCCCCCCCCCCTTTTTCACAGTCCAGACGAAAAGGAAATGCTCACATCAAAGAAAACCACCTATGATACGCGCAGCTGTTTTTGAACTCGGTCCACAATCTTCAGAAAAGTTCATTGCCTTACTTAAATTCTTGCATGAGTGATGCAGGGCCCTAAATCCAGAGCTCCATACCTCAATAGGCAGAAGAATGTCCATAAAACATGCCGGCGACAAGAGATTCCTTCGATTCCTAAAAAAAAAAACGTGCAACGTCCAACGTGGTTGGCAAGGATAGATCGATAGGCTGTGTCAAGTGCCAATCCAAAAATGGCGGCACGTTACAAACTTAGAGCCGGGTGGCTAACTGCACGTTCTTACAGCATAGCGTCCTTGGTAGCACAGGAGACTGGAACCGAAGGTGCCACGGATGACAATCGCGTCAACATGGGTTGCACGCGCGCACAAGCTCGCTCCAGGTAACTGCCACAGGCAATTCAAATGATGCGGTGGGAGCGAAGTTAGAGCAATTAAGGCAGTTTTATTTCCCTTTTTTTTTCCACACACTTACTCGGAAATTAATTACCAACAGCAGGGCAGCTTATCACACAGATGGGACTGGAATGCTTTTCCAGACAGATATGTTGGCACATTATTTGCATAACCATGACACAATTACTCCGGGGCCCGAGCTTTGCCTCTATCACTGAATCTGACTGTCCGGTCACCACACACTGGGATAGTTTAACCAAAGACGAACCGTTAACACCGGGGCTCGACATATGCCCCCGAATACTGAATGTCCCCGAGATAAGTCCAGACGCTGTTAAGCAACACTGCAGTCAAGGTTCACAATATTCATGCATGGCCGGGTGCACAACACACGCTGCCGATTCACTGCACATGTAGAGTTCAAACAAAGACTTACAGGGTCTCTTCTTTTGTTTATATTGTAAGCTTTAGAGTTACTTACAGTTCAAGGCAGACCAAAACACTCAGAGCCAATGCAGGGACAACACAGCAGAAGCTGGCAATCACTCTTCCAAGACAGCAGGCAGGCAAACAGAAACTGGCACACTTGAGTAGTGGGCGACCGATGACAGGGTCACTGGTGGGGCATTAGGGGTGCAGGGGTGCCAGGTTTCTTCAAATCCACGGGTTGTAATTTCACTTACTTGAAGTTCCTTTAGTTTCTTCAGTTTTAAAAGTCCATTTTACATTGAAGTAGCACGCAGGTTCTTTAAAATCGTCGCCAGTGTTAAAACGAAGAATGATACTCAGGCAGGTCTTGTAGAAAAGGTAGTAGATTTATTCTGGAGATAACTTCTTAGGTTACAGGTTACAGGATGTTGGTCTGATCCATAAAAGTGCCCCACCAGGAGCAGCCTCCTCGCTGCTCAGCCCTTCCACACCAACTGATTCTCCCTTCAACACAAACACACTGAACATTCTATATGACCTCATCATAGGCTGAGCAGCAAGGCAGAGAACCTCTGTAGGGAGAGTGCATTGGGTAATTAGTACATTACAACACAGTTCCTATTCAATAGTGTATATTTCCACATGCTAAATGAGGACATATTTTCTTTCAGCGTTGCTAACGCTGGCAATATGTGAACAATAAATACATAAAAACTGCAAATAGAATACGTGCAACCGGAAACTTTGAAAGTTAAAGAAATGTTCGATATTGAGTGCATTTGTGCACATACCTTTCTTTGGTGAGATCACCGGCGGGCGGTTCTGTGACTGTCTCGCTCTCTCTCCCTGCTCCGTCACCCGAGCTTTTTTTTGCAGATTTACATATCGCGAACTTGACCCGAAGGTATTGGAGCGCTTTACACGATTAGCATTTTAGTAAAGCACACACTGTTACGTGTATTGCTACACTTTTATGCTGTGACACCTACATGGGTAATGGCACCATGAAGCAGAAAAGCTCACGCTACCACCGCTATGTTTGTAATCACACTGAAATATGGTTTTATTTCACCCCATGTCATTATTTCACACAGTGTTTTTCTAAAGGCCTCTTGCGTTCGTATCGAGCTACGTAAAAAAAAAAAAAGGGGCGTGTATGTAATGGGTCGTGTTTTTGTCTGCTGCATACAGGAAATTAGAAGTGTCTGCTCTGGGAGAAGTGTTGCGCTTTGTTTACGAAATACTTGAGTTTTTTGTCACGCCTGGATAAATAAATAATGTTCCTGCTCGAAGGCAGATAAATGGTTGAGGACACCAAGGAGCCACAAGTGACCCCAAGAGAGTCCAGGAAGACGGATGGCCCCCACCCCTGCCTGACACCTGGCCCAACTGCTTATCTGCAACTTAAAGTGGCTCCAAATGTTAGCAGCGGTTTATTTACCCTCCTTCTGTGTGGAGACTTTCCCTGATAAATCGCTTTCTGGTAATTCGCGCTGCTAACTAATGTCAGAGTGAATTACCCCCCAGACTCTTTCAAGCTTTGGCCAGGGACGCTGGGGTCAGTGGAACCGCTGGGCCCCCTGACGGCCACACTCTGTCCAGCCAATTGTTTGCTTTCGAGCCTGTTTGCTGTTCTTGCAGCTAGGCCTGGCAACAGCCTGCTTGGGCTCCCATCTCGTCTAATTGGCCTGCTGCAGCAGCAGCAAGCACACGATGTAGCAATGTTTTCTTTAAGAACTTCTGCTCCTACCGACACTTTGAGATCGGGTTTCCGGCAGCTTAAATCACACCGTCGTCCCTGCGACTTCCCTGAGAAATGCTGTAAGAAAGGGACAGAGAGGTCGCCGTCGCTGCACTCGGGATCGTGCTTGACGGCGGCCCGTGCCTGCGGTGCCGCGCCGCAGCTCGTCAGCGGAAAGCGTGCTCATGTACGAGTCCGGATGGGCGGGGCCTAAAGGAGACAGGGAGGGGACAAGCAAGCCTCACTTTAAATCAAAAGCGTACGTTCACCATAAAGTGTGACGCGCGCCAATGTAAAGCAAGGGCGGAGCTTCGACCCCACTTCCAAAGTCAACCCGACGACAATAGATCTCGCAGAGCGAGCAGCGCATGCGCTGCGACGCTAGGCGAGACCTAAAAACACGGGCACAATGAAGTGTGAAATCTCTGCATCTGACTGTCCTCACGCTACCTGAAGCAGAAATCAGGGAAAGACAAACACGAAGGCCCTGACAGAAACTTCCTTACCATTAACAACAGAGCCCTCTGATTCACCCCTCTCCCCTACCATCAACCAAATGGCAGAGAACCCAAGGTGCATACTAAAGTGTGAGAAGGCTCTTGCTGAAATGTCATATCGGGTGCCATCTTAGAATAGTGAAATCATACACAGTGAATGGGGTGGGGGTTAAAAATATCATATAACCTGTACAAAATATAATATGGTTAATAACCTTTTCGCTTGTAAATCTTGAAAGTGACACTCAAGCAAAAGAAAATATAATTGGTGACACAGTGTCAAATACAGCAGAAACACTCCTATCAAAGAGCATTGCTGGGCGCCACCTAAGGGCATATCAAAATGATCCATCACATAATCAAATGGTAAGTGAATTATAATCAAACTGTGCATATCGCCCACTGAGTCAGGACAAAAGTCCAAAAGAACTGCGTGAGAAGGGAATAAAGGTGGGTTAAAAATAAACTAAAACCTCTTATCAAAGATCAAAAGAAACCTAAATGGGCAAACACAAAGGCACACAGTACAGGTGGCCTTCTACCTACAGGAAAATCACATGGTTTTTCCCACGCAGAATACTTGCATTGTCCATGAAGTTGAACATATTATATGATTGAGAACTGGGTGATTGTCTGAGAGAACAGGTTTGTAATCAAGTGTGCTCGTGGAGTGTAAAACTCATGCAAGACACTGCTTAAATTGTGTTCCCCATCACGCACACATAGCATGTTTTGCATGAATTTGACTGATAGCATTATGCTATATTTGGTGATTTGCACCAGGCCACACTGCGGTTTTTCAAGCAGCACTGTGTTGCGTGATGGTAAATAATGGCCGTAGTTTTCAAGGCATTCTGCAAGCATGGTTGCCGGTGTGTGTAATGGGGGAAAAGACTGAGGTTGTTACAGAGAAAACAAGTCTGAAAATGTTGAACTACATTAGCAGGTTGTTTATTTAGATGACCTGTTTTTTGATAGGTAAAATGAAGCTTTTGTCTCTCAGTCATGGGAAGGCAGTAGCTAATGGCAGCATCCATGGTGGGCATTATCATTTACCACTGGTGCCCCAGATTTCTGGGTACTATTGCACTTCAAGGGATAACCATGTTACTCCCTTTGTAAAGTTGACTCTCCTATCCTAGTCCGGTGGATCAGGCAAGGTTTACTACCGGAGGTGGTTGTGGGTTTGGAACTCAGCTACATTGATATAGTTATGACAAACGATGAACTCGCTGTCCAATCAAAGCCGCAGTCTTTAAAAAACGGGTCTTTATTTGCATATTGGAACTGTATGACAGCTGAAATAATGATCCACAAAACGAAATAGATGATTCTAGCACCTTCCTTCTAGGACTGTAATACAATCGCCAATCAGTTTAATAATGCCTTGGTGGTAAGGTGACTACTAATAAATTAGCATTGAGGCCTACTGTTTTCCTGGATGGAAAGTTCTTTTGGTAGTGCAATGATTCTTATTTAAAATAGTGCCAGATAAAAGGTTTAAAAATGTATCACATCTTCTATGAGAGATCTTTCCTATAACCTAGTTTGTCAACGGCCCATGTGCAAAGAGGGACAGTTTGAGCACAAGAAACTGAGAATGTGTTAAAGGGCTCTTCACCAAAAACCCACCATCCACAAGTATAATTGGACTCCATAGCCTCAAGAGTGCTTTTCTTAGAATGTCAAAGAAGTGCTTTTGAAGGTTCCAGTGTCCAGCTAACGTGGCCAGCAGGGATTTGATGGTCTGTAAATAGGGTATTTGAGACATTTCAGAAGAAGTCCAGTTACAGCTCAAACTAGTTTTAGAAAATTAATGACTTACAGATGTTTATGTTTATGGATTTATAGAGCGCATGGCTGCCCGGAGGCTTCCCAGCGCTAAGGAGAAGATGCAGTCAGGGTACTGAAGTTGTTTATGGGAAGAGCCAAGTTTAAATTTTTGACAATCTTGAATGCAAGCATCCAGCCAACAGGACATCTTGGTGCTAAGAGGGGGAAGCATCTGAAAAAGACAACAGAGAGAATTCAGAGAACAAATAATGTTTTGAGGAATTTTCTAAAACTCAGGTGGCTGTGGATGTCCCCTATGGTGAGAGGTAAGCCAATTCAGGATTTAGGCCCAAAGTAAAGAAGGAAGCATCCACCAAGGTGGGCCTTTTGGAGTGCAGAACAAGGAGGAGAAGCTGGGAATTAGATCAAAGATCTCAGCAGTCATGCAAACAGGATTTCTCAATATTACAAAAGATCCGGTGCATCAGGCATAAGAGCCTAAGCTTGAATCCGTGGAACATCGGAAGGCAGGGGAGCTGTTTTTCGAGTCTCAGAGACATGGTCACATTTTTTCAGATGGGCAGCCTTACCAATGGACGTATTTTGTATTATTTAGAGTTTGTTTAATGCTTAATTGTTTAATGCAATTACAGGCAAGCCTGTGTAAAAGATTTTGCACTATTCAAATCATGACAAAACGGATACTGAGACTAGGTACGCATAAAGAGTGATGAGCACATATGGCAGCACTTTTGCTACCATTTGTGCTCATCGCTTTTGAGGACAGAGACACAAGCAGAAATTATGGCATGACCTGGATCAAGGGGAATAGTTCACAGTCTAAGGATTTGACAGTAGATGAAGATTGAGGGGTTTGTCTAAAGCTACAGGCCACCGAGAATCATTACAGGGATTAGAATGTTTACCAAGTGTTGGCCGAAAATTGTTCCCTGCACGGTAAATGGACGTGTACCTCTAACCTGAGCGCCCAACTGTATGTGAAACTGGTATCCTGACTTTTTGTTTGGCCCTGGCATCATGCTAATGTAGCACGTGCACAGAAGCTCAGGCCTGTCGCTCATAACATGAGGCCCAGACCTGTTTTGCAACCTGAGGGAGAGCACAAGCATGTCCTTATAGCAGGCAAAGGACTATGGTCACTCTCCTAAGTAAGTAATTTTGCATCTTGCTGTTTGTCCTAGAGACTGGTACTGCCGCTGCCTGAGATTCCTCGTCGCTTCTGATGTAGAAGCTGATCAGTGCAGAGGCTGCAACTGCTGAAGACACCCATCCTCTGCCCCTGGCTCAGAGGCCTCACCTTTCTCATCCAAACCCTCATCTACACCCAGCCTGGGTGGGCACTACTGTCGAAGACCACTTTGGATGCCCAGTGGTCATGTTCTAAGTGAATTAGCCACTGTGAACCCAGCGGTACAACAGCCACTGCCGCAGGAAAAGGAAATGCTGAAAGTGCCCACCTGCACAACTAGAACTGCAACTAGTGACACCGGTAACAGCAGGCCTAATTGTGAGTAGAACAAGAAATTGGGAGCAGAAGAATTCTGCCATACAAATGTAAATATTTTGCAGAGTGAACTCATGTTGTTGAAAGGAGAATTATCTGATTTGTGCATCTAGACTTTAGGGAACTTTTGAGTAAGCTGCACCTGTGTGTAATTCATCCCTATATCCATGCGATACACCAGGGCTCTAGGAATTATGAAGCGACAATACCAGAGAGGAGGTACCGAAAGAGTATAGTGTCTCACTGTGGATCACAAACAGGAGTACAACCCTGTAACTGAGACCCTAATTGTACTGTGTAGTATTTTGTTGTGCTGTGAGATTGAAGTATTTTCTTTAACCTAAAAGATAAGCACAGGGCTGGACTATACAATATTGTATCTACTAGTTGACTTTTAAGTTCTAGCTCTTGTCTCCCTGAGAAGCCTTTGGCTGCATGCCCTCGCTACCCTGAGACTCCAGTGTGGGAAGGTGCACTTGTCCCAGTTTGTAAAGCCATCGTACAACGGACTCGGGAACACCAGTGGCAAATGACCTCACCCACCATGGTTGGGGTCCAGTAGCCCCTCTGCCCTATGGCCCCCTGAATGGGATCTGACACCCAGTAGCGGCCGGCAACATTAACATTTGGTGAGGCACGATGCCCAAAAAACTCACGAGCAGTATTTTGCTGGCCACAGGATCCGGTCGCCGTCTGTCTCTTCTTTTTGCGCTCTCGGACTCGGGCGGAAAGGGAGGGACTTCCTCCCTTGTGCCACACGAATCCAACCAATCCTGGAGCTGCAGCACTGCTGCAGGATTGGTTGGAGCAGGCTAACCCAGGACTTATTTTGAGGCTGGAGACCTGCAGCTGCAATCCCTCGGCTGGCATTTCAGCAATGGGATTGCAGGCTTCGAAGTGCGCATGAAAGACTGGCCGGCTGTCAACAGCCGGCCAATCTTTCATGCGCACTGGCAGGGGGCTGACGTAATAGTGCATTTGCACTAATCAGCCCCGCCCCCTGCCCTCGGGCTGTAGCAGCGCGAGCCTAACACACATGATAAAATTGTATTTTTTACCATTTTTTGAATGTGTGTGCCTGCTGCGTTTGCAGCAGGCGGGGCGATGTTCCTCTGCCATAACGGAGAAGCTGCCGCTGCTGACACCACCAATCATGAGTTCAGTTTTGTTAGAGTTTAGTTAAGAAAATTCGAGATCATCCAGTCTTTGATCTTCAGCAGACACTTAGGCAGAGAAGGAATAAGTGACGAGACCAGTTTATCGAGCCAGACAATCAAGTGAACATTATTGGCGTAGCAGATGGCTTTGTAACTAATGAGCGGATTAGATGACCAAGGCACCTGACATATATTGAACAGCATTGAACTCCTCCCCCCAGACTGAAACAGACCTGAATGGTGACAAGGAGGGATGGAGCTGGCAGTCTTCAAGGAAAGCGGTTAACCAACCTTCCTCGCTGCCAGAGACACCAACTTCTCTTAACCTTCTTAGGAAACTCAAGTGTGATCAACCATTTTGAGAGGTCAAGTAAAATGACTCCTGCTGTTTCACCTGCTTCAAGGTGTGCACAAAATTCATCCACTATGAAATCCAGAGACAATTCAGTTCTTCTCCCCTAATAGCTAGTTCTCAACATCTATCCTAGCATTGAATGATTCTGCAGGTCTTCCTTTATGAGGAACGTAGACTCAAGAAATGGGTTTAGCACTCACAGTAGGTTCCCCAAGGCTACCATCTCTTAAACGTCTGGTTGCAATCAGCATTTTAATGTGGCTTGGGAGCCACTGGATCTTGGGCACCCACTAGATCTTACTTTCCCATGCGCAACAGTGGATCTAGGATTAGGATTAGGGTCCGAATTCATGCTTAAATTGCCATATTACAGAACTGAATGGTGTAGAAGCATTGGTCAAACATTTCCAAAATTCGGATGACTAGTCTCTGTCAATGGAACATTACTATAAGATTTTTTTTTTTTTTAATCTTTATTTATATCGTTGGCGTTACATACAGTATTGTTCGATATGTACATAACAATAAAATTTCACACCTGACATTACAAGTTTATACAACATCATATATCATGAGTTTAGTGACACGAAGCATTTTTCCATGAGCACATAACTAGGGGTTGTTTTGTGAATTGGGGGTCGAGTCCTGTTGGCGCATATAGCTAAGGAAAGGGTCCCAAATATCCAGAGGGAAGAGACCTCGGAGGCATTAACTCCCAATAGCTCGACAACTGTTCATGACAATAAACAATGTCCCTTATCCAGTCTTTCAGTTTGGGCGCCAGGTTGCCACCCCAGCACATTGCAATCCTGCGTTTGGCGAGAAGTAGTAACAGCGCAGCAAGTCTGCAAGAGGTTTTCAGTAGCTCTGCCACATGCCCCAGTAGGCCAACCAGAGGGGAGGGTGACAGCTGCAGCTGTGTGATTTCCCCTATTGCCCGGTAGACCTCCACCCAATATGACGCGACCGCTGGGCAGTGCCAGGCGAGATGAATAAAATCTGCTGCGTCAGCGTGACATCTTGTGCAGTGAGAGTCCGTAGATAGGCCCATTTTGTGTAGCAGCACTGGGGTGCGATAGGTGCGATGTAAAAAGTTAAAGTGGATGAAGCGCAGCCGGTAGTTCGGGGAGAGTAGCTCAAGTTGGCTGCAGCAGAATGACCACTGCGCGTCTGTAGTGGAAGAGCAAGGTCTTCCTCCCAGGCTATCCGGGCTGGCAGTTGTGCAGCAGGTGGGATACGTTGCATGTGTTGATATAGTGACGTGATAAGTTTCCGCAGTGAAGTGGCAGTGTAAGTGTATACTAACGCGGAGAGGGTCGCAGGTGGCGCTGGAAATGTTGGGAAGAGCTCGCGGCATGTTGCCCACAATTGATAATACAAACAAATGTCTAGCGGTGCGCTAGGTGCCTTTGGCGGGTCGCGAAAAAGATCGCCTGGAAAGAGATCAGCAAAGGTGTGCACATCGAGCCTGGCCGCTTGGACGCTGGCACCACCATCCTGCAGAGGAGGCAACAGGGGGTGCTTCGCTATCTGGATTGAAGGGGCATATAGGAGAGGAACGCCTGCGCGTCATGCCAGCCCAATCCATGCCCATCGCAGACACTGTGATGTGTCAATCTCACCAACGGGTCTTTTGTATGGAGCGAATAAGGCAGTGGACAGGGGCCAGGGCAATACCGCGTCAATCTCCACCATGACGTGCGGCTGAAATGGCGTGGGATGTGTCCAGTAATGTAGGAAGTGTGCCCGGGCGTAGAGTGCGTATAGCTGTAGGTCCGGTGCACCCAGTCCTCCCTGAAGCTGTGGCCTGGTCAGTATTTCGTATTTAACCCGGGGCTGTTTCCAGGCCCACACCAGTGCGATGAGGTTCGATCGAAGTCTTTTGAAAAAGGCTTGTGTAAGTGGAGTGGGAATATTTATGAATAAATAGAGAAATTTGGGCTAGAACGACCATCTTTGCAATGGCGATTCGGCCCGCCAGAGACAGAGGGAGTTTCGACCACACGGGGATGCGCTCCTCAAGCCAATCCATTGCCTTGCCAAAATTTGCCTGCCATGACTCGGATAGGTCCCTGCTAATGTGTATTCCTAAGTATTTGACTGGCCCTGTTGCCCACTGGAGGGGGTACTCTACAGGAAACAGAACTGTGGCTTCCGTCAATGGGTAAAGTATTGTCTTGTTCCAGTTAATCTGGACACCGGAAAGCCCTCCGAATCGGATAAGCTCGCAAATTAGAGGGGATAGGTTCTGTTCTGGATGAATCACATAAAGTGTGACGTCGTCTGCGTACAGGGATATAGTTAGGCTACGTGTTGTGAATCCCACCCCTCGATTGGCGTGGTGTTGTCGGATGTGTGCAGCGAGAGGTTCCATCGCAATTGCGAAAAGCAATGGTGAGAGGGGGCATCCTTGTCGTGTGCCCCTGCTGACCGGGAAAGGGTCCGATATTTGCCCATTTAACCGTATTCGGGCGGTGGGCATCGTATATAGGAGGCGCATTTGTGCGAGGAAAATGGAACCAAGACCCATTCTTGTTAAAAGGGGGAACAGGAATCCCCACTCAAGTGTATCGAACGGTTTAGTTGCGTCAAGCAGAGCCGCTAGCGCTGTCGTACGGGGGTGTAGATAGTGCATTACTGTGAACATGGTCCGAAGGTTGTGCGCTGTGGAGCGATCCGGTATAAATCCGGATTGATCTGGCCTGATCATTACTGGTAACAGCAGTTGTAGTCTATTCACAAGTACTTTCGCGAAAATGTTATTGTCGATGTTAATAAGCGATAGGGGCCTGTAAGAATCGCACTGTTCAGCAGACTTATCGGGCTTGAGAAGCATGAAAATTACAGCCTCTCGCATTGAGGGAGGCAGCGAGCCCACCTCCAACGCGTCCTGATATACCTCCATCATCCGGGGGATTAATAGGTCCGAGTACTCTTTATAGAAAGAGGCGGTCAGTCCATCCAGGCCAGGGGCCTTGTCTGGAGCTAGGCCAGCAATGGCCTGCCGCACCTCATCAGCAGTAATGGGAGAGTCCAGAAAGTCTTGATGTGAGTTGGAAAGCCATACTAATTCAATAGCGTCAAAGTACGCCTGCAGTTCGGAGGTGGGAACTACTTGGGAAGTAGAATACAACCGGGTAAAGAAGTCCACCATGATACGCATGAGGTCGGGATTGTAGGAGCACCGCTGGCCTTCTGAATCTATCAAGCCTGTGATGTAAGAGGATGCCCGAGGTTTCTGGAGTAGTCTAGCTAATGTCTTGCCCGGGCGATCCCCCTCGCCGTATCTGCGTGCTTGCGTTTCTCTGCCCAGGAATTTGACCTCCCTAGCTGCTTCTTCCTGGTATTCGTTTAATTTACTATGGATGTCAGCCAGTATCATGGGGTCATTGGATTGATGAAATTGGGTCTCGAGCGTGGAAACGTCAGACTCGAGATTTGAGAGCGCACCTCAGATGGCTTTAAGCACCCCATGTTTCTTGGCTATGCACTCCCCCCCGAATGCCACCTTGATGGCATCCCAAAGAGTGGCGGGGGATTTAACCGACCCGGTGTTGAGTGCAAAGTAGCCTTCGATGGCCGTGCGCAACTCTTCTTGAAAAACTTGGTCTCTAAGCGCGTTTGGGGTAGACGCCAGGAGAATGCACGTGTTGGTGCGTGCGGGGGATGAAGTGTCAGCAGGACCGGTGAATGGTCTTAAAGGGTATGGGGAAGGTGAGAGACCTGGGGGTTCCAGGGGAGCATGGTTTTGGACATCAGCCAATAGTCGATTCTCGACCACGTTTTATGTTGTAGGGAGAAGCAGGTGCCCTTGCGTGTTTCAGGGTGCATTTCTCGCCACGTATCTAAGAGGAGGTTGTTTGTGTTAATTGTCGCAAGTGTGGATGCCGCTTGTGGATGAGGACGTCTAGTGCACCCTGCCCGATCCATGTCGCCCGTCAATGGGACATTGAAGTCTCCACACCAGAGCACTGTCTGCGGGGTGGTGCTTGCAATTCCCTGCCAGACGGTAGTGAAAAAAGTCGGGTCATCTGTGTTGGGGCCGTACACAGTGGAGAGAGTGACAGGATGATAATGGAGTTTGCCTGTGAGGATGAAGTAACGCCCCTCGGTGTCGCATATGCAGTGGTCTGTGGTCCAAGCCAGATCTTTTCGTATTAAAATGCAGACCCCTCTTGCGTAGTTGGAGTAAGAGGAAGCGTATGTGTGCCCCCATCCGCGAGTGAGGAGGGGAGGTAGTGTAGTGCTCGAGAGGTGTGTTTCCTGAAGAAGGCAAATGTCTATGGCGTGTCTGTTTAAATAAGCGTGTACAAGACGTATTTTCCTGGCATCGTTAAGTCCCCGTAAATTCCAGGATATTAGTTTGATCGTGTCTTTCTTAGCCATGCGCAGTTGAGGGAATTCTGGTGATGTGTGTATTTTTGCCCCGTGTCGGTGTGATATCGTAAGTCTCAGGTATGATGCTGAAGAGAGGTGTTGATGTGCCAACAATTTGAATGCAAACAGAAAACGTAAAAGAACAATCCCTCCTTCCCCAGGCCTCTCCCCTCCCACTCCAACCCCCCAATTAGGTTGAGGTATCCCCACCCATGAACATAACTTCTGGGAATCATCCCAGGGGGTAGTGGAGACACCACAGGGTGTACCCGCCTTAAGGCCGGGTGGCTGAGCGTAAGTATATATAAGAAAGACCACCCATCCCCACCCCAGTTTTCCCTTGTAACAGTACACTTAGCTGTGGCAACGGCTATCATAGGGCCCTGCGATATTGGCTGAGATGGCGGCTGTACGCCTCAGGTCACTCTGCGGTTGTCTTCTGCGTGTGTGTGGTGACAGTTAGTCATTGTCACTCAGCCTTGCATCAGCCGTGGAGGAACTGGCGTGGGTCTCAGAAGAGCGATCTTTTTGAGTCTGCTGTTTGGTGAACTTGAGAGCCAGTTTCGAATCCGTGAAGTGGGTTGTCTTGCCGTTGAGGGTGATTCTAAGTTTGGCTGGGTAGAGCATGGCGTATTTGATGTTGTTTTTCTGCAGAAGCTGCTTTGCCGGCAGGAATTCATGTCGAGCAGCCTGTACGGCCAAAGTGAAGTCTGGGAAGAAGGACACAACATCACCTTTGTATTGAGTGCGTCCCTGCTCCCTTGCCTGTCGTAGAACGGTGTTGCGGACTTTATAGTTAAGGAGACGCGCCACGATGGGCCTCGGAGGAGCTCCCGGTGGAGGTCGTGGTCCCAATGATCTGTGATCTCGCTCGACAATGAAGACCGGTGACAGGTCTGAGCCAAAGAGGTCTCTCAGCATGGTCTCAACTAAGTCCTCCATTCTGGAGATGGCAGTGGATTCGGGGGCGCCCGTTATGGGAAGATTGTTGCGTCTTGAGCGGGCTTCAAGATCTTCGTTTTTTTGTTTTATGAGCTCTAGCACCTTGTCCATTTGCAGCATGTGTTTTGCTGTGGCCGTTTGGTTATTCTCAGTTTCAGAGACCCTGGCTTCGACGTGATCGAGTCTAGTGTCATGTTCGTCCACCCTATTTTTCACTCTGTCCAGGCGGGTGGAGAGCGCGTCTAATTTGGCATCTATATTTTGCAAACTTGATTGGACGTCTAGCAGTATAGTTTTGAGATCTTGCTCCTGATCGTCGTCGTCTCGAGAATGCGGTGCAGTTATTTTCTCACCTTCGTTTTCGGTTTGCCATGCGCTGCGTGTTTTGTTAAAGCTGAGCTTTGATTGTCTGCCCTCCGTTTTCCCCATGTTCGTAGGGGTGTTTGCTCTGCGATTGTCGGCCTGCAGAGGCGTAGAAGGGATATCCTGTGCTAGTGTGTCCCGTCTCCACACGCGGATATTGCCCGGTGCCTTTAACTTCTTCAGCACCTCTTTATTCTGCGGATTGCGTATTGGCGGTTATGAGGATGAAGTCAGCCTCCCCCCGGTGTTGCATAGATAGCAGAGTCTTTAACTTGGGCAGCCCGTTGACTTGGGCCTGAGCGCGTTTCTAGCTGGGTCTGGTGGCTGCGTGGGTTTCAGGAGTGCTGTGGTGCGCAGTGCTGAATTTGGGATAGCAGGCGTGGAGGGATAAAAGCACGGGCTTCACCAGCTTGAAAAATGGGCCCAAGTGCTGTACGCCGTTGCTTTGGTACCTGGTGTGTCCTAGCAGGGATATGGAGTCAGCCGATTTCCTGGGGGGCTGCGGAGTAACTGTTCGTTCTCCTGGCGAGTGGGGACACGGGCCACAGGAGCGGGCGCGCCACTTCAACTGCACGAAGGTCCGGGCCGCCGCGTGCTGCCGTGACCTGGAATCCCGGTCTCCCACAGCCGCAGGATTGGGTGTGCGCGGCTATGCAGGGGGGGGCCCAACGGGCCGGTCAGGCGCCCGCAGGGCGGCCTTATGCTGGATACAAAGGCCCGGGATCCTCCTGCACGGCCCCAGGCAGGTCCCCTCGGGCTCCGGCTTCGCCGCCTCCGGTCACGAGCTCCCCCTCACCTGGCGTTGGCAGGCCTCACCCCGCAGCTCTGCCCGCAGTGATGAAGGCCTCTGCGATGTTCCGGCGCGGCCGGCCCCAGCCGGGTGGCAGGATCGGCAGTTGAGGTCTCCAGCGGGAGGCAGGCAGGGCTCAGCGCCCGCCCGTGTTGCAAGTGAGTCGTTAGAGTCGTATAGCCTTTATCCGATCATTGGGGCTTTGGGCGCGGGCCACGCGCACAGGCCGCAGCTCGCCTCAGCCACTCACCGCCCGTGGCCCCCACCGGGTGTCGCTCGGTCGCGGGATTAACGGCGGGATTAACGGCGCCTCGCCGCTGCCACTGGTAGTTGCAGGTTGTTGCGGGCCAATTTCAGGGACAGATGGCCCCCAGAGCGGCTGGAATCTGATCGATAGTTAGCTCAGCCGGCGGAGCTCGCTTAAGCAGCAGCCATTTTGCACCGCGGCGAAGCCACACCCCCACATTACTATAAGATTTACCCTCAAAACTTTGATAAAATGTAAAAACATGCATGTCCCTCTTAGGCTGAAAGGAGGAGGATACTGGCTCCAACAAAGTAAGAGAGGGTCAATGCTTGCTCGCAGCCAAGCATAGTCCTTCTCTGATCCAAGAACGACCTTGACCCTCAGATAAATCACTTGTTTTTGGTCATTGGCAATGAGATGGCTGCAGGGCACAATCTTTCCTCAAGTCCTCCTTCACATAGGTCTAGATTGCTAGGCCTTGCTGTTGCCCGCAGGCTTCGGTGAGCCTCTGCTGTGCAGGGGAGTACAGCCCCACTCATCCTTGTCAAGTAAAGCAGCAGGGCTCTTTTCATGGTTTGTAACAGTGAATACATTCTCTGAGTTGCAGTCTATTCATTTGCGCTGACCCACATGGACTCGCAAACCTGAAAATAATCATTTGCAAAAGAAACACCCAGAACTGGAACATGGGGCTTCATTACAAGGAGCCATCTGGTCACCTTGCCGTGGCTTTAGCTGAGGCCCATCAGCATACATGCCAACATTTTAGAAGAGGAGAGAGGGAGGTTCTAAAAAAAGAATCGGGAAAATGTATTTGGGGAAGAAGGGCGCAGCACAGACCACTGATATCGTTTTGCGTAAAACAAAAAAAAGGCTGCTTTATTGAAACAGGCGCACACCATATAAACAACCCTGGACCCTTTGCCTTACAAAACTAAAACCTCACAATACACAGATACTCACCTATGTTAAACTACCCCCCACCCCAAACTGTCCCGCCCCCCAACAACCTTCAATTCTGCATGTCTCTACTTCCTTCTGTGCTGATCGTCTGCACTTGAGACCTTTAACCTCTCATTCAAGTTTACTGCATCTATTAACCTCTAACTTAACTTCCTAATGAAAGTTTGACTTCTTGCCTTGTCCACGTGTGAACTTGTCTACCCATTCCCTTTCAGCCTGGATTGCCGCTTTCAACAACAAAAACATTTGCTAACCCCTGCCAGCTTTTTGTCCAACTGCCCGTCAGCATACATGCCAACATGTTATATGAGGAAAGAGGGAGATTCTAAAAAAATTATCGGGAGAATGTATTTGGGGTATGGGGGTGCAGCACAGACCACTGACTTAGTTTTGCGTAAAACCAAAAAAAGGCTGCTTTATTGAAACAGGCGCACACCATATAAACAACCCTGGAACCTGCTTCAAGCGACAATGCATACATAGCCTGTGCCAAGATAAACCCTGCCCACTCAGAAACCATCCAGGCATAGGCAACAACCTCCAAAACCATAAAAAAGGAGTG
Source organism: Calotriton arnoldi (assembly GCA_963921515.1). Lineage (NCBI taxonomy): Eukaryota > Metazoa > Chordata > Amphibia > Caudata > Salamandridae > Calotriton > Calotriton arnoldi. Next base: position 3,518,589 of record CAWUFW010000209.1, on the reverse strand, counting down.
GTCGGGTGGGGAAAATTCCTAACTATAACCAGCCACTGTTATACCTACGACAAAATCGTGGCTGGTATGATATGGTCGCAATTTATATCTGACTATACCTATAGCCCAAATAAATCCCAAAAAACGAGATGCAGTCGCTGAACTGCACCATCTGCCCCAATATTCCCGGGGGGCAGACCTCCTTGTGGTCGGCTACCCCCAAAGACTCTATTCCCCCATTGAGTTCTATTGAAGCCGTTGCCACTTTCAGGTGGGCCACAGTCAAAATTAAGACATTTTTGGGCTAAAAAAATCGAGTCTCCCGCCGGAACCGGGGCTATTGGCATGTATGCATGTATCCTGTAGAAGGAACATGGCTGGAGTTGCGTGAGTCTCAGGATTGCAAGTAGTTTGATATGTTTATTATGACATCAGCTCTCACACATAATCAGGAAATTACTGGCACTCTGTCATATGGAAATTACCCTTCACTCGGTGTAGCAGGGAAATTACATGAGGAAAATGATACGCATGGAGAGCCCCCACTGCGATTATGTAAGAGGAGCCCGCTGCCGGGAGCGGTGAGGGAGAAAATGCTGGGCCCTGGGGGAAGCAAAGTCGCAGACTAGTCTTCCCCCGGGGTCTTTCGCGCAGGGGAGGACCAGGCAGGTTAAGGGGTGGAATTAGGGGGTGGGTATAAGAGCGCAGGGGAGGGAGGCGACTTCCTCTTCCTGCGCTCGGCACCATCGGGAGGGCAGTTGAAAGGGAGTTGATAGGGTGCGAGTAGCTGTAGAGTAGGCCGAGAGTGCTTATCGCGGAACGGACCTTGCTGCGGACGGTTGCCGGGGAAAGCGGGAACCACTGGCCGGTGGTCGCGAGTTCGTCGGGTGATGGCGGGCGCTTCGGCCGACCAGGTAAGGGAGGCCTTGCAGGTGCTGGGGCGCGCCGGGCGGGAGGATCTCCTCCGGCCCGGGGTGCTGGGGGAGGCGTGGGTGGGGTTTGCGAGGGCCCCGCGGGCGGCTTCTGCTGGGGTAGCGGCGGCGGTTCTAGCATGTCAGGAGGAACCGCCGTCGCCTGGGAAGTGCGCGTTGGGTCGGGGCGGGGCGTGCTCAAGAGGGAGCCTGCACGCGGAGGTCGGCGAAAGAGCCTGCCTCCGCGCCTGTCTTTCCCCCAATTAGAGTTTCAGCCCCCTGGGCCGACAGGACTGTCGGTGGGGCCGTTTTCTGCCGGGGTGAGGGCTCATGTGTCTGCCAGCTCGCGAGTGGGGGGGAGGGAGGGGAGGCCGGGAGGCCTGGGCCAGGGTTTTCCGAGCCAAGAGCCGGTTTGGGGGGGGGGCGGTGGGGGGAGGAGGGGTGGGGGGGAGCGGGGGCCCCTACATTTCTCCCCTGGAGCCTGGTTTGGGTACAAGGGGTGCGGGGGATGGTTTGGGGCATTGGGGAGACGCCCCCATTGACCTCTCGCTTGGGTCCAGGGTGGGCACCCCGGTTACTGTGGGGGGCGCTTTGGGGGTGCAGGAGGCCCCTGTACTGAGAGCTGGCGGCAGCGCCGTGGGGGGTCCGGGGCCTGCTCCCCAGCACGGAATTTGGCAGCCTGGAGGGGGGTTTCAGGGCTACTGCCCCCCCCTCCCCTCCCACGCTGGGAGGCACTGGCTTGGGAGGACAGGATAAGGGAGCAGCGCCTTCTAGCGCAGCTGCACGAGGCTCAGAGGGTAGAGCAGTACGCCCCCAGGGCGAGTGTGGCCTGGGATGCGGAGGCCGAGGGGCCCCCTACGCCCACCTCGGAGGAGGAAAGGTGGGCGGAGCAAGAGGAGATGGACAGGCAGGGGAGGGTGGGTAGCCTTAAGGGGCCTCTGGGCCCGGTAGGGACGGCTGGGACGGCTGTGAGGCCTGATGGTGCCGGGGCCCACTCAGGTTGGAGCGACCTGGGGGGTAGGGGGTGATCCAAGCCGGCGGCTGTCGGCAGAGCGCGGGGTGGCCCGGCGGGGCACAAGACGGCCCCTGGATGCCGGCCTGAAGCAGTAGGGCGGTCCGCGGCGGCCGTCCCTCCAACGCGGGAGCGGGCAACGGCGGCGTGTATGTCAGGGGGCCGGGGAGTGGGTGCTGGTAAAAGCAAAGGTGTGAAACGTGCGGTGAGAGAAGTGTTGTGGGCTCCTGTGGAAGTGGAGCCGGAAGTGGAGTTGGATTATGCTGAGGAGAGTGATGAGCTTGAGGAGAGGTAGGTGCGGGATGACGACGACAGGATGGGGGGGGGTGCAGAGCAACAGCGGTTTTGGTGTTTTACAGGCCCAGAAGACGACGAAGGGCAAGGCAAAGGCGGAGACACCCAAGGCTTCCACCTCCAGAGGACGGCCCGGCGAGACGCACTCATCGCTGTCAGGTGAGGGGTCTTGGTGGTCGGCTTGGGATGGTGGGCCACAAGGGGGTAGGAAGAAGGCTTGTAGGTCGGTGGGGGTGGGGGAGGGGTCGGTGCGGGTGACCGGAGAGTTGCCAGGGGACAAGCCGTCACGGGTGGTCAAACAGGTGGGAGGTAAGTTGGTAGCTACGGCAGGGGTTCAGACTGACAAGGTGGACGGGAAAGACGGGGCAGGGGACAAGTCGGAGGACAAACACCAGAAGAAGCTCCCCTACATGGGGCTGGCTATGCCCTTGGGGTCTTACCTGTCTGACAAGATTAGGAGTAGGATATGGAAACACGAGTATGTGGACGTGTTTAAATTGCTGCACAGGGAGGTGCAGGCGAAGGAGGGTTCCAAAGAAGAGGAGTGGGAACTGACTAGGCGGCCTAGGGTTCCGGTGACGATGGAAAATTGGACCTCGGCGTTTCTCATTTATGCCAGTATTTACTGCGTGAAGCACCAGGACAGGGCCATAGCGCTAATGAAATACATGGACATCATCAGGAAGGCCCAAATGCAGTTCGGGGGGTTCGCCTGGCTTAGTTATGATGAGGAGTTCAGGGCCCGGGTCAGCGCCAACCTGGACAAGCATTGGGGGGAGGTGGATCAGGAATTATGGATGCAGTGGATGGCGTCCACGCATTCATCGGCATCCACCCACACGGCCAGCGGTTTGCCGGTTACTTACCGGTCTTTTCCGCCGCGTCCCGCCCAAAGCGGGGCGGGGGGGAACACCGCTGGGGCTGGTAGCGCAGGCCAGACCTCTAAGCCAGGCGGGGCTAACACCGGGGCCTGTTGGAGCTACTACAGGGGCTATTGCTCCCGCTACCCATGCAAGTTCAAGCATGAATGCTCGAAGTGTGGAGGGAAACACGCCCTTACCCAATGCTTTACACTGGTCACGCCCTCGGAGCAGTGGCGAAACGTGAAAGGGAGGGGACAGGCTGGGCCAAAGGGCGCCTACACCGGTTAAGGAGGAGGCGATGGCCCCGTGGCTCTCGGGTTACCCCGATAGGGAGGCAGCTTCTAGGATTCAGTGGGGTTTCACGGAGGGCTTTCGGGTGGGCTATCAGGGTCCCAGGGTGCGGAGATGGGCTGATAATTTGAAGTCTGCCACAACCTTGCCGGGAGTGGTAGCTGCCAAATTACAGAAGGAGGTGGATGAAGGGAGAATAGCTGGCCCGTTCAGCGACTGGCCAGCAGATGACTTAATCATCTCTCCGCTGGGGGTGGTGCCCAAGAAAGAGGAGGGTGAGTTTCGCATGATACATCACCTCTCGTGGCCTGAAGGACAGTCTGTGAACGATTTCATCGCGGAGGAGGATTCCAGGGTGCTTTACGCATCGGTGGATGATGCGATCCGCCTGGTGAGGGGGTGTGGGCCGGGGGCGGAATTAGCGAAATGTGATGTCAAATCGGCTTTCCGCCTGCTGCCCATACACCCCGCGGATTTCTCGCTGCTGGGGATGCAGTTCGCCGGGGCCATCTACGTGGACAAAGTTTTGCCCATGGGATGCGCGATTTCCTGCGCGCTGTTTGAACTATTTAGCACCTTCTTGCAGTGGGTTTTTACACAGATTAGCGGGCATCGGGACGTTACTCACTACTTGGACGATTTTCTCTTTCTTGGAAGAGCTCACTCTGGGGATTGTGGCAGGGCCCTGTCACAGTTCCAGGAGATGTCAACGCACTTTGGTGTGCCCTTGGCCCCTGAAAAGACGGCAGGCCCAAGCTGCACTCTGACATTCTTGGGCATCGAGCTGGATTCCCTTCAGTGGACAGCTCGCCTCCCTGCTGCTAAAGTGACGGAGTTTCAGGCGTGGCTCTGGTGGGCGATCGGTGAGAAGAGGATCGCGTTGAGGGTGGTACAGCAGCTGTTGGGCTTCTTGAACTTTGCGTGCAGGGTGGTCAGGGCGGGACGGACGTTCTGCAGGCGGCTCGGCATGGCCATGTCGGGGGCTGTTCTTCCGCACCACAGGATCCGGATCTCCATGGGGGTTCGGGCAGACTTGAGGACATGGCTGTCTTTCTTGACAGATTTCAACGGGGTGTCCCTGGACTTTGTGGATGACAGGATGGTTTGGCAATGTCAAATTTACTCTGATGCAGCCGGGGCAGCTGGTTTTGGGATCTTCTGGGATGGTAGGTGGTGCGCGGAGGACTGGCCAGCTCATTGGGTGAAGCAGGGGAGGAGCATTGCATTTCTGGAATTCTTCCCCTTGTTGGTGGCACTGGAAGTGTGGGGGCTTGAGTTTCAGAACAGGTCTGTGTTGTTCCACGTGGACAACATGACTGTGGTCGAGCTGGTTAACAGGCAGAGGGCGAGGGACCTGAGAGTACTGAGATTGTTGAGAGGTTTCATGTTGAAATGTTTGCGATTGAATGTGGTTTTTAGAGCCAAACATGTCCCTGGAGCGAATAATGACATCCCGGATGCTTTGTCTCGTTCGCAGTGGCAGCGGTTCCGGCGATTGGCACCAGGAGCGGATCAGTGCAAGACCAAGCTGCCGGACGGCATCTGGGCCTTGGGGGAGTGAGGGTGATAGGCCTGGTTGAAAATTCCATTGCTGTTACCACAAGACGAGCATACAGGCTGGCGTGGGCGGAATTTGGATCCTTTATGGGATGGCGTGGGGATTCTGCTTTTGGAGATTGCTCAGCATTGGAGCACGGCGTGTTGCAGTTTGTACTGCATTGCATTGACAGAGGGCTGACGGCTGCGACTATATCAGGGAAGTTGGCAGGAGTGGCATTTTATTGTTGCTTATTTGTTGGGTTTGATCCTACGAAAAATGTGATTATCAGTAGGGTACTCAGAGGTTGGGGCAGGGAGAGAAAGGGGGGTGGGGTGTTGCGGGAGGCGATTACCTTTGATTTGTTGGTTAAGTTGATTGAGGTTTTGCCGCTGTGCTGTTATGATGCGTTTGAGGTGCGTGTGTTTCGTCTGGGGATGATTTGGATGTTTTTTGGAGCCTTTCGGGTGTCTGAATTGTTGGGCACCCGGTCAGTGGGTGGCAGGCGGTATGAGGAGATACGGCTGGATGGCGGGCGTTTGGGGATTTGGCTAGGTCACTCCAAAACGGACCAGTTGGGGCGGGGTAAGTGGGTTTGGTTGTGCGAGGCTGGGTGTGTGGGTGTGTGTCCGGTGGCAGAATGGAGGTCGTTTGTGTTTTCCACACGGATGGTGAGTGGCGAGATATTTTGCCACATGTCTGGGGCAAGGGTGACTTCCGGTCAGTTGTTGGCGGTGCTGTGCATGGCCTTAAGGCGCTTGGGTTTGGATCCAGCTGGGTTCGGGACTCACTCTTTTCGTATTGGGGCGGCGACAGCAGCGGCCAGGTTGGGGTGGTCTTGGGACAGGATTCGGCAGATTGGGAGGTGGAAGTCTCGGTGCTGTGAGCGGTACGTTCGTAAGTGAGAAGTTTGGGGATTGGGAGTAATTAGTTCTAGGCTTTGTTTCTAATTTGTTTTTCTCTCATAGGTTGCGTGGGTGGACCAGGGGCCAAGACGGTCACTTGGATCGTGGGGCATTCCTTCGTTCATTGGGCCTCCAAGTATGCAGAACAACAGGTGTACGGCCGTAACCTGGGACTCAAAGGACAACATCACGAGGTGCATAGGTGGGGTAAAGGGGGGATGCGATGGAAGGCACTACTGCCCTGGCTCGCGAAGATGGTCCCCCAGAAGGGATGCCCGGATTTGTTGATCATACACTTGGGGGAGAATGATTTGGTTCAGCTGTCAGATTTGGCACTCTTGCAGCTGATGCAGAGGGATTTGGAAGTGCTGAAACGAAGGCTGGCAGGGACTTGCATTGCCTGGACTGAATTTGTTTCTAGGAAAGTATGGAGGGGTGCTATTAAACATGGGGCTGTGGAAAAGGCACGACGGAAGCTCAACAGAGCGATGAGACTTTTCTGTGGGGACAAGGACATTAAGGTCATTGCTCATGCTGGACTGCGACTGGAAGAACCGCTACTGTTTAGGGATGACGGAGTGCATCTTTCAAAAATGGGGAATGCGTATTATATGATGGAGATGAGAGATGTGGTCAGTAAGTTGTGGAATGAGTCGATTTGGTGTCACAGGAATGTTTGAATGGTTGGATGACAGATGCATTGTACGGGCCCTGGGGGGAGGGGGCAGGTAACCACCCTAAAGGGGGTTCCCTGGGTGGCGGTACTTTGGAGGGGTGGGGGAGTCAATAGCGGGCTCACCCATCCCTCGGGGGGGAAGATTGAATGATGTGGGGAGCTGAGGCATGACTGGAATGCCAGGTGATACCGGGGAGGATGTTAGGAGAATTGTGGAAATGGATGAGGAACGGAATGGGCATGGAGTGGTTGGAGAGGTGAGTTCAGAGTGGGTGAAGAGAGTGAAGGGAGGCAGAGTTGATGTGGGGCTTTGGGATTGATGTTGATGTTATTTGGTTAATTGTTTACTGTTCTGCAGCCTGGTCCTAATAAATGGCCTTTTACGCTTAAAGATACCAGCGTGGTCTGTTTATTGCGCGATGCTGGGCCCCGGGGGAAGCAAAGTCGCAGACTAGTCTTCCCCCGGGGTCTTTCGCGCAGGGGAGGACCAGGCAGGTTAAGGGGTGGAGTTAGGGGGTGGGTATAAGAGCGCAGGGGAGGGAGGCGACTTCCTCTTCCTGCGTTCGGCACCATCGGGAGGGCAGTTGAAAGGCCACCCACCCTCCCTGCAGTTACTAGGGTTTGGAGGTAGGGTTGGCATGGCGTGCCAGTTTAGGTCGGGCTGCGGGGTAGGCGGTACTTTGGAGGGGTGGGGGAGTCAATAGCGGGCTCACCCATCCCTCGGGGGGGGAAGATTGAATGATGTGGGGAGCTGAGGCATGACTGGAATGCCAGGTGATACCGGGGAGGATGTTAGGAGAATTGTGGAAATGGATGAGGAACGGAATGGGCATGGAGTGGTTGGAGAGGTGAGTTCAGAGTGGGTGAAGAGAGTGAAGGGAGGCAGAGTTGATGTGGGGCTTTGGGATTGATGTTGATGTTATTTGGTTAATTGTTTACTGTTCTGCAGCCTGGTCCTAATAAATGGCCTTTTACGCTTAAAGATACCAGCGTGGTCTGTTTAATGCGCGACTAAACATGGCGCCGGATCGAGGCCCGGTGCAGAGGCGCAGGCGGGGCGTTTAGTACTAGTCTGCAGCTGTGCCTCGCCGGTCCATAGACATAAGGTATGCAAGGAGTAAAATCTGAGAGCAGTGGAAGTACTTGCACGGTCTACGCCTCCACCTTTCAGGGACTAGTTTATAACGGAGAACTCCTTCCGCACCACTGCATTTATTTCTTTGCGGGAGGTAGCGCGCTGTATAGCAACTGAGTTAAACGAGATAAGTGTTACATAGTAAGAGAATACGATGTCAAGTGTCCGTAGGGAAGGTCGGGGGTCAAGTCTTTTTAGGCTGCACAGTAAATAAATGAAAATCTGGTGTGTATATGCCAAAAAAGATATATTTGCATAACAAAAAGGACGGGTGGTGTTGAGAGGCAAACTCTGGAGTGGGAGTGTAAGGATCGTCCGTTGTCTACTTGGACTAAACCGGGGTGGAGGCGAATCTTGACTGGAGGTATTGAGCAAAGAGAAAGTGTTTAAGTTCCTTCTCGAAGGTGGAATAGGTGAGGTTGGTTCCTACAGTGTTCTCAATCTTAAAGTGCACCGTCAAGGAGGCATTTGGCGCGTGCATCGCCATCAGCCTGTGCAGACTGGGGACCAGCCGTCCCTATTTACAGGTCTTGTCTCAGTTTTGAGGCTTCTGCCTCGGTGTCCCGAGAACCTCTTTCTGGACAACGAAATGTCTCGGTTTTAGCTTCAGCCCAAGAAGGTGAAATGAGTCTCAGCAGCATGTTGAGGCGCAGGCGCGTGCCTGCTATGCTGGAAGTAGATCATTCTTGTGAGCCGGGGAGCACCACCCTTTCAAACCAGCCTTTTGTTTCAAAGGATGGCGAGGCAGGTTCAAGGGCAGGAGTCAGGAGAGCGGCCTCCTCTGCCTGCCTAAGAGGAGAAAGCAAAAGACTCACAAATGATGGACTGAATGCAGAACAAATTAAAACACTCACCTCCAGTCAAGAGATCTGGGTTAAATCCATCGTCTTTTGCTCACCATGCCACCCCAGTTTAGACCCAGCCATATACAAATCAGTCTTGACCCCCCCTGTTCCTCATGTCTAGGAGGACAAGAGCTGTACCCTTCATTTTGCAATCATAAGACTCAGCAGTGTTTCACTGCCTGTGCTGGGTGGTCTGTGCTGGCCTGAAGGAGCAGCTACGGGGGTTTTCTTGCAGCATACTTTTCGTAGCGGCCTGCCACTTCTCAGTGACGTGGCAGCAACCAAGTAGCTACAGACTATGGGTCATTTGCCTGCTAATTCACATATCTCCCCTAATCTCAGCTGACACACAGTCCCTTGCCTGCCATTTGTTAGGTTGCCTTGCTTGGTGGCAGCCAGAAACGTAGCAACAATTAGTGCAGCAGGGGCAGTGACACCGGGTTCCAGAGCCCTCAGGGGCCCATGAAACCCTGATGATAGTTTAGTTTAGTTTTTGTAAAAGGTGGAGCAAAGATTACAGCAAATGTGATTTGTTCAGCGCTGCTGACATAAACTGCTGCTTAAATGGTTATTTCACTCTTAAGGAACAATATGACCCTCCACCAAGGCAATACTGGGGCTGACTTGTTTTATTCTTGAACCAAATCTCCATCAATGAAAATCCAAGAGCTGTAAATACACCTGAAATTAAACTATAAAAAAAATATAAACAGTTTTCCCTTTTAAGGGACAATGACCTAGGTGATAACATCTAATCTGCTAAAATAGCACTTCCTGTTTACTAAAGCACTGATTTCCCCCTTCTTTCTTACCACTCGATAATTTTAAATTAGAACGTAACAATTTAATTTTAGAATTACTAATTTTAAGCACATCATGTATTTGTGTATTTATGTCATGTATAACTTTTATTGCAATGGTTTTAAGTAACTTAGCAAATATTTAAATAAACTAAACTGACGATAGGTTTCTCAGCCGTTCTTTGACTCCCTCTTGCAGAAGCACTAACTGCTCCACACTTTGACTGTGACCAACTGTAAAATGTGCGCACACTGCAGGCTTCACTACTCACACAAAGTGCTAAAGTTTCCCAGATCCACGCAAGAGTAGCTCATCCAGGCCCTGTTTTTGCTTTGCATTCTGGTGTTTGTAATTCTGATGTTATAATGGAGCAAATGGACCACAAGACCCAGAATTCAAAGCAAGAAACCTGGCCTGGGTGAGCAACCATTGCATGGTCCTCCTACACCAGCGCTCTGCTTACATAGACTACGTCTATTTTTTTGGGTAAATGATTGTTTATTTGCAGTCGAAATGCATCAATCAATCCGCTCCTCCTTTCACGCCCAGAATTTTGCAATGTGTAAAATCTGAGCGCTCACGTCTTCCCTTTCCACTGGCATGGGTATATATGTCCACCTGTCCAGGTTTTGTTCCTTTCATTACAGTAATTGTAGCCCTAAATCTAAAATGGTGTAACTAGCACTAAGAGTCCCTGGGTGAAAATTACAAATCAGGACTGGGTGAGGGCAAACTTGAGAACGCTGTGTAAAAGTGTTCCCCAGCAGAGTTGCCTGGTCAAATGCCACAACGTCATATAAACATAATTAGTCCTAGCTTTGTTAGAAACGCCATCTTGAATTTTGAGATTTGTAGTACCATTTTGTGTTATGTTTTGTAATTCTCATTTAGCTCACAGTCAGCCTCACTATGGTCTTTTAGCACTGGTCACTTCTGTTATAAGAGCTTAAAGCTCCTATCACTGGTCACTTCTGTTAAAAGAGCTTAAAGCTCCTATCACTGGTCACTTCTGTTAAAAGCGCTTGAAGCTCCTATCACTGGTCACTTCTGTTAAAAGTGCTTGAAGCTCCTATCACTGGTCACTTCTGTTAAAAGAGCTTGAAGCTCCTATCACTGGTCACTTCTGTTAAAAGAGCTTAAAGCTCCTATCACTGGTCACTTCTGTTAAAAGCGCTTGAAGCTCCCGTCATGCTCCATGTTGGCTATAGCCACCAGGTTGAGTTGAAGTTGTGAACACGTGGAAGTAGGAAGAGAGGCTGGCTGCCAGAGTCGGACTGGGACACTAAATAGTCCTGACACCAAAATAGAAAAGGCCCCCCATTACTGAATTAGAAAGCTAAAAAAAAGCGGCCTACGTTTGCAAACTGAGGCAGTTCTGAACTTGTAAAGACGCGCTGTATCAGTTTTTGCAACTATCGAAAAGTGCATGGATTTGAGCTTGCTGCAGGCAATGTTTGTTTTAATATCAGGGAAACCGAAAGTGAAAACCTGCCCAGCAGACCATGAAACAGGCCCACAAACAGGCAAAAAACCGACCCATACACTGACCTGAGTGACAGGGGGGATCTGAGACTAGTAGAAAATGTGACCGCTGCCTCCCAGGACACATCCTAATTCCTCAGGAAACGTTTCCATCTCCTGCACTAGGACAGCCAGCCTGCTTTTGGCATAGCCAGTCCCCATCACCAACAGATGGGACTAGAAGTGGTGTAAATGCATACAGCAATAAGACAGTGTTCCTAAGCTCACTGTGGAGAAAGTGGTGAAGTGTGTCTCGTGTGCAGTGTACCTCAGGACAAGGAGGACATTATCACACCATGATATTGCCTCCACATGGCTGCCTACAAAGAACCATAACTAAACATACTTTAAAGTATTGCTTGCCAGCTTGATTTGTTGGTGGTACCCGCTTGGGTGTATGATAAACTCTCCTTCGTGGAAGCAGTCTGTATCACCCAACAAATATGAAGACTCACACAGTGAAGCAACACCAGTGGGTCCCAGCTGATTACCAGAAGTGCATCTATTCTATTCTATGATTATCCGAGTCCCCCAGGCGGCTCATTCACACATCCCGTAACATAACAAGGGGTTCCTCCAGGCCCTAGCAATACAAGGATCAGTGTTGTAAAGCCCACTGCAGCAGTCTTTGGGTACACCATGAGTGTGGCCTATAGTCCCTTTATCCTCTTTAAGGTATGCGCACTAAATGGACATCACTATTTCTCTATCTTCCAACATCAAGGACCTCCTAACGACAAAGAAGAAGGCTACCCAGACCCACCCACATGTAGGTCCGTCTACATGGTGATCCATACGTTGCCCATTTACTGTTCCCTTCTGGCATTGAAACAGGTTGTAGGCCTCTACCATGCAGGATACTACAACACAAGTCATTACCAAGCATCCACTACTGCAGGAGTCACTACTACTGATGGACAATCACAGCGCAACCACTAAGTTAAGTTTATTGTTTTTTTAAGAATATATATATATATATATATATATATATATGTATATATATATATGTATATATATATATATATATATATATATACATATATATATATACACATCCATACATACTACATACAGATACATATACACAAGTCAAGATAAATCAAGAGAATTGCCCGGCGTTACTTCTCTTCCCTAGTTATCCCCTAGGGTGAGCATATTTTCAACATAAAATTTTCAAAACTGAGTGGATTAGACAAGATGTTTAACCATAAACTGTATCATTGATTGCAAAGTGTATGATAGAATGGTAGGTCATCATCATTTTTATAAGATAATCAAAAGTTTCAGACATCATATGTTTGACACTATCAAACTTTTTCCAAAATTGTGATCTTTGCAACATATACGACAACCACAAAAAACCCATTCTGGTTATAGACCTGCAGTCTTCTCAGCCAACACATATTTCACTGAGCCTCCGCTTTTCCTAGACAATCTTACCAATACTATTTGTGCTGAGGGTGTTCACCTCCTGTGTGCATAAATCAGATTACTCCTGTAGTTTTCTTCAATATCTAATCATGATTCATCTTATATCAGGGTTTGTTCCAAATTCATTTAATTAGAAAAGTCCTTGTCTTGCGCAGGTCAGAGAAGTAGCCTTTTGGCTTCTCTCTGCCCAGAGCAAGCTGATTGGCCAAGAGGGACTCTTTTGCCATCAGATGCCTTGCTCCTGTGGGAACTCATGCTCGGATTGGTTGGTCGCAACTTGGGGAGGAATGTTGCACCTGCAATTTCAGGACACAGGGACTCGGACAGAAACATAGCGGTTTCTTTTCCCTCATTGCCGCGGCAGGGAAACCTGTGTTTGCTTTCGCTTGGCGGGACAATTTCAAAGCTCCCCCAAGCGAGAGAAAACAAAAAGTCTGCTCCCAGCGGGCGGGAGCATGAATAATGCTCCTGCCCGCTGGGAGCAGACTTCTGATCAGTTTCCTTTCTGGCAGTGATGTGGGCAAGGAAACAGATCTGAATATTGCTCCCACCCACAGGGAATAGCAGTTTTAGCTGCTCCCTGCGGGTGGGAGAAATGCCAGCCTTGCTGGATGCGGGGAGCAGGCTGGGGCTGCGGGGGCCCCCAACGAGTACATGGTGGTTGCCCTGGGTGGACACCAGGGCACATACCCTTTATTGGGTGGGCCCAGGAAATGGGGCGGCATGGCCATCCTCAACCTTTATTAATTGGCCAGGCCCCAGGGGATATGGTCCCCGAATGCAAAATCGGCCTGGGGAGGGGGGCGAGCATGCCGCCTCCCCCATTTACAAAAGGGGCTGGGTCCTGGGGCCGAAATTGGCCCAGAGAGGGGAGCTGTGTGCCACCTCCCCGTTTACCATGTGGCCAGGCCCTGGAAGATGGGGTCCTTCGGGCCGAAATCGACCCATAGAGTGGGGTCGTAAAATGCACGTTTTTGACATGGTCACCCCCATTTTTTGCCTGGTATTTGATGCAATTTTGACAAAAGTGCACTGGGTTCCTGCTATTCAGGAACCCAGTGCCAGATATCATTCCCTTAAACTGTAGAATTGTTCCCCCAATTGGCAATACCTTTAGCACCTCTATAAGTCCCGAGTAAATGGTGCCCCAGCTACTTAGGGCATGGGAAATTTAAGAGGGTCCCTAAGGGCTGCAGCATGTAGTGTGCCACCCTAAGGTGGATTGAATATGTGTAGACAAAACGTATAGTGCGGGGGCGTGGCCAAACCTCGAATGTAGTGAGACGCATCTTGCTGAGTCTCCGCTCTGCTGCGGCCTGCTAACGCTAATTCATCAGCTGTGGCCACGGCGTAGAGGGCCCGCTGTCCGGACATCATCGGGCACCTCTGGCCTGCTTGAGGGGTGCTTGGAGGACTGCTGGGGCTCGCTAGCTGCCGGGTGGGAGAGGCGCCTCGGGGTCTGCCGCCGCCAGAGGTGTGCCCCTCCGGTCTGCATCTGGCACCATCTGGCGTCCCCTCTGCCTGGGGAGTGATTCCGGACTGCGTCATTCCTGCTGCCTTCCCCCGGAGCCGTTGTTGCTGGGTCGGAGTCCCCGCTTGCCTGCGGTTGAGCCAGGCAGGGAACTCGATTGACCGGCTGGTGCACCTGTTGCCCGCATTGGAGAGGCCGGGGTTCGGAGGTCTGGTTGTCCGAGGTGCGGCCAGTTGAAGTGACCTTCGCGAGGGGCCCTGTAGGAAGCTGGCTCTGTTTATACTATACCAAAGTGAGGTATAGTGTGCACAGAGTCCAGTGGAACCCAAAAGGTAGGCAGAGGTGAAGTAGATAGCACCTCACTCTCTATTTGTGGTAGTGTGGTCGAGCAGTAAGGCTTTATCAGAGGACAGTGTTAAGCATTTGTTGTACACACTCAGTGAACAAATGAATTCTTATACTCAAAGACTGAACTTCAGACCAATTGTTTTTGTATAAAAATATTCTTTTAATTATTTTATTTCCTAGAACCAAGCAAGCCTGCCACAGGTGAGTGATAAATACTTTGCAGTAAATATACAGTTGTAACACAGTTTGGATTGTAATTGTATATGCACTTTGTTTTGATTTACAGTACTGTTACTGAGAAATGCAATGCTTTGTAAATACAGTACATATACTTTGAATGGGCTTTTTAGTAAAATGACCAGTACATTACTTTCAGATTACTTTTTTTACACAGTGTAGTATACCTGGATACTACACTGGGACATTTCCTGTAAACAGGTAAGTAAAAGCGTTTTTGTTATTTAGTACAGTTGTAAAAGGTTTTCATAGATCTTCCAACTCCACACTTAGAAACTTTTCATAGAAAACTAGTCAATGTTATCCTATGGAAGAAAATAGTGTTATTGGTTCAAAGGTAAATACTTTGTTGTGGGAGTTGGTATTCTGGGGTTAGACTCAGGGGTCCCCCAGGGTCAAGGATGCACTCTTGTTACACCCTCAGCAGCACTAGGGCGGCTTGGTGCAGAGTGCTGAGGCCCAATGTTATCCAATGGGGGATGGGGGCCTCCGGTTGGTGGCTGCTGACGAGCAGGCCACTGGGTTGTGGGAGCAAAGCTCCTGGACTTAAGCTCAGGGCAAATGGGGGTTTAGGCCAGCACAAAAGATGCACCCTCAGCGGCACTGGGGCGGCCAGGTGCAGAGTGCTGTTTTGGCGTCGGGTGCCCTGTAGCTTTCAATGGGGAGTCTCCGGTTTGCAAACACACTGCAGCCTCAGGGACGAAGGTCTTCTGGGTGCGACCACCAATTGGAGTGGTAAGTTGGGATCTTGGGGGTTGGTTAGGCACCGTCGGTTGGGCCACCCAAGGCCGTGGGGCGTCGGGTTCAGGGGTGCCTTTTAGGGTCAGATCTTCTTACCAGCTCCTGGTCGCGGTTGGGGGGACCTTCCGGTTTGAGGCTGCAGGCATAGGCTGGAGGCTTGTGGCAGGTCAGGGGTCCCCAGAGTTTGGGTCAGGATCGCCGGGGAGACCTCCTCTTGGTGTTGGGCCACTCGAACTCGGGCCCGTGGGCGTCGGGTGCAGAGTGGTGCAAACGCGCGGATCCTTGCGGAACTGGAGTCTGTTGCTGAACAAATCCGGTGTTCACGGGAGACAGAGTCTTTAGGATTGAAGGCAGGCAGGTCCTCCAGGTTTCTCGAGGTTGCTCGCTGCAGGACACACCGGGATTTCGCTGGAGCAGGTTCGAGGTGGGGAGAGGCCGGTAGGGCTGGGGCCAAGTCAGTGGGCGTCCTCCTCTTGTTAGCTTCGGCACAGCTGTTCGGTCCTTCTTCTTTTCTTCTTCTGGTTTCTTGTCTGCCTTCTTGGTTCAGGGCTGCCCCCTAAATACAGTATTTAAGGGGCGTTTTAGGGGTCTCGAGGTCAGTAGCCAATGGTCTACTGACCTTAGGGTGACTACACCCTTAGTGTGCTCACCCCACGTGGGGGAGTGAGCACAATCCCTAATCCTGATTGGGGAGTGCCTGCCATCTGCAAGATGGCGGGCACTGAAGAGTGGGCTTCACCTCGCCTCCCCCATCTGAGGGGTGGGGTTGGCAGAGGTGGGCACACCTTCTGGGCTGGCTAATTTTTCCCGCCTGTCCTCCCGCCGAAAAGGAGGGGAGACAGGAAGGGGGCCTGCTCCTCATAGCAGGATAGGCTGGGGGTCGCATTACAAAGGCTGCCAGGCCTTTGAAGCTCCCCTGCCACAGATGGCTCTTCCTGGCCTGGGGGAAGTGTGAACACCTCCGCCCAGGAAAGGCTTTGTTTCTGGGCTCAGGGAGCAAAGGCTCGCACCCTAGGGGTCCAGAAACATGTCTCGTGGTGGCAGGCTGGTGCGTACCAGACAGGGAACCCACCAGAGGCTGGTTGTTTTTCAGGGGGCATCTCTAAGATGTCCTCTGAGTGCATTTTTCGTTAAATCCCACACTGGCATCAGTGTGGGTTTAATGTGCTGAGAAGTTTGATACCAAACTTCTCAGTTTTCAGTGTAGCCATTATGGTGCTGTGGAGTTCGTAATGACAAACTCCCAGCACCATATACTCCTAATGGCAGCACTGCACTTACAATGTCTAAGAATGGACTTAGACACTGTAGGGGTAGAGGGCTCATGCACCTGTACCCTCACCACTGGTATAGGGCACCCAGCTAGAGTGGTGACTGATCTATGCCAGGGCAATGGATTGTAGGGATGGCACACAGGGATGTGTGCCATGTCGACTCTTCACTTTGTTCTGCACCAAAACACGCAGCCTGCAAAGGCAGTGTGTGAGTGTAAAGGTACAGGACCTCTAAGGGTGGCACAATAAGTGCTGCAGCTCTTAGGGGCCTTCCCTGGTCACAGTGCCCTGGGTACCTGTGGTACCATTTACCAGGGGCTGACCTGTGGCCAAAGAGTGCCAATTGGGTGTTCGAGGTACAGTTTTGGGGAAAGAACACAGGCACGGGGACCCAGGGCACATCAAGTCAAAGTGCATCAGTAGTCTGGCAAAAAAGTGGGGGAGTTACTGCAACAGAAACCCAGCTTCCTTCAGGCCCCCTCTGCCTACGTGGGCCCTTGCTCTCGCCAATAAGACTTTTGCCCTGCCGCCGGACCAGCCCACCACGCGGTGGGGTCTCGGCCCAGACAGACTGAAGAGGGACTGAGCGGGGACGAGCCTGCCACGGGACCAGCGGGCCCGCATCGCCTGGCACTGGTACTCGGAGCCTGTGTGGAGATCGGACCCCCCCTCTCCCTTGAGACTCGACACAAAGCGGCATCTGCATCTCGAAAATCATCAAGGGTGCGACACTGTACCCCTGCGGATCTTGCGGCCTTGAAGAGAGCTAGATCCCGGTCGCAACTCGCCCCCTCCACGGACTTCGACATCCCACCTAGTCCGACGAGAGGTAAGGTGTGCCGACTGCGGTGCTTGGGTGGCGGGGTCCCCTATTCCTTTGGACTGCTGCTGCGGGGTCCCCCCCTGAACCCACCTGGCACCCGAGGCTCCGCCCCCTGGAGCTTGCTCGGGACCTGGTGAGCACTGATTGCGCCTGGGCCTGATGCGACGGACTCTCCAGCGTGGGGGGTGATAGCCCCATCAACACGTCTTGCTGACGGAGGAGACCGGCTGCGAAGATTGCGCAGCGAGTTGGGCCACTCCTCCCCCCCTGTTGCTCTGCACCTCTCGAACTGTAAGTGAGGCCATGGGCTCTGCTGGCCTGCTCTAGAGGACATACCTGTGACTGTCTGGAGGCCGATCTTGCTAGAGCGCGCCCGGGGCTAAACTGCGGACGTTGCTCCCCCGGGCGGATCCCCGAACGCCGGCTGGCCGCTTAGAGCTGAACTGCGCTGAGCTCTTGAGGAGGCCACCCAAAGGATTTGTCTGCCCTGCGATCACCGGGCGCTGGAAAACCTCTACATACAGCTTACCCTGAATCTTTCCGTCCTACTGGAGCCCATCCTAAGGCAACGGCGGCATTTGGGTCTCCCCCTGTCTACGGGTGAATACCTGGCACCCTCACCTACTATAACAGCCCTGACTGCATAGAAGGGGCCCCCCATACTCAGTTAAGCCTCGTCCGCAATAGGTTTGGTGGAGCACTGACGCCCCAGCTGACACGCCTCCCTCTGACTGGGGACCCCTGGTGAGGCTTCCTTTTTCTACAACATAGAGGCATAATAGATTGTCCTCGGGCCCGTCCTCCATCATCCTCTCGCAGCCTACAACCCTCCCATATTGCGGGACTGTGCGGATCTTTGCATAGCTGAAGAGGATCTATCTCTCGCGGTATAGACCAGTGTCGGCGCTGTGCCCTCCCCGGAGTGGACAGTGGGCTGCCAAGAACACTCCCTAGCCATGCCTAGATCTAAGGCAAACAAAGACCTTGACCCCAACCCGGCTAGAGACAATCCTGTAACTTCTCTATGGATGAAATCCAATCTCCACACACTGCCTGCATCCGACCCACCGGGACCTGTGACCGATGGAGATCCACCCAGGATCCCGATCACCCAGGCCTTTATGAGTTCCTTCCTCCAGGAAATTAAGACAGAAATCGGATCACTTAAACAGGACTTCAAAACTTGCCTGCAGGACATCCGGTGGGATGTTACGGAGATTGGAGGTTGTGTAGATGATCTTGAACACACGATGGACGCGAGGACGGAAGACCACGAGAGCCTCTGGCGCAGAGTGGCGGAGCTGGAAGATCAGCATATTAATCTACAACTCAAACAGGAAGACCTCGAAAACCGAAGTCGGCATAACAATCTACGCATCAGGGGGGGTCCCCAGCGGAGCAGAAGGTGAGGACATCATGTCCTCCACGGAAGATCTCTTGCAGGCGATCCGGGCGGATGATGACGCTTCTCCCCCGGCCCTTGTCAGAGTCCACTGGGTCCCTGGCCCCAGGGGGCGCCCGGACTTCGTTCCAGACATACTCCCCCGTGTTCATTTCTTTGTTGAGAAAGAAGCCATTTTGAGGAAGGCCCAGGGAGCTACAGCTTTATCCTACAACAGATACTCAATTAAAATTTTCGGGACATAGCCCTCGTCACCCTCCGCAGACGCAAAGACTTCAAACCAGTTACGGAAAAGATGCGCAAACTTAAAATCAAGTACCAATGGGGCCATCCCTTTGCGCTAATTTTTTCCTGGGAGGGCAAGCACTAAATCCTTCGCTCGCTACGAGAAGCGAAGCAACTCCTTCACCTTCCGTTGGACTCTAGAGAGGCGGAGCCCCCCTCCCTGCGTAACCGCTACAGGGAGTCCTCCCACTCGGAATGGTCGCTCTCCCGTGCAAACGGAATGACCTGCTCTAAGCGCCCTTGTCCCTATGCCCTTGGAATCCTGTCCGGAATCCTATGCCTATGACTTTCTAAAGGGGACTAAATATATGCAACACAATCAGATGTCCTGATGCACTGTGCGCCTTTTGCTTCACTTTCATAGACTCATGGGTCGCCCTCCTTGTGGAATAAGCCTCCCTGATCTTCCCCTGATTACATTGGCACCTACCCCTGCATTGCGTCAGGGTGATCCGGTGGCTGGTGGCTCTTGCCACAATCTGAGGGATGGGCTGCTGGAAGCGAAGACTCCGATAACTGCTTTCGTCTGCCGCATCCCCCCCAACACCTGAAGTGTCTTATAGAAGAGTGACTTCTTCAGAATGGCTTGTTCTGTGAACTATGGGCTGTTCCTAGACAACATTGAACTTTGTTGGCCCTGTTGGCCATTTCCTGTTGATACTACTACCCCTACCCCTCTCCTCCTTCCCCCCTACTATCCCCTAGATGTGCCTCTAGTGCAGGGGATGCCTCACGACTTGCCCAACCTACTATATACCTTGAGGAGACCCCTTCTAACTGGTCATATGGAATATACTCTTACACACCTCTCTTCATCAGGCAGATCCCAAATACGCTCTAGTCTACGCATGTGTGACCTCACCAAACTTCCTCAGTAGATACTCTCACCATGACGACAACGGTGCCCCTCTTTAAGTTTCTCTCGCTTAATGTCAAGGGGCTCAACTCCCCAATAAGAGGCGTCAGAAATGGCGCTATCGCCTCCTGCAGGATCCCGATATTATATTTCTCCAGGAAACCCACCTCATTTCTGCAGACACTCGCCTCATGACACACCCCAAATACCCAACGCAATACTGGGCTTGCTCCCCCTCGAAAACTGCTGGAGTGGCAATATTATTGAAGGCTGGATTGGGCGGGAAAACTCCTAGGGTAATTCGGGACACCGAGGGTCGCTACCTCAAACTCCAAATACAGAGGGGCGCACAGCCTTTGACTCTTCTCAATCTCTACGCACCCAATCAAGCCCAAGGCACATTCTTGCGATCTCACCTGAATAATTTGCTAAATGCTCCAGAGGAAGCAATTATCCTCGGAGGCAATTTTAATTTGGTCTGAGACCCAGAATGGGACCGCAGCGTGCAAGCATACCAGGGCACCGGTGCTATGTCGGCAGCCCTCAAGAGTGCCATCACCGATCTAGGCCTTCTTGATCCCTGGAGATACCTACACCCTGACACCAAGGACTATTCCTTCTCCTCACACATTCATCGTTCATTCACAAATTGACTATTGCTTTCTCTTTCTCCCTCTGATCCGCTCCCTAACAGCAGCTGAGATGTCTGACATCTCAATCTCTGATCATGCCCATGTATTCGTCACTCTTCAACCTCCCAACCTGCAGCATAGCGCCCATCCTTGATGGCGGCTCCCTCCTCATGTCCTGCGTGACCCAGTAGATGTGGCAGATATCCGTAAAGAGATCGAAGCCTTCTTTATCACGAACGATACCTCTGAAAACTCAGAATTCATTAGATGGGACGCCTTCAAGGCGACAATCCGGGGAGTTCTCTCCTCTATCTTTATATCCAGATCCCGCGAAGCTCACCTCCTTGAAACGACTCTATCTGATGACATTAAGGCCTTAGAGCGTAAAGATCACCAACAGCCCTCACTACAAAATAAAAAGCACCTTGCCGCGCTTCGGGGGCAGCTACGCCTACATCACACCAACAAAGTGGAACGCTCCCTACTGGCTCTTTAACAAAACTTTGACGTGGGAGAGGACAAGGTGGGCGCATGCCTGGTGCGACGCCTGCGCTCTCAAGCCACGCATGCTCACATCTCTAAGCTTAGGCGGGCTGATGGTTCCTGGGCCACATCGGAACTTGGCAAGGGCCTAGCTTTCTCAAATTTTTACAAAGATCTTTACGCGGATGAACCCCATGCTCCAGAGAACAACACCTCCTTCCTTAACACCTGCCCCTGGGAACCTCTCAGTTCCTCATGCGCGTCTTTTGGACGAACCAATATCGCCGAACGAGGTGGCAAAAGCATTAAAACAGCTACCACTGGGGAAAACTCCCGGGCCGGATGGACTTTCTGTTGCCTTTTACCATACTTTCTTCCCCCAGCTTCAAAGCCACCTCCTGCATCGTTTTAATAGCTTTACTGACACCACAGGCCTCACCCCCACCATGTCAGAAGCAGAAGTAGTGCTCATCCCAAAGCCGGGGAAAGATCCCTCATTCTGCACATCTTACCGGCCCATTGCCCTTTTGAACACTGATGTGAAGATCTTTACAAAGATCCTGGCAAACCGTCTTGAGCCCTACGTACCCAGCATTATTGACCCGGATCAAGTCACCGTCACCGTCAAGGCGCAGACAACATACGCCGCATAGCCCATCTCATCGAAAAGGAACAGCACAGAAATATACCAGCCTACCTGGTGTCACTGGACGCGGAGAAGGCGTTTGATCGAGTAGATTGGCGCTTCCTTCGGGAGGTCCTGCACCGAGTAGGCTTGGGCCCGACTATAATCTCTAGACTGATGGCCCCCTACACTCGACCGTGCACGTGTATCCGTGTCAATGGCTGTCTCACCCCCCCTATCCTCATACACAGGGGCACCGGGCAAGGCTGCCCCCTCTCCCCGGTCCTGTTCACCCTGGTGGTGGAGCGTCTTGCAATTGCAGTACCCCAATCGCCCACCATCTCGGGTATCCCCTTTGGAGGTTATGAGCATAAGATATCCTTATTCGCGGACAACTTTCTCCTCTCTCTTACCGCCCTTGCCTCCTCTCTTCTGACATTAGCTTCACTTCTCCACTCCTTCGAAGAGGCCTCAGGCTTTAAAATTAACTTAACCAAGTCCCACGCCCTGAATCTTACCCTCCCGCCCCTGGAGATTCAAGGATTACAGAATCTGCTCCCTCTGCAGTGCTCTGCTTGACCTGACTCCCTCCCTATCTTCCTGGACCCACGCTAATTGTCCGACTTATAAACGCGCCATACAGGAAGATATACGCAGGTGGAGAAATCTCCCTCTCTCCTGGCTGGGGCAAATCAACACAATTAAGATGTCTCTCCTCTCAAAAGTGCTATACTTATTTCAAACCCTTCCCACCCCAATCCCACAAGCGGATATTCAAACCCTCCAACGAGATCTAACCACCTACATATGGGGCAAGGGTCGCCCGCGCTTCTCTAATAAAGTTCTGATGCTACCCCGGGACCGGGGAGGAATAGCATGTCCTAATCTTCTTGAGTACTACTGGTCTTGTCATCTTCGCTATATCTCGGAATGGGTCGTCCGCGAAAGCAAAAAACACTGGTTCCATATGGACCGAGCTGTCTCATGTAGGCCTTTATGGGACTTAGCCTGGCTTCCCCGAGTGGCCAGCCCCCGTAGTGCATATAAAGCCGCTCCCACAAAAACGGTCCTGGACATTTGGGATAAACATGCGATATCTCAGGCCTGACCTCGTTCCCATCTCCCAACACCCCTATAGCAAGCAACCCCATCTTCACGCCTGCATTGCAGCCTCCCTCCTTCATATCCTGGACAGAGGGAGACTGTCGCACAATCCAGGACTTATTTCAAGGGGACGCATTCATCACCTTTGAGCAGTGTAAAAAATCATATCACTTCGAGGACACCTCAAGGATGCAGTACTACCAACTTCACCACTGGCTGCTCTCCCCCGCGTACATGCAAGGAGCGACTAGGTCGTTTACCCCCTTCAAAACCCTTGTCCGGGCTTTTGAGGGTTCGCGGGGTCTAATCTCTCACACATACAAAGTGCTACAACACTCGCGTCAGCTCCAACCCCACACATATCAAAGACAATGGAATTTAGATACTGGCAAGGAAATCTCTCCGGAGAGCTGGGTTAGGCTCTGGCGCGATATTCCCAGAATCTATCAAAGCATCCCCCAATGTGAATCGGCCTATAAACTTATGACACGGTGGTACTTTACTCCCAATCGCATCCAGAAGATGGTACCGGGCTTCCCCCCGACGTGTTGGAGATGTAAGGGCGGAATTGGTGACTTTATCCATATCTGGTGGTCCTGCCCCAACTTGATGCTTTTCTGGAAGGAAGTCCTTAGCCATATTAAGGACACAGTGGGATTCCCTATGCCAAACTCTCCAACGGTGATCTTGTTAGGCATTAGACACTCGCAGTTAGTAGACATGACCCATTCGGACTGGTGCCTCATTGCACAGATGCTGGGGGCAGCAAGGCAATCTGTAGCCCTTTACTGGAAAAAACCTATGCCCGCACCTATCGCGACATGGTTCCTTCGCCTATGGCATGTCCTGGGCCTGGAGCTACTATACGCCCGCCTCAACCACACAGACACCAAATTCAACCACACCTGGCAGCCGCTTATTCAACACCTATCTCGGATAGAGAACTCTCGCTTTGTTCCCCTGCGCCTTCGAGCTCTGCAGCTCTTTGAGGACTCTCTCTTGCCTTTCTCAAGAAGAGCGCACCAACATTCTTCCCCGCCACATGCTCCTGATGCGGCCTCTTCCCCCTCTTAATATGTTCCGACACTCCCCCTTACTGGCACTCTGAGCGCATCTCACCCCCCGCAACCCCTGCTCCCCTTGCCCGGTTCCCTCCTTTCCACCCCCAGATACCTGGTATGGTTAAGTGTTCTTTAACTTTGACTCTCATTAGCGACGTCTCACTAATCCTCGCCCACACTCAACTTGCCACACTGGTCTCTACACAAACTCTTTACACAATCACCTTCTTGGTTTTTCTACCCAAGGCCCCCATACATCTCGTCTCTCACCTGCTGTAGGCCTCTCCCAATAGGGTGCCTAATAGATCTCCACTCCCATCCATACCCCCATCCTCCCCTGGTTTTTGCTGTAAAATGTAAATCTCGCAAGTTCTCACCAGTGTATTATGCTAATTGTGATGACTATTGTCCTATGCCAAATCTACTTTCAATCATTCTGGGCTATTTTAACTAAGAAACACTCACCCTTGCTGCATGTGTCACGCTGTTCTTTCCTCCCCGGTCCACCGCAGCAGCTAACTGCTGATTGATTGGAGGGAGGTCCCTAACAGGTGGTCTTTCCACCGGTATACTCTCTTCCGGTGTGCCACGCCAATTCCGCCATATTTGGAGGTGAGACGTTCTAGTTCTCCCTCCATCCAGTCAGTTCCAGCTACAAATACGGCTGATGGCGCCGACGCGCAGCGGACGCGCCGGCGGCGCGCCAAGGCAAGCCCATCTGCGCCCGTCCGCGCCTGGCCCGTGCCCAGTGCCAGTCCCCCTGGTCCTGTCACACAAAAAAGCCAAGACACAATCAAATACTCGCGGGATGCATTATTGGCTCTTAGGTACAAGGTTCCCATCACGACTGCGCACCAGTTACCTGACTCTAAGCAGACAGGAGGTCCTAGTCTCCATGCGGCTAGCAACCCAACGGCTACTAGGACAACTGTTCAGCAATACACAAAAGACTCCAGTAACAATGGAGCAATTATATTGTGCATGCTACTTAACGCCAGATCTCTGGTTAAACATCAACTGGAATTCTGTGATTTAATACAGACACAAAGAGAAGACGTGGTTTTTGTCACGGAGACATAGGCTGATGCTAGTTCGGACCCAGACATTGTTGCTGCCACCCCCCCTGGTTACGCAGTTTATCGTCTAGATAGACAATTACAAAAAAAGGGTGGAGGTTTGGCAGTATTTTATCGCACGCTCTATAAAACAAGTTTCGAGCCACTCATCTCACCCGGATTCGAGGCCATAGCATTTTCTGTGCAGCCTGTAGATTCACGGGTTATCAAGGGAATGTTAGTCTATCGCCCCCCAGGATCCAGATGCGGGTTTACAGATAAGCTTAGTACGCTAATAGAATCAGCTATTATTAATGAGAATTTTCTGGTATTGGGAGAATTTAATTTTCACCTGGAAATAGAATCAGACCCTGACTTTAAAAAACTGATTGACATTATGAATACGTTTGGTCTGCCTTTAGTTACCAAAGGTCAAACGAATAAGGCTGGACACACGCTGGATGGGATTTTTTTCAATTATTCTGATATCAAGCTACTCCCATCTTTCCCCTTGACTTGGTCAGACCATTGGGCGGTTAACTGGCAAATAATGACAAAAAATTCAACTATGACCAGAAACACCACCCAACATACCCTAAGTAGAGCCTGGCACAAAATTCGGCCAGATACTTTGGGAGAGGCCATCGGGGCCGTCCCCCACTGGCAACCAGGGGAAAACCTGCAGCATAGTGTAGAGAATTTCGCATTTTGGCTGAACTCTGCACTCGATTCGGTTGCTCCAAAAATTAAAAAAACTACTTGTAAGAAAATATCTCAACCCTGGTAAAAAAAACTCAGACAATCAAGGCAGGACTGTCGGTGACAAGAACAAAAATGGAGGAAAAAATATGATGTGGATGAGAAAGCCATATATAAAACCAAATTAGCCACACACAAAAAAAATATAATTGAAGCAAAAACGCAATATTATTTCAGGCACATAAAAGCTGCATCTGATGCTAATAAGACTCTTTTCTCAGTGATAAAAAAACTAATAACACCAGCTAGTTCGAATAATGCAGGAACTAATCAAGAATTTTGCGATACTCTTGCAGGTTTTTTTCAGGAGAAAGTTGCAAATATCTTTGACAAATTTACCACACATAGAGCAGGTAATCATCAGGAGGAATATGTTCCAACTGAACTGCCGGATAAAGTCAGTTTCTCCTGTTTTAAGGTTCCATCAGAAGAACAACTTATAAAGTCTATCGGACTCATCAAATCGGGCGCGCCACAAGACCCGTGTCCCTCCAACATCATGCATATGATCCCTGCTCAAGTAGCACAAAATCTTGGGCAAATTTTTGAGAATATGTTTGCAAAAGGATACTTTCCCTCTGTCTGGAAAGAAGCCTCGATTCTCCCCTTATTACAAAAAGACAATTTGAGCGCTCAAGACCCAAATAACTATCGGCTAATATACAGACTTCCTTTCTCCGCCAAGTTGGTAGAAAAAATAATGAACCAACAACTTTCGGAATACTTGGAGGAACATTTCTGGCTTGATGACACTCAACACGGTTTTAGAAAGCATTGCAGTACAGATTCGGCTCTGCGGATAGCTACAGAGGAAATACGAGAAGTACTGGATAGGGGTGGGACAGCTGCATTGATCCTCTTGGATCTTTCTGCAGCATTTGATACGGTCAGCCATGAGATCTTGGCTGACCATATGCTTAGGCTTGGGATAGAAGGTACTGCCTTTGATCTCTTGCTATCTTTTCTGGCAAATAGCCAAAATAATGTGAAGTTGGTACAGTTTACCTCCAAATCTTTCTCCTTTCCCTGTGGAGTTCCCCAGGGCTCAGCACTGAGCCCAACTCTATTCATTCTTTATGTTACTCCACTAGCTGCCATCATCAAAAAAGCGGGCTTCTCCCTGGTCTCATACGCCGATGATACCCAAATTGTGGTATCATTGGCCAACGCGGAAACCAATCTGGGGGCGGATTTCAGCTCATGTATGAGTGAGGTGAGCAACTGGATGGATTGCAACTGTCTCAAATTGAATGTCAATAAAACGGAGGTCATCATTTTTGGTAAAAACCCATCCTTCTGGACACCAGACTGGTGGCCTCCTGAGATGGACTCTCTACCCGAACCTTCAAACAAAGTTAGAAACTTAGGATTCGTGGTAGACAAGGAACTAAAGTTTAGGGACCAAGTAAATAAAATAACCTCGGCGGCCTTTTGTTCCCTAAGGTTAATAAAAAAATAGAAACATTTTTGCCCCCTGAACTGCTCAAAACGGTAACAATGGCACTCATTCTTACGAGAATTGATTACTGCAACAGTATGCATCTCACGCTTGCATTAGGACTCGTTAAGAGGCTTCAGGTATTGCAAAACACGGCAGCTCGCTTCCTTTGCAAAATCCCGAAGTATGAGTCGGCAAGAGGAGCAATTAGGAAACTGCATTGGCTGCCAGTCAAACAACGATGCAGTTTCAAAGCTCTCCGTTTGGCCTATAAATCTTTGCATGGACTTGGGCCAGACCATTTAAAAAAGAAACTGAAATGGTATGTTCCAGCAAGGACACTCCGATCGGGCCTTGCAAGGAACCTGATCGTCCCCCCTTTTAGAAAAGCCACCTGGGGTGGAAAGAGCTTTTTTAGGGCCACTGCTATACTTTGGAACAATCTCCCATTAACATTAAAAACTGTTCCCTCCTTACTCTCCTTTAGAAAAACCTTAAAAACCTGGCTTTTCACTCAGGAGTAGAAGTTTTTTCTCTGCGTTTTTGCCTTACTCCAACTTAATCACTATCTCAGCCTAATCAGATTTTCGATAGCGCCAAGACGCCCCAGGGCAGGAGACTGCGCTTTATAAGTTACATTACATTACATTACATAAACAGATTTGAAATAAAACTTGAAGTGCTTGGTTGTTTATTCTCCCTTTACTGTGTGAGGATCCCCCGCCTGCTCCATCCATCAACCATCTCTCTACCGCGTCCTCATGAGCTCACATGGAACACCCGGTTAGACATTCCATGTGTCCCCTGACAACACCGCACAAGACTGTCATGGTTACAGAGTGGACAAGCACACCAGTATATAAGGCACAACATATCTCCTTACTTTGCAAACAAACAAAAGTAAAAGAAAGAAAGATGAAGAACAAAGATAGAACCTAAATAGGAAATCATTTACAAATAGACTATTTACAACATAATAAGCTAACATTTCAGAATGGTCGAAACACAAAGTTAGATAACATATGGCAAACAAGGCAACTTAATACTTCATTACATAATCAGCAAATTTAATAGGAATCCATTGCAAACGAGGATGCCTACCTGCATAACTAACGCTGAGTCCAGATTTACCATTCTTACGCGTACCACCACTGAACAACCTCCTTGTACCCAATTCTGTCTCACCTCTACCTCCAATTGACAAAATTTCCTCACACTCCTGCATTCCAATGCTGCCATCCACACTTGTCCATTTACCAACGTCATTTATTTCACAGTACAACGCTGCCCTTCTTTTGTCCCACTTCTGCCCATTCTCCAAAACCACATGCCATCCATGCACCTCCTTCACTTCCATTGGTTCGGAATATTTATTCACCCCACCCTCCTTTTTTCCCCAACTTGATTTTAATCAAATCTCCCGTTTCTATCCTTCCAATATTCACAATGGTTTTTTTCCCTACTCAATTTGCTTTCAATCAACCACTGGGGTGTCAACTTCGTTTTGGGTTCTCTGCCGCTCATCCTTTTGGAAGGAGTTTCACTTATAGCACAATTCACAGCGGTATTGTACGCCCAAAACACATCATCCACACACTACTTAACATCCTGTTTGCCTTGTA
The DNA here is from genome assembly GCA_963921515.1 of Calotriton arnoldi. Classification (NCBI taxonomy): domain Eukaryota; kingdom Metazoa; phylum Chordata; class Amphibia; order Caudata; family Salamandridae; genus Calotriton; species Calotriton arnoldi. The sequence goes on along the minus strand of CAWUFW010000209.1, from coordinate 3,490,172 downwards.
TAGCCATTTGTGTGGTACCCTTTATTACTCTATTCATGCTCTCCACCATTCAATTCCTTGGGCATTATAGAGAGAAGTGCACACATGTTTTACCCCATTCCATTGTAAGAAATGTTGTATAATATGAGACGTTGATTGCATGCCGTTATCTGTCACCAAAATACCTGGGCACCCTTCTCTCCTAAAAATGATTTTCAAATTTCTAATTACATTGTCAGTAGTGATGTTCCTTAAAAATTCATCTATGATTCATCTCGAATAAACATCCTCAAGCACCATTGCAAACCTTCTATTCTCAGATTAAAAATCCATGGGACCAATAAAGTCCAAACAAACCTTTTCCCAAGGAGCCGCACATTAATTTCCTCCAAGAGAACCCATACTTTGTGTACTGTAATCATACGAATTTAGCCCTGGAGAAGTCGCTGTGTACTTCATGGTAGCGACGAAACACGTGTTGGCTAGGCTAAGACTCTGTACCAAGGAACGCACAACAAGGACAATAAATCCTGGAACCACACAGAGCAGTGGATGAACAGTGTTTTTCTTTCCTATACTCATTACTGTACTAACTTAATTCTATGTACCACTAGCATGTGCAGGGGACCTTGGAGTTCTTTGTCTGTGGTTTACCACAATCTAGGGAGAGGGGTGGATCTCCCTACCCTTTTGCACCGCACTTACGCCTAAGTTCACCCTATAATATTTGCGTACTGCCTTGGAGCGCCATCACCCCACTAGAACAACCACTGGGCATGCAGTGTCTATGGTTACAGAGTGGACAAGCACACCAACACATAAGTCACAACAGGACCCCTCAGCACACTCTTGCAAACTGCAATTGCACGCTGCGTGACATGATGCAGCGAAAAGTGATGTGCCATGCCCGCAGACACTGCATGCAGTATAGGTAAGCCACCCCTACAGCATGTCTTACAGCCCTAAGGCTGGGTGCACTCTACTACATGTATGGCCACATCTGCGTGAGCAGATAAACCCCAGTGATGCTTAAGTCGATTCTTAGATATCACAAATGAACAGGAAAGCCATTTCAAGTACATGTGCTGGACACTGGTAATTACGAGTTCCCCAGCTACATGATAGCTTCACTGAAACCCAAGATGTTTGGTATCAAACATCTTGTATTATTAAATCCACACTGATTCCAGCGATGGATTTATAAATACATACACCCAGAGGACACCTTAGAGGTGCCCCTGACTGGTGTAGACCAGCCTGCCACCACAGACAGGTTTCTGACCCTCTGCAGGTGACAGCCTGCGCTGTCTGAGAGCAGAAACAATGTCTGCTTCGGCCGAAGGTTTTGCCACCTCCTCCAAGCAGGATGGCTAAGTAATCAGCAGATCAAGATATGCGACCCCGGCTTCCCCCAGACTTAGGAGATGCCACCCCCTCCCCTGAGGCCCATTTGTCACCAGGACAGGCGGGAACTTTAGCTAGGCAGGAGATAGGTTCCCAATCAGGCTATTACCACCCCTAAGGTGGGCTACCTGATGTGAACACGAAAACCAGAATTCCACCATCTTGGTCTTTGGTGGAATTAGTCTCACTGGGTCAGAAATATGCCCATTTCCCTCCAGAAGTAGTTATATAGAGGGTGTAGTCGCCCTAAAGGTAAGTAGCCCAGTGGCTACTACCTGTGTCTCCGCTTCAAGCCCCTAAATTGAGTATTTAGGGACACCCCTGATGCCTGAAAATTAGATTTGAAGAATCCAGAAGAAGAGGACAAAGAAGAGCCACAAGAAAATGAGAACTGAAGACTGCTGTGGACTTTAGGTGCCAAACCATTCCTGCATGCACCGGTCTTGACAATCGTGACCAAGTGTGTCTTTTGCTTTCTCGCCCTAAGTGCGCCGGGTATGCTCGGACATGGGTCCCGGGCTCACTGTGCCACTGGATTTAAGCTAGTCTGGGTGATGAGGGGTGATGCCCTGAAACCGGTCCCAGGATTCTTGTTTCGGTCCAGGGAGGACCCGACTTGGCAGTTCGGACTGAACTGTTCCCATGAGGAACAGGGTCAAGACTGATTTGCATATGGCTGGGTCTAAACTGGGGTGGCACGGTGAGCAAAAGAACGATGGATTTGACCCAGATCTATTGACTGGGGCAAATGTTTGATTTGCTCTGCATTCCGTCCATCATCAGTGTGTCTTTTGCTATCACTAATGACAACATAAAGAGAACTGGAAAATGAGAACGTAGGCAGCAGTGATCCAGTTACTGATTTGGACATAATACAAGAATATAACCCCGATGTTTGGGAAACAACATCAACTCCTTTCAAGCCACCCTCTAAAACTCTGCCCATCACTCCAAAAGATGCCATTGCCACATTTCATGATCTAATCGTGGATGGAATTAAGGAAATTCATGTAGAGGCAAACAAAATGAAGTCAAATCAACCAGCAACAGTCATGAAATATAGAAATTTAGTTTCAAAACTGCAAAAAAATAATCATGTTGTTGTAAGAAATTCAGATAAGGGTGGAAACATTGTGCGGTGGGCCACTAATATGTATCTACAAGAAGTCTATAGCCAGCTTAATTACATTAGTTGTTACGCCAGATGCAACCGCAGCATGTTGTCTCAAGTTCAACAAGAGTACAAAAAAGAGCTTGAAGGCTGGTGCAAAGATGGCTGTATAACACATGATGAATACTACTTCCTACGCAACGATAATCCAAAAACTCCAGTGCTATATCGGATTCCAAAAGCCCATAAGAACACAAGGGTACCCCCCAGGACGACCTATAATAGCTTCGCAAGGAAGTTTATTGGAAAATACATCAAAGTATATTTACGTTTTTGCAAGACTAAGTAAAGAATGTACCTTCCTATGTCAAGGACAGCGGTGACTTTCTACGACTAATATATGATATTCCTATAGAAGATGATTATGTGCTGATTGCACTTGATGTTACAGCACCAGAATGGCTTGAGGGCAATTAATTATTTTTACAGAGCAGACAGGTCTGCCTATACAAAATACACACATGCTATTAGCAATGGCTAGAAGATGCCTGGAGTGCAACTTCCTCCTCTTTGGAGGGGGGGGGGGGTTATTTCAATAGGTCTGCAGGACTGCGATGGGCACCTGCTTCGCCCCCAGGTACGTACGCACACTTGCATGAGGGTTGGTGGGAGGAGCAGGTGCTCCACTGGGACCACGGGGAGGCATGGGATGACCACATCATTGAATGGACCAGGTTCATCGATTACCTGTTTGTGATATGGAAGGGGTCAATGGAATCTGATCAACGATTTGTGAGGGAGATAAAAGATAATTTGAATTATGACTTTACACATAGTATAAGCAGAACTAGTGTGACATTCCTAGATTTGAAAGTTTTCACACACAACAGCGAACTGGAAACACGCCTGCATAGGAAGGCAACTGCAGGCAACACAATGTTGCACGCTTCCAGTTTTCACCCTAGGCACACTAAAATGAGCATTCGATACGGGAAGAGAATAAGAAATTGCAGAACACCAAAGGATACATCACAATGTCAGGAAGAAATTAAGCAGAGGTCTTTACAAAGGGGGTACAGACTCAAAATTATCAAAGAGGCACAGAAATTTGCCAATAGTAAAGAAAGGGAAAACTTACTATTTGCCAAACAGAATAAGAGGGAGTCAAAGAAAGACAAAACTGATGTAAGGCTCATAACCTCCTTTAACTATCAGGAGAAAAAACAGAGCACCTTGCTCATGAGGAACTGGCATATTGTAAGGGCTGACCCTATTATTGGTACACCTATAGCAAAAAAATCCTCAGATAACATACAAATGAGCACCCTCTCTTAAGGACGCCCACGTAAAAAAGTAGTCCTGAAATATTGAGCCAGGCGAGCTGGCTACGGCCCCAAATGGGTTTTAGAAAGTGCTCAAAATGTAAGGCCTGTACAATAGGCCAGAACAAACCACCTATGTGTCACAATTTAGGACAAAACCATACAAGATGAAAGGTGCATGCAACTCTAGAATGGAGTACGCTGTTTATGTACTGACTTGCACATGCAACTTGATTTATGTAGGGAGCACAACACTAGCAGTCTACAAAAGGATATTATAGCACATGCGGTCCATCGCTAACAGGATCAAACTTACCCAGTCGCAAGACACTGTGTAACGCACCATCCAAATGACCCTAATCAAATCGGGTATTATGTGATAGATGCTGTACCCATGAACAGGAGAGCTGGGGACCGGGTGAGAGCATTAAGGGAATTAGAGACTAGGTACATATTATATCTTAATTGTAATGTACCAAATGGTCTCAACCATGATGAAGAGTTACATTCCTGCCCCTAAGCATATCAAGACCAACGTTATCTTGCCCACATGGGCCTGATTATGCTTTTTTCTTAATTTTATAGTCTTTTTTTCTTTTCTTTCTCTTTCTTTTGTTCTTTACTATGGTCTTCCCAACATTGATTTTGAAAGAATAGTGATGCCACTAAACATAGGCAGATTGAAGTAAAGATGTGATTAGTATGACCATAATGAATTTTCATGACTTGTGATTATGGACAGGGTCCAGTGCCTTAGTATAAAGCGTGCAAAACAGAGTGCCGACAGGGGGTATTGTCTATAAATAGTACTTGAGGGCTGGTGGTTGCCCACTTGCGCTTAATTAAATTAATTTAAATTCAGTATGTATACTGGGTTAATGAAGTGCAACAGATGAAGTAAGAACCAAGCAAATGCTGACGTGAAACAACAGGATTGAGAAAATGAAAAGCAACCAATGATATGCTGTTTATGATAATTTTCCGATTAGGAATAGCCAGTATAGGGCATTGCTCAATCAGTGATTAAGGTTGGGCGGTCATCCACTTGGGCTCCATTACAGTACAGTATAGATACTCAGTGCACAGAGTGTAATACAAAGAAAGTACCAATGGCTAACCAGAAGAATTGTTGGCAACCGATCCCAAATGAGCCACTTATTATAATGATGGTATTAATCAATCAAATCAAGACAACGTAATGGAATCAATGTCGCGGTGATTAGGATAAAGTTTCATTTGTAAAACAGCAATTTTCAGACAATCATGGTATGTTATACCTGCACGAAAAAATCAAGTCAGTTACGCGTCTTTAAATTGTAATAGGTCGCGAGTCTTGTCTCTATGCCTATAATTGTAACAAACATAAAAGTGTTCCCAAGTGCATGTCAAGTGACCAAGTCCGGTGTTGTCGGCCGAAATGCCTAATTGCGGACGATTGAATAAACATTATGAACTGTAGGAGTTGTCTGCTTCATTCTTTGGGAGTAACAAGATTGCAGGAGGATATATAAATATTACCTACCGGCGATCGCCAGTAGGTAGTTATAGTTAGGGCCTTGTTTCTATTCAAAAAGCGTTTTTTCTTTTGTCAATATCTTTGGCGCCGTTTGACGAATCTTTGAGAAATTTTCAAAACTAATGGTTCACTCAGGTCAGCTCCTGTCCTGAAAGTTTCGGGGTGATTCGCAAACGGGGGCCGAGAAAAAAGGGGGGTCCAAAAACACGTTTTCCCCATGTTAATTTCCATAGGACTTTTGGAACAGGCTACAGCCCGAACTGCTGAACGGAATTACACCAAATTTGGCAAAAAGGTAGCTCTTGGTTCAGAAAGCGACCTTTTTTTTAAATGGTGTAAATCCATTCAGTAGTTCCAGAGAAATTAAAAAAATAAAAATCTCGATATCTGAGCACCGAGGAGGGTTCGCGAACCCTCCCGAGCACGAGCTTCTTTCTGATTGGCTGCCAACACTCCAAACCAGGAAGTGTTGTCAGCCATCTTGTGACACGGTAACCGAGTCACAAGAAAACAGTAAAAAAAAGATGAAAAACAAGAAAAGGGTGCAGGGTAGAAACACCCTGACGCCCTAGGTCTGCTCAGGGGATCCCACATGGACCCCCAGGGCCAAAAAAAGCATTTAAAAAAAAAATCGTCCGGATTCGCGCTCGGTGGGCGAATCCGGCCGACAAAAATAAAAATGAAGCACGGGCTTCCGCGCTTCGTTATTTATAAGCCCCCGGGTGGGCCAGGTCCCGGGGGCAATGCGCAAATATCTAGCGGGGGTCCCCGCAGCCCCGGAGACCGCCACCTCCCTGGGGCTATTATTAATTTTGGGTGGGGGGCCTCGCAGGCCCCCCCAAGCCCCGGGGACCACCACCTCCCCGGGGCTACAAGATTGAGATGCGGGGGGGCACGCGGCCCCCCCGCAGCCCCGGGGACTGCCACCTCCCCGGGGCTCTGATTTTTTTAAAAAAATTGTGTGGGGGTGGCTCGAGCCCCCCCCACATGTCCCGGGGACCACCACCTCCCCAGGGCATACGAAAAGTATGTGTGGGGGTCCGTTGCGGACCCCGGAGACCACCACCTCCCTGGGGCTTTGCATACATTGGGACAGGGGCCTCGCGGCACCCCTCCTGGAGCCCTCCTTGTCCCTGGGGACCACCACCCCCCAGGGCCAGCTCCTGCAATGTCCCGGGGTGCCCACCCCCGGGACATTGCTGTTTGCGCCCTGCCATAGCAAACACTGCTTTGCTTCGGTGAAGCGAGAGTAGGAAACCTGCTCTCGCTTCAACGAAGCAAAGCAGAATTGCTTTTGGGCAAGGGGAGCTGCATGTTAGCTGCTCCCCTTGCCCAAAAGCAATGCTGGCTCCCGCAGGAGGCGGGGAGCCGGCAGGGACCGCGGGGGCATTGGGGCTCCCCCCACGGTACCCAACTTGAGGGCCGGCCCAGGGGGATGGGGTCCCTGGGGCCAGAAGTGGCCCAGTGGAGGGGGGGGCCATGCGGCCTCCCTCCCGGGAATTTTTTTTTTTTTTTAAACCACAAACATAGGAAGGCCGGTCCCGGGGGATGGGGTCCCGGGGCCATAATTGGCCTTAGGATGGGGGCCACGCGGACCCCTCCTGAAAAAAAATGCAGGCTGGCCAGGCCCGGGGGATGGGGTCCCCGGGGCCAGTAGTGGCCTTAGGAGGGGGGCCACGCGGCCCCCCTCCAAATTTGTTTTTAAAAAAATAAGAAGGCTGGCCATGCCCCGGGGGATGGGGTCCCCGGGGCCGAAATTGGCATGGGAAGGGGGGCTGCGCTGCCCCCTTCCCGTTTTTTTTTTTAAATGTGTCAGGCCCTTGGGGATGGGGTCCCCAGGGCCCAAAAAACATTGAAAGAAGGGGGGCCACACAGCCCCCCTTCTAAAAAAATTTTTTTTAAAAAAGCCATGGCATCTCGCCGGAGGCCCCGTCCCCTCCCTGCACTAATCTGAAAACGCGCCCCCTGGCACGTTCTAAGTTGGGGAATTAAGTCCCCTTGAATACTGAGGGTTCCTGGGGGCCAACTAGCCAACCAGGTACCTCCAGTAAGCGCCACACAGCTGGATTGCTGAGAGGTGGACCGAGGCCATGCCCCTTTTTACACCACTCTGCAAACGCGCCTCTTGGCACACTGCTGGTGGGGCAATGAGGTCCTCTTGTGTCCTGAGGACCTCAGGACACAAGTGGACTTCATCCCCCAAGCAGCAGTGCGCCAGGAGGCGCGTTTGCAGAGTGGTGTAAAAAGGGGGCGTGGCCTCAGACCACTCTCAGCAATCCAGCTGTGTGGGGCTTACTGGAGGTATCTGATGGGCTAGTTGGCCCCCAGGGACCCTCATGAGGAAAGGGGACTTCATCCCCCAACCAAAAGCATGCCAGGGAGCGCGTTTGCAGAGTGGTGGGCAAAGGGGGCGTGGCCTGGTATGAGAACTTAGCAATCCTGCTGTGTGGGACTTACTGGAGGTAATAGGAGGGGTAGTTGGCCCCCAAGGATGTCCTTGGGGGCCAACTACCCCGCTTGTTACCTCCAGTAAGTCCCACACAGTAGGATTGCTAAGACGTCTTCGGAGGCCACGCCCCCTTTCTCCACCACTCTGCAAACGCGCCTCCTGGCAGACTACGGGATGGAGGATAAAGTCCACTTTACTCCTGAGGGACTTTGGGGGCCAATAAGCCCTCCTGGTACCTCCTGTAAGTCCTACGCAGCGGAATTCCTGAGCGCTGGTCGGAGGCCCAGCACCCTTTCTCTACCACTCTGCAAACGCGACTACTAGTTAAAGAAGCATCTTTCTGCACCTCTGACTTAGAGGTAGTTTTAATCCCCCTGCCCTATTATGTACTAGGGCCTTACAGGGGAGGTCATGCCAATCACAGGGGTACCCCATCCCATAGTGTACCCTAGTGTAAGTAGGTGTTTTCACTGTATTCTAAGTGTCTTTTAGCATACCACTGGCTCTAGGCCTGGTTAGTCAGACTCAGTTACCACCAGTACCGGTCAGCAAAAAGTTGGGGGCACAGGATGACTTTGCAGCAAGGCCTCTTTCTGCCCCTCTGTTGGTTCTTTCTGCATTTCTCTTGCTTCTTTCTGCGCCTTTCTTCCTCTTTCTGCATATGTCCTACCTATGTAGGCATAGTTTGAAATTAGCATTTAAAAAACCTCTGAAATTCACTGAAAAACCATAGGTTTCAGGCTCGATATAGTTAGAAATTAGCATTTAAAAAACTCTTTGAAATTCACTGAAAAAACCATAGGTTTCAGGGTCGTTATAGTTAGAATTTAGCATTTAAAAAACCTTTGAAATTCACTGAAAAAACCATAGGTTTCAGGGTCGTTATAGTTAGAAATTAGCATTAAAAAACCTTTGAAATTTACTGAAAAAAACATAGGTTTCAGGGACGTTATAGTTAATTGGACATTTCACTCGTGCAAAACCAGAGAAATTCGGCCGTTATAGTTAGTTGAGCTAACTATAACTCGCGCCCCCGCAATGCACTGCTGATGACGTCACATATTACATCACTCATGACTTGGTCAGTGACATCACTGATGACATCTCAAATGACATCACTGATGACATCATCCACGTGATAATCTGATGCACCTCCTCACACCCTAATATAACCTTTGATACACCCACTCTAAAATACAGACTACCATTTTCGAAACAATAGACAAACCAATACCAGTTACTACATACCCACTCACTGATTCCTAGGTCTACACACACATCCACTCATTCACCCATACAGTCACTCATACATGCAGTCACTCATCAATACAGCACTATCAGTTGTACTCTTACACCTATACAGACACTCACACACCGCCACTCATCCATAGAGTTACTCACACATCTAGTCAGTCATGCAAAGAATCAATCACACTCCCATTTACTCACCTATACAGTTATACACACACCACCTCACTTATTCATAATGATACTAACACATACTTAGTCTCTTATACATTCACAGATACAAGCACACACTCATCCTTACAGCCACTCTCACAATCACTCACTCTCCCATATAGTCATTTATATACTCCAACACTCACATATACTGCCTTTCACATATGTATTTACTCACACATGTACCACTGAGACATCCATTCACTCACCAACACACCCATACACACACTCACCCACACAGCCCTGCACAGATGCACTCTTGAACCCATACACCCAGTGAATCACCCACTCACACATCTATGCACAATCACACCCCCCACCCACCCACACAGACACTCAGGCACCCATACAGATACTCAGACAACCAATCAATAACCCATATAGACACTCATGTAGCTACTCACCAACCCAGGCAGCCGCTTACACACCAACTGACAGACTGATACAGACATTCACACAGATTAGTCACTAATGCATGCATTCAGTAAGATACATTTAATCACTCACTTATACAGTCAGTCACGCACCTACTAAATCATCCATTCAGACACTTATACACCCACTCATTCTTCAATCCACCTTGGCATATATATATATATATAAAACATATTTAAACTTTACAGAAACACACAGTCACTGGATGATGTCATCAGTGATGTCATTTGAGATGTCATCAGTGATGTCACTGACCATGTCATGAGTGATGTAATATGTGACATCATCAGCAGTGCATTGCGGGCGTGAGTTATAGTTAGCTCAACTAACTATAACGGCCGAATTTCTCTGGTTTTGTACGAGTGAAATGTCCAACTAACTATAACGTCCCTGAAACCTATGGTTTTTTCAGTGAATATATATATATATCCCAATGAGACTACCGCTTTTCGCAATAACCATTCAGCACTCCAAGGGGTGTTCATCACTCGGTTTTATTTTTTCTGTAACAACATCTACACGTTTCGGCGGCTTCACGCTGCCTTGTTCACGATGTAAAAGCGCCATTTTTTCCCCATTAAAATAACTCTCATAACTGACAACATTAACGAAGGACTAACTTCTTTCAGCACCATAGAGTTCATCACATCCTCAATACGGGCGCCATCTTAAGACATGTTTGATTAAACCATATTACATACGATTTTTAAGTGTTCTGCTAGTGCATATACTTTGTTTACACTTCTTAATCAAACATTGTATTAATATTTACACGATATAGCAAAAATGTTATGCTCAATCAAAACATCTGAATTCATATACTTCGCATTTAATTAAATCACTTGCTTTCTATTACAGTACTTGATTGATCATGTACATTTCTACATGTCATCCGGCTGCCCTATTTTATGTGTGCCATTTATTCTTCATTTTATGACAGACATTCCTCAAATTAAAGTGCTAGTGCGTAGCTTTGACATTCACTTCATATTTTATGAAAAAGTGATAGTGCTTCAATTATACAGTACCATCATTCTCAAAAGTGCTAGTGCTTTTAGTATACATAAGTCGGTTCCTTTTGCCTGATCCCTGTATACTTCTCTACAGTACTAGACAATTCTAAAGTGCAAGTGCTTTTAGTATATTTTTTTATAAAAAGAAAAAAAAACATCATATACTTTACAATACACTCTTAAAAAGTGAGGAAAATTTTCTTCTTTTTCCATTTCTTTTCCTCCTCCAAACTCATATCTAGACGAGTATTCTACTGTACTGTAATAAATATAAAGTGCTATGTCTAAAGTGTTTCAATCTAAAGTGTCAATGTCCTTCGTTTTAAAACTTCCCATAAATAAACTTAAACAAAAAACAAATGGTTCTTGAATGTGAAGGCTCATCTCTATTCTCTTAGTCTCATCGTCTCATCATCATTTTAATACAAGCAAGTATACAAGTCCTCATCTACATTCAGCCCATGAGGTTCCTTGCTGTCGAACTCCAATATAAAATATGTCTCTAGCCTCCGGAGTTCCTTCTCCCTATTCCCACCTCTCTTTTTTCTGGGGATTTCAGCTATGCAGCTATACTGCAAGCACATAGGATTACTCTGATGATGAGTTTCAAAATGTCTAGCCATCGGATATGTCCTATCCTGATTGTTGATTGCTCTCCGGTGTTGCAGAATTCTTTTATATACAGGCAGGGTGGTACTTCCTATATAAATCTTCTCGCAAGGACATTGCAACATGTAGACCACAAAACTTGATCTACAGGTTAAAAAGCCCTTAATTGTAATGGTTTTATTAAAAGATGTTTTGAAATGCGTACGATTCATACCATGATGGCACACTTTACACTTAAAACACTTCCTAAAACCCATTTTCTGTTGAAACCATGTGGGCTCCCCACCACCCCCTCCTTTCTTGATATTCACTCTTCACAATCCGATCTTTTAATGATTTCGACTTTCTATATGTTATATCAGGGTGTTTACTCACTTTGGGGCCCAAAATTGGATCATCTTTTATAAGATGCCAATGCTTATTTAAAATGGATCTCACCTCCTTGTGTTTGGTATTAAAAGTTGTTATGAACCGATGATTCTCCAGACCCTGTTGTTGTTTTTCCTTCTCTGTTGGGTTCTGGATGGTTCAAATAACACCCTCTGTCTTTCCAGATTCCTAGCTTTGTGGCAGCTCCACTTATAACCACTGGTGAGTAGCCCCTCTGTAGGAACCTGCTGGTCATTTCCTGTTCTATTCTACAGTATTCTTCTGGGTTGCTACATGCTCTCCGCGCCCTGTAAAACTCACCAAAGGGTATACTCCTGATGAGTGGTGCAGGGTGGGAGCTCCCTGCATGTAGAATAGTATTATCAGCTGTTGGCTTCCTAAAGATGGTCGTTTCTAGTTTCCCTTCTACTGGTCTTATTCTAATGTCCAGGAAATCTATAGAATTTCTACTATAATGTCCTACAAATTTCAGATTAAGAGTGTTAGAGTTAAGGTCCCTGATGAACAATTCTATATCCGTTTCCGTGCCCTGCCACAGCACAAAAACGTCATCTATGAACCTTACCCATAATAGGACATGTTCTGACCATTGTTCCAGTGACGACCCACCGAGCACCTGCTCCTCCGACCAGCGTAGATGTAAATTAGCATAACTGGGGGCGAAGCAGTGGCCCATGGCCGTCCCTTGTTCTTGCTGGAACAATTCTTCACCAAATAAAAATATATTTTTAGTCAAGCACCACTTCATCATTTCTAAAATCATTTGATTGTGTCTAAAAAATCTCATGGGTCTTCTATTTAGGAAATATTCAGTTGCTTTCAAACCATCAATATGCCTTATACTAGTGTACAATGTAGTAATATCAAGAGTCACTAGTATCATAGTTGTCTCATTCCAACGTATGTCATATAAACATTTTAAAAAATCCGTCGAATCTTTGATAAATGATGTTAATGTTCTTACAATGGGATTTAAAAAATAGTTAATATATTTAGAAGTGTTTTCAAACAAGCTGCCACATGAAGATATTATAGGTCTCCCCGGTGGAGTGGTGGTGCTCTTGTGCACCTTCGGGAGCATATAAAAGAACGGTATCACTGGGTTCTCTTGTTTGATGAACTTATACTCATCCCAGCTTAACAGTTCTTGTTGTCTCCACAACTCCAGTCTTGTAAAAAATTGTTCTTTCACCACTTCATATTCCTTTATGTCAATTCTTCGATAGCACTCTTTGTTATTCAACTGACTGAGTGCCTCTTTCTTGTATAACTCACGACCCCAAAGCACGACATTCCCTCCCTTGTCTGAGGGTTTCACTAGCACTCCATCTTCTTTTTGGATTCTTTCCACAGTTCTTTGTATTAAAGCTCGTTTAGGATTAATCTTCCTCTTTTGTTGCGTTACTTTATAATAGATGTTTAAGATCTTTCGTTACATTCTCCGAGAAGATGTCCAGGTTATCTCGTGCCGTCTGCGGTGTAAATCTTGAAGTGGACGAAATGGGGTACGATCACCTCTCTCCAAATTGAAAGTTAGGAGGCCTACAGATTCATTACTTTCTAGTGGCTCATTTGTATTTCTTAATTCCTCATTGTTCTCATTATACAGTGACAGTAGATCTTCTAGGACGGGTGCATCATTTACATTCAAAGTGCTAGGTTCATCCAGAGGAGTTGACTGAGTTTCTGATATAGAGGAATTTTTGAGGTTTTTGTTCATAAACATTTTTGATAATTTGAGTTTTCGTACAAATTGATACAGATCCATTCTACTGTTAGGATAATTAAAATCATTTTCATCATAGTAGGAAAGTCCCAGTTCCAATACCGATTGCTCTTCTGTTGATAGAACCATAGTACTCAGATTTATGATCGTCTTACTGGAACTTACTTTTTCATCGATTTCTTCGTGTTGGAGCGCATAGATCTTTTTGTTTGCCATTCTTGTGCTCCTCCTGTATCCTTCTCCTCCTCTTCTCTGTTTTCTCTTCCTCGATCTCTTCCTCTCCCGCGACCTCTCATGGTTGCTCCAATTGTAAAAAACGGAATTCATCCGTCACAACAAGCCTTATATCTCTTGCTCCTCTTCCTCTCTGTTCCTCTTGTTCTTGTTCGAAACCGGTGTCTGAGCTAATTTTGCTCTGCGAAGTTCCTTGTTGTTCAGCTGTCCCACTGTGGATCTTTTGTCTTCTTACAGAATCAAACTTTTTGGCGAACGTGTAAATGCGCCCTGATTCGTAGTCCAGGCGGTTGCGTAGAAATTTGGTCGCCTTCCTGTCTTTTATACGTTTTTCGTATTTCTCAAGTGTGATTTTCATTTCTCCTCTGAATTTTCCCACTTTGGCTTGATCTCCATTTTTTTCCAGAATAATATTTAATTCCTTTATTTTAGTCACCACTTCCTGTCTTTCACGTTCAGCATATTTTAATAAGATGCGAATCATGTTCGATGAACTATTTGCACTATTCTACGCCCACTCACATAACATTTCAGACTGAGGATTTTCATATGTCGGTGTAATCATTATACGAAGTCCTCGCGGAACTCTCCCTACTTGCAAATATTGGCGCAAGGATGCCACCTCCCACCAACGTGAGATCTCTCTCTTTTTTAATTTTTCAAATTCTTGCAATTGTTTTCCCAGTTCATTAATGCCTGCCGGGACTGAGACACCTCTGTCCCTATTTACCGGTAAAGCAGTTTCCTCAAAGAGCTTTAGAGCTTCCTGCTCCCGAGCTCCTATCTCCATATAGCTATATCAAGCGTCTTTCGGTCAGCCCTCTTTTGCTGGTCTGTCTGTCTGTCAGTTACACTCAGCTTCCCTCCAGAACAGTGTACTGCATGAGGTAATGGTTCTTTAGCTCTCTTGCTCTCTGAATGGTGGCATTTTCTTATCACATGCACACATTTGCCTGGAAATTAGTGTATTTCAGTGTGAGGGCTGGTTGCCCAGTGCTTTAGTTTACAATGTTCTCCTTTTATAGTTCCCCTTTCATTTCTCTGCTTCTCTTATTCTTTTATTTTATCTTAAAACGATACGACAGCTCCCAAGTAGTGCTAACTATTTTCTTACTTGCCACTCATTTCATCCACAGTACGCTGCATCCCATGTGGCCTCTTCCTCTAAACCAGGTGGCTATCATGGAGAGCTAATTTTAATGAGCATTAAGTCAGCATAGACCACAGCATGAATGCCAGGCAGAGGTAGAATGGAATAGAATGAATGGTGTTCTCTTGCTGTCCCTTACATTGTGGTGTTTTCGATGTGCAGAGCAGCAGCTGTGGGCCTCATCTTTAGATGCTTTGAATCTTCTTGCCACAGTTTGTTGATCATGAGGGCACGGTTCTGTTTTTTTCCTTTGGTGAAACATTGTTTTTACTGTCTGACATTGTTGGCAAGTGGTGCTTTGCCCACAGCTGTAGGCATCTCAAGGCGCTGAGTGTCTGGGCCTCCGAGAGACTGAGATGGATGGTGTTTTTGGCTGGGGGTTGGCAGTTCATGTTTGGGCACCTTGATTCTCTTTTTTGCATTTTGGCACTCCCGAGAGCAGCCCCTTGTTAACAAAGTTCAGGAGGAATTTCTAAAGATAGGCTTGTCTCCACCCCTCCCTCTTTAGTGTCCGGATCACCAGCAGGAATGCAGTCAGTACACTTCCACTGTCTGGTTAGTCTCTTCTCTCCCTCATCTTGTGCCATGCTTAAGAAAGGGCATCCAAATGGATCCTCTTTAATGCCCTGAGCCAAACGTTAAGGGTGAACATTCAAAGAAATATTCTTCGGCATATACAGAATCTCCTTTCAATGTTTGCATTATTTACCCCTTTATTTTTTTACATGGTTATGATCACAAGGTTACTGCTTTACAAAGCACTGCCTAAATCTTTAGATATTTCACAGTATATGTAGCCAGCCATTACGTGACACTTCCAAATGCTGCACTTGCTGAAGCGGTGGTGCAGTGGTATTTGAGCAGTGAACTCACTGTTCATTTGAATCTAGTGCCAGTCAAAAGTATCTAATAGACCACTATGTCACATGTAAATAATGTTTCTTTCGACCGTGTTGCATCCTCAGACTGCATGCTATCTGAAAAGCCTCCTCTACATTTCTAAAACCCTGCTTAAAAAACGACCTTCATTCTAAACTTCTATTGTAGCTGTGCTCTTTCTTCAATCAATGGCACTTTCCTACTTTCCATTCTTGCACACCTTCTTTCACTGAACACAGTTTACTCTGTCACATATGCAATTGCCTTAATCTCTATTATTGCATTTCTGCAAATTGCAGACACCTCCTTTCAAAGATCATAACAAACTATTTTGTAAGTAATACCCTTGAATTCCTTCTAGCCCACTTATTAATCCCACCAACCATCTGAATGAGTTCACATAGCCCTTACCAATAATTACAGCCAAGCCATATTAACTTCATCTACCACAAAGAAACTTACGGATATGCATGGAATGGTTTCCTTGAGAGCACAATATTAATTCTAAAAACACACAATAAGCAATAACACTGGACTAGCCACTAACCTTGGGTTCCAGAGCACTGTGCTGCCCATGATAAAACACTTTATCCAGGGTAGTATGAGCTATATATATATATATATATATATATATATATATATATACAATTACAATAATATAAGGAAAGGCCTCTTTTGGCATGATCACCCCCAGCCTTTTGGGGTGACACTGCTGTTTTTTTGACTCAGAGTGCCCTGAGGCCTGCTAACCACACTTCAGCGCAAGTGCTCTGAGCTTTAAAGATATATGATTGACTTATACCAAATTAGTATGACTACTTATTTATAAATCCCTAGTATTTGGTACCAGGGGTACCCAGAGCCTTTGGGTTAAAATGTCCCACCAGGGCTGCACCACGTATTGTGCCACCCTGGAAGCGACAGCATGACAACATGTCTCCCAGCCTGCCACTGCAGACTGGCAGGCCAGTTTTAAACTGTCATCTCAGCTTTGCCATCTAAACTAAACTAATGGCAAAGCTCCACAAAAAATATATATATATATATATATATATATATATATATATATATATATATATAAAGAAACAGGAAGCCACCGCCGCCACTCCTTCTCATCCCGGGTGCTCACTCCTGTGGTGGTGAGCCGCGATAAATTCAAAGAGGAGGCATGTCCTTCTCACGCCTAAGTGGAAAGCACACACAGGAGCCGTGTTCAGTCAAAGTGCTTTATTGTGCAGACCCCCTGCACCGACAGACGCGTTTCGCCTTGCGGCTTTGTCAATGTCAGTTACACCGTGCAGAACCGGCCGTATTTCATTTCTCAACATGTCACATGATTTTTCATCAACATAAACGATGGACTTACATAACTTTGATAGTAAAATTCATGGCGGCCATCTTAAAGCATGTTTATCAACATCCACTAGTTCAACTGCCAAAAAGTGATAAAGTGCTCTTGTGTGTGTTAAAAACTATACATGGGTAAACATTATTGTTCTCAAACATTTTCGGTCTATTTCAAAGACCATTACTTTTCAAGCATTCATATCATATGATAATTGCTAAAAACAAATGTGATAGTTCATATATCTTAAAAAATATATACATCTATATACAGTGTTCACTCCCTTGTATGGCTATGCTTTGGAAGCTATTGTGTGTACATGCATGCTACGATTATGTCTGACACCAATAAAGGAAATAAAAAATAAAAAAAGAATATTAAACCCAACTTGGTGCCCAAGTTGAATTTAATGTAACTTTTAAGTAAATGCAACTTTTAGAAACTTGCAACTCTGCTGCCCAAGTTTTCCAGGAGTTATTAGTAGATGCTGCTACAAGAAAGCCTTCTGCCCTCCCGGGAAGAAGTGTGAACGGCTCCCAGGGGTGGAAACAATCGCTGGATCACCACTGACCTCCAACATGCAGCCTGGGAGACCAGGTTCCGATACTCAAAAGTTGAGTCTGCTGGACCCGGGGGAGTCGTCAGAGTGCAGTTTGGTTGCCCAAGACTGCACTATCCTTCATCAAAGGGAACCGTTGGTTTTACTGTGACTGGAGACCAGTAGCTCAGTGGCAAGTAGACTCTTGCTGGACTAAAGAGGACTTCAAGGGAAATCAGCCCCTTTTGGACAAAGTTACACCACCTGGACCATGAAGTAGCCCCAGAAAGGCCCCCGTTGACCATACAACATCTTCAGCATCCTGTATCCCTTGCATAAGGACCACTTCATTGAAGTCTATAGCGGTTCGCCCATAGATCTGGGAACTTGACTTGAGACTCCTTTGGTGAAAAGGTAACTGCCCTACTCCTCCTTACTGGCCCTCTGACCTCCTCCCTACCAGAGTTGGTCACCGAAAGGGAACTTGAATAGCCAAACACAACTTTATAAACGTTTTATAAAGTTTCAAAAACCTCCACTTGCCAATGCTTGTTGGAATTTTGCTTACAAAACAGTGATTTACAGTTTACTTTATAAATCTATATCTACGGGACCCTCTGGTGGATTTTGTTTGTTTTGGTGTCTAAAAATTCATAAAAACTAAGATATCTTTTTATAATTTGGTGACTTTCTTATTTTGTTGTTTTGGCACTTCTGAATTCTTTACACTTGTCCCTTTGTTCAAGCCTTGCTGCTCGAAACCACAGCTACCTAGGGTTGATCTAAAGGTTTTACAAACGAGCCTAACTGGACCCAAGACGGTATTGTGAGTGTATTACACAGTGAGGTCTCAAACCACACCATATAATAAAGCACATTTGCTCACAAATTACAATAGTGTATCATTATTTTACTATTCCAATCAATACGTTGATTCTAAATGTGGCGGCCATGATGTAACTTTAAAACAACAGTAGGCTATGTACAATACCACTGCAAGATGGACATCCGCTGCCACGTTTAGTTAGTTATTGCAGGCACATGCTCGCCGTGTTTAGAAGGCAGCATATTTTCTTTTTTTCTACTTGTATTTCTTTATTTTATCTTGCATATGTTGTTGAGGTTGTGTGTGTTTTATTGTGGTTGTGTCAGAGGGGGAATGCAGAAAGCGTCAGCAGAAGGATGAATTGATGCATGAGTGGAAAATGAGTCACAGAGTGCAAGTGTAATTTATGACTTACTGAGTGGCTAACCTACCAGTGATATAAAAAGCACTTTCATTCATAAGCCAGCCCTGTTGGCATTACCATTGCTTGTTTAACTATTTTTAGGTTGAGCCTGAGCCAGCGCGCATGCGCTGCAAGACTTATTGTAGACGAGTAGCGAATAGAAGCCCCGCCCAGTCTCCACCCATGTTTGCCATTGGCTTGTGTCATTGTCTGTCCTAAATGCTGGCTTCTGATTCATCAATAGGCTTGTTAGTCCCTCCTTAGTACCGCCTCCTCTTCATTTGTCACCTCACATGGCGACTGGCCCCTTTACTTCGAGTGTTACACGGTACGTGTTATTTAGACTGTGAGCACTATTTTCTTTAATGAGGTTTTCCTACTGCCTTCTCTACTACCCCCCTCCCTCCCGTTGTCCGTGCCTTTGCCCCCCCGTCCGCACTCCCGTTGTCCGTGTCTTCTCGCCCCGCCCGCCCATTGTCCTGCCTTCTCGCCCCCTCCCCCTGCCCGCACTCCCGTTGTCCGTGCCTTCTCGCCCTCGCCCTCCCTCCCGTTGTTCGTGATGACTACCGTTTGCAATGTAATAGGTCTCGCGTAAATGCGAGTCCTATTGCATTGCAAATGTTTGTTTCTTTAGAGTGCTGCAAAGCCAAGTGAGTGATGGGAAGCGCTATTAGTTATTCCAGTGACGACCAAAAAACGTAAAGCGCTTGAAGTTCCACTGTCTGACGAAGAGGAGGAGGATCGCCTTATGCTCGTGGAGGCGGCACTGGTCAGGAACTTGGACAGGATAATTTGACATGCTTTTGAAAAACTGACATAGAATCACTCACACGAAATATAGCGTGGAAAGCCACAACTCCTCAAATACAAAAATGTGAATTTGTAACACATTTACAGCCTTTCCTGATTGTTAGGGTCTAAAGTATTTGTGCACTTTAATTTGAGTTGCACATTTGGCGAAGATTTGTGAATGACGAACCGTCTTGTAACAAATTTGTGAGAATGCGGAAAGGCTTGTGCAGTTAGTCTCTGCTACCTCACAGTGTTTAACACAATATCTACATTGGAGGTTCTGATCTGCGCAGTCAGTCTCCTCCCATTTACTCTCCCGTAGGCTTGTTTTCGAGCGTGGCTGGGTGGGGGATGGGCCAGGTGAAGGCCTTGTGCATTCCACAGCACAGCCGTTCTTCCAGGTGTGCTCCGAAGTCCTCGCAGCGGCCCAGCACAGCATCAGCCTCCTTACTGTGGTGACCGGGCCTGACGGGTCACTCTCTGCGCTGAGGCTAGGCCTCTGACGTGATATGCAGCCAACTATACACACTCACACAGAGGCAATGCATATGGTGTGAGCCAAAGACCTCGAGCGGTCTTGCGCTCGTTTATTTAACCCTTCGGGCGAGCCCGCCCTCCGGGTGCGTGTGTGTGTGTGCAAAAAAGTATAGTGCGGGCCGGGTGGCACCATCACTACATCCCTCCAAACTTTTAGATGATAGGACCTTTTAATAAAGAACATTCAGTCCTGGTGCACATGGCACGCAAAGTCTCTTAGTCTTTGGCTGGGGGCAGGATTTGTCTGAAGACCATACCTCTGGCTTCGGGAGATGTTCTCTCCACCTGTTGTCCCAGTGTCTCCTGCTGATGACGAGGGGTTTGTACTCGGGTTTGTCTGTTCGTCACCAGCTGGTGACCGTCCAGTCTGGCTGTTTCGTGGGGTGCTCGGACTTGGTGTCACGTCCTCTCCCCCTTCTTCAATCTCCATCTCTTCACCCGTCAGTTGTGGGCTGACCCCCACCTTCTTGAGCCAGGACACGTTTCGGGTGACCACTCGAGACCGGTGCATGGCGGACACCCTGGTACCCTGCACGTTGATGACTTCCCACACCTCCGGCTCATATGGAGTGCGATACTTCCACCCTGGGTATCGGTCCTTCACGATGACTCGGTCTCCTACTTGGACGGCCATCGGTTGTGCACGGCATGCTAGGCTTGCCTTGTCATTGGCACTTTTCCTTCTTGCCTGTATGGCATCCTGATCCAGCTCTGGTGGACTCCACGACGGGTCAGCAGGGATGCTATCCCGAGGAACTCTCCTGAACAGCAGGTGCGCCGGGGCGCATTGTGTTGTGCAGTGTGGCGTCTGACGGTATGCACTCAGAAACTGCTGAAGGCAGTGTTCAACATCATTTTCCTGCTCGACGCCAATCCTGAGAGCCCCGTTCAGGGTCCGCATGAACCGCTCAACTTCTCCATTTGCCTGCGGCCACTGTGGCGTGATTTTCCGATGACGGATGGCGCGGGAAGACAGATACTCCTGGAATTCTCTCCCTTGGAAGGGTGGACCGTTATCTGACTTGATCTCCTCCGGAAACCCCATCATCGCGAAGATGCGATCGAGTGCGTTCTGAACATGGGGAAAAGCCGTTGATGGCACCAATTCCACCACAGGGAATTTGGAGTGGGAGTCAATGAGGACCAGGGTGTTTCGTCCATCGGGGAATGACCCAAAGTCGATGCTCACTCGGGTCCAGGGTGCCGGACATGGTGCTTCCGTGATCACCGGATGCGGTGCCGGGTCACTTCCCGTAATGTTGCAGGAATGGCAGGCGCGAACAACTTCCTCGACCATTGCGTCCATGCCTGGGAACCAGACTTTGCTTCGTAGCCGAGCTTTGGTTTTGGCCATCCCTTGGTGTCCTTGATGCGACAGACAGACCACTCTCTCTTGGAGACTCCTGGGGATCACCAAGGTGGTGCCACGCAGAACAACTCCATGAAGACCTTTACTGAGCTCGCTTTGGGCTCTCCACATCTGTTGACGGCACAGTTTTTCCTCCTCTGTCAGGGCACTGATCCCGTCGAGGAAGTGACGTCAATTCCTATTCACCAACGTCGCCTTGACTTTGGCCAGGCATTCATCGGACTCTGTGGCTCTCCCAACGTCCGCCAGCGTAAGAGCGTTTGGGCACGCCTCTTGCAAGACCATCCGAATAAACTCTTCGGTGGTGTCCTCGTCTGACAGGTTCCCCGATGAAGCAGGCGTTCCAGGATGGCACGACAGGAAGTCCGCCGTATTGTTAACCCCAGGCCGAAAGATCACATCAAAGCGGTAGGCCTGCAGTTGAACCGCCCACCTCTCGATTCTTGGGGGCGCCAACCTGGAGGTGCCGGCGAAGAGTGGAACGAGGGGTTTGTGATCCGTGACCACACGAAATTCCTGTCCATACAAGTAGAGATGAAAGTGCTGGCACGCCCATTTGATGGCCAGGGCCTCGCGCTCGATCTGCGCATATCGCATCGCTGTTCCGGTCAACGCCCTGCTGGCATACGCAGTCGGGACCCACTCTTTGGCTCCCGTCTCTTGCATGAGGACCGCACCTAGCCCCATGGGGCTGGCATCCACCACCACTTCTGTGCGTCGATTTGGACGAAAATACGCCATCACCTTGTCGTCGATGAGGGCCTCCTTCACAGCATGGAACGCCATGTCTTCCTTCGCGGTCCAGGCCCATGGTTGACCAGACTTGGTGAGATTACGAAGAGGCTCGGAGAGCGACGCCAGATTGGGAATGAACCGGCCACAGTAGGTGGCCATGCCGAGGGAACTGCGGACCTCCGTTGGCGACGTGGGCCTCGGAGCAGCGCGTATCGCCGCTGCTTTCTTCGGATCGACGCGCAGACCATCCCTGGAAAAGATGTAACCGAAGAAGTCCACGGACTCCTGGTAGAACGAGCACTTCGCTCGGTGTAGGGTAAGTCCACTTTCTGCTAGCCGCCATAGGGTGTCTCTGAGGTGTACATGGTGCTCCTCAAGTGTCTTCGAGAACACGAGGATGTCATCACTCAAGTTAATGATGCCTTGCAACCCTGTGAGCGTCTCCCTTATTGCGTTCTGAAACACCTCCGCTGCGGAGGACACCCCGAAGCTCAGTCTCTTGTATCTACGTAGCCCTACATGGGTGGAGAAGATGGTGATGTTCCTGCTGTCGGGATGGAGCTCCAACTGGTGGTAACCAGCATTGAGGTCGAGCTTTGTAAACCACTTGGCCCCGTTGAGGTCGGCCACGATGTCATCCATGGTGGGCGTGAGATGTCTTTCCCGCTTCACCGCCTTGTTCAGAAGGCACATGTCGACACAAAGTCGAATGGCTCCCGGCTGTTTCGGCTTAGGGGCAATGACCATAGGTGACACCCATGGGGTGGGGCCTGACACTTTCTCGATCACGCCCAGTTGCTCCAGCTTCCTCAGCTCCTCTTCCACTTGAGGGCGCAGGTGGAACGGCACCCTCCTGTGCCTCAAAGCCGTGGGTTTGACCGTTGGATCGATGTGTAGCTTGAACACCTTCCCTTTGAGGCACCCCAGGTCTTCAAATAGCATGGGGAAATCTCTGAGAATCTCCCGGGCGTGCAGATCATGCACCTGGGTAGCGAAAAGACCAACTCCAGGTCTTCCGCCGTGTGACAGCTGAGGAGCGTCCCACGCTTCCCTTCAGTGACGTGGAATCGCGTGCATAAACGGCGCCCTTCGCTGACGACTTCAACCTCCATGACTCCTCGTAGGGGAAGCGGCTCCCTCCCGCCGTAGGTGTATATTCTTGCCTTGGAAGGCGTGAGCAGGGGTTTCGGCGATAACTGTTCATACTGGTCACTGTACATCACATTCACTGACGCCCCAGTATCTATGAGTGCTCTCACTGATGAGCCTGCCACCGTGATGGTGCACATGGGCGGAGGCCGACGCTTCGGGCCTTCTCGACTAACAAACGATATTACGAAGACGTCATCATCCTCCGTGCCCATGCCATACCCTGGCGGAGTGGTGTCCACTTGATCCAGCGGGTCTTCGAGCGTTAGTTGTCGCACTGCCGTTGACAGTCCATGCTGGCCGGCGGTGTTTGCTTTCGCTCTACCTCCCCGGCAGACCTTCGCAAAATGATTGAGCTTTCCCCATTGCGAGCACGTCTTCCCCTTTGCGAAACATCTCCCCGCTGGCGGGTGATCCAGTCTACAGTTACCACACGCGCTCTTCTGGGGTGGCCTTCTGGATCCTCGGGGTGCTGCAGGCCGTCTCTGAATTGCGTCTACTCTCTCCTCTTTTATTACTGGGGGTCGGGAGGCCACGGGTTGTGACGTCGGCCGGTTGAGTGCCGCCTCCATCTCGTCCGCACGGGCGTTAGACAGCTCATGAGATCTGGCGAGCACGAGAATCTCATCTAGGTTGATGCCTGGCTGTCGGGAAATCAGGCGGCGCAGCGTCACCGATCAGCACCCTTGTATGACCTGCGCCCTGATCTCCTCCCTCTGGTCCGGCAGTGTACAGGAGTTCGCCAACTTTCTTAGACGGGCGTAAAAGACATCTATGGACTTGGATTCCCCTTGTCTCACCTGGCGTAACTTGAAACGTTCGAAGTCAGGGTTTATTTGTGGATCAAAATGCCTGTTCAGGGCAGCCACCGCTCCATCGTAATCATCGTCCGCCCCGGTTGCAGGCAGCGTCTCGAACAAATCGTACAGTTCACCTCCACCATAGCACATGAGGAGTGATCTCTTCACTCTCCCATCGGTCTCTCTCATACCCACGAAATAGTGGTCCAGGCGGCCGATCCATGACTTCCATCGCGCCACTGCCATTGCAGGATCGGAGAGTTCGCTGATCTGGGGCAAGGGGGCCGCCGTGGCGTGACCTGGACGCAGCGGTGCAGGCAGGGGCACCGGCTGGGGAGCTGGTGGCTGCGCTGCCGGGGCACCGGCTCTGTCTGCGTTGGGCAAGCTCATGCCTGTACGTGAGTGCGCGTGCTGTGCAGATGCCTGGCTGGCTCTTCTCCTGGCGAGATGCCTGCACTATCTTTCCCCCACGGTGACAGGTGGCTGCAATGGGACTATCGTGTCACAGATGGTGCGTAGGGGTGGGCAGTGGGCAGCTGCTTGAGCCCGTGCGTGGTGCAGGAGGCGAGGGAGTGAGCTGTGGAGCGCAGGGCCACTGTGCGCGCTGTACTGTCTTTGTCCAGTTCCCAGCACCAGGCACGAGCAGGGGCTGCTTATTTGCACTTGCCAATGCTTATTGACTCTCTGAGGCTAGGGGTGTGCTGCCACGTGCAGGAGTGCTCACAATTGAGGTAATTGCACTTGCCAATGCTTGTGTGCTCCTGCGACAGTTCTTAGTGCCCCCAGGGCGTCTCAATCGCCCACGCTTTCACTTTCCTCGTGGGCGTGACCAGGCCCTGTTCTTGGGCAACCGGCTCGACCTCGCGACAGTGGGAGCACGGTTCTCGCCGCTGGGACGGGCGCGCGCGCGTGCTGAGCAGGGCAGACCTCACCTGACTCACACGGCGCCGCCGGCAGTCCCGCAGGGCCGCAGTTAATCTCCGCTGGGCCGCGGAGATCACAGGAGCGATCGCCGGCCTCTCCAGGCGGGGTGGGCACCCGCAGGGTGGCACTGTGTCCACGACGATCTTCTGTGTGGGGTGGGCACCCGCCGGACAGCGCGCCTCTCACGGCCGTGCAGCAGAGGGGGGTGGGCAGCCGCCGGACAGCACACGATCGTGCTTCCTCCTCACGGGCGCAGCAGGGCGGCCCGCAGACGGCGGAGACTGCACGCCACACTCTTCGACGGCACGGACCACAGCCGGAGAAGGTGAGGTGCGGCGGAGCACGGGTGGGACCCGCCTCGTCGGCAATGCGGTGACCGGGCCTGACTGGTCACTCTCTGCGCTGAGGCTAGGCCTCTGACGTGATACACAGCCAACTATACACACTCACACAGAGGCAATGCATATGGTGTGAGCCAAAGACCTCGAGCGGTCTTGCGCTCGTTTATTTAACCCTTCGGGCGAGCCCGCCCTCCGGGTGCGTGTGTGTGTGTGCAACAAAGTATAGTGCGGGCCGGGTGGCACCGTCACTACACTTACCACTGCACCAGAACCCTGCCTGTGAAGCGTTGCAGCGCTCCCTCTCGGGCCTCCAGGCGCCAGCATCTCACCAGGCCCCGAGGCGGGCCCTCAAATGGACCTGAAGGGTGGTTTGCTCCAGTCCATCTGGCACGCCTTCGCAACACTGGACCTGGAGAAGAACGGCAAGGTGTCCAAATCCCAGCTGAAGGTAAAGGTAGCGGGGAGGTAAGCTGTAACGTACACCGGCACTGCAGGGAGAGGCCGCACCCCGGTGCAGGGAAAACCCAGCAGGAAATCTGAACCGACGCATAACTAACTCCAAGCGCCCGAGCCTCGGCACACGCTCTTTAGTGAAAGTTACTGTGAGTGACGGAAACTCAATCAGCTGTGCAATGGCAACGGTTTTAATTACGAATAATGTGCACTGCACGTATACCCCCTGACAGTGCTGCTGGAGCAATTTTCAAAGTGAGGGTGCTGCAGTCAGTGTTACGGTACTGAAGTCATAGGGATTGTGAAAAATCCAAGCGTCACACAAAGAACACGCCCATTCAGCAGGAGGTGGGTGCACATCAGCCCATGTGTATGTAGTATGTAGCCGGTGGGGCATTTTGGAGCACAATGTCGAAAATATGTTACTAAAGCATGGTGTGGTAGTGCACTGTCAGTTACAGACTGCACATTTTCCATTGAAATCGGCACGCAATGTGCACAGATAATAAAACTGTACAGCGCACAAATGATTGTGTGTGGCAGTTGGGTTTTGATGAAAACTTACATCACCAACTTAAGTGTCTTGATTTGTTTTGTCCTAGTAAAATATTTGTTTTCAACAACTTCAGAATCACAAAAGAAAGTGCTTCATTTGTGCTTTTCTAAGTGCTGACACATTTAGAAATATTTGTACAGTTTTTTTAATTTCTTTATTTGTAAATTTTGCAAGAAGGACAACATATACAAAATTCAAAATAATAAGGACATACACAAATAAAAACATAGGTCATCGACACAGCACATCCTGCTACATTGGAGCATACAGATTATGATGGGGACTGATATCCCAACACTGGGAAGGTCACTACAAGGTTGAAGTGTAACTTTCCAAAGGGAAGAGAGGCTCGACGAGCCAACAACTGTATTACAGGTGACTGAGACGTGGGATTGCAGTTATATCACCACGACATTTCAGTGAATCAATGACATACAGTACAATAGCACCAGAATTATTCATTATGGACCTCAACCTCAGTGCAGTTGGCTGCTTGGTATTGAACAAAGAGCCCCCAAAAACTCAAAGGGCGTGAGGTAGGCGGAAGCAGCTCATTATATACATCCGACTGGGTATTACAATATACCATGTCTTTTTTCCACTCAGCCACCGTTGGGAGAGGACCCCGCATCCACCTTATAGCCAGCCTACGCTTGGCCAAAAGTAAACCCATGGCTATCAGTTTACATACTTTTTTGCCCAAGGGCTTCACATAGCCCAGCAACGCCAGCAAGGGCTCAGGAGGAAGAGGGATGCCCACAATTTCCAACAGGACTGCAAAGATTTGTCCCCAATAGTCAGCAACAGGGGGGCACATCCACGCTAGGTGGTAAAACCCCGCACCGGGCATGTCACAACGCTCACAACAGTCCGTAGCCCGCAGCCCATATCTGTGAAGGCGTTCTGGGGTGTAGTGTACCCTGTTCAAAAACTTGAAATGTGCCAGTCTGTGCCTGCCATTCAGAGAGACCTTACGAGTCACCTCACAACAGAAATACCATATATTGTCCGGGAGTTGCTTCCCGAGGTCGACCTGCCAAGCCAGTCTGGCTTTAGAATATGGAGCTACCTTGGTCTGTACAGCCGAAGTGTATAGTTTAGAGACCAACTTGATTGAGGACTGGGAGCGGAGTAAGATGGATGGGGGGGATGTCCATGGGCTCTGACAACTCGTCCCCAAGCACCGCCCGAAGAGCATGCCTCGTTCTGAAGAATTGAAATTGTGACAGGGCGGAGGGCTGTTCTCTATTAGCGATTGCGTCCTCCCAAGATATCATTATGCCATCTTTAAAAAGGTCGCCCATTTCTGAAATGCCAAGACTTTGTAGTGAGCGGAGCACGCCTGTTTCTGAGCTGTAGGCAAACCAATGACACCACCCAATACGCAACTGAGGTGAGTATAGCTGCGCACCAGCGAACAGTCCAAGCAGAGCATGCCACGCATGTACCACCGAATTCACCGAGTCAAGGACACCACATCGCCTATCTGGGGGCTTGGACAAGAGCCAGGGTAGTGGCGCAGGGGCCGCGGCCCCTCCCTCTATGCGGAGATGTGGAAGTTCCTGAGGACCATGGACCCAGGCGTGCGCTTGAGATGCCTGCGCCACCCGGTAGTAGAGCTCGAAGTCCGGAGCACCCAGACCACCCGCTGAACACGGCAGCACTAAATGTCCATGGAGACTCGGGGCGTCTTGCCAGCCCAGGCCAATCTAATCAATAGCCCCCGCAATTCTTTAAACAAGTGCCGAGGAATGACAATAGGGATGTTGACAAACAAGAATAGGAAGCGGGGCAATACCACCATCTTCATCAATGAGATTCTGCCCACAAGTGAAATCGGAAGGCGGATCCAGCGCTCAACGTCATCACTCAGCTTAGCAATAGCTTTTCCATAATTCGCACGGACCACCAACTCAGCGTTCGAGTGGACTTGTATCCCGAGATAACGAACCGGGTCTGCGGTCCACTGTAACGGATAATCTAACTGCACTGGAGTCGTGCAAGGTGTCAACGGGAAGATCAAAGACTTATCCCAGTTTATTTTCAACCCCGATAGCCCACCGAAACGCATCACCTCTCGGATAACCGGGGACAAATTAACCTCCGGGTCTCTGACGTATAAAAGCGTGTCATCAGCATAGGCAGACACTATTAAATTATAACTAGGGAAGCGAAGCCCTCTGTGACTGTGATATTCCCTCAAGGCGCTCAGCAGAGGTTCAGCCGCCAGCGCATATAAGAGCAGGGAGAGGGGGCATCCCTGTCTCGTGCCCCGTGAAATATAGATGGGATCAGAGGCCATATCGCCGACACGGATACGCGCAGTAGGAGAATTATAGAGTACCCGAACTAGTTGCAAAAAGATATCGCCAACCCCAATGCGGCGCAATGCAGCATAGAGGAACGGCCACTCAATGGAGTCGAACGCCTTCTCGGCGTCCAAAAAAACAGCCGCAGTAGGGATGTCCGGGCGGGTGTGTTGAAGGGCTCCAAACACCGTCCGGAGATGATGCGAAAGCGTGCGACCTGGGATGAACCCTGCCTGCTCTAATCCGATTAACTGAGGCAGTAGCGGAGAAAGACTGTTAGCAAGGATCTTAGCATAGATCTTAGTGTCCACATTTAGCAGAGACAACGGACGGTAGGAGGAACATTTTTGCGGGTCTTTATCCGGCTTCAGCAAAGTGACAATCAAGGCCTCCCTCATGGTCTGAGGCATAATCCCATCAGCCCCGACCGCTTGGAACAGAGTGGCTAAATGGGGGACCAGCTGGTCGCTAAAAGCCTTATAAAATGCCACCGTGAGCCCATCCTGACCCGGAGCACTACCCTCTCGCATAGAATTCAAAGCAAATCTGATCTCCGGGAGCTCCACGGGGCGCATCAAGAACTCCCTGTGCCAGTTCTGTAACCATGGCAGCTCTATCCCTTCCAGGTATTGTAAGATATCCTCCTCACTGGGGGAGACCTTCGAGCTATAAAGCTCTTGGTAATAACTCCGGAACTGCTGAGTTATATCTTTTGGGTCAGTCCATGCCCTGCCGTCGGCATCAGACAATGTTGGGACGCCTTTGGAGTCCAGCCGTCGCCTCGCCAAGGCCGCCAAGACCGAACCCGGGCGGTCTGCCTCACCATACAGCCTGGCTGTAGCATATTTGCCCATGTGTTTAACCTCACTGCCCGCCTCAGCATTAAACTCAGCCAACGTGGACTGCAGAAGCTCACGGAGCTGCGGCGAGGACCCTCGAGCCAAATCAGCCTCCAGTGCGGCAATTCGGGTCTCCAAGAGTGTGAGCCTACCACGGAGAGAACGAAGGACTCCCGCGTGCTTACTAATAGCTATGCCACGAATATAAGCTTTAAATGATTCCCAAACTGTCGCAAAGGAGTCTACTGTGCTAACATTAATCATAAAGAACTCTGAAATCGCCTCATTCAGTTCTGCTTTAAAAACCGCATCCAACAACGAGTATGGGGGGAACCGCCATAGAAAAAGGAGGGGCCCACGCGGAGGAACAGTCAGCGTCAACAAAATGGGAGAGTGATCTGAGAACTTACGAGCCAGCACCTCACAGTCCTGGACCCTAGACAGCAAGGCTTGCGAGATGAACCAGTAATCGATGCGTGTGTGTATATCATGCGGCACCGAATAGTGCATAAACCCTCCGCTAGCAGAGGAGCGAGCTCTCCACACGTCTACCAGCTGTAACTGCACAGACACATCCACAATCGCCCTGGCCGCAGCAGACGGGGCTCTAATCGGCCCCCTAGAGCGGTCCAATAGTGGATCCAGCACACAGTTAAAGTCGCCACCCCACACCACAGATACCGGGGAATAGTTCTTAAGGGCTTGGAATAGGGACTGATAGAACTGCGGATCGTCGTAATTCGGGCCGTAGGAGTTCACCACCAGAAAATCTATGGAGGGGCCATAACAGCAGGTGATAACATAGCGACCAGAAGGGTCTGCAGCGCAACCTTCAATTCGGAGCTTCGATCTGGGATTAACCCAAGTGATGACCCCACTAGAATGCGAGGTAAAGCAGGCAGCGTGAGAAACCCCCAGCACGCGGCTACCTGTCAATAATCCGTTACTTGGATGCAAATGCGTTTCCTGCAGTAAAGCTACGTCCACCTCCCTCCGTTTTAAATAGGCCAGAATTTTGCGCACTTTTCTGTGGTCGTTGAGACCTCTTACATTGCACGTCAATAACTTCAAGTGCTTCCTATGATCCATAGAGTAGACTGGTCAGAGTACATGGTGAAGAGGTACCAATTTGGATCCTAACCCCAAGTGACCACACAACCCCCCAGAGAGAGGAACAAGACCAGTGAACGATGACCTGCAAAAATTTTTTTTTATAAACAAATGCATACCAATACAAACCCCCCCACAATCCCACCCCCCACCCACGCCATGCATACCCCAACTGTGCATAGTCGCCTAACGGCCCACCCTCTTTCTGGCTCTGCACCACAATTATGGAACGAATCAGGAAAAATTAATACAAAAAGGGAAAAGAAAAACATGTAAGTCAAACTCTTGACATCAAGAACAACAGCAGGTAATGCTGCAGGGCGGATGTTACCCGGCAGAGCAACCAACTGCACATTTCTACGCCATACCACCGAAGGCGAACAGTAAAGCTTCACTTATGAAGGGGACACTACTGAGGGGGACCCCAGCGACCAGTATACCAACAGAGTACACCACTGCAAGAAGAACAATCTAGATAACAGTTTTGTAACAATCAGAAAATCCCCCTTCCAACATCGGGGAGGACTACCCCCTCAGTCACCAAGCCGATCTCGGGAACGCTAGCGCCGTCAGCGGCACTAACAGGGCAACGGGACAGGGAGACAATGTGAGCGCAGCCCTCGGAACTCAGTCGTTGTCCTCGAGGCTTTACGATGAGGCCCCACCATCAGCAGCCTCTCCCAGTTCTCATTTACGTTTGCCAGCAACCTCCCAGGACTTCAAGGCCTTCTGTGTGGACTGAGCGTCTGAGAAGATTCTGGGTTTGCCATCAAAGAGGACCCTCAGTCGCGCCGGATATAACATAGCATACTCAATGCGGTGCTCCCGCAGCTTACGCTTCAGAGGGACAAACTGCCTCCTAGCTTCCTGCACCCTAATAGTGAAGTCAGGGAAGAGCGAGATGGAAGAGCCCTCATATTGCATAGGGCCAAGCTCTCTTGCCCTGCGCAACGCTGCGTCTCTATCACGGTAGTTGAGCAGTTTAGCGATAATGGGCCGCGGAGGAGCACCAGGCTGAGGTCTCGGGCCCAGCGACCGATGTGCCCTCTCAACAACAAACAGGGCGGAGAAAACGTCAGCCCCCAGCAATTTTTGAAGGAGTTGCTCGACGAAAGGTTCCATAGGTCCTGTGGCTGTGGATTCGGGGAGGCCCGTGATTCAGAGATTGGACCGCTTCGACCTGGCCTCCAAATCCTCCGCCCTGTCCTGCAGCGCAACCAGTGCCTTCTCGACCTGTTGCTGTGTGGTATTGGTGTCCGTTTGGGCCTCTTCGGTCTCAGTGATGCGCCGTTCCACCATGTCCAAGCGTTCGGCATGCTTATCGACCCTTTCCACCATTCTATCCATCCTATAGGCCAGCGTATCAATCTTGGAGTCTATGGCCGTCAACCCTTGCTGCATAGACACGATGATTTGTTTGATGTCACTCACAGGGTTGTCCACAGGGTTGTCTGAATCGGCCATCGCCGAGTCCGCCGCGTCTTCGTGCTGTTTCGATTTGCGCTGTTCGAAGTTAAGCTTCGGCTGGGACTTGTCCGGCTTGCCCATAGTGACGCCGGTACCGGGGACCCCTAGTGTGAACAGGACGCACCGCAAATCTCGCACCTCTGCGTCACCGTCTGGAGGACACGAGTTATGAGGGAGTCTCTCGGCCGCAGGGGGATGGAAGGCAGCGTCGCAGCGAGGGGAGACCCCACTCCAATGTAGTCACCCAGGTCGTCTTCCGCACTAAGGTGGAGCGAGCCAGGCGGGTCCGGCCAGTAAAGCCAATCGGTGCCCACCGGCACACAGATGTAGTCCCCCACAGGCAGCAAATGCCGAGGGCCAGCACCGCCAGCAAGCCCAGAGCAAACGGCCTCAGATGCGCTGCGCCAGGTATGTGACTGGCAGATCCTAGTGTCCTGCTGTAGGGTGTGGTCTGGAAGGCAAGTCTAGAAGGGAGTAATGGCCCAGACTGTGCAGCTATACAAAATGGCGAGGGAGGGCTCGCCTTGCGTGAAGTTACCCAGGAGGAATGAGGTTATTTAACTGCTGGCGCAAATCAGGTCTGTGTCCCCGCACCGCTACCAGCAGGGGTCCAGGACGGCGCCAGCCGTTGAGGCCACAACACCGGGCACGGGGACACACCGTCCCCTCCGTCTCCGTCCCGCAGGCCACCGCAGTCAGGGGCGCTCCACTCACCTCCGGCCACTCGGGGCCCCGGGATACATCCGCGACGCCCCTCCAGGCCTCGGGGTCAGCAGGCAGCCACTACAGGACCGCAGCACGCCCCGCGAGGGCGGAGAAGGCAGACAGCGGCGATGGGCTGCCGTGCGCACAGCGGCCCAGCCCCAGGCCGCGCTCCGATGTCGGAGGCCGCAGCACCGTCCGCAGGCACCCCGGGTTCAAAGCAGGAGCAAGTCACCTCCAGGGGATCAGCGGATCAACAGGAGCACCCCCGCCGGCAGCCCGCGCTCCCTCAGCAACGTCGAAGCAGCAAATCTTTACGGATAGTTTTGGTGGATGGCGGAGCTCGATCACCGAGCGGCCATCTTACAGCCAGGCAAGCTCCGCCCCCCGAAATATTTGTACAGTTCGAGTTTGTGTGTGTGTTACATTTTAACATCCCATGTCCTTTTCTTCAACACTCAAAAAGATGGTCACATAATTCACATTACAAAATCCTCTGACTTTGCAGCTGGCGAAAGAAAAGTTAACTCCAATCTCCATGTTAGCTGTAAGCAGCAATTTGTCAGAAGGTCCAGTCTAATACTTGATCTCTGCCACGGGTTAAAAACAAAATACAAGGCACCTTTATTGCTCATTCACCTTCTGAACTTCAGCATGGTCATTTTGGGGGTGCTTCACCCCTGCTTCCAGCGCCTATGCCCCCTGGAGCTTTCTAGGGTAGACAGACAGAAGGTTAGTTAGTATTTAGTAGTTATTTAGTTAGTATTTACTGGTTGTCGTTTCCTTGGATTTTCAGTGCTGATGACTCTAGCTTGGTGAGGAGGTAGGGGGACAGTGCCCATGTCCCGTACTTGTTAGGGTATCTGTGTTCTGTTTTTCGTGGTCTGGTAGTTGTGTTCCTGTGCACGATTCCTCAGTCGTTGTTAGGATTTGACTCGTGCTATCAAGGGAAGCCATTCCATGCATTTGCGCCATTTGTTTTGCAGTTGATTGAATTAATTGGTATTAGAGGTTGTCATTAGTGGGGTTGTGTGAGTTCATATTACTGGTTGGTGGAATGAATGGATAGGTTAGAGGACATTAGGTATTGTTTGTTTGCGGAGATGTGTCAAAAAAAGGAAGTTGTGATCTGAGATGAGGTGTGGGAAATTTTCATAAATACAATGATAGAAAGTAGGCAGACAGGCATGCAACTTAGCACAGGCTACACTCAGAAAATGTAAGGCATGCATAGAGTAAAGCAGGGCACAAGCCCTAAAAAACAGAAGTGGGGGGACTGACCGAGTCAGGCAGTATTTAAGTGACATCATGACGCGTGCTATCAAAGCACATGACGTCACGACGCGTGACATTCCACTTGGCATCACAGGAAGTGACCTTACTGGAAGTGATGCTCTGATATGTGTATGTTATAACATATGCCTACTGAAAATGCAATAACATGGTTTTTTTTTAAATGTT
This sequence comes from Calotriton arnoldi, assembly GCA_963921515.1. Classification (NCBI taxonomy): domain Eukaryota; kingdom Metazoa; phylum Chordata; class Amphibia; order Caudata; family Salamandridae; genus Calotriton; species Calotriton arnoldi. The sequence goes on along the minus strand of CAWUFW010000209.1, from coordinate 3,455,838 downwards.
GTCTCCTGCAAAGCATATCATGTAACATGCAGATCGCAGATTTTTATTTTATGTAGATAGGTAAGTGGATTACAACACAGAGATCCTTTTGTTACTTGCAGTTAATAAATTGTAATCCTTCTAGTAGACCCCAGTGAGCTATGAAGTGTATTGGACTCCTACACCTTGTAAGCCTGACTGTCTCATGTAACACATCTTGTACATTAATTTACACACTTACATGATTTATTTGGAATGGATAATGTGTATGTTATGTAAAGTGCTCTAACACTCTGCATTTGTATGAGTAACTCTATAAAACGAATAAAATAGTGCTATTTAAATTGTTATTTGTGTAAATACTGAGACAGACCAACCCATCTGACAGTCTTACAGTGCATACACTTATATACAACAAAGTAAAAAGCATGCTTAAGTACCTGTGAAGAGATAACAAGCTGTGTGTTTTTGTTTTCTTGCCAGTGCATTTGCATTTGTGAGGTTCCAGGACGCCTCCAGTCCCACACTCGATCAAAAGGAGGCCTGGTGGCCCCTTAATTCTGTCTTTATCCTTGCCTAGCTGGAGGTGGGAAAAAAAGCCCCCTCACGCCTGCACGTTGCTGCTGGGAATCGAAAGCAGACAACGTGCAGGAGCTGATGAACTTGTCCCGGTGTTTCAAAATTACACTGGGACAAGTTCAGCCTATTTCTGTGGGGCCCAACTTCTTAGCAGGGGGGACGGCGTCCACCCTGTGAAAAGAGTGGGTGGACGTTATGTACACACGTGTACCCCCGACTCGTGCCCTGGAGTAAAGCGAGGGTCACTCAATAGCAAGGAAGGAGAGAGAAACGCTTGCTGTTTTTAAACCAAGGTAAGTTTATTTTTATTTTTTTAATTTACTTCCTTGTATCGCCTTCACTTTACTACCCCCAAACACATAACGCTCACACTCGCCTGTAAACACTGCATTTTCTTTTCCTTTCACCTTGTAAAAATATTAACAACTGTGTACCTCCTTCACACACATTTGCATGGAATCACAATTGCAACTGGAATACATGACCGTTGCTGTGCGTGCTATGCAGAGAGGCCAAGGATTGGATGATCAAGTATTTTGAACACCTGCTTGACCACTGATAGGCACTGTTAGAAACTCTCACTGCCTTCAGCCTCAACTCCAGAGCTCCCAATCGTGGCCCATTATACGCACCTAACGGTGACTCAGTTCAGAATATGCACTGTACTAGAGAAATATGCTACACAAAAAAATACAGAAACACAACACCCTGGAAATAGATAACACGCTTAGAGAAGGCATGCAAGAGAAATATGCTACACAAAAAAAACATACAGAAATACACCATCCTGAAAATAGCTAACACTATTAGGGAAGGCAAGACATGTAAAATCATACTAAAGCACAGACTTGGATTTCCATAAAATGTTTTAGTTTCAATTCTTCAGAAATCAAGAGTGTTTTTAGGTCGAGCCTAAGGGAGTAGGCACAGGAAGCCCCTCCCACTCTCCGCCCAGATTTGTCATTGGCTTGCGTCATTGTCCTTCGTAAATGCTGGCTTCTGATTCGTAAATAGGCTTGTTAGTCCCTCCTTGATACCGCCTTGTCTGCATTTGTTACCTCCCGAAACGACTGGACCTTTTACTTGGCTTGTTACCCGGTCTGTGTTCTAAGTGGGTGAGCACTATTTTGTTTATTGACTAATGGGGACAATGGCGGCTGCTTTTTGTATTTGTAGCGCACCCACACAGGACAATAGCGGGCGCTTTTTGTATAGAGCGCTATGCCGCTCTAACTTTAAAAGCAGCTGTCCCCTACCCCCACAGCATTCACGGCACAATGGTGAGGTTTTTTTTTAATCATTACTTTTTAGAAGAACGCGACATCCGCTTAAGATTCACCGCACGTTCTTTCATCTTTTTTATTTTTATAAATTTGCATGTTGAGCGCGGCGCCAGCTTCAGGGACACTGCGCTGTTTTTTGTTTTTTTTTACTTTATTGGTAAGCGCGGCACCCGCTTCACAGACACCGTGCTCTACAATACAATAGGTCTTGCTTTTGCCAAAGTTTGAGCTATTGGTATTGTAAATGACAATGCCTTTTAATATTATAAAAGGCATTGCCATTTACAATGCCAATAGCTCAAAATCTCGCTATTGCGAGACCTATTGCATTGTAAATGCTTGTTTTGCATGCAATGCCAGACATTATTTTTTTACTTGATCAGGAATGGTTATATTTATTGCTTTTGCTGTTGTTGTTCTGTCTCTACTCTGCCGGTCTGTACTTAGTTTTTTCACCCAGATATAGGCTTTGTTGTACTCGGCAGCATTGTTCCTGCTCCTCGGTGGTGGTTTTTGTTTGATCTGTGCCTGCTAGAGTTGATGTGTTCTGTACTGGTTTTGTTGTGCTCTGTGCAGCGTTCCTCTGCACACGGCCGTGTTTTTCGAAGCCTGTTTTGCTTCTGATGTTCTGTGATGTTGGTGTGTTTCGTGTTGTCTTACTCAGCGGTTATTTTTTGTGCCTGCTGCTGGCTTTACTACGTTCCGCGAGTACACGTTTCTCCCTGTCCCTGAGCACGTTCCTCGGTTACTGGCTGCTCGTTCTTGGTTGCTGGGTACAGTGTGGCTTTTGCTGTACTCAGCAGTCCTCGCCTAGGGATCCACTTTCCCGGGTTTCTGCCTCTGTTTCAACATCTTGTTAAAATGCCTCATCTGGCAGCAGGCTAAAAATAGAAGTGCCGTTCTGTGTCTGAGGTGTACAGGCAACGATCCTCCGGAGGAACGGTGTGGGCTTCAAAGTGAGCGGTGCGAGCAACTGAGGGGCAGGGGAGCCGCCTCAGAGGGTGGTGGGGAGGGGGAGGAGGGGAGGGGGGGGTGAGGAGAGCGGTACGTTTCAGGCTACAGCGACGGGAGGAGAGGGATGCGAGGCATTAGAGAGTAGTGGGGAGGACGGGGTGGGCAGAGATATGCATTAGAGAGCTGGGGGAGATGCATTCGTGAGATGTAGAAAGAAAGATGCATTAGAGTGATGGGAGAAGAAAGAAGGGAGAGGAGTGTATTGGAGAGATGCGTGGAGAGGCATTAGAGTTGTGGGTCGAGAGAAAAGCAGAGCGAAAGTAGGACAAAGATGCAAGAGGGATGCATTAGAGAGGTGCATGGAGAGGAACTAGAGAGGTGGGGGATAGATAGATGCATTTAAGAGATGGGAGGAGGATGATGCAAGAGCTGCATTAGAGAGATGTAGAGAGAGGTGCATTAGAGCGATGGGAGGCAGATTATGCAAGAGGGATGCATTAGAGGGATATGAGGAGAGAGATGCAAGAGCTGCATTAGGGAGGTAGATGGAGAAGCATTAGAGAGGTGTGGGGAGAGAGATGCATTAGAGCGATGGGAGGAGGATGATGCAAGAGGGATGCATTAGGGAGGTAGATGGAGAAGCATTAGAGAGGTGTGGGGAGAGAGAGATGCATTAGAGATAGGAGGGAAAAGATGCAAGAGGGATGCATTAGAGAGGTGCATAGAGAGGCATTACAGATGCATTAGAGAGATGTAGAGAGATGCATTAGAGCGATGGAAGGAGGATGATGCAAGAGGGATGCATTAGAGAGGTGCATGGAGAGGAACTAGAGAGGTGTGGGGATAGATGCATTTAAGAGATGGGAGGAGGATGATGCAAGAGTTGCATTAGAGAGATGTAGAGAGAGGTGCATTAGAGCGATTGGAAGCAGATGATTCAAGAGAGCTGCATTAGAGAGATGTAGAGAGAGATGCATTAGAGCGAAGGGAGGAGGATGATGCAAGAGAGCTGCATTAGAGGGATGTAGAGAGAGATGCATTATAGCGATGGGAGGAAGGTGATGCAAGCGAGCTGCATTAGAGAGATGTAGAGAGATGCATTAGAGCGATGGGAGGTGGATGATGCAAGAGGGATGCATTAGAGAGATGTATGGAGAGGAACTAGAGAGGTGTGGGGATAGATGCATTAGAGCGATGGGAGGAGAGAGATGCATTAGAGCGATGGGAGGAGGATGATGCAAGAGAGCTGCATTGGAGAGATGAAGAGAGATGCATTAGAGCGATGGGAGGAGGATGATGCAAGAGGGATGCATTAGAGAGATGTAGAGAGAGATGCATTAGAGCAATGGGAGGTGGATGATGCAAGAGAGCTGCATTAGAGGGATGTGAGGAGAGAGATGCATTAGAGCGATGGGAGGCGGGTGATGCAAGAGGGATGCATTACAGAGATGTAGAGAGCGATGCATTAGAGCGATGGGAGGAGGGGGATGCATTAGAGAGATGTAGAGAGTGATGAATTAGAGCGATGGGAGAAGGGTGACACAAGAGTGGTGCATTCGAGCACTTAATCAATTAATCAGTCAGGGAATTGTAAGCACGCTACTCACCCGTGAGGGTCTCAAGGCGCTGGGAAGGGGGAGTCAGCAGTTCCGTTCAGCCAAAGAGCCAGGTCTCGAGAGCCTTCCTGAAGGTGTTCAAGGAGGGGGCTCGTCTGATGTCGATCGGGAGCTCGTTTCAGGATTTGGCCGCGATGTAGGAGAAGGCTCTTCCCCCTGTTTTGGCTCTGCGGAAGCGTGGGGTTTCGGCGAGGACGAGGTTGGCGGATCGGAGGTTTCTTTTGGGTACGTGGAGGGTGATTCTATCGTTGAAGTATTGGGGTCCGGTGTTTTGTAGGCGTGGGTGAGTATCTTGAAAATGACTCTTCTCGACAGGGATCCAGTGGAGGTCCCGTAGGTGTTGGCTGATGTGCTCGTGTCAAGGGATTCAGAGGATGAGTCTGGCGGCGGTGTTCTGTATCGTCTGGAGCTTGCGGAGCAGGGACTTGTTTATGCCGGCGTAGAGGGTGTTTCCGTAGTTCAGTCTGCTGGTGATGAGTCCGTGGGTGACTGTCTTCCTTGACTCGGGGGGGATCCGTTAGAAGGTCTTACAGAGGATGTGGATGGTGTTGAAGCAGCTGTCTGTTCATGGAGAGGGAGGAGTCGAGTACGATGCCTAGGTTTTTGGCGTGGTCCGTGAGGGTCGGGGGGCTGCCTAGGACGGTGGGCCACCAGGTGTTGTTCCATGCCGATGGGGTGGTTCCGAGGATGAGGACTTCGGTCTTCTCCGCGTTGAGTTTCAGGCAGCTGTTGCTCATCCAGGTTGCGACGTCCTGCATTCCTTCCTGGAAGTTGAGTCTGGTGGTGGTGGGGTCCTTGGTGAGGGAGAGGATGAGCTGGGTGTCGTCGGCGTAGGATGCTATGCTGAGGCCGTGCTGTCGGACGATGGCGGCGAGGGGGGCCATGTATATGTTGAAGAGGGTAGGGCTGAGCGATGATCCCTGGGACACTCCGCAGTTGATTTTCGTGAGTTCGGAGAGGAAGGGTGGCAGTCTGATCCTTTGGCTTTTGCCGGTGAGGAACGATCGGATCCAGTCGAGGGCGGTTCCTTGTATGCCGGCGTTGTGTAGTCTGGCGGCGAGTGTGCGGTAGGAGACGGTGTCGAATGCTGTTGACAGGTCGAGTAGAATGAGGGCTGCGGTGTGGCCTTGGTCGAGGAGGATGCGAATGTCGTCTGTCGTCTGTGGCGGCGAGTAGGGCGGTCTCGGTGCTGTGGTTGCTGCGGAATCAGGATTGAGAAGGGTCGAGGATGGCGTTGTCTTCCATGAACCTTGTCAGTTCTGCGTTGACGGTCTTCTTAGCGACTTTCACCGCGAAGGGGAGGAGCGAGATGGGCCGGTACTTCTTGAGATCCGTCAGATCTGCTGAGGGCTTCTTGAGCAGGGGCCTGACTTCTGCGCATTTCCAGTCGTTGGGGAAAGTGCCGGTCTCGAAGGTGGTGTAGATGTGTGGTGGGCAGGGGTCTTTGGGGGCCCCTGAGTGGATGCCTTTCATGGTCGAGGCGGTCTCTTTGGTTGTGGCCGGTGTCCAGGAGGAGATGGTGGGCTGGCTGGTGTTGCCGGAGGGCGGGATGGTTGCGGGGTCAGGTGTATGGTCGTTTAAGTTGTCATAGAGGTTTTTGATCTTCAGGTGGAAGTAGGATCCGAGCTTGTCGCAGAGGTCCTGGGAAGGGGTGATGTCCGTGGCTTCGCTGGGGGGCTTGGTGAATTCCTGGATGACGCTGAAGAGTTCCTTGGAGTTGCTGGAGTTGGCGAGGATTTTGTTGTGGATGAAGGTCCTTTTGGTTGTTCTGATGCGCTGGTGGTATTCCATCATGGCGTTCTTGTGGGTAGTGTAGTTTTCGGGTGTCTTGCAGTTTCTCCAGTCCTTTTCCAGGCGTCTGCAGGTGCGTCTGGCTTCTTAGAGGTCGGTGGCAAACCAGGCGGCTTTCCTGGGGCGCTGTCTGTCGGAGTTGCGTAGCGGGCGAGCTTGTCTGCGCAGTTGGAGATCCATGTGTGGAATTCCCTGGCTGCGAGGTTGGCGTCAGTTGCAGCGGTGGGGATGTTGCGGTTGAGGGTGGGGTTGAGCGGCTCTTGTTGAGATTGCTCCAGTTCCTTCACGGGGGTGCGAAGCGGGTTTGGGCGGCTTGGGTTTGTCGACGAGGAAGTGTACGCAGTGGTGGTCGGTCCACCGGGGCTGCGTGGTGTGACTGAAGTGGACGCTGTTTCCTCCTGCGAAGATGGGCTCGAGGGTGTGTCCTGCCTTGTGGGTCAGTGTTGTGACGAGTTGGAGCAATGTGAGGAGAGAAATGCATTAGAGTGATGGGAGGCAGCTGATGCAAGAGGGATGCATTAGAAATGTGAGGCGAGAGATTTATTAGAGTGATGGGAGGAGGGGGATGCAAGGGGGTTGCATTAGAGAGATGTAGAGAGATGCAGAGAGAGATGCATTAGAACGATGGGAGGAGGGTGATACAAGACGGATGCATTGGAGAGATGCAAGGAGAGATATGCATTAGAGCGATGGGAGGAGGGTGATACAAGGCGGATGCATTAGAGAGATGTGAGGAGAGAGATGCATTAGAGTGATGGGAGGCAGCTGATGCAAGAGGGATGCATTAGAAATGTGAGGCGAGAGATTTATTAGAGTGATGGGAGGAGGATGATGCAAGAGTGATGCATTACAGTGATGGGAGACGGATGAAGAGAGCTGCATTAGAAAGATGTAGAGAGAGAGATGCATTAGAGCGGTGGGAGGCGGTTGATGTAAGGGGGATGCATTAGAGAGATGTAGAGAGAGATGCATTAGAGCGATGGGAGGAGTTTGATGCAAGAGGGATGCATTAGAGAGCTGCATTAGAGCAGGGGTCTCCAACCTTTTCTGTAGAGAGAGCTACTTCTGATCAGTAAAATCATTGTGAGCTACTAAAGGCCGAGCAACTGGTGCATTGTTCCCAGACTCCCCCCCCCCCCAGCACACCCTAATAAAGTACCGCTTGCAAGTTGTCCCTAGGCACAAACCAGAGGCAGGAACCTATTTTACATTTCTCTCATTATTTTATTACAATTTATAATACTTCCAGTGAGGGTATTTAGGCGCTGTCCATAGGCCATAGTCGATAGGAGATTAAGTAATTTGCCCAGAATCAGAGGATGTCGAGCCTACGCTGAGACTCGGACCTGCATCCCCAGCTTCGAAGTCCGCAGCTCTGGCCCTTACGCCACACCATCTCAGTCATTCAAATTTAATTAAAAGAAATGTAAAATTATGTTCCTGGCTCCGGTTTGTGGCCAGAAATGGCTCTGAATGTACTTAAAATTAAAAGATCACTGTGAAACGCTGCTTTAATTTACATGATCAGGCCTCGAATTTTTTTTAAAATGCATGTCTAGTTACTTGAATACTCTACTGAGAATCTAGAGTGCAGCTAATAATTCAACAACACACACACGCAGCAGCTGGCGCGTGGGTGTTTCTGAGATGGGATCTTGCGAGAGGGGTGGGATGTGAACACCCTAAACAACACTGTATGCTCACGTTTCTAGTTATCTCTGGACATAGAGTCGTGAACATGCACCACCCGCCCGCCCACCAGTCAGCCTGCACTGCCAAAAGAACAAGTATTTAAGTGGCCTTTCCTGAGATAACAGTATAATTTTCTTTTGGTTTTATATTGGGCAAACTCGAACCAAAGGTATCAGAGCTCTTTACATGAGCACCAGTTGCATTACAGACAGACACATTCATTTTGTTAGGCACAGAGAGATTAACTGATTTGCACAGAATCACAGGATGTTGAGCATCCTACCAAGACTCGAACGCGGTTCCCCAGCTTCGAGTTTGACCGGTCTAGCCGTTAGACCACATCCTCTCCCCATATTATATCACACACCAGAATTGTGAAGCTGCCACTATTGTTTAAGATGTGGGAGCTGGAACTGGTTCCAGGGTCGTGCAAGTGCCATCTAATATAAAAGCTTTTAGCTAGTGGGGTGCTGCTGTTGGTTATTCATTTTGGATAGCACCCTGATGGTCATGCTGCAGGGTGCTGAAAAGGAACCCCCCATCATGTCACTTGACTCTGAAGAGAACGGCACATTACACTAACGGAAACTCACCAGCACAAACATGCACACAAACGGGCTTTTTTAAGTGTATTAATGTTTACATTAGACTTTTAATTACCTGAATTTAACAATCAGCAACATGCGGAGGGGCTGCAAGCATGTCAAGCTATATCATTTCCAGAGAATGGCTTGGTGGAGTGGGGGCTCCGCCAGCTTCTGAACCAGCTGATGCACTTTGGTTTCTAGAGAAAGCTTCAAATCCACAGGCGCCGCACTAGCAAACCTACATTATTCAAGTGCTGCAGACAGAGTCGCTGCACGCGGGGGCTGGCAGAGGCAGTGTACGCACATCCCGCCTTGTATATCAGACAATGGAAAGTGGCCAACATGGACTGGAAGCACATCAGTCACTGACGGTGGGCAGTCTAACACTGCTCATGCCGGACTGACGTCACCCGCTTTGCCCCACCACTCCCCAGCGAAGCTTAATAGCCAATGGGAGCAGTTGGTGTGTGCGACAGTGGGCAAGAACGGATAAGAGGCCAAAAAGGCCTAAAAATAAACAAAATTACAATGACAGGATACAAAAGTCGGGTCAGGCTGCGAGCTACTGACAGGTTGTCGGCGAATTACCTGTAGCTGGCGATCGTCTTGTTGCAAACCCCTGCATTAGAGCGATGGGAGGAGGATGATGCAAGAGGGATGTAGAGATAGATGCATTAGAGCGATGGGAGGAGGATGATGCAAGAGGGATTCATTAGAGCGGTAGAGAGAGATGCATTAAAGCGATCGGAAGAGGGTGATGCAAGAGGGATGCATTGGAGAGATGTGAGGAGAGAGATGCATTAGAGCAATGGGAGGCAGCTGATGCAAGAGGGATGCATTAGAGAGATGTAGAGAGATGCATTATAGCAATGGGAGGAGGTTGATGCAAGAGGGATGCATTAGAGAGACGTGAGAAGGGAGATGTATTAGGGCGATGGGAGGAGGGTGCCGTACAAGGGATGCATTAGAGTGATGTGAGTGGAGAGATGCATTAGAGCGATGGGAGATGGATGATGCAAGAAGGATGCATTAGAGCGATGGGAGGAAGGTGATGCAAGAGAGATGGCAAAGATAGTATCAAGGAGCACACTAATATCTAAAGCAATTCAAATGTCAAGTACAATATAATCTTTTAAATCATGACATTAATGAAACATATGTAGACGGGAGTCTTGATAGTTCTTGAATTCAGTTATGTTGCTTTTATTTTCACAGATAGACGACTGGCAAGAAGACTGAGGATATTTGCTCAGGAGACCTTACCTTCTTTACGCTACAGGGAATCCCAGCGATTATATATTAATCAAGAAGGATTTTTTCTGATAAGATTCAACTGCATCTATTTATCAACCGATGAACCGAGGCTTTAATTTGGGTGATTGATAGCACGCTACGGGGGATTCACAACACAAAATATAACTATTCTCCATCGGAAGGCCTGCTCCATTGGCATTGATACCACGTCATATTTTAACCCTGATGAAGTCCTTTTACGGACGAAACGCGTTGGCTGGGCTGATGCATGTATTCATTCTTCTAATTGTGAAAATAAAAGCAACCTAACTGAATTCAAGAACTATCAAGACTCCCGTCTACATATGTTTCATTAATGTCATGATTTAAAAGATTATATTGTACTTGACATTTGAATTGCTTTAGATATTAGTGTGCTCCTTGATACTATCTTTGCTATCAGAAGATAAATTAGTTTTCTCTGAAATTTGACAACTCAGTAGTGGGGTCAAGTCAAGTCTGAGCACCTTTGTGCTATATCAGATTTTGAGGACTTATTTACTGGTGCAGCCCATATAGCCCACACTACTGTTCTGTTACCTTTTGGATGCAAGAGAGATGCATTAGAGCGATGGGTGGAGGGTGATACAAGAGAGCTGCATTAGAGAGATGTAGAGAGAGATGCATTAGAGCGATGGGAGGAGGGTGATACAAGAGGGATGCATTAGCGAGATGTAGAGAGATACATTAGAGCGTTGGGAGAAGGGTGACACAAGAGAGGCACATTCGAGCAATGTGAGGAGAGAAATGCATTAGAGCGATGGGAGGAGGGTGTTGTAAGAGGGGTGCATTAGAGAGATGTGAGGAGAGAGATGCATTAGAGTGATAGGAAGAGAAATATGCGAGAGATCTGATGAGAGAGACGTGATACAGATGTGAGACGAAAGAGATGGGTTATACAAATTCAGGAGAAAGCTGTAAGATAAGCATTCACGAGATAGAGAGGAACTGAGAAAAATACGAGAGGCATCAGAACGATAGAGCAAGAAAAATGTGAGATGTGTGAGGAAAGATGCATTACTGCAAGGAAAGGGATGAGAAAATTATAGAAATGTGAGGATAAACATTTGGGACATGGGGATATAAGTGTGTAAGAGGCAGTAGACAGATGAGCCGAGAAATCTGCAAAAGGCATTAGAGAGCTGTGAGGAGAAAAGATGAGAGAGTCAGAGACAAGCAAAGACAAACATGCGCAAGAGGGATAAGAGATGGAAAGAGAGAGATAGGGCCCGCCAAGCAGTTAAAATTAAAATTTGAGAGTTTTAGAGAGATATTAAGTGACAGATGCAAGAGAGAGAGAGAGAGTGACGTTAAAGCGAGAGCTGCTAGAGATATGAAAAGAGACTTAAAAAAGAAGCATTGGGTGCACGATAGAGAGGATCTGGGGAGGTCTGCATGGAAAGAGATGTGAGAAAGTATGTACAATAATCTCAGGGAAAGGATGAGAGAGGGGATGGTATCAGAGGGATATCGGCAAGAAGTACTATAGAGAGAAGCGAAGAGGAACATGTAAGAGACATTAAGATGTCAGACAATAAAGAGAGATGTGAGGAAAAAGTGGGATGGAGGAGAGGCACCCTGGAGGCATGAGACAGAGGTAGATGCATGTGAGAGGCAGTAGAGGGATGTGAGGCGAAAGACTTAGAAGAGGAAGAGTTGTTAAAAAGAGGCATCACATTTTAAGAGCTTTGTAACTGGTTTTGGGTGACCCGGACAATCAGGGGTTGTAATTGGGGCATTTTACATCTAAGAGCCCAGCGGCGGCTCCTCCATTAGGGCGGAGGAGCACCGCCTCACTGCTTTCTCACAGTGCGAGAAGCAGAAAGTAAAATGGTATTTTAAATACCATTTTATTTTCTGCTTCTCGCGCTGCATGAAAGCAGAAGGCAGGGGTATGCCTGGTTGGGGGCGGGCGGGTCGGAGTGGCTTTTACCACTCTGAGTACCCTGACTGTTTGGTCAGCCCTGTGGCCGACCAAAGCAGTCATGCGCACTCTACATTTTCTCTATGTAGGCTGCATGCAGCCTACATAGAGAAAATGACCTCCCTACAGGTGCCCAGCTGGGCGCTGTCTGGGACTCCGCAACAATCACAACGCTGCCATTGCAGCATTGTGATTGGCTTTAAGGAGGGGAGGGAGCATGCCTGTTCCTGTTCAGGAGCAGGAAAACGCGGACCCGGCCCAGGAGCAGAGGCGGCGCGGGACCGGTCAGGTAAGTTTTATTTTTTATTTTACCCCCCATCGAAGTAACCCCCCCCCACCGGCGAGAATTCCGAGCCGCGACGGTAAGAGCCAGCTTATTAATGAACTCAACACTGAGCACCTTGTACACTCCTTTAGCATTTGACCCTCAAGCAGTTGAAAGCTCACAAAGTGTCTTCCCTGATTGTCTTGAAATTGGCAAAGTCTCCCACCTTCTCAAAAAACCCTTGGTGGACGCTAGTGATCTTCATAACTTCTCCCTCGTTTCCTAGTGAAGGGGATTGACAGTTGTGATAGACTCCTAGACAAGTGCAAATCAGGTTTCTGTCAATGCTACAGACATGAGACCACTCTTTTACAGGTCATAGATGATGCTCTATGCCACCCCAACTCTGGTAAATCCTGTCTACTTGTGCTTCTGTACTAATCCGCTGCTTTCAACACCGTGAATCACACCTCCTGGATCAACATCTTGAAACAAGCAATGGCAAAAACAATAGGTCTTGGCTTTGTGACCTATTGGCTTTGGCAATGGTTTTTAGCCACCACGCTGCACAGCATCCGAGATGTTGTGAAGCACGGCTAAAGATAAAAAAAATGTAAAAGCCTTTAAAGACGGCGCTTTCATTTTCTTTTTAGTTACTGATCAAACTTAGATTGGCAACTAAAAACACAATAAAATGTGCTAAAGGTGGGCAGACAGGGGAGCAGAAACAACACTGGGGATGGTGGGGAGAATGGCAACGCAACAAGAGGGGCGGTGGGGGCGAACAGGGAAGCGATAGCGGGAATGGTGGAAGGGGACGCTGAAGGAACATGGGAGGGGAAGGGAAGGCAATGGAGGGGATAGCTGGAAGGGATGGAAAAGCGATGGAGAGCAGGAATGAAAGCTACATGGGGGTTGGGCGAAGGCAATGCCACACAGAGTACGGGTGTGGGCAAACAATGGTGAGAAGCGCACAGGTGAACGCAAGAAGGAGGGGGTGGGAGAAGCTGTCGGGCAACAGAGAGCAAAACAGAGTGCAGGGGGAGAGACATACATGAGGAAGACTGCCCGAAAACACATGCACTTTAATGGAGTGCTTCACACAACAGAAAAAAAGCAGTGCCTAAAAAGCAATCCATGGAAGCGGCGATGCCAGCCAATTAAAGAGATTGTAAAGAGGCAATGCTCCATGGGAGGGACAAGCAAGCTGGAACACGAATAAGAAGTTGGCAAATGAGTGACAAGGAAACCCAACCAGTAATGAGCCCTGGGTGAGCTCCAAGCCCCTATATGTTGTTGGTAAGCCACAATATGATTAATAACAGACAGCACTACCAAGTAGGCTTAACCTAAAAATATCTGAAGATTGATGGCATTGTTCTACATTGGTTTAGCTCCTAGCTGTTGAATAGGTCACAATAGGTCACCTCCAAACCTGATGGAACTGCATTTGCTCCCCTTTCTGGGCCACACAGTCTTCAAAACTAGCTGCATCATTTACAAAACCATTGCTCCTGCACCCCCACTTATCTTGCAGACGTACATTTGAGTGTAGATCACTATTCTGCATGTTATTAATAACCTGCAAAAACGTCTATATGCACAAAGATGCTGAATTGAATTCAATTACACCATCATTACGTTACCTCGAAAATCGGGAATAGGTCAGTGATACACCTGGGGTGCCGTGACTATTTAGAAGCTATTTAGAAAATTAAATAAGATTAGTAGATTTATATAATATAAAAACATTAAAAAAATGTAAACACTCTGTAAATGTGAAAGAATTTGAAATTGGAGTCTAAAAATGAAGTTGATCTCCTTAGCTTGATCTGCGGGAGCAGCGCAATCACCGCAGAGGGTAGTGTGGATGACTGGTGGCCTCAACTGGACACTAGCGTGCTCCGACAGAGCACCGCAGAGGGTAGTGTGGATGACTGGTGGCCTCAACTGGACACTAGCGTGCTCCGACAGAGCACCGCAGAGGGTAGTGTGGATGACTGGTGGCCTTAACTGGACACTAGCGTGCTCCGACAGAGCACCGCAGAGGGTAGTGTGGATGACTGGTGGCCTGAACTGGACACTAGCGTGCACTGACATACAGAGAGGATGCACTAGGAGCAAAAAAGAAATGGCGATCTGGTGGACTCTAGTACATTGCGGGGTCTTAAAAATAAACCCACATTCTGAAAAGCTCCAACCTTTCCATTACATTTGTTAATTAAAGAAAATATTTCATAATTTATGTTTGTGTGATGAATATTTCTTTCTGTAGTGTCTTGTTTATTTCTGAGGTTCACGTCTTATTGTTTCGGCCGGGGTCCCCAGCTTCCAGTAGTGATTCAATGGGGGTCCATGGAAGTGAAAAGGTTAAGAACTGATTCTCTGGGTTCTGTTACTCACTTAATGCTTATTCTGCCACTAGTATGGCTTTGGGGCGCAGACAGGAGTGCACCTTCCCGTGCTGGCTTTGAGGCCCCCATTACAGGCAGGGGTCTACTTTGGCTTGTGAGTTCTAGTATCAGGGGTATATTTGCAGTTCAGCTAGTTGGAAGTTGATAGACTTTTAAAAAAATTAATTGGTTTTCCCAAAACATTTAGGCATTCCTGTGTCATTTGACTCGAGTATTTTTTTCATGACTTAATAAATAAAATATATAAAGATGCGAGTCGGCTGACTTCGCATCGTCGCACCTTCCAAGTGTCTCAGCCTTCAGTGTACAACTTTCCAGCCAGCTTAAGGTTTTCGTATCTTGCTACCTCTATATTGTAGTTGCATTAATGTAGCGCTTACACCCCCTGGACGCTGAAGCGCTTTCTTCAGCGAGTAGAACGTTCCCAGGAAACCAGGCTGTGTAGATCGTTCAGTCTTTCGGAGGCTTTTTATAGCTCGCAGTCTGGCGCTCTATGTATAGGTTGGCATCCATCTCAAGGTTTTTTAAATCACTATATATAGCGCTCCTAGTCTGCCTATAGCGTTCCCTTTACGTCCCGCTGGGTTGAGAATAAACCTCTTCTGTAATTGATCCAATTGCCGCCGCCGGTGTGTAATCTCTTCTCCCCACGCTCCGAGAGTGGCAGATGCTTTACAAATCGACATCCTTCACAGCCCTCACGTAAGCGGCCCGCGCGCCGGCTGAATTGCAAATGGAAAACGGGCCCAGAACGGGGTGCTCCCGCAGAGATGAAGAAGGGGGATGATTGATGAATGAAGATAGTGCTTCTGCACTTGGAGTTCGAATTAGAAGCGGCAGGAGATGCAGCAGCGGAGGCGAGGAGGGCGGTGGGTGTTTGTGGGCCTTTTGTTTGATGGTGAGAGGAGTCGAGAACTGACAAGGCGCTAGAAGAATGCGAGGCCATGCCTGGAGGTCCAGGGGCAGTCAGTACAACGCCAACAATACCACTGCCCTCCACTACGATGGAGAAGTCACTTGCCTTGCTCATACTACTGACGTAATAAAACCGTAAGGGCCTCCTACAATGTGCTATAACTATAAGGAGCGCCTCTGTCCCCTTTCACCTCTCCACACCCATCATGCCTCTTACAAGCGCCCGGCTCGCGCTCTCTGCCATTTTGTCTCGAGTTGTGTCTGCATTCTGTGCTGCAGCCTCTGCTCACTCAGCATTCTACAGTATGACCACTCACACAGTGCAGGCGGACACAGCGCGTCACTATGTCATCCCCTTTCCTTACACACAGGACAAACCAGACATGCCACGTCACTACAAACACCCACCCGCCAACCAGGGTTTTAATTGGGTCACAAACATTGACGAGGTGTAACGGGTCCCTCCCAGAGCTTATATTCAAGTCCTTAACACTACAGGGAACAAGCATTGGCATAGCCAATAGGTCTCGCCTTTGGGACCTTATAAGTATTTAATTATGCAGCACAATATCCTTGGTGCAACATCAACTGTTGCATAGCTAAACACTTATAAGGTCCCAAAGGCGAGACCTATTAGCTATGCCAATGCTTGTTAGTTTTAATGTACATCACATGAAAACCTCATTTTTTTGGGGGCAAAGAAAACCCGATCAATGAACTGGTCTTTTTACACAGATGTGCACGTGATCAAGCAAAAAGTGTGTGTGTGTGTGTGTTTGAGAGGAGTATTGCTGTACATTGGTACAAGGCGGCACTTACTGTTATAGATCTACATAAATGTCATCTAAATTAATGAAGCCTTTTATCGAGGCTGCACAAGCAAGAATGAACTAGCCTATCTACTTTGTGATCATGCAAGCAACTATGCACTAAAAGCAGTGGTTAATTTGAGCCAGTGGTTTCCAGTGCTTGGCACCGCCACTTAATTTGACACCGGCACTTACGATAGTCACATAGTGGTGCTTTCTTATTTCAAGAAGAGCATAACAGTTGTTTATTAATTCAATATATGTTAAAAATAACTAATACCTGCCACCTAAGCCATTCTTAGAGCTTTGGGGGTCTGGAATAGCCTGAACTGTCACACTTGTAGGAGTGTCATGGTTAGTAGGTGTGTTTGTACATGTACTGTCATCGGCAGTGCTGTCAGGTGCAATGGGTGGTGCAAAGTGCAGTGGTTTCCTGACGAGGGCTCTGGTACTTTTTTATTTTTTACAAATTTTGAACTGACTGAAAGACTACCCTGATGTACGAGTCAAACATTTGTATAGCAATGCTGCTTATGGCCTGCAATTATGAGATTATTACAAGTTCCGATCTTTCTCTCAAACCCCTACGAGAAAAAATACTTTTTGAAAAACGTAAGGCCAGATACCTCATTTTTTTTTAATTGCTCGTAATAGTTACCGCTATTTACCCAGTTTGCAGGGAAATTGTGCTAAAACATGCCACTATTTCTTAAAAGGTGTTTTTGTGAAGAGCAAATCCCCAACATTCCTGGGAAGGTTAAGGTGTGTCCCTCACACCACAAAAGTATTTCATCGTTTCATTAATGCCACTTAGAACCTCAGGATTTATAGCCAGTAAATATTCTAAGTACAAGGCATCATGTGGCATTGTACAGCACGGCTACGCTGTTGGAGTGAGAATTTTTTCCCCATCCTCTTCAACAGTAAATCGGTATTACTCGCATCACATCTTTGTTGCAATTCGAGGCAGTTGTTTACACCCCACCCCTTTCAAAGCTCACTTGCACTCGCAGGATAAAAAGTGGTCCATGTTAGCACACCGGGGCCAGGCTAGAGAGGCGTGTGAAGGCATGGCTGCTTTCAGCAATACGAAGCAACACTATTGAGAGATGTTTTGGATTGAATAGTTGAAAAGTGAAAAATAAATTAATACAATTGTGAATCCTATTACTTCATGAACTAACCAACTATCACAAGAAACCCATCTTAATTTTGGTGCCACCAATCGAGTGCTCTCATTTTGCCACTATTTTTGTTGCACGTTGAGGCACACACAAGGGACTTACTCGAGGGATTGGTTAGGCACGTGTACCTCCTCAACGCCTTCAATTCACCGTAGCCTGCTTATAATAAGTACTGGCACATTATCGAGCAGCTTGTCCCTTCAAAAGTACCTCCGAGGAACACAAAGCAATTTAATATGAATGAGAACTTAGCACGGTGTGAAAAACGAATTCAATCTGAATATGTGTTTTGCGTGACTTGCTGAAAGAGCGCCATTGTCTTCTGTGTGTTATTGCTGCGGCAGATGGCAGCGCCAGGAAGTCGCCCTCCCCACCACGCTCCCGCGAGGCCAGTCTTCCACTGAAACGTGTTTATCTGGTCCGAATGGAGTGCTCGTAAGAGGAAGCCTGTGTGAAGCGAATCCTAGTTCAAAGATCCGTTTTCTTCTGCTGCGATGTTCAGAACAAGATCAAACAAGCGCGCGCTGAAGGAAAAAAACACAAGCATTCGTGAGGAAGCGGGTGGAAGTGCAAACAGTGGCTTTTGCTGGCGACCAGCTTGCGTTCACGCGAGCGTCCAGATGGCGAGGAAGCCATATGGCGCCTGATCGCGCGTGAACGCAGGCTAGTCCGCAGCAAAAGCCACTGTTTGCACTTCCAAAACCCGCTTACTAAAAGTCTCGCCAGAGCAGCGCATGCGCGCTGGCTCAGGCGAGACCTAAAAACACTGATCAATTTCTAAACAACGAAGGTAAATAACGTTAAGGGAATCCATGTCTGCGATTTAATCCCTGTTCATGTTTCACTTTACCTTCCACTCCCTGAGAGTGTTAGCTATTTGCAGGATGCTGTGTTTCTGTATTTTTTAGTGTAGTATATTACTCTGGTTAGTGTACACTTTGAACGGAGTCGCCTCCAGATGTTTATTACATGCCACCATTGAAAGCTCCAAAGGGAGGCTGAAGGCAGTGCGAGTTTCTAAGTGCCTGTCAGTGGGTCAGAAAGGTTCAGAATACATGGCCATTCAATCCCTGGCCATTTCTCAGAGCGCGCAGAAATGGTCACATATTCCAGTTGTGAATCAGTACAACTGAGCATGAAGTGCACAGTTGTCAAAATACTGACAAGGTGAAAGTAAAAGAAAATGCAGTGCTTGCATATGAATAGGTTCATTGTGCATTTGGTGGTGAAGGGGGTGCTAGGAATTGCATTTAGTAGAGAGTGAAAACATGGTGCTGAAGAGGAAAGAAATGAGTCTTAATATGTGTAGATGGAGGAGATGTGGAGAGAAAAAGGGCACACGTCTAACAAATTGAACATAACAGGAGTGATTGCGACACTCCGACGACCACTACACCTTCCACAGGCCTTAGCAATGTTTAATCCAGCCTCCTAATTTCAGAATTCAAAATATTTTCAATATTATTTACACCAAAAGTATGGTTGTTAGTCATTTATCTTAAACAGCAAACAAGCATTGCCAAAGCCGATAGTCCTGGCAGATTTTAGGTGTATTTTTGGGGAGAGGATGTGGCCCAACGGCTAGGGCGGTCGACCTCGATGCTGGGGAACCGGGTTCGAGTCTCGGCAGGGACGCTCAACATACTGTGATTCTGGGCAAATCACTTAATCTCCCCATGCCAAACAAAAAATGAATGTGTCCGCCTGTAACGCAACTGGTGCTCATGTAAAGCGCTCGGATACCTTCGGATCTAGATCATGCTATATAAAACTAAAAAACAAAACAAAAAAAGATATAGCACAGATGAACAAGTTACTTACATCAGGCAGCACTCTTTCTGATAGAGCCTCTCTCTAACTGCAGATTCCTAACCTTTTGAATATTCTCCAGATGCTAGACTGGATCTGGAAACTTTTCAACAGTGCCTTTGTGTTCTGCTCTGGAGGCGAAATGCAGAGCCTATACAAGCGCCACTCCTGCATGCTGATTTCAGCTGCTTTTGAGGTTGTCCATGACTCAGACGCAGTGCCCCAACAGCAAATTGGCTTTGACCAGTGTACAGTTTCCTAAACTTCGGATCTTATTAAAAGGATAGAGTTCAGTTCACAGAACGGGAAAGATGGGAGGCTTGGTGAGTAATCTGCTATTAGGTAGAGTCTCTACCAGAAAGAGCAATACCGAAGGTAAGTAACTTGTTCTTCTGATAGAGACTTCTAACCACAGATTTCTCTCATTTTGAATAGATGAACAAGTTACTTACCACCTTCAGTAACGATGTATATGTAAGAGACATTTATTAGTTATAGATTCCTTACCTTAGAATTACCCCCAGGCGTCAGACTGGATCCAGCAAATTTTTCTCTTAGCAGTACCCATGCGCATCGGAAGGTGGCGTGGGTCGCGTCCGTCTTCGGCGTCGTGGTCGCCGGGATGACGTTGCGGTGCCTACTTAGACGCTGCCCCTGCGCGCCGATGTCAGTTTTTTCTTTTTCTGCGCCAGCCTGGCGCAGATCCGGAGACAGCTTAACTCTTTAGTCATTTTTTGACTAAGCTTTTTTTCGACTTTTGTTGACTTATTTTTTCGAGTCGACCTCTGGTGCGCGAGGAATGGCCCATCGTCGGACTGGCTTCAAGCCCTGCGAGGTCGGTCACAAACTAATGTCTGTGACGGACCCGCACCTCGTGTGCCTCTGGTGCCTGGAGCGCAACCACGACCCGAAGACGTGCTCCCACTGCCGGGCCATGAATCCAAAGTCTTTGCGGGAGCGTTCCCGAAAGCTTTTGGAGGCCTGGCAGTCGGCTCCACGTCGCTCCCGGTCTCGCTCGAGGGGAAAGTCTCAAGACCGTTCACTGAGCCACCACACCTCGTCCAAGTCTTCGCACTCCTTGGGTAAGTCGAAGCACAAGTAGAAGGCAAGGAAGCACCGTCGCTCTTCGCCTTCTCCCCTTCAGTCGGCTGATGCGACGCGGGATCCGGAGCGTCGTTGCTCTTAGGCTCCATATCCGGGGCCTGATTCAGGGACGACTCTGCACCTCCCCCCATTTCCGGGAGCCGGGGCATCCCCTGCCCAGCTTTGTACGTTCTACGAAGCCCTCCATCGCATCTTTGGGCAGCCCGATTCCGCTGACGCGCCTTCGGGTCCCGCGGAGTCGGTCGGGGGCTTGGACCCGGGTCCTACCGTGGCTACGGAGGAGGGAGCATCCTAAGCTGTGGTGGTGCGTAAGGCAGCCGAGACCTTGGGCCTGGAGCTCCCTACAGTGGCAGTCAGG
This sequence comes from Calotriton arnoldi, assembly GCA_963921515.1. Lineage (NCBI taxonomy): Eukaryota > Metazoa > Chordata > Amphibia > Caudata > Salamandridae > Calotriton > Calotriton arnoldi. The sequence goes on along the minus strand of CAWUFW010000209.1, from coordinate 3,435,282 downwards.
ACTAATCTCCTGATGGAGGTGCTTCAACCTGCGGCAACTTCCTCAGAACCCCTCTTGCCCTTCAACAAAGCCCTCACGGACCTCCTTCTGGGCACTTGGTCCAAGCCCAGCACAGGGGCTCCTGTGGAACGGACGTTTGCCCGCCGCCACTGCCCGGCTCCGGGCGATCCCATTTTCCTCACCCAACTCCCTTCCCCTCGAGAGCTTGGTGGTCCAAGCTTCTTCTTCCAAGGGCACATTCCCTTCTGCTCCCCCAGACAGGGAATCTAAGAAGCTGGATCATCTTGGGAAGCGTATGTTCTCTTCCTCCAGCTTGGCACTGCGGTCCGTGAATACCGCGTGCCTCGGGCCGATACACCCATACAGTCTGGGATACAGTTGCGCAAGTGCTGCCTTAGTGCCGGGAGGAGGCCCGGGCCGTTCTCTCACAGGCTGTGGCAGATGGGAGAGATGCAGCACAATTCGCTGTGGACTGGATACCACCGACTCACTGGGCAGAACGATTGCCACGTCGGTAGCCCTTCGGCGCTATGTCTGGTTGATGACGTCTGGCTTTTCGGGGGATGTCCAAGCCACTCTGCTGGACATGCCCTTTGATGGCCGTCATCTTTTTGGTGACCAGGCAGACTCGGCGCTGGAGCGCTTTAAGGATTCTCGAGCTACGGCCAGATCCATAGGCCTAGCGGCCTCCTCCCGTCCACCACAGTCTGCCTTTCGTTGCTACGGAAGGGACACCCCACCACGTCCGGCCCAGTCTAGCCACTGGTCCATGCAAGCTGCCCAGCCTATGCGTGGCCGCAGACCAGCGATCTTGCAGGTCTGGGAGATAGCGGGCGGGCCAGTCCACCCTTTCCCCCATGCAGCAGCCTCCAAACCCTCCTAGTCTGACCTTTCAGGCCCATCAGCGCACAGTGGGTGGCAGTATTCGCAAACACCTCCCCCACTGGCAAACCATCACGTCAGACAGGTAGGTTTTACAGCTAGTCCAAAGGGCCTCCTCCCTCCCCTTCGAGACTACCCCTACCTCCATGCCACCGTCTTTCGATCGCATGTCAGAGGATCATTTGGCGCTTCTCCGCCAGGAAGTTTCAGCTCTCTTGGCCAAGGGAGCTATCGAAAGGGTCCCTGCACCAGAAATAGGTCGTGGTTGCTATTTCCGCTACTTTCTGGTGCCCAAGAAGGACAAAGGCCTGCGTCCTATCCTAAACCTCAGGGCCCTCAACCGCTTCCTCCGGAAGAAGTTCAAAATGCTCATGTTGGCTCAGGTCCTGTCTGCCCTCGACCCTGGAGACTGGGTGGTGGCATTGGGCTTGCAGGACGCCTATTTCTATATTCCGTCCTGCTAGTCCACAGACGCTACCTACGGTTCACGGTAGGCCACGAGCACATTCAGTTCACCGTGCTCCCCTTTGGTCTTACCAGTGCCCCTCGGGTGTTCACGAAAGTGATGGTGGTGGTCGCAGCTTATCTGCGTAGATCAGGGGTTCCAGTCTTCTCCTATCTCGACCACTGGCTGTTGAAGGCGGGCTCGCCCCAGGCGATCTTCTCCCACCTCCAGACCACGGCGGACCTCCTGCATTCGCTGGGGTTCACTATCAACGTGCCGAAGTCACACCTGATTCCCTCTGTCGCTCCTTTTCATCGGGGCTGTTCTGGGCACAGTGCAGTTTCGGGCCTATCCTCCTAAACAGCGAGTCCGGGATATTCGGGCTATGATACCGATGTTTCAGCCTCTATCCAGGACTCTGCGGGACCCGAAGGCGCGCCAGCGGAATCGGGCTGCCCAAAGATGCGATGGAGGGCTTCGTAGAATGTACGAAGCTGGGCAGGGGACGCCCCGGCTCCCAGAAACGGGGGAGGTGCGGAGTCGTCCCTGAATCAGGCCCCGGAAACGGAGCCTAAGAGCAACGGCGCTCCGGATCCCGCGTCGCATCAGCCGACCGACGGGGAGAAGGCGAACAGCGACAGTGCTTCTTTGTCTTCTTCTTGTGCTTTGACTTACCCGAAGAGTGGGAAGGCTTGGAGGAGGTGTGGTGCCTCCGCGAACGGTCTCGAGAACTTCCCCTCGAGCGAGACCGGGAGCGACGCGGAGCCGACTGCCGGGCCTCCACAATTTGGCACACGGCTATGACGGCCGGCCTCTGGATCAATTCCTGTGACTCCTGGACCGAGACCAATCGCGACGTGGAGTCTTGCAGTGGTTGGCCGTGTAGTTTTACCTCGCCGTCCCTATGGCCTTTGGGTACATCGACACAGTCACTATAGGTAGTCATGACATGACCCCAGGCCCCACAGACAAACTAATGAGGATCTATCACAGACATTTGCTTGTGACAATCCTTACAAGGTTTATAACCTGTCATTTTGGCAGGTGACATTTCCCTTGCACGCTGTAAAATGTTTGAGGTTAACGAGTCTCAAAAATATAAGATGTAGCTCTGGATCCGCGCCTATATAGGCTCCACACGTCATTTCCAGAGTGAAAGTCGTTATTGTGGAGTTGGACAGCACCACCTATAGGAGCACAGAGGTACTGTTAAAAAGTTTCCAGATTCAGTCTGACGCCTGTAGAATATTCAAAAAGTGAGAAATATGTGAGCCAGAGTAAGCAGAGAAGCTAAGGACCTTGACTCAGGATTGGTTGAAACTGAAACCATGCTTTGAATTCTTACAAGGCACTGCACAAGTGCAAATACTTGGCTACGAACAGGATTCATGTTTGAAAAATACATTTATTGTTATGCTGTACCCTTTCTGCTGCATGGTGCAGCCAGGCTTGTTTTCTGTGTTAATTACTTGACCGTCTCAATGCATTTTTGAGGGTGCTTGTTTGTTGTGAACGGTCCCTCTATGGCTGCATTCTTCATACCGCAGCATGAAACCTTCAACCCATCAGTCTGTTGTGTAGCTAGCAGGGGCGGCTACTCCACTAGGGTGGAGGAGCATCGCCCCACTGCTTTCTTGCAGTGCGAGAAGCAGAAACATAAAATGGTAAAACTACCATTTTATATTTCTGCTTTTCGCACTGCGAGAAAGCAGAAGGGTTTGGTTGGGGGATCTGCTCTAGGGCAGGGGAGGAGTGGCTTGCCCACTGCTGAGGGCGCTGACTGTTTGGTCAGACCCAGAGGGCCGACCAAACCAGTCATGCGCACCCTGCCTTTTCTCCGCCTACATGGAGAAAATGGCCTCCCCATAGGCGCCTGGCTGGTAGGCGTTCTGACCAATCACAATGCTGCCATTGCAGCGTTGTGATTGGCTTAGGGGAGGGGAGGGAGGTTGCCTGCTTCCTGTTCCTGGCAGGAGAGGAGCAGAGACAACGCGGGACCAGGCCGGGGAAGGTAAGTTAACTTTAATAAAAAATAAAAAAATTAAAATTAAACCACCCCCCCCCCGTAACCCCCACACTCCCGCATGACCCCGCGCGGCCCTCTCCCCCCCACTCCACCCGCGAGTCATGCCGGCCGCGACTAGTATCTAGAAGTATTGTGTGTGTGAAAGTGTTCTCATTGTCTGTCAACAATCTCGGCACATCCCTACATGCGCTACCCAGCCTGAGAATTTCACTTGTACTACCTTCCATCCAAACAGAGCATAGCTCTTGCCACTGGCGGCCCTTCCAGGTACTGCACCTAATTCACACCAACCTGTAAGCCAAGGATGGGCTCGGGATGAGTGGAGGGCAGCAAACTGTTTCTCCTTTCTCAGTGTCTCTTCAAACTCTTTAGCTGCTCACATCACTCTGATAAATATCATTCTAGCATGCCCCTTTGTTTATCCAAGGACTGTAACTTTAGACCGTTAACAGTGAGATGCTTACATCAGCATTGGAAAGGATATCTCTGCCCTCTCACCCGCTGAGTTGTTTAAAACCCGATTGGCTAAAGTCAGGAACTAAGTATTATCTTGCATTTGATAAGCCTGCAAATTAGCACAGTGACATATTCAGGGCCACTGGAATTACGTGTTTCTTCAGCCACAGCTTTCATGGATTTTCATTATTTGCCACATAATGCACCATCTGCTGAATATTTTTAATATTTCACCAAAAAAGAAATTCGTTTCTAGCTCAAACTGTTATTAAACAAAAAGCACAACGCGTAATTCTTAGCAGTGGCAAATCCTTTGCAAAGTTTAACAGGTTACTTTTCATTTGCTGAAAGCTGTAGTCGGGTGTTGAAGTGGTACTAATGAGGTGCAACTTTGCCCAGACACCTAATAGTTGCTAAAATCTCAAAATAAAGAATACTGCTAAAACTTTGTAGCATAAGCCACATCATTTATTTTCCTGGCTGCATAATTTTGTCAATTACAACCGCATAACTACAGTGACCCTATGTGTAATATTATCCTCCATTCCTGGCTTTTCATATGACAGCATGTTGCACTGAGGGCTTGCAGGTTTGCTAGTAACACTGCCATCAGGGTTGAATACCAATGATGTGCTGTTCGCTACAATGCCATCCTTGCCTAAGGTGTTATGCATGACATTAACCCACTTATCAGCCATGTTTTACATATTTACAGAGTCATCTAATACATTTCAGAGACTGCTTGTTTCACACCTAAAGCCGAACGTAAATTCTACTCCGGTATTTTGTGAGGGTTCATCCTTTCATTCACATCATGCATTAAAACAAGTATTGACAATGTGAATCTTTTTGTCTTTTACGTAATGGAAAGTTTAATACGGAACTTCACAACAAAGGTACAATATAGGCAGCAGCAGCGCAACCTTCCCTAACTCACAGAATAAGTAAAGAAAGGTTGCGGAGGCAGGAAGTACATCATACACAGTTCTCTCACACATATAGAACAGGTACACTACAGGTAGCTAATATTAAAGAGGGTGTGAGAGAAGTTTAAGGGCTGTTTGCTCTCCCTAAACGGAAATAAACATACAAGTAGTACAAGAGTCCTGAAAGAAACACCCAAAACGATTATGAAATTACCATATATTATTGAACTCACATAGGGTAATGAACCCTTACCTATCTAGTGTGGTATGCTTCATCAGGGGATTCCACACCTAGCACTGGGAAGCATCCAACAGTACTACTGCTTACTGGGTGTGCTATTTCCTAGTTGTGGGTTCCTTAGTTTTAGTGAGATTAGGTCCTTCAAATCGACGTTTATGTTCTCCCTTTTTTACCTCAGACCTACAATAAAATTGTGCATGGGTGAGCTAAAAATGTTTTTTACTGTCTCCATCCTATTGTTAAAAACAGGCGGGTTGAGCAATGGAAGCAGCTTCTCTTTGCCATGACCATGTTTTGGCACTCTACTATTGCCCCTGTGGGGTCAGAAACCTTCCTCAAAAGTACGAATCATGGTATCTCACGTCAAATATTGTGAAACAGACCCTGATTTATAAGGCATGTTATGCAAGTGCATTCAATATAACCTTTGTTTATTCATAAGATAGGGCAACAGAGGTAGAAACAACCCTTCTTCAAGAACTGGCATGTCTTGGGCAGAAACGGTGTATGTCATACTAAATCCTTCACAGGAAGGGCACAGCCAGAGGAGCAGCAGCGTAAGCTTCCCCCTTACAGGACATATACAAATCAGGCAGCAGCAAGGCCAGCTTTTCTTCCTCACAGAACAGATACAGTATGGCAGAAGCAAACTAAAAGCTTCCTTTTCTCACAAAAGGCAGCATGCGCAATCTTCTATTTCTCGCAGAACAGATTCGGCAGGGCAGAGTAGTAGTACATGCTTTCATCGCTCACAAAACATGCACAGTTAAGACATGAGGGACATGTAGGTTACAGACAGATCTCTAAAGTGGGTGCTTAACTCACTGAGAGGAATGTATAGGTGGATGAGTGTCTGACTATGCAAGTTCTGATAGAACTCTCACTTTGGTGATAGTCCATGTCAGCATCCTGAGAGCCCTGATGCTGTCATTCTGAGGCCTGGTGTAATATTTGGTGTAATATCCTGTAGTCTTGCTGCTGTCACTTCCTTTAGATCCAACCGGAGCCAATCACATTGTGAATGAACATTAGATCTCAAAGGCTGGGCTATAACAATACATAGACCTTCCTTACTTGTGGTGTGGAAGGGGATGGAGGGAGCAACATGTGCCCAGTAAACACAATTTAAAGACAAAATGACAAAAACAAAACTCGCCAACATTGCTCTTTAGGTCTATATAATTCCCCTCCCTCTATTAGATATTCCTTTCTCTCTGTCCAGCCACTAACTCTTTCAATTCTCTTCTTTACTACATTTCCCCTCTTTCTTATTCTCTTTCACCCTCTCTCTCATGTACACATTTTTGGCTTATGTGTCTGCCTCCTCATTTTTTCTTGTTTCAACTTCATTTATCTTTTCTCTTACCATCAAGGCACTCACACTCTTCATTTACACTTTCCTCTCTCTCACCCCCTCTCTCTTATACACATCCTCTATTTCTTACTTATCTCTACATCTTCTATCCTCTAATTGGAGGAAAGAGTACAAAGAATCAGAAAAAAGTATCTATAACCAAAGCCTTAGGATTTATAAACAACTACTTTTCAAGACTAAACAGGAGTTCTTCGCCAATCGAATTAACCTAGCTAAAAATTCGGCCAAAGAGCTGTTCAAAACAGTAACTAGTTTGGCACACCCTCGCACAGCAAACATCTCAATGAGCCAGGGACTTTGTGACGAAATCGCCAGGTTTTTCCTGGAAAAAGTCAAGGCCATATTTTCTACGTTCAAAGGATCAACTACGAAGGACACAATGGATCCAACAAAGGGTCATAAGCTAGTTTCCGGCCCACGGCTTATTCTCGACAAGTTTGCACCACTATCTGCCTTGGACACTTATAATCTGCTTATGTCCACCAAATCAGGATCCCCTTATGACCCGTGTCTGGTAACAGTGTTAAAACAGGCCCCTGAACCGATTGCACTGACACTCACCTCTCTGTTTAATGCAATGTTCTCTGAGGGGTACTTTCCTAGAGCCTGGAAAAATGCATCAATATTGCCACTCCTTAAAAAGCCTAGTCTGGATCCTAAGGGTCCAAACAATTTTCGCCCTATCTCACGTCTCCCTTTTCCGGCAAAATTGGTTGAGAAAAGAATGAATGCTCAATTGAGTACTTATCTACGAGATACTCAAGCTTTGGATCCCACCCAATATGGCTTCAAAGAGGGGCACAGCACGGAGTCCGCACTAATAAAATCTACGGATGAGATCAGGATAGCCCTGGTTCGGGGAGGTAAGGCTGCCTTGATTATGCTGGATCTCTCTGCGGCCTTCGACACGGTCCATCACGATTTGTTGATGGACCGGTTGCGGGTAAGGCTTGGAAACTATTGAAGTCCTTTCTATCGAACAGATCGCTAACTGTCTCATTAGGTGAATTTTGTGCCACACCGTTCTGTCTGCCTTGTGGAGTCCCACAGGGGTCATCTATGAGTCCTACACTTTTCAACGTGTATGTGTCCTCCCTGGCCACCCTTATTGACTCCTTCGGCTTTTGCCTCACCTCCTACGTTGACGACACACAAATCGTGGTGTCGCTGCTGCCTGGGCAGGAAATTGGAATAAGCAAACTGTTCCATGATTGCATGGAAGCGGCCGGGAGGTGGATGTCCCAAAACTGTCTTAAACTTAACTCAAGCAAGACGGAGGTTGTCTTGTTTGGGAACGATCCCAGTTTCTGGAACCCAAGTTGGTGGCCAGACTCTATGGGTTCTCTCCCGACACCCTCCAGGAAAGTAAAAAACTAGGGAGTCTTAATAGATGACAGACTCAACTTTGGGGCCCAAGACAATGCGGTAGCCTCGACCACGTCATATGTCCTTAGGACATGTAAGAAAATACTGCCGTTTTTGCCAAGGGACAGTCAGCGCTTAGTGATTACTTCACTGATTATGTCACGGCTAGACTACTGCAACAGCTTATATCTGAATATTCAGGAGCGCTTTATGCATAAACTTCAACTTTTGCAGAACGCGGCGGCTAGAGATTGCTTTCAGGTATATCCAAATCTGCATCTGTCTCCAGTGAAATCCGTAGACTCCACTGGCTGCCTGTTAAGAAACGAGTGCAGTTTAAATCACTCTGCATGGTTTTTAAGGCTCTACAAGGCTCAGGAACTGACTATCTGAAGCGGCAATTTCAGTGGTATGTGCCTTATAGACCACTGTGCTCTCTAGGAGCAAAATTGGTGATAGTACCACCCACAAAAAAAGCCAGATGGGGAGGTAAAAGCTTTTGTGCTTGTGCGGCTAAGGCTTGGAATGACCTTCCTCTCCACCTGAGGAATATCCCGGATCTACTTGAATTTAGAAAGGCCTTGAAAACTTGGCTTTTTGATTGCTTGCTCACCCGGTTTCAAATTGTGCTTCTCTGGAGTATTGTAGCTAGCGCCAGGACACCTTAGGGTAACAGTTGCGCTTTACAAATGCTCTTAACATTAACATCCCTGTTTGAACTACCTAGGGCCAGCATAAGGATTTTGCCATCCTAGTTCATGGTACATTTTTCTGTTCCAACTACCATAACCATGGTGCCACATTTGCTGATTGTACTGTAAATATAACACCCCTGTTGGTGGCAGCCCAGGCAGCTACCTAGTATTCTCCTCCCCCAATTTTTTTTTATCATTCATTCCACAAGCTTCACACTTTCTCTTCTTAACCCTCCATACATACTGTCCTCTCACACTTTTGATTCGCACACCCATTTCTGTCCATCCCGATACCCTGCTCCCTCTTTCTTACTTCCCTCATACTAGTCTTCCCGTCAACTCACTCTCATTTCATAGTTCACACATCTTCCTTTCTCATATCTTCTAGTCTAACCTGACACCCTTCTCAAAGTATTGTAATAGACCGGTGGGAAACCCAATATACCCTTGGAGGCTTGGGCAAATAAACAAATGTTGAGTAGAGATGCCTACAAGGGAATTCGTTCACTGAACTTAGTCGAATTTCATTTAAACTTGTTACTAATTGGTTAGGCCCCAATTGGTGGCTAAACGTTGCAGAAGTCTACACATCAATGTAGTTGTACACAAAATCAATGTTCAACAGAACAATTGAAAAACAATTAAAAAACAATTAGAAAACACGGGTATATCTTTCTTTCATGAATACACAATTTTAATGTGAAACAAAATTATGAGGGGTACATTTAGAAACAATAAAACACTATGATGGAGGATACATAAATGAACCTGCAAATCATAAGTGTAATCATCTATTCCAAAAGAGTACACAGAGGAAAACGAATCTAAAAAAATAGAAAACAATTCCTCAAACGCCTTAGTTGTTAGGGAAATAGATGTAATAGTCGACGTTTCGGTCTGTTGTGGCAATAACATCCGTCAGACCATCTTCAGGACATACAGATGTTTGTAAAGCAAGTCCCCTGTATAAATATAATATATACAATTATTTACAATAATCTATTATGTACAAAAATTTAAAAGAAGAGAAAAGATAACCCGTGTGAAGAAAGGAAAGGAAAAGGCAACAAACAGAGTTTGCCAATAATAAGTGCTTTTAGACCTAAACCCAATAGTATGGTGAAGATCATGAAAGATCATGTGTGATCATGAAAATAAATTCAGTGATATAGAAACTATCACCAAGAGAAGCTTAATATAGACATACTACTTACTCAAATCGTATTCAGTAGTTATCTCAACCCAAGAATGATCGAGTATAGAAATGTAGAAATGGCCTAACAAATAGGCTCCTAGAGGTATTGAGACAAGAGGTGTCTATTAATACATCTCAAAGTGACTTTAAATTATTTCAAAGAAAGAGAGAAAGGGATTTATAAGGAATCAAACCGACTAATAGTTCCCTAAGGTTGTAGAGGACATTGCTTGATAAGGATCGAGTCTCAGTCTAACCTAAACCATCATATACTATTTAATCTCATGTTATATCAGTGTACAGTGGCGATATCTGATTGACTTTGACTGTGCCATATCTATCGCCAGATGCAAAAAGACTTACTGCTCTATGTTGAGGATAATAAATTTACATACATAGAGAAAGAAAACACTTAATTCAAATAAAAAGAAAATAGCTGGCAGACAAACATGTTAATTATTCATTTGTTTAGCCTGAATTGGTTAGATTTTCTATCCTTAATGCATCGCAAAATGAATCTCGAAATGAGGCTATGTGACTATGATACCTCAATGATATATATGATATATCAATAATACGGTGTTGGACTTGGCCCTTTTTGGCAGGTTCACCCCTAAACTTTTTGCCTTGTCTGTAACCTGGTGTTGGTGATTTTAGGCCTTTGAGCACTTTCGCACTGTGGTCCAGTGGAAAGTGTGTGCACTCTCTGTGTGCTTGTGGTGAGATTGGCCTGCCCTCCCACAGGAATGCATGGGGGATAAGTGTGTCCATGGTAATTCCTGGTATGAGAGGAGCAGTGTGGTCAAGTCTGGTATGTATGAATTTGTGAGAATAAATGCTGCGCAATGGTGTGCGCAGATTTATTGTGACTGGTGTAGAAATGCCACTTTTAAAAGTTGGCATTTATGTGTGCTCTGTGTCTGCCTGCCTGATGTGAATTGCATGTCTGATCCCCATGATCCCCGGTCCACCTCGGCTCTACGTGCGGCTCGTGTGGAGGGACGTAGCTCCTCCCCCTACCCTCAATACTTCCTGGTAGGGTCAGAGTATAAAGACACATGACTGGCCGGCCGCGCAGTGACAGATAGCGCGCGCTGGAGGGGAATCATATCTGGTGATTTTATGTGTGTATCTTTTACTGTGACTAAACTTGTGCTTTTAAACATTTTAACTGCACTGTACCTTTTGCTGAAAGCCTGCTGATCCCCGGTCCACCTCGGCTCTACGTGCCGCTCGTGTGGTGGGACGTAGCTCCTCCCCCTACCCTCGATACTTCCTGGTAGGGTCAGAGTATAAAGACACATGACTGGCCGGCCGCGCAGTGACAGATAGCGCGCGCTGGAGGGGAATCATATCTGGTGATTTTATGTGTGTATCTTTTACTGTGACTAAACTTGTGCTTTTAAACATTTTAACTGCACTGTACCTTTTGCTGAAAGCCTGCTGATCCTCGGTCCACCTCGGCTCTACGTGCCGCTCGTGTGGAGGGACGTAGCTCCTCCCCTACCCTCGATACTTCCTGGTAGGGTCAGAGTATAAAGACACATGACTGGCCGGCCGCGCAGTGACAGATAGCGCGCGCTGCAGGGGAATCATATCTGGTGATTTTATGTGTGTATCTTTTACTGTGACTAAACTTGTGCTTTTAAACATTTTAACTGCACTGTACCTTTGCTGAAAGCCTGCTGATCCCCGGTCCACCTCGGCTCTACGTGCCGCTCGTGTGGAGGGACGTAGCTCCTCCCCCTACCCTCGATACTTCCTGGTAGGGTCAGAGTATAAAGACACATGACTGGCCGGCCGCGCAGTGACAGATAGCGCGCGCTGGAGGGAATCATATCTGGTGATTTTATGTGTGTATCTTTTACTGTGACTAAACTTGTGCTTTTAAACATTTTAACTGCACTGTACCTTTTGCTGAAAGCCTGCTGATCCCCGGTCCACCTCGGCTCTACGTGCCGCTCGTGTGGAGGGACGTAGCTCCTCCCCCTACCCTCGATACTTCCTGGTAGGGTCAGAGTTTAAAGACACATGACTGGCCGGCCGCGCGCAGCGGACGCGCCGCTGGCAAGCCCGTCTGCGCCCGTCCGCGCCTGGGTCGCGCCCAGCGTCAGCCATGCTGTCCGTTCCCTAGCCACAAGAACTATATTGACTAGGGACCAAATTTTTGAGCTTCAGCCTAAACAATGCTCCAATTCTATACTTATTAATCCCTGTACACTAGATAATGAAGGTCATAATCAGAGACTATACTGTAATGACTGTACCTTTGAATTTAATGATACCAATACTGATTTAGGTAATATATGTAAACCCTTGGATAAAGTCCCATTTGTACATTCTTTGACCGCCAACAAAGAATGTAATGTTAACATTAAAGCATGTCTTATAAACTGCAGGTCTCTTCCCAAGCACGCAGATGATATCTGGCTACTTTTAGAAACAGGAGATTGGGAGATCATATTCCTCACAGAAACATGGTTAAGAGAAAGCTCCACCCCGGATATTAGTCTGGCAATCCCCAAGGGCTATAAAATAGTCATAGAAAATCGAATTGGCAACAGACTAGGTGGTGGACTTGCCATAATCATAAAAGAGGATGGGAAATATTATATAAAAGGATTGAATCCACGGACCTGCTTGAAGCAATGTTTTTTAATGTTATAATCTCCTCCACTCTTTCCATCGCAGGAATATTGGTTTACAGACCTCCAGGATCCAAACCCATTGAATTATGGGATATTTGTGACCTGATTGCTGACCTTTCATTGAAATATGCAAATCTGATAGTCCTGGGCGATTTTAACGTCCATATGGACAACATACTATGTCCTCTGGCCTCTCAATTAGAGGACACTCTCAGAGGATTAAACCTTAATCAACTGGTCACTATGCCTACACATGTGGCAGGTCACATATTGGACCTTATTTTCACCAATATCCCATCCCTCACCACAGAGAACCCCATCCCTATTGCATGGTCGGACCACAGCCTAATTTCTTTTAATTTAACTTTTACTACAAATTACTATCATAGGGAAATTAAACACGAGGTTCGTAGAAACTGGAGGAAAATCACTCCTGAAACTATGGGCCCTGAGTTATCTAACACCTCCTTACTACTCACTGGAGAACCTAATAAGAATGCGGAAACCTTTAATCATTGGGTTACCTCTGCCATAGACAAAATAGCCCCTTTGAAAGTAATGAAATTAACCAGCTCCCTGGTTCACACCTGAATTACAAGCAGAAAAAAGCCGCTGTAAAAAGCTGGAACGGATATGGCGCAAGACTTACTGTACTGAGATGAAAGACATCTATAGGAAAGCAATTAAGCACTTTCATGGGATAAAACGTACTTGTATTAAGGATTTCATTGCCAACCAAATTAGACGATCAGATAGTTCGACCAAAGAAGTCTTTAAAATTGTTCAAGACTTCTTGCAACCAGAGACCATGAAAAGTAATATAACTCCGTCCGATACTCTTTGTGAGAATTTATCTAGTTTCTTTCAGGAAAAAATTCAAAATATTTACTCCTCATTTTCGGAGATTAATACCTCCAATACTCCTCTGAAATCCCCTACAAATACCTGGTCGGAATTTACTCCTTTTGACTCCGACTCTTCTCTCAGTCAATTGAAAAAAATAAGATCTGGATCCCCGTTGGATCCTTGTCCCGCTAGGTTTTTTAACTTACTTACCCCTTTGATTAACCCGTCTCTGAATCAGCTCTGGAATACTTCTCTTACATCTGGCACATACCCGTCTATTTGGAAAACTGCAATTGTCCAACCTATCCTTAAAAGGAGAATGCAGATCCTACAGTACTAATTTTTTTTAGACCTATCTCCCTCCTGCCAGCACCTGCTAAAATCCTTGAGAAAGAAGCACAAAAGCAGTTATCCCACTTCCTAGAATTTAATAATTTACTACACGACTCTCAGTCTGGATTCAGAGCTGGCTATAGCACCGAGACAGCTCTGTTGGAGGTAACTGAAACAATCCGGGAAACCTTAGACAAGAACAACTGTGCAATGCTGGTGCTGTTAGACCTGTCAGCAGCATTTGACACTGTGTCACACAAGATCCTTCTTGACAGGCTAAAACAATTGGGAGTTGTAGGAACTACTTTGGCCTGGTTCAGCTCTTTTCTTGAAGGGCGGTCCCAGAAAGTAAGGCTGCACCCTTATGTCTCATCACCAAGATTGGTGAAATGTGGAGTTCCTCAAGGGTCGGCTCTCAGCCCTACTCTTTTTAACATTTACCTTGCGCCCCTGGCTACTCTTATAGAGCAACATGGCGTGGATGTCATCTCATATGCTGATGACACCCAGCTAGTGTTCTCTTTTAAAGATCATTCAGAGGCCGCATTCACACATTTTAAGGAATGTCTGATTGACATATCCACCTGGATGACAAAGAATTGTCTGCAGCTGAATGCCGACAAAACTGAGGATTTGTTTTTTAATCAGCCTTCCCTCCCCCACTCTGATCTCTGGTGGCCTTCCCTGCTCAATCCCCCTCCACAGCCAGTGCCCTCAGCGAGAAATCTGGGTTTTAAGGTGGATAACACTCTTTCATGCAAATCCCAGATAAGTCTCGTGACATCGTCCTGCTTCTGGAAAATGAAGGCATTACGTAGATTTCTTCATTTTCTTCCGATAGATTGCAGGAAAACTATTGTACATGCATTGATAACCTCAAAATTGGACTATGCCAACAGTCTATATCTTGGTATACCAATGTATCTACTAATGAGACTGCAGTTAATTCAGAACGCAGAAGCTATATAACATAACATAACATGTCTGGCTGGTGAGTGACAGGGGCTGGGAGGTGTGTGTGGCTCCAGGAGGGGCAGGGTGAGTCAGCGCAGGGCTGAATAGGGAGATCTGCATGTAGATGGGAGGGAGGAGTTGCACCTGGGACCTGAATAGGACTGTGCCTTCCCTCCACAATGCTGGCTCCACCTCCTGTGGTGCGTCTGATGTCCCTGGCCTGCCCTGTGAAAGGGAGAGAGGAGCTGAGCAAAACAAAGTGCTCAACAGCTCCCCATAACCAGTTGTATCTGGTTCCCCCAAACCCTGCACCTTTGCACAAAGGAAATGTGTGTATAAAAGAAGGGGCTGTGACCCCATGAGATGTTCAGTCTTGTGGTGCTGTTCCTGTACCTTTGGGGGCTTGCTGCTGCTGGGGCCCAGGAGGAACCGCCATGGGGGCTTGCCTCCTTGCTGGAGGGCCCTGTGCGCTGGCCTCCCTGGGCCCAGCTGTGCCCCTTGGACCTTTTCCTTGCATTTTCCCCTCTAAGGACTATTTGCATCCAGCGCCTCGTGGGCGCTACCTTCAAAGGGCAAAGAAGAGCGCGTGGGCTCTGCAGTAAGGAGCTGCCACTGACGTCGAGGGAATCCTGACGTGGGGATTCCCCCACCTGGATGCCGAGAGGAGCGGGTGCCCACCCCGCGTTGTGGCGCCGACGGCGGGTGCCCACCCCGCTTATGCATATTTTAATAACGGGAGCCCACACCGCGTCTGTTCTCCTTAATAGCGGGAGCCCGCTCCGCTTTTGGTGATATTCACGAGCGGGTGCCCACCCCGCACTGAGGAGCCGCAAGAAGATTCACCGCCGCGGCCCGGAAGACAGGCAGAAGCCTGTGCCTGACTCTGGGCGGGGCTAAGTGGCCGGCCAGCCAATCGCAGCACGGCCGAAGCGGGAAGAAGCAGAGAGAGCCCTGGAAGTCAGGCATGGTGAAAGCCTGATCCGGAGGAGCCCAGAGCGGAGAACCCTGACCGGAGCCTCGAGGGCTTCCAGGACCAAAGCTACCTCAGTGGAAGAGGAGCGGGACACGGGAAGCAGCTGCCAGCATCCAGGCGGGGCTCCCGGGTTAGTGAAGGGAGACCCGTATGCAGCTCAGAACGTCCGGAGCCTCGTGGGCTCCAGAGAAGACGGAGCTGTGTGAGCTCCATTACGGCATTCCCCCGCCGCTGAGCAAAAGGTGGAGTTCCCGCAGCAGTGAAGAGAGCCCTGCCTTCCCGTCCAGCACCGAGAGCGGCACCAGTGAGTCCCGGTGAGTGGAGCTGGGGGGAGGGGGTATGTCGGGGCACGCTATCGGTGCCTGCCCCCATTGTGCTTCCCCCAGTCACCGTGTCTGTGCCTGAGCGGCCCCGCCAGAGAGCGGGCCGCTCCCACGTTGATGGGCATGTCTGTTTTAGAGCCTGCGTGGCTCCTACGGGTGGCATGTTTGTTTTAGAGCCTGCGTGGCTCCAACGATGGCCTATGATGGTGTAGAGAGCCCCAGAGCTGGACCTCTTTCATTGTTCACAGTTGCCCCGCTTGACAGTGGGCAACTGCAATGTTTTGGGGGCATTTGTTTCTAGAAGAGTCCCAGAGAGGGGCTCAGGCGGCACAGTGAGTGCCAGTGATGTTCCCAGCTGCACAGCAAGTAGTGGGCAGCTGCAACGTTTAGGCTGTTAGTTCTTGGGGGCATTTTGTTAGGGAGACAGGAGTGAGATGCACTCCTCGTCCCCAGTACTTTCACAGCTGCCCAGCAAGTAGTGGGCAGCTGCTACGTTTAGGTTTGCGCAGTGGCGCCCCCTTGACTTTCGCTGCATAGGCAGCAGCCCGGACATTGGGCATTTGAGCCCCTGTGAAAGGCCAGTTGGCCTGGGGGCAGGTTGGGGACATGGGTAGAGCGCCAGGCTCTACAGGATGGCGTAATGTAATTATGCCTACTCTTAATGTTGCCAAGAGTGATTTAGGCCCATTGCGTAATGTTTATGCTAATGAGGTTTGGGCCTAATGTGGTTATGCCTAATGTCGTGTTATGATGTCTTGAGGTAGTGCCTATTTGCGTAATGTGTTTATGCTTAGGAGGTTATTGCATAATGTGTTTATGCAGGTGAGGCCCATTGCGTAATGTGTTTATGCTAATGGGGTTTGGGCCTAATGTGGGTTTATGTCTAATGCTAATAGGATAATGCTTAGGTCATTATGGTACCAGTAGTTACTGGTTGTGTTTTATATTTGCATTTACTTACCTGTCCTGATGGTTCTGACCGTGGCCCGATTGGCCTGGTCCTGTATATAATTCCCCTGTGAATATTGCCCGTGCCAGTTGGCACAGTGTAAATATGTGATTACGTTTCTAATGTGTTTCTGATAATACAAAGGCTATTTTTTATATAACCTTGTGTGGAGTTTCTTTTGTAGGGTGCCTAGTGTGTTGCTGCTGTATGTGTGTGTTGCGCAAACGCTTTACACATTGCCTCCAGGATAGGCCTGACTGCTCGTGCCAAGCTACCAAGGGGGTGAGCAGGGGTTATCTTGGGTGTGTAACTCCCTTGCCCTGACTAGAGTGGTGGTTTCTGCCTGGCTTTGGCGCAAGCCTTGGCCAACCAGAAATCCCATTTCTAACATACGTATATCGGTTTCTACTGTAATGGAAGTGTCACAGTAGAAATGTTAGATACATAGAGGACTGGCTTACCTCTATTAATAAAGTGAAGAGACCCCTTTAGAAATTCAAAGTCAGGAAAAAAACCTCACGACTGTCAGGGGAAGCAGGAATCTTGTTCTGAGATGTCTTCCCGGAGTTCAAGAGAGTTACGGTAAACAAAACTCCACACAAGCTAAGAGAGAAAGACGACCCCATGTAAATAACTGCAATGTTAAAAATAAGGCGTGTATATAACCCCCTTCAAAGGCCGTCTTTTCTGTGCCACACACCATCTCATTTTCACTCATACACTCACACTCTTGCCTCCCAATGAAATGCTTTCACAACATGCACATTCCATCTTTCAAATCTTCTTTTACATTGCAATCTGCCCTTACCTGACCTTCTCACACACTTAACCTCCCTTACACTGCCTTGCCTTGCTTATATCATTTTCAGATCCTGTATCTCACAAGCACGTGCACTTTTTCGCTCTCTCCACACATGCAGACTCCCAAGGATGGCTGTATTTTATGTTCCCTATCAGTTTGAATGTTAAATGCCATTTTTTTTTAATTGTTCTGCTGAAAACAAAGCTACGTGCCATAATTTGGCAACATCGCCTTAAAGGCTCTGCTGATGATGCCTGAAGAGAAAATCCTATGCAGGGTTGTCGACTTAAATCAATGCAGTGAGGATTTCAAGTTGAAACATGGTGGGGGAGTGGTCTGGCCGTGCTGCGAAATGGCCGCTCTCTAAGAGGGCTCCGCCGGCTGAGTCAGCATCCGCCTATAATCCGCACATTGTAGGGAGTACAGATACGGCATATGACTAAAAATAGATAGCTTACTGCATTGGGCGCAGATCAAGCCCTCTCCGACAGCTTTACGTATAAGCATCGGCCTGCTGCGGGCCCGTCCTGGTGGCACCTGCGGCGGAGAGAGAAGGCCGCGAAAAGGGCGTGAATCGGTGTGTGCATCAACACGCAGCCCCGGAGCTAGCCTGACAGCATCGGGACGGAGGCCCTCCCAAGCCCTGGCTGGAGAAGCGGCGGACCGGTCCTGGGATCAGCATACACTGCTGCGACTGGATCCCCAGCAGCGGGAGGCGAGCCCGGGCCTAGGTGAGGGGCGGGGGGTGGCGTCGGACAGACCGGCAGGCGCGTTTGCTCTGCTGGAGGTCCGCTGCCTGTTCGGAGCTGGGGCCCGCGGTTGCGACTTCTCCCTTTGCCTGTGAGCTGATTTGGGGTGTAATCATCGGCTGGTTGAGGCTGCTGGCCTAGAGTGTGCAGCTAAACGGCTGGAGGCCACGGTTGGAGTTTTCCGCGGTCTTGTGATCGATCTTGTGCGGTCGGCGGAGGCAAGTGAATAAACCCAGGCAGGAGAGAACCACATGCGGAACTTACCAGCGGGGGGCAGGTACGAGGAAGCGGAGCTGCGGCTGTACCGGGGAGGCCCCTATTATTGGATCTGTGAAAGGCCTGGACGTTGGGGCACGCCATTTAAGCTGGTGCTATATAAAAAAAAGTCTAAGAAGCTGACTGCCAGTGGCATCTAAAGGCTCCACATGGAATCGGAAGCCATATTGAATTTGAGCAGATTGGGCGAAGAGGGAGTACTGAAGGCGCTGGGAATCACCCTGGCAAGCGTTCGCTGCTAATATATTAGTGCCCCCCTCCCCCCCCATTTGTATAATTTACCTGGCTTCACGGGACTGCAACGATAAGTGGGCGCCGCATGTAGCCAATTGGGGCCCCTCTGGTGTGGCCGGCTGTTTGACTTTGGTCCATGGTTGCGGCTGTGTCCTGTGGAGGCTATTACATGGAGGCCCAGTGTTCTACATAAACGTCAGTTTGGCGTAATCGGTTTGAGACGCCACGTGGGCTGAAATATCGTTGCAGCTGCCTGGGAAGCAATCTACTGTGGCCTCTTGATATCGCGGTCGCCCTGTTCCATATCGGGTGTCATCGGAACCCGTGAGCTTGTCTAGTCAGGGCTCCTTTCCAAGCGGGAGGTCCTCCAACCTAGAAAATGGGGAAAACTGACACTAAACAAACCAAGCTGCCATTCGAAAATAAAAGGACAGCAAGGCACGCTGAATCGGAGACTAACCCTGAAACTGAGCACAGGGAAGGAGCCGCAGAAGGAAATGAAGACCTGCGAAACATTTTGCTGGATGTTCAATCAAGCCTTAAAACAATTGACACCAAGATAGATAAACTTACGGACAGGCTAGATCAGGTCAAAAAACAAGTGGACACGCACGAAGTACGAATTGACAAACTGGAAAACCGAGTTTCCGATGCACATGAGTTCCATACTGAGTCAAGAGATCAATTACTAAATATGGAAAAAGTATTGGAAGTTAATAAGGCCAAAAACGAGGACCTGGAAGCCAGGTCCCGCCGTAATAACATTCATATTTCCGGAGTGCCGGAAACCACGGCCATGGGTAGAGCGGAAGACTTCGTCGAAACGCTCTTGAAGGACATTTTTGGTTAATCGCTTTCCACCATGTTTATTGTCGAGAGGGCTCACAGGTCCTTAGCCCCTAGGCCCCCCGTGGGCGGAACTCCGCGACCTATCTTGGCCCGCCTATTGAATTACCGGGATAGGGACAGCATTCTCCGAGCAGGTAGAGAAATGGGCCAGATTACTCATCAAGGTAACCAAATCTCCTTTTTCCCTGATTTCACCCCGGCGGTCCAATCTGCAAGAAGAGAATTCGTCCCAGTCAAGCACATCCTTCGTCAGGCGGGTATCTCCTACGCACTTCTGTACCCGGCAAAGCTTAAAGTCACCCATGAAGGTAGCCAACACCTCTTCACGGATGCCAAATCCGCCTTAAAATATGCCAAACACGCTGCTGGTAATAAATGCCCGACAAAAAGCTCAGGACAAACTGAAGGAACACTCAGTGACAATGACTGAACTGGCAGCTGTCTGATTCTGTTTAGGCTCTTTAACCTGGTGGTAAGAAATTAGAGGTGCGGCCTAGTCACCTGGTGGTGTAAATCGGTTGTAGAACTGCGCCCTTTATTATTTAACCACATTACTCTTATATGGCTGCTACTTCTAGATGTGACGTCCCTCTTAATGACATGCTCAGCCACCTGGTCTCAGGCCAGGGTGTAAGCCGGAGAGTCCTCGCCCCAAGGGAGATCTCCCATTATTGTTCCCTAACGTTCACATTGGAGGGCTATTTTGAAGTTGGGGGTGGGGTGGGGGGGGGGATGTTTCAGCTCAACCTACTTGGGGGTTGGTGTGGGTGGGGGGGATAAGGCTGGGGTCACAGTGCAGCTTGGTTTTGCTCCATTGACAAGTGCTACATGGAATTGCGCTGACAAGTTGCCTCAGCATCTATGCAACAGCCGACCAAGGCATAAGCAAGATAGGTCCTGGCTTCAGCTAACCTCTAGTATAATAGCGCCAAAATATCTTGTTACAAGGTCTTTTGCTGCAATTTGGTCATGCTACACTAACACAGGTTGACACATCTGACATATTTAACGTGGAATATTAGAGGTCTGAATGTTCACAGGAAGGTCAGACTAATTCATGCATACTTGATAAGGCACAAAATAGACTGCTGCTTCCTGCAGGAAACCACTTACCTAGGGCATCCAACACTAGGCTGTGCCACAATTACTGGGGGGAGGTGTACTCCGCCGGTTATTCTAGCTACGCACGCAGGGTGGCCATATTAATACGCAGGGGGTTAGATTGGAAAGCTACACACACACATATTGATGCTGAAGGGAGATTCATGATTCTCAAAGGTTCTATCTGTGGATCTGAAGTGGTGCTGGCTGCTATATATGGTCCCAACTCGGATGACCCGGAGTTCTTCCGAGGGCTCTGGGCACATTTAGCAGAATTGGGCTGTGACACGATCATTTGGGGTGGGGACTTTAATGCAATATTGAACGACTCCCTGGATAGGAAGGGGGCATCACGCAGTCTCCATCCACAAGCTAGCGCAATGCTTAATTCACTAATTCACGCTAATGATTTGGTGGATATATGGAGGCTCCGTAACCCAGACAGAGTGATAGGCTCATGCATCACCTCACATCATAGCGCTTGGTCTAGACTGGATTTTTGGGTAGTCTCTCGGGACATAGTCACATGGATCTCAGATGCATCTCTCATGCCCAGGACCCTGTCTGATCATGCCCCTTGTTTGTTGTAGCTGCAGATCCCTACACCAGTTCGACGTCCCTTTCCTTTGGAGGCTTCCCACCATGGCCCTATTAGATCAAGCCTTCCGTGAAGATATTAGGAAAGATATCAATGACTACTTTACTGAAAATAAGGACTCAGTTGAATCTGCAGGTACACTATGGGAGGCTTTTAAAGTAGTTATAAGGGGTTGCTGCATTGCTAAGCAAGCGGGAGTAATGAAGTCGATCAGACAAAGACTCCAGACTCTCGAGTCTCAAATCAAAGACATTGAGGAAAAATCCTTCCAGCCGGACGAGGGGACACACCTTGCATCACTTAGAGAATTGCTCTCTGAATATACGGAAGAGGCCAATCGGGAGATAAAGTTTATGGGGAAATACAGTACTGCTAGGAGATATGGGGAGGGGGATAGACCTGGAAGAACGCTGGTGAGCATGCTCCGCCCCCCGAGAAACTCCAATATAATTACCGAGCTTAAGGATGACAATGGGGACCCTATCAGAGGATCACTTCAAATATTGGGTCATTTGTCTGCTTTCTATGCTAGTTTGTATACCTCTACTATTCCTAATGTACAGGGTGAACTGCAAACATATCTGGATTCATTGGAGCTGCTGTGGTTGGACAGAGCGCACAGAGATTACCTTGATGAACCTTACACAGTCGAGGATATAATACAAGTAATCAACAGCCTCCCAAATGATAAAGCCCCAGGCTTAGATGGTCTGCCTACTTCCTTTTATAAAGCTTATAGTGCCTTACTAGCTCCACAATTATTAGAAGTTTATCAGGAATCGTTAGAAACGGGTTGCCTTCCGCCATCAATGAGGGAAGCTGTAATATTGACGCTACTGAAGCTGGATAAAGACACCACGAGCCAGGACTCTTATCGCCCGCTGTCTCTAATTAATGTAGACAATAAAATTGTGGCAAAATTAATCGCTCTGAGACTACAACCTCTACTTCTATTGATTGCAAGGCCAGATCAATCAGGGTTCATACCGGGTAGGTCGACAGCACATAATTTAAGAACTTTCTTCGTCCTACTCCACTATTTAGACCCCCAGACCCCTGCAGCAGCGCTGCTGCTAGACGCAACCAAAGCATTTGACTCCCTTGAGTGGCCCTATCTCTTCACTATACTGACTAGGTTAGGTCTTAGCCCGGCATTTATAGCTCAAATTAGGCTCCTCTATTCCTGCCCAACTGCGAGGCTGAAAGTGAACGGCCTTCTGTCAGAAAGTTTCCCCATAACTAGAGGCACTTGACAGGGGTGCCCCCAACCCCCTTATTATTTGCTGTAGCCATGGAACCCTTAGCTGCTCGTATCCGTCAACAACATGCAAATAGAGGGGTGGGTTTTTCTACTAGGGGCCTAACAATCTCACTTTACGCGGATGACATCACGCTTTACACTACGGATCCAATGGATAACATACCCCCCTTGCTCCGCGAAATGACCAGGTTCGGCGGGCTGTCTGGCATTGATAAATTGGTCCAAATCTACAATCTTTCCTTTGACATACTGTGTTTCCCCTTTCCCATTGGACTATCCTCTTAAATGGGCTGTGGGCCCGGTCAAATACCTGGGGGTCTGGTTCAGCCGGGACATGCAGGAGCTGTGGGAGATGAACTACGGACGCGCTGTGGGCTGGCTGGAAGGGAAAATAGACACTTGGTCTCGATTACCCCTCTCCTTGGCAGGTTGAATTGCCATAGCCAAGATGATTGTGCTGCCTAAGTTCTTGTATCGCTTTGTAAATCTCCCTTTAATCCTCACTCACACATTTTTGCAAAAGCTCAGATCCTTGATGATACAACTGGTGTGGGCTGAGAAGCAGGCGCGCATATCCTGGGAGCTTCTCACTTTGCCCTTGAGTCAGGGAGGACTGGGTGCACCAGATATCCCTCTGTACGCCTATTGCGCGCAGGCTCAGTTCCTCCATCATTGGGTTTTTCCTACCCCATTTCAGCCGCATGTAGCTATTGAAGTGGATAGGTCCGCGCCCATTCCATTACATGTGGCGGTCTTCGCCAAACTCAAAAGACCTAGAAATGAAATTGACACTACAGAAATGCTCAGATGGGCCTGGGATGGTTTGCGAGCTAGGGCCAGACACGATTTGCTATTCGCTCCCTCAGCCCCCTAGGGTGTAACCCGCAGATACCTGCGCTGGCGGATAGAGGCGAAGTCACTAGGGCTGAACGGCTGGGATGGAGGACTTTTGCCGATATGTACCCAGGGGATAATTTTGTTCCCCCCCCCAGTAATGCAGGGAGTGGATAAGTCATACTTCTCAGACCTTCTTTTATACTACAGAAAGGGCTAACTGCCGCAAACTGCATAGCTCCTTTCCTGCTCTCCCACCCTCACTGCCAGCACTAGAGCATGTATTAACCAACTCTTCCCAGCGTAAGCTCATAACCAGATTATACAATTCCATGCAAGTCTCTTTCCCAATAGCTAGACATAAATCGGTTGAGGGCTGGAATGGGGAATTACCTCGCCTTTGTCGGAGGAACAATGGAAATTCAATTGTGGCCAGCTAGAGCTGCTATACCCGAACTACAAGTTCCGTTTAATCCACTTTAAATTTCGGCATAGATACTACAGAACACCAGCGCAGCTCTTCCGTATGGGCCTGCGCGAGGATGCTAGATGTTGGAGATGCAATTCCCCCCCAAGCGCCTTTCTTACACTTGGCATGGAATTGCCCTAAGATAGCACAATACTGGGTGGAGATTTTTACCTTAGTGAATGAGATATTGGATACTGGTTTGGAACCTTCACCCCTCATGGGCATACTAGGTTACACGAAAGATGTCCCTGTGGAGTCCAGACGCCTTTTGGCGATGCTACTTCTGCTGGCGAAGAGGCGGATTGCCATAGCCTGGGGGAGAGCGGGGGCACCAACAGTTAAATCTTGGTTAGCTGATGCTACACACTGTCAGGAACAGCTGGAAACGTTCTGGGAGCTGATGCCAGCAGCTTCTAGACCTCAAGATATCTGGGGTCCCTTCCAGGACTGGGCTCGGGCCCCACTAAATGGCATTGCAACCGAACCCTAGAGGGATATTAAGTAACTCAGCTTGCGTCACCTGATGCAGCTGGTTGTTAGGCCAAAACTGTGGTCGTTCAGTTGATCAATCTGTGATGCTAAAATATTGCGCTGTTAATCATTGTACTCATGTTTTATTGCCCACTCGGTCAACATTATGGCGCTTGATATAATATCTGGATTGCAATAATTGGAGTATTAGTGTTGCACTGGTCCCCTCTCTATGTTGGGGTTAGTTATTGTAATTTCCTTTGTTTTCCTTTTTCTCTTTTGTTTTCTATCTTCAACTATATTGTTTCAGCACGGTTATTTCATAAAATGTGTGTACTATATGGTGTATGCAATCGAAATATGTATGCATCAATACGCACTGTAATTTTGTCGTTTTGTTTCAATAAAATTTTTATATAAAAAAAAAAAGTTGAAACATGGCGATTTAGTTGGGAGCAAAATGAAAGTATGGAGCCATTTACAAAATACCAGAGTTTGTGTTGATTGTTATGGTTTTCCACATATTGAGAAGTAGCTGTTCCCTAGTAGGTCATTGTCATTTTCAGCAGCCCAGCCAAAGCAACTATGGGCCTGATGTACAAACAGGTTTTGCTGTCAGAAAGCCTGTGAGTTACAAAATCACAGGGTTGGCAACCGCACAATGGCTAAATGTAATGTACTAAACCTATTTTGCGATTATGTAATAGATTACCACATTGGCTGAGAAACCCATGACAGACCTCTATTTAGAAGGGGCATGTTTAAGACGTCCCTTCCAAATAGTGATTTGGTAAGGGATGTACCAATGTTCTACAGCCGTAATCAGGTTGCAAAATATTGAAAACTTACTGACTCCTGAGTTTGGATGATGCCACATTCTCGAAAAGAAAGGGGACCACTGAAACCACTGGGATCTCTTTCCCTTTGTGAATGTAAAAAAAAAAAAAAAAAAAAGTTTGCTGGGGACTAAGCAGTGGTCCAGGGGACAACTGGCAACTCTCAAACAAACTTAAAAAACATAATTTATTTTCCTTTTAAAGAAAAGGGTCTGCCTTAAAAAAAAGACTTTCTTTATTAAAATGACCATGGCCGGCCGTCATCCCTGTGAAGGGATCCAATATTAGTGAGTCACAGTTCACAACCTTCCAGAAGAACTGTGATGAATTAGGTTGGGTTGCAACCCACTACGATTCAGAATTTTTTGAACCAACTTATTAGTAAATAGGCCAGTTCACAAAAATCCTTTAATTTCCCAAAAATCGGCACACAATTTGTGACCACTTTTTGCTAATGGAAATTCCGCACAACAGGCCCTACATTCTAGGCAGACACATAGGTGCCAATCTCTTCAAAAATAATACGCGTGTGCAGCAAGCACTGTGGAAACCAGCTTTGGTGCTGCACCTGTTCAAAATGCGGTCACTCCCCATTAGTTGACACCTGATCATGGCAACCACCACCCACTACAAAATCACCCAACCTGCCAGTTCTCCACACCCTCGCCAACAAGTCACTTAATCGGCCATTCATTTCTCCCCCAAAAGATCACCTGTTATTGTGATTTCCAGGGCTATCTCTGCTCCTTTTGATCTGTGTGCCATAGACAAAGGGGGTTAGTTGTATACTGCACCAGTACCCTTTATTCCCCATACATGCTCCTCTTCTCGTGCAGCACTGTCATGTAAACGATGTCTCAGGTTAGGCTGAACCTTATTTAACGCTCTTTCAAATAACACGTAGGTCTTGATGTCATCAGGGACATGTTGTTAAGAAATGTCCCTGAACAGGGTACAATATTTTTAAAGCAGCCCTAACTTGGGGAGAGGACGTGGCCTAACGGCTAGGGCGGACGACCTCAAATCTGGGGAACTGGGTTCGAGTCTCGGCAACCATGCTCAACATCCTGTGAATCTAGGCAAACCACTTAATCTCCCGTGCCTAACAAAACAAGCATTTGCAATGCAATAGGTCTCGCATTTAAGCGAGCTTAAGCTATTGGCATTGTAAATTACAATGCCTTTAATTTCTGTTTTAAAAAGCAAAACAAAAAAAAGGCATTGTCGTTTACAAGGCCAATAGCTCAAACTTGTGTAATTGCGAGACCTATTGCATTGCAAATGCTTGTTTAGTGAGTCATATGATTCACGATTTTTATCTTCCAAACTGTGTACATTTATAAGAACAATGACATATGGTGTTGCCTCGGGGGGAGGGGGAAGATGCAGTGACTCCTCTGGGATATTAACACGTTGTCTAGTTCCTCTCATATAATTAGTTTCTTCTAGACCCGTCCCTATATGTAAGGCTTTAAGTTCTTTAACAGGCCTTTGTTCCTGAATGGGTCGAAAATTAATACTGTCCCTTACAAGCGGTTTAGGGCGAGCCACAGTTTGTCCAGTTGGTCCGGCAATTATTGGGGCATCACAAACTTCCGGTGGCTTCAGCTCTGAATTACTACTCACAGTTGTATTACACTTGTTTTTTGAAGAGGCTAGACCCGTGACCAAGTCCTTTATGGAACTCACATCTTTTTGAACCAGTTTTATCTCAGTCAGCATACGCCGTTCAATACTATCCATTTTGGAGTGCAATTTTTTAAATAAAATTTCCAAATTTTGTATTCCTTGGGCATTATCTATTGTGTTAATTTCTCCTTTGTAGACCCAGTCGATTTGCCACCTTTTTTGCCTTTTGCTTTATTTTTGGCCTTACAACCTTACTTTCCTCAAGGTCGTTCTTCAATTTCGATAATTGTTTTGCTTTTTTGCTGGCGGTGAGATTAAATCTGTATCATTGAATAGCACTGAAATCTCCAAAGTAGATGTTAAAATGCATGGATTATCTAAGCTCGGAACTATGTCCGTGTTAGAGTCTTTGTCCACTAGCAACTCCGCCTCTGAAGGCACTGATGTCGATTTGTTCCCTATACCCAACTTGGAGATAGAATCATGGTGGGTCTCCATTATCATCTCCTTAAGGGCTGCATCTAATGCGGTTTTGGTAGCAGCTAGTTTCTCTTCCACAAGGACAATCTCACTGTCTATCATACCCACCGCTGATTTTAAATATTTTGTAATAGGCATATTATTTGTACACTGTATCTTCACAGGTTGTGGTAGCTTCCTCTTGCCCATTTTACTCATAGGGTGAAATAAACAAAATAATTGATCACCCTACCAGACTCCTTAATGGGCTTGCTTCTTTGGAGGACCAAAGGGAGGTTGCCCAGCCCGGCCGCAGACGGGCCCGCCCTTGGCCCGGGCACTCCCGCGTGTGTCCCGCGCTGCGGGAGCCCGGCCCTGCCTTTAAGCGCCAGCTGGCGCGCAGGACTGACGCGGCTCCTGCCGCAACACCCCCTGCTCGTTGCAGTCCTCAATGCGGCGTGTAGCTGTAGCGGGCAAGAATCCAAACACCAATGGTTCCCGCGCTGCAGGAGCCCAGCCCTGCCTTTAAGCGCGGCTGGCGCGTGGGACTGACGTGGCTCCTGCCGCAACACCCCTGGTTGTTGCAGTCCTCAATGTGGCGTGTAAATGCGGCATGTAGCTGTAGCGGGCAAGAATCCAAACACAAAGGCTCCCCATACTATTGTTCTTTGTATAGCACAGATGCGGTGGTTTATATTGAAAAATTGTAGTGAGTAACATGCGGAATGTACTGTATTATGAAAATGGAAAATAAAGTTTAATAAAATGGAGAGAAAAAAAGAGTGGCCATTTCAATGGAAAATGTGCGCTCTGTAATAGGCAGCAATGTAGCACACCATGCTTTAGTCATACATTTAGGACAATGTGCTTCAAAATGTGTCACTGGTCTACTTTCCAATCATTCTTCTACCAAATGGACGTGGCTTATTCGCTACACTTTGTTTAGCTCATGGAAAATTTTCACCACCCCATTATTAGAATATTGACGACAGCACCCCCACTCTGAAAACTGTTCCAGCGCCACTGCCATCTAGCCGGCATTTTAACTGTTGGCCTGCAATTTAAGATCCAGGCCACTAGAAATATTGGGAAAACCGTGAAATCTAGTATTTTCTATCTTCTGAAAAATAAATCTAAAATACCAAACACGTAAAGAAATCGGCCAAAAGTGTACGAGAACTGTCTAATCGTTACAAAATAATTGTCAAACCAAACAGATTTTACAATGGCCATTTTGCAAATTAATCCTGATAATTTTACCTAAATTGTTTTTCATCTACCAGCTCTTCGCTGTTCCTGAACAGCAAAATTTACAAATTGCAGGTGGTTTGTTTTTTTCAGATAAAAATGGAAATTTCTGGCAGTACCCCAAAACAAACGAGGACGGTACTTTTGTACGACAAAGGTGGCAACCCTAGGTATGGGCCCCCAATTTTTGTTGCATATTTATATAGCGCGAACTCGACCCGAAGGTATTGGAGCGCTTTACATGAGCACCGTATTTACATTACACATTCAGGCACGGGGAGATTAAGTGATTTGCCCAGAATCACAGGATGTGGACGCGACCCCAAGGCTCGAACCCTGGTTTCCAGCAGCAAAGTCAGCAGTCTAGCCTACGGACCACATCCTCTCCCCAATGTAATCAACGGGACCATTAAGAGTAGCTGTAGTAATTAAGATCACGCAGGAGATCGTTGAAGAGAAGTTTATTGTAGGATAAATTTTACTCTCACTAAAGTATGGGTCCTTAAATAGGACACAACATAGAACAACCGAACTAACAATTAAAGGCATATACAACAGTAGCGAATATAATACTGTGCGCCAAGATGCTCTAAAAGATTCACGCCCAACGAATAAAACGGACAAGCACGCAGATATTGTTTCGGCTGCCGCTTCTTTTATTATGATTTTTATTATTCCGACCCGCAGAGGGCACCATCCCACAACACAAACCGCGGCCCTCAATAATAAATACCGAAAACGAGTCAAGCGGGCTTATTAGCCACCGTACCGTTGGTCGGTGGAAGGATTCCATTGAGTTGGTAGTCTGTCGTTATTCACCGGTTTGTTCTGAAGTGCGCTGTCCTGATATTTCCGACTCATCGCTTGAGCGTAGTAGGCTGATTGTGTGGTAATTGCTACACGTACTGAAAATGTGAAAACGGAAGTAAAAGGAAAAGAAACAAGCCCGCGAGTGGTGCGCGCGCACCACAGAGGAGCGGGGGTGAGCGAGCGCGGCAGCCTGCTCATCTGACGAGACGCTCAGCTGACCAGACGCTCATGCGTCATGGCCTTTTCCCCGCACGGCCGGCATATGTTTCCAATTATCGCGCACGCGTCTGGGCACGATAATGGGAAACACATGTCTGCCGCGCGTAACCATCCGAAAAAGGCCAGCCACGACGCACGAGCGTTTGGACTGCTTCTGAAACCCCCTTACTTAAAGTCTTCGCCTCGCAACGCTTGCGCGCTACTCGAGGCTCGACCTAAAAAAAATGAATGTGTCCTTGTGTAATGCAACTGGTGCTCATGTGATGCGCTCTGATACCCAATACCTTCGGGTCAAGTTCGCGCTATATAAAACTCCGAAAAAAACAAAAACTTAATACTTAAACAAGTGGAACTTTCCGCTACCACATTTAATTATCTATTTCCTTTTTAATCTGTAGAAATGAGATGAGTTCTCCATTGCATTTCAATAAAATGCGCAAACCTTGAATTTTGCACATGTGCCTAATAAAACTTTTTATCTGAAAAGCTCCTCATATAAAAGTCTGGTTTCATAAAAGATGAGCATGTTTAATTTTGCGCGGTGTATAATCTAACTTGAACAAAAAGAAAAGCTTGCTTCGTACAACCCTATGTATAACACCTGTGTTTAACAAAAGGTATTTACCCATTATTCTCCACACTTACTAAACACATTTTTTTTTAAATGGCATGGTGAGTGAAAAACAATGGATTGGGATGCAGTCTGAGCAATTGCCAGTGGCTGAGATTAATTTAAGCATTCCATCCATCACCTTGTTTTTTGATGTCCTAAGTGTCATCAACTATGCCTAGACGTGGGTCACGTTCTCACTGTGCCACTGGAACTCAACTGTACCCGACTGATGAGCCCTAATCTGGGCAAAACTGGTCTTGAGTTGCTGGACTCTTCCTACTGGAGCAGGGTGAATACTGATTTGCATGACTGGGTCCAAACTGGGGTGACATAGTGTGCAAAATAATGATGGACTGGGATGCTGCCCGAGTAATTACCAGTGGGTGAGAAGAATTCAAGCATTCCATGCTTCACTTTTTTGTATACTTCAGGATTCGTACTATTTTTAATATGTGGTTGTCACTTTTTAAATATGTGTGTTTGTAACTAATCTTGTTTGTTTTTTCTTTTACTGTTGTGTATCTTTTATGATCTGTCCTTGGAAGATCGAATAAAGACAACTTGACTTGTATACTTCAGTGGAGGAAGGTGCATCGGGGTGGAAAGAAATGGGATGGTATAGCCCCAATGTACAACTGGAGAAAATATTGGATCCTGGTTCAGAACAGTGTGTCTGTGTGCTGGCAAGGGCACACCAAAGAGGTTTTGCGGCGGCAGATGCTGGAGGGGCAGAGGAGCGAGCTGCATGTTGTCCAGGATTCCCTGGGCACGGTCTTTGTGAGGCACAACCTCAGCCACGAACAGGCTGGAAGTCCTGCTGGGTTGACAGTAGGATCTGGTGTTGGCAAAACTGAAACTCCTACCATAGCCACGGAGGGGGATACTCTGCTGGGGGAATTGTCTAACGAGGGGAAACAGATTCACAGAACATGCAGTGGCTCTGCTCTCTTTGAAACGTTTGAGGGCCGAATCCACCTTATTGTCAGTAAGGTGAGAGCAATCATATGGCATGTCCATGGTGGCTGCTTGGACATCACTGGCACCCATTGCACGACCGAAGCAGTCGGTTGTGTCAAGGCCAGAATGGATAACAATTTTCACTGCATTGTGGCCATCTTGGATACCTGTATAGCCAGTTGTGACAAGGCCAGAATGGATAACAATTTTCCCTGCTTTGTGGCCATCTTGGATATCTTGAGTAAGTGACGCCCAAAGGTCGTCTGCAACTGCTAGTAAAATTTGTGCCAGTGTCCCAAAGGGCATGGAGTAACAGCCTAGAAGAAAGCTGGCGTTCACTGACCTTAGAGCAAGGATCATAGAGGAGAAAATCTGCCTGCCAAATATCTCTATTTTTTACCACTGATCAGGTGGGGTGGCAGGGAAGAAGTTGGGATTTACCCATCTGGTAGACGCCTGCACAACCAAGATCTTTGGCACAGAGTGTTGTGTTAGAAAGGCTGGGTCTCCTGAAGCTGACTGATGGTGGCAAGCGACCTGCTTGTTAACAGGATATCTTGAACATTGTTTTGGCTAGGTGTCCAAAAGGGTCTCATTAAATGGTAATAAAAGTTCTGTAGAAGCCTGGCCAGTCTGGAGCACATCTTTCAGAACATTAGTCTCCACTTCCATAGCTGGGAGTTGTAATACTTCTGCCACCCTACACATAACCACAGCAAAGGAGGCGCCTTCCTCAGTGGCATAGCCAGGAGGAGAAACGAGACCAGTGTTTGGAGAAGTATCCATGCCACTGGTAGCTGGCAGTTCTTCATACCAGTTGTCCTCATCATATTGGGGAATAAAATCATCCCCTTCATCAGAGTCTTCATCTGAGTTAGGGTGGAAAAGACTACACAAATATCGAGTCCAATCTTGTTGCAAGAGCAAGGTATCGGAAACAGAAGGTTGGCTGCACCCCTGTGGAAGTAAGGCGTGGCCTATCTGCACAGAGCTGGACAGCACAATAGGATGCAAGTCCTCCACTGGCATCAAGTGTCTACATCCATGCCAGGGAAACCAGTGCAGAGGACTGAGCCGGTGCTGAACCTGATGCGGGTTTGAGGGGCACAGATGTTGCAGAGGGCAAACCTGCCAGCAAAAGCATGACTAGAGGCCCTAGTGATCTTTGGGGACCGAAGGTGCACCAGAAGGAACCAGTAAAGTGCCAAGAATGCACAGCATGGCATCTCAGACTGCCTCTACATACTGCAAAGTCACAGACGGACCCAAAAACTCAAGATGTAGTGGGACTAAACTCTGGTAAAGATCAGGAGTGAGACCAAGAGGCATGCTGACACCCTCATGCCCTTTTTGGAGTCCAAGAGTCGCCAAGGGAAACTTCTAAAGGTGAGTAATCTGCAGTTAAAAATATCCATCAAAAATATACCAGGCTCCCTTGAAATGTTTAGCTTCCTTCCATTTTGACCTTGCCCAACACAAGTTTACCATTTCTGACTGAGATCTCGTTCTGGGGGAATATAAACTTCTGGCCTGAACACCCATGTGATATTTGTAGTTAAAACACTATTGAAGACCTGAATTTCCTTGACCTTACACAGTCGGTTTACCTGGAACTATTAGTTATCCCTGGTACCCAACTGTAATTTGGTAAAACAAATATTTTGGAGGACAAATTTTCTGTTAGTATCCCACAGCTGTCAAGTGTTGAGGCTGCCTAGTCTTGATTCAACAACATGCCTCTTTTTCCCACTACTGTAAACTTCCTGTCTATTTATCGGACTCCTTTAAGTTTTTTCTATCTCGTTTAGTCACTGTTTTTCTTGCTCTTTCATTCTCCCTTTTCTGAGTTTCTCTGCTTTGCTCTGGGTCACAATCTAACGTTCTCAGATATTTCCAGCAGTCTGGATGCATCGAGATATGGAAGGTCACTACTGGAGGTCCTGAGAACCCATAGCAACAAGAACTAATGTTTTTCAGCTGACCTCACTGCCAAGTTGAATAATTTGGTAGCCTTTCCAGGAGTGAGTGGAAACGAGCAAGGTCACTGTAAAGGAACGAGCATCTTTAGACCTCCACAAAATTTTGCCAATCCGCGCTGGCCTGGTCATTCCTTTCCCGTCACCACCTTGGACCTCATTGTTCATCCTTTTCCTTGTTGTCCCCCTCCTCACTCTCTCCTCCTGCTTCACCCATGTTCTGATACGGTGTAGTAGCGTAGTCTCTGCTGCAGTGGGGGTGGTATAAAATGTCGGAATGGAACTGATATCTATGTGTGCATTGGTACTGGTACTAATAGCATTGGCTGAGATGCGTTCCTTGTACAGAGGTTCTCCATCAAATAATGGACTCACTGTTAGCATTCCACAGAAACTGTGACTATAGCTTGCTCCCAAGTGCTGACATCTGGGCTCATAATATGGATGGCAGTTTTCAGATTAGCACTCCGAAAAGACCATACCCCACTGTATAACAGTCCCTGGAGTTATTTACAAATAGCACGGTCTAATGTCTTCCCTGATTTACATGTTAACGTTTTTCTGTGTGAGGCATGTGTGGCTGTAAATACACATGCTGTGCATATACTGTAAAGCTCTCCCTCTTAAAAAAGCAGTGACTAGTCTGTGGATGTTGCAGAGGACTGAAACAGTGTACGAAGTACTGTCTGATGAACATTGGCTTGTTGGCGAGCCAGCACATCCACACAGTAGTGTTTTCTGAAGGTGTGAGGTGTTGACCATGTAGCTGCTTTACAGATGTCAGCTATGGGATTATTGCCTAGGAAGGCCATGGAGGCTCTTTTTTCCTGTAGAATGAGCTCTAGAAAAATAGACAAAAGCCTTTTGGCTTAGGCACAGCGTGTTTGGATGCAATTGACTATCCATCTAGCTAAGCCTGATTTGTACAGGGCCTTCCCTTTATGTGGCTTAGAGAAAGCATCAAAAAGTTGTTGCGTCATCCTGAAAGGTTCTGTATTATCGATTTAGTACATGAGGGCTCACTCTACATCTAAGGCGTGGAGAGCCCGTTCTGCAACTAAGTCAGGTTGTGGGAAGAATACAGGAAGGTCAATGGACTGGTTCAGGTGAAAAGGGGAGCCTACCTTGAGGAAGAATTTAGGGTTGTTGCGGAGGACAACCCTGTCTGTGTGTACCTGAAAGAAAGGTTCATCTAGCGTTAATACCTGGAGCTCACTGGCACACCTGAGTGCAGTGATGGTAATGAGGAATGCCATCTTTGAGGAAAGGAAAAGGGGCAGGGGGCAAGGGACTCAAATGGGGGACTCATGAGTCTTGTGAGGATAATGCTGAGGTTTCACGTCGGAGTCGGGGGGGACCCGAGGCAGGATGACTCTTTTGAGACCCTCCATGAAAACTTTGACAACTGGTATGCAGAAGAAGGAAATGTGTTGTCTGTTCTGAAGATAGGCAGCTACTGCAGCAAGGTGAAGGCGAATGGAAGTGAAGGCCAGACCACATATCTGCAAGTGAAAGAGGTAGCAGACGATGTTCGGGACCCTGGGCGTTAAAGGATCGATTTGCTTAGAGTGGATAAAGCGTTTCCATTTAGCACCGTAACAGGCGCATGTGGTACGCTCATGATTTCAGGTGGAAGGTTAATGTATCCAAACCCTAAGACCTCAGGAGCCAGATCACAAGGATGAGCGACTTGGGGTCTGGGTGCCTTATTTCTCCATGGTTCTGCGTGAGCAGGTTCGGCCTGTTGGGGAGGCTCTTGTTCGGAACTACTGAGAGTTCCAGTAGGGTCGTGAACCATGGCTGGAGGGCCTAAGTGGGAGTCACCGGGATGATGGTAAGGGACGTCTGCCATTGCCTCCGAACCACAAACAGAAGTAGGGGGAGAGGCAGAAAAGCACAGGCAAATATCACTAGTCAATTCATCCATAGTGCACTGCCCATGGACTGTGGTGTAAAGATTGGGCATTTGGCGGTGGTGAGAAGGTTTACCTGGGGGTCCCCTCAGTGTTGGCAGTAAGGGAGGAGGACTCTCGGGTGGAGTTCCCACTGGTGAACGTTTTGCCGCAGCCTGTTGAGGAGGTCGGCGAAGTCGTTGTCCACTCCCGGGGGTTACTCCTCCAGGAGGTGAATCTTGCAGCGGAGATCCTATGCCAAATGCTCTGGGCTCAGAGATTTGGGTTGACAGAGTGCTGCCCTGTTTTTGAAGATAGTACATACCCCTCATGTTGTCTGTCCGGACGAGGACAACCTTGCTGGTCAAATTGGGTAGGAAAGCCTTCATCGCCTGGTGAACGGCTAACAGTTCCAGGAAATTCATGTGGAGGCCCTGATGTCTGGGCTCCCATTGAACTTAGACAGTCAGATCCCGCAAGTACACACTTCACCCTGTAAGGGAGGCATCTGTTGTCATGGTCATTAGTGGAAGTGGTTCAAGAAAAGGCCGTCCCTGCAATAGGTTGTTGGTGTTCCACCACTGCAGAGAGCGACAGGTGCGGCGGCCGATCAACACTAAATTGTCACAATGACCCTTCGCTTGAGACCATTGCTGAGCTAGGCATTCCTGTAATGGACGCATGTATAGTTTGGCGTATGGAACTATGGTGATTCAGGAAGCCATCATGCCTAGAAGGCGCATGACTGTCCTGACTGAGACTTGACGGCCAGGTCGGAATTTAGGAATTCGTGCCTGGAAAGAAAGTATCCGGGCAGGGTTAGGACAGGCCATGCCAACTTCTGAGTTGAGTATTGCTCCCAGGTATGGTCGGACCTGGAGGGGTTGGAGGTGGAATTTTGTGGAGTTGGTGGTAAACCCTAGCTCATGTAGGAGGCTTATCGTGGCCTGTGTGTGCTCGCAGCATTGTTGGTGGGGGGCGCTCTTGATCAGCCAGACGCCCAGGCAGGGCAAAAAAAGTGGACGCCGTGCCTGGGCAGGTGAGCAGCCACTACTGCAAGGCATTTGGTGAATACCTGAGGTGCAGTGGTCACCTCAAAAGGGAGCACTTTGAACTGTTACTGTCTTCTGCTGACCATGAACCAGAGACGACGGCGATGGGCCGGGTGTATTAGTATGTGGAAATAGGCATCCTGCAGGTCGAGTGCAGCCATGAAGTTGCCTTGCTGCAGAAGCGGGATGACATCCTGAAGAGTGACCATGTGAAAGTGCTCTGAGAGGATGTATATGTTTAGGGGCCCAAGGTCCAGAATGAGTCTGAGGGAACTGTCCATTTTGGGAATCAAGAAGTACATAGAGTATACTCCCGTGACTTTTTGATGACAAGGGATGGGTTCTATGGCTGCTTTGAGGAACAGTGCCTGAATCTCTTCCCCGAGATGTCTTTGATGTTCCGGGGAGAGTCTGTGTGTGGTAGCATTTTTGGAGGCATGGAAGACAATCGTCATGTTGGATAATATCTAACACCCACTGGTCGGAGGTGACATTCCACCAAGTGGGGAGAAACCCTTGTAGACGCCCCGACAGGTGTTGTATGACGAGAGAAAGAAGAGGGAAGACAGGGTTTTGTGGTAGGGGCATCAGCCCTTTTGGGTGAGCCACCATCGCCTCTACCTCCGTTATTGGTACCTCTAAATGAGCCTCTGAAGTAACCCCGTCAGAGGACTGCTGGGCCTGGGGACGTTGCCCTGTTGTGGAGGCGTTGGGGGAAGGCGGTCCTCGAACCCCCACAGTATGATATGCGGTGAAAAGGACCCACGAGGACTGGGCATTTGGAATACACCCATAGCCTTTGCAGTATCTTTTGTAATCTTTTCCAACATCCGGTTAACCTGTGGTCCGAACAGATGTTGGCCATTGAACGGAATGTTGCACAGATTTTGTTGGACTTCGGGCTTGAAGCCGGAAATGCACAGCCACGTATACCTGTGCACCAGGACGCTGGAGTTGACGCCCCCAGCAGCAGTATCAGCAGCATCTAGGGCCAAACAGGTGGTGGAAATAGAGATTTGCTTGTCCTCCGAAACTATCTCGTACCCCCTCTTCCTGTGCTCATCTGGGAGATGTTGGAGGAGCTCTTCAATTTTGTCGCAGTGGGTGCGTTCGTAGTGCAAAAGCAGCCCAATAGATTTGGCGATATGCCAATGGTTGCCGATTGCGCGGCGACCCTTTTCCCTGCAGTATCGGTGCACTTGCTTTCCTTTTTTGTGGAGGAGCATCATGAGTAGCCTGAGAGTTAGCGCTCTTGGGGGCAGTATGAATCACCAGAGAGTCAGGTGGGAGCTGGCCACGTATGGAAATGGGGTCAGTAGGGGAGGCATTGTATTTTTTGTCTACCCTGGGTGTGATGACCCTGGTTCTGGAAGGTGTCTGGGGCGTGTCGAAGCATGTCTCTGGGCATGGGAAAGAAATGGGTGGGGCAGTGGGTGGAGGAGAGCGTCTTGTAGAGAAAGTCTTCCTCAATAGGTTCAGTGTGGAGATCTACATTGTAGTAGGAGGCAGCCAGCCAATTAGCTCCTGGGAGGAGGTGGAGTCGTCTGGAGGGGAGGGTCAGGCAGAGTACAGGTGAGGGTCAGTGTCCCCCGGTGGGTCAGCATTGTTGAACTCCTTACTTTTAATCTACTCCAACCAGTTCTGTATATATAATAATTAGGATATTATGTTCCTTATTTTTTTTTTCTTTCTTCTATCTTTCCACGTTCACATTGCACATGAGCACTTTCTTTGCACTCTCCTTTTTTGACAACCGCCTACTGTAATGATGATCTATTGATTAGTGTCTGCTTATAAGGATTATATAAACAAAAAGATTTTGTCTTATAAATACAGTTGTCTTTGGTTTTTCTCTCTGGTATATCTCTCTATGTATAGAATAACCTAATGAATGACCGTTTGGATTGAATGTTTTAGTCCTTTTACGCCATTTTGCTGGCCTGAAAAAGGTACGTCAGGACCAATTGTTGTTCAGCTTGGGTGGAATAGGCATGTCAAGGGCTTCTTTGAATGACAACTGCCTTTTGGATGGTTGAGCAGCAGTCTCCGGTGGGTGGGTAAGGATGCAACCCCAATGGGGGTGTATGAACAAATGTCTTTGTCGAGCTTCTGCCTCTTCCTGGAGCTTGTGGAGAATCAGTTTGACACTGCCAGAGCCTGAGCCAGTCTTGGTCGTCAACGCAGAGGCTTCTGGATCCGAGGCCGGTTTCGCCATTGAGGCCATCGGTTCAGAGGGCGGGTTTGATTTCGACACCGGATGTGTTGGCTCTGAGGGTCTGGTCAGTGCTGAAGCAGGTGGCTTTGGTGATACCTTTGGTGCTGAGCCGGAGCTGGGAGTTGCGTCTGCTGACAATGAGCTAGAGGCACTGGTGGCTCGCAGCCTGTCTGTGATATTCCAGGGAGGTTGGAGGGCCCTTCATAGAGGGCTGTGTGACTCGTGAGCCAAGCGAGGGGGCAGGAGGAACCATATTTACGACTTTTTGAGCAGTTGGAAGATATTCAATCTCCAGGTCAAAGTCTGAGCTGTTGTCTGGGGAGAAAACTTCCTCATTTGCGGCCGACAGCTGGAGATGTTGTTCCCCTTCGATCTCTGGAGAAGTCCAGAGTGTCTTCTACCCGACATCTCGATTTGATACGCCCAACTGTCGGGCACAGTCTTCTTGGAGAGGAATGAGCGTCACACGTCACAGGCAACCTTGCTGTGCTTAAGCGAGAGAGACAAATTACAGACCTGATCAGGAGTGGTCCGAGTATATTACACGTGGCAGTGAGGACAGTAGCGGAAGGGTGTTGTTCCATCACCGTGGAGGCATGGTAGTGGAGACAAGGCATGACATGGTAGAAGGCCCCGAAGGGCAAGGACCCCATGCAGGGTTGAACCAGACTCGGACAGCTCCCCGGACGGAGCTGCGGTCGCCGACCCAAGACGAAAAGGGAAATAAACGCAATCGAAAAACAATATCGATGGAGAGAAGGAACCCGTGTAGCTGAGAAGGAGCACCTCAACAGTCTCGAACTGGAGCATGGGAGCATACATCCACACCAGACGGTGGAAAGAAAACAATCTAACAATGGAGTCAATGTCCATGCGCATTACCAGCAAAAGGGGGAGTCACAATACCTTGTGACTCAAAAGACTTCTTCAAAGAAAAACAACTTCCACACCCGGGCCCAACACTAGATGGCAGTAGTATGCACAGCATGTGTATCTACACATATGCCTCAAAAACGTTTTTCTTTTTTGTGGAAATAAAGCCAGTCTCCTTTCTATTGCTCATGGTCTGACAAGGGAAAGTCTTAAAAATGGCACAGTGCGCAGTTTTTATTTCCACCTCAAAGGCATTTAAAATGAGGATCATGAGCAAAACTCTTTCTTTGGACTCCGGTGTATAAGAATAGGGCAGAATCAAAAGGGATATATGGGCGTGGAGGAGTAATTTTTAAGATTAACTCCCAGTCACTATATAAAAAAAGAGTATATATACACACAAAGAGCTCCCTGGAATATGGTCAAGCCCATCCTGGCTTTTAGCAGCCAGGATGAACCACATTATGAAGCATGTCACTACTAGAGTAAGTGAGGGCTTTTTCCTCCCCTGAATCTCAAGACATCCAACAATGTTATTTCAGTTCTGTGGATTTCCTTTGCATTGGCAGACAGGTACTTTATTAGTTTAAAGTTACAATAGATCAAATTGCCAAGTTTAAAAACCCAACCACCTAATGCCTGTGATGTAATGTAATGTAAAATGTAATGTAAATGCAAACTTGTAAAGCGCTACTATCACTCCAAGGAGCATCTTGGCGCCGATACGGAAAACCAAAGATGGAAAAAAAAACTGGTTTACTACTCATGCCAGAGGGAAGATAGGTGTTTAGATCAGGGTTTTGCATAGTGTATCTGGTGCACTGTAGATCCAAGTTTTAAGTGCCTTCCTAAAGACAGACTCGGAAACAATCTGACGGAGCTGAGATGGGAGTTGATTCCAAGCCTTTGAGCCTATGACTACAAGTGATTTTCCTCCCTTAGACACCAATCTAAAAGTTGGAATGGTCAGTAGATTTGCATTGGATGATCTTAGGCTACGGGAGGGAACGTAGCATTTAAAACTAGTTTGAAGATACTGTGGGCCACTTGAATGAAAGGCCCTAAAGGTAATAATAAGGACCTTAAACAGAATACGTTTGTGGACTGGCAACCAATGTAAGATGTCTAATGCAGCAGAGGCAGATGATTTCCTAGGCCACTTCAATACCAGCCGGGCAGCCGCGTGCTGGACCATCTGAAGCTTGTGCAAGACTGATTTATTAGTTCCTGCATAAAGACTGTTACAGTAGCCAGTCTAGATGTAATGAGTGCAACAGCAACGGTTTGCCTGGCTGAGAAGGGGAGCAAGTCAAAGAATTTCTTTAGACTTTTTATAAGATGGAAACATGTGCCCGCAACTGCCAAGGATTGCTGTTTGAAGGATAGTGATAGTGTGGTGATGAAAGAAAGAACTCAGAAAATATCACAAGTTTGACACACTATACACTTTTAATGAGCCGGTCTGTCCTGCCTCCCTTGCAAGGTGAGGCAGGTTATAAAATATCAGCAAACATCAAAAGCAAAATAGAAAACGATACGCATTGGCACGAAATGCAGACACCCACAAC
The DNA here is from genome assembly GCA_963921515.1 of Calotriton arnoldi. Lineage (NCBI taxonomy): Eukaryota > Metazoa > Chordata > Amphibia > Caudata > Salamandridae > Calotriton > Calotriton arnoldi. The sequence continues at coordinate 3,394,659 of CAWUFW010000209.1, read as the reverse complement.
AACAGTAAAGCAATGGATGGGGTATCACAAGGATACGTTTACAGAGAAGCCTCTCGGCAGAGCTTTCATAGTTCACCTAGTCCACCTACCAGGGACCACTGTATTGTTGTGGAGAAATAGAACCAGTGACATCTGCTCACCCCCTAAACTTCTAAGTTATGTAGGTATGCCTCAAAATAACAGGCACACAATACACTTAGTTTGGAAGGGAACACCTGGTTGATCGCAATGCATCATATCGGACTCTGTCAAGGCATGATGGCCAAGCAGTGCCACTGCCCTCTATTGTATGTGAAGTTATTATGACACAAGTTTCTCCTTTGACTTTTCGGAAATGTCTATAGTGGCGATGGCTTTTTTTTAGCTCTGGCCACAATTAAATATTCAAAATGAATTCCTGAAGTGCTAGCTTCAATATGTTTTCATGGCTTCATTCAAAATCCAAAGAGGTACAGGCAGATAAGCAGAAACGCTTGTTTGTTCGTTACTTTAAAAAAATACAAGGAAGCCAAACCTAAGAAGTACATTTCTTACAAATGCAGGTTTGCCTATTTTCTTTAATAACACATTTTCGGTGAGGAAAATCTTATCAGCCAATTGTACTTCTGGTCCATTTAAACTGAGGTGTCTGCATGTCATGTTTCAATAAGACCAAAAACAACTATATTTGTTTGCAGATAACAGTGTGCTCAACAAAATGTGAAAGGGTTATTGGACTGATCACAAGATCCGTCTTGGGCAATGAAAAGTCGAGAAGCTGTTCCCTAATAATCTGATCTTTCCCGTACTTGGTCTGCTGAAAACACAGGAAAAAAGCGTTCTGAGGTGTACAAAAAAAGGATGGCATAATTAATAGTGACTGTACACTGTCTGAAAAGGATATAGCGCGGGTCTGTACAATGGAAAACAAACACACTGGGGTGCTATGATTCTGCACTGATAAAAGCTGCTCGCTTTTGTCATTCAGCAGCAGCCTGGTGGATATTTCTTTGGAAAGTTAAGATCTCAGAGGAGGAAGACGACTCCAAATGAACAACGAGTATGGACGACGTGCAGTTTCCACTGAATAGAGCAGTGCTGGATGTAGTATGCTAGATTTAGTATTGGCACAGTTGTGGACCATTATCATTCCTCTGGCAGCAATGGCGCTCGAGAAGCAGTTGGTGGCCTAGGATGTTACTCGGCCCATTGATAGGCACCACTGTACTGATACTATGCAAATACATGCAGAATAGGGTTTGGGATTACTGACTGAAAATGCATAATTTGTTGAGGGATTAATGAGCAGACTGACCATAGTAAACTATGCACCATAACCAAACACTGAGCCACAGATGGCTTCTTGGCTTTGGGGTGGCGCGTCATGTCACAGCCTTCGGTTGCAACAGAGTAGGGATTTAACACAGGGGCATCATTGTGTGAACTTTGGAAGCTCAGCCAGACTAGGCAGATTTTTTCCGGGTTAAGAAAAACAATAGTTATTGCCGCTCTTATTCAACAACTATAAGATGCGTCTTTCTCTACACGAACACTGGTGCTAAGAGCTACACATAGTCCACAAATCCAGCCACAACTTGGAAACCTTACAAGGACGCCAGCCACATCATTCATTTCAACTAGTGTGGTAAACCCAGATTCTCCCAGACCCTGGTCTGCACCCAAAGATGCCACTTTTAATATCTTTTAGGACCACCATAAAATGTGAAGCACTTCCTCAAAGAGCAATCCTTCTTAAAGGAGGTCCCTTGCGTTTAGGCGGCAGGATGTACAAGGATCACAGCTCTACACTGGACCTAGGAACCATTCTACAGGGCTAAAAAAAAGTGGAAGATGCAATTCATCCTTCGGAGACGGAGGAAAAGAAAATGGATCAGCTGCACTTACGCTGACAGCAGAAATTGCTGGCACAAGGCTACACTAGCAGTACTGGCTTCATGCTGTGGTGGAAGGCACAATACAAGGCCATTAGTATCCAACACCTAACTACAATTGATTCCTTTGCCTGTTTAATGCGCCTATCCCTCTGCACGGTCTTACACAACAACTCTCAGACTTCCCAATAAAATAAAACCCCATGGTGAAAGGACATGGCAAGATGGAAGGAATTCCGAAAACATGCCCTAGGGAATGGACAGAGAGTGGGTTCAAGGCCAATAATAATTTGAATACAGAGATGTCCAGATCCGTACTACAATCTAACAAATTATGGTATTTGTTCTTCCCTTCGCCGGGGGTGCTGAGGCAAAGCAGTGAAAGTCCAACAGCCCCTAGACTTAGTGCAGAGATGGTCTATGGCCCTCATGCAACATTAATCTGAAGCAGGCATCAGTTGGGAAAGAGGACAGTGCCTTCCTTCAGCCATCCTTTAACATTTAAATGCACACTAAATGACTCACCACAATAATTGCTTCATTGCCACTATCTCTGCTCCCACCACTAATTCAAAGTACAGCAGGCTAAATTTTTAAATGTACGCTACCATATCTGCTCACATGCCTTCCAATCCCATCAATCTCTAAACACGTAAAAGGGAAACTAATTTCAAGAGGCTCAAAAAGAACAATTAGGACACCTGTACACAGAACCTGAAATAAAGTTTCCAAGGATGCAGAGCGATTTGTGTACGTCGAATAATGTATATTTTAGCCCTAGTGAGTGTGCAGTGTCTTGACATTCCGCACACTGGCAGGTATACATAGACAAGGGCAATGTTTGTGAGTTCCTATTTTTTTTTTGTAGGTTTCTGTTTTGGTCCACATGAAGAACGTGATGATCAACAATCTGACCGCCGGGAAAATGGTGCTCAGTTTTTCAAGATGGAGTCGTAGACTTGATATATGTAGTTAGAAACTTCTGGAGCACGACATTTCAGGGAAAGCTGCAAACAAAACAAAGAAAAATGTTTCAACATAAACAATTTTATATATCGTTAGTAATTCTTGACCTAAAGAATCATTACATATATAGAACAGAACATTAAGATACGGGTACTTGAGAACAGTCTGGAATTGAGGAGGAAGATGTAAGCAGAACCAAATGCTGCAACATGTGACAAGAAATGCGTTTTAAATTTTTTACAGCATCGAAGTCACAAAGGTAAGTTCCAGAATGTAAAGCACATAGCTAACGGGTATGAAGACAACTATTATGATATTGGGCACAGAGAACATGTGATGCTTGTGTAAAAAAAAAAAAAAACTGGTGTGTGTGTGTGTGTGTGTGTGTGTGTGTGTGTGCGCGTGCGTGCGTGCGTGTGTGTGTGTGTAGTACAGTACACTTTCACTGCCAGACAAATGATGAGCAGAGATGTCTGCATTGTAAAAAGTGTGATCACCGGCATGCATATTTCTGAGGCAGAAATGAAATATTGGTAGAGATTTAACCAGAGTTAGCAACACATTCTGACATCACTCTATGCCGATGACATGGTCCTACTGGTTCATCGCAAGTTGGTCTTCAGATGTGGTGTTTAGTAACTGAGATCCAAGGGATGAAGGTAAACAGGTAAGTATCGGAGATGAATATGGAAATACATCTGAAACTAAACGTTGACTAATAGCTACTGGTGTAAGTAAAGGTCTTTAATAAAGGGCATTAATAATCTGGGCATGATATTAGTGAATAACATTTCCTAGGGATATCTGCTTGGAAAAAAAACCTACACAAACAATTTTACGCCAATTATCTGAGCCGTTGTGCAGTTACTATAATCAGACAAAGTTGTTAAAATAGTAGTTTATGGTGCCAAAATAAGACTTCCTGCGATTGGTAAAGAACAATATATTATTGATGCTGTCCTTTTAAACCACGCATTGCCTGTTGGCTAATTTACACCATATCACAGCCCTTTGGAATTATGGATTATTTCATGCAAGGTCAGATCATTCAGAATTTGGTGTACACAACATTCATCATGCTCCGATGGGCAGTCTGCCGTCATTTTAAACAATGCAGACAGACTGCCCATCCATGTATCCCCAGAGTCCATAAAAATATGTTAGGATATGCAAGTGGTTGCTGAAACTGTAGAAACAGAAAAATGTATAAGTTCTTGACATTTTTTTAAAAGTAAGGCTAGGGTCCAATGACAACAGTTGGGCATCAAAAGAGCATGCGGCCACCAAGTAGTATATGCAGAAGTCCAGAATAGTAAATTAGATGTATCGGAATTGTGCTATCAAACTGAAAAAAACGAAAGACCAGACTTGATTTCGACATGGAAAAAAAGGAGAAGTCTCAAATGGAATTCTAAGGGAGATCTTGACTATGTATGGTTTGGAAGTTGAAACAATGTGGATTTTTTCACATGACTCAATACCTCCTAGGGAGTCCTGCATTAGGTTAATAAAACAAATTTGAACAGTTTCCACTAAGGAAGATGCTTTTTATGTGCTAACAATGCTTGTTAGTAATATAATATGACACAAAGTAAATTAACTCTATATTCTATGAGAACATTATGTAATGAAATGACACGTTTCACAATTAATGATAGTAATCAGTGCTATATTTTCGTATGATACTATCCTGCTAAGCGTGATGCTTTGTATGAAGGTACAGTTAAATAAATACAATGGATTAATCCTGATATGGAATGCTTGTTTGGGATTCCGTGTCCACCCAGCACTTCCTACTGCTTTACGTGGTTGAATAGAAGGCTAGGTGTAGCTCGAATGCGTTTGTTCTGAGCTCTTCAGACGACAGATCTTGAGCACTTGTGGTGTCAGTTTTTTCAGCAGTTCCCTTTTGAAAAGAAATGCCTCTTTTTGCATGGTCACCCCCAAGTTTTTAGACTGATGCTGCTGGGTTTTTGACTCAGAGTGCACTGAGGCTAGCTAACCAGACCTCAGTGCCCTGACCCTAAAAGTGTATGTCTAATTGTCTTTACCCATTTGGAAATGGCTAACTTAGCTGTAAGTCCCTAGTAAATGGTAACCTCATACCCAGGGCATGCAAGTTACAGGGGTACCCCAGGCTTGCAGCACTGATTGTGCCATCCGGGAGGTCCCCCAAGTAAAACAAGTCTGCCAGTCCGCCACGGCAGACTGGTAGAGCAGTCGTGCACTGCTAGCCCGACTTTGCCATTGCAAGCAATGGCAAAGCCACCACTTTCCCTGGACATGTGTGTAAGTCACCCCTCTGGCAGGCCTACCAAGTCCTGAAGGCAGGTACAACATATAGCTCAGGCAGGACATGTACTTTACATGCCCTGACAGTAAAACATGCAAAACTACCATTTTACTGTGGAAAGACTTGGTTGCCCAATTGGCGAGTGCAGGCTTACACACTGACCCCCTCAGCTGTGCTAACTCCGGAACGGGGCTTCCTAAATGGGCAATCCAAGGTATTAAACAACTCATTACATTAAGCTCGACTTGTATCTCAAGTCGAAATTAATGGAACTTGTTGCAGTGTGCAGCTTTAGTGAAGCTGCCACTTTGTTGCCTTTAAAACTTCTGTGCCTTCCCGGGCACACATGGGTCCTGCTCCAAGAGACAGCCTTCTGCCCTCCTAGAGATGCTAATGACTCACATGAAGAAAGAACAATGAGGGATTGCAGGTCAGGAAGGTGTCAACTCCCTCTTGCAGGAAGCCACTCAGATGTGAGTCCCAAAAGGCAGGCATCAAAGGTGAAGCCACCTTTGAAGAGCAGATGTGGGACACCAGGGGAGAGGGCTGCCCTATTGTGGAGGCAGGCAGGCTAGCACGAGGAGCAGAGAGGGGAAACCAGTTGCCAAAGTGGTTTCCCTAGGGGCGTGTAGCCCTGAGGTAGCCACACCCCAGGGTGGGCTAAGGAGGTCTGTATACCAGGAGAGGGGTCTCGCCATCTTTGGAGTTGGCAGAATGGTGCATATTCAGATAGCCAGATGCCACACTCCACAGGAAATAGTCGCTAGGTGGGAGGGAACCTGGTAGCCCTTTGGCTACCAACCGCATCCTGACCTGAGGGCACTTTCCGAGCATAAACGGGGCACCCCTGGAACCGAGATCTCGACTGACTTGGAAGAAGGACCGAAGGACTGCCTTGCTGCACCAAGGGACCCGTAAAGAGAGACTGCACAGATGAGGATAGCACCTGCTGGCTAGAGAAGAGAAGGACTGTGCCTGCTGTACCCTGCTCAGGGAGAAGCTGTCTCCAGAGCCCAGTCAAGCCAAGAGAACTCCAAGGGCCAGCTAACTGGCCTCCTGTTCACAGCACAGGGATGCAACAGCTGAAGAAGCCTGCTGGGGCAAGTTGGTAGCCCACAGTCTTCGACTGCCGTGCAGCACCAAGGACCAATACACGATGATCAGAGTTGCACCTGAGTTTGCTGAACCCTGAAGTACAATCTAAGAGTTGCTGGGACCTTCAGAAGGCAAGTTATCGACTTAGGAAGGATTGGCCTGTGACTGAGACAACGGGCAACTGGTAGTCCAGTAGCGACTGGACTTCGGGGGCATCGACCCTGCAACCAGGACCCCCTCACCATCTTCGTGGACAGAGGTATCCCTGCAGGAAGACCCCCTGTCGAACGTGTCGCATCCACAGCATTCTTAAAGCATATTCAGCATCCTTCATCCCTTGCATCAGGACCACTCCAAACACGGATAAAGTGCCTGGAACTGTTTGAAGGACTGCTCCCCCTGTGAAGGTAACTGTTCTTGAGGACCTTGCTGGTCACCCTGACTAGCTCCCTAAATCGAGTTGGTCACCCCAAGTACTTTTATCTGATCGCATTGACACTTACCTAAGTTCTGTTTGAAAAACTTTCTTGACTTTGCCACGGCTTATTCGCGTTGAGTGAAATTGCACCAATTTATTATTTCTTGTAAAATCTATATCTTCAGAACCCTCTAGTGGATCCTTTTCATTCTAGCCTTTCAATTCTTATAAAAATACAATCTATTTTTAGAAATTGGTGTCGGATTTCTTGAGTGTCGTGTCGATTTCCTCTTCAATTGTTTTGGTGATGTTTACATGCTTAACACTCGTTCCTCTCTGTAAGCCTTGCTGCTCAGTGCCACAGCTACCCAGTATTGAACTGAGGATTTTACAGACGAAACCCCAAGGGTCCTAAAGGGATTGGTAAGTGTGTTACACAGTGAGATTGCACAATCACACCATATAATACACCTCATTTTTCCATACCTTTGAAGAAGTATTTTTCAGTTTGTGCCCAAACTGTTACAAATAAAGTTTGCTTATAAATGAACTAGATTTTGTCCAGTTTGTGATGAGACCTTCACAACCCGACAAACACGGGCCACATGCATGCTGGCATTAAAATCTAAGCTGGGTCTGCCGGTAATCGGACACTGCTGTGCGAGGGCTGTTTCAGAGCAATACTAGTGGATATTAGAACAGACACAGTGTTTGCTGAGAGGGAGCTCATAGTATTAACATTAAAACAGCATTAAAATCACCCAGGGAGTAGACTTTAAACATCTGCTAGCGTCTGCATAAGCCTCATCAGCCCCTCGAGAGTTTATTATCCAGTGATGGAGCTTTTGCTGTCATACAGAATATGTCTTTCTCTCAACAAGGACAACTACGCCATTTTGCAGTCCTAGGAAGGTCTTGCTACATGAGAAGACGACCGGGAGACTGCACAACCATACAGACTGAAAGATCTAGAAGTGCCTAGAAGTGCACATTGTCTCAGTGGCAAAATGGGATTTCATATGTGGGGCATTAATGCCCAGGATCACAGATCAACGCTAGCCCTGCGATGTAAGCCTTTAGTATCTGATACCTTGCACTGCGCTGTGCTGTTCTAACTAGATCTTGAGGAAGGAGCAGTTGAATGCACAAAGATTTGCCAAAAGCAAGTTGTGCTTAAATAAGAATTTAAAGGAAACCCGTTACCTAGGTCGTCATCTAGCTACATGCTACTAGCAGGCCCTGTGTAATCAAGAACTATCATTTAGTGACGTAACGTGTTATGGGAGGTGAAGTCCTCGGTTGCTTAAACTAATTTACTTCATGATAATTATCCGTAATAGTGAAGTACAGGACTGGGAACATGGTGACTGATGAGAAGGAGATAAGATGGAAGACTCCAATGCTGTGCCTGCATCCCGGGACAACCATCTCTACCCCTGCTTCATCTTCCTGTGCATGTTATCACCATTGAGGCTTGAACAACTTTCAGAGTGGACAAGCTGGAAAGGTGATTTTAAAGATCACCAATGCTGCTGGTCTGCAAAGAGACAACCCAACAACAGCAGTCCCTTCTTTACCGTGTAGTTGGGGTTCCCTGGCTGAATGCGAAGCTCAGCCAGCACCCAGATCCCATTGGTGAGCTTCAGAGACTGGTACAGCATGTCCTGGCTCTCCACATTTCGCTTGGCGATGGTGTACACATTGCTGTTCTGCAGCTTGGTGGAAACAGCATCTGGAACGCATCCAAAATAGGGAATGAATGAAGACATGAGCCAGGCAGAAGCAAGCACGCACACAGACAAGTTGCAACAGCTAACATTTTAATACACACACGCAAGGTACACACATCTACACAAATTCAATATTTTGCATAAAAAAATATACATTTTAGCTTAACACCAATAAACGTTTTCGCAACAAAGCTAGAAAATAATCTTAAAATGCCACAAACTTCTCAGTAGACTCTAGTGAGTGGAGGGGGAAGTAAGGTTTAAGAGGAGAATGACAACAGGACACAGACGAGAGGAGATGGAGAAAGGAAAAGAGTGAAAGTTAGAGTGTAAAGCAAGTGAAAGAAGAATAAGCAAGAGGAACAAGTTACTTATCTTCGGTAATGCCTTTTCTGGTAGAGACTCTATTTAGCCATAGATTCCTTACCTTAGAATTATCCCCAGGCGTCAGACTGGATTCGGAATTTTTTTGTGAGCAGTACCCCTGCGTGCCGGTAGGTGGCGTCGTTCGGCTCCGCATGGCATCGTCCGCGCCAGATGTGACATGCGCATTGCCTATATAGGCGTCACCCCAGTGCACTGACATCAGTTTCTTTATGCAACTTTCCACGTCAGGAGCGCGGAGCCACAAAGAACACTGATCACTGGTGTGGAAAACGAAGTCTTGAGCTAGAAATCCATTTGAGGGGAGGATGGGGGGTTTGGTAAAGAATATGCGGCTAGACAGAGTCTCTGCCAGATAAGGCGATACCGAAGGTAAGTAACTTGTTCATCTGATAGAGACTTTTAGCCGCAGAGTCTTTACCTTAAAATAGATACCTAAGCAATACCTCCTCAGAGGTGGGTCTGCTGAATGAATTCACACCAGAAAGTCCTTCAGGACCGAACGGGCAAAGCGCCCATCTCAACGGACCTGACTGTCCAGGCAGTAGTGCTTGGTGAATGTCAACCAATCATCAATCAGGGAAATTATAAGCGCGCTACTCACTCGTGAGGGTCTCAAAGCCTTGGGGGGGGGCTTTAGTTAGGGGCAGCTCCAGTCAGTCGAAGAGCCAGGTCTTAAGGGTCTTCCTGAAGATGTGCGGGTGGGGGCGCGCCTGATGTTAATCGGCAGCCCGTTCCAGGTCTTGGCCGCAATGTAGGAGAAGGTTCTTCTACCCGTTCTTGCTCTGGGGATGCGCGGGGGTTCGGCGAGGGCGAGGTCGGCGGATCGGAGGTTACTCTTGGGTACGTGGAAGGAGATTCTGTTGTTGGGGTATTGGGGTCCGGTGTTGTGGAGCCATTCGTAGGCATGGGTGAGTATCTTGAAGGTTATTCTTTTCTCGACGGGGAGCCAGTGGAGGTTACGCAGGTGCTGGGTGATGTGTTCGTGTCGGGGGATGCCGAGGACGAGTCTGGCTGCGGTGTTCTGGATGGTCTGCAGTTTGCAGAGCAGAGACTTGTTGATCCAGGCCTAGAGGGCGTTTCCGTAGTCCAGTCTGCTGGTTATGAGTGCCTGGGTGACGGTTTTCCTTGATTCGGGGGGGATCCATTTGAAGGCCTTTCGGAGGTTGCAGAGGGTGTTAAAGCAGGTGAAGGCGACGGTGTTGACCTGTCGGTTCATGGAGAGGAAGGAGTCGAGTATGATGCCTAAGTTTCGGGCGAGGTCTGTGGGGGTGGGTGGCTGCCGAGGGCGGTGGGCCAACAGGGGTTGTCCCAGGCAGAGGGGGAGGGTTCGAGGATGAGGACCTCTGTCTTCTCCGAGTTGAGCTTCAGGCACCTGCTGCTCATCAAGGATGTAACGTCTTTCATTCCTTCCTGGAGGTTGAGTCTGGTGGTGATGGGGACCTTGTTGAGAGAGAAGATGAGCTGTGTGTCGTCGGCGTAGGATACTATGCTGAGTCTGTGCTGTCTGACGATGGCGGCCATGTAGATGTTGAAGAACGTGGGGCTGAGTGACGATCCTTGGGGTACTACACAGTTGATTTCCGTGGGTTCGGAGAGGAAGGGTGGAAGTCTGATTCTTTGGGTTCTGCCGGCGAGGAAGGAGCGGAGCCAGTCGAGAGCGGTCCCCTGTATGCCGGCTTCGTGGAGTCTGGCGGTGAGTGTGGGGGAGACGGTGTCGAAGGCTGCAGAGAGGTCGAGTAGGATCAGTGCTGCGGTGTGTCCTTGATCGAGGAGGGTGGGGATGTCGTCTGTGGCGGCGAGTAGGGCGTTCTCGGTGCTGTAGTTGCTGCGGAATCCGGATTGGGAGGGGTCGAGGATGGAGTTTTCTTTGATGAATTTCGTTAGTTGGACGTTGACTGTCTTCTCTGTGACTTTGGCCGCGAAGGGGAGGAGGGAGATGGGTCGATAGTTCTTGAGATCCGTGGGATCTGCTGAGGGCTTCTTGAGTAGAGGTCTGACTTCTGTGTGTTTCCAGTCGTCGGGAAAGATGCCAGTTTCGAAGGTGGCGTTGATGGTGCGTCGTAGTTCTGGACCGATGGCTGCGGTGGCTCTGTGGAAGATGTCCGGGGGGCAGGGGTCCGTGGGGGCTCCTGAGTGGATGCCTTTCAAGGTTGATGCGGTGTCTTCGGTGGTGACTGGTGAATGTGTGCAGAGAAGCTCACGTAGCTGTCTGGCAGATGTCCAGGATTGGAACTCTGTGTGCTAATGCAGTGGTTGCAGCCATTGCTCTGGTGGAATGAGGAAGCAAACCCTCAGGGGCTTGCTTCCTGGCCAGTGCATAGCAGATTTTAATGCAGAGCATGATCTATCGGGAGATGGTCTTATTCTGAACAGCCTTATCCTCCTCGGCTCAGACATACCCCACGAAGAGTTGGTCATCTACCCAGAAATCTTTTGTGCAGTTAAGGTAGAACGACAATGCTCATTTTGGGTCCAGTTGATGGAGTTGCTCCTCTTCCTTAGAGTGATGGGGCGGAGCATAAAGGGTATTCAGGGTGATGGACAGGCCTACGTGAAAGGGAGTGACAACTTTAGGCAGAAATGAAGCTCTAATGCGAAGAACAAGCTCATCTACAAAGGTGGTTAGGTATGGAGGCTTAGATGAGAAGGCCTGGAGCTCACTGATCCTCCGGGAATATGTTATCACCACTAGAAATGCAGTCTTGATGGTAAGGGGCCCGAGAGGCCAGTTATGTAGCGGCTCAAAGGGAGCGCACATCAGAAATGTATGTACAAGGCATGATGAAGGGTGAAGGTGGAAACATATGTTGGAGACCTTTCAAAATCCTATTTACAACAGTGGATTTTAAGAGGGATGGCTGCTCTGGCAACCGCAGGAAGGCTGAGATGGCAGAAAGATAGCCCTTTAAGGTGCTCAAAGCATAGCCCTGCTGGGCATGAGAAAGAATAAACAGATGGACCTGAGACAAGGGAGCAGAAAGAAGGTCAACTCGCTTTTCTGTACACCATGCCACAAACTTGCCCCAGAAGCAGGCGTATGCAGTCTTGGTGGAGGGACGCCTGGCTGCCAAGATAACATTGCAGAATTCGGATTGAAGGTCAAAATCTGTCAACATTCGCCACTCAATAACCATGCATGAAGGTGGAGCGTTGACAGGTTTGGGTGGAGAACCCTCCACTGCTGCTGGCACAGAAGAATCTTCAGAAGGGGCAAGCTGATTGGACGACCGATGGCCATGCTCAACAGCTCGGCATCGCAAACTTTTGGAGCCACAAGGATGACTTGGGCCCGGTTGTTCCTGATCTTCTTGACAACTCTGGGCAGGAGTGGTATGGGCGGAACGGCGTGCAGGAGGCCTGAGCTCCACTTGAGATGAAAAGCATCTCAGAGCGAGAGCTGCCTTGAAAACTCCAGCGTGCAGACCTGCTGCCATTGCGTGGTTTCGGCAGGGGTGAACAGATCTAACCAAGGATCTCCCCACTGCTGAAAGAGACCTTGTGCCACATCTGTGGATAGAGACGCCATTTGTGATCCGCTAGGTATCGTCGTCTGAGTTTGTCCGCCTGGTCATCCAGGGACCCCGCCAGGTGTTGAACCACTAGGGATATGCCCTGATGTTCCAGCCATGCCCAGAGGTGCAGGGCCTCTTTACAAACAGTCCACGACTCCACCGCCCTATTTGTTGCAGTACCACATGGAGGTGGTGTTGTCCGTTAACACCTGCACTAGCCTTCACTTGATGAAGGGTAGAAAGACTTTTAATGCCAGCCGGATCGCCCGGAGCTCCAGTAGGTTGATGTGGACTACAGATTTCTCCAGAGACCAGAGGCTTCTGATATTCACCTCTCCCAGATGGCTGCCACATCCCAGGAGTGAAGCATCTGTCACCACTGACAGATCTAGTTGGGGAAGGGAGAGAGGGTCCACCGCTGACCCAATCGCGGTTCGTTAACCACCACTGCAGATCTTTTGCAGTTCCTTCCAAGATCTGGACCATGTTGGAGAGATTCCCCTGATGCTGCGCCCACTGGAACTTCAGGTTCCACTGCAGAGCACGCATATGCCGGGGGAATGTGTCACAAGCAGGATCTAGGATGCCATGAGGCCCAGCAGCCTCAGAGTCAGTCTCACCAAAACCCAAGATAGAGGCTGAAACATTGGTATCACAGCCTGAATATCCTGGACTTACCATTCGGGAGGATAAGTCCAAAACTGCATTGTGTCCAGAACAGCTCTGATGAAAGGGAGCATCTGAGCTGGAGTCAGGTGTGACTTTGGCATATTGATAGTAAACCCCAGCGAGTGCAGGAGGTCCGTCGTAGATTGGAGGTGGGAGATGACTACCTGTGGTGAGCCTGCCTTCAGCAGCCAGTCATCGAAATAGGGAAAGACTGGTATCCCCGATTTCTGCAGAGGAGCTTCAACCACCACCATCACCTTGGTGAACACCCGAGGGGTGCTGGTAAGGTTAAAAGGAGCACGTCGAACTGAAAGTGATTGTGGCTCACCGTGAACAGCTGGTAACGCCTTTGGGTAGGCAGGATGGAAAAGTAGAAATATGCATCTAGCAAGTCCAGCGCCACCATCCAGCCTCCCAGGTCCATGGCAGGCAGGACTTGAGCGAGCATGAGCATTTTGAATTTCTCCTTTTTAAAAAAAGAAAGAAATTGAGATGGCACAGGTCTAGGATAGGACGAAGGCCTCTGCCCCTTTGGGGCACCAAAAAGTAGGGGGAATAACAACCACGACCTACTTCAGGCATTGGCACTCTCTCTATGGCTCCCTTGGCCAAGAGAGCTGCCACTTCCTTGCGGAGTAAGGAGATGGTCCTACGTTAGCCTGTCGCAAGTGGGTGGCATGGGTGGAGGGGTAGTCACAAAGGGGAGGGAGTAGCCCCTTCAGACGATCTGGAGAACCCAGCGGTCTGTTATCGACCTCCAGTGGTGTTGCAGGATTCTGCACATACACAGAACTATGCGCAGGATTATGGGACCTCGGTGTATAGGGACTTGCCTTCCTACCGCCTTAGTACCCACGAGCCCAGGACCGACTAGCTATAGTGTCTCACTCGCCCTCCTACACACTCACGGAGAAGCAAATGATTAAACACCCCAGAGCACAACACTCCCGTATCCCTCAGGAATTGCGGTAACAAGACGCACCTTTTCGCTCACACTCTCGTACCGGTCCACAATATGATCTGACTGAGACACGAATATAGTTTAAAATGTTTTATTTTAACTAACGTGCTCTAACATGCAGTGTACGTGCCACAACAAGCAGAAAAATGCTTAACACTAATATCGTTAGCATTGCAGCTTGGCCATACATCATAAAGGGAGATGTCATCTTATAAAAACTATGGAGAAAGGACTATAGTGCCTAACCTCCCTCCCCTTTGCTAGAAGGATTATTAGTATATAATAGAAGATCTCTGGGCTTTGTCAGCAGACCCCATACCTTAGACCATAGATGGTATTTCTACATAGTAGGTGCGTGTTGCTCTTCTCCCTGGAAAGGTCCCTCTCCAAGTGTGTGCCACCTAAACATGTATCCCCGTAATATCAACGTACGAGCTTCCAGCCGCAGCTGCGTTAGTGTGTTTTGTCTAGGTGCTAGGGCCTGACCAGAACAGAATAACATGGGGCATTGTTTATCGACCTGGCTCATAATGTTCAGACTAAACTCCAGGAACAGGCAGAGAACGTACATAGAAAACAGTTCTCATGTGAAAGGCATAAACAGAGTCTTGCAAAAATAAAGCTTTGTAGTAACATGCGCAGGGCTCATGCTTACTTAGTAATGTCGACAATGTACCCATCGACCGCGTGACAGTGGTGCAGGTGCTGGCGTAACCTGCCTCCCATTGGTTGCCCATGATGGTTGGAGGGCGAACTAAAGAGGTTTGGAGGCATGGCTGCCGGGGGGAAGGTGAACTGGCCCAACCTCTGGCTGCCTGACCCACAGGGTATGGGGGTACCGCATCCTTGGCCACACAGAGGCTGGGGAGCTTGTGTGCCGTGGTGTGTGGGCGGGTAAGGACACGGATGGAAGCCCCTTCCATGACCTCGAAAGGAGAGAAAGGTGGACTGAGGACGTAGCTCTACTTTCTTGAAGCGCTCTAGCGCAGAGTCCACCTGGTCTCCGAAGAGACAGGAGCCATCAAAGGGCATGCCTATAAGTGAGTCTTGGACATCCGGTGAAAAGCCAGTCGTTCTCAGCCAGGCGTGGTGCTGTAAGGCCACAGACGACAAAACCGTTCTGCCTAGCGAGTCGGCCGTGTCCAGCCCACATCTGATCGTGAACTTGGCTGCATCTATCCCGTCTGCCATAGTTTGGAGAGTATCGCCCGGGCCTCCTCCGGGACCATGGGCAGTACCCTGCGCAATCGAATCCCACAGTGCATGGGAGTAACACCCCAAAAGGCACGCAGTGTTCATGAACCACAGTTCTAGCCTCTGTGGAAAAAAATATTTTCTTCCCTAAAGTGTCCAGTCTCTTGGATACCCTATCCAGTGGGCTGGTAGGGAATGTGCCACGGTTTACACAGGAAGTGGAGGTTTGGACCACCAAGCTCTCCGAGGCGTGTTATGTGAGAAAATTGAGATCCCCTGGGGCGGGACAATGGCGGCAGGCAGTTATCCTGTTAACAGGAGTCCCTGTGCTAGGTTATGACCAGGTCCCAAGCAGGAGGTCCATAAGTGCTTCATTTAAGTGGGAGAAGTGGTTCCGAGGGGGTCAGTCGCGGATGAAGCACCTCTGTTAAGATGTTAGTCTTGACTGCCACTGAGGGCAGGCTAAGGTCCAGGACTTCAGCCGCCCTTCTAATCACAATAGCAAAAGATGCTCCCTCCATAGCCATGGTAGGAGGAAAGACCATGCCAGTATCTGGGGATGTGTCCAGTCCACTGGCGTCCACCAATTCCTCACACCATGTTGGGTTCTAGGGACTGGTATTCCTCAGGGTCTACTGGCCCCTTCCAATCTTCCCCAAGTCCTAGCCCGTAGGAATAGGGCTCAGGCTCTGGTCGGAAGGGCAAGGCTCCAGTTAGCGGCAGATTCAGTGGCGGGTGACGCCCCTCCAGTTCCGTTTTAGGGATGAGAATGGGAATGGCGCTGCCAGGAGCGCCGACATTGGGACCGGCATCGGGGGAAGATCGAGGAGGTACGACCGGCTCCGGTCCGGATTCATCTGTGAATCCAAGGGGCCCATCTGGCGTCAGGGGTGGACCTGCCGGCGGGGAACCAGTAGGGGCCCCTCGCAAACCCACAGGGCCCGAAGGCACGCCAGCGGGGACGGGTTTGCGATAGATGAGGTGCATGGCCTCAAAAAATATGCAGAGGTGGGCAGGGGTTGCTCTGGATCCTGGAAACTTGGGGAGGCACAGAGCCGACCCAGGCACAGGCTTACCCGTGGAGCCAGGCCTCGAATGACGACGCTCCCTCGTCAGATGATTTCGATGGACAGGGTGAAGCCAAAGACCTCTTCTACTTCTTACTCTTTTTCTTCTTGTGGGACTTATCTGAACACCCGGACGACTGTGATGAAGATCGATGGCTCAGCAACGAATCCCGGGAACTTCTTCTCGCCGGGATTCAGACTGTTGCGGCGTTGCACGTCGAGCGCCAAGGAGCTTGAGGGACCGCTCCCTCAAGGCCTTGGGATGCCTGGCGCGGCAGTCGACGCAGGTCTTTGCGTCGTGGTGGCACTCAAGGCACCAGAGGCAAACAAGATGCAGGTCAGTTACCCACATCTGTCGGTGACAGGTGCCGCAGGGCTTGAAGCCAGCTTTCCTAGTGGACATCCCTGCCACACCAGGATAAAGAATCTAAAAAAAACTTTGACAAAAAGCTGAAAAAGGTCAGTTGAAAAATGACAGGGATAACTCTATGGATCAACATTGACTGGCGCGGAAAGAAAAGAACTGACATCAGCATGCTGGGGTGGAGCCTATGTAGGCACCCCACACGTCATCCGGGGCAGACTATGCCACCTACCGTTGCTCATGGGTACTGCTTATGAAAAATTTCCAGAGCCAGTCTGGTGCCTGGAAATAATTCAAAGGTAAGGAATCTGCAGCTAGAAGTCTCTATCAGATGAAAGAACAATAGGCAATAAGAAGGGAGAGATGACAGGCAGAATGTTAAAAAAAAAAAAAAAAAAGTGGGGCGGCAATGACGGGACATTATAGGTCTTCTTTTAAACTAAATCCTAATTGCCCTGCTAATGTCATTACAGAGGTTTACTGATGCGATATGTGAGGCTATGTAATGCCATGGCAAATGGCAAGGGAATAAAGTTAAAGATGTGTGGCGTTAACCTCAGATTTTCTGCCTTTTTAAACTATTGTAATGCCATGACAAATGGCAAGGGAATAAAGTTAAAGATGTGTGGCGTTAACCTCGGATTTTCTGCCTTTTTAAACTATTGTAAGTAAATTTCACAAATTAAAAAAAAAAATTCAGCTAAAAAGACTCTTTTCAAAACACAATTTTCGTAGACATGAAGTAATTGGGAAACTTAACTTTAATGGGACTTTGCTGGTTAGGCCTCGCCTACAGCATCAGCAAACAGACCTATAGTATCTAATATAAATTGGGATTTGTGCCTGTCCCTTGCTCCTGATTCGATGGCTTACTTATTGATTTCAGTTCCCTGCTCCTGATTTGAAGGCTTTACTCCATATTACTGCCTAAGGAGCATTTCCTTCCCAGGGTGTTTTGACTGGATGACATACAGTGTGAAGTCATATGGTATTAAATAAAGTTTTTACATCAGAGCTCAATCCAATATTGTAGATCCATGAACTATATCTCCTTATTAATTTATATCTATCTAACAAGAGTAGAAACGTGTTAGTCTTCAATCAGAGTACATTTGGCGGCAATTTCCAGTCACCTAGAACATCAGTTCAGCCATTGCTGTTTTCACATAGAAAAATGAAAGAAGACTATTTAGATATTTCGCGCCAGCAGTACAAATTACACCAGCATGGGAGATTAATACAGTTCTAGCTGCCTTAATGGAGCCTCCTTTTAAGCCTATCCACAGATCCTCAGATCAACAGTTGTGATTGAAGACAGACTTTTTATTAGTGGGTACTATAACTTTCACACGAGTAGGTGAGATACATGCCGCATTGACCTGTGTTGTGCTCGTCTTGGCACTGGGTCGGTTTTTGAACAGCAAAAAATCGATTCCCCAAGGTTGGGGCTGCTTCTGGTAATTACATCACCAGCATTTGACCCAAAGGGTGAGCCGCTGAGCTACACGGCCACTGGGGACTACAGGTCCCACAATCCCTTCCTGGACCCACAGCGGACTTCAATCTGTGCTACTTAATCAGCGTTGCTGTCCCGCAGTGTGGGACCAGCCCGGGCAAAGCTCGGGCCCATCCTGTGCCGTCATTGACAGGAAGAGCCGGGCTGGGCTACCCCCTTGATTTAATTATCTGGTACATTCCTCTGTGCCTCCTTTGTTTTAGTCCCTTGTCCTAGCCTAAGTATTATTTAAAAGCTGCCGTATGACCATCACTGGAAATGTTTGAGCGTGATGGTTTTTGAGGAGGCATGTTTGTACCAGCACTGCCGTCCCACAATTGGCTGCCCTTTATATTGTGCTCCACTGGGGGAGTACACTGATAGCAGATGCGGTACATTTTAAACGCTGTACCACGAGCTTCACCGATAAACAGCCTTTGTTACAGACTGCAGGGCCACTTCAGTATACATGGGCCAGAGGGAGAGCCTTGAACTCCACCCCAGGAGGAGACTACTAGGCCCAAGATTCATCAGGGGAAGAAGGAGGAGCCTTGCACTACTGTTATAACAATTACCAGTCCCCTCAAATGCTCTTGGAGCTTCTCCATCCGAGGATTTCTTAAACGGTGGCCTACAATTTATTACATCTTTGAGTCACTGGGGGAACATTGTTTTGACTGTGGCCTTGGAAACCTGGGGCAACATAAGAGTGATCAGTAGTAAGTGGCAACCCCCGTGAACTGCTGCTGACTTTTGGAAAGAGGGCCAATATGCCTATATTTTAAGGGTCTGTAAAAGGGAAAGTGTGTACATCGATTATAATAGTTCTGGTCACCTGAGAAGTAGTATTTGTCCCTTAAGTAAAGCAAGGCATTGTCACATTTTGGTCTGGCATTGGTTGATGAACCTCTTCTTTACCCTGGTGCTCACATGGGGGGGGGGGGGGATTTGTTGTCTTCCCGAATTCCATCCGGCAGGCACAATTATTTTTCCCTGAAAATGGGTAAAAGCAAAGCCACAGACCGTCACCCAACTAGTACGGCACCGGCTAAGACCACCTCTATTGACAGAATGCTACATAGAGCTATTGGGTTCTAAGTACGGAGATTGAGATCACTGAACGGTGGATGTCTCTGCATTTGGAGACGGCAACTGAGTGGGGATTGATCATAACATAGCCTCTATGCTGGAGTTTGCATCCTCGCCTTCATGTTCCTCCTTAGGAGTGACTTAAATTCAACCCTTGAGCGCCACAGAGTTGTGCATGAATAGCAATGGCCAATCCCCAGTAAGAGCAAAAAGAACTAGTCAGCTCGTAGGCCGGAAAAAACAAGAGGCACCCTGTCCCTCAGCCCTCATTCAGATCCATTATAGGAAAATGCAGCCCAATGTACCCCTCGTAGAGTCTAATGAAGCGGTCCTGCCGGTATCTTTAATAAATTTATGGACAAATGTTTAATCAAGGTTTGGGAACTCCTGGTGGAGCAATTAACCCTGATATGCGCCCACCTTGTATCTATAGAGAAGGAAGTGGTATAGGGCCCACACAGTCAATCACCCTAATTTAGCTAGTCTCATTGGTTATATCTTCCTGGTTCTTAAACTATGGCCATATCTTGAGGATATGCAAGTAATGCCGCATCTGGATAGCGACCACAATACCTTGGCCCTCAATCTCAGCCTAAATTTAAAAGGCCAGATTGTCCATACTGGAGAGCTATTAGAAAGGAGATTGAGTATTACCAGTAATAGGCGCAGGGTCAAATGGTGTAGTATGGACACCTGGCAAGAGGTCATAAGCCAGATTTTTTGTTTGCTGACAGAAGGGATGGAGGCAATGGCATCCCTCCTTTCAGCAGTGGGCTTGGAAGGATCACTGGGTGCAATTTCTGAGATCCATACGGGGCTGTTTGGAAAATTAAGGAACCTCTTTTGTGTTGAAACCAGTCAACCTCTTGAGAGGAAGCGCCCGCCGACTTGGTATAACAAATGTTGTCGGGATGTCAAGACTAATCTGATCAAAGTAATGAAAAAGCATGACAAGACATTGAGCCAGGCTGCCAGGCGCACTCATAAAAAGGCCCCTACTGTTGCTAAAAAAAAATGGGGGAACATGGGAGGGTCTCTTACATGCTGCCAAATATAAAGATCTCCACACATTTTGGAACATAATATCCTTCGGTAGAAGGGAAGGGTTTGGACCAGTAGAAGTCACTATCTCAGCCAGTGACAGGGTAGCCCATTATTTGAGCTTGTATGTGAAGATGGGAGAATCGATCTCTGTAATTAACGATCCCATGCATCCGGAGATTCGGGGTCAAGAAACTCAGGACCTAGGAGAGGATGAGGATAGTATTGAAGTGTCTGCCTTGGTGGGGTGTTTTTAATGATCAGGGAATTTCAGCCCAGGAAATTTGTTTAGCTATACCGGGTATTGTACCCAACAAAGCGCTGGGCCTAGATAAAATTCCTGGGGAAGTATTTCTGAGGGAGGCAGACATGTGGGGTGCTTATTTTTCACAGTTATTTACAGCTTTCCTGAAAGGGGCCCTCTACTTGGGCTGGGGCTGAAATCATTCCCATACACAAGAAAGGCCCTTGTGACGCACCAGCCAACTATAGACCCTTAAGTCTTATCGACAGCTTGCAAAAGTTGTTTTGTAGGGTCATACTTGGCAGATTACAGGAGTGGAAAGAAGGAAATATTATGTCACCTCTTCAGGCGGGCTTTAGGGAAGTGACAAGTACAATCGACCAGGTGTTCCGGCTCCTGATGGTGTACTGGAAGGTGGCCACCTTGGGGAGTGGACGCCTTTATGTCATATTTGTGGACCTTCGCTCCGCATTCTATTTAAGTCCCCAGGCCAACCCTGTGGCGGGTGCTGCAAAAGCTAGTGGTAGCCAGCTTCCTACTTGATATTTTCGTGAGGTTGCATATGAACAACTGTGCGCAGGTGAGTTGCGGCCAGGCTGGCGAGCTGACTGAGCCATTCCCTGTTAGCAGAGGGGTAAGGCAGGGTTGTGTACTTGACCCAACGCTTTTTTCTCTGTACATAAATGGCCTGATAGACTTCTGGGGCAAAATGACAACGCTCTCAGGTTGGCAAACATGAGGATTGCAGACACCCTTTTACTGCCTAAATCTCCCATGGGTCTACAAAAGCTCCGGGACCGCTTTGAGCACTTTTGTAGGGTTCGGGGTCCTGAAATTAATGTAGGCAAGATGAAGCACATGATCTTAAACTCAGGGCATTTGACTAAGGCTAATCCAGTCTTAGCAGGGACTCCCCTAGAAAGAGTACATGATTTCATGTATTTGGGCATCAAATTAACTGAACATTTTGGGTGGCAGGCACATGTTACCTAGCGCAGATTAAAGTTAGAGCAAGTTGCGGGAGGTATATCATAGATGATACATAGCTCGCAATTTCGACCTGCCCACCCGTCCGTACAAGTATATCAACTGCAAGCCCTAGGGAAAGCATCCTATGGCACAGAGCTGTGGGGCCATTTGGATGCATCCATGCTAGACTTAGTCGAAAACCGGTTCATCCGACAGCTGGTAGGTGTTCCTATAAATACTCCCCCTTAGACTTGATCTCGGGTTGGGAGCACTGTCGGATAAAATTGGTCTACGCCCCATCCTGTATTGCAGGAGGATCTGGGCTACCCCAGAGCTCCATCAGTATCGGGCGTGTATAGTAGAAATACTTAGTCTTGCGGGTTCCCACAAATTACCTTGGGTCAAGTACGTAAAAACCACCCTGGGAGAAATTGGGCTCGCAACTTTGTGGAGCGCTCCCGATGAGATAGGGGAGATATCTAAGAACACCATTAAAACAGCCTACTGGCAGCATAAAGACCTTATATTACATTTCCAGGAAAATCGAGGCTCTATGACTAATGCATTTCTCACAGTCCAATATCTTAATAGCAGTGAAGATTTCCTGGATGAGACTGAACCTCCCCAAGCTAGGCGTTTGTTCTTGCAACTAGGTTATTCTATTCTTTCACAGCCAGGTGGGTCAAAGTCCCAAGGGCTGATGACTGGCGGTAACAGGTCTGTGGCACCCCCAAGTAGACCCTTGAACATGTTTTGTTTTTCTGCCTGGTTCATGAGATCAGTAGGCGACGCTGGATATTATCGCTGTGTTGAAACCTAGGCACCAGAGAGTATAAAGTTGCCCTAAGGATTCTTAGAACCGACCTCAGCAAGCTACCGATCTTTGCACTCACCCGTTACTTGATGGCTATGTGGAGAGTGAGGGCACAGATTTGCGCCTTATCTGACAAGCAACTTACTGCAGATGTAGCGATGTGATATGTTGTGCCAATTTATGTTCAGACCCTGGTTAATACCCGATTGCCCCTCTCCATCCTCCTTTTCCCTCTTCCTGCACTTTGACCATCAATTGTGCTATCCCCAGCCAATGACATCTGCTGTATCCAAGGCTAGCTTGACTATAGGTTGTAACAATGAGCAGGATTGTATCTGTATTTATGACTTTTTTTTTTTTTAACTTATTTATGTTTTATACTGATTTATTTGCTTTTATGGCCTTTGAGCCGAAATAAAGACTTTGACTGACTGAGTGCACATTCAATTAGAGAGCTCTATTTACGTTTTTACAAGGAAAAAGTGATTTTCAGGACTAATCCTAAACTTATCCCACAGGTATCATTGTCTTTTAATTTAAATAGACATACTGCATTACCAACCTTTTTCCAAAATCCAACAATGGCAGCAAAGAGGTCATTAAACTCTCTGGATGTTGACAGGTACCTAAAATCTTATTTAAAGCTAACGGCGAGCCTTCACTAAATGTATCAGTTACTTGTAACCTTCAACAAGTTAATAAGGGTAAGTCCTTGTATAAGCAAAGTCTTGCCAAATTGATAATTTCTTACATCATAATTGCTCATTAGAATATGGGCAGACCAATGAGTGGATTGAAATGATAGCAACAGCAGCTCTGTTTGCTGAAATTTCGACTTAAGGACATGTGTAATGCTGCACCATTGATGGCAACACATGTCTACGCCTAACACTACAGCTTTGAGATGAAGTCAAATTCTGAAACAGCAGTAGGGCAAGCAGAACTGCAGAATTTAGTTTCAAAAGATAAACCTTATTCCCGTCTTTCACTAGGTTTATATGACATAGTATACTCCTTTTAAAGTTTATATCCAAGCATGGCAATCTATGAAACATTTAATAATGAAGGAAAAACCTACTTGCCTCTAACTCAGTTATTCGGCATCAGCATCTTTCATAGATTTACAAGCAACCCTACCTGCTTTTTTAATGAGGCTCTTCTATGCATTCCAATAATCTGACGAGCTCAGAAAAATGTGGTAGTTAGCAGCTCTGAGGGGATTAGAGATAGTTACCTGTCCCTCTGACTGGCTAGCGCTTTAGGTGATGAAATTACATAAGTATGTTCTCAGGCTTTTTCAGTGTTGTTTTGTGTATAGGTACCCTGCTGTAACCCATTGGTTTCAGAGAATACCCAACCTGATGACGGGGCATCGGCACTGCAAAACCTTTCCTTGTGTACTGAAACGTGCCCCAAGGGCATTAGCAGTACAATACTTTCCTTGCGCGCACAGAAGAGTCGCAGTCTGCTTAGGCTGCAGCAGTGCAACGTTTCCTGATTCAGAACTGGTAGCACACAGGCAACAGAAGTGCAAGCTTACCTCACTGAACAGGTAGAAACTTCCCTAAAATACACACTAACATTACCCCACTTTGTTTTCTCACATTTTCAATCCACTGTCTTAAATTTTAAACTAGTAGTATAGTAAGGCTGCCATATGCACGAAAGGAAACAAGGAAAAAAGTCTCCAACAAACAATCCTGTTGTGTAGAGAGTTATAACTGAAATGTGCAGTGGGTCCATCACACCCTTGGACCATCGCGCGCCTGGTGCATCCATGATAGCCGTGTCCCTGGCAATGTTTGGGTACATTTAACTGTGCGACTGTAAGGAAACGGGCTTTTTGCAGGTTTACCCCCACTTTTTGCCCCATTTTTGACATCCAGGTACTGGTGTAATGGCTCTGAAACGCCCTGAGCACTGCTAAACAGGACTCAGTGCATATGCTCTGGCCCTTAAAACAGCTTAACCCCAATTGGCATAGGTCAATTCACTTATAAGTTCCTAGTATATGGTACAAGGGTTCCTAGGGCTTGTAAGTTGAAATGTCTCTTGTAGACTGCAGCACTTGTTGCACCACCATGAGTAAGAGAAGGAAAAACATGGCTCCCAGTCTTCCACTGCAGACTGGGAAGGTAGTTTAAAACTGATAACTCAACATTTCCATTTAAAGTAATGGCAAAGCCCAAACCTCCCTTTTTAATAAACGTAGGCCACCCCTAAGTTAGGCCTATGGAGCCCTAAGGCAGGATGCTGTATGTTAAAAAGTGGAACATGTACTTTTTCATGTTCAACAGTAAAAACCATCAATTGTTGTTTTAACTGTGGAATGGCTAGTAGCCCCATTGGCAAGTACAGAGTTATAGGCTGACATCTCAGCCCCGCTAACTTCTGAACAGAACTACTAAAGTTAGTACTGTAAGGTATCAAATGTATCAGTGCATTAAATATGATCTAACGGTTATGTCAAATTTAATGTCACTGGCGAGCAAAGGGCACTTTAGAAGTTGCCGCTTTGGTTGCCCAAGGTTTCCAGTGCCAATTTACTATTGCACACAAACACTGTCCTCACAGATAGCCTTCTGCCCTCCTGGGGAGATGAGTGAACGACTCACAGGGACGATCACTGTAGAGGCCTGCCACTTGAGGAGGCGTTACCTCCCCCAGGCAGGAAGCCATAAGGGTGTTAGCCCAAAAGGCGAGTGTAGTGTTCTTGCAACTTCCCTGTATAGGTTTAGCCATGTGTCCTCCCTATTCTGTGCCCAAGTTCCATGTTGTCACCATGGAGCTGCCTGGGAAATCTAAGAACGTTGGTACTTTGAATAGATTGTCAGTTCCTTCATTTCGGTTGTAGGATGAGGTCTGTTGTACTGGAGCTGCAATAAAAACCTTATCCCAAACCTGCATCTGCCTCCATCTGTTCCGGCCTTGGTCATCACTTCATTTTGGCGACGAGAGTGGGATCAACCCACAGGCTCCACAGACCTCAACTCAACCCAACTCTACCACTTAGAACAACTGCTGCACTCACCACCGAAGCTACCTCTCTCCGTGTCCTGCCTTCACTAGCTGCCTTCTGTGGACCGTCACAATCCTCGCGGTGTCACGTCCTGCAAGCTGGTTTACTTCTGTGCTTCTGTGGCCGGGCGGGCCTTCCTTCATCCGGCATTACCCAGCGCTCGACAGTCCCTGGCAACGGTGGCGGTTCACCGTTCGACACCATTTCTTCGCTGCCTGGCAACAGCCTGTCCAAGCCTGACTCCGACGTAAGTGCTGCTTCCTGGTGTGCGTGAAGACGGCGTTTCTCTAACCTAGGGTAGCTAAAGTTCGAAATGTACCTTTGTTGGTTAAAGACAGAATGAGATCTGAATTAGACAAATTGTTAAAGAATGGTGTCATACAAGAGGTTGAGGCAACTGAATGGGTTTCTCCGGTGGTGATGGCCCGCAAGGCCAACGGAGAGGCAAGATTATGTAATGACCTTAGAGAGCTCAATAAAGCCGTAGTTGTAGATCGCTATCCGCTACCAAACATAGCTGAAATGCTGTCCTCTTTGGGTGAGGCCTCCCACTTCTCGACGTTGGACCTCTCCTCGGCCTACCACCAGGTCAAACTTCATCCTTCATGCCAAGATCTGACCACCTTCATCACCCCGTTCGGCACCTTTAAATTTCTCAGGATGCCGTTTGGCTTAATATCAGCGGCATCGGTCTTCCAAAGGGTGATGGAGAATATCTTAAGTGGTATTGAAGGCGTAAAAGTCTACCAAGACGATGTGCTTGTTCATGGGGTAAACTTACAAGAGCATGATTCCAGGCTGAAAGAAGTGTTGGCCAAATTGCAAAACTCAGGTCTCACCCTTAGGCTAGATAAGTGTAAATTCGATGTCAGGGAAATCGAATATCTGGGTCATTTGGTGTCTGGCTCAGGTATCAAACCTAAACCATCACTAGTTGAAGCCATCTCCAATCTCAACTATCCGGAGAGCAAGGATGAGCTTGTCAAATTTTTGGGGATGGCAGAATTCTACAATAAATTTGTCCCTGGCTTTGCACAAAAGACAGAAAATGTGAGAGCACTTCTTAGAAAGGGACATGAATTCATTTGGGACAAGTCTTGCTCTGATGAGTTTGACCTCATCAAGACTTGCTTGAACAAGGCTCCCAATCTGTCTAGTTTTGATCCTACTAAGGAGTCGTTCGTCATGACAGACGCTAGCTCTAAAGGGTTGGGAGCCGTTCTCCTGCAACCTGGTGAGCACACTGACAATACCATCCTATTTATTTCCAGGCCACTTAGAGGCGCAGAGTGTAACTACTCTGTCATAGAGAAAGAAGCTTTAGCTGTCTACTGGTCAGTTCGAAAGCTCAAAAAGTTTCTTTGGGGTAAGCATTTCTCAGTGGTCTCAGATCACAAGCCTTTGAAAGAAGTGTTTGAAAAAAGGGCATTGATCGTGTTTCTCATAGAATTAGGAAATGGGTTATTGCTTTACAAGATTTTGATTTTCATGTTTCTTACTTACCTGGGGCAAGTAACATTCTTGCGGATTGTTTGTCTAGGCTCAGTGGTTCGGCTATTCAAGATGGTGGTGAAGAAGACTGTTTTCTTGGGGAAGACTCTGGTGAAGACTTGAGAGTGTGTGTGGTGACTGAAGGTGTTGTGACAGAGAGTGAATGGAAAGCCAGTCTGGTGAGTGATCTGATTTTACAGCAGGTCATCACCTATGTACGTGATGGGTGGTGTGAGAAGCGTGTTTGTGATGACCAAATAAAAGGGTTTTGGAGTGTGAAGGAGGAGTTGTCGTGTTCTGAAGATTTACTTTTCAGAGGCAGTAGGCTGGTGGCCCCTTCAGGCCTGCGTGACAAGCTTGTTGAGTGTGCCCATTCTAGTCACATGGGCATAGCCAAAACAAAGGAAAGACTCAGGGAAACATATTGGTGGCCAGCAATGGACGTTCAGATTGAAAGAGTAGTGCGTTCTTGTCCACAATGTGCCAACTGTGATAAAGTTCTCAAGTGTAGGACACAACCCATGATCATCAGGCAGCAATCTAGTGGTCCCTGGGTTGATGTCGCTGTAGATATCCTGGGTCCGGTAAAGGTCAGATCTCAAGATCGTTATGTGCTAGTGTGCGTGGACATGTATTCCAGGTGGCCTGCGATCAAACTAGTCAATTCAGTGGACTCATCTTCTGTTATCAACTTCTTAGATGATCTTTTTTCAAGCGAAGGGTTGCCTGCTTCCGTGTTAACAGATAATGGTGTGCAATTTACCTCCGGTCTTGTGGAAGAATTTTTGAGAGAAAGGGGGATTTTGCATAAGCGCGCCTCCCTCTACCACCCTGAATGCAATGGTGTCGTAGAAAGGTTTGTGAGAGTACTCAAGGAAGCTATGCAATTGGCTGTGGTCTCTAGTTGCGACTGGGAGGAAGCCATAAAAAAAAAGGTTTGTGAGTACAGGATGACCCCACATTCTTCCACTGGGGTTTCTCCTTTCACGCTGTTTAAAGGAAGGGTGGCTAGTACTCAGGTCAATCCTGGCTGGGTTACTTCTAGGAGAATTAAAGTGGGGGGTGAGATCGACAGCACTGTAGGATGGAAGGATCGCGAACTGCAGAAGATGGAGAAAAGGAAACTGGAATTTGATGCGAGAAAAGCTGTAAAGAAGACTGTTGTTCAAATTGGTGACTGGGTTAGGGTGAAACTCCCTGAAAGGAGGGTTGGTAAGTCGAAGTTTGGACAACCAATAAGAGTTATCAAACTTCTGGGGAATGCGGTAAAGACTCAGGATCACAGAATATGGAATCTTAACAGAATTGTTAAGTGTCCTCCTAAGTGTGTTGAAGGAAACACGTCCAGTGGGTCATTTGCTCCTCCTGCGGCTTCTTCTACTGCTTATCCATTTCCTTCTCCTGCTGCTCCTTCTACTGCTTCTCCTGCTGCTGCTCATTCTCTTTCTCCCCCTGCTGCTTCTTCTACTGCTCATCCATTTCCTCCTCCTGCAGCTCGTTCTACTGCTTCTCCTGCTGCTGCTCATTCACTTCCTGCGGAAAGGAGATCTAGTAGGATGAGAAAAATTCCCTTCGTTTGAGAGATGATAGTTAGTACATCTTGTGCACGTACCTACTGCATTCTTATTGTTTATTTGTTTTGACTGCATTCTGTATTGTTTATATTCATCAACCTTGTATCCTTTCTGCTGTTGGGAAAAGGGGAGGTGATGTAGTGTTCTTGCAACTTCCCTGTATAGGTTTAGCCATGTGTCCTCCCTATTCTGTGCCCAAGTTCCATGTTGTCACCATGGAGCTGCCTGGGAAATCTAAGAACGTTGGTACTTTGAATAGATTGTCAGTTCCTTCATTTCGGTTGTAGGATGAGGTCTGTTGTACTGGAGCTGCAATAAAAACCTTATCCCAAACCTGCATCTGCCTCCATCTGTTCCGGCCTTGGTCATCACTTCATCGAGCTTCAAAGATGAGAACATTTGGGAGAGGGGCTGCCCTATTGTTTCATTAGACAGGCTGGCACTCGGGCAGGAGAGGGTGAGCCAGTTGCCAAACCAGTTTTTCAGGGGTGTGTAGCCCTGCCTCTGGGTTGGGCTAGGGCGCTCTGGACACCTAGAGAGAAGTTCTGCCATGTTGGAAGTGGGCAGATCATCCTGGAATAGCCAGATGCGCCACTTCGCAGGAAGTGGTCATCAGGAGGGAGGGAATCTGGTAGCCCATTCGCTCCCAACTGCATCCTACCCTGAGGGCATTTACTGAGCATAAATAGGGAACCACTGGCACCCACTACTCAGATCTCAACTGGAATGGAAGAAGGACCAAAGAAGGACTGCCCTTCTGAACCGTGGAACCAGCAAAGAGAGGCTGCACTGGAATGGACTGCACCTGCTGAGCCTAGTGACTAGCAAAGGGACCGTGCCTGCTGTGTCCTGCTAATGGAAAATTTGCCTCCGGAGCCCTGCCAAAGCAAGAGACTACAAGGATCAGTTGGCTGACCTGTTCGCAGCTCAGGGCCACAACAGCTGAGGAAGCCTGCTGGGGCAAGTTGGTAGCCCAGAATCTTTATTCAACCACCAACCGCCGCCATGCAGAGACCAGGACCCAACGTTCAAAGTTGCACCCGAGTCTGCTGGACCATCGAGAGCCGCTGAAGTGTGCTTGGTCACCCAGAAGACAAGTTATTTCCCAGGACAGGATATGGCTTTAACTGCCATATCGGGCGACTGATACCCCAGTGGTGACTGGACTTCTGCTAGAACCAAGAGGACTTTGAGGGATGTCGACTACGTGGCCAGGACTGCCTCACCCCCTCTTTAGATTGAGGAATGGCTGCAGGAAGACCCCCGTCGACAACACTGCATCCACAGCATCCTCTATCCCTTGCATCACGACCACTATCATAGGAACCTACATCGAAAAACAAAAGTGCCTACAACTGACTGAAGACTGCTTCGCCTCTTGAGATAACGGTTTCTGAGGGCCTTTACTGGTCTCCCTGACTGGATCCCTGTCGGAGTTGGTCACCCAACGTAACTAGAACCATCTTCATTTTAAATCATTTTGTATTATGTGTCTTTTCCATTCTTTTATGATTTTTAACGAAATCAAATAAAAGTATTATTGACTGACATTGACTGACTATAACCAACTGCAATACAAACAGACAAAGTTTTTGCTTAAGAAGTTTCTTGGTGTCAGATTCAACAAATTTGCCAATGCTTGTTCGTGGTTGAGTAAAAAGTGCATATTTACTGTACTTTGTAAAGTCTCCATCTCCGGAACCCTCTGGTGGTTTGAGACCCTCTACAGATCACTATCTCTTCCACAGGCCTCTGTACTGTTTAGTTCACATACTCACAATTTCAGAATCAAAACATTTTCAATATTAATTATTTACAACAAAATCATTGTTGTTACTCATTTATTTACTACTACTAACAACCATTGACAAAGCCAATAGTCCTGGCTGCTTTTTGGAGTATGTCAGTTGTTGTGTTATATTGATGAATGCAATAACAAAGTTTAGAGAGGAACCAAAATACAGATCGGGTGGCACACTAAGTGAATCACAGAAATGTAGTGTCCGTGTTTAAGCCACACCCTTTACTTACGTAGGCCACCCCATTCCAGACACCACACCCAACACTTTTTTCATCCCGCTTAAAGTCCTGAAGCTACTGCTATTAATGATAACTGTTTTATTTAATCTGTCATTTAAAAAAAAAATCTGTCACTTGTCTCCATTTTATCCGTTCAGATGTTCTTAACTACATCCACCCTCCTCAGCTCACTGTCTGCGCGTGTTTCTAATGTTTCTTTTACAACCCCTCGTGTTTTATTGTCTGTCGCAGCGAGAGACGGGAGCGGCGGCCGTGATTGGCTTCCGCCTGCCTGTATTTACACCCCGCGCTCGGATGCGGCCGCGGCCTTCTCTCGGGGAGCTCTGGAGTTATTTTTAGATTGCGGCGTCTCTCGCAATCAATGCCGCTCAAGTAGCGCCAGAAGCGGGAGGCTGTGGGCCTGTGAGCCGCGCACGCCTGCGACGAGCACTTGAAAGCCTGTCTCGCGAAACCCCTGCTGTGGCGCAAACATGCTTCGGGTAGCGTATTCCGAAGGACGGCCTCTCACCGCTGTGGGCCCTACTGAGAGGAAAAGCAGCGGGCTGCTGTGATCTACGAACAAGTACTGACGTACGTGTCTCGTGCACTGGGCCCATCAGCCCTGTAAGGTTACGGGGCGCCACTAGACTGTGAGGCTTTGGCAGCAGCGTGGCGCTTGTGTGCACTGAAACAGGTGCGCACAACTACCTCCCTTCGCTCCTGGCCCAACAAAGAGCCTTACGGTTATAAATGAGTCATGCAGCCTTTCAACAATACACCTCTTATTATGCGCAGCTGCCATGTTTCACAGTTCAATGCGTGGTGACGTGCTGCTCCAGGATTTTAAAGTTCCAGATTAATGAAGAAAAAAAAGTCTGGACTGGTTTGGAGGCATGGACCCGAGAAACTTGGCAGGGCTGATTAAGTCTGATCCATGGATGACGTTTTCCATTTGTGTGCTTTTAATCACAAACTAATTATCTCAGTGGAAGCAAATTAAGACTTACACCAGGAATACATTTGTTCCTAACATGAAAGCCCAGGAATGGAAAGTGTCTGTGATGACATGTGAGGTGGCGGACATTAGCGCAATGCCTCTGGACGGGGGTTTGAGGGTGGGTGGGTGCCTGTCCTAAGCCACTGTGCATCCCCTCCCTTCTCTCAGTGAGAGTGTGTGGTTGACTCATCTTTCGTGAATGGGCCTGGTGAGTGAGGAGCACAAGTCCCTCATCACTAGGACCACGGACCATGTGCGCG
The DNA here is from genome assembly GCA_963921515.1 of Calotriton arnoldi. NCBI lineage: Eukaryota > Metazoa > Chordata > Amphibia > Caudata > Salamandridae > Calotriton > Calotriton arnoldi. The sequence goes on along the minus strand of CAWUFW010000209.1, from coordinate 3,363,120 downwards.
CAGAGCCAGTCCTTCAGCAATGGGTCAGTGTATGAGCACTAGTCCTTCAATGGGCACTCACTGTCTTTGAGAAGGACCAGTCCTTACTCAATTGGCCAGGTCAACAGAGCATCTGCCCTTCAGTAATACCATTCCCATTAAGGCCCAGCGCACAGCTGCAGATTCGAGAATCCTGCAGGACACAGAAATAGGGCCTTTATGTCCCCATACCAGATGTGTGACATTTACTACACATCACCAAAGATGCCCGTTGCCCATGAAGGAACCACTATTTATTAATAACTAATCCAAATGCAGCCAACGGCTAGGGGGCTGTTGAATTCTGGACAATTAAGGTTTTATCAGGCAGGTGGTGATGGCCCAGTGGAGCAAGGACAGGGAAAAAGACAGTGAAACCTTGGGATACTAACTACTTTCTAGTACAAATTTGTTTTTATTCAGCAGGCGTATACATTGGGCTATTAGCTGGTTATAGATGGTAGTTGTCCTCTTTCCCTTATGTCCCCGGGAGGACTAAGCCCTTCAATGTCTATTGGTGTTTCTGTGACCCTTATCTTCCCTGGCTAAGTCAAGACACTCAGTGCAGCAAAGATAGGTATCCATCCATGAGTACTAAGCCTTAGACTGAACTGGTGTTCGGTTGGCAATTCTTCCTTTCAGGTTATCAGTTTAATCCTTGAGTGGCTGAGTGTAGTCAGACGATGCTTTGCCTCACTCACTAGTGTTCAGGTGGCCTTCCCTGCTTTTGTATCACTGGGTCTGGAACAATAGCCACACCACAGATCATGCTCACTCCTTTGCTTCAGACAGGAGCCAAAACACAGTCCATCTAGAACATGGGTACTCACAAACTTTCTCTCGGGGGCCAAATTTACAGTGTGGTTTGTGGCCGAGGGCCGCACCGGTGGGGGCGGGGTCAGTGGGGGAGGGGGGCGGGGCTAGAGCAAAAAAAAACAACCTATGACCATGAGGTTGAACACAGACCCCTGCAGCGGACGCCTTCGTCCACTGAGCCACCAGACCCGGCATACACACATCTCTCTCTCTCTGTCTCCCTCTATCTGTCTCCCACCCTCTGTCTGTTGCCCTCCTCCCTCTGTATTTCTCCCTCTGTCACCCTCCTCCCTCCCTCTGTCTCCCTCCCTCTGTCTCCCTCCCTCTGTCTCCCTCCCTCTGTCTCCCTCCCTCTGTCTCCCTCCCTCCCTCCCACTCTCTCCCTCCCTCCCTCTCCCTCTCCCTCCCTCTCCCTCTCTCCCTCCCTCTCTCTCCCTCTGTCTCTCTGTCTGTCTCTCTCTCCCTCTGTCTCTCTCTCCCTCTGTCTGTCTCCCTCTCTCTCTGTCTCCCTCTCTCTCTGTCTCCCTCTCTCTCTGTCTCCCTCTCTGTCTCCCTCTCTCTCGGTCTCCCTCTCTCTCTCGGTCTCCCTCTCTCTCTCTGTCTCCCTCTCTCTCTCTGTCTCCCTCTCTCTCTGTCTCCCCCTGACTCCCTCCCTCTGTCTCCCTCCCTCTCCCTCTCTGTCTGTCTCCCTCTCTCTCTGTCTCCCCCTGACTCCCTCCGTCTGTCTCCCTCCCTCTGTCTCCTTCTCTCCGTCTCCCTCCCTCCCTCCGTCCGTCGCCCTCCGTCTGTTGCCCTCTGTCTCCCTCCCTCTGTCTCCCTCCGTCTGTCTCCCTCCGTCTGTCTCCCCCTCCCTCCCCCTGACTCCCTCCCTCCCCCTGACTCCCTCCCTCCCCCTGACTCCCTCCCTCCCCCTGACTCCCTCCCTCCCCCTGACTCCCTCTCTCTCTCGGTCTCCCTCCCTCTGTCTCCCTCTCCCACCCTCTGTCTCCCACCCCCTGTCTCCCACCCCCTGTCTCCCACCCCCTGTCTCCCACCCTCTGTCTCCCACCCTCTGTCTCCCACCCTCTGTCTCCCACCCTCTGTCTCCCACCCTCTGTCTCCCACCCTCTGTCTGTCACCCTCTGTCTGTCACCCTCTGTCTGCTCTCTCCGTCACCCTCTGTCACCTCACCCCGCGTGTGTGTCAGCCCGGGCTGAGACAGCTTCCCGGGCACACACACAGCCGCACCCGAGTACTTCACAGGTCTTTAAAAGACCATTCACTTGTTAATGAGGCTTTGTTGTATTTCTCCTCTTCTTAGCGCCCCTGCATTTCCACTCAGTGGAGATGCAGGGGCGCTAAGAGGTGAAATACAACAAAGCCTCATTAATAAGTGAATGGTCTTTTAAATAATCGCCCGGCCCCCATAGAGCGCTGCTGCAACCGGCGGTGTTTGCGGACACTTAAAAAAAAGAAAAAACACAGGTAGCATATCTGCAAGGTCAGCGGGCTGCCAAGGAAGGCTTGCCGGGCCGCTAGCGGCCCGCGGGCCGTACTAGGAGTACCCGTGATCTAGAAGAATCTCTTCCACCACCAATAAAACAAAGCCACAGCTCCTTCTACCTCGGGGGGGGGGACGGGACAGACACACACACACACACACACACACACACACACACGAACAATCTCTCAATTCATTCCCTACTCAGAATTATACAGCACTTCGCTGTTTCACAGTTAGGTTTGTGCTGTAGTTCCAATACCTAAGTGGTGAGGATTTAGTCCAAGGCTAAGTTAATTTATCCCGGTCCTTTCAATGTACACTTTGTGCTACTTACCGGCATTGAGGTGACACTCCTTAATCTGGAACTGCAGCTCGTTCTCATTAGGGATGTCCTTCCACGTTGCTAGGAAGACCTGACGCTCTGCACAAAGAAGAGGGCACAACGTTAGAAAGCTAGTCCTACAGGGATAACTTTCAGATGGACTGAGCGTCAGAAATAAGAATGGTACCTTTTAGGCTGACAGTCAAAGCTACTGAAGAAGGAAGAGAGCAGTATCTAAACAAACAGTTCTGTGAGAGGGACAGGGGTAGATGGAGAAAAATAGCAAGATAAAGAGAGTGTGGATCGGCGAGTGTGTTTCGCATTCAGACTGCAAAACAAACATACAGCTGGTGCTTTAAGACGCTATCTGCTCTGTCGCTGCACTGTGAACCTATGCAATTGTACCAACATCTTGTGCCTGATCATTCACACAATGTAGTTATTGCCTTGATTTTCCATCATCCATCTGATGAAATCCTCTCCACAATCCCTTCCATGCTTATTTCAGAGGGAGGGACAACACTTTATACCCTGGGAACTGTATGGGGGAACTTTGCTAGATAAGATCGCATATGTTGCCAGTAAATATTAAACAAAAATCCATACTGCTGCAATGTATGGATTTCGAAGGACAAAACAGAAGTACGAGAAGCATCTTCATCCTAATATGCATAGCTCCTGATGGTTTATGGTCTATAACAGTTAAAGATTGCCAAGTTGAAGTTATTGAAGGGTCTAATAAGGCAGCAATAAGTTTGTGCTCGTTTCTGGGCCAATTCTACCAAGATCAGTTAATGGCATGATGAACCGACAATCTAAAGATGAAGCATTTGACCAGACTGAAGACAGCTTTTGCAAGGTGTAAGTAAGATTTCGATTGAGAATTACAGAAGTGCAGACAGTAAATTTGCCCCGGTGCCTTGGTTGTGGCCCAGAGGTTGTAGTGTGGATTGTGGCCTCATGGTCGACATTGCTAAGTTAGCTTAGGCCTTGCAGCCATGATGCCTCCTTTGCACACGTTACTCCGTGACTTTGTTTTTCCAGACTCTGCTTGTGACCGTTCACATTAGAACTGTCTGCATATCTGCCTTTCACCTTTTCTGCTGTTCTCTGTGGTTTTCGTCTGCACACGATGTACAAGGTCGAAAAACAACGTCCTTTGTTGTTGCTGTTCTGGTCAGCCCCTCACACTTGGACATAACATGAAATACAGCAGCACTGGAGAAATTCGGGTGCTTTTAATATTGTGATCTCCCTGTTGGAGGCAGTTGGAGAAAAACCTTTCCAGGGAGAAGAGCTGAGCTTGTCCGATGATGTAAACCTTGCATCTAGTGCTTGAGGTATGGGGGTCCCCCTGACAAAGCCCAGAGGTCTTCTATTTTTATAATAAACTAGTTACTAGCACGGGGAGGGTGGCAAGGCCTTATAGTCCTTTATCCACTGTCTTTATAAAATGCTGTATTCTATGGAATTGTAACGATGCTTACTATTTTGTCTTTATGCATTATGCTGCTAGTACTGGCACGTGTACTGGGTCTTAGAGCACGTTAGTTGAAATAAACATTTTAAACTATACTGTCTCTCTTAATACGCAAATTGTGGACAAGTATGAGTGAGTAATGAAAGAGTGTTCTTGCTCCCGCGATTCCTGAAAGAGTCTGTGTTCTGGGATGTCTAATCATTGGTAGCTTCGCTGTAGTACGGAGAACGAATGAGACACTATAGCTAGTCGGACTGGGATTTTGGGCACTAAGGTGGATGGTTGGTACACCACTATACACCGAGGTCCTGTTTTCCTGCGCATAGTTCTGTATATGCGCAGAATCCCCGCAACATGACGCCACCAACGTGGGGCGGGCTTCTTATCTGCGAGACGCTTGAGTAGTGCTTGTGCTTGTCCACAATTCCCTTCACTTCTGTTTCCGGAAACAGACGTGAGGGTGTAACCTCTTATATTGATGTTTTTATAGGTTCTTTCAAGCTTGAAGTTATTAAAAGGTATTCTCTTTACTGTTAACCCTATATTGCGCTGCCACGCACTAGGTTGTTCTACATTCTTAGTCTTGATGGCTGTGAATGTCAATATCCCGGCACATAGCCGCGCCGTGCTCCGTGCTCATTTAACGGCCTATGGAGTACCCGACGTGGGTGCCGCCCTCATCTTTGTGGTCCAAGCTGATCCGGCTTACCACTTTGAGGTATTTTACTCATGGGTCACTTTTCCGGCGGTGGAAGGAGCTGACAATTTGTTCCACGTTTACGCTCCCACCGCCCTTCCTAATGTTTATCGGCCTTATCAGGCTCTTGAAGTACCGCTCACGGCATGGCAACACCGTGTTTGGTTTAATGGCGCCCTCCCACATCCGGTCACCCCGATTCGTTTAGGCCCCTTGTCGATAGATGGGGCCGCATGGCCTGTTTTGGCCGGGTATACCCCGCATCCACGTTATTTAGCGGTTCCAGTTGATGAACTGCGCGTGCTGCATACGTCTTTGGTCCGTGTACACAGAGCCTTAGTACAGTATGTCACAGGCAACGTCCAGATGGCCCCTCCTGGAGTTGCGGCACATCCAGCTGGACTTGGCGGTGTGACTATAAGTCCCGTCATGGTTAATTCGGTGATGGGCAAACGCCCACAGAATAAGGATGATTTGCCTTATTGGCTTGCTGAAAAATTTGACCAGCTGGAGGCGGTGTTTCCGAATACCTCTCCTATGGAAAAACACAGGATTTTGACTATAAGTTTGCCAAAAGACTTAGTCCCTGAGTTGACAGAATGCAACAACTGGGGTAAGGTATTTGCGGCAGTGTATGCGAAGTGTTTTGGCACTCCATCCATGACGGTCCTCCCCACCGTAATTAAGCGTGTACAAGACGAACATGGCCCTGAAGCGGCTGTGGAATTGGGGATGAGACTGGTTGGAGTGTTCGATGTAGTGGCTGATCTAATCCTTGCGAATGTCAAGGGTGATGCAGTTAACTTTCAAGTCGCTAATGCTTTGGCTTTAATCCCAGAACTGGACAAGCCTCGCGAATTACCGAAAATTATTGCACAGGCTTATAAAACCATTGGCCGCAATAGTTTGGGAGTTAAGCCTTTTGCTAAAACGCAAACTCAAACACATTCACAACCAACATCTCAGTCTGGTAAAGACGAGAAACCATTCTTTTCTAAAAAGAACTGGAAGTTAAAGAAACAGGGAAAGCAACAACCAAAACCAGGGTCGCGTGCTGCGTCACCGGTTTCCGTATCTTCTGAACGCACTTATGATTTGCGCGACCGAGCGAGAATTAAGTCTCCTGATAGATTTCAGGTCCCTGACCAGCGTTCTCCTCGTTCTTCACAGGCACCATCGACCTCACAGGCGGGTGGAGGAGATCGCCAGGAAAGAGGCAGGGGTCGTGACGCCCCACAGGGACGAGACCAACCTCGACAACCTGGCAGAGGGAAACAAGAAGAATTTCCACGTTCTCGCCCAGTTTCAGAAGAAAAAAGTTGCGGCTTTAACAGCGCGATATGCCACAGACGGTGAGAACGAGGCTCCTGAATTGGACGTGGGCAGTGACGCTACTAGACAGCGCCGCGGAAGTTACCATAGTGCGGGAAGCACTACGTCCTCATGTGGAGGCGACAGCAACTGACACTTTCATTACTGTCGAGACAGCTGACACCCGAGTGGCACTCCCTGACAGACCATTTAATATTATCCTTCAAATTGAAGGTGACATAGAGCGTGTTATTAAAGGGATCTTTTGGGAAAATCTGACCTCTTCTTACGACATTTTATTGGCGGAGGCAGATTGGCCGCCCCCATTTGTTCTTGCTGCTCCTAGAGGGGAGGAAGTAATCCGTCCGAGCTTTTCGTATCATGTCCCCAAGGACAGAGCGGAGGCTTTCGCAGCTGAATGGGCTGTGGCCCCGGCACTGTACCGTAATCACGTGGGCTGGGATGAGGATTCTCCCCCCCCATGATATACCATTGCGGTCTATGCCACAGCCTCAACCCCAATATCCCCTCCGGCGGGAAGCTAAGGGTCCTGTTTCTGACATTCTGACACAGTTAGAGTATCAAGGAATAATTGAAACATGCGTGTCACCAATGAATAATCCCCTTTTTGCGGTTTCTAAACCCGATGGTTCTTACCGCTTGGTTTTAGACTACCGGCATTTGAACTCTTTGTCGAACCTTTGCGGTACAGAATACCCATAGTTTTGCACTAGTAGACAGTCTTGTTCGTAAAAAATATAAAACAACACTTGACCTTTCCAATGGATTTTACTCACACAATTTGTCCCCTGAATGCAGTCAATGGACCGCGTTCACTTCAGGTGGAAAACAAAGAAATTCCGGCGTTTGCCAATGGGCTACAAAAACAGCCCGGGGGTCTTCGCCGCCCGTGTTGTCTCTTTGTTGGACAGCATAGACCCAGATGCGTATTCGTACGTGGATGATATATATCTGACAGCCGACGAACTATGGCCGCATCTTTCCCAAGTAGACCGCATTATTCTCGAGTTCGCGGTCTTAGGTTACAAGTTTAATTTTGCCAAATCTCACATCGCAGAATACACTGTGTTGTTTTTGGGCTATGAGCTCAACAATGAAGGTAGGGGCTTAGCTCCCCACTTCCTGGAGAAGTACGCACTTTTGCGCCCTCCAACGACCCTGAAAAAACATCAGTCTTTGCTGGGATTTTTGAACTTCGGGTGTTCTTACATTCCCGAGTATGCCCAGCGTATCAAGCCTCTTTATGCCTTGATACAACCAACCTTTTCGAAGTCGTGCCTGCTTCCGGAACACTCAGCAATACTGCAATCTTTGCAGTCTGATCTACTTGAATCTAAGTTCTTGTTGACTCGTGATAACCACACGAACCTGGTGATTAGAATTGTGCCAGGGGCAGTGGGTTTCACGTACTTGACGTTTAACGAAGGTGACACAGTACCTATTGCCTACAAGTCACATCTTTACACTTCTGCCGAGTTGCGCTTTTCAACTGTGGAGAAGGTTTTGACTGCAGTGCAAATGGCGATTCTTAAAGAACGTGCACTGGCACAGGGAAAACGCATCTTGGTTGTCACACCCTATCCTGCCCCGGAGGCCGTGACAAAGGCAAGTGTACCAAACTCTAAAGCTTTGCACCCCCGTTGGATACAATGGGCCACTTCTTTGACGTCTCCGGATGTCAACTTTATCTTTGATTCCTCTCTTCAGACACAGGAGTTCTTGCAGTACGAATTTATTCATCCTCCTCCTCTGTCTTTGCTGCCGCTTGAGGAGTACAAATGTGTCATTTACACCGATGGTTCGGCGCAACCGGCCACGGGTTCTAAGCATGCATACTCAGCAGCATGTGCTATTGTGGCAGGTACCATGGTGAACAGTGAGTTCAAATCGAGTGTTGTGCACACGCAGGCACTGGGAGACAGTACTGCCCAATTGGCCGAGCTGCGTGCTTTGGTGCTCGCACTTGAGTTTGCAGACCCGGATGTGACTACACTTATTGTATGCGATTCTTACTACTGTGTTCAGTCTTTTAATGACAACTTATTCTTTTGGTCTCAGAACGACTATAGAGATTCTAAAGGCAGCGCAATTAAGCATAAAATGCTTTGGGTTCGAGTAGCAGATCTTAAACAACGTCTGCCTCTCACACAGGTGATTCACACTCTTGGCCACCAGCGTGTGGGCGCACACGCGGTCGGTAACAGTTTGGCGGACGAAGCTGCCAAATCAGCAGTAGCAGCCGTTACAAGATCCATGACAAAAATAGATACTGAGATTTTGGCAGCTATTGCTGCAACTAAGGAAGGTTCTAATTACCCACAGGGTTTCCCTTCCAAGTACTCTTATCACTTAAGTCCCGACCAGGTTCCTTATGTAAGAATTTCGGACGTTGGTGATCGGCTGATTCCCAACGCGGACCGCAGAAGTTCGTTGATAACAGCCGCACACGAAGGCTTGGCTTTGGCCCATGCTGGTGTGTCTGCAACTGTTTCACTCTTGCAGCAGCGTTATTGGTGGCGTGGTTTATACAAACAGACCGGTAATTATGTCCTTTCTTGTGACATCTGTCAGCAAATTAAGCCCTCTACGGTTACACGTTCGCCACAAACACAGCTCTGCATTTCTAATAAACCTTTTGGTTGTGTATACCTTGATCACTGCGGTCCATTTTCTTCTGATACTGCATATAAATATATCTTAGTTGCAGTTGATTCGTGCACACGTCTCATCTGGGTTTGGCCACAACGCAGTGCTGACACTCGAAATGTCATCAGGGATTTGCGTGTCATTGTGGGAATTGTTGCCTGTGGCACCTTCCATTCCGACCAAGGTCCAGCGTTCGCCTCTAAGACGTACAAGTACGCGATGAGGTCTATGGGGGTGCTGGTGCAATTTTCGTCTCCATACAGGCTTGAGGGCAACTCAATTGTAGAGCGAATGAACCGTGACTTAAAGCAATCCTTGACAGCTAGAGTCTTAGGTACTGGCAGGAACTGGCTGGCCCACTTGTATAGCGTGCAACGTGCACTTAATAATTTCCCTAGAAGATCTCTGGGTGGGCGGACCCCATACGAAATGCTCTTTGGCATACAGATGTTTGTGCCAGACCTTGATGGTCTAGACATGGCGGCGACTGCAGCAATCTTTGATGTAGATAATCATTCTACTATGTTACAGGACTTACAAGAGACCCGTGACAGACTTGCAAGCGAACACTTACCCTCAGCCACAGACGCAGCGCTGCAGATTCCGGTTGCCGGCTGGCTTCCAAAGATTGGAGATCTAGTCCGAGAGAAGGTGGAGAACAAAAAAGAATTTGGCCCCTCTTATCGTGCACCTGTTCCGGTTCTTGGCTTGAAGGGTACTCGTACAGTCATCTTACCACCGCTTCCTGGTCGCAGAGACAACAGGTTCATCTCAGTGGACAATGTCATGCTACAACATCTGGCCGATTCTGAATAGTGTAACACCTGCAGTATCATGTCCAGATATTTCAAGAAATCCTGTTCGGGCCCTCCAGTCTCCACATGTGCCGATGTTGCCATTGGGATGGTCGCTTTGCCAGATCGCCTGCTCAACCTCCCAGCTTCCTCCTGCAATGAGGAAACTGAGTATACTTACCCCGCAAGTGAGTCAGTGGCTCATTTACCTACAACACCACTGAACCCGTCTCGTTTTTCCTTTGATTCGTCTTCCACCTCATCAATTGTCCCCACCAAATTCAGTATTTTTGTATCCTGGTTCAAAGACAATTTTTTGGTCCCTCCGTGGACATGCATCTGGTTGGTGCTATTTCTGATTTTCCTGTTCATGTCCATTGGCTTTGTGACAGTTTTTTTCTTGCTCATAAATGGTCACTACTTGCCTGAACGCGCTGCGGTGAACTCTGTTGCTGGAACTTTGGCTCCGCATTCTTCTTCACACATCATGAAGCGTAACCACACATTTGTGAAAATTTCCGACTTTCCAGTTGCAGATGGCATCGTATGGGATGCAGTGAATTTCCAAATTCATGGACCGACAGAAATTATTAAAGTCCCAAATGTGCTTCGTGTTTCCATGGGTGATGTGGTAAAAAGGAATATTCATTCAGATGACTGGGACGTGCATGCAATTGAATCGTTATTTTCTGATTTGAAATATTATGCTGCTTTTAATGCTGAGGATTTGTACTTAAATTCTGCTAATTATGCCGATTTGTATTGTTACCAGTATTACGGTAACCATTTTCTGCATAAACCGAGTACACTTCGAGGTAGTTTCAATTATACCCAGTGGGTACATTGCCCGAACCCTCTGCAAAGTAGCTCCCAAACACTGATAAATAAATGTACTTACTTTACAGACTTTAACAGATCAAACCCGGGGTCCTATTATTTTAAATTGAACATTTCATCAAATCCAAAGGTGATGTTGACCCACACCAAGTTACTATATTCCAGTTCCTTTATGGACGCATTAGCGGTGGGTGGCTATGAGCACTGGAAAAACACCATTGACTTGAAATCTATTTGGGGCACTAGATCTTGGCAGGTACGCGGTACAGAAGCTTTACACCGCGCTTATCTTATCCCCACCCAAATATTATTTTTAAATAGTACTATATATCAAACAACTTGTTTTGGTTTGGCGACTTCCAAACAATTAAATGCACCTTCCACTCCTGTGTTGTCGTCCTGGCCGAACAGGAGCTTGCATTTAGATTTTTCCCCTGATACATTGCAAGCTTTGTTTCAAAATAACTCATTTAATGTCTACACTAGATCGCTCAGCCTGGTTGGTGTGGCCCATAGCTTCTAATGCCTGCCAACTGCGTTTTCATAACTCTGCTCCTGGTTACAAACAGGATAGGCCAGATTCACGTTTTTCTGATTCACGTTCAATTACAACATATTCGGTTGGTAAATATGTACACAGTGGTTGCAGCACTCTACCTTAGATTCCGTAAAACAACATTTATCCCTGCTCTCCAGCAACATCGACCTGGCAGACTTTGTTCTAGGACCTAGAGATCCAAGACCTAAAAGATTTGTTTATGCGACTTCCAGATTTCATTGTAAGCTTTCACAAATAGAAGCTGCTTCCCGTTTACGGGAAATAGATCAAGCGAATCTAGAAAAAGTGCTTGCTGTTGTCGACAATAGTATCAACACCCTGTCTTCCCGCATTTACACATTAGAGAATATTGTTTCGTCTGTTGTTGATATTGTACTAGATGACGTGTCTGTGTTATATCATGGTCAGAATCAATTGCGTTCAGTAATGCAGTTTGCATGGACTTTGCAGACACTGAAAATGGGGAAGGTTCCATGGCATTACTTAAACACATCAGCTTTTTTCTTGCCGTTTAATTTAACTGAGAAACAGCTGTTCATGTTCATGAAAGATGCAACATACACTCTTCTACATATCGAAAAAATAGATCCTTTACCATTCTCTGTGGCGGAGACTGACTCTGCAGTGTGGCTAATACACTGGGTTATCACGTTGCCTTTTTCTTTATTTGAATTCAGTTCCTGCATGAAGCATTATCCTATTGGCCGTTTTGAGCCTTTGGGCAGTGCCTTTTTGCATGAACTTTGGTCCCTACCGTTCACATACAGATGCCTTAGGGATGACAAGGAGGTGTTTCTCACAGGAGAGTCTTGCGATTCTACAGTGGGTCATTCCCTTGTTTGTAAAAACATTAAATTGCACGGGGCTTGTAATGTTTCTGCCCCGAATCTTGCATGTGTTTTAAAGGGCATTCCTGTTCCGGTTATATCACCTACTTTCACTATGCTTGCTAATGGTAGCTATCTGCTTTTAAATAATCAAGATTGCTGTGGGTTGCAGGCTGGCATACCCTACATTGTAACAGTTTCACAACGCGTAGTGTGCTGCAAAAATGTGCTTTTTCCACCTCGCATGGGAAGTTAGATAGTTCCATTTGGCCTTACATACCGACTTTGAAGGCAGATTTCAATAAAATGAGCAGAATAAAGGTGCTATTATTAAACCAGGAGGTTATGCTAACTTCCGCACGGGAGACCTTCGTCCTCCAGGTGGCCAGCGCCCACAGTGAAATACAGGCCCTTTTAAATACTAACCTCCCCCAACATTTCGGTGAACTGATTCACCGTATATTTAATGCATCTAATACCAACAGCCTTGTACACTTTTTTAAAGTTGTGGGTTCTGGCCTTTTGACGTCCTTTCAGACTATATTTGGTGTAATACCGGCTTTTATTCATTCTATTTTTTCCAGCGTCTTTGGTGGCTTCCCATTGATCCTAGCCTTAGCTGCTGGAATATTGCTTTTACTTTGCCTGTTGCGCAATGGCTGCACCTCTTGTGGGCCTACACAACCCAGGGCGACTGCGGATGCTCCGTGACCGCATGATTGACAGCTTCGGCGTCCTGCCGCTGGCGACACTCAGCGTGGCTTATGGACTGTCTTTTTGCTTTGCGTATTTCACTTGTGTGCAACCTGTGATGTCCTGCTTACGATGTCCATTCTCTTGGTCCTTGGATGTTTGCCTCTCCAATACGTCTTGTACTGACCCGGATTTCGACCAGTTGATGGGCCCCTTGCTGGCCCATGAACGGGAATGTTCCGGTGACGGATTAATGGCGCGTGCGGCTGCACTTGGAGTCTTGGCAGAATGGGATATCTGGGCGGCTGCTCAGGATCTCCTACAACAAAGTTATATTGAATATCACGCAAGTTGTCCCGCAATGCTAATCGCTGCTCCCTATTGTGAGGAACATAAATGCAGTTTTGATTTGTTGAACTGGATGGCATCTCTTTTTTCAGACGATAACAATGATGTTTTTTTGGAAGGTGTTGCGGTTTTTTGCGCATACACTCTGATGGATTAGTTTTGTTGACTCTCAAACTACAGATCTGGATTTTTTTTTGATCCTCTTTGAGTGACCATTTTTTTTCTTCCCCATTTCATTTTTTTCCTCCCAAAAACTTGTCCCACGTACAGACGTTTGCATTCTGCTCCATCCATTTGAACTCTGCTTTCGTCCTATGTCTTGTCCTATGGACTGACCAGGGGAGGGTGTAGTGTGGATTGTGGCCTCATGGTCGACATTGCTAAGTTAGCTTAGGCCTAGCAGCCATGATGCCTCCTTTGCACACGTTACTCCGTGACTTTGTTTTTCCAGACTCTGCTTGTGACCGTTCACATTAGAACTGTCTGCATATCTGCCTTTCACCTTTTCTGCTGTTCTCTGTTTTCGTCTGCACACGATGTACAAGGTCGAAAAACAACGTCCCTTGTTGTTGCTGTTCTGGTTAGCCCCTCGCACTTAGACATAACATGAAATACAGCTGCACTGGAGAAATTCGGGTCCTTTTAATACTGTGATCTCCCTGTTGGAGGCAGTTGGAGAAAAACCTTTCCAGGGAGAAGAGCTGTGCTTGTCCGATGATGTAAACCTTGCATCTAGTGCTTGACGTATGGGGGTCCCCCTGACAAAGCCCAGAGGTCTTCTATTTTTATAATAAACTAGTTACTAGCACGGGGAGGGTGGCAAGGCCTTATAGTCCTTTATCCACTGTCTTTATAAAATGCTGTCCCCGTTTGTATTCTATGGAATTGTAACAATGCTTACTATTTTGTCTTTATGCATTATGCTGCTAGTACTGGCACGTGTACTGTGTCTTAGAGCACGTTAGTTGAAATAAACATTTTAAACTATACTGTGTCTCTTAATACGCACATTGTGGACAAGTATGAGTGAGTAATGAAAGAGTGTTCTTGCTCCCGCGATTCCTGAAAGAGTCAGTGTTCTGGGATGTCTAATCATTGGTAGCTTCGCTGTAGTACGGAGAACGAATGAGACAATATAGCTAGTCGGATTGGGATTTTGGGCACTAAGGTGGATGGTCGGTACACCACTATACACGAGGTCCTGTTTTCCTGCGCATAGTTCTGTATATGTGCAGAATCCCTGCAACAAGGTGGGTGGTGGTAGTAGTGTGTCGCTAAGCAAAGCATAAATAAAGGCAGGAAGAAAGGGGCATGTTGTTGTGGAGGTAACATTCTTTCAGCATGGTTCTCGACTGCTTCGCTGTCCATAGAGCAAGGAAAGAGTCTTGTAAGTACGGAAATGCCTGAGCGTGTAGGGCCAAGAAGAAAGGGAAAACTCTTCCAAAGGGCAGGTGGCCATGGCTTATGATTCTGGGAAGGATCTTGACTCTAGTATAAGGGAAACAGTACATTTTGTACAGGATTCAGAGTATCAAAACCGGACATTCCAATTTAAGATATTTATATTGGTGGAATATTCTTATGGGTGTGATAATAGGGAAAATGTCGGATGATTTAGGTGCAAAGTACATCACTGCTGAAACAAAACTATATTTGTGTAAACTGCAAGAGGTCGTGGGGGCGATCACTTTCATCAAAAATGGTAAAGAGACTTAGGGGATATCAGTATGAACCTGCCAGGGACCACCATCTGTTTCGTGGACAGGGAGACGTGAGGTAAGGGAGACGTGCTGAAACTTGGAGGTGCAACGAATGACTGGCACAATTGGACGATGTTTAAGTAATTCTAGAATAGAATGGTATGGTTGGTTAATGAAGAGGAAAGGCTTGTGAGAACATAGCTCGTGTTTTAGTACTACACTTGAAAACATTTCAGTAATTTTTAACCCCCATGTGATTGAAAGCGGGGGATAATTAAGCCCAGATTAAGACAGGTTTTTCCCCATATTTTATTTAAATCTCTTCATAATCGCTTTCTGCAATTGGATGATATTGCACTGTCCAAAACTGTACATGCTCATAATAGACTGTTCTTCTATGTAAAATAACAGTGTTGCTGATGGACTTCTGTAATTTAGGTTTTTGGTTAACAAATGTGAAATTATTTTGTAGAACAATATATGACACTAAGGCAGCATGGGGAGTACAAGCCCTTACTGGCACCATTCGAAGCTGAAAGTTGAGGATGAAGCCCATCGCCTCGGTGAGGATTAATCACTCTGTGAGATATAGTTAGGTTTGTATTAATAGTCACACTATACTTTGCTTACTGAAGCCTTAGTCCACTGTGTTTTTCAATGGGATTTGGGACCCACACTGATAACAGGTTTAGAGAAACCCACAGTCACAGTGGTATTTGAATTTCAGGAATATACTTTTGATGTACAGCATGTTCCATGGAAGAAAACACTATTTCTGATTGTTGATATGATATGGAGGGCGTGGAAGTAGAAAAATCTGGTAGTTGAAAAGGAGCACAGCGTTGGATGGAGCCTGAATTGAAGAGGGCTACGCTACCTTTTGGATGAACATCTGGATAGTATTCCATCCAAGGTCGAGGAAGTGTGTCATGCAGGCTTAGCTTTGTGTCAAGATTTGGAGTGTGAAATTTGTTTCCCCCTCGGCCAAGTTTAGTACAGTTTCAAACATTCGGCGTTCACAGAGTCTCCTGGTTTACTGTAGCAGTGCAAAGTGTTTCTACGCTTAGCTACACAAACTTCAGTCAAATGAAACTCGCCTAAGCTGACAATTCATGCAGACTTTTTATCTGTAGGTTTACCTTTTGCTGAGCTTATCCATGCACAATGCACTGCTGCGGAGAATTGTTTTCTGCAAAGTATATCTTACCCAGAACCATTCTGTTAGTGTTAAATAAGGACATATACAACATCATTTGTTGTGTAAGTAACAGCTGTCACGGGGAAGTGGTGAAGAAAAAAACTGCAGTGCCATGAAGCTTCCAATATACCTTTCCAAAGCATACACACCCCTCGTCAAGATGGTGGATAGAGGCTTGGTTCTATTCATGAATGCTGCTGATACGTAGTCGTGTTATGTATTCCTTACATCTGGGATTATTAAGTGCACTGATTTTTGTTCTTTTCATTTTGTTTCTGTCATCGGTTTCTTTTATACGCTTATTTATATAAAGAGGCAAGCTTTGGTCCATACTATGGCCTGGTAACATACATCTCGGCTCTAAAATGGGTTATGGTCACAACTGTAGTTTGAAGATTACATTACAGTTCATGCTTCGTTAGGATAATCATGGTGTTCAGCTGTGGAAAAAGGAGAAAGCTACTTACCCAGCATGCATCTGTTCTTGGCATGTAGAGCTGTAGAGTCATATGCTATGCATAGATCGCCACCTAGTGTTGGGTCCGGATGTTTGCACTTTGTTTTTCTTCGAAGAAGTCTTTCCAGTCACGAGGTAGGCGACTCCTCCTCTAGGTGATAGTGCGCATGGGCATCGACTCCATTGTTAGATTGTTTTCCCGCAGAGGGTGATAATGGACTTAGTAAGAGTCAATCAATCAGGGAATTGTAAGCGCGCTACTCACCCGTGAGGGTCTCAAGGCGCTGAAAGGAGAAGTAAAGGAGATGTCCAGGAATGCATGTATCTAAGTAAGATGTTACTGCAACAGATATAGGTACCCGGGGAGGCGGGTGGGCGCATTTGACTCCACAGCTCTACATGCCAAGATCAGATGCATACTGGGTAAGTAGCATTCTCCGTTCGAGGCATATAAGCTGTAGATCATATGCTATGCAAAGACTATGTAGCAGTTATCTCCCAAAGCAGGGGCTAACCTGTATCTGTTGCAGTGGTCTGAAATAGTGTACGTAAAACTGCCTGGCCCACTCTAGCTTGTTGTCTTGCTAACAATAGTGTTTTGTGAATGTGTGAGGTGTAGACCATGTTGCAGCTTTGCATATGTCATCTATGGGTATATTTCCTAAGAATGCCATAGAAGCCCCTAGTTTGCGTGTAGAGTGTGCTCTAGGGGGAACTGTTAACGTTTGTTTAGCTTTTGCATAGCATATTTGAATGCACTTGACTATCCACCTTGCAATACCTGATTTTGATATTGGATTGCCTTTGTGTGGTGGTCAAAAGCGACAAAAAGTTGATTTGTGTTACGGAAAGGTTTTGTCCTTTCTATGTAATAAAGCAATGCTCTTTTCACATCTAATGTGTGTAGGGCACGTTCTGCCACTGAATCTGGTTGAGGGAAGAACACAGGTAACTCAACAGATTGATTGATATGAAAAGCAGAAATGACTTTAGGAAGGAATTTAGGATTAGTCCGAAGAACCACTTTATTTTGGTGCATTTGTAAAAAAGGTTCTAAATAGTTAATGCCTGAAGCTCACCCGCTCTTCTGAGTGATGTGATAGCAACGAGGAAAGCAGTTTTCCAAGTGAGAAATTGCAGTTCACATTTGTGCAGTGGCTCAAAGGGTGGACCCATTAGTCTGGTGAGAACAATGTTGAGATTCCATACTGGAGCAGGTGGACGTCTCGGGGGAATGACTCTTGAGTCCCTCCACAAAGGCTTTGATAACAGGCACTCTAAAAAGAGATAGATGTTGTCTATTTTGGAGGTATGCAGCTATTGCAGATAGATGTAAGCGTATGGAAGTATACCCTAAATTGGAACGTTGTAGATGTAACAAATAACATATAATGTTTTGTACTGAAGCATCAAGCGGGTTGATGTGGTTGTTACTACAGTATATCACAAACCGCTTCCACTTTGCTGCATAGCAAGCTCTTGTGGTAGGGCGTCTAGCCTTTTTGATAATATTCATGCAGTCTGGCGGCAGATTAAGATAGCCGAACTCTAAGACTTCAGGAGCCAGATCGCTAGATTGAGTTGACTGGGGTCTGGATGTCTTATGTCTCCATGGCTCTGTGTGAGAAGATTGGGTGTAAGACGTAGTTTTTGGTGAGGAACTACTGAGAGTTCCAATAGGGTTGTGAACCAGGGCTGACGTGCCCATGTGGGAGCAACTAGGGTTAGTGTCAGGGACGCTTGGTTGAGTTTCCGAACCACTAATGGAATGAGTGGGAGAGGCGGAAAAGAGTAGGCAAATATCCCTGACCAATTCATCCATAGTGCATTGCCTTTGGACAATGGGTGTGGATACCTGGACGCGAAGTTTGGGCATTTTGCGTTTTGGTATGTGGCGAACAGGTCTATGTGAGGGACTCTCCAACGTTGAAAGTATGGAAGGAGGACCTGAGGGTGGAGTTCCCATTCGTGTATTTGCTGTCTCTGCCTGCTGAGGAGATCTGCAATTTGGTTGTTGACTCCTGGGAGTTGTTCCGTTAGGAGATAAAGTTTGTGGTGAATGGCCCACTTCCAGATGTCTTGGGCTAAGTGGGACAGTTGGAGAGAGTGTCCCCCCCCCCTGTTTTTGTATGTAATACATGGCTGTCATGTTGTCTGTACGAATTAGGACAGTTTTGCCCTGTAGGTGAGTTTGAAACGCCTTGAGTGCTAGAAATATTGCAAGCAGCTCTAGGTGATTGATGTGGAGCAACTTTTGTTGTTGGTTCCACAAGCCTTGCACTGTGTGCTGTTGTAGAGGAGCTTCCCAGCCAGTGAGGGACGAGTCCGCTGTCAGTACTATCTGTGGAACCGGGTCTATGAACAGCCGTCCTTTTGATACATTTTGTGTGTTCCACCACTGTAGAGAGCGATGAGTACGGCCCCTTATCAACACTAGATCGGTCAATAGACCTTGCGACTGGTTCCACTGACTTGCTAAGCATTCTTGAAGTGGAAGCATATGTTGTCTGGCATGGGGAACAATCATGATGCAGGATGACAACATTCACAGTAGCTGCATGTAATCTCGAGCTGGAATCCAATGGTTGGATTGAAAGCGGAGAACTAAAGCCTAAATTTTTCGAATTCTGCCAGAGCTGGGAAAAGCGAGAGTTTTTTGAGTATCTATTGTGGCTCCTAGGTAGTCCTTTGTATTGGTTGGTTGGAGATGTGACTTTGGTACATTGATTGAGAACCCTAGTTGATGCAGTAACTGAATTGTCCTGAAAGTGTGCTGCAGACATTGTTGGTACGTGTTGGCTTTGATGAGCCAGTCGTCTAAGTACGGGAAGACGTGGATGCTTTGTCTCCTTAGGTGAGCAGCTACTACCGCCAGACACTTTGTGAAGACTTTGGGGGCGGTGGTGACACCGAATGGGAGTACCCTGAACTGGTAGTGCTGACCCGCTACCACAAACCTGAGGAATTTGCGATGAGCCGGGTGAACTGGTATATGAAAGTAGGCGTCTTTTAGATCTAGAGTAGATAGAAAGTCGGCCTTTCTGTAGTAGAGGAAGTACCTGTTGAAGTGTCACCATGTGGAAATGGTCTGACTGAATGTACCGATTGAGTTCTCTGAGATCTAAAATTGGTCTGAGAGAACCGTCTTTTTTGGGGATAAGGAAATAAAAGGAGTATACACCGGACCGATGATGTTGGGGCGGCACAGGCTCTATAGCCCCTTTTAGAAGTAGAGACTGAACCTCTTGTTTGAGGAGGTATAGATGGTCTGGTGATAGTTTGTAGGGCTTTGGTGGAATATTTGGAGGTGTGTTGATAAATTCCAGGCAGTAACCAGAACGGACAATTTGGAGTACCCAATTGTCTGTTGTTATTGATTGCCAGATTGGTAGAAAATCTGACAGTCTTCCCCTGACAGGTGTTGTGTGGTCGGGGGGAAGTGAAGGCAAGTCACTGCTTTGTGTTGGAGAGGGAGTTGTGTGCGTTTGAACCCCGGCCCCTGCCCTTACCGTTGTTACCCCTGTAACTTCCCCTGAAATAATCCTTAGACGGAGAGGGTTGGTTATAGCCCTTATAGGTGGAGGTGGCTTCCGATGAGGTATTTTTAGAACCTCCTCAGTAAAAGGAGCATCGAAAGGAAGCACGACCCAGTGTGGATTGAAGGGCTCCCATAGATTTGGCTACCTCAGTATTTTTCTCCATTTTCTCAAGTGAAGAATCTACCGCTGGGCCAAATAGATGTTCCTTATCGAATGGGGTGTTTAAAATGGAGGTTTGAACCTCAGGTTAAAAACCAGATATACGGAGCCAGGCATGCCTCCTTAAAAGGACACTAGTGTTTACAGCTCTAGCAGCAGTGTCTGCAGCATCTAGAGCGCATCTTATTTGATTATTAGCAAAAAGTTGCCCTTCATGAACCAGATCTTGTGCTTTTAATTTGTGTTCCGGGGGTAAATATTGGATCAGTTGTTCCATTTCGTCCCAGTGAGCACGGTTGTATCGCGCTAACAGTGCCTGAGTGTTGGAGACACGCCAAAAATTAGCTGCTTGGGAAGCTACCCTTTTCCCAGAAGCGTCAATAAGTTTTGATTCCTTATCAGGAGGTGGAGCCTCTCCTGTTGTCTGGGAGTTGGCTCTCTTTCTTGCATTGGACACAACCAGGGAGTCTAGTGGCAATTGTCCCCTTATATATACTGGGTCCAATGGTGCTGGCTTGTACTTCTTGTCCACTCTAGGGGTGAGAATACGAGCTCTGACTGGGTCATTAAAAATGTCATCTACATGCCTGATCATCTATTTAAGCATGGGTAGTGTATGTGATGACTTCTGTGTGGTACTAAGTGTCTCAAAGAGGAAATCCTCTTCCAATGACTCCTTATGTAGCTGCACCCCATGGTAGTTGGAAGCTCTACCCAGTAACTCAATGTAGCCTACACTATCATCTGGTGGAGAGGGTTTGGTAGGGTACAGGTCGGGATCATTGCCCGTGGGCGATTTGGTGTTATAATCGTCCCATGGGTCTTGTAATGGCTGACCATCATCCTTATCTTGATCATCATCCCCATCATCTTGGTCAGGTGTATGTGGTGGTAAATGTTCAGGTGAAATTGGTTGAAGCTGAGGGGAAGGTGGTGATGAAGGAAGAATAGGTGGAGGAAGAGGAGGAGGGGAGGGGGTGGTTCCAACTGATCTCTTCTTTAAAGGGATGTGATATTCTTCTTCTGCATCCGTCCTTCTTTTTAGAGTCACTTTAGTGGTGATATGGCCAGTCTGTGGATGTATATACATAAGCTTTTGTTTCGGATTCGGTTTTTCAATTGTGGCATCGAAATTGGGCTTTGTAGCTGTTTTCTGCCCTTCTGTCTGTTTCGGCGCCGTAATTCTCGGTGCTGGAGTCGAAACCGTTGATGTCTTTGGATCCGACAATTTTTTCGGGGCCTAATGGTGGGGGGTCGGTGCCGGACTTGTGTTTCGACCCCGAAGGCCTGGGCTCCGAACTAGTTTTGGAAGGAGTCTTTTCGGAGCCGGAAGGCTTTTTGGTAGGCTTCGGTGCCGAGCCAGATGGCGGGGCGTCCGAAGCGTGATCTCGGTGCCGACCGGGGCCCGAGGGCGCGGGTTGGACCGGAGCCTTCTTTTTAGTTGAAATTGTTTCCTGGGATGAGGGGGGAGGTTTACTCACTGTACGTTGACCATGTGGGATGTCTTCCTCTTGGTCGGATTCGAATTCTGAGATGTCGACCGGCTCCTGGTCCTCCTCTGTTCCCTTGGCCTCGCCGGCCTCTTTGTCCGACTGTAGACCGAAGATGTCCGGAATGGAGCTTGTGTGCTGGCTCTGCATGTCGCGACGTCGAGCCCGACGGTCGCAAAGTGTTTTCTTGGAGCGGAAAGCCTGGCACACTTCGCAGTCTTGTTTTTGGTGTTCGGGGGACAAACACAGATTACACACTTCGTGCGAGTCGCTGCGCGGGTATTTCGCGTGGCACAGAGGGCAGAATTTGAAGGGAGTTCGTTCCATCGATTGCAGGTCGACCTGATGCGGGTAGGCCCGACGGCCTTCCACAAACTTTCCGTTCGAAAGATTATTTTAAGTAACTACGATACGCGATAGAAAGGAAGACTCGATCGAACACAATACCGTCGAGGGTGAGTATCTTGCGCACCGAGGAAAACTGAAGGAACGGTGTAGAACCGGAGCGCAACAATAGACGTCCGAACCCGATGGCGGAAAAAAACAATCTAACAATGGAGTCGATGCCCATGCGCACTATCACCTAAAGGAGGAGTCACCTACATTGTGACTGGAAAGACTTCTTCGAAGAAAAACAAAGTGCAAACATCCGGACCCAACACTAATGGCGATCTATGCATAGCATATGACTCCACAGCTCATATGCCTCGAACAGTCACTTTCTAAATCTTTGTCCTCCTATTTGAATTTTTTTTTTTTGCGTTTTATATAGCGCTAACTCGACCCGAAGGCATCGGAGCTCTTTACATAAGCACCAGTTTCGTTACAGACGGACACGTTAATTTTTTTTGTTAGGCACGGGGATATTAAGTGATTTACCCAGAATCACAGGATGTTGAGCGTCGTTGCCGTTCCTATGCATGCATGTGCCAAACACCATTCCAAAAATTGAAGTTTGACTACTGATATGATACCTTCTGTTTCACCCAAGGGAAACGAATTTTTGTAGACTAAGAGGAACCATACCCACTGCCATCTAAAGTGACAGATAAGAAAAAACATACCCTCTGGAGTTTAAATTGACAGATAAGAGGAAACATACCCACTGCAGTTTAAAGTGACAGACTAAGAAGAAACATACCCACTGCAGTTTAAAGTGATGGACTAAGAGGAAACATACCCCCTGCAGTCTAAAGTGAAAGATAAGAGGAAACATACCCACTGCAGTTTAAAGTGACGGACTAAGAGGAAACACCCACTGCAGTTTAAAGTGACAGATAAGAGGAAACATACCCCCTGCAGTTTAAAGTGACAGACTAAGAGGAAACATACCCCCTGCAGCTTAAAGTGGCAGATAAGAGGAAACATACCCCCTGCAGTTTAAAGTGACAGACTAAGAGGAAACATACCCCCTGCAGCTTAAAGTGGCAGATAAGAGGAAACATACCTCTTGCAGTCAAAAGTGAGAGCGAAAAAAGCTAAAGAATATGGGAATATTTTCTGTGGACTGAGACAGGACAGCGGAGAGGTGGAATTGCTTGCAACACTCACCCATCTTGCCATCCTCCACAAACAGAACATTGAGAGGAATCAGACAACTGAAATAGAAGACATCAATGTTGTTCTTCACTGCCACCTGCACAAAAAAAGAATGACGGCAGTGAAATTATGAATAAACCAACAAGAAGCACAATTAAGCACTGAAATAAGCTATCCGAGAGCGAGCGACTTATGAGAGGAGACCTTTAGGAAGCATGCAGACGTGGATGAACAGATTCCTCCCACCATTTTTGCACCATGCACTTCACTGAACAATATGAATAAAAAAATAATGCTTGAGGAGTTGTGTAAAGTGCACTGTTACCCGAGAGGGTGTCTAGGCGCTAAGTTTTCCTGGTCATTTGGGATGAGTAAGAAGTGAGGTGGATGAGATGTAGAGGAGGAAAGCATGTGTTACTGGGCCACATGCCAAAGAGCGCCTTAGGAGCTTCACAAACCTGGACCTCTTCTTGGAGGGAGGTGGATGCAGGTCCTTTCTCTTGCTACTTCG
This sequence comes from Calotriton arnoldi, assembly GCA_963921515.1. NCBI lineage: Eukaryota > Metazoa > Chordata > Amphibia > Caudata > Salamandridae > Calotriton > Calotriton arnoldi. The sequence continues at coordinate 3,339,675 of CAWUFW010000209.1, read as the reverse complement.
CTCCATTTCTTTGATGTATGTGGAAACGAAGACAGGCACATTCTGACCTGCCAACTCACACTGTGCCACCGTGTGTCACACGATTTCAGCTCCCTTTGCACGGTCACCCAGCGAAGAGCAGAAATCACAGGGTGGCCGGAAAGACGAGCTGGAAACCACAGCACGAAGTGGCTTTCTAGCTTGTCTTTCGAGGCAGTAAGCAGCTGATGTGCATAAAGGAGGGTGAAAACACCACAGGACATCAGCTACAGCCTCAGCGACCCTTTGTTTTTTGGGGGGAGTGGGTGGTGGGCTAGGTGGAGGGCAGAGTGCCTCTTAGGTAGGTCTCTGCACGAGGCCCCGCCCCCTCAATGCACAGTGAAATTTATTTACAAGTTGGCAGGTTGAATGTACACATTTATGAAGGGATGTGTGCTGCTGAGTGCTTTTAGGAAACTGGGTTTTTGTTGCAGTACCTCCTTACTTTTTGCCTGATATTTAATGCAACTTCGACTGGAGTGTACTGGGTTCCTGCTAACCAAGTCCCCAGTAAAGGTGTTCTTTCCATAGAACTGTACATATGTTTCCCCCAATTGGCAATACCTTTAGCACTCTCTGTAAGTACCTAGTAAATGGTACCCCTGGTAACTAGGGCATGAGGTACTAAAGAGGGTCCATAAGGGCAACAGCACGAATTGTGCCACCCTAAGGGACCCCTCACCAAGCACATGCAAGGCTGCCATTGCAGGCTGCGTGTCTTGGTGCAGACAAGAGTGAAAACAGGACATGTCACACATCCCTGGGTGCCATATCCCTAACACTGCATGTAATATTTGCAACTCACCCCTACAGCAGGCCTGACAGCCCTAAGGCAGGGGGTTGAATATTATATGTGAGCAGTTATGCCCCTGTGCTGGTCAGTCCTATTACTGCCATTACAAGTGACCAGGGAAGCCATCTTAAGACGTGCTGGACCTTGGTGAAAATGAGTTCCCCAGCTACTTGATGGCTTCACCGCAAATAGGGATGTTTAGTTTCAAACATCTTGTATTGGTAAACCCACATTGATGCCAGTGTTGGATTTACCAATACATGCACCCAGAGGGCACCTTAGAGGTGCCCCCTGAAAACCTACCAGCCTCTGGTGTACTTGCTGACTGGTTTCTGCCAGCCTGCCACCCAAGATGCTGTTCTGGCCTCCTAGGGTTAGAGGCTTTTGCTCTCAGGAGACCCAGAACAAAAGCCTGTCTGGGAAGAGGGTGTAACACCCCCTCCCACAGGATGACCAGCTGATTAGCCTCCTTGGGCCGGCAAGTTTCAAAGAGCTGCCGCCTTTGGAATGCAAATCTGGCTCCCCTCACAGGAGAGGAAGCCGCCCCCCCCGTCCAGGACAACTTGGCACCCAGACAGTTTGCAAAATTAGCTAGTCAGGTGGGCCACCTCCAGGCTAGTATCACCCCTAAGGTAGGCTACTGTGAGGTGGACACAATTTTTCAGAAGTAGCTATCTTTGTGATGGCATACTTAGGAATTCTGGGACAGGGTTATGCCCACTCCCCACAGGAAGGGTCATACAGGGGGCGTAGTGACCCAAAGGGTCAGTAGCCAATTGGCTACAAACCTACACTCCTCTAATGCCCCTAAATTCAGTATTTAGGGGAGCCCCTGGCACCAGAGAAGCAGAACTTGACGACCTAAGAAGAGAGAGGAGACCAAAGAGCCGCAAAAGCAGAAAATAGAGAAGAAGCAGCTCACCCGATACCAAAACTGCCGGCCAGTCTGCATACCTCATGGAAAACTGGGCCAAAGTCAACTCGGCCTGTAGCTGTTGACTCCAGAAACCTGGGAGGATACCTGCTTTCGAAAAGACTCAAGACCTCCTGTGAACAGTGGATCTCTTCTGAAGAAACTCCAAAAGAGAAGCTCTGAGGCCTCCAGAACTGCCAAAACCCGACACCTGTAGCCACCACTGCACCCGTCGCCTCCGGCCCAAGTTGAAGTGGGCCACCAGTGTCAACAAGGTCCTCCAGAGCTCGAGTCCATCATGGTTTCACCCCTACTGGACTCCCCGATGTCGCTTGCAGCCTCTGCACGCATGCTTCCTCAACCCCGACTGCTCCGGTAAGGAAAAAACAGACGCCTAAGGACACCCCTACACCCGTCGCCCCAGGGCCTTGGAGAAGAGGACCAAAGGTGTCCCCCCCCATACCCAAGCATCACAAGGCCCGAGCCCACTTACTGGTTCAGCCCTACTGGCCTTCTGACCAGATTCTGTAACCTCTTTCCACAGTGACCGATCGCCCTTAAAATACATTGGGCTCCCAATGCTATTTTGCACCCTGCCTCGCTCATGCTGCTGGTAGTGTACTGCTGGTGCTGCCTTAGACCTTGCCCACCACTCACCTTAACTCCTGGACACTGGTTTTTATAAGTTGCTGTATAATAACGGTTTGCAGAACTTGTTCTTCCTTCCATAGGATAACATTGCAGAACTCAGAAACTGCATGGTGTCCACTTTTTAAAATGAAAGGAGGGGGCGTGGCCAAGATGGCGGAGAGCTAGGACGTGTTTTGTCTTCGCTCCTCCGCCCGCCGATCTTTAGCACTAATCAGGGCATCAAATCACACCGAAGAGGGCTCTTCTAAGACCCCGAGACCAGGAGAAGCGGGCGCCACCCCGGGAGTGCCTCCTGAATTACTTACAGCACTGTTCCCTGCCCCGGGCGAGCGTGGGCCCGGTGAGGCCGGAAGGCAGACGGGAACAGGACGCAAAGCGATAGAGGCATTGGGAGCTGGAGCCCGCCGCGTCGGACCCCGGGCGGCCTCTGCGCCGTGAGACCGGGCTCCGGGCGGCCTCTGTGCCGTGAACTTAGCGGAGAAGCAGAGGCGCTGAGCGGCGCGCAGCCGCCGACCTCCGGACGCCATCTTGAACGGCGTTGAGGCCGGACCGGGGAAGCGATCAACAGCGGAGCTCAGTGGCGGAGACGAGGGCCATCGGGAGGCGGAGCGGCCTTCGGCCAGTGGCAGCGATCCTCGGCGACCCGGAGGTGAGAGGCACCTACACCAGCGTCTCGCCGCTCCCCCACAGCACACCCGGGTGGCCTGGCGGGCGCTGGGCCCGCGGTTCCCCTGGGCCCCGCCCTGGTTGCAGCTCCGCTTGGACGCCGGCGAGGGCCGCTACCTGAGAAGCGGGGGACCGACACGCCCGAGGAGAGGCTTGGGCCAAAGACGACCCGGCGGGGTACGGGACGGAGAACTGACGCTCGGCCCTGACGCGTCCCGGGAGAGCTGGAAGACCCGTGAGACACCACGCCGCTACGAACGGACACCCCACAGCAGAGGCCTTGAAGCCACCGGCGCCTTCGAACACCGGTCCCCCTCAACACGGCGCGGCGCTGACTCTCCGATGCTGGGAGGGGTGAGGCATTGGGCGCCTGTCACGCTGGGCTGCCTTCCTGCCCTCAGAGGGCACCGACGGCTCCTATATCTTAGGCGCCCTGCCTCAGCCGCGGGCCGACCGAGGCCTACATCGTAGCAACAGCACCCCGGGATCGAGGGGAAGACCGCACGATCGGAGACAACTGGCCAGGCAGAGGCCGAGTAACAATACCCAAGGCGAGTCCTTGCAGAACGGGAGGGAGGACTGCGGGGGTGCGGATTTTGCACGCGGCCTGCCTGGCACGCCACGGCTAGGCCCTGAGGCTAAGAGACGACACTGCACTTGGGCGAGCTGTGCACAGGGGGACCCGACTCCAGCCAAGACTGCTGCAGCACAGGTATGTCGACCGCCCGGGGCCGAAAGGACAAGTCGGCCACCAGGGAGAGGTCACTAAAGGATCTCTTCGCCAGGGCAAAAGAAGGGGGGCCGGCGGAGATGGAGAAGCGGGAGGAGGACGCGCCGATGTATTCCACCTCGGCGGAGCCGGTGACACGAACATTCCTTGAATCTCTGTTCGCCAACCTGAAAGATGACCTACAAAAAATGAAGCGTGACCTCACTGCAGAGATCAAGGACATCCGCAAAGATGTCGACAGCATCGGGGAAAGAGTGGCCACCCTTGAAGACAGGAGTGACGCTAGAGACACTGAACTGGCTGCCATGCAGCAGGAGGTGATCCGCATTCATGAGCAGCAAGTGGATGTGCAATCCCACCTGGAGGACCTGGAGAACCGCTCCCGGCGCCACAACATCAGAATTCGGGGAGTTAGGGCTTCTGAGGAGGCAGGCGACATCTTTCTCTACGTACGGGAGCTGTTTAATCACATACTGGGCAACCCGCCGGACTCTGCGCTACGCCTGGACCGAGCACACAGGGTAGGCCCACCAAGAGCGGCAACGGCACCACCAGCAGATATTTTGGTCTGCGTTCAGGACTTTACTACAAAAGAAGACATATTACGGAAAGCCAGATCGCTTCACCCAATAACTTTCAGAGGCCAATCGCCTGTCCTCTACCAGGATCTCCCGGCCATCACTCTCCAAAAACGTAAAAGTTTCAGACCCATCACAGAAGCTCTTCGGCACCGTAGCATCTCCTATTCTTGGGGCCACCCGTTTCGTCTCATCTTCCGCCATGAGGGCACACTGTACCAGCTCCGCTCTGTAGCCGAAGCTGGTAGGCTGCTGGGGATCCCTCTCCCGGAGGACTCTAGCGACGAGGAGCAGCCGGGCCGTGAGTCCGGGGATGGTCGTCCCGGGTGGAGGAAACAGCGTCGCCGCCGCCGGGTGCGGGGGCCGGACCCTTCGCAGGTCAAAAAAGAGCAACAAGCTGTACTCGATGCCTTACCGACAGCTCTGGCCAAGTCTTCGTCTTCCTGACTGCACCTGCCCTCCGAGGCGAATCCTCTCTAAGGCCATCAGTGGGACGGAGAGGGAGAAGCTGCTGCTCCCAGAGGCCACACGACAACCCCAATGACTTCTTTTGCTGTACATCCTCGGATGTCGGACTATTTTCCATTTTTACGTTTTTCATTGTTGGCGCCTTTTGTGCCTTGCTTTTTTTGTTCTTCTGGGGATCTTCGGACTGTCTTTTCATCTTTTTCCTACTTTCCTGTCTTTCACTTCTTAGGGGTCCGATCTAAACAGTGCTCTTACACACTTAATCCAGCACAGGCGCCCAGAACCATTTTTCCAGGTCCCTTCCCGAGGCTGCCCCAGGGGGTCATATGACTAGCGACCGGCCCGCTGTGGGAATTGGATGACACCGCCCTCTGTTCGGGTCCTCACACTTAATGTGAGAGGGCTCAATAATCCCATCAAACGCAGGTCTCTCCTTTCATACCTAGAGAGCTCAAGGGCGGACATCTGCCTCCTACAGGAGACGCACCTCCTCCATAAAGACTGCCATAGGCTCAAATCCCGTGCCTTCCCGACACAATTCTTCTCATCCCAAACCACTAAGACGGCTGGGGTAGCCATACTGGTGTCCAGGACTTTCCAAGGTAGGATAGTGCAGAAGGGGACTGAGATTAGAGGCCGTCTTCTCACTTACCATTTCGCAGTGGGGGGTCATGATCTGATAGTTGGGTCCATCTATGCCCCCAATGAAAGCCAGGAACGATTCTTACACGACGCCCTCACAGAAGCCACAGCGACCCCCGAACGCCATATTCTCATAGGGGGAGATCTCAATTTGGTGTTTGACAATGACCTAGATCGTTCAGCGCAGCGCACCACTCAAGTGGGCGCCCTTTCACACACAGGGCTCACTAGACTGACTAACCTGGGGCTTACGGATCTATGGCGCCACCATCACCCTCAGACACGAGCTTACACATATTATTCTAATGCACATAAAACGTACGCGCGATTGGATTACATGTTAGGATCCAAGGCAATTCGAGATATTACGCTCTCAGTCGATATTCTGACGGCTGCTCTTTCCGATCACTCTCCGGTGGAGATTGCACTGGCTCTTCCCCACTTGCAGCGACCCACCGCACACTGGCGCTTTCGAGACACCTTATTACACAGACCGGACACGGTAACACAGCTACAGAAAGCCCTAGAGGACTATCTTACGCACAACGATAATTCGGACACTGCTCTCTCCACGCGCTGGGCAGCCCTTAAAGCAGTCATCAGAGGGGAGGTCATTGCAATTTCCGCAGCGGATAACGCGGACCGTAAAGCCAAGCGGGAAGAATTGGCACACAGGGTAAAAGAGCTGGAGCAGATGCACCAGCGCTCCACGAATCTGGCGACAACTGACGGCAGCTCGGTCACAACTGTCCGCCCTTGATCGTGACAAGGCAGAATATGCGGCTGCGGCACACTTTCTACACCGGAGGGGATAAATGCGGGCGGCTACTTGCACACAGACTTCGGGAAGCTAGACACCGCGGGGGCGTTCAAGAGGTCAAGAATCGGGCAGGCACACGAATCACTGACGATGCGGCTATTGCAGAGACCGTCCGAGACTTCTATGCCCACCTCTATGACGCGCAGCTGCTGGGGAATGCAGACATTGAGGGATACTTAGATCAGGCCCATCTTCCCACCCTAACGCCGGAACAGGCGACGCACATAGAAAGGGACATTAGAGTAGAAGAGGTGATAACGGCTATCACTCGGCTCAAACTGGGCAAATCACCCGGCCCTGACGGCTATACCGCAGCATTTTATAAGCAATTCTGCTCCACACTCTCCCCCCTACTTACCAGGCTATTCAACTCCTTTGCAGAGCCAGGAGCGGTTCCACCTTCCATGCTGGAAGCGGCAATAGCCGTCATTCCTAAACCCGGCAAGGACAAGGCAGAATGTGGGTCATATCGGCCTATCTCGCTCCTCAACATTGACTTAAAGCTCTACACCGGAATCTTGGCGTCTCGGTTGGCGCCATACCTGCCGGGCCTGGTGGATCCAGATCAGGCCGGCTTTATCCCGCAGAGGCAAACCAGTGATAATACGAAGCGTGTCACGCATCTCATTGAAAAGGCCTCCCGAATCCCTGGGGATTATATGCTTCTCACTATAGATGCGGAGAAGGCCTTTGACCGGGTCCACTGGCCCTATCTGGAGCAGACGCTGACCCGAGTGGGCCTGGGAGACAAGATGCGGACATGTATTTTCAACTGCTACCGGCTGCCCACAGCAACTGTGCGGATTAATGGGCATACGTCCACCCCTCTCCCTATTAGCAGGGGCACGCGGCAGGGGTGTCCACTGTCGCCTCTGCTGTTCGCCCTATACATGGAACCATTAGCACAAAGGGTTCGGCACCACTCGCAGATCAAGGGCATCCGTATGGGGGGGGACACACGCATACCATCAGCCTGTATGCAGACGATGTGCTGGCCACACTGGCCCGGCCGGCGGAGTCACTGAAGGCTTTTCTGGAGGAATTGGATGCATTTGGGAGGGCATCGGGCTTCAAGGTCAATCTGACAAAGTCCACAGCACTGAACCTCTCTATGCCCCCGCAGGAGCAGGCGACACTACAGGCCCAACATGCCTTACAATGGTCCGATGCCACAGTCCCTTATTTAGGCATTCAATTGGCTCAGACCTTACAAGCCATGAGATCAGTCAACTACTCTCAGCTTCAGACCCAGGTCCGCTCGGACCTGCGACGCTGGAAACACCACCAGATCTCGTGGCTCGGAAGAGTTGCTGCGATCAAAATGACGGTTCTCCCCAAAATTCTATATATTTTTCAGACACTCCCACTGCCGCCCCCGCTGGATGGCTCCAGAAGATGCAATCTGAGCTCTCGCACTTTATCTGGCAGGGACGTAAACCGAGAATGAAACGACTAACCAGTTTCCTCCCGACCCACGAGGGGGGCCTGGGGATCCCAGATCTCACCCTCTACTTCAAAGCGTCGTAACTACGATACTTAGTCGAGTGGAGCCGGCCCGAGTCCGAGAAACACTGGCTCTTTCAAGACCGTGCTGTAGCGGGCACGTCTCTCATGAAGGTTCCCTTCCTCCCCAAACCACATCGGCCGCCCAACTTGTACGCCGCCCAGGTGACGCGCACCACCCTCACCGCCTGGGACCATACTAACACGAGACATGAGCTCACCACCTTCCCCTCCCCATTCACACCCTTATTCAATAACCCCGATTTTCACCCAGGGGTGGGAGCACAGTCATTCCAGCAGTGGAGAGAGAAAGGCTGCCTGGCCTTAGGCTTACTATTTACAAAGGGCGACATACTTCCCTTCGCGCAGTTGCGGGCCGCATTCAACCTTCCAGAATCGGAACGCATGCACTATCTACAGGTAAGACACTGGGCCATGCACCCTGACAATCGCACGCAGGCGACCAGGCCTCTCACTTCCTTCGAGAGGTGGTTGATCACACGAACTTCAGATAAAAAGCTGATCTCCGACATATACCAGATGCTTCTCTCTCGCTATACCCATACTTACCATGCTGGCAGGGCACGTTGGGAACGGGACCTGGGTCGCAGCCTCAGCACAAAGGAGTGGGAGGGCGCGTGTTACAGAGCCCGACACACTGCTACACAAGTGGGCCTCACGGAAACCCTCACCAAACTGGTGTACTATTGGTACTATACCCCCGAAAGGCTCCATCAAGTAGACCCATCGCAGACACCTGACTGTTGGAGAGGGTGTGGGCAGAGGGGTACACTGGTCCACCTCCTTTGGGACTGCAAATACCTCCAGAGCTATTGGACCCACGTTTTAGATGAGGTTGACAAACATCTGGCCACTGAGATCCCCAGATTCCCGGCATACATCTTATTAGGGGTGCCCAACCGACTCACCTAGCCCCTGAAATCTAGGAGAGGGAAGCAGATAGCTATGGCCTTGGGCTCGGCAGTCCAGAACATCCTAATTCACTGGAGGACGCCACGCCTCCCCACACACGTTGGGTGGTATCATCGATTGTGGAACTTATTAGGAATGGAAAAGATCTCACTCACCCAGGCTGGGAAGGGCTCCTCCTTCAGTGACCTTTGGCAGCCATTTTTGTCGTTACTCACACAGGAATTTCGGGAGCTGACCTGCCCACGCTATCTACGCTTGCTACGCCTCGCGGAACCGGCCTCTGCCGACACTACGCCAAATTCAGCACTAATGGCTAGATTGGACTGGGAAGGGCGGGGGTGGCTTTTCTCTATTCTTTTTCTTGCTTTCCTTTCACTCTTGGGGTGGGGGGGGGGGGGAGGGTGTTCGTCAGCAATTGTTGTTTTAATCGACCAATGCATCATTATATCGATATGATGGGGCCCATGTGGCCTGAGTGTAGCGAATTCGTTCTTTGCATTGTCTAATAAAAGATTTAAACCATAAAATGAAAGGAATTTATATTTAAAAACGTACTTTCCGAAACGATTTTTCTTTGATGCCTAAACATATATAAAGATACTTGCCATTTTTTATAAATTGGTGTGGATCTCCTTCTTGTGTCTCAATTAATCATTGTGTACATTTGCAAATCTCTTGCACTCCTCTGTGTTAAGCCTAAAGCTGCTCGACCACACTACCCCCTAATAGAGCACTTTGGGATTGCATAGCAATGGACTTTTTACACGGTATATCAGATTTTTGATACATCACATAAAGAGCCAGCTTCCAACAGTGCTGTTGAGTGTAGATCCCACAGCCACCCCGCTCATTCTCCTCCATCCTCAGAGCTCCCTTACAAGAAGCTGTTTTGTAAGCAGTCAGCAATTTGCACCATTTACCCTCACTTCCAAGCCTCTTCCTTCACTCAAAGCCCCCCTTGTAATGACCAAGCACCGTAGAAATAGGAAGCAAAGGAGAACAAGAGTTTATCATTGCCCCAAGGCTAGCAAATGCATAACCTCGGCAACAAAACAAATATTTTAGACCAAGGCCCCCTTTTGCTCTTTTGGTTGAAATGGGCTCTAAAACCCAGGAGAATAGCACTCTTTTAGGCAGGCAACAAACGCGTCCACAAGACCAGAACTAAAAAAACAAACAAAACAAAAGAGCTTACTCAGGGATAATGTTTGGGAGGGACCTCTACTGAAAGAGCAATCTGCTCTAGGAAGAGACTGCTCCTCCAAGAGTGTATGTTGCATCCCTTAGATGTAGTCTCGTTAAACAGGCTAGGACATCATCTCCTGCAAAACCCTCCAACTTTTTGGGAGCTCTTAATTTACGTTGCTTTTTGTACTTCATTCATCTGAGGTTCCTCGTCTCTCCAATGTGCAACTTTACAGAACAAAATACCATAAATTTGAGGATTACTTTTGGAATGCGTGCTCACTGCAACCTTCATTTCCCCTGTACTAGAATGTCTGAATTACATTAGAACTCTACCGAAAGAAAGAGAAGAAATACTCTTTGGTGCTAAAACCTTTCAAAGGCGGCAAAGGGCCACACTAATAAAATGAGTGGAGATGACTGTTACAGCTTCCCTGGAGGGAAGGAGACAAGACTGGAGGATGAGACATTTGGCTCGCTTTTGGGGAAGACCTAGTAATATTGCTGATGTTGAAAACCTGCTTGAAGAACATCTATTCTGCCTGACAAGGTTGAAAATTGTTTGGTCAGTAAGACAACAGGAGGTCTGACAACTGGTTCTAATGAGGGCTAATGTCATCGGTTGTAACCACTGTTCTCAGCAGACCATGAACGCTGGTCCTAAAAGCAAGCTTACATTATCCCTTGCTCTCTCACTTATCTTGGAGGGGGAAAAGACAACAACAGATGTGATAGCTGTTACGTTATCCTTTGCACTACCATTTATCTTGGAATTGTAGGGAGAATGACAGCTGCTTTTAGCGCAGGCCTTATGCCTTTCCTTGCCCCTTTAATTTAGCTGGCACACACGGGCATAGTTGAAGGTGAGGATGACAGCAGCAGCCCCTCGGGTCTTGTTGTTCAGTAGGTTCCAAGTGATCCTCTGGTCCAGTTCCTGGGATGTTCTTACTAGCACAGGTTTAGAATGTAAAGAAAGTATATTTAATAAACAATGGTATCATGCCTCATAAAAGTGCCAGCTGCTCCTGGCTCGAGAGACCAGGAGCAGCAAGACATCACTTTTTCAAACACTTCAGCTCCAGTAAGAAATGGAGTCTCTTCCTCACCCCTTTAAATCTCACTTCCTTGAACATACTTCCTCTCCACGTACTATTCAAAATATAAAAGTGGCCTGGATATAGCGTGCTAGGCTTAAATTGCAAAGGGCTTGCGTCTTACATTTCCCGCTTACTCCGGCAGGGTTGGACTGTACTATAGGTCACTCTGGCACTGACTGAAGGGCTGGTCTGTCATGTCAGTGAGGGGCCATTTTGTGGGCTGTTTTTTGGTCTGGTGGTGCCACTTTTTTACTGTTGATTTCCCTGATATTACCAAAAAATTAGCAGCAAGCTCAAATCCATGCAGTCTCCCATATCTTGCAAAACCCTTATACAGCGTGCCTTTACAAGTTTAAAACTGCCCCAATTTGCAAATATTGGCCACTTTTTAGCTATGTAATTCACTTCTGAGGGCTATTTTTATTTTGTTGTCAGGGCCTATTTTCTATCCCTGTCCGACCTAGTACTCTGATCATCTCCCAGGACCGCAGTAGCACGTTTTCCTTCTAGCTGTAGGTGGAAGCCTACTATTGTGTGATGCTCACCACTTCGAGCCAGTGTAATCAACAACATCATTTAAATTAAGATAGGCCGCCGTCTCGCAACTTCACATCCCGGCATGCCCCCAAGGACCTTCTTCCTCAATCTATATCCATTACTCCATCTTATAAGAACAGCTAGTTCGTAACAAGCAACAATATTTCAGCTTGGTTTAATCTCAGTCACAGATCATTACTCTGGGCCGTATTCCAGTCCATACTTTTTTGCTCACTGTGCAGCTTCTGACATGGAATGTTATCCAAATCAGTCCTGCTTCTGCTCCAAAAGGAACAGTCCAGATCCAACTGCCAGGCCATGTCTCCTCTAAATGAGAACAACAGAAACCCCAGACCGTTTCAGACTTGAAGGGCATAATCAGTGAGGTACATCTTGAGTCCTATGGCACAGTGAGCTATGCGACTGAAGCCTCAGGATTCTTGTCGCAATGATGGCATCTAACTGAAAGCAAAAAAAAATGATTGGTGGAGTGCTTGAATTAACTCACGCATTGCACCCATACCTTTTTTTTCTCCTCAAAGCAGCAACAAGATGCAGGAAAATAGAAATAACAGGACACGGCAGATGTAGGTGCAGTTTTCATGCATCTGGCATGGAAACGTCCCAGCACTGTAAGGTATTGGAGGAAAATGTATGAGATACTCAGCAGAATAAAAGATGTGGTGGTGCCAAAACCACTGTTGGTCTTACTGAGGTGGGTCAAGGAGATACCAGCTAACAAAAGTAAGTACATCCCATTAGGACTAACACTGTCTAAAAGAATCTCCTTATGTTGTTCAAGGAGATGCTCATCCACTACCAAACAACGGCAGGCAGTTCCGGGCCTTCTGTAATAAAAGAAATATGTTATCGTGTAAAAGCATCTATTAATAGCATATAGAGCTGGCGATTCTCATGCTCTGCATACTCCTGCCAACTAGTGTTGAGCTCATATGTTTGCAAGTTGATTTTTTTCAAAGAGTTTTTTTGAGTCATGAAATGCAGTGTGACCCCTCTCTTGGATGGCAATGTGTATGGGCACCAACTCCATATTAGACTGATTTACGCATAGGATGTGAGAGTTGTATGGAGTGGTGACTAAACTAAGTATGGTGCATATGTGTATTGTAAAACAAAGTTAGTTAATACAGAATCAGATTTATGATCAGAACCATACAGACATCCGGGGAGGAGGGTGGGCGCATGTGAATCTACAGCACTTCACACTTAGAACTGATGTTTACAGCGTACCATTTTCCGTTAGTAACGTGTTGTTGTAGAATAGATACACATGTTCTGCATAGACTGTAAAGCAGTACCCCTCTACAACTGATGGCTAGCGTGTAAATGATGCAGATGTCTGAATTAGTGTCCATGATGACTGTTTGGCCAAGCATTGCCTGTTTTCTGGCTAAGATATCCACACTTTAATTTTTAGTAAATGTGTGTGGGGTTGACAAAGCAGCAGCTATGCATATGTCCGCTAGTTAAATATTGCCCAGAAAAGCCATGGTTGCTGCCTTTTCTACATGTAGAGTGTGCCCTAGGGGTAACCGGGAAAGTTTTTTCAGCTTAATGAAAGCAAGGTTGGATGCACTTAACTACCCACCTAGCGATGCCTGCTATGGGGATGGGTTGTCCCTTTGTGGGGGTCAGTTTTGTGAAAGGGCTTTGTTCAGTCAATGTAGCACATGAGAGCCCACTTGACATACAGAGTGTAAAAGGCTCTTTCTGCTATGGAGTCTGGCTGAGGCAACAAGACTGGGAAATGGGGAAACCATCTAGGGAAGGAACTTTGCATTGGTCCCGAGTACCCCTATCTTTATAAACCTGAATGAAGGGCACCTGTAATGTGAGGGCTTGCAGCCTAGGAGAGGCTATGTCCACAAGAAAAGCTACTTTCCAGGGACTGTACTGGAGAGGGCAAGAGTGCAAAGGCTCAAAAGAGGGGAGAGGTGTCCCATTAGTCTAGTGAGAACTATATTGAGATTTCAGACTGGTGCAGGGGTAACTCTGAAAAGGGGTGACTCTTTTTAAGTCCCCCATGAAGGCTTTAACTACTGGTTAGCGGCTATGGCTGCTAAATGGGGCCACATGGAAGTGTAGGCGATACCCGACTTCTGCAGCAAATAGCAAATAATGTCCTGGACAGCGGGTTTTTAGGGATGCAGATGTTTGGGGATTGTGAGTATTGTGGTGTTTTATATGGTATGGCTGTGCGACCTTACCTTACACTTGCAAAACAGTCCTGGGTTCAGTCAGGGTCATTTGTAAAACCTTTACCTTGACCATGGGTAGCTTGCTGTGGCTTCAAGCAGCAAGGCTTAGACATAGGAACTAGTGTAAAGTATTTAGGAGTACTAAACAATGATATAAGAAAGTCGCACAACACAAAAGAAATCTAACACTAATTTAGAAAAACAGATTATATTTATATGAACTTTTAGAAGCCAAGATGCGCAAAATCCACCGGAGGGTTCCAGAAATATAGATTTTTAAGTAAAATGTAAAACTCAGCTTTTTAGTCCAATGCACAAATAAGCAATGGTAACTGTAAAAATTAGAAGCTTTTGCAAAGTTTGAAAGCTGTGTTCGGCTACTCCAGCCCGAGTGGAGTGACCAAATCTGACAGGGAGAAGGGGGAGGGGGGGCACTAAGGAGTATTTGTACAGTTACCTGCTCACCAAAACAGTCTCAAGTCCAGTTCCACACTTTACATCAAGGCCGCCGTAGACTTCAATGTACTGGTCCTTATGCTAGGGATGCAGAATGCAGAAGGATGCTCTTGAGTCGACAGGGGTGTTGTTGCGGTTATTTTTTGGCCCACAGGTAAGGTGGGGCGACTTTGGCCACAGAGGTTGGAGTTCCTCGAAGTCCTCTTTGAGCAAGTAGAAGGCCAGCTGTGGCTGGACTACTGATCTCCGTACACTGCAGCTCCAGCGGTATCCTTAGGTGAAGGTTGGTGTTCCTCTTTGGCGACCAATCTGGACTCAGACAACACTTATGGGTCTGGCAGACTCAGGTGCAACTTTTGGCTGTCGAGGATCGGTCTCCTGGGTCACCCAGTGGGGATTTCGGATTTGAAGAAGCCGGAATAGGCTTCTTCAGCTTTGATGGCCCTAGTGCTGGTTCCAGGGTTTAGTCGACTGACCCTTAGAGTCACTTCTTTGGTCTGGAGCTCGAGAGCGACTTTTCCATGAGCCCGGAGCCACAGGCACAGTCCTCTATTTGCTAGCCCAAGGTGCGGCAGGTGCAATCCAGCAGCTGGTGCAGCCTCTCTTGCCAGGTCCAGTGGTCAGCAGGGCAGTCCTTCAGTACTTTCTCCAGCCTAGTTGTGATCCGAGGTTCAGGATGTTATGTTATGTTAAATTAATTTTATACGGCGCACAGCTACCCAACAAGGGTTTCCCAGCACCAAGCCTGAAGGAGCAGAAAAGAAGAAAAATAAAAATAAAAAACGGATCATGAATTATTGGTTGAACAACCAGGTTTTTAAAAGTTTGCGGAAATTCATGTATGAAGTTTCATTACGAAGCGCGATGGGAAGAGAATTCCACAGGGATGGGCCAAGGTAAGCAAATGAACGGCCTCCCATTCTTGTAAGTTTAATCTTGGGAACCAAGAATTTTCCCTGAGTGGTCGATCGTAATAGACGAGAAGGTTGGTAGGGGTGGACTAGGTCTTGCAGGTATTTAGGGGCATTGATTTTATATATGTAACTTAGGGCTTTAAATTTTTCACGGTTTTCGATCCTAAGCCAATGTAAATCTCTCAAGACACTAGAAGTGGGAGATGTTTTTGGAGTCCGGCAGAGCAGTCTGGCCGCAGAATTTTGAACCACCTGAAGCCTCCGCGTAACATCCTTGTTTACCCCCAAATAAAGGATGTTCCCGTAGTCCATTCTAGAGGTCACAAGTGCCTGGACTACGGTCTTTTGAGTAGGGGCCGGGAGCATCCAGATGATTTTTTTCAACCATTTTAAAATGGTGAAACAAGTGGCTGCTACCTTTACTGCCTTCTGCTTCATAGATAGTTTGTCATCAATGATGACTCCCAAATTGCGAACTTGATCAGTGGGGTGGGGTTAAAGCACTCATTGCACTCGGCCAATGCTGGGGCCCCCAAAGATTTTTATTTTTTCCCAAAAGTAGGACTTCAGTTTTTTCGCCATTAAGCTTAAGTAAATTAGCTTGCATCCAAGATGCCATATTACTCAAACCGGTTTGAAGAACTGAAGGTCCAGACATCCCTTCCGTAGCAAGGGAAAAGATGATTTGGGTGTCGTCCGCCTAAGAGAAAAGGGACAACCCAGCCTATTCTGCAATTGTCGCCAAAGGTTTTACATACACATTAAACAGAAGAGGACTTAGAATGGAACCTTGGGGTACCCCATAAGAAGAAGAGTAGTTTTTAGAGGTGGCTCTAGATGAAAAGACTTGGAATGTCCGCTTAGCTAAAAAGGATGAAAGCCAGCCGAGTGCTGAACCAGATATGCCAAGAGACTGCAGGGAATTGATTAACACGGTATGGGACACCGTGTCAAATGCGGCGCTTAAATCGAGCAATATAAGAGCCACGGTTTCCCCGGAATCCAAACGCTGTCGTAACATTTCTGATACTGCAAGGAGAGTTGTCTCGGTTGAATAACTGGCTCTAAAGCTGGATTGAGAAGGGTGTAAAAAGTTAGCAGATTCGACAAACTGAGTTAATTGCAGGTTTATATGCCTTTCCAGAATTTTAGAATACATTGGAAGTAGAGAAATAGGCCTAAAATTAGATGGCTGGGTTGGATCAGCATTGGCCTTCTTCAGAAGAGGAAGGACCATAGCATGTTTCCAAGCCAACGGAACAAAGGCCTCTTGAATAGAGGCATTGAGCAGTTGCATAATTAACATCAATGATGGTAGATCCAGCTGCTGCAACACGGAGGCGGGAAGGAGATCGCAAGGGGAGCCGGATTTAATGCTGCCTAAGATCTTTTTAAAGGAATTGATGTCAAATGTCACCCAAGTTTCCAGTTTGGTGTTATACTCCTCCATATGGGCAGACTCAGTAATGGAGAGCGACGGGGCAGGAACCACTGACGGAAAATTGTGCAGTGTGGAATGTATTTGTTCCACTTTATTCACAAAATACTTAGCAAGACTGTCGCATTGTTGTTCATCTAGAATAGGGGCTGTTGACTGTGTGTCAGACCCAGCCAATTTTTTCACAGTAGTGAACAAGGTACAGGAACAATTCTGCGCATTGGAAATGGTGAGGGAAACATAGTCCGCCCTCGCCGATTTACAGAGAGCTTGGTAATGATGTAAAGCTTTTTTATATTTCAGTTTAGAATCCTGCGAGTAGTTTCTTCTCCAATGTCTTTCCAGAGCTTTGCACTTGGTTTTTTCAATTTTCAGTTGCTCCGTAAACCAAGGGGCTGGAGGACGGTGACTGTAATATTTTTTAGTAGACAGTGGGAGACAATGATCAATTGCGTTAGAAATCCAATTATGTAATGTACCCAAAGAGGTAGTTGACATATGATCAATGGTAGGGACACTATTAGAAAGGAGTTTATTAAAAGCTACCATATCTAATTTGCCCCAATTCCGAGATCTTTGCGAAGTACCAACGGCGGCTGCAATCAGATTCACCGGAAATGTACAGTGAAACTTAACTGCAAAGTGATCTGACCAACATAGAGGAAGAGCGGGACAGCACTGAAGGTAAGATAAGTTGGAGAAGATGGGATCCAACAGATGGCCAGCAATGTGCGTCGGGCCAGTATTACAAAGCAAAAGATTTAGTGCTGCAAGATCAGCGATCAGTGAACTGCTGACTGCACATTCAGATTTTTCCAGATGTAAATTAAAATCACCCAAAATAGTGAAGTTCACCGCTTTAAGAAGATATGGAGTGACTAGATCTGGAAGTGAGGAAGCCCAGGAACCTGATGGTCCGGGGGGCCCATAGACGAGAATGCCCAAAAAAGTAAATTGCGGGGTCATCGTGATTTTGAATAGAGCTGCCTCACAACTTAAAAAAGGTAGATCTTCTAGCTTGCATTGATAAGATTTATCATAAATTATAGCAACGCCTCCACCCTTGCCAGGATCTCTATCTCTTCTAACTATAGCATAGTTAGGTGGTAAAGCCGAAGCTACATCAGGTCCTGAACTTGTATGTAGCCACGTTTCGGTTAGGAAGATGGCAGCTGGATGTTCACTATTTAAAAGATCAAAGATGTCCATCTTATGTTTGGGAAGGGAGCGACAATTGATATTCCAGAATGTAAAGACCTTGTTAGGAGAATTACTACCCAGCGAGGAAATATTAGCTTTTGGAAGCGGGGCAGAATTCAGAGTTACGCTGCTCTGTTCATTAGAGAGTGTTGTACAAAAGGTGAAGTTGCAGCACGGGCAGATAAAAGCGTTATCTAAAGGAAAACATATATTACAATCAGGATGGGCGGTAAAACGGTATTTCAACAGCTGTTCAGTGGAATATCGTATTAAGTTATTGGAGTGACCAAACTTTTGGCCAGAATTAGTGGCCCCTGGTCCAGTCTGAGCGCGGACGGGCGCAGACGGGCTTGCCACGGCGGCGCGCCTGCTGCGCGTACTCATCATGGAATTGTTTAAGTATTGTGGTGTCGGAAAACTAGACCGCTCACCAGCGGAAGTGGGAATAATGGCCTAACCGGAAGCGTGTGAATAATCACTCCGCCCTCCGCACAAACGTCACTCAGCCGGGGCGGACCAGGGAGTAATCGATTGACGATGCAAGAGAGCAATGAACAATGTGCAAATGGCAGCAGGTATTAAAATACAATGACAGTAGTTTTAAAATATTAACAACAGCAATATAAAAACCACACAGAAATGCGAGTGCTAAGGTCCTAAGGATGCCATATTTATGCCCAGAAAGGGTCTTGGGGGGGATGATGCAGTCACTAGCCAATGGGCTACCAGGATCCTTCTCGCCCTGTGATGACCTCCAGCTATGTGTGGCATCTAGCAATCCCAGAAGTGCACTATTCTACCCACTCTCAAGATGTCTGAGCCCTTACTTGGATGTTAGGAGCTTGGTAGCCCACCTAAGCGATGTGGCTCCCTGTGGGCTACACGCCTACAGGAAAACAAGTTTAGCCACTGGTTTCCCCCTCTTGTTGCCACCACCAGCTTGTCTACCTGAACAAAGGGGCAGCCCTTCAGGAGTGTGATTGCCATCTGCCCACCAAAGGCGGCTTCGCCTTTGAAGCTCACCTTTGGGGCCAACACTGAGTGGCTTCCTGCGAAGGGGAGTTAACACCTCTCCCTGCAGCAGGCTTCTAATGTTCCTGAGCCTCGGAGTCATTCACATTACTCCCCAGGAAGACAGAAGGCTGCCGGTGGCCGAAAACTGTCCGAGGCCACTGGACAAACTAAGCAACAGATGGCAAACTTCTAAAAGTTGCTTTTCCTAAAATGTGACATTAAATTTGACTTGGGCAACATTTAATGCAACAATTAATTTGATACTTTGAAGTACCCATTTTAGTAGTCCCATTCAGAACTTAGCCGGACTGAGAGGTCAGCCGGTAACTCTGTGTTAGCCAATGGGGCTACTAACTGCTAAGGTTTGCTGTTAGGACATATTAAGAACATATCTCCCACTTAAGAATATACAGCTCCCTGCCTCAGGGCTCCATAGGGCTTCCTTAGGTGAGACATATATATTGTTAAGGGAAGTAGGGGGCTTTGCCATTGATTTGAATGGCAAAGTCGAACTAGCAGTTTAAAACTGCTTTTCCAGGCTGCAGTGGAAGGCTGGAAGCCATTTTGTACTCTGTCACACACAGGGTGGCACAATCAGTGCTGCAGCCCTGGGTACACTTGGTACCATATACTAGGGACTTATAAGTCAGCATATGCCAATTGGGAGTAGCAAATTAAACATACATTTTGCAATGGGTTAAAACACTGGCACTGAGGTCTGGTTAGCAGGCCCTAGTGCACTCTGAGTCCAAAAACCAGCAGCATCAGTCCAAAATATTTGGGGGTGATCAAGCAAAAAGGCATTTCCTTTCAGGGATGCAAAAATTGAGAAGTCTATCCCACATTGCTGCATAGCAGGCTCCTGTGGTAAGCCTGCAGGTCTCCCGTAAGATATCCATGCATTCTTGTGGAAGACATAGATAGTCTAACTCTAGGCCCTCAGGTGCCAAATCGCTAGGTTGAGCTGTTTGGTGTCAGGATGTGTGATTTAGCCGGTAATCCTGGTGAGAAGGTCCAGCTAGTTGGGTAGGTTCTCGAGGGGGCTGAATGATATCTCGAGGCGTGTTGAGTACAAGGTGTCTCTGGCCCAAGTGAGAGGTACGAGGATGAGAGACAGAGGTTTACCAAATTTTCTGGACCACAAATGGAAGGAGTAGGAGATGCAGGAAAGTGTAAGCAAAGATCCCTGACATGTTCATTTATAGTGCATTGCCCATGAACTTTTGGTGTGGGTACCTAGAGACTAAATTTGTCAATTCGTGTTTTCAGGGTTGGTGAACAGATTTATATGTGGTGTGCCCAATGCTGAAAGTAATGGAGTTGGACTTGCGGATGGAGTTTCCACTCGTGGACTTGTTGATGCATCCTACTAAGCAGGCCAGCAAGGTTGTTGTACACCCCCGGAAGATACTCTTCCATGAGATAAATGTGGTGCCATAGTGCCCAATGCCATATATTTTGTGCCAGTAGTGACGGGGGAGAGAGTGAGTATTGCCCTGTCTGTGGAGGTAGTGCATGGCTGTCATGTTATCTGTTTTGATTAGTAATTACTTTCTCTAAATGAAGGAAAAGAAGGCTTTCAGGGTGAGATGCATGGCAAAGAACTCACAATAATTAGTGTGGTGCCCCTGCTGATGAGGAGCCAGACAGCTTGTATGGTCAAGTGGTCTATATGTGCACTCCAGCAGGGTTGAGCAATGTCCAGGATGATGGTGACTATCTGACTGGGGTCTAGCAAGGGTCTGCCCTACAACAGATTGTCATGTTCCACCACTGCAGAGAACAATGGCTGCTGGCACTTACAGACACTAGATTTCCCCACTGACCCTCCTGTTGTGACCATTGATCCAAGAGTCACTGTTGTAGCGGACACATGTTGATCTAGTCCTGGTGTATTACAGCAGTGCAAGAAGCCATCATGCTTAGTAGGCACATAAAGGTTCTGAGAGTTGACAATTTGGCTGAAAAAGAAGAGCTGCTGTAAGGCTAACACCCTCTTTGGACAGATTGGGGTAGGCCTTTGCCTGTAACAGAGTTTAGTACCACCCTAAAAAGGCTTGGGCTTGAAGGGGTTGTAGGTGGCATTTAGTGGCTTTCATGGTGAAATGAAATCAAGGATGTGTATGATTGAGATGATAGCCTGGGTAGCTGCTAGGCACTGGTGCTTGCGCTTTTGATCAGCCAATCATCGAGGTAGGAGAAACCATGGATGGCCCCCTCATTAGGTGGGAGGCTACTACTGCTAGGCACTTTGGGAAGATCATTGGAGCAGTGATGACACCGAAGGAAACTTCCTTGAATTAATAATGATGCCCTCTTACCATGAATCAGAGGTAGCGTCAGTGAGCGGGATGGATGGGGACGTGGAAGCAGGCGTCCTCGAGGTCTAATGCTATTATGTAATCACCTTGTTGAAGTAGAGGAACAACAGCTTTCTGTGTTACCATATTGGAGTGTTCCCAGGGCAGCGACCAGAAGTCCAGAATGGGCTTGAAGGAGCAGTCCTTCTTGGGGGTGAAGTAAAGATAGTAAATGCCCTGGCCCCGCTGGTCAGGGGGCACTAGCTCTATGGCCCCTTTTTGGAGGACCGCTCATACCTCTTCCTGCCGAAGGACGAGATGGTTACTGCTGAGGGTGAGGCTGCAGGGAGGGATCTTTGGAGGGGATGTGAGAAGGTCTAGACAGTAGCTGTGGCAAAGCACCACCAACATCAACTTAGTCTGATGTGATTTCCTGCCAGCGGGGAAGGAAATCCTGGATTCTAAACACAACAGGATTTAGTGTAAATTTGGAGGGGAGGCGGAATTAGGAGAGCAAGGGGAATTAAATGTTTTGAGGTGGAGGCCCCTTTGCGGGAACCTCTTTGTCCCTGCCCTGGTTATTGTTGCCCCACTAGGCACCCCCTGGTGTACCCTTTTGCCTTCTGCTGGGGGTAGGACTACTGCTGCTTCTGGAATGAGGGGGTAGGGTCTGGGGAAGCGGCTTTGGAGCTTGCCCTGTAGTGTTGCCTTCGAAAGTAGACCCTAAATGATGGAGTCTGAAGGGCACCCATGGTCTTTGCAGTGTTTTTTTCTAGTATCTGATCAACCTGTGGGCTGAATAGATTTCTCCATCAAAGGGCAGGTTGAGCAGATGTTGCTGGACCTCCGGGGCTTGATCTTAGGATACAGATCTAGGCAAGTCATCTGATGAGTGCACCAGTATTGACCCCCAAGGATGCACTGTCCACACTGTCAAGGGCGCACCGGATGGTGGCATTAGAGATAGTTTCCTCCTCTGTGACGATCTCCTCCCTCCTTTTCTTTAACTCATCTGTGAGATGCTTGACTAGCTCTTGCATCTCGTCCCACTGAGCCCTGCCACATCGGGAAAGAAGGACGGTGGAGTGGCTATCCTCCAGTGGGTAATGAGTTCTACTGCCACCATCTTACCAGCACTGCCCAGCCTTTTGCTCTCCTCATAAGGCATGGGAACGTCACCTGTGTCCTGAATAGAAGCCTGCTTGCTTGCAGTACAGAACACAAGGGAATCTTGGGGGGACATAAACCCTGATGTAGGCTGGGTCATTCAGAAAAGGCTTATATTTTTTTCAACTTGTGGTTTTACTACCCTGGCCTTGACAGACTCCCTAAAGGTATCAGGGGCTGATTTTACCATGCTCTTTAACATGGGGAGGAACTATACAGTGTTCTCAGACTTTGGCAGTGTTTCCACAAGGAAATAATCTTCCTCATGGAGGAGATGCATCTCCACTTTGTGAAAGGTGGCTGCCTGTTGGATCACCTTGTGGTGTCATCCGGGGGTGATGCCCTTACAGGATACTGATCCAGATCTGGATCCCCCTAGGGGACTGATGTAGTAATCCTCCCATGGGTCATTTGCGGGCGCTGCTTCAAATGGAGCCTCTAAGGGTCGGCAGGGCGGAAGCGGCTGCCCTCCCTTAAAGAGGATTGTTGAACACTGTCTGCATTAGCAGAAAAGTTGTTGCACGCTTGGTGTGCTGAGTGGGGCCTGGTTGTACACCCGGAATGTTATCAATAGCTTGTAATGATATTCCGTAAATGTCTGATACTCTTAGGCGGTGACCAAGAAGTGCATAATATTTTAATACTTGGATTGAGCATGTAAACTCCTGAAGTTGGCAACTTATGTTAGTAACAATTATTGACTGACAAACTAAAGTGATAATTAAATTAGAGCACACACAAGCCAAATCACACAGAGAAAAGAAATGACAGGGTTCATGAAATAACAGGAAGGCACCATATATGAAGACAGGAAAAGTCAACATGCCGGAGATGGAGTAACAGAAATTACAGGCACCACAGAAACAAAGGGAAACTGATAAAGAAGCTATGGGGCACAAGACTATGGAAAGTGCGGGAAACAGAAGCAGCTTGAGAAATGACAAGAAAAAAAGAAAACGTGCAACAGAGCAGAATGAAAATAGCAGAGATTAAAAGTAATAGCGAAGACAGCAAAAAAATAAAATGCCAGATACTGAAAGTAAGGAGCACTGCTTGGCAAGAAACATCACAGAAACAGGTGACAAACAGAGGTCTCAGAAAATAAAGGGAAAAGTAAAGGAGAGAAAATAATGACATATATAATAGATGCTTGTGCAGCTAAGCATAATGAGATAGTCATGTAACCCAGCACATTAGAGGCTACTTCTAAATGGCCACCAGCCATAGAACAATAGCAGACAAAGAAGTGAAATTGCTCCACTTTCTCAATTAAAGTGCCATAACCCTGCATTTAACAATCTTCCTTAATAGCCCCCTTTCACTCCTTGCATCAAAGTCCCCATTACCTGGAGGTTGTTCAGTGGCTCCATCTTCATGACAGGTCCCAGAGTATTAAGAGGGAGTGAAATATCAATGCTTTGGTTTGGCATTAATGGGGTGTGGATTGCGAGTGGAGTGCTGGGGATAACGCCAAAGCTGAATGGAGGGCAAAGAGAGAGAAAGATTATGATATGTATTAGCAAAACTTAGCTAAAGAAACAAGGAAGTGATTCCGTACACTAGCAATGCAACCTCCCCAAAACGTAAGATGACCTGCTCGTATTGCACCGGACTATTTTATTCACACACAGCAGCACAACTTAATTTGCTAGTGTCATATGCCTGCCTAAGAGCACATGACAGAGAAGTTCAAGATGTACCCAAAAATGATGGATAGCAGAGTATAACCATTCCCAGGCTTGTCTCGCTCCACCGACAAAAGAGTAAACACTATCTCAAGAGTGAAAACGAAACTCAGACTCAAAACCATTTAAACTTGTGGCTTCTTTGTTCAAAACACTAAAATCTTGGCCACTGAGGGTCAGTTATTACTGCTATTTACAAAAGAGGAGAAAGATCCATGGTAAACCGAACTAAAACTGACTGCTAATTTCCACTGGTTACAGAGAAAAGCATCATTGCGCTGCTTTTGCCATCCATCCATGCATTGTTTAGAAAATGACAATCCCAATGACTATTCTATGGTAGATACTAAGCATAACCATCACCAAGCAGACATGGCTAGGAAATTTCGAGTTGAGCATAGATAAACAAGTTACTCACCTTCACTAGAGTTCTTTCTAGTGGCTATTCTAACCACTGAATTTTCACCTATGCCAGCGGCCTGGCTGGATCCAAACAACTCTTTGCAATGGCTTCTATGTGCCAGCAGGTGGTGCAATTAGGTTCTGTTGTGACCCTGTCCCAGCTCCAGACATGACAACACAGTGCCGCATATAAGTGCCAGCCCTGCAGATCGTCCTCAGTTTATTCAATGACATTTCCCGCACCCTCAGAGGCGGAGCGTGACTCAGAAAATTGAGAATATTGGGTGTGAGTTTTAGTTAACTGGGAACATAATTCCTTCAGAAAGTGGTCTTCACATAACAGGGAGAAGAGTGGGCAGTGAGGAATCTGCAGTTAGAGTATCCACCAGAAAGAACGTTTTCTTCTACTGGACGTTATAACCACACATTCCTCACCTTGCCATTTAATACCAAAGCAGTTCGCCTTACAGAGGAGGATCCAAGGAGTGGACTCCACGTCTAATATCCACTTTTCCATTCTGCTGGACTGCGTGGGAAGGGATCCAACATCATGTTTATCTCCGCCATCTTCTATTAAAAATCAGAAGATGGTGCCACTTGTTCCTTCAGTAAAATTCTGGACTTCTAGTAAAATAAACTGAAGAGGAGATATGGCCAAAATGGAGGCATCATTGCCTGCTGTTACAATGCATGCAGAGAGCAGTGGACGCTGCTGCCCTTGCATAGTTAAGTAGTTGAGAAAATACCTTTTGGACTCCATTGATCTGCTCACAGTAAGAACTGTAGAATTTATATTCACATCTTCAGTGTCTCTGGAGGATTGCAGAGCTGACCCTTTTAATCTCAGTGTCAGTATGGGCAGGGAGGAAAATTGGTACTACATTGCCTAGGCAAGGAGCTTAAGAAAGTTTTAGGGACTGCAGAATTTTACCCTTAAAAGACCACCTATAGGGGGGCGTGGCCAAGTAAGATGGCTGAGCGGTCGTGAGCCGCTTCAGCTCCGGACCCCGATGATTGCCCCATGAGAATTCCTCGCACCTAGTGAGCCCTGCTTGCCCTGCCTGTTGCCCACAACATCCCAGGAAGTGTCGGGACCCTGGGGAGCGAGAAGCGGACGAGCTGCGGCGAATTTTTACCTTCCATAATCGCTCGCCGGACCCCCGAGGCCAATATCGGGATGGCGTAGCAGGACGAGACGGAACTTCTACCATCTCCCACACCCGACGGCGGTGGACACCGGAGGCGCCTTCTCTTGCCACGGATGGAAGCGTAGTCTCCCAACTCTGCGGTCCTGTGGAGGAATGCCGGGGGCGGACGCCCTGTCCAGCGGGCCCGATGGGTTGGTGGTTGCGGCCAACACATCTCCGGCGCCATTTTAGCGCTCCAGAGCGGCTGCGGAGAGGCCGCAGCTCTACGAGGAGTGAAGAGGAGCAGCGGGGAGGCAGCTGATGTGCACACTTAGAGCGGGTCAGTCTCCTCTTTTTTCGACTCCTAACGCCGTGTGCCAGATGGAGGGGCCGGGGAATGTGAGCCATGAATGCCCCGCCTGACCCTAAGATGGCGGCGTTCAGAGATACGCGCTAGTGATCCCCCTGCACCCTGGGCCTTGAGAGGGAGTCGAACGGCGATCAGCGGGGAGCATCCATCAGCAGTCCCATAGAATTGGTCTGAGAAGAGAAGCGTCGAGGCAATCAGCCGGTTCGTGCCTTTCTCTGCCTGACTTTAACAGGGAACCAGTCCACTCTGCAGAGGCCTGATTTCACTGCGTGTGGCGACCACACATTTACTCGGGGCCACCAGCGCCTGCACAGTAGAAAGCTTCAGGGATTCTTGACTTCTCGCCGTGCAGGGCGGCGACCCTATGCCTCCCAAGAAATCTACGAACAAGGTTTCCCGATACTTTAAGTCTGCTGAAAAGGATACCCCCTCAGCGGAGACCAGCCACCCGCAAACTATGACGCTTACCCGTGAGGACATGGTTGCCGTCCTCCGTGACTTCAAGGCAGAGCTCTGCCTGGAGATCAAACAGGACTTGCGCTCCTCCGTGGAACAGTTGAAAGCCGATCTCACCGAGAAAATGACGACTTTACGCCAGGTGTGGACTCCGTGGGCTCCAGAGTGTTGGAGGTGGAGGAGCAGACACAAGAACTGACGACGACCACCGCTAAAATGCAAGACTCCCATCAAGGCCTCCAGGCCCAGCTCCAGCAAGTGCTGTTGAAGGCGGAGGACCTGGAAAATAGAACCCGGCGAGAGAACATACGAATCCGGGACCTGGAGGAGGGGGCGGAGGGGCCCGATCTCGAGGCATTTGTGACTGGCCTCTTTGCGGAGCTCCTGGGCCCCCCAACAACTGAAGCTCGAACTGGACCGGGTCCACCGCGTGGGCACTCTACAGGCTGGGGGCCGCAAACGTCCGAGAGACGTCTTGGTTAAGTTACACTCGTTTAAAACGAAGGAGGCTATCTTATCTGCAGCGAGAAAGAAGAAGGAGGTGTCCTTTCAAGACCATAGGTGCTCCCTTTACCAGGATCTGGCCCCCTCCACCTTGGCCAGACGCCACTCGCTGAGACCGATCACCGCCAAGCTACAAGAGGAGAATATTCGCTACCGCTGGACATTTCCTTTTGGCCTCACATTCGAGTATCGAAACAAATTACACCACGTGACAGAACTCCCCGACGGCATCCGCATCCTTGGTCTCCCTCTCCCAGAAGAGGCATCCACATCGGGTTCCCCGGCGGAGGGGGAGAGGGCCAGGAGAGGCTCCAGGCCTTGGCACACGGTCACGAAATCACGGTGAATCATAATGGGCCCAACTAAGGATCCCGACTCTACATAATTGCCGCTCCCCTGAGATCTCGGACCGGGTTATCTTCCTGGGAGTCGACGGTGCACCCTCCGGATAGAACCCTGGCTTGGGGGACGGCCGGACTGAGATCACCTGAAATGAAGCTCGATCATTACGGACACTGAGGTTTTTATTTTCTATTTTCCTCTGCTTCGTATTGAAATGCTCACTAGACACTATATGGCAATCGGGGGGTGAGGGCCTTGCCCGTGCTACCCACAATTCTTCCTCTTTCTTTTGGAAGCATCACGAGCCGTGGACCCGTTGGTCCTCCGGCTTTCAGTTTAGGGGTTGTTGGGGGTTCTTTTGTGGGGAGGGAGGGGTCCTGGTGGTGAAGTCTGGGTTTTATTGTCTATTTTTTTAGGTCTCTTTGTATTCAGTGGGATTGGGTGGGAAGACTCTGAGGGCATGGCACCGGAGGGTGGGGAAGTTCACATCTCAGTGAGAGAGTCCACCAACGCATGCTCAAGGGGGCAGTGGTCTACAAGGGGAGGGGATGGGGTCAACCAATCCAATGATTACTGTAGCTTCGTGGAACATTAAAGGGTTGAACTCCCCCCAGAAACGTCAGAAAATATGGAAATATCTCGCAGATCACAAATTTGATGTAGTGGCTCTCCAAGAGACTCACCTCAAAAGATCTGAAGTCACTAGGCTCCGACATAGGGAGTATCCCCTGATTTATACCTCCTCGGCAACCACTAAACACAATGGAGTGGCGCTACTCTTTCGTAGCACAACTAAGTTTCAGCCCAAAGCCACTAAAACAGATCGGGAGGGGAGAGTACTTATGGTGAAGGGACGGCTGAAAGGCACCTTATGCACGTTCGTTTCCCTATACGCTCCCAATTCGGGCCAAGCCGTTTTCCTTTCCACTGTTCTCGACCTATTAGGGGGATTTGCAGAGGGCCCCATTATATTGTTGGGAGACTTTAATTTAACCTGGCACGGGTCACTGGACAGTTCTCACTCGACACTGGCACCTACAGGCTCTTTTTCCACGGGGTCAAACAGAAAATACTTGCGCTCGGCCTCTGCGATGCCTGGCGCTACCTTCACACCACCACCAAAGACTACACGCACTACTCACACGTCCACCAGACATACTCCAGGATTGACTATATTTTCATCAGCCAACCTTGCTGGGGCCGCTACAGGCAGCGCAAATACTGCCGATCTCTATCTCCGATCATAGCCTGATCACCATCAGTTTGGCCTGGAACAGTCCTAAATCTGGCTCTCCCAGATGGTATTTCCCGTTGGCGCTTACACAGGATAAGGCCCTCAGGGAGGAACTAAGGGCGACCATCACCGACTTCTTCACCCATAATATTCCACAAGACACCTCCCCGCAGAACAATTGGGACGCCTTCAAGGCAGTGCTATGGGGAAAATGCATCCAACTCAATGCAACCCTAAACAAACAGAGGACGAGAGAACGCATAGCTCTTGAGCAGGAGTTACAGATAGCTGAACAGACACACAAAGCCACACCCACGCGCGTGTCGCTGAGACATCTCACTGCCCTCCGGGGCAAATTACGTTCTATATACACTAATCGAGCAGAATACACTCTGTTAAAGCTTCGTCAAACGTCTTTTGCACAGGGTGACAAGGTGGGTTCACATTTAGCTCGCCAACTCAGGGTGAAGAGGGAACGTGAATATATTGGGGGCATTTTGGACCACAGGGGCCAACTCACACACACTGACACCGCTAAAGCCAACCTTTTTGGTGATTTTTATGGGCAGCTTTACCAAGGTACTACTCACGATTCGATTTCACAACAACAATATCTTGACTCTGTGACGCTTCCGCAAATTCCCCCTACGATAGCCGACTCGTTAGATTCCCCCATCGCCCAGGAGGAGGTGAGGGATGCTATCACAAGGCTCAAACTACGTAAAGCCCCGGGACCCGACGGCCTAACGGCTCAATTCTTTAAATGCTATGCCTCTGAACTAGTCCCCCATCTTACTACTCTATTTCAGGCCATAGCTCAGGACGCACGAGTTTCTAGTTCGATGGCTGAGGCTGTGATAACGGTGATTCCCAAGCCGGGAAAGGATCCCCAACTCTGTGGCTCGTACAGACCCATAGCTCTCCTTAACCTTGATGCAAAGCTCTACTCCGCGATCCTCGCCAGACTCGAAAACTTGTTGGTCGACTTAATTCACCCGGACCAATCGGGTTTTATAAAAGGCAGGCAAACACACGATAATATCAGACGCACCATTCATCTGATTGAGAAAGTATCCAAATTTAAGATTCCTGCAGTTCTGGTGGGCTTGGACGCGGAGAAGGCCTTCGACAGGGTGGACTGGTCCTTCCTTTTTTTAGCAATGCGGAAATTTGGTTTCGGGGACACATTTCTTAACATGGTCAAGGCCAACTACGATCTCCCACACTCACGGGTCACGGTCAATGGTTGTAGTTCCCTTCCCTTTTCTTTGAGTAGGGGTACCAGGCAGGGGTGTCCGCTTTCCCCTTTTATTTGCTCTTAGTATCGAACCCCTAGCAGCCAAACTTAGGTCAAATGATGAAATTCGAGGCATTCAGTTTAGTGGCGTAGAACATAAAGCATCTCTTTTTGCCGATGACATTTTGCTTACACTTACGAACCCTGCTTCTTCGCTACGGGCGGTACAAGGAGAACTAAATCGATTTGAACGGGTGGCGGGTTTTAAAGTCAATTTGTCCAAATCGTCCATACTTAACCTTACCCTTTCTACTGCTGAGGCAAATGGATTGAGGAACCAGACAGCCCTACAATGGGCCAAACACTCTTTGCTGTATCTGGGGGTACAACTTACGGCTAAGCTTAGCGACCACTACAAGGCTAACTACCCACCTTTGATGGCGCAACTACAGCAAGACCTTAAGAGCTGGTCTCCCCTCTACCTCTCATGGCTCGGACGGATTAACACGGTTAAAATGTCAATTCTGCCCAAATTGCTCTATCTGTTCCAAGCCCTACCTATCGCACTTGACCGGAATCTATTGCCACATCTTCGTTCATTGATCACTAAATTCATATGGCAGGGAGGGAGGGCACGCTTACCGTACCATGTGCTAAGACGCGCAAGGAATAAAGGGGGATTGGCTCTGCCTGACTTCGCATTATATTATCAGGCCTCACAACTAAGAGTGGTGACGGAGTGGTCCGCGAGGGAGTCGGACAAACATTGGTTGCATATGGACCGCTCGGTTGTAGGAAGATGCATTTGGGATGTCCTTTGGAAACCTAAGGGAGACCGGCCCACAAACGCTTACATTAGCACCCCCACACGTACCACCTTGACCGTCTGGGACCAACTCACAAGGCGGGAGGGTTGGACTTCATTTCCCTCCCCCTACACTCCAATACATTTTAACCCGGCGTTCCCCCCAGCGCTACGCGAGGGGCCCTTCGATTGCTGGAGGGAGGCTGCATAAAACTCTCAGATTTGTTCCATAACTATGACGTACTGACATTTGACAGTTGTAAGAGAGAATTCGCGCTTCCTCATAGTGAATACTACCACTATCTCCAGCTTAAACACTGGGTTACACTCCCGCACATTAGAGAGGCAGCTACTAGGGAACTAACACCCCTGGAGCGAATGGTGATACACAAGGCAGGTACAATGAAAGGCGCTATCTCCTCCCTTTACGACGTACTTCTGACCACGTTGCACGCACCCCGTGCACGCTACATGTCCTTCTGGGAGCAAGTCCTAGGCAGAGATGTCACCGAAGATGAATGGAAACACGTCTGGGGCGATATTACTAAACACAACAAGTCCATGGCCCTACGGGAAGCCCACTACAAGACGCTACATGACTGGTATTTGTACCCTACCAAGCTACGACGAATCTTCCCTGATACCTCTGATCTTTGTTGGCGGGGTTGTGGGCTCCAGGGAGACTTTCGCCACATCTGGTGGGACTGCCCGAGCGTTCGCCCCTTCTGGGAGGAAATTCTCTCCCACCTTAAAGACATGCTGGGGTATCCCATTCCCGCCACCATAGAGTATGCCCTTCTGGGCATCAGGGACCCGGCTTTAGAGCACCAAACAAACGCTGACAAGGCGATCATGTGGACATGCTTGGGGGCGGCAAAACTCACCATAGCAGCTGCATGGAAAAGACAGAAACACCAGCGATCTCGTTGTGGCACGCCCGTTTATGGAGGATCCTCTCCATGGAACGCTTAGCGGACATCTTTAGGGATAACTATGAGGGCTTCAAACACAAGTGGGGCCCACTGGTCACCTTCCTATCCCAGGGTCTGCCCTCTGCAGTATGTCCACCCTCTGTACGGGCTATGCACCTTTTTCAAGTCTAAGATGACCTCGGTCCGACCAGTAGTAGATTGGCCCCTAATGCACGAATGGAGGAGGCCCCACGCTGCATATTTTAACCCATGGCAACACTCCTGCTTCTCAGGTTTATACGGCACACCTTCTTCACCACGGGGACGGGGAGGGGGTATGTTTTAGGGGGGGCAAGGGGTATTTTGAGGGTAGGTTCTAGTTTGGAGACCTTCCTCAGGGGTTTGTCTTTTCGAAAAATTAGCATCAGTTATCTTGCCGGGGGCTTGACATGGCCTAGGGTTATTCGAATCTGAGACTCAAAATGGCTGAATGTTCTGCAACCCCGGGGCCTGCGCGCCCCTCTGTGGTTATGCTGTCATTGTGACTTTTTCTTGATGCTTAATAAAAAATGAGATTATAAAATAAAAATAAAAAGACCACCTATATGTTCGGAAAATCAGGTTTGACTGTTAACTGAAAGAACTCACATGTTTGCGTGGCAGCAGCCAGAGTTAGGAATCAGAGGTCAAGTTCAAAAGCATTGGTCAGGATTTGCCATACAACAGGGCTAGAGATTTCTCTTTAGCTTGGCATACGCAGACCAGTGAGTGCTAGGCCTTTTTAGCCAGATCCTAACTTACAACCGGTTTATTTATTTTATTTTGACATTTTCTATAGCCTATTGCCACTCTGAAGCATTGCCAAAGTCAAGTTTCAATACTATCAGTGCGTGCAGCAGATTTGAGTTGAGCAGGTATCAGAATAGTTTTAAGATGTGCTACTGTGAATAATAGCTGCAATTTTTATTTTGGTCAGAACTCCAGCCATCAGGGATTGGTGGTTATATGGCCATATTCTGCTTCTGCAGGCTAAACTCGGCTACCCCAGTAAAGAAGTAATCTCAATGTCCTCTCCGAAATTTGAATATGTGCCTTTGAGAGCTGTTCGGTCTCCTTTTAGATTTATGACAGTTCATTTAAAGCAGTTAATATTGCTAGCACTTCTTCACAATTCATTTGCTATCACCATACCCGGGACAGCTACCAGTCCTGTGGCTGTGAGCCGGTGAATCTCTGCGGTCTCTTAGTCAGATTCCTCAGGTTGAGCATGGTGAAAAGCTAATAGGAGCACTAGCCATAAAATGCTGTTGCAGCGTTTCCTCCTTATGACCCACTGCAACCGAGCTTCGACGAAGTGGCACAGTGATTATTCTCCTGGGCACATCCGGTTTACTCACACAACTGTGAGTGTGTGCCTGTGAGACAGCATGTGTGAGCATGTCTGTGTGTGTGTGTGTATGTGTTTGAGAGAGCAAGAAAGTGAGTGTGTGTCAGTGAAGGACACACTCACTAGAGATAGGAAGAGTGGGCATGAGTGAGAATGAATGAGTGAGAGAATGACAGTGAGTGTAACTGCGTGTTACTGTGTGTGACACTGAGTGAATTAGAATGAGATTGAGTAAGTCTTAGCGAGTCGAAGAAAGAGTGACTCACAGTGCGAATGAGTGATTGAGTCAGTGAGGGAGACGGAGTTAGACTGAGTGAGTCTAGGGGAGTCAGAGAGAGAATGAGTGAGACCGAGCGAGATTGAGTGAGACGGAGTCAAAATGAGTGAAGATGAATAAGTGAAACTGAGTGATTATGAGTGAATTGGAATGCGTGGAACTGAGTGAATCAGAGAGAATGAGTCAGAGAAAGATTAAATGAGACTGAATGTGAGTAAGTGAGAATGGGCGAGACTGAGTGAGATTGCGTTAGTCAGAGTAAGTAAAAGTGAGTGCCAGTGCGAATGAGAGTAAGCTACTGAGACCCGTATCACGAGGGTTGCATGCATTTTGCTTTGCTCTGATCTGTATTTAATAAGTCACTAAGAAAATATGGTTTGGCCTGAATAAACGACCATATTTGTGAACCAAGCGTTGGCTAGGTCTATTCAATTTGATGCTTTTTGGATGTGATCAGAATTTGTTACATTTTGAAGTTGAATACCGGAGACAACATGGGCTAAGAAAAGTATACTTGGAAGACT
The DNA here is from genome assembly GCA_963921515.1 of Calotriton arnoldi. Taxonomy (NCBI): domain Eukaryota; kingdom Metazoa; phylum Chordata; class Amphibia; order Caudata; family Salamandridae; genus Calotriton; species Calotriton arnoldi. The sequence goes on along the minus strand of CAWUFW010000209.1, from coordinate 3,306,172 downwards.
CTGGCTGATTTGAAGAACAAAAGAAATCTTAATTTTCAACTGGAATACTGAGATTGTGCGGAATTGTTAGGATATTTTTTCTCAGAACTATTACGACTATCTTTAAAAGTGGTTTTATGAGAAAATGTTCAATACTGCTTGTGGTTTGGACTGAATGTGGTGAGAGACCAATTAAAAGCTAGACTGTCCCGAGGAGATTGAAGGGCTGCAGCCCAGGTCATAGTTGGGGTCTGACTAGACTATACACTCCAAGTTCAGGTGTTTTCTCTGGCAGTATGCAAATATTTGTAAACATATATGTACAGATCAACCATTAAGCGGCAATATTAAGGAACGTGTAAGAATCTAGAACATGTGCAGAGTGTAAAATGTATTTTAGACAATCAAAATAGTTAACCACCTCGGTGGTGGGGGTGGGGCTCCATCTGTGCCCCAGAAGGTAGGCCACAAAAAACAAGAAACAGAACCAATATCCCAAAATCGGATATGTGAGAAGTTAAAATTCCATTGGCAGATATGTGCTAAGTTAACTCTGTATCTATGTGAAATCTGACAACTTGGCATGTAGGTGAAGGCTTCAGGCAAATAAAAATAAATAAAATATTTCTTGCAAACTTCATTTCTGTGGGAGAACTGCCCAGCAAAAAGTAGGCTTTGTGGGTTTTCTCGCAAACAAAAACTGCCCCTTATAGGATTTTTCACCTTTTTATTTAAAACTTCACCAAAAACGTAAAGCCCTACATTTTTATTTCAAAATCTGTTTATTGAGTTTTAAGATTGAAACAGAAATGCAGTACACATGCAACAATTGTCAAGTTAGGCCAAGAGTTACAGAAAGCACATGGAGATTACAGCTTGTCACAAGTTCTGTGGCATGAAAAAACATATTGATAAGTACAATCGTAGTATGTTGCATTTAGTATTCCACAACCTGCCGTCAATCCGTCCTCTAGGGAGAGGAACATGGAAAGGAAACTTAACAGAGCTAAAAAAAAACAACAAAAACGAGATCTCATGGTGCAAATAATAGTGAAGTGGTCGTGTGGGATGGGTGTCCGGGCCCTAGCCGAGGCCTCCTCCTAGCTGCAAGTTGACATCTGTGCTGCAGGTGCATTAAATGTGAAACAAATTAAGGGCTCTGAGCCGTGGGGCGCATGCCGTCAACGGGAGCCCCTCCGATAAGTAACTCACCAGCGGGGACCATATGTATTCAAATCCCTTTCTGGCATTGTCTACGATGTCAGCCATGCGCTCCAGAGCCAACACCCTCCAGAGCCGCGCATGTCATTGGGTTAAGGATGGTGCCTCTTGTTTTTTCCATGCGGCCGCCACCGCCATTTTTGCCGCCCCCAGGCAGAGCCACATGACCGATCTATCACTCTGCGTTTGCCGTTTCAGGGCTGTATCTCTTACCCCTAGCAAGGTGTGTTCCAGGGAATGGGGAATTTGGTAGCCTAATAAGAGTTTAATTTGGGATAGGATCTCTTTCCAAAAAGGTTGTATGGAGGGGCAGTCCCACCAAATATGACGAAAGTCGCCCAATAGACCACACCCCCTCCAGCATCTATCTGCGGTATTGGGGAAGATCTTGTGTAGTTTCTGGGGATACAGGTACCAGTCGTACATGAGTTTGTAGTGTGCCTCCCTTAGGTACATCGAGCGGTTGAATTTCGCTATGTCTCTACTTAGATGCTCCCACTGCTTTTCCGCTAACGGAGTACCCAAAAGTGTATCCCAAAAATGTTTATATCGTGGGGTCTTCCTGGGACTCAGAGCTTGTATAAGAGCATACAGAAAGGAAATGCACCCTCTGGAGGAGGACCCAGACTGGGCAAACTTTTCGATGGGAAGGAGGTCCCTGGTGGCGGCCAGCCGCACCAGGGGCTGCTGAACCCAAAGTTTAAGCTGCAAATAGTGGAATTCCTCCTTGACAGTTAGTGAAAATTGTTTCCTGCATTCTTGAAAGGAGAGAAGCCCTTCTTTGTTAAATAAATGGGAAATCGTGAGACAACCCCCTTCCCGCCATGCCTCGAAAGGTCCCTTTCTGAGCGCCGGTGGGGAAGGCAGCATTAAAATGTATGGGCGTGTAGGGGGATTGAAAGGTGGTCAGCTGCAGCGTCCCAGTGAGAGCATCCCATACCCTTAACGTGGTGGAAGTGGGAGTACTAATGTAGGCATTGGGCGGTCTTTCATGTTTAGCCTTCCACAGTAGATCCCATATAGTGCGGCCAGCTATCTGCCTATCCATTTGAAGCCAGTGTTTCTCAGAGGCACGCAGCGACCATTCAGTGATTACGCGCAGCTGAGCCGCCCTATAGTAGCCCTGAAAATCCGGCAGCGCCAGCCCCCCCTCCCGAGCAGGCGATAGGGCAAGCGAGCCCTCTTCCCCAACCAAATAAATTTAGTGATCATTTGTCGCAGCTCTTTAAAGAGACCATTTTCTACTGGGATAGGCAGCCCCTGAAAGAGGTACAACAAGCGGGGAAGCGCATTCATTTTGATGGCATTAATCCTGCCCAACCAGGAGACGTATGCAGCGCTCCATTTGCCCAGGTCAATTTTTAGTTGGCGTAAAAGGGGAGGGAAGTTGGCCTTGTAGAGATCCGAGATCCGGGGGGTAAGCTTGATACCTAAATAGACAATCTCTTTAACCGTACAGCAAAATAGTGAGTCGCTCTCGACTCGTCGCCACTCTTCTCTAGATAGGGTCAGATTAAGTAAGAAGGACTTGGTCAGATTGATCTTGAACCCTGCTGCTCGCTCAAACCGCGCAAGCTCCTCCTGCAGAGCCGGGAGGGATGTCAATGTTCTGTGATCGGAAGAAGCACGTCGTCGGCAAAGAGCGATATCTTATGATCGTCTGTGCCAAATCACACTCCCCGAATATCCGGGTGTTCTCTAATTCTTTGCGCTAGGGGTTCTATGCTTAGGGCAAAAAGGAGGGGGGACAGCGGACACCCCTGTCTCGTCCCACGCGCCAGGCTAAAAAAAGGTGAAGCAACGCCATTGACCAGGACCCGGGATTTGGGAGAGTGATAATTAGCGTGAACCATCCCTATGAAAGCCTCGTTAAATCCGAAGCGCCGGAGCACGTGAAACAAAAAGGTCCACTCCAACCGGTCAAAGGCTTTCTCCGCATCCAGCGAGAGAAGAGCTGCTGGGATGTTTTTCTTCTGAGCCTTCTCAATGATATGGATGATACGCCGCAAATTATCATGGGTCTGCCGACCTTTAATAAATCCTGATTGGTCAGAGTCAATAAGGCCTGGGAGCACAGATTCGAGGCAAGTAGCCAAGATCTTGGAATAAATCTTGGCGTCTAAATTCAGAAGGGCGATCGGGCGGTATGAGGAGCAGGCTGTGGGATCCTTCCCCGGCTTGGGGATGACCGCCACAATCACCTCTTCCATGGAGGGGGTGACCTGCTGTGTAGAAGCAATGACGTTAAATAAGGTGGTTAAAAAAGAGGCTAATTCCGGAGCGAAGGTGCGGTAAAAATGGGCCGTGGACCCATCAGGCCCTGGTGCTTTCTGTAGTTTGAGTGAGTCTATCGCCCGCTGCACCTCCTCAGTGGTAATAGGTTTAGCCAACTACTCATTAGTGTTGTCCGGGACCTGTGGGAGATCTAAGGGGTCTAAGTACTCCGATTGGTCAAGCGCCCGTGGGTGTTCCGAGGATAAAACTCTTCAAAAGCCTGCACTTTCCCCTCCTCCGTCTTGTGTGAGACGCCCGCGTCATCTACAATAAGTCTTATGTACTCCCTTTCCTGTTGGCCCCGAGTTGGCGTGCAAGCAGGGACCCCACTTCCTTTCCTCCCTCATACCCCCTGGCCTGTAAGCGCAAGATGGTTTTTTCCACCCAGAGTATATATGGCCTGCAGCTTCCCCTTGAGGGCAGCAACTTTCTGCATCGCCGGAATCGAGGGGCTAGTCTTGTGCTCTTGTTCTGCAGACTGCAGTTCCCTTTCCAGCATAAGGCGCTCTTCTCGTTGCTGTGTTTTCAGGGTAGTGGCCAATTCGATACATTTACCCCGGATTACCGCTTTAAGTGCGTCCCAAGTGGTGGCATAAGAGGTAAGCGCGGGATCGTTCTGCTCAAAAAAGTCTAATGGTTTGCCTCAGCTCATCTCGCATTAGTCTGTCCCTGCAGAGGAAGTTGGGAAAGTACCACCGCGCGTGTTTTGGACGAGGATTCGGCCATGTGAGGGTCATCTCCAGGGGGGGCATGGTCAGACAGGCATATGGGTGAAAGTGTGTTTGTAGTATCGAGGGGAGCAGGGATTGGCTCGCAAACATATGGTCAATGCGGGAGTATGTTCTGTGAGAGTGGGAAAAGAAAGAATAGTCGCGAACTGTGGGATTGCTATCCCTCCACACGTCCACCAAGCCCAAGAGTTGGAGTTGCGATCTAAGTGCCTTACCGAAAACCCCCCCTGCCGCCCTGTGTGTGTGCGTCGTGTCCAGCCCCAGATCCCAGATGAGATTAAAATCCCCCATGAGGAGTATGTCCCCTTGTGCGAAATTCTCCAGGGCTATAAGGAAGGAAAGTATAAAATCCTGTTGTCCCGTATTTGGTGCATAGAGAACAGCAAACGTGCACTGCCGGCCCCTCAAGTCCCCTTTAACCATAATGTACCTCCCTGCTTTATCAGCTTTAGTGTCTTGGGGTTGAAACGGGACCCATGCGTGGAAAAGTAGTGCCACCCCATTCTGTTTTGAGGCGTGGGAGGATCTAAATATAAGTGGATAGGCTTTATGTTTCAGGCGGTGTTCCTCTGTTTTTTTAGATGTGTTTCTTGGAGGGACGCCACTTGAATATTATGGTCGAGCAAATATTTCCAAAGGTGGTGTCGCTTATTAGGGGAGTTTAGGCCCCGGACATTCCAAGTTATAGTCCTGACTGCCATACTTATTCGGGTGGGTCCCTACCTCCCTCCCTAGGCTGACTGTGTTTGAGCACCCCTCGGCCCTCCCAACCTACAAAGGAAGAATGTAAAAAAGGCACCATGACAGCTAACCAACATAACAAAACTAAACAAACAATAAAATTGTGTGTAGAGAATCCCCATCGCAGAGGGGAACCTCTGTACTAGAACAAACTTGGGGATCGCAGGCATTTCCGTCCCTCCGCCCCTCCAATATCGCTGAAAAGGCATACGCCTGGAGAAGTCATATCACAACCCTCTGGCAATCACATTTCTGAGCCCCCGTGTAGTATCTACTCAAGACTGTCAATGCTAACGGCTCCACTAGTGTCCAGAAGCTTGCAAGTCCTCCGCTCCATCCTCCCTCCCAATGGAATCTCCTTACCACATCCACGGTAGGCAGCTATTCAATCCGCTCCCATCAGGAACAGGCCGAGCAAGCGACCACTGGGCCCCACACATCAGGCCCAAGGCCACGTAATGTTGATTGGACCAATGGTTCACAAGAAAAATTAAAAAAGAAGGAAGTCTCGGGAAGTGCAAGTCCTCCGCTCCATCCAGCACTCCCTCACAACAGCTAGCTGCTCCCTTGGGGAGAGGGGGTAAAGTACCTTGTCATCTGGAAAATAGTCTGGTCGAGGGACCCTCTGAACGTGGAACAACCAGAGCTCAAGCAAATGCAAGTCCTCGGCTCCATCCAACCTTCCATTGACGTTCTCGCGTCCGGGGGAGCCTTGCTCCACAAGGATCGAAAACTGAGCAACCGCAGGACCCATAATGCGCAGATTGTAATCTGAGGTTTTCTTGCTCCCTTTTCCCACTGTCCACCATGTGTCACCTCCTTGTCTCCCGCGCCGTCGTTCCCCTTCGCTGTTCTGTGGAGAGGCCGCGCCGGTGGATGAGGAGACCTCTATTCCCAGCATGTCCGCCGCCTTCTTCAGTTCCGTGCAGTGGAGATGTTTGTTGTCCTATTGGAAAGCTATTCCAAAGGGATACGTCCAGCGATATCTGATCTTCCTTTCTCTTAGGAAATCGGTGATCGGGCGGAATTGCTGGCGTCGCAGGAGCGTGGCCTGGGCCACATCCTGGTAGTGTGTGCAAGTGGAATTTTGGAAGCTAATCTTATCGGTAATCCTCGCTTTTTGTAGGACCAGTTCCTTAACCTTGAACGAGTTGAACTTAGCCAGAACGTCACGAGGTTTCCGGTTCTCCCCAGGGAGTCGCGGCCCCACTCTATGGACCCTCTCGAGCCGTACTTCAGGGCCGTCCTCCCTAAGACTGAGGAGAAGAGGCCCACCATGAATGCATCCAGGTCCGGGCCCTCGCAGTTTTCCTCCAGCCCTCGCACTCGAATATTGTCGTGGCGTGACCGATTTTCTAAATCCTCGCACTTAAGCAAGGTGGCATGCAACTGGCCACGCAGGTCCGCTGAACCTTCTTCCAGGGGTGTAATACGATCGGCTAATTCCTGATATTTCACTTCCAAGTCTAGTGTATGCGTGCCCACAGAGTCCACATCTGCCTGCAAGGTCACCATCTGCTCCCTCATCTCTGCACGGATTGACTCATAGGAGGCGTCCATATTGGCTTTGATGTCTGCACGGAGCTCCTGTTTGAACTCCCGTAGGGAAGACATGAGGTCCTCCCTGGTTAGCACCATTGTCCCCGCCGATAGTGTCGCCTCCCCTCCGGCCGCCCCTGCGCCCGAGGTGGCAAAGTAGTTTGAGACCTTGTTGTTGGGGGCTTTTTTTGGTGGCATAAGGGGACTCGCTCACTGGTCAGCTCCTGGCCGCCCCTCCTGTCTCACAAAACCAGTATGGACTCTCAGGAAATACGCATGGGCTCAGTGTCGTCCTCCTCTCTTCTAGGTGACACCCCCGGCTCTGATTGTAGCGGCTATTAGGGCTTCATGGCGGGCCCACCTGGCGTCCTTGTGGCGAGTGCTGCTGTTCTGCGGTCGTCACCTCCAGCCGTGTCCCAGACTCGCCGCTACCCAAGGCGTGAGCTTCCGCCTGGCTTAGCGAGATATGTGTCTGCCCCACTGCTTCAGTGCAACTTGCTGAATCTGCATATTATGCTGTTTTCTTTACGGCGGCCATCTTAGGGTCAGGCATCAGGCTGTATATATTGCTCAGTGGAGCCTGCTTGGTCACCCCCAAGGCCCTCATCAAAATATAGTTCCCACCGGACACTTTGTCTCTGTGTTGCAGCGCTTACTAGCCCCCCCCCCCCCTCTCCGGTGCGAGCTTCAAATGAGTGAAAGTCAATGATTTGGGGGCCGAGCACTGATCAGGGCGTCCCGCAGCTGCTCCCAATGATTCAATTGGCTCCAATTTTGTCTCTCAAGGTCTGCCTGGGAGCACCGATCGCAGCGCTCACCTGGAGGTCTCCCGGAGACTTGCGGGCTCCGTCGCAGTTGATGTCAGGATCCCACCGGAGAAGCTGGCTAATTACCGGGATCTCAGTCCCCGGCAGAATCAAGCCCGTCTTCGCCTCACTGCAGCGCGGCGGGGGCCCACAGCAGATCACGGATGGGCTCGCGGGTACAGTAGTAGTCACTTCTCCGTTTGGGCCCCGCCGTCAAGTCCGCACTCTGCGGCCTAAAAGGCGCGCCGCCATCTCAGCGCATTCAGGCTCCGACGAGCCTCGCGGTGGCATCCCTCCTCGTCCATGATGTGCCGTCGATCCGCCAAGCAGGTGGAGAAACATTCGCAATGGGCTACTACTGAAGCCCCCACTGTCTCGTTCGCCGCAGTGTCTCACCAGGGTCCCTTCGTATGGTCAAGTCGCGCTCCCGAGGGGGAGAGCCGCCATTTTGTCTATTTCGGCTCAGGGCGGCCGCGGTCACTCACTTCTCCGCCGCAGCTCCTCGAGGGCTCTTTTCTGCACCACTCTACCACGCAACCTTTCCCCCACACCTTATCTCTCCGTGGGGCCACCAGGGTGCGCTCCAGTACACCTCAGGGCATAGGCATTACGGGGCTCGGGACAGAGCCGGTCGGATTCACGTCCGATCGGCCATGTTGGCTAGCCACGCCCCCAAGCCCTACATTTTTAATAAACAAATCCTCTCCATCTGAGGGAAGCAGATGTTGCACGCATACTTGAAATATTAACTGGTTATGACTGTAGCCCATTGCAAGATTATCTGGAAAAACAGTAGACTTCATCCCAAATGCAAAATTATTTTACTCTACAGTCTGATATTATTTCGAGGCACAAATAGGAAAGTAAAAGAAGTGAGAGCAATAGTAATTATGTTGGCTTCTCCTTTCACGGTTAAGGGAGTCTAACTGTTGATCGTAGATGTTTAATCCTAGTGCATGTACTGAATTCTGTAAAAGTAATAATGAACACGCACTGCTCTGTTGTACAACCCAAACCATACAATACGCATGAGTCAAAATGCCCAACGGAGATTCCACGCTATCCTATGGTGTTTGTTCCAAAGGGTTTCCAGTCCTTTCAATAGGAGCTTTTGAATCAGATTCTCATTCACATTTTTTGTCAACTTTCCTAAGTCTACACAACACAGAGTTTACAGGGCCATATCTTGGTAAAACCAATTGCTCCCGGTCGCCATTACCAACCGTACTCTCAAAGACCTCAGTCTGATCTCTATCACATCAAGTTTCAAGGCGGCCTGATGGAGTATTTTCAGCAGTACCTCGATTATCTCTGTGGTGGAAGGATCTGTTTTTATAGAAACTGATCCTACAGAACCTTTCTTTGAAGCTCTGTATCTGGTGTGACATAAGACGTTCTGCCAGTGGAAGCACTGCTCCTTACGAAACATTGTTCAATTGTCGGAACAAAAGTGGTTTGCTTTTTGCATAACTTGAAGATACTAAATAGGTTTACTCTGTTGTTTAGGAACAGCCCGCTACAGTTTCCAGCTCTGTCCTTCTGTGGGACTTCACAGCGTGTTACTGTTTACAACCCACAGACTGAAACATCAGCAATCACTGGTGGGGAACTTTACTAATAAGTATAAAATCTTTCTACAGTCAAACTTAGTTGTCTTACAATAGCTTGGAACACCACCAGATTTAGCAATACTGCACGAAAAAGAGATTTAAGATATGGTATACCGAAGTGATGGGCTTTACAAAAACAGAGGTTAAGCCAAACAGTAAATGGAATAGGCACCTCCACTACAGTCACAAACATGAATGCAGGCTACTGGCTCCTGCGGTCTCACCCCTGCACCTCAAGGGCACATAAACCAGCTTCCAAAGTTTATGAGAGTGGGTAGTAGTATAAGCCAACAGCTGCTGACTGGCTTCCAGATCAGACACAGAGAGCTCAGGGTCACTGAGCATTATTTAAAATTAAATGCTACTAAAACATTCCGAATTGAACTATTTAAAAAAAAAAAAAAAAAAAGGGCGATTTCTGCCTGCTGATGAGGGATTTCAGTTTTTGCTCCTCTGCCCAGTCTCCCTAACTGCAGGAATTCTAGATGAAGCAGCCTGCAGTGGCAGATGTCCTGCGGCCATTCTCAGCTCAGTGAAATGAGAATTTAGAGAGAATAAGGACGAAGTAGGCACCTGGGCCAGCTGCCCTTGGAGCTATTTTTAGAACCGTCAGTAAGGAAGGTAGTCTGAACTGCAAGAGATGTAGAAAAGCATCTGGCACAGCAAGCAGTGTGAATAATCACACATGCTAGCGCTCAGCTCTTCTTGGATCTGTGTAATACACATCACTGGCAAACAGAAAGAAAGGGACTACAAACCCAGGAAGAAGCTCTTGTGCACTGAATGATCAGCAGAATCTTCCCCTTCAGCACTTAGGGTGATGAAGGGAGCACAAATAGGGAGATAGCAATAGCGACTGACTAAGCAGGAAAATGGTGTACGCAACTGTTAAAACGCAAGTGTTCTCAATGCTGTTATATATGTTTTACTACTGCAGTGATTTTCTGCTGGATATGTGACTGGATAGTTAGTGTGGACCTGACGGGCACTTATTTGATGTTCTTAATCTCTGCTCCTTACAGCACATTCCTGCAATTGTTCTGAAGAGGGAAGGTGTTCGAGGTAACAACCCTTTCTATCAGTCTCTTCTTGGCTCCATTATGCTTCATCACACTGAAACCAGTCATGGAGTCTGTAAGCACCAGGGGAATACCCCAACACTGTGTATGGAGAACATTCTTTTTAAGTGGGAAGGCCAACAAACTCTTTGGAACTAGATATCCCGGACGATGGACTTCCTACAGAACTTGGGGTTTGCAATCAACATCAATAAGTCTGACTTGACTCAAAGGTGGTTAATGACCTTCCTAAGGGTTCGCAGTAGACTCAGTGTTGGCAATACTAAGACATCCCCAGATCCAGATGATGAACATCAGAAGAAGCTGAAAGTGGTTCTGATAAAGAAAATGCTTTTCCCTTTGCATATCGGCATTGCAGGTGGGCCTATTTGCATTGCGGATTCATGTGGTTTTCTAGGGGCCCCTACATTACTGGGCCTCTCCAAAGATGAAAGGCTATCCATCTGAAAAACGGCTTTACGTGTATTGACCAGACAACCTTAATGTAGGAGGCCATAAAAGAGATCCAACAGTGGCATGATCATGTGGAGGCCTGGAATGACAGGACAATTTGTGACGCAACTCCAGATATTATCAGAATCTGAGGCAAGCTCTCTAGCTTGGAGAGTAGACTATGGAAATGTTGCTACAGGTGGAGGGCAGTCAGAAAATAAACAACCTTCACATCAATTTCCTGGAATTCCAACCGGCTCCTTCAAAGTGAAGTGCTTGATGTCACAAAGTACACATTGCTGGCAGAGCTAGTCAAAGAATGTTGGCATTATTGGCAGGACAACTAGATTTTAAAGAGGGGTATGGATATGTGCAAGGGAAACAGAATTCAGTCATGGACCGAAACTCCCAGTTCCTTTAGGAGTCCAGCAACTAGTAATCTGATAGGGTGATGTTCAAGTGGTTTGTGAACAAATGGAACTAATGGGAGGTGGACCTGTTCATCATGAGGTAAAACACACTGGTTCCAATTTTTTCCAGCTAGAGGCCTGATCCAAATGCATCACAGTGAACACATTTCTACAGAACAAGGAAGCACAAACAAATATGCCTTTCACTGTGTGTTGTGATAAAACAAAGGAGGGGAGAGAAGGCTAACAATCATAGTTAAGCTGCTATATAAAGGTCTCAAGTGTGGTTTCCAATTCTTCTGGACTTTTCCTGGGATTCGTTAATCTCTCTACCCTGGTTTCCAGTGATTCTGACCTATCCCCTTGGTCAGCCACACCTTCAGATACTAGAAGGGTTCCTTATGTTTGAAGGGATGGAACAATTAGCCAGGGAGAATTATATATTCTAGCCTTTTATTCCACATCAATGAAGCCACAAAGACTGCCAAATGATGTAGATTGGCCTAGGGACCTTAGTCCAGTTAGGAGAGACTAGTGCATGCCTAGAGCAGTGCTAGGTGGGTTCACTGGATAACAGCTAAGACTAGTATTGATACTGATGGACAGGTCTTCGGCATATTCAATGAGGGGTGCCTTGACCTTGAAGGCTTTTTTACTTTGTGGTAGTGGTGGACATGGCTTCTATGGTAGTGAGAAAGCTTTAAAAGAGCTAAATCCTTGCCTCCAGTCCTGACATTGAATTACCCCCAAAAAATAAAACTTTGTAGAGTCCATAAAGAAAAATTTAGATTATATTAAGGATACAGGGGTGAGTACAAACCCATTCAATGATACGTTTTGACAATACTTACTTACCTACCTACTGCTCACTGATTTGTAAGCCATAAACTAATGGAGTGAGTTGTGTATTGTATTTGGAATTAAATAATCGAAACTGAGACAGTTTTATGTGTCTTGAAGATTTTTTCTTTTTGAGAGGAGCAACGTGAGATATTTATTTTTTGATGGAGTCCATGCATGAACAGGAGTGGCAGATGTATGGGAAGAGGATATACATACTGATAGTTTTGGCATTTGATGCAAAGAAAGAGGATTACAATCTAAACGTTCCTGCTGGATAGCTGGAAAATGTGTTGATTCCTGCGGTGGCTCCTCCGCTATGGCGGAGGAGTCACCCGCCCCACCGCCAGCTGCCTAAAAACGGTAGGAGAGGAAAAATAAAACTATAATAAACACATTTTATTATCGTTTTATTTTTCCTTTTTCAGCCGAATCTTTGGGGGCGGGGCCAGGGGGATGACAGTCACCGGGGGGGGGGGGGGAGAGAGAGGAGGGAGTGGTAAGCACTGGTATCAATGCGCATGTGGGTTTGGCCGGCAGTCTCAGGGCGGCCAAACCGATATGCGCACTGAAGCGGTCTCCAAACCGAGCTGCGTTACAGGGTTGGAGACAGCAGGCCCCGGCACCCAGTCTTACTGGGAGCGCAAATTCAGGGCGCTCAGCTAAATCCTGATGTCATATTGGCTGCAGGGGAGTCTGGGAGCCTGTACTTGCAGTGGACTGGACAGAAGAGCACAATACGGCTGGCTGCAGGTAAGTTATTTTTTTTAATTTATCTTTGCATTTTGTTGTGTGCTTTAAAATAAAAGGGAAACACTTTCATGATCAGCCTTGAGGAGAAGTGTATACTAAGAGCAGCCAAAGAAACAGAAAACGGATTGTGAAGAGCTCAAACGAACTGAGTAGCAAGTGCTAAAAAGTATAATTCACAACTGTGGAGCTATGGTAAGGATGGAATTCCGCAGAAAAGAGAAAAACTTGTGAGGGCGCTTAATGTTTAGTGATACTGGGGAGTCAAGAATGTACTACTGGCCTTGAGAGGAGGCCCGCGTGCGGGGGAAAAGGAAGGAGGAAAAAATGAAGGGAAAAAGAGGGTCTTCTTAAAAGGCTGCGACAGACTGACTGCATGATCACCAGAGGAAAGTGTAAAACACATAAGGAGCGAATTCAGGTCAGACACAGAATGACTGAAATGCTCTTCACAGTAATGGGAACTGATGCAGCCAATAAGGATTATTTTTTAAACTGTGGTGGCACATACCCAACTATTAATGAGATAAATGGTACTGCGTTTATGTTTGTAGCTTGCTTTTATGTAACACTAAATACTACATTTCTGCCATTCCTTTATGCCGTAAATAATACATGCTACTATTACCAAACTTAAAGGAAGGAAGATGGAAGACCAAACCCACCTTTCTAGGATTCAAATTCATGGCCTCTAGAGCACCATACTTGTCAGTGGCAAACGTTCAGCTCATAAAGCCAGCCACCCAGCATATTAAAAGGCTTCTTTCTTTAAGGCCCCTCCATGTGCAGAATAGACACCATGCTAGTTGAAGAGGCAGGCTGTTAAGCAGGTTAGATATTACAGCTGGCCACAAAAATCTAAAGTGTGACCTTTAATTATGTTACACTGATGCCACTACCCAAGGCCACCAATAAACCGTGGTCTAAACACACACGCACACGGTAAATTAAATAAGATCATTAAAAAAGTAAAACTTTTTGGAGCACAAGGAAGAAAACAAAGATTAGCCATGAGAAACAAGATAATAGAACAGAACAATAGTGAGTTTGGCAAGCTGATTTCAGTGAAGCAGCAGTGGGTTTCACTACGTCACCCGTTGAGAAAGGGGAAGCGGACGTCAAGACCTTCTCGAACCGAGACCGTAAAAGTGACTGAGCATCATTCTCTGGAAGAAGAGCTACAGCAAGGAACTCCCAACCTGGGGCTGGGCTACAAAAGCAATTGCTTCAAAAACAGCAGCGGAATGACGCCCTTGCACCAGGCTCGCTTCAGTGGGGTTTCTCACCTGTTCTTGTTGAACTGGATAGCAAAGTCAGACATGTGCTGCAGGGCCTTGTTTGTGAAGTTCATGTCCATGTATATGTGACCCTGCCGGTGCGAGAAGGTACCGGAGATCTCCAACCCCTTTGCTTTCACTGCAGGCAGCCAAATCTGCAAGAGAAACAGTACAATAATTTCTATCAGTGTCATGAAAGCGCCTGTTAAAAGACATCAGAAAGAGGAAAAGAAAGAAAAAGGCAATGACGGAGAAAGTGTGATAAGAAAAAGTGGAAGAGAGGAAAAGAAAAACCTTAAGATGACGAGTGAGCAGAACGGTAAGGAAAGTGCAAGGAAGATCGGCAAAGTGAGACAGGCCTACTTACTGGACATTGCTCAAGACATAAAATAACACCACAAAATTGATAGAAACCACTATCAAGCGAGGGAAAGAGATGAACCTGCCAATCCCGCTCAAAATTTCAAATATGACGAAACAGAGAAGGAAGAGACCTTTTAATACTACTTTTGACCAAACAATTCAAATCTTTGAAAAACAAACAAATATATAGGAAATGTTTTCACGTTTCTGAGGTGAAACGAAGGTAACAATTTTACAGGAAAACCTAAATCTGAAGAAAGAATAGTTAAAACCTATACCAATGTTTCTCAATTTTATTCTAAACATATTAAGTCAAACTGGACTCACTATAAGTATATATTTTCTAACAATTAATGTTTAGAAATCAAGCCAACTGAAATAGGAAGGGTCTCTGAGCTTCTCCTACTATTGTTCCTCACCCTACGTCCGGGTCTGTCCGGATGCCAGTGTCTGTACCCTCACCGCTCCCTCCACCCTGCTGTACCCGTTTTTGCCTATAAAACCATATGCACGCTTGTCACATTTTTACTGGGGTAAAAACCACCAATGGCCATGGATGGGTGGCCTCCTTACAAAAAAATCCCTATGCAGTACCTGAGTCAATACCAACAGTTTGCTACATTACACTGATAACTACAGGTGCCACCATACAGCCTCGCTTAGCCACTTCTCCTCACTTTTTGATATAAACATATATTTTTTATATGCAAAAAAATCATCCATGTACCTGAAATCCATGGGAAATTAAAAAAATCTCCGAAATATGAGTGAAGCTTTCAAAGTTCTGAAATCAGCAAACAAAGAATTCTGCATTTTCCACACAAAACCTGCACCAGAAACTGACTCACCCTTGCAATACATTAGAAATAATATACTTTTAACCAGGTTACTGAAAGAGAATGTTTCTACAGAGTACTCAAGACTTCCAATACATCAGAACTAGAGAGCCTTGTCTCAGAGGGAAAAAACTGCTTAATGCTATAAGACTACAAATACAACACAGAGGCCCCTGGCGAAACTATGTTCAAGGTTAAAAATAAGTACCACCACCACAGAGAAGCCCTGAAGAAGGAGTCTACCCTGCTGCATACTGCAGAAGGCTTTTAATGCATCAGTAACAGATGGGCTAGAACGAGCACTGGACAGGGTATCAAATTTAGAGTGAAATGGAGAGAAGCAGAGAGCCTCTTCCAAAGCTGTTTATCAGACAATTGAGCCCAGTCCGAGTCCCAATTCAAACACCGCTCAGATCCTCCAAAGACGCTATTTTCTCTTCTTCTGGGGCCAACACATCAAAGACCAGTGCTAGAGACCCTGCAAAACAGCCATGCACTCCTCTACATCAGGCTACAGCGATCTTGCTATCTCTGCTGAAAGCTGTAACATACCAGACAAAAGAACAAAGAAGGCTGGGACAATATTTCAAGGAATCTGGCTGTACATGTTTGGCTGCTTAAATGAATCGTCTGGAAAAGAAAAACAAACATTTTGAGGTCATTCAAGAGCTGTGTAGAATTTTGTTTTAGAGGCCGTACGTACAGACTTGGGAGTCACAAATCCACCAGGCGCCATCCCAATGCCGGATGAAAGCTCAAACAAGTCATTGAGGCCACTGCTAGCCACGGCTGGGGTGGGTGAAGGGGCGAAGGTCGTGGGTACAGATGATGGAATGAAAGTCTGTCCAACCTACAGGGGGAGAAAGAACTTTAGCTAAGGACAAAAAGAAACAGTAAGCACCCAGAGTGCACACAAAAAAAGTGAGAGACGACTGTGTCAAAAGAAACTACACAAGCTGCAAGGACAATTACATTAGGTAAGAAAATGTATGAATCTGTAACCTAAACTAATCCCCTCTTATCCCTAGACGTAAAGTTACAAGAACTATACACAGAGGCGCAAGGGGCTGAAGTGATACAGCGCCCTCTTCTTGTTAGTGTTTAAATGTTCAAGTGACGAGATAAACCGTGTGCCTGAGGTACCTAATGAACCTGCAGCTTCCCACTAGGAACTGGGATCTAAGATCAGGGGCTAGTCATGCCTTCAAACTGTGATATCTCAATGTAGCCTAGCACAAAAGTGGATAACTTCCTATGTGTCGAGCTGGAAAAGGGGCAATACAAGGTCAGATCTGGTGGTCAGTGGGCAAATGCAACAGTCCAGAAGCCTGTGTTTGACTTTATGGCCACGGGTTCAAATCCAGACAGGTCTACTCAACCTTTCATCCTTCCAAGGCCGATAAAATGAGTACCACTGAAATGGGTGACAAACACTTGTTATTCAGCTCCAAGATGTCCAAAGGGGTGAACGCGCACTTTACAAATACACGTTATGTTACACAATCTACTAAAAAAAAAGAAATGGTAAACGAAAAGTAAGGCGAAAAGATGTGCTTTTAGGGTGATATAAGTTACTACCTGTATTTTTATTCACTGCTTGTCTTACTCTGCCTATTCCGTAGTATGTTTTGTTGGGTGACACTGCTACACTTTTACACCCATGATTATCTGCATTACTAAAAATAAATAAAGAATAACTCTTGTGCATAATTTAAGTGTGCTCTATCAGTTTCCCTGGCATAAACAGGATCTAGTATCTTGCTTGTGCCAAGGAT
This sequence comes from Calotriton arnoldi, assembly GCA_963921515.1. Taxonomy (NCBI): domain Eukaryota; kingdom Metazoa; phylum Chordata; class Amphibia; order Caudata; family Salamandridae; genus Calotriton; species Calotriton arnoldi. The sequence continues at coordinate 3,289,509 of CAWUFW010000209.1, read as the reverse complement.
TAGGCACACTGAGCACACGTATTAACAGCTCTGTATGTGTGTCAATGGTTACCAGAGTAATGAAAGAAAACAATTATTAAAGTTGAGACGCTCTATCACCCTGCGAGCATCAGTAAAAGTCATTCCTACCAGAAGCATACCCAGCCTGGGCCACCTATCACCACTGAGCACGCGGTGTATCACAACTAATGATAAAATTACATTGCAAAGCAGTGCAAAAGTGTATGGAAAATATGCACGAACAACAACAGAGGTGAAACTTACAGCAGGACTCCCACCGATGCCAACTCCGAGGTCACTCCCCAGCTGAAAGACAAAGAGAGACAAGTCATTCCAGGCCCTAAATACAGAACAAGCATTTGCAATACAATAGATCTTGCATTTACGAGAGTTTGGGCTACTAGCATTGTAAATGACAGTGCCTTTTATTTATGTGTTGTTTTTAAAACAGATAAATAAGAGGCATTGTCATTTACAATGCCAATACCTTAAACCCGCAAATGTGAGACCTATTGCATTACAAATGCGTTTGTGCTATAAAAATAATAAAAAAGCGTTAGAAGAGCGTGTCCTGCAGGACAAAGTTATTTGGGAAAATAGTGCTCCGAGGCTGTAATTAAAGCCTACTAAGTAACAACACATGTAACAGGGGGTGTCGCCATGGGAGGTTACAAAATGAGATAAGGCGGTACTAAGGAGGGACTACTAAGCCTACTGACCAATGAACAGCCACAGTTTACAGTGGACAATGACACAAGCCAATAAAAAATATGGGCAGAGAGTGGGCGCAGCTTCAAGTCCCTACCTGAATACAGCATGCCTCTCAGAGCAGCGCATGCGCTGCCCAGGCTCGACCTAACAAACCTTCAGTTCAACGAGCCGGGAACTGTGCAACACAGTTTTAGAGACCACCACACCCAGGCGGTCTTGTGTGAATTTCAAGCCTTCAGTGAGTGATACAAAAGGGGATGATGGACGGAACGCTTGAGCCAATCAAACACTCACCCCCAGTCAACTGATCTGGGTTTAATCCATCATCATTCTTTAGCTCACTCCACCACCCCAGTTCAGACATGGCCATATGCAAATCAGTCTGACCCTGTGCCTCATGGGAACAGTCCAGCCCGAACTGCCAAGCCATGTCTTCCCTGGACCGGAAACAAGCATCCTAGGACCGGTTTCTGGCATTCCAGCCGTCATCAGCCAGGCTTGCTTGAATCCAGTGGCAAAGTGAGCAAGGGACCCACGTCTGGGCATACCCCGCCAACTTAGGGCGAACAAAGCTGATACAAAGGGGATGATGGACGGAACGCTTGAGCCAATCAAACACTCACCCCCAGTCAACTGATCTGGGTTTAATCCATCATCATTCTTTAGCTCACTCCACACCCCAGTTCAGACATGGCCATATGCAAATCAGTCTGACCCTGTGCCTCATGGGAACAGTCCAGCCGAACTGCCAAGCCATGTCTTCCTGGACCGGAAACAAGCATCCTAGGACCGGTTTCTGGCATTCCAGCCGTCATCAGCCAGGCTTGCTTGAATCCAGTGGCAAACTGAGCAAGGGACCCACGTCTGGGCATACCCCGCCAACTTAGGGCGAACAAGCGATACAAAAGGGGATGATGGACGGAACGCTTGAGCCAATCAAACACTCACCCCCAGTCAACTGATCTGGGTTTAATCCATCATCATTCTTTAGCTCACTCCACCACCCCAGTTCAGACATGGCCATATGCAAATCAGTCCCTTGCTCACTTTGCCACTGGATTCAGGCAAGCCTGGCTGATGACGGCTGGAATGCCAGAAACCGGTCCTAGGATGCTTGTTTCCGGTCCAGGAAGACATGGCTTGGCAGTTCGGGCTGGACTGTTCCCATGAGGCACAGGGTCAGACTGATTTGCATATGGCCATGTCTGAACTGGGGTGGTGGAGTGAGCTAAAGAATGATGATGGATTAAACCCAGATCAGTTGACTGGGGGTGAGTGTTTGATTGGCTCAAACGTCCGTCCATCATCCCCTTTGTATCGCTTGTTCGCCCCAAGTTGGCGGGGGTATGCCCAGACGTGGGTCCCTTGCTCACTTTGCCACTGGATTCAAGCAAGCCTGGCTGATGACGGCTGGAATGCCAGAAACCGGTCCTAGGATGCTTGTTTCCGGTCCAGGGAAGACATGACTTGGCAGTTCGGGCTGGACTGTTCCCATGAGGCACAGGGTCAGACTGATTTGCATATGGCCATGTCTGAACTGGGGTGGTGGAGTGAGCTAAAGAATGATGATGGATTAAACCCAGATCAGTTGACTGGGGGTGAGTGTTTGATTGGCTCAAACGTTCCGTCCATCATCCCCTTTGTATCGCTTTGTTCGCCCTAGTTGGCGGGGGTATGCCCAGACGTGGGTCCCTTGCTCACTTTGCCACTGGATTCAAGCAAGCCTGGCTGATGACGGCTGGAATGCCAGAAACCGGTCCTAGGATGCTTGTTTCCGGTCCAGGGAAGACATGGCTTGGCAGTTCGGGCTGGACTGTTCCCATGAGGCACAGGGCTCAGACTGATTTGCATATGGCCATGTCTGAACTGGGGTGGTGGAGTGAGCTAAAGAATGATGATGGATTAAACCCAGATCAGTTGACTGGGGGTGAGTGTTTGATTGGCTCAAACGTTCCGTCCATCATCCCCTTTGTATCGCTTTGTTCGCCCTAAGTTGGCGGGGTATGCCCAGACGTGGGTCCCTTGCTCACTTTGCCACTGGATTCAAGCAAGCCTGGCTGATGATGGCTGGAATGCCAGAAACCGGTCCTAGGATGCTTGTTTCCGGTCCAGGGAAGACATGGCTTGGCAGTTCGGGCTGGACTGTTCCCATGAGGCACAGGGTCAGACTGATTTGCATATGGCCATGTCTGAACTGGGGTGGTGGAGTGAGCTAAAGAATGATGGATTAAACCCAGATCAGTTGACTGGGGTGAGTGTTTGATTGGCTCAAACGCTCCGTCCATCATCCCCTTTGTATCGCTTGTTCGCCCTAAGTTGGCGGGGGTATGCCCAGACGTGGGTCCCTTGCTCACTTTGCCACTGGATTCAAGCAAGCCTGGCTGATGACGGCTGGAATGCCAGAAACCGGTCCTAGGATGCTTGTTTCCGGTCCAGGGAAGACATGGCTTGGCAGTTCGGGCTGGACTGTTCCCATGAGGCACAGGGTCAGACTGATTTGCATATGGCCATGTCTGAACTGGGGTGGTGGAGTGAGCTAAAGAATGATGATGGATTAAACCCAGATCAGTTGACTGGGGGTGAGTGTTTGATTGGCTCAAACGTTCCGTCCATCATCCCCTTTTGTATCGCTTTGTTCGCCCTAAGTTGGCGGGGGTATGCCCAGACGTGGGTCCCTTGCTCACTTTGCCACTGGATTCAAGCAAGCCTGGCTGATGACGGCTGGAATGCCAGAAACCGGTCCTAGGATGCTTGTTTCCGGTCCAGGGAAGACATGGCTTGGCAGTTCGGGCTGGACTGTTCCCATGAGGCACAGGGTCAGACTGATTTGCATATGGCCATGTCTGAACTGGGGTGGTGGAGTGAGCTAAAGAATGATGATGGATTAAACCCAGATCAGTTGACTGGGGGTGAGTGTTTGATTGGCTCAAACGCTCCGTCCATCATCCCCTTTTGTATCGCTTTGTTCGCCCTAAGTTGGCGGGGTATGCCCAGACGTGGGTCCCTTGCTCACTTTGCCACTGGATTCAAGCAAGCCTGGCTGATGACGGCTGGAATGCCAGAAACCGGTCCTAGGATGCTTGTTTCCGGTCCAGGGAAGACATGGCTTGGCAGTTCGGGCTGGACTGTTCCCATGAGGCACAGGGTCAGACTGATTTGCATATGGCCATGTCTGAACTGGGGTGGTGGAGTGAGCTAAAGAATGATGATGGATTAAACCCAGATCAGTTGACTGGGGGTGAGTGTTTGATTGGCTCAAACGTTCCGTCCATCATCCCCTTTTGTATCGCTTTGTTCGCCCTAAGTTGGCGGGGGTATGCCCAGACGTGGGTCCCTTGCTCACTTTGCCACTGGATTCAAGCAAGCCTGGCTGATGACGGCTGGAATGCCAGAAACCGGTCCTAGGATGCTTGTTTCCGGGTCCAGGGAAGACATGGCTTGGCAGTTCGGGCTGGACTGTTCCCATGAGGCACAGGGCCAGACTGATTTGCATATGGCCATGTCTGAACTGGGGTGGTGGAGTGAGCTAAAGAATGATGATGGATTAAACCCAGATCAGTTGACTGGGGGTGAGTGTTTGATTGGCTCAAACGTTCCGTCCATCATCCCCTTTGTATCGCTTTGTTCGCTCTAAGTTGGCGGGGTATGCCCAGACGTGGGTCCCTTGCTCACTTTGCCACTGGATTCAAGCAAGCCTGGCTGATGACGGCTGGAATGCCAGAAACCGGTCCTAGGATGCTTGTTTCCGGTCCAGGGAAGACATGGCTTGGCAGTTCGGGCTGGACTGTTCCCATGAGGCACAGGGTCAGACTGATTTGCATATGGCCATGTCTGAACTGGGGTGGTGGAGTGAGCTAAAGAATGATGATGGATTAAACCCAGATCAGTTGACTGGGGGTGAGTGTTTGATTGGCTCAAACGCTCCGTCCATCATCCCCTTTGTATCGCTTTGTTCGCCCTAAGTTGGCGGGGGTATGCCCAGACGTGGGTCCCTTGCTCACTTTGCCACTGGATTCAAGCAAGCCTGGCTGATGACGGCTGGAATGCCAGAAACCGGTCCTAGGATGCTTGTTTCCGGTCCAGGGAAGACATGGCTTGGCAGTTCGGGCTGGACTGTTCCCATGAGGCACAGGGTCAGACTGATTTGCATATGGCCATGTCTGAACTGGGGTGGTGGAGTGAGCTAAAGAATGATGATGGATTAAACCCAGATCAGTTGACTGGGGGTGAGTGTTTGATTGGCTCAAACGTTCCGTCCATCATCCCCTTTTGTATCGCTTCAGTGAGTGAGGCTGCATGGCAAGGAACGTGTGAACGTGGAGGTCCCTTTAAAGAATGCTAATGAGAGTAAAGTGTCCTGGAGTGAGGCTAGGGGGTAATGCACAGGAGCACAATCCACAACCAACAAGCATGTTGAACCATGTAGGACAACCATGCAATAGCAGCACGTTACAGGCTGCAAGGCTTGATTATTTCAAATGCCACAAAGGAAGGCAGCAATTCACCCTAGCGCTCTAAGAACTCATGTTGTGGTTAAGCCGAGCCCCGCTTGTGTGTTTTGCTGCTCCCAGATCAGGCTTACAACACAACGTCTTCATGGGTAACTAGTTCCAAGTTACTAGATCAGTGTTTCTTGGCACAGAGGCATGCAGGGGCATAGGTTAGGTCTACTTCAGAACCTATTGCATAGGCGGCAAATTTTAGAGTACTAGTTTAGACAGTATAACTTTTTAACTTGTATTTTAGTCTAATTGGGTACTAATTTAGACCACGTTAAAAAGCTGAGACAAGCAATGGGGAAAATGGAGTACCATATAGGTGTAGGAATGCTGACAATATGGAGACTTCGAGGGAAGGAGTCTTGAGTCTATCTTTGGAAACACATACAGGCAGCATCAGTCATGACACATAATCAGCACTGGCTGAACACAGGCGGTCGCCTTCTTGCTGAAAAGCATCTCACTTTAATCCTAGAACTCTATTGTAAGAAACAAATACACCTCAATACTCTTCTGGGTTGCCAGATTTCAGTGTTTAATGGTAGACTGGTCAAAGTGCTCTTTTGTACCGAATTGGCTTCTGAGGGGTACATACAGTGGTGGGGGGGGTCAAAGATGTCAGACGGGAAGAAATTATCCCCCTTTCTTGATGTACGAGTCTCTGAGCAGCCTCTCTTGTTAAAGGATCAAATATTTGGTTGCATGGAGCTGTGCAAGTGTGATCTGAAACAATGGATCCCAGTGAGAAAGGTGGGCTATAACAGTGCTTCTTAATCTGTGGTCCGGGGACCCATAAGGGTCCACGAAGATTACTCAATGGGTCAGCGACTGCTTAGAAAATTAAATAATACTAACAGATGAATAAAGTATATATAAATAAAGAAGTAAAATGTACATTTGGAAATTTTAAAACATTCTGTAAATGCGAAGGACTTTGAAACTGGAGGCTAAAAATTAAGTCAGTATCCTCAGACTGATTTATGGGAGCAGCGCAAGTGCATCAGATAGAACACAGTACGGACGATAAGTGGCCTCATTTCAATTTAGAAAAGCTCCAACCTTCTCATTAAAATGTATTTGATTGTGAATGAAATAAAATATGTAATCGTTTATTTGTTTGATGAGTGCTTGTTTCTGTAATTTTTATGTTTTTTTGCATTGAAAATGATCGAAAATGCTTAGGTCGGAGTCCCGGGTTCCAGTAAATGCACAGTTGGGGTCCCCGGGTTCCAGTAATAAGTGGAGGTCTGCAAAAGGATAAGAGCCACTGGGCTAGAAGATGCCTTGCAACAGGATCGTCCATGCTATTCCTCATGTTTTAAGTGGGTTCTAAAATAAACCGCATATAGGATTCATTAAGAGGGTCCAGAGGACAAGGGGCAAGAAGGCAGATGGCTGTCAGTCACTGACACACACACACACACACACACACACCCCTTCTTCCCCAACTGTTGATCACACGGAACAAAGCATGAAGAAATGGTCCATCAATAACAGCCTTCAGTACTATGAGTGCCTCATTTCACCAGGACATCTGGGCAACCAATGGCTAACTTCAAATGCAGATGACAACAGCTTGTGAAACAAACTGGAAGTCTCCTGAATTCATTGACAATGTACAAAGAGAAACCGGTACATTAAAGTCTTGCGCGGTAGGGGAGAACTCCAAAACTATTGTGTTCCAGGATAGAAAAGTTATGTGCATGTATTGTGTCGCTAAACCTTTATATTTATAACAATTCATGCTAACATCTCTCTCTCCCAAATGTTCTAGTGCATAATGTCAAGGGGAGGAGAAAAATCTCTACCGTTTCTGAAACTACGCAAACAAATGTGCTCATGTGATGGCCATTGCGTGGGGGTAGATTGGGCTTCCGCGGTCTGGTGGACCCAGTTGCGTAGAGACCACGCTTACACTGGCTTTATCTTCACCATGGGCCACTGATAGTGAAACAGGTGGCATTCTTTGGACATCACTTTAAATGTAAATGAAAAAATATTCAAACGTCAAGAAGATGGAAAAAGATACAAAGGGTTATATGTGCATTTTGGAAATTCCATAGATTGGAAGATTTTAGTGACAGGATACAACAGTAGTGGAGTTGTTAGTGCATACAGCACTAAAACCTGGAATTGGGTGATTGGTACATAACAAACCGTTACCAAGTGCTGTTTGATTTACATTAGGTGAGACCAGGTATCTATTGTTTGGTTTACATGAGGTGAGACCAGGTATATTTTGTTTGGTTTACATGAGGTGAGACCAGGTATATTTTGTTTGGTTTACATGAGGTGAGACCAGGTATATGTTGTTTGGTTTACATGAGTCGAGACCAGGTATATGTTGTTCGGTTTACATGAGGTGAGACCAGGTATATATTGTTTGGTTTACATGAGTCGAGACCAGGTATATGTTGTTCGGTTTACATGAGGTGAGACCAGGTATATGTTGTTCGGTTTACATGAGGTGAGCTGTTTAAAGTTTCCACCAGGTTTCCCAATGATTAAAACAAAATCAATCACGAGGAAGTTTCTGTGAATTACAAGTTATTCGACCATTGTTAAATATGAAATAAACCCACCTGTGTTTCTTATACTTGACGTAGACAAACGTGAAAATGCATTTATTTATTGAAAAATCCTCTATAGTGACAGCAGCTGCTGCCAGCTGAACCTTAATTAAGAAGCAGGAGCTGGGAGACAGAGCATGAATGCAGCGAGGGAATTCTCCACGAATATTAACCCACTAATGAAATGAAAAAAGTAATTTAATTTGTCGAGCAGGGGGTAGTGGAGTACGAAATATGCAGATTGCCCATGCCACCGTTATTGGCGTGCCTCGTGGAGCCATATGCCAAGGGGTGGCAACGAAGTAGAGGGGCTGATTTTACATTCGCTGTGGGACCACGTCCTGACCATAATACAGGGATTCAGTGGGACCACATTGAAGTGGACAATGGGGGTTGACCAGGCGTGCTGTGAGACCAAATGACAATCCTGAATCTGAACCAGGTGACATCCAACGAGTTTCCACATCAAGATTTTATTGGCAGGAGAGGAGCCCTCATGGGCGGATGACGGAAGCATATTGAGGTCAACGAGACTGAATTGGAAGAAATAACGCCATTTCATTGGTCAGTTTTTTCACAATAGCAATAAAGTCAAACGACCGAGGAGCTCAATTTGAACTCTCAGTAAGAAGAGTGAATAAATGATGCTCGTTGTCAGAGTAAAAGTCAGGATGTAAAGTGAATGAATTAAAATACTTTTAAAGTGAAAAACGTACACCAAAAGGCAACTTGGCAGTGCATGAGCAAGGGAACAGAAGAACTTTCCAGGAGCCATTCCTAATGCTTTGTTTAAGTCCTTATTTAAACAAAAAGTCGAGCGTTTAGTTTCCTTGCTCGCAGAGTGTGTATAGTAGATGATTTGATGCTTTTAAGGACAAAACGTTTCCTCCAACTTGGGCTTTTTTTAAAAAAATGATAGAACAATTGCTCTGTCTTGCAAAGCAGTACACAGAACCTGTTTAGAAAAATAGGTCAAGAGGACAGGGGCACATTGCCATGTATTGCTTTATGGGCCAAACATAAGGCTTTGAAAAATATTCTCTATTTCACGGTTAGCCTGTGCAGTTTACCCATGGCCTTAACGATGTGAGCAAATTTGCTCAAGACCAAGAGCCATTCTCAAGGCTTTGTTCTATTACAATCTGGAGATGCGGTTTTCAGACAGACCCAGGTAACAGCGACCAGTGCGGCCGCACCGGTCACACTGCCCGAAAGCCAGCCCTGCTGCAGATGTCAATGGCGAGCATTAATCCGCTGAGCATACATACGACACTGCATACCCAGTAGACCTCATAGTAGTGCCTAATAATTACAAGTAAAAAAATCAATGGTCTAAAAACGTTTTATTTACATTCAGTTAAACCAGTATGCTACTCCACCATGTTACAAGTAGCGTGAACAATACAGTACATTTTTTATTAAGAACATCTTTGAAATTATACCTTTTCTCTGACCTCGTATAATAATTCCGATTTAAAATCAAATGAAAACGAATTATTTGCTAGCCCTCTTCCCTAATGGGTACTCCCTTCAATTGAACAGTAGAATGGAACATAAGTGCACGTAGGCCTGATTCCAACGCTATTATGGACCGATCTTATGGATGGTAATGATACACAAACATGACCCTATATCTCCCTATTATCTTTGCTTCACTTCATGCTTAAGCGTAGCCAGAAGTTGTCTGCAACATGATTGGAGCACACTTCCGAAAATTTTGCACAACGCCAAATATACTATTGACAGACTACACTACACACCAACACTCTATTTACACTCTCTTCACTATTTGAACAAAGTTACAATTATTTAATAGACTCCTCAATCGTATTTATTTATGACAGTCACGGATAAAGTTAAAATCAAAGTATGACATTAAAAGTCCTCTATAATTTGAGGCACCCTACATGGTTGTGCCAACTCAGGGTGCAAGAGGGAACCCTTTGATGAAGCATGCCACCAATGGTGGGTGAGAGTTCCACATCCTAACAGAAAGCTAGTCTTTAAGCCAGGTGTAAGGCACAGACAGACAGTCCAGGCTTGCTCACTTTATGTTTTTTGGTTTATAGTACATATTCACGGGAGGCTGTATATGCTGAACCATAATTTCCTCTCACTTCTGCCCTTGTACTTATCTATAATTTTACATTAGCACCTGAAAAGTCGAATGTGAGGTTTTTGATAGACACTAGCCCACATATAGTGGTTATGGGTTATACATACGCTTATTAGGTGTGCTCCTTTAATTTTATGTCAAGAGAGGAGGCTAGCATTATGCATTAACTTTTATTTCCCACTTCTGAGCAGCACACCTTTAAAAGCTCATGGAATCTTTTAAAAACATCACAATCCAAAAGAACTTTCAACTCCATAAATAACATGAGGCCACCATCTTCCTCCTCTTTTGTTTGCTGCTTCTGAGCAGATAAGTATTGTTTATTGATTTATATTAGATATAGCATTTTAAGAAGATTAAGCTTTGACTGATGAGGAATGTTGTGAAAACCCAATTTATGGGTGTATATTTGAGTAGTATGTCTGTTTTTTTACTGAGTATAAGGGATATGATTGAGTTTGAAGTGAAATTAAATGATTAACGTTTTTTATTTATGATGGTAAATAAACAAAATAAAGTAAGTTAATATGGTTAAGTTTTTAATAAAATGAGTGGTTAGAGGTTAATTTTGTCAAGAGCGCGAGTGGAATCTCGACCAAACAAGTAAAAATAATTTAAAAAAATTATTTCAGTATAGCATATGTTTTAGTTAAAAATAGATATATTTAGAGAGTTTAATCTAAAATAATAGATTGAGCGCGAGCGCGATTGCTAGGGAATCGCACGCGCTCAGAAAGACAGTTTGGGAGAATTATTTAAAATAAATAAGCTCGCGCTTACCGTGTCATTTGTAGTTGAACGGTAACGCGAATAGGCTCGAGCAGAGAGCTGGGGCCGAGGAGAAGCCTGCGAGGGGACGCGTTCATGCGTGAGGCGTGAACGCTGATTGGCCATCAATGAGGTCTTTTTCTAAGAGAGTAGGGCTTGTTTTTAAACACGAGTATTTGTTTCAATGGGAATTAGCTCTTCGAGGCTCGTTCCCATGGAAACGCTAGTGTTTCGGGATCGCGGTTAAGGAGAGACAGTTGAGGAGATTTTGGACGGTTGAAATAGGTAGTTTTTAGAAGAGAATATAATATTTGATAAATAGAGTTTTAAAAGTACGTTTTTATTATAAAAGTGAGGAGATAGAAAAGAATTATTTAAAGAAATGGATAAGTCAAACGAAGAACAGGGGAAGATGATAAGAGAAATAAATAAAGAAATGAAAGAGACTATACAATAGTCAGTGAAACAAGCTTTAGGAAAGAGGAAATTGAATGAAGAGGAAGAATATTTCTCAATTTCAGAAGAGGAGAATGAGAGAGGTCCAGGAGGAAAATGTTTCGCGAAGAAGAAACATTTGGGAGCAAACAGGGATCAGAGTGGAGTCCAAAGCGGCTCAAAAAAGAAGGGTATCCAAAGCGATACGCAGGAGGGCCAGTTATACACTGGAAGGAGAGGTAATGCATCGGGAGATGCATTGAGTGATGATGATTTGGATGAATACATTTTAGACTTAGAATATAAGGATGGATTAGGAGAAGAAAATGAGAACAACGTAAAGAGAAAGTAAAAGATACAGTGGTTGATCCCTTTGGTGAAGTGATGTTTAACCCGAAAGAGATAAGGCACCCAAGAGGGAAAGATTGGTGGCCACTTGAACATGTGGCGGATTATATTAAGGCTAGGCTGCGCAAGCCACTAGAGATTGAGGAGAGAAATATTATGAGAGCTGAGTGCTCGAGACCAAATATTGAGGAAAAAATTACGATGACACCTAATATTGATCCAGAATTAATTACATATCTCTTCAAGATGGGAAAAGACCCACGGAAGGGGTTAGACCGTTCTCTGAAACAGTGTCAGGATAAGCTTCTGGACATCCTAGGGCCTTTGGCAAAAATAAACGATGCAGTGGAGGAAGCCTATTTAAAGAATCTTGATCTGGATCTATAATTAATGCGTGGTTGGTGCCAGAGGGCAATATGCTTTTTAGGCAATGCGAATGCTGGCATATTGTCGGAGAGAAGGAAAACTATCCTTATGAGGATAAACCCAAGATTAGGGAATCTAGCGTTTAAAGAGTCAAGTGAAGAAGCAAGAGGGCTTCTGTTTGGAGATGAAATGGTGAAGTCTCCATCAAAGTTTGTGAATACTTTCACTAGTCTCGATAGAGCACAATTTAATATGCGTAGAGTTTTCAGCAACAACAGTGGTTTATATGGTAGGGCCGGTAGAAGAGGGCAAGCTGCCGGCCGAGGAAACTACAGAGCCCATTACCAGAACCAAGGAGGAAATTTTGGAAGAGGACAGAATAATTACAACTTCTTTCCACAAAGAGGAAGAAGCAGGGCAGGTGGTTATAGAGGAAGAGGTCAAAGCCAGTCACAGAATCATAACCAGGGTGAGTATGAAGACTAGTATTATTTCTATCCCGAAAAATGTTGGAGGAAGATTAAAGTATTTCAAAGAAAAATGGAAGGAAATATCAAAAGATGCTTGGGTTCTGGAAACTGTAGAGGGTTTTCGAGTAGAGTTCGTAACAGTTCCTTTTCAGGAAAAAGAACCTATGGAGTTAAGGTTTCAGGAGGAATTAATGTTAATAGTGGAAAACGAGGTACGTATGATGCTAGAGAAGGATGTGATAATTCAAGTGGGGGAGCAAAGGAAAGGATTTGTAAGTACTCTTTTTCTTGTAGAGAAAAAAGGAAAAGGTTGGAGGCCGGTAATACATTTAAGAAGTTTGAATCAATATGTGACTTACAGACATTTCAAGATGGAGGGAATTCATCTATTGAGAGATGTTCTGCAGGAAGGAGATTGGTTGGTGAAGTTAGATCTGAAGGATGCTTACTTCACCATTCCAATTTCATAAGAGAGTCAGAAGTTTATACAGTTTAGGTGGAAGGGTCTGTTGTATCAATTCAAGAGCCTTCCCTTTGGTCTTTCATCAGCCCCTTGGTGTTTCACCAAGTTGATGAGGTCAGTAGTGGGTTTTTTGCGAGAGAGAGGAATAAGGATGATAGTTTATCTAGACGATATTTTGATAATGAATCAAGATTTGGATGTGGTAAAAGAACAATTGATGTTTGTAATGAGTGTTTTGCAAGATTTGGGTTTTTTAATAAACTTAGAAAAGTCAGTTTTGGATCCAGTAAAGAAGGTGGAGTTTCTGGGATTTATGGTAGACACAGTAGCGTGTCAGTTGTGTCTTCCAGAGAAGAAGGTAAAGAAAATAAAACAGGAAATACAGAAGGTGTTAACAAACAGAGAGTTTCTTTGAGGAATCTTGCAAGGATAATTGGTCTGTTGAGTTCGTCAATTCAGGCAATTTTTCCAGGGCCTCTACATTACAGAGCATTACAGCGTATGAAGAAAACAGGGCTGTCGAGAGGTTTGTGGTATGGAGACAAGGTAGATGTTTCAATGGAGGCAAGAGAAGAACTGATTTGGTGGAGAGAGAACATGGAGGCATGGAATGGAAGGGCAATTTTTGGAGTTTGCCCAGATTTTGTATTGGAGACGGATGCGAGCAACTTAGGTTGGGGCGCAGTTGGTCTAGGAAAAGAGACAGGTGGGGTCTGGTCTCTTTGGGAGAAGGAAAGTCATATCAATTGTCTAGAGATGAGAGCGGGATTGTTTGCCTTGAAGAGTTTCAAGGAAGGTTTGGTGGGAAGATCGGTTCTTCTCAGGATGGACAATGTTTCTGCTGTGGCTTACATAAACAGACTGGGTGGTACTCGGTCGAGAGATTTGGCGGAGTTAGCGAAGGAAATATCGGAGTTTTGTTTAGAGCACAAGATTGGTTTGAAAGCAGAATATCTTCCAGGTGCTGGGAACGTAATGGCAGATTGGAATTCAAGGAATATGATAGACTACAGCGATTGGAAGCTGAGAGAAGAGGTTTTTATTCAAATAATGGAGAGCATGGGTCCTCTGGAAGTGGATCTGTTTGCGTCGAGATTGACCAATCAGCTAAAAAGGTATGTGAGTTGGAGACCGGATCCAGGTGCAATAGCAGTGGATGCCTTTCAACAAGATTGGAGGAGGTGGAATTGTTATGCGTTTCCACCCTTTTCAATGATTCAGAGAGTTCTGGTTCAGGTAAGGAAGCAGAAATGTCAGTTAGTGACTCCTTTTTGGAAGAGTCAAGCTTGGTTCCCTTCAGTGATGGAGCTAGCGGTGACAGAACCTCTTGTAATTTGGGCTTTCAGAGGTCTTTTGAGGAATGTGGAAGGGGAGGAGCATCCCTTGGTGGAGTCAGGTTCACTCAACCTTCTAGCTTGGAAGATATCAGGGGTTCAAGAGCATACACAGATCTTTCAGGAACGGCTGCGGAGTCATTGTTTGAATCTTGGGCACCAGGAACCAGAAGGAGGTATAGAGGATCGTGGAAAGTGTGGTTTCGTTGGTGCATGGAAAGGGGTTTGGATCCCTTCGAAGCAGATGATGTTCAGGTAGCAAATTTTTTGGCTGGTCTTTTTGAAAAAGGTATGTCTTATAGGACCGTAAATTGTTATAGATCAGCTATTACAGCTGGACATTCTTTAAGTCATGGTATGACTATTGGTAAGAGTCCTTTAGTTTGTAGGGTCATGCAAGATATTCAGGGGAAAAGGCCACCTGAATCAAAATATAAATCCTTATGGGATGTGGATTTGGTGCTTAAGTTATTTATGGCCTGGCCTAGTAATAGGTTTTTGGATTCTAGGCAGTTATCTTGGAAATTGACTACTTTATTATGTCTCATTTCTTTTAGAAGGGTTTCTGATGTAAGGGCTTTGGAAATCTCACATAGATTTTTTTCAACCAAATGGTGTAGTATTCGAAATTTGTAAAAGGACAAAGACTATGTCAAGTTCTGTGTTTTATCCAGTGTTTGATGAATGTCCAGGTTTGTGTGTGGTTAGATGTTTAAAAGAATACGAGAGCAGAATGTTAGAAAAAAGGGGAGATGGAGTAGATCAGGTGTTGATTTCATATGTGAATCCGTATAAGGCAGTTTCAAATGCGACAATTGCTAGATGGGTTAAATGTTCCATGAAGGAGGCTGGTGTGGATGTCTCTAAGTTTACTGCGCATTCTGTACGTGGAGCAATGGCAAGTAAGGTAAGCATGTTAGGTGGAAGATTAGAAGATATTAAGAAGGCAGCTGACTGGTCTTCTGTATCTACTTTCAGAAGATTTTATTTTAAATCAGTTGAACATGTTTCTAAATGTGTTTTAGAAAGCTTTGAACATGCATAATGCTAGCTCCTGTCTTGACATAAAATTGCGATTCTAATAGGTTTACTGATTATAGAATTGGGATTTTATTAAAGACAAGGAGGCTAGCATTATCCCTCCCACCCTTCCCTTGGGTGTGTAAATGATTTGTTTTATTAAAAGAGAAATGTTATGTAGTTTTGTTCGGTTTAAGGAAGTGGAGTGGGTTTTGAAGAATGTTAGATTAATTATATGTTTTTTATTGTATAGAATTAATTTTGGATAATACTCGTTTTTGGATTGAGAAGATGAGGCAAACGAAAAGAGGAGGAAGATGATGGCCTCATGTTATTTATGGAGTTGAAAGTTCTTTTGGATTGTGATGTTTTTAAAAGATTCCATGAGTTTTTAAAGGTGTGCTGCTCAGAAGTGGGAAATAAAAGTTTATGCATAATACTAGCCTCCTTGTCTTTAATAAAATCCCGATTCTATAATCAGTAAACCTATTAGAATCGCAATTCTACATTATTGGAGAGTGTTCTCCATCTCTGTGCAAACAATTGATGATCATAATGTATTTTTGTATTTGGGAATTATAGAATATTTGCACAGACATTGCTACAGTTGTACAAGCGTCAATGGTAAAATTTAAATATCCTGATCCTAAAAAGGCTCCAAATCGTACAACCTATTAGAAGCTGTGCTGCTGAAAGTGTTTTCATGGAATATTAAGGTTTCCTACTCTTTTTCCTCACTATTCCCCCTCCTGCCCCATTCATAGTAGTAACTCGCTCACTAGGTTCGTCTGCATAGTGAGTCATTAATATTCTCAATCCGCACACAGCTAAAAACAAAGTACACTCTCACAACCATCACATTGCTGCACACGGACAATAATAATTGGAGGGAACATTGATCCTCACTATCTGTGCTCGGCTGCCACAAACACGGGCATCAACAGGGCTATGATGCCAGCCCAACGCAGAGGTCTCCTCAGCACTACCATCTACGGGAGAACTGGTCTCAAGCCGCATCAGCTTTCACCAGTTCCCAATATTGCCTTCTCTGTTCTTCACTAGGGCAACAGGGGAGGACTCTTCACTGCCGTTTTCTGGGGGACAGATATCTCAGAAGCAGGAAATATAATCACACCCATTTGCCCCTCTAGGAGCACGCTTCTGAGTAAAGCCCCAGAGGTGTCGCTGGCTCCAACATGGGTGCTCATCATGCCAGAGCTAAGAAAAATGGCGGCTCCTTCCCAGTGCGACCAGCCCTGCTCCCCCTCCAGGCTTCATTCGATTCATTAGTTCACCTCCAGCTCAACTGCTATGCCCTGATCTCAGGTTGCTTTTGTATGTGCCCATCTAGAAATTGTTTTTTGTGCTTTCCTTGGCTCTTTATTTTAATAATGCTCTGTGTAGACCTCTATTTATCTTATTGTAGCTCCGGCACTGCTGTCCTGGTCGAAGTCTAACTATATATACACACCATCTTTGTCTTTCTTGAATTAGCTATAATATTGCCTTTTTTATCTTCATCAGACTCTGCACCTTTGCCTCTAGTGATCTCGGTCTGTCTCTACCTGGGGCGCCTCTGAGCTAACACTGCCTTTATCTAGGACAGACAAGAGCCTACTTTGGAAACACTGTCATCCGGCCAGCCACACGCCCAGCAAATAACATGAACCTTCCGCTCAGATTGTGTAAAAGCTGAATAGTACGTGAATATCGTTAAGATGATGTCCACTCACATACCATTCTTTTTTGGCTACAGGCACTTCATATACAAAACCGTGCCATCTTCACTGATGCAGAACACAACTGTAAGTGAAACTGCTTCAGTGAAATACACACACACACACTTCGAGTCTAGTATGCAGAACTAGAGATAATATCAGACATACAGCGCACACAGAGATCTAAGCATCTCTGGGCCAGACCTGTTTTCTTCAAGACAGGGATGCATTAATGATTGATTGTCCCTTTATGAAGGCTTCACTTCCAGTAGTTACTATCTTAATCCCACGATGTGTTGGTGAAATCTTTATTCCATTTAGGTAACAAGTCATAAAACAGACAAACAGCTCTAGTACAGATCACAGATGACAGAAGTGGATAAAATGAAGGCACTTCTAAAAATGTGATATATTTAACTTCCATTCTGAATCCGAAACAAATGTAAGAAACCCTAGCTTCAACCAGCTCCAGATTAGAAGTTTCCTTAACTATATGAGAGAAAGGGATTTGGTGACACTAAAGTTTTAAAAGATGATATCGAGATGCCATCTACTTTTTTATGAGACTTGCGGGAAAAAGCTGAAAAAGCTGAAAAAGCTCAAAAGTCTGCGGGTCATTTCAGTTCCTTCTAGAATATGAAAATGAACTGCATTTGTTGGGCCATCACATTAACCGATTAAATGCTGACCAACCTGGCACCCTCTGATGTGTAGCAACAAAATGGACAGTGTGTGCACATGCACATGAGATGTGGTGGGGGAGGGGGGTGAGAGAGCCAATTACCCATTGTGTGTCCTCTCCCATCTGGCCGGATGCATGAGAGACAAAGAGAAGAAAGCAGAGATATTAGTCTTGTATACTATCATTGCACCACACTGCACAGCCTCCACCCCAGCAGGTGAGATGCTCTGAGCTCCAACCATGAAAAATAAAAATGTTATTCATCTTCGCTGTTCTCTCGGCACATTTCACAAAGTGAGTACTTATTCAGTCTTCGTGAACTGTACCATGCAATACTCCCCGCCCCCCCCAAAAAAGCCAACAGTGCCACGTTGACATCAAAGCGAAATACATCATCTTCACCATAACGAACAGTCAATAATACAACACTGCAGCAACTAAAACAGTACACAAGCTGTAAAGTTAACACACAAGCCCTCTCACTAGTACTGTCAGTACACCCAGCAATGGAGCACTTGCATCATTACACAAACAGTTTATTAACGTTTATTTGAAATTCTAATACAGGGCATTTTCTCATTGTGGCTTTGTCCAAACTGTATTGTACATCATTGGTAAAAGAGGTTTTTTTTTTTTACCCTGACACCTCACAAGTCAACGCTGGTCAAAGTACCATGTAAGCCACCCAGAGAACAACTGTTGCTATGTGGGAGACTGCATTGTGTCTAAGGGTGTACATAATATTCTATATAAGATTTGCCACGGACACAAAAAGAAGCAGACACATAAGGTGCAGTAGAGGAGTGGCAGCTATAAGTAGAGTGTCCTAGAGAAAGCTTTAAGAGGGTGAAAGACATTATCATTCATGTCAAGAGGGGTTTGGGCTCTGCCATTCACTGCTCAAGGTGGGCCTGTGGATCTGGAGGAGCAGCACTTGCCTACTGTGAATGGTGCTCAGAATAGTTGATGACTTGATTCAAACTGCGCTTTAGCAGTAATAACTTCCCATTACGACGTATGTGGACAAGAACATAAGGTGAAGGGGAGAAAAACTCCAACGTGGCATAAGACTGTATAGCGGCAGCAAACCATGCATAAGGAATCAAAAGGCAAGTGAGGGTTCCAGAGCCCAGTAGTGATGTGCAGTAAAAACGTGACATGTGGTCCATAGCTAAAAGAGATGTGTAGTAAGCTGTAACTTTGAATTGCGATCATTTACATGCAATTGTATTCTTGTTGTATGTTTCCATTGTCATTATGTCCTACCCTGGTTTATCTTCCTGCTGTGTGTGTGAGCACGTGCTTCCCCACACAATGTTGGAATGTTGTCAACGTTCTATGCAGTAGAAGCTGGTCTCCTTTTGAGTGAATAAACGTGTTCTTCTTACCTCTCACTTGTCCCCTCTAGTACTGTCTTCTGCACCACTACACTTCTATTTGGGGACGGGGATCCGATGCCTCAACTACTGATTCTCACTACGTTTGTGTAGTTTTGCCGCCATTCCGGTAAACTGGCTTTTTTAAGCTACCGTAGTCTGATGTGGGTTGTGCGCTCGCCACTACTGCGTGCTAAATGCTTTTTTAAGCTACCGTAGTCTGATGTGGGTTGTGCGCTCGCCACTACTGCGTGCTAAATTAAGGTGCATCCCCGCTGCAGTAAGTTCCTCACAGAGTGAAAGTACGTGGAACTGTCTACAATCTATGAAGAGTCCTGCATCATTTTTTCTTCAGTAACTCTACCAAACCACCTCCTTGCATTAGTCCATCCTCTCAGGGTGGAGGAACCTTCTTAAGCTTCAATTCCTCTTTATGACCAAGCCCCATTGACTGAGCTTTTGGCCTGGTTCTGATTTCAGCTATATTAAGCATTTATACGTTACGTCTTTCTTCATTGTGCTCTCACAGTTGATTCCTCGAATACCCTGATGCAAAAGTAATGTGACAAATGTTGCATGTGACAAGTGAACTGTCAGTATTTCACTGTACTTTTCAGCCACATTTTGTTCACATATTCAACCTACCACCTCCACATAATTTTTAGGTAGAGCCCGGGCAGCGCATGCACTGCTCTGCGAGGCATGCTGTATTCAGGTATGGACTTGAAGCTCCGCCTTAATTTTTCATTGGCTTGTGTCATTGCCCACTGTGGCTTTTCATTGGTCAATAGGCTTAGTAGTCCCGCCTTAGTACCGCCTTGTCTTATGTTGTAACCTCCCATGAGGACACCCCATGTTACGTGTGTTGTTACTCGGTAGGCTTTAACCCTTTTGCTGCTTCGAACGTTCCGCACCAGATGGGGCGGCACCAACAAACATTGTCGCACCGGGCGCCACCAGCGCTAAAGCCGGCCCAGCGCAAGTCCCCCCCCCCCCCATGGGCAGGATGAAAGGGCCAACTGGCTAATTGAGGAGACCATTCAAAAGGCCCTCGAGTCTCACATCCATGTGGAAGCAGCACTCAGGACCAGGCTTTGGTCTTACCACACAACTCCACAGGGCACTACAGGAAAGACTCCTTTCGAATTGCTCCGTAGCAGGCTAGCGATTTCTAAACTCAAACCCTATTGTTCACTGTAGGAAAGTAGGATCTGCTTTCATGGTTACCCCCACTTTTTTCTGGTGTTATTCTGTTTTCTGACTAGTCTGACCAGGATACTGCTAATCAGGACACCAGTCACTGTGCTTCCTCCCTAAATTTGTTATGGTAAGTACTCTGGTACCTCCACAATTAGCTACTGGTGTACCCTAGTATATAGTACTGAGGTACCTAGGGCATAGGTACACCAGGGATCTCCCATGGGCTGCAGCATGTATTATGCCACCCATGAGATCAATCAATCAGGGGTTTGTTAGAGCGCGACTACTCACCGTAAGGGTCTCAAGGCACTAGGGGTGGGGGAGGGGGGTGTGTGCAGGTTCCATTCCATCAAGGAGGGGGTCTGTCGAAGAGCCAGGTTTTGAGGTTTCTTGCGAAGATGGGGAGCGATGTCTGTCTGAGGTGGAGCAGAAGGGCGTTCCATGCTTTGGCCGCTAGGAAGGAGAAGGAGCAGCCTCCCGATCTGGTCTTTCTGGTGCGGGGGACCACGGCGTAGGAGAGCTGGGCTGATCGTAGGGTCCTTTGGGGTGCGTGGAATTTGAGTCGGCTGTTAAGGTATGCTGGTCCGGTGCCGTGGAGGGCCTTGTGTGCGTGGGTGAGCATCTTTAAGGGGATTCCTGCCTCGACGGGGAGCCAGTGGAGTGTGCGCAGGTGCTGGGAGATGTGGCAGTGTTTTGGCAGGTTGAGGACCAGTCTTCCGGCAGTGTTCTGGATGTTCTGGTGCTTGCGGGTGAGGTTTTTGTTTATTCCAGTGTAGAGTGCGTTGCCGTAGTCGAGTCTGCTGGTGACCAGGGCGTGAGTGACGGTCTTTCTATGTTCGAGGGGGATCCATTTGAAGGTCTTACGAAGGAGGCGGAGGGTGTGGAAGCAGGAAGACGAGAGACCACTCAAACGGTGACTACAGGCCTGCTTTTGCAGCCTGTGTAAGTTGGTGCTAGCACCACTTACAACAGATATAAGTTTCCTAATACCCGAGGTCACTGCACTTAAAACCTGTAAGTCACCCATAAAGCTGGCCTTTCAATCCTGAAGGCAGGATGCCAGGTTATAAGTGTGAGGGTGCCCTGCATGAGCAGGACACCCCTACAAACCCCAGAGTCGATTCTCCAGGCTTTGTAAGTGCGGTCAGCCATTTAATACATATAGTGGACATCAAGTCAAATACGAGATGTCCAACTATATACAGGCTGCACCGAAACCGGTCATGTTTGGTAGCAAACATGTTGGAATCCTACCCCAACACCGACTCCAGTGTTGGACGTAGGATCCCATGTACTAGGGGCTCCCCTAGGGTACCCCCCTGTATTCCCAGTACCAGCCTTTTAGAGTCTAACAGCAATGCTGCAGCCGACCACAGACACGATTTTGCCCTCCTGCTGCTGAGCTGAGCTCGAGCAGGGGAAGGTAGAACAATAGGTTTCCTGCCACAGGGAGGTGTGACCACCTCCCAGACAGGAATTAGTGTATTGTGCTGGTTTGATGGACACATTTTGTGCCCTCTTTGCATACTCCAGTTTGAGCCAGCTCAGGGAGCTGTTGGCTCCCGCTCTGGCGCGAAACTGGACAAAGGACATGGGAGTATCCTCCCCTCTGTCTAGCCCCTCCTCTGGGAGGGATCCTTGAATCATCCAAACCCTTTCCCTAGGGTACTGAAGGGCTTACCTGTGGGTGGCTCTTCAGATTCATCATGGGACAACATTCAAATCCGAAACCACTTCAACTTCAACCGTCTGGGCACCTTGGACTTCGTTGGACTTTGCCTGGAACCGAGACTGCATCAAGGAAGACTCCTGCTGCTCTTGGTCTCGTCGTTCTGCCAGTCTTCTGCATTGTCTGCGCCTGTGCTTCATCCAGGTTCTTCTCCAGGCCTGTGAGCATCATAGACACCCGAAGTAATCTCCCTTGGATTGAAGGAGTCACTCCCCTGCATCTGCAGGCAACGCAACCAAGCTAACCGGTCTGCTGCTCCTGACGTCCTACGGACTCCGAAAGGCTCAGCAACACAGGTGGTGGTTCTGCAACTCCCTCGAGGCCTGCACTGTCTTCTAAGCAAGTTTGAGGTCAATATCCCTCGTCGGAACTGCTGGAACAGAACCCCTGTGCACTGCATCGACTTGCCGAGGCCAAGGCTTGTTGTCTCTGTCCTCCAGAAATCTTTGGGTTACAAGAAGCTCCAGCCTCCAGCATCTCGTCCTGCCAAGATCTTCGTCCTCACCGCATCCTCTGCACCGTGAGCCTGCATCATTGGTGAGCTGCTCGAGTTCCTCTTGAGACTCCTGTGCCTTTGGCCTGTGGGTCCTCTTGAGGGTCTTCTTTGGCTTCAGTGGGCTCCGCTGCTTGCTCGGGGCCTGCTCTGACTCTCCTGCACTTGGTGAGCCCCTCGCACCGTGCTGGTCCCAACGATGCACCCTTTTTGTATAACCCGTCTGTTGCTGCTGCCAAGGCTTGTTGGTGCTTCCACCAGACACCGACCCCTGGTTCTTGACTACTGCCGTGGGACAGCTCGTGAACGGCTCCTGGTCTTCTACAGCATTGCCTGGTCCTCACAGCTGCAGCGACAAGGTCACCGTAATCACTCCATCTTCCGTCATCGGTGGTCATTGGTCTTCCTTGCCTCTTGGTCACTTCTAAGTGGCATAGACTCGGTCCCCTCTGCTTGCAGGTTCTCCTCTTCAAGAATCCACACTTGGATTCCACCTTCTTCGCCAGCGGCATCTTTACTAAGTCCTCTATTGTGGTCTACGGCGGTTTCCGACGTCACTTCACACCTATGCAACTGGCTTCCCTGGTGTAGGTGTATCCTGGGTTCCTGGGGTATCCACGGGTGGGGTGACTCTCCAACCTTCTGTTTTCCACTGGGTTTCTTAAGGGTTCACTGGGGAGGGTCCTTCTTAAAAACTGCGACTTTCCCATTGACTTGCATTGAGGACGCTGCTGTGTTTCCACTCTGCACACAGCCTCCGTGGGGTTCCTGGGTACTTACCTCTGGTGGTTCCTTGTGTCCCCAACTCTTCTGAGTCTTCTGTTCCAAGTGCCGACTTCGGTCGCAGTTCGCATTCCACTTTTTTAGTATGTGGTTTGGTCTCCCCCTGGAGACCACTTTGTATTTGTGCTTACTTACCTCTTTACATTTGAAATATTGTGTGTATTGTGTTGAAATCTCCGGGTAGGAAATATACCAATGTGTTAGTGAGTGGGGTATAATAAATAGACATTTTTTAAACTCCACTGTGTGGTTCTTTTTCGTGTAACCTACACTATATTATTAGTTCTGGTAAAACAAGCTGCTTAACACCCCTTCTGGACTAAGCCCGAAGGCTGGTTGTCTAAGACCACTAAAATCACCATAAGGGTTGTCTGGATTAGTGAAAGGTGCTTCACTTAAATAAGTGTGCACCATATACTAAGCCAGCCTAATACAGTCACTGATATGGGAGGGGTTGATGAGTAGTGTTTAGAGAGGTGACACTGATTGTCTCAGAAGTGCCACAGAGATGCAGCTTGAGGTGCGTCTTTATTACAACTCTAGAAATGCTGCTAAGAAAATGTCTGAGCAAGCACATGACCAGGTTAAAGTGAAGCTTACTGGGAAGAGTTGTGATGGAAGTAAGTTTTGAGAGTCTATACGAGTGGTTAAGAAAAGATGCACTGGCTTCTTGCTAGAAAATGGCCAATGGTGGAATGGCTTTCGTGTGGTCTCTAGTCTACACTACTTCATCCGACCTAACAAGTTCTTCCCATAGAGGTAGAATGTTCCAACTTTGAAATGTGATCATTTATAACAATTGTATTCCTACTGTGGGTTTCCGGGGGGCGGGATCGACCGGGGGGGTGGGATTTTTCTCCACGAGCTGTCGGAAGCTTATCAGTGTTCTATGTCAGTTGCCATGTCAGTTGGAGCGGCATTTCAGTGATTAAACGCGTTCTCGCCTCTCCCTAGTATCCTTAAGTGGCGCCTACAGGATTCCATGTCAAACTGTGAACCGAATACTTGTGCATTAAGCAGAGCTACAAGAAACTCACCGTACTGCACAAGGGTCACCATCACCTTATGATTCACTGCTCCGGTCTTTAAGAGCCTAAAGGTCGGCTAACACAGACTGGCACCGAAACACGTCTTTATCAGGGACGCGTTGTACTCCTCGGAAGAGAAGTGGCAAGTGAGGGGTGCGGGTGAGACGATGAGGCTGCTGCTACCAGGGGTTTCGTGTTTTCACTTTGCAAGCTGTCCAGGCTCTGCTCACGGCTGTGCATGGAAAGATTTAACTCGAATGGTTTCTGTATTGGGAGTGATCTGAACAGTCACTGCCATTGTGGAAAACCCAGCGACCCTTCCGAGGTCCATGACATGCTGCCGAGCACCATGGCCTGCGCCACACACCACTTTAGGCGCCTATGGAGATATGGCGGCCAGGGTCCCCGCGCACAGACATTAGGCTGGCAGAGTTGGGCGGCATTCCCCGGTGTGCTGACGGCAGGTTCCCGGGCGCTCGGAGTTCCCCCTGCAGAAGGCGGGTTCGTAGTAGCCGTGGAGGGAGGCAGGAAAATTACCGGCTGTCAGAGGCTGATGTGCAAGAACGGTACTTATCTAAACTCAATCACACAGAGCAGCGCAGGGACGACACGGCTGTCACTCGGCGGAGGGAGACGGCGCTGACAAGAAGCTAAAGGGGAGGTCGACTCTCGTGCATGTGTGTAACCTCGGAGTGAGGGAGGGGGGGCGACAGCAGTCTGCCCCACACGAAACGGGTCCCGTCAGAGAATGTTCGGGACAGCATTCTCCATTACCACAGGCCGGTTACAGCTTTGGGAGAACGAGGGAAGCAGGCTGGTTCTACCCTTAGCACTCTCCACAACAATCAGGAGCAAGCGGCATCTTCGAGGGGAGAACCGGGGCAGCTTTCTTCATCACCAGAGGCCGCCTACGCCTTCTTGCCTTAGTTCCTGCCCATTTAAATACAGCTTGTTTCTACGCTCCGAGTACCAGCACTCTCCACTAACAACAGATTGCCTTCCCCATAGAAAATCATTTCCCGCCACCAGTAGTAGATCGCCTCTGCCTCAGAGTACCACGTGCGCGTGTTCATTCACCAAAATCATTCTCTCCCGACGCCGAACGAGCACCGAGGTAGCACTTTCATTCACAAAAAACGGTCTGTGTACACTCAAGAGGCAGGGGAGCGTCTCTGGCAATTCCAAAGTCCGTTTCTTCTTTCAAATGGAAGCATATCCGCCACTAAAATAAGATGGCTCTTCTTCCTTCATAAAGTGCCATAAAGCAGCATTTTCCGTCACTAACAGGGTGTCGCTTCCTTCACAGAGTGCTAGGAAACTGCATTTTCGACTACCAACCCAGGAAGTCTCCTCCACAAAGTGCGTGGGAGCTGCATTTTCAAAAACGAGCACACGATGTCTCTCCCTTCTTAAAAATGCCAAGAAGCAGCATTCTCAGCTCAGCTGCCGCCTCCAACTAACAAGATAACGTCCCAACAGCATGATAATGTTCCTTCTCCTATAATGATCCCTTTCAATATTCTGGCAAGGTTTCCATTTTAATTATTCCAGCTTTGTGACCCTTGAAGTAGTACCTTTTGTTTCCCTCACTTATAGTTTTCCTTCTTCTGTCCCTTGCAGTGGCCATGCTTTTATTCCTCGGAGTATTTATGCTAGTGCATATTAGTATTGTGCACCGTATGATGTATGCTTAAGTTCCTTGCACAATGTTAAGTTTTGTCCTTTGCACTATACCCGCTTCTGTTCCTTACAGTATTTGTCCACTGCAGAATTCCTGCTTACGTCCATGACGATATGCCTCTTTTAGTTCCTTTCAATATTCCCATGTTTCTTCACTGCAGTAGTCCAGCTTGCCTCTTGCAGTATGGCCCTCCCACTTCTCTCCCTGGTAGTATTCTTTTCTTCCAGCCTCCTTTGTAGTATTTTAGTTTCTGTCCCTCTCAAAATGTATAGTTCTGTTCTCCAGAGTATTCCCGTCCGTGCTGTATCCCTTGCAGCATTCTCTCCAGCTTCTGTCACTTGTAGAATTCATACTTCAGTCCCAGTGCTAACTGGTCAAGCGAGTGTGTCCCCCCACGACCAGGACTTCCACTTAACACCCACCCCTCCCAAAGCAAACCTCTTTAGCACAGTGGCCCGTTTCGACCAGAGATCAGCTATATCATATCTCCATTAGATCCACTGTTTCTCCAAGTTCCACTGACTGTCTTAATCTGACCATACTTTAGTCAACCAGAAGACCCATGAAGGTTTCTGAGAGAACTAGAACGTTTCCCTATACGGTAAGACTGACCACAGAGCTCAAAGAATATCTAGCGAATATTGCGTACTTGGAAGAAAAAAAAGTTGGAGGCTGTAACTTGTCACTAGAGGTGCCGCAGCTATTGGTTTCAGAGTGCATCTTAATTTTAACTAGGCAGTTTTACTTGCAGGCAAATAAAGAGAATCTTCATAGAAGCAATATATCTTAGGGGAAATTCACACATTCTGCGTTATGTACTTATTTTATTTTAAAAGTTTTATAGAGCGCTAGCTTGACCCGTAGGTATCAGAGTGCTTTACATACACACTATAAACAGAAGGAAATTGCATTACATAGTAGGAAGGCAGTAAGGAAGCAAACGGAGATAAAGAAAAAATACAACATGAAAAATAGGTAAACAGTGCATCGGAGGGAGAGAGAACAAACGAGGGTGGTTAACGCAGTCCGGTCACCAATTATCCTTGAATGTCAAGAGAGAGAGGAGTCAGCTCGGATGTTGCAGTCTAGGTTAGTTGACGTTGGTCAGGAAAGTATTTGTTAAGGAGATGGAGTTTCAGGTCCCTTTTGAAACAGTTTAAACTGCGTCTGAGTTCGTAACCCACTCCCCCTCCTACAGCGGGGGCTTGCGTGCTCGACCTTGCTACTCTTAAAGAGTCAGGTGGCCAACAGTGGTTACTTGGTTATTCAACTTTAGTCCATTAGCACTGGTGGCCATGGAGTACCAGTGGTAAATGACCGAACCCACCACGGATACTGCCAATTAAACACTGTCTCTTGCAGAATTCCCTCCCACCACTGTCTCTTGTAGTATTTCATCCGTCTCTGTGCCTTGCAGTTTTCCCACCTGACTAGTATTCACGTTTGTGTCCTGAACCTTCGGCCCGTTGCATTATCGCCTCCTGCGTCTACCCTTTGCAATATTCCCACTTCTGCCCCTTTGCGTTATTCTCTACCACTTCTGCACTTTGCTTATATTACCGTTTCTGCTCCTGGCAGTATTCACTGTCCCTTGTAGTAGTGTCTCCCACTTCTGCCCATACAGTATTCCTGCTTATCCTACGCTCTTCTTCAATTTCCTAAGAAGCTGAAGACCTGGCTTTTCAATGAACCTACCTATCATAAGCAGGGCTAGGCGCACACGCTTGCTCAGCGCCAGGATAACCTTACGGGTAATAGTGCTCTTTACAAACACACATAACATGCTCTCTGCCTTCTGCCCTGTGCAGCAGTCCCACTTCTGTACCTTGCAGCGTTCATTTTGCTACCGCTCTGCCTTCTGACCCTTGCAGCATTCCCTTGTGTCCCTTGTTGTACTCCAGCATCTGGCCAGCTGCTGCAGAACTCTGCAGTGCTCATGTTTCCAGTCTCTGCAGTATCGACTCATCGACCTCTGTAGGATGTTGTCTCAGCATCTGCATTATCCTTGGGCTCTGTCATTCACAGTTTGTCTTTGCCTTGTCCTCATTTCTAAGCCTAGCTGGCTTTGCACTGCTTTCTTTATTCCAAGCACCTCAAATACGTTTGCCTCAGGATTAAGGGCTTGTTTTCTGAAACTGTCCCATCTTCTATACCGCATTTTGCACCAGATCTGCTTTAATGCAAGTATTCCATCACAGCCATTCTAGTAATGCATTGTTGTATCATTTTATGGTGAACACGTATGGGGTACTACATAAATGCACCAGCTCAGGACCAGATTCAATGCAACAACGAATTCGACTGCATCATCATTCACTTATTCTCAAAGACTAATCATTTGGACAGAAAAGCTACGCCTTCAGTACATTTCTTAAGATGCCCAGTTTAGTGACACTGGTCAGGCAAGCTGGTAACTCAATTGTTGAGCCTTGTGTGGTATGTTTTCAGCAGTTATATCCTGCGATGGTCCTAGAACTGTTAGAGTCTGCTTGAGAATGTTGTTATTTGAAATGTCACCAAGATTGCATATTGTCTGGGCGGTGTCCCTAGCTGCGCTCAATGAGTTCAGAATAAATAGCATCTCCTATATTTGGACCCAGCAGTTTGTCTTAATTTAACACCAATCATCTGACTGGGTGCAAGATTTAACAACACAAAAAGATTTGACAACTATTGACTCATCCAGAAGGTTTAACGCACAAGCAGACATACAACAACAAAACAAGCATTGGCAAAGCCAATAGGTCCCTCCTATACAAGTGCTATTGGCTTAGGCAATGTATTTTTGCCATGTTGTACACAAGTGTGGCTGCTGTTCAGCATGGCTAAAAGTTAGTGGCGTGGAGTGTCCTAGAGTGGAGTGGGGGAGTAGTGTGTCGCAGACTGGATTTGTTGGAATAGAGTGGAGTAGGGGGAGTAGAGTGGTGTAGAGTTGAATAAATGGGAATAGAGTTCAGTGGCATAGAGTGCAGTGGCGTAAAGTGGACTGAGGTAGGGGCAGGAGCGGCTTGTGTCAGGGAAAACAGGCCGGGAGGGATGGGGGACGAGGGAGACAAACACAAAAAATAAAAAAGAACTTACCTGCCGCCCTCCAGCATCGCATCGGGCTTTTCTGCTCCTCTCATCTTCACTGCAGGCAGGCACAGGCTCCCAGACTGCCCTGCGGGCAATCCTGAAGCTGCTCTCATGTATGAGCGCTGATGATTTGCGCTCCAGGACAGACTGGGAGCCTGTGCCTGCTCTCTCCAACCCCAGCAATGCAGCTGGGGTTGGAGAGAGCTTCACTGCACATGTGGGATTGGCCGGCCTGAGACGGCCGGCAAAACCCACATGCGCAGTGAAGGCAGTGCTCAACACTCCCCCTCCAGCCTGTCACCACCCTGGCCCCACTCCCAAGACTCGGCACAAGAAAAATAAAATAATAATAAAAACGGGTTTTAAAGCAGTTTTATTATCGTTTTATTTGTCACGTTTTTAAGGGTGCTGGTGGGGGGGCCGCCACTCCGCCGCCACAGCGGAGGATCCACCGCTGGGTAGTAGGGTGGATTGGAGTAGAATGGTGTGGATTGGGGTAAAGTGGGTTGGATTGAGTGGGGTGGAGGTGGGTTGGAGGTGGATTGGAGTGGGTGGACTGGATGGGGTGGGTTGGAGTGGGGTGGATTAGATTGATTTGGGGTAGGGTGGAATGGAATGGGTTGGATTAGAGTAGGGTGGTTTGGAGTGGGGTGAATTAGAATGGAGTGGACGGGGTGGATTAGACTGGAATGGAGGGGGTGGGGTGGACTGGACTCGAGGGGGTGGACTGGATTGGAGTGTGGTGGGGTGGATGAGAGTGGGGTGGATTGAAGTGTGGTAGGGTGGATTGAAGTGTGGTATGCTGGATTGATTGGATTGAGGGCGGTGGAGTGGGGTGGGGTGGGGTGGATTGGGACGGGTGTATTGGGGCGGAGTGGTGCATATTGTTTTGGATTGGGGCAGATTGGAGTGGAGTAGATTATTTTGTACTGGAGTAGGGTGGGTCGGGAATATTGAAGTGTGGTGGAATGGGGTGAGTGGTTTGGATTGGAGTGGGGTGGACTGGATTGGTCTGGGGTGGATTGGATTGAGTGGGGCAGATTGGTCTGGGGTGAGGTGACGTGGATTGGAGTGTACTGTACGATTGTGTTAAAGTACCATTTCAGAAGTGACAATGTCACTCTGCAATAAACTCATCCTCATCTTTTGAGCCCATGAGCAAAAACAAAAGAAAACACGAGTGCAAAGTGAGAAAAGAAGACTTGGCAAAATAAAAGAAAGGTAACTAAAGAAAATAAATCTTTGCACTTTTTTTAGTCCTGCTGGGCACGTTTTTGTCAGTCACACACCTGTTTTCAGGGCACTAAAAGTTAAAAAAGACAAAATAGTACCTCAATCACCTCAGGAGCAGTGGACGGGCACTGATTAAGTTGAATCAATCAGTGCCTGGTCCATGCTCCACAGAAAGGAACGGAATTGATGTTAGGCCTGCCTTGACGAATTACAAGGCTGTAAAGAAGAGTGCCACGTAAGTCAAGAAATGGTAAGCAACAGGTGGGCGCCAAACCCTCTTTGTTATCAACAGTGTCTTGCAAGTGAGATGCATGCGCTAGCGCATGCTTTTGCAGGCTCAGCCCTAAAAAGTGCACATGTAAATAAGGATTACCAAAGTAAAAATCTAACCGCAGGGTTTCTCAGAGAAGGAAGCCAGAGGGGGGGGCCCCAACACCGAAACCCATGTTTGCAAAAACAGTCGACAAGCTTTAACACAGTGCAATAACAATCCACCTTTAAAGGCCCATTGGCTTTAACAGAAGATGTTTACAATAAATGAGTCAGGCCTACTGTTTCATAACTTTTCACAGTAAGAAGATTAGAACTCTGGCATTAGCCAAATTTCTTTTATTAATGAACCAATAAGGCCTATAGCTTTTATCAATGGTCTGTCGCTATAAGCAACTGAGGCCTCCTGCAATGCATATAAGATGGCAACCATCAGGCATACAGTAATAAAATTACATATACAAAATGAAAGCTGGCAAAACAATATACGTCCCTTAGGAAAAGGGGCAAACAAGAATTTTGACATTGCAATTCTTCAACCCGAAACCTATTTAAAGTAGGAGTCTCCAGCCTTCAACACAGTGTAATAACAATCTGCCTTTCGCCACACATTAGCTTTAATAAATACATTTCACAATAAACGGACCAGGACTACTACGTCTGTCATATCGTTTCAGAATCAATCTATCTGAACTATGATATAATTTTTCCCAAATAAACAACCTGTCATATAGCTTGTTACCGACTTGTCACCATAACTAATGCCCACTTTCTCATAACCCCCAAGACATACAATCAGAAAATTATAGATATACACAACAATATAATTGGTAAACAATTCAATCCCTTCTAAAGGGGTAAATAAGGATTACCAAAGGGCAAATATTTTATGCAAACAGTTTGTTAGTGGGGGAACCTGTCAGGGTACCAACAAAAAACCCTTGTTAACAGTAATTTGTGAAAATCCATGTACAAATACCTGTCTAATGGCTTTAACACTGAGTAATAATGATTCACACTTAAAAGCCTACTGCCCTTAGCATATGATTCACACAATAAATTAGTCAGGTCTACTTAGTTTGTCATAAAATGTCACAGTAAAAACACTAGACCTATGCCACCTGACAATTTTTCCCAATGAACCAATCCGGACTATTGCCTTTATCGCTGGCTTCTCACCATATCCAACTCTGGCTTACTATTGCACATACGCTTTAACACAAAGGTCAACCAGAGCTTAATTTGTAAAAGAATAACTGCTGGGGCCCAAAGTTTCCCTCAGAAGCCCGCGGCTGGCGCTGTTGAAGGTCGGGTGCCGAATGCCAAGGCTGCATAGTCTTGGTTCCACCTCATTCTGCTTTACTGCGCCACCAGACACTCGCTGCCCCTTTATCTCACTTTTGCAGATTCTTTTTCATCCCTTTCTTTCTCCCTCTGTCACAGTTTTCCCTTTCTTTCTGTTCCTACTCTTTCTCCCTTTTTTGCTTTATCTATCTTGCTCTAGATCAAAGGTTGGAGAGGACAAATAAATTCGGGTCCCCAAAATAGGAGTACCACTGGGCGACACTCGCAAGCAAATCTTCAAATTAAACACTGAAGGCAATTATCCTTATACATCCATGAAATTACAGAGATGTACAAAATAATAGTTGGCCAAGCAGTATACAACTGCTGCTGTTTCTTCAAGGTCAAGGATCATCCTGATGTCATCTGTTGCTGCGATGAGGGCGGTCTCAGTGCTGTGGTTGGGCCGGAAGCTCAATTGGGTGATGTCTAGGAGTTGATGTGTGTTGAGTTAGTGAGTTGCTTTTGATGGATTTCGGTAACTCTATTTCTAGTGGTTACTTCATCTACCCACAGATTCCTCACCTTGTGAATATTCCCCCGGTGTCAGACTGGATCCGGAAACTCAAAATCAGTATTCCTGCTCGCCGGTAGATGGCGTCGTTCAGTCCGCACTGACAAAACGCAAGTACTTGCTGGGTCAACAACAAATCAAACAACACTACAGACAGCTTAGCTTGTAGTGGGTGAATCTGAGGGGTGCTGCACCAAGTCACAAAGTTGTCCTAGCACCCAGTGTACACAGATTTTGTAGATTGATGCCTGGTTGCCAGAATCACATCCCATACTTTGGGAGGAAGATTGAAGGAGACTAGCTGCTGCCATTGCTTTATTTCAAAGCATGGATGTGCAGAGTTTTAGAGGCCTGAGAGCAGGACCCCACCCTGTTGCTGCGACAGTATATCCTCTACAAATGGCAGCTTGATCGGATGACAGATGCTCATGCTCAGGAGTTCTGGACACCACAGCCTCCTGGTCTATTACGGAGCTATTAGGATGACTTGGGCCCTGTCGGTCTCAATCTTCTTCAGAACTCGAGGCGAGAAGGCTAGAGTCAAAAAGGCTTACAAGAGTCCAGAGCTGCACTCTAAGTGGAATGCATGTCTGAGAGAGAGCCTTATTGTGAACTCTAGCGCACAAAAATGCAGACATTTCCAGTACCCTGCAGTGGTGAAAAGATTAAGCCAGGGTTTTCCCCATTTCTGGAAAATGCCATGCGCCACCTCTGGATGTAACTGCCATCGTGATCCACTGGGCGTAGGCGACTGAGTTTATCAGCCCTGATGTGGAGAAATCCTGCTAGGTGGTTAATGACCAGAGAAATGCCCAGGTAAGTCAGAGCCCAGAGCCTTCTAGCACACGACCCGAGACCCCACTCTGCCCTGCTTGCTGCAGTACCACATGGCAGAAGTATAGTCTGTGATTACTTGATGGTTGGTAGGAAGGCCTTCAATGCCAAGTAGATCGCACACAGATCCAGCAAATTGATGTGGAGGAGAGTTTCCACCAGAGACTTCTAATCTCCACCCCTCCCATATGGACTCTCCAGCTCAGCAGTTATGCATCCGTGATCACCGAAAGCTCTGGGTGGGGTAAGGAGAGGTGCGGTCACCGGCCCAATCGCAGTCTAACAGCCAAACCTGCAGATCTTTTGTAGTCTCCTCTGAAGCCTGGATGTAATCGAATAGGTTCCCCTGGTGCTGTGTCCACTGGGACTTCAGATTCCACTGCAGAACACACGTGCTACCTGGAGTGGGCAAATTGCATGATGCATGATGCAGGAGGCCAGGAGCCCAAGCAGCCTCAATACCATCCTCACTGAGATCCAGAAGAGAGACTGAAACATTGGGATCATAGCCTGAATGTCCTGAACTCTCCACTCCGGGGTGAAGGCATGAAACTGCATTGTATCTAGGATAACTCTAATGAACGGGACCGTCTGCGGAGTCAGGTGTGTCTCTGGCATGTCAATAGCGAATGATAAAGATTCTAGGAGGTTTGCAGTCATCAAGAGGAGGTCTACGACTGCCGGGGTCTTTCAACAGCCACTCGTTGAAGCACTGGAAGGCTTGTACACATGACCTCTGAAGATGCGCTGCGACTTCTGCCATCACTTTTGTGAAAACCCAAGAGGCACTGATAAGGCCACATGAGCACTGCAGACTGGAAATGATCTTGACCCACTATGAATCACAGGTAACCTGTGGGCCCGCAGGACAGGGATATGGAAATGTGTGCCCTGTAGGTCCATCGCTATCATCTAGCCTCCGGGATGCAGGGCAGGTAAGACCGTAGCTAGCGTGAGCATAATGAATTTGTCATTCCGCAAGAAGACATTGAGAGGGTGGAGATCTAAAATCAGGTAACTGCCTCAGTCCTTCTTTGGCACAAGGAAATAGCAGGAGTAATACCCAGTTCCTACTTTCGAGGCTGAAACCCTTTGTGTGGCCTAAAGGGCCCACACTTCCTGCTGCAAAAGGACACGTGTTTCTCAGTCAGCTGGATTGATGGGATGGCAGGCGAAGGGGTGTAGAAAGAAATGGGAGGGCATAGCCTCGCTTGATAAGTTGGAGAATCCATGAGTCCATAGAGATGTTTTGCCGCCCTTGGAAGATATGTCTGATCCTGCCTCCTACTGGGTGGGTGTGTGTCAAAAAGGACACATTAAAACAGTTTTGCAGTTGAGGTTGACAGAGGTGTGGAGGACTGAGCTGCACATTGTCGACAATTCCCTAAGTGTTGTTTCTAGTTGCCTCTGCTACGAAAAGGCTAGGCATGCTTTTTTTTATCCCAATAGAGGGTTCTGGTGTTGGCGGTACTGGAAACCCCTACCGGTACTGTAGAAGCCGCCTTTATAATGTGATACCAAATATCTACTTTAAAGGCCTGTAGAACGTTGACACAAAAGAATTAATTAAAAGTTACTGAAGCTGCTGAAAGTAAAGATTCTTTTGTAACGCAAGGCTTGCCTAAGAGAGATACCAGAACAGTGCAGGATGCTAGCTTAGCCACAAGTATTTCAGCATATCACATTTAGAAATATGTCTGGTACGTGCTATGATATTGCAATTATTTCTATGGAAAAGTACCAAGGCTAATACATTGCATTACAGTGGAAAGTCCCAAAAGCTGCCTACTTAAGACACGTGGTCAGCAACAGTATATTTCGGACCATAAATGGCATAGCGCAGCCTAGGCCTTTGCTAATTGGTCAAGTATTCAATGCTTGATTTGTGTTACGTGCATTATGATGCTGTATCCTCTGTGGTTTGTGTCAATAAAAGCTGTCAGAGACGTCACCTCTTTGGACACTCAGCGGCTATGCTGACTGTCTCCGTGCTGCACGTATTTGTATTATCTTGTCATCTAGAATACATTTTCTCTATCATATGTGCTGATTGCTATTATTTCATTTAGGCTACCACATTTCCATGGAAGGTGCGAAACTGTTGAGGAAACTGTTTGGTAGGGGCAGACAGCCCCCAGTAATGCACTGTGGCACAACTCTCCTTAAAGCGTTCCAGGGCAAACTCCGTTGTCATACCAAAAGGACACGAGCCAACAAATGGCATGTCCATTAAAGATTCCTGGACATCCCCCGAGAAGCCCATAGACTTTCATCCAGACGTGGTTGTGAGGCACCACACCTGTGCCAAGCGCCCAACCCAAGCAGTCAGTTGTGTCTAGGCCAGTCCTTATGACAAATTTTGCTGCATCCCAGCCGTCCTGCATGGTTTTGGCTAAAGACGTCCATAGGTCTTCTGGAGCTGCCAGCAGGATTTGACCAACTGTGCACCATAAAGCATGACTGTAGTGGCCTAGGAGGTAGCTGGCATTGCCAGAGCACAAAGCAAAACTAGTCAATGAAAAATCATACACTTGCCAAAGAGGTATAGATAGCACCGAGGTTGAACCCCTCGGCAGGACCCTGATTGGAGGCCTCTGCAGTTCTTTGGAGGCTGGAGTAGTGCCAGAGGGAGCCGGAAGTGTGCCAAATATACGCAACACGACCTGACTAAAGGCTTTTATATGATGTAACGTCGCTGGTCGACCCAGCAATTTCAGTTAGATAGGAAGAAAACTCTGAATCAGCTCTACAGTCGTTTGGAAGCAAGTCCGAGAGGTGAGGTGACGCCCGTGCACCCCTCCGGAGTTCGAGGTGCCAATTCCCGCTTCAACTTCTCGTGTTTGTTTAGACGTATCTGAAGACTTCGACTGCAATGAGGACCTATCGCAGGAACAGGACCTTTCCTTTCGACTTTAAACAGTCCCGGTGCAGAATCTTCTGATACTTGGTGGCATAACGTTTTGCCTCACAGTCCCGGTTGCCCTTTGGGTTTATCTGGGCACAGTTGTCGTAGGCCCTGGAGTTGTAGTCCGGCCCTGGACACCCTGGCATTTTGGGAAGCAACACATTTCCCTTGCACACTGGTAACATTTGGAGTGAATATATTACTCACCAAAACAGGAGTAGCGCTCAGGAACCATGTCTGAAGGCAAGGAAAGGAAGGAATGGAAAGGAAGGAATTGACATCAATGCACCGAGTGAAACTTATATGTGGCGGCTTGTTGCTTCCGGAGCTGACTGACATTGGTGCGGAGCCGCACGACACCACCTATGGTGCACAGGAGTACAGCTTTTTAAGTTACCAGATCCAGTCTTGTGCGTGGGGAATATTCACATCGTAAGAAATCTGCAGTTAGAAGAATCCATCAGAAAATACTAACAACAACTCAGAGGGTCACAAGCGTAGAACACACCAGAGACCCTACCCTCTCTCCATCCTCCTCAGATGCATAAGGGGTACATTAAAGTCAGAAGAGTTGAGTTTTGCATTTTTTTTGTATGCAGCTGAATTTTGAGCTATCCGCAATAGGTGCCTTTTTTAACAGTGCCTAACTTCAATATAAACAAAATATGTGATTTTGTTGCACTCTGCACTGCTCAGATGCCGCCTCATTTATAGTTTACACATTCGATTGTTCTTTGGAACACACCATCATTTTTTAAAGCAATAACATACTTATATTCCATGCAGTTTCTTGAATTCGACAACTATTTTGAAGGGAAAATGGAAATATGCAGAAAAGTGTGTAACACCATCAAGTGGCTGAACTTATGCTATACATAATGTGGAAAATTTCTTTCTTTGGGCTAGTATGACAATCCAAGTTCAGAAGTGTTCGGCACTATACACTAAAGTGCCTATTGATTACGGAAACAAAGGCTAAACAATGACTTGACAATTACAATGAGCATGCAGTGTATCTGTCCATGGTTCGGTTGGGGAATATAGTTCAGAGGATGAATGGCCTGTTATGAAGATCTGTGTTTAATTTGAAAGCCACGAGATTCAATCCTATTGACTCCAAGCCTGAGGAACTTGAGCATTTAGGTATGAAGAGGATTTTAGTATTTTCATTGGGACAGTACTGCTCCTGTTCACCACTGTGGTTATATTTTGAATGGGATAGATACCACATTTTTCACCATAGTCGCTAAACATTATTTGGAAGCATGATTATTTTATTTGGACAGTACTGCTAGCAAATATGTTCAACTATTTATTTTAAATGTTTTAACTTGCAGGGTGTAGACACAATCCAAAAGGATGGCTACCTCTCTTCTGAAAGTCACCTCCCTGTTATCACTGGAGTGTGCCCTGCAAAAAAGTGCTGTCTGAATAAAATAGCACTCTGCCAGAAGCTGTTAAATCCTCAGAATCATGGGCTATGTGAGCTATTAAAGAGTCCCTAAAGAAGCCCTGCAAGGCCTGTCGGTCATGTATGCAGTTCTGAGTCGGTGCCTCGATCCAACAGAGATGAACAACCAGTACTTGCCTTCATCCTCCTTGCCGTGGCCTGCTCACTGTGTACCATGGGTGGTCCAGACGACTGTGGTGTGGTAGAAAGATGCAGTGCAGTAGCTTTGTGTGGGGCGCTCCACTCAACAGCCCCTGACCGTCGGTTGGGTCTGTTAAAATAACATAGGCATTGTGACACTGTGCCCTTGTCGGGACCCAGTGAGAGGACTCTGGGGCTCATGTTGGTGGAGTTTGGGGTGCTGGTATTGGCTTACCTGCATTGATGGGTGCTGCAAGCAAACCAGGTGCGAACCTGAACATGCATACTATCCAATGGCCACTATCCGCAGATAGAACCTGCTCATAGCTTCTCACTGTACTCCAGTGTCAGACGGAAGTCATCCCAACATTAAGTGCAACAAGGGCATAATGCAGTGCTGGCTGTTAGTGCTAGATTCTGTATTAGACACAATAAGAAGTATACCATGTACTGCTAGATTCTGTATTAGCCACTATAAGAAGTATACCATGTACTGCTGATAATTTGTTTACATCCATTGTAGGCCTCTGGGGTATTACCAAAATCTCAGCCACACCATCATTCGGACTGCATAGGGATACATTTAGCAACAGAGAGGAAGATACAAACACAAGGATACAATGTATGTGTTCTTCCCCTTTGGAAGTCATCTTGCCAGGATGGCTCTGTGCACAAATGTGCTTCTCTCTAGAAATATCCGATAGCTCAAAAACTTTAATGATAATGCACTATAAATCCACGTTGTCCTCCTTTATACTTAGTGACTGGCTTCTCTTTGTCTCCTATAAAGTGGATTCCATTTGTGACATGAATTAGGATTCCACCACTCGCTATTAATGTGAGATAGCTGCAATCTGTGGAGGAAATTGGTTGTAGAAGACTACCCCACAAATATTCTCTATGCAAAATTATATTTTGCTATACATTTCAAATTAAACGTTAACAATCCCATCTGTGATGGCATTGCTACAGGACTACTGGACAGAAGCTTAACCTTAATACATTTAGCCTCTTACTCTTTCAGGGTTTCCACATTCTGGATGAAATTCAAGACTGCCAAGATATCGAGCTATACCCATAAAAATTTGGCCTCATAGTCATTCAGGGTTTCCACAACTTGGACGAAATTCCAAACTGATGAGATATCAAGCTGTGCCTATCAAATATTTGGAAATTGTGATATACACGGACTGTGAGGAAATGGGGTGTATTATACGGTGGGTTTGTGTGACCTCACCATGCAATACACTTATCAACCCCTTTAGGTCCAGTAGGTTTAGTCTGTCAAAACCGCAGCTCAACCTTGGATAGCTGGGGCACGGAGCAGCAAGGCTCACACAGAGGAACTAGTGTAAAACATTTAAAAAGCACCAAAACATTTGAAGAAATCGACACAACACTCAAGAAATACAACACAAATTTATAAAAATAGATGGTATTTTTATAAGAATTTAGACACTAGAAAGACAAAATCCACCAGAGGATTCTAGAGATATGGGTTTTACAATTAATAATAAATCAAAACATTTTCACTCAACCGCAAACTAGTTTTGGTAAATTCGACAAAACTTTTTCAAGGAAAACTTGGGTGAGTGTCACTGCAGTCGGTAGAAGTACTTGGGGTGACCAACTCTAGCAGGGAGCTAGTCAGGGGGACCAGCAAGGTCCTTAAAAACAGTTACCTACATAGGAGAAGCAGTCCTACAGCAGTTCCAGGCACTTTATCCATGTTGCAATTAATTCCTATGGAGTGGTCCTGATGCAAGGGATGAAGGATGCTTAAAATGCTCTAAGGATGCTGTGGATGTGACGCGGTGGACGGGGGTCTTCTTGCAGGCACTCCTCAGTCCACGTAGATGGTGCAGAGGGTCCTCCTTGAAGGGTCGACATCCCACAAGGTCCTCGCCGGTCAGCCCAAAATGCAGTCACCACTGGACTACCAGTCGCCTGGTGTTGCAGTCACAGGCCAATTCTTCCTGGGTTGATAACTTACCTTCTGAGGGTCCCAGCACCTCTCCAACAGCGCTCCCAGGCTCAGCGAAACCGGGTGTAACTATGTGCCGGGTCTTGGTCCCTGGTGCTGCACAGAGGCGGCGGTGGTGACTTGAAGACGCTGGGCTACCAACTTGCCCCAGTAGGCTTCTTCAGCTGATGTGCCCCTGTGCTGTAAACAGGAGGCCAGTCGGCTGGCCTTTGGAGTCTCTAGGCTTTGCTAGACTCTGGAGACTACTTCTCATTGAGGTCCCACAGTCCCGCTCTCCGCTAGCAGTCCTTGATGGTGCAGCCTCTTTTGCTGGGTCCTCAGTGCAGCCCCTCTTAAGTCCTTCTTCTTGCTCACAAAGTGAATGAGCAGTAAAGATGCACCTTCAGGAAGACCCTCAAGACCTGGCTCTTCGGCTGAACGGATCTACGGACCCCCCTCGCCCCCCCTCAGCGCCTTGAGACCCTCACGGGTGAGTAGCGCGCTTACAAATCCCTGATTAATTGATTGCTGCCTTTATATCGTGTCACATTTCCTCGGCTTTCAGAGACGGAGGTCAAAAGTCAATTTGTCTTCCTAAATTTACTTTTCTTTCTGTGACTGAAGTTAGAGGATTTTGTAAAGTGAACTGTGTGACAATTGCATTGAGACCAGTTCATAGGTCAAGTACATTACAGTTAGGTCAAGTAGATTTTTCAAGGTACTAGACCTGCAGGTCTATTAACATTTTTATGATTTTTCGAGCCCTGAGAGGTGATGTACTTTCTGACCCTTCGGTATCCTCAGATGCAGAATCCGAACACAGGATTGATAGTGACCAGTTTGTAGATCTCTAATTGGGAACTTTTTGAAATGAGAAAAGCCCAGGTCACAGAACTGGGAGGAAGGAAGAGGTTGGTGAGGAATCTGTAGTTAGAAAGAGTCTTCACCATAAAGACCGCTACCAAAAGTAAGTAGATTGTTCTTCTGACAGAGACCTCTAACTGCAGATTCCTCACCTTTTGAATAGATATCAAACCAGCACCTCCCAGGTGGTGGGTCTGTGAACTAACTCAAAACAAAAAGTCCTGCAGATACAAGTGGGCAAAGTTTCCTTCTTGATGGACCTGTTTGTCCAGGCAATAGTGCTTTATGAACTTATGAAGGGACGCACATGTATGTGCCTGGCAAATGTCCAGGACAGACACCCCATGTGCCAACGCAGTAGCAGCAGCCTTGGCTCTGGTGGAGTGAGCCTGTAAGCTCTCTGGGAGCAGCTTGTTGTTGTTCAATAAGAAGATACTGATACAAGAGGACTGCAGTCATAGGTCTAAACTTCTCAAGCTTGGAATTATCTAAGAGCTTTGATAGGCATCCAAAAATGTTTAAAGAAGGCATGACACTGAAGAAGGATTATGTTACTTACCCTGTAAGCATATGTTCTTGGCAAGTAGTGCTGTAGATTCACATGCTTTGCATACTCCTGCCATCTAGTGTTGGGTCCGGCTGTTTAAAAGTGTTTTTCTTCGAAGAAGTCTTTCAAGTCACAAGGTAAGGTGACTCCTCCTTTTGGTAATAGTGCGCCTGGGCATCGACTCCATGGTTAGATTGTTTTCCCGCAAGAGGGTGAGAATGGAGTATAAGTTAAGAGATGTCCATGAATATGAAATATAGATTAGAACTGTAACAACTATAGGTGTTCAGGGAGGAGGGTGGGCGCATGTGAATCTACAGCACTACATGCCAAGAAGAGATGCTTACAGGGTAAGTAACATAATTCGTTCGAGGCATGAATGGCTGTAGATACACATGCTTTGCATTGACTGTATAGCAGTACCCTCCAAAAAGCGGTGGCTAACAAGTGAACGTTGCAGTCGTTTGAAAACATGTACGTAGCACCGCCTGTCCTACTTTAGCCTGTTGGCATGCTAAAACATCCACACAATAGTGCTTGGTAAATGTGTGTGATGTAGACCATGTAGCTGCTTTACAAATGTCAGCTATGGGAATGTTGCCTAAGAAAGCCATAGATGCCCCTAATTTACGTGTAGAGTGTGCTCTAGGGGGTATAGACAAAGTCCTTTTGGCTTTGAGACAGCATGTCTGGATACATTTAACAATCCAACTAGAAATGCCGGATTTCGAAATGCGTTTCCCTTTATGAGGGGGAGCTAACGCAACAAAAGTGGTTTTGCGAAAATCTTTTGTCCTGTCAATATAATACTTGAATGCTCTTTTAACGTCTAGTGTATGAAGACCTCGTGCTGCTACAGAATCTGGTTGAGAAAAGAAAACAGGTAGCTCTACAGATTAGCAACGAAGTCCCGGGCACACGTAGTTGGGGTTAAAGTATGGTCATAGAATGTTCAGTGTCCAATAACAGAATTTGTGGTCAACACCAGAATGATGAGTTGCAGTAAATTTAATTAATGTGGCACAAAAAGCAACCAGCCGACACGTGTTTCGTCACCTATGGGAGTGATCCCGTGACTTCTTCAGGGCTGGGGGGGAATACAAAAGAAACAAATAAGCAAAGGGATAAAGGGAAACTCAAATGCAATAGATGTTCACGATGGAACAGCATGACCAGCCGGTCATGTTGCAGTATACTATTGCCTGTTTAAGTGGAAACCCTAAGTGAGTGGTGATTTTGTTGCCAAGTGAGGGAAGAAAAACAATTAAAACAATAAAATGGTGACTCAGTGAAGTGTGAGTGAATGAAAAAACATCATAATGACAGCGAGGAAAAAACTGAGGGAGGAAAATGGAGAATGCGTGACATGATCCTGACACATGCTGCGGGGTGAAATGGTAGTGACAACCAAATAGAAAAACATATTCGTGACAACACTAGTACATAGGACAAGACTCAAATAAAGCATACTAGTACTGGCGTGATGCTGATACTGTGAATGAAAGTAAATATTATGTAGCTGAACTGTTTAATCGCAATTGTTGGGGCTGAGAACAGAGGTTAAAGATTAGGGTGGGTAGCATATCATAATGTATCTGAGGCAAATTAAAACGGTACTTAGCAGAATACCATCAGTGGGAGTCATAATTATTAAAAATAAGGTCGGTAAATAGCGAATACGATAAGGAGAGTAATATAACCCATAGTAGTGAAAAAACACAAAGGTCAGGATCCAGGGCTAGTGACTGTGGAAATATGTAATGAAAGACAGAGGTACCTGTATGGGTAACGGATATCACTGGGATGGGCTGGAAGGGAGGAGGGAGAAGAAGAGAGTGGTAGGTGTAAGTATATGCCCAATTGAGGTAAAATACTTAAGAAAGGACGCGGTCATCTAATGCAAAACCGAAATAATAGTATTCAAAAATTAATAATTCGCCACAAACGCGATTGTGAACTCACCCACAAGCCGGTGATAATTCCAACCCGGCTGGGTGTCCAGAAATTTGAAAAAGTTGGAAGTACGGTATCAGGAATCGATCATGGTGTCCACAAGCTAAACGAAGAATAAGAGGAAGTGAAGGCAATCTGTTAAGAAAAAGGAAAGTGCGGCGGAAGGAAAAAATGGCTTACCAGAGTGAGTGAACGCGAGTCTAAGGTAAGCGATCGCGATTGTTCACAAATTCAGTGTAAGCGAATTAGGCGCTGGAAAAAATAAAAATGAAGCTAATTAGGGCAGGTTAAGGTGTAGCAACGTAGCGGAGGGAGCGGGGAGGAATGAACGGGTAGAGCTTACCCGTTTGGCGGCAAAAACCAACGGTCCAATCTTCGGCGCGAGGGAGGCGGGTATGCCTGACCACGAAGGTCTGGAGAGGAGAAAACGTACATGAATACGGGATGGTAAGGGCGGGTAAAAGGTGTAACAAGGTAGCGGAGGGAGCGGGGAGGAATGAACGGGTAGAGCTTACCCGTTTAGTGGCAAAAAACAACGGTCCAGTGTTCGGCGTGAGGGAGGCGGGTGGGCCTGACCACGAGGGTCTGGAGAGGAGAAAAAGTACATGAATAGGGGATAATAACAGGAAGAAACGATGGGGCAAGAATATTATCGGAAGACAAGTGCCCTATTGACTTACCCTGAGTAGTTGGAGATAGACGGTGTAACACTGGTGCCGAGTCGCTGTCCGGATGCGGAAGCGATTGGAGAACAGTCATAGGCTTAAATAATGGTCATGTGACCAGAAAGACTAGAATGCTGCCGGTCGAGGCGCGTGAAAACCGGAAGTGAGGGAATGTCAAAAGGGTGAACCGAAGGAGAAAGCCGGCGAGAATAAAAGGGGAACCTGAGACTAGTGTATGAGTTCACTTGTAATATCATACGAGTAGCAAGCCAAGAGGCGTGTTTATTAGCTTAAGAAATTATATGCCTATAGCGGGCTATGGAACCGGAAGTAGGTTATGTCAAAAGGCAATGTAAAGGAAGGAGCCGGCGAAAAAGAAAAGAAAGACTGAGACTATTGTATGAATTCACTGGTAGGATCAATAGAGTAATACGTCGTGAGGCGTAAGTGAATAGGCGATAGAATGGACGTAAGGATAAAGGAGGTAGAGGGGGGGGCAAAAAGTAGGTATCATAGAAACTTGCTAAAAGGCTGGAAAGATGCCGATTGACCTCTCCAGTACATGGTGGACAGATATGCCAGTGAGGATCGGAAATGGAAACAGGGGGCGAAGTATTGTGCCCGAAACAGAGCATAGGTTCAAAGGAGATGAAAGATTGTAGAGGTGGTGAGTCAAAGCCGCACAAGGAAACAGAAAAAATTCACCAGATGCGTGAGGTGATGTAATGATAATCGGGAAGGAAAATGTCCAACCGGAAGTATAGCAGGAGAGTACACTCTAGAGAGTACCTAGTGGTGCAAGGTAGGGTTCGTCACGGGAGGTGTAAGAGGGACAGGACATATTTAACGTAGTGCCAAAGAAAAGAATCCCCAAAGGATGACTAATCTCATAAAGACATGTGGAAAATCCTGAAGTCAACGTTGTGAGAGTAAAGAGTGTACATGAGTATGTGTGCTTATGCAAGACAATTACATAACAGTAAATAACAGACAATAATGATTATTTTAAAATAGGTTGATATGAGAGCAGAATAAGGGAAAACTGTGCACAAAATTATGTGCCTGTAA
This sequence comes from Calotriton arnoldi, assembly GCA_963921515.1. Lineage (NCBI taxonomy): Eukaryota > Metazoa > Chordata > Amphibia > Caudata > Salamandridae > Calotriton > Calotriton arnoldi. The sequence continues at coordinate 3,244,893 of CAWUFW010000209.1, read as the reverse complement.
CGGGCAACCATGTTTGAGAAACATCTATCTAGCATGATAATGTATCAACCACTTAACATCAATATGACTGTGACGTATAAGACAGACATACGGTCACTTTTGTGACCAAAAACACAACAGCAAAGAGAAAAACAGCGAAGACTGCTTGAGTGGCTATTACCGGTTCAGAAGGCAGTCTTCATATTATTCATGATGCATCTAGACCATAGATAGTACAGACTGAATTGTTCAATCACCCAGGAAGTAGTGCAGTTCATGGTCGGTGTTCAAACCGTATTGGACCGTCTGTAAGCGCATAATCCAAGTGGCTTCCAGACGTCTGAGTCTTAGTTCCCTGTTGCCACCTCTAGCACTGATGGTAGCCACGTCGAAGCCAAAAAAGGAGAAGCGTTTCTTGGAACTTTGGGTTGTGCAGTTCATGACGTGTCGCCATAGGATATCTGCTATCCTGGTTCGAAAGTGCTCTGACATGTTCACCAATGCGGTCTTTCAATGGTCTGATGGTACTGCCGATATACCACTGCTTGCATGTGCATTCAAGAATATAGAACACGAAGCGTGTATTGCAGTTGATGTTGTTTCTGATAGTATACTCAATCTTGTTTTTGGCAGTGAATGTCATAATTCCATTCTGGGCTTTTCTGCAGATACCGCAGCAGCCACATTTGTGGAATCCTAAGGTGTGGGTGTTGAGCCATGTTTGTCTGCTGAGGGGACTGGGTATACTCGGGCTCAATCTAGTTCTAAGTGTTCTTCACCGTCTGTAGGTGATCTGTGGTCTCCCCGGGATGACATCTTTAAGCGATGTGTCTGCCAGTAGGATGCCCCAGTGTCTGTCTATACTCCTTTTCATTGCCAGACCCATGTCGCTGTAGTCTGTGATTAGTCTCACTTTCTGTTCTTGTTCCGTAACTACCCTTTTGTCGTGTAGTGTTTCGTTTCTCTCTATGTTGTGTATCCTTTTTTCTGCTTTGCTTATGGTACGCGCATCGTAGCCTCTAGCTCTGAATCTATGTTTCATGTTGGATATACAATCTTGAAATTCTGGTTCTTCGCTGCAGTTCCTTCTGGCCCTGACAAACTCCCCAGAAGGGATGGCTTGTATCTGATGGGAGGGGTGGGAACTCTCCGCGTGTAATATGGCATTGCATGAGGTGGCCTTTCTGTGCAATCTACTATGTAAGGTGTCTGACTTTATGTAGAGATCTACATCAAGAAATGTGATGTTAGATCTGCTGGATTCGCTCGTGAATCTCATATTCATGTCATTAGAATTAAGATGTCTGCAGAAACTGTCGAGCTTGTTTTGAGACCCTGCTCATAATAGTAGACAGTCAACTATATAACGTCCCCAGTAGATTATGGAGTCAACCCAAGGAGCCCCTTTGGTGCTCCAAATCCAGTTAGATTCAAGTACACCCATGTAGAGGTTAGCAAATGATGGTGAGAATTTGGAACCCATGGCTACACCTTTGTTCTGTTTGTACCACCTTTGTTCATACATGAAGAAGTTGTTATTAAGGATAATGTCCATCATGGTGATGAGCATGTTTGTGTGTTGCCATAACGTGGCAGGCCTGTTGAGTAGAAGACTAGTGACGGCTTTAAGTCCCAATTCTGGTTCTATGGTGGTATAGAGAGAAACTATGTCCAGGGTGGCTAAGATCATGCCAGGTTGCCATTGTACATCGGCCAATATACTCAAGATGTGCTTAGTGTCCTGGATGTGAGAGGGTAGATTCTTAACCATGGGACCTAAGAACAGGTCTACATATTGTGCAAGTCTTTCAGTAGGACCGCCAATGCCTGACACTATTGGCCTTCCAGGAGGAAAAGGCGCCGGTTTATGTATCTTGGGTAGAGTGTATAGGCAGGGAAATGAGGGTCTGTGTACTTTGAGATAAAGTAACTCCTGATCATCGATTAGGCCCAGTGTGTGCCAATCCGATAAACATCTGTTGATTTTGGTGATAAGTACGCTCATAGGGTCAAGTCCATCTCTATGTCAAGATCATGTAATAGGTTGTCCATGTCTATAGGGGGGTCGTCGGAGTCTGTCAGTGAAAGAAGTAGATGTTGACCTGTATGTCTTTTATACTGTGTCCTCCTAAAGTGTCGTCAGTACAGATCTTTCTGGTGTTCCTATTGGTAGGTTGTGTGCCCAAAAAGTGTTTTTTTATTTTGATCCTAGCCACCCTGGAAGTAGTTTCCCTCTATACCACCATAGAACCGGAATTGGGACTTAAAGCCGTCACTAGTCTTCTACTCAACAGGCCTGCCACGTTATGGCAACACACAAACATGCTCATCATCATGATGGACATTATCCTTAATAACAACTTCTTCATGTATGAACAAAGGTTGTACAAACAGAACAAAGGTGTAGCCATGGGTTCCAAATTCTCACCATCATTTGCTAACCTCTACATGGGTGTACTTGAATCTAACTGGATTTGGAGCACCAAAGGGGCTCCTTGGGTTGACTCCATAATCTACTGGGGACGTTATATAGATGACTGTCTACTATTATGTGCAGGGTCTCAAAGCGAGCTCGACAGTTTCTGCAGACATCTCAATTCTAATGACATGAATATGAGATTCACGAGTGAATCCAGCAGATCTAACATCACATTTCTTGATGTAGATCTCTACATAAAGTCAGACACCTTACACAGTAGATTGCACAGAAAGGCCACCTCATGCAATGCCATATTACACGCGGAGAGTTCCCACCCCTCCCATCAGATACTAGCCATTCCTTATGGGGAGTTTGTCAGGGCCAGAAGGAACTGCAGCGAAGAACCAGAATTTCAAGACTGTATATCCAACATGAAACATAGATTCAGAGCTAGAGGCTACGATGCGCGTACCATAAGCAAAGCAGAAAAAAGGATACACAACATAGAGAGAAACGAAACACTACACGACAAAAGGGCAGTTACGGAACAAGAACAGAAAGTGAGACTAATCACAGACTACAGCGACATGGGTCTGGCAATGAAAAGGAGTATAGACAGACACTGGGGCATCCTACTGGCAGACACATCTCTTAAAGATGTCATCCCGGGGAGACCACAGATCACGTACAGACGGGGAAGAACACTTAAAACTAGATTGAGCCCGAGTATACCCAGTCCCCTCAGCAGACAAACATGGCTCAACACCCACACCGTAGGATTCCACAAGTGTGGCTGCTGCGGTATCTGCAGAATAGCCCAGAATGGAATTAAGACATTCACTGCCAAAAACAAGATTGAGTATACTATCAGAAACAACATCAACTGCAATACACGCTTCGTGGTCTATATTCTTGAATGCACATGCAAGCAGTGGTATATCGGCAGTACCATCAGACCATTGAAAGACCGCATTGGTGAACATGTCAGAGCACTTTCGAACCAGGATAGCAGATATCCTATGGCGACATGTCATGAACTGCACAACCCAAAGTTCCAAGAAACGCTTCTCCTTTTTTGGCTTCGATGTGGCTACCATCAGTGCTAGAGGTGGCAACAGGGAACTAAGACTCAGACGTCTGGAAGCCACTTGGATTATGCACTTACAGACGGTCCAATACGGTTTGAACACCGACCATGAACTGCACTACTTCCTGGGTAATTGAACAATTCAGTCTGTACTATCTATGGTCTAGATGCATCATGAATAATATGAAGACTGCCTTCTGAACCGGTAATAGCCACTCAAGCAGTCTTCGCTGTTTTTCTCTTTGCTGTTGTGTTTTTGGTCACAAAAGTGACAGTATGTCTGTTTTATACGTTACAGTCATATTGATGTCAAGTGGTTGATACATTATCATGCTAGATAGATGTTTCTCAAACATGGTTGCCCGTTACAGGCACATAATTTTGTGCACAGTTTCCCCTTATTCTGCTCTCATATCAACCTATTTTTAAAATAATCATTATTGTCTTTTATTTACTGTTATGTAATTGTTTTGCATAAGCACACATACTCATGCACCCTCTTTACTCCCACCACGTTGACTTCAGGATTTTCCTCATGTCTTAATGAGAAGTCATCCTTTGGGGATTCTCTTCTTTGGCACTACGTTGAATATGTCCTGTCCCTCTTACACCTCCGTGACGACCCTACCTTGCACCACTAGGTACTTTCTAGAGTGTACTCTCCCTGCTATACTTCCGGTTGGACATTTTCCTTCCCGATTATCACTACATCACCCCACGCATCTGGTGTTGTTTATCTGTTTCTATGTGCGGCTTTGACTCACGACCTCTACAATTTTTCATCTCCTTTGAGCCTAGGCTCTGTCGGGCTTAATTTTTAAGCCAATGCCGTATCGGGCACAATACTTCGCCCCCTTTTTCCTTTTCCGATCCCCACCGCTATATCTGTCCACCATGTACTGGAGCGGTCATTCGGCATCTTTCCAGCCTTTTAGCAAGTTTCTATGATACCTACTTTTTGCCCCCCCCCTCTACCACCTTTATCCTAACGTCCATTCTATCGCCTATTCACTTATGCCTCACGACTTATTACTCTTTTGATCATACCAGTGAATTCATACAATAGTCTCAGTCTTTCTTTTCCTTTTCGCCGGCTCCTTCCTTACATTGCCTTTTGACATAACCTACTTCCGGTTCCATAGCCCGCTATAGGCATATAATTTCTTAAGCTAATAAACACGCCTCATGGCTCGCTACTCGTATGATATTACAAGTGAACTCATACACTAGTCTCAGGTTCCCCCTTTTTCTCGCCGGCTTTCTCCTTCGGTTCACCCTTTTGACATTCCCTCACTTCCGGTTTTCACGCGCCTCGACCGGCAGCATTCTAGCCTTTCTGGTCACAAGACCATTATTTAAGCCTATGACTGTTCTCCAATCGCTTCCGCATCCGGACAGCGACTCGGCACCAGTGTTACACCGTCTATCTCCAACTACTCAGGGTAAGTCAATAGGGCACTTGTCTTCCGATAATCTTCTTGCCCCATCGTTTCTTCCTGTTATTATCCCCTATTCATGTACGTTTTCTCCTCTCCAGACCCTCGTGGTCAGGCATACCCGCCTCCCTCACGCCGTAGATTGGACCGTTGGTTTTTGCCGCCAAACGGGTAAGCTCTACCCGTTCATTCCTCCCCGCTCCCTCCGCTACCTTGTTACACCTTAACCTGCCCTAATTAGCTTCATTTTTATTTTTTCCAGCGTCTAATACGCTTACACTGAATTTGTGAAGAATCGCGATCGCTTACCTTAGACTCGCGTTCACTCACTCTGGTAAGCCATTTTCCCTGGTTTTTCCTTCTGCCGCACTTTCCTTTTTCTTAACAGATTCCCCTCACTTCCTCTTATTCTTCGTTTAGCTTGTGGACATCATGATCGATTCCTGATACCGTCCTCCAACTTTTTCAAATTTCGGGACACCCAGCCGGGTTGGAATTATCACCGGCTTGTGGGTGAGTTCACAATCGCGTTTGTGGCGAATTATCAATTTTTGAATACTATTATTTCGGTTTTGCATTAGATGACTGCGTCCTTTCTTAAGTATCTCTACTTCAATTGGGCATACACTTACTCCTACCACTCTTCTTCTCCCTCCTCCCTTCCAGCCCATCCCAGTGATATCCGTTACCCATACAGGTACCCCTGTCTTTCATTACATATTTCCACAGTCACTAGCCCTGGATCCTGACCTTTGTGTTTTTTTCACTACTATGGGGTATATTACTCTCCTTATCGTATTCGCTATTTACCGACCTTATTTTTAATTATGACTCCCACTGATGGTATTCTGCTAAGTACCGTTTTAATTTGCCTCAGATACATTATGATATGCGACCCACCCTAATTTTAACCTCTGTTCTCAGCCCCAACAATTGCGATTAAACAGTTTAGCTATATAATATTTACTTTCATTCACAGTATCAGCATCACGCCAGTACTAGTATGCTTTATTTGAGTCTTGTCCTATGTACTAGTGTTGTCACGAATATGTTTTGCTATTTGGTTGTCACTACCATTTCACCCCGCAGCATGTGTCAGGATCATGTCACGCATTCTCCATTTTCCTCCCCCAGTTTTTTCCTCGCTGTCATTATGATGTTTTTTCATTCACTCACACTTCACTGAGTCACCATTTTATTGTTTTAATTGTTTTTCTTCCCTCACTTGGCAACAAAATCACCACTCACTTAGGGTTTCCACTTAAACAGGCAATAGTATACTGCAACATGACCGGCTGGTCATGCTGTTCTATCGTGAACATCTATTGCATTTGAGTTTCCCTTTTATCCCTTTGCTTATTTGTTTCTTTTGTAATCCCCCCTTTCCCCCCCCAGCCCTGAAGAAGTCACGAGATCACTCCCATAGGTGACGAAACACGTGTCGGCTGGTTGCTTTTTTGTGCCACATTAATTAAATTTACTGCAACTCATCATTCTGGTGTTGACCTCAAATTCTGTTATTGGACACTGAACATTCTATGACCATACTTTAACCCCAACTACGTGTGCCCGGGACTTCGTTGCTCATCCTATTTTGTGGGTTTCTGGACTCACATAACTACGGGGGTTTTGAGGTGTTTTGTTCCCCCGACCTGGTAGCACTGTACACACACGTGACCTTGCCAAACATACGCATAATTTAGCTTGAGCGCCATTCTCCCTGTCATTACTGAAAAATCCTCACATCGACACAATAGCTCTACAGATTAGTTAATGTGGAAGGGGGATACTACCTTTCGAAGGAATTTTGGGTTGGTATGAAGAATCACCCATTCCCTATGAAGCTGGAAGAAAGCTCTTCTAAAGGTAGTGCCTGAAGCTCACCAACATGCCTTAGTGAGGTGACAGCAATTAAGAAAGCAAACTTCAAAGAAAGATATTGGAGGGGACAATTGTGTAATGGTTCAAATGGGGGACCTATAAGTCATGTTGGAACAATATTGAGATTCCACCCTGGAACAGGTGGGACCCTTGGTGGTATCGCTCTTTTAAGGCCTTCCATGAAAGCCTTAATAACTGGCACTCTGAAAAAAGTGCCGCCTATTTTAAAGATAAGCAGTCACTGCTGCAAGATGTAGACGTATGGAAGTGTGAGCAAGGCCTGAGTGTTGTATATGCAAAAGGTAACAAATAATGTTTTGCATAGATGCATTCAGTGGATCAATCGTTTCGTTATTAAAATAAATAACAAACCTTTTCCATTTAGCTGCATAGCATGCGCTAGTGGTAGGTTTATGTGTCCCCTTAAGAATGGTCATGCATTCTGCTGGCAGGTTTTGATATCTGAACTCTATGACTTCAGGAGCCAAATTGCTATATTTAGCTCCTTTGGGTTTAGGTGCCTGATTTCGCAATGGTTCTGAGTGAGAACATTTGGGTTGAGGTGAAGCTTCTAGTGTGGAACTACTGAAAGTTAGAGTAGTGTGGTGAACCATGGTTGATGAGCCCATGTGGGAGCTATCAGAATGAGGGTGAGAGACATCTGCCTGAGCTTCCGAACCAGAAATGGAAGAAGAGGGAGAGGTGGAAAAGAGTAAGCAAATATTCCTGACCAATTCATCCATAGGGCATTGCCTTAGGATAGAGGGTGTGGGAACTTGGAGGCGAAGGTTGGGCATTTTGCGTTCTCTGCTGTCGCAAAAAGGTCTATTTGTGGAAACTCCCGACTTGTGGAGGTATGGGAGGAGGACTTGGGGTGGAGTTCTCACTCGTGGACTTTTTGCCGCATTCTGCTGAGGATGTCGGCAAAGTCGTTGTCTGTTCCCAGGAGGTGTTCCGCTAACAGATGGATTTTGTGACGTGCTGCCCAATGCCAGATGGTCTGAGAGAGGCGTGACACCCACCCCCACTCTCCCCACCCCCCGCTTTTGTACATGGCTGTCATATTCTCCGTCCAGACTAGGACAACATTGCCTATCAGGTGAGGTAGAAATGCTTTCAACGCTAGGTGAATAGCTTGAAGCTCTAGGTAGTTGATGTGGAGATGTTGTTGGCTGGTGTCCCAAAGACCCTGAACTGTTAGATCTTGTAGGTGAGCACCCCACCCTGTGAGGGATGCATCTGCTGTTAGCACGACCTGTGGAACAGGGTCGATGAATGGTTGCCCTTTTAACAGGTTTTGTGAGTTCCACCACTACAGAGAGCGTTGAGTGCTGCTGCCTACCAACACTAGATCGTTGAGTTGACCCTGTATTTGAGCCCACTGTTGTGCTAAACATTCCTTTAGCGGACACATGTTTAGTCTTGCTCGAGGCACTACGGCAGTGCATGATGCCATCATCTCTAGAAGACGCAAGAAAGTTTTGACTGTTAAGTATTGATTGCGGTGGCAGTGTTTGGAAATTTTGAACCCAGGCTGCATTTAGTTAGGCTAGACATACTAGAGTGTAGCTCCTAGATATGGTTGCAGCTGTGAAGGTTGAAGATAGGATTTCTGAATATCGATATTGGATCCCAGTTGATGTAGAAGATTTATGGTAATTTGAGTGTGTTGACGACACAGGAGGTGTGTATTGGCTTTGATAAGCCAGTCGTCCAGATATGGGAAGACATGAATGTTTTATCTTCTTAATTGCGCTGCTACCACTGCTAAGAATTTGGTGAACACCGTGGGTGCAGTAGTGACTCCGAATTGAAGGACTTTGAATTGATAATGTTTCCCTGCTATGACAAATTGGAGATATTTGCAACATGCTGGGTGAATAGGAAAGTGTGCGCCCTTTAAATCTAGTGCTGACATGAAGTCCCCTTGCTGCAGAAGAGGAAGCACCTGTTGAAGTGTGACCATATGGAAGTGTTCTGACAGTATGTATTTGTTTAAAGACCTGAGATCTAAAATAGGCCGTAGAGAACTGTCCTTTTTGGGAATTAGAAAGTACAGGGAGTAAACCCCTGACCCTTGATGTTGTATTGGGACTGGCTGTATAGCTCCTTTTAGTAATGGAGCTTGCACTTCCTGTTTGAGCAGTTGTTGATGTTCCAGAAAGAGTCTGCGGGTGCGAGGTGGACTATTGGGAAGATTGCTGTTGAGCTCCAAGCAATAACCATATTGGATAATGTCCAATGCCCCACTATCTCTTGTCAATTTACTGCCAGGTGGGAAGAAAGTGCTGTAGTCGACCCCCGACAGGGGTAGGATGATTGGGTGGTAGAATGAGTGAGTCACTGCTTGTTGCCTGATGGGGAGGTACAGGTTGGTGTCCCTCTGTCCCATCCTTTGGAGTTGTTACCCCTGTAATTGCCCCTAAAATAACCTCTTGATGGAGAGGATTGAGTTTGTGGCCTGTATAATGATGTATAGGCATCTGTGGTAGTGGTTTTGGAACCCTCCCTCTATACGATGAACGACGAAATGAGCCTCTATTGGTAGGTGTTTGAAGTACTCCCATAGATTTAGCAACTTCTGTATCTTTTTTAATCTTTTCTAAGGCCTCATCTACTTGTGGGCCGAGGAGATGCTCCTTATCAAAAGGGACATTTAATAAAGTCTGCTGAACTTCTGGCTTAAAACCAGAGATACGCAGCCAGGCATGCCTCAGTAGGAGGACACTAGTATTGATACCTGTGGGAGTGGTATCAGCAGCGTCTAGTGCACATCTGATGGAGGAGTTGGAAATTAATTTCCCTTCCTGCACTAACTCTTGGAACAGTTCCTCCTTCTCATCACAGTGCGCTCTGTCATACCTGGCCAATAGACCTTGAGTATTTGCAATCCTCCAATGATTGGCACATAGTGCAGCGACTCGTTTCCCTGAGGCATCTATGAGATCTGACTCTTTGTCTGGAGGTGGTGCATCTGCTGTAGTTTGTGAATTTGCCCATTTACTAGAGTTTGGTGGAAGCTGGACTGTAATAAAAACTGGGTTAGATGGTGCAGGTTCATATTTTTTATCCACCCTAGGGGTAATGATGCGTGACTGTGCAGGGTCTTTACAAATATCCTCTGCATGGTGCATCATGCCTTTTAACATTGGAAGGGACCGAGATGATTTATGCATGGCACCTAGTGCTGCGAATAAAAAAATCTTCCTCCATAGATTCTTTATGTAATGTGACCCCATTGTGCTGCCCTAGCTCCTGATAGGAGGACGAATCATCAGGGTGTGAGGGTTTAGCAGGATATAGGTCTGGGTCTGTGTCCTCTGGAGGGTCTATATCGTAATCCTGCCAGGGGGTCTGGTGGTGCTCCATATTTGTCATCATCCCCCACATCTGCATCTGGGTCTGTATGTGGAGAACCCTGAGGTGTGATGTTCAAAGGATTGTGTGGTGAATGAGGTACCAAAGGTATATGTGATGGAAATGTAGGTATATGAGGTGTAGAAGAAGGAGGAACAGGGTGCAAGGGGGCTGGTAGCTTTGTCCTTTTTCTTCTTTCTTTTTTTAAAAGAAAGAAGAAAGGTATCCTGTTGGGAAGAGGTTTTCCTCTTAGAAGAAGGTATTGAGGGAGGTTCTGTGACAGTGCAGCCAGTCTCTGGGTGTATATGGATCCGTTTCAGTTTGGGATCAAGTTTTTCTTGCACTGTCTCTAAAATTGGTTCCAGGAGTATTTGCGGGAGGCGATTTTTGTTTCAGGGACAAAGGTTTCAGAACAAAACTTTGTTTCACCTTCGGAATTGATGCAGTGGAAGCCGAAGAGGTGTTATCTTGGCTCGGTACGGAGCCAGAAGGCTATGTATGTGCTTTCGGTGCCGAGCCGGAGGGCGGGACAGTTGAAGCAGATTCTCGGTTCCTACCATGGCCAGATGGCCCGGAAGCCTTTTGCTTTAGAGGAACTAAAGGTTTTTATGTGTAGAGGTGAAGGCTGTGGGTACTCACGGCTCCTTGACCAGACAAAAGATCTTGTGACTCCAGATCAATCTCTAGGTCGGAGTCGGAACCTTGAACCGAAAAGGCTCCTTGTTCTTCAGCAGCCAAAGCCTCCAGATCTTCCTTTCCTGTTCCTGTTCGTTATCTTGTTGCCGAAGATATCGGGCGTGTATTCGATGTTCTGCCTCTGCATTTCTCTGCTTCGAGGCAGACGGTCCCGTAAGGTCTTCCTGGATCGAAACGACAATCTTCTTCTTTGAGCTTGGGGCACAAGCACAGGTGGTAGGCTTTGTGCAGGTCGATGCGCTGGTACTTGGAATGGCACCGAGGGCAGAATTGAAACGGAATCCGTTCCATCAGCAGATTAGCATGGATGGAGTTGGTTAGAAATGTAAAGTAGCCCAAACGGGCTAGGCCAGAGTGCCACTGTTGGAGTCTTTTGACCTGATTAAGGAAAGTCTTCTGAATTTCGATACACGACGTATGGAAAACACGTCAAAACACTACAGACGAGGGTAGAGTGTATTATGCACCAAAAGGATCCCGAAAACTGTCTCGAACTAGAGCGCTGTAATACACATCTGAACCCGATGTCGTAAAGAAAAGAACTGAAGGTGAGAAGGGGTAAAGGATGTTTGTAATGAAAAAGAATTGCCAAAGTGTGGGAAACTAGGTCTCGTATGTTGTTATAGCAACATTAAACCAGTATGTGGTGAGAAGAGCTGAGAGGCAAACAGAAAAAGTTTGTTTTAGACCAAGATGCAGGTGCAGAACGATTTGAAATTAAAACCAGATAAAATAGACTAACATCATATCAAAACAACTTTTAACAGAGAAGTTTGAAAGTTCATGAACTACTTTAGTAGTAAAGAGCTATTCAAACATAGCATGACGTTCACTAGCCCTTCTAGTCCACATAAAGGCACACAGAGCTCTAAATGTCATTTAAACATGCTGCATTACATTTAACCACTGGTTTAAAATAGGCTCCTGAAGAGCTTAAAACAGACAAAGTTCCCTCAAAACTGCAACACAAACTGCTATAGGAACTATTGTCTGTAACACTATGATATGATAGGTCGGTCATGAGTTCTGGGACTTCAAGCTAATAGGGGAGAGTAACCTTAACGAACAAGCTACTTAATTTCAATAACACCCTTTCTGATGGATACTCTGTCTAACCGTAGATTCCGCAACTTTTGAATTTCCCTAGGTGACAGACTACATCTGGAACTTTTTCACCAACTGCACTTCTGTTGAAGTAGATGGCACCATCGACTTCCACAGCTGCTTCGCACCGCCTCTAAAGTGATGGCACGGAGCTATATAAAGGCATCACCCCAGCACACTGATGTCAGTTTTCTTTTCTAACTCTTCTGCACCTTCAGAAGTAGCTCTACCATGAAAGATTGTAAGCATGGCCTAACGTGGTGTCTCATTAGAACCATCAATGTCTACTCCACAAAATATTGAGGAGGGAGGATGTTGAGGAATCAGCAGTTAGAAAGAGTATACACTAGAAAGAGCGTTACCGAAGAACTTGTTCTCCTGGTGGATACTTCTAACCGCAGATTCCTCACCTTCTGAATAGATACCAAATCAAAGGACTGTACACCATAGTGATGGCCTTGACTCTGGTACAATGGGCCCGAAGACCCTCAGGAGGCTCCTTCTTGGTTAGGGCATAATACACTTCTATGCACAGGACGATTTGACTGGAGAAGGTCCACTTCTGAACTGTACATCCTTTCTAAGCTCCTGCAAAACTGACATAAAGCTGGTCGCCCATAAGGTACTCCTTAGTTCGGTCAATGTAAAAACGAAGGCCCTTCTTGGAATCTAGTTGGTGAAGTCTCTCCACTTGGTTAAAAGGGTGTGGGTGGGAGAAAAATAAAAGTAGGAAACATTGACTGTCCCACGTGGAAGGGTGAGACAACGTTCAGCAGAAATTTGTTAGGGAAGAAGGTGATGTACACTGGTTAATGATCAACAGCCTCAGAGGACAGCTGTACATATGTTCAAATAGTGTGCACATAAAAAAAGTGAAAAACAAATTAAGGTCTGACTGTGGTTACAGGAGGAAAAATCGATGCAAGCTCTTAAGGAAACGCATCAGCACAGGTGATTTAAACAACAAAGTTTGACCAACCAATTGTATAAAGGCTGAAAAATAACCATAATCAATACCCATAGAAAAACTTTGCCAGGCTAGCAACAAAATAAACACTACATCAAAAAACTTGGCAGAAGGGCCCAGCAGTCCTCATACCAGTCCACAAACTTCACCCATTGACTCTAGTAAATGGATTTAATAGACAGGCGTCAAACTACCAAGATAATGTCTACTACTTCTGCAGGTAGGTAAAAAACCCTCAGTTGGTTCCGCTCCATCTCCATGCAAGTAGGCAGAGGTTGTGGGAACTCTGTCTTGCTTTTGGGACAGAAGGGCCTACTGAACAGGTAGAGCAAGTGATGGGCAAATGCTCTGACTCTCCAGGCCCAAACTAAGGTTGTCAGGATGAACTAAGGCTTGCCCTGGTCTTCCACAGAACTCAGAGCCAGAGTGGCAGCAAGTGGAAAGGCATATACAGCCCCACTGTAGGTGGAATGAGTCTCCAACTGAACCTTGAGGGGCAAACTTCAGCGCATTCGTTGTGACACTGTGTTCATTGCGGTGGTGAAACTATCTACCCAAGTCATGCCCTCCTAGGCGAAGACACCTTGAACCACCTTCGGGTGCAAATGCCATTCGTGGTCACCACATGAAGACGGTTGAGGTTGTCCACCCCGGCATTTAGCAAGCCTGCAAAATGACTGGTCCTCCGCTTATAATTGAAGTTCAAGGAGACGGACCACGGACTACGCTTTGGTCCGGGCTTGCAAAACCAACAACTAGATTCATCAGGGATTGTGGTATCAAAAGCCGAAGGTGTGATAAAATTGAAACTGTGACTGCCACATATGTGCAAATGAGAACTAACACTACCTGCTGCAACGCTGATAAATGTGAACACGTCCTACCCAGAGGCACCAGCACTTTAGACTCTGTCCCTTGAGACCCACCGGCCCTGAGAGGAGGGGCCATGTGACGTGACGGGCGCAGGAGCGCCATAAAGAGGATTGAGGAGTCCCGCAGCACGGAACGTGCGTGGGGCGTGCCCGGGCTCGGCCCGGGCCAAGACGGGACCATCTTAGCCCATCAGAGACTGAAGGAGACCGGGCTGGGTCACCCCTGTGGGCTCCGGGTGCCGAGTGGTTCCATTAGCACACTCGGGGGTTGCATCACTCCCACTACTACGGGCTTACGGCGCCTTCAAAGACCACCAAGGAGACCAATTGTGCTAAAGAAGATTAGACCTACACCCACCTACACCCAATTACGGACACATTGGGCTCGATTGGAGATTGTAAGTTCCGCAAAATATCAACAACGTATTTAGGTTAAATAACTGAACTTTAATCTGTATGAACTTTTTATATTTTCCTAGTGGGTTTCTGAAATACTTGTTATATTCTCAACGATTCCTGAAAGGCATTATACTGAAGAGATGGGAAAAAGAAAGGCTACAAATAACCCCCCTTCCCCAGTGGTAAAGGGGGCATCTCGCCAGACATTACTGAGTTATTTGACAGGGGCAGTTGGAGCCCTCGAAAAGCAGATCATTACGGTAGAAGAATCTATACATAAGGATAAACAGGTGGTTGCAGCTAGGGAACCTACTGGAATAGATATCCAGGCAGGCCCCTTTGGACATCTAGAAAGTACACAATTACATAATGGTTGCATTCATAATGTGTCTGACCATATTTCGGTTAGTGACCAGGAGCAGGATTCGCAACATCCTTCTAAGCGCCCAAGAAACCCGGGGGCAATAAGAAAATTAAAGATAGCCGCCAAAACTGATCAGATACACTTAGGGGGTCCCAAGCCAGTATTATTAAAACCCCACAAAAAAAACAAGTAAGAGTGGTAAAACATCGATTCCATCTAAACCAGGAGACGAGTTAAGCTCCAAAACACATTCTGCTGTCTCCCCCACTGAATTAGAAAATTTAACTACTCTAGTAAAAGAATTAGATCTTTTTGTAAGAGACACATTAATGAAAATAGCTGATAGGGTTTCCCTGATTGAACAGAGACTGAATAACTGCCAAGGAACAGGTAATAGCATGAAACTTGACAATCAACCCCAGAATAGTGAGGGCCGAAGGGACACAACAAGGACAGTGATAACAGACAACGTGATCATACAAGCCAAGCCTCCTGAGATAGCCAGCAATAGGGAAGGGATACAAGGCAAGGATAGTTATGCTGAGAAATTGTACCAGACACCGGAAGAATTCCCGTGTTCTCTACTTCCCAATTGTCCCTATGACAAACCAGGTAATATGAGGCAGGCATCTAATTGTAGAAATGGAAGTACATCACAATTAATTAAAAGAGCACCCCTTATATCCAATTCGTATGAGAACTCCAGTTATCCCTGACTGTTTGGATTTACCACCAGCAGCTACACCTTATACTGTTATTCTTGCTAATGTCCCTAGACAAACGAGGCAGGAAAATGAACCTTGGGATTCTCTAAGAAACAAAGCACTGCACTGGCTGGGGGCCAAAACAGGGTTAACCGAGATACTCTTCTCGGACCTTAACATGGTAAGAAGTTAGTTGGCTTGGAAACGATGGGAAAACATTACCAGGGGACTGTGTTGTCCTGACATTTAAAACACCTAGACTAGTAGAAACCATTCTCTGGAAAGTAGGAAACAATACTATTACATTGCAAAGTATTAATGTACTACCTCTGGGTTATTTTTATCAGCCATTCCATCACACTGGTTCTAGAACGATTAAGGGAGATAGATCAGGGAATGATCATAATACTTTCAATGTGGTAGTAAAAAATAGGTTTGATCCCCTATCTACGTTAGAGGAGATAGATTGACTCAATACTAGGACAGGTAACACCATGCGGCAATGGAACAATGACATTCGCCCTCCACTAGATATATCTGGCAACAAAATAAAAGCGGCCATGAAGCCAGAAAATGAACTTTCAACTGTTTATGTAGGTGAGCCATTTGGTAATATTAACTAAGGGCCACTGAGTGAAATGATTGATATGGGGGAGTACCATTTAAGCATACGGGATACGTTAAAACCTATTTCACTAGGAATCCCAGCGGACAGCTCACCATGTGAGTTAGGAGAGATACAAGACTCATTAAACCCCGACAGTGTTCAGTTAGAAAGGCTTGAGGTCAAAAGAGGCAAGTTAGGGAATATTTCTGTATTATTCTGGAACATAGCAGGTCTCCGTTTTAAGCTCATGAACCCAGTATGGTTAGAGTTCATTGAAAAGTTTAACATATTATGTTTACAGGAAACTTGGATGATAGACGAAACCCATATTAACGGATATATGACGTTTCACACGCCTGCCGTCCCTGCCATACATGGGAGATCTAAGGGGGGTCTATGTATTTACATCTCAAATTAACTGAATGCTAACAAGATAGCCCTGATAACCACTGATATCTATTATCAAATTGTGACCATGTACGTAGATAAACATTGTTGCTATGCATTGATACATTTTTATAATAATGCTAAAAGGGACCAAATTGCGAACGTTTTAAAAGGATTGACTAGGGATTTGAATAACTTACAGTGTGGGAATGTAAGAGAAGTGTTTGCTATTTGGGGGGGGGGTGATTTTAATATTGGTTTGTGTACATTGGGGGGAGGGAAAAATTGTGGGTTGCATTTAGAGAACAACGAAGAGTTTGCTCACTTTCCCCATTCAATATATGGGGAACTGTTAAATGAGATTTTATTCTCTTTTGATGTAGGTTTCGCAAATAATCTTTGTTCCCCTTCAGTCTTTTTTACCCAGACGTTTAATGGAAGAGGCGCGAATTCAATTATAGACTATATAATACTACCGAATAGATATGCCACAAGACTTACAAACTTCAGAACGCACAAGACCGCCTTAAGCGACCACTTCCCATTGAGTATAACTTTTACTTGTCCGTATGAACGCCGAAATCCTAAGTATAATACGGTATTCACGGTCAAAAACATATCTCTGAGCAAAACTAACGGTTATTCTCTACAGTGGGGGAAGATAGACTCGACAGAGTTTATTAGAAACATTGTGGAAAAAAGTCTTAACTCTTTTTTTAATCTGCTTGGATGAGAGTAGTACCCATGTTGACATCTTAGAATCCTACTCCCAGCTTACCAGAAAAAATAACAGAGGCCCTGTGGGTCGTGAATAGGAAAGACCAAACGAGTAGTCATGGATGGTTTGACTCACATTGCACCAAAGCTTACAAAAAATTAAAACATGCTCTGCATAAACCAGACAGAAATATCAATGAGATAAGGTTGTGCAGAAGAGAATATAATCAGGCCCAGAAAGTCCGTAAAAAGGAATTAAAAGATGAAACATGGGTAATGCTGCATGAAGCATCACAAAAGAGGGATAGTGCAGCATTTTGGCGAGCAGTAAATGCCCCATTCCTTAAAGTTAAGGATACGCCAACTGTAGAGATTGCCATTGGTGAACAACAGTGGGTGGATTTCTTCTCGAAAGTATACAAATTTGAAAAGGAGAATAGTATCCCTAATAATATACACATACCACAGGGACTAATGGTCCCAGTCAATTATCCTATTGATCTTTCTTTTTCCCTAGAAGAGGGGACTCGCGCAATAACTGAGAGCAAGGGAGGCAAGGCACCTGGCCCCGATTGACCTTTTTAAATCCAAAATGCTTTTATGGGGACCACTTTTAACACAGGTTTTGGCGGCCTGTTGTTCCACTGGATTTATTGAGACGTGGTCAGAATCCATTTTGGTGCCCATTTTTAAAAAAGGTGATCGGCAGAATCCAGCATACTACCGACCGATATCCTTGCTGGATTCATTAGTAAAAATAGCGGGACGGATTGTGCTGAATCGGATGAAAGATTGGGCGGAAGATAATCATGTGCTTTCAGATGTACAATTTAGGTTTCGACAGGGCTTGGGTACTCTTGAACAAGGACTGAACCTTAATATCTTGATAGGGAAGTACACGCGGTCAAAAGAAGGTAGATTATACCTTGCTTTTGTAGATCTTTCGGCAGCTTTTGACTGCGTGATACATAACAAATTATGGGAGATTTTAACCACTATGGGGGTGGAGACGTCACTGATCCAATTCTTAAGACAATTATACTGTAACGGCAAAGCAAGGGTCCGTTATGGACTTAAGGGAGAATGCACTGTACCGTTCGCGGTAGAGAGGGGGGTTAGACAGGGATGCGTCCTGGCACCGTTTTTATTTACACTCTATACCAACGGTCTGGAACAAGCATTGATAGAGGAGTGCCAGGACTTGCTACAAATAAATAGACGTCCCATACCCGCCCTCTTGTACGCGGACGACGCAGTGCTGATGGCCCGCTCTCAATTGTGACTCCAAAGGGTACCCACTAGCTACACCAAGTACATGGAGAAGCTTGGTCTACGCGTTAATATTACTAAAACTTTTATAATGAAGTGTGGTCAAAAAGCTCTAGGTGCAGGGGCATTTTTTATTGGTAATAAAAAGGTGGAACCTACTATTACATTTCCTTATTTAGGTATTTTAATTGATAACAAGGGTCATGGTACCAGGCAGTAAAAAACAGGAGTCTGCTTTTTATGAAAGCTACCACGGCCCTGGTCAATTTTGCAAAAAAGCTGGGGAGAAAACCACCAGTTGAATTGTTACAAATTTACAAGGCTAAATGTACTAGCATAGCAATGTATGCCGCGGGTGTGTGGGGCTACCGTGATATTAAATCTATTCAACATGTGGAGAATGCCTTTTTAAAATATCTCCTGGCGGTTCCAGATAGCACCTCCATCTACGTATGCCACTCCGAACTAGGATTGCCCTACATTTCAGATATAATCAAGATCCAACCGGTTCTGTTGTGGCACAGGATCTGGACTTCCCCATAAACTACTTTTAACCGTGATATTTTAAAAGATAGCCTTATGTTAGATCAGGCTCTGGCGATTCCCTGGCTGAACTATATAAAACATTTTATGAATGACTTGGGCCACTCTGAATATTTTAATAATCCTGCTACTTTACATTCTGTAACTAGAAAACACCTTAAAGAATGCTGTTTGACACATATGGAGGCAAATAGATTTGCCAGTGAGGCAGCCAAGTCGTCGGTACAATCTAACCAACTTATACTCACTACCTATGGCACACAGCCGTACCTAAATTTTGCATTAAGTGGGTATGACCGATTTGTTTTAACCAGTTTTAGATTTCATCGCGCAATAAGCTTTCCTGAATCAAACGACTGGTCCCCAACACTAAGCAGCTGCCCATGTGACAACCAGTCTCAGCAAACAACTATGCATGTGGTTTTATTCTGTAAATTTTATGTAATTCAAAGGAAAAGATGGAATTTACCTGTTTTAAGGCTCTTGGGATTGAGACAATGTAGGCCAGCGTTCCTAGCTTTGCAATTGTTAGAAAAAATGAATGTTTCGCAAAGTCATTAGCATCCTTTTTGAAAAGTATTATTAACCATAGGTAAGGAATGATCATATGAAATTGCTAGAGATGCCAAAAAAGAATTTGTAAATTATAGCTGGAATTAAATATTGTATCTTCGAGTAATTTGTTTTTAAATGTATTTAGGTGCACCTTTTTACTATGTAATACTGATGTTTTAAACTGTTTGCTTTTATGATTTTCTGTACAAAAAAAATCGAATAAAGCTGGCATTGAATTTAATTGAATTGACTGGTCCTCAATGATCCCTAGGAGGTCGAGCCACCATCAGAATATCATTGCTTCTGGGCACAGTGCCCATGACTCTGAACCGCCTTGCTTCTTGTAGTACCATGTGGCAGTTGTGCTGCCCATCAGGACCTGGATTGACTTCCCATTTAAGGATGGGCAAAAGGTTGGGCCAGCTGGATGGCTCGTAGCTCCAGAAGATTGAGATGGTGCCTCTGCTCCACTTGAGACCAAAGGCCCCTAACTACCTTCTCGTCCCTGTGACCACCCCAACCCAGAAAGAATGTACCCCATCACTACTTTGAAGCTTCGGATGAGACAGGGAGAACCGTCTGCCGCAGGTCCCTTGCTACCATATCTGAGATATAGAAGTTGTCTGAGAGCCAATGCCAATGTGGAGCCCATTGCAGACAAATATTCCACTGCAGAGCTCACATGTTGCAACTGACACAGAGAAACAACTGAAACCGGAAAGCAGTCTGAAACATCAGAATCGTAACCTGAATGTCCTAGACTCGTCGTGTGAGTGAAATGGCCTTGAAAGCCACTGTGCCCAGGATAGCCTCAATTAATAAAATCGTCTGTGTTGGTTGCGAATGGAATTTCGGCTCACTGATGGAGAACCTAAGGGGGGGGCGCTAACTACTGTTGTCAGCGGATGGCAAACAACTGAATGGCGCAATCTCACTTTCAGCAGCCAATTATTGAAGTATGGGAATACGTGTCTCCAACCTATGAAGGTGGGCTGCAGCCAGCTGGGGATCAGCTGCAGGCCCAAAGGGGTCAGTCATCACCACTTGGGGGACCAAGAGGATTCCTGAGTCCAAATGCACGCTGGATGGATCCGGAATTGTCCGGAACAACTGCAGCATGGCTTCTTTGAAGGCCTCCACTTGCTGGGGGGCCAACATTGCCCCAGAAAACTTTGGGCGCATCAGCACCAGATTAAGGATGGGCTCAGAGTTCGAAGATTGAAGAGGAGTGGGGTATTTAGAGTGCCGACTGCGCAACTTCACACAGGAGAGGGTGTGACGAATAAGGAGACTAATCCCATTTAGACTTCTTGCTTTAATGATAAGATCTGTCTTTCAATTTACCAGAGGATGGTGACTTGGAGAGGGACCGGGACTGAGACCTGTACTTGGAGCAGGAACAGGCCAAACTCTGCGCATGACCTACTCCAGTCTTTTGCTTGGAGACAGAAAGCTTTGCCTCCTGTTTCGTGAGGCCCCAAGTGCATCAAGGAATATTTGTTGCTGGACTTTTAGTCATGCCAAGACCCCAACCACCACAGACAGATGATGTGCGGGTCCTTGACAGATGTCTGTTTCCTGCAGTCCCGACACAGTTTGAAGATGTCAGCCTTTGGGACAACATTACCCTAGCACACTGTTAGATAAAATATTGGGGTTCATTAAAACATAGAACCCAAGTTGGAGCTATGGATCCGCATTGAAGGGCATGGAAATAAAGGAACTGACACCAATGCACCGGGGTGGTGCCTATATACAGCTTTCTAATATAAGTTCCAGAAGTGGTGCAATGCTGCTGCGGAGTCAGGTGTCACCACCTGTCAGCGCATAGGAATAATTGCTGAGAAAGGTTCAGATTCAGTCTGGTGCTTGGGGGAATTCAAAGGGTGAGGAAATTGCAGTTAGAAGAATCCATCAGAATCTTCTTGCATACAGAAACATAGGCAAATTAAAGTTATCCTTTGGTATAGTGCCTGCACACTCAATAGGAATTCTCAGTAAGGCAGTCGGTGATACCCTGTCATTCCCTGAATGTGTATCTGTAAATATTTGAACTGTATTTGCTGAAGCAGACAAAAATGAACAACAAAGGTCAGTACCCTGGGTTTTAGCTGAGTGATTAAGAGGACAGATTCCTTTGGTGAGCCAGGTTCCTGAGGGACTCCCAAACAGAGAACCAGAACTTAATTTAATTAGCCAATGAGACTTACCCTTTTAGTATGTTGGCATTCACAGAAGGGGATACTCAGAGTGAATCCATGAATTATCCCATTCTCTAAAAGCTTTCTACCCAACGAATAGTTGTATTTGGCAATAGAAAGGATGTATGCTTTTGGACTGTTCCTTTTTTGACATTACTACCAAACAGATCTCTTCACACACGAGTAGTAATTGTAATAAGAGACTTAACTCATCTGTCCTACTCTAATGAGCCACAAACACCTTGATAGCAGACCTAGATCAATTGTACTGCATAATGAGAAAGATGTAATTGTACACTAAAGCTTTCTAACAGAATAGCATTTGCCCTGATGTCTCCATAGCCCTGATCTCAAGTAAAAATTGCACCTTGAGTTTGTTTCACTGTGCTGTATGTTAAGTGAATATTCAGAATCACATAATAGGACAGACATTGACCCGAATGAGCACTGTGCTTAAGCATGTGCAGTTGCTTCCCATCACTATTAGAAGATTACAACTCTCATTATTCCTCATTATGTCTTGCATTCCATCACTGCTATTGCATTACACTCCTTTTTTCCCCATCTTTTCACAACAACCTGGAACCTACATATAACTTTTCATGTAACCTATTCTATCTCGCACCTCCCACTGTCATCTTTTTGTCAGCCTCTTATCTTTCGTCCTTGTATCTCTCAATTTATACTTTTCACTTCATTTCATATTGTCACTTTTATCTATCAAGTTCCACTTTTTATTCTCCAACAAATTAATCCATTTATATCCCTACTTCTTCAAACTATTGTTCACCTAGCCGGTTTATGTGCCTTCCTTCTTATCTCTCCTGTCCACTTAAGTGCCCTCCCTTCGTACAATCTCTCTACACTATTTGTTTCTATCTGAATGTCATGTTCTTAATTGCTTTATCTTATTCCCACTTATTAAACTTTATATTCATTTAGTTTCTTCAAACCCCTCATCTGAATTCTTTTTTCCGCACACATGAACCCATGCCAGCCAAATTCTCCTTCTTTCCCCTTAGACTTTCCTTTCTCCAACTTTTTGCATTCTTCATCAGTTCCCCACATCTTGACAGTACCAATCACAAACCTATACCCTCTTTCGACTTCTCTGTTATTGCTTTAAGTATTTTGAGCTCTAGCTTAATCATGCTCACATCCGTGACTGCTTAGAGGCGCCTACAGCCGTAATGCGGCCTTGAGGAGACGCACAATTTTCCCTGGACAAAGAACTTAGGGAAATTGTATGGAAAGCTATGTATAAAATGGTTAATCTCACAAAATTAAAAAGAACTAGCAGAAGAGGGGCTTACAATTACTTTTAGAAACCAAAAGTACATTGTTCACATGAGCCACTCCAAGGAATCACCAACATGTCTATGAGACAAAGAGCTTCGATCATCATGGCATAAAAGACACCTTCCTGCATCAAAGCCAGCTTTCTTTCAACATAATATTTTTTTCACTTTAGAAAGAAACCGCCTGTTCGTTGACTTTCATCCTGCGGGTTGCAGAGAGGATTATATTTTGACACGTTTTCATTAGCCCCACATTCAGGTGAGAGGCACGAGAACTAATGGGAACCATCTGTAACTTGCCTATTCTATTTACTGCTTGTGCACAGCTGCATTAAAGTGAGGTATTCTCTTTAGAATAGCAGTCAGAACAGGATCAAGCAATCAGCCTACCAAGGCGTGCACTGCTTCACTTAATGAAATAACTTTCTATTATTCACTGTGACAGTACAATCCATCATAGAACCCACCTACCTCAGACAGAAAATATGTTTTACATAATTATAACTTCCTATTTTATGAATCGCTGGTGCTGGATCATTCTTTAGACTAAATTATCTAATTAAAGTAATCTGCCACAGAAAACGCATTTCTACACCAGTAACAACGTATACAACTCCCAAAATAGTATGTTCAAATAGTGCCCCGTAAAAACAATATCTCAAATTGGTATCTGTAGAAGTAAAAGAGGAGGGAGCAATAAATACAATGTTGATGTCTTGGTTCCTATAAGGAATAGAAGGGATGTAAGCTTTTGGAGCAGTCAATTTGTTCCTTTACAATAAAATATTGGCCACAGTCTAGTCACAAACAAGTAAAAATTGTACAGTCCCGGGCACACGTGGTGAGGGTATAACAATAGTGTGGCAGTTTTGTTCGGATTACAATTGTAGTGGTCGACACCCGTACAAAGTTGAAAAGTTATTTAATGAAACCACGACTGAATTTAAACAAACAACCAGCCGACACGTGTTTCGTCACTCAGAGTAATCCGGTGACTCTTTAGGGCTGGGAAGGATACAAAAAATGGGGTGAGGGGGTGTAAGGGAAACAATGGGAAAAAACACTAGTCGTTGTCATATCAATAGGAACAAGGGGAAAAGGGATCACCCTAAGTGCATGTGCAGTATGTGTGACAATTGAGGCGCATGGAAATAAGTGACTTTGGTGCTAGTGCCGCTCTCATGGTGTGAACATCATGAAAAATGCGCGGGAAAAACATATTAAATGGAGTAGTGTGACAAGGTCAACTAGGTGGGAAAACGTGTACGCGAGTAACATTATAGATGTCATGTACTAGATCGGACAGGTGATACTAGGCCCAAGAACAGAAAATTATTACAACATGGAGTGTACAACGCTACAGTGATGCGTGACATTGTAACTGTATGCGGTAGTGAGTCTGAAGAAGACAGAATAATGTCCTAAGGCGGGGAGAAACTCAAAGACTGGGTAAGGGCTGGGAGGGAACTGAACGAGGATGATCGAATGATGAGGAGGTCGAGAAGTAGCCCAAGGATCTGGCCGTAGCTCTAGAGTCCTTGAAGCTGACCAGGGCAGAGTCTGCCTTTTCCCCAAAAAGGCGGGTTCCATCAAAAGGCATGTCAAAAGGCATGTCCATCAAATTGGCTTGGACATCCCCAGAGAAGCCAGATGTGCGAAGCCAGACGTGGTGCCTTAAGGCCACTGTCGTTGAAATAGATCTGCCCAGCGAATCAGTCGTATCCAAACCACACCGTATGGTGAATTTCGCTGCATCTCTCCCGTCCTTGACAGCCTGGGAGAGCACAGTCCGGGCCTCCTCCGGGACTTGTGGCAGCACCTGCACAACCGTCTCACAAAGAGAGTGGGAGAAACGGCCCAATAAGCATGCAGTTTTCACCGACCGCAATGCCAGACTGGAGGAAGAAAACATCTTCTTCCCAAGTGAGTCCAGTCTCTTGGATTCCCTATCCGGAGGGGCGGAAGGGAATGCGCCCTGGGAAGTAGAGGCCTGCACCACCAAACTTTCTGGGGTGGGGTGTTGGCTGAGGAACTTTGGGTCACCCGGTGCTGGGCGATGGCGGCGTGCAATCGTCCTGTTCACAGGAGCCCCTGTGCTAGGTTTGGACCAAGTTCCTAGTAGGACATCAGTACGTGCCTCATTAAAGGGCAAAAGGGGTTCTCAGAGGTGGAAGCCCCAGGTTGAAGCACTTCGGTCAGAAGATTAGTCCTGACCTGCACTGAGGGCAGTTCCAGTCCAAGGACCTCAGCTGCCCTCTTGACCACCATAGCATAGGACGACCCCTCCTCCGTAGCCACTATAGGTGGAGAGAGCATTATGTCAACAACAAGATCCCTTTGAGTTTCTTATAAGCATACCAATACACACTACTCTCATACACACACGGCCTAATCACCACCAGGAAAATAGAACCCAAAAGGTCAATATAAAAAGTTTTTATTATCAGGATCCTTCTAAAATTCAAAATATATAAAAAAGATTTAAAAACATACATCATCAATTTATATCAAATGTTCATATAGATTAAAAATATGTTATTAAAAAAAGTGGGAGATTATAATAAGCAATAACATCAGAACCTGATCAATCAAGTGGGCACACCAAGTACAGAAATTAATATCCCTGGTTTAACATTTCATAAAATTCTTTTCTCCTGGTAAAATCCAGTATTGCTTGGGTGCCTTCTCAACACAAAGCGACGCGTTTCGGTGGTGTAGTCTGATCCACCACCTTCTTCAGGCTTACAATTATAGTTTAGTGTCTCCCAACACATTCATCAAGAAAGATGATAGGACAAAATATTGGGGGGGGGATCTGTCTCCTCCCCTGTGGAGTCTTCCTTCTCACATTTGCCAAACCGTACCAATATACTGAAAGTGTGGGCGTTCACGTCCTCCCTTTATCTAGTCTTCTTCTGTTGGCTCCGCAAATTTAATATGATATGTATAGGGGTAAAGATAGACCTTCCCTATTACCCTTTTTTAAAAACCCGTCTGGGTGTGACCACTGGAGCTGTGGTATCAAATGCGACGTACTCCTATTTGGTGTAAAATTCTCAACAACTGGTATACTAATAACAAGTGCCAGTCATCGATGCCGGGACTCAAAAGCCTCCTGGCGTGCTCCTAATTCCTTATGTTTTCTCTGGGGAAGTATCCAGACCACTGGCTTCCCCAAGTTCCCCATACCAGTCCATTGTCTCCTCAGAGACATCCTGGTTCTCCAGAGCGTCTCCAGACTCCTCCCATTCCTCTCCCGAGCCTAGCATGTCCACAAAGTGCTCAGGCGACAACATAGAACCCCTGGGTTCTGTCGATGTCGGAATCGGCGTCGTACGACGCCGTTCCGGCTCCGTGTCGTCGGGGATGAGGATGGGGCTTGCGCCACCGACATCCGCCGGCGATGCCGCTGGCACCGACTTTGGGTTCGACACCGAGGAAGGTCGCGTTGGTACAACCGGCGTCGAACCGGATCTGAGATCGGATCCCTGAGGCCCCACCGGCACCGTGGCCGAAGCCGACGGTGTCAAACCCGATGGGCCTACCAACCCCGCGGGGCCCGAGGGCTCACCAACGGGGTCGTTCCGCTCAAATATGCGGCGCATGGCCCTGTAAAAATCTTTAATTTGAGCGGGAGTCGCTCCGGCTCCCGGAAATGGAGGGAGGCGCAAAGTCGACTCTGGCTCCGGCTCCGCAGAACCGTGCCTAGAGCGTCGGTGCTCCTTACCTCTTTCGACGACAGACGCCAGTTGAGGTGAAGACGAAGTCCGCTTGGACTTCTTCTTCTTCTTGTGCCTCTTCCCCGAGTGTCCAGATCACCTCGAATGGGAGGAAGAGGATTTAGGGCTCCGTGAGCGATCCCGCGACCTCCTCTTCTTCGAACGGGATTGTGACTTCCAAGATGCAACGGATTGGCAAAACCCAACATGACACTGGATGACTAGAATCACGAACTATAAAAGCAATGACGTTCTGTGCAATTGATCGAATTGTAAAAAAAAAAGCAACAAAAAACCAACGAGGTGGCAACGTAAAATCATAAGAAATATTTTCATAACGAAGATGGTGAAGTACATTACTGGTTAGTGTGAAATATGAATTAATCAAATAACCGCTCCCCACTTTAACAGGAATGAACAGATTCAATCAAATTTCCAGACTTTTGTGTTTCAGATACTAACTTTTATAGCTCTAAATTATATAAAAAGTTTGTAGTACAGCATCCATCAAGTTCTCAAATCATTGTCGATGCAGTATTATTGATGCCTTCTTTTTGGGACATTGTCGTGCGTTCAATTTTCATTCTGTCATTGCTAAGGTTAAATTTCAATTTCACTCTCAAAAGATCTTCCACGTCTGAATCCAAAATTGCTGATGTTGTACCGAGCTTTCATACAGTGTGTAACCATCAGGAAATAACAGGAATTGCTGCCAACTCAACCGCACTTACTAGCAATTAGGAACACACAGCCCTTTCATGTATTCTTAACTATATAAAAAGACTATTCCTTGTTCTTATTTATTCACCAGTTGGAAATTAGGTTACTGGTTGAGGGTGGGGGGGGTTAAACCCAACTCAAACACCAGTTACAATTTCCGTCACGGTGCAATCACAAGCAAACCCCAAATTAACCTGCGCTTAACCCACTAGTAGCTTGGCACAAAAGCAGTCAAGCTTAACTTAGAGGCAATGTGTAAAGTGTTTATGCAGCACTTCAAACAGTAATAAAGTGAATACACAGCATAAAAAAAAAAAATCTTAGTATAACCAGAGATATGCAATTTTAAAGATTTAAGTGAAAATAGTGCAGAGAAGCACAAAGCGCCAACTGTGGTTATCTGGTTGCGCCGTACCGGTACAAAGTCACAAATTCAGCCCAACCACGATGGAGCGCAGGCCAAATACAGGGACGGGTTAGGCCCGCTTAAGAAAGTACCTTAAATCCTGGTTGCGGAGTGTTACGAGATTCCGTGACGAGGTTGCATTGTGCACCGGCAGTTCCGGGGAAGCTACGGGGCTGCGATTCGGAGTCCTGAGTCGTCTTCGAGGATGCCGTTGATAAGGGACTTCCGATGCGTAGTCTTGCGTTGAGATTGCATACCAGCCGTTCTGAGGAGAAGGTGGGCTGTGGCGCGAGGTCGGGGGTGCGTCGTGCTGCAGCAGTTCCAATGCGGCTGCAAGGAAATGCGTTGCCTTGCGTTAGTTCTGCTTACAGGACCACAGCTGGGCTGGTAGAGCACCTTCAGGCCCCCTTCCAAGGCTCCACAACTGGTGTGGCAGAACTTGCGGGGGAGGGGCGACAGGAGGGGAATGACGACCTCACAACAGGCAGAGTCCAGGTGCTGGTTTTAAGAGTTTTCTGTCCCTGAGGCTCTGATCTGGAGGCCAGAGAACTAGCCCTTGCATTCACTCTGGTGATCCTGGGTTCAAGTTGCAGGTCCAGTCCTTGCACTCAGGCAGCAGGGAAGCCGAGTAGCAGTCATCATTGCATAGCAGTCTTTCTGAGTCTTCCACATGTATTGAAGAGTTTGTTCTGAGGTACCAGAGAGTCTATTATTTATACCTTCCTTTGAAGTAGAAGACGTTTCTAGAGGCTTCCACCCCCAGAGGTGTTTGGAATGTCCTGCCTCCCAGCCCTGGCTCCAGCTTGTCTGGGGTCACAAAAGACTCGTGTCAAACCTTTTGTGAGTGCCCAGGCAGAGCCTTTGTGATTTACAACTGTGGTAGGTTACAGCTCAGCAAGTTAGAGACGGTCCATCCTGCCAATATCTACTGCCTTTTGGACCACTGTCTAGGAGCAATACACAAAGACCAACTGCCAGCTACACCTAATCATGTGACACCGGATACAGGCTGCAGACACCAAATGGTTGGGACAAGAAAATGGCAACTTTCTAAAAAGTGGCAGTTTCAGAATTGTGACTTAAAATCAGGCTTTACCATTAAAGAGGGCTTTATATTACAATTCTTTAGATACCAAACTCAACATTCCTACCAGCTTCCAATTGAAAGTTATCAATTATTAAATGTAATAAGTTAACCCAACATTATCCTATGGGAGAGGCCTTGCACCAGACCAGGACATATAAAAATTAAAAGTACAGGTCGAACTTTTTAAATACACTGCACTTTGCCTAAGTGCTACTTAGGGCCTACCCTAGGAGTGTCCTATATGTATTAAAAAGAATGGTTTAGGCCTGGCAAAATGTTTTGCACACAGAGGCTGCAATGGTAGGCCTGACCCATTTTTAAGAGGGCACTTCAGTGGGTGGCACAATCAGTGCTGCAGGCCCACTAGTAGCATTTAATTTATAGGCCCTGGCTACATGCAAGTCCATTTTACTGGGGACGTACAAGCAAATTAAATGTGTCAATTGGGTGTAAGACAATTTTACTATTTTTAGAAAAGTGAGCACATACACTTTGGCACTGGTTTGCAGTGGTAAAGTGCACAGAGTCCTAAGGCCAGCAAAAACGTGATCAGCAATAGAATGGAGGAGTAAGGCAAACATTTTTTTTTGGGGGGGGGGCTGTCAGGTCTAACAGTACCACTATGCAAAGGTTTTAAGTCAGGGTTCTCCTAAGTCGGTCCTAGAGGGCTGGATCCATGGCAGATTTTTTAAATAACTACATTTATCTAAATGGGGATATGCTAAAAATATGGCATGGATCCGGCCTTTCAGGACCAACTTTGGAGAACCCTGCTTTAAGTAATGACATATGGCCTTACATCTGTACAAGATACACATTTAATGTGATTTCAATATTTTTTTTACTAATTTTCTCACTATACAATGTGTATGACTGTCAACAATAATGTATTTTTAAAATACTCAATACTAGGATTGTGAATAATACTCCATTGCAACACCACTTGAAGTGAGATAAACATTTTCAAATGTAGCCGCACACGAGAACCATTAAAAATAATGTATTCTGACCTTTAATGACCACTCAAATATGGCTGCGACACCAGATGCATGAGACACTAGGAACCCAGACAATACTGGATGCTCTTACAGTACCTCCTAGTCTCACAACTTTGGAAAATATTACCATTTCACAATTTACAAAAATGAATATGTTTACAAAAAAACTTTAAAATAAGAAATTCTATTTTTATCATCGAATATATACTTGTTTTTCCAAGACCACACAGGGATGGGGCAGGGACGGCACTGTGGCAAGACTGCATGGGGGAGGGCGAAGAGCACAGTAGAAGGGGCACAGTAATGACCGCACAGGAGAGGGGGCAGGGCAGTGACAGTGTAGCACAGGGGGTGGGGCAAAGACAGAACTACAAAGGGGGTGGGGCAGAGATAGCATGGTAGAGGGGTGCAGAGACAGCCCGGAGGAAGTTTGTGCAGAGACAGGACTGCAGGGGGGTGACGAGACAGGACAGCAGGGTGGGGTGCAGCAACAGCACAGCAGAGGGGGGTGTTGAGGTAGGTAGCACAACAGGGGGGCGATGAGAGGATGCTCAGAGAGAACAGCGAAGGGGGCAGAGAGAGCCTAGCTGAGGGACACGGAGACTACAGCAGAGGGGGCACAGAGGGAACACAGAAAGGGCACAGCAGGGTGATGCAAAGAAAGCACAGTAGAGGGACTTACAGAGGCATGTAAAAATCGAATATAGGCTGCTCACAACCTGGTGTTTGGGTCACAAGAAAAGTGTCTGTCTCTAGAGCTCTTCATGGCTCCATGGAAAGAAATGGCTGTTTTTGTCCTGCGTACTGCAATGACCGACATCTCCTGCTCCCACAAGTACCAGCTGATTCGCCTACGCGTAGCATGTTTCGTCCTGGTACTGGCCATACTATACAGAGTGCTGCAGGGAGTGAACATACCCTAGTTCAGGAAACCATGGTAGTTTGAGATGGTGATTCTCAAGGGGAACAGACAGAATTTCACATGACCTTAGAAATGACCTGAAGCTCACTAGTCAACCAGCTTTGGAGGGCAACAGGCAGCTTGCACTGCAAGAAGGACTTCTGATGGATTTGGCAGTGGAGCTTCCTTGTATAGTCACAATCGGGATGAAAGAGTAACATACAGTAATGCAGTTCCTTTTTCCTCATGAGTGGTGCCCGAGTCAGGCTGCATATCAGGCGTACCAGGTTTCGGGTGTAAGCTACCCAAGTTGATTAGGCTCAAGTCACCCAAAAACCAATGACAATGCCTATTGTGGCACAAATGCAATTTATTAGAATATTCTAGGTCTCTGATAGAAAATTGAAGCTTAGTAGGCCAAATGGGGGAGCACATATGCAGAGCTTAAGAATCACACCACTAGATCTAAGAGATTAGGAGGAAAATACTTACCAAGCTGTCCAATCCCCCGCCCAAGAGATCCACAGCTCCCATCTGCATGGAAGACACAGCAGGAACATTTCCAGGGGGGCCGAGGTCCAGATTGAGGAGATCCCCTAGAAGGTCGCCTTGTGAGGGAATAACCTGCTGTTGCTGCTGTTGATCTACGGAGGCAGATACTGGTGGTCCTACTGGGCTGTCCCCAATGTCAATGCTGCAAAGAACAAGTTAACGGTCTTCTTAACCTAACAGATTATGTATCATAAAGCAAAACAATTGAAAAATCACAAGACTGCTAGATCATATGGACACGAATAAAGACTATGGAAAGAATATTACTAGATTAATATGGAGGAACACAAATACCTTAGACATGAACAATTGGTGTTTTCTGAGAACTACATTTCCATTATGAACAATCGTAAAGAGATTACATGCGGACAGGACTGAAATTTCAGCATCTCTCCTATCTGAGATCACGCAAAATACAAGCATACTTTCCATGACAAAATGTATAATTATTTATGTGTTCAAATGGAGACCTCGAGTACTCCACGATAAAGCAGATGATACACAAATCTGTTGCCATCTATAGAAGGAGACAGGAATTCAGGCCAACATCTATAAGTCCATGGTTCAAATTTATAATAGGAAGACGTAGAATGTTTTCTGCCTCATGTGTGCCACATCAGACCTTTGTTCTGGGCTCTTTAAGCAGCAACAAAACCACCAAGTTGGAAGCCCATCTTCCTGGTTAAAAAATGTGTTTTATGTTCAACTCGAGGTCTCCAAATAAAAAACAAAATAGGGAAAAAAATGAAGAATTTATCATAGAAACACATAGCATTGTGTTTCCACAATAAATTTCTTGATTAAATGCTTCGAAATACAATTCATGTTTTGTCCTTTTTTTTTGTCATGATGATGACTGTACAGCAATGCATACGGTCGAAACGTCATCAGCACTGCAACTGACAGACTAGGTACTCATGCACCCTTTTATGGTCTGAGCTGTGAATTGTTATAAGTAGGTATTCTAGCCCTATTTATCATACCTGCAATCATCTGTTGCCTCGTATACACACACACACACACACACACACAAATGGGTCTATACACAATAGAATTGTATTGCTTTTTGTTAGCTTCGTGTCCTTCTTCATATGTCATCAGCATCTCTCTTCTCTGGTGCCAGGGACTCCCCTAAATACTGAATTTAGGGGCGTTCGGGGAGTGTAGGATAGTAGCCAATGGGCTACTTACCCTTGGGGTCACTAGGCCCCCTATACGACTACTTCCTGTGGGAAGTGGGCATATTCCCATCTCAGAATTGCTAGGTATGCCATCACAAAGATGGCTACCTCTGAAAAATTGTGTCCGCCTTGCAGTTAGCTCACCTTATGGGTGGTACTAACCTGGGAGTGGCACGCCTACCTGACTAGTGAATTTGCCTGCCTGTCTAGGTGCCAGGAGAGCTCTGGACAGGGGGGGTGGCTTCCTCTCCTGTGAGGAAAGCCAGATTTGCACTGTAAAGGTGGCACTCCTTTGAATCTCGCCAGCCCAAGGAGGCTAATCAGGTCTTCCTGTGGGAGGGGGTGGTACACCCTCTTCCCGGATAAACTTTTGTTCTGGGTCTCCTGAGAGCAAAAGCTCTCACCCTGAAAGGTCAGAGCAGTGTCTCTGGTGGCAGGCTGGCAGAATCCAGTCAGCAAGCACACCAGAGGCTGGTAGGTTTTCAGGGGGCACATCTAAGGTGCCCTCTGAGTGCATGTATTGATAAATCCAACACTGGCATTATTATTATTATTATTAATTAACATTTGATAGAGCGCATGGCTACCATTAGGCATCCCAGCGCTAACGACAGTAGGCAGTCAAGTACAGTTCACGCTCAGGTCTGGAACAGCCACGTTTTTAGATGTTTCCGAAACGTTAGGTGGTGGGTCATTGACCGGAGATCAATGGGCAGCATATTCCAAAGCTTTGCAGCGTTGTAGGCAAACATTCGGCCTCCAGCCCGTGCTCTCTTGATTTTCGGCACCTTTGCCAGGAACAAATTCTCCGAGTGCAGACTTCTCGAGGGGCGATGGAAAGCTATGAGTGCGCGGTTGATTTTTGGGCCCCCACCCCAGAGTGTTTTATGTGCTATACATAATGACTTAAACATTATGCGTTCCTTGATTGGTAGCCAGTGAAGCTCTTTTAAGGCCGACTTGGCCGAGTGTGCTTTAGGGATGTTGCGCAGCAGCCTGGCTGCGCAATTCTGTACCACTGGTAATTTCCTTGTTGTGGTCTTTGGAGTCCCCAAGTAAAGTGAATTTCCATAATCCAGCTGGAATAACACCAGTGCCTGGACCATGATCCTGCGTGCTAATTCAGGAAGGAATGGAAGGATTTTTCGCATCTGCCTAATGATGCCGTAACATGACGCTGCTAATTGTACTGCTTGGTGGTCAAAGTTAAGCGACCTATCCAGCCAAACACCCAAACTCTTAATCTTTTCTTTGGGCTTTGGCACCGGACCCAAACAGTTTGGCCAACTCAGGCCTGCCATGGCACTCTGGCCATTGCCCAGGACCATTAGCTCAGTTTTGTGTCCATTAAGCTTGAGACATGACTGGTCCATCCACGTGGCCAATGTTCCTAGGCAGGATTCTAGATCAGCTGGAACCTTCTTTGGGTGGCTTAATGCCACCACTAATTGTGTGTCATCTGCATAAGTTATAATATGGATTCCATATGGCAGGACTAACTCTGCCAGGGGCATCACATATACATTAAATAGGGTCGGACTCAGTGAGGAGCCCTGTGGCACTCCGCACGTAAGTGGCACTCTTTTTGAGGTATGATTGCCCTCAAATACCTGATATGACCTGTCTTTCAGAACGGATTTGATCCAGGTAAGAACTTTTCCTGATACTCCGATCATTCTTAGTCTATCGACAAGGATGCTGTAGTTGACAGTGTCGAAAGCGGAGCTCAGGTCAAGCAGGATGACTGCCACCGTGCCTCAGTGATCCAAACTTTTTCGAGATTCCTCCACTACAGCCAATAGGGCCGTTTCTGTTCCATGCTCAGGTCGAAAACCCATCAGGGATGGGTGCAGAATCGAGTGGGTTTCTAAGTACTCCGATAGGGTCCCATTTACATGTTTCTCTAGGATTTTACTGGCCATGGGAAGGAGTGAGACCGGCCGATAATTGCCCCAGATGTCAGGGTTCAGGCTGGGTTTTTTTTTTTATAAGTGCTCGTATCATGGCATGTTTCCATGCCCTGGGCACTTGGCCCGTTGCTAGAGAAGTGTTTAATACTTCTAATAGCACAGGTAAAATGATATCCCCCACCTTGCGCAGTATGTGCATGGGAGCAGCGTCCAGGGGGGAGCCTGATTTAACTTTGGAGGACAGTTGGTATAATGTGTCTAAATCCAAAGCAGGAATCTCTTCTAGCCGAGGGAGGCTACCCCCCGGGGATTCCACCTCTAGGTCCTGATTATCGAAGTTAGAGGCATTGGGAAAGGTATTATAAATATCTAGAATTTTTTTGTTAAAAAATTCTGCAAGTTCTGTGCAGCGTTGTTGGGTGGATTCTACAGGTAGCTTAGGTGGTTCATATTTTGTCCGATTTTTCGCTATCAGGAAGATTTCCCTCGGGGCGTTTGCTGCCCCTACGATTTTCTCCTCGTAGTAATGTAAATGAGCTCTCTTTATTTCTGCCTGATAGATTTTTATAGCTGCTCTGTAGTTCTGGTTTTTTTCTAAACTATACTCTTTCCTCCAGTCTCTCTCTAGTTTTTTTAAATTTTTGCTTAAGTTCCCGTAACTTGAGGGAGAACCATGGAGACCGTTTTTCCTTTAGTGTGGGTTTATCAAGACGAGATGTTTGTTACCAAACATCCCTATTTTCAGTGAAGCCATCATGGAGCTGGGGAACTCGTTTTCACCAGTATCCAGTACATGGCTTAAGATGGCTTCACTGGTCAATTGCACTGGCAGCAATAGGGCTGCCCAGCAGAGGGGCATCTGCTCACACGAATATGCCCTCACATTTAATATTAAGTCCCCTGACTTAGGGCTCTCAGGATTGCTGCAGCGGTGACTTACAAATACGTTATGCAGTGGTAGGGGACATGGCACACAGGGATGTGTGATATGCTGTGTTTTCACAATGGTCTCCACCAAGCCTCACAGCCTCCAATGGCAGCCTTGCATGTGCTTGCAAGGCGACCCATAGGGTGGCACAATGCGTGCTGCAGCCCTTAAGGACCCTCTTTAGTACCTCAGGCCCTCGGTACCATGGTACCATTTACTAGGAGCTTACAGAGGGTGCTAAAGGTTTTGTCAATTGGGGAAACAATTGTACAGTTTTGGGAAAGAGCTTTGGTACTGGGGGCCTGGTCAGCAGGAACCCAGTGCACTTTCAGTCTAAATCACATCATGTACCAGGCAAAAAGGTGGGGGCAACCATGTCAAAAAGGGACACTTGCATACATGACAAACTGATAATGCCCATCTGGGGTAGAGCATGTGGATTTCTCTTTTGCTCCAACGGTTAGACCTATCTGCAAGTACCCTGATGTCAGATCAAAAGTACGGCGATATTTGGCCACCCTTAACCGGTCAATTCATTCATCAGCCCTAGGAATTGGATGTGCATCAGTTTTGGTTACAACATTGAGGCCCCTATAGTCCACACAAAACGTCAACTCTTTCTTTCCACCCTGGGTGTGAGGTTTGGGGACTAAGACAACTGGGCTGACCTAGGGGCTCTCAAAGGGTTCAATTACTCCCAATTCCAGCATCTTCCTTACTTCAGCTTTGATGCTCTTTTTGACATCATCAGACTGCCTGTAATTTTGTTTTCGACAGATAGGCTGTTCCCAGTGTCAACATCATGTGTACACCAGTTGGCCTGACCGGGGGTCAAATAGAAGAGCTCAGCATACTGATGTAGGACGTGCCTGCAATCAGTCTGCTGTTGGTCAGGGAGGGTGCCTGACAAGACCACTCCTTCCACTAACCCATCTTAAGGATTGTTTGAGAGTAGGTCAGAGAGAGGTTCACTCTGCTTCCTGATCTTTATCTGTGACCATCAGCATGGTCACTTCAGCCCTGTCATGATAGGGTTTAAGGCGGTTAGCATGGATGACCCTCTTAGGGTTCCTGCAACTGCCAAGGTCCACCAAATAAGTGACCTCCCCTTTTCTTTCTAGGGCAGGGTAGGGCCCACTCCATTTGCCCTGGAGAGCTCTAGGACCCACAGGCACCAAAGCCCATACCTTCTGCCCTGGTTGGAACTCCACATGATAGCCTTGTGGTCATACCAGAGCTTCTGGAGCTCTTGGCTGGCCTCAAGGTTTTTATTTGTTTTTTTCAATCCCATAATTCACTAGGTCCTTGTTGGAAAATGAGTTATTAGTAGTGGTAAATATGCATCTACCACTGGAAATAAGGCCAACAACACATAATTGGCTCAGAATAGGTCTTAATAAATTATTCCCATGCTCACCCCTTGGTAACTTGGATGTGAGCACACATGCTTAACTTAAGAGACAGTTACGTAAAGCATTTAAAAACACTGATTCAGTAAATAATTAAGAAACAACACACAATGAAAATCCCACACCAATTTATAAAAATAGGAAATATTTGCATCTTTAAAATGACACCAAAACGACAAAAATCCAGTGTAGGGAACCGGAAAGATTATGCTACTTACCCAGTAAGCATCTGTTCTTGGCATGTAGAGCTGTAGATTCACATGCTTTGCATACTCCTGCCATCTAGTGATGGGCCCGGATGTTTGAAAGTTGTTTTTCTTCAAAGAAGTCTTTCCCAGTCATGAGACACCGGACAGCCACGCAGCCCACAAAGACGCCATCCGTAACCACCACCACCTCATCAAGTCCGCCAAGAGAATCTCCTTCAAAGACCGCCTGGACAACAATGCACACAACAGCAAGGAGCTCTTCAACATCGTGAAGGAACTCTCCAACCCCAGCTCCAAGACCCACGACATCCCGCCGTCGCAAGCCCTGTGCGATTCCCTCGCCACCTTCTTCCACCGCAAGATCGCCGACATCCACGACAGCTTCAACACCCAGACAGCCCCAACTAAGATCGATGCACCAGACCCGCCGCACACCATCGACCACGACCCCCTGCCAGCCTGGGCCAGCGTGAACATCGATGACACCATCAAGACCATGAGCACAATACACTCCGGCTCCCCGTCAGACCCTTTCCCGCACCACATCTTCAACAAAGCCAGCAGCTCCATCGCACCCCACCTGTGCAACGTCATCAATCTCTCCTTCGAGACCGCGACCTTCCCAGAGAGCTGGAAACACGCAGAGATCAACGCCCTACTCAAAAACCCAAGGCGGACCCGAGAGACCTCAAGAACTTCCGGCCCATCTCCCTGCTTCCGTTCCCAGCCAAGGTCATCGAGAAGATCGTCAACAAACAGCTAACCGATACCTCGAAGAAAACAGCATCCTGGACCCATCCCAATCAGGATTCCGCAGCAACCACAGCACTGAGACTGCCCTCATCGCCGCCACCGACGACATCAGGATCCTGCTGGACAACAGTGAGACCGCAGCCCTCATCCTGCTGGACCTCTCCGCCGCCTTCGACACTGTCTGCCACCGCACTCTACGCGCACGCCTCCACGACGCAGGGATCCGAGACAAGGCCCTGGAATGGGCCACCTCCTTCCTCGCCGGCAGAACCCAGAGAGTCCGCCTCCCACCATTCCGATCCGAAGCCTACGAGATCATCTGCGGCGTACCCCAGGGATCATCCCTCAGCCCAACACTGTTCAACATCTACATGGCCCCGCTCGCACGCATCGCCAGACAGCACGACCTCAACATAATCTCCCTACGCCGACGACACTCAACTGATCCTCTCCCTCACCAAGGACCCCTCGCCGCCAAATCCAACCTCCATGAAGGAATGAAGGCCGTCGCCGAGTGGATGAAGATCAGCCGACTAAAACTGAACACGGACAAGACAGAGGTCCTCATCCTGGGCTCCAACCCCTCAGCCTGGGACGACTCCTGGTGGCCAACGACACTAGGAGCAGCCCCGACACCCACCGACCACGCACGCAACCTGGGAGTCATCCTCGACTCAACGCTCTCCATGGCCAAGCAAGTCAACGCAGTCTCCTCCTCCTGCTTCAACACCCTCTGCATGCTTCGCAAGATCTACAGGTGGATCCCGACAGATACAAGAAGAACAGTCACCCAGGCCCTCGTCAGTAGCAGACTTGACTATGGGAACGCCCTCTACGCGGGAGCCCCGGCCAAGCTCATCAAGCGACTGCAACGCATACAAAACGCCTCCGCACGCCTGATCCTCAATGTACCACGCCACAGCCACATCACCCCCACCTGAGGAACCTGCACTGGCTCCCCGTCGACAGGAGAATCTCCTTCAAACTCCTCATCCACGCACACAAGGCACTCCACAAGACTGGCCCAGCCTACCTCAACAGACGACTCCTCTTCTACGTCCCCAACCGCCAGCTCCGCCGACCTCTCCCTCGCCACCGTCCCTCGCATCCGAAGAACTACCACCGGCGGCAGATCCTTCTCCCACCTCGCCGCCAAGACCTGGAACACCGTTCCACTAAGCCTACGACAGACCCAAGACCTGCTGACCTTCAGGAGGCTACTCAAGACCTGGTTGTTCGACCAGTAGCAGCACCCCCCCCTTTTTTTCTCCCCAGCGCCTTGAGACCCTCGCGGGTAAGTAGTGCGCTCTACAAATTCTGTGATTGATTGATTGATTGAGGTAAAGTGACTGCATTGTTAGATTGTTTTCCCGCAAGAGGGTGAGAATGGAGTAAGTGAGTGTAGTAAAGAGATGTCCATGCGTATGTAATGTAAATAATAGGAACTGCAACAACTACAGGTGCCCGGAGAGGTGGGAGGGCGCATGTGAATCTACAGCTCCACATGCCAAGAACAGATACTTACAGGGTATGTAGCATAATCCGTTCGAGGCATGTGTGCTGTAGACACACATGCTTTGCATAGAATATATAGCAGTATTCTCCCAAAGCGGTGGCTAACCGGTAGATGTTGCAGCTGTTTGAAAAAGTGTCTTTAGCACTGCTTGCCCTACATTGGCTTGCTGACGTGCTAACACACCAACACAGTAGTGTTTGGTAAATGTGTGTGGTGTGGACATGTTGCTGCTTTACAAATACCAGCTATAGGGATGTTACCTAAAAAGGCCATAAACACTCCTATTTTACGAGTGGAATGTGCTCTAGGAGGTATAAAGTTACTTTAGCGTAGCAGGTTTGAACGCATTTAACAATCCATCTTGCAATACCAGATTTAGAGATAGGATTGCCTTTGTGAGGTGTAGCAAATGCAACAAACAGTTGGTTTGTCTTACAAAAATCCTTAATTCTTTCAATATAATACAATCAAATCAAATCAGGGACATTTATAAAGCGCTCATATCACCCGAAAGTCTCATGGCGCTCACAGGCAGCTCCAACTAAAGACAGCTAATAAAGGAAACAGGGGGTCAGTTGTCAAAAGACCATGTTTTTAGTTCCCTACGAAAACGATGATGGTCAGCAATAGTGCGAAGGTGTAATGGCAATTTGTTCCAGAGAGTGGGGGCTAGGAACGAAAAGATCTTCCTCCATTTCTAGTTGTACGGATTCTGATGGAGGTAAGAAGGTGCCTGTTGCTGGATCTGAGGGCCTGCTTGGCTGATGCCAGTTGAGCTTCTTTTTCCAGCAACAAGGGCCCCTACCGTACATGTTTTTGTGTACTAAGCAAAGAATCTTAAAACGCGTTCTCTTTCTGACAGGCAACCAGTGGAGTTGCTTCAGGTTAGGCGCAGATGGGGAGCCCGACGGAAGATTCAGGACCAGCCTAGCTGCAGTATTCTGTAGGACCTGCAGTCTGGATAAGAGATCCTCATTTATTGCCGATAGTAGGGCATTTCCATAGTCCATGCGATTAATAATCAATCCCTGGACTAATGGTTTTCTGGCTTCCATGGGAATCCATTTAAAAACTTTACGCAGGTTGCGCATGATACCAAAACAGGAGCCGATTATGTGGTTCACCTGATTTTTCATCGATAGATTACTGTCGATTTGGATTCCTAAATTGCGAACCGATTGTTTGGGTATTGGACTAGGGCCAAGAGTTGCAGGCCACCAGTCATTTGTCCAGTGCTTTTGTGCATTCCCGAAGAATACTATCTCCGTTTTGTCACCATTTAGCTGTAGATGGTTTTC
The DNA here is from genome assembly GCA_963921515.1 of Calotriton arnoldi. Classification (NCBI taxonomy): domain Eukaryota; kingdom Metazoa; phylum Chordata; class Amphibia; order Caudata; family Salamandridae; genus Calotriton; species Calotriton arnoldi. Next base: position 3,204,464 of record CAWUFW010000209.1, on the reverse strand, counting down.
ATTCATCCACCTGTTAATGTGGATCATGCAGTCTTTAAAACGAGCCTTGGTGTCTATGGGGTTCTGACCAAGGGTGACCAGAATTTGAGTGTAATCGGCATATGACATTACGTCAAAGCTGTATGATCTGATCACCCTGGCCAGAGGTGTCACATAAAGATTGAAGAGTGTTGGGCTCAGGATGGAGCCCTGTGGCACTCCCATCGTGACTGGCCTACTACAGGAACTAATGTCACCAACCTGGACAGTGGTGACTCGGTCCGTTAGATAACTCCTGAGCCACCCCAGGGCCTTCCCTCTGACACCAATCTCCCCTAGCCGTTGTATTAGAATGCTGTGGGAGATGGTGTCGAAAGCCGCCGACAGGTCCAGTAGGATAAGAATAGAGGATTGTCCTTTATCCAATGATAGTCTAATGTTGTCTATTACCTCTACCAGCGCTGTTTCGGTGCTATGGGCGGCCCTGAAACCAGACTGTGAGGGATCCAATAGATGGTTACTCTCAAGATGGAAGACAAGTTGTTTATGGACCAAGGATTCGAGTACTTTCCCAAAGTATGGGAGCAGTGAAATCGGACGATAGTTGACCAAGAGATTGGGGTCTGCAGTAGGTTTTTTCAGGATAGGTCTAACTCTGGCGGCTTTCCATATTTTGGGAACTGTTTCTTGAGCTAACGAACGATTAAATAGTTCGGTGATGCTTTCAAGAAGGGTGGGAGCAATCGCTGGTAGGAAGCGTGGTGGTACAGGGTCAGCTGGTGAGCCAGATTTTATTTTTAGCATGGCTTCTGTCACTTCAGCGGGATTAAACTGGGAGAATTCCTCCAAGACGGGAGGCGGGCCTGTTTGTGGGATAGAGTCCGTTTCCAAGTTTTTGATTGGAGCTTCTTGAGGTGGAAAGGAGCTATGTATTGTGTTTATTTTGTCATCGAAGAATTTGGAGAGGGAATCTATCCAATCCTGCGAATTAGCAACCTCAGTCTTTGGTTGAGGGGACGTAAATTCTTTTAGGACCTTATAGAGCTCCTTATTAGAGTTTGCCGCTTCTTCGATACGGTTTAATAGGAACACTTTCTTTGCCTGTCTAATGCTCTCCATGTAGTTACGATGAATGCATTTGTATTCTCTGTGATCTGAAGGATCTTTACTCCTTCTCCAATTGCGTTCGGCCACTCTACAGGAGTGTTTTATTATTTTCAATTGCTCCGTGAACCATGGAGCAGTTCTGGATCTGATTTTCACCTTGGTGAGAGGAGCGATCTTATTTAAGGCCCGAGTTATTTCTTCCTCAAATGTAGTTGCCGTCAGGTCAATGTTTTCAGCCTGATCTTTTAAGAGTGGCCTGAAAAAAGCTGAAAAAGAGCAGGCTGTGACCTTTCGCCAGGACCTGCGTCATATTAATTCATTTTTGTGCTCGATTTTTCCTGTATGTGCTGGGATAGAAAATTTTAGAAGGTGATGATCTGACCATAACAGTGGGAGGGAGGATTCGACTGTGACACCTGAGGAGTTTGTGAATAGCAAGTCAAGAGTGTGTCCAGCAGAGTGAGTTGGACCTTTCACCATTTGGACTAACCCCAAAGAGTTCATTTCAGTAATAAGTTGGTTGGTGTCTGCATCAGTCAAGATCTCAGCGTGATAGTTAAAATCTCCTACCAGAAGAAATTGGTCGGTGGCAAGTACATGTGGAGCTATCTGTTCACACAAAATGTGCGTGAAATCTTTCTTCGGGCCAGGAGGTCTATATACAAGAGCTCCTCTCCATGGCCCTTGAGATGTACCATCAATTTTAAAAATACATAATTCAATCTGTTCGGTGCTCATTGAATCCAAAGAGATCATCTTAGTACCGGGACCGGTAGCTATAAGTAAGCCCCCTCCTCTCTTTCCCTTTCTGTCAACTCTAGTTATTTCATATTTTGATGGAAAAGCGATTGCCACATCCGGGGAAGCATATTCATGCAGCCAGGATTCTGTTATGAAGCAGATATCAGGTGATTCTGCATCCAAGAGGTCCCATATTCCCACCGTATGTTTTGGTATGGAGCGAGCATTAAGATACATTCCTTTTAAAACCTTCGGAGATTTTGTATTATGGATATTGCGCGGTACTTGTAAAATGGTTGAGGACACATGCGTGGTTGAGCTAGTGTTAGTCTGCCGGCATATGTAATCAATGTCTCCCGGGATTACTGTTTGCTCCAAGTAATCGCGGTTAAATTTTTTTAGCTCTTGGCTAGAATATTGTTTTAAGTTCATTTTGCACACTCACCCAAAGCGTAGCCCAAGGAGCAGTAATAGGAGCATACGGTCCTGTCGACTGTCGGCGAACTCGCGCGGACGGGCTTGCCTTTGGCGCGCTTGTACTCGCCTTAAGTAGCCCTGCAAAAGTGTAGTGGCTAGAGCGCTAACACTGCTTCCGGTCTGGAGCACCGGGAGCGCTAAAAGAGCCTACTTCCGTCCCTCCGCTCAATCGGCACAAGCCGTGGCGGACCGGGGACCGAGGCAACAACCTGGGGTGAATGATACACAGCCTGATCACGGCGCAATTTAAAATTAAATTATAAAAGAGATGAAAACACAAGTACAAAGGTTTAAAAACAGTAGCCCTGCGGCTGTAATTACGCTCTTCTAACATCAAGAGTATGAAGAGCTCTTTCTGCTACCAAATCAGGTTGAGGAAAGAACACAGGTAACTCAACTGATTGGTTGATATGAAAAGCAGAAACCTCTTCGGGAAGGAATTTTGGGATGGTGTGAAGAACTACTCTATCTTTATGAAGTTGAAAGGAGGGTTCTTGTAAGGTTAATGCCTGTAGCTCACCAACTCTCCTCAATGAAGTGATCGCAATGAGGAAGGCAACTTCCCATGAAAGAAACTGTAACGGAGTTGTGTAATGGCTCAAAAGGTAGACCCATGAGCCGTGTAAGCACAGTATTTAGATTCCAAACTGGTGCTGGAGGTACCCTGGGTGGTATTATTCTTTTAAGGCCTTCCATAAAAGGTTTAATTACTGGAACTTTGAACAAAGATAGATGTTGCTTGTTTTGCAAATATGCGGCTACTGCCGCAAGATGCAATTGAATGGAAGTGTAGGCTAGACCAGCACACTGTAGATGCAAAAGGTAACAAATGATATTTTGAATAGAGGCATCTAGTGGATCAATATTGTTGTTGGTACAGAATATAACAAATCTTTTCCATTTCACTGCATAACATGCTCTGGTAGTAGGCTTTCTTTCTTCTTTAAGAATAGTCATACACTCTGGTGAAAAGTTTAGATAACCAAACTCTATGATTTCAGGAGCCAAATCGCTAGATTGAGCTCCTTGGGGTTTGGGTGCCTGACTTCTCCATGGTTCTGCATGAGAAGGCTGGAATTGAGATGCAGCTTTTGATGTGGAACTACTGATAGTTCCAAGAGTGTTGTGAACCACGGATGACGGGCCCAAGTAGGAGCCACTAGAATCAGTGTGAGAGATGTTTGCCTGAGCTTCCGAACCAGAAATAGAAGGAGAGGGAGAGGTGGGAAAGCTTAGGCAAATATCACTGACCAAGTCATCCATAGGATTTGGATAGAGGGTGTGGGAACCTGGAGGCGAAGTTTAGACATTTTGAGTTGTCCACGGTGAACAGATCTATTTGTGGGAATCCCCATTGTTGAAAGTATGGAAGGAGAACTTGGGGAGGAAGTTCCCACCCGTGTATTTGTTGTCGCCTTTTGCTGAGGTCGGCAATGTGATTGTTCACTCCTGGGAGGTGCTCTGCAAGAAGATAAACTCTGTGATGAATTGCCCAACCCCAAATGGTCTGAGAGAGGCGTGACAGTTGCAGAGAATGTGTCCCCCCTGTTTTTGTACATAGTACGTAGCTGTCATATTGTCCGTGCGGACTAGGACAACTTTCCCTATGAGGTGAGACTGAAATGCTTTGAGTGCTAGATACACAGCTAGAAGCTCTAGTTAGTTGATGTGAAGACTTTTGTACTTGTTGTCCCATAGACCTTGAATTGTGAAATTGTGAAGATGGGCACACTAACCTGTGAGAGATGCGTCTGTTAGCACAATCTGTGGAATAGGGTCAATGAAGGGCCGCCCTTTTGATAAGTTTTGTGTGTTCCACCACTGCAGAGAGCGATGGGTGCGGCTGTCTACCAACAGTAGATCTGTTAATTGACCCGGAGACTGATTCCACTGACGTGCTAAACACTCTTGTAGAGGACGCAGGTGTAACCTTGGATGAGGCACTATTGCAATGCATGATGCCATCATTCCTCACAGCTGCATGAAAGTCCTGACTGCTAAGTATTGATTGGTCTGAAACTGTAGTAGCAGAGTTTGAATATTTCGAATTCTGGCTGAATTGGGAGAGGCTAGAGCTGTACAAGTGTTTAGAGTCGCTCCCAGATAGGACTGCATTTGTGAAGACTGAAGATGAGACTTCTGTAGATTGACCATGAAACCTAATTGGTGGAGTAGGTCTAATGTAGTCTGAGTGTGTTATAAACAGTTTTGGTGTGTGCTGGCTTTGATGAGCCAGTCGTCTAGGTATGGGAAGACATGGTTCTGTTGTCTTCTGAGATGTGCTGCCACTACTGCTAGACATTTTGTGAATACTCTGGGAACAGTAGTTACTCCGAATGGGAGTACTTTGAACTGATAATGTTTTCCTGCTATCACAAATCTGAGATATTTGCGATGTGCTGGGTGAACCGGAATATGAAAGTATGCGTCTTTTATGTCCAGTTGGACATAAAGTCGCCTTGCTGTAGAAGTGGAAGTAGTTGTTGAAGCGTGACCATGTGGAAATGTTCTGATAGTATATACAGATTTAACGTCCTTAGATCCAGAATTGGTCTTAAGGAGCCATCCTTTTTGGGGATTAGAAAGTACAAAGAGTAAACCCCTGAACTTTGGTACTGTACCGGAACTGGTTCTATGGCTTCTTTTGCAAAAAGAGCTTGTACGTCTTGTTTGAGGAGCAGCAGGTGCTCTGATGAGAGTTTGTGAGTGCGAGGTGGAATATTGAGAGGATTGCTGGTGAGCTCCAGGCAATAACCATTTCGGATAATATCTAGCACCCATTTGTCTGATGTTATGGATTGCCAAATGGGAGAAATTGTTGAAGTCTTCCCCCGACAGGTGGGGGGGAAAGTGTAGGCAAGTCACTGTTTATTGGGGGAAGGGGAGTTACACATTAGCATGCTTTTACCCCTACCTTTGAAATTGTTTCCTTTGTACCCTCCTCTATAGAAGCCTCTTGAGGAAGAGGGTTGCGTGTTGGACTTATATGAGGAAGCGTTAGGGTCTGAGGATGTAGTTTTGGACCCTCCCCTATAAAATGAGCGGCAAAAGGAGCCTCTACTTGATGGTGACTGAAGCGCTCTCATGGATTTTGCCACGTCAGTGTCTCGTTTCATCTTTTCTAAAGCCTCATCAACTTGAGGTCCGAAAATATGTTGTTTGTCAAAGGGGGTATTTAAAATAGATTGCTGGACTTCTGGTTTAAAACCTGAAATCCTAAGCCAGGCATTTCGACGTAAAAGAATACTGGTGTTAACTTCTCTCGCTGCAGTGTCAGCAGCATCTAGAGCACATCTAATAGATATAAGTTTTCCTTCTTGGACTAGCTCTTGTGCCTTTTTCTTGTGCTCTTCTGGGAGGTATTGAAGTAGGCCTTCCATCTCGTCCCAGTGTGCCCCGTCATACCTAACTAGTAGGCCCTGCGTGTTGGCAATGCGCCAGAGGTTAGACGCTTGAGCAGCCACTCTTACTAGATGCGTCAATTAATTTAGACGCTTTATCCAGGGAAGGTGCATCCCCAGAGGTCTGTGAGTTTGCTCTCTTACGAGCATTAGAAACTACCAGTGAGTCTAAAGGTAGCTGTCTTTTAATAAAAACAGGATCAGATGGTGATAGTTTGTATTTCTTGTCAACCCTGGGTGTTAAAATACGGGCACGAACAGGGTCCTTAAAAATCTCATCTGCATGCCTCATCATGCCTTACAACATAGGGAGACTTTGACTACTCCTATGTGAAGACCCTGGTGTCTCAAATAAAAAGTCGTCATCTAAAGCCTCTTTGTGCAGTGTAACTCCATGATAAGCTGCTGCCCTTGAAATCAGCTCTTGATAAGATACGTTATCATCTGGAGCGGATAACTTTGTAGGGTATAAATCTGGATCATTATCCATGGGTGGATCAATATTATAATCGTCCCATGGATCTGTTGGTAAAAGAACATTGTTATCATCATCATCATCTCCTAAATCAGGCTGTGTATGAGGAGACCCCTGTGGTGTTATGTGTAGAGAATCTGAGCCTGGCAGTTGTGGTAATGGTGAAGATGGTGAAGTCGTAGGGGATGGCAAAGTAGGGTGAATAGGACTTGTAGCAATGTCCTTTTTCTTCTTAAGAGGAATCTTATACCCAGTGTCGTCTGAACTAACTTTCCTTTTTGAAGAGTTTTAGCTAAAATGTGTCCAGTATCTGGGTGGATGTATAGCTTTTTCTGTTTTGGGTCTAATCTGTCCTTCATGACATCTAAGATCAGTTCTGGGAGATCTTTTTTTGATTTCAGCACCTAAGGTTTCGGTGCCGAACCGGACTTGTCCTTTTTGTCCTTCAAAGCGGAAGGTTTTGGCTCCGAACCGGCCTTGTATTTCGAAGCGGAAGATATTGGCTCCTGCCATCTAGTGTTGGGTCCGGATGTTTGCAGTTTGTTTTTCTTCGAAGAAGTCTTTTCCAGTAACGAGGTAGGTGACTCCTCCTTTCGATGATAGTGCGCATGGGCATCAACTCCATTGTTAGATTGTTTTCCCGCAGAGGGTGAGAATGGAGTTAGTAGTAAAGAATAGAGATGTCCATGCGTATGTATGTATACTAAAGAGAAAACTGCAGCAGCTGCAGGTTCCCGGGGAGGCGGGTGGGCGCATGTGAAACTACAGCTATACATGCCAAGAACAGATGCTTACTGGGTAAGTAACATTATCCGTTCGAGGCATGTGAGCTGTAGATCACATGCTTTGCATAGACTATATAGCAGTATTCTACCAAAGCGGTGGCTAACCTGTAGTTGCTGGAGTGGTCTGAAATAGTGTTTTAAGTACTGCTTGGCCCACATTAGCTTGTTGTCTCGCTAACACATCTACACAATAGTGCTTGGTGAATGTGTGCGGTGTAGACCATGTTGCAGCTTTGCAAATGTCAACTATCGGGATGTTTCCTAAGAAAGACATAGTAGCCCCTAACTTGCGAGTGGAATGCGCTCTAGGGGGTACACTTAGAGTTCTTTTTGCTTTTGCATAACAAGTTTGAATGCATTTAGAGATAGGATTGGAGATAGGATTGCCCTTGTGTGGTGGTACAAAAGCAACAAAAAGTTGTTTGGTCTTACGAAATGATTTTGTTCTTTCGATGTAATATAAAAGAGCTCTTTTGACATCTAAGGTGTGTAGAGCTCGTTCTGCAACAGAATCAGGTTGAGGGAAGAATACAGGTAATTCTACCGACTGATTTATGTGAAATGCAGATACTACCTTAGGTAGAAATTTGGGATTTGTACCTAGAAGGATTAGTTACTTCCCTGAAATCCTAGTTCTCTTCCAGGGGTATACTCATCAAAGTCATAAGCACTGAATTATCCCCGCCCATCTGCGGGATCCCGGAGCATATAGAAATATACATATATATATGAGTATGTTGGGGGATCACAAGTGCATAGCACTTCCGCGACATACATATATACATGTATATAAATACATAAATATGCAGCCTAACAAATTCCAATAAGGCAAAATGCCAAAATTACAAAGGTTTTCCCTGTACAGACAATCTCCTATATACACTCTGTAATAGAGAACATACACTGTAATAGTGTTATGCAAGAAAAACCTTTATTTTCAGAAAAGAAAACATGTAATAGCAGGCAGTTGGCCCATAGGCTGCATAGCTGAATAAATATCACCGTACAGTAAAACACTGGCACTTTGCCTTTAAGGCCTCCAGGAGACCCTCTGCTCCCATCATGCACCACAGGTGACAGTTAGGTCAGTTCTTTTTGCACGGTGTACTAACTTGTAACAATTACTAAAAAATGCTCGTCCGGGGAGGCGGGAGGGTTGCTTATGACTTTGATGAGTATACCCCTGGAAGAGAACTAGGATTACAGGTAAGTAACTAATCCTTCTCTTCCAGGGGATACTCATCAATAGTCATAAGCACTGAATAGAGTAGCAAGCCCATATCCACTACCTCGCGGACGAGCAAATAGTATTAAAAACAGATCATCTTAACATGACATTAAGCAAATAAATTCCTCAGTGAGGCTTGTCCCACTTGGGCATCCTCCTGAGCATCTGAATCTAAACAGTAATGGCGAGAGAAAGTATGAACAGACCGCCATGTAGCTGCTTTGCAGATTTCTGCTATAGGGACGTTCCTGAGGAGGGCCGTAGTAGAGGCCTTTCCTCTGGTTGAATGCGCTTTAGGCCTTCCCTGAAGAGACTTATTAGCTAATTGATAGGCTAGAGATATGCAGGAGACTATCCATCTTGAAATAGACCTTTTAGAGGATGCCAATCCTGTATTAATGGAGCCGTAGTTGACAAACAAGCGGTCCGTCTTTCTTATTACCTAGGTCTTATCCAGATAAAACTTCAACACCCTCTTAAGGTCTAACGAGTGTAAGGCCCTTTCAGGAGGTGTAGAAGGATTAGAGAAGAAGGTAGGCAAAGTGATAACCTGATTAATGTGGAAATCTGAAACCACTTTTGGCAGAAAACTTGGATGAGTTCTGAGAACTACCCTATTTGAGTGAAAAACAGTGTAGGGTTCCTTACAACATAATGCTTGTATCTCGCTGACTCTACGAGCCGACGTGATAGCAACCAAAAAGCCACTTTCCAAGACAAGTGCTGCAAAGAGGACTTGTGTATTGGTTCAAAAGGTGCGCCCATCAGTTTGGTAAGGACCACATTGAGCTCCCAAGGAGGAGAAGGGGCTCGTACTGGTGGGTATACCTTTTTAACCCTTCAAGAAAATCTTTCACCACTGGCATTTTGAAAAAGAAACCTGTGAAGGTGATTTTCTATATGCCGTTATTGCTGCTAAGTGTACCTTGATAGATGTAAACTGCAGGCCCGACTTAGCCAGGTGTAAGAGATACGGCAAAATGACCTGTTCCTGCCCTCTAACTGGGTCATGACCATTATTCAAACACCATAAGTAAAAACGTTTCCACTTGAAAGCGTAGGAAACCCTGGTAGAAGGTATTTTCGCTTCCTTAAGTATGTTCATACAGTCCGCTGGCAAGTCTAAGTGACCATACTGCAAGAATTCAGGAGCCATGCTGTCAGCCTGAGGGAAGGAAGGTTGGGGTGAAACACTCTCCCCTGGCTCTTGGATAGTAGGTCCGGACGACAAGGCAATCTCTGTTGCGGAACTTCGGAAAGTTGTAGAAGATCCGGATACCACCACTGGCGTGGCCACTCCGGAGCGATCAGAATCATCCTGGAGTTGGACTTGTAGAACTTCGTGATCACTGCTGGAATGAGAGGCAGTGGAGGAAAAGCGTAGAGTAAGCTCTGAGACCATTTTATCAACAGAGCATTCCCGCTTGAACCTGGTTGGTGATACCTGGACGCGTAGACGGGGCATTTGGCGTTTGTTGCATCTGCGAACAAGTCTATGTCCGGCATACCCCATCTTTGAAAGATATCCTGAGCCACTTCGGTGTTTAGCACCCAGTCGTGCGCTTCTACGAACTCTCTGCTTAGGAAGTCCGCCTGTACATTTAGGACGCCCGGCACATGGACAGCCGTGATGGTGAGATGCCGTGCCAGAAGCCACTTCCAAATGGCTTGTGCCTCCTGAGACAGAATTCTGGACCTGGTGCCTCCCTGCTTGTTCAGATAAAACATCGTCGTGGTGTTGTCTGTCTGAATCAAGAGGGAGTTGGACTGAAGAGAAGGAAAGAAGGATTTTAGGGCTAGTTGGACAGCCCTCAACTCCAGAAAATTGATATGGTATCCCTTTTCTTTGTCCGACCATAGCCCTTGCACTTGAAGGTGATTCATATGAGAGCCCCAACCTTGCAGGGAGGCGTCTGTCACTATAGTTTGAGTCGGAGTCTCTTGATGGAAGGGAACACCTTTCATTAGATGTGATCGCCTTGTCCACCACACAATGGAGTCCCTGGCAGACTGGGGTAGAGTGATCCGATCCTCCCAGCTGCCCGAAGCTTGCACCCACTGGTTCTCCAGAGCTTGTGCAGGGGACGCATGTGCAATCTGGCATTGGGAACTATGAAGATGCAGGAAGCCATCGAACCCAGGAGAGAGGACACTTGTCGGACTGTTGGGTGGCGAATCCGCAGGAGTTCTCTGCATTTGATCCTGATTGATGAAAACCTCTCCGCCGAAGGACACACGCTTGCTTCCGCGGTGTCCAGCGACGACCCTAGGTAGTGAATGTTCTGGGTCGGATTGAGAATCGATTTTTGAAATTGACTCGTAGACCCAACTTGTTCATTAACTGGAGACTGTAGGAGAGATGAGACTGAAGCAGGGAAGGAGTTGCACTCTTCAGAAGCCAGTCGTCCAGATACGGGTAAACAAATATTTTGTGTCTGCGGAGAAAAGCTGCCACCACTGCCATGCACTTTGAAAAAGTCCGTGGGGCTGACTTCAGTCCGAAAGGTAGGACTCGGAACTGGAAGTGACGTAGAGCAACCTGAAAACGGAGAAATTTTCGATGTTTTCTGGACACTGGAATGTGGAAATAAGCGTCCTGCAGATCTATGGAGCACATCCAGTCTCCTTGATGTAGATGGGGAAAGATCTGGTGAAGGGCAAGCATTCGAAATTTCTCTTTGCGGATGTATTTGTTCAAGATGCGCAAGTCCAGAATTGGTCTGAATTCTACTGTCGGACCTTTTTTCTGACCAGGAAATATCGAGAGTATATTCCCTGGCGCCTCTGATGAACAGGGACGTATTCTATGGCTTTTTTCTGTAGAAGACCGTTTACCTCCTCGTGTAAAATGTGATGACACAAGCGGACTCGTCCTTCTGGAGGAACCGAAGGAGGTGGGATCTTGAACCGTAGCAAGTATCCATCTTGAACAATGTTCAACACCCATTTGTCGATGGTTATGTTTCTCCACTCCTCCAGATGTAATGCGATACTTCCTCCTACCGGAGTGGAACACGTGTCTAGAGGAAGCACTCCTCATTGTTTTGATGGTTGCTTTGAGGTAGAGGCCTGCTGTCTATTGGTCCCTCTTCCTCTTCCTGGTCTCCGTTGGTGGAAGTGAGACCTCTGCTGCTGCTGACCCTGAGCCGACCATTGAGGGGTTTGAACCCTCTGTTGGAACGGGCGTTTATCATAGGGACGGGAGCGCCTACGGAATTCCTTCCGTTTTCGAGACCCACAGCTTTCACCGTGTCCAGCTCTGCTTTCATCTTTGCCATTTCTTCGTCCGCATGCGGCCCGAAGAGAGAAGACCCGTTGAAAGGCAGGTTGGTTATCTTCCGCTGGACATCGGGTTTGAGGCCAGTCAAGCGTAACCAAGCAGAACGCCTCGAACAGATACCATGGGAGTATCCGTGGGCAGCCAGATCAGATGAGTCAGCGGAAGCACTAATCACCTGATTAGCCACTAGACCTCCCTCTTGTAGAATTTCTCTAAAGTCTTGCTGGTCCTCTTTTGGGAGTTTGTCTGCAAAACGTCCCAGTGAATCCCACAAGGATCTATCATACCTCCCCAGCAGAGCGGAGGAACTGGAGACCTTCATGATAGAAGCTGAAGTGTTGCACATCCTTCTACCTAAAGAATCCATCAGTTTACTATCCTTATCCGGAGGCGCTGAGGAGGAAGACATAGCTGAGTGCGTCTTTCTAGCCGCCGCCACAATGATGGAATCCGGAGGAGGATCCGATCTAAGGAACAACGGATCTTGGTCCGGAGCCTTGTACTTTTGGCTATTCGGGAAGGAACAGCTCCCACCGTTGCCGGTGTCAAAAAGTTTGCATAGCAGGTTCGAGAAGGCCTGGGACAAGAGGAAGCAAAGGCCGAGTCGAGGTGCGATGATGAAGAGTCTCAAAAATCACTGAGGAGGTAACAGTCGGGACATACATAGAAATGTTCAGCTTATTCGCTCCTCTACAGAGAACTTCACTAAAAGTGCTGAGGTCATCGATTGGAGAAACTCTTGACGGAGGTGTAGCTGTCAAAGTTGGAGAATAGTCTCTGATAGAGGACCTGGTGGAAGAAGACCGGGTGGGAGACCTATGCCGCCTTCTCTTCGGAGAAGAATGATAAGAGCGAGATCTGTCCCTTGATCTAGCATGGAGAGCATGTGAAGATCGTGATCTGCTTGGAGTCCTCCTTCTGGAAGAAACCACAGTCGGTGATCTTGATCTTCTAGGCGTTTTGGGGATGGAGAATCCCTGGACAAGCGTGAAGGAGAATAGGTACGGGAAAAATCAGACCCCGGGCTACTGAGGGCCCTAGGCTTCCTGCGCCGTGCATCTTCACCAACCACCGGAGAGCCTTCCGGGGAGATCTGGACAATATGCAGTCCTGGAGAAGATCCCGATTTTGACGATAGAGATGCAGCTCTAACCTCATCCGAGGCAACAGCAGGCTCTTTAGCTCTCGACGTCGAGCGCCTCGACGTCGACCTTTGTTTTCCCTCGACGTCGACTTCTCCCTTGACGTGGGATGATGTCTAGGAGGAGTTAAGGACTTCGCTGCCCTCGACGGCGACCTCACCTCCCTCAAAGGTGTCCTCGACGTCGACCGTCTACTCAGGGACTTCGACGTCGAACGCACTCGCCTCCTCGACGTCAATAGCCTCGCCGTCTTCGACGCCGACTGGTCTCGCGGCACCCTTGCCGTCGGCAAACTTCTCGACGTCGACCTACGGGGAGGTGACGGAGAGTGCCTGGACGTCGACGGATGTCTCGACGTCGATGGATGTTTTGACGTCGATCGGTCTTTGCCATGGCTATACCTCGAGCCCGAGGTAGCATGCTTCGACGTCAATACCTTTCTCGACGACGGAGACTCACGCCGTCTCGACGTCGGAGATTGTGTCGGTCGCTTCTTCGACGGCGGCAACGACGTCGACGGTGAACAGTCAGGAATCTGCCGTTTCCTCGATGTTGAAGAGGCAGAATGATGCTGGCGTCGATGTTCTTGAAGAGAGGAGGGCTCTTGACACACAAGGCCACTTCCCAGCCGGGTTTTTCCTCTCTCGATCACAGCCTGAAGGCGAATCCTCTCCCTGTCGCGAAGAGTCCTCGTAGAAAACTTACTACAATGGTAACAAGTGTCAGGCTTGTGACTGGAAGGAAGACAGGCGATACACACAGAGTGTGGATCAGAGATGGCCATCTTCTTTCCACAGGATGGACATTTTCGAAAAAGAGCTGGCATTCTGACAGAAAAAGTTTGAAATTTTGTCAGAGAATGATAATAAAACACTGCCAGCACAGGAAAATCGCAAAAAAACAAAGAAGAAAACAATTCCTGACAGAAAAGTCAGAAAAACTGTCGAGCTCAAGCTCCAGGATCCTCATAGAAGGATCCGGAAAAAGAACTGACCTAACTGTCACCTGTGGTGCATGATGGGAGCAGAGGGTCTCCTGGAGGCCTTAAAGGCAAAGTGTCCAAGTTCTTGGAAGCCTTAAAGGCAAGGTGCCAGTGTTTTACTGTACGGTGATATTTATTCAGCTATGCAGCCTATGGGCCAACTGCCTGCTATTACATGTTTTCTTTTCTGAAAATAAAGGTTTTTCTTGCATAACACTATTACAGTGTATGTTCTCTATTACAGAGTGTATATAGGAGATTGTCTGTACAGGGAAAACCTTTGTAATTTTGGCATTTTGCCTTATTGGAATTTGTTAGGCTGCATATTTATGTATTTATATACATGTATATATGTATGTCGCGAAGTGCTATGCACTTGTGATCCCCCAACATACTCATATATATATGTATATTTCTATATGCTCCGGGATCCCGCAGATGGGCGGGGATAATTCAGTGCTTATGACTTTGATGAGTATCCCCTGGAAGAGAACCACTGTTTCTGTGCAGTTGGAAAAAAGGTTCTTCCGTGGTTAGTGCCAGTAGTTCACCCACTCTCCTCAGTGAAGTGATTGCAATGAGGAAAGCGGTTTTCCAAGAGAGAAACTGTGGCTCACATTTATACATGGGTTCAAAAGGTGGCCCCATTAATCTTGTGAGGACTATGTTAAGATTCCACACTGGGGCAGGTGGGAGTCCTGGTGGTATGACTCTTAAGTCCTTCCATGAATGCTTTAATAACGGGCACTCTGAAAAGCGATAAATGTTGCTTATTTAGTAGATATGCAGCTATTGCAGCGAGATGTAGGCTGATGGAAGTGTAAGCCAATCCTGAGTGCTGCAAGTGTAACAGATAGCAGATGATGTTTTGTATGGAAGCATCAAGAGGGTTGAGGTGATTGTTATTGCAATAAATAAAGCGTTTCCATTTAGCTGCGTAACAGGCTCTTGTGGTAGGCCTTCTGGCCTCCCTGATGATGTTCATGCAGTCTGGTGGAAGGTTCAGATAACCAAACTCTAGGACTTCAGGAGCCAGATCGCGAGGTTCAGTTGTTTGGGATCTGGGTGTCTGATTTCTCCATGGCTCTGTGTGAGGAGACTGGATGTTAGGTGCAGCTTTTGATGCGGGACCAGAGACAGCTCCAACAGGGTTGTGAACTATGGTTGACGGGCTCATGTGGGAGCTACTAGGATCAGTGTGAGGGATGTTTGCCTGAGCTTCCGAACCACTAATGGAATGAGTGGGAGAGGCCGTAGTGCATTGCCCTTGGAGAACGGGTGTGGGTACCTGGAGGCGAAGCTTTGGCATTTTGCGTTTTGGTGTGTGGCAAACAGATCTATCTGAGGGACTCCCCAACTTTGGAAGTATGGGAGGAGAACCTGTGGGTGAAGTTCCCATTTGTGTATTTGCTGCCTCGGTCTGCTGAGGTCTGCAATCTGGTTGTTCACTCCTGGGAGGTGTTCCTCTAGAAGATAGATTTTGTGGTGAATGGCCCACCTCCAGATGTCTTGGGATAAGTGGGACAGTTGGAGAGAGTGTTTCCCCCCCTGTTTTTGTATGTAATACATAGCTGTCATGTTGTCGGTACGAACTAAGACAGCTTTCCCAACCAGGTGAGTTTGAAATGCCTTGAGAGCTAGAAAGATTGCAAGCAGCTCTAGTTGATTGATGTGGAGCAATTTTTGCTGTTGGCTCCATAGTCCTTGCACTGTGAGGTGCTGAAGATGAGCTCCCCAGGCAGTGAGGGACGCGTCCGCTGTTAGTACGGTCTGTGGAACCGGGTCTATGAAGGGCCGTCCTTTTGATAAATTTTGTGTGTTCCACCACTGCAGAGAGCGATGAGTACGGCTGCTTACCAACACTAGATCGGTTAACAGACCCTGTGATTGGTTCCACTGACTCGCTAAGCATTCCTGAAGGGGACGCATGTGTAGCCTGGCATGGGGAACGATCATGATGCAAGATGCCATCATTCCCAGTAGTTGCATATAAACCCTAGCTGAAAGCGAGTGATTGGATTGAAACTGGAGAACTAAAGCCTGAATGTTGCGAATTCTGGCTGCATTGGGTAATGCCAGAGCCTTTTGAGTATTCAATGTGGCTCCGAGGTAGTTTTGAGTATTGGCAGGCTGGAGATGTGATTTTGGCACATTGTCTGTGAACCCCAGTTGATGTAGTAACTGAATTGTTATGTGAATGTGCTGGAGACACTTTGGATACGTACTGGCTTTGATGAGCGAGTCGTCCAAGTAGGGGAAGACATGTATGTGTTGTCTTCTTAGGTGAGCAGCGACTACAGCCAGACACTTTGTAAAGACTCTGGGGGCAGTGGTAACTCCAAATGGGAGTACCTTGAACTGGTAATGTTGACCCGGTATCACAAATCTGAGAAATTTGCGATGAGCGGGATGGATTGGAATATGGAAATAGGCATCCTTTAAGTCTAGAGTAGACAAAGTCGTCCTTTTGCAGAAGTGGTAGTACTTGTTGAAGTATTACCATGTGAAAATGGTCTGACTGTATGTAAAAATTTAGTTCTCTGAGGTCCAATATTGGACTGAGAGAACTATCTTTTTTGGGTATTAGAAAGTAAAAGGAGTACACGCCCGACCCATGTTGTTGCGGTGGTACGGGCTCTATAGCCCCTTTTAGAAGGAGACTGAACCTCTTGTTTGAGGAGGTGTAGGTGATCCGGTGAGAGTTTGTGTGACCTTGGGGGAATGTTTGGAGGATTGTTGGCGAACTCCAGGCAGTAACCTGAACGGATAATTTCTAGTACACACTTGTCTGTTGTTTTGGACTGCCAGACGGGTAGGAAATCTGAAAGTCGCCCCCCGACAGATGTTAAATGGTTGGGGGGGGGGGGAGGGGGGAGTGCAGGGAAGTCACTGTTTTGAATTGGGGGGAGATGCGTGTATTTGAGCCTCTACCTTTGCCCTTGTCGCCTCTGTAACCCCCTCTGAAGTAATCCTTAGAGGCAGAGGGTTGGTTGTTACCCTTGTACGTGGTGGTGGTCACTGAGGAGGTATTTTTGGACCCTCTGCGGTAGAAGGAGCGCTGAAAGGAACCACGTGCTGGTGTTAGTTGAAGGGCTCCCATGGATTTGGCCACTTCAGTGTCTTTCTTCATTTTTACCAGTGAGGAATCTACCACCGGGCCAAAGAGCTGTTCTTTGCCAAAGGGTGTGTTCAGTATGGAAGTCTGAAACTCAGGTTTAAAACCTGAGATACGTAGCCAGGAGTGCCTTCTTAAAAGGACACTGGTGTTTACAGCTCTAGCAGCAGTGTCTGCAGTATATAGGGAGCACCTGATTGCATTATTGGAAATAAGTTGTCCCTCCTGCACTAGGTCTTGCGCTTTAGATTTATGTTCATCGGGCAGAAATTGGAGCAAGTGCTCCATCTCGTCCCAATGCCCCCCCGTCATACCTTGCTGAGCAGCGCTTGCGTGTTAGAGATGCGCCAGAAGTTTGCTGACTGAGAGGCTACCCTTTTCCCCGAAGCGTCAATAAGCTTCGATTCTTTATCTGGGGGTGGAGCATCTCCTGTAGTTTGGGAGTTGGCCCTTTTACGTGCGTTGGACACCACTAGGGAGTCCACGGTAATTGTCCCTTTATGTACGCTGGGTCAGATGGTGCTGGCTTGCACTTTTTATCTACCCTAGGGGTAAGGATACGGGCCCTTACGGGGTAATTAAATGTCATCGACGTGCCTGATCATACCCTTGAGCATGGGGAGTGTGTGCGATGACTTTTGTGTGCAGCGAAGGGTTTCAAAAAGGAAATCCTCTTCAAGGGATTCTTTGTGCAGCTGTACACCGTGGTAGTTGGAAGCTCTACCCAGCAGTTCTATGTAACCTACGCTGTCATCCGGTGGAGAGGGCTTGGTAGGGTACAGGTCAGGGTCATTTCCTGTGGGAGAGTCGGTATTATAATCTTCCCATGGGTCTGGGAGTAATGGTGCATTGTCCCCAGCCCCATCCTCATCCCCATCATCCTGATTTTCAGGTGTATGTGGTGGTGAGTGCTCAGGTGAAATCATTAAAGATTGAGGCTGAGGAGAAGAAGGAGAAGGAAGGGGAGGAGGAGAAGGATTAGTCCCGACATTCTTCCTCTTCAAAGGAATGTGGTAGGTTTCCTCTGTGTCAGGTTTCCTTTTGAGGGTCACTTTTGTGGTGATATGTCCAGTAGTTGGATGGATATACAACTGTCTCAGTTTCGGATCCGGTTTGGTCGGTGGAGCATTGAAATGCTGTTCTTGAGATGGAATCGGCACGTCCGGTTGTTTTGACAGTTGCCGAAAGTTTTGTGCCGATGGTTTTGTTGCCGAGGTTTTGGATCCTGATGATTTCGGATCCAAAAGTGTTTTTGGCATCGAAGGGGGTGGGCCGGAGCCTGGCTTAGACTTCGATCCCGAAAGTTTCGGATCGGAGCCCGTTTTAGGGCGGCTCGGCTCAGAGCCGGAAGGCTTTGGGGTGTGTTTCGGTGCCGAGCCGGATGGCGGGGCGTCGGAAACATGCTCTCGGTGCCGACCGTGGCCCGGAGACGGTGGTTGGACCAGAGCCGCCTTCTTGGACTGAGGTGGACTTTGGGGGAAGGGAGGATCTGTACTCATGGTACGCTGCCCTTGCGGGATTTCGTCGTCCCCCTCGAAGCCTTGGTCGGAGATGGGATCCTGTTCTTCTTTGGCTCCCATGGCGTCTCCAGCTTCTTGTTCCGAATCCTCTCCGAAGAGGTCCGGAATGAAACTTGCGTGTTGGCTATGCATGTCGCGACGTCAAGCCCGACGATCGCGAAGTGTGTTCTTGGAGCGGAAAGCCTTGCACGCGTCGCAGTCCTGTTCTCTGTGCTCCAGGGACAAGCACAGTTGCACACTTCGTGTGAGTCGGTGAGTGGGAATTTCTCGTGGCACCGAGGTCAGAATTTGAATGGAGTCCGTTCCATCGACTGCGAGGCGGACCGACGCGGGTAGGCACAACGGCCTTCCACGAGCTTCTCGATCGAAAGAGGTTTTTTTTTAGAAGCAAATACACAGAGAATGGTATACGCGATCGAAAGAATACCGTCGAGGGTGAGTGTCCTGCGCACCGAGGGAAACCGAAGAAACGGTGTCGAACCGGAGCGTCGCAATTCACGTCCGAACCCGATGGCTGAAAAAACCAATCTAACAATGGAGTCGATGCCCATGCGCACTATCACCGAAAGGAGGAGTCACCTACCTCGTGACTGGAAAAGAATTCTTCGAAGAAAAACAAACTGCAAACATCCGGACCCAACACTAGATGGCAGGAGTATGCAAAGCATGTGATCTACAGATCACATGCCTCGAACATCAAGTTTCCAGCTTGGCAAGCCTTCATCTTAGTTTCAAGCAGAAAAATCTGAGAGGCTCTGCACCTCTCACATATTTATTCAGTGTTCTCTGGGTCAAGCAGGAGAGCACTTCTGTCCAATGAGGAGCAGGGCAACACCGCAGAGCATGACCACTTCCTCCAAAGTGTGGCATAATCTTCTCCCAGAAAGCACTATACTTCCAAAATTCAGTATGGCTGAACTTGCAGCAGAGGAGCAAGAACTAGTTAAACCAACTCCCAGTATGGATCATTTCCATACCTCTCCTCCCCCTACCATCTGCAAATACCTGCCTTAAACTTGCCATCTGGCTGGGTTAGGGAAGCTGGTGGGTAGATGGGCCTGGCATTCCCTGCCTGTCCTATTCCCCTTTGAAGCTCCATGGTTTACAACCCCTTCCCCCTGCTCTGGCATTCCTGTGTAGCAGAGCTCTCTTCCAAGAGATAGCCTCTCCCTGGGTGAGTCACTTATCACTTCATCAAAGCAGCCTGGCTAATCCTCTTAACTCTGACCAATCAGGGGAGACCACAGGAGGGCTGAATTTCGGCTTACAGACAAGAAAGTCTTATAACTTCTTTTCTGTGTACTTTAGGATAAATTCAACAATAGCATATTGTTGGATTTATCAATACTATTTTCCTAAAACCTTGAATTATAGGTTTAGTTAATCCCTAGCAATAGTTATGCATTAATAAACTATTGTGACGTTATCCTATGTGGCTGGGGATCTACAATGGGGAAAACGAAATGTGCAATTTCACACCACGGCATATAAAACACCTTTTATAAAGGCCCTGCTTATAGTTAACATGACCCCCCCACCCTGGGGACACCTAGGGAAGGCTTTAGGAGTCCTGAATATGCAACAATAGTGTAGATCCTCACACCGCAGTGCTCCTAGCATCAAACTCGATTTTGGGAAACACTTACCTACAATGGGGGGGGGGGGGGACATTTGCAATTTCTCTATCCCCAGGGCATATAAAAACCTCTTTTATAAGGGCCCTCCTTATAAGTACATGACCCCCGCCCCTGGGACACTTGGGGGAGACCCTGGGGATACATAATATGCTAAATTATTGTAGATTATCACTTTTTAAGTGCCCTTACCACCATAGTTGAGTTTGGGCACAATTTGCATTTAAAAGCAGTGCTGCAACACAGGGCTGCTTTTAAAATGACCTCAGGCTTTCAGCACTGCACCCATGCACGTGCAGAAAGGGTTGCTGGCCTCCAAACTGCCATGCCCTATTATATACTAGGGACTTAAAGGTAGTTTTAATCCCCCTGCCCTATAATGTACTAGGGACTTATAGGGTAGGTCATGCCAATCAACACAGCACTGGCCCTGGTTAGACAGTGACAAGGGACAGTCAGAGTCAGTTACCACCAGTACCAGTCAGCTAAAAATGGGGGTGCACAGGGCACACAGGAGGACTTTGCTAAAGTCCTGTTTAGACTCCCCTTCCTTTACAAGACACAATGGTCCCCTGACTGGATGATCAAACAGAAGTTCAAAGGGTGAAAACTCCACTCCCTTCTGTGGCACTTCCCTGTAGCTGAAAAGCAGGCATGGAGGAAGTAAGAAATCCATCTCCTTCTGAGTTTTTGAGGGAGTCCACCAATCATACCCTTCATGGTCTTGTTGAATCTTTCAACAAGGCCATGTGTTTGTGGGTGATATGAGGTAGAGAACCTGTAGGTCACCTCACACTCATCCCACATGAGTTTCAAGTAACCAGACATGAAGTTTGCACCTTTGTCTGACACCACCTCCTTTCGAAAGCCCACTCTGGTAAAGATACCAATGAGGGCCCTAGCTACTGCAGTAGTAGTCTTTGGGGGTATTGCTTCAGGATACCTGGTAGCATGATTCACTACTACCAGTATAAATCTATTTCCTGAGGCTGTTTGAGGGTCAAAGGGACCGACAATGTTAATCCCTTCACCCTTGCAAAGGGAACCCCAACCACTGGGAGAGTACTTAAGGTTGCCTTTGGGGGGGGGGCACCTGTCTCGCCACTGGCTTGACAGGTGGCACAGGAACTGCAAAACTCCTTCACCTTCTGGGACATAGCTGGCCAGTAGAAGTAGTTCAGCAAACTACTCCATGTTTTGGTCTGGCCAAGATGCCCAGCTAAGGGGATGTCATGGGCCAAAGTGATGAGAAACTCTCTAAACTGCTGAGGCACTACCACTCTTCTAGTGGCACCAGTTGGGGGTTTCTGGCCTCAGTGGAAAGGAGTCCCTCCTCCCAATAGGTCCTGTGGGAGCCTCTGGCATCTCCCTTTTCCTGATCAGCAGCCTGCTGTCTCAGGCTTTCAAGAGTGGGACAGGTCCTTTGACCCTGGCACAGATTTTCCCTAGAGGGTCCCGCTGGGCCCAGGAGCTCTGGGCTGTAAGGCCCAAGCTCCTGGGGCTCAATTCCCTAGGGGCCAACAGGTCTTGTCCCTGGGGAGAGGGGTCCTGACCTAGTCAGCAGGAACCCAGTGCACTTTCAGTGGAAATCACATTATGTACAAGGCAAAAAGGTGGGGGCAACCATGTCAAAAAGAGGCACTTTCCTACAATTACATTCCTGGCTGGTTGGAGGCCCTTAAATTGAAATCAATGTCAAAAATGTAATTGCCATGACCTAGCAGTCCCACCACAGTAGTGACAGTCTCAATAGACACGGAGGGTGGCTTCAGACTGTCAAATGTACAACAATCTTAAGACAGATATTACAAAATGCCCCTCCTGCTCTACCCATGAGGCTCCCAAAAGATATCGGTAAGTAAATTCTTTTAAAGAAATTCAAATGCTTCAAAATACGTAATAGACTCATCTTCATCTTGTACACCAACAGTAAATGGTAAATACTACTCGCTATGAAAGGAGTCACCTTCATTCCTTCTTGGTATCGCTAAAAGGAGCCTCCCTTGGGACAGTGGGCATTTTCTTGTGTTTGGAGCCTTTTGATGATCCGTCCGTACAGAACTGAACAGTGTCTGCCAAAAAATCTGTGTTTTTGGTGTCTAAAGCAACTCTTAGCACTAAACAGTGGCAATACAGAGAGCTCCAGCAATGATTAGGAAAACAATGCTGATGTGCCCGGTCACTCTGATATAAACGTCCACACTGAAAAATTAATGTACTGAAAGAATGAGAAAGCAGGTGTAAGCCTTTTCAGAGTCTGAGACAGGGTACATTATAGGTACCATTTTAGCCCAAGAGTCTCTTTTAGACCTGGCAGCAGCCCTGGCAAACCTGAAATCAGCTAAGGCCTATACACCTCATACTGAGTGTAAACAATGTTTTGTTGATGTTCCTTTTGGGCTTCATTTAAAAGCTGTGTCAACATGATGAAAACTCCTAGTTTCTCCTCCACTGACATCTTGACACCACAGTGGGCACAACACTTGAAAGAGTTGACTGTCACAAAACTACCAGTCATACATTGTCATCTAGCTTTGAAAAATCATCAAAGCAGAAAATTCTCTTCATAAGGACGAGTAAAATTCAGAATAACATGATGATGAAAAATTCAGTGAGATGTCAAGGTTTTGACACAGGAGAAACACATTCTAAAACGGTTTCCTTGGTGTTGGGTGGTCTGGGACTGTGCAAGCTGAAAGGTATACTTTACTAGGATTAATGAATTGGACAAATATTACCAGATTTGTAACTTGCTTACTTACTTGCACGATGAAGTGTTTTAGGAATCTGTATTTTTTCCTTTCTTGTCTTGTTTGTCCTATAAACTTTCGACCCTCTTTGTCCTATATACTTGAGATCACCCTTAATGAACAAGTTACTTACCTTCGGTAACGATATATCTGTAAGAAACATTAGTAGTGATAGATTCCTTACCTTAGAATATCCCCAGGCGTCAGACTGGATCCGGAAAGTTTTCGTCAGCAGTACCCCTGCACGTCGGAAGGTGGCGTCGTGCGGCTCCGCGTCCGTCGTTGGCGTCGTGGTCGCCGAGATGACGTCGCGGCAGCTACTTAGCCGCCGCCCTCGCGCGCTGACGTCAGTTCTGTACACGACTTTCCGCGCCAGGAACGCAGAGCCATGCAAGATACTGACCACTCGTGCCTTGAAACTAGGGCTTTGAAAGGGATGGCCTTAACCCTAGAAATCAGTTCGCAGAACGGGGAGGATGGGTGGGGCGGTAAGGAATCTATCACTACTAATGTTTCTTACAGATATATCGTTACCGAAGGTAAGTAACTTGTTCATCTGAAAGAAACACGTAGTGATAGATTCCTTACCTTAGAATAGATACCCCAGCAATACCAACCCCGGTGGTGGGTCTGCGAACTAAGATCACACCAGAAAGTCTCGGAGAACAGAGCGGCCAAAGAAGCAGTCTCTCCGGACTTGGATGCCCAGGCAGTAATGCTTAGTAAAAGTGTGCAGCGAGGCCCACGTAGCTGCCTGACAGATGTCTTGTAAGGGGACACCACGTCCCAATGCCGTAGTGGCCGCCGTCGCCCTTGTGGAATGGGCGCGCAGCCCCAACGGAGGCTCCTTTTTAGCCAGAGAATAGCATGCTTTTATACACAAGACGACCCATCGAGAGATAGTCCGCTTGTGTACGGCCCGACCTTTCTTGGCGCCAACGTAGCCAACAAAGAGTTGGTCATCCACCCGGAACTGTTGTGCGCGGTTCAGGTAGAATGAGAGCGCACGTTTTGGGTCCAGACGGTGGAGCCTCTCTTCCTCTCTGGAAGATGTGGAGGCGGAAAGAAGGTGGGAAAAGTGATGGTTTGCCCGATGTGGAAGCAGTTACAACTTTTGGCAGAAAGGATGGACGGGTTCTGAGCACAACCTTGTCCGGATGGACAGACCGAAAAGGAGGTTTACAAGAAAGAGCCTGGAGCTCACTCACTCTCCTAGCGGAGGTGATGGCAACCAGGAAGGCAGTCTTTAGAGTTAAGAGACGTAGAGGACAGTTGTGAAGAGGCTCAAAGGGAGCGCACATTAAGTAAGTGAGAACCAGATTCAAGTCCCACTGTGGCATCACAAAAGGAATAGGAGGGAAAAGGTGAGTAATGCCTTTGAGAAATCTATTTACAACGGGGGACTTGAAAAGAGAGGGCTGATCAGGGAGCCTGAGAAAGGTGAGATAGCAGAAAGGTAGCCCTTGATAGTGCCCAGAGCAGAGCCCTGCTGGGCCAAAGAAAGGAGGAACAGTAGGACTTCTGAAAGAGGGGCAGAAAGGGGATCCACAGCCTTTGCTGTGCACCATGCCACAAATTTGTTCCACCTGCAGGCGTATACCAACTTAGTGGAGGGACGCCTGGCTGCCAGAATGACATTACAAACCTCAGGAGGCAAGTCAAAAGGAATCAACTGCCTCTGCTCAATCTCCACGCAAGGAGGTGGAGACTGGACAGGTTCGGGTGGAGTACCGTCCCCTGCTGCTGCGACAGAAGATCCTCCCGAAGAGGCAGTCTGAGCGGGGGATCGATGCTCATACTGAGTAGCTCGGGATACCAAACTCTTCGAGCCCAGTCCGGAGCCACAAGAATGACTTGGGCCCGGTCGCGCCTGATCTTCTTCAGCACTCTGGGCAGAAGTGGTATAGGTGGAAAGGCGTACAACAGACCGCAACTCCACTCGCGACGAAAAGCGTCGCCGAGCGAGTGCCGCCTTGGAAATTCTAACGCGCAGAATTGCTGACATTGAGCGTTCTCTTCGGTGGTGAATAGATCTAACCAAGGCTCTACCCACTGTTGAAAGAGACCTTGCGCCACGTCCGATTGAAGACGCCATTCGTGATCCATCATGCACCTGCGGCTGAGTTTGTCCGCCCTGGCGTTCAGTGAACCTGCCAGGTGTTGAACCACCAGGGAAATGCCCTGATGTTCCAGCCATGTCCAGAAGCGCAGGGCCTCCTGACATAGGGTCCACAACCCCACCCCGCCTTGTTTGTTGCAGTACCACATGGCGGTGGTGTTGTCGGTGAACAACTGCACTACTCTCCCCTTGACAGAGGGAAGGAATGCGTTCAGTGCAAGTCGGATCGCCTGAAGCTCCAGAAGGTTGATATGGAGCCTGGACTCCGCCGGAGACCAGAGGCCTCTGCCGGAGACCAGAGGCCTCTGATCTCCTCCTCTCCCATGTGGCTGCCCCATCCCAGGAGGGACGCATCTGTCACCACTGTGTGCCCCGGTTGGGGAAGGGAGAGGGATCTGCCATTGACCCAATGCCGGTTTGTGAGCCACCACTGCAACGGTCTTGCAGTGCCCTCCGAGATCTGGACGGACTCGGACAGGCCCCCCTGATGCTGCGCCCACTGGAACTTCAGGTCCCACTGCAGAGCCCGCATATGCCACCTGGCATGATCGACCAGCAGGATGCAGGAGGCCATGAGGCCCAGCAGCCTCAGGGTCATCCTGACCGAAACCCAGGATAGAGGCTGAAAGATCGGAATCATAGCCTGAATATCCTGGGCTCGTCGTTTGGGAGGATAGACCCGAAAGAGCGTCGTGTCCAGAACCGCTCCGATGAAGAGGAGCTTCCGAGAGGGAATCAGGTGCGACTTCGGCACGTTGATGGAGAACCCCAGCGAATGCAGGAGGTCGGCCGTAGTCTGGAGGTGGGAGACGACAGCCTGGGGCGAGCCCGCCTTCAACAGCCAGTCGTCGAGATAGGGGGAAGACTGGAACCCCTGATCTGCGCAGATGAGCTGCGACCACCGCCATCACTTTCGTGAATACCCGAGGGGCGCTGGTAAGGCCAAAGGGGAGCACGGTAAACTGAAAGTGCTCGTGGACTACCGTAAACCGCAGGTAACGCCGGTGGGCCGGCAGGACGGGTATGTGGAAATATGCGTCCTGCAAGTCCAACGCTACCATCCAGTCTCGAGTGCAGACAAGACCTGAGCCAGAGTCAACATTTTGAACTTCTCTTTCCGAAGGAAGCGGTTGACGTCCCTGAGGTCCAAGATAGGACGCAGGCCCTTGTCCTTCTTGAGCACCAGAAAGTAGTGGGAATAACAACCACGTCCTACTTCTGGCGCAGGAACGCACTCGATGGCCCCCTTGGCCAAGAGGGCCGCGACTTCCTGTTGGAGAAGTGCCAAGTGGTCCCCCGACATGCGGTGGTACAGAGGTGGCATGGCTGGAGGGGTAGTCTCGAAGGGGAGGGAGTAGCCCCTTCGGACTATTTCTAAAACCCACCTGTCCGAAGTGATGGTGCGCCAGTGGGGGAGGTGATGGCGAATCCTGCCTCCCACTGGCGTTTGATGGGCCTGAAAGACCGGACTAGGAAGGTTTGGAGGCAGATGTGGCCGGGGTGGAGGTGGACTGACCCGCCCGCTGGCCCCCTGACCCGCCTCGGCGGGCCCCACGTCCGCGCTGAGACTGTTGCTGCGCGGGCCTGTGGCTCTGTAGCGAACGTGAAGGGGCACTCCAGCGCACTATCCGCCTTGTTGCCAAAAAGGCGAATGCCATCAAAGGGCATGTCCATGAGAGTGTTCTGGACATCCCCAGAGAAGCCAGTAGTCCTCACCAGGCGTGGCGACGGAGCGCCACTGTCGTGGAAAGCGCTCTGCCCAGCGAGTCGGCGGTGTCAAGGCCACATCGGATTGTGAACTTGGCTGCATCTCTCCCTTCGCCATTGCCTGAGAGAGCACAGTCCGGACCTCCTCCGGACACTGAGGCAGCACCTGCGCCACCGTATCCCACAGAGAGTGGGAATAACGGCCCAAGAGGCATGCGGTGTTCACAGACCACAGCCCTGAACTGGCGGAAGAAAAGATCTTCTTCCCAAACTGTTCCAGTCTCTTGGATGGGTGCGGTAGGGAATGCGCTTTGGGACGTGGAGGCTTGGTCAACCAAGCTCTCAGGGGTGGGGTGTTGGGGGAGGAAAAGGGGGTCTCCCGGGGCCGGACAATGCCGTTGGGCCACGTTCCTATCCACAGGAGCCCCTGTGTTGGGCATGGACCAGGTGCCCAAAAGAACGTCAGAAAGTGCATCGTTGAAGGGCAGCAGTGGCTCCGCAGAGGTAGCCGCCGGCTGAAGCACTTCTGTCAGGAGGTTAGTCCTGACGGCCACTGTAGGGAGTTGGAGGTGTAGAGCCTCGGCCGCCCTACGCAACACCACTGCGTAACTAGCACCCTCCTCCGTAGCCACGGTAGGAGGAGTTAGCATGCCAAGGTCAGGAGAGGTGTCAAGACCACTGGCATCCCCCAGCTCCTCTGCCCAGTCCGGGTCATACTCGCACTGAGCTGCGAGAGGGTCCTCAGACCCCTCCCAGTCGTCCCCTTCCTCCGATGGCTGTGGTACAGGCCGAAAATACGGAGGCTGGACATAGGGAAAGAAGGGTCCCATCGGCGTCGGAATCGGCGTCGGGCAACGCCGTTCCGGCTCCGTGTCCACATAAGGGCTAAAACCGGGGACGACGTAGTCCGGTGCCACGGGCGATGTCGGAAGTGGTGCCGGTGGGGTCGACGTCGGTGGAGGTGTTACAAGGTCAACCGGCGTCGACCGGTATCCAGGCCTGGATCCAAGGGGGCCCTGCGGCGCCGGAGCCGACGGCGATGTCGGGGCCGAAGCCGCCAACAGTGAAGGGCGAGGGCCCCCAGTCGGGCCCGCGGGGCCCAAAGGCACGCCGGCGGGGCCCAACGGCCCAAAGAGGCGGGCCATGGCTGACAAAGTCCTGCAGCAGGGCCGGAGTCGCCCCCGGACCCGGGATGGGCGGGTAGGCCGGGGGCGGCTGCGTAGGCTCCGCCGGAGCCGCGGGGCTGGCACCACCCACACCCTCAGGCGCGACGGGCGAGGGGAAGTCGGAGAGCGATGGCGCTTCTTCGACTTCTTGTGCTTCGCTTTACCTGAGTGCGAAGACTTCGACGAGGAATGATGTTGATGGCTCCGCGACCGGTCCCTCGACCTCCCACGGGACCGGGACCTCGAGCGGCACGGAGCCGACTGCCGGACTTCCAGCAACTTTCGGGACCGCTCCCGCAAAGTCTTCAGTGCCATGGTCCGGCAGTCGGAGCACGACTTGGGGTCGTGGTCGCGCCCCAGGCAGTAGAGACACACGTGGTGCAGGTCCGTCACCGACATCATACGATGACAGTTCCCGCACGACTTGAAACCGGGCATCCCTACGGCACCTTAGGAGTCGAACGACTCGAAAAAAACAGAGACAAAGGCCTCAAAAAACTCAGTCAAAAAATGACTGGGGGTACCGCCCTCTCCAGATCTGCGCTTGCTGGCGCGGAAAAAGAAAGAACTGACGTCAGCGCGAGAGGGCGGCGTCTAAGTAGCTGCCGCGACGTCATCTCGGCGACCACGACGCCAACGACGGACACGGAGCCGCATGACGCCACCTTCCGACACGAAGGGGTACTGCTGACGAAAACTTTCCGGATCCAGTCTGACGCCTGGGGATATTCTAAGGTAAGAAATATATCACTACGTGTTTCTTTCAGATACTACATTTTCTGAACACCACTGCACAAATAATTGAGTCCTGCCTTGCATATGGTCAATTTGATATTCCTTATGTTAATATTTCTTTCTTTGTTGTTTAAATTATTTCCACCTTTGAGCTATATAGTTTCCTATTATAAGAAAAATGAAAAGAAGCAGACTCCCATTCTATGGGATATGGGAGACATTTTGTGTTCTTGTCTCTGGATTCAATTATGGGTAGCATCCGTAGCAGGTGAAAGTTCACTTTTGCTGCTTAACAAAAGTGATGACCAATAAAATAGTTTAAATTAAATTTAGGAATAGTAAATGACTAGCATTTGCCAATCTCTTGATAAATGTGACCTGATAATAGCCAATATCAATTTGTCCCATCATGCATTGGTTTCCTGTCTTTTAGATGGGTGTGTAATTCACCAATACAGGAAAATGTTTAGGTACGAATGGGTAGAGAGCATCACAAATGAAATGAAAACCAAATAAAGCTTGCTTAATCAGTCTGCTGCTAATGTCTCTTCCCCCTTACTAGAATTATACTTCTTCTCCCTTTACTAGAATGATACTCCTCCCCTTATACGGTGGAAAATAACCAAGTGTTTCTGATGATATGACAACTAATTTTTTTTTATTTTTTACATATGCTCCCTTTTGCTCTTCTACTATGGCTAGATAAATGCACCCTTTTTCAGGGCAGGGTGCTCATCAGTCTTACGCTTTCTTCCCATAGGCTCTTGTTTCTAACATCTTACCTGCCGTGCTGAATGGGTAGGTGCTTGCGATGAACTCCATGGCTGCCCTCCACAAATGCATTGGGGGGCTTGTGATAAACCGAGGCCAGCGATCCGATGTGACAGATAAGCTCATCCAAGAGGGTGGGCTCAATCAAGTCAGTCTCCTCGGAAATCAGAGGCTTCTCAGATAGCACCACCTCTTTCGCAGTCACAGGGTCAGTGGAGAGTAGGCGCCAGTAGATGTAGCCTCGGTCCCGAAGGTCTGGGTTGTCCGAATCCTGAAAAAAGGAGAAAAGGGGGGGGGATCAGGGTATACACACTTCCTTGCTCATGCCACTCAATATTTTGTTTCTTTGTATTTGAATATCAATTTAATGCCCAGGAAAAGCAATGACATTTGGTAGGAGAACACTAGGTCATACAATTAGTGCAGAAGAGTCCAGTAGCATGCGAACTCTTTCCCTCACTGCCTGTGCTCCAGCAGTTACTCACACCTGCTTTGTGAGCGAAACAGCTATCAAGGGAGGCAGAGAAGTAATTACATGCCCACTGAAATATTGTCACTCAGCAGATCGTTAAATTGACCAATTGTCATTGGAGCCAAGGTGTGTAAGGGGAGTAAGGGAATCAGATTACATAAGATTTGTGTAATGAAGTACAGTCGTAACACACTGGTTGATGTAGAAGAAAGGTCCTTTATTGAATAACAGCAGGTGTCTACTGATAAGACGTCCCATCCACACAGCGCCAGCAACAACTGAATCCTCAGAGTTCTAGTGCAGCTCAAAGCCAGATCACGGCTCTAGAATGAGGAACTCTAGACTCAATGAGGTGGATGGAACAAGATGACATGTCACACAGGTCACTGCACAGTGTAGTAAGAAACAAGATGACACGCAGGTCATTACCCACCTTCCCTCTTTACACAAGAAGAGCAGAAAGAAAAAACACAGTAGAACGGGGAGGAAGAGGAGGGTAAATCAAGAACAAATAGATAGCAGAGAAAACATTAACGAAGAACGAAATCCCATCCTTGTCGCCAGTGTAATGAAGTACAGTCGTAACACACTGGTTGAAGTAGAAGAAGGGTCCTTTATTGAAGAACAGCAGGTGTCTACTGATAGGACGTCCCATCCACACAGCGCCAGCAACAACTGAATCCTCAGAGTTCTAGTGCAGCTCAAACCAGATCAAGGCTCTAGAATGAGGAACTCTAGACTCAATGAGGTGAATGGAACAAGATGACATGTCACACAGGTCACTGCACAGTGTAGTAAGAAACAAGATGACACGCAGGTCATTACACATTCACTAACCATGGTGCTTTAACAGGAAAGCACACTGGAAAGCAAACAGTGACACTGTTTCTCCGAGCACAGCTCTTTGCTAACAGGAGCCATTTCTCGAATCCATTTTTTTCTTGGCTCTTTTCTTACTATACTTTCAACTCTGACAGACAATGTACCAACACAATGGCTTCAGGTATCGGGAGAAAGGCAACGAGAAGTTTGCTGCACATCGTTTGACACGTTCTCTGATGTTAAGTGAACTTAGTCATTGTTGGAGCTCTGTGGTGGGAGCTAATGAATAAAGTAACTACAAGCACTGTATAATGTGATTGCGGTTGGTTAATGGCGAGGAAGAAGGAGCTGCTGCAAGTTCCTGAGCTATTTTGCACCGCTAATATAAGAGAGACCTTCAAACATAAATGGGTGGCCTTTTATTGGGGTCCTGGATCAATCCAAGATTACAGGGCATTAGCATGTATGGGTGCTGCCCTTTACCGCTGGTGTCCCACGCCAACATATAGCTTCCCTTTCAAACTTGATAGCCAAGCGAGCACATTTAGGCTCTTAATTCTCATGTTAGTGAGGGTGAACAGACGAGGCTTCCTCCTGGAGGTTTGGAAGAGAGGCTTAGAGACTACGATTCCATATCATACAATTGAAAATACAACGGTAATGTGAAGTCTATGCTTGCATATAAGAGAGTAGAAGTTCTAGCTGCTAGTTATTTGTCTTCCTCACTTACACCTGTGTGTAAGCGTACTCGATGTTCGGTCCACGAAGATGAACACTTCACTTAGCTTTGATAACATTCATTCTGATGGATACAGGAGGTCCCACAAACTGCTTGAATTTACTTTTGCAGCAGGCACAAGACTGGATCTGAAATGTTGTTTTTACCCATTCCAAGTCAGTGGCGCTAGGTGGTACTCTTCAGCTTCTAGAGCTGCATCATACAAGGTCTCCAGAACAGAGGTATGTGCACTATAAATGACACACAAGCACAAGTGGCATCAATTATGACTAACATGTTTCAGAGCCCCTACAGACATGTTGAATATAGACAATTACACCAAATGACAAACAACAATAAAGAAAGTGAAGTATGTGAGATTAGAGGTGGTGGATCCCAAGGAATATGTGGGAGCGTCTGTATTCATCATAACGATTGTTACCAAAGGTATGTAGCTCATTTTTCTAATGTACACCTACTTTTGCAGATTCTGAATGGGAAGCAATTAATCAACAAGGAGGGGGACAGAAGGGCTTTTGGAAAGTCCAGCATACATGCCCAAGCCAACACTAGAGAAGAGTATGCAGTTCCTTAGGTGGGTCAAGAGAAGTAAAGAGAGATCAACAATGTGTATGGTCACAAAGAGAAATGACAGTCCTTAAATAATCGGCGGGAGGGGAATTCCTCCTTACGGAACCCAGCCAGCTAGGTGTCATGCTTCATCATTTGGGCCTGCTGCTCGTCGGCAATACCCGACGGGCACCCAAAGAGGGGCTCTTTAGCGGAGATCTTTTGTTCCTTGCCGTTTGGTGCAGTGGAGGTAAGGGACCTAAGAAGTGTAGATGTGGTGTAATGGAAAGTGATTAAAACAGGTTGGGTAGGGGGGCGTGGCTTGGCAAGCCAACATGGCGGACGTGTGCTGAGCGAGCTCCGTCCAGCCCGCAACAAATCCTTCATTTATCCTGACTCTCCGATGCCTAATTGATCGTCACGGAGAACCTGCAGTCCCGCGACATCCGTGACATTGTGCCGAGCAGTTTTGGGGCACCTGTGGGGGCTCGTGGTGGCGAAGTGGAGCCTCGGGCGTGACGGGGCCTTCTGAGGGCGCGGCCTAGCGGCCCGACGCGAGACCGGGGCATCGCGCTTAAGGTTGCCAGAATCCGCAGACGGGGAGAGGGCGGCCGCCTAGGTGCAGCACTTCTGCGAAGGTGAGGAGAGGCGCGCTCTGAGATCGGCCGGCGGATGGAAGCAGCAGGTGGGGAGTCGGCCACCGCTCCGCGGCGCGGATCGAGGCGGAGAACGGCTCGGCGACTGGATCGGGCCGCAGAGATGAGGTGCGGCGCCTGGGAGCGGGGGTCTCTGCACTGTGCGTGGGCCGGCGGTCCCCTGGCCCCTAGGGCGGGCGCGGCCCCGTTTGACTACTACGGGGGACTACTACGGGGACCCCCTCGGCAGCGGTGGAGGCCTGAAGTGTGCGCGGCCTGGGGGCTTGGTGTAGCCCGGACTGCTCTCCCGGAACTCTCCCCCCTCGACCCGCATTGCAGAGGGAGTTCGGCGGCGTTATCGAGCCGCGAGAGAGGTGGACGGGTAGGCGGTGGAGGGCTGAGGTGTTCAGCGGCGAGTCCCTGGGCCTGCCTGGGGGCCCCCAGTGGGTGCAGGCCTTCTTCCTCCCCACCCCCCGGGTCATAAGGGGCGCTCATATCGGCGGTCAGTCGGACCGTGTGGGTGCCATATGGGACTCCGTGGCTGGCGGGGACCGGTACACGCCAGTGGGGGTGCGCGGCCTGGAGGTGCGTGGCCTGGGGAGGCTGCGGGGCCACGAGGGGCTTGAGTAGACGTAGGCGATTGAGTGCCCCCTATCCTAGATCCAAGGCGCCCTCGCTTCGGCGGTCAGTCGGGCCGCGCGAGCGCCGCTGGGGGCCCCTGGTCGGATCTGACACTGTGTGGACCTCTGGACTACTCGTTGGCCTTGGTCCTGGGCGGCTCCCTACAGGTTCCCATTCGGCGGTCGGGTCGAGCCACGGGAGTCAGCTGTTGGGTGATCCTCATTCTCGCCCCCTCCCCATTTCTCTCTGGGCTTGCGAGGGGAGCCCCAAAGGGCGGCCATGACGAGAGACAAGGGTGGTAGTGGCCCGCCCAAGCACGGCCCCATCGACAAATTTACTGGACCAGGAACAGCAGCTGGGTGTCCGGAGGATAGCAGGGGACTATGCCAGATAATGCGGCTCTCATTGCGGCCATCACTCAAACCAGAGACATGTTGGATGCTAAAATCGGAGCGGTTGACTTAGATGTTATGCTTCTGCGGCAGGATTTGTGCAACGCGGTGTCACGCATCACGGAGGCTGAGACCCGTATCTCTGGAGTGGAGGATGATGTTACCACGCTAAAGAAAAAGGTGGCTGCCATGGAGACGGCTCAGAAGGGGCTCGCGTTGCGAGTGGAAGATGCGGAGGGACGGGCCCGAAGTAATAATCTTCGCTTTGTTGGGTTTCTGGAGGGCTGCGAGGGAGGCAACATGCAACGCTTCCTCACGCAGTGGCTGGAGAGCTGGCTCCCTCCAGAGGCCCTGTCCCGTTGCTTTGTGGTGGAGCGAGCCCACAGGGCACTCATGCAGAAGCCCCCACCGGGGGCTCGCCCACGGCCAGTTACAGCAAAGCTATTGAACTACATTGATCGTGACGTGATATTGAAACAGGCCCGGATCAAAGAGCCCCTGCTCTACGACAATGTACGCATCCTCATTTTCCCTGATTACACGCGACTGGTGCAGCAACAGCTGCAATCGTTCATGGCAGCGAAGGCCCGCCTGAGAGACCTCAAGCTTCCATATGCTCTCCTGTTTCCTGCCCGCCTACAGGTTGTGTATCGCTCCCGCACACACTTTTTCGACACTCCGGAAGGGGTCTTCAAATGGACTGATGACAGTACGGGTGAGAGCGCACACGCCGCCTGGAAGAGAATCCAACTCCTCATCGAGCGAGGTGGCCCGGAAAGGTCCCCGGTGGCAGCAGAAGGGTACCAGACGGTCACGGTCCCGGCGCCACTCTCAGTCCTGTTGCGCTTCCTCCCGGAGGGGTTCCACCTCTGGGCGGCAGACATTGGCAGACTGATTAATGGGTCAGCGAGGAACTGTAGAGTTCTAGACTACTAAATGCTAATCGGAGAGACTCTGACATGGGCCGGTGTCTCTGCCAGGCTCTTGCTGGCGGGGGGCATGCCCAGAAGACATGGGCTGTAAGTTGGGGATCCATTTTTCGGGGTGGCTCTCGTCCCCCCGTTGGTAGTCGAGGATCAGTCCCGCCGCGACAGAAGCTTCAGTGTTTTTGAGGTATAGGGTGGGGGGTTTGTTGGATGGGGGTTGTTTATGTTCGCAGATCGCACCTTCATTGAGGGTCCGTTACTTTTCACACATGCACCGAAAAGTCCCCATTCTTGTAACAGTTGTAGATACAATCCCCGATGGCCAGCATACCCACTAGGGGGCACGTGACCCCAGGTACTCTCCGCATCATTAGTTGGAACGTGCGTGGTGCCCTGGACAAAATTAAACGTGGGGCCATACTCCAGCAGGCCAAACGGGCTGGGGCTGATATCCTTATGCTCCAGGAAACGCACCTCATGGGTACGAAGGCCCTCTGCTTTCAGCGCTATGGGTTTCAACAGGTCTTCCACTCCGGCTTTACGAGGGGTTCACGGGGGGTGGCGATCCTGATTCACCGCAGGGTCCCCTATACTCATATTAAACAGTGGACAGACACACAGGGGCGCTATTTATTTCTCCGGGGCAAGATCAGGGAGGACCCTCTAGTGTTGGGTAGTGTCTATGCTCCCCCCCATTGCAATGGAATCTGGTGGAGCGGCTTATGACCCTTTGGGCAGACATGCCCGATGCGCTATCTGTGGTTGGCGGGGACTGGAATGATGTCATGGATCTGGCCAGGGATCGATGGAGGGCTGGGGGTGGTCCGGAAGGTGGTCGCCCCACGAGATTTTACTCCTTAGTGACAGGGCTTGATGGGGTTGATGTATGGCGGCGCCTTCACGGAGATAGCCGGGAATTCACCTACCTCTCCGCGGTCCACGATTCATACTCCAGAATTGACTATCTCTTTGTTCCCCGGGTGGCGGTTGGCAGGGTGGTGTCGGCGGAAATTCTACCACGGGGTATGTCGGATCATTCCCCGGTAGCCCTCACGCTCCAAATAGGTCGGAGGAAACAACCGTTCAGGTGGCGCGCCTCAGTATGGCATCTGCAAAACGATGATTATAAGGAACACATGAGCAAAGCCATTGATCACTATCTGATGGCTAATGCGGAGTCCGTTTCTAGCGCCAGGATATTATGGGAGGCACTGAAACCTACACTGAGGGGGGCAGATATTTCCTGGTGCACGGCAGCGCGTAGGGAGCGTAAAGAAGAGTTGCTGCAAGTGGAGGCAGGAATAGAAGCACTCGAACGCAGGAGTCGGGAGGCAGGAGGAGGCCAG
The DNA here is from genome assembly GCA_963921515.1 of Calotriton arnoldi. Taxonomy (NCBI): domain Eukaryota; kingdom Metazoa; phylum Chordata; class Amphibia; order Caudata; family Salamandridae; genus Calotriton; species Calotriton arnoldi. The sequence continues at coordinate 3,168,848 of CAWUFW010000209.1, read as the reverse complement.
GTTAGGAGACAATTACTGATGGCTCAACAGAACTATGCCGCCCTTCTGATGGATGAGGCCCGCCAAGCCTGGCTGGCGACGCGTAGCAGGGTATATCAATGGGGAGACAAATCCAGCAAGATGCTACATCGACTGTCAGGGGACTTTCCATTCCCAGGCCCTACCGGGCGTCTTGGGCCCGGCGGGAGAGCCGATTACGGATCCCCTGGCCATTGCGGAAAGCTTTGCCACATACTACGCGGAACTGTACGCCCCCAAGGAATGCCTACCTGCCGCCACCATAGATAAATTCATAACCGATTTACCGCCCAAAACCGTATCGGATGAGGTAAGGGATCAGTTGGAGCTACCACTGACAGATGAAGAGCTAGGCACCGCCTTGGGGGAACTTCATCCCGGGAAGGCGCCGGGACCCAACAGGTTCCCTAGCGAATTCTTTAGACATTATTTTGTGCTGTTGTATACTTCATAGGGTGTCCATAAACGGGCTTTCTAGAATCATGACCTTATATAGGCACAATCCAACCTGCCCTTATATAGGCATAAAATCCCAGACCTTATTTAGGCATAAACCACGCATACCAAATACAGGCATGGATTCCGACATCCGTCCACCCTAGCGTCTCAACGAGTCCATGAAAAAACAGACCCTCAGGCTGCGGGAGTTTCCCTTGCCCAGGACTATTGATTTCTTCAAGGACTCATACATTATGCATGAACCTCTATTCCTTAAGGGATTCATTCATGACGTCTTTCGCTACCCAACTCACGTCAATGCTAACATTTTCAGGTATAAATATACCTTCCCAAACCCCTGTAAATCAGAAGAGACCTCGACTTCAGAGGAGCCCGATTCCCGGCCGGACGCACTGAGAAGACGCTGTCATTCCTGCACGCAGAGAGTCCAGCTTCCAGTGATCTAACTTCCCTTGCGGGGTGTTGGAGTTCGAGTCCGGATAGAGATTCCTACCTCTCTCATTCTTCAGGTATGGAGCAGACTAGAACCTAGAGGGACTCTTGGCATACTAGACTCTTGGCATACTAGACTCTTGGCATACTAGACTCTTAGTATACTCTAGTCAGGAATACAGCACCGACTTCTACTTCTCCCTACACCTAGGATAGGTTAGGTACACTGGGTAGAACTAGGCTAGAAACGCATCGTATGAGTACTCGCATTTTTAAGGCTGTGTCATTTTATGTAAATGCATATATGCTGAAAAGATAATGCTAACGCAGTATTATTTATTTCTACTGCTCACCTTGTACATTATTTATCTCGCATACTGTCTTGTGATCGTAACAGCACATCTAACTTACAACAGAAACAAGACTGTTCAATAAACCTTTTTATTGAAACGCCCGTCTGTTATTTCTGTGTGACTTTGAGAATAACTGAATCAAGCACAACTGAGCTGAGTGAAATAGTTATCTCTTGTATCTACGACTCTGGGACACGTCCTGATTCTGTAAGGGAAACACAGTGGTCATGTTTTGCGGCTGCCAGAAACGAATCCCTTCTTGTTGTCAAGAAGTTTCTAGTGGCCTCTGAGCTAGCTGGCACAAGTAATTAAGTTTAATATACTCGATAGGGACATACCGACCTTAGTCCTATGTCAAACCTATAGGATATATTATTCCAATGCGCAGAGCCTATAAGGGAAATAGGAGCTACACTACAGTGCAGTTGGCCCCTCATTATCGAACTGTAGTGGAGGAGGCTCGGGAGCGGGGCTCACTCCCCACGGACTGGAGACATGCGGAGGTGGTGGTGTTCCATAAGCCGGGCAGGCCACCGGAGCAGCATGCTTCGTATCGTCCCATCTCCCTCTTGAATGTGGAGGCAAAAATTCTGGCCAAAGCCTTGGCCAATCGCCTTTTGCCTCACATCTCCACCCTGGTCCATCCTGACCAGGCTGGGTTCATGCCCCAGAGGGCGACCAGGCATAACATCCGGCGGGCGCACGTGGCGATGGCAGCTATCCGGCAGTTGGGGGAACCGGCGGCGCTCTTATTGGCCGATATGGACAGGGCGTTTGACTCCCTGAGTTGGGTGTATTTATTCGCATTGCTGCGAAGACTCAACCTTGGACCGCGCTTCCTCTCCTATTTAACGCTCTTATACACAGACCTGACAGCGTCGGTGCGGGTGGCTGGTGCGATCTCATCCACTTTTTCTATCAGGCGGGGCACGCGGCAGGGCTGTCCCCTGTCCCCTTATTTATTCGCTCTAGCTATGGAGCCATTGGCTGCGCATTGATGCGCAGGTACGGGGATTTGAATGGGCTCCGGGACTGTCAGATAGGATCGCATTATATGCAGACGACGTTCTTTTCTTTCTCACAGCCGTGGACAGGACGGGGCCGCGGCTACTGCGTATCATGCAGATTTTTGGGGAGACCTCTGGACTATATATGAAACCCCGTAAGTCCACGTTATGGATTCTGGGGGATTGGAGGGGAGTGGGCGCGTGGATTTCCTTGGTTCAGCTGGCGGTAGGGGGACTGAAATACCTAGGCGTGTTTCTGTCAGATGTACCTGCAGTCTCCTGGGAGCGGAACCTGGTTCCGGTGTGGGAACGGATGCGTGAAGATCTCAAGTCCTGGTCCCGTATGCCTCTGTCATTATATGGCAGATCGGCTATATTTAAGATGGTGGCGCTTCCCCGGCTCCTCTATCAGCTACAAAATCACCCATATCAGATCCCGCCCCGATGGTTCCGACAGGTGAATGCAGCACTTGGGCAGTTTCTGTGGGAGGGGGGACAGGTGCGCGTAGCTCTGCGAACATGCTTCTTGTCCACCTATTGCGGGGGGCTAGCGTCCTCTGACATTCACTCGTGCTATCAAGCCTCGCACCTGCTGGTCCTTAATGAGTGGTGGTACGGCAATAGGGAAGACCCAGCATACGCGGTTGAGACGCAACTTATGGGACACCAATCGCTACATACAATTCTTTATTCAGCGCCTCTGCGGGGTTCACTGCCGTCGGTTACACGGGTGGTGTTCCAGATCTGGAGGCAGGCGCTGCGACGAATGGGGTGGTGGAACACGCTGACTCGGGAAACTCCCCTCTGGAATAATGGGCGCCTACCTCAGCTGGCGGCTCTGCAGGGCTTCCGGGGGTGGGATAACATAGGCATCTCAGTCCTGGGTGACGTCATGAGGGTCCGGACGCTCAAATCCTTCCAAGACCTTCAGAAAGAATTCCTTATGCCACAGTCCCAGTTCTATCGCTACCTTCAATTTAGACACGCCCTGTCCCCTAGCTTAGAGGGTTTGGCGTCTTTGCCGGAATTTAGCCCACTGGAGGCAAAAGTTTTTATGGGGGACCTAAAAGACCGAAGAATTTCCCAGATTTATCAATCCCTGGTTACTCATTGCTCCCCCACACTACAGAAGCTCCGGGGGGACTGGGAAGGTGATGTGGGCCCACTGGAGGAGGAGGACTAGACCGAGGCCCTAGCAGCTCCACGGGGGGGCGGCCATAGCAATGCGACTCCGCCTTGTCCAGTTCAAGTATCTACACAGGGTTTATTTTACACGAGTGCGCCTGTGGAGGGCAGGGCTGATCACCTCTCCTATGTGTCTTCGATGCAGCCGAGAGGAGGGTACATTCATTCACACAGTCTGGCATTGTCTTTCCCTAGACCGCTTCTGGAGGGGGGTGTTTACCTGTCTCTCGGAGGTCCTGGGGTGGGACCTCCCCCGTATACCGCAGCTGGCCCTGCTCCATGTTATGGAGGGAATAGGAGGCAATATCTACAAGCGGCACCTCATGCAATTGGGTTTTACTCTGGCGAAAAGGGACATCGCCAAGGCATGGAAGGCGCCGAGGGCCCCCTCAGTGGCCGCATGGAAGAATGGGCTGGACTTTTGTATGGGGCTGGAACAACCTATCTTTGTCGCTAGGGGGTGCCCGCACAAACACCATAAGATTTGGAAACGATGGGCGGACTACCCGGGCCTGCTGTTGGAATCGACATCAGCAACAGAGGTTCTCCCTTTGGGATAACTTATATGTACATATTCAGAATGCGGAGGTGCTGTGTGGGGGGGGCCCGGCGGGGTAGACCCTCCCTGCTATATTCACAAGCTGTGGTCAGGATTATGCGGACCTTGTGCGATCAGGGGCGGGACGGGGGTGGGAGGGAGTTGGGGCACTTTTTATATTGTTATCCATGTGTTTCTATATTTAATTGGAAAAAGTCAAAGTCATTATTTTTGTATGGTTTGATGGTGCAGATATCTCTGGTGTGCAGAGCCCTGCAATACATGTGCATTTTGACAAATAAAATTTGTTTAAAAAAAAAAAAAAAAACAGGTTGGGTAGTCCAAAGAATGACTTTTATTCAGGTTGGCTCCCCACCTGGTTAAAAGGAAGAGTGGCGACTATCTGAATTAATGGTTCAGGATAACTGCACTCTACTCTTAAGGGGTCGACATGTTTCTTGCCTAATAGTCTGGAGGATCAGTGGCAATTCATCAGGACCTAGTGAAAAACTATCTACACACCGTGGAAAGGTGGGCAACCTACCTACCACGTGTAAACTCTGCGAGTAAGGTACCCACAGCAAAGGACGACCTAAATGCTCTAAGAGTCTCGCCTCAACAGAATCCGGCGGGTTGTGAGACACAAAGTATTGTGTCCTTGAATCCTAGGATGCAGAATGGGTGACCTACCCCTCGCCGCCGGAACCAGGGGTAGGTCACCCATTCTGCATCCTAAGATTCAAGGACACAATACTTTATGTGTCTCACACCCGCCGGATTCTGTTGAGGCGAGACTCTTAGAGCATTTAGGTCGTCCTTTGCTGTGGGTACCTTACTCGCAGAGCTAACACGTGGTAGGTAGGTTGCCCACCTTTCCACGGTGTGTAGATAGTTTTTCACTAGGTCCTGATGAATTGCCACTGATCCTCCAGACTATTAGGCAAGAAACATGTCGACCCCTTAAGAGTAGAGCGCAGTTATCCCTAACCATTAATTCAGATAGTCGCCACTCTTCCTTTTAACCAGGTGGGGAGCCAACCTGAATAAAAGTCATTCTTTAGACTACCCAACCTGTTTTAATCACTTTCCATTACACCACATCTACACTTCTTAGGTCCCTTACCTCCACTGCACCAAACGGCAAGGAACAAAATATCACCGCTAAAAAACCCCACTTTGGCTGCCCGTCGGGTATTGCAGCGCCGACCAGACGAGGAGCAGGCCCAAATGATGAAGCATGACACCTAGCTGGATGGGTGTGTGAGGGCCCTAGTTCCGTAAGGAGGAATTCCCCTCCCGCCGATTATTTAAGGACTGTCATTTCTCTTTGTGACAATACACATTGTTGATCTCTCTTTACTTCTCTTGACCCACCTAAGGAACTGCATACCCTCTTCTCTAGTATGGGAATCAATGCCACAGCAGCCCTGAGGAGGATTGAGGACAAAACATGCATCAAAAAAGGAGTGTTGTAGGACAGCTCAGGCAAATTGAGACTTTTTGTATGATAGGAACAACAAGTAAAAGAGCAGAAGTCGCCGCTGAAACCCTTGTGGAATGGGCTCTGAAACACTCTGGTGGTGGTTTATTATTAAATTCCTAGTAATGGCAAAAAAGTGAGGTATATCCATCTGAAAACGGTTTACTTCCCAACTACCACGAACAACTGGGAGCCTGAAAATTCCACGAAGTTCTCAACCACTAAAAAAGCTTGTGCCTTATGAATGTAAAGACGCAAAGCTCTTCGCGGATAAAGTCGATGAAACTGCTCGTCCTCCTTGGATAGATGTGGAGTAGGAGAAAAAGTAAGTAACAAAATCACCAGATTTAAATACAATTCTAAACCACCTTTGGTAAATTGACGGTTTTTCTTTGTGAGTAACCTTCTCTCTTGAAGAAATGGTGGCTGGGAGGGAAGTGAATGCTTGCAGATCACTAACCAAGCTCACTGATGTGACGACTAAATAGGAACATTCAGATGATGTAAGTTAAGGGCACACATAAAAGACCCACTAGAAAAGCTAAGACCAAGTTGAAGTTCATCTGGGTCACAACAAAATGGGTAGGGGGGACCTATTTTGAAGATATTTGAGGAATGGAGTGAAAACAGGGATGAACCATAACTACCTTGTTACACATTAAATGCAGATCAGTAAAAATACCAAAAGCTCAGGATTCCTCTTCTTTGGAGGCAAGGGGAAAAGGAACTGATGTCAGTGTTCATCTGCCATTTATTGTGCATCCACAACATTTATCTAGTCTACTAACTGGTGCAAGGGTTTATTTAAGAAATCTACAACACTGAGTATTGAGTAGAAGAACTCACCACTGGCCAATGGAGAACTTGCATTACTCTGGTTGTCGCCAAGGTGGGCTGCCAGAGCCTACTAGAAGGTCTGCATCTTATTTAAGCTCAAAAACAGGTTCCTGGTGAGACTGGCCAAATTTATCAGTCTTCCTGCCCACGTTCAACCTCAAGACCAATTTGGGAACTACTGGAACAGGAATTGAGTAGAAACATGCACCTCATGCCCTTAAGTGGCCCCATGTAGGAAGCTGGCTCTGTATATACTATACCAAAGTAAGGTATAGTGTGCACAGATTCCAGTGGATCCCCAAAGGCTTACAGAAGTAAAAGTAGATAACACCTTACTCTCTATTTGTGGTAGTATGGGTGAGCAGTAAGACTTTATCAGAGGGTAGTGTTAAGCATTTATTGTACACACTCAGGCAAGCAATGATTTCACACACTCAAAGACTGAACTCTGACCAATTGTTTTGTATAAAAATATTTATTTATTTTATTTTTAGAACCAAGCAGGACTTGGTGCAGGTAAGTAAATATAGTACATTTCAGACTAGTACAGTTGAATGTAATTGAATGCAGTTGGCTTTGTTACAGGTAAGTCAAATGTTCAGAATCAGGTAAAGTTACTTTGCAGTTACTTTGTAATTACTTTGGGATTACTTTTTAGATTACTTTTCTACTCAGTGTGATATGCCTAGATATCACACTGGGACATTTCCTAGATAAAAGGTAAGTAAAACAGTTTTTCTCAAAACACAGTTTTTTAGGTCCCCTTACAAAACAACCCCCACACTATGAAGTTTTTCAGAGGAAAACAGTCAATGGAATCCTATGGAGAAAAATAGGGTTATCGTTTTGCAAGAAAGTAAACGGTCTTGGAGGTTGAGTTTCTGGGGTTAGAACTAGGGTTCCCCAGGGTCAAGGATGCACTCAAAGAGCACCCTCAGCGGGGCTAGGGCGGCCGCGTGCAGAGGCCCAATGCTACCCAACGGGGGACAGGGGTCCTCCGGTTGGTGACTGCTCACGGGCACGCCACTTGGATGTGGGAGAAAAGCTCCTAGGGTTTAGCTCAGGACAAAGGGGGATCCAAGATAGCAAAGTGCACCCACAGTGACACTGTGGTGGCCGGGTGCAGGATCGACGTCGGGAGCCCTGCTGGTTTCAATGGGGAAGCTCCGGTCAGAACAAACACTGCAGGCTCGGGCACGAAGAGCTTCTAGAGGTGACCACCGGTTGGAGAAGTAAGTTGGGATGTTGCAGAATGCCGGGACACCGTTGGTTAGGCCACCCAAGGTCGTGGGGCGTCTGGTGCAGGGGTGTCTTTTGGCACCGGGTTTTCCTTACTGGCTCTGGTCGTGGTCTGGGGGATCCTCCAGATAAGAGCTGCAGGTGTCGTCGGGAGACTTGAGATAAGTCAGGGATCACCAGATCCCAGGTCAGGATCGCCGGGGAGACCTCCTCGTGGTGTTGGTCCATTCTAACTCAGGCCGTGGGTGTCGAGTGCAGAGTGGTGCAGACTTGCGGATTTGGCCGGAGCCAGAGTCTGTTGGTGAGCAAATCCGGTGCTCACGGGAGACAAAGTCTTTTTAGTGAAGGCAAGGCAGGTCCTCCGGGTTCTGGGGGGCTGCTGGCTGCAGGACGCACCGGGATTCTGCTGGAGCAGGTCGAGGTCGGGACAGACCGGTAGGGCTGGGGCCAAGTCAGTTGGTGTCCTCCTCTTCTTCCTACAGCACAGCCCTTTGGTCCTTCTTCTTCTTCTTTATTCTTGTCCAGTCAGCCCGGACACTAAAGTTAGGTCGTTTTTCAAGGAGCATCTCTAAGATGCCCTCTGAGTGCATTTTGCATTTAATCCCACACTGGCATCAGTGTGGGTTTAATGTGCTGAGACGTTTGATATCAAACATCCCAGATTTCAGTAAAGCCATTATGCTGCTGTGGAGTTCGTAATGACAAACTCCCAGACCATATACTCTTTATGGCTTTAATGCACTTACAATATCTAAGAATGGACTTAGACACTGTAGGGGCACAGGGCTCATGCACCTGTACCCTCACCAGTGGTATAGTGCACCCAACTAGAGGGGTCACTTACCAATGCCATAGGTAGTGGATTAAAGGCATGGCACACAGGGATGTGTGCCATGTCGACTCTTCACTTTGCTCTGCACCAAAACACGCAGCCTGCAATGGCAGTGTTTGTGTGTGTTAGGATACAAGGCCTTTAAGGGTGGCACAATATGTGCTGCAGTCCATAGAGGCCTTCCATGGTCACAGGGCCCTTGGTACCCATGCTACCTTTTACAAGGGACTTACATGTGGCCAGAGAGTTGCCAACTGCATGTGCAATAGTACAGCTTTAGAGAAAGAACATAGACCCTGGGTACCTGGTTGGCAGGAACTCAGGGCACACTTAGTCAAAGAGCATCAACATCAGGCAAAAAGTGGGGGGCAACCATGCAAAAAGGGGCACTTTCCTACACCCCAGTGGTAGCTTTTCTAATATTCTGAACTTTTTGGTAGAGTACACACAATTTTGTGCGCACGCCGATGCCTGGGCCTTGTAACGGACCATAAGAACAAGAGCCTAATGCTGCAGTCTGAAGTGACACATCAAGAGCACTCAATAGTAGACATAGGATGCCATCCATATCCTGGGAACTATACATTAAGAGGCCATGGCAGTGTACCACTTTTCTGATTGATCATAATTAAGGTTTTTTTTCTTTAGGAGTGGGCATAACTTGAGCAATTTGCTGTAGCGTAATTATGTGAAATAACCGCGTAATTATGTGGAATAAGAGCAGGAGCGTAATCCTGCATCTAGCGCTATTTCGTTTTTAATAACCTTTATTTATATGTACATATTAACCACCATTGCAGCAAAGAACTGTCGCCACAGCTTGCAGTACATTAAGAAGGGAACAGAATTGTAGCAGTATATGCAACAACTATCCACATAGGAGGAGTACATTGATCTATTCAAAGCAAAGCATCCTCCTTGCCCAAATCGTGTTGCACCACACCATCCCGATCCAAAACCACTTGGGCTTTAGTCTTCCATGGCAGTAGATGCATCACTCGAGTAAACGTCCCCACTAGCCAGAAGCCTGTGTGCCAGGGCCCTCCATATTTATACATCATCCTCTATCTTCTCGTTCTTCCTTAGTTTCATGTGAATCTCTTCCGCTAGTGTCCATTCCTCAATGTCCCTGCACCAGCTTTCAGTCTACGGAGCACACTGACCCATCCATGTATGGCCTCCCTGCGGCAGGCAAGTACCAGCGTGAGCTGAAGGTATTTGTATGCCATCTTATGCCCCTTAGGCCTCCTTATATTGCCCAAGAGGCAACACTGCGGGTGAGGAGACACTGCAATGAGGTGGTGTGTACTAGTTTCTCAACTAACTGCGCCCAAAAATCCTGCACTGACACCCCCAGGCCAAGTGTAGAAAAACAGACCTTGGACTCCCACACTGAGGACAGGTGTCCGTCCGGGTCGGGGATATTTTATGCAGTTTGGGGGGGGGGGGGGGGGAAGGGGAGGGGGGGCATGCAAGTGCGATGCAGGAAGTTGTAGTGGACCAGCCTGATTTGAGCATTGCCAGATACTATTTTGGTAAGCATCCATGCCCGTCAGCAGCACCCTCAGGTCAGACTCCCATGTCGCCCGAGCCCATAACGGGCATACTGCGGCAGTTATCATTGCTTTGTAGAATAAGGAAAGCAACTGCCGACCAGACCCATAGGTTAACAGGATTCCCAGCATACAGGAGGGTGCCGGCGGAAAGGTGCACAAGGACTCTCTAGCCAACTTGGCCAGACCAGCATAGTGCCCCGGCCCAACCCAAATTCCCCCCGAGCATATTGAAATGTAATTAAATGTTCATTGGGGTACAAGTCCCCAAGTATTTCACAACCACCCTCCTTCCAGGCCTAAAAGGTCATGCGCCAAACCAGCGCAAGATTCCACAGCGGTAATTCCCTATGAAAGGGAGCCCTACGAAGTACTACCCTCACAAGTTTCTGTCAAATATGTGCAGTCTGCCAGATCACCTAAGGCAAGTCAGGAGACACACCGTCGCCCTCCATCAGCAAAGCTGGGAGATTCGCAATCTGTACCATCCTTGCCAACATACGTTTCTCATAACTAGTCCCACTCTCCAGCCATCAAGCCGCATGCTGCATTTGTGCGGCATAATAATAAAACTCCAACCGTGGCACTTGCAGACCCCCCCCGCCCTCCCTCTAAGTAACGGCGAGTCAGGGTGGACAATGCCAACCTACTACGCCTCCCAACCCAGAGAAGCGAAACAAAATTAGAAGCCAGCTTCCAAAACTCCCTGGCGGGTAGCGGACAAGGATAAGGTACTTACCTGTAATCCTAGTTCTCTTCCAGGGGTATACTCATCAAAGTCATAAGCACTGAATTATCTCCGCCCATGTGCGGGAACCCGGAGCATATACAAAAATACATATATATGTGTATGTAGTAGAAAAAGAGTACATAGTACGAAATAAACACACACATATACATGTATAACATAAAAAAATATGCAGCCCCAAACATATCCAATAGGCTAAGAAGCCAGAATTACATGTATTTCTCTAGTATGAAAATAACATATAAACATATAATGTAAGAGAAGGACATGTACAGTAATAGCATTCCGCAAAAACCTTTTATTTTCATCAAAGAAAACAGTTAATGCCAGGCAATTAGCCTAAAGAAGGCTGCATAAATAAATAACATCCCTGTACAGAAAAGGAAACTGGCACCTCGCCTTTAAGGCCTCAGAGACCCTGAGCACTTTGCCTTTAAGGCTTCCAGGAGACCCCTGCCCCCATCATGCACCACAGGTGACAGTTAGGTCAGTTCTTTTGTACGGTATAAGAAACCTGTAGGAACCTGCATCAAAGATGCAAGAATACAGAGTAAACTGTTAAAGCTCGTCCGGGGAGGCGAGAGGGTTGCTTATGACTTTGATGAGTATACCCCTGGAAGAGAACTAGGATTACAGGTAAGTAACTTATCCTTCTCTTCCAGGGGATACTCATCAATAGTCATAAGCACTGAATAGAATAGCAAGCCCATTCCCACTTCCGCGCGGACGAGCAAAAAACAGCGAACTAAATTGACGTACACATGTTAAACAGTATTAGCAAACAAGTTTCTCAGCGAGGCTTGCCCAACCTGAGCATCTGCCTGCGTGTCAGCATCTAAACAGTAATGGCGAGTAAAGGTATGAACTGATCGCCATGTAGCTGCTTTACAAATCTCTTCCATGGGGACATTCCTCAGGAGAGCCGTGGTAGAAGCTTTCCCCCTAGTGGAATGGGCCTTAGGCTTCCCCGGAAGGGATTTGTTGGCCAATTGGAATGACAGTAGAATACAAGAAACTATCCATCTAGAAATGGATCTCTTGGAAGCTGCAGAACCTGTGTTAACAGGACCATAGTTAATAAACAAACGTTCTGAGTTCCTCAGTGTCTTTGTTCTGTCCAAATAAAACTTCAAAACCCTCTTGAGATCTAGGGAGTGAAGAGATCTTTCCGGAGGATTCGGAAAAAAGGTAGGTAAAGTGATAGTCTGGTTAATATGGAAGTCCGAGACTACTTTAGGCAAAAAACTAGGATGTGTTCTGAGAACTACTCTGCTAGCGTGAAACACAGTATAAGGTTCCTTACAGCAAAGAGCCTGGATCTCACTGACCCTGCGAGCAGATGTAATGGCCACCAGGAACGTGGCTTTCCATGTTAAATGCTGTAAGGAAGCTTTATGAATAGGCTCGAAAGGAGACCCCATCAACTTTGTTAACACAATGTTAAGCTCCCATGGAGGAGAGGGAGACCTGACTGGTGGGTAAACCTTTTTCAATCCCTCAAGAAAATCCTTTACCACCGGAATTCTAAACAAAGAAGTCTGGTTGGGGGACTTCCTATAGGCAGTGATTGCTGCAAGGTGGACTTTGATAGAAGCGAACTGAAGACCAGATCTAGCCAAATGCAGCAAATAGGGTAAAATCACCTGTTCCTGACCCCGGATGGGATCATGTCCATTGTCCACACACCATAGGAAGAAACGCTTCCACATGAAGGCATATGATTTCCTCGTGGAAGGTCTTTTCGCTTCTTTGAGAATAGCCATAGGATTCAATTGTAGGTGTCCATATTGTACGACTTCAGGAGCCATGCTGTCAACCGGAGGTAGGACAGGTTGGGGTGGAATTCTCTCCCTGCCTGTTTGGATAGGAGATCCGGGCGGCATGGCAACCTCTTGTATGGCACTTCCGATAGTTGAAGGAGGTCCAGAAACCACCACTGGCGAGGCCACTCTGGGGCTATTAGGATCATCCTGGAGTTGGTCCTGTACAGCTTGTTGATTACAACTGGTATCAACGGAATCGGTGGAAAAGCGTACAGTAAGCTCTGAGACCATTCGATCAAAAGGGCATTCCCTTGAGATCCTTGTTGGGGAAACCTGGATGCGAAGACGGGGCATTTTGCGTTTACCGCGTCTGCAAACAGGTCGATGTCTGGCGTTCCCCATTCTCGAAAGATGCTGTGAGCGACTTCGTTGTTGAGAACCCAATCGTGGGCTTCGACGAAGTCTCTGCTGAGGAAGTCCGCCTGGGAGTTGAGAGAGCCCGGTAGATGAATGGCTACTATTGACAGGTCTCTCGCTAGAAGCCAGTTCCATATGGTTTGAGACTCTATGGAGAGTGTTCTTGATCGGGTACCTCCCTGTTTGTTCAAATAATACATCGTCGTTGTATTGTCCGTTTGGATTAGAATGGAGCGAGACTTGAACGATGGAAACAGGGACTTGAGAGCTAGATGTACGGCTCTCAGCTCTAGCAGGTTGATGTGGTAGCTCTTTTCGGAGTCGGACCATAGACCTTGTACTTGCAGAGGGCCCTTATGAGCACCCCAACCCTGGAGAGAAGCGTCCGTGACTAAAGTCTGGGTTGGAGGGTCCTGGTGGAAAGGGACTCCCTTCATCAGGTGCGATCGCTTCATCTACCACCGGATGGAGTCTTTGGCTGATTGATGGAGAATTACATGATCCTCCCAGCGCCCTGATACTTGCATCCACTGGTCCTCCAAACATTGTTGTAGTGGACGCATGTGTAATCGTGCGTTTGGTACTATAAAGATGCACAACGCCATCGATCCCAGTAGTGATGACACCTGTCGAACTGTCGGGAGATGCGTGTGAAGAAGGGTCAGGCATTTTCCTTGGATTGATGACAACCTCTCCTCCGAAGGACACACGCTTGCTTTTTCGGTGTCCAGGAAGGAGCCTAGGTAATGGATCTTTTGCGTTGGATTTAGTATGGATTTCTTGAAATTGACGTGAAGGCCCAAGTTGTGGAGAAGCTGAAGGCAGCACGAGAGATGATCCTGCAGCAGAGTTGAAAATGAGCTCTTCAGGAGCCAGTCGTCCAGGTAAGGATATATGAATATTTTCTGCTTGCGGAGAAAAGCGGCCACCACAGCCATACATTTGGAGAATGTTCGGGGAGCTGATTTGAGCCCGAACGGGAGAACTGAGTACTGGTAATGTTGAAAAGACACTCGAAAGCGTAGAAATTTGCGATGTTTCTTTGATATTGGTACGTGGAAGTATGCGTCCTGTAAGTCGATGGAGCACATCCAATCCCCTTGATGAAGCTGCGGGAAAATTTGATGGAGTGCTAACATTCGAAATTTCTCTCTGCAAATGTATTTGTTCAACAGTCTCAAGTCCAGTATAGGTATGTATTCTGTGGAGGGGCCTCTTTTTTGCACAAGGAAGTAACGAGAGTAGACTCCTTGATTTCTTTGAGGAGCGGGGACTTTTTCTATAGCTCCTTTCTTCAATAAGGTGTTTACCTCCCTTTGTAACAATCGTTGGTCGCGGTGAGAAATGCCTCTCGGAGGTATAGATGGAGGAGGAGTTTTGAACTTGAGAAGATAGCCATTTTGAACAATGTTGATGACCCATTTGTCTTTTGTTATACGTTTCCACTCCTCCAGATGTAATGAAACACTTCCTCCCACCGGAGTGGACAACAGCTTTGGAGGAAGACACACCTCATTGCTTTTGTGGCTGCTTTGGTGCTGTTGACTGCTGTTTGTTTCCACCTCTGCCACGTCCCGGTCTACGTTGTTGGAAATGGGACCTTTGTTGCGTCTGACCTTGGTTCTGCGATGACCAGTTAGATGATTGACCTCGCTGTTGAAAAGAGCGTTTGTCATAGGGACGAAAGCGATGACGAAATTCCTTCTTCTTTTCAAGGCCTACAGCCTTGAGAGTATCCAACTCAGTTTTCATTTTTGCCATTTCGTCATCCGCATGTGAACCAAACAACGATGATCCATTAAAGGGAAGATTAACTATCTTTCTTTGAGCATCGGGCTTGAGACCCGTGAGTCAAAGCCACGCTGATCTTCGTGAACAAATGCCATGTGCGTATCCGTGAGCTGCCAAATCTGCAGAATCGGCCGCTGTACTAATGATCTGGTTAGCTACCAGGCCACCTTCCTGCACAATCTCTAGAAAATCCTTTTGATCTACTTTGGGTAATTTCTCTGTGAATCTTGTTAAAGAGTCCCATAAAGACCGGTCATATCGCCCCAGTAGAGCGGCTGCACTAGCCACTCTCATAACAGATCCTGACGTATTGCACATTCTCCGTCCCAAAGAATCCATGTTTTTGCTGTCCTTCTCTGGAGGAGCAGATGACAGAGGTATTGGAATGTGCTTTCCTGGCAGCGGCGACTATAAGAGAATCCGTGGCGGATCAGACCGTAGAAACAAAGGATCTTTGTCTGGGGCCTTATAATTTTTTTAAATTCTTGCGGGACCCGAGCCCACTGTGGCAGGTGTCAAAAAAGTCTTCATTGCAGGCTCTAACAATCCTGGGACCAAAGGTAGAAGGGGCTTTGCCGAAGCCCGATGGTGCAAAGTTTCAAATATGATGGATGTAGTCACCTGAGGCACAGTCATGGTTATGTTCAACTTGCTGGCACCTCTACAGAGCACCTTGTTGAATGTCCCAATATCATCAACCGGGGAAACCCTGGATGGTGGAGTTGAAGATATAGTAGGGGAATAGTCTCTATACGATGACCTTGTTGATGAGGTCGTTGTAGGAGACCTCTGTCTTCTCCTTGGCGTATGCGATCGGCGGGACCTTGAGCGCTCTTTTGAGCGTGAGCGCCGTCTTAATGGAGATCTGGAACGCCTCGGGACCTACCAGCGGAAGGTCTTGAGGATTCCGTGGGAGGAGGTCTCTCAGTAGGTCTGGGTTGGATCTTCCAGTGCCTAATGTCCTCCAACCATCTGGGTGACATGTTGATGGGAGGAGATCTGTTCCCACTCGCCGGAGAGCCCTCCAATGTAACTTGAATGATAGTTATACCAGGCGAGGAAGAAGCTTCCCTCGACGTCGAGCGCCGTGATCTCGACGTCGGTCTTTCTAAGCCTTCAGCAGGAATAACTTGCCTGTCCCTCGACGTCGAATCAGAATGAGCCACCATCGACGACGACCGTGGAGGTGACACTCTTAACGGCGGAGATCTATGGGACGAAGCCCTCTACGTCGGTCTCTTCGACGTCGACTGCTGGTGTTCATGCGGTATCTTCGACGTCGACCGCTGAGTGGTCCGAGAGGGTGATCTGGAGTGTCTCGACGCCGACCTTCGAGAAGGGGGCGGAGATCTCGACGTCTACCTCTGTATTGATGTCGACGGGCGTTTCGACGTCGACTGAGGTCTATCATGCTTCGAGCCCGAAGCATGTCTCGACGTCTACTTACTTCTCGACGGCGATCTTGTCCTCGACGTCGACCTCACTTGCGTTGACGTCGATCTCACTTGCTTTGTAGGTCTCGACGTCGACTTACTCCTCGACGGCGATCTGGTCATCGACGTCGACCTCACTTGCGTTGACGTCGATCTCGCTTGCGTCGTAGGTCTCGATGTCGACTTACTTCTCGACGGCGATCTTGCCTTCGACATCGACCTTACTTGTTTAGTTGGTCTAGACGTCGACGACATGCTGTGATGTTTTTTCTTACTTCTAGCTTCTGGTGATGTAGATCTTCGCCGTTTTCTCAGAGAGGAGGGCCCTCCAGATGAATGACGACTCTCTGGGCCACTTTTATGATGTTTTCCTCTCTCCATCAAGCCTAGAAGCCTGATCTTCTCTCTGTCTTTCAATGTTCTTCTTGAAAGTTGACGACAGCGGTAGCATGTCTCTGTGTCGTGAGAAGAAGGTAGACACACGACGCAGACCGAATGAGGATCGGATTTGGCCATCTTCTTCCCACAGGAAGGACATTTATAAAATAAAGGTGGCATATCTGACTAAAAAGAATGACCAATTAGTCAGAAAAAGACTGGTAAATACAACCAGTAACAAGAAATATCGAAAAAAGTAGTTAGAATATAAATTCTGACTGGAAAAAGTCAAAATCAGTTAAGCTCAAGCTCCAGGTTCCTCACAGAAGGAGCCGGAAAAAAGAACTGACCTGTCACCTGTGGTGCATGATGGGAGCAGGGGTCTCCTGGAGGCCTTAAAGGCAAAGTGCTCAGGGTCTCTGAGGCCTTAAAGGCGAGGTGCCAGTTTCCTTTTCTGTACAGGGATGTTATTTATGCAGCCTTCTTTAGGCTAATTGCCTGGCATTAACTGTTTTCTTTGATGAAAATAAAAGGTTTTTTGCGGAATGCTATTACTGTACATGTCCTTCTCTTACATTATATGTTTATATGTTATTTTCATACTAGAGAAATACATGTAATTCTGGCTTCTTAGCCTATTGAATATGTTTGGGGTGCATATTTTTTATGTTATACATGTATATGTGTGTGTTTATTTCGTACTATGTACTCTTTTTCTACTACATACACATATATATGTATTTTTGTATATGCTCCGGGTTCCCGCACGTGGGCGGGGATAATTCAGTGCTTATGACTATTGATGAGTATCCCCTGGAAGAGAAAGAGAATTTTACACTATATATAGACACTGCGGCAGTAGCACCATTTGGGAAATCGCCACCCTGCCCGTCAGTGACAGCGTGTTCCAGAATGCAACAGATGTGCGCAGCGAGTTGATCACCCTTCCGACATTGAGATGTACTACTATTTTCTTAGCGCAAAATGCACCCTTGCGTCCACAATGGCTCAGAGGATGCATTTTGCGCTAAGACAATAGTGCTAAATGCAACAGAACAGGACCAGCAGCAGCAGCCATTGATGTCTCTTCCCGTGCTCTTGGGTAGGCATTTTGCCCAAAATTAAGCAAATGGCTGTAATCGCGTAATTTTCTGAAAGTTTGCGTTACAAGAATATTGTGAAATTACCAAAACTACTCCGGTATAATTAAAGTTTCACCTAGGCCTAATCTTTTTCCTGTTTAGGCATGAAGGTTGTGCCTTGAGACCCGGCTTGAGTAAAGTTCTCCTTGAATGCAATGCCCAGACACTGTGCTGCTATTCAAGTGAGTACGTCATGTACATGCTTTATGTATGGTGACTGGTAGAAGGACTCCATGGTTCTTGTGAGTGTATAGTTGCAGAGATCAGTAGGATCCATTTTGGATCTCTTTGGGAAACCATAGTACAAACCCCCCCATTCAGAGATAGTGTACTGTTCCTATTCCAGAGTAGAATGAGCTACCAACAAAAATGAGAGAATAAACACAGGTTTTCTTTGGAAATGCAACAGTGACTTCTTTTTTTCTTCTTTTTAGTAAGGGCCTGCTTACCCTCCTTTCCTGAGCACTGCAATTTGGCTAAAATTCGGTGTGGCTGTAGGAAGATGGCTCTCTATATAATGTACCAAAATGAGTTGCACTGTGCAGAGTCCAGGTATCCCTTATTAGTGTACAGGGGCTTGCTTTAACATTCCCAAGGTGCTCTATTTGTGGTAATGTGGTCGAGCAGCCTTAGGCTTATCAGAGGGAAGTGTTAGGCATTTGTTGCAAAGAGAGTCAATAAATGAGGCATACACTCAATAAGGAAATCCCACCCCAAATTAGAAAAAAAACTGATTTTTATATAAATTTAGACACCCAGATCTACGAGATTAGGTAAGTACTTTTCAAGTTAGCGATTTTCAGAAAACAGAAAGGAAAATGCTACTTACCCAGTATGCATCTGTTCTTGGCATATAGAGCTGTAGAGTCATATGCTATGCATAGATCGCCATCTAGTGTTGGGTCTGGATGTTTGCACTTTGTTTTTCTTCGAAGAAGTCTTTCCAGTCACGAGGTAGGTGACTCCTCCTTTCGGTGATAGTGCGCATGGGCATCGACTCCATTGTTAGATTGTTTTCCGGCAGAGGGTGATAATGGAGTTAGCAAGAGTAGTAAAAGGAGATGTCCATGAATGCATGTATCCAAGTAAGATATTACTGCAATAGGTATAGGTACCCGGGGAGGCGGGTGGGCGCATATGACTGCCAAGAACAGATGCATACTGGGTAAGTAGCATTTTCCGTTCGAGGCATATGAGCTGTAGATCATATGCTATGCATAGACTATATGGCCGTTATCTCCCAAAGCAGTGGCTAACCTGCATCTGTTGCAGTGGTTTGAAATAGTGTACATAAAACTGCCTGGCGCACTCTAGCTTGTTGTCTTGCTAACACATCTACACAATAGTGTTTTGTGAATGTGTGAGGTGTAGACCATGTTGCAGCTTTGCATATGTCATCTCTGGGTATATTTCCTACGAATGCCATAGAAGCCCCCAGTTTGCGTGTAGAGTGTGCTCTGGGGGGAACTGTTAACGTTCGTTTTGCTTTTGCATAGCATATTTAAATGAACTTGACTATCCACCTTGCAATACCTGATTTTGATATGGGATTGCCTTTGTGTGGTGGAGCAAAAGCAACAAAAAGTTGATTCGTGTTACGGAAAGGTTTTGTCCTTTCTATGTAATAAAGCAATGCTCTCTTCACATCTAATGTGTGTAGGGCACGTTCTGCCACTGAATCTGGTTGAGGGAAGAACACGGGTAACTCAACCGATTGATTGATATGAAAAGCAGAAATGACTTTAGGAAGGAATTTAGGATTAGTCCAAAGAACCACTTTATTTTGGTGCATTTGTAAAAAAGGTTCTTCTATAGTTAATGCCTGAAGCTCACTCACTCTTCTGAGTGGTGTGATAGCAACGAGGAACGCAGTTTTCCAAGTGAGAAATTGCAGTTCACATTTGTGCAGTGGCTCAAAGGGTGGATCCATTAGTCTAGTGAGAACAATGTTGAGATACCATATTGGAGCAGGTGGACGTCTCGGGGGAATGACTTTTGAGTCCCTCCATAAAGGCTTTGATAACAGGCACTCTAAAAAGAGATCGATGTTGTCTATTTTGGAGGTATGCAGCTATTGCAGCCAGATGTAAGCGTATGGAAGTGTACGCTAATTTGGACCATTGTAAATGTAACAAATAACATATGTTTTGTACAGAAGCATCAAGCGGGTTGATGTGGTTATTACAGTATATTACAAACCGCTTCCACTTTGCTGCATAGCAGGCGCTTGTAGTAGGACGTCTAGCTTCTTTGATAATATTCATGCAGTCTGGCGGTAGATTAAGATAGCCAAACTCTAAGACTTCAGGAGCCAGATCGCCAGATTGAGTTGACTGGGGTCCGGATGTCTTATATCTCCATTGCTCCGTGTGAGAAGATTGGGTGTAAAACGTAGTTTTTGGTGAGGAACTACTGAGAGTTCCAATAGGGTTGTGAACCAAGGTTTCCGTGCCCATGTGGGAGCAACTAGGATTAGTGTCAGGGATGCTTGATGAGTTTCTGAACCACTAATGGAATGAGTCGGAGAGGCGGAAAAGCGTAAGCAAATATCCCTGACCAATTCATCTATAGTGCATTGCCTTTGGAGAATGGGTGTGGATACCTGGACGCGTAGTTTGGGCATTTTGCGTTTTGGTATGTGGCAAACAGGTCTATGTGAGGTTCTCCCCAACGTTGAAAGTATGGAAGGAGGACCCAAGGGTGGAGTTCCCATTCGTGTATTTGCTGTCTATGTCTGCTGAGGAGATCTGCAATCTGGTTGTTGACTCCTGAGAGATGTTCTGCTAGGAGATGAAGTTTGTGCTGAATGGCCCACTTCCAGATGTCTTGGGCTAAGTGGGACAGTTGGAGAGAGTGTCCCCCCACCCCCTGCTTTTGTATGTAATACATGGCTGTCATGTTGTCTGTGCGAATTAGGACAGCTTTGCCCTGTAGGTGAGTTTGAAACGCCTTGAGTGCTAGAAATATTGCAAGCAGCTCTAGGTGATTGATGTGGAGCAACTTTTGTTGTTGGCTCCACAAGCCTTGCACTGTGTGTTGTTGTAGATGAGCCCCCCAGCCAATGAGGGACGTGTTCGCTGTCAGTACTATCTGTGGAACCGGGTCTATGAACAGCCGTCCTTTTGATACATTTTGTGTGTTCCACCACTGCAGAGAGCGATGAGTACGGCTGCTTACCAACACTAGATCGGTTAATAGAGCTTGAGACTGGTTCCACTGACTGGTTAAGCATTCTTGAAGTGGACGCATGTGTAGTCTGGCATGGGGAACTATCATGATGCAGGATGACATTATTCCCAGTAGCTGCATGTAAGTTCGAGCTGGAATCCAATTGTTGGGTTGAAAGCGGAGAACTAAAGCCTGAATATTTCGAATTCTGCCTGAGCTGGGAAACGTGAGAGTTTTTTGAGTATGTATTGTGGCTCCTAGGGAGTCCTTTGTATTGGTTGGTTGGAGATGTGACTTTGGCACATTGATTGTGAACCCTAGTTGATGCAGTAGCCGAATTGTTTTGAAAGTGTGCTGCCGACATTGTAGGTACGTGCTGGCTTTTATGAGCCAATCGTCTAAGTATGGGAAGACGAGGATGCTTTGTCTCCTTAGGTGAGCAGCTACTACCGCCAGACACTTTGTGAAGACTCTGGGGGCGGTGGTGACACCGAATGGGAGTACCCTGAACTGGTAGTGCTGACCCGCTACCACAAACCTGAGGCATTTGCGATGAGCAGGGTGAACTGGTATATGAAAGTAGGCGTCTTTTAGATCTAGAGTAGATAGAAAGTCGCCTTTTTGTAGGAGAAGAAGTACCTGTTGAAGTGTCACCATGTGGAAATGGTCTGAATGAATGTACCTGTTGAGTTCTCTGAGATCTAAAATTGGTCTGAGAGAACCGTCTTTTTTGGGAATCAGGAAATAAAAAGAGTATACGCCCGACCCTTGATGTTGAGGCAGCACAGGTTCTATGGCCCGTTTTAGAAGTAGAGACTGAACCTTCTGTTTGAGGAGGTGTAGATGGCCTGGTGATAGTTTGTGGGGTTTCGGTGGAATATTAGGAGGCGTGTTGATAAATTCCAGGCAGTAACCAGAATGGATAATTTGGAGTACCCAATTGTCTGCTGTTATTGATTGCCAGATCGGTAGAAAATCTGACAGTCTTCCCCCGACAAGTGTTGAGTGATCGGGGGGAAGTGAAGGCAGTCACTGCTTTGTGCTGGCGGGGGAGTTGCGTGTATTTGAACCCCGTCCCCTGCCCTTACCATTGTTTCCCCTGTACCCTCTGAAATAAGCCTTAGATAGAGAGGGTTGGTTATTGCCCTTGTAGGTGGATGTTGCTTCTGATGAGGTATTTTTGGAACCTCCTCGGTAGAAGGAGCGTCGAAAGGAAGCACGACCCTGTGTGGACTGAAGGGCTCCCATAGATTTGGCCACCTCAGTATCTTTCTTCATTTTCTCAAGTGAAGAATCTACCGCTGGGACAAATAGATGTTCCTTATCGAATGGGGTATTTAAAATGGAGGTTTGAACCTCAGGTTTAAAACCAGATACACTGAGCCAGGCGTGCCTCCTTAAGAGAACACTAGTGTCTATGGCTCTAGCAGCAGTGTCTGCAGCATCTAGAGAGCATCTTATTTGATTGTTAGCAATAAGTTGCCCTTCATGAACCAGATCTTGAACCAGATCTTGTGCTTTTGATTTGTGTTCTGGGGGTAAATATTGTTCCATTTCATCCCAGTGCGCACGGTCATATCGCGCTAACAGTGCCTGAGTGTTGGAGACGCACCAGAAATTAGCTGCTTGAGAAGCCACCCTTTTTCCCGAAGCATCAATAAGTTTTGATTCCTTATCAGGAGGTGGAGCCTCTCCTGCTGTCTGTGATTTGGCTCTTTTTCTTGCATTGGACACAACCAGGGAGTCTAGTGGCAATTGTCCCCTTATATATACTGGGTCTGATGGTGCTGGCTTGTACTTCTTGTCCACTCTAGGGGTAAGAATACGAGCCCTGACTGGGTCATTAAAAATGTCATCTACATGCCTGACCATCCCTTTGAGCATGGGTAGTGTATGTGATGACGTTTGTGTTGTACTGAGGGTTTCAAAAAGGAAATCCTCTTCTAATGACTCCTTATGTAGCTGCACCCCATGATAGTTGGCAGCTCTACCCAGTAACTCAATGTATCCTACACTATCATCTGGTGGAGAGGGTTTGGTAGGGTACAGATCGGGATCAATGCCTGTGGGTGAATTGGTGTTATAATCGTCCCATGGGTCTTGTAATGGCTGATCATCATCCCTATCCTGATCATCATCCCCATCATCCTGGTTGTCAGGTGTATGGGTGGTGAATGTTCAGGTGAAATTGGTTGAAGCTTAGGGGAAGGTGGTGATGGAGGAAGAATAGGTGGAGGAAGAGGAGGAGGGGAAGGGGAAAGGTTAGTTCCAACAGATCTCTTCTTTAAAGGGATGTGATATTCTTCTTCTTCTACATCAGCCCTTCTTTTCAGAGTCACTTTAGTGGTGATATGGCCAGTCTGTGGATGGATATACAAAAGCTTTTGTTTCGGATCCGGTTTTTCAATTGGGGCATCGAAACTAGGCTTTGTAGTTGTTTTCTGCACTTCAGTCTGTTTCGGCGCCAAAACCGCTGATGTTTTCGGGTCTGACGATTTTTTCGGGGCCGAATGGTGGGGGTTGGTGCCGGACCTGTGTTTCGACCCCGAAGGTTTGGGCTCCTAACTTGGTTTGGAGGGAGTCTTTTCGGAGCGGGAAGGCTTTTTGGAAGGCTTTGGTGCAGAGCCAGAGGGCGGGGAGTCAGAAGCGTGATCTCGGTGCCGACCGGGGCCCGAGGGCGTGGGTTGGACCAGAGCCTTCTTTTTAACTGAAACTGTGTCTTGGGATGAGGGGGAGGTTTACTCACGGTACGTTGACCATGTGGGATGTCCTCCTCTTGGTCGGATTCGAGATCTACGATGTCGACCGGCTCCTGGTCCTCCTCTGTTCCCATGGCCTCGCCGGCCTCTTCGTCCGACTGTTGACCGAAGATGTCCGGAATGGAGCTTGTGTGCTGGCTCTGCATGTCGCGACGTCTAG
The DNA here is from genome assembly GCA_963921515.1 of Calotriton arnoldi. Taxonomy (NCBI): domain Eukaryota; kingdom Metazoa; phylum Chordata; class Amphibia; order Caudata; family Salamandridae; genus Calotriton; species Calotriton arnoldi. The sequence continues at coordinate 3,145,156 of CAWUFW010000209.1, read as the reverse complement.
CCCGACGGTTTGCGAAGTGTTTTCTTGGAGCGGAAAGCCTGGCAGGCGTCGCAGTCTTGTTCTCTGTGTTCGGGGGACAAACACAGGTTACACACTTCGTGTGAGTTGGTGAGCGGGTATTTCGCGTGACACCGAGGGCAGAATTTAAAGGGAGTTTGTTCCATCGACTGCAGGTCGACCCGACGCGGGTAGGCCTGAAGGCCTTCCACGAACTTTCCGTTCGCAAGATTAGTTTAAGTAATTACGATACGCGATAGAAAGGGAGACGCAATCGAAACAATACCGTTGAGGGTGAGTATCTTTCGCGCCGAGGGAAACCCGAAGGAAACGTGTCGAACCGGAGCGCAACGATATTCATCCGATGGCGGAAAAAAACAATCTAACAATGGAGTCGATGCCCATGCGCACTATCACCGAAAGGAGGAGTCACCTACCTCGTGACTGGAAAGACTTCTTCGAAGAAAAACAAAGTGCAAACATCCGGACCCAACACTAGATGGCGATCTATGCATAGCATCTGATCTACAGCTCATATGCCTCGAACATACAGTTCTCATATTTGAGGAATGAGCCTCAAACGCGGTAATGTTATTCTATGGGAGAAACATACACTGCATAGGGTCATTAGCAAACGACTTACAAGACTGATCTTATGGACTTAAGGTAAGTAGGGGCCAAGGTCGGTAGGCTCGGACTCAGGCTATGAGGCTTGGGTGCAGAGGTGTTTTGCCCAGCGGGATGCTTGCGTTGGAGGCTCTCACTTTTTAAGTCGACCTGGAGATGGGGACAAAACAGGACAGCAGGGCCTCTCTCATTGATGGCCTCTCTGGTGCCGACGTCCCACGTCAGTAGGGTGCTCTTGGCATTGTTGGTGTCCAGGCTGGACACTGAACAAGCCTTGGCTGCTGCAAGGTGTCCAGTACCCCGGGTGTTGGTGCAGGGCGGCTCCTGGGGGGTCCTGACATCTCCAAACTTGGTGGGGAGACTGATCTGAGCTTCTGGAGCACATTGGCCTCTTCTTGGGCGGCTGCTGCGTCAGTGGACACAGTGGTCGGTAGATCAGTGTATCAGACGTTTTGGTCAGTGCCTGCAGGGAAGTAGCTCCTTCACTTCAAGAGAGATGCTGGCTGGTTTGCGAAGTGCTGGAAGCCCTATGAGGCTTTTAGAGGATGCATAGCTGCAGGATGAGTCGGGTCTTTGCAACTGTCGGGAGAGGGGCCGGAAGGCACGTTTTGGCACCAAGTCCACAGCTAGGTCTCAGTTCTTGCGTTCTTCGCCTCTTCTTTGTCCTTCTTTAGTCAGGTGAATCTGAGTTCCTGGCGTCAGGGGGCCATTTAAATATTTAATTTAGGGTCAATAAGGGTAGTAGCCAATAGGCTACTTACCCTTCGGGTCACTACACCCCCTATCCTGCGGGGAGTGGGCATAACCCTGTCCCAGAGTTCCTAACTCCACCAAAAACAAGATGGTGGAATCCTTCTTTCGTGGAACACATCAGGCCAGCCCACCTTAGGGGTGTATAAGCACAGTCCCGGGCACACGTGGTAAGGGTATAACGATAGTGTGACCGTACAGCTATCCCTCGGCACAAGCTGCTTCCGGTTTCGTCGGAGCTACCCTACAGGCTTATCCGCCTCCTGGCACGCTTCATACCCATGGAGCGCCGTTATTCTCCTCCTTGCTCCATTACTTCCGCCGCCACCTGGCTTTAGAACCCTGTCCTCCCGCAGTTTCTGGACTTGATTACTTGGATTGTTCTGATACTTCTACCTTCGTCCCAGTACTCCCGCCTGCTACATTCCGCTGATTATTTCTCCTTGGCATCACTGCCCTCACCGCCCACAGGCTTCACGACTACTCCAGTGGCACGCACCCCGTGCCCGGTCTCTACGTGGAGCACCGTCTCCTCCTTTTATTAGTTCTTTGCGTACACCCCGAGCCGGGTTGGAATTATCACCGGTCTTACGGGTTCTGCTTTTTCTATCCTCACTCATGCTACACAGCCCTGAAGAGTCACCGGATTACTCTGAGTGACGAAACACGTGTCGGCTGGTTGTTTATTGTTAATTCAGTTGTTTTTCATTAAATAACTTTTCAACTCTAACAGGTGTCGACCCCTACAACTGTTATTCGAACAATACGGTCACACTATCGTTATACCCTTACCACGTGTGCCCGGGACTGTGCTTATTTTCCCAGTGTGGGTCCTGTGACTCACACACCTCCGGGGGTTATTGGGTAAATCCCCGACCTGGCAGCACCGTACCTACTATAGTTCACATTTACACCACGCATACTAGTCTGAGCGCCACACTTCCTGACTACGCCAAAAACCCTAGCTCTAGTCTTCACCTTAGGGGTGTGACTGGCCTGGTGGTGCAACACACCTACTTGCATAGCTAATTTCTCACCTTTCCTGATGTCAAATGGGCCTCAGGGCAGGAAGTGGCATCTCCCAGGTCTGGGGGAAGCTGGGGTCACATATCAAAGGCAGCAGGAGCTTTGAAGCCCCTGGCCTTGATATGCTAAATCACTGGCCATTATGCTAGAGTAGGTGTGAACACCTTCCTCCGAAGCAGGCATTGTTTCTGGCCTCAGAGAGTGTGGGCTCTCACCTGCAGGGGGTCAGAAACATGTCTGAGGTGGCAGATTGGACGTTACCAGTCAGCCAGCACACTAGATAGTTGTAGCTTTTTCAGGGGGCACCTCTAAGGTGCCTTCTGGGTGCATGTCATAATAAATCTGGTACTGGCAACAGTACAGATTTATTAAGACAAGGAGTTTGATACCAATCACAATAGGTTTCAGTAAAGCCACCATGTAGCTGGGAACTCTTAATGACCAGTGCTGCATGCAATTTGTATGGGGGTCCTTTAGGGTGGAATAATACATGCTGCAGACCTTAGGGACCATCTTTGGTACCCATGCCCTAGGTGCCAGGGGTACCACTTATTAGGGACTTACAGGGGTGCCAAAGTGTGTGCCAACTGTGTTACAATTAGAACCTTTTATCTTGTTTTTTTTGATAAACAAATTTATTGTTTTAACAGAGTACAAGCACCAATAACACGACATTGGATAGCACCGATATTGACGCAATACAGTTAAAAGAGCACAGACATTGCGTTTAAACCCCACCATCCAGCGGTGAATACAAACATTGTGTATAAAGAACAGGCTATTCAACGGCACCCAGCCATTTGCCCCATACCCTCCGGTATTTCTTAGGGCACCCCCGTGCCTCATACATGGGTTTCTCTTGTGCCACGCACCAATCCACCCCCTTTCGCCATTTCTCAGAACTTGGTGGCATGGGAAGTTTCCAGGAGGCGGCTATGTCCCGTTTGGCCACAACCACGGCTGTGTTGTAAAGTAACTTCTCGTTCCTGGACCCGTCTAGTCCATCTGTAATCCCGAGAAGGGAGTGACGTGGGTCATGGGGAACCACAAACCCCAGGACCTCGGTCAGTTCACTTTCGATCTCTCCCCAGAACTGAGCCAATCGGGGGCATGCCCACACCATGTGGAAGAAGTCGGCCGGGTCCAGACCGCATCTCGTACACGAAGCGGATGGAGAAAAGCCGGCTCGATGTAGGCGTTGCGGGGTGAGGTAGGCCGTGTGGAAGTAATATAATTGGATCAAGCGGAGTTTAGCAGATGAAGTGACCGTCTTGGGTGACATGAGGGCATCGCGCCAGTCCTCCTCGTCCAGAGGACCCACCCACTCCTCCCATTGGCCCCTGAGTCGGTCTAGTGAGGTCGGGGTGTTGTTGACCAGCGTCCTGTAAATGCGGGAAATACCCCCCTTCCCCAAGTCGCCTAGCATGGTCTGTGCCTCGGGGGGACTGTATTCAGGGATCCTGGTATCGTCAGGTATGTGTACATGGAGGGCATGTCGCAATTGTAGGTATTTGTAAAATTGTGATGGGTGCAGAGAGTATCTGGACTGGAGGTCTTTAAAGGAGCCCATGTGGCCGCTCGCCCACACATCGCCGAGCTGGGAGATCCCAATAAGATCCCACGTTCGGAACCCCTGTAACCCACTGACTTCCCCGAGCCATGTACCATGCCATAGAGGCGTATGTTGGGTGAGTTTGTGTGTCCACTTGGTATGTCGTAGAGCAGCCCGCCAGGCTAGGAGCACTGAGCGCGTGAAGTCAGGCAGGGTGGACGGGATAGATGCCCCGTACATTTGAGATTGGATTTTGGGTAGGCCGAGCTCACTTAGTTCAAGCCTATAGGCTGGGTCAGACCAACCCCCGTTGAACCAGTCGTGTTACCATACTCAATAGACGAGTCGCCAGGTAGTAGAGGTATAAATGTGTCATCCCCATGCCCCCGTCGAATGATGGAATCTGGCAGGTTTTTAACGCCATTCGGGCCCTCCCTCCCCCCCAGAGGAATTTAGTAGCCATAGTGTCTAGCTCCCGAAACCACGCCCGTGGAAAACAGAAGGGGGTGTTTTGGAGGACGTAAAGAAATCTGGGAAGAATCAACATTTTAAACAAGACGACCCTCCCCAAGGGGTTCAGGGGCAGTGTCTGCCATTTGTGGAGATCCGCCTTAGCTTTCTTCACGAGCGGGGTAATATTAAGGGACCATCCCAATTCCGGGAGGAGAGCGACCCAGATCCCAAGATATTTAAAAGACTGACGCCGCAGCGGTATCGTGGACTGCCAGTCGTAACATTCTCTGGAGAGATGGAGCGGGACCAGGACCGACTTATTGGAGTTCATACGGAGGCTAGAGGTTTGTCCAAAAGAACGCAGGATCTGGAGACAACGAGAACCTGACTGGGCGGGATCGGTTAAGAAGAGCAAGACATCGTCTGCGTAAAGAGCGATCTTATTGACTTCAGAGTTGGGCCATTCCCATCCCCGAACGAGATTCTCGGACCGAATCAAGGCCGCTAGAGGCTCCTCGCAAAGGCGAAGAGAAGGGGCGATAGGGGGCATCCCTGTCTCGTTCCCCTTTGAATGGGGAAGGCATCGGAAAGAACACCATTGACCAAGACGCGCGCTTGAGGCCGGGTGTACAAGACCCCAACCAGCTGACGGAAGCGAAGGCCGAAACCCATCGCCGCCAGCACATCGTCTAAATACGTCCAATCCACGGAGTCGAACGCCTTCTCAAAATCGATGAGAAGGAGCGCCAAGTAAGGGGAAAGCACTTGGCGGTGAGCCAGGGCCAGGTGCAGCTGCCGGAGACAATGTCTGGTGCCTCGCTGGGGCATGAAACCACATTAGTCCGGGTGGACCAACGTGGTAAGGTAGGGCTTCAGCCGTTGGGCAAGAATTGCAGCGTACAGTTTAACGTCCTTGTTAATAAGGGAGATGGCACAATAGTCAGCGCAGTGGGGAGATGGCGGTTGTGACTTCGGGAGGACTACAATGGTGGCCATGTCCGTCTCGGGCGGGAAGGAACCTTTCTCCAAGGCCTCGGCATACAGGTCAGCAAGGCGAGGCACGAGGGCCTCGCGGTATGCTGCATAGTATTCCTGGGGGAGGCCGTCTGGGCCAGGAGTCTTACCCGACGAGCTGTAAGCAATAGCCTCAATCTCGTCGTGAGAGATTGGACGGTCAAGATTGGCTATAGCGGTAGAGTCCAGCTGAGGGAGGTGGGCACCCGTCGCATCCATTAGTTCGCAGAGCGACTGCACCGGGGTCTGTTTGGCATAGAGTTGACGGTAGAAGGCGGCGAATGCGCCGGCCATAGCCACCGGGGACCGTTGCGTCGACCCCTCCTGATCCAGTATCTCTGGGATAATGCGGTTCGCTCTGGGATACGTGGCAAGCCTATTTAGGATTGCGCCGTTTTTGTCACCCCAGCCATAAACTCTGGCCACAGAAGATCTCCACAGGAGCTTAGCGGCCTCCAGCGAGAGTTGCTTAATTTCATTTCGAATGTTCGTGAGGCGCCGCTCCTGCGCAACGTCGCCATCCGTGGAGGGGGAGTGCTCAAGGCGTAGAGCCTGCACCTCCAGAGAAGTGATCTGCGACAGTTGGGCCTGCCGTTGGACGTGGCCTTTGGCAAATCCACGAATAGTGGCCTTGCCCGCCTCCCACAGGGTACCCGGGGAAGGGACCGACCCCACATTGGTGACGAAGTAGTGCTTCAGCTCCAGACCTACCGCCTTCTTAAATTCCTTGCCCTGAAGAAACCAGGCGTTCAACCGCCACATTGGGCGTGAGTAAGGGGGAGGAGCCCCTGTACTAAGGAGCAGCGGGGAATGGTCGGAGATACCTCTCGGGAGTATGCGGACATCTTGGGATTGTGGAGCAGTCCGTAGACGGAGTAAAAATTGCATCTATGCGCGCCTGCGTGTGGTGTGCGGCGGAGGTGTGCGTGAACTGTTTAGCGTGTGGATGCCAAATTCGCCATGCGTCGCAGAGGCCAAGGGATTCAGCCCAGTTTGTTAACTGTTTCGCCTGCGCCAGCCTGGATATAGATGGAGGGCCTGTTGTGTCGAGAAGTGGGGTGGAGACCGCATTAAAGTCGCCCCCAATAACGGTGAACCCCAGAGGGTGGGTGGGCAGCAGAGCGATGGATTGTTTTAGAGTCGTGGCGAGCATCGAGGGGGGTGAGTACAGGGACACAAGGTTAAGGGGAGTGCACCCAAGTGTACCGCAAATGATCATGAACGTGCCCTGCGGGTCATGAATAACTTGTGTAAGCACAAGGGGAAGGGTGCGCTTCAGTATTATGGCCACGCCACGAGACCCTCGAGCGAAGCCCAAGTGCCAAACCCTATCGTAGCCGTAACGCGCTAAAAAGGGGCAGTGGTTACCCAACAGGTGCGTCTCTTGAAGCAGAAGCACTTCTATATTGAGGCGCTGTGCGTAGCGCAATACGGCCATTCGCTTGTGGCGGTCTAGTAGGCCATTAACGTTCCAGGATAAAATATGGAGGGCTGCTGTCGGAGATGGTATGTCAGTCATGGGGGCTGGAGGTCGTTACAGTGGCTCATCGGACCCTGGAGAGCCGACGGCAAATGCGGGGCCTGGAGCAGGTGTGAAAGCGCGCCAGTGGGAAGGACCATGTGTATTGGACCCCTGTAGAAGTGGATCCGGGTGTCGTGTAGGTGTTGGTGCAGCAAAACAACACAGAACAATGATAAACCTTGGGAGCAAACATTCTCATCCCCCAACAACAAAGAAAAAACCCAGTTCCAAACTCACCCCCTTCCCCCTCCCCCCACCCTATACTTCGAGAACGGAAGCATCTGTCGACCCCCCATTTAACTAGACCAAACTAAAACGCTCGGATTGGTTGCGTGGGGGACCCCTCCAGAAGAACGGATAATCAGTGCATCGGCATTAAACATTGTGAATGAACATAAGGACTTAGCAAAATCTGACGACCTCCTCCCCCCCCCCACCTCCGACGGTGGACATGCGTCTGAGTCTGACTGCATTGCCGCTAAAGAGTGGGGGTGCGAGAAAGGTCCGAGTCCACCTGGGCCAACGGTAAGGCCGAGCCCGTTAAGTTCTCGGTGGAGCGATGCCTATGGCGTGGCGGGGAGCCCGACTGGCTGGATTTGTCATGAGGATCTGGAGCCGCCGCGCTCAAGGATCCGAGTGCTGGTGCTTGTGATTGGCGCCCCCTGCGCGACCGCGGGCGGCGCTGGCGCCCCGGCGACCTCTGCCCCTCGGGCTGCGACTCCATTCGTTCTGGGGAGGTGTTGCGCCGTTGGCGGAGGGGGCGCTCCTCCGTCAGCCATGTCCATGCCGCCTGGGGTGAATCAAAGAATTGGGTCTTGCCTTGAAAAATGACCCGGAGGCGTGCCGGGAATTAGAGCTGGTATTGTAGGCCCAAGGCGCGCAGCTTTTTCTTGACTTCCGTGTAGGAGCGCCGGAGGTCTTGGACCTCCCTGGTGTAGTCCGGGAATATCATGATAACGTGGTTTTGAAACTTGAGGGGACCAGCCGCCCGCAGGATGGCGTCACGGTCCTTGAAGTTGAGAACTTTTAGGATAATGGGGCGGGGTGCGGCACCGGGAGGAGGCTTGGGCGCCAGGGACCTGTGGGCTCTCTCTACTACAAACCATGTCGACAGGGCATCTCCAGGCATCCATGACTTAAACCATTCTTCCACGAAGGTGGCAGCCTGGCCTGCCTCCACCCCCTCGGGAAACCCCACCAGGCGGAGGTTGTTGCGACGCGCCCGATTTTCCGCGTCCTCCACACGCCTATGGAGCTCCTTGGTATGAGTGCGAAGATGGGCTACTTGGTCTTTGAGTTGTGCGATATCGTCCTCGGCCGTGGATATGCGGGATTCGGCTTCCGACAGCCGCGCGGTGGCGTTGCGAAGGTCCTGCCTGAGGAGAGACACGTCTATCTTAATTTCTACAATCTTCCCCTCTACGGACGCCGGTGAGGCCCTAATAGCCTGAAGGATGGTGTCAAGGTCTCTGTCTTGAGGGGGGGTGGCCCCCCGCAGCCACCCCGGGAGGCTCCTGTTCGGAGGTGGTAAACCGGTCCATTTTTGTTTGCGTGGGGGCCGGTGTAGGCTTGGTACCCCTATCCCTCCCCATGACCGGGGGGCAGCTGTCAATGTCATTGTGGCAGTATGGACCCGGGGGGACGGGAGGCCGGCGTGGGGCCACAGACCCGCTGAGGCGAAGGCTGTCCGTGAGCAAGGCAGGGGCCACACCCGGCGTGAACAGCCGAACTCACCCGGAGGCCCAACTGATGGAGAGTAATCCTTCCGAGACCAGCGTGCAGGGAGCGCCCTCCGCCACCCGAAAAGGTGGCCGACTTTGCCCGCGGGGGTCAAGCCTCACCCACCCGGCCAATCACCGTCCAGACCCCCAAGGAAGCCGGGCTCTCCAAAGCCAGGAAAGGGGGGGGGGCCCCACACAAGTCCACAATAAGAAATGCTGAGGAGGGGGGGGGGGGCGCCCGATAGTGCAGCCAGTCCTCGCCCCAGAAGCTGAAAGCGGGGAAAACACCCCCGGACACTGCCAAAGATGCGCCCATGCAGCGGGGGGGGCCCCGACCCAGTGCCACCACCTCCGCGGGTCCGCCCCAAACCGCGCCACCCAGGGCTCCGCGGTCAAACCCCTCAAGCAGCCCCGTTACAGAGCGGAGGGGCAGCGAGCCCCGCACAGCACGGTGAGTGGAAACGGAGTGGGGGGGGGCCAATGTCCGGCACCCGCGCTGCTGTCCGAACCGACAGCCGGTCCCCCCACTCACCGTAAGGATCAGCTGCACGGCCAGAGTCCTCTCTAGCCTCGCGTTCCGAATGCCTTCCTCGCCCCCAACACCACCTCCGCTCCAGCGCCGGCCGACCGACCGAATTCCCTCCGGGGGCCTCACAACGCTGCTGGGCCGATCTCACCCCCAGGATGTAGGCCCACAACGGGGCAGGAGCAGCAAGCGTCGCACGGCCCCTTCAGGCGCTGCCGTCCGCCGGTCCCCTTCAGCTCCAATAATCACCCGGTGCCTCGGCCCGCCAACTAGGGGCCGCGCACTCGGGGACAGCCAGGCCGCGACAGGCCGCAAATCACAGGAGGCCACGGGATTGAAGGCGGGGTGGGGGGGGCCAGGGACCTGCACCCTCGCCGCCGCCCGGACCGACAGCCGGTCCCCCCGCTCACCGCAGGATCTGTTGCACTGCCCACAGCCAGAGGCCTCTCCAGCCTCACGCTCTGAAGGCCGTCCTCGCCGCCGCTACCTCCGCTGCCCCGGCGCCGGCCGACGCACCAGCTGATCCCAGGCCGGGGGCCCCAAACGATGCAGGGCCGATCTCGCTCCCCGGTTGCGGGCCTCCCATGGGACAGGAGCAGCAGGCGCCGCATGGCCCCTGCAGGCGCCGACAGCCGCCCGGCCCCCTTCAGCACCTCCGATCACCCGGTGCCTCGGCCCCGCTGGCTAGGGTCCGCGCTCACGGGATCGGCAGGCCGCAACAGGCCATGAACCACGGGAGGCCACGGAAGCCGCGGTCCAGCACCAAAACACCGGATGGAGAGCGCCACCAGTCGGGGAAGCCACAGCGGTCAGGTAGGAGGTCCGGATGGGTGCAGATGATCGCTGGATTCGAGGCGGATGACGGAGGGGTCCGGAGCACTCTTAGAGTGCGACCGCCATCTTGACGCCTCAGGCCACGCCCCCTCCTTTTATCTTGTTTTAGGGAAAGAGAACTGGCATTGGGGACTGGTTAGCATGGACCCAGTGCACATCAGTCAAAAAACATCAGTACCAGTGCCAAAAAGTGGGGGCTGACTGTGACAAAAAGGGGCACTTTCCAACAGTGGCTAGGTGAGAAGGGGATACTTCTGTTGTGCAGCGAGAATTGGCTTGGCCTGCACCTTTGTCTCTCCCTAGAGTGTTACTCCAAAAGGCTGATGACAGCCAGGTGCAATGTTCACACTTCATGTGTTTATGTTTTGGGTGGTCCGGTTTCTAGTCTGCAAAGTCACTCCCTGCTGCGAGAGTCATTAACTTCAACACAGACTTTGTCTGTTCTGCTGAAGGAGAAGCTGCTTTTGAAAAGGAAAAGCACTCAGAGTGGGACCCAAATTATAAATGTTTGTTCCAGTTTCTTCATGATCATGGGAGGGAGTGCTCAGCGGAGTACTCGAACAACTAGTGAGATCCAGGGCTGGTTTCCTTAATAGCCAATCTTTCAGATGTGAGGAGACCTCACCTAAAGTCTGCGCTATTGAGTTGGGAATATTGTGAGTCTGTCTGATGCCCGGGACCCTGCCTGGCCTGCTGATATAGAGGAAGGAGTGCCTCTAGGGAGACGACTTCTCAATGAAGAGAATGCCAGCGGCTGTGTGCGGAGCATTCCAAAGCCCCTATACTTTATGTAAACTAACCAAGTCAACTTGAACATTGACTGTTCATCTACCATTAAACTAAATTGTTATTATTCTTTATGAACAGAAGCCCTAAGGGAGGTTTAGGAGAGGGACATAATGGCACTGACCTATGGGTTACACAACTAGGAAGGCTGCTCGCACATGTCATAGTGAGCTCACATCTGTACCATAATCTCACTTAGTCATTCTGTGCAAACTGCAGCATCCATATTAGACCCATGCGCCTGACTGATCTCATTTTGTGTAGTATTGCTTAGCAGTGTATGATTAGATTAAGTATTTTTTCTATAAAGAAAAGCACTAGATTGGCCAGCATTTGTCTTCTATTGCACAACTGAGCCACGAGTCTCTCCCCCATAACCACCTCCCTAAAAAGCCTTTGACTGCTTGCCTTCACTACCTCAAGAGTCAAATGTGCACAACGTTTAGTTGGTGCAGCCCCACAACCCAGGCTTGCCCCGTGGTCCCTGATCTGGTTGTGGCAGGGTTGTTCAAGTGCAATGTTTACACCCTTCAGTCTGGAGTCTCTGTTCGCAGATGTTTTAGTGCCATCATAGCAAATGGGAGATGGGTGGGTTTAATGCAGGGAGGAGAATCATTCTCCAAGGGCACAATGAATAGGTTGGAGAACTCCCTCATCAACTACAGGTTTCAGGAAGGTGACAGAAGCATATATGCAGGCCTGAATGTCAGAGATGGACACCGCAACAGCACGAAGAAGGCCACCATTTTGTGCAGCATACAAATGTGTGGTGCAATAGACCCTAGCATTCAGTCGTCCTTTAGTAACACACACACATAAATCAAAGCATACTACAGGGCATCCTCCATACATGTCTCGGATACCTCCAGGTTAACAAAATCATAAATTAAAAGGAGCACGTACAGTGGGCTTGCCGGATTGTTGTGGCACCTAATAAAAAATTATTAAAAAGAATTGTACGAAAACGTACCAAGGAATGCAGGACATCTTTACCAATAATCAATAGTATAGCACTTTTTCTGCTGCTGAATTGGGAGGAGGGGAAAAATAAAGCAACTGAGTAACTTAAATGATGTGTGAAATTGACACTACTGTGGTGTTTATTCAGGAATGAGTGTGCATGACTGCTTGTTCTCTTTATATTTATTGATACAGCTATTAGGCCATACAATTTATTTACTGCATGTATGAATGTGTCAGCTATTTTAAAAGTGATTGAAAAAAACTAACGAATTTCATATGCAAGACAAGATTTTTGGGATGAACTTACCATATTCAAACACTAGACTCACCAATATCTACAAATGGGTATTGAAACGCCTTACCACACGCATCCAATACTCTACCCAAGAATATCCCCTAAGCTGCAAATTACACTCCTCAGACGGCACACGCCAGGCAGAGACTCTTCAGCATCATGAACATAGAGCAACAAAGTCAATATAGTCGACAAAGTACTGTCAAATCAACACTGTCTTGCACCACTGCAACTAACACCCTAAACAGACAGATAAAACTATCATAAACATAACAAACCTCCATGCACACATTGTAACATAGGGGACTGATCTGAGTTGCAATACATACGTATAAACCCCTATATTCTGTCCGACTGAGCAATGGACAGACAAGCCCAAAACGGAAACGTCCTTCTGAACACCCACATCATACACATAAAACACCAGAAATGTTTCCCTACATCAAACTCTATTTGAACTCACACTCTTAAAGTGTGGAACGACCTGCTGCTACACATAAGAGCCTAGGTAAGGATAATGTTACTTACCCAGTAAGCATCTGTTCTTGGCATGTAGAGCTGTAGATTCACATGCTTTGCATACTCCTGCCATTTACTGTTGGGTCCGGATGTTTGCAAGTTGTTTTTCTTCAAAGAAGTCTTTCCTAGTCACGAGGTAAGGTGACTCTTCCTTTATAATTAAGAACTGCAACAATTACAGGTACCCAGGGAGGTGGGTGGGCGCATGTGAATCTACAGCTCTACATGCCAAGAACAGATACTTACTGGGTAAGAAACATTATCCGTTCGAGGCATGTGTGCTGTAGATACACATGCTTTGCATAGACTATAAAGCAGTATACTCTCAAAGCGGTGGCTAACCTGTAGATATTGCAGTTGTTTGAAATTGTGTTTAAGTACTGCTTGGCCTACATTAGCCTGTTGACCTGCTAACACATCTACACAATAGTGTTTGGTAAATGTGTGTGCTGTAGACCATGTAGCTGCTTTACATATGTCAGCTAAAGGGATGTTGCCTAAAAAGTCCACTGACGCCCCTATTTTGCGAGTGGAATGTGCTCTATGGGGTATGGTTAAAGTTCTTTTAGCCTTAATATAGCAAGTTTGAATGCATTTCACAATCCATCTGGCAATACCAGACTTTGAAATGGGATTGCCCTTGTGGGGTGGAGCAAATGCAACAAACATTTGTTTTGTTTAGCGAAAGTCTTTTGTTCTCTCTATGTAGTATAGTAAAGCTCTCTTAACATCAAGCGTGTGAAGAGCGCGTTCTGCCACAGAATCAGGTTGAGGAAAGAAAACTGGTAACTCAACCGATTGGTTTATATGGAAAGCAGAAACTACCTTGGGAAGGAATTTTGGGTTGGTATGGAGAACTATCCTATCTTTATGTAGCTGAAAGAAAGGTTCTTCTAATGTTAATGCATGTAGCTCACCAACTCTCCTCAGTGATGTGATAGCAATGAGGAATGCAACTTTCCATGAGAGGAACTGTAAAAGGCATTTGTGTAATGGTCCGCCTGTTTTTCATGTGTTGCACAAGGACTGGTACCTTCTAAAGATTAGGAGGATTATGGCAATATGATTGGTGTCGATATTTTGTACATGTTTATGAAAAAGTTTTTTTGAATTTTTTTCACGTATTATTGTGAAAAAAATGTCACGTGTTATTGTGATATGTATGTAGTCCATGTTTTTCACAAATTTGTTGCACTGAAAACTTGTGTCTCTTTCTATGACAGAGTTTTTTCAAATCATACGAAGAACTTTGAAATCAATGTGAAATAAATCATATGTACTTTTAATTGAATGTCTTAGTACAGTTCATCCATAGGGCATTGCCCTTTGATAGCGGGTGTGGGTACCTGAAGCCGAAGTTTGGGCATTTTGCGTTTTCGGCGGTGGCAAATAGGTCTATTCGTGGAAACCCCCACTGTCGGAAGTAAGGAAGGAGAACTTGGGGGTGAAGTTCCCACTCATGAATTTATTGTTTTCTCCTGCTGAGGAGATCGGCAATTTGATTATTTACTCCTGAGAGATGTTCTGCCAGAAGATAAATATTGTGATGGATCGCCCAATTCCAAATGGCTTGAGCTAGTGTTGACAGTTGGAGAGAGTGTGTCCCGACTTGCTTCTGCACATAATACATTGCTGTCATATTGTCCATTCGGACTAGGGCAGTTTTGGCTATGAGCGGAGTCTGAAAAGCTTTTAGTGCTAGGAAAACAGCTAAGAGCTCTAGATAGTTGATGTGGAGAGTCCTGTGCTTGTTGCTCCACATGCCTTGTATTGTGTAATGTTTTAGATGAGCCCCCCAACCTGTTAGAGATGCGTCTGCTGTGAGAACGATTTGTGAAACAGGGTCGATGAAAGGCTGGCCTGCTGATCAGTTTTGTGGGTTCCACCACTGCAGAGAGCGATGGGTGCGGCCGTCTACCAACACTAGATCGGTCAAAAGACCCTGTGATTGATTCCACTGACGTGCTAAGCATTCTTGTAGGGGGCGCATGTGAAGCATGGGGTACAATTGCGATGCAGGACGCCATCATTCCAAGTAATTGCATGAACACTCTGGCTGCTAATGCTTGGTTGGGTTGAAACTGTAGAATGTTAGCTTGACTATTGTGTATTCTGGCCACATTGGGAGAGGCTAGAGCTTTGACTGTGTCTAGAGTAGCTCCTAGATAAGACTGCATCTGTGATGGATCAAGGTGAGATTTTTGTGCATTGATGGTGAAACCCAGTTGATGAAGTAGATCTATTGTGATCTGTGTGTGTTACAGACAGTTCTGGTAAGGCTTTGATGAGTCAGTCGGCTAGATAGGGGAAGACGTGAATTTGCTGTCTTCTGAGATGAGCAGCAACCACTGCCAGGCATTTGGTAAAAACTCTGGGCGCTGTAGTCACTCTGAAGGGAAGTACCTTGCACTGGTAATGCTTGCCTGCTATCACAAATCTCAGGTATTTGCGATGAGCCGGATGAATTGGTACATGCAAATATGCGTCTTTTAAATCTAGAGTAGACAAAGTCTGCTCTTTGTAAAAGTGGGCACACCGGTTGAAGTTTCACCATGTGAAAATGCTCTGACAGTATGTAGTGGTTTAGCTCTCTC
Source organism: Calotriton arnoldi (assembly GCA_963921515.1). NCBI lineage: Eukaryota > Metazoa > Chordata > Amphibia > Caudata > Salamandridae > Calotriton > Calotriton arnoldi. Next base: position 3,129,977 of record CAWUFW010000209.1, on the reverse strand, counting down.
AGATCTAAAATAGGTCTTAGGGACCGTCCTTTTTGGGGATGAGAAAATACAGAGAGTAAACCCCTGAGCCTTGGTACTGTATGGGAACTGGCTCTATTGCCCCTTTTATTAAGAGGGACTGGACCTCTTGTTTTAGCAAGTGTATGTGTTCTCGAGATAACTTGTGAGATCGTGGTGGAATGTTTGGGGGATTGCTGGTAAGCTCCAGGCAATACCCATTTGTCTGATGTTATAGACTGCCAAATGGGGAGAAATTGGTGAACTCTTCCCCCGACAGGTCTGGTATAATCGGGGGGAAGTGTGGGTAAGTCACTGTTTGTTGGGGTAAGGTGAGTTACGAGGTGTGTTGCCCTTACCTTTGAAGTTGTTGCCCCTATAACCTCCTCGAAAAACTCTGGAGGGAGAGGACTGTTTATTACCTGTGTAAGTGGAGGTATTTTCATCTGGGGATGTTGTTTTTGACCCTCCTCTGTAGAAGGAGCGACGAAAAGAACCTCTGTTGGATGCAGTTTGAAGTGCTCCCATAGATTTAGCGATTTCAGTGTCCTTTTTCATCTTTTCTAACGCCTGGTCAACGTTAGGGCCAAATAGGTGCTCCTTATCAAAGGGTGTGTTAAGGATTGATTGTTGGACCTCAGGTTTAAAACCTGAGATCCTTAACCAAGCGGGTCTCCTGAGCATGATGCTGGTGTTAATCTCCCTAGCTGAGGTGTCTGCAGCATCTAGAGCACATCGAATAGAGGAATTAGAAATGAGCTTACCCTCATTTACCAAGCCCTGTGCTTTAGCCTTATGCTCATCTGGGAGGTATTGGAGAAGATGTTCCATTTCATCCCAGTGTGCCCTGTCATACCTAGCTAAAAGGCCTTGGGTATTTGCAATGCGCCATTGATTTGCTGCTTGAGCAGCTATGCGCTTGGCAGAGGGGTCAATTAGTTTGGACTCCTTATCTGGTGGAGGAGCATCCCCTGAAGTTTGAGAATTTGCTCGCCTATGAGCGTTTGATACCACTAGGGAATCTAAAGGCAATTGTCCTTTAATAAAGATGGGGTCTGTAGGAGAAGCTTTATATTTTTTGTCCACTCAAGGAGTTAAGATGTGGGCTCTGACTGGGCCTTTAAAAATTTCGTCAGCATGTCGCATCATGCCTTTAAGCATTGGGAGTGATTGTGATGACCTATGTGTGGATGCTAGTGTCTCAAAAAAGAAATCTTTTTCTAGTTATTCTTTGTGGAGCTCCACCCCATGGTGATGTGCAGCCCTGGCAATGAGTTCATGGTGTGATGCATTGTCGTCTGGAGGAGATGGTTTGGTTGGGTACAAGTCTGGATCGGTGTCACCTGGGGAATCCAGTGTGTAATCTGTCCATGGATCTATTGGAATATTTATCCCCCCCATCATCTGCATCATCATCGTCATGATGAGATTGAGGAGAATCTGGAGGTGTAATCTGAAAAGGATTCTCAGGTGGTGACGGAGGTGCTGGAGGTGGGGGTGATGGAAAATGAAAAGGACTTTTCTTCCTCTTTCTTGCGCTTTTGAGGTGGTTTTATGTGAATATGACCAGTATCAGGGTTAATATGCACTCTTTTTTTGCTTTGGATCGGGTGTTAATGGAATAATGTCCACTTTCGGATCCGAAGGGGTATCTTTATTTTTCGGTGCCGAAGTATTCGGTGCCGACGGAGGCTGACCTTTCAGCGCGGAAGGCTTCGGCTCCGAAGGTTGCTTGGCTTTCGGCGCAGGAGATTTCGGCACCGAGCCAGGCTTATGCTTGGAACCAGAGGCTTTCAGCTCCGAGGAGGGTTTTTGTCGACTCGGTACCGAGCGGGAAGGCTTGACTAGGGGTTTCGGTGGCGGGGCGTCTAAAACATCATCTCAGTGCCGACCTTGGCCAGAAGGCAGAGGTGGTGTCGAAGCCTTATGTTTTTTCAAGATAGTTTGTAGGGGTAAGGGGTCTTCAGTACTTACGTCACCTCGATTAGGACAGAATTTAAACGGAGTCCGATCCATTGACAGAAAGCTAACCGAGCGCAGTTAGGCCTCAAAGGCTGTCCATGAAGCTTTCCGATAGAAGGTCGATTCCGATGTCGAAAACGATACGCGGAGAAGTGGGAACGCGTACGGAAACAATACCGTTGAGGTAGAGAGGATTGCGCGACAAGGGGAACCCGAAAAACGGTTTTGAAACGGAGCGCAGCAATTTACATCTGAACTCTATGCCGGAAAAAAACAATCTAACAATGAAGGCGATGACAATGCGCACTATCACCGAAAGGAGGAGTCATCTTACCTCGTTGCGCAGAGTGCCGCAGAGCTGAGTGGCATAGAGTGGAGTAGAGTTTAATGGAGTAGAACATCACAGAGTGGATTATCTTAGAACTGAGTGGCCTAGAGTGAAGTGGCATAAAGTACAGTGGTGTAGAGTAGGCTTTGAGTAAAGTGGCCTAGAATGCATTGGCGTAGAGTGAAGTGATGTACAGTAGAGTGGTGCAGAGTAGAGTGCAGTGGCGTAGAGTAGATTGTTTCAGAATAGAGTGAAGTGGCGTAGAGTGGAGTGGTTCAGGGTAGAGTGCAGTGGCGTCCAGTGCAGTTTCCTCAGAGTGCAGTGGTGCAGAATAGATTAGAGTAGCGTGGAGAGATGCAGAGTGTAGTGGCGTAGACTGCAGTAGAGTGGGGCAGAGTTGAGTGGTGCAGAGTACAGTGCAGTGGCGCAGAGTACAGGGGCGCAGAGTAGAATAAAGTGGCGTAGAGTGCAGTGACAGAGCACAATGGTTTAGAGTTGCATAGAGTGCAGTGGCTTAGAGATTAGTGGGGCAGAGTAGAGTGGCATTGAGTGCAGTGGCGCAGAGTAGAATAGAATGGCTTAGCGTGCAGTGTTGCAGAGTGTTGCAGAGTAGAGTATGGGGCGTAGAGTACAGAGGTGAAGAGTAATTGGTGAGGAGTGCAGTGGTGCAGAGTGCATTGATTTTGAGTAGAGTGGCGTAGAGGGCAATGGCGAAGAGTTTAGTGGCAGAGAGTACAGTGTTGCAGAGTAGAATATCAGAGTGCAGTGGTGTAAAGTAGAGTGGCGTAGAGTGCATTGGCGTGGAGTACATTGGCATAGAGTGGCGTAGAGTAGATTGGTGCAGACTAGAATAGAGTGGCGAAGAGAGGAGCAATGTAGAGTACAATGGTGTAGAGTGCACCGACGTCAACTGTTGCAGAGTAGAGTATAGTGGTGTAGAGTACAGTGCTGTGGAGTAGATTGGGGTACAGTGCAGTAGCGTAGAGTGCATTGATTTTGAGTAAAGTGGTGTACAGTAGAGTACATTGGCATAGCGTGCAATGATGCAGGGTGGAGTGGCTTAGAGTGCAATGGCGCAGAGTAGATTGTTTCAGAGTGGAGTGGTGCACGGTAGAGTACAGTGGCGCAGCGTAGAGTGCAGAGTAAATTAAAGTGGCATAGAGTGCATTGGCTTAGAGTGCAGTGGTATACAGTGCAGTGTTGTGGAGTGGTGCAGAGTGGAGCAGCGCAGAGTGGAGCTGAGTGGAGTGGAGTGGAGCTGAGTGGAGTGGAGCTGAGTGGATTGGAGCTGAGTGGAGTGGAGCTGAGTGGAGTGGAGCTGAGTGGAGCTGAGTGGAGCAGCCCAGCGTGGAGTGGAGCAGAGCAGAGTGCAGCGGCGCAGTGTGCAGCGGCGCAGAGTAGAGCGGCGCAGAGTAGAGTAGTGTGGGGCAGAGTGCACTGGCATTTAGTAGAGTGGTGTCGAGTAGAGTGAAGTGGCGTGGAGTGGTGCAGAGTAGAGTGCAGTGACGCAGTGTGGAGATGAGTGGTGTAGTGTGGAGTGGTGCAGAGTAGAGTGGCGTAGAATGGAATATGCATGGTGTGGTAGCAAACTGCTATTACAGACATCTTCAATTGAAATGACCATTACATTTGCACTTAGTTTTACTGATAACAGCATACAGCGCATAAACGATAATGTGAGGAAATGTCATCACCTATTGTATTGATTTGTTTTGATCGAATTAAAATATTTGTTTCCACCACACTTCAGAATTAAAAAATAAAGTGCTTCATTTGTGCTTTTCTAATTATGACTGTGAGAAGTTGGCCTGGCATATGCTGTCCACTAATTATAGTGGGCACCTTGCACCAGTCCAAACAACCCCTTATTGGAGATAGGTTAAAGACAACCTTTATTGAAAGCTATCCTAGTGGTAGCTATGGAGAGCAGCCTTCAGGCTAAGTCTTGAAGGAATGTAAAGCAGCTTGTTTTACCAGTCTATAATCTCTTGAGTGACCAAATGAAAGAGGACCACACCAGGTATATATTCAAAATATATGTATTTATTACTAAACACACCCCTCTAGTCTCTTTATGAGGCTAGAGTTCGAAGTACATACGTTACGAGTTAGTTATCTACAGTAATAGCACAAATACACGTTTGAGCCCCAGGGGCGTACCAAACCATATACCAATAAAGTGGTATAAGAACCACGACTGAGCTAGACACAAGGCCTAGAGCCTGTAGAAGTGCTTGGACCACAAGGAACTACCCAAGGCAGTGACACAGGGGACCCACGGGGGACGCGTGCAGTGTATGAACACAACCGCGAACCACCGTTAACTTCTATGGGGAAAGTCGCGATTAGAATTTAAAAGAAAGGGGACACTTAGAGGAGGACTTGGAGCAAACCCTTTGAGAACTAGGCTGTTCTAGTGTCTATACCCACGGGAGCACCGGAGTACTCGAGTTACCTCACCCAGGGAAGCCGGGTGCATAGGTGTCTTTCGGGTCGGGTTTCGTCGTCGCTTTCTATGGCGATCTGCTGCAAAGTGCTGCTGGCGACCAAGTCGAAAGTGTTCGGGTGGATCCAAAGGTGGATCGAAGATCTGAAGAACCTGAAAGCAGAGGGGACAGAGTCTGGGTCACTAGCCAGTGACCAGGAAGGCGATGAGCAGATGCCCACCGATGTCGAGTGCTTCAGGTAGGTTGACGGTCGTCTTGACTCTTCAGCCACGAGGTCCAGGAGGCGTCGATGACAACCAGGAGCTGGATTCGAGCTGTCCCACAACGTCTGTCGATTGCAGGGGAGTCGGCGACCGGATTGGACCCAACAAGCCTTGGCAACGGCAAGTCTCGTGGAAAGCGAAGAAGGACGATGTTGCAGACCAGCAAGGTCTGGGGGACTCACCCAGCGAGGATAAGTAAGGGCACACCTGGAGCAACCAGGGAGCCCACGCAGAAAAATATTGGCCTTCGTGAGGGCCTACTAGCCAACGGACTAGCGACCGCGAAGGAGCCTCGAGACGGTGCACGTGGAGCTGGCTCACAGGACACTCGTGGAGTGGAGGCCAGTGATCTTCGGTGCAGTTGGTGCTGGAGGCTGGGGCTACTCGGAGCCCAAAGCACGACTTCGTGGGAGACCCAGAAGAGGATGCACTTGCAAATGCGTTCGGTGTCCAGGGGTCACGGTTCCACGTTACCCACGACAGCTACGGGCCTCAGCTTTGCTGGGGACTCAGGGCAGCCTCGGGAAGTCTGGAAATCCACCTCTGGTGATGCAAAGACTTCGGCGTCCGACGGGAGCTTCAGCGATGCAGACCGGACAATTGCTTCTTTGGTGCCTGCCAAGCAGGGGAGTCACTCCTTGACCCCAAGGGAGATTCTTCAGTCCTCTAATCTTAAAGTAGAGCGTCGAAGGTCCAGGATTCTGTATCAGAGTTTCGTCCAGGTAAATCTAAAGTCCTAAGGACTGGGTTCCCTTACTTATACTAAGGTAGGGGGTTGGACATACTCTGTGACCCCACCTATGGGAGGGTCAGGGCAGAGGGGTGGTTACACCCTTTCCCTTTGTCCAGTTTCGCGCCAGAGCAGGGGCTGGAAGCCCCTGAGCCGGTTTGAACTGGGGTATGCACAGGGACACCAAGTGTGCCCCCAGTGCAGGACTTCAAAGCACCAGAGAGTGCTCCCGCCCAGCCCCAATACACACTATCCTGTCTGGGGAGGTGGTCACACCTCCCTGGGACAGGAAACCTATTGTCCAGGCCTCCCTGCCGGAGTTTCGGTCAGCAGCAGGAGGCCAGACTCGTGTCTGTGGCAGCGGCATCCATTTTGTGATGCCAGGGCTTGGAAAGTCAGTACCGGGCATACCGGTGTGTACATGTCTTTCCCTCTAGAAGGGTGGAATGCTACCCCCGCCGCCAGAACTGGCGGGGGGGTAGTATTCCAAGATGTTTGACACTAAACACGACATGTTTCCGTGCAGCCATCCCAAAGTTAGCATTTAACGCGAGGTTATAATGCACTTAAGAGTATATGGTCAGGCTGCACTACAAACAGCATCAGAGAAGGGATTCCGAACGCTGCAGAGGGGCCCTGCTCATGCAGGGGCACCCTCTCACATAGGAACCACGCACTCTGCCTTCAGGATTGATAAGGCCTGCCATAGGAGTGACTTATAGGTTTATATGTGTGTATGTATATAGTGATATAGGTAGCCTATATCACAGTAAGGGGTGCATGCACCACCTTACCCAGGCTGCAGTAGCAGACCTGTGGTGTCAGTTTGGATGGCCTTCCAGGAGTGGCACAATACATGCTGCAGCCCCTGGTAGGCCTCTGAGGTACCTATGCCCTGGGTACATAGTATACCATATACTAGGGACTTATAAGGGCACTCCAGATTCCAATCAGAGATGTGCCTAAGGCACATGGAAACCATTTTATAGAGGAAGCAGATAGACTGGGGCCCTGAATAGCAGGATCCCAGTCCAACTAAGTCATAAACCAGCAAAACACCAGGAAAAAAGTGGGGGCAACCATATAGTCAGATTCCACCTTCCTACAATGACCTATTCTGATATATCTGCACAGTTCATTTACAGACATTTAAAATTTGTTGCGTGCTAGAAAAAAATATCATAAAGCCTTCCTGAAACACTGCCCCAGTAGCCAGCATGATTGTCACATAAATACTCTTACTTTGAAGTCAGAGAAAGAAAAGTAAACACCAGCTCCCTGGAAGACAGAGCCTGACATTTGACCTCTGCCTTTGAATGCAGCAAATGTGACAAGATAAGAACAAGATTTAAAGGGCTGTTAACAGAAATCCAGTACTAATGGAAGAATACAGTAAATAGAGTTTGGACAAGAGAAGGGATGAACTCAAACTGGACTAGCAAGAACAAATGGAGCCAGCAAATAGAAAGCAAGCAAATGTGAGTTACAAACCACAAGGCCAATGGTAAGCAAAGGGCAGAAAGCATTCCCAGGGAAGTTTTCCAAATGTCTCCAAGATGCTGTTAGCAAACCAGACAGCTGTGCTATGTTGTAGGCTTTGAGCTAAAAACTGAGGTAGTAGCACTTTTTGGAACCAAGATACCACCCCAGATAGTTTTATACCATGTTGATGTTAGAATTTACAACAAAATTAAGATCAAGGTCCTGTGTTATCCTATGTGGACTCGCAGTCTTGCTGCTATGTATGCAGTTAATAGCAGCCCAAAACCCTTTGGCTCAAATGACTCACCAACCAAACAGGAACAAGGGTCCTAGTCAAGACAAAAATGGAGGATCAGGATACCAAGGCCATTTCATTCTTAAGAGTCCAGTTTAAAAGGGATATCAGGGATCCATTGGTCAGTGTCTAGTTGGGACATAAATCAGACCAGTCAAGACCCCATGGAGGACCCACAGTCTCAAAATGTTTTCCAGCGGATACAAGAGAAGGGGTCAGATGCAGGTGTGGATCAGCGCATACCAGGGCCAGACATGCCTCTTATTGCACAGGAGCCCTTGGAGGCCAGGTTTCAAAGCCCAAAGTCGCTCCTGGTGCCTCTGTCACTTTCTCCAGCTCCCTGAGGTTACATGCAGCAGGCACAGGGAGGCTTCAAGATAAAGAGCGAGAGAGGGAGGGAGGGGGAAGGTAGAGAGAAAGTGATCAGAGAGCAAGACAAGAGAGATGAGAAAAGGAGAGAGAAAGAATGGAAGGATGGACAGAGATTGCTCGAAGACACAAAGGAAGAGAGGCTGGTTTTAGGATTTTTGCCATGGCTGTTTTGGTTCTCCAGTCCAGGCCTGGCGCACACTATAAAATCCCAAGGTGAAACCTAATTTTCGAAGGTTGTTCTCAAAATTGGCTTGTTTTGGGGGTGACCAGGAGAGTTGATGCACCCACTGAATCCAAAGGTTAAACCATTCCAACTGGCAAATGGAATGCAGGGAAAGAGTACAAGTGTGACCTTAAAAAATTCAATGTCTCTGAAATGGTGCATATTAGACCTATGGACTAAGGGTGCTGTAGTCCAGAGGACCAAGTTCAACTAACAGAACACAAACTCAGTGACAGGACTGAAAACTAGAAGGACCGTCATGCAATCCCTCGTCACCAGCAGGCTGGACTACAGGAACACACTCTATGCAGGAGTCACCACATGCCTCCTGAAGAGACTACAGACAATACAAAACTCAGGGGCAAGACTTATCCTTGACCTCACCAGACGGAGCCACATCACACCCCACCTCAAAAAGCTACACTGGCTCACAATCCAGAAGAGATGCCAGTTCAAGATGTTGACTCGCGCATACAAAGCCTACACAACGAAGGACCAGCATATGTCAACAAACGCATGACCTTCCACCAATCGACCAGACACCTACGATCCCTCCCTCTTCCTCGCAGACACCCCCAGGATCTGCTGAGACAAACGCAGAGGACGCTCCTTTCCACAACTGACGGCCAAAGCTTGGAATGACCTTTGCCTACACCTCAGGACTGCCACTTTGCTCTGGCAATTGAGGAAAGGATTCAAGACCTGGCTGTTCGAATGAACAGATCACCATGAAGCAGTCAGCAACTCCAGCGCCTTGCGACCCTCACGGGCGATATGCCACACTGTATAAATCCTTGATTGATTGATTGAGTAAAAAGAAAAGGCCTCTATCTCACTGGAAAGGAAGGGGGCAAGTATGGATACTGTAAGGTACCAAAGAGGCCACAATAGTGCAGGCTCACCACAGAGGGATTGGAAATGGTAGGTGCTGGTCTTTTTGAGGACTTAAGGGTTAGGTCCTCTCTAAGTCAGGCACTACAGCTGCTCTTCATCAATTCAAATCAGAGAAGAAAGGCTCTCCACAGCATACAATATTTTCCCAGTACCAAGAAAGGCAACCACCAATGAGGTCCTGCCTCGTGCACGTATCATTACAGCACTGATGTGTAGAGTCACTACCAAGTCCAACAAAGTAGAATTACTGGTTTGAGGAAAACAGCATTTACGTTTCTTTGGGGGTACATACATGAAGCGAGGGCTAAGTCAATATTAATATGAAGTTCGAAATCTTCCTCATGTGGTTAGGAAATGCAACCTCATTTTAGACCTGCTTTTGACAGGGTTCCTGAAGCAGGTGTTACTTCATGCCAGTCAGAATGGGACAATGTTTTGTTGATTTATGCCAGACTGGTGAAGCAAGAGCTCTGATTGCCAGATGACAGTCCATAACAGAGAGAATAAAGAAGAGAGGCTGGCTTACCATATATTTTACAGCTAGTAATGTTTTTATTTTTTAAATATTTGTATGCTTTACAGCTACCTAGAGAGCAATTCTCACTGCTTGTCCAAAACATTACAGAACTAAATCTGGGCAGGATAAGAATGAGCTGTACAGGATGCACTATATAGAGCCTCCTTACTTTAAGTGCAAGCAAAGCCAACAGTTTGAACAGCAAGGTTTCTAGTTCTTGCATAATTGCATGGATTGAGGTGCACTGGCAAAGCTGTGCATAGTCACAGTTCTGTAGTATGGTGTGTACTAGCATGCACGCATGAGTGCTGTAAGTAAGAAATGAGATGCACTGGCAGAACTGTATGGAGTTCGGTACAAGGATAGCACAAGCTCAGAGCTATTACAATATAGTTTTGGGAGTGAATTTGTGTTGCAGGTCAGACTGAAACAGTTCATGAATGTAGCAGTAGTAGTTCACTTTGCTCACTGTATGACCACCTCTCCTCCACTATAAAATACAGTATCTACAATCTCAAAAGCCATCCAGCCATGCTCAGGTGTCAGCACCTGGCTGTCCAGCCATGCTCAGGTGTTGGCACCTGGCTGTCCAGCCATGCTCAGGAGTCTCCACCTGGCCATCCAGTCACACTCAGGTGTCACCACCTGGCCATCCAGCCCTGCTCAGGTGTTGGCACCTGGCATCAGGTGTTGGCACCTGGGATTTCAGCCACACTCAGGTGTCGGCACCTGCGAGTTCAACCATGCTGAAGTGTTGGCACCTGCAAAAACAACAGTTGATGGACAGAATGCAGATCAATGTCATACATTCACCCCAGTACAGAGATCTGGGCCTAAATCCATCGTTTTTTTGCTCACCATGCCATTCCAGTTTGGACCCAGCCAAATGCAAATCAGTCTTGATCCTGTGCCTCATGGGAACAGTCCAGCCCGAACTGCCAAGCCAGGTCCTCCCTGGACTGGAAACAAGCATCCTAGGACCAGTTTCGGGGTTTCACCCCTCTTCAGCCAGGGAAGACATGGCTTGGCAGTTCAGGCTGGACTGTTCCCATGAGGCACAGGGTCAAGACTGATTTGCATATAGCTGTGTCTAAACTGGGGTGGTGAAGTGAGCTAAAGAACGATGGTGGATTCAACCCAGATTTGTGACTGGGGGTGAGTGTCTGAAAAGTTTCAACACTCCGTCCATCATCTCCTTGTGTTTGGTTTGTTTGCCCTAAGTTGGCAGGGTATGCCCAGACGTGGGTCCCTTGCTCACTTTGCCACTGGATTCAAGCTAGCCTGGCTGATGAGGGCTGTTAGCCCGAAACCGGTCCCAGGATGCTTGTTTCCGGTCCAGGGAAGACATGGCTTGGCAGTTCGGGCTGGACTGTTCCCATGAGGCACAGGGTCAAGACTGATTTGCATATAGCTGTGTCTGAACTGGGGTGGTGAAGTGAGCTAAAGAACGATGATGGATTCAACCCAGATCTGTGACTGGGGGTGAGTGTCTGAAAAGTTTCAGCACTCCGTCCATCATCTCCTTGTGTTTGATGTGTTGGCACCTGGCAGTCCAGCTATGCATAGGTTGACACCCAGCCATCTAACCCAGTACTCGTGCTGCTGCATGACTATACTGACAGACTCCGTTGTTACTGCATGTCCACACAGCCAAGCCCAGGTTCTGGCACCTGTCCACCCAAATCCAGCTCATCCCAGGTGCTGCCCTGCGCCACCTGGCCCAGCAGACTACAGGAGAATAGCCAACTGCCTAGCTACATGCAGGTGTTGGAACCTGGGCACCTTCACAGCCGCCGCCCAGCCCAACCTAGGTACTAGCATCTGGCTGCATCCCTGCATGACAGATGTTGGCACCTGGGCAGTTGCCCAGCCGCTGTAATGTCGCTTAGCCTCCAAGCTCAGCCTAACTGGTGGAACCTGGTCATCCATGTCCGGATACGAACACTTCATCTCTAAGCTCAGCTTCAGCGCATGATCCCAAACAAACTCAGCAATTGCCACCTAATCTATCAGCTGAGATTTCAAGCAGGACTGTGTTTAGGAACCAGCTTTGACCCGTCTGGTTTTGGGCACCATGTCCATCGAGAGAGAGTATTGGTAATTAATGTCCCTGCTGGGCCAGAGTGTTGGTGTACATGGATTATCAACTAGGCTGAGGTGATGATGCATTACTTTCAAATTCAGTCAGGAGGCCAGAATGGTGAATGCTGTCCAAACCCACCATGCTGGAACTTGGTTTCTCAGACCACAATGCAATTAATTGAAGGCTGGACAGAATGAGCTTGGTAAAATGATTTAAATAGATATGGGCATTGCAATGATTCTCCAAAAATACTCCTTGTGCAAGGATAAACTGACTTACTTGTGTGGCCAGGCTCAGGACTTGCTGTACCAGTTCTTGAGTTTCAGAAGGTTTCTTCAGGAACAGTTTGACAATGGCTGTCAAGAGTGTAAGCTGCACCTGGAGTAAAAGTAAGAGGTCAAAAGGTCACAGTTCAGAATCTGTTTTATCATAATTTCACAAGCTGAAAGGCTTTAGTCAGACATCGAAGGGTACATGAAAGGCACCAATCAACCCCATTATAAAACCCTTTGTTCAAAATAACAGCAGCTACTATTCTCAACCAGCAATCACAAACGTTCAAAACACAGGCATTAGATTCAATGTCAAATTGATGGTCTCTCTATGCTTATAGCCACTGGAGAAAAACCTTCAGAATAAGTAAATAAAAGTGAAGTGTCCTAATATTCGCCAGAAAGACTGTTATTCAAGGACTTTACATAGAACACCTAAATATTTTATCCAACACCATTAGACCTGAATTTAATCATAGGATACCTACCTTCTTCGTATGAAAGTAGTGAATGCATATTGCGCTCTTACTTTTCCTCAGGCACTTACAACCACCATTAATCACTGGGCTGGTATGAGAAGACAAGACAGAAGAAGCAGCACAGCACTCCACCACTGTAGCTTCTGCAGAGGAGGCAGAAGTCCTCTCTTGCTGATCCCCTAAGAAAGATATTTGGATACTTCCTTCAGCTTTCTTTCTGCTAGGTTCTTTTATGGAGAACTGGGCGAGTTCTAGTGTTGTCATTTACTGGGTTTTAAGGGGGTTAAGGATGTTTGAGAATGAATTGGAATTTGGGATGTTTTTGGACTTTAAGATTGGGGGTCAACTTTCCCTTTCTGAGAAGGATTGCTCGAGATGGTCTGATGGGAATGGGATAGTCAGGCCTCACTTAAGTTGTTCTTGGTGTCCATTCCTTTGGTGTGAGTGTACTGGGGGTCCAACATTCCTTGCTAGCGGATTATACAATTTTTCACTCATAATCTGTATTCCAATTCGACATGCATTACTGCGGTGGGCTCTTGGATGCAGCCATGTGTTGAAAATAATGCTGATTTCCTTTCTGCATCATTTAAGTCTAGGTAATGCGAACTCGTTTGCACCTCCTCATGCTTCTGAACCGCCAGGCTAATCTACATTTAAGGTTACTTATGATGAGTGTTTATTGAGCCTGTCTCTCTGTGACTCCGCAAGTCTTCTGAGGTAAAGTGACAGGAAGATTTACTATAACTACAGGCACAACTGAACAATATAGGGCATGCAACAGTTTAGAAAGTCTCATGTATGAAACATCAATTGATGCAGTGGCAAGTAAGTGATAAAAGCATCCAAGGCCATGCAGCAAATTGATTAGACAATTATTAAAAATTGATACAGGAGATCTCTTCCAGAATGAATTTCATAAATGGCACAAGGATATTAATGAGATTTAAGTCAGAGCCCTATGCATCAAATATATTTCAAGACTGCATCCTAGTAAAGATGCTATCACAGATTCAGCAGAATTTTAGAGAGTATTTTATTATTGGTTAGAATTTTTCCATCAGTATTGCCTCAAGACTGCTGTCTATAGCACATACAGGAGGACATTTTACATAGTGTACAAGGTGGGAGACCTTTTCATGATATCCTGAGTCAGTCGATAGTTACTGAAAAGTAACCAGTATAGAGTTGGTCATTCACCATTAGTGCCCTACAGCCAAGAATACTACTACACTCAAACTGGAAATACAAACAACCCAAACAGAAAGAGGGCACCATCTGAAACATGTAAATGAGTACAGATTATTACTGGCCGAAGTCCAATGTCTCTTTTTCAGTAAATGAGAGATCATAAACCAGTACTGGAAGAGAGAAGTACAGTCTGCAAAGTACAGAGTTTGCGAAGCTTAGCTGGGCTTTTGTATGTTCATGAAAAAGCTTTTGCTGGGGGACAACAAAGAGAACGTATAGTTTCTTATTTGTCGATGTAGTTTTGCAGCTTGAAGATTTTTCTTGAGTCACATGCTGGGCATTATTCTGCCATCTACTGGTTGAACCCGGAATTCTCCACTATTTTGGAATCCTCTTTTAGATTTTTGTTTGTTAGTGGGCGTCAATGGATCTTCCATTGGTGTCCCCTGTGACATTGTCCTGCTTCCTCCAGACGCTCCCACCTTTGGTCGCCATCTTCAGATTTTATTTCCTTTTTTTTGTATGTTGCTTTCTCCTTCCATCTTCTTGGCAGAGGTGGGCGGGTCGCTTGTGAATCCAGATAGTTCTTCACGCTCAAAACTACACCAGCAGGTAAGTAACTATAAGTTTTGCAGAATGAATCTTTTCTGGATTCACATTCTGTGCACTGATCTTGTAGTGGTTTCTAACCATGTGGTGGCTGGGTTGAAGAGGGGCATTGATTTGTAAACAGATGTTATAAAACCATTTGTCCTACTTGTGCTTCCTTGTTCATTTGTACAGTAATTGTCATTACAGTTTTGTAAATGTGTGTACTGATTGTAGATTTCTTGCTATGGTGTATTTACCAGAACAGCAATGGCTGCCACCATCTTTCGTGTCGAATGTGCTTTGGGTGCCACAGTCAAAGTTTCTCCTGCGTATGTGTGGCAGAACTTAATTGCTTGCGTAATCCCTCTTGCGTTTGTGTTCTTAGTTACAGGACTTCCTAAGAAATTATTTGCAAATGATACGATCAGTTGTTGAGTCTGTCTGTTTGGCTTTGTCTTTTCTATGTAGTACATTACGGTGTGTCTTGCGTCTAATGTATGCAAAGTCCTTTCAGCATGCGTCTTTGGTTTCTGGAAAAAATTGAAATGTGTACACTTTGATTCATGTGAAACTGTGAAATGACTTTTGGCAAGAACGGTGGACCTGTTCTCATGATGATCCGGTCTTTGTGAATTTGAAAATATGGTTCTTGTATTGTGAGCGCTTGCAACTCACTTATTCTGCGCAGTGAAGTGATAGCCACTAGGAAAGCAGTGTTAAAGGTTAGTATTTGTAATGCAGCCTTGTGCAAAGTTTCCAAGGATGTTTTCATTAGCTGAGTACCACATTTACATTCTTTGTGAGTGCTGGCACCTTCCTTGGAGGAGCTATTCTCTTTGCACCCTCCAGGAATCTCTTTATTGCAGGTGATGTGAAAAAACCTCTTCCAATATGTCCTCTTCCATAAGCTACTATTGCTGCTAGGTGAACCTTTAAGGATGCATATTTTAGTCCTTCCTCTAGAAGATGTGTTAAATATCTTAACACTGTCTTGGTCCCTTATTTTTGTTGATCACTATTCCCTTTTTAATACACCATAGTAAGTATCTCTTCCATTTTCTCATGTAACATTTTCTTGTTGTTGACTTTCTTGCTTCTCTTAGAATTGCCATTGTGCTTTCCGGCAGCTTTAGATGCCCGAATTCCAACTCTTCAGAAGCCATGCTGTTACACTCAAGGACTCTGGTTTGGGGTGTAGTACCATTCCCTTTTCCACCGACAACAGATCCTGTTTTGGTAGCCTTTGATAGTTTCCTGATGCTAGTTCCATTAGCTCTGAGAATCATGTTTGTCTTGCCCACTGAGGGGCAATCAATATTAGTGTCATCCTGCTCATTCTGCATTTTCTGATCACTCTGTGCAACAGAGGAATCAGGCTAAAAGCGTACACAAATGTCCCTGACCAGTTTATCGACAGTGCATTCCCCACGGATAGGTGGTGTGACTGTCTGGAGGCAAAGCTTTGGCATTTAGCATTCTGTGGTGTTGCAAACAGATTTATTGTTGGTGTTCCCCATTTCTGAAATATCCTTTCTGCTACCTTCTGATTCAGTTCCCAATCGTGCGAGCTTGAGGCTTGTCTGCTCAGTCTGTCTGCCTCAAGACTGTCTTTCCCTGACAAATGCATTGCTTGGATTTCCATATTTCTCTGTATTGCCCATTTCCATAGTTCTTGAGCTAGTTTTGACATGGATGGTGATTGAGTCCAGAATCAATATTGTTTTCCCCAAAGAGATATTTTTGTAAAGCTTTTAAGGCTAGAAACACCATCTTCAATTCCAGGTTGTTGATGTGTTGTGCTGCATCCTATTCCTTCCAGACTCCCCTTACCTTGAGTGAGCCCATGTGATCTCCCCAACCCATATGAGAGGCGTCTATGGCTATTATCACTGTTGAAGTTGGCTATGCAAATGTCATCCCCTGTGTAATGTGTGCTCCATTCCACCACGCAAATTCTTCCTCTACTTTTTGCGTGACAACCACTGGATCTTCCCAACTCCCAGTTGCTTGTAAACATTGGTTTTGAAATCATTCCTGTATTGGTCTCATGTGAAGTTTCGCATATGGGATTAAAGGAATGCATGATGCTATCTTATCTAACAATTTCCCCACAGTCCTCACTGACAGAACTTGACCCTTCCGGTAAAAGTGAGTTTTGGTTAATAGCGATTGAATACTATACATTACAACGCGATGGATTACATAGCGTGCTTTTACAACACGGTCGTTACAATGACTGCGTTGTTAGTACGCGATGCATTTACATCGCAAGTCATTAGAACGACTTGCTGTAGGGACGCGCTGGACTTAGGAATAGTATTATTTACTATTCCTACTCCAGTTTGCGCATCAGTAGGGAAGGTGTTGGAATTAATTTCCGGTACCTCAGCGCCCCCTACAGCAAGTCGTTCTAATGACTTGCGATGTAAATGCATTGCGTACTAACAATGCGGTGGTTCTAACGACCGTGTTGTAATAGTCTTGCGATGTAATGACAGCGTTGTAAACACAGTTTCCCATAGGGATTGTGTTCTGTTTTCGTTGGGGAATGCTTACGCTTGAATTGAGTTGATTCTTGCTCCCAAGAAAATCTTCTCCTGTTCCGGTTCTGGAGAGAACTTCTCCATGTTCACCGAGAATCCCAGTTTTTAAAGGGTCCTTTTTACTTGTTGAATATCCTGTTTGCACTTGTAGTAGCAGTTTGCTCTTACTATCCAATCGTCCAGGTACAGATATACATGGATTCCCATTCTTCTCAAGTGTGCAGCTCTTGCAGCCAGACACTTTGTTAACACTCTTGGATCTGACATTATTCCAAATGCCAGTACTGTGAACTGATGTCTTCTGTTCACCACAAATCAGGAATGAACAAGTAGGCATTTTTTAAGTCTAATGTTGCTGTGTAATCCCCTTTTTGCACCTGTGGTATGACCTCTTGTAAAGTTGTCATCTTGAATTTTGAGTTTTTATAAATTTGTTCATGAACCTGAGATCTAGAATTGGTCGTAGCGATCTGTCCACCTTCGGGATCAGGAAATATGTTGAGTAATTTCCTTTGCTGAATTCTTGTTTTGGGACATGTTGCATTGCTTGCCTGTCCAGCAATTCCTCTACCTCTTTGAGAAGATGACTTGTTTCCTCTTTGGAATGGACCTTCGTTTTTGGTCTCCTTGTTGGTGGTTGTTAGACCCGTCAGCCTCAGGGTGGTCCTCCACAAAACCTTTTGCTTTTGACCTCCGCCTATTGCTGTATCTTTTTATTGGCCTTAAGACTCTGAGCACTTTACCACTGCTGACCAGAGCTAAAGTGCATGTGCTTCTTCCCTAACATGTTTGTGATTGGTGTATACCTGCTTGGTATATTTAATTTACTTGTAAGTACCCTGTAAAGTAGTACCCCCTGTGCCCAGGGCCTGTAAGTTGAATGCTACTAGTGGGCTGCAGCACTGACTTCGCCACTCACAGAAGTAGCCTTTCAAACCTTTGTGGAGTCTTTTTGTGGTGTATTCATTGTGTTACTGTGTGGGTGTGTGTGTTGCACAACTACTTTACACATTGACTCTAGATAAGCCTGACTGCTCTGTGCCAAGCTACCAGAGGGTGAGCACTGGTTATCGTAGTTGTGTATCTAGCTTACCCCGACTAGAGTGGTGGGTTCTGCCTGGCCTGGGTGTACACCGTAGCCAACCAGAAACCTCATTTCTAACAGGGGAAATTGTATCACTTCTATGCAATATCCAAATTGTATTATGTTTAGTATCCATTTGTCTGCAGTTATCTTTCTTCACTCCTGGATAAAGCTTTTCATTCTGCCTCCAACTGGTGTTGTGTAGAAGACATGATTGTTCATCTCAGACTTTCACTGATGGTGTTCATGAAAGGGTCTTTGTTTTTGTCAAGTCACTTATTTGTGGGGGTTGAGACTCTGTTTGGCAGTCCTCTTCCTCGAAAGGGATGGCGTCCTTGCTGTTGATACAGCCAGCGTTGTTGTGTTGTGGTAGACTGGTTGCCACCCTGAAAACCTTGTTGTGAACTTCCAGCCTGGAAGCTTCCTCTGACCCAAGGCCTTCGTGAAGGAAATGTGCCCCTACGCATTCCACACAGAAACTGCAGAGTGCCCACTAATTTTGCAGTCTTGTTGTCCTTTTTCAACTGGTTAAGGTTTTCATACACTGAGCTTCCAAACAACTGCTCCCTGTTGAATGGAGTGTTCAAGATGTTATCTTGGACTTCTGGCTTAAACCCTGAGATTCTCAACCAGGAACGGCACCGAAGTGTGATGTCCATCATCACTTGGCAGCTTGATATATGGTGATGTTCTTGCCACTTTCTGCTAGGTGTGCTGCCCTCTTCCGATATTGCTCATGGAGGTGATTCATGAGTTCCCCCATCTCCTCCCAGTGTTAATTGGCATGTCTATTCAGCAGTGCATTAGAAATCGCAATGCACCACTAGTTGGCAAAACTCCGTTCGAACTTCCATCCCATGAGGTCCATTCTCTTACGCTCCTTATCAAGAGGCGGACCGAAGGTTGATGGAATGTTGGCCCTCTTCCTTGCTGTGGACGTGCTTATGGAATCCGCAGGGACAGTACCCTTAATATAGGCAGGGTCCTTGTAAGAATATTAATATTTCTTCTCAGCCCTTGGAGTCACTGCTCTACAAGTGGTTGGTTCCTTGAATGGTTCCTTTCCTTGGTCGAGGACAGTAGGAGCATGGGTAGGAACTGACTTCTTGTCTGGCTTGTTACCAGCGTTTCCAGCAGGAAACATGATTGCTGCTAGTCTTCCTCCCGCTGCACACCAAATCTGCCAGCTGGGTGCTTGATCACTTGGTTGTACATTCCAATGCCATCCGGAGGCGAAGGCCTCCACGGACAACTTTCGACTCCTTCCCCAGGTGAGTCTGTTTTTAGGTCTTGCCATTGAAGTTCATTGTATTCAGATTCCTCCAAACCCTCATACATCCTTGCCTGTTCTTCTTCTTCTTCATAGAAGTGCTCTTCCTCCTCTTCTTGAGGCTCAGGTGTGAGTGAAGGTTGAAATTCTTCGACCTCATTCTCTGCTTGCTCCTTCGGCGTCAACGTTTTCGGCGGGATCCTGAACCCCTTCAGACTATCATCAAAGTATTTCTTCTTCTGTAAAAGGGCAGACATTTCGGCCTCAAAGCGTCTCTTCTTTTTCTCGATCTCAGTGGCCCATTCTTCGGGGATGAGGTTCATAGTCTTTCTCCTCTGCATTGAAGATTCTTTCAACGACATATCAGACGTCAAGCTTCGGTGTTCGGCTCTTGATTTGTCGGACTTAGACGTCAAAACATCCTTTCCCCTTTAGTCCTTCGACGGCCTGGGTTTCTCTGGAGCTTTTCCTTCACTGGAGTCCCCCTTGAGGGATCCGTGGGGCTCCTTGTCTCGGGCGTGCCTGCTGTTGGCGAATGCTTCGAGGCTCCCTTCAGCATCCTCGAGTCAGATCTTCGAGACACAGATGATTTTTTGAACTGGTTGTGATCAGTGTGAGAAAGTGCCTCTTTTGAAGGGTTAGCCCCCACTTTTTGCCTAGTTTTGATATGGTTTCAAATATAGCGCACAGGGTTCCTGCCAATCAGGTCCCCTGTGCAAGTGTTTCTACCCTAAAAACAAACCCCCAATTGGTACTTCTAACCCCTGTAAGTACCTAGTAAATGGTACTCTGGGTACCTAGGGCCTGGGAGCTGAAGAGGGTCCTCTGGGAGTCCCCTCACTGGGATCATGCCACTGCCTTGCAGCTTGCATGCGCCTGTGAGGGAGAAAACAACAAAATCGACATGGGACCCTGTCTAGGTGCCATGCAAACTAGCACTGCCTAGGCATAGGTAAGTCACCCCTCTGGCAGGCCTCACCGCCCTAAGGGAGGGTGCACTACACCACAAGTGAGGGCACATCTGCATGAGCAGATATGCCCCTACAATATTGGGGTCCATTTTCCTAATATTTTAAGTGCCAGGGAAGCCATAGAGAGTACATGGGCCGGGAACTTGACAACTCGAGTTCCACAGCACCATGATGGCGTCACTGAACACAGGAGTGTATGGTACCAAACTACTCCTTACAATAAATCACCACTGATGCCAATGTGGGATTTACTGTACCATGTACTTAGAGGGCGCCTCAGAGGTGGCCCCTGAAAACCTACTAACCCTGGCGTGGTCTCTGACCGGCTGCAGGCAGCCAGCCACCACCAGACATGGTTTTGGACGCCTGGGTAGAGAGCTTTGCTCTCTGGGACCAGAAACAATGCACATTCTGGGCAGAGATGTCATACCTTTCCCCAAGGATGGGTCAGTGCTCGAAGAGGGAAGCTTCAAAGGCCTGCCGCCTTTGTAATGCGACCCCCAGCCTCTGCTGCTAGCAGCAGAAGGCAGCCCCTGGTTTGCCCCCCCCCCCCCTTTGGGCAGGAAAACCGGTGGGAAAAATTTAAAAGAATAGGATGTGTGCCCACCTTTGCCAACCCCACCCTTAAGGTGGGGGAGGCAAGGTGAAGCACAACTTTCAGTCCCTGCCATCTTGAAGATGGGGAGAACCCTCCAATCAGGGCTAGGTCAATGCTCCCCTCCCACAGGAGGGTGGCATAATAGAGGGTGTAGTCACCCCAGTTAAGGAGCCCATTGACCCTACCTGCTACTCCCCTAAAACGCCTCCTATCCTAAATTTAGTATTTAGGTGGCCCCCCCAGACCTAGAAAGTAGATCTGCGACAACCCAAGAAGAAAGAAGACGACCCTTCAGAGAAGACTGAAGACGACGACTGCCTTGGCCCCAGCCCTATTGACCTGTCTCCAGCTTCTGCAAACCTGTGACCTGTCTTGCATCCAGCGACCTCTGAAACCCCTGGGAGGACTGCTGCCTTCGAAAAATGCTCCACTCTCCCGTGAACAGTGGACCTGTCCTGAAGAAACCTACTCCAAGGACTCCGGATCCAGGCAGATCCGCGTCTCCTGCCCACTCTGCACCGAATGCCTATGGCCTGAGTCTGAGTGGCTCACCTGTGCAGTGAAGTCTCCCCGGCGATCCTGACCTTGTGTCCAGCGTTGGCTGACCTCTCCTGCCCTCCACGACGCACCTGCAGTGTGAATCCAGAGGCTCCTCCTGACCACGACCGGCTCCGGTAAGACGACGACAGACATCGAAAGGCACCCCTGCACCCAAAGCCCCTTAGCCTTGGTGAGCTGAACTGACGGTGCCCATATGACCTTCTACAATGCAACTTAACTCTGCTGTCGTTCGTCTTCCTCTTGCAACCTCCAGTTCCACGCCTGGAACCTCTTTGCTGAAAGAATCATCCCTATTGAAAAGCTTTTGTCGCCCGACGTCGAATTTGCCCCCAGCACCCGGCCGTCCCTGTGCAACTGGTGGTGTATGTATGGTGCTGCTTTGTGGCCCCTGCGCTTAACCTAACCCCCAAAGCTTGGCCCCTGCAACCGATCTACTTACCTGCAAGCAGTGTGGCTTCAGGCACCCCCTGTCTCCATTGTAAAGCATTGGGTCGAACACCGATTTTGACCTCTGCAACCAGCGCCCCTGTGCCACTGGTGATGCAGTTTTGGTACTTACCTGACCCCTCACCCTTGCTAACTTTATGCTCTGAAGACTGGGATTGTAAGTTAATACTGACCTGTTTAACCGCAATGTTGTTTTCTCTATAGGATAACATTGGACTGTGTTGAAAAGTTTTTAAGTGTCGATTTTTGGAAGTGAAAAGTATTTTTAATTAAAAACGTACTTACCTTTTTACGGAAACCTTGGTCTTAAAATAAAATACAAAGTATATTTTTCTAAAATTGGTCTGTATCTCCTTCTTGAGTCGTGTGTCCATTATTGATCACTGTTGTGCAATAAATGTCTTACACTCCTCTGTGTTAGGCCTAAGCCTGCTCGCCCACACTAACACTAATAGAGCACTTTGGGTTTTGCATTGAGCCCTGTACACGTTTGGGGAACCCCTGGACTCTGTGCACGGTATTACCACCTAGTGGCAATATATACAGAGTCAGCTTCCTACAGTGAGGAGGTCTGTGGACCTCAGACAGAGCAATGCAAAAGGCCACCATTGGTAGGCAACAGCTAGCAGCACTGGAAAAGTGAGGAGGGAGAGTTTGCCGGTAGCAGAAGAAGCCTACTCTGAACATATGCAAGTGTGGACAACCACCCCATCAAAACTCAAGACTTGTTTCAGTGAGAGTGGAGGTGGGAGGGAAGATTATGAGCATGGAGGCATGCAACCTATTATGGACAACCAGACTGTTAAGGACAACTGGGAGACTATCATTTTGTGCACCTTGCACAGTGTGGCTTATGAGGACACCTTTCATTGACCATTACAGTACAGCATTTGTTACAAGACACACACTACACACAAACGTTCCACACATGAGACTAGACAAGGCGTCTGGGCAGACATTTACAAGAGCGAGAAAAAGGTAGATTCCTACCAGTGGTGGAGGTAACGAAGCCCGCACCCCTGAACTACAAATGCTGCTAGTGACCTCAAAGCTTAAAATAAGGGCATTAACCTCAAACCCCCTTCACTCAAGCTGGGTGGACAATTAAGAGCACTCCTGTTAGACTTGGCATCTTTTGGCGTGTTTCCCCAGTCTTTTTGCTTTCTGACCTCCCAGTTTTGACTCTGTTTTTGTGGTTTAGTGTCCCTGCGCACTTTCTCACAGCTGTTCAGTGCTAAAGTGCAAGTGCTCCTGTTGTAAATTGTTATTATGGATTGGTGTTTCCATGATTGGCATATTTGATTTACTGGTAAGCCCCTAGTAAAGTGCACTGAGTGTGCCAGGGCCTGTAAATCAAATGTTACTAGTGGGCCTGCAGTACCGATTGAGTCACCCACCTGAGTAGCCCTGAAAAGTTAATCTCAGACCTGCCACTGCAGGTTCTGCACGCAGTTTGTAACTGCCATGTCGACCTGGCAAGTGCACCCACTTGCCAGGCCCTAACCTTCCCTTTTCTTGCATATAAGTCACCCTTAGGGTAGGCCCAAGGTACCCCTGTGAGCAGGGTGCTGTGTATGTTAAAGGTAGGACATGTACTGGTGTGTAGGACATGTCCTGGTGGTGAATTACAGTGCATTTCGTTTTTCGCCACTGCAAGGCTATCTGTCCCATAGGAAAGAATGGGAGTTTTACTTATAACACCTTATAAGCATAACTTCACATTGGGACAAGATAGGGAAATACAGCTTAGTATGCCTGAACTCAATGTTAAAATACATCTTTTAGTGAGGGTTATTTTTACATTCTGTGTTTGAAAATACCACTTTTAGAAAGTAGGTGTTTTCTTGCTTAGCCATCCAGTGTGCCTCTGCTAGGATGTGTATTGACTGTCTGGCTTTGGAGTGATGGGGGCTGGGGAGGTGCAGTGGCTCCAGAGAGTCTGGATGAGCCAGGGCTTGGCTGAATAGACCTGGGCTGCATTTAGAGTAGGGGGAGGAGATTTCCTTTCACCTGAATGGGCCTGGTCTGCCTTCCACAATGCTGTCTCCACCTCCTGCCAGGAAGCTGCACCAGAGAGGACAAAACTGGTTTTGACTGAGCACAGGGCTTCTCTGCCACCAGAGAACAAAGGATTGTGCTGTATAAATATTGGGGCCCAAACCCCAGAACTTTAGAACTCGCTGGAATCAAGAAACCTGCCAAGAAGAGCTGGAAAAGCTGCCAGGAGGAGTACTGCCCCTTTGCTGTGTTGCTGCTTTGTTGGGTTGGCCTGCAGTTGCTGCTTCTGCCTTGGGCAGTGAAAGGACTGGACTGAACTTTCTTTACTTGTGCTGAGTATCTCCAAGGGCTTGAAGTAGATCTTGCCTCCTGTTCTGAAGTCTCAGGGACTGCCAAGTCTTCACTAACCTCTGGGTACCGCTTCTGGAACCACTGTTTCAGTTGCCACAGGGAAGGGAAAAGCAACCAACTCCGTTGCTGGCTCCTTGTCCTGAAGGCACCGCAGAGGGCACTGCTGCATCTCGCACCGCAACCCTGGTCTCACCGACTACGACCACCACCGAGCCGCTGCTTGCACCATGACCTGTGGGCACCGCACTGCCTCGCTTCACTGCCCTGTTCTCACCGACGCCGTCGCTGCACGCTACCTCCATGAACGCATCGTGGCTTGGGGGCACCACTCGTAAGTCACACGACGCACTGCCTCGTCCCACACCGCAGTCCGGACCGACCAACGCCAGCTTACCGCAACCGGCTCTGTCACCTGCACCGTGATCTGTCAGCACCGCAACGAGCACCGCCTTCACTCCGCACCGCAGCCCTGGTCTCACCGACACCGTTGGACGACCGTCACCGAGCCGATGCCTGCACAGCGACTTGAGGGCACCGCTCCGCTTCACACCGCAACCGCGACGGTCGACACAACCGGCACGCACCAATGTGTCGGCTGCAACACAAAAGGAACTGTTTACGAGTCTGTTGACACCCCTGACCGACGCCGTCAGACGGAACTGTTTGATTCTGTTGTTTACAGCACCGCTGTAGCACCGGACGAAGCTACCGACTTCAAGGAACTGTGTTTTTCAAGTATTCTTGCAAAGTGCATACTTTTAAAGTACTGTATGTTGGATATTTTGTCGTTTTGGTCTCGTTTTGGTGTGATGTTCTTTTGTAGTGTTATTACTGTTGGTTATGTGCAAATGCTTTACACACTGCCTCTGAGATAAGCCTGACTGCTCGTGCCAAGCTACCAAGGGGGTGAGCAGGGGTTATTTTAGGAGTGTAACTCCCTTACCCTGCCTGACTAGGAAGAAGGATCCCTATTTGGATAAAGGTGCCAAGCCCTGCCAGCTAGAGACCCCAATTTCTAACAACTCCCATCTGCAAGAGTTGGATCTCTCGACAAATAGCAGCATTAAAATGTTGAGAACTTCCAGTGTGTTTGCAGACTGTGGAGTTCACTGTTGATAAAAACACAATTTAAGGCAGATGATAAACAATTTAGGGCAGAGTAGCACAGCTTTCGCCGTCTATGCAAAGGATTTAAGTACCAACTGAAAACAAAACTTCCAATACAAATTACCACCAGCTCACCAGCATTCAAGGCAAAGGGGAGCTCGAGAACCAACTGTCAACTAGGGGTGGGCGATAAATTCTGCTCCGCTGGCTGAGTTCATGGAGTTTTGGCCACTTCGCATTACACTTGTTACGCTGAATTCCGGCCAAACTCTGCCAACCGCCGTGTGGTGGAGTTTTTTTTCTCACGCACGGCTCGCCAACGGTACGTTGGCGAGCGACAATTAGTGTCTCCTAGCGCCATTTTCGGCCGCTACGATGGCACCTGATGAGATTTTCTCAATGCGGGCAGTCACGACTGTTCGCAGTGAGAACGTTGCTGCTGGAGGAGAAGATCTACTCGAGCGGCAGCAAAGAAGCAGCGCCCTCTGGAGTGCTGCATGATGCAATTCGCGCCGATTTTGCAGCACAAAACAAGCTCCCGGCTCTGAAAATCAATGTGAGCAGCATGACGTGCCAATTTCTGTCCACTCAAGGAACTCCGAAGAATATCGTGGAGTTTTCATGTAACTCCGTGGAACTTCGCAGAGTGAAACTTCACAAGATCCACCCACACCCTACTGTCAAGCATGCACACTGGACAAGCTGGGGAGGGGGGGATGGCCTAGCGACGCATGGAGCTGGATGAGTGACTTCGATCCCCGGCATCCACGGTCCACAAAGTCACTTCTCCTGTTGAATAGGAGCTGCTCCGAGGAAGCAAACTTAACTGGGGGACGCCCAAGAGCAGGAGGCACCCGATGCAATACCTAGGCAGCTCCAAGCGACCGCCCCAGAGGACAGGAGGAGAGGGTCTGTCCGTGGCACATCAAGATGGTGGTGGAGTCCTACATCTGAAAGTGCTGCGTGGGAAGACCTCTGAGGACTCATTTCCCCACCTGAGCCCTGGACTGAGGAGGCATTAGGCATCGGATGGTAGGTGCGGAAGACTGCCCAGTGAACAGCCTGACCTAGGGCAAGGAAGGAGGAGATGGTGAGAGGCCGGGTTACTCATGCCTGGTGGGGGAAATGGTGTGGCCCGCTCAGGGCCGGTATCTTTCTTTGCCCGTATCCTGGTCCACAGTTGGGGGGCCAGCAGTGGCCTGTTGGGGCTGGCAGCGAACCCAGTGTGGGGCAACCCCGGGCCAGAAACTGAGAGGGAGGTACTCAGGCCAAAGGGACTGCAGATGTGATCTTGGTAATTCTCCCCTGCCAGAGCAAAGACGGGGATAGTAACGGGACAGAGCAACCAGAGCCACACAGGCAGAAGAAAAGTGCAACAACTGCCTTGAGTCAAGCTGACTGCCCAACCACATGCTGAAAGGAAGCAGCAAGAGGTTGGTTAATGGTCTGACTGACTGCGTGGATGGAGGAGGAGGTGAGAGGCTAGGGTGTTCGTGCCTTGCAGGGGGGTGGTCATTGCAGCTCGCTGGGAGCTGGTACCTTTTCCTGCCTCTGTCCCACCCCGCGGCACACCTTAGCGCCAGACTTTTGTCTGGCGGGGTCAGGTGGAGGGGGGCTTATCCTAGGAGAGGTCAGAGGTTGGTCCGGCTGAGTGGAACAAAGCTGTGATGGTACGCAACTGATGGTGCAGCGAGGGCCTCGCTGTTGATGTGACACCGAGATTTCTCTCCATGAGGCATCAGAAGTGACTATGATGACCGGAACGCTGACAACCCAGCTCCGGGCCCAGGATTTCTGTGGATGGTCCGTACCAAAGCAGTGAAATAGCCGTAGCCAGAGACCATCTCCAGTTTACAGGAGTACATCGAGAGCCAGATGCAGAAGCCATTGACCGGAGCCTGGAGGCTCATACGGCAATGATCATGATTGCCATCAAGGACACAAAAACAACTTTGATGAATGAATCTGGAAGGTGACCTTGTGCTGGAACCCGAGCGGCGCAGGGATCGGTGCTTCGCTCAGGTGCAGCCCATTAAAAGCCTGGTCTTGCTCTCCTTATTTGCCTTGGTGTGCATGATGCCACACTTGTTGAACAACCTCGAGTCAACCCCAAACCTTAAACACCTCAAGTGGGTCTAAAAGGGAACCCTGCCCATTACAATCCCAACAGTTTAAAACTTAACTTTTGAGTTGGATGCATTATGGCACTAAACTGATTATAGAAAATGTAACCAGGATTTGTGAGAAAACTCACTGACAAAATCTGAGGAGAGCAAGTTTTGGATCCGAGATGAAGGGAACAGAAAAAAGACAACTGACATCAGGGCACCGTGGTTGCCCCTATATGCCTCCAGTGGTGTTGTTTCCGGTGTCAAGATGGAACCATGGGGTAAGTGCAGGAAAGCTATGTAAGACCTTTCTGGATACAGTCCGAAACCTGGGATATTCAAAAGGTGAGGAATCTGCAGACAGACTTATCCATCACAAATCTTTTTACATATTCAAGGTATGATAGATCTTTCTGCAGGAGAGGATGGATTTGAGGAAGAAAACAGGTAGGAAGAGGTATAATTTGGTTGACTTGAAAATCTGATATCATTGTAGGTAGGAATGATGGCTTGGTGCTCAGAACAATTTTATTCCTGGGGAATATTGTGTAAGGCTCATTTGAGCATATTGTCTGCATATCAATAAGTCTTAGTCCTGAAGTGATGTCAACCAGGATTCCTACCTTTGAAGAAAGGTACTACAAGGCTGACGTTTGCAATGGATTTGAAGGGGAGACACATAAGCTTTGACAGGATTACAGACACTATTAGAGGAGTAGGCATTCTGACTGGAGTTAAGACTCTCCAAAAGTCATTTGTCACTGGGATAGTAAAGTGGGTAGTTTGGTAAGGATTCTTAATATAGATGGACCATTAGGGAAGAACATAGTATGCCAGTGTTTGCTAAATATAGAAGCAAAGTCAGTACAGTTTCTCCAACCCATCTGACACCATAAAATGGGGTTGATGCACTTCTCTAAATCACGGGTGCAAACTCTCTTCCACCTGAATACACATATATAGTGAAAGGGTTTTAAATTTCATTAAGAATGTCATTACTGTTTTGTGGAAAATTCAAATGGCCATATTGGAGGGGTTCAGGCTGATAAACCCATCAACTTGATTGGGATAAACTAGGTTGCCTTGTGTTCTGGAAAGGTCAAGTCAGCATGGCCATTTCCTACATGGTTGCTTTCACAAGTGGAGGAGATCTATGAACCACCGTTTTAATTGCATTTCAAGAACAATCAAGATAATTCTTATTTTGACATGTTTTCACTTAATGATCACTTTCAGAATCAGGGGAATCAATGGGAAAGCATAAAAGTATGTTGGTGACAAGCTCAGTAAAAGCTCATTTCCATTCATTACGTTCTCCAGGTACCTGGTAGTTGGAATTCATAAAATAAAAATATGGGTCCTAAATAATATAATACACATTATAAAAAAGTATAATATTACTGATGAACATTTTACTAGTGCCATCCGTTCCAGAAGTCACCCATCAAAGACCATTTGGACATTTGAATGGTCTTAAAGACATATCCTGTCAAGCAAACCCATGATAACTACTACTCTAAGATTATATATTAAATTAGTTGAGATTTGTCAGCCCTTCTATCTCACTTCCAGTTTTATAGTATCCTTATCCCTCACTTTTTACAGGACCAATGATAAGCTGTAAGAGAAGTGAGGCGGTCTGGGAACAACATCAATTGCACACAAGAAAACAATAACATTAACAGTCAAACCAGTACCTGTGTGCTTTCATCATGAAAGCCCTCGAGGAAGCTCTCAAGAAGCTCATCAGCATTGTCAATCCGTTCAGCATACTCGCCAACAATCCAGATCATGGCGGCTCGGGCATCAGGTTCATCCAGGGAGTCCAAGTTCTCACACAATGTAGCAATGATGCTCTCATACCTTTGAGAATAAAGGTTAAACTGTGACAGATGCAGGTGAAACATTTACTTGCACAGAGGAGAGGAAGACTGCTTTAATGGCAAGACCATGCCCAAGAGCAAAATATATATTTACTATGTCAGCTACAACACTCTATGAAAATGAATACGTATGGAAAGGTTGGTGGTGATGCATCAGATCACAAAGGACCCTAACCTAAACTTGGAAAACAATAACCAGGACTCATCAGGACACTGGTGCTTTCACCTTCCTTCCTACTCAGCTACCCAGTCCAATTTGGAAACATTAATTTTGGCATAGATGCTACCCTCCAGGCTCTGTAGCCAAAATCCAATATGATGCACAGCGCAGCACAGAAGCGATTATGGAAAGAGAGCGGTCATGACATTTACAAGTGTGTCTTGACCACCATCATCAAACGAACATGTTTCCTCCTTTTATTGCCCGTATTCCCCTCTTGGTTCATCTGCCATGCCAAGAACAAATTCCTGCATCCACAATATTTTAGTTACTTCCTTGCTACGTAACTTGCAATATGGTTCTGTTGCACATCTATTACTGCCTTCATTTGTCTAATTTCTTAGTGGTCTTTGTCCCCACACAAACTTTAATTCTCATCACAAGATCTGATGCCTCTTTCTACAACCTCTTACACCCTTTGGTAAATATAAGAACTATATTAATCTTGTTATAAGAAGATTTTAAGAATTCTACACCTTCAATTACTAGTTCCTGTTGCCTTTTTGTTGGACGTTTACCCAGTTTTCAAACCAAGTTCTAATCCTCCATTTCTCCATATATAATCTAATTCAACTTTGTTTTATATAATTTCCAAAGAGCAGTTGTTTCATTTTTACTCTGTTACTAATTGCTCAGATCCTGACCTCTTACTACATTCAATCCCCACCATCTGCTTATTAACAGTTCCCCCACATCTTTTGTTATTTCTCAGTCTGCTATTAATATCCTTTACATTCATTTCCAGCTCTACTTTCTAATTCCTTTTCTTCTTATTCAGAGTTTTACTGCCCGCTCCTTGAGTCTGCACCTCCATTTGTTGCTCTTATTCTCAGTTCACGTGCCTGTTTCTTGCATCTCTTCCACTTATTCCCTGATCCTCTGAACGTTTTTTACCGATTTATCACACATTTTTGGTTTTCCTACCAAATCCTTGTCCACATCTTCTATCCCAATTCCCATTTTCCCATCCAGTTTCATGCATCCTTTCATATTATTACTAGATTCCATGTTTGTTTTACTCTCCTTTTCTCCCATTCTACAATTCCCTGCCTGATTTGCACTTCGGTTTCTCCTATTTCCCACTCTGCTATCTGTATCTAGCCTAGTTACTGCATGTGTTGCTGACTCAGCACCTTTTATTACCCATATTCAAACAGTACTTCCTGTTCCTTGGTTCCTTCTGTTGCTTATTCCAGGTCCTTTGAACATTTTACATACATTTTCCTATTACTAGTTCTGCTGTTTCTTGACTTTGATTCTTAATCCAAAATAATCTACCAATTTCTCAGATTTTGTTTGACTTTTTTGCTTATTTTTTCTTAGATTTGGAGTTCCACTGTGTGAGGAAATGGGGTGTATTATATGGTATGGTTGTGCAACCTCTTCGTGTAATACACTTAACAACCCCATTTAGGACCAGTAGATTTTGTTTGTGAAACTCTTAGCTCAACCCTGGCTAGCTGTAGCTCTGAGCAGTCAGGCTTACAGAAAAGGAACATGTTTTAAGCATTTAAACAGCACCCAAAAAATTGCAGAAGAAAAACATGACACTAAAGAAATCAGACAACAATTTATAAAAATTGATTATATTTTTATATAATTTTTTACATGAAAATGAGAAAAAGATCCACTGGATGATTTCCGAGATACAGAATTTACAAGGGATAGTAAATCAACATTTTCTACTGATCCTGGAACAAGCATTGTCAAATTAGACACTTTGAAACTTTTTCAGGAAAAACTTTGGTAAGTATCAGTGCTGTTACTTTGAGTTACTTTAGGTGACCACCTCAGACAAGCAGCCAGTCAGGGGGACCAGTAAGGCCAACAGAAACAGTTACCTCGACGAAAGAAGCAGTCTTCAGTTCAATTCCATCGTCAGTGGCTTTTTGTTTTAATGAATATGTTTATTGACAGTTTAGATCATAACAAACTGGTACAACCATACCCATTGCAATAGCATGTCAGACTGATTTTCGCTCTACCCCAGTCGGGATTTGTGGTTCAGACCGCCCTACACAACAACACAATACATAATTCCACAGGTAATATGGTAAGAAAACTACTATGGAATCATATGAAAAATTCAGTACAGACAGAACTACTATGGAATCATATGAAAAATTCAGTACAGACAGAACAAAAAAGCGTAAGTGGCTCTTTGCTATTGATTTCTATGGAGTGGCCCTGATGCATAGGATACAGGATGCTGAAGATGCTGCTGTCGATGGGGGTCTCTCTGGTGCTACGACTCGGTCCGAAGGCTTGGTGAGGAGGACTTGGCAACAGGAGTGTAAGAGGTTTTCATAAGAAGGTAAACTCAGTACATATAGAAGTTCTTTGTAGTGTACTTTATTTAGGCTTCAATCGTTTTATTAATTGTCCTTTTCTTGTTCTTGTCTCCCTTTTCTTTCCACAGGGTCTTCTGTATCAGTCCCTTTGGAGGAGTCTTCCTGGCCACCGTCGTCCCTCGGGCAGTAGAAAGGTTCAGGTAAGTGTTTTTGGTGGTATATGGTTTGTGTAAGGGAGGGAGTGGGGGACAAAACAAAAAAAAAAAGAAAAACAAGAAAAAGAAAACGAAACGTGAAGGGAGAGGAAAGTGGAACAAACCAAACGAAATTTGGTAGTGGAAAGAACTACATTATCTTTTGTTCCTTCAGTTTTTTCCCCCTTCGTTATTCTGTTCCCTTCCACTTCTCCCACCCCACCCCTCAATCGCTTCTATTTATTTCCCCCTCAAATAACCCCGCAGACTCCCACGCACCTGGGAGAGCCATGTCCCTCTGGGGCCTTGGCGGGGTGATTCCGTTCTGTCCGGTTGCGTCTGGTCGCTGGCTTCTTTAGTTTCTGCTCCGCTGCTGGGACCGGCCGGTTCTTCTCTGGGCTCGGTTGTGCCTCCCGTCTTTGTATTTGCCTTTTCCTCGGGCCTCCGGTCCTCCAACCGGTTATTTAGCCCCGTTGTCCCTTTTCTTGCCCCTTCGCACGTCTCCTCTGGCGTTTTCTCCTGTCTCTGCCGGAAGTCCTCATATCCCATGTGACTTCTGATGTCGGCGGTTCCGGGTTCCCTTGAGTCTTGCTTAAAGGGACCGCTACTTCGATCCTCGCCTTCTGTTTCTGGTGGATGGCCGTCGTGCCATTGAACAAAGGGGGGCTGTAAGTAAAGGAGGGGAGATATGTATGAGGGAATCGGATCATCGTATTCCATCTCTTCTGCTCCCTCGGTTGAGTCAGGGACTTCCTGACACACCCCAATCCCAGTCTTTTCCCATTCGGGAAATGAGGAATGGGTGAAAGGAAATCTGCGTTTTCGTTCTCAGTACCTTTACGATGTTGCACATCAAATGAGTAGGGATGCAAGGACAGAAACCACCGTAGAACGCTTGGGTTATTGTCTTTATTGCGACTCATCCACAATAGAGGAGCATGATCGGTATAAAGAGAAAAATGGGATCCTTCTAAGTAATAACGCAATTTGTCTGTCGCCCATTTTATGGCTAGACATTCCTTTTCAATCGTGGAATACTTTTTCTCCCTTGGAAACAGCTTGCGACTGATAAAGAGCACAGGGCGTTCTATGCCGTCTTCTGTGCGTTGGGTCTGTTTCCGAAGCGTCTGTTTGTAGTATAAATGGTTTCCTGAAGTTAGGCGAAATGAGTATAGGACTGGTGGTTAAGGCTTGTTTGAGGTCGTAGAATGCCGTCCTGGCGGTTTGAGGGGGGTGTATCATTTCTTTACTCTTTATCTCTTTCCTCAATAAATCGGTCAATGAGGATGCCATCTCAAAATAGTTAGGTATAAACCGGCGGTAATAACCTATTAAACCTAAAAAGGATCTAATACCCTTCTTGGTAGTGGGGAAGGGGTTATCTAGGACTGCTTTAATCTTCTCTTGTTGGGGTGCAATGACCCCGTCCCCTAAAAGAGAGCCCTAGTATTTGACTTTAGTGAATCCTACCTTGGACTTTTTAGAATTGACATGGAGACCTGCCGCTTTGAGGGCTTGAAATACCTTTCCACAATGGAAAAGGTGTTGTTCCCAGCTAGGACTGAATATAATGATATCGTCTATATAGGCTGATGAATAGGCTTGATGCTGATAGAGTACCTTGTTCATGAGCCTTTGAAAAGTCGCAGGGGCCCCATGTAATCCACAAGGCAGCACAGTGAATTCATATAAACCAGTAGGGGTGCTAAAGGCGGTTTTTTCTTGATCTTCTTGTTTCAGCGGTACCTGCCAGTAACCCTTTGTAAGATCGAGTGTAGTTATGTACTGAGCTTCGCCTAGTTTCTCAATCAACTCATCAACTCTTGGTAAGGGATAAGAGTCAAACTTAGAGATGGCGTTGACCGCTCTGAAATCTATACAAAAACGGATCGAACCGTCCGGTTTTGGAACTATGACGATGGGGGAAGACCAATTGCTGTAAGATGGCTTTATGACCCCTAATTTCAACATATTTTCTATTGCTGCTATAATGGCATCTCTTCTGGCTGCTGGGATTCTATAAGGACGTTGTTTTATTATTTTCTCTGGGGGGGGGGTGGTGATGATGAAATGCACGACCAGTGTTGTTCTACCAGGAAGATCGGAAAAGATAGAGGAGAAGGAGGGACTCTTTTTGTTCTTGTGTCAGTTTCTCGTTTATGTTCAATTGGCTCACGGAAGAAGCGGTTGGAGTTGTTTCCGGAAGAACTAAGTGGGTAGTTTTGGGAAGGGGTCCCAACCATTTTTTTTTTTGACGATTTACATAGTATATTTGGGTCTTATTTGAGGACATTTGTAACAGGTAGGTAGTAAGGCCTATCTTTTCTATAGTTTCATAGGGACCCTTCCATTCTGCTTGTTTGTGGGGTATAGAGGATGGTAGGAGGACAAGTGCCCAGTCATGAGCCTTCAATTGTCGCCACCTCTTCCCTTTATCATAATATGTTTGTTGTTTTCTTTGGGCTTTTTCTAAATTAGCATGGGCGAAGTCTCGCAACTTCTGGAGGCGTGTTCTTAACACCTGCGTATATTCGAGAAGGCGCTGAGTGTCTTCCTGTTTTTCTTGCTCCCACTCGTCTCTCGTCATTTCCAGTAGGGTTCGGGGTTGTCTCCCACAAAGGAGTTCAAAGGGGGAACAGCCCAGACTGCTCTGAACCTGGCTTCTAATGACGGAGAGCGAGGGGTAGTAGCATGTCCCATTCCTTCCCTTCCGTTGTCAACATTTTTTTAAGGGTAAGCTTAAGAGTGGCATTATACCGTTCACATAAACCATCTGTTTGAGGATGATAAGCAGAGGTTCTTATTTGGGTGATATTTAAGGTTTTACACACTTGCTTCATAAGACGAGAGACAAAGGGAGTCCCCTGGTCTGTCAATATCTCTCTAGGAAATCCTACTCTAGAAAACAGCTCCAACAATTTCTCACTAATGTTCTTAGTGTTTGGTGTTCATAAAGGAAATGCTTCTGGATACCTTGTTGCATAGTCGACTATAACTAATATATACAGATACCCCTTTTTAGGTCTCGCCTGCGAGAGCTATAGTAAACAAGTCAGTTTCGAGAAGGGGACTCGAGCCACGCCCCTCATTTCCATTGGGTAGCGTCAGCGTTTATGGTAAACGCTGGCTTCCCATTGGACAGGAGGGTTTTTCGTTGCCTCCCTTTGGCTTTTTGGTGGACTGGCTTGCCTGCTTCACGCTGTCGTGAAGGCATTTCTTATCAGCTTGTTTATTTAACAAGCTGATAAGAAATGTCTTCACGAGAGCCGTGAAGGAGCATGCACCAGGCGTCCTGCAACCACGCTGGCTTCACGCCTGGAGCATGCGCCAGTCAGCTCTCTCATTGGTCTGTCGGTGTCCAGCTGCCAGAGGGCCCCACACAAGGAAGTGGCTACGTGTCTCAAAGGAGGATGCTCTGAGAAGGCGGGGCAGAGAACGCCGTGGAGTGGAGCTGCGGGTCTGTGCTGAGAGACCCACTTTGTGAGACCCAGCTGCTCTGCAGGCAAAGACGGAAAACACTGGCTTGTTCTTTTTTCTGCTAGTTTCCTTCCTTTTGTTTTTGCTCCGTCTCCCCTTCTTCCCTCGCTCCTTCTCTTCCTTCATCCCTTTCCTCTTGATTTTCTTTCTTTTTACCACTTCCTTTTTGCGCGCCTAGCTTTTATAGACACCACATGTTATCATCTTGTGATAGGGCTATAGTGACAGGGCTATATGCTCCAAGCATGACCAAGGCACCGACCAGATCGTACACGCCGCGCACGGGGGGCACAGGATGGCTGCTATGGCAACTCCCAGGAGCATTTGTCTTTCACGAACACAACTTTCAAATTCTGCAGGGACAACCCCGGCGTATTGGCAGGAAAAGCTTCAGGAAGCTTGCAAGCGTCAGAAAGCTTGCGCCTTTGACAGGGTCATAGGAGGGAGTCTGGCGCATGACGCGGCGGCCAGACACTAGAACCTGTAAAACCACGTGGGCTGTAAGTAAACCATGGACACAAAGCACCACGGAATGGAAATCAAGAGGGGGAAGAGAGGGAGGGAAAGAGAGAGAGAAGGAAAGTGAGGGCGGAGACAAAGTCAGGAGAAGCGACAAACCCTGAGCGAGGAGCGCGCTCCTGGTGGACGGTGCAGTTCACAAGCCACGGCAACAGACCATATATTCAAATAAAAGAAGCGACTCAAGCAAAGAGAGCGGCAGTGCTTAATTTGAGCCGGTGGTTCGGGCTGGTTGGTGGGCTAGATTAAGGTGAGAAGGGACAGAGTGTGATCAAACCCTGCCAAGCCTGGTCCTGATCGCCTACAAATGTCCCCTCGCTCGTCGCAGGGTGCCAGCACCCTGTTGTCCGAGGCTACCCACGGGTTCATAAACTGCCCCCATGCCAATGCTTCCGTGCTCTCTATAATGCCAGGCCCCGCACCAATCTCTTCCACGAACGGCTGTTCACCTCTGGAGCCTTCAGGGTGAACCGGAAGCGCAAAGCTTAGCGAGGAGCGGTGTGCCCTATGGGCCCAGCCCGCGCCCCGTGCCTGGCACCCTGCCAGCCTTCCTCCACCGCAGCCCGGGGCCTTGTTTTATTGCAGCTTCACGGTGCATAGTTCCGCCTGAACAGACTCACGCTGCACAGGGCGCACAGAGCCCTCTCCATACAACGCTGTCTGCATAAGGGTCATCACGGTGGGGCCACAGACTGCCAACATATAACCAACCCAGGCATCTGGGCTGGACAGGCCTTTTATTCCACCGGCATTTCCACAGCCCTTGGGGCCGGCCGGTTTAACAAGCACAGTGCCTCTGTCACTCTCCCCCGCTGCACGGGAAGGCTTCAGGAGAGAGAGGGGCGGAAGGGAAGGTAGAGAGAAAGATATCAGAGATGTAGAAGAAAAACAGATGGGGAGAGAGTGGATGGATGGAGGAAAGAGATGGCGCGAGGAGGGGAAGGGAGCGGGGCTGGCTTCAGCATGTTTGCCAGGGTTGTTTTTGGTTTCCCCAGCCCTGCCAGGCATCCATTTTTGCCAACTCCGCGGATTTGGGCAGCAGAGTGGTAAATTTTCAGCAACACTCCTGTCTACAGGTTTCCAAGGCTTGTGGGGGCGTGGTGTGTTTTACCTGCTGACCAGCGCTGCACATTCAAGTATACAAAAGTGCAGGTACTCACTGTCCCAGAGAGACAGTTTACTAACCAGAAGGGTCTGTACTCCCCCGCTCTAAACACTGAGCCCCTTTGAGGAGTGCAGGTGCACTCCCTTTCACACGGAAGAAGCGCAGACACTCAATACCTGCCCATTTAAAGCCCGGCTCCCTAAGCAGTGAAGGTTTGCCAATACCCATTGTAGGCTAGCAGCGCCCAGAAGTACACGCCTTGCGGCGCTGCTGCGGTCACAGACACTGATAGCAGGAGACGGCTGCCCGCAGTGGTCACAATTCACTTCATCCCGCGATGTCACACACGTTCACTCCTCTGATCTGGGTCACATTTAACGTCACGTGACTGTCGAGCCAAAGGCGGTGAGATGTTACTTCCAGTGAAGTCACTGGGATGTTAATTAACGGGTTTCAAACCTCAAAGTCCTACTTGTGGTTGGCGACAAAACGTTGCTTTGTATACCAGGTCAATGCCCAGTGGCATGCTACATTGGAGGCCTCGTTGGGCCCTCGCTGCGCGTGCTCACAGCCCTCCTTGTGTGTTTCGTGTGTAGGACTCCTCCTCTGATGCACATACTGACTCCTAGCCTGCCATATAAACAAAAGCTGGGCCCCGCCACATTAAAAAATTCTTTCCACCACACTTCACAATTACTACAAAAAAAAATATGCTTCATTTGTGCTTTCCATGCTCTGAGATATCAGCACAGTTCATTTACAGACATTTAAATTTTGTTTTGTGTTAGAAAAAAAAACAACATTGGACAGCACACCCTGAGTAGCTAGCTAGAAAAAAAACAAGCATTTGCAATGCAATAGGTCTCACATTTACGTGAGTTTAAGCTATTGGCATTGTAAATGACAATGCTTTTTATTTGTTTTAAAAACGAAAACAAAAATAAAAGGCGTTAATTGCAATGTCAATAGCTCAAACTCGCGTAAATGCGAGACCTATTGCATTGCAAATGCTTGTTTGATTTAGGGAGGGGTCCCACCAAGTCCATGCCAATTCTCTCAAAGGGTTTATCAATAATATGCAAGGGTTGTAACTTGTAACAGAATGGGAGGCGGTTTGTATGGATTCTTTTTTTGACATATCTCGCACTGCCTGCAATATTTGTATATATTGGCATATATTCCAGGCCAAAAAAGTGTCTTAACACAGTCTGGGTTGTTTTTGCAGTACCGCTATGGCCTGCCAAGAGGTGCGAATGAGCAAAAAACAAAATTTGTTCGCGGAATTTCTGAGGGACTACCAGTTGTGGGGGCTCATCTTGTTTCCCCACTCGATATAGCAAACTGTTCTTGACTAGAAAGGAAGAATAAGAGGGCGGAGATGTGGGATTCTTTGCTTGTTGCCAGGCGTCCTCGAGAGTGGGATCCTGAATTTGGGCATAACGAAAGGATCTGCCAGAAAGCCATGGGGCCTGAGTGAGTAGATTTGAAGGGGGAGGCGAAGTCTCCATCAACGTTCTCTTGCGCAGGATGTTAAACACAGGATTGTCCGTGCCCAAAATGAGTTGTTCTGGGAGATTATCCAATATCCCCACCCTGGCCTGTAAAGAAATCCCATCGGATAGAGTAATAGGGATTTTGGCTACTAGGTATATTCTGACATCCCCATGTACACAACGTATAGGTATCTGTTCCTCCGAACAGACTTGAGATTCTTCCACTAGTGTGCTTTGCACGACAGATTGTCTACAACCTGAGTCTAATAAGGCTATAACATCTTTTCCATCAAGCATGAGACTTGCATAGAAGCAAGAACCTAGTTCCTCTGTATATAAGATGGTTCTTGGCACACAGCTGATGTCCATCGGTTCCTCGGAGGACTTCTTTTGAGGACAGGTTCTAGCTACATGACCCCACTCCCCGCACTCATAACATTGAGGTCCTTTGAACGGGGCAATGTCGACTTTAGAAGGTCGATCTTTTAATGGCTCTTGCGGGGGCTAGATATTTTTCTTCTCAGTTCGCATGCGTCCCGTAACGAAGAGCGAGGATTTCTCGGGTTCGTATGCTAGAGGTCTTGGTTGAGCTCGAGCGAAGGATGTCGCCATTTCTACAGCGTGTTCTATTGAGAGGTGTGTTTGCTATCCAAGCCATCTTTGGGTAGGCATCGGTAAGGCTTCCAGAAATTGCTCCAAGTAAATCAGAGCCATTATTTCTTCCTTGCTGTTCTCCTGGGGTCTCAGCCATTTGTCTGCAGCGGTCTTCAGCCTAAAAAATAATGTTTTCAGGGTGTCTCCAGGGTTGCCTCGTTCCTACCTAAACCTCACCCTGTAAGCTTCCGGATCCATACCTAGGTGATCCAATATGACTTCTTTCATTTCTTTATAGGGAGCATTCCCTGTGGGATTCGCCACTTGATAGGCTGCCTGAGCCTCCCTAGTCAATAAAGGAGCTAGAAAAAAAGGCCATTTTGCCTCGGGCCATCCACAGGCCTGGGCAGCCCTTTCGAAATTCATAAGAAAAGCATCCAGGTCTTCGTCAGGTTGATATTCCTGCAGGGACATATTGGGGTAACCTACATATGCCCATTGACGATTCTGTTGACTTGTGGTAGAGAGGGCCTGGCCTTCGGCGATCTTTTGGATGCAGTCAACCTGTTGGGTTAGTGTGGCTTTAAACATGTCCCTATCGGCTTGAGCCGAAGCCATTTGTCTCTCTATAGCCCATTCCAATTTCTCTTGGCCGCGTATCAATTGTTGTATCAGGTTCTCCATTATGTTAATCTAATGGAGGTTTACCCGCATTCTCCACCATGTGTAAGAGGTTTTCATAAGAAGGAAAACTCAGTATATATAGAAGTTCTTTGTAGTGTACTTTATTTAGGCTTCAATCGTTTTATTAATTGTCCTTTTCTTGTTCTTGTCTCCCTTTTCTTTCCACAGGGTCTTCTGTATCAGTCCCTTTGGAGGAGTCTTCCTGGCCAGTGTCGTCCCTCGGACAGAAGAAAGGCTCAGGTAAGTGTTTTTGGCGGTAGATGGTTTGTGTAACGGAGGGAGTGGGGGACAAAACAAAAAAAAAGAAAACAAGAAAAAGAAAACGAAACGTGAAGGGAGAGGAAAGTGGAACAAACAAAACTAAATTTGGTAGTGGAAAGAACTACATTAACTTTTGTTCCTTCAGTTTTTTTCCCCTTCGTTATTCTGTTCCCTTCCACTTCTACCACCCCACCCCTCAATCGCTTCTATTTATTTCCCCCTCAAATATCCCCGCAGACGTCCACGCACCTGGGAGAGCCACGTCCCTCTGGGGCCGTGGCAGGGT
Source organism: Calotriton arnoldi (assembly GCA_963921515.1). NCBI lineage: Eukaryota > Metazoa > Chordata > Amphibia > Caudata > Salamandridae > Calotriton > Calotriton arnoldi. The sequence goes on along the minus strand of CAWUFW010000209.1, from coordinate 3,089,806 downwards.
GATTCCGTTCTGTCCGGTTGCGTCTGGTCGCCGGCTTCTTTAGTTTCCGCTCCGCTGCTGGGACTGGCCGCTCTTCCCTCATAAACGCCATGTTCTTCTCTGGGCTCGGTTGTGCCTCCCATCTTTGTATTTGCCTCTTCCTCGGGTCTCCGGTCCTCCAACCGGTTATTTAGCCCCGTTCTCCCTTTTCTTGCCCCTTCGCACGTCTCCTCTGGCGTTTTCTCCCGTCTCTGCTGGAAGTCCTCATATCACGTGACTTCTGATGTCGGCGGTTCCGGGTTCCCTTGAGTCTTGCTTAAAGGGACCGCTACTTCGATCCTCGCCTTCTGTTTCTGGTGGATGGCCGCCGTGCCATTGAACAAAGGGGGGCTGTAAGTAAAGGAGGGGAGATATGTATGAGGGAATTGGATCATCGTATTCCAACTCTTCTGCTCCCTCGGGTCAGGGACTTCCTGACAAGGAGTCAATGTACCTCGAAGCCCTCTCGGACTGGGCAGAAGTCCAAACACCACTGGACTACCAGTTGCCTGGTACAGCGGATTGCTTTCACAGGTGTTAACTTGCCTTCTGAGTGACCAACCGGCACCCTGACGACTTTCCCGGGTTCAGAAGACTCGGGGACAACTTTGAGCATCGGAATATGGTCCCTGGCGCTGCATGGTGGCAAGGAGTGGGAATTCAAGAATCTGGGTGACCTTTTTGCTCCAGCAGGCTTTTTTAGCTGTTGTGGCGCTGTGCTGCGAACTCCAACTGACCATTGTAGTCTCTTGCTTAAGCTGGGCTCAGGAGTCGACTTCTCCATAAGCCGGACACAGCAGGCCCAGTCCTTTCTCCTTTGATAGCCAGCAGGTGCAGTCCACGATGGTGCAGTATACCTTTGTTGGGTCCTTGGTGCAGCAGGGCAGTCCTTCGGTCTTCTTCTCCAGTTCACTGAGATCTAAGTTTTGGGTGCCAGAGGTGAAATTTTTATGGCCAGAAAATGCTCTCAGGGTACGCCAATAGGCTACTAGGTTCCCTATCTCCCGATGACCACTTCCTGTGAAGTGTTGCATCCGCTATACCAGAATTCTCCATTCTGCCCACTCTTAAGATGGTAGAACCCCTTTCTCGGTGTGCACAGCTCCCTAGCCCAACCCAGAGGTGTGGATACCAAGGGGGCTAAATGCCCCTGAAAAACCAGTTTGGCAACTGGGTTCACCTCTCCTTCCCAAGTACACAACAGAAGAGTACTACCAGCAAGACAATCAAGGTCACTACATAGAGGCAGACAAGGTGGTCGTCGTAAGTTTAAAACTTTCTCAGAATCTTCATACTCTAGTGGTGGGGATAGTGACCACGAACAAGCCAGTTCTAATTCCACCAGACAACAAGTCTATCAGGGACCTAGCTTTCAGGGACCTAGTTATCAAGGGCCCAATTATCAAGGCACTAGCTACCAAGACCTAACCTCAGGACCTTTTTTAGGGGACGCCCGATGGTCAACCCCCAGGGGTGGGGCACCTCCTCAGGGCTGGCAAGAAGACATAGGTCAGAACAGAGGTTGGAACAGGGGCAGAGGCAGGAAAGCAGTGAGATTTTACCCACAGGTGACACACAGGGAAATACAAACGAGGAGACAAACCTACAGATGGTAACTGAGACTACAGAGACACCTACCACTACAGGGACAGTCGAGGCACCCGTTGCTATAACAACGCAGCAGAGCAATCAACCAACAGCATTGGACGCTGGGAAAGATACTGAGTTAGGCAACCCTATTATTAATCTTTCTAGACACCAGTTGTCTCCCGCAGAAATATCTGTCCTCTCGAAGGGCTTGAGTTTTGTACCAACAGCCCCAGCCAACAGTTTAAAAAAAAAAAAAAAAGATTTTATTGGCATTTGTTGTACATAACATTCACAGACGTTGCTACATCTCAAGTATCAAACATTTGTTCTATAGTATACCTTATATTATTCTCTCATTCATCCATGTTAATATCCGTTCAGATGAAATAGGTCAACAGGTTCAACCAGTTCTAACTTTCAACTCCCTCCCCTAAACAAGTTGCTTAGTGTCAGTTGTATGTGTCAGTGGTGTGTGCTACTCCTTCTATCTGCGCTGTTCTTACTGTGGGCGACGCTTGGTGGGTGGGGGTGAGGGAAAGCAGGGGCTGTCGCACCTCTCGCCACTGCATTGGACCTTTACCTCTCTCTTGTGTCCAGTGGCCCTATTTCATTGTCCCTGTTCTGTGGTGGCGAATCCGGCTGGTCGTCTGCTGTATCATCTAGGTCTAGTGTTTGTAGGTCATTCACTAGGTTCCCCCAGGCCCTCACTGTTTCTAGGTTTCCTACGCCTCTGTTCGCTGCGCGCAGTAAGACTCTATGTTCTGAAGCTGCCCATTTCTCCATTTCCCTTCTCCAGCTCCCTATTTGGGGGCCTCTTGCGGACTTCCAGTTCTTTGTGATTTCCCTTTTCGCAAGTACAAACGCTAAATCTTGGAATCTCCCAGTAGTCTTCGTCTTGGCCGTGTGTGGGAACCAGTGAAGTATGCAGCGGCGCGGTGTGTGCTCAATTACCCTATCTATGACGTTCTCAACAATCGCTAGTACCTCTTTCCAGAAGTCCCTCAAGCCTGGGCAATCCCACAACATGTGCAGGATGTGTGCCTCTTCATTCCCACATCAGGGGCATGCCGCGTCTTCCGTTTGGAAGTAGCGCCTGATTCTGGCTGGCGTTAGGTACGCCCTGTGAAGCACATAGTAGTTTATGAGCTTGAACCTCGCGTTCCTAGAGACCTTCAGGGTGTGTTCCACAACTGCATCCCAATCTTTTTCTATAATTGGTACCCCTAAGTCTTCCTCCCACTGTGCTCTCAGTCGATCCATGGGCCTCTGAACATCCCGCCTGATGGCTCTGTATATGCAAGAGTCTGTTTTTATCCTACCTGCAGAGAGGATTACATATCTACAGCAATCTAGCGCTCTAGGTTCAGTCGCCCCCGTCGTCCAGTGTTTTCGGAATGCCGCCGTAACAGCTGTGTAGTAGGAAATGTCCCTGTGGGAGGTTGAGCTCCTCTCATAGGTCCTCGAATGGAATCATTTGGGTTTCTCTAAAGAGGTCTCCGACTACTTTCAGTCCTGCTTCCTTCCAGTCATCTAGCCCAGCCCAGTTCCCTCCATGCGGCAACTGGCGGAGCATGTCGATGGGTATGTCTGGGGAGTAGGGGACCCTGCAGCCCTATCTTTGTAGCCATCTCGCCCAGCACTTTGTAATTACCGTCTCCTCATCCGTCTTCCTATAGGGCCCTCTGTCTCAGCCTTAACAGTATTTTCGTTAGGACTTGGGGCTCTGGTGCAAATGGTGATTGCATCCTTTCTCGGTCTCTGCTGCTCACCAGCCATCGTACGAACCATTGCAGCTGTGCTGCCAGGTAGTAAGCTTCGAGGTCAGGGACTGCCAGCCCTCCCGTGGTTGTAGAGCGCTGCAGCGTGCGTAGTAGCACTCGTCTGCACCCTGTCCCCCACAAAAAAGTTATAATCTGTGAGTTTAGTTCGCGGAATGTCGCACATGGGATCCATCCCAGCCAACAGTTTTAACACAAAGATTGAATTACACCGTTTTTTTCTTTAGAAAAATACGTCTGTGACACTACTTTTACAAAAACCCTAGTCCCACGGACAGGATCACGAGCTCTGCTACATCACTCCGCACACCATCTACGTTTGCACCTCCACTACATTTAATGTCAAGCAAAATTCTTGCTTTTGAACAAGTTGTTCTGAGTGATGTTCTTAAGCTTTTTGAAGAGAAGAAGTACATAAAACATAACATTACTAAGGATGAGAAAGTCAGTCTTGAATCTTTAAGGCAGAATGCTGACCTAGTTATTAAGCCAGCAGACAAAGAGGGCGCTATTGTGGTTCAAAACAGGGAAGATTATGTTGACGAAATCTTAACACATCTTCAGGTTGTGGAGATTACAGAAAGACACAAGGAGACCCCACCAGGGATGTGGCGAGATTGATACATGAGCTCACTACAAAAGGTCTTGAGGAAGGTTACTTGAGTGAGCATGAACTTGCTTACCTGAATCAAAAGGAGCCTCGTATTCCCACAATTTACACTCTCCCCCAGGTACATAAAAATAGGGACAAACCACAGAGCAGGCCGATAGTATCAGGTTGTGGCTCAGTCTTAGAACCGTTATGTCGATTTGTAGACATATTTCTTCAGCCCTGGGTACCCAAAACTAAATCTTACCTACGGGACTCAATGGAAGTCATCAATTTGATAGAAGATTTCGCTTTTGACAAAGAAAAACAACTGTTAGTCACGTTGGATGTGTCCTCCCTATATACCAGCATTCCGCAACATGAGGCCCTAGTGATAGCCCATTCCATTCTGGAACAAAGGGATAGACCCCATTTGGTACCCACAGACTTTATTGTAAATCTCCTGGAAATAGCTATGATCAAAAATGTCTTAATGTTTAAAAAAGACTTCTTTTTTCAAACCAAGGGAGTAGCCCTGGGGGCGGGCTTTGCTCCAGACATAGCAAATCTCTACATGGATAACTATGAGGACAAGTTCTTTTATAGCCCAGAAAATCCTTTCATAGAGAACATATCTCTACGGAAGCGATATATCGATGATGTCCTTATGGTCTGGACAGGCAGCTCACAGATTCTACAGGATTTTTATGTATGGCTTAATGACAGGTTAAGCGACATACAATTTACCATGACTTTTAGTTCTGATCAGATTGATTTCCTTGACCTAACTATTAGAACTGAGTCAAATGTCCTATATACCACACTTTTTAGGAAACCTCTGGAACGCAATACTCTTTTGGGATATTCTAGTCATCATCCCAGGAACTTGCGAGACAATCTTTCCTATGGGCAGTTTCTTAGGTTACTTAGGAATTGTGCCCGTAGGGAAGATTTCTTCACAAAATCAGATTCACTAATAAACAGGTTAAGGGACCGTGGATACCCCAGGGGCCTTTTGAGAAAAGCACGTAAGAGGGCATGGTATTGCCACAGGGAAACACTTTTACAGGTTAACCAGGATAGAAAAACAGCTACAGATCGAGTTGTTTGTGTCTCCACATTTGGGAACAGGAGTAATGATATCAAGAAAATCATTAATCGCAACTGGTCACTTATGTCGGATGATATAGGTACCACTGAACCACCACTTTTTGCATTTAAAAGGGGAAAGAATATCAGAGACCATGTGGTACGCTCATATCTTAGGGCGGAACCCTCCACTAATATCTGTATGCAATTGATGCTACCACCCTTACAGGGCCACTTCAGGTGTGGGCACTGCAAAGCATGCGACGTGGCGATTGAGCAGAAGCATTTCATGTATGCTGGAAATCAATTCCTCCTCCAGCACCACACAAACTAACACTAAAGACGGGATTTACATCATGTGCCCGTGCAATAAGGTATATGTAGGCCAAACCAAGCAGAAGGTCAAGACCAGAATCCTTCAGCATTGTTCGAGGATACGTTGTCGAGTACAGGGGGCACCCTTGGTCGACCACTTTACAGAAATGCAACACCAGATTGATAGCCTGAAGTGGTGGGCTCTTGAGAGAATTCTACCCAATCCCAGAGGTGGGGATCTAGCAGCCACACTTAACTTACGTGAATGAAGTGGATACATCTACTCGATTTAGTCAAGCAGGGTTTGAATGAATCTGAGGAGATCGCCAGACAAATTTCCTTACTTTGCACAGCCTGAGTTATATCTTAGACCAGAGACATGGTAATTTCATATTCAGGTTAGGGCCTTTTCAGGGCAGAACCACGAATAGCAGGGTTTTAGCAATAGATGGGATGTACTTTTACCCCATGCTGATGTTCACTGAAACCGTTGGGATGACGTGTCCTTTTGACAGTAACCATGGGTATTAAACAGCTTCCTATGTATGTGTTCCCTTAAGTTATCGAAATGTCTGTAGTGTCGAAAATGTACATATTTTTAGCATATAGAATGATTTCTGTAAAACAAAACTATTTTTGGTATATAATGTTTGTGTAATGATTTATTTATGGGCTGAATCACGCTACATATATATGCTCTAAATGTAATCTGTCCTTATTTTGAACTATTTCCAATTGCCAAAATGACTGAAATGAGGATCTGTACGGATGCCTTTTGATATGTTCAATGATTTTTATGGATATGGAACAATATGTTTATGTAAAGTCACGATGCTGTGCAGAGATACTTACCTAGGAACTGTGCACATAGGTATACATTAACAAAAGACACGGTGCTCATGCCTGGCATGTTAAACTATGAAGAAGTTTATTTTAACAACCTTGCACCCGGAGTATCGTTCACTCCTTTAAGGAATAACAATTATGGTCACATATTGTTTGTATGTATGGAATGGTCTTCATACAATAACCCGTTATTATATTTTGTCAAAGGTTTAGATCAAATCTGCCGCCACTTGGACATTTCCAAACTGTATAGTGACTGGGAAATAGCCTGTTGATAGGCCGTATGACTTTTACATTTATGGAACATGTTGTTGATCTATACATCAACACACTGATACGGGACTTATATCTAGTTAAGTACGGTTATGATTAGGGTCACCTCGGGCTCATCGGATCAGATTTGTCCTGTACAGATGACATGTTTTTCATTGTGGTAATTTTTAGACTTTTACCCTTTTTTCATTAATTCCCGATTTCGAGGGATGTTCCAACACCCCGTCTTTCCTCCGAGGAGTACAGAGTATCTCAAGTTGATTCGGGATAACCCCACTTGATTTACTTGTTCTCCGAGGAAATATATATATATATATACACACACACACACACACACACACACACACACACACACACACACACACGTATATATATATATATATATATATATATATATATATATATATATATATATATTTATTTATTTATTTATTTTTCTCTGATGGAGTCTGGATGATTCGGTTTTGTCCCCGCTAGCCTAATATGACACACGTTAGTGGGCAGGCAGGCTCAATCGGCGACTCTTTTCCTTCGGGCCAGGCTTCCATGGCAATGCGGTGAGCTGTAAATTGAGCTCGGCTTTCCACTTTCTTTTGGTAGCCTGCGTCTCGGTTTCCATAGCAACGCGTACCGGCTCAGCATTCCGAATGTGCCTGTGTGCACGCGGATGCCGGGAACGCGATGATCTCTATTTGAGTGAGGGACGCAGCTGCCAGCGTGCTCTCATCTACGACTCCGAGCTGACATGCCGAAGGTAAGTTTTTCTTCACCATTTTTTGGGGAGTGGAGCTTACTGGCAACACACTCCGTGGATTCTTTTTAAGTCAATCCATTTATTTCTGCATGTATACAGAGTTGGACCTTATAACCTTGGAAGTATTGGTATAATCAGACCTTGGACAGGACCAGGTCTGTGTGTTCTATGACGAATTACAAATTGTAGGCAGAATTAGCCCCTACCACTCTCCGAGCATGTTACGCCGGAGGCGAGTGACTTTTTTCACTTCTAAACCCACTTATTCGCACGGTGGTGAGTTGGTGACACAGTTTTTACCCTAATATTCCTTCAAAAATGAATTATCTCTTAACACAGATTTGCGGTGAGCCAGTGTGCCCCTGAATATTGGAGAATCTATTTGAAAACTTTATTGATTCAATGAGACTATTGACACTGAAAGTAGGATCCAAACCTTTATGATCATTATCCCTTTGACCCTGTTTATGTAACATATCACTAACAGGTCCTCATGATTTAGGTTAGGAACAAGATACCTCTGGTACATTTGGAATCCTTCCAAGCCCGGATGGGCTATTTGACTGAGTAAACCGTGCATTCCATTGCGCTTCTTGAGTCACTACTGAAGGTGAGCTAATTCTCTTGGCTCCATTTTTCAATTTTTATCACGCACACACTGATTTCTAAAAATATCCGTATTTCTTATTTCTTCTGAACAGGGCATACACAACTGTTTCTTTGTCCTGAAGAAGACCCCACAGTGATGTTATTGACACGCACACGTAACTAGGGGTCGAAACGTCGACGTTCTTGATCTAGCATTGTTGCCCAACAAGACCCATACAATATAGGAGGTCTTGCTAGGAATTTAACGCAATCATAAAGAAAAATTTATGTTTCATGTTTTTTGTATAAATTTTGTAGTATCGTGATTTGTACAGTCATAATCTGTCACCTTTATATGTCACTATTGTAAATAATCATGTGTATTTGTTGTGTATGTTGAATATGTCGTTTGGGCATTGTCTCTAATTTACAAAATATTTTTCCAATACATATATTTTTCAAATTGATTGTCATTTATTTTCAGTGTTGTGCTGTTTAATCATATGTTGAGAGTCCCACCTTCAGGGGGACATAAAAGATAAGTTTTAAGGTGGCAGAACCACTGTTCTTATACCGAGCCTGTCTACCTAAACAACAGAGTCGCCTCTCTCCCAAGTATTCACCATTTGCCCTTCAATGGCAGCTTCTCCTTTGAATCTCGCCATTTGGGCCGACACCCGTGTGGCTTCCTGCCAAGAGGAGTACAAGGAAACAGGCTTTTTGCAGGTTTACAACGACTCTTGCCCCCATTAACTACTGGGTACTCCTGTAATATCTCTGAAATGCCATAAGCCCTCCAAATCAGGACACTGTGCATGTCCTTTGACCCTTAAAATGGTGCATGTTTGAGTGGCTTGTCTCCAATTGGCACAGACTAACTTACTTGTAAGTCCCTAGTAAATGGTACCAGGAGTACCCAGGGCCTGTAAGTTAGAGTGTCCTTCAGGGACTGCAGCACTTGTTGTGCCACACTGAGTAGAACAAGGAGGTAAAACATGGCTCCAAGTCTGCCACTGCAGACTGGAAGGGCAGTTTAAAACTGCTAGATCGACTTTGCCATTTAGAGTGATGGCAAAGCCCAAACCTCCTTTTAGGGTATGTAAGTCACCCTATAGCAGGCCTAACACGCTGTCGCAGTTGGCGGGATTTCAATACACCCACAACTAGTTTAGATTAGTGCTCTTTTATTTTTGGTTATCTCTTTTTGTTGAATTAAACAACGACGGTATTAATTTAGTCTTTTCTTCTTATGTCTTCACCCCTTTTTAGGTTTCAAGATTCTTGACTCTTCAGCGATCCCGGTTGGAACATAGCCTCAAACAAAAGAGAAGAGAGGCCAGGGGTAAGTCTTTTACCTTTTCAACACATGTGAACAGAACAGGTCAGTTCCCGAAGAAGCTCACACCCGTAGTTAAGCAAATAAGGTAAAGTGTCAGCCAGATAAGAAATAAAACTTCAGTGAGGTTGTAAAAAGGACTTGGTTAACTTCACAAAGTCCTTTCATTAAATAATCAAGAATAAAGTACTCACTCTATTTGGCGTTTTAAGATGCTTAGAAAGTATGTGCTCGTTGAGCACGCCAAGAAAAAGAAATAAAAAAAATCAAGGAGAGAAAGAAAAGAATTAACTACGTCCTTCTTCCCTCACTTTGTCTCCAGATCCGGCCCCGTACCTGGCTAAGCCACGTTTCTCCAGAAATGTGGCAGGGCTGCGAGTCTGACCGGGGCTCTGCCAGAGTCTTCTGCTTTGGTCCGACCATAGGGACGCCAGCGCCGACGTGCTCTCGGCCTCTTCTCTGATTTCGCAGCCTGCGGTGTGTGGCAATGACTCCGATGGTTTCTGTCTTGGAGCTGCGAACCCTCCGGCAGCTCCTCTTCTCCTCCAGTCTCGGGAGAGAAACCAGGTGGGTTTTGGGTCCACGTTGGATTCTTGGATGTGGCACCTCCAATCATCCGGTTTGCTGGCTGCCTTTTTCTCTTTATTCTCCTCTTCTCCTTCTGTATCGTCCCCTTTAAGGGGTACGCTTCGTTTTGTGATTGGTTCTTGGTTTTCCAAGTGATCGGGTTCGGAGTGCTTGCTGTCTCGCACGTGAGCCCCGTCCGAAAGTCTCCTGGGGAGCAGCGCCAGAGTTATATTTTGGCTGCAGGGACCAAGAAGATTGTTCGGGTAAGGGAGAGGCATGAATGACATGCCAAGGGATGTCTTCATCCTTTAAATCCTGCGTATTTATTCCACACACGCCCTCAGGCAGGGTGCTGTATATTAAAAAGTGGAACTTTTACATATTCCAGTAATAAAAATCTGTGTCGTTTTTACTGCGGAAAGGCTAGTAGCTCCATTGGCAAGTATAAAGTTACAGGCTGGCACCACAGCCCTGATCACTTCTGAATAGGTCTACTAAGGTAGGTACTGTTTGGAATCAAAAGAATCAGCGCTTTAAATCTGATGTAATAGTTAATTTAATGTCACTGGTGGGCAAAGTGCAACTTTAGAAGTTGCCACTTTAGTTGCCCAAGGTTTCCAGTATCCGTTTACTGATGTACACAGGGCTTGTCCTGCAGACAGCTTTCTGTTCTCCTGGGGAGACGTGCTGATGACTCAGAGGAAAGGACACAATAGGAGCCTGCATGGAAGAGAGATGCTACCTCCCTCCTGCAAGAAGCCACCTGGGTGTCAGACCAAAAGGCGGGCTTCAAAGGAGAAGCCGGCGTTTGAAGGACAAATGGGTAACACTTGGGAGAGGGGCTGCTCTATTGTTTAGGCAGACAGGCTGGCACTAGGCACAGAAGAGGAGAAGCCAGTTGTCAAACCAGTTTTTTCAGGGGCACGTAGTGTAATGACCTGCGTGTCATGCTCTTCCATTTAACACATTGTGAGTCTAAGAGTTCCTCATTCTAGAGTTTCCATCTAGTTTGAGTTGCTCTAGGACACCCATGATTCAGTTGCTGCTGGCGCTGCGTGGGTAGGACGTTTCTCCTTGTAGATGCTCTACTTTGAATAAACAGCTTTCCTGTCTACTTCATCTGGTGTGCCATGACCCTACTTTATCTCACTGGCGACAATCTAGAAAACGGACCCACAGCCATCTACTTCTCTTCACAAGAAACGTCCTAACAACGTTCTGCACGACGATCACTACAACGATCTACACGACGACAACATCTCAGCTCATCTGAGAGTGAAAGGTACTGTTTGAGCATTCCACCAGCCCCGCGTTTAGTTTTCTACCAAAACACGCGTTATTAACTTTAATTACTAAAAGGCCTTACCGTTGCTGCATGCGCACTCCTCGCGCTTCCTCTACCTCGCGCAACCCTGTCGTCACCCCGGCATGCCTCACGTCTACTCTGCCTCGTGGATGACGCTTTCCTGCTGAGTCTCCCTGGTAACGGCGCCCGCCTTCCATGGAGCAACACAATTTTCAAAACATAGTTATGTGCCACAGTTCGTCGCTAAGCAACCAGGATGCTTTGTTACTTCATTGAAGATACGCGCTACACACTTCAGCGCGTCACGTTGCCAAGCAACGGAGGACGCTTCCATTTATTAAATATACAGGCCACGGGCGGCGCGTCGCTTTTCCTAGCAACGGAGCATGTCTTCTCACACCGCATACTCCGTATGTTTTGGTGTGTGACTCGCACAATCAGCTAAGTCCTTCCGCCTGCCCTTAGTGCGTGTCTTGCACAATCAGCGACCTTTTAACACCTTCCTCGCTCGCAGGCACAGCTGTTGTCAGTGTTTAAAAACACTTCGCCTTCTCGCCTGCCTTCTTCGCTAATAGGCACAGCCTCCCATCTGATCTTTCTTCATACTCTCTGCCTCTTCTGGGTGACAAACTTTCCACAAGCTCCTTTGGCAGTTTCACCTCCTCGCGGTGATGGGCACACCTTGCCATTCTCTCAAGTGCCTTCATTTCACCTGCTGCAGTGATAAGCACACTTCTCCTTAAAGTGCTTTCACCACTCTTATTTTCTACGGTGACAGGCACACCACGTTTGCTACTTTCTCATGTGCCTTCACTCGACCTACTACAGTGATAAGCACACTACTACCTAAAGTGCTTTCACCATTTCAACCTTTATACAGTGACTGGCACACCACGTTACTACCCGACATCATCTACTTTCAAAATGCAAAACGTCACGCCACCACCTTTTTTCCTATCCAATACTGGTGAGCCTTCCATTCGCTGGTTAAAGTGGAAAAAAGTCTTCCTCAATTATGCAAGGGTGTGCAGAGTTTCACAGAGTGCTGAGAGGAAGTCAGCTTTACTTTTACACTGCCTAGGCTCAGAGGGGCAAGAGGTTTTCGAACACCTACCAGACCTTAACGACACAGAATCTGATAGCCTCAACGAATTTGAGATTTGTTTGAAGAAATTAGACAAGCATTACCTCCCCAAAGTCAGTACCATCTTAGAGCGTTATCACTTTGGGAAGCGTGTACAACAAGCTCAAGAGTCTGTCGAGGTATATGTAACTCACTAGCGCAAACTGGCCTCCACCTGTAAATTTGAGGGCGCACTTGAGGAACGTATTCGGGACCAGTTTATGTTGGGTTGCAGCATAGAGAAAGTCAAGGACGAACTTTGGCAAAAAGATGACTCCAAATTGGATGAGGTCATTTCGATTGCCAAGCGCATTGAACACTCCCTTGCCTGTGTTAAGGTTATGAAAAAGGAAAATGGCACTGCAGGTGATAAAGTACAAAGTGCAACCAAGACAAAAGTGTTCCGCTGTGATATGGTTGGTCACCTGGCCAACGATAAGTCATGTCCTGCGTTGAACTCTAAATGTCTGAATTGTGGGAAAGTTGGCCATGTAGCGAAAGCTTGTAGAGCACCAAAATATAAAAAGAACAAGCGGGTGAAAGAAGTTTGGATACAAAACGAGTCCGATTCTGATCCCGATGAGTTGCATTGTGGTGAGGTCTTAGCTCAGGTCTGTCAGGGCAAGTGCAAGAGTCCGGTTGACAGCGTTCAAGTAAATGGTCTCTCTGTTAAAATGCTTTTTGATTATGGGGCAAAAATCACTTTGGTCCCAAAAAGCTTTTACGACATCTCTTTATTGGGCAAAGTCAAGGTTTTCAAACCAAATATCAAACCCTCGCTTACGGGGGCCAACCCATAAAGTTATTCGGCTACTTTGAGGGTGACATAGAATACAGAGGTAAACTCACCGCTGGAAAATTCTACATCTCTTCTAGAGGTGACAGTATTATAAGCTGGATTCACCAGGCTGATCTCGGAGTGATGCTGGTTCCTAGTGGTGATCCATCTATTGTCTTAAAGGATGACCTCCCATCATCACTCCCTAACAGTGCTGATGAACCCGAGGCCACCAATGTTGATCAAGTGAACGACTTGCGCACTGAGTTCGAGCAGGTCTTCAGTGAGAAGTTGGGTTGCTTGTCTGACTACCCACATAGTATAGTATCACCCTGAGGGCTGGTGCCACCCCTGTCACATGCAAGGTGCGTAGTGTGCCCTTATCGCTAAGGGAGTCCATGCGCAATGAGCTGCAAAAGTTGGAGAGAGAAGGGATTATTGTTGAGACTGAGGCCAGTGATTGGCTGGCTCCCGTGGTTCTCGCCCGCAAGGCTTCTGGCGAGGTGAGACTATGTGTGGACTTGCGTGCTCTCAACCGTGCGGTCATTGCCGACAAATACCCTCTCCCTAATATTACGGAGATGCTGACACAACTGGACGGGGCTGAGGTCTTCTCCACACTTTACCTTAGGGCCGCATATCACCAAATCAGGATTGATGCCGATTCCATGAACCTTACTGCGTTCATAACGCCATTTGGGACATATAAGTTTACAAGGCTTCCCTTTGGCTTGAATTTCGCAGCCTCCGTCTTCCAGCGAGCTATGGAGGACGTCTTACGTGGTTTACCTGGTGTTAAGATATATCAAGACGACGTGCTAGTACATGGCTCTTCCCAAAAACTGCATGATGTGAGGCTTAGGGCCGTCTTAGAGCGGTTTAGGTCACGTGGTTTGACCTTGCGCAAAAATAAGTGTAAGTTTAACCTCTCTGAAGTTGAATATTTGGGGCATAAGTTGTCAAAGAAGGGCGTTAAACCAAGGGACCATCTGGTGAAGACCATTGTGAATCTTCCCATGCCACAATCCAGAGATGATTTAGTTACCTTTCTAAGCATGGCCGAATATTACAATAAATTCGTGCCACAGTTCGCTTCTCGCACTTTCACCCTAAGGTCACTTCTGAAGAAAGGTGTGAGATTTACCTGGTCACCCCAGTGTCAAGTGGAGTTTGACGATATCAAAAATGCTTTGAGTGGGGCACCCTCTCGCCAGAGTTTCGACACTGCTGCTCATTCCATCCTCATCACTGATGCTAGCTCGAAAGGCCTCGGCGCTGTCCTTAAGCAGGTAAAGGATGGAAATGAGATAACCATCATGTTTCTCTCGAGGGCGCTGGTGGGGCCGGAAGTGCAGTATTCTGTCATAGAGAAGAAAACGCTGTGTATATTTTGGGCAATTAAGAAACTCAAAAAGTTCCTTTGGGGAAGTTCATTTGTAGTACAATCTGACTACAAACCATTGAAAGACCTATTCATCAAAAAGAGTTTGGATGCTGTTTCCTCAAGGATCTCTAGGTGGATAGTCGCACTCCAAGACTATGACTTTGTGGTAAACTATATACCAGGTGCTCAGAATAAAGTTTCAGATTGTCTTTCCCGCCTTGTCCTGACCAATCCAAATGCCGCCCCTGATAGCTCCAGGGACTCGTGGGAAGATGACAATTACAAAGTGTGTGAGGTCATGACAGAGGTCTTGAGTGAGGAAGAATGGAAATCTTCCATGGATAGGGATCCCACGATCCTTGAAGTCTGCAAGTTGGTGACTGGAGGGTGGGGAGGCATAAGAGGTCTGAATGAAGAAACACGCAAGTTCTGGAATGTGCGTCACAAGTTGTCTGTCTGCTCTGGTTTACTTTGGAGGGGCACGAAGCTGGTTCCTCCACTCCCCGTCAGGTCGAGAATTGGTCACCAAGCTCATCAGGGACATCAGGGCATCTCAAAAACCAAAGAGAGGATTCGCTTGCACTTCCGGTGGCCTGGCATCGATCTCCTTGTCGAGCGCATGGTGAGGGATTGCACGGAATGTAATGCGTGTGATAAGGCCTATAATACCAGGGCTCAACCCATGGTTGTGTGAGACACCCCTACTCGCTGTTGGCAAGAGGTAGCTTTAGACCTTCTGGGTCCCATTACGAGCAGTTCTGGCCAGTTCTATGTCCTGGTACTAATAGACATGTTCTCTTGGTGGCCGGAAATTAAGATCACACACAACACTGAAACTAGAGACGTTGTCAAGTTCCTTGATGAAGTCTTCTCAAGAGAAGGACTTCCAGACTGCCTCCTGACGGACAATGGGGTACAGCTGGTCTCGAGAGAGATGGAGGAGTACTTGGCAAAAAGGGGGATTAGACACAAGCATTGCGCCCTCTACCATCCCGAAACCAACGGAATGGTGGAGAGGTTTAACCGTGTCTTGAAGGAATCCATCCAACTGGACAAGGCTCAGAACAAGGACTGGAAGTCAGAAATAGTGGAACGTGTGATGGTTTACCATCTCACGCCCTACTCCACCACGAGTAAGGTTTCCTTTGAACTGTTTCGGGGATGGTGTCCTAACACACACATGTTCCAAGCGTGGATGAGAGACAAAGGTGCTAGTGTGGGTTTGAGTGCAGATTCTGGTGTGATGCCCTCTAAGGCAGACTCTGGTGTGGGGTCCTGGCAAGAAAGTCAGAACTTGAAGATTGCCAAAAGGAAGGAGTATTTCGATGCCAGGCATGCTGTCTCCCACACACGTGTACGAGTGGGTGACAGGGTGATGGTACGTCTTCCCCAGAGGTCCGGTAGGGTTTCAAAGTTCTCCTCACCTTTTGTTGTGAAAAAACTCTTTCAAAATGTCGTGAAATTAAATGATGGTCGCATTTGAATGAATGAGGTAGCACTTATAAAGCGCCTGGTTACCCAAGGGCATCCCAGCGCATTTGGAACTTAAATAGGATTGCTCTCTTGCGCACTAATGTTCAAACCGAGTTAGTAGCTCCAGAAAAACCTTCCAAAAGCGTGCCAACACTGCCTAGGAGTTCTTGCACAATAAGAATTCCAGCAAGGTAACGTGATTTTCTTTTGCATTAAGGTACTTTTGCATTCTTATATTACTGTGTTTTTCTTTCCTTTGTTTTCTTATGTAAAGGGGAAAGGTGTGTAATGACCTGCGTGTCATGCTCTTCCATTTAACACATTGTGAGTCTAAGAGTTCCTCATTCTAGAGTTTCCATCTAGTTTGAGTTGCTCTAGAACACCCATGATTCAGTTGCTGCTGGCGCTGCGTGGGTAGGACGTTTCTCCTTGTAGATGCTCTACTTTGAATAAACAGCTTTCCTGTCTACTTCATCTGGTGTGCCACGACCCTACTTTATCACACGTAGCACTGAGGTAGCCACACCCTGGACGGGGGCAAGGGAGCTGAGTGTCGAGAGAGGGAGTGGGAAAAATGGTGCATCCTGGGATAGCCAGATGCCACACTTCCCAGGATGTGGTGTCAGGAGGAAGGAAACCTGATAGCCCTTGGCTGCCAGCCACATCATACCCTGAGGGCACTTTCTGCAGACAAGTAGGGCACACCCGGCACCCAGAACTCAGATCTTGACCGACTCAGAAGAAGTACTAAAGAAGGACTGCCCAGCTGCAAAGAGAGGCTGCACCGACGAAGACTGCACCTGGTGGCTTGCGGAGAGAGGCATCACGCCCGTCATGTCCTACTCAAGTAGAAGCCATCGCCAGAGCCCACTCAAGCCAAGAGAACTCCAAGGGCCAGCAGACTGGCCTCCTGTGCGCAGCAAAGTGATACATCAGCTGAAGAAGCCTGCTGGGGTAAAGTTTGTATCTCAAAGTCTTCAAGTCACTAGCATTGCCGCCGTGCAGCTCCAAGGACCAAGAACCCGATGCACAGAGTTGCACCAGATTTCACTGAGCCCAGAAGTGCTGTCAGAGAGTTTCTGGGACCCTCAGAAGGCGAGTTATCGACTCAAGAAGGATTGGCCTGTGACCGCTTCAACAGGCAACTGGTATTCAGGTAGAGACTGGACTTCAGGGAGTACAGGGAGGACTTTGTGGGATATCGACCCTGCAAAGAGGACTTCCTCACCTTCTTTGTTGACTGAGGAATCCCTACAGGAAGACCCCCGTTGACCGTGTCACATCCACAGCATCCCTAGAGCATCTTCAGCATCCTTCATCCCTTGCATCAGGACCACTCCATAGGAATCCATTACGACGCGGATAAAGTGCCTGAACTGTTGAAAGACTACTTCACCTGTGAAGGTAACTGTTTTTGAGGACCTTGCTGGTCCCCCGGACCAGCTATCTGCTGGAGTTGGTCACCCCAAGTACTTTTAACCGACCGCAGTGACACCTAAGTTTTCCTTGAAAAAGTTTTTAAGTGTCCACTTTGTTGACTTTGCCAAGGCTTGTTCCTGGTTGAGTGAAATTGCACTCGTTTATTATTGCTTGTAAAATGTATATCTCCTGAGCACTCCGTTGGATCTTTTTCATTCTAGTGTCTAAATTCTCAAAAATACAACCTATTTTTATAAATTGGAGTCAGATTTCTTGAGTGTCCTGTCGATTTCTTCTTCAATTGTTCTGGTGCTGTTTAAATGCTTAACACTTGTTCCTCTGTGTAAGTCTTGCTGTTCAATGCCACCCAGGGTTGAGCTGAGGGTTTTCCAGACAAAACCTACTGGACCTAAAGAGGATGGTAAGTGTATTACATGGCGAAGTCGCACAACCACACCACATAATACACCCTATTTCTTCACAGAGAGGTTACACCTCTTCCCCACACAGGCTTCTACTGTGTCCTTTCTCAGGAGTCGTTGCATGTCTTCTGTCTCCCTAACAGACCCTGTGTGCAACCATGGACAGGCACAGAGGATTTAGGGTAACAAAGAGGCAACTTTATAAAAGTTGCACAAAGGGACAAGTTACATTAATTCGACTCTGGCACCTTACAGTATCAACTTTAGTAGTCCCAATCAGAAGTAAGCAAGGCTGACGTGTCAGTTTGTAACTTTGCACTTGCCAATGGGCCCAATAGCCTTTTCCACAGTACAAATGGCAATTGCGTTTTTTTTTTACTAGAACAGCAAGCAAGCTCGCTTCCGCAATGGTAGATCCTGCACTGACCAGACTGCAACACTGTACCTCATCCTTGAGCAGTCGATTAAATGGAACTCCCCCCTCTATGTCAACTTCATTGATTATGAGAAGGCATTCGACCATGTTGACAGAGAATCTTTAAAAACTCCTCTGCCACTACAGTATGCCAGAAAAACTCGTAAGAATCATCAGGAACTCTTACGAGGGAATGACCTGCAAGATTGTCCAGGGAGGACAACTCATGGCATCCTTCTAATTGAGAACCGGAGTCTGCCAGGGTTGTTTATTCTGGCCATAGACTGGATCATGAACCCATTCAGAGCAGGGAGAAGAAATGCGATCCAGTGGACACCTAGGACGCAGCTCAACGACCTAGACTTTGCAGACGATCTGGCCCTACTCTATCATATGCATCAGCAGATGCAAGAGAAGACGGACAATGTGACAATCACATCAGCACAACTTGGCCGTAACATCCAGAGGCGACAAAAACAAGATCCTACAGGCTAACGTTGTTAGCACAGCTGCAGTCACGCTTGCAGACAATGCACTGAAAGAGGTTGAGGTCTTCACCTACCTGGGTAGTGTCAGAGACAAGCAGGACGGCACAGACGTAGATGCCATGGCAAGAATAGGCAAAGCAAGGGCAGCCTTCATTTATCTAAAAACCTGGAACTCCAAGGACCAAACGCAGCAAACCAAGATCAGGCTTTTTAAACACCAACGTAAATCAGTCCTCCTCTATGGAGCAGAAACTTGGAGGACAACAGTGACTACCACCAACAAAGTGAAGACCTTCATCAAAACCTGTCTGAAGAAAATCTTCCTAATCAAACACCATCAGCAACAACGACCTACGGCAGCAGACTTCCCAACTCCCTGCCCATGAAGAAATCATGAAAAGACGCTGGGGCTGGATAGGTCACACCCTTCGCGAACCAGCGTCAAACGCCACCAGGCAAACCCCGATCTGGAACCCTCAAAGAAAAAAGAAAGGTGGCCAAGAAACACCTGGCACTGAGTCTTTGAGGTTGACTGCAAGGAGATGGGCTACACCTGGAGCCAGATTGAAAGAAAAGCCCAAGACCGAGATGGCTAGAGAGTCCAAGTTGATGGCCTATACCACAGAAGGGGTAGGATGCATAAGTAAGCACAGTTGGAACATATAAAACCAGATTTGTCACTGTTTAATATATAGCACCTTACACCTTAAGGCCTGTTAGGCCTGCTTCAGGTGTGACTTACATTAAAAAAGGAAGATGGGCTGTCCCACTGCTTTAAATGGCAAAGTCGAGTTATCAATTTAAAAATGCCCTTTCAGTCTGCAGTGGTAGACTGGGAGCAATGTTTTACCTTTGTCACACTTAGGGTGGCACAACCAGTGCTGCAGTACCTGGGGTGACCCTCTAACTTACAGGCCCTGGGTACCATATTCTACGGACCTAAAAGTAAGTTTGCTTATAGCAATTGGGTACAAGTCAATCAAACATACACAGTTTTACGGTGAGGGCATAGGCACTGAGGTCTGGCTAGCAGGCCTCAGTGCACTCAGAGTCGAAAAACCATCAGCATCAGTCCTAAACTTTGGGTGTGATCAGATAAAAACAGGCATTCCTTACATGGGCCCCTTCAGACGAAAAGAGATAAGCAACTAACCCATACCCTGATAGTTATCATCTAAGTGGAAAAACCTGAAAAGGCCATCTGCATTGGCATGGTCAGTCCCAGGTCTGTGTTCACCTGCAAAGTCCATAGCTTGTAGCGAAATGGATCCCCTCAACAGTCTGGGGTTCTCTCCTCTCATCTGCATCAGCCATATGAGAGGCCTGAGGTCAGTTTGAACTTTGAAGTGAGTACCAAAGAGATAGGGACTCAGCTTCTTCAGGAACAAAACCAGAGCAAAGACTTCCCTCTCAATGGCACTCCAACTCTGTTCTCTGGGGAGGATTCGACTGCTAATGAAGTCAACGGGCTGATCCTGGCCCAGATCAGCCACTTCTGACACCACTAACGCAATCTCATGTTCAGAGGCATCTGTCTGAACTATAAATTCCTACTGAAGTCCAGTGCCTTCAGGACAGGTGCTGAGCACAAAGCTTCCTTGAGGGTGTCAAAAGTCTTTTGACACTGCTTAGTCCAGATGACTTTTCTGAGTTGATTCAAGGAGGTAAGTTCAGTAAATGGTTCCTCTAATGTACCATAACCCTTCAAGAACTTCCTGTAGTAGTCAGTCAGACCAAGAAAGGTTCTGACTTGGGTCTGAGTCTTAGGAGCTTCCCAGGCCAGAATTGCCTGTATCTTGGGTTGGAAAGTTTTACATGGCCTCCACTGACTACACAACAGAGCCTTACTCCCTCTGGCACTTACTGGCCTTGATAGTCAGGCCTGCCTGCTTCAAGGCCTGAAACACTTCGTTGAGGTGGACAAAGTGATCTTTCCGGGTGGAACTGAATGCAGCTATATCATCAAGGTAAGCTGCACTGAAACTTTCCAAACCTGACAGTACACGATTCCTACACCTCTGGAAGGTGGCAGGTACCTTCTTCAATCCAAAAGGCATCACTTTGAATTGAACGTGGCCTTCAGATGTGGAGAAAGCAGAACTTTCATTGGCTCCTGGGGTGAGGGCTATTCCCTTTCCCCTGAAGGGGAAGCCTGACATTTTTTCTGGTCACCACCTTGGGACTTCTTGGGGACACAGGTGGGAACCCACTCATCAGCTGTCTTGTCCATTTCCCTGGGGCTAGAAAGCTTGAAGTCCACAAGATGCTGGTGCAACTTCTCTGATGAACAGTTAGTTAGAATGTGTAGTTAAATTGTAGAGCCCTTGAAGAGTCTACTTTCTTGCCCTTAATCCAGTCATCCAGTTCCTTAACTGAAGGGTCAACCAACTCAACCCATGTCTGTATTGGCCCCTTTTAATGCTGCCTTTAGCTTCTGCCTGTAGTCTTCAGGACTAAGTCCAAAGCGTTAAATAAATGCTGCCTTCATATGCGAGTAGAACTCTGCTATCTCATCCTCAAGTGTTCTGTGGCGGAGAGCGCTGTGTTGCAGAGCAGAGTGGCGTAGAGTGAAGTGGCGTAGAGTGGACTGGTGCAGAGCAGAGTGGCACAGGATAGAGTAGAGTAGTACAGGATACAGCCCTGTAGCGTAGAGTGGAGTGATGCAGAGTGAATTGCCATAAAGTGGTGTAGAGTAGGGTGGTGCAGAGTAGAGTGCAGTGGCGTAGAGGAGATTGGTGTACAGCTCAGTGACAGTGTGAAGAGTTGCAGACTAGACTGTCATGGAGTGCAGTGGTGTATAGTAGAGTGGCGTAGAGTGCACTGGTGCTGAGTTCAGTGGCATAGAGTGGCGTAGAGTAAAGTGGTGCAGAGTAAAATAGAGTTGCATAGAGTGCAGTGACGTAGAGTACAATGGCGGGGTGTGAAGTGGCATAAAGTGTTGAAGAGTAGTGTATAGTAGAGTTTAGTGGTGCAGAGTAGATTGGCATAGAGTGTACCGGTGCAGAGTAGATTGGCGTGCAGTGACGTAGAGTGCATTAGTTTTGCGTAAAGTGGTGTAGTGTAGTGGCGCAGAGTAGAGTGCAGTGGCACTGAGTGCAGTGGCGTAGTTTGTTTCAGAGTAGAGTACAGTGGCGGACTGAAGAGTACAGTGGAATAGAGTAGAGTAGCTTAGAGTGCAGGGTAAATTCGAGTAGGATAGAGTAGAGTGGCGCAGAGTAGATTAGATTGGTGCAGAGTTGATTGGCATAGAGGGCACTGGCACAGAGTAGAGTTGCACAGAGTAGAGTGCACTGGCGTACAGTGCAGTGGCATAAAATGCAATGTTGCAGAGTGGCGGAGAGTGCAGTGGTGGAGAGTGCTGTGTACAGTGGCAAAGAGTAGAGTGTTGTGGGGTAAAGTGCACTGGCAGAGTATAGTGGTGTAGAGTAGAGAGGCGTAGAGTGGAGTGGTTCAAAGTAGAGTACTGTGACACGATGTGGAGTGGCGTAATGAGGAGTTGTGCAGAGTATACTGCAGTGGTGTGGAGTGGTACAGAGGAGAGTGGAGTGAGGTAAAGTGAAGTATGCATTGTGTGGTAGCGCACTGCCATTACAGACAACACATCTTCAACTGAAATGACCATTACATTTGCACAGGCATACAGTTTTACTGCTAAAAGTATACAGGACACAAACAATAATGTGTAAAAATGTCATCACGTAGTGTATTAATTTGTTTTGATCGTATTAAAATATTTGTTTTCATCACACTTCAGAATTACCAAAACATGTGCTTCATTTGTGTTTTTCTAATTCTGACAGTCTGAAATATCTGCAGAGTTCATTTACAGACATTTACATTTTGTTATATGCTAGAAAAAAAAAAAACATTGTTGTCTTCCTCAAGCACACTTGTTGTAGCCAGCATGATTGTCACATATCTCCTCTCACTTTGAAGTTAGAGTAAGAAAACTAAACACCTGTGAAATATCGTGCTCTAGATCTTCCTGCTGCATTAAGCTTAAAGGAGTGAGCGTGCTGCCACATAGCCAGTCCATCACCTTGGCTTTATCCACAGCACAATCCTCTTGGTACAAGTCCTGGAAGAAAGAAAAAAAAAAACACCTCCTATTTCTTCATCCGTGGACAGAACAGTAGCCCCCTCTGAAATGTCGATTTGTTTGATCCGGTTGCGCAACCTATCGGACTTAGCCTTCCATGCCAAGAGTTTACCTGCACCCTCTCCATACTCAAAATGGGCAAGCTTGCTTGCCTCCCATCTGCTGATTACCCTGGTTTGGAGAATGGTATGCAGCTGATCTCTTAGTTCAGTTAATTTGGCCAGATGTTCCTGCTGTCCCCCTGAACCAACCACCCCATTTAGGGCCAACTTGACTGCCTTCATCTCAGCCTCCTTGTGTGCCACCTCTGCTCTGTACTGTCTGCTTCTGAATCTCAGCCTGCTCGTGTTCACGCCCCTTAAAAAAGATTTTAAGGAGTCCCACACAACTGAAGTCCCAGCAGAGCCTAGATTGAATTTCAAAAAGCTATCGGTCTCCTGGGATAAATACTTCATCTCGTCACCGTCGAGAAGCAGGGTTCGATCAAACGTCCAGGATCTGGAAAGCTGGCTTTCCACCAGATCCAACGAAACCCCTGAGTGGTCTGACAGGTGAGGGATCAAGTATCCGATGCCCTTAGCCCTGCCCCTCAGGCTGTGACTAACCAGGATATAATCAATTCTCGACTTATGTCCATATTTACCGTTGTAAAATGAGACACCTAACTGGTAACCAGATCTTTCTCTCCAAATATCGCAAAGTCCGGTCTGCACAATCATAGACTGAAGGTACGCCCGGGACTTGGAGGGGATCCTAGCTCTACTACTTGCCGACTTATCCAGCTTAGGATCCAAGACAATATTAAAATCCCCAGCCATGATCACCGGATCTGGATAGTCCAAAAGGTTTGAGAAAATAGTTTTAAGAGAGATGGGGTCATCCTGGTTTGGGCCATAGTAACCCACCAAGGTAAGCAAGAAGCCCGAAATCATTGCCTTCAGGATGACCCACCTGCCACATGGGTCAACCAGAGAATCCAACACATGGGCGTTGGTTGTTTTTTGATCAATATAGCAACGCCCCTTATATTGGAAGTCTGATTAGTGCAGATCAAGTGATCCAACCATTTTTGATTTTTAAATATCGCTGCAGTCTCCTCCTTAAGGAGGTGCGTTTCCTGGAGGATAACGACCTGCGCTGGAGAATCTTTAATGTATTGCAGGATTTTAAACCTTCTAGTTTTAACGCGCAGGCCGTTAACATTCCAGGACAAAATCTCAATAGTCTTCATGGAGGTATAAACCCAGAATCCCTAATTAATCTAAGACCAAGACTCAGAAGGAACCAGCCACACACCAGTTGCAATGCATCTAAGGCGGTCTGAACGGACATTAAGGCGAATGAAGAAATTTTCTGTTTTATACCCCCGTGCACCCCACCTCCCCCAGCTCCCCCACTGCCCCCACCCCAAACCAACCCATCCCCGGAGAACCCCCCCCCAGCCCCCAATATACCTGGACAGATGCAGTCCAGATGTGGCACCCCGGAGCAACCCACCCCGTCCCAAAGTAATCAGATTAAAAAAGAAGAAAAAAATAGTAAGAAAGAAGATAGATCAAAAGAAAAAAAGAAATTGAAGTCCAACCAATGTTTTCACTAAGTAAGTGTGAACTAATGAATCCCAAAAATGTTAAACTGAATGTTATCTCGGTCCTGATACTTGTCTGCATGGGAGAGGGTGCAAATTTAAGAGTCCTCTGGCATCATCTACTGTAGATGCATGAAGTGGTGCCAGACTACCAGGGCGAAAATTCCCCAAATAAGCATCGCCGTTCCCCATAGTATCCAGCAACTCATCTGCCTCCTGTAGCGACCTCACATTATGCATTTTATTCTTGTGCATAATCTTAAGAGCAGCTGGAAATTTGAGTTGGGCCACGGCGCCAAGCCTCTTAAAATCGTCCAATTTCCTACCCAACTCCCATTGCCTATCAAGGGGTAACTCGGGCAAGGTCGGAACGGATTTCAAATGAGAAGTCTCTGGCCTTCAATGATTTCAGCTTTAGAGCCATATTAAGTATCTTCTCCTTCAAGGAGTAGGTATGGAAGTTTACAAGAATCTTCCTAGGCTTAGATCTATTAGGATTCCTTCTGAAAGGATCTCTGTGGATTCTCTGAATGTCCCTCCTCAGCTCATCCTCAGATTGCTCCAACTGAAGAGATTCTTTTAAAAGTGCAATCGTGGGGGCGTGGCCAAGATGGCGGCGAGGTAGGACGTGCCTTGCTACATCTCCACCAACCGCCGCACTTTAGCATCAGCTTTTTAGCCCTCTACTGCCCAGAATTTGGGGGCGGCAGTCTTTAATCATCGCACTTCATCTGGGGCCCCCGGGGGGGAATTCCAGCTCTCCCGCGCCAAATCTCCAGCTCCCGCTCCGGTGCAGGGAACAGGCAGCGAGACCCGGTGGCCGGGGTCGACGCTCTATCAGCGGCGGCAGGGCTTCCACCCCCTCGGCCGCCTCGCCGCACTGACTCGCTGAGTCGCCCTGCCTCAAGCGACAGCCCCCATGGCTGCCTAGGTCTCGACGGCACGCTTTTGGGGTCGGGGGCTGTTGGCTGTCCAGAACTGGGTCGCCGGATCCGCCATTTTGCTCGGCGGCGTCTGGCCTGTTGCTGCGGGTGCCCGGCAGTGTGAGGATTGCAGCGAAGACCACTGTGACACCGCAAGTGCCCCCCGGAGGTGAGGCGGGCGCGTTCTGGGACCCGGCCCTCTAACCTGGTCAGCTGCAGCGGCGTTGGGAGAAATAGCGGAGAGCCAACCGTACCCGGAGCGAATTCTACGTGGGGCCCCGGCTTCTCGGGCCTCGCCCACAACTTCTGCGGCCTCGTCCCTGGGAGCGCGGCTGCCCTGCCCGGTCGATTGGAGCTGACCGCACTCGCCCCACCTACCCTGAGCTTTGCCACGAGCTGCAGCTTTCCGGCACGGAAGCGACGGTTCAGCTCCCACTCACGGCCTGCACTAAGTGAGGCCTGAATGTGCATCGGCGCCATTGGGGTGAGTCGAGAGAGGTGGGACGCTCCCTACGCCACCATTCGCCAACGCATTGGATATCGCCCGGAGCACGCTACTTAATGGTCCCAGGTGAGCCTAGAAGGGGATGCCTGCTGCGAGGGGCCCCCTCTTGATCGATGTGCATGACCCTCTGAGAGCAGGTAACGACCACCCTTGGGGAGCATAATTCATCGCACTTTGGGACTGGCTTCGCTTTGGTCCTGCTTTGGGGTCGCGGCGCTCTGGACTTCTCAACTCTGGGCCCTGGCCTCACAGGCTGCTGCGTACCAACTATACATTGCACGGGGGCGGCGGGGACCCGCCACGCATTGAGGGACCTCCTCAGGGACTCCCGGACGCCATCGCGGGCCCACCTTGCCCCGGGGGATCGGGACTCAGCTGGATTGCACCTCCCGGGATCCTGTGTACGCACCCTACATTCGCAAAAGGGCGCCTTCAGTGTTTTCTTAGCGGGCCATCAGCAAGGCAGACTAGCACCTGAGACACTCTACATACTCGGTGGGGCCCTTCGCAATCTGACCTCACACCGGCACAGGGATTGGAGCGCACCACCGTTAGAGGTGGTCGCCGAGGGTGGGACCCGGCCTCCTGCGGAAGTGGCCCAGCTAGGTTTGGGTGCGGCTTGTTGGAGCGCCATGTGTTCCCCGCTCTTCCCCTGATTGGCCTTCCCTGCAAGGAGTTTCTCGCTTCGGTGCCGCTGGAGACGTAGCACCATCAGGAGATGCGAGTGTACTGTGACTGAGGCCGGGCTCGCGGACTGCAGGGATTGTGTGGTTTGACGACCAGCTCGATGGGTCCCTGGCCGGAGCACACATTTGGCCACCTTGCTACACGTCCGGTCCGACATACACAGCTGAAAATCTGGTGCTTCGCAGTGGTGGGCCTGCTTCGCTTGGCCCTCCACACCATCAGTCTGGGCTATGACCTCCACCCGGGCCAAGAAGGATAAAAATCTGAAGGACTCCAAACCGGACGTGACGTTGAAGGACCTCTTCTCTCGAACTTCCGTGGCTATGCAAGGATCCTCCACGATGGCCCTCTCATCTCAGGGTGCCGCTGCCACATCGCAAACGGAAGGTGCGCGGGAGGAACCAGTGACCCGCGCCTTCCTTGAGTCCCTCTTCATGACGCTTCGGGAGGATCTACAGACGGTGAAGCGTGATCTTACCTCCGAAATTAAAGACATCCGTAGAGACGTTGATAATATCGGGGAACGGGTGGCTGCCCTCGAAGACAAAGGGGATAATAGGGACTCTGAACTTTCCACGCAACAACAAGAGGTAATTCGCATCCATGAGCAACAGGTAGATCTCCAAGCGCATCTCGAGGACCTTGAGAATCGTTCTCGGAGACATAACATTAGAATTCGGGGAGTCTGTACAAACGCGGAAGCAGGAGACATCTTTGCATATGTGAGGGGTCTTTTCAATCATGTTTGGGGAACCCACCGGATTCCGACATCAAGATCGACAGAGCGCATCGAGAGGGGCCTCCCAGGGCTGACAAGGCAGCTCCGGCTGATATCCTGGTCTGCATCCAAGACTTCCGTACAAAGGAGGAGATCCTCCGTAAGGCCAGAGCCATGCACCCAATTACTTATCAGGATCAAACTCCCACCTTATACCAGGATCTTGCTGCGATCACTTTACAGAAGCGCAGACTCTTCCGTCCTATCACGTCCCATCTTCGTCAGCGCGATATTTCTTACTCCTGGGGCCACCCGTTCCGACTAATTTTCCGTCTTGATGGGAAACAATATCAGCTTCGCTCCCTATCGGAAGCCAGCCGACTTCTTGGAGTCACCATTCCGGAGGAGGAGGTAGAGACCCACAGTTCGGGCTTCCCCACAGGAGCATCGCCATCGGGACGCAACAACGACGCCCCAAACGGCCGGACCCTACAGAAATTACTTTGGGGCAGAAGGCTGTTCTGGAGTCCCTCCCGGGGGCGCTGGCAAAGACTCACTCATCCTGACCACATTGGGGGCTGCATGTTCGCCATTCCATTTATGCAGGAGGCGGGGAGGGTACACACTTGGTCACTCTATGGACCCCATGAAGACCCTTTCCTGTTCATCCTCGGATGAAGGACTATTTTGTTCTCTTTTTTGGCCGTTTGTTGTTCCCTGTTGGGGGGCGGGGGGGGAGGGTTTACCACTTGTGAAGGATGGACCATATCCTGATTGTATAATCTACACTGTGGTTTTTGTCTTTTTTTTTTTTTTTTTTTTCTTCTTTTATTTCTTTTGGGGGCCCTCGTCCACTGTTTTTCACTATCGGCTCTGTTGGGTCGTTTTTGCTACCTGCCCACCGCTACGCTTCTGGCCTTGGTACTCAGCTGTGCTTGCCGTCCCTCAGCTCTTAGATGGCCCCCACTGAGCTCCGTATTCTTACCCTGAATGTGCGAGGGCTCAATAATCCAGTTAAGCGCAGAGCGGTCCTCTCATACCTTGAGCACTCTAAAGCGGACATCTGTCTTCTCCAGGAGACACACCTACTGGCCCGGGATTGCTACCGCCTAAAATCCCGCTTGTTCCCCACACAACTTTTTTCCTCCAGCACCACTAAAACGGCAGGGGTGGCCATTCTAGTTTCCCGTACCTTCCAGGGTAGGGTCCTTCAGAAGGAGGCCGAGATCAGAGGGAGACTTCTCACATACCAATTTTCCATTGGGGGGCAGACGTTTGTCATTGGGTCTATCTATGCCCCCAACGAGGGGCAAGAAAAGTTCCTACATGAGGCCCTGACTGAAGCTACAGCGACAGTAGAGTGTAGAATATTGTTGGGGGATGACCTAAATTTGGTACTTGACAATTCAATGGACAGGTCGGCTCAGCGCTCCGGCCAATCGGGTGCGCTCTCCCTGTTGGGCCAGAACAGATTGGGGGATTTGGGGATGGTTGACCTGTGGCGCTTCTTCCACCCGCACAGTCACGAATACTCGTTTTATTCGAGTGTACACAAAACTTATGCTCGCCTTGGCTACCTCATTGGCTCGGAGGCTCTTCGTGCCCTGGCTGTCGGGACGGAGATATTGACTGCCTCCCTCTCAGATCACGCACCAGTCGTAGTTACACTTACACTCCCCCCATTGCAGCGTCCCTCTCGCCAATGGCGCTTGCGCGACACTCTCCTCCACCGCGCCGATGTGGTCAAACAAGTGCAGCGCGCTTTAGACGACTACCCTTCACATAACGATAACCATGACACACTACTCTCAACGCAATGGGCAGCGCTCAAGGCAGTGCTCCAGGGGGAATTCATTGCGATCTCGACGGCTGACAACGCCGAGCGCAAGCGCAAGCGCAAAAGGGAGGAGCTCACGCAACGAACCAAAGAGTTGGAGCAGATGCACCAACGTACGGGGGCACCCAGGATCTGGCGACAACTGCGCGTAATGAGGGCTCAGTTGGCAGCCATTGATCTTGATAGGGCCGAATATGCGGCCTTGCGCTTGCGTCAGGCCTTTTACACAGGAGGAGACCGGTGCGGCTGCCTCCCGGCTCACAAACTGCACGAGTCCAGACAGCAACAGGGGGTTCAAGAGTTGCACGACGACACAGGCCGGACAGTGACTGAGGACGCGGACATCGCCGAGGTCTTCCGTGATTTTTACACCCAACTGTACACGGAGCAGGCGCTGGACTGTTCGCTCTGCGAAGCTCATATAGCGGAAGCACAGCTCCCTTCTCTCACACAGGCTCAGGCTGACCATCTGGAGAGGGAGATTCAAGTTGGAGGTTATAGCGGCTATCGCTCGCCTTAAACTTGCCAAATCCCCCGGACCGGACTGCTTTACGGCTGCTTTTTATAAAACCTTCTGTTCAACGATAGCGCCTCTTTTAACCCGACTTTTTAACTCCTTCGCTCTTACTGGGGCGATCCCGGAGGACATGCTTGAGGAAGCTATAATTGTTATCCCGAAGCCCGGGAAGAATAAGGCTAGCTGCGGGTCATATCGCCCTATTTCCCTCCTCAACATTGACCTTAAACTTTACACAGGGATTCTTGCCTCCCGGTTGGCGCCCTATATGCCGGGACTCATTGATCCCGACCAAGCGGGGTTTATCCCCCAGCGCCAGACAAGCGACAATACCAAACGGGTACTCCACCTCATAGAGAAGGCCTCCCGGACGACGGGGGAATATATCCTTCTTACCATTGACGCGGAGAAGGCCTTCGACAGGGTTCATTGGCCATATTTAGAGCAGGTTCTGACACATGTAGGGATGGGAATAAGCTTAGGACCCTCATTCTCAACTGTTACCGACGCCCCACAGCCTCTGTCCGCGTTAATGGACACACTTCGACTCGCTTTCTTATTAGTAGGGGCACAAGGCAGGGGTGTCCTCTTTCACCCCTGCTCTTTGCACTATACATGGAGCCCTTCGCTCAAAGTGTTCGACGCAATTCCCTTATTACTGGGATCAAATTTGGGGGCAACGTCCATACATCAGCCTCTATGCTGACGACGTCCTGGTATCTCTCTCTGATCCTGTCCCAGCCCTGGGAGCCTTCCTGACAAAATTAGATCGCTTTGCGCAGGCGTCGGGCTTTAAGGTCAATGTGGAGAAATCGGTCGCCCTCAACCTTTCGCTGTCACCCTCAACTCTGGCGCATCTTCAGTCCAGACACCCTCACCGGTGGGCAGATGACTGTCCCCTACCTGGGCATTCAGTTGGCACCTACGCTGCCAGCGGTAGTCTCTGCTAACTATACTAAGCTGCAGACGCAGATCCGGACGGAATTGCGGCGGTGGAAACACTTCCCGATTTCCTGGCTGTGTAGAGTGGCTGCCACCAAAATGACGATTCTCCCCCAGATATTCTATATCTTCCAGACTCTACCTTTGCGACCGCCCACGGGGTGGATTAAGCAGGTCCAATCTGAGCTGTCGCAGTTCATATGGCGGGGCCGCAGACCCCGACTGAAGGGAACCATCACAATGTTGCCCCCCGAGGAGGGTGGTTTAGGGGTTCCTGATCTCCAGCTTTCGTTCCGGACGGCGCAGCTTCGTCATTTGGTCGAATGGAGTCGCGCCGAATCTGAGAAGCACGGGTTGTTTCAGGATCAAGCGGTGGCAGCCGCACCACTACAGAGGATACCCTTCCTACGTAAGGCCCATAGGCCTTCCAACCTCTATGCCTCTCATATCACCAGGACAATCCTGGAAGCCTGGGACCAGACTTGCCAGAAACACAATCTGACCACCTTCCCTTCTCCCCTCACCCCGCTTTTTGATAATCCCGACTTCCAACCGGGGATGGGTGAGTCTGCCTTTGCGCGCTGGCATCCTACGGACTGCCGCTCTCTGGGGCACCTGTTTGATTTGGAAGGGATTATCCCCTTCCCCCAGATCCGCTCAGACTATGGGATCCCCGAATCCGAAAGACTGCACTACCTGCAGCTGCGCCACTGGGCTCTTCACCCACTCGTAAGACCGCAGGCACAGCGTTACCTTACACCCTACGAAAAATGGCTACTAACGCGTACATCAGATAAAAAGCTTATCTCAGACTTACATACGATGTTGCTTACTAAACATACACACATACACAACGCCGGCCGTGTGCGCTGGGAGCAGGACCTAGGTCGGGCCCTCAGTCATAAGGAGTGGGAGGGGGTGTACTACAGAGCCCGTCACTCAGCACGCAACATGGGGTTGACCGAGACTCTGACAAAGGTGACCACATACTGGTACTATATGCACGACCGTATTCACAAGATGGATCCCCAACAAAAGGCGGACTGTTGGCGGGGCTGTGGGAAGCGTGGCACGCTGGTGCATCTTTTGTGGGACTGTGAACAGCTACACACCTATTGGACACAGGTCTTGGACGAAATAGACAAACACCTTGACACCCAACTCCTGCGGTTTCCAAGCTATGTCCTCTTAGGCCTCCCGAACCCTCTAACATACCCGCTCAAGTCTAGACGGGGCCGCCAGATTGCGATAGCTCTGGGTTCCGCTACACAAAACATCCTACTTCACTGGCGGACCACTCGCACTCCCACATTTACGGGTTGGTGGGCAGCGCCTGTGGCAGGTCTTGGGGATGGAGAAGATGACCCTCACACTAGCTGGAAGGGCTCCACTTTCGAAGATCTTTGGCAGCCATTCTTCACTTTGCTGGCCTCTGAGTTCTGTGAGCTCATATGTCCAAGATATCTCCGCTTGCTGCGCCTCTCAGCTCCCCCATCGGTAGAGTCCCAGGAGACCCAGTCGCGAGGTGCGGCGTAGACCTGTCTTGCATTGACACTTTGGTCGCTGGACGAGGGCTGGGGAGGGGGATGGTAAGGGAGGGTAGAATAAGTTTCATTTTTTCTGTATTTGGAATTGTAGCACTGTTGATTCTCTCTACTATTAGCACATTTTTAACCAGAAGCCTGATTCGTTCTAGAGAATACGTATGTACCGCAATGTTTTTTTTTCTTCTTGTTTATAAAACGCAATAAAAAAAGATTTAAACCTAAAAGTGCAATCGTGAAGGACTTAAGTTCGTCCCCCTCACTCCCCTCAGGGACATTCAGGATACGCATATTATTTCTCCGTGAATTATTCTCCAACATCTCGAGCCTGTCCCGGAGGGCCACCTCCTCCCTCTTGAGGGTCACTATGTCAGCCTTGGCTATACCAAGATGGTCTTTTAGCTCCCCGACCGTGCACTCCAAGGACTCAGTTCTTGCATTTAGGAGGTCGACTTTCCTCTCTAATAACTCACAGAAGTTCCTGATCTCTCCTTGGTTGGCTGCAGATACCGAAAAACCCTTTTGATGTCCTCCGATAGTGAAGCGAAGAGGACCTCCAGAGAGGCCACCGAAGATCCCCCTACCTCATGAGCCTTGTCGCCTTTGTCTAGCTCTGCGCCATGCCCACCTACCGCCTCTTGAGATGTTCCTTGAAGCGCCAGAGGCCTCTGCCCATCCGTGTCATTTCCGTTGTCTGGGAGCGATGTAATACAATTCTCAATAGTTGAAATTGGAATTGCAACTGGAGGCAGGGGGCCGCCAGATGCCTCCATGATGCCAAGGTCTGGTTTAGAAACCAACTGCCCTACTGACCCTCTTCTGAGAGCCTCACCCTGCTTCACAAGATCCAAAACTACTGGTTGCACCTTAAAGTAAGACCTTAATGAAGGAGTAATCCTAACTTTAGGGTCAGAGGGAATGCTTTTGGCCCTCCCTGCCTTAACACTCCTTCCCTTGACCTCGCACCACTGGAAGGCAGAGCTACTATTACCCGAAGCTGCGCTAGTGGCAAAGGTGGCACCTCCAATTCCCTGGCTCTTCCCAATGCTACCTATACCTAGTTTTTCCCCAGGGAGTTGTTTGGGGCTCTTCCCAGCCGGTTTTGCTTTTGCTGGCCCCTGAATCACTCCCCCACGTTTTTTGCCTTTCTTAGTCGCCTTGGTGGTGGGGGAGCAATGACTGTAGCTGTGCCTGGTCTCTCCTGGGCAAGGTATTAGCCCGGGCCCCCTGTACCTGCTCCAGCAGTAGAAACTCGGGGGACCCCCAGGAAATGCCACCGCCAGAAATAATCTCCTCTTCGGTTTCCCGACCACAGGCATCGCGCTCCAATCCGGCGAAAGCACGACCAGTGCTGCCACTGCCACAGGTGACCCGGAGGAGTCCGCGAGCCGCTGCTCTGCGGCCCCTCCTAAGCTCCAGGGCGGCCGCCACCCACCGAGACAGGCGGGGAGAAGCTGTGGCCTCCGGGACTCCAGTACACATCCGCGGCTGAAATGCGAGGAGAGCCCTAGAAAAGAAAAAGCCACACGCAAGACAACACTCCAAGCTGCTTCAATCAGGTACGGCGGGACTCAATGTCAGCTGAGCAGCATGGACGCAAGGCGGGTGCTCCGGGTGCAAGCGGCAGCTCAACTAGCAGCCGCCATGTTCTCCGACACCGAGGTGAAAGAGGCTATCCGTGCCTGCAAAGGTGGGAAAGCTGCAGGACCGGATGGGCTGCCAATATAACTTTATAGATCTTTGGATGAGGCGGTAATCCCCATTTTAACCCAGCTTTTCAATGAGATTCTATCTGATGGCACCCAGTTACCAGCTTCGTGGGATGAGGCCACGATTACTTTGATCTTGAAAACTGGGAAGAATCCAGCGAGTTGTGGGTCCTATAGGCCCATCTCGCTGTTGAACGCGGATTATAAAATCTTTGCCAGGATCCTGGCGGCTAGATTAGGTTTGGTTGCAGGCGATTTGCTTCATCCTGACCAAAAGGGTTTTGTTAAGGGGAGGAACCTATTTGATCTCACTTACGATCTCATTGGTGTAATAGATCTTGCCACAACCTATTCGCTTCCTCTCGCAGCTATGACACTCAATGCCACCAAGGCCTTCAACAGGGTCAACTGGGTCTACCTGTCCGCAGTTATGGAGAAATTTAATTTGGGCAAGAAGTTCTGTCGAGCTATCCAGCTGATCTATCAGGATCCGTCAGCCAGACTCTTGGTTAATGGTAACCTGACTAGACCCTTTAAAATTACCAGAAGCACTAGGCAGGGCTGCCCTCTTTCTCCCTTGCTCTTCGACTTGTACATCGAGCCCTTTGCTCAGCGGTTGAGAGAGGAGCTTAGTATCTTGCCATTTAAGTATGGGGCCTGGGAGAGGAAGGTGGCCCTGTACGTGGATGATATTTTGATCCTCTCCGCTGATCTCGCTTCGACCTTCCCTGCTGTCATAAGGTTGGCGCAGGATTTCGGGCGGGTCTCTGGTTATGAGGTTAACGCGGAAAAAACGGAGGTCATGACTTGGAACCTGGCGGGGTGTCAGCATCAGACCAAGCGCAGTATGGGTTATCTGGGGGTCAGAATTCTTCAGGACATTGCAAAGATTGCAGGGACCAACTTGGAAAATTTCTCAAGGGAGTGCCAGAAACTTATGAAATCTTGGGCCCATCTCCCTTTGACTATTCTTGGGAGGATTCATTTGGTTAAGATGGTGGTGCTCCCAAAGATTACTTTCCTTTTTAATACTATCCCCTTACACTTTGACAAACCGGCTATTGATAAGCTCCAGCAGGCTATCAATTTGTTTGGGCATACGGGGCCACGAGAATAGCCTGGAAAAAGCTGAGGCGTAGGAGAGAGAAGGGCGGGCTTGCATTGCCGGATTTGCAATATTATGGTTGGGCCTTCCAACTATCACACTCTAGGATGCTCTTAAAAACTCCAGTTAGCTCAGGGGTGGGGGGGGCCATGTTTTCTGCAATGCTGACGGGCGCTGGTCTTTCTGAGGAGAGTTTTCTGTTCAAATTCAGCGACCCGAAATTTTTTAAAAATATTAAACTTAAAGTTTTGCAGGGAATGGCTAGAGTATGGGCCAGTCTCAAGCGGCTTGTGGGTCTTAACTATTTTTCTAGTTTGGCTCCTCTATGGGATTCCCCAGGCGCACCGGACTGTCGGAAGGACAGCTTGGCATTACCTCTTAGAGCAGCTGGGCTGAAGGTTTGGGGGGGATCTGGCTCAGGACGGTACTCTTAAATCATGGTCTGAATTAGGCGATATGGTGGAAGGGGGACTTTCCAGGTTTAAATACATCCAGCTGCAGAGCTGGTCCCAAAACTTGAATATATCCATTGGCACTGGCAACATTTTGGAGGAGCAGTTGGTGGCAAGACCGGTTGGGGGGAAGGAGGTCTCCTTTTGGTACTGGACCATCGAGGAGGTTGCTGATGGCGAATTTAAATTGGCTGAAGAATTATGGGGGGCCTCCTTGCCAGATGAACAGTGTGAGCACTTGTGGCTAACTTCGTTTTACACCCTATTTGCCACTGTAAAACCGGCCTGGTTTAGGAAGAATCATTTATTCACGGTCCATAGGGCCTACCTATCCCCGCTAAGGTTGTCGAAAATCTCGAAGGGGCCTCCAGTCAGCTGTAAGAAATGTGATTTGGTGAGAGCCTCGTATGTACACATGTTTAAGGAGTGCCCAGCTATTGCAGATTTTTGGGAAAGAGTAGGGAACACTATTGCGGATATGTTAGGCCTTCCTATCCATATTAACCTGGTATTGATAATTTTCGGGATATCTAGTGAAATTACAGGCCCGCCAGGTCCTTTCTTTTTTACGCTATGCTGCTAGCCAGAAGACAAATATGCAGAAGATGGGTGGATTCTTCACCCCCTTTGCACTCTGAGTGGCTGGCCTCATTGTTTGAGACATCTAAGATGGATTTGCTTAGAACTCAGAGCAGGAAAAAGAAGGCTTTTTGGAATTTCCTGCTAAGATGGTCCAATGCTTAGTCTACCTATGTTTATACTGTCCTCCTTATGTCTTCTTCTATCTAACCTACCTAATTACTTATTTAATCATCTAATCTAAACAGTTTCACAAGGTTTGGCGGATCCTATGATTATGCCTCTTTGGTACTCTTCTGACTGTGTTGGGCATCCCCAGCTTCCGGACAGGCCAACGCTAACAGTCGCCAGGTTTTCCTGGCAGATTGGAAGAGCGACCATCCCCTCTAGTTTGGGGCCAGTGTCATCCGAGCCTGTCATGTTACCGGTAGGCAGGGTGTCTCCCTCGGTCCTAATTTCATAGCCTACGTTTTTCTTCCTAACATTGATTTGCGGTACGGACTGCTTGTTTGTCCACTGTGGTCGGAGACGAATGAGGACAAAAAAAAAAAAAAAAAGAAAGAAAACTAAACACCAAGATCCCTGGAAGACAGAGTCTGGCATTTGACTTCTTTCTTTGAATGCACAAAAAAGGTGACAAGATAAGAACAAGATTTAAAGGGCTGTTTACAGAAATCAAACACTGGTGGAAGATTACAGTAAATAGGGTTTGGGCATCGGAAGGACGAACTCAAGCTGGACAGCCTAAAACAAATCGAACCAGCAAATAGAAAGCAAGCAAAAGTGAATGGTAAGCAATGGATAAAATGCATTCCCAGGGAAGCTTTCCGAATGTCCCAGAGATGTTGTTAGCAAACTTCGACCTAAAAATTGATCTGATTTTTATATAATTTTTGCACCAAAACAAAAAGATCCAGCAGAGGGTTCCGAAGATACAGCATTCACAAGGTATAGTAAATCAACTCTTATTACTTAACCGCGAACAAACATTGGCAAATTCAACGAATTTGACATTTGGAAACGTTTTCAAGAAAAACTTTCGTAAGTATCAATGTAGTTACTTAAGGCAACCAACTCCGACAGGGAGCCAATCAGGAGGACCAACAAGGTCCACAGAAATAGCTACCTTGACACAAAAAAAAAAGCGGTCTTCAGTCCAGTTCCAGTGTCAGTGGCTCCTTGCCATGGATTTCTATAGAGTGGTCCTGATGCAAGGAATGCAGGATGCTGATGATGCTGCAGTCAACAGCGGTCTCTCCTGTGCTACTCCTCGGTCCATGGGGTCCTGGTGAGGATGTCTTGGCAACAGAAGTCAATGTCTCTTCAAAGTCCTCTCGGTCTGGGCAGAAGTCCATTCACCAGTGGACTACCAGTCACCACTGGACTACCAGTCCAGTACAGCAGTTTTTGCAGTTCCCTTTCACTGGCGGTAACTTGCCTTCTGGGTAACCAAGCTGCACTCAGATGACTCTCCCAGGTTCAGCAGACTCGGGGGCAACTTTGAGTGTCGGGTCCTACCCTGGTGCTGCACTGCAGCGAGGAGTGCAGATTCAATAATCTGGACTACCATCTTGCTCCAGCATGCTTCTTCAGCTGTTGTGTCCCTGTGCTGTGAACAGCAGGTCAGCCAACTGACCCTTGGAGTCTCTTGCTTTGGCTGGGCTCAGGAGTCAACTTCTCCACCAGCAGAACACGGCAGGCACAGTCCCTTCACCTTTGCTTGCCACCAGGTTCAGCAGTGCAGTTCACGTCAGTGCAGCCTCTCTTCGCCAGGTCCTTGGTGCAGCAGGGCAGTCCTCCTTTGGTCCTCTTCTCCAATCGAATGAGAAGTGGCGTAGAGTGCAGTGTCAGAGTGCAGTGGTGCACAGTAGATTTGAGTGGCCTAGAGTGGATTGGCGTAGAGTGTAGTGGCATGGATTGGCAAAGAGTGTAGAGGCATAGAGTGCAGTGGCATAGAGTGTAGTAGAGTGGTGGCAGAGTGCAGTGGCACAGAGTAGAGTGAAGTAGAGCAGAGTGGTGTAAAGTATTGTAGAGGGGAGCATTGTGGAGAACAGTGCAGTGGTGCAGAGTAGATTGGCGTAGAGTGCATCGGTGTAGAATAGAGTGGAGTGGCGCAGGGTAGACTGTAGTGGCATAGAGTGGAGTGGTGCTTAGAGTAGATTGTTTCAGAGTAGAGTGGAGTGGCGTAGAGTGAAGTGGTGTAGAGTAGATTAGAGTGGCTTAGAGTGGATTGACGTAGAGTGCAGTGGCAACGAGTGCAGTGGTGCATCGTAGAGGACGATCGCAGTGGTGCATCGTAAAGTAGTGTGAGGAAGAATGCATTTGCGTAGAGTGGTGTACAGTAGAGGCGCTTCGACTGAAGTGGCAGTGAGAGGAGTGGTACAGAGTAGAGTGCAGTGGGGTAAAGTGAAGTTTGCATGATGTGGTAGCGTACTGCCATTACAAACACATCTTCTATTGAAATGACTATTACATTTGCACATACAGTTTTACTGATAAAAGAATACAGCGCACAACCGATAATGTGTGGAAATGTCATCACCTATTGTATCGATTTGTTTTGATCATATTAAATATTTGTTTTCATCACACTTCAGAATTACAAAAGAAATGTGCTTAATTTGTGCTTTTCTAATTCCGATATATTGTGAAATATCTGCATAGTTCATTTACAGACATTTAAATTGTGTTTTGTGCTAGAAAAAAAATAACATTGTACAGCTTTCCATCCAGGACACACAGAGTACCCAGCATGAATGTGACATAAATCCTCTCACTCTGAAGTCAGAGAAAGAAAAGTAAACACTAAGTTCCCTGGAAGAAAAACCCTGACATTTGGCCTCTGTATTTGAATGCACAGCAAAAGAGACAAGATAAGAACAAGATGTAAAGGCCTGTTTACAGAAATCAAGTACTGGTGGAAGAAAACAGTAAATAAAGTTTGGGCAAATGAAAGGACAAACTCAAACTGGACAGCACAATACAAATAAAGCCAGCAAATAGAAAACAAGCAAATGTGATTTACAAACCACAAAGCCAATGGTGAGCAGTGGGCGGAATGCATTCCCAGGGAAGCTTTCCGAATGTCTCCAAGATGTTGTCAGCAAACCAGACTGCTGGGCTATCTGGTAGGCTTCGACCTAAAAAACAGCCGCATCAGCCCTAAATTTTGGGGAGACCATACATAACAAGCATTTGCAATGCAATAGGTCTCGCATTTACGCGAGTTTGAGCTATTGACATTGCAAATGACAATGCCTTTTATTTTTGTTTTCGTTTTTTAAACATAAATAAAAGGCATGGTCATTTACAATGCCAATAGCTTAAACTCGCGTAAATGCGAGACCTATTGCATTGCAAATGCTTGTTATCCTCTGTCTCTGCTGTGACATTGATGTGACATTGTGTCTTGTCATTGTTCACTGTTATCCTTTATTAAGGGACTTGTTGCAATCTGTGGAAATTTGACTTGTTCAATGACAGAGCTCAATAAAGAGACTTTCAATATTAACAGCTTTTCTCCATGTTTTCATTTGTATAGCTGAGATTTGTGCACAATTCACCAAGGGGGTACCGTGAGGGAATAAAGGTACCACCACTTGTTAGTTAAAGCACCTACAATCTGCAGAAACACGGTATGAAGCGCTATAAGAAAGCACGTTGCTGATATTATTAATATGTGCTGAGAGAGCTCCACGCACAATGTATGAGTTTGCTTCACCTCCTCGGGGACCAGGTGTCCGAGTTAAACTGATTATTGTCTCGTGTAAGTGTGTGGGTGTGCCCCACACACAGCTGGGAGACCTGACACACTCCTGCAGGACACTCTCATACACGAGGGAGGTCTGACACCACAGAGAGGAGGGCGAGGCACTGATCACGCTGAGTGCTGGCGGAAGTGAGGGTGGCACAGGTGCATGGGCATTCTTGGGGTACGAGGTGCTGCATGCGGCACTTTTTATATTTACACGCATAGATATTGTACACCATGGCATTCACCCTGTTAATAAACATGGCTGGGACACAGGTCTGCCTCTCCCTTATAAGTTAGTCTCAGGTGTTAATGGTGCTGCAGTGACTCCTATGACCCTCCCTCTCTGACCCCTCCACACAGCTGACACCTCTCGAAGGTTCTCTGAAGCGCGGATTTCACACACCAATGAATTCTGATTTCAGGGAGGACGGGGTGCTTTGGTGATGCTCACAGCTGCAGCCGTGTGGCTGTTTTTTCACTGTTTTACATAGATCGAACTCGAGCCGAAGATCTTGGAGGCTTTACACGAGCACCAGTTACATTACACCAGGACACATTCATTTTTTGTAGTCACGGGGAGAATAAGTGATTTGCTCAGAATCACAGAATGTTTAGGCCACGCCCAGACTCGAAGCTGGTTTCCCCAGCTCCAAAATCGGCAGCTCCGCCCGCTAGGCCACACCCTCTCACATCTTCTATTACGATTCGGTCGTATTTAACAGTATGATTACTATATACTCTTCAACACTTTACCGTAATGCAGACTTTTTTCCACTCCACATGAAGCTGAATGAACAATATTCAGAGGCCTGTTCGTGCACACAGTGGGGAACAGCACTAGTGAAATGTGCACACGCAACACCTCACTGAAGTTCGCACACACACATCATTTTCAGTGACAAGACGTGTCCACTTCTCACGTGGTCACACATTAAACCACGCGCTCTGCCTCCGCCCCTGTACACATTCCCGCATACCTCGGAGCCCCCCCCCCCCCACTCAGTCTGCACGTGAATGGACGGGTCTGAAGTTTCCAGGGGGTTTCCCACGCTGAAGCCCAGTCACAGACTGAAGAGACAATGTGAGGCGGATACCGGCCGAGGAACAGCTGCAGATAGAGGGAAACAATAGATGGAATGTGAGGAAGGGGCTAGAGAGATGCAATGGACGATTGTGAAGAAGGGGGCTGGGGGAGCAATGGACGGAATGTGAGGAGGGGACAATGGACGGAATGTGAAGAGGGGGCTATAAGGGGGTAATGGATGGAATGTGAGGAGGGGGCTAACGAGACGTGAGAGAGGCAGTGAAAACAAGCCCAGCCAAAGCGGACCGCGCTTAAAGAAACAAACGCAGCCAAAGCGGACCGGGCTCAAAATGAAAATAAAAGAGTGCTTACGGTCTTTTAAAGGAGAGTGTGTGAAGCCGCAAGTAAATGATCCAGTCCGGGTGGGCGGGGAAAAAAGTGGACAAGCTGGTAACCAGGAGGGACAAAAAAGCCTCCGGGCCAATCATAACACCCCGTTTAGCATAATAGGTGACGCAAAATGACGTGCACCAATGGGAAACACGGGCGGAGCACAAAGCGAACTTCTGGAACCGTATTGATTCCAAGAAGCCCTCGCATGGCGAGAGCAGCGCATGCGCGCTGCTAACGCCAGGCGAGACCTAAAAAGGGCATTTCCTTACTCATTGTTTATGTTAATCCCAGTTTCCAAGCCCATTTGCTGTTGATGTGTCTCGATCAGTAGATTCTCTGTTCCACATGCTCCACCAGTATAGCACATTTTTACTATTCTTCATGGTTCTTCTTTGAACCTAGCTTACCATCTCTTGTCCCTCCATCAGCTGTCCTTACTCACAGTTGTCCTGCTTGTTTCTGAGAACTTTTTCTTAGATAGCCTTCCTATTTATCCCATCTTTTTCTCATATACCACGTTCTTGTTGCTATAGTGTACTGCTTTTACTTTTATTCCCAGTTTCACTTAACTATTTTTTTCATTTTATTTACAAGTCTTGTTTTTTTCTTCTAAATAATCCTCAATAATGTTTATAGGTTCTAGTCACACCTTTGTTTATCAGTTTCATTTGTTTGCTTGTTCTTTTTCTCTGTGTAGTTCTTCATTTGCTGATCTGCTCTGTTCCTCAGTCTCCTGGCTGTTTGCTCATTGGTTAGTTAAACTGCTCCCATTAAATCTAAAAGCTACATTTGTTTTGGTTATATCCCTTTGTTGATCTAATTGCATTCCCAGAACATATGTTTATGTCTTCCGTTAGGAACTTTATTCCCATTTTTAATATCTTTGCTTCCTCGGTCACCACTGAACTTTAGGGAAGTAGGTGAGGACTTAGTTGTCTCCAGCTGTTACAGTTAAGCAAGTAAGCTCTAGCAATACAGAGGTGATCCACATCAATCCCCATACTCACACAGCACATAGAAGCAGCAAATTCAGATCTATACTCAACTTGTGATTAACCTATAGACCATGTGATCGCACAGATTATTACAATTTATTGACAGGTTACGTACTTATTAGGATATTTGCGGAAGATGTCCCTGATGACCACTATGGCTTCCTGTACCACGTAGTTAACCTTGGTCTGAATAAGGTCAAGCAGAGTGCTAACACAGCGTTCTGCCGATTGCTAGAGAGAGAGAGAGACAAAATATAAATAGACTACTAACACACAAAATAACAAAAGTAAACAGACAATCCCAAATAGGAACAAATTAATAGAGTAAAGAATTAGGGGGCTGAAATAAAAGCTTAGGAGATGGACCAGGACAAATTAAAGGGACCACTACCAACTCTCAAACAAGCTTTTGAAAAAAGTAAACTTTTGCTTTTAAAAGCAGTCCAGTTTCCATGCATTTGACCAGCCACCTGGCTATGGCAGCTTCGGAGAGAGGTTTGCCTTTGTGATATTCTGTCCTTTATATTCTTGTATGCCGATATTCTAGGGGTCAGTATTTAACCAGTATTTGGGATAGAATACACCTATAGAGGTACCTAGTAAAGTCTGGGATGGTGTAGTTTGTGTGGATACCAATACTTTTCCTTAACCAGAATGCCCAGCAAACACCAAACTTTAGCTAAATCACAGATTATCCTCATATTTCTGTGAAAGGAGGTTCCGAACTCTGTGAGAATCCATAACATTCCTACCTTCCAGCCTTCCCATACTTCTCTCAATAAAACCACTACCTCAAATGTTCACCAAATAATATGTATTTAGCACATTAATTACATAGGACCTCATAACAGCAATTTATTTGTTATAGCCATGAATTAGATAAAGATCAAGTAGAATTCGAAAAGCAGATTCATACTACACGTCACTTAAATTGCAATATAGAAAAATCTGAAAATGTTAGTTGATGTCCTTCGGAGAGGTCTAGAGAGGTCAATTATAATACAAATTCTTTCAGCCTCAAATGCCCGGATTATGGTAGGAGATGTATTCTCAGCGTGTTGACCCTGGCAGAGTTAACTAGATATGAATCCATTTTAGAAAGACAGTCTATTAATGCAGCCCTTTGTGACATGGTAGGCTATATTGGGTCATTTCAGCTTCACACTACTGCTAGTTAGGGTGTTTGCACCCCTCTGCAGCAGGCACTTTAACCTAACAAACTATCGGACTCTTGCAAACAAAATCACAATCTGTAGAGCAGATACATTAACTCACCAGGCTATATTTCCTAATAGGCCAGTGTAGGCTGGAGCAATGTCAGTCAAATATAAATCGTACCTGGCTTGTGATAACTCAGCGCCAGAGGCTAATCAAAGCACCATACCATATTGGAATATGGAGTTTCCTGACTGAACATTGCTTCTGAATGACTGGTAGGTTCGGGTAGTGGCAACCACTTATGTATCAGGAATAGCAAATGTCATGAAAGTTGCTAGCTTAAGAACAACATGACTCAATGTCCTCTACAGTTGTGCAATCCCTTCACACAGACAATTCTTGTTTGACACATCATACGTGAAAGGTAAAAAGGAAGTTCAGCTAATGCCCATTGAATTATTTGCCTCTCAGCTGTCACAGCAAACTAGTGTTAATACCAGCTTTCATATCCGCTCCTCACACCCAACACAGTGTTGCTTCCCACAGAGGTCCATCATATCCCCTATACTATTCAACATCTACCTAACTTAGTTACCAAACCTGAGTAAATCATTCAACCTCACCTGTTACAACTATGGCGTACAAGCATTTAGACCGTTTCGCCACCACACTCCAAGTAATTTTTGTTATTTTAATGCATTCTATTTACAACTGTATTTTATATTGCAACAATTTTAATTAATCTAACAATAAAGTTTTTTTTACTTACTTACTTACCTGTTACAACTATGTAGATGACACCCAATCATTTATTTTAATGGATGGTCTGGAAGACCTCTACAATTTAAAACTTAATGACTGACTTCGGGCCATAAACACACGGATGATGAATAACCATCTAAAGCTAAATACCGCTAAGACAGAGTTTATGACCTGCAGACAATGACAGAAATACCAACCTGCTGCCATAGGACCCGAGGAACATGAAGCCCCTCCACCAATATCAAGAGAAGTCATAAACCTAGAAGTAGCTATTGATTCAGACCTATATTTGATACCATATTTTAACAACATAAAACAGAGTGCCTTCTACACAATGAAAACATTACGTTGCCTTCTTGGATACCAACAGAAACTGCATGCCATTATCTCACTCGTAATCTCCAAGCTTGACTAGGCCAACAGCCTATACCTTGGCGCAACCTCATTCATAATACGCAAAATACAACTCATCCAAAATGTTGCTGCAAAATGTCTTCCCTACC
This sequence comes from Calotriton arnoldi, assembly GCA_963921515.1. Taxonomy (NCBI): domain Eukaryota; kingdom Metazoa; phylum Chordata; class Amphibia; order Caudata; family Salamandridae; genus Calotriton; species Calotriton arnoldi. The sequence goes on along the minus strand of CAWUFW010000209.1, from coordinate 3,045,461 downwards.
TCCACCCAAGAGAACACATACACATGACTCCCATCTTGCAATCACTCCACTAGCTACCTATAGCAAAAAGGACAATGTTCAAGGCACTTTGCATTGTTCACAGAGCCTCCAAGGAAAAGGACAGTTATTAACTACAAGCTGAAGTCATGCACTACAAGCAAATCAGGACATTGTGCTGCAGGCTTGCACCACATATACCCCCTTACCATAAGAAATCCGCAGGACACACTGCTTTCTCAGTACAAGCCACCAAGCTCTGGATCACACTACCAGCCAGCATTAGAAGCATCCAGGAGCCTATACACTTCAGAAGACAGTTAAAAACATTGCTATTACTTAGACAACTATACCACCACACATCCTGGCAACAGAACCTGGAAAGACAGTCACACCCTCAAGTTCAATCTTCAGCTTACAATACACAGATAACAACTCAACCTGCAACCTACTTTTGATAACTAGGTAAGTTAAGGAGAGCTGACCTATGATTTTGGTGCATTCCCAGATTTACTAGAGCTAGTAAACCTGGGAAGGCGTCAAAATGCTAAACCTTCCCCAGTGAGGCACGATGAGGAGAAATACCTTTATTTCTCCCTGTTATGTGCTGCATTCTGCAGCACACATAGAAGGAGGAATATGCCTCTAAGAATTGTTTTTGTGCAAGAAGTCGACCCTTCATGCAAAAAAATGATCCTGCCTGGAACACAGACACCCTTGCACCTTGGCGCACGGGTGCCTTTGTTGGCGCTGGGCTGCACATAATGTGACAGTGCTAGGAGACAGCAGAAATGTGCCATATCTTTATAAATATGGCAAATTTCTACTCTCTGCCTTTCACGCAATGCAGTGCAGCAAGTTGCCTCTAATGTAAGTAAATCTGCCCCAAAACCCGTGCAGTAACCTGCTAAGCAGACTATAATCATAAGAAATGCCGTAAATGGGGCCCCCTGAGCTGTTCAAGGCTGCCAGTTACTGAAAAACCATAAACGATAGTTTATGCGTCTGTCTCTCTCACACCTTATCCTCCACCACACTGCTACATGCGGCAACCCATAACACGATAACCGCACCTTGGTGGTCATCACGCACAACATGAAAACACTTCCTACATTGGATCACAAAACAAAGACAACACACACACCACCCTATAGGGTGTAGCTTGCTGCCAAAGTAGGTAAGCACTTCAGTGTCACACATAGGTGTAGTAAGCTCTATACAAATGGGCAATACTATACAATATGCATCACTCATCACCAAGATTTGTTTTGATCCTGCTAAAAATCTTTGTTTCCATCACACTTCAGAAATAATAAACAAAATATACTGCTGGTATATGTTGAAATACGTGTACAGTTCATTTACAGGTATATTATGTTTTTTTGTGAGTTAGAAACAAAGTGACATCCTACAGTATTTCTTTTTGCACTCCCTGTACATAATGCCACTGGAATTATGAGATTCTGCGGCCATGGAACTATGCGATTCTGCGGCTGCTGCGCTTTCAGCATAATTATGAATTTATTGCATTTGCCACATAATCCATCATCTGCTGCATATCGTGTGTATTTTAACAAAAAAACTAATTTTGTTTCTAGCTGAAACAGATCAAAATTTACTAAAAATGTTGCAACATGTGCTGCAGTGCATTGGAAGGTCGTTTGCAAAGGTTGAATGCCCACCTTTTAGTTACGCAGAGCTGTATTTGGATGTGGAACCGGTACTAATGAAGTGAAGCCTTTGCCCAGAAAGTGCTGCAGTGTAAAAGATGACAAAATAATGAAGTGATACTATGAAAAAAGTGGAGCATTAAGGCGCAACATTTGTGTTTTCTTGTCACAAAAATTTGTCAAAAATGGCACAGAATGTAGGCCTCAGCTGTTGCCTAATTCCAGTGGCCCTGTCTATACCGCAGACAGGTTGTCACAGAGTTCACTTTAGACAATCCTCTCACTTTCCAAAGGAAGAAAAGTAAACAACATTTTCATATTAAAAGATGCAATTTGTCAGAAGACAGACTGACATTTAAAATGTCTTGGAACACGTAGTAAATGTAACAAGATAAAAACAACACTTCGAGGGATTTTTATTGCTGATTCACCTTCTGAACTCCTGCTCCTCTAAAGTGTGCCAGCTGCCTCGCTCATTTGGTGGGCCAAAGATTATTCTGGGCTGGCCCGGCCCTCAAATGCCCCCGTGGCTATGGCCTTGTCTAGGTTGTGGGAAGACATTTGAGAATTCAATGGTTTGGTTAAGGTGGAAAGAAGATGCCACCTTAAGCAGAAATTCTGGATTTGTTTCAAGGACAACTCTGTCTTCGTGCACCTGAATAAAAGGTTTTGGGAGGGTAAGAGCCTAAAGCTCACTTACATGCCTGAGAAAGGTTTGGCCACTAGGAAAGTCACCTTACAGGAGAGGAATAGTAGGGGGCATGAGTGAAGGGGCTCAAAATGGGGGCCCATGAGTCATGTGCGAACAATGCTGAGGTACCAGGCAGGAAGTGGGGGTACCATGGGTCGGTGACCCATCTAAGAACTTCTGTGAAGGCCTTGACAACAGGGACCCTGATGAGTGAAGCATGTTCCCTATTCTGAAGGTAAGCTGCAACTGCTGCTAAGTAAAATGGATAGATGTGTAGGCAAGGCCTGATGTCTGCAGATGGAGCAGGTACCAGACTGTCTTGTACTGCTTGAGTGGGTCACTTTGTTAAGGGAGGCAGTAGGGGACAAATCTTTTCCATTTAGCCATGTAGCTGGCCCGCACTGTGGGTCTGCGGACCTCTTCAAGGATGGTCATACACCCAGGAGACCGATTGAAGTAGTCAAAATCTAGGGCTTCAGGAGCCAAATCACAAGATTTAGCTGCCTGTGGTTTGGCTGTCTGACAGTTCCGTGGTTCTGAGAGAGAAGGTCTGGCCGATAGGGAGCGTCTCATAGGACACTAAGGGCAGGTCAAGAAGGGTGGTGAACCAAAGCTGTCTGGCCCACGTGGGAGCCACCAGAATGAGAGTGAGGGATGTCTGCCGAAGCCTCCGAATCACTAATGAAAGTAGTGGGAGAGGCGGAAAAGCGTAGGCAAATATCCTTGACCAGTTCATCAATACTGCATTGTCCATCGAATGTGAGAACCTGCAGATGAAGTTTGAGCATTTGGCGTTTTTGGCAGTGGCGAAGAAGTCTACGTCGGGGACCCACCAGTGTCAGAATTAAGGAAATAGGACTTGCGAATTGAGTTCACTCGTGTGAAATTGTTGCCTCATTCTGCTGAGCAGGTCTACCAAGTTGTTGCCCACTCCACAAGTAAATGAATCTTGTGGTGGAGTGCCCACCACCAAATGTCCTGTGCTAACGCTTACAGCTGTTGTGATTGTGTGCCACCTTGTTTCTGTAAGTAAAAAATGATGGTCATGTCTGTGCAGATTGTTTCTGTTCCACCAACGCAGAGAGCAAGGAGTGCTGGCACAAATCAACACTAGATCCTACCAGCAACCCTCTGCTTGTAACCATTGTGCAGCTAGGCATTCCTGGAGCGGACACGTGCAGCCTTGCCTGTGGAACTACGGCAATACAGGAGGTCACCATGCCGAGAAGACACATGACTGCCCTGACTGCTATTTGACGATCTGGCTATAAAAGGGGCAATAATGACGGGAAAGCTTGAATCAGTGATTGGCTGAGGCAGGCATTCCTGGTGACTGAAATAAGAACTGCTCACAGGAAAGGTTATACCTGAGGGGGGCTGAAGGTGGGACTTGAGTGTGTTGAAAGTGAACCCTAAATCATGAGTATGTGTCAAGCATTGTTTGTTTACACTCTCGATGTAAAAGAAAGCGTTGATGCAGGTCATCCTGAAATGAGCACCGACCACAGCAAGAGACTGCAAAAACTCGGGGGCCGTGGTGACCCCGAAGGGCAGAACTTTGAATTGAAAATGCTGGTCACCAACACGAACCGAAGGAACCAGCGGTGTGCAGGGTGGATCGGTATGTTAAGTATGCGTCCTTCATTTCAAGTGCGCCCATGAAGTCGCCTTGCTGAGGTAGAGGGATGACATTCTGAAGAAAGTGGAAGGGCTGTGAGGTGATGTATCCGATGAGGGGCCTGAGGTTGAGTGTAGTGTCCTGTCCTTTTTGGGGATCAGGAAGTATAGGGAGTACACACTCCTTTGCTGGGTAGGTGTAGCAGCACATGCACTATTGCCCCTTTGTGAATGAGTGCCTCTACCTCCTCTTGAAGAAGGCACCGATGTTATGAGGAAAGGGTGTATTTGTGGGGAGAGATGTTTGGTGGGGTTGCAGTGAGGTCTAAGCATTAACCCTGCCCTATAATGTCAAGAACACACCGACTGGAGGTGATTTTGAGGTCTCGCTGAGCCAGCGCATGCGCTGCGAGACATTTAGTTAGTGGCTTTTTAAAGTGCTACCACAATCTTTTCCTGGCCTCAAGCTTGCGTTCACGAGCGCGTGCACGCGCGCAGCCGCCATGTGGCTTTCATGGCTCATTAAGCCTTGCTCTGCCCCTCCCCCACCACAGAGCGCGTCCCTGCCATCACTTTCGCGGCCGCGTTAGTTTCACGGCCGCGCGGCCAATGCTTGTTTTAATTGCTGTTGCTCGCCCCCCACCCCACTGTGCTTTGCTAACGTTTTCTCGAACACGGAAGGTAATTCCCTGTCTGCATAATTTAAATAAACTACGAAAGGAATGAATTAATTGCATACGCTCACACCATGATTTTGCTTCTTTTATATTTTTCACACATCACACCACGCTAGTCAGTGCGACAGTACAACAACTTTAGTAGGACATTTCATTTGCAGCTACGTATGGGTCGTGAAAATATTTCAGTGGCTGGCACAACATAGACAGGAGTGTAATGTTTGCTTGTATCCCAACTATCATTTTTATTCACTGAGACTAAAAGAAAGCAGTTTAATTTTTCAATGTGTATCTCAAAAACATTACCTGGCGCATTTATAGTGTCAGGCACTGCAAGAACGAAAACTAGATAAACATGTGTAACATATATTTTACTATCTGGTGGACTTTCATGTTAATCAAGCGACGATTTTTTTTCCTGTTTTGTCATCTGTCCTAAGAAATCTCTCCTGCCACGGGAGTTTCTGCCTCACCATCAGAATGAAAACTTAACGAAAATTCTAAATATAGGTGAAATAACTTCCTGGACATCACTATAAGACGTTCCTTTCCATTTTTGTGATTTAACTTCCTAGACCATCAACCACTGTTGTTACCGTTTGGTTACAACAAGTGCGAATTCTTCTTTTCATTTTTTCCCCCCCCAAAAACTCGTATTTACAGGATTCGTTTACTGCAACGAAACCTTCTTCATAACAAGCATTGGCATAGCCAATAGGTCTCGCTTTTGGGACCTTATAAGTATTTAGTTATGCAGCACAATATCGTTGGTGCAACAATATCAACCGTTGCATGGCTAAACACTTATAAGGTCCCAAAGGCGAGACCTATTGGCTATGCCAATGCTTGTTTCCATTGTGAGAGAAACCCCTGAAGTCTTCACCCTACATGTTCGGTGGATTGGGGGAAAGGGAGAGCAGGTCACTATTTCGAGGAGCAGCTCCTTTAGCCGCACCAATCTTTCCTCTATCCCAGGAGTGTTACCCCTGTAGCCTCTCCTGGAATATCCCCATGCAGGAGCCTGTTGTTGCTGGTGCCTGTGGTAGTAGGTAGATGCCTCGGGGGAGGTGACCTTGGACCCCCCCTCTGTACTTGGACCACTGAAAGAACTCCGGGGAGAGCCACCAATAGCCCTGGTCATATCCTTTTTTTTCTTTCTTTTTCTAACCTCTGGTCAACTTACGGTCCGAAGAGGTGCTCCCCATCGAAGCGCAGGTAAGTCAGATACTGTTGAACCTCTGGCTTAAAGCCAGAGACACAGAGCTAGGCATGGTGCCGAACTAAGTCGCTGGAGTTCATGTCGCACACCGCAGTATCAGAGGTGTTTAGGGCCAACAGGATAGTGTTGTTCTAGATAATCTTCCCCTCAGAAACGAGCTCACGGATGCATTTCTTATATTGTTCCGGGAGAAGTTAGAGGAGCGCCTCCATCTCGTTCCAGTGTGCCGGTCGTAACTGGAGAGCAGTTCGATGAAGGTAGCGAATACCAGTGAGCTGCTGATTGGGCACCAACTCACTTATTGGCAGCATCAATCTTTCTGCTTTCCTTATCCAGCAGAGGGGCGATGTCCATGCCGTGGGCATTGGCGCGTTTGCGGGTCGCACGGACAACAAAAGAGTTCAGTGGGAATCGACTCCAGATGTACAGTGGGTCAGAAGAAGAGGGTTTGCACTTTTTATCTACCCTGGTCTTTATCGGCTCAAGAGTGGTATTCAACGTCCCCTTTAACATAGGAAGGAACTGTAGGGAGCGCTCGGTGGTGGACAGCATTCCCACAAGCTAGTCTTCATCATCCTAAACCTCGTGCATCTTTACCTTATGAAAAGTGACAACTCAAAGAAGGCCCTCATGATAGGAGGTAGAATAATTGGGGGAGGGGGAATGGAGTACAACCTGCCCTTGCTCATCAATGTCATAATCGTCCAAAAGGTCAACCACAGGCTCAGGTTCGAATGGAACCTCATAAGGATCCAATGGAGATGTTGGACTACCCTCCCCCCCCACAAGATGACTGTGGGGGAACACTCTGGTGAATGATGCAGAGGGGGTCCTTGTGGAGGAGGTGAAACGAGAAGAAGGGAGGAGGAGAGTAAGGAGGAGAAGGTAGGGAGGAAGAAGATGGGGTCCAGGAGGAAGACGGTTAGTGCCACGTCCTGTTTTTTTGGTCTTGGATGGTGGTGTTATGTTATGTTAACGGGTATTTATTAAGTGCACGGCTACTCCCGGGAGTGTCCCGGCGCTCAAGGCAAAGACCCGCAACACTGAGCCAAAGTACTCCAGTCTAAGGCTGCTGTTGGAATAACCAAGTTTTTAATTTCCTTCTGAACGTGAGGAGATCCTGGGATTGCCTCAGCGCGAGTGGCAGGCCATTCCAGAGGCGAGAGGCCACCACTTGGAAAGATCTGCCACCCCTCCGAGAGAGCAGGATTCTTGGGGTAATGATCAGTGACTGGGCGGACGACCTCAGAGTTCGACACGGAATATAGTGCTGCAGTCTTTCCCCAAGATATGGGGCACCTATTTTATGAAAGGCCTTAAAGACCAGCACTAGTGATTTAAAGGCGATCCGTTTCCTAATTGGTAGCCAATGCAGGGAGGCCAGGAGGGGTGTAGAGAGTTCTCGGCCCTACCAAAAGAATGGCTCTGGCCGCCACATTTTGGATCACCTGGAGGCGGCCAAGTAAAAATTCAGGAAGGCCAAGATACAGGGCATTGGCATAGTCCAATCTCGACACCACCAGAGCTTGGACTATCGTCTTCCTGTGAGAGACCGGGAGTAGAGGGAGAAAGTTCCTCAACATTCTCAGCATCCCAAAACAGGTCCCAGCCACTGATTGAATTTGGGCCTTCTTTGAGAGAGAGTCATCAAATTTGACGCCTAGATTTTTTACAGTCTGAACAGCTGAAGTGGGAGGAGACATGTCTTGCGGCCACCAATGATGCCATAGATCACAGGACCGAGAGCCGAAGAACATCATCTCTGACTTCTCAGAGTTGCACTTCAGTTGGTTTTTCCTGAGCCAGTGGAATACCTCCGATAAGCATGTGTTGATTTCCTTACTGTTAAATTCTGTGCTCTTCTCGCAGGTAAACAGCAGTTGTGTGTCATCAGCGTATGACACTATCTTTGCCCCATGATTCTATGCGAGAAGCGCCAGAGGCGCCATATAAACATTAAACAATGTGGGGCTAAGAATTGAGCCCTCAGGGACCCCCACATTCATAGGGGGAATGGGTGCCGAGAAAGGCGGGGACCAGATAGTTTGCTGGCAGTTGTTCAGAAAGGAATTAAACCATCTTAACACCGTGCCTCCGATCCCACCCTCTTGGAGCCTTCGTAAAAGTCCACTATGGGGCACGGTGTCGAAGGCCGCGGAGAGATCCAGCAGCACCAGAGCTGCCCTGCCCCCCTTGTCCAATGTGATTTTAATAGTTTCCGCGACTTCCAGGAGGGCAGTCTCCGTGCTGAAATTGGCTCTAAAGCCAGATTGGCTTGGGTGAAAAAGATGGTTGGCCTCTACATAGTCCGTGGTCACCGAATTAACATAGCTCTCCAAGACTTTAGAGAAGTATGGTAATAAAGATATCGGCCTATAATTACTGGCCACAGAGGGATCAGCCGTAGATTTTTTTAAGAGGAAGGATTTTGGCATTTTTCCAGTTCTTATGCATTTCTCCCGCCTGGAGGGCAGTATTCAAAACTGCGTTAACTGCCGGATTAATTACCTCCGCAATGGCAGCCAGAGTTTTGGCCGGGCAGGGATCGGTGGGTGAATCGGATTTGAGGGCTTTCATCAGTGTCAGGGATTTATCCAGTGACATGGGAGGGAACGGAGTAAGAGCGGGCCTATGTCGCAGCTGCTAGGACAGGGCAGATCTCTGTCCCCTCCTACTACTGGTAATTGAACCGCAAAAGAGTCTTGGATAATCTTAATCTTATCATGAAAAAAGCAGGCCATCTGGTTAGTCCAAACCTCACTGGGGACGAACGGGCTGCTAATAGCTTTAGGGGAGGAGAAATCTTTAACAATATTGAAAATTCCTCTACTTCTATTCCCCGCATGCTCGATTTTAGCAGCCATGAAGAGTTTCTTCCCCTCACACACATTCCTGTAGTGCTCCTTAAGGGCCTGTTTGTAGACAATTTTGTCTGTCGGCTTGTAATTGGTACGCCACACCCTTTCCAGGCGTTTACAAGCACTCTTACTTTTCCTGAGTGCCTCCGTGAACCAGGGGGCTGAGGCTCTGTTGGTTTTCGTCTTCCGCCTAGTATAAGGTGCCAGTTCTAAGGCGCGAAATTGGAGCCAATTCTCCAGTGAGAGTACATCCTCTTCCAGGCACCCGCTAAGGGGAATAGGATGGAGACTGAGAGCACTTTGCACAGCCTCTGGAGTGATCAAATGAAAAGGCCTGTAGCTATTCTCCCTGGGCAAAGTATGCAATTGAGGGCTGCCAAAGTCCCTGTTGATTCTAAATCTGAGCAAAAAATGGTCCGACCAGGCTAAGGGTAATGGGGTGTCCAATTCAATCTGTTTAGAAGAGAAAACCTGGTCCAACGTGTGGCCCTTTTCATGAGTCGGGAGATGGACATATGGGGACATATTAAGAAAGTCTAAGGCTTCAAGCAGCCCTCTAGACTCGGGTTCCATCGGATTATTCATATGAATATTAAAGTCCCCGAGCACCAGGCAGTGACTATATTTCGCCGCAATCGGAGCAATGGTGCGGCTGATCGATTCCAAGAACTTCCCAGCAGGGCCTGGAGAGCAGTAAACTACTACCCCCGCAATAGACTGTTGGGCAGAGATCGTGATTAAAAAACCCAGGCTTTCAGCCCCCTCTACCTCCCCAATAGGTAATGGAGAGCAATTGAGAGGGCTCCGGACAATGAGAGCAACGCCCCCTCCCCTCCCCATAGAGCGGTCTTTCCTAATAATCTGATAGTCCGGCGGGACTGCAATGGCGATCGTTGGATTGGAGGCTTCTGTTAGCCAAGTTTCTGTTACAAACACTAGGTTGGGGGAAGACTCTGTTAACAGATCAAATAATTGAAGTTCGTGTTTCTTTATTGAGCGAGCATTGAGAAGGAGCACATTCAACTGCCTACCTCCCCCCGCATTCGGTCTGAATGGATATTGGTGTTATGGTTTGTGCAGGGATCTAATAATGTCGGGGAGGCCATCCAGTTACAGTGACTACACACAGTACCCTTCATAACCAGCCGAGTCGAGAGGTGTGGGATACAACTAGCATTCTTACCAATATTCACAAGCTCTTATCTATCGTATTTCAGGTATCCCCTCATCACCGTGGTCAAACCGGCAGCGTTTCCGGCTCCGGCCGCCTCCGGGACACTGACGAGCGCAGACGGGCTTGCCATAGGCGCGCCTTCGGCATCACGCTTTATGTGGCCTAGATTGCCAACAACTAGACCGCGCCGCCTAGTAAAAATGGCGGCGTCGGTACTGAGGGCTGCAAGATTAAAGGTTCGATTCCCCCGCCACACCCCACACTTCAAGAGCAAACCAGATTCAGAATACAACAGCTAAAACAAATTCATTACAGTTCGTATTAAAATCAACTAAAAGAAAGTTAAGGGGATTGTGCAAATTAGCAAAGCAGCGTTTCGACAGAGCAGCAAAGGTGCTACAGTGTAGCGAGGTGCAGGCACCAAGGCAAGAGTCTCCTCGAAAGAGTCTCCTCGAAAGTCAGCTGCTTCTTGTGAGGGACAAAGTACTGTATCTTTGGAGGAGGTTGAGTGACTATCTTGCCGGTCTGCGGGTGAATGAGGATCCACTTCTCCCAGGCATCAAGCATCTCCCGTAGGCGCTGCAGGATAGGTTGCTCCTGGTCTTCAGATCCAGAAGAGGATGGGGCTTTGGGCGCGAAGAGCTTTGGTGCTGAAAGTATTTTGTAGACCACTGGTGCCGAGAAAGGTTTTGGTGTCAATGGAGTCTTTAGAGCCGAGGTGGTCTTCGAGGGTGCTTTCAGTGCCGGCGCCAAAAGTACTGTTGGCATCAAGGGTGTTGTCGGTACCAGAGGTCAGGTTTTGTGCTGCGTTTCCGTGTCAAAGGCTGGCTCAGAGTCAGATTTGAGGCCTGCTGTCGGTGTCGACCATTGCCATCTGCCAGCAGCGGACCAGAAATCTGGTGCACCGCATTGGGCTAGACACCCGAGGGAGGTGCTTGGCCTGAGTTTGATAACGGGGAGGATGTGGAGGAAGGGATGTCGTACTCACGGTCGACATCTTCTGTGATTGGGCCTATTGATGTTCCCCTGCTTCAGACTCTAAATGTTAACTCAGCTTAGCGCTGAAGTGTAAGTCTTGCTCACCCGAGGGCCCAGGGTCTTGTTCCTCATCGACGTCATGGTCCCCGAGTAAATCAGGGGTGTCTTCTCCTTGCTGCTCCGTCATAGTCCATCGAGTGAGTTATCGACCACGTTGTTACCGCAAGCTCTTTTTGGAGGGTAAGGCGAGACAGGAGGAGCAGGTGTCCTCGTTGTGCTCCGGAGACAGACAGAGGTAGCAGACTGCCTGGAGGTCTGTTTAAGGCAACTTCGAGTGGCACTTTGGAGAGTACCTGAAAGTGATCTTTTCCTTCACGATGTTCACATTCTGGGAAAAGGGAGACGAAGGAGAAGGCCCTGAAAGGGGAGCGGAGATGAAACCGGTCCCGAACCCGACAAAGGTCATTGCGACAACAAAAGTACTGCAGACAGTGATTGTTTTACCAACGGGAATGGAAGGTGAAACCACGTCCAACTTCGGTGGCGGGGAAAAAAAACACAATGCAGGTGATGCCCATACATATTACCAATAATAGGTGGAGTCACTATACCTCGTTGCTTGAAAAACATGTCCAAGCCTAACACTAGCTGGCAGAAGTATGCCCAGCATGTGTATCGACAGCTATATATGCCAATTAGAAATTTTACGAACTGACCTATTAGTACGCAGGTCAATTTGTAAAATTCTTACAGGTCACAATTTGCGATCAGTATTTTGCGATCACTTTATTATTATTTCGTTATATATCTCGCTGCAAGAAATATAAATATTTCACCACAGCTGCCTGTCAGGAAGGTTGCCCTGCTGTACTGGCCTTTTACAGCCGGTTTGCAACAGCAATCCACAGCTCGATTTGGAATTGCAAGCCACAGCAGTTTGGATGGTAGAACTTCCTTTTGAACGATATAAGGGACATGTTAATATTTCTTCAGAGAAGGTGGGGTAATCAATGTAAAAAGAGGATGATGACAGTCAGGTGCAAGTTCTTTTTGTCAGCCTTAGACCGCTATCACAATGAATTTCAAAATACAGTGTTGTGGTATTGCAGGGGTTCTAGCAACACAAACAAGCAACCCTGGGTCTGAATTGAAACAGCGGAGTGCGGGAGAGTCCCTTTTTAAAGGACTGTTTCCCTCACCCAGCCGTAGGTGGCATGCTTCATCATCAGGAACCTCCTCGCACTGTGAATCTAGTCGCAGTGCGGGCTAAAACCTCCTCACTGTGAGGGAGGAGCTCAGGAATGTTTTTGGGAAGTAGTTGGGGGTATACTAAAACCTTCAGATGAGCCAAGCGTGGAGGGAATGTGTGAGGATAGTGAAAGTGAAGTTAAAACCGACTACCTGGTATGCTGAAGACAAACTTTAATGGGACATCCAGGGGTCAGGATTAAAAAAGTGTGTGGGCTATGGCAGGAAGATTCAACTTGTCATGGTCTCTAAATGGTTAGATGGTCGAAATGTTTCAGCCTAAATGCCTTCCGCAGAGATCTTGATTATTAGTACAGCCAATAGGATTGCAGATGCAATTCTCATTGAGATCCAAGTCCTTGAGGGACAGATAAAAGCTACCATATCATTGAGCCTTTATAAGAAGAATCTTGAAGCAACAAATAAAACCAATAAAGAACTCAAAGAAAGCCTTCTGGCATCCAAGATCAAAAAATTCCAGAAGGACTTAGCTCGTTTTTCAATAGAGAAGATCTATCCCTATCCATCAGATGACTTTAAACCACCTGACTTTAATCAACAAGGACGTGGATTTGCCTCTAGTTTTTCTTCATCGGGATCAGGACAATCTACATCAGAACATGATTCTGGGTCCAGTGACTCTGAGTCCGGGAGACGCTACCCCAATAGGAGGAGAGGGAGAGGTAGGAGACAGACCAACAATCTTAGCTTCAACCAACAACACCAATGGTGGCCTCTAGGTCCATGGGCTTATCCGATGCCACCGTTTCATCATCCCTCAACACAGTTTGCTCCACCACCACAACCCTTTTTTCATCAACCTTTTTTAGAACAGGGCCGTGGACGACCAAGAGGCAGAAGGAGATCCCAGGCCCAAGTTCACTGGGAAGGACCTCTGCCTCCACAGACAACACGGAGTATGAACAGGACCACGACCCAACCAGGGACGAGTAGGGAGACAACCTGACTGAGATTTTGAGAAGGAATTCCATCACGACGGATAACACAGAATATGAACAAAATGATGATCTAACTAGAGACAAGCAGGGAGACGATTTGATTGTGAATTTGAGTCACCGCACCCTGAACCCAATTGAGACACAGCTCCTCAATAAAGGACTCAGTTTTGTCCCCACCTATGAGGGGGACCCATTCCTGCTAAATCAAGAAATTGCCCAATTTTTTAGGAAAGTGAGGCTGAATTTCTTTTTTGCCGATACTGATTCCACCACTACTGTGGATCCAGTGACAAACACCAATCTCAGCAAGAAGTCAACTTATATGCCACCACCGCACGACACCCCCTGAAGTCATCACATTTGAGAAGGCAGTGCGGAAAGACTTTAATGATGGCCTAGCTAACCAACATTGCCTCTTCAGGAACCTTTCCAAATTGGAACAAGAAGCACTGCAGGAGCTGAACAAAGACGAATCCATAACTATCAAGCCCGCCGATAAAGGAGGTGGCATTGTTGTGATGGATACTCCATCTTATCGAGAGGAGTGCTTAAAACAACTGGCGGTTTCCAGTGCATACCACCCACTCAAGATGGATCCCACCAAGAGACTCCTGAACACAATAGTCAATCTTGTCGATGAGGCGAAGGAAGAAGGCTGGATTACTGCAAAAGAGGCTGAATTTTTGGTTAATACGAATCCCGTGATTCCGTATTTCTATACTCTTCCAAAAATTCATGAACCACTAAGACCGCCACCCGGACGACCCATCATTTCAGGGATTGGTTCCCTATTGGAACCACATTCTCAGTTTGTCGACTTCTTCCTTAGACCACTTGCGAAGAAAAGGCCAACGTATCTACAGGACACTAAAGATGTCCTATGTGTACTGGAAGGACTGGAGTTCATTGAAGACACTGATTTTCTAGTCTCGTTCGACGTAGAATCGTTGTACACCTGTATTCCACAGGATCAAACATTACGCACAGTGGAGACGTTACTCAGCAACACAGAATTGGACACCATCACTCCTGTGTCATTTATATGACATGTGCCACTCTGGCCATGAAGGAATAGGTTTTCCAATTTGAGGAGACACTATTTTTACAGACCTCTGGCACTTCGATGGGCAGTACATTCGCCCCCAGTCTGGCGAATTTGTACGTCCATTCGATAGAAGCTGAACCATCTTGACGTCTAATAACCCTTTCCATTCCAACATTCGTCTATGGAAACGTTATATTGATGATATCCTTGTGATATGGCGTGGTACTGCAAAAGGCATCAAGCTTTTTCACAACTGGCTCAATTCTTGTAATGAGTTCCTGAAATTTACCTGTGAATTCAGTAAAGAGAAACTCCCATTCCTTGACCTCTTGATCTACACTACCAAGGGTATTCTAAGCACAGAACTATACAAAAAACCCATAGCCAAAAACTCGCTCCTTTCATACTCTAGCTACCATCCCAAATCTTTACGGGAGAATTTGCCCTTTGGACAATTTTTGAGGATTCAGCGCAATTGTACTGAGGTTGTAAAATACAAAAAGCATGCATCAACACTGGCAGGACAACTTTTAGACCGACAATACCCTCACTTACTCATTAGTAAGTCTATGAAAAGAGCGCAAAACAATCATCGTGAAGCTCTCCTAGAGACACGTCCCGCCAAAGAAACCACAGAGAGGTTGATTTGTGTCAGTACTTTTAGCAGCAAGTCGAGTCTCCTGCAGAAATGCATAAATAAAAATTGGAATATCCTGAATAAAGGCAGCCACAGGTTAACCAAACCTGTGTTTGCCTTTAAACGCAGCGCCAACCTCAGGGACCAGCTACTCCACACGAGATCACGGATCAAACAGTCGTCTCAACAGAATACACTTTGGAACCTCCCACCAATTAAAGGGCATTTCCCTTGTTGGAATTGTAGTGTCTGTGCACAGACCTCACACACTACCTCCATAGACATAGGCACGGGTCGCCCCTGGGAGTTGAGACAACATACTAACTGAAACTCAGAGGGCTTAATATATCTCATCACCTGCCCCTGCGAACTTAGGTATGTGGGAATGACCACAAGGAAGGTTAAGACACATATGCTTGAACACAAGAGCACAATACGCTGCAAAAAACAGATTAACAAACTTACTACACATTTCCTGGAAGCGAGACATGATGCCAATGATTTCACTTGGGTTGTTTTAGACAAACCAAACATCACTCAGCCCATTGCCAGCATGACCCAGTTTTTATTTAGAAAAGAACAACGCTGGGTCTTCAGGTTGCGCACTGACACCAGGGGCTTAAATGATGACATTCCTTGGTTCAGCCTCATTCATTCATAATGGGCCTATGTGAATGTTATTTCCTACCTATAAGGTATTCATCTCTTACATTCACACCTGTATCCCCCATTTTTGAGGGTGGTACTCCCCATGTGTGTTGCTCATCCATTATGTTTGAGCACAAAAACACATTCCACTTACTATATCTGAGCACAGAAGTATATTTATTAAGGCCAAACAAGCCTGTCACTGTTTATTGCAATCTCAATATTTATTGACATCTTATAGAGTTTTGAGATGACAATTTTTTGGTTCAATAGCGTTTTTCATGCCATCCACGCTGTCCATGCCATCCACGTTTTTATGCCAGTTATGTTTAGCCATTCTATTCATGGTATTTTACGCATACATGCCTACAAGACCTTTCTAACAATGCTTTTTATCAAATGTCATTTTTTGCTTACTATCTCCACCATTTAACCCTGGTGGGGATTCGAGATTTTTGGTTCTCGGCTTTTTTATTTCTAGACCCCTTTCGTACCTCGTTGTGCCTTCTGAATAGAATTTAAGACCCTGCACCTATGGCTGCCAAGCTGTCTCCCATCGCTGGAAACAGGAAGAATTCGGAGTCCTACCTTCGTTTCTATGAATTCCTTAGGAGCCCTGAGAGACTTTGTCAGTTTCTAGTCGCTGGTAGGCGGAGCTCGAGCTCAGCCGGACGCGTTATATCGGGCGACCCGGACTGAGCTTCATTCCCCGTCCCGGTCGCACGAACCGGCTAGGAGTATCTGGCTCCCGAGGTAAGCACTATTTAACTTTTTTAACACCTTTTGTCTAACTTAGACTCCCTTCCGTTGCAGAGAGGGTGGGAACACCCCTCTGCAGAGATCGCCAGCACTTTGGCATCTCTCTCTGTCCTGAGAACACCCGGAAGGGTGTTTACAATATGAAGGTCAGCTAAGACATCTTCGCTCACGTCGGACAGACTGTTTAGAAGCTCTCTGCCTATTCGAGGTAGGCTGCACTTTACAGACTCCCTTTCATAGCAGGGAGTAGGTTCTGACTGTCGCCCCTTTCACCATTTTGCAGAGATGTCCAGATCTTTGGTGTCTCTCTCCGTTCTGGAGACACTCACCCAGGGTGGGGGTGTTTATGTAATGAAGGCCAGCTGAGATTATTATATCTTCGTTTCAGTTGGATAGACTGCTTAGGAGCTCTTTGCCTCCCAGAGGTAGGCTCCACTTTACTGTCCGTACAGATACCTGCATTACAGCTAAGAGGTGGTGGGTTATTACTATAGTTCCTTCTTATCTAACCCGAGTGATCGCCATAATTCGGGCGTCTCGCTCTTTTCTGGGAACAATTACACAAGGCCATCTGTTCATTGCCAGCCTGCACCTCCCAGGATATGTGTGTAATCTTTTCTAGCATATTCATTCAGTGTCTTTTACCAATCAGGACTACCTCAACAGAGGTTTTTCCATTTATTTCTAACACTCACTATTACCATCCTATACCAAGGTGTCAATATACTGTCCTTTAGGACCTTTTTAAGTGTATCTTTGTATTGTTGCACATTACTTCACCACATCTCCCTGTAAAACTGCGGTTCAGTTTGCAATTAGAGCATTAAACAGTCACTTGCTCCCCACCCTGAGCATGTACAGTCAACTGTATTTTATGATTATGTATGACTGTACACTACAGTCAACCCCTTTTTGCCCCTTCCTACTATAGGGTTTGGAAGCCACCTCTAGTGCGTGCGCTGAGGATGAGTTGCCATTAGCTACCCCAACAACACGGGTAGGCACCAAGAACTTGTTATTTTGCATCAACTGCGTAGCCATAATTGAAACTAAAATTATATACATGTGGCACGTGAACTAAGGAGTGCATGTGGAAATGTGTATAAATTCTCTGTTTTTAACACTTGTCTCTTTACAGGGACGATGTTGACCAGCAGGTTCTTATTATTGGTTCAACATACTAGCTGACTGTGTCCTTTCATCCCACCTACCAGATTTGGTATTGTGGCAATATTCACTACCTCACACTTTCTCACACTTCACTTGGTCCTGAAGAAAGCCACGTCACCTCTGCGGAGGGCATTTAGGCTGAAACATGCCGACCGTCTAACCATTTAGAGAGCATGACAGGTTGAATCTTCCTGCCATAGCCCACACACTTTTTTAATCCTGACCCCTGGATGTCCCATTAAAGTTTGTCTTCAGCATACCAGGTAGTCGGTTTTAACTTCACTTTCACTATCCTCACACATTCCCTCCACGCCCGGCTCATCTGAAGGTTTTAGTATACCTCCCAACTACTTAAAAAAAAAAAAAAAAAAAACATCCCTGAGCTCCTCCATCACAGTGAGGGGGTTGTAGGCCGCACTGCAACTAGGTTCGCAGTGCGAGGAGGTTCCCGATGATGAAGCATGACACCTAAGGGTGGGTGAGGGAATCAGTCCTTTAAAAAGGGGACTCCCCCGCACTCGGCTATTTCAATTGAGACCCAGGGTTACTTGTTTGTGTTGCTATATTTGATAGGAAGGGAGTCGCCCCCTGTCGGCCTTTAAACCTCCTCAGGCCTCTTTTGTGTGCATCATTGCCGGAGTTCTAACAGGTTCTGAGATTGCACTGGGAGGACAACCACTAGCACCCAATAGGAGGTCTCTGAGGGAATTTGAACACAAACCTCAACTTTGATGGCACAGCGCCCAATCGCTCGTACTGCTTTTCGGACAAAATCCACATCCACCTCAGTAGCATATTCCTTCAGTTCTGCTAGAACCTGGAAAGAGGGTGAGAAAAGAAAATAGAGTGTTAGGGATTTGCCTTCACCATATCCTTGCATGCACTAAAAATCAAATATGACAATGAACAAGTAATGCTTTGGCTAATGAGCTCTATGTCACTCTCAGCCACAGTGATACATCTAGTAATGCTTGTAAAGGATGCCCTTGCTTTGGCATATTGCAGAATAATACAAACTGTCCCATGGCTGATTCATAAAGTTGCTACACTCAGGAATTTAAAAATCAAACAGAATTGAGAATACTGGAACCAGATTGGCTTTTGAAGTCTGTTTGTAGGTAAAGAGTCAAAACTCTGTGACAAAGCCTTGTGATGCTGGAGCATGTACACAGTGTGTTGATGGATACAATGTGTTCGAAAATATGGACTGCTTCTCTGCAATTTTCAGTAGTTTTTCTAATGGGAGCATGCATGAAGACAATGGGAGCATGCATTAAGACGATGGGAGCTTGGAGCACAATGCCTGGGTAATGCTGGCCTTTAGTACCAGTAAAGAAAACACTTAGAGAGATGAAGTCAGGAGAAACTCCCCGCCCCCCATCCCCCGTCCCCAGGAGACAGAGTATTTGGGTGATGCGTGGCAGCCTGCAAGATCGGTCTCCACGGTGCATGGGGAGCCTGGAGAACTGCCCCCTACTGCTGTTCAGTACATGCAGATCCCCGTGCACCCCTCTGCGCTAAATGGTGGGTGTAGGAGTTAGAATGGGGGAACATACGTGGGATAGGGTGCCCCCTCCCCCTGTCGCATCAACACTGTTGGGGGGATTATGGGGCCCATCTTGATTTGGACAGATCATAGATCCAGTTACACCCAGGTGCTACTGTTCCAAGCCCAATATGCATTCCTGATGGGGGAGCAATTAATAGGCCCAGGCAGTTGGAAACTCCTAGAAGGCTTCAGAAAGTTTAGGGCATTAAAAGGCAACTATTTAAAAGTAAACACAAGGAGATGATGGACGGAGTCCTAAACTTTTCAGACACTCACCCCCAGTCACAGATCTGGGTTGAATCCATCATCGTTCTTTAGCTCACTTTGCCATCCCAGTTCAGACACAGCCATATGCAAATCAGTCTTGACCCTGTGCCTCATGGGAACAGCCCAGCCCGAACTGCCAAGCCATGTCTTTCCCTGGACCGGAAACAAGCATCCTGGGACCGGTTTCGGGCTAACAGCCCTCATCAGCCAGGCTAGCTTGAATCCAGTGGCAAAGTGAGCAAGGGACCCACGTCTGGGCATACCCTGCCAACTTAGGGCGAACAAAGCAAACACAAGGAGATGATGGACGGAGCACTGAAACTTTTCAGACACTCACCCCCAGTCACAGATCTGGGTTGAATCCATCATCGAGACATTTTCAAAATTGTCATCTAAAATCCAACTTTACCATTAAAGAGGATTTAAAATTACACTTCATTTGAGTTCAAACCTGATATTTCCACCTATTCCCAATCAAACGTTAGCCCCAATTAAATGTAATACGGTAACCCAATGTTATCCTATGGCAGAGGTAGGCCTCTGAGTAGTGAAAAATGAATTTAGGGGTTTTTCACTACAAGGACATGCAAAACCTAAAAGTACATGTCCAACTTTTTAAATGCAATGCACCCTGCCCTACAGGCTATTTGGCGTCTTCCCTAGGGATGACTTACATATATTAAACAAGCATTGGCATAGCCAATAGGTCTCGCCTTTGGGACCTTATAAGTGTTTAGCCATGCAACAGTTTATGTTGTGGCACCAAGGATATTGTGCTGGATAACTAAACACTTATAAGGTCCCAAAGGTGAGACCTATTGGCTATGCCAATGCTTGTTGATCTTCTACAGAAAAGCTGGTAGATAACAGATGTCACACAGTTTGGAATTAGTATTTATAGGACAGACTTTTTTTGTTTGTAGTCAAATCATGTATTGATATTTCTATTGCGATTAAATACAGTGATTGTTTTCCAGTCTTCCTCCAGGCAAAAGAACCACAATTTGTGGTAATTTGGAGAATGAAGATTAGATCCCACCCATGTACATTGACCACTATCACCCAAAATATTTCTGTAACTGAGCGATGACTGTGAGCTATTGTACCTTCAGACACTTGATGTTCAGGTTTTAATTCACAATATGTTGTAAGACCTTGTGGTTTTCATGGTACTGCTTCGGTGGGAGGTTTCATGAATCCTACTGTGTTGCATTGTTTTTGGTAATTTGGGACATCTGTGTAGTGTTCTGGAGCAACGGAACTCTATGTATTGTCTCAAAAGGAAAGGCATAAGTCACACCACTGATAACAGCTTTAAGGTAGGATTTAAACCATTTATTGATGGCTCTAAAATAAGTTAAATAATTAACTGTGGTGCTAGGACTGGTGTGCCAGAAGTGCCGGGCAGTTTTAAGGGTTTGGTTTAAGGGAGACGCAGACGTCACATTGCAGTAGAACCGATTAAAGAAGAGTTTAAAATTACTTCATTGGCACTGTGGAACAGTGAGACGGGCAAGTCCCAGTTCTATAGCCACGGTCACAGGGCAGCAGGAGAAGACCAAATTATGCCAGGGGTGACTAAATATTGCAGCAAGAGAAGGCAAATTATACGGCATAATGTGGCACATTTTTTAATAGCATTGTTTCCATAATTTGTCAGTTTCCCACAGGGTTAACATCTGTCCGCACAAAGGTTTCATCTCATTAGTTCCAATTTAACAGCGAAATAGAGCAACAAGCAACAGAAAGAGGGCAAGTCAACCTTTCAAAGAGCCATACACTGAGCAGCCATGCGTGTTGCTGCATTTTTAGTTACTTTTGATCCGTTTGAGTTTTTTTGTACATCTGCAAATTATGCAGACGATTATGGTTTATGCGGCAAATCCATAATAATAAGGAAACACAGCAGCTGCAAAATCGTTTAATTCCAATGGCCCTGGCTATAGCCCCGGGGGACAGTGACGTCACAACGCTGTGGCACGGACGTTCGAAAAAGGAGGTCCACTTTAAGATTCAGGAAGAGTGCTGTGTGTTGTGAGTGAGTTGTGAGTTTAGTGACCTGTTAAACACAGAATTCAAATGCAGATAATGAATATAAAAAATAGGTCGTTTTAAACAGGTCTCGGAAATACACTCATCAGAACCAAGGGAAACACAGTTTTATTGTGAACCGCATAATAGACTAGTAAAGTTTTTTCTAGTGGGCTTGTAGTCAGTTGTGACGCAGTCTTTTTTTTTTTTTGCCATTTTATATAGCGCAAACTCGACCCGAAGGTAATCAGAGCGCTTTACATGAGCACCAGTTGCGTTACAGACGGACACATTCTGATTAAGTGATTTTCCCAAAATCACAAGATGCTAACCTGTGGGCTTCTGGATGACAGGGAGAGAGAGGCCTCCGACGGGGGAGCAAGCAGAATACAGGGCCTCTGGCCTCAATCCAGGCCCAACGGCGGTTTCGCTTTCCTGGTTGCTCGAGGAACAAAAGGTAAAGTTTTGTTTCCTGGAGGCGGGGTTGAGAATGAAAGCAATCAGCAAGGCTAAAACAGCATCGGGTGCAACTGGGAAATGCCGAGAATCTGTCCGGTCTTAAATGAAGGGATGAGAGCGACGGGGCAAGGGGGTGAAACATTGAGGGAAAGGAGCAAGAGATAGAAAGGCTGGAAGCGTGAGGGAGCATGGCGCGGCCCCACGGCCGCGAAAGAGCAGGCAAATGCACTCGTAACAGCAGCTGGTATGAGAGAGCCGTGCACTTTTTTCAAGCACACTCGTTCTTGTGGCACCATCTGCCTTGCGGGAGCGAGCAACAGCCAATTAGCATGCGCGCCGCTGCTCGCTCCCGCAAGGTGGATGCCGCCACAAGCACGAGTGTGTGCTTGAAAATGAGCAGAGCGACGGCTAATGGCCCTCCTATGCAGCGCATGCGCGCTGTGTAGGCGAGACCTAAAAAACTGTGAGGAGGCACAAGCATACTCTGTCCTTGGGTGTCCTGCTTCACAGGGGGTGTAGGCCAGTGAGTAATCAGCAGAACTCCAGTAGGCCACCAACCCTGTGGGAATGCACCATAAACAGGCAACAGCGTAGAAGGCAGAAGTCCAGACGCCACTGAGGGGCCAGCGGTATGCCTTCTCTTCCAGCCCCAAGCCCAGCCTCCTCCTTCCAGGAACCCTTAACAGCAGGGAGAAATGAGCGCAGGTCCCGATCTGAGCCTAAACCACTTTAGAGAAGTGGGGTAGGTATCAATGTTGCCCCGAGGGGGCTGCAATTTACCATAAGGCCAAAACGCCCAGAATCCACTTCAAAGGCTCATCCTGGACAGCTACAGTGCGCTTCACCAGTGGCTATGAGACCGATCAGGTCCGTTGTCACACTGGCGGCATCCGACTGTCTGGTAGGTTGCCGCGGCCTCCCAACCTGCCTCAATCAAAGGGTGCGCACTATATTTGGAGTGAAGAGATTGTCGATGCTGACTCCGAGCACACTGCTTGTTCTGTCCGTGGTCTGCGGCAAGCAGTGGAGTGGGTCTAGTGACTCAGCCTGTAACTGGCGGAGACTTTGGCCACCATCTCACCCCCAGTTCACATTTACTCACCAGTTCTCAGTCACATGAGGCCAAAGAGGATAAACTATGCCCGTCAGCAGTGATAGGCAGTTATGAAGGGCATGTCTTCTTACAAGTTATTGGTTCTAATTATGGTAAAGCGCTGAAGTGGCCAGATATTTTGCCCTAGCGGATGATGTCTCACAAGTGTGGCCATCTTGCACGTCGGCTCTCTGGCACTAACCTCTGAAGTTTGTATATGTTTTTGGCACCCTATGAACTAATTTTATACTTTTTTCTGTGACTTAGCAGCCAACGTAGCCCAGTTTTGAACCATGATGAGCTTCTGAGTGGCCACCAGCAACACAAATGGGATTCCAGGGACCAACAAAATGTTCCTGAGTAATATGTTTCTCTAACTCCACATGAGGGGGTTCGACCAAGGAGGCACTAGGGTGTACTCCGGGAGGAATAGAGAGTCGGCATCTCCTGTATGACCTGCAACATTCTGAAAACAACAATACAAGCACTGGACCTGCTCTTGGCTATGCTAGTTCAGTTTTACCTCCACTTCTAGACAGGAAAACAACGACCAATAGCTCTTTGAGATCTTAGAGTAGCTTGCATGAGGATCTAACTCTAGGTTTCAATCTAACTATCAATAGCACCACATCTTTCAGTTTATATAGATCTGTTCCCCAGAGTTTCGAGGTCCTTCAAACCTTACCCGTAATCCTGTGCCTATGATGTGTGTAAATCATGGAAAGAGGTCAACTAAGACGAAGAGGCAAGGGTACACTTTTTCAAAGCTTCGCAGAGACTCATCGACCACATGAGTGTTTGATGTCTCTGTACTGCGTAGGGGTCCGATCCCTGACTGCTAGAATTGAAAGATGTTCTTGCTTTCGATCTTATCATGGAGTACTTTGGTGACAAAAGATAATTAATGAGATCATCAAGGACCAGGTTGTGTTTCTACAGGATGCTGAGTACGAGTCCTGCCTTGATGGCACCTATAAAGAAAAGTGGTTGAAGGACACAACTATGATAGTAAGTAAAGGTGTCAAAACTTCACCAGAGATTTACTTAACCATAGATCATGAGATAGCATCATCTTCATAAGTGGTAACCCTCAAAGATTGGAGGAGAATTTCCAGACCACTAGTAGAGTGAATGTTGAAGGTTGTCCACTTGGGTACCCAGCATAGTGGGATTGCCATGGCAATAATGTGTGGGTGTATTAATGAGTTGTCGGATTTTGTCACTCTTATCTGTGAAAAAACAGTTGACTGCTCTGCACTGCATGGCGTGTTGAAGTATGGAAAGTGCAAGTATTATGCAGTATTTGCCTTGAAGAGTGGCCTTTGCCTCTGTGATAAGCTGACTGTGGATGGCACCAACGACCTTTATGGTTGCCAGGTGTCCTTGCATCTGTGCTCACCGTCACTTCTTTTCAACATGGCTAATGGCTGTTTTGCTATTGAAAAGTTTGTGGCTTCACCACCTGTGCTAAGGCCTTGACTGGTGCTTGAGTAGGGTATGGGGGCCTGCTGTCATCAGTAGGGTATGATCAGTGCCACTGGAATTAAGCGATTCTGTGGCCGCTCCGATTTTCGCATAATTATGGATTTGCCGCATTTGCCACACAATCCATCATCTCCTGCACAATCTGCAGATTTTAACAAAATAATGTTGTTTCTAGGTTAAATGGATCAAAAGTTAAAAAAAATATGTAGACTAGCGTTCCTGTGCACCTGAAGGCTTTGCGCAAAGGTTGACTGGTCATCTATCAGCAGCCTATTGCTGTATTTGGATGTTAAATTGGTACTACTAAGGTGATATTTTTTCCAGACACTGTTACCAGGTGTAAAAATGACAAAATAATGAAGTAATGCGATCCCAAAATGTGGCGCATTATGTTTCATAATTCACTTACATGTGAAACCATCACATGCGTGTGTGTGAATACCACAATCACTATGACAACCTATAACAAATACATACCACAGCAAGACTCGCAGACATTCAGGGCAACATTTTCAATATTAGCATTCAGAGACTTGTGCTCGCCTGATTAAGAAATACAACCAAGGACTGAGCAACTTTGAAAGGAAAAGAAATGTTCACACACTTATGGCTTCAGAGTGCAAAGCAATATAGATGAGAGGGAAGCTATACCAAGAAATAGCCCTTAATAACTCTAAAAAAAAAAATACAAATAAGAGTTTCATGGATGACAAGAAGGTAAAAGGCATACACGTTTAAACTATCGAACAACAACATTTGAAAAAAAAGTGTCTAAATTTACCAGCCGTGAAGGCGTTAATAGCGTGGATGAATTTATGCATTGTCTGTATGTATTCATTTGGTTCATCTATACAATAGACATGGAAAATGTGGTACATTAGCGTTCGAAAAAGCAAGTTTCTTCTTAGAACGGCACACGGAATGCAGCATTCATTTAGTGTTAACATCCGCGATATTCCTGAAGGATCCGCACGGAATGGAGGGGGCGTGGGCGGGAACGAGAGTGGGAGAGGACGTTGTGAGGAAAGAAGACAGATGCCGAGAGGAGTGTCACACAAACAACAGATGAGTGCAGTCTGCAGGAGATCTCGGCTCCCGAACATAAATACATTCGAAACAGGCCCGCAGGTTGACGTTGGGGTTATCAGCCGGGGCAGGGTCTCGCTGCCATCGTGAAATCTGTTTTTGTTGCTCTGTCACCCACGCTGGGCCAGCAGCGTCAAGGAAGATAAGCCGTGAGTGTCATGACGGCGCGCAGCCATCTGCGAGAGTCCCCCCTGATGCTGTCAGGGAGCCCACACACCTGCCTAGGTGCGCTCGCGCCTGGATGCGAACACTGGCTTCAGCACTGCATCTGCTTCAGTGAACATATGTTTTTAGCTCTGGCAGAGCTGAGGTGTGCGTGACTAATACAGGCTGATTGTGCCAGAGACAAAGAAAAAAGATACGGCTGGGCGCAGGCGCGTAGTGGTGCGCGCGCGCGCACACACACAAACACACACACACAGCGTTTCCCTTGCGGGAGCGAGCAGGGGCACCAGATCATTACAAACATATGTCGCCAAAGCTCGCTCCCGCAAGGGAATCGCCAAACGTGCACGCGTTGCCATTGAAAGCAATGCAACGCGTGCACGTTTTTGCCCGAAAAAGCGAATCAATTCCAAGAGGTCTCTTCCTATGCAGTGCATGCGCGCTGCGTAGGCGAGACCTAAAAAGGGAGGTTTAGGCCTGGCAAAAGGTATATTTTGCCAGGTACATTTGACAGCATAAAACTGCACATAGGCTGCAATGGCAGGCCTAAGACATGCTTTAAAGGACTACTTAAATGGGTGGCACAGTAAGTACTGCAGGCCCACTAGTAGCATTTAATTTACAGGCCCTCGGCACATGCAGTACCACTGTACTAGGGATTTATAAGTAAATTAAGTGTGCCAGTTGAGTGTAAGCCAATTTGACCATGTTTTAAGGAGGGAGCCCATTAGCACTGGTTATCTGTGGTAACCTGCACAGAGTGCTAAAAGTCAACAAAAAAAGGTTCAGAGAGCAGGAAGGGTGAAGTCAAAATGTTTTGGAGGGTGACTCTGCAGAGAGGACCAAGCCCATAATCTCCTTAGGTGGCTTAAACCTCTAAGAAAATAGAAGCTCAAAAAAGATCAATAGACACCCTTTTTAAACTCATCGACCACTCAACATTGTACATCAAGGAGCACACCAACACGCTGGCCACATCCTCAATCTGGTAGTCTCAACATCACCAACAATCCAATGCAATTCACCCATACCCCTGGGCGGGAGTGGCCACTTCGCCATCCCTATCTCTTAGTGTCCGAACAAGAAACCAAGGTAAACAAAAAAGAGAATATCAAACCTTCGGATCCTTCCAAAACTTCTCCATGGACAACCTAATGATTGAAATCACCTGTCATGCTATCACCTCTACGTCCTATGCTAACATCCTTCCAAACAACTTCAAAACTTTTTGGGAAAACTACAGGAACATCCATACCCCAACTAAAACATGAAGTGTAAGCCAAAGCCTTCAGCAACCTGATACTCAAAATGACCTAGCTGACAAACTCTCCACAAGTATACAGGAAAGA
The DNA here is from genome assembly GCA_963921515.1 of Calotriton arnoldi. Taxonomy (NCBI): domain Eukaryota; kingdom Metazoa; phylum Chordata; class Amphibia; order Caudata; family Salamandridae; genus Calotriton; species Calotriton arnoldi. The sequence continues at coordinate 3,018,630 of CAWUFW010000209.1, read as the reverse complement.
AAATGGAAGAAAAACAGAACTCCCAATGACCTCTTGATACTGAAGTTTCTCTGCACAACACTACAACAGCTCATAACATCAGCCCAAGCAAAGGATTATATCAACACAGAAGAAGCCGGCAACGAAACCAGAACACTTTTCAAGACAATCAAGCACCACATCAACCTCCTGCCAGACCCACTTATTCCTCACTACACAGACAAGTGCAATGCCTTCAAACACCTCAGGGGAAATGATCCAACAAAACATTGACAACATGAAACCTGCTTCATCTCTTAGGCACCCCTTCCAGAAGAATCAGACAATTGCCATGCTTCAAAGCTCTCTCTCTTGCAGATCTAGTCAACATACTCAACTCCCCTAAAGAAACAAACTAAACCCTGACAACCCTGACAATCACCAGCCCACCACTAACCAATTAATTGGCAAGTTCAATGAAAATGCAGTCTAAGCTTCAACTTCAAGATCATATTAATGCTAACCATCCTGCACAAATACTAGTCTGGCTACTTCACACACCATGGACCAATACCCTCCTGACCACAGATTATGATGCCTTGCTTCAGATACTACTGGAACTCTCAGCTGCCTTCAACACAGTTGACCATTCCACCCTCTTATGCACCCTAGAGTCTTGAATGGGATTCACCACCAAAGCCCTTCACTGGTTCTCCTCCTACCTTTCGAACCAACACCAGTTCGTTCACATGGGAACCTCCACGTCCCAAAAGATCCCCATGACCTGCGGAGTCCTCCAGGGTTCCTTACTGTTTCTTGCCGTCTTCAACCTTTACATGGAGAAATTTGGTGCCCAATTCACAGATAACCGCATTAAAAATACCAATATTCGATGACACACAACATTACTCTTCTCTGCTTCAGGCATTCAAAACCTCAAACTCTGCTTGCACTTCATACAGACCTGGATGTCCACCGCCTACCCGGAGCCAACCAAGGAAAAAGTCCTGTTATTTGAAAAGACAATTACAAATCAAATATGAACATTGACTGCTTCAAACCTCAACTTTCATTCAATACTGTGTTACTTGGATTTACCCTGGGCAACTACCTAACCCCAAGGAAAACATTGCAAAAAATAAAGATGGCATGGTACCACCTCTCATTTAAAAAAAGAGAAACTATTTCTTCCAGAAAGCAACTTCAGAACTGATGTTAAGAACCTCATACTCTCGCGTTTGGATTGTCGTAATGCCCTCCCCCCTGGCCTCCCAGACTCTGCACTGGTACTCCTTAAAGGCATCCTACAAGCAGCAGCACCGTCTCATCCATGGCCAGAAGTAAAGGGAAAAAATCACATAACCTCCATCCTGATGGAACTGCATTGGCTTCAGTCTATGTGACAATCTCAATTGATTGAATTCATGAAAACCATTTAGGAATGTGTATAGATGGTTAGTGGCTCAGTAAATTTTAGCTATTGGAAGGAAAATTGTCTGAGGAACTATTTTAATTTATTGGAATTATTGAGGAATGTGTTTTATTATTTTTTAACTTCTGTAACTAAGTACTGTCACTATATATATATATATATACATATATACACATATATATATATATATACACATACATACACACACATATATATATATATATATATATATATATATATATATATTGATTTGGACAGATCATAGATCCAGTTACACCCAGGTGCTATTGTTCTAAGCCCAATATGCATTCCTGATGTTTGTATTTAATACATGCAATGTTTGCCAGCCCGCACCATCTGCAAAACCAGCTGCACCATTTACAAAACATTACAAAGCCATCACGGCCAGCACCCCTATGTTTGTTATCTTGCAGAAAAGCTGATCATCTATTGTGGTTCTTGGCATACCCAAAGCCAGGACACCATCAGACTGCAGACTAAGAAGAGTAAAAAAAGAAAACAAATAGCAAGGCAGCAGGTCTTTTCCATCTATGCACCCGGCATCTGGAACACCATTCCCATATCCATCAGGACCACACTTAACGCTGCTCCAAATTAGGAAAGAGCTGACGACGCACCGCTTGAAATGACCCTACATCACAATGCAATAACAGACCACAAACTAGCTATCTCGCCTCTCACTCACTGAACGTTATGCTGGTCTTTGACATTGTCCAGTGCTTTGCTGCCTTTTGGCTAGGTTTGTGCTATAGAAATACAAGATAACTGCATACAAGTGTCAAATAATTCACAACGCAAGCCCTCTTCCTATTGTGTTTGGCAAGGGGTTGGTGTTAAACGTCTCTCTTATCAGTTATGATCAATGGAACTACTTCACAGGAGAGCTATCAACTGCTGCACAGATTTGAGTTAAGTTGGTTTCTCATTGTTAATGTAAAGCCCCTTCTTATGCTGTTTTTTCAGTGAGTTTGCAATGTCAAGCACTTTCCTGTTGCATTTGTCAAAAAGTTCACAATTGAAAATATGTTACTACTGCATTTTTCAGAAAGTTTACACTGTATTTGTCATAGATTTACAGAAACCTGCATTTGGCAAGGAGTCTCAGTTAACGTTTATCAGTTATTATCAATGTAACTTTTTATTAACTGATCAAACATAAATGCTGCCCAATGCTCACATACAAGATCAACAAAGGGAGAAAACAAATTCCTAAAGCTCTTATTGGTAATTGCATGAGCTAAAGCTATCCCTAGCCAGAAATAAATAAAAAGAGCCAGCCCATGGTTACAAAGGAAGCAGGAAGTGACCTGAACGATTCCAAGACAGGACTACTTCAGGGCAGATAGTGAGGTGGCACCAACCGAGGTGATACAGACCTGCGAAGTAAGGACAGAGAGACCCAAATGCTTTTCAGTCCTAAATCACTGACCTGTGCAATGTTGGCCTGCGATGCCAGGCGGATCATGATGTCCAGCTTCTCAAGTTTCACATAGATAGGATCGTTGTACTTCACAAAGAATACTTTGATCTCCTGCTTCAATATTTCAGGCCTGGGACAAGGAAAAGTAGTAAGACGGGTAAGAAAAGAGGTATTGTGAAGGAGAGATGTGCAGGGCAATTAGTATTATGCAATTTTGAGACTGCTGCATTTTCCACATCATTTTGGATGAAAAGTTACTAAAAATAAGGCAACATATGTTACTGCTCAGTAGAAGGCCCTCTGCAAAGGTTAACTGGTCAGCTTTCTGTTGGTTATTGCTTTATTTGGGTGTCAAAGTGGTAATAATGAGGTGAAAGCTTTGCCCCGAAAGTGTTAACGTGTAAAAACTGCAAAAATAACACTAATACAAAATTTGTTGTATTATACCACATAATTGGCTTTTTTTGCCCCACATGTTAGTCAACACTGCTGCATAATCTAGACCTCCCCTGCCGTATAATGCAAGTGGACCTAACTATTCGATAAGTGTCTACCTGACATTCTTTCATACCGTTTCACTTTTCTATTGTTAGCCAGGGCCTGAATTGGATACCCTGACATTTTTCAGCCTGGGGAACAGAACATACAAAGGAAAGAATTAAGACGGGAAGATGGTTATTGTGAAGGAGAGACTGTTGACTATAAGCAGCACCACTAGAACTAGGCACATTTGTGACCACTGTGTTTTCTGCATAGTTTTGGATTTGCTGCATTTGCCACATAATCCATCATCTGCTGTAGATTTCAGCAAAAAACATTTTGTTCCTAGGTCAAACAGATCAAAAGTTACTAAAAACAAAGCACTACGTCTTGCAGTGTGGTGTAGTTTCCACCCCGCAGTAGGAACTGCGCGTTTGTGGACAGCATAACCGTTGGGATGGCGCTAGACTGATTCCAAGCTAGCTCTCAGGATATGTTGCCCTATACGCGGGTAGCAAATGGTTCTGGCAACCACTGAACAGGACAACCCTGATCCCCAGGAATCGTGGTAACAGATCTAGAAACATTTTTCTCAATCACTCGTGCTCTCCTTCTTTCACAGAAATACATAAGAAATACACAGTGGGTCATTTTCAAAGTTTATTGAACCAAAGTGATTCTTGTATAAAATATATTAGCTGCAATGATTAATAGACAGAAGCAAATGAAAGTTATTAGAAGTACCAGGACAATGAACAGGATAAAAAGTTCCACCATCATGCAGAAACAATGTATATACACAAGCATATAAAACAATCTAGAAATCTGGCGTACTCCTACTATGCGGCCCCTAACCTAAGTGTGTAGGGCGTGTATGTGTTTTGCCAAGAATCCACGTACTGGATGATCCAACCCTTGTTACCTGAAAAAGAAGAATGTAAGTCCCCGTCGTGGTCGCAAGCTGGACACCCTTCGCAGAGATATCAGCAAGCTGGTGGGCAAAAAGCTTCAGCATGTAGAGACTACATGCTGCGAAGCCCACTTCTGCCAACACCCAGAAATGCTTGTTTATTTCTAATGAAAAGCATGGCTGAGAGTCCTCAGGTAGGCCAGCATTGTTAAGGTCTATAGATAGCTGTGTCGCCTCATGGATGAAAAATAGAATGACATTTGCACAGTGTGTGTCGAGGCCTTGTATATATGGTGTTCAAGGAGTTGTGATAATGGTCTCACAAAGTGGAATCTGTAAGCGAAGTAGTTTCAGATAGACGATCCAGCATTGTCACGCATGCAAAAGTGTGTAAGAGGTAATTGTGTGAGAGGGAAGGCAACTTGTACATGGTGAAAAATAGCAGGGTTTCTTCATGGGCCTAACTAAGACACATGAGAGCATATCAGTGTAAGGCACTTTGCAAAGGTTCGCTGGTCACTTTTCTGTTGCTTATTTGTGTATTTGAGTGTCAAAGTGGTACTAATGAGCTGAAACCTCTGCCCAGAAAGGGTTAACATGAACCCAAAATGTGCATTATGCCGCATAATTTAGCCAACCCTGCCACATAATTTTTACTTCCACACCGGCATAATTACAGTGTTATAACTGACTATAGGCGAAGTGTCTACCTGACACTGCTTCATACTGTTTCACTGTTACATTATTAGCCAGGGCCTGGATTGGATTCCTTGACCATTTATCTCTTAGTCAGACTTTTCATTTTCCCTTGCATTTTGGTATGTCACTTGTATTCACATGCCCCATTTCCTACTGTTCTATTTCATCTCTTTTCTGTAAAGTCTGATAGCAGGAGCCAAAGAGCAACAGTGCAGCAGTTATTATCTAAATGGCCAAGTGGGCAGAAAAGATCAGTGTAGGAAAGTGCCCCATTTTGAAATTGTTGCCCCCACTTTTTGTCTGGTACATGATGTGATTTCGACTGCACCTGGGTTCCTGCTAACCAGGTCCCCAGTGCCAGAGCGCTTTCTCGAAACTGTACAATTATTTCCCCAATTGAAAAAACCTTTAGCACCCTCCGTAAGTCCCTAGTAAATGGTACCATGCTACATAGGATCTGATGTACTAAAGAGGGTCCCTAAGGGCTGCAGCACGAATTGCGTCACTCTAAGGGACCCCTCACCAAGCACATGGAAGGCTGCCATTACAGGCTGCATGTCTTGATGCAGACCAAAGTGTAAACACAACATGTCACACATCCCTGTGTGCCATGTCCCCTACCACTGCATATGATATTTGTAAGTCACTCCTACAGCAGGCCCGACAGCCCTAAGGCAGGGTGCTTAATACTATATGTGAGGGCATATCAGCATGAGCAGATATGCCCTTGTGTTTGGCAGCCCTATTGCTGCCATTACAAGTGACCAGGGAAGCCATCTCAAGCCATGTACTGGACACTGGTGAAAACGAGTTCCCCAGCTACATGATGGCTTCACAGGAAATATGGATGTTTGATACCAAACATTTCGTCTTGATAAACCCACACTGATTCCAGTGTTGGAGTTATCAATACATGCAGTCAGAGGGCACCTTAGAGGTGCCCCTTAAAACCTACCAGCCTCTGGTGTGCTTACTGACTGGATTCTGCCAGCCTGACACCTGAGACACTGTTCTGACCTCCTAGGGTGAGAACCTTTGCTCTCATGAGACCCAGAACAAAAACCTTTCCGGGAAGAAGGTGTAACACCCCCTCCCACAGGATGACCTGCTGATTAGCCTCCGTGGGCTGGCAAGCTTCACAGGAGCCGCCGCCTTTGGAATGCAAATCTGGCTCCCCTCACAGGAGAGGGAGCCGCCCCCCTGTCCAGAGCCCACTTGGCACCTAGACGGGCAGGATAATTAGCTAGTCATGTAGTCAGGTAGGCGTGCCACCCCCAGGCTTGTATCAGCCCTAAGGTGGGTTAACTGCAAGGTTGACACAATTTTTCAGAGGTAGCCATCTTTGTGATCGCATACCTAGGAACTCCGGGACAGGGTTATGCCCACTTTCAAAAGAAAGTGGTCATATATGGGGAGTAGTGACCCTAAGGGTCAGTCGCCCATTGGCTATTACCAAACACTCCCCTAGCGCAGCTAAATGTAGTATTTAGGGGTGCCACTGGCACCAGAGAAGCAGATCCTGATGACCTATGAAGAAGGACATGAAGATACACGAAAGCAGAGAAGACTGAAGAGATCCTGCCTTGGCCACAGCCCAGCTCACCTGTCTGCCCTTCTCCATCTCCTCTGCACCAAAGCTGTCTTGTCCTGCAGCTACCGATCCTCCAGAACCCTAGGAGGGCTGCCTGACTTCAATAAAGATCAAGACCTCCTGAGAACAGCAGACCTGTTCAAATGCAACACCAGAGACGAGACTCTGAGACCTCCTGAACCGCCATAACCCGACACCTGAATCAACCACTGCACCCGTCACCTCTGGCCCGAGCTGAAGGTGCCAACAAGGTTCCCCAGCCCGCCAGAGTCCATCGTGGGTTCAACTCTCCTGGACTCCCCGACTTCGCCTGCAGCCTCTGCACGCCGAAACCCCCTTCCCCAATCGCTCTGGTAAGAAAAACAAGATGCCGAAAGACACCTCTGCACCCGGCGCCCCTGGACCTTAGAGAAGAGAACCAAAGGTGGTTCAGCCCGACTGGCTTCCTAGCCAGAGCCTGCAGTCACTTTTTGCAGTGACCGATCTCCATTAAAACCTATTAGGCTCCAGACTGATTTGTACCCTGCACTCGGCTGCACTCGTACCGCTGGTGGTGTACTGCTGGTGCTGCTTTGAACCTTGCCCACCACACACCTTAACTCCTGGAGGACGGTCTTGTAAGTCGAAGTACTGTACCTGTTTTCCGAACTTGATTTCCTTCCATAGGTTAATAATGCAGAACTTTGAAATTGTACTGTGTCCACTTTTTAAAGTGAAAAGAATTTATACTAAAAATGTACTTACCTGAATGATTTTTCTCTGATGCCTAAACATATATAAAGATACTTGCTTATTTTATAAAATGGTGTGGATCTCCTTCCAGAGTCGTGTTGTCATTAATTTATCATTGTGTGTATTTGCAAATGTCTCACTTTCCTCTGTGTTACGCCTAGGGCAGCTCGACCACACTACCCCCTAACAGAGCACTTTGGGATTGCATATCAAGCCCTGTCTACTCATAAAGGAGCAAAACCAAAGGGGATGATGGACGGAGTGTTGAACATTGCAAGCACTCACCCCCAGTCAACTGATCTGGGTTTAATCCATCATCATTCTTTAGCTCACTCCGCCACCCCAGTTCAGACATGGCCATATGCAAATCAGTCTGACCCTGTGCCTCATGGGAACAGTCCAGCCCAAACTGCCAAGCCATGTCTTCCTGGACCGGAAACAAGCATCCTGGGACCGTTTCTGGCTTACAGCCGTCATCAGCCAGGCTATCTTGAATCCAGTGGCAAAGTGAGCAAGGGACCCACGTCTGGGCATACCCTGCCAACTTAGGGCGAACATAGCAAAACCAAAGGGGATGATGGACGAGTGTTGAACATTGCAAGCACTCACCCCCAGTCAACTGATCTGGGTTTAATCCATCATCATTCTTTAGCTCACTCCGCCACCCCAGTTCAGACATGGCCATATGCAAATCAGTCTGACCCTGTGCCTCATGGGAACAGTCCAGCCGAACTGCCAAGCCATGTCTTCCTGGACCGGAAACAAGCATCCTGGGACCGGTTTCTGGCTTACAGCCGTCATCAGCCAGGCTATCTTGAATCCAGTGGCAAAGTGAGCAAGGGACCCACGTCTGGGCATACCCTGCCAACTTAGGGCGAACATAGCCAGAAACCGGTCCCAGGATGCTTGATTCCGGTCCAGGGAAGACATGGCTTGGCAGTTCGGGCTGGACTGTTCCCATGAGGCACAGGGTCAGACTGATTTGCATATGGCCATGTCTGAACTGGGGTGGCGGAGTGAGCTAAAGAATGATGATGGATTATACCCAGATCAGTTGACTGGGGGTGAGTGCTTGCAATGTTCAACACTCCGTCCATCATCCCCTTTGGTTTTGCTATGTTCGCCCTAAGTTGGGGCAGGGTATGCCCAAACGTGGGTCCCTTGCTCACTTTGCCACTGGATTCAAGATAGCCTGGCTGATGACGGCTGTAAGCCAGAAACCGATCCCAGGATGCTTGATTCCGGTCCAGGGAAGACATGGCTTGGCAGTTCGGGCTGGACTGTTCCCATGAGGCACAGGGTCAGACTGATTTGCATATGGCCATGTCTGAACTGGGGTGGCGGCGTGAGCTAAAGAATGATGATGGATTAAACCCAGATCAGTTGACTGGGGGTGAGTGCTTGCAATGTTCAACACTCCGTCCATCATCCCCTTTGGTTTTGCTATGTTCGCCCTAAGTTGGCAGGGTATGCCCAGACGTGGGTCCCTTTCTCACTTTGCCACTGGATTCAAGATAGCCTGGCTGATGACGGCTGTAAGCCAGAAACCGGTCCCAGGATGCTTGATTCCGGTCCAGGGAAGACATGGCTTGGCAGTTCGGGCTGGACTGGTCCCATGAGGCACAGGGTCAGACTGATTTGCATATGGCCATGTCTGAACTGGGGTGGCGGAGTGAGCTAAAGAATGATGATGGATTAAACCCAGATCAGTTGACTGGGGGTGAGTGCTTGCAATGTTCAACACTCCGTCCATCATCCCCTTTGGTTTTGCTATACTCATAAAGGACCCCCTGGACTCTTCACACGAAATATCACATTGATATATCACATAAAGAGCCAGCTTTCTACAATCAGTCATAATTAACCTTACAGTGTTATACTGTAATATTGCTATTTTTGCAGAAAGAAATGCATGTGAAGCAATGTTCAGCAAAGTACTTTTTACTCAATTTCAAGTACACAGAACATGTTCCCCCATCTCATAATATGTTCATTATCCACTGGGATTGTGGCAAAACTGAAAAAAAGAGTCAGGGTCAAGGAACCTTTTATCTTTGCAATGGATAACTCAAAGACTTCGCAAATGAATTTACTCTTATGAGCAACATTAAGGTTTTATGAACTTCCTTTAATTCTTATGATGTGAGTAAAAAGAGCTTGTAGGATTGCTACAAGTAGAAGACCACCACTTCTTTGCCATGGGGCACAGCGAGAATCACCTTTATATTCAGTGTAAACAAATTTGGCCTACTAAAGCATATTATTTAAAAAGGTGTAGACCAAAAAGCATATACAGATGTTTACTACTAATGTACAAAGACCAAACATAATGTAATTACCATGGCACAAGCTTCAAATCACTGCATACGGCCGGACCAGGCACTTCCTGAGACAGGAAGAATAGGGAAACAGACTGGATGGATGACGAGCCTCTGGTCCTGGACAGAGCCTGAAAAGAGTCTGTGGTCCTGGGCAGAGCCAGAATAGAGACCTTCTGATACAAAACGAACATAGTCTGTTAAACTGATGGAACGACCTAGGAGATTGGGCAGTTCCAGCCAAGTCGTCCGCAATCTGTTAGCGATGCTAAAGACAGAATGTGCAGCTCAAATTAGGGCCCGCTGCCGCTAATGTTGGGTATAGGATCTAGTTCAGCCAGTGTTGGTGGAAACTACAAAGCAGCCAATGTATCAGATGCATTGGTAAAGCACATGGATAAGCAGGCAAATGGTGTAAAAATCCTAGCTCTTTGTGCACTTCATTTTCTATTCTCATTGATGAAGTGCCCTCTCCAAACGTATTGGTCCGGATATCTATGTTTGCCCACATACTGGAGAATGCATGTCTCCCATCTGAGAGGTGCGCATGTGTTTTTTGGAGTTTAGCACAAAGTCCAGAACTGCAAAACGGTCTGTCTCTTGAGTGATTTGCTCAATTTATAAAGGAGACTCTTGGGGGACAGGTGTTCTGCCCTTGGAATCCCAAAAGAGGTGACATAAGGATATGTGACTCACCCTGTAAGCATCTGTTTGTTGCATGTTGTGCTGTAGATTCACGTGATGGGGAAGATGATACGTTGAGGAGGTGGGCACTTATGAGACGCACTGTACTTCAGTGTATGATACGGGGCAATGGGAAGGAATATATTATATTGATCTGTTTACATTGACATGTGGGTATCAGCGGAGTGTGGGGTGGATGGCATGGCCGAGAGTTGGTATAACAGCAGTGATTGAGTATAGCAAATTGCTAACGGCTCAGTACTCTGGAGTGCCCTTATTTGGAACATAAATGGACTACAAGGCGACGTGGTAACCATCCACGAGACTAGCCTACTGGGGACCCGAATTACAGTTCTTGGTGAGAGGATAATACTAGGTATTGGCACATTCCCGCTTTACTAGAGGGGGGCTGATCTATGTGAAAAAAATCCTCCAATTCACTATGGATAGCATGTAGCCAGAACCTTATGAATGCTTTCTTTAGTTATGTGGAAAATGGGGGAATCTTGAATGGACCTTTATTTGTGTGTATGTACTATGCTGCTCAAGGTGGAGGTCATACAGAAGCTAGAAACTGCTCTGGCAGACAACACAGTCCTGATAAATATAATTGGCTGAGATTTCCCTGAAGTTATGAAACCAGAGATGGATAAATCTAGTGTTGTGGCAGCAAGGGGTTTCAGACTCATAGGGTTGGCCACAGAAAGCTTTGGGTCTTGAGGATGCTGGAGACTGAGGTACAATTAAGAAAGAGTTCTTCTTAGGTGCAATCAGAATATTATCGTGCATTGATTACCTTTTTGTTCCACATGCGGGTCTCCTCCCAGTCTGAGAACTGCGATATCTGGCTACGGGTGTCTTATCTCGGCCCACAATGTGAAATCTGGATATGTTTAAAGGCTAAGTGGATTGGAACTAAAAGACTAAGATACCATCAAATATCTGCTTGAAGCATAGGTCCGCTACCTTAAGGACAGAGCTCTGAAATTATTGTCCCACTAAGGAAGGCCTTTAAAAACTAGCACCGCGGGAATACCTCACAATAAATGGAAGAGTGAGAAAGGCCGGCAAAGTAGAAAGGATAAATTACTTACCTGTAATCCTAGTTCTCTTCCAGGGGTATCCTCATCAAAGTCATAAGCACTGAATATTCCCGCCCATGTGCGGGGACCCCGGAGAATAAGAAAACAATATATATGAAAAAACATATATATACAGATATATATATATATATATACATATATATATACATACATATATACACATATATATACATACATATATACACATACATATATAATTTTTTCCCATACTAATGCAGCCCCATATAGGAGGCTAAACAATGCAATAATAAGTAGATGAATGCATTTGCAGATACACAATGTAAATATATACCACAGGAGTGCAAGTACACTTGAACTCTTTTTAATGAGTAAACTCATGAAAAACTGCGCAAAAAAGCAAGCATTGTTAGCCTACAGGCTGCATTGTAAAGCAATAGCACAGAAACTGAAAGCCATTGTACAGAAAACTAGCACTGTGCCTTTAAGGCAACCATGACCCCTAGCTTCCCATCATGCCTCAGGGGTGACAGTTAGGTCAGTTGTTCTTTGCGGAGACCCGAAGGTCAGGGCACAAAGAGAAAGCTTAGTCATAAAAAACAATCTCATTTGCCTGGGGAAGTGGGTGGGTTGCTTATGACTTTGATGAGGATACCCCTGGAAGAGAACTAGGATTACAGGTAAGTAACTTATCCTTCTCTTCCAGGGAATCCTCATCAATAGTCATAAGCACTGAATAGAATAGCAAGCCCATCCTCCGCCTGCGGGCAAATGAGAAACAAAGTGACCTAATTAACAACAACCGAAATACTCAGCTGTTGAACAGATTCCTCAAGGAGGCTTGGCCTACTTGGGTGTCCGCTCTGGTATCTGAGTCAAGACAATAGTGTCTTGCAAATGTATGCACTGATCTCAAAGTGGCTGCTTTACAGATCTCGGAGAGTGGAACATTATTGAGAAAAGCAGTCTTAGCCGCTTTTCCTCTCGTAGAATGAGCTTTGGGAGCGGGGCAAAGAGGCTTCTGTGCTAACTGGTAAGCCAATTTGATGCATGAGACTATCCATCTGGAGATGGACCGCTTTGATGCTGGAAATCCTGTCCTGATCGAACCATAATTAACAAATAGGTGATCAGACTTTTTAATTGACTTCGACCTGTCCAGATAAAACTTCAAAACCCTTTTCAGGTCTAATGAGTGTAGAACCCTCTCAGCTGGAGTGGAGGGATTAGGGAAAAAGATCGGAAGAGAAATGGTTTGGTTTACATGAAAATCGGACACCACCTTCGGAAGTAAGGAGGGATGTGTTCTCAGGACCACTCTATTGAGGTGGAAGACTGTGTAGGGCTCTTTTGAACAGAGAGCCTGTATCTCGCTCACCGTACGAGCTGAGGTGATAGCCACCAGGAAAGCTACCTTCCACGTAAGGTGTTGTAAGGTTGCTTTGTGGATAGGCTCAAAGGGTGGACCCATCAATTTTGAGAGTACCAAGTTCAGCTCCCAAGGGGGTGAAGGGGGTCGGACCAGAGGGTAGACTTTCTTGAGACCCTGTAGGAAGTCCTTCACTACCTGTAGCTGGAAAAACGAGGGTTGAGAAGGGGAACGTCTGTATGCAGTAATGGCAGCTAGATGCACCTTAATGGAAGAGAATTTCAAACCTGCTCTGGCTAGATGGAGCAGGTATGGCAAAATTACTTCCTCCTGCCCCTTGGTAGGACTATAATGATTTTGTACGCACCATACATAAAAACGCTTCCATTTACAAGCATATGAGTGTCTTGTAGAGGGTCTCCTCGCTTCTTTCAATATGGTCATGCAGTCCTGTGGAAGGCCTAAATGACCATATTGGAGGACCTCAGGAGCCATGCTGCCAAGTTCAGTGAGGGAAGGTTGGGATGATGAATCCTCCCGTTCATCTTGGACAGCAGATCCGGTCTGCACGGCAGCCTCTTGTGTGGGCATATTGACAGATGCAGACGGTCCGGGTACCACCACTGCCTCGGCCAGTCCAGAGCAATCAGGATCTTCGTAGTGTCTGAATGTGATTGCTTGGTCACCACCTTCGGGATGAGAGGAAGGGGTGGAAAGGCGTACACAAATGCCCCTGACCAGTCGATCACAAGGGCATTCCCCTTCGATCCTGGCCGGTAGTGCCTTGAGGCGAAGTCTCGGCATTTTGTGTTTTCGTCGTCCGCGAACAGGTCGATGTCTGGACGACCCCAAGCCTGGAAAATGTCTTCGACCACCTCGTCGTTGAGATCCCAGTCCTGCTGGTCCTCGAAGTGTCGGCTGAGGGCATCCGCTTGAGAGTTCTGCTCTCCCGGCAGGTGAACCGCTGTGATGGATAGATTCCTTGCCAGGAGCCAGTGCCAAAGGGTCTGAGCTTCCAAAGAGAGTGTCCTCGAGCGAGTTCCCCCCTGTTTATTCAGGTAGTACATGGTGGTGGTATTGTCCGTCTGTACTAGGATGGAACTCGCCTGAATCGAAGGGAGGAAAACCTTGAGAGCCAGATGAACGGCTCTTAGTTCCAACATGTTTATGTGGTACAATTGCTCTTTTGAGGACCATAGACCTTGCGTCTGGAGAGACCCCATGTGAGTCCCCCATCCTTGGAGGGATGCGTCTGATCAGAGTCTGAGAAGGAGGAGTTTAATGGAACGGAACCCCTACTCTCAGGTTGTCCTTCATCCACCACGGGATGGATGCTCTTGCTGAGTGTGACAGACAGATTCTGTCTTCCGAGCGAGATGTCCGCTGGTCCCATTTGTCCTCCAGATCCTGCTGCAGAGGACGCATTCTCAGCCTGGCATTGGGGGCCAGAAAAATGCAGGATGCCATCGACCCGAGCAGGGAGGCGATCTGACGCACCAAAGACAGGTTGCAGCCTAAAATCTGTCTGCCTTTCTGTGTGATGGAAAATTGTCTCTCCTCCGAAGGAAACACTTTTCCTAGTTCGGAGTCTATCATAGCCCCCAGGTAGTGGATTCTCTGTGTGGGCTGCTGTGTCGACTTTTTGAAGTTCACATGGAGTCCTAGTTGTTGGCAAAGATCTAGGCACTGCCGGAAATGGTTCCTCACAATCTGGGAGAGGGACCTTTCAGCAGCCAATCGTCCAGGTAAGGATAGACAAAGATACCTCTGCGTCGCAGAGTGGCTGGCACTACCGCCATGCACTTCGTGAACACTCGGGGAGCTGACTTCAGTCCGAAGGGCAGCACATTGAATTGATAGTGGGACAATCAGACTAGGAATCGTAGGTATTGCCTGTGATGCTGACTTATCGGGACATGAAAGTAGGCATCTTGCAGATCCAGCGAACACATCCAATCCCCTTGTCGCAGATGAGGATATATTTGGTGGAGCGTCAACATGCAAAATTTCTCCCGTTTGATGGACTTGTTGAGTGCTCGCAGATCCAGAATGGGCCTGTATTCTGATTTTCGACCTTTTTTCTTTACCAAGAAGTATCTTGAATAGACTCCTCGACCTCTTTGTGATTTTGGCACCTTCTCTATGGCTGACTTGCGTAGAAGGATCGCCACTTCCCTTTGCAGCATGTTGATCTGGTGGCACAATGATGGCACCGGAGGGATCGAGGGCGGACGACGTCGAAAACGTAGAGTACCCATTCTGCAGCGTAGCTAACACCCACTGGTCCTTCGTGATAGCTCGCCACTCTTGCAGATGTTTTGCAATACTTCCCCCCACTGGAGTGGTGGACGGTGATGGAGGAAGCGGGCACTCATTGCTTGGCTGGAGTCTTCGTGGAGGTAGAGGACTGACGATTTGTTCCTCTTCCTCTGGAGGATCGACGGCCTTGATACTGGGATTTTTGCTGACCCGGTTGGTTTTGGTGTTTTTGCCAATGAGGGGTTTGAACCCTCTGTTGGAAGGATCGTCGATCATAAGGGCGGTAGCGGCGACAGAACTCTTTTTTCTTCTCCAGCCCCACTGCCTTCAGGGTATCCAACTCAGTCTTCATCCGGGCCATTTCCTCATCCGTGTGAGTACCGAATAAAGAGGAGCTGGAGAAAGGGAGATTGAGGATCCGGGACTGCGCTTCTGGTTTCAATGCTGTGAGGCGAAGCCAGGATGACCTTCTGGCGCAAATCCCGTGGGCGTAGGAATGGGCTGAGAGTGTAGCCCCATCCGCTGCAGCACTGATTACTTGGTTCGCCAACAAGCTGCCCTCCTGTAAGATCTCCTCGAAATCCTTACGGTCTTCCCTGGGCAGTTTCTCCGTGAAGCGTTGGAGCGAGTCCCACAGAGATCCATCGTAGCGCCCCAAGAGCGCCGATGCACTGGAGACTTTAAGCATGGAGGTGGACGTGCCACATACTTTTCTCCCCCACGAATCCTGCATCTTGCTCTCCTTGTCTGGTGGTACTATAGACGAGGAGGCCACTGAATGTGTCTTCCTAGCCGCAGCGATAATCACAGAGTCCGGTGGTGGATCGGACTTTAGGAACAAAGGGTCCCCCTCCGGTGGGCGATATTTCTTTAGAATTCTTGCCGGTGCGGATTTGAGGGTTGCCGGCGTGAGGAAGATGTCCATAACCGGCTGGAGGAGCCCCGGTACCAATGGAAGTAACGGTCTAGAAGCAGCCCTCTGATGTAAAGTTTCGAAAATTACCGACGACGAGCTCTGCTGAGTTGGCATAGGAATGTTCAGCTTGTTAGCTCCCCTGGAAAGCACGTCTTGGAATGTGCTAACATCGTCCACCAGAGAGATTCTCGACGGTGGACTGTCGGTAAGGGTGGGCGAGTAGTCTCTTTTTGAGGAGTGTGTTGAGGAGGTGGAAAGCGTTGGAGATCTGCGCCTTCTCCTTCTGCTGCGTGATCTTGATCTCCTCCTGGAGGAAGATGCAGGAGTGCGAATGCGGGCTCTATCTCTTGGCGGAGAGAGATCCGCAGCCTGTACCAGGCGAGCCAGAGGAGACCTGCGAAGAGGGCTCGAATCGCGCCGAGCGCTTGCCGCTTGTGTAAAATCAGCCCAGTGGTGCAGAGGTCGCATCCATCTGGGTGAGAGGTGAATAGATGGTGTCCTCTCTGCTCTTACAGGAGATCGACGTGTGGAAGGAGATTTACGTCCATCCGGATGAGACCTTTCAACTGAACGCTGATGCCCAGAGGGAGAGGTCACCACCTCCGGAGATCCAGACTTGGAGATGGAACGGTGGGAGCCTGCTCTCAACATCGATGATGGAGACGGAGAAAAGCCTAAAGGAACTGACACCGACGGAGACTTCTGCCTCGACGTCGTCCGCGACGGAGACCTCTGTCTCGACGTCGACCTTCCCGTTCCCCGCGGAGACTTCTGCCTCGACGCCAATCGTATCGACGGAGACCTCTGCCTCGATGTCGATCGTCTTCTTTTCGACAGAGGGCTCTGCCTCGACGTCTATCGTCTTCTCTTCGAGGGAGACTCCTGCCTCGACGCCGAACGCCTTTCCTTCGACGGAGGACTCTGTCTCGACGTCGGTTGCAAAACCGTCAGAGACCCCTGCCTCGACGTCGAACGCCTTGCTGACGTCGAGGGAAGCCCCCGCCTCAACGTCGATCTTTGGTGTTCCGACGACCTGTGTCTTGACGTCGACCTGCGGTAAGACGTCGACGAAGTCTTCAGTTTCGACGTCGGTGATGGTGTCTTACGCCTCGACGCCAAAGATCTCTGCCTTGACGCCGATCGCCGCTGTTCCGACGACCTGTGTCTCGACGCCGACCGTCGCTGAAGGGCCGTCGGCGGAGGATCTTGTCTCGACGCCGGACGCTTCTCTAACGTCATGGGAGACTTGGCCCTCGAAGTTGAAGAGTGACGCTCCTGCGCCACTGAAGTCTTCGACGAAGACTGTTTTTCCGCCGCCGGTAACTTTGACGTCGAGCCCAACGCCGAAGGAGAACAGATCGGGATCTTGCTCCTCGACGTCGATCGTGTTCTCTTCTTTCTCCTCACTGGAGACCTACCTCTTTCAGAGAGGCCATAAAGTCGGATTCTCTCCCTGTCTTTGATGGTTCTTCTAGATAACTTCCTGCAGTGTTGGCAGGAGGCAGGAGAGTGAGACTCAGGGAGGCAGAGGATGCACACATCATGTGTGTCTGACTTTGCCTTTTTGCCACAGGCTGGGCAAGAGTCAAACAAAGAAGGCATTTTTGACAGAAACATTTTGCTTCTGTCACAAACAAATGGTTTAACCCCCACTCTAAGGTCAAAAAACGTCGAGTGAAGGTAAAAAACCCACAAAAAAAATCAAGGTATTTTTGACAGAAAAGTCAAAAAAGAGACAGCTGTGAATCCAGGGTCCTGACAGAAGGAGCCGGAAAGAACAACTGACCTAACTGTCACCCCTGAGGCATGATGGGAAGCTAGGGGTCATGGCTGCCTTAAAGGCACGGTGCCAGTTTTCTGTACAATGGCTTTCAGTTTCTATGCTATTGCTTTACACTGCATCCTGTAGTCTAATGCTTGCTTTTTTGCGCAGTTTTTCATGAGTTTACTCATTAAAAAGAGTTCAAGTGTACTTGCACCGCAGTGGTATATATTTACATTTTGTATCTGCAAATGCATTCATCTACTTATTATTGCATTGTTTAGCCTCCTATATGGGGCTGCATTAGTATGGGCAAAAATATATATATATATATATATATATATATATATATATATATGTATATATATGTTTTTTCATATATATTTTTTATTATTCTCCGGGGTCCCCGCACATGGGCGGGAATATTCAGTGCTTATGACTATTGATGAGGATCCCCTGGAAGAGAACTGAGGTGTTAACAAGGTAGTGAAAATTGATAGCCTCCTCTAATTTACAATGGGATCAGGCACTGGAAAGCATTGTAACAGATACAGGAAATTTTCAACAAAAGCTGCACACTCCCATTATAGTGAGCAATTACATGGATTTCTAAGGAAACTATGAGCTGGAAAACAAGGCTGAGAAATTGATCGTGTGTCATTAAGATGGACAAAAATCCTAGGTGATCAGGATTGTGGTAGAGGTACAAGGTAAGCAAAGAAATTGGCGTAGTCCAGGTTTTGATGCGTAGTACAAGAATAAAAATTTGACCCAACTGAGCTCAAAGATTCAATAATTCAATACTTTAACAGTGAGGTTGGTCTTCCTTGCCTGTGGGAAGGCGAAGGATGAGTACTTGAAGTAAGTTTACTCACCTATTAGATACGTTCGGTCCAGCAAAATGCCTAGCTGTCATTTCTCGTCAATAAGGTATTGACGGCAGCTACGCCCCTGATAAAATAAGACCAACTGGGCTTCATGCCTTACAGGACCCACCAGACAAGAAGGCTTTCTAATGCCATGCACAAAGCCAGAGAGGAGGATTCATCTTTGGTAATCTCGTCACTTGATGAGGAGTAAGCATTTGACTCAAAAGAGTGACAATCAATCAATCACGGCATTTATAGAGCGCGCTACTCACCCGGGAGGGTCTCAAGGCGCTGGGGGAGGGGGTAAGTTACTGCTCGAACAGCCAGGTCTTGAGCTGCTTCCTGAAGGCGAGATGGTCCTGGGTTCGCCGAAGGTGAGTGGGGAGGGAGTTCCAGGTCTTGGCCGCCAGGTAGGAGAAGGATCTTCCT
The DNA here is from genome assembly GCA_963921515.1 of Calotriton arnoldi. Classification (NCBI taxonomy): domain Eukaryota; kingdom Metazoa; phylum Chordata; class Amphibia; order Caudata; family Salamandridae; genus Calotriton; species Calotriton arnoldi. The sequence goes on along the minus strand of CAWUFW010000209.1, from coordinate 2,999,720 downwards.
CCGGCGGTGGTTCTGCGGATGCGTGGTACGGTGGCGAGGGCGTGGCTGGTTGATCGTAGCTGGCGTGTGGGCGTGTAGAAGGACATGCGGTCGTTGAGGTACTTTGGGCCCAGGTCGTGGAGGGCCTTGTGTGCGTGGGTGAGGAGTCTGAACGTGATTCTCTTGCTGACGGGGAGCCAGTGCAGGTCTTTCAGGTGTACGGTGATGTGGCTGTGTCGGGGGATGTCCAGGATGAGTCGTGCGGAGGCGTTCTGGATGCGCTGGAGTCTCTTTTGAAGTTTGGCTGTGGTTCCGGCGTAGAGGGTGTTCCCATAGTCCAGTCGGCTGGTGACGAGTGCCTGGGTGACGGTCTTCCTGGTTTCAGTGGGGATCCATCTGAAGATCTTGCGGAGCATGCGCAGGGTGTTGAAGCATGAAGATGAGACGGCGTTGACTTGTTTGGTCATTGATAGGGAGGAGTCCAGGATGAAGCCCAGGTTGCGTGCGTGGTCCGTTGGCTTGGGTGCGGTGCCCAGGGCCGGGGGCCACCAGGAGTCGTCCCAGGCGGAGGGTGATGAGCCCAGGATGAGGACTTCCGTCTTGTCTGAGTTCAGTTTAAGGCGGCTGTTCCTCATCCAGTCGGCGACGTCTCTCATCCCGTCGTGCAGGTTGGCTCTGGCGGTAGTGGGGTCGTTGGTGAGGGAGAGGATCAGCTGGGTGTCGTCGGCGTAGGAGATGATGTTGAGGTTGTGTCGGCGTGCGATGGCTGCGAGGGGGCTCATGTAGACGTTGAAGAGGGTCGGGCTGAGTGAGGATCCTTGTGGAACGCCGCAGATGACTTCGGTGGCTTCGGATCTGAACGGGGAGAGGCGGACTCTCTGGGTTCTTCCGGCGAGGAACGAGATGATCCATTCCAGTGCTTTCTCTCGGATTCCGATGTTGCTGAGGCGCTTCACTAGGGTGCGGTGGCAGACGGTGTCGAACGCCGCGGAGAGGTCCAGGAGGATGAGGGCAGCTGTTTCCCCGTTGTCGGTTAGGGTTCTGATGTCGTCGGTGGCTGCGATAAGGGCGGTCTCGGTGCTGTGGTTGGCCCGAAACCCGGACTGCGAGGGGTCGAGGGATCCATTCGTCTCGAGGAAGGCGGCAAGCTGTCTGTTGACGGTCTTCTCGATGACTTTGGCCGGAAACGGAAGGAGCGAGATGGGGCGGTAGTTCTTGAGGTCGGTGGGGTCCGCCGTTGGTTTCTTCAGGAGGGCGGTAAGCTCGGCGTGCTTCCAGCTCTCCGGGAAGGTGGCGGTGCGGAAGGAGGAGTTGATGATGTCCCGGAGATGGGGTGCGATGGTGGCGTCGGCTTTGTTGAAGACGTGGTGTGGGCAGGGGTCGGTTGGTGATCCGGAGTGGATGGAGTTCATCGTGCGGGTGGTGTCTTCGGTGTTGATCGGGGTCCAGTTGCAGAGGGTGGTGGTGGCGGGCATTGGTTCGGCGGTAGGGTGCGTTGTTTGTGCGTTGAAGCTGTTGTGTATGTCGGTGATCTTGCGGTGGAAGAACGCGGAGAGTGAGTTGCAGAGGTCTTGCGAGGGGGTGATGTCGTTGTTTCCGGCGCTGGGGTTGGAGAACTCTTTGACGATGCTGAAAAGTTCCTTGCTGTCATGGGCGTTGTTGTCCAGTCGTTCTTTGAGTGCCGACTTCTTGGTGGCACGGATCAGCTGGTGGTGTTTGCGGGTGGCGTGCTTGAGGGCGGTCCTGTTGTCTGTGGTCTGGTCGAGTCGCCAGGTTTTCTCGAGAGTGCGGCAGTTCTTCTTGGATTCCTTGAGTTCGTTGGTGAACCAAGGGGTTTTCTTGCTTCCGGGTCTGCTGGGAGGGTTTTTAGTGGTGCGAGGTCGTCGGCGCAGGCGGTCAGCCACTTGGCGAGGTTGCTGGCTGCTTCGTTTGGGTCCGTTGTGTCGGTGGGTGTGTTCTGGCTGAGGGAGGCGGTGAGCTGCTCGGGCGGTGATCTTGCTCCAGCTCCGGCGGGGAGCCTGTTGCGGGTGGTGGTGGGTCGCAGTCTTTCTGAAGCTGAAGTGGACGCAGCTGTGGTCGGTCCAGTGGAGTCCGGTGGCGTGGCTGAAGGAGATGTGCTTGCTGGACGAGAAGACGGGGTCAAGCGTGTGGCCGGCGTAGTGGGTGGGCGTGTTCACCAGTTGCTTGAGTCCGAGGTTGGCGAGGTTGTCCAGCAGGGCGGTGGTGTTTCTGTCGTTGTTGTTCTCCAGGTGGAAGTTGAGGTCCCCTAGGAGGATGTAGTCGGCGGAGGGCATGGCGTGCGGGCTGATGAAGTCTGCGATGTCTTCGCTGAATAGTGTGCGTGGTCCCGGGGGTCTGTAGATGAGGGTGCCTCGGAGGGTGGTCTTGGGGTCCGTGTGTATCTGGAAGTGTAGGTGTTCGGCGGCGGTGAAGGTCTCGTCGGAGTTAGTCGAGATGCGGATGGTGTTCTTGTGTACGATGGCGATGCCTCCTCCCGTCTGGTTGACGCGGTCCTTCCGGGTGATCTTGTATCCATCCGGGATGGCTATGGCGATGTCAGGCGCTGAGGAGGCGTTCATCCAGGTTTCGGTGAGGAAGGCGATGTCCGGTGCTGTTGCGTCGAGCAGGTCCCAGAGTTCCACGGCGTGCCTGTGGACGGAGCGGGTGTTCAGCAGGATGCATTTCAGGTGGTTGCTGCTGTTGCTCGACTTGGCGGAGGTGGTGCACGTCAGGGGGCAGGTGAATCGGCAGGTTTGGCAGGTGAAGGGTCCGTGGGTGCGTCTCGGTGAGGCTCGGTAGGCAGTGACAGTTCATACTGCATATACTACAGATGGTGGTGTTTGGCCCACAAATCAGGGCCTGGTTGTACTTCTACATAAGGCCCCCATTCTCGTGGTATACATGAATAGGTGTCTTTCCTCAACCTTTGGCCTGAATACAGGAACAATGAACTTATGCGCTAACTGGAACTCTGGGTCAAGTGGAATCCACTAATTAAAGGGTTCAAATGGAAAAATGGAAATGAAGGCAGCGTATTACTTTATGCACACAATAGAATGTTATGCATCTCAAATACCTGGTCTACAATATCAAGGCTCCACTCTGGAATTCACTCTGACTTCTGCATCAACTATGAAAAATCCATCCTATTTACACTCCAGCTTTGGTCTGATGGCATAGATGTGTTGAGGCTCAGACTCAGTTTGTGGAGAAGAGCTCATCAAACCCCCTTACTAGATGCAAAGATCAAATGCAGCAATACACGGTCTTTCACCATCACTTCTTGCAATATTTTTGCAATAGTGATGCTGTCCTTAGTACCCTGCTCTGGATGGAACGAATCCCCGAATTTCTGCTCACCCTCTGCAGATCTGCCTAAGAGGGAGACATATCTCTAAGGCATATCAAAAACTACTACAAAAAAATGGATATCCCCAAATGGACAAACTTTCGCTCCAAATTAACATTTAAGCCTTGGGACAAGGGGCAAGAGGATCTGCTGTATACCATTCTTTTTCAATAAGCTTGTCATAGGAATGTTTTCTAAGGCATACAATATCATTACATGTAGTATATCAAACAACATGATTAAGCTCAGACATATATGGGACCCTGACGTAAGCATACTTGAAGATGGGGAATGGCAAGAGGTAAGCATGAATCTGTAAGAGGTGGCCATTCAAGCTAGCCGAAAGTGATACAGGTTAAGATTTTTCACAGGATTATAATAACCAATCAAGGCTTGGTGATATGGGTATTACCTAAATGTATTATTTGTATTACTATTTGTGGCTGTACAGGACTAGTGGGATAGAGAAGTTCAAGTTTTATTTCATGATTTGGAACTCCGAAAAGGTGCACATAAAGCTAAAAGTATACAAAAAGCTTACATACACAATAATAACCATAAAATGACAGTAGAACTACTTGCACATTTTTGCTACAGACATGTGACGTATTTAAAAACAATGTTTATGCTAAGAATTTCAATACAAATTTGAAAAACATTTTAAAAAGTACAAAATTTGAAAGCAGAACATTTCATTTCGGGGATTAAACTTCGATTGCAACGCCTCTGAAGTAGTTTGCACGGAGAATTTAAAAAGAGCGGTCTAAATAACTATAATATGTTTCTAGTCTTGAACACCATTTTGACATAGATTGCATATATCTGATGACCCATGCCATCTAAAAGTTATGATATTTAGAGGCAGAATATTTACCATGGGGCATATTCCATCTCACATAAGGTTGAGCTCTTTTCATAGTGATGGAATCCAATATTTTTGGGAAACTCCCTTTGTTACTACAGGCGTTACTGTATAAGCAAAAGCTTAGATCATAAGAACTTTGTTTTAGACAAACCTTTAATTGATTAGATTAGATTAGATTAAAATACTTATAAAGCGCATGGCTGCCTCGGCAAAGATTGAGTTAGTGATAACGAGGAAACCAAGCTTTGCCCAATTCAAGTTGGTCAAGAGCGAATTTAAAGTTTATGAAGATCAAGGATTTTTCTCTTTTCACTTTAAAAATGTTCTTACTTATAAGGTGTCTTAAAACGTTACCTTCTGTACTCATAAGGCTGAAAGCCCACCGGATGACTCCTGCCAAATCTTGTGAGAAGGAACTTTTGATCTTAAATTCCAGTCTTAAGACAGCAGTCGATGCTAAGGTGTTACAGGATGCAAGACCGGGATTTCAGCCATATAAACAGATTAGAGGTGAGAAAAATGTCTTATCTAGCGCAGGGGCCATTACGAACATGTTTTGTCATTTATATCATAGCTGGGAATATGTGTCGAAAGGGACTCCAAATGTTCTTCAAAACCCTCACCCCAGCTTCTAATAATCACACTGTGGATATTTGTATGTGTTAGTAAGGCCTGCCTGACCAAAATAGTATGTTTGGTAATCATGCATTTGATTGCATTTGTAAGACGGTAACATAACTTAACTGCAATGTTTAAATAAGTCTAGACATATTTAAACATTGCCAATTTAATAGAATTATTGTGAAAACTGTTGAGGTGGGCCGATGATTTTTTTTCCCCCACTGGGCGGTGGGGCGGCATTAAAAAGTTTGAAGACCACTGATCTAGTCCATTATAAAATGCGCCCAACCCCTTTGCCTGCGATTGCACCTTACTAGCATTGTTAGTGATATAAGCAGCATCGTTCAGATTCCTACACATAATTTTCTCCATGGAAACATAGGACTTTACTTTTTGAGGAATCAATTTTGAAGAAGTGTGCATCAGCTTATTGCTGCAACGCAAGTAGGCAGCCATTTAAACCTTAAGGAGTTAGGTCCACAATTACAATGTCATCTGCATATTAAAGGCAAGATATTGGCCATCCCTCAATACTGAGAGGAAACCTGTTCCTATAGAGAGAAAACATGGCAAATCAAATATATACAAGGAAAACAACAATGTGGCAAGTAGGCACCCCTGCTTCAAGCCATTTTTTTGTAGTAAACCTCTCAGCTAGACGCTGGACGCCACTAGTAGGACTTGACACCAGGTTGTGGAATGAAGGGCGACAAATGTAACCGAGTACCAAGCATGCCGAGGTTAAACAACCTCTTCCTCAGTGTTGGGCGGTCGACTTTATCAAAAGCCGAGGGGGGTGGGGGGTGGTAGGACGACAAAAAAAAAAACAATAAACTCGGCATATACTGGGGAACCTCTGGCCATCACATATGTTTCATTGCCGAGCTGCCGGGCTTCAATATTATCCAAAGTTGCATGCTTTTTTCCTAAAGCCTGTCTGTTCTACAGGAATAATCTAATTGTGTTTTCCAAGTTCCCGGCGTATAGTACTGAAATAAAGCTGCCACAACTGTGCGCACCTATGGTTGAGGGATGGGACCTTACTCTGGTTCCACAACAATCTCCGACTATCTCTCAGAATCTTCTCATATTATTTCTATATGCCGCTTCTCTTAAATCTATCAAACTATGGTCTAAATTCTGCTTTTTTGTACTTGCCTTTAAGCTGCTTCGTCTCCTTTTCAGAAGAAATAGCAATCTATCTCTTTCCTTGGAGAAGGAGGCAAACTGCTCTCTGGTTAGCCTTTATATTTCTTTGTTCAGCAAACGGATGGGCGGCAAGATCGATTTATAGAGAGCCTTATCTTGCCTCAGAACAAGATTTTTTGTAATCTGCTTCAAGAATTGGCCGAAGAAATAGAGAATATCAGCTTCCTAGGAGACCAGATCTGTTACATCCTTCCCTTGAAGCCCATTAAAGTTAGATATCATAGAAGGATCCCATTGGGTTCAGCCAGAGTTTTTATTACATTTTGAATTGGGGCCATTAATTTTCCATTCCCCTAATGAAGTCGATCTTGCTTCTAAAGAGAATATTAAGAGTCTATGATCATTGAGCATGGGTTCATTTTCAAGTTGCCCAAGACATGAATATGAGACAATAAGATAATCTATAATTGAGTATCCCGTTGGGGGATTTATGGTTAAAGAGCGCAGGGTAATCTAGTGAAAACTTCCCATTTACAAACAAGCATTCCTTTTTTCTCAATTGGACAAGCAGTATCTGCCCTCTCTTATCCGTTACTATAATTTGTGGAAAAAATAATGGGGGAATGTTCAGTGCTTCCTCTTTTTAGGTCTCCGAAAATAGATAAATGGTGTGGTTGGAGACTTAACAATTTAAGTCTCCAACCACAATTATGTGGAGTTTACTCTTTATCTGTGGCCATGCTTATGAAGGTAAATATATCATGCAAGAGGTTATTGTAGGATAAATCAGGAGGAATATAGACATTCAACAATAGAAAGGGAGCTATCTGGCACCCATCCTCATGAGGGGATACGATTACTGCTTGAAAAAGATTAGAAGAATCATTGAAGCTCTTGTACTTCCATTTCATCTTATTGGTTCGGAGAATTGCTATCCCTCCTTTTGCATGTCCCTTCATAGAGGAGGTAGAGTTACAGTCTACTGAAAAGTAACCATTGCATTGGAGATCAGAAGAACACCAGGTTTTCTGGATGCGGATTATATCGGCTTTTAGGCCATCTATGATATTTGTTAGGCCCGATGCATTCCAGGAAACCACTTTTAATTCATTGCTAATTATAAGGTTTTAATACTAGGTCCAATATACAGGTGCCATTAAGTGCACTTGCCAACCAATTCCATTTTTGGCACTCGCCATCTACAAAAGGAGGGGAAGGTCGGGTTGCCCAGAATACTATGATATGTCACAAACCTTCCATCATTCCCAACCAAGACCCGCAAACGTTTGGGTGCTTCGGCTGAGCATCCGTTTAAAGGCAAGGGGAGAGATTCGCAATGGAAATTACCCAACTCATCAGACTAATTTTTTCGAATTTTGTGTTTCCCACATACCGGAAAGCACATCAATCCATCTACACTGAAGGGAGTCACTATTTTGCAGAACCATGTTTGCGACAATATTGAACATGAAATAGAACCCTAGTTTTAGAGCGACATGCAAGTCATATTAATATCTTCTTTAGACAAATATATTTAATATCCTTGTAATAGATATTGTTGGAAGAAAAAAGGACCGCCAGAGGTTAACAACAATTGCCAAGCACACTTTATTGCCAGAAATCTGAGGTATAAAGCAGGAAGAGGAGCCTCCATGTGAACAAGCTCCACCGCCCTGTTGCCAGCTGCCTCCGCACACCGCTGTAAGAAAAAACTCCAATGCCCGTTGCCATCCTTAACCACACTTATTATACTACTTGTGGATGAAATTCAGCAAATAATGAAATTAGGTCGCGAGAGCCAGGCGGCTGCTCAGTTTTGGTTCAGGCTTAGGCTGGCACTGGTCTCAAATTCAGAAGGTCTCGAGTATCAGAATGTGAGGATAACCAAAACCTTTAGAAATGACCAAGATGGCAAGGACGGCTGGGGGACCAGGCCAAGTTTAGGTCCCCTTCATGCAGTGCAGCAGTGGTGGTGTTAAGTTTAATAAGATGGGCAGAAGAAGAGAAAATGATAGGCATACAACTATTGTCCCATTGAGTGATGCGCCTTGTGGCCTGCTAGGTGTAAAGGCAGGGAGGGCAAGGGCGCAGGGAGGGCAAGGGCGCAGGGAGGGCAAGGGCAGTGAGTGTAAAGACACAGACTGGCACAATGCGGGGGGAAGCCCACCCGGGTAGAAAACCGCACCCAATTCTGATCTGGCCAGTTCTGGAAGCTTGGGCCTCAACCTGGTGCAGCGGGACCTAAGCCCCATATGCCCGCTTTGCTCTTGCTACTGCCGCTGCTGGCTCCCCCTGCTTCACCTGATCACTTCTCTGCATCCTCGAGGCTCTGTTGGGGTTTGGACTCACCCTTTACGCTGCCTGGAGTTTGCGACCTCAATGCTGCCTTGCTGCATGATGCCGGATGGCTTGGAGGTGTGTTGAGATGTCGGGGCGAAGCAGGACAAAGTGGAATGCCAATGAGGACCGCAGCCGGCTGGCTGATCACCCCCAGTTGTCGGGGGAGACGATTGATGGCGGGCGTGTGAGCGGCAAGTTGATAAGCAGGAGCAGTAAACGGAAGCGGGGGCAGTAGGCAGTAGAGTGATGGCCTCTGCCCATCGACACCGATCCGCTGCTTCACTCCTGTTGCTCCTGGATTGCCGCCTGCCTGCACTATCTCACGTAAGCAGGATAAAGAGAATGTAGAACTCACATCTGTCTTTTGAGGAGACAGCCCTTGCTCTCCACAAGGTGATGCTGAGAATATGGATGGATTTGGATGCACCTATGCATTAACTGACCATGTGTGCCTTGGATAAATGCTGAGACAGTGAGCTCTCACCCTAGAAGGGGGGTATCAGAAAATGACCAATACTTAAACATGGTTGTGAGGAATGGAATGGTGTTCAAGAGTGTCTGAAGAAATTAAAAAAAATATGGTTGCCTTAACAATTAGGCACAGATCCGGAGTAAAACTATCACTTTTAAATGCATTTGTCCCTCTAAGCTCAATCTTACCAATATGTTTCAACACTCTCATAACTGTATGAAGAGCTCTCCTACAGTTGCATCCATCTGTTTGGTAATCTGCGGTTCATACTACAGTCCACACAGAACAGCTTAACATAAGAAACAATTTTCATAGCGTTATTGTTTTTGGTCTTGTTTAGCTATAATGTTAAAATAACTTTAAAACAAATGCAGAGCATTTACTATGGATGGATAAAGTTTTTTGGGGGCTGACTGTAGAAATATAAAGATTTTTCAGGCCGTGTAACATGAATAAAGCCAATGTGTAAGTAGTGGAAATAAGGAAGGTCTATTTAAAGGGCCTAATTTGATTAGTTTTGCCTCTATTTAAAAAATCATAGAAATCTAAGATGGACAGCGAAAATCTAAATTGCAAAAAAGCAAAAGCTAAGGGTTCACAGTTCTGATAAAAGTCTTGAACCATGCAAATAAATTTTCAGCCCAAATAGGACCAATCAGGCGAGAGTACATGTATTATGTTTTTATGTTATACTAGAGAGAAAGACTTTCAGACTTATAAATAGGGCAAGGGAGATTCTTGTTGATTTCTAGTGCTTTGATTGTATCTAGCAGAATACTTTTGTAATGAGTGCTAGGGAGTTGGTCCATGGATAAAATAGCTTGGAAAGAGTTAGGTGAGCAGATACTATGTCCAATAAGGATCCATGGAGGGTATGCAAGGGAGCCAATGAACCATTAAGCCCCCTGTGCCACCAGGTAGCCCATCTGGTAATAGAACCAGTTCACCATTCAGGAGTCCAACGTAACAAAATGAAATCTGTGTCCTCGATTCTTCCCTCCTTCATAGGAGACACTTCCTACCTTACCCCCTCAAGCCCTACCTTCCCTCATTCCTATGATCCTTAGAAGTACATATCCACTTTATTATCATTGCATACCCCTCATGTTTTTTATTACTTTTATTACTTTTGCTATTTCTTACCACTCTGTTTATCATACACTGTTAGTGCTGTTCTTAGATTGTGAACATTTTCATTGTCGACTTCTAGTTATGGACTTTGTGCATTTATCATTTTACTTACCACTACTTGGCTATGTATTTCTTAACAGGTATAATGCAGAATATGTTCCCTCTTATTTGTTGTACCCTATCTAAAAATCCTAATAAAGCTTTACTGAACAAAAATAATAATAAAAAATAATAAAAAGGTGGTTCAAGGGCAACTGACGTTTTTGCAAGGAATAAAATCCTGTATCCAAGAACATAACCTCTAAACTTGTGCTGAATTTTTTTTAAATGTCCAGGATTGAATACGGTAACTCCTACTTGCAGGCATACACAAAAGCCATCTTGCTCCGCTGAAAGCGGCTCTATGTCAGGCTGCATGCCTATTCCCTGGCAACAAATGTTTTAACTACATCACACCCATGCTCATCTTGCATCGTTGGCTATGTTTGGAAGTGGGGTGCATACTCAAAATGGCTAACCCTGTTGCAAGACATCAAGGACTTTGGCTTCACACTATCACATAAGGTGAAAAAACGAAGAGGACGTCATTCTCTCAGAAGCACTACATCGTTTTTTCTTGAGTCCCCAGTATTTAAATAACAATATGCTTGGCTAAATTTTTGTCTCTTTCTTTTCTCACCTGCCAGAATGTCTCGGCGCCTAAACACCCAAGGGTAGTAGTGCGCTTTATAAATCACAATTTTATTTCATTTCATTTATAAATCACAATTTCATGTCATCACTCAATTTTCCTCTGGGTGTGCTGCCAAAATCTGAAACTCCATCTCCCTTCCATCTATATAAATTATCTCACACAGTCTTCAAAAGAGAATGATAACTACTGTTTAACTCACATTTCTAGGTCTTCACTTCAGATTGCATCCAATTTTCATACCTTTTCACTACTGACACCTCTACATCTAACTTAACCAACCCCCCTATTCTTGTCGTACAGCAATCTGTAAACATTGTACTACAACCCTGTTGGAAAACGAGGCATTAGTTGTGTTGACTGCACAAGTAATGGGTCTGCATTTGTCCTTCACTGGGAAGCAAACACCCCATTGTAGCGCTTGACTCCCAGAGGGTAAATTTGCACAGCAGTCCAAGGCTTACTCAAGGGAGTTGGTGTGGGCGAGTAATCACCATTGTCAGATACGCAGAAATAACACTCAATAAATGATTGTCCAGGTACTGCTTTTCTTTATATTTTCTTTATTATTTATTAGTTACATTTGTTTGGCGCACAAATCATCCCTACAGGGATCTCTAGGAGCCGTTGCAATGTGGAAGTAAGGCGAGATTAAACTACTGAGAGAAAAGCCAGGTTTTCAAGAGTTTTTTTGAACATCGTAAAATACGTACATGCTAGAATAGATAGGGGTAGCCTATTCCAATGGTAGGGGGCCTGGAATGAGAAGGTGCTGTCTCCGTGCCTCGTTGTTCTGATGCGTTTTGGGCATAGAAGCAGTTGGTCACTCGACCTGAGCTGCTGCGCCGGGGTATATGGTTGTAATTTCTGCCTCAAATAGAGAGGGCCCTTCCCCTGCAAGGTCTTGCATACCAGGAGAGAAGTTTGAAAAGGGCACGTTTTTTTATGGGGAGCCAGTGGAGGGAATATATATTTTTTTTTAACACAAACTTTAAGTTTTACAGTTGTACATACAACCAATTGCACCCATGCAAGTACATGCGTGTACCAATGCGGCTCAGCGTCGTGATCACTGCAATTCATATGTTGGATCAGGTTGCCAGTCCTCATAACAGTGCACACGGTTATTTAACATCAACATGTTACAGTGCATATATCCTCTGTTAGTATGTACCCCATTTTGTATTGTAAGCACACAGTGAAGTTTTAATTAAACACAAAAGAACCACCCTGGATCCCTCCCTCCACCCCCTCCCGCAGTTAACTAAATCAGTGGAGGGAATATAGAGAGGGCTCGGAGGGGGAGCGAGGAGGAAGATTTAATATCAATCTCGCAGCTGAATTCTGCACCACCTGGAACCTTGCCAACAAACCCTCACTACTCCCTACCAGAAGGGCATTGCCGTAATCCAGGCGTCTCATTATTAGTGCTTGTACCAGTGTCTTCCTGACCTGCAGAGGAGTCCATAGAAAAACCTTTTTAAGGGTTCGCAAAATGCCAAAACAGGTACCAGACACTGTCTTTACATGCTCCTTCATGGAAAGCGGTCATCCATCATTATTCCCAAGTTCCTTGCACATTTGTTGGGAATGGGTAGAGCGCCTAGCTCCAAAGGCCACCAGTCCTCTGACCAGGCTGTCTGTGCCTTCCCGAACAAAAGAATCTCAGTTTTGGTCCTGTTCAGTTGAAGACAGTTCTTAGACATCCACGAGGCTACTTTCAGTAGGCAGTTTTTAAATCTCGTTTTGGTCAGGTTGAGGTCCTTGTCCATGGTGATGATCAGTTGAGTGTCATCAGCATAGGATATGGTTTCAAAACCATAAGCTCTAATGAGTTGTGCCAAGGAAAAGTAAATTTATTACACACATACTACTCAATATTATGCAACAATATATAAATATACATAAGCTGATGGAAATACTTCTTGATGACATTGCGTAAACAGTCTCCCCCCTCCCACAGGAGGGGGACTATAGTACCACCAATCACATGTATACACAGTATCTTGCCCCCAAATGCACAGGGTTGACCATAACTTGGAGTGAGGGCCCTTACCACTGGCACCAAGCAAGTGGCAGCCCAACAAATTATTTCAACAAGCATTTCATAATGGGAACATCTGCCATAGTGACATATAACCCTGACCGAGAACACCTAATACGAACATTAAAGTATACACACTTAAATCCCAGTGGCTGACAGTCTGGTTGTTCAACTAAGGCAGTAGCAAGAATACATGTCTAAGAATGACAGGATTAACGCAAGTCAATTACAGCCCCTAACAGGCATCACATTTATAATTACATGGCTATGCAATTATAATCAGGCACCCTGGCAAGGATGCTAGCAACATATATTCAACAGGCGTGTGAAACCTGGTCCTGAAAGGACCACCTCAGTGAAACTGCACCTCTCTGCAATCACACCCTTCCACCCCTAGGGGATGTCTCCAATATGGCAATTCATATTAAGCCTCTCACACCTGGGTGTAGTCCTAATCATCAGCTTTCCCAGCTGAAGAACAAAAGTTCCAGCATTAGGTAGGCTTGTAAACATCCCAAAAACCTTTGAGGAGTTATTTCCTTACAGTGCTCAGAGACTTAGGGTGGGGACTTTCCAATTCTGTGATGGGGGAAGTCTGCGCTGCTCCTGCAGCTCCCCCGGTACATTTGCTTCCCAATTGATGGTGACCCCATCTTCCAGGGGTCACCACAAGCCACTCACAACCCGTTTTTCTGCTGAGCATGGGCCTGGCCCAGAAGGCATTATGTGGCGCGCTGTCTGGAGAGTGCATCTTTGAACAGCAGCTCCCCCGCTGCTCCAAGGAGAGCCGCACTGACCTGGCTGGCGCTCTAGCGCCGCGTTCCACTCTTTTTGAGGGGCTGCGGGGGCCAAGTACCACCCGGGCACCCCGCATGCAGGTTAGTCGAGCAGCTCGGGAAGCCCACCCCCGGCTGTTCTCGACGGCTCCCCGGGTGGCCAGCACACTTGCGTACTGCCACGGGAGCCAGCCACTCCTCCTCTGGTCTACCCGCTCCTGTAGGCAGACGCGTGGGCTGTGGCTGGCTTGGCGGTGACGTGGGGGAGTGCAACGGCACTCCCCCCTCCTCTCTCCAGCCATCGGGGCCCAGGGATTGGGTCCTTGGCCTCCGTCCACCTTCACGGGGAGTGCAACGGTGTTACCCGACTTCATCTTCATCGGGGCCCGGGAATGGGACCATGGGCCCCTGAGGCACCTTCACGGGGCCGTGACGGCGTTCCCCCTCTTCGTCGGAGCCCAGGGTTGGGATCCTGAGGCACCTCACGGGGAGGGGGGGAGGCGCAACAGCACTCCCCAGTTTCCCTTTGCTTCTGTGGGGGCCCCACGCTTTGTCATCGATCCGGTAGCGGTCAAAGGTCGCCTACCTTCTGGGGGGCATATATCCGCCCCGCTCGGCCAATTTCGATGATCTTGGCCTCTTTTCGCTCCTGGTGGCCAGCCCTAGCCACTGGGAGGGGTCTCCGTCTGCCTCCTGACCTCCCAGAGGATGTACTCAGCAGGAAGCAGGTTCCACTGGCTCCCAGCGCCAGCCTTTCGTCTGGGTTTCTCTCTTTGCGCAGAAACCCAGGACTTCCCTCACTGGTCCTGGACTCCCTCAGAGGCAAAGTCCAGAGTCCTGGGGGTAGTCAGGGTGTTCCTCCTTCCAACTTCCCATGGCGCCAGCCTCCAGCACCAGTCTTCCTCAGCCAGAGGACATCCCAGAGAGAGCTCCTCTTCCTGTACAAAACCTTTTAAGGAGGGGCGGAGGGTGCAGGCAGGAATGCACCTCTGTCCTATCCTGCAGTGCCACATCACCTTTCTGCCCCTGATCCCTGGTATCGGGTGACAGCTGCTGATTAATATCCTGCAGCTTCCCCCCATCTCTCCCTCCTGGAGAGAAAACTTCCGCCCTGGGGAATGCTTTCAGTTAAGGGCAAGGCCTCTGACGCTACAGCTTGGGGAGGAAGGCAATTAATCCAGCCTGGCAGGGTCACACAAGGCCTGGCCTCTGGTTCTGAGCTGAGTCAGAGGAATTTGACATTTCTGGATGACCGATAAGCAGTACAGGTATGCCTTTGGAAAATGGTTCTCTTCACACAACTTACAGTGTACTTTCGTGTGTGTCTGGAGTTTGTAGGCCCAAGGGAACTGAAACTACCCCGTGCGGTTTCCTTTTCCATAGTATTATAATGGAGTGTTCCTACAGTGAAACAGTAAAGCACACCGACTATCCCTTGCATGTGTACCCGACATTATAAGGTCTATTTCATGTCACCACCCAACTCTGCATAGTCCCTTCTACACCATTCTATCTGTACCCAGCTCCTGGGCTGCACATGACCGGAATCTCCCCCGCACAACCATTAAACGGGTGCACACACTTGTGCACAAATGTCCACGTGTAACCAGTCCGGTGCCCCTTACCCTGGCTGCCTTGCAGCAGCCTTATCTCACAAGGTGGACACCGATGGAAAAAACATGCAGTCATTTTACCATGAGTTTACCGGGGGTCAGTCCCAGGTTATGAGGCTCTCCCACAGTAAAAGATCAAAAATCAGGTGATCAAAAAGCGAAAAATCCAGGCGGCTCAGATGGTCAGAACCACCTTCTCACAAACCCTACTTATGGTCTTTTGTTTTTAAGAACTTTAATTGTATCTTTTGTACAACGCAAAGCTGATCTATGTCCGAGTTTTGACCACCATAGAACTTGTAAGCGGTAATACAAAAGGCTAGAGGAAAAAGCTATTTAACACTGGAACATAAGTTGCCACGTCTTACGAGAACATATTTGGGTCATTTAGATTTAGGAATAGGACTGAGGAAGCACCTATGCCTCAACCCATGGAAAAAGCAGTCCGGTGGCATGCTTAGCAATACAATGCTTTGCTGTGGTAGATGCATAAAGTGCTGGATAGAATGTAAAAGGGAAATTCTTACCAGTTAACGAGCAGCTTTTTCAATAAGGAGCAGCTTTTTCAATAATAAGGACCAGTCAATAAAAGTTGAATTTTATTTTCAGATTTTGATGGGACAAGATGAAAAAAAATACTTACCTTCAGTAACGCTCTTTCTGGAGAATACCATATCCTCAGATTCCTTGTGAATACCCCCCAGAGCCAGACTGGATGCAGAGAGTTTTCTCAGCAATTTCCTTGTGCATTGTGCGGCTTTACAACGGGTCCGCCCAGCCCTGGATGTGAAGTGGGGGGCACTTCATAGCCTTCACCTCCACATGTTGACATCAGTTTGTTTCGTATATCTGTCCACTCCATGGGACACAGGAACTTCAATAATCAGATTATGCCAGTGTGCAGATTTCAGATTTCTAGATTGGCATCTTATTAGTATGAACGAGATGAGTCCACTCCACAGAATTCGGAGGTCGGTGGATCGGTAAGAAATCTGTGGTTATGCAAGAGTATCCACCAGAATAGAGAATTACCGAAGGTAAGCAACTTTTACTTCTGATAGATATTTCTAACCACAGATTCCTCATCCTGTGAATAGATACTAAATCAGTACCTCCTCAGGTGGTAGTTCTGAGGATGGCTTAGACCAGGAAAATCTGCAAGACAGACCTGGCCAAATGCCCCTCCTGCTGTACCTGGCTATCTAGACAGTACTGCTTTGTGAACGTATGGATCGATACAAACGTAGTCGCCTGCCAAATGTCCAAGATTGGCATACCACATCCCAGTGCAGTTGTAGCAGCCTTTGCTCTGGTTAGACGAGAGTGAAAGCCTTGCGGGGGCTGCTTTTTGGCCAAGCCATAACAGATTGTGATGACAAGACAATCCATCTAGAGCTGATCCTTTTCTGTACCAAATCGCCTTTATTTGCTCCTGAGAAAGCCCAAAAAGAGCTTGTCTTCCACCCAATGTAGGTCAATGCACAAGCTCAGGGCCCTCTTTGGGTTAAGACGATGGAGTCGTTCTTCCTCCTTGGAGGGGTGAGGCAGGGTAGAGAAAGCTGGTAGGGTGATGACTGCCCTATGAGGATGAGCATGACCACTTTTGGGATAAAGGTAGCTTTTGTCCAAAGAACCAGTTTGTATGGGTAGAAGTTGCTACGCTGCTGTTGTACAGACAGAGCTTGTAGTTCGACGAGCTGAAGTAATCGCAATGAAGAATGTGGTTTTCAAGGTCAAGAGACGAGAGAACAGCTATGTATCAGTTCAAACAGAATGCAAATGAGGAAAGTGAGAACTAAATTAAGGTCCTAATGTGGAATCACAAATGATGTTGGCAAGAACACATGAATCAGCCGTTCCACAAAATGCTTCACAATAGGTGATTTCAAGAGAGATGGCTGAAAAGGTAGACGCAAAAATGCAGAAAGGGCTGACAAATATACTTTAACTGTTGGAACAGCAAGGCCCTGATGTCAAAGAAAGGCAAAATAACAGTATGTCAGTTAACTGTGCCTATAAAGGCTGAATGTTGTAGGAGGAAACTTCTCCCAGCGTCCCGCATAAACCATTTTGGTAGAGGGACACCAGGCTACCAGTATGACACCAATCACCTCGAGAGAAAAACCAAAAAACCATCAACTGCTGCTGCTCAATCCCCACGCATGGAGGTGTAGGTTGTGCATGCTTGGGTACAGGACTCTGCCCTGCTGCTGTGACAGGAGATCCTAACTATGGTGAACATGGTTCGAAGGATAAATGTTCATGGCCAGAAGTTCTGGATACCACAGTCTTCTTGCCCAGTCCGGAGTCAGTAGAATGATTTGGGCCTGGTTGTTCCTGATCTTTAGAATTCTGGGCAGGAGAGGTATAGGTGGGATGGATTACAGGAGTTCTCAATCCCAAACCAGAAAGGAGTCGTCTCCAAGCGAGAGTTGCCTTGAAAACTCCAACACTTAAAGTTTGGACACTGTGTGTTCTCTGCAGTGGCGAAAAGGTTTAGCCAGGGTTCTCCACATTCCTGGAAGACACACTACACCACCTCCGAATGAAGGAAACCGACTAAGTTCACCCGCCCTGGCATTCAATGATCCTACAAGGTGTTATGCAATCTAGGAGATGCCCTGAGGATTCAGCCTCTTCCAAACCAAGCCTCCTGGCACAGGACCCATGACCCCACTCCGTCCTTGCTTGTTGCAATACCACATGGTCGTAATGTTGTCTGTGAGAACCTATACCAGTTCACCCTGATGGACCGCTGAAATGCTTTCAGTGCCAAGAGAATCACCTATAGCTCCAACAAGTGAAGACGGGCTTCCACTGGAGAG
The DNA here is from genome assembly GCA_963921515.1 of Calotriton arnoldi. Taxonomy (NCBI): domain Eukaryota; kingdom Metazoa; phylum Chordata; class Amphibia; order Caudata; family Salamandridae; genus Calotriton; species Calotriton arnoldi. The sequence continues at coordinate 2,981,865 of CAWUFW010000209.1, read as the reverse complement.
CAGAGTCCTTTGATTTCACCCTCTCCCAGATGACCTCCCCAAACCAGCAACAACACGTCTGTCATGACTTTTAGCTCTGGGTAGGGTAGGGAGAGGGTCTGCCACCAGTCCAATTGCAGTCTAGCAACCACTACTGCAGGTCTTTTGCAGTCTCCTCCAACACCTGGGTGTAACATGACCGCTTTCCTTGAAGTTGAAACAACTGAGACTTCAAATACCACTCGAGTGCTCACAAGTGCTACCTGGCATGGTCCACACTGAGAATGCAGTAGGCCAAGAAGTCTCAGGGCTGCTCTCACTGAGACCCAGATCTAAGGATTAAACAACAGGATTAGAGCCCAAATGTCCTGGACTCACTGAGGCAGAGGAAAGACTCTGAAATCACAGTGTCTAGAATGGCTCCAATAAAACAGAGCCCCTGTCAATGAGTCAGATGTGACTTCGACAAGTTGATGGAAAGACAACTATGTCAACAGGTTGGCTGTCATCTGGGGCTGGTTTTTGACTATTTGAGGACAGCCCATCTCCAGCAGTCAGTCGTCAAAGTATGAGAAGATTGGTATTCCCAAACTCCACTTATGGCCAGCAACCACCATCATCACTCATGAACACCTGAGGTGCACTGGTATGAGCAAAGTGTAACAACGATAAATTGCCCGTGGCCTACCTGAAACCGCAGGTAACATCTGTGGAACTGCAGGGTGGGAATTTGAAAGCATGCATCTTGCAGGTCCAACACCACCACTCAGTTGCCTGGATCCAGGGCAGACAGAGACTGGGCCAAGATGGGCATCTTGAACTTATCGCACAAGTTACTAACTTTTGTAACGATATATCTGTAAGAGACAGTAGTTAGTGACAGATTCCTTACCTTAGAATATCCCCAGGCGTCAGGCTGGATCCGGAAAGTTTTGCGTAGCAGTACCCCTGCGCGTCGGTAGGCGGCGTCGTGCGGCTCCGCGTCCGTCGTCGGCGTCGTGATCGCCGGGATGACGTCGCGGCCAGTACTTAGACGCCGCCCATGCGCGCTGGCGTCAGTTCTGTACACGACTTTCCGCGCCAGAAACGCAGAGCCATGCAAGAAACGGACACTGGTGTCTGAAAACTAGGGCCCTGAAAGGGATGACCTTAACCCTAGAAATCAGTTCGCAAAACGGGGAGGGTGGGTGGGGCGGTAAGGAATCTGTCACTAACTACTGTCTCTTACAGATTTATTGTTACACAAGTTAGTAACTTGTGCATCTGAAAGAGACACGTTAGTGACAGATTCCTTACCTTAGAATAGATACCCCAGCAATACCAACCCCGGTGGTGGGTCTGCGAACAAAGATCAGACGAGGAAGTCTCGGAGAACAGAACGGCCAAAGAAGCCGTCTCTCCGGACTTGGCTGTCAAGGCAGTAATGCTTGGTAAACGTGTGCAGCGAGGCCCATGTAGCTGCCTGACATATGTCCTGCAACGGGACACCACGTCCTAAAGCCGTGGTGGCGGCTGTCGCCCTGGTGGAACGGGCACGTAGCCCAACAGGGGCTCCTTCTTAGCCAAAGAATAGTAGGCCTTGATACACAAGACGACCCAGCGGGAGATGGTCCGCTTGTGTACCGCCCGACCTTTTTTGACGCCCACGTAGCCAACAAAGAGCTGGTCGTCCACCCGGAACTGTTGTGTGCGGTTCAGATAGAAGGAAATCGCACGTTTTGGGTCCAGACGGTGGAGCCTCTCTTCCTCTCTGGAAGGATGCGGAGGCGGAAAGAAGGTGGGCAAAGTGATGGTCTGCCCAATGTGGAAGGCAGTAACCACCTTTGGCAAGAAGGACGGACGCGTCCTAAGAACAACCTTGTCTGGATGGACAGACAGAAAGGGGGGCTTGCAAGAAAGAGCCTGGAGCTCACTCACCCGCCGAGCGGAGGTGATAGCCACCAGAAAGGTAGTCTTCAGAGTGAGAAGACGAAGAGGACAGTTATGGAGAGGCTCAAAGGGAGCGCACATTAGAAAGGTAAGAACCAAGTTCAAGTCCCACTGAGGCATTACAAACGGAACAGGAGGGAAAAGGTGTGTAATGCCCTTAAGAAACCTGTTAACAACAGGGGACTTGAAAAGGGAGGGCTGATCAGGAAGCCTGAGGAAGGCCGAGATTGCACAAAGGTAGCCCTTGATGGTACCCAGGGCAGAACCCTGTTGGGCCAGAGAAAGAAGGAACAGTAGAACCTCAGAAAGAGGGGCAGAAAGGGTATTCACAGCCTTTACTGTGCACCATGCCACAAACTTTTTCCACCTGCAGGCGTATACCACCTTAGTGGAGGGACGCCTGGCTGCCAGAATCACATCACAAACTTCGGGAGGCAAGTCGAAAGGAATCAACTGCCGCCGCTCAATCTCCACGCAAGGAGGTGGAGACTGGACAGGTTCGGGTGGAGGACCGTCCCCTGCTGCTGCGACAGAAGATCCTCCCGAAGAGGCAGACGGATCGGGGGATCGATGCTCATACTGAGTAGCTCGGGATAGCAAACTCTTCAAGCCCAGTCCGGAGCCACAAGAATGACTTGGGCCCGGTCGCACCGAATCTTCTTCTGGGTAGAAGTGGTATAGGCGGAAAGGCGTACAATAGACCGCAACTCCACTCGCGACGAAAAGCGTCGCCGAGCGAGTGCCGCCTTGGAAATTCCAACGCGCAGAACTGATGACATTGCGCGTTCTCTTCGGTGGCGAATAGATCTAACCAAGGCTCTCCCCAATGTAGAAAGAGTCCTTGCGCCACCTCCGAGTGAAGACGCCATTCGTGATCCATCATGCACCGGCGGCTGAGTTCGTCCGCCCTGGCGTTCAGGGAACCTGCCAGGTGTTGAACCATCAGGAATATGCCCTGATGTTCCAGCCATGTCCAGAGACGCAGAGCCTCCTGACATAGGGTCCACGACCCCACCCCGCCTTGTTTGTTGCAGTACCACATGGCGGTGGTGCCTGTGAACACCTGCACTACCTTCCCCTTGACAGAGGGAAGGAATGCCTTCAGTGCAAGTCGGATCGCCCGGAGCTCCAGAAGGTTGATGTGGAGCCGGGACTCCGCCGGAGACCAGAGGCCTCTGATCTCCGCCTCTCCCATGTGATCGCCCCATCCCAGAAGGGACGCATCCGTCACAACCGTGTGCTCTGGCTGGGGAAGTGAGAGGGATCTGCCCGTGACCCATTGCCGGTTCGAGAGCCACCACTGCAACTGTCCTGCAGTTCCCTCCGAGATCTGGACGTAATCGGACAGGTTCCCCTGATGCTGCGCCCACTGGAACTTCAGGTCCCACTGCAGAGCCCGCATATGCCATCTGGCATGATCGACCAGCAGGATGCAGGAGGCCATGAGGCCCAGCAGCCTCAGGGTCATCCGTACCAAAACCCAGGCTTCGCCACCTGAATATCCTGGACTCGCCGTTCGGGAGGAGAGGCCCGAAACTGCGTTGTGTCCAGAACCGCTCCAATGAAAAGGAGCTGTGGAGAAGGAACCAGGTGCGACTTCGGCACATTGATGGAGAACCCCAGCGAGTGCTGGAGTCCGGCCGTAGTCTGGAGGTGGGAGACGACTGCCTGGGACGAGCCCGCCTTCAACAACCAGTCGTCGAGGTAGGGGAAGACTGGAACCCCTAACCGGCGCAGATGAGCTGCGACCACCGGCATCACTTTCGTGAACACCCGAGGGGCGCTGGTAAGGCCAAAGGGGAGCACGGTGAACTGAAAGTGCTCGAGGCCTACCGTGAACCACAAGTAACGCCGGTGGGCCGGCAGGACGGGGATGTGAAAATATGCGTCCTGCAAGTCCAACGCTACCATCCAGTCTCCAGGGTCGAGGGCAGTCAAGACCTGAGCTAGGGTGAGCATCTTGAACTTCTCCTTCCGGAGGAAGCGATTGATGTTCCGGAGGTCCAAGATAGGACGCATGTCCTCCTTGTCCTTTTTGGGCACCAGAAAGTAGTGGGAGTAACAACCACGCCCTACATCTGGGGTCGGAACGCGCTCGATGGCCCCCTTGGCCAAGAGGGCCGCAACTTCCTGTCGAAGAAGTGCCAAATGGTCCCCCGACATGCGGTGGTGCTGGAGGGGTAGTCTCGAAGGGGAGGGAGTAGCCCCTTCGGACAATGTCCAAAACCCACCTGTCCAATGTTATGGTGCGCCAGTGGGGAAGGTGATGGCGGACCCTGCCCCCCACTGGCGTGCTGTGGACCGGAAAGGATGGACTAGGAGGGTTTGGAGGCCGCGGACGGGCTGGAGGTGGTGGCTTGACCCGCTCGCTGGTTACCCGACCCGCCTCGGCGGGAGCCACGTCCTCGGCCGCGCGAAGGCGTTTGCGCGGGCCGGTGGCCGGGCAGTGGACGTGACTGGGCGCCCCTTCCGTGGCCACGAAAGGGGCGAAAAGCAGACGGCTGCGGAGGGCGCGTGCCGGAGAGGCCCAAGGACTAGGCCATAGCCCGCGAGTCCTTAAAGCGCTCCAGCGCGCTGTCTGCCTTATTGCCAAAAAGGCGGATACCATCAAAGGGCATGTCCATGAGGGTGTTCTGGACATCGCCCGAGAAACCAGTGGTCCTCAGCCAGGCGTGGCGGCGAAGCGCCACTGTCGTAGCAAGCGATCTGCCTAGCGAGTCAGCGGTGTCTAAGCCACATCCGATGGTGAACTTCGCTGCGTCTCTCCCTTCCGCAATAGCACGGGAGAGAAGTGCCTGGACCTCCTCAGGACACTTGGGCAGCACTTGCGCCACCGAATCCCACAGAGAGTGGGAGTAACGGCCCAAAAGGCAAGCGGTGTTCACGGACCGCAAGCCAGCACTGGCGGAAGAAAACACCTTCTTCCCAAATTGATCCAGTTTTTGGGATTCCCTGTCTGGCGGAGCAGTAGGGAAGGCGGTCTGGGAGGCAGAGGCTTGGACAACCAAGCTCTCGGGGGTGGGGTGTTGGGAGAGAAACAGGGGGTCGCCCGGGGCCGGGCGATGGCGTCGGGCTACGTTCCTGTCCACAGGAGCCCCTGTGGTGGGCCTGGACCAGGTGCCCAAAAGAACGTCCGAAAGTGCATCGTTGAACGGCAGCAGTGGCTCCGAAGAGGTAGCCGCCGGCTGAAGCACTTCCGTCAGGAGGTTAGTCCTGACAGCCACTGTAGGGAGCTCGAGACGGAGGGCCTCGGCCGTCCTACGCAACACCGTTGCATAACTTGCTCCCTCCTCCGTAGCCACGGAAGGAGGAGACAGCATGCCAAGGTCAGGAGAGGTGTCCAGACCACTGGCATCCCCCAGTTCCTCAGCCCAGTCCTGATAAGGCTCACACTGAGCTGTGAGAGGGTCTTCCGACCCCTCCCAGTCCTCCTCGTCCTCCAAAACAGGTGAAAAGTAAGGAGGAGGGACATAGGGAACAAAAGGTCCCATCGGCGCCGGAATCGGCGTCGAGCGACGTCGATCCGGCTCCGTGTCCGGTGCCGGGGAGAACCTGGGGACGGCGCCGTCCGGGGCCACGGACGGCGCTGTGAACGGTACCGGTGAGGGTGGCGCCGGTGGAGGTGTCGTTAGGTCAACCGGCGTCGACCGGGATCCAGGCCTGGATCCGAGGGGGTCCTGCAGCGCCGGGGCCAGAGCCGCCGGAGACACCGGGGCCGGAGCCGCCGAGGGAGGACCCCCACTGGGGCCCGCGGGGCCCGAAGGCGCACCGGGGTAACCCTTAGGCCCGAAGATGCGGGCCTTGGCCGACAGGAAGTCCTGTATCTCGGCCGGAGTCGACGTCGGACCCGGAACAGGCAGGTAGGCCGGCGTCAGCTGCGCGGGCACCCCCGGAGCCGCGGGGGCGGCACCGTCTGGACCCTCGGCCAAGTCGCGAGACCGGCGAGGGGAGGTCTTAGAGCGACGCTTCTTAGACCTCTTGTGCGTCGCCTTACCTGAAGACGAAGACTTCGACCCCGATGAATGACGGCGGCTCCGCGACCGGCCCCTCGACCTCTCACGGGACCGGGACCTCGAGCTGCGCGGAGCCGAGTGCCGGGCCTTGAGGAGCTTTCGAGACCGCTCTCGCAAAGCCTTCGGGGCGAGGGACCGACACTCGGGGCACGACTGGGGGTCGTGGCCGCGCCCCAGACAGAAGAGACACTCACGGTGCGGATCCGTAATCGACATCATGCGATTACAGACCTCGCATGGCTTGAAGCCGGGCATCCCTACTGACACCTTGGAGTCGAAACGACTCGAAAAACTGGGACAAAAAGTCACAAAAATTCAGTAAAAAAATGACTGGGGCACTGCTCAATCCGGATCTGCGCTTACTGGCGCGGAAAAAGAAAGAACTGACGCCATCGCGCATGGGCGGCGTCTAAGTACTGGGCGCGACGTCATCCCGGCAATCACAACGCCGACGACGGACGCGGAGCCGCACGACGCCGCCTACCGACGTGCAGGGGTACTGCTACGCAAAACTTTCCGGATCCAGCCTGACGCCTGGGGATATTCTAAGGTAAGGAATCTGTCACTAACGTGTCTCTTTCAGATCTTTCAAACAAAGAAGTTCAGATGGCATAGGTCAAGAATAGGACAGAGGCTTTCATCCTTTTTCGGCACCAGAAAGTAATGGGAATAGCAATCGGTTCTGATCTCTGATGCTGGTACCCTCTCTATGGCTCCCTTGGCCAAGAGAATTTGAACAACTTCTTGGAGTACGGAAAGTAGTCCTCTAGGAGGCGTTGCAGTGTGGGAGGCATGTCAGGCTGGGGTGCGGGTCAGGAAAGGATGGGAGTAACTACTCAGCACAATCTGGAGCATACACTGATCGGATGTGAAGCTCCTGCACCCAAGTTAGTAAAAGGTGATGCAACCTCCTACAGTGCGATCAGGCACTTCTGGAGAAACAAAGTGGTTTTGCAGCAGCTGCCACAGGAGGAATGGGGTATTGGATATAACACTGCCCCTGTACACTTGTGGCCAGATCCCCCGGCCTCTGCCACATGGGAGTCATTTTGTGGAGGCAAGGTTGGATGTTGCCTCTGCTGGTATTCTCTTCTGATGCCTTGAAAGGAGTGAAATTGCTCGGGGAGCTGCCGCACTAGTAGGGACAAGCCCAGAGAGCACGCTGTTGTGATCCAGTGCTGCATCTCTGAAGAACCAAGTGCCATCAAATGGCATGTCCATGAACACCACCTAGGTCCAGACTGCCCTATCCAAGCTTTCGGTACTGTCTGAATCAGATCTTATGGAGTACTAAGCTGCATCCTGGCGGTCTTGAATAGGGCGCTGCAGGTTGGGCCTATGCCACCTGGGATGGCTGGCAATATCTCTGCCACCATGTCCCACAATGCATGCTAGTATCTCCTCAGGAGGCAGCTGGTGTGTACTGATCTAAGAGCAAGGCTGGTAGAGGAGAACATCCTCTTAGCAAATGCCTCCTTGCGTCTCGACTTTCTCAGGTGGGGTGGTCGGAAAAATGTTGCGATTCAATCGGCTAGTGGGGGCTTGTACCATTAGGCTTTCTAGGAGGGATGTTGGAGAAGGAAGGCAGGGTCTCTTGGAGCAGGCCAGTGCCGCATTGCAATCTGCCTGTTCACAGAAAGGCAAGATCCTGGTTTAGTCCAAGTGGCCAGTAGGGTGTAGGTGAGTGTCTCATTAAATGGATGCGAGACTCTAGTGAGGTTTGTGCTTGATGGAGCACCTCCACTGCTAACTGAATAAGGGGAGGGTGCTCGTACTGAAACGCTGCTTGTTTTTATTGCCCGAATAAGTTTTAAAAGCTGTTCATGGGGATTAAACTACATTTTTGCATTTTGCACAGTCTTTGGACGGTCCACGCTGGTTAGAGCTGGTCCACCATTTTTTTCTTGGCGTACTAGTCTTTGTCTGTGGGAGGGGCTATAAATGTGCAGAATGACGCAACCGCACAGCGCTGCTAATTGAATAAGGGGAGAGTACTTGTACTGAAACACTGCTTGTTTTTATTGCCCGAATACGTTTTAAAAGCTGTTCATAAGTTTTAAACTACTTTTTTGCATTTTGCACAGTACTCGGACAGTACACGCCAGTTAGAGCTGGTCCGCCATTTTTTCTTGACATACTAGTCTTTGTCTGTGGGAGGGGCTATAAATGTGTAGGCTGACAAGACCGTGTGCAGCAGGTGCGCAGTGGGCGCGCCGCTGGTGCCCTAAGGCAAGCCCATCTGTACCCATCAGCGGCCCGGAAGCGGCCAGCGCCGCCCATTCTGCTGGTGAGCATTCTAAAGGTAAGAAGCAGATCAGGTACAGCAGGTACTGCAGTTGTGTGTTCTAGCATCTAAGCTAAATGTTAGTTGCCCAGAGTGCAATTTCTACCTTAATGCTGCAAGTAAAAAGCAAATCTGTATTCAGGAGGGGCAAACTAGGAAAGGTGGTACTATAGTTCGCGCAGTACTTAACGCACAATCCATGCGAAAACCTGCTAACATCTATGATCTTTTAGTTGAGGGCAGCTTAGATTTGTTATGCGTAACTTAAACTTGGCTATCGGAGGCCTCCAATTCCTTTATTGCTAGTGCCATTCCCAATGGCGTAAAAAATTTACAAGAAAGATCGCCAGATGGGGAGGGGAGGGGCCTGACCTTGATCCTCAGAGAGGACTGGAATTGTCAAGGCTTAGAGGTGAAAGATCTGCTGGGAGTAGAAGCCTTCTGCTTTTGCATTTCTTTGTTGCCCCAACAATCAAACACTCAGTGGCTGGAGTTTTAATTTATAGGCCACTGGAATCTGCTGGCTCCTTTTTTTTTTATTTCAAGAAGTCTTTAGATAAAGCTATCACTCACCTAGCACTAAGGTACTCGCATTTTATGCTTCTAGGAGATTTTAATTTGCATATGGACACCCTGACTGATAGCGAGGCAATTAAATTTAAAGAAATGATGGACTCACTTGGCCTAAAACGATTTATCGGAAAGCCGACCCCATCAGGGTGGACACATACTAGATCAAGTATGCTCCAATATTGACATACTAATGGGGGAACCAATACCCCGGATCTGATCAGACCATCACCTAATTAGATTTACCTGGCAGCTCCCAGTAAAACTTGATCTGGTTCCGGGCAGGATGACCCGTATTGGGAAAGCTTTCAATAAAAAAAAATCTAGTACAGTTTATGGGGGCTCTTGAACCGCATTTTCCAGCCTTGACTGGTGTGTTGGAGGATGATGTTTTAAGGTGTGATAACTGGATTAGAAATGCTACAGAGGAGGTGGCGCTGGCTCTCCCAAGTCGAGTAAGCAGAAGGAAGCCTTCAAGCCCATGATTTTCTGATAAGCTTAAAACAGGAAAAAAACGATGTAGGGTGTTGGAACGGAAATGGATGAAGGAGTATCATTTAAAGGATAAAGTGGCCAATAAACTGGATTTAAAGAAATATCAAGTCTTAATAATCAAAGCAACTCTACGATGGAGAGGATTGGAAGGGCAGGGAACAGAACGAGAGAGATTTTCTCGATTGTGAAGAGTTTTATGACCCTATTAGCATGCGCTAGTTCCCATTCAGTTTCTGTAGAATGGTGTGAACAGTTTGCTTGCTTTTTTTATACAAAGATTCTAAGTTTCCAAGCCAGCCTGTAAGAGGGTTTAAGATCAGAGGAGGACTCTTGGATAAAACAGAAAGCCTGAATGATTTCCCCTCCTAAGGCAAAGCTGAGTAACTTAGAGCCCATTTCTCTGGACTGCTCTCTGCAGGCTCTGAAGGCCATCAAATCTGACTCGCCTGCTGATCTATGTCCCCCTAAATTACTTGTATCAGGGGCTGACATTATTAATCTGGTGGTTAATTCTATACTAAATACATCAATAAGGATGGCCACAGTTCCTAGTTTGTGAAAGCAGGCAAAGATTCTTCTGTTGACAAAAAAAAAAAAGCCTGCAGCAGGTCAGGCCATCCCTGCAAAATATAGGCCGATATATTGCCTGCCCTACTGAATATTTTTAGAGGAACCGGTGAATAAACAGCTCTCTAGCTATTTGGAAGAAAACAATTTGCTTCACTCCGGTCAGGGAGGTTTCAGAGCTAAACAGATAACAGAGTCCGCACTGGTAGAAGTGTCTGCATATATCAAAGGAACTTTGGATGCTGGGGAAATGGTTGTACTGATCATGCTGGATTTATCAGCAGCATTTGATATGTTCCCTCAATTGATGCTGTTGAACCGTCTCCAGGCTATTGGAGTAACAGGACAGGCACTGGACTGGACAACATCATTCTTAGCTAAGAGGAGCCAACAAATTTAGATTCCTCCTTGCGCTGCCACTCCATGTGATTTACTGGTGGGAGTCCCTCTGGGTTCTGCCTTGAGTCCTACCCTCTTTAATCTATATTTCACCCCTCTGGCTCAACTTGCAGAAGCTCTGGGAACTAAAGTGATCTCCTTTGATGATGATACACAGCTGCTTTTCTCTTGGGATAAGGGAGTTGAGTTTGAGGGTGGTCAGATTAAAACCTGCCTGACTGGTGTTTTTCAGTGGTTAGCAACTGCCCAACTCAAATGCAATGAAGAAAAAACAGAAATTATCTTCTTTGGGAAGATTCCATCAGGTCTTTGGCAAACCTTTTGGCAAGATGATGCATCTCCCCCTGGACCACAGAAAGACTTAGTTAAAAATATGGGTATTAAATTTGACAACAGGCTGTCTTTTAGGCCTCAAGTAAAGGGGTTGGTAGGCACTTGTTTTGGGATTATGAGGTCCTTAAAGAAATGTCTGCCTATCCTATCCTTTTCAGCTAAGAAAACAGTCATCCAGGCATTGATAACATCTAGAATTGATTACGGCAATGCACTATATGTTGGCCTACCAGAGTACCTGATGGACAAACTGCAGGTGATTCAGAATGCAGCGGCTCGCCTCCTGCTAAATGTTGCCAAGAGAACATGAATTTCGCTGCATCTGTGTGCACTTCATTGGTTGCCCATCAGGGAAAGAGTTAAATGTAAGGCTCTTGTATTAGTGAATGATGGCTTATATCAATCGGGCCCTGCCTATCTTAGAGCCAGATTTGGTTTTCACAACCCCACAAGACAGCCAAGATCAGCCAACAAATTTTTGGCAGAGATCCCCAAGATTCAGCGTGTAAGGACAGGTGGAAGGTCTCTGGTGTACCTGGGTTCGGCAGCTTGGAACCTGCTCCCATTGGAACTACGGACTATGAGTGATGCGTAATTGTTTAAGAAGAAACTTAAAACGTGGCTCTTTGCACAAGTCTAAACCTCTTTTTATTTTCTGATCCAGCGGGGGTCACTCCTTGGAGTAACTGTGCGCGCTACACAATGCGATCATCATCATCCGGGAGGACATTTGTCTTGACCTCAGTAATGGGTAATGTGAGGTCTAGCACCTCCGCTGCTCTACCAATGACAGTGGCAACGGAGGCGGATTCTTCGGTAGCCACAGCTGGTAAAGATTAGTGGAGGCCAGTGTCAGGAGACGTATCCAGCCCACTAGAGTACTGCAATTAAAAAATAGGTACTCTCTGTCATATAAATTACTATTGTCATCATCAGGATCATATTCATGGTAATGAGTCTCGGGATCAGAGTGAGAAAGAACTTGAGGTCGGGGCAATGTTAATGGAGGTTGTTCTGGGTGTGCTTCTGAATCCGAGAGTGCTATCAGCACCCCTATGTACAGGGTCATGCCAGGGGTTGTAACGCTGTAAGAGATGCAGTGTTCAGTATAAAGCCAGATGCTGAGTGGCATAGCCTGCACCTACTGACGCCTGTTGGAATTGCTGAGAAAATTCTCAAATCCTCCGGACCCAGTCTGGCGCCTGGGTGTATTCACAACGTGAGAAAGCTGTGGATAGATGTGTCAAAGGCTGTGGATAGATGTGTCAAAGGCTAGGCAACACTGAAGCAAACACTCCATAGCCAGATGGGTAGTCTCATGTACGGTCTGTAGGAAGCTGGCTCTGTACATACTATATCAAAAAGAGATTGTGTGCACAGAGTCCAGTAAGTCCCTAAAGTTATAGCAGAGGATAAAGTAGATAATACCTTACTCTAAATGTAATAGTAGCTGGGCTGAACTGTTAGGCTTGTCAGAGCGTAGTGTGAAGGCATTTGTTGTACACATTCATACAAGGCAGGAACACCCACTCAATGACTAACTCCAGGCCAATGTTTACAAAAATATTACTTGAGTTACTTTTATTTTAGGAACCAAGTGGAACACAGTTACAGGTAAGTAGACTTCAGTTATGCAATACTTTCAATATACAGTTGGCAAATGTTTGATTAGCATTAGAAATACTTTACAGGTGTATAAAATACTTTGTAATATCAAGAAGATGCTTTGTACTGTTCTCAGGATCAACACTTGGTGCAATACAGAGAAAAACCAATACAATCCTATGGGAGGAAAGACAGGTAAGTAACTTAGAGGTAAGTACATGATTTTCAGGTTCAGTCTCTGGGTTGTAGAGCCAACACACAGCAGGGGTTAGAAAGATACCAAGGGTGCACCCTCAGCGGCACAGGTGCGGCCGGGTGCAGGGGTCAAAGAAGGTGACTGTGCCCACTGCAGGCCTATGCAGACAGGGGGTACTCAGCAGAACACCAGTTGCAGGTGAAGAACCTGCGGTTTCAGGGCAAGGGCCTTGGGTTCAAAAAGCAACACAAAGGGGGTCACAAGTTGGCACCAAGAGCTTACATCCAGCGGCACATGGGCGGCTAGGTGAAGGGTGCAAACGGGCGTCGGACTCTCAATGGAAGTCGATGAGGATCGTTGGTTGAGGAAAAATGCTGCTGGCTCGGACCAGAAGACTGGCTGAAGAGAACCAACAACTGGAGAGGTAAGTTGGCTAGTTGCTGGGCACCGTCCCTTGGGCACCCCAAGGCCTGGGGGCTGCGGATGCAGGGGTATCTTTTGGCGTCGGGTTTCTTTCACTGGATACGGTCGCAGTCAGGGGGACCCTTCAAGATGAGGCTGCAGGCGTCGTGGGGAAGCTCAGGAGTTGTCGTCCAATGCTGGATCCCAGGTCAGGATCACTGGGGAGACGTAACTGGATTGTTGGGCCACCTGGTCTCAGGCCAAGGGCTAAGGGTGCAGAGTGCCGAGGACTCGCAGTTCCAGGAGGTACTGGAGTCCTTGTTGGAGGTTGCTTTTGCTGGACAAATCCGGTGTCCACGGGAGACAGAGTCTTTATCAAATGCAGCACAGATCTCTGGAGTAGCTGGAGTGATGCTGGCCATAGGACACGCCAATTTCTTTGAGCAGGGTCGCTGGAGGAGGAGACAGGTCGGTAGGGCTGGGGCCAAGTCGGTTGTCGTCTTCTCCTCCACTGCTGCACGACTCTTCAGTCCTTATTCGCAGGCCATCGAATCTGAGGATCAAGGCTCGGGGGTGCACCTAAATACTGAATTTAGGGGCGTTACAGGGACTGGCAGATGGTAGCCAATGGGCTACTTGCCTTTAGGGTGTCTACACCCTTAGAATGTCCCCTCCCTTTGGAGACAGAGCATCTCCCTAACCTGATTGGGTCGAATCCTTCCATTCAATATAGAGGATTTCCTAAGGAGGGGGTCACCTCGGTCCAGGGCACCATAGGGGTGGTCCTGGCAGAGAGGGGACACACCTCTCCTGACTACTAATTTTCCCGTCGACCTTGCTGCCAAAAGTGGGGCCTGGTCATGGGGTGGGGGCGGTCATCTCCACTATCTGGAGAGGCCCTGGCTAGCATATCAAACCGCAGGAAGCCTTTGAGGCTCACCGCCCTGAATGCTGTTCCTGCTTGGGGGTAGGTGTGAAGCACCTCCACCCCAAGCAGCCTTTGTCCCTTACCCACGAGAGCACAAGGACCCCACCTCAGGGGTCAGAAACATGTCTGTGTTTGGCAGGCTGCTGCAGACCAGTCAGCTGGACACAAGGGAGTTGGTCGGTTTTCAGGGGGCATCTCTAAGATGCTCTCTGAGTGCATTTTGTAATAAATCCAACACTGGCATCCGTGTGGGTTAATTATGCATTCAGTAAAGCCATCATGGAGCTGTGGAGTTCGTAATGACAAATTCCCAGCCCATGTACTCTACATTGCTCCACTGCACTTACAAAGTCTGTGACTGGCACAGACACTGTAGGGGCACATTGCTCATGCAGCTGTGCCCTCACCTGTGGTATAGTGCACCCCCCCTTAGGGTGGTGAGGCCTACTAGAGGGGTGACTTACTTATGCCACAGGCAGTGGTTGGTGGGCATGGCACACAGGGATGTGTGCCATGTCGACTCTTACGTTTTGTCTGCACCAAAACACACAGTCTGCAATGGCAGTGTGTGTGTGGTTGGTGAGGGGCCTCCGAGGGTGGCACAGTATGTGCTGCAGCCCTTAGAGACCCTCTCTGGTCACAAGGCCCTTGGTACCACTGGCACATTTTACAAGGGACTTGTATGTGTGCCAGCGGTGTGCCAATTGTGAAAACAAAGGTAAAGTTTTGGGAAAGAACACAGGGCCTGGGAACCTGATTTGAAAATACCTAGGGCTTACTCCGTCAAAGTGCATTAGACAAAAAGTGATGGGTAACCATGCAAATAAGAGGCATTTTCCTACACGGTCACATCGGAATGCAGTCAAGATCAATGATTTCTCACTATACACTGTAAGCTATCTATTTGTCAACTATTTACTGTAGGAGACAGGCTTATGTATGGTAGCACTAGCATGCAGACAAGATCAACGAGTTTTCATTATCTATTGGTCAATCATTTGCTGGAGCAGACAATCTTGTGCTAAGGTGGAAGTCAAGAGCCTACTGAACTACAATCAAGCAGCAACTGCTGCTCTTCCGAATGTATAAATTAATAATATTGGTGCAGCTCTCACGTGAACAGCAGTACAAATATTTGTTACTGTTGCTCTGTGGAGTCTGAAGTCACAGAAAGCATGTGCATTTTCTTATATTATAGGCTTTTTACCCTCTGTCGGAGGAACACACTTGCTAAACTATTTTATTTATATGAGGATCCCATGACAGAGAAAAATAAGTAACTACTTTAAGTTTCATTTCCTCACCATAGATATCTTATTCAATTCCTACTCCCCTATTAAAGAAGAAAAAGGGATACAGCATGGTGATTAAGATCCTCTCTCCAAATTAGCAGCAACTGAGGGATAATCACTACTGCAATGCAAAAACAAGTATTAAGATATTTTTCTATAAAGCTTCTATTGATCCTATTTATTTGCCATTTTCAGAAGCTACAATTACAGAAGGGCTAAAGAGGCCAGTTCCTTTTTTAACTTTAATGTAATTCTAATTGACTAAAAAAGAAAGCAGAGAGAAGGTTGTTTCTAGATGGGCATTCAGCACACCTTTAAGGAAAGAGATAATTGTCTTTATAAAAGGTTTTCCAGGATCATGCACAAAGGCAGTGAAAGTTTAGTGTTTCAGAATATTAATGAAGGTCCTGTTATAAAGCAACATAATTATAACAGCCATTTCTAAGTGCTCCAATTCATCTATTTTATTCCTATTCAGATAACTTGCATGCATTACCTCCTCAATCCACAATCATGCAGTTGCTGTTACCTTTTCTGGACGATCAAGTTGATGTTTCTTAAGGCAACGTACTGCACCTCAGGCTCACCAGAGAGAAGAGTGACCAGAGGAGGAGCCAGTTTCTTCAACAGCATGATGTAATAATCTGCATCTTTGGGGAGCAGCTCCAGGAACTTCATTAGCACCTTTACCGCCGAGAGGACCACAGCAGAGTTAGCATGAGAAAGGCGAGGTGTCACTCGCTCACAAATGCTGAGGATAAGAGCAATAGATTGGAAATTATATGACAAAAGAGTAAACATACATAATGACAACAAACCTACCAAACATTAATTCCTAAATGAATATTAGCATAATGACATCAACCCCAATACACCCAACACAGACCCATCCAACACATACATGCAGACCTATATAAAAAAATCTTCTATTGATACATACTGCAATACCCATCAGGACACTCATAAGCATCCTCCTCTCTCCACAAATTCAACTCTGCGCTTCCACAATTAACCAGACGCGAATCACCCACCAACTTAACCTACTAATTGCTTGTACAACCTGGCTTGCTTTAAGGTATCATGTACACAGTGAGACAGCAAGAGTGAAAGAGTATGACCGAATATTCAATTTTCAGTTGACGAAATCATCTGTACATTGTGTCATCGTTGCAGAATCTCTTTAAAAGCACAGCCATCAGTTCCACTCTCCAATGCATGCACTCTATTATAATCACATAATTAACAAACAAAAGCAAAGTTATTCTAAATGACAACAAAAGGACTCAAACTCGTGACATTACTGCTTATCAATATCCTTTAACATACCTTTATAGGTGTTTCCAATGACACTAATATTTACACATGAATCGAATAACTAAATTCATACTCTTACAGAAATGCTGTCCACATTGTAATACCTATTCAATGATCCATTCACTTACGACGGATTCAATATCACTCTTCACTAACTACATCACCAATGCTTAAACCCATTAGCCGACTATTAACAGTCACAAATATTTACAATAAACTTTCCTCTGTACTCACCCCTATTACCACCAACAACATATCCAGTAGCTGACAAACCGTAATTTACTCATTGCAGAGTGGTCCTACTCCCTAGTCTTCATGGGTGCCAATTCTGCCTAGCCCATTCCACCACACAGAATGCTCATTAACTGAGGGGTTGATTACATAATTTACCACAACTTCAAAAACACATCTCAAAATAAAAATTGATCACTAGGTAGCAGTAATCCCTGCTCTACAAAATCAAGGCATTCTCATCAGGAAATCAACTTCAGAACTACCATGAAGCACTAGTGCTTTTATACTTGAATAAAAGCAATGGTCTTCTGGAATGCATCACAGATTCTGGACCAGCCAACAACAAAGTCTGCACTGCAAACTGTGGCACAATTCATCAAGGAACTAAGAAAATATAAAGGATCATCCCTATGCTCACGGATCTTCAAATGGCTTCCTATGCCTGACTGCCTTATTTCATGGTCTGCTGTATCCCATTTAAGGCTGCAAATATTTTGCAACAACTGGCAAGCAAGTTCAAGGTTTCGAGAGGTCTACATAATACCCACAGCAGCAATATGTTAGGTTTTAGACTAAGAAGTGTGAGAAAAAGAAAAATAGACAACAACCCTTCTCTTACACTGCTACAGTCTGAATTTCAATCCAGATTTAGATTTATCAAACCTCCTTTCCTAATCCAAAAAAGAATTGAATGGAAGATCTTTCTTCAGGAAATATCTTATACACAGAAACATTTCTGCTGCTTCACAGACCCTGATAAATCCTTAGTGCAAGAATTTCTCTATTCTGCGCAGTGGTCTGTCGGTTTACAGCTAAGTATGTGCTGTACAAATAAACATACATACAAGGGTCTTACGCTCAGTCTTCTGCACGAAGAACCTTAAAATGTGGGCTTCTCTAATTAAAAGGCTCTAGATGGAATTTCCATATTAATCTCTGTCCCTGCACAAAGTTTTACAAAAACCTTACCTCTCTCTAATCTGTGACTAGACCTATAACTAGAAATGATCATATCCATTACATTTAGTATGGTTTGCCTCCATGTATCTCCTTCATCACACGGACTATAAAAGGTTTATGCCCCTCCTCATCCTCCCTCAATTATTCCTCTCCTTTGGCGTGCAATGAGTGCTATACTTCGGTGTCACTCATCCAGGGGTTCGTAATGGGCCATTAAGGCACTCTTGCGGATCCTAAGATCTGCTTTTCAACTACTTTTGAAGATGTTATTGGTTTCTTTCTCTAGAACCTGAGAGTGTATATGTGACTACCAACCTCCAGGTGCAATGTAGTTTACCTTTGGGCCTCACGCTCATCCTTGGGGCTGTAGTTAGATAGGCAATCCAGGATGAATATCTGGCCCCACTCTGTGCACTCATTCAGGGCTGTCAGCAGCTTGTTGATGTTTTGGGGGTTCAAATCCAGTAAGTTACTGTTGGGATGCGACTCACTGATCTCTGAAAGGGCAGCTACAGCATTTGCCACAACCTAAGTAGAACAGAAAGAAGGTTTCCATTAATACCATTATTACTAGTCTACTATGCAACTAGTAGCAATACTGTACTTCTAGGATATTACATTTTGTTTGGGTTTGGGGAGGTGGCGGAGGAATTTACTGAGTGAGCATTTGCCAAGACAGAAAAAAAAATCTTAAGAGATCAGAACGGACAGGAGGGGTGTGGGCGGGGGGCATTTGGGGGAGGGGGTATGTCAAATAGGTACATCTGGCTAATGCATCTACATCAACTTTGATTCATGCAGAAAAATAATGTCAAACAATCATGTTTTCTGAATATTCCACACCTTCTATAAGATCGTATTTTCTGAATATACCAAATGAAATAAAAATAAAGCCAGCTTTGTAAGTGTACTCTTGGGAGCAGAGCATTATAGAGGCCCTAGATATTCAAGTGTCCACCAGATCTCCCACAAAATTACATTTTTTAAGGCATTTAATTAATTCCTCTGAGGCTTTTGTGAGCAACATTCCTGGGGAAAAAACATCTCTTGTTGGATGGGGGAAGCAGCCAGCCATTTATGGATAAAAAAGACACCTTCACTGGAACACAAGGGCCTGTTAAAGGCAGATCATCAAAAGCATTTGAATTGGTCAAACTGGTTTCTCTCAGTGAACAGGCAATCAGGTTACATTGTTTACTTTGGGGCTAAGCAAATAATAGGAATGACTAAATCAAAGTTATCTTGTTCATAAGTCAGTGCTAAGCATAAACAAGATCTAAATCAGGAAAAGGTAAATATTAACAAAGCAACTCCTCACTATGCATTGGCTATTGCTATGAACCGACTGGATATTTTCATTTTGGATAGGAAGACTGTGGTTGTGAGAAACAATGTTAAGATGGAAATGGTATTTTGAACTGGCATAGCTAATGGTCCCTGTAGGAAGCTGGCTCTCTATATAGTGTACCAAAATTAGGTGCACTGAGCAGTGAGTCCAGGTATCCTTATTAGTGTACAGGGGCTTGCTTTAACATGCCAAGTTGCTCTATTTGGGGTAGTGTGTTCGAGATGCGGACAGAACAGGACAGCAGGGCCACTATGTACTGGCCTCGGTGATGCTCATGTCCCTCGTCGGTAGGTCGGTCTTGGTGTCTGGGCTGGACACTGAACAAGCCTTGGTTGCTGCAAGGGGTCCGGTACCCTGGGTGTTGGTGCAGGGCTGCGCCGGAGGTCCTGGCGTCTCTAAACTTGGAGGGAAACGGGTCTTACCTCCTCGAGCACAGTGACCTCCTTCTGGGCAGCTGCTGCGTTAGTGGACCCGGTGGTCAGAAGATGGTGAACCAGACGTTGCAGTCAGTGCCTGCACACTGCAGGGAAGTGCCTCCTCCACTTCAAGGGAGATGCGGACGGGTTAGCGAAGTGCTGGCAGCCCTCCAAGGCTTTTGGAGGATGCACAGCTGCAGGACCAGCCAGGTCTTTGCAATTGTCGAGACAGAAGCAGGCAGGCAGGCAGGGTTTGGCACCAAGACCACAGCTAGTCCACAGTTATTGCGTTTGTTGGTGCTTCTTTGTGCTTCTTCTTTGGTCAGGTGAATCTCAGTTTCTGGTGTCGGGGAGTCACCTAAATACCGAATTTAGGGGCATTAAAGGGAGTGAAGGGTAGTAGCTAATGGGCTACTTACCCTTGGGGTCACTACACCCCTTATATGACCACTTCCCTTGGGGAGTGGGAATAACCCTGTCCCAGAGTTCCTAATTCCACCAAAAACATGATGGTAGAATCCTTCTTTCGTGGAGTACATTAGGCAGTCCATCTTAGGGGTGTGCTAGTCTAGTGGTGCAACACGCCTACTTGCATAGCTAATTTCCCACCTGTCCTAGTGCCAAATGGACCTCAGGGCAAGAGGTGACATCTCCCAGGTCTGGAGGAAGCCAGGGTTGTATATCAAAAGCAGTAGGGATTTTAAAGCCCCTGGCCTGGATATGCTAAATCACTAGACATTCTGCTGGAGGAGGTGTAAACACCTTCCTCCGGAGCAGGCATTGTTTCTGGCCTTGGAGAGTGTGGGCTCTCACCTGCAGGGGGTCAGAAACATGTCTGTGGTGGCAGGCTGGCCGAGACTAGTCATCCAGCACACTAGATTGTGGTAGGTTATTCAGGGGCCACCTCTAAGGTGCCCTCTGGGTGCATGTCATAACAAATCTTGTACTGGCAACAGTACATATTTATTAAGACAAGGAGTTTGATACCAAACACCATAGGTTTCAGTAAAGGCATCATGTAGCTGGGCTACTCATAATGACCAGTGCCCAGTACATATACTTTAGATGGTTTCCCTGTTCACTTGTATCATCTAGTAATTGCACTAGACAGCTCAGGGGAAAGAACACTGGCACTGGGGCCTGGATAGCAGGGACCCAGTGCACGTCAGTCAAAAAACATCAGTTCCAATTGCAAAAAGTGGGTGAGACCATGACAAAAAGGGTCACTTTCCTACATAACCCCCCACAGCCCCTCCCACCAAACGAAAGAGTATGAGAGGAACCTTTCCCGAGAGTGTCTTCATTGTCTAAGTGGAAAAACCTGGAAAGACCATCTGCATTGGCATGGTCACTCCCAGGTCTGTGTCCAGCTGTAAAGTCCATTCCCTGTAGAAAGATGGACCACCTCAACAGTTTTGGATGTTCCTCTTTCATTTGCATCAGCCATCTGAGAAGCCTGTGGTCAGTTTGAACAAGGAAGTGATTTCCAAACAGGTAGGGTCTCAGCTGCTTCAGGAACCAAACCATAGCAAAGGCTTCCCTCTCAATGGCACTTGAACACTGTTCCCTGGGGAATAAACTTCTGCTAATAAAAGCAACAGGCTGGTCCTGGCCATCATGGTTGTTCTGGAATAGAACTGTCCCTTTCTCATTTTCAGAGGCATCCATCTGCACAACGGACTGCTTTGTATAATCTGGAGCTTTTAGAATGGGTGCTGAGCACATTGCTTCCTTCAGAGCGTCAAAAGCCTTTTTTGACAGCTCACTGTCCAGTTTTCTTTCTTTTGTTACTTCTTGGAGGTCAATTCAGTGAGGGGTGCAACAATGGTGCCATACCCTTTCACAGACCCCCTGTAGTACCCAGTCAAGCCTAGGAATGCCTTAACTTAAGTCTGTGTTGTTGGAGCTTTCCAGTCCACAATAGTCTGGATCTTGGGCTGTAAAGGTTGTACTTGGCCTCGACCTACCAGGTGGTCCAAGTATACAACAGAGCCCTGGCTTATCTGGCTCTTGCTTGCCTTGATAGGGAGTCCTGCATGCTGCAGCGCCACACGGAGATTTCCAAGGTGGGTGAGGTGATCCTGCCAGGTGGAACTATAGACAGCAATATCATCAAAATATGCTGCACTAAAAGACTCCAGCCCAGTAAGGACTTTGTTCACCAGCCTTTGGAAGGTGGCAGGGGCATTCTTTAAGCCCAAAGGCATCACAGTAAACTGGTAATGCCCATCTGGTGTGGAGAATGCAGACTTCTCTTATGCCCCTGGGGTCAGCCCAATCTGCCAGTACCCTGATGTCAAATCAAAAGTACTGAGAAACTTGGCTGCCCTTAACCTGTCAATGAGCCCGTCTGCTCTTGGAATGGGGTGTGCATCCGTCTTAGTGGAGGTGAAAGGACAGATCTCGGAAGTGCCCCGCCGTCACTACTATTAAAGTTTGTGACGGTTGGAAAGGCAGTAATTGAATTACACATCACCGAATCGTTATCAGATTCCCTGGAGGAACCACGAGATTATCGCACTCGCTACACCGTTTTTGGAATCGGCACCCCTGTTGCCTTAGATCACTTCTAGAGTCCTTTGGCATTTTGAATCCTGGATCATCCCCTCTGGACAACATTGAAATTACCAGATTTCACCCCAGAAGACATCCACGCTTGGCACACTTTTTGTGCTAACGTTGTCCCCAGAATTCCTGTCCTGAAGAGACCCCGTATCACAAGAGGGTCGAAACGTCGTCAACTAGTATTAAGAGAGAGCCTAAGAAAAACGAAATACAATTTACTATATTATAACTGTGAAGAGCTCCTCTTTTGTGTTACTACCAATAACCATCTCCCCCCTTCTTTCACGTAATTTGTACAGCACTGTTAGGTTATGGTCACTTCACCGGGGTTCACCAAATCACGTATAAATTGTTTATAGTGTAAATACTTAGTATACTTTTAGGAAAAACTGTTTTTGGTACTTATGATTATTGTGATTGCAAAATAAATTATACTCATTTCGGCTGAAGTGAGTACGGCTTTGAAATTCTGTCTTGTGGGCTTTTTGGATCCAAATCTATATAATATTGTTTGACTGAATTTAATTAAGGTCTTATCCTATACTTGTCTTTGATTAATTCAAGCAAGTTACACCTTCTTGCAGAGATTGTATTGTTTTTGTGAAAGGAGTTCCTTGTGAACACTGTTTTTTTGCTTATCTGTCTTAGTGGCAGCACGGAGGCCTCTGTAGTCCTCTCAAAACCTCAGCTCTGGTTTATCTCCCTTGGAATGAGGCTTGAGGACTAACACCGCTGGGCTGGCCAAGGGACTCTCAGAGGGTTCAATCACCCCTAGCTCTAGCATCTTGCTAACTTCAGCTCTGATGCTTTCTTGGACTTGGTCAGAATGCATGTTTATTTTGTTTTTGACAGGTTGCCTGTCTCCAGTGTCCACATCATGTGTACATCAGGTTGTCTAACCAGGGGTCAAAGAAAAGAGCCCAGAATACTGCCTTAGGACTTGCTTGCTGTCAGTCTGCTGTTGGGCAGAGAGGGTGTCTGAAAGACCACTCCCTCAACAGACCCATCTTGAGGGTTGCTGGAGAGGAGGTCAGGGAGAGGTTCACTCTCTTCTTCCTGATCCTCATCAGTGACCATCAGCATGGTCACATCAGCCCTGTCATGATCGAGTTAAAGGCAGTTCACATGGATAACCCTCTTGGGGCTCCTGGAAGCACCAAGGTCCACCAGATAGGTGACCTTCCCTTTCCTTTCTAGAATAGGGTAGGGCCCACTCCATTTGTCCTGGTGGGCCCTAGGTGTCACAGGCACAAATACCCATAACGTCTGCCCTGGTTAGAATTCCACCAGTGCAGCCTTTTGGTTAAACCATTGCCTCTGGAGCGCCTGGCTTGCCTAAAGGTTTGTGTTAGCTTTCTCAATGTCTCAGTCATCCTGGAACAAAGGCCAAGCACATAGTCTACTATGTCTAGTTTAGGTTCTTTGATAGGCTTCTCACCAACCCTCCCTTACCAAACTTAGTGGACCTCTCACAGGATGGCCAAACAGAAGTTCAAAGAGACTTAAGCCCACTCCCTTCTGTGGCACCTCTCCGTAAGCAAAAAGCACGCCTGGGGGCGTAGCCAAAATGGCAACGGAGCGGTAGCACTTCTCTTAAGCTCCGCCGTCTACTATCTCTCTCAGCCCTATTGATGGTGGTCCTCAATCAATCAGGCGTTTGTTAAGCGCGACTACTCACCCGTAGGGGTCTCAAGGCGTGGGGGGGAGGGGTTAGCATGTTCTAGTCCATCAAGGGGGGGGGTCTGTTGAAGAGCCAGGTTTTGAGGTTTCTTGCGAAGATGGGGAGCGATGTTGTCTGTCTGAGGTGGAGCGGAAGGGCGTTCCAGGCTCTGGCCGCGAGAAAGGAGAAGGAGCGGCCTCCCGATCTGGTCTTTCTGGTGCGGGGGACCACGGCGTAGGAGAGCTGGGCTGATCGTAGGTTCCTCTGGGGTGCGTGGAATTTGAGTCGGCTGGTCAGGTATGCTGGTCCGGTGACGTGGAGGGCCTTGTGAGCGTGGGTGAGCATCTTGAACGTGACTCTAACTTCGATGGGGAGCCAGTGAAGTGTGCGCAGGTGCTGGGAGATGTGGCAGTGTCTTGGCAGGTCGAGGACCAGTCTTGCAGCGGCGTTCTGGATGTTCTGTAGCTTGCGGGTGAGGTTTTTGTTTATTCCGGCGTAGAGTGCATTGCCGTAGTCGAGTCTGCTGGTGACCAGGGCGTGAGTGACGGCCCTCGAGCCCCAATCGCCTGTCAAAGGGGTGTCTGGGCCCATTGGGGCTGCCTGGTGCCGAGAACGCTGCCAGTGGCTTGCCACAAGTGGCACCGGAGCGAAGGAGACGCACATCGGGACCTCCGGTCAGAGACGACGCAAGATGGACCCGGCGCGCTCCCGGGGCTCTGGCAGGCATGAACTTGAGGGCTCGGGGTCAGCTTGCAGCGAGAGGAGAGCAGTGATAGCAGCAGGCACTGGGTGGTGTACTGTGCCCTTGTCTCTCCAGACGCCCGGCCTACATGCACCTACATGACTATTTAGCAAGTGAGGCCTTGCGGGAGACCCAACCTGAATGCGGAGAGCTAGCGGACTCCGCCCTGCCCCTGTGAGACGAAGGTACGGACGGCGGTTGGGTGCGCTTGCCAGTCCTCCCGGTGGGGAGCCGAAGATCAAACACACTGAGGTGGCCTTGGGCCGAGAGCGTCAGGTCTGGTGGGTGTTACCGGCCACTGCGGCAGAGAGGAGATGCGGTGCACCAGTGTGATAAACGGCCTATCTGGGCCGCGCCCAACGGCCCACCCTGGTGAGTCGGGGGAAGACGCAGGAGGAGGTCCCCCACGATGGAGCCCCCCCCCCACATTGATGGGCCAAGACAGAGTGAAGAGCCAGGTTAGGAGACCTTGTGAACGCTGGATATTAGGGACAGAGCGGCGTTCGTTGGGGGGGCCCCGAAGCAGCGGAGTAATCACCTCGGTGCTCGTCTGTGGATTCAGCTCACACAGCGCTGTCGATTGCCTGGGCGGCGAGAAGCCCTCCATTGAGACTGGCCCCCCCAGCTATTATATACCACTCAGGCCCTGTACTGGAGGGAATGGCGGACAACATGAGCTCCGACAATGGCTACTCCTAGGACCTCCGCCAGATAAGAAGGTTCTATAAAAGACATGCTTACTAAACCACCACATAAGAAACTACTGGCTGGGGACATGATCTCCGAGTCCGCTGAACCCGCCCCGGTGGGCCGGGAAAGAAAAGAGGCCCCGATCACCAGATCATTCCTGGTGGCCCTCTTTGACACACTGAGGTCGGATTTTGCGACCCTCAAGCAGGAAATCACAGCAAAAGACAAAGACCTCAGGAGAGAACTTGGTGAATTAGAGCATAGGGTTGATACCCTGAAACACACTAGCGACACCCGGGATGAAGAGCTGGAGGCCCATCGGTGAGAACTTCTGGCCTCCAGGACAAGAACACCGACCTACGATATCAAGTGGAAGACCTTGAAAACCGGTCCAGGAGAGCTAATACACGCATTAAGGGGGTTCCATTGCAGACCGCTACGAACAACCTTGAAGGCTATGTCTGCAGACTCTTCCATTATATAGCTCCTGCTCTTGCACCACAGGACATTATCTTGGATCGCATGCATAGAGCGGGTCGGCTGGCGAGCTCATCGGGGATGCCTCAGGATATCCTCACGTGCCTCCATTACTACACGCAGAAAGAAACTTATGAGAGGAGTGCGCGACCGCAACGTCATAGATTTCGAAGGTACTAAAGTATGGCTCTATCAGGACGTGTCACCTATTACACTGCAAAGGCATTGTCAATTCAAGCCACTTACAGACTTTTTGCAAAAGAAGGGAATTCGCTATCAATGGGGACATCCTTCCGCCTCACCTTTGTGTGGGACAATGAGACCCGCTCCGTTCGCACCATGGATGACGTCAAGGGCCTGATAGACCTCAACAGCAATACACCAGCGGACGATCGAGACACCGAATCCACAAGATGGCCCCCCCTGCTAAGCAGCCGAACTGCTTTCTTAGACCGAAACGGAAGACATTCAAGCTGAACGATACTGAAAGCCGTAAGAAAAGGGACGCTCTACTCTGTCAGATTCAGAGCCAGGACATGGTAGGAGGGACTGCCAGTGATTAACAACCCCATACTGGACCAGAGAGATGGGTGGCCTCCAGGGTGAGGATGCCCACGGACAGTGTTCCTCTCTACTACATGGGCTTGGGGACCTACCCACAATCTTCCCTCCGAACTGCACTTGATGGACAGCGGAGTTTGCGACCCCGGCGGCCTGATCGAGCCTTGTTTCCGGCACTGGTTCCATAGACCCTCTTCTCACTGTTATGGGCACATTGGAGTGGGGATCACCGACATACTCCAGTCTGGTATGTGTTCTCTTTTGCTCTTTTTCTCCAACCATATTAGACTACTTCCTGATGTTGACAGTGTTATATCCTATACACACACACAATCTCCCCAGTGTGGCGAAGAGAAAGCGAGACACAGGTTCCCCACTTTTTCTCTTTCCTTAAAAATGATTAATGGTTGAGATTATCAGTTACAATGTAAAGGGCCTCAATGCGCCCGCGAAGCGTGAGGCGCTCTTGTCTATGCTACATGAATCCAAATGTGATATCTGCCTGCTTCGGGAAACCCACCTGCTTAAGACAGACTGCCGATAAATGAGATCGGTAAACATAGTTTACCTCGAATACTTTTACCCGCAGGCAATTACAACGCGGTCGTTACAACGACCGCGTTGTAACAACGCGTACCATTACTCCGCAAGTCGGAACAACGACTTGCGGAGGGGGCAGAAGGTGTTGGATTTAAAATCCAACACCTTCACTACTGTTGCACATACTGGAGTTGGAATAGTAAATTATACTATTCCAACATCCAGCGCCCCCCCTCCGCAAGTCGTTGTTACGACTTGAGGGGTAATGGTATGCATTGTTACAAAGCGGTCGTTGTAACGACCGCGTTGTAATTCCCTGCGGGGGAAAAGCATGCGCGAAAAAGAGGTCTATTCAATGAGATCGCGTTGGTTTGACCGCCAGTACTTTTCTGCAGGGATTGGAAAGAAGGTGGGAGCGGCGATCCTTTTAGCCACTCACTTTGCCTGTAGAGTACTCAGCACACAGGCAGAGATCCCGGGGCGTCTCCTTTCCCTTCACATAGCACTAGGGTCCTATACATTTACCCTCGCTAACCTCTACACCCCCAATGAACGCAAGGAGCCTTTTGTCCTGGAATCTTATGCCGGGTGATGAAGACCCCCAACACTGATGTCCTCATTGGAGGGGACTTTAATCTGGTTATGGACAGGAAACATCCATTACAACACAGGCATTACAAACGCAATGCCTTAACAACGCAGCCAATACAGCGCAAATTCCATTACAATGCATGCCATTACAACGCATATGCCTCACTGACCAGAACCTTCCCTGAGGTAAGCACCCGGCGGTGTTATTATAGTAATTTACATTGTAATGGTGCATGCGTTGTAATAGCATGCGTTGTAATGGAAGATGCGTTGTAAAACCGCGATGTAAAAGTATGCATTGTAATAGTTTGCGTTGTAACGTCATACATCCGTTATGGACACAGGGTTGGATCGCTCGATACAGAGGGTGGGCCACACGGGCACATTATCACCACAGGGCCACCATCAACTTGCCAGCCAAGGCCTCATCGACATTTTGCGCAAACACCATCCGACAGAATGGTCCTACTCCTTTTTCTCTGCAGCTCGCCAGACTTGCGCACAAATTGATCTCTTTTTAGTTACATGCTCCCTAGAACCTTCAGTACAGTACATTGACATTGGGGTGGCCGCTCTTTCAGAC
Organism: Calotriton arnoldi; assembly: GCA_963921515.1. Lineage (NCBI taxonomy): Eukaryota > Metazoa > Chordata > Amphibia > Caudata > Salamandridae > Calotriton > Calotriton arnoldi. The sequence goes on along the minus strand of CAWUFW010000209.1, from coordinate 2,954,192 downwards.
CACTCTCCCCGCCCAATCTTCCCCGACAGAGCCGCAGGTGGGGATTCAACTGTAAACTTCTCACATACGCAGAAGTAGTCACGGAGGTCATAAAGGCTTATTTAGAGACCGATACCCCAGATCCGCCAGTGGCACTTCTATAGGACACATTAAAGGCGGTATTGCGAGGTCACTATCGCCATAGCTGCCCGCTACAATTGGGAGAAACGGGCAAAGCAAATTGCCCAAAAGGGGAGAGTTAAAGAACTGGAGGACCTACACAAACTGGGCCTGCCAGAAACACTGCAGACTCAATATAGCAGGGAAAGAACATAGAGCATTAGACATGACAGGGAAGAATATGCTCTATTTCAGACCAAACAGATGTATTACACAGGGGGGAACAAAGCAGGGCAACTATTGGTTCATAAGCTCCAAACCAGAGCGAATAGCCAGAGAGCAGCGGAAATTGAAAACCAGCAGGGAGGCAGGCTGATGGTCCAAGATGACCATATCGCACAGGCACTTCAGCATTTCTATACCGATCTGTACTCAGCAGAAGATTTAGTTGAGGGTAATATAGAGACGTATCTGGCACAAGCTCCACTGGACCGCCTAGACCGGCACTATATCCTTAACTTGTAGAATGATATACATTCGTATCAGGTGCTGGCGGTGATCTCCCATCTTCAATCGGGCAAGGCCACAAGCCAGGATACTGTTATTAGCCTGAGTTAGGACCCGTAGCAATTAGTGCCATTAGTGCAATTCTCTTTGCCACATCGGCTTTTGACACACATTTGCATTTGTGACTCTTGGACTAGTTTCTTGGAAACACTAGCCTTGCTGACACTGAACACTCTGTGAGCACACTATCACAATGCCTTGACATTAGGGACATGGCCCTCACATGAGTGGCACAAATGTGTTTATTATTACGTCCATGTGGCGATGCAGCTCTCTGTGAAATACAAACAATGGCAGGATGATCACAATCTCGGCCCGAGGCAAGGATACCATTTTCTATATGTAACCTTTTGTTTCCTAACATAATCAGAGGAGACACTTCTGCTGACTTCGAGGGGTCATTGCATGTCGAAGCTTTCGCCTAACAGCTGACCGACACATTCGTGAGGGGTGTTCAGTTCGCGACCAAGACGGGGTCTTACACTCTTACCCATCAGGTAATGGGGTTAGTTCATCCAGAAGGGGGTTTCTTGGCAAAACATACATCTGCACCCTAGACACGTATGTTAGGGTTCTGTATCGTAGGAGTGCGCTACATAGCGATATCATTGTATATATATGCATATATAAGTTGTCTCAACAAAATGGTGGAGCTATTAATTTTGTTCACTGGTCTGGCATTCAGTATAGCTTTTGTCTGCTTCGGTCTATTGATCAGCGCCGCCCACTTTTTCTATGCAAGATTCACTACGATTCAATAAATACTGAAAATGCCCCTCTGCGTATTCTTGAATATTTAGCTGAGTGACAGAAGGCACAAGTGACTGAGTGACTGAGTTTGAAGCCTGTCACGACGGTTCCTGAGGGAACAGAGTTATGATGTTCAGTGGCTGCCAGAACTGTTCACTCCCAGTCTAGGTTTGGGGGGCTAATGGTGGCACTGTGAGCTAGCTGGTCCAAGGGACAACATATCCTGCGGGGGTGCATAGAATCAGTCTGGCACCATCCTATGTTTACGTCGTCCACAAACGTGCAGTTTCTACTAATTGGTGGAAACTACACAACATAGCGCAGCCAACGTTGGTTGGTATCTTATTTAGTACAGATCAACTGAGTAGCTCTATCGTGCTTCCTCAGAGATCCCTATACACCTTTTAACTCGGAGACGTCCGTGGTAAAAGGGAACATTCTCCTCGACTGAGTAGGTATACCCTATGTATTGGCTGTTGGTAAATTCAAGCTTGTTAGGATATTGTTCCCACTGTGTTAGCCAAATTCTGTAATCCTTCATTCTCATAACATGGCACAGAATATACCTGAGAACTGCAGACATGTGATTACTCAAAAATTACCACAACACGGCCTCACCCATGATGGTGGGGAGATTACCTTTGTGGTAGAGGCACATGAGGCATTTAGGACGGAGGTATTTTATTCCTGGGTTAAATTCCCTGCAAGAGAGGATGCTAAACGAGTACTTCTTCAATATGCGGAAGCGAAACACCAGAAGAATACACTCCTTACAAAGAGATAGAAATACCATTAATTTACCAAGAACATATTAATTGGTTTGAAGGCGCCCTTCCCCATAGTATACAAAACAAAAGGCTGGGCCCACTTAGCAATAAGGAGGCAACATGGCCACTCCTAGCCGGTTACACACCATATCCCAATGTTGATCGTTTCACTGTAGGTCAAATACAAGGATTATACAATAATCTGGTAACAGTATACAGAAATCTTACACAATATGTGATGCGAACACTAACACTAGCTCCTGCGCGGGCTGTTCAAACGGTACCTCCTCAGTTAGCTACACTAGGCATTAGCCCGCAAACATTAAATGCAAGAATGGGTAAGAAGGAAAATGCTACTTACCAGTATGCATCTGTTCTTGGCATGTGGAGCTGCAGATTCACACACTATGCATAGATCGCCATCTGGTGTTGGGTCCGGATGTTTGCACTTTGTTGTTGTATTGGAATAAGTCTTTGGAAGTCATGAGATAGGTGACTCCTCCTTTGGACAATAGTGCGCATGGGCATCGACTCGATCTTCAGATTGTTTTTTCGCCAAGAAGGAAATTATGGAGTTTTGTGAGAAACAGAAAGAGATGTTCATGTATGTTGTATCTAATTAAGATAATACTGGAACAGATAAAGGTAGCCGGGGAGGTGGGTGGGCGTGTGTGAATCTGCAACTCTACATGCCAAGAACAGATGCATACTGGTAAGTAGCATTTTCCGTTCGAGGCATATGAGCTGCAGATCACACACTATGCATAGATTGCATATCAGTACTTTACTTTAGCGGCGACCACCAGTATCTGTTGCAGTAGTTTGAAATAGTGTTTTGAGTACAGCCTGGCCCACACTAGCTTGTTGTTTTGCCTGCACATCTACATAATAGTGTTTTGTGAATGTGTGCGGTGTAGACCATGTAGCTGCTTTGCAGATGTCATCTAAGGGAATGTTCCCTAAAAATGCCATGGAAGCCCCTATTTTGCGGGTAGAGTGGGCTTTAGGGGGAATAGATAGTGTACGTTTTGCTTTGTGGTAGCAAATTTGTATACATTTGACAATCCACCTTGCAATCCCAGACTTTGATATAGGATTGCCTTTATGTGGTGGTGAGAAGGATACAAAAAGTTGTTTTGTTTTGCGAAAGGGTTTTGTTCTGTCAATGTAGTAAAGGAGGGCTCTTTTTACATCTAGTGTATGAAGAGCTCTTCCTGCTGTTTGTGGTTGCGAGAAGAATACTGGCAACTCCACAGATTGGTTGAGATGGAAGGGAGAAATAACCTTAGGAAGGAATTTGGGATTTGTCCTGAGAACCACTTTGTTATGATGGAGTTGTAAAAATTGTTCTTAAATAGTTAGTGTCTGTAACTCACTGACTCTTCTGAGAGATGTGATGGCTACAAGGAAAGCCACTTTCCATGTAAGAAATTGGAGCTCACATTTATGTAGAGGCTCGAATGGAGGGCCCATTAATCTAGTGAGGACGATGTTTAGATTCCACACTGGAGAGGGTGGTACCCTGGGAGGAATTATTCTTTTGAGGCCTTCCATAAATGCTTTAATGGCTGGTACCCTGAATAATGACAAATGTTGTCTATTTTGCAGGTAAGCTGCTATGGCAGCGAGATGCAATCTAATGGATGTGTATGCTAGATTACATCTTTGAAGATGCAGCAGGTAACATAAGATGTGTTGAATGGACGCATCTAGAGGATTGATTGTGTTATTGGTACAGTATATAACAAATCTTTTCCACTTGGCTGCATAGCAGGCTCTAGTGGAGGGGCGCCTAGCCTCTTTGATAACGTTCATGCAATCAGGTGGAAGATTGAGGTAACCGAATTCTAGGACTTCAGGAGCCAAATCACTAGATTGAGCTGTGCTGGATCTGGATGTCTGATCTCTCCACGGTTATGTGTTAAAAGATGTGGGGAGAGGTGTAGTTTTTGGTGCGGGACTACGGATAGTTCCAGCAATGTTGTGTACCATGGTTGTCTGGCCCATGCTGGAGCAACTAGAATCAGTGTTAGTGACTGTTGTTGCATCTTGCGAACCACTAATGGAATGAGTGGGAGAGGTGGAAAAGCGTACGCAAATCTGCCTGACCAATTCATCCATATCGCATTGCCTTTGGACAATGGGTGTGGATATCTGGCGGCCAAGCTTGGGCATTTTGTGTTGTAATGTGTGGCAAAGAGATCTATCTGTGGATGCCCCCATATTTGGAAAAACGGTTGAAGAACCTGTGGGTGAAGTAACCACTCGTGAATCTGTTGTGTTTGACGACTTAACAGATCTGCCATCTGATTTTGAATTCCTGGAAGGTGTTGGGCTAAAAGGAATATGTTTTGATGAATAGCCCACCTCCATATGGTCTGAGCTAGTTGAGAGAGCTGCAGAGAGTGCGTCCCCCCGTTTTTTGTAAATAATACATTGCTGTGATATTGTCCGTCCGGACTAACACAGCTTTGCCTGATATGTGTTTCTGGAATGATTTTAATGCCAGAAAGATTGCTAGTAACTCCAAATGATTGATGTGGAGTAGTTTTTGTTGAGGTGTCCATGCGCCCTGTATGGTGAGATGTAGTAGATGAGCTCCCCATCCGGTGAGCGATGCGTGCGCGGTTAATACAATCTGTGGAACTGGCTCTAGGAACGGTCGCCCTTTGGAAAGGTTTTGGGTGTTCAACCACTGCAGAGAGCGATGTGTGCGGCCGTCCACCAACACCAAATCTGTTAGCTGACCTAGAGCTTGGTTCCACTGACGTGCTAAGCATTCTTGCATGGGGCGCATCTGGAGTCTTGCATGCGGGACTATGAATATGCAAGAGGCCATCATCCCTATTAGTTGCATAAACACCAGAGCTGGAAGGGAGGGTTGCGGCTGGAATTTTGATATAAGGGCTTGCATGCTTGCTATCCTGGCTGGATTGGGGTATGCAAGGCGTTTTAAGGTGTCTATTGTGGCACCTAGATATTGCTGGATGTGGGACGGTTGGAGGTGAGACTTTGTGAGGTTTATTGTGAACCCTAAGTCGTGAAGTAGTTGGATTGTGGTGTGTGTGTGATTTACACACTGGGTATGCGACTTGGCTTTTATGAGCCAGTCGTCCAAGTATGGGAATACGTGAATTTGTTGTCTTCTTAAGTGGGCTGCTACGACTGCCAGACATTTTGTTAAGACCCTGGGAGCTGTGGTGACTCCGAATGGGAGCACATTGAACTGATAATGTTGACCGTCCACTACAAATCGAAGATATTTCTTGTGAGCGGGGTGAATGGGAATGTGGAAGTAGGCGTCCTTGAGACCTAAGGTGGCAAGGAAATCGCCTTGTTTGAGTAGAGGAAGGAGTTGTTGAAGAGTGATCATATGAAAATGGTCTGACTGTATGTAGAGGTTTAATGGTCTGAGGTCGAGGATGGGCCTCAGGGTTCCGTCCTTCTTTGGAATGAGAAAATACAGTGAGTAGACCCCTGTGTTTTGCTGATGCAGGGGAACTGGTTCTATTGCATGTTTTTGCAGGAGGGAAAGTACCTCCTGTTTGAGAAGCGTTAAATGGTCTGCTGACATTGGACGCTGTTTGGGTGGTATGTTTGGAGGAGTTGAAGTGAGTTCCAGGCAATAACCGGATTGGATGATTTGTCTCACCCACCGTGGTAATGGTGTTCCAGACAGGTAGGAACTGTAGTAATCTTCCCCCGACCGGAGTGGAATGGTCGGGGGGGGGGGTGGGTGAATGGAGGGAAGTCATTGTTTGGAGGTGGAGGCAGTACGGGTATTGACGGTTTTGCCTCTACCGTTGTTATTATTACCCCTGTAGCCTCCTCTGTAATAACCTCTGGTAGAGGAGGTCTGGGTGTGACTTTTATAGGACGTGGAGGAGTTGTCCGTGGTAAAGCCTCTAGAGGCGCCCCTATAAGAGGAGCGACGAAAGGAACTTCTGGGAGTTTGGAATTGCAATGCCCCCATTGATTTGGCTGTGTCGGTGTCTTTTTTCATCTTCTCTAAAGATAAGTCTACACTAGGGCCAAATAGATGTTCTTGGTCAAACGGCTGATTTAATATGGCAGTTTGAACCTCAGGTTTGAACCCTGAAATACGGAGCCATGCAGGTCTACGTAAAAGGACACTGGTGTTAATGGCTCGTGAGGCTGTGTCTGCGGCATCTAGAGCACATCGGATGGAGGTGTTTGTTATAGTTTTGCCTTCCTGTATGAGATCATTAGCTCTTGCTTTGTATTGATCCGGAAGGTGTTGTAGTAGGGTCTCTAGTTCGTCATAATGTGCCCTATCGTACCTAGCCAGCAACGCCTGTGTGTTGGCAATTCGCCAAACGCTGTTCTTTTTCCGGATGCGTCCAGGAGTTTTGACTCCTTATCGGGAGGTGGAGCATCGCCTGAGGTTTGGGAGTTAGCCCTTTTCCTGGCGTTAGAAACAACTAAGGAATCTAAGGGAAGTTGCCCTTTAATGTAAACAGGGTCAGCTGGGGCAGATTTATATTTTTTTTCCACCCTGGGGTTAATGACTCTAGCCCTTACAGGATCTTTGAAGACTTCAGGAGCGTGTTTAATTACTCCTTTTAGCATAGGGAGAATAGAGGTGGACCTTTGAGATGGTGCGAAAGTGTCCATAAGGAAGTCTTCTTCTATAGGGTCTGTGTGTAAGCCTACACCGTGGTATTCTGCGGCTCTGTGTATGAGCTGAGTGAACCCTATAGTGTCCTCTGGCGGGGATGGTCTAGATGGGTAGACCTCATCCTGTGGTGTGTCAGGGACATCTGGTGTGCCATAACTGTCCCATGGGTCAGTTGGAATGTTAAGAGGGCTAGGTTCTCCTAAGGGCTGATCATCACCCTCGTACTCAGAAGGGTCCTCATCATCTTGAGGTGGAGGAGATTGTGAGGGTATTGGAGATGGAACAGGAGAGATATGGTGTGGGGGTGGAGAAGGGATCCTGAAAGGAGAAGTGGCAATGTCTCTTTTTTTGAGAGGGAGTGGAGCTGGTGCACATTTGTCCAGTTTCCTCTTTCTGGAAGAACTAATCTGAAGGCGACCTGTATTTGGGTCTATTTCCAGGATTTGCTGGGTTGGATCTGGTTGGAAAAGGTCCTCCTGTGAAGTACGGTGTTTCGGCGCCGATTTTTTGGAGTCTGAATGTTTGTGTGGCACCGATTTTGGAGTTGTCTTGTACTCCTTAGGCTTGGAGATGGGAGTTTTTGTCGGTTCCGTTGGAGTCTTTGGAGTCGGTACCGGTAACTTTTTCAGCTCCGAAGGTTGCGTTCCATCGGTTCTCGGAACTGGTTTTTTGGTCGATTCCGATGGTTTTTTCGGAGTTAAAGGCGCAGTGCCGGTGGGTTTCGGTGCCGAAGGCGCCGATGTGGAACCTGGCTTTGGCGCGGGCGTAGACAGTGGCTTGTCTTTTGGTCTCGGTGCCGGGGATGGGGTTTCGGCACCGAGGGCAGGCTGGCTTGAGCGGCCTGAAGGCTTATTTGTGGGCTTCTTGGCCGAGCCGGAAGGCGGGGCGTGAGAAGTTTTGTCCCGGTGTGCACCTAGGCCCGAGGGTGAAGGTGTTACCGAAGCCTTTGCCGGAATGGATGGTGGGGAGGGGTCGATGTCAGTACTTACGACCCGTTGCCCAGGAGTGATGTCTTCGACGTCGGAATCGTCGGCTTCGGAGGAGCTGATGAGGCCCTCTTCGAACTGTTCGTGTTCCGGTACATTGACGCCTTCTTCGAAGATATCGTCCGGAATGGATGTCGACGACCGAGCCATGGTTCTTCGGGCTCGACGATCACGTATGGTTTTCTTGGAGCGGAAAGAGGCACAAGCGGACAGTCTTTGGCCTCGTGCTCGGGCGAAAGGCAGAGGTTACACACCTCGTGAAGATCGTTGTGGGGAAACTTGAACCCACATTGAGGACACTTTTTAAACAGAGTCCTTTCCATGAGCCGAGAAGGCCTGATGGCGCGGTTAGGCCCGAAGGCCTGCGTCGACGACCGGAATCGAAGGATTAAAGTTGTAGAGATGCGCGTCGAAAAAGGGAAACGCGATCGAAAACAATACCGACGAAAGGGTGAAGGATTGCGCGTCGAAAGTTAGAACGGTGGCGGCACCGAACTGAAGTGCGACAAACGCATCCGAACCCGATGGCGGAAAAACACAATCTGAAGATGGAGTCGATGCCCATGCGCACTATTGTCCAAAGGAGGAGTCACCTATCTCGTGACTTCCAAAGACTTATTGCAATACAACAACAAAGTGCAAACATCCGGACCCAACACCAGATGGCGATCTATGCATAGTGTGTGATCTGCAGCTCATATGCCTCGAACATTCCATTTTGGATCGCAAAAAAAACAAACCAGCTTGAAGAGTATTGCCCCATACGGTCCCGCAGGAGAAACATAGAATAGTAACTATTTGCTTGCCTATGGAGATGGCTCCCCTGGTAGAAGAAGATTGTGCCACTTGGGGTACAGTTTTTGCTGCAGTATATACCAAAACACATGGTACCCCTTCGCTGGCAGTCTTACCTGAAGTCCTGAAACAAGTGCAGAATGAGCACGGGGCTGCACCTGCCCTGGATCTGCGGATGAAACGGATGGGCAACTTTGCCGCAATATCTGCCATAATGTTGAGTAACATTAAAGGGGAAGCAGCAGGGTTAGCTATTTGCCAACGCCTTAGGGATCGGACTCCTGCCCAGCAAAAGCGCAAATTGCCTAAAATTATTGAAGAAACCTACAAGTAAAGAGTAATTCTGAAAAGGATAACTCCAAGCAAACCCCCGATTCTTCAACAAAGAAGAAATGGGACAATAAGAAAAACAAGCACAAAACAAAATCACAGGGTGGGTCTCCTGCACAGGAATCTACCGAAAAATATTACAATCCACACAATTGTGATAATGTTAAACAGCCTGATAGGTATCAGGATACTGATACATGTTCCTCTCGTTCCTTTCAGGATACTTCTGATAGACGTCTGAGAGAAGAGGACAGTCAGAGCGGAGATCAGAGGAGCAAGTGAAACAAAGGAAGGACTCACAACGCTCGTCTGGCTACATAATTAAACATAGCAAAACCAAAGGGGATGATGGACGGAGTGTTGAACATTGCAAGCACTCACCCCCAGTCAACTGATCTGGGTTTAATCCATCATCATTCTTTAGCTCACTCCGCCACCCCAGTTCAGACATGGCCATATGCAAATCAGTCTGACCCTGTGCCTCATGGGAACAGTCCAGCCCGAACTGCCAAGCCATGTCTTCCCTGGACCGGAAACAAGCATCCTGGGACCGGTTTCTGGCTTACAGCCGTCATTAGCCAGGCTATCTTGAATCCAGTGGCAAAGTGAGCAAGGGACCCACGTCTGGGCATACCCTGCCAACTTAGGGCGAACATAGCAAAACCAAAGGGGATGATGGACGGAGTGTTGAACATTGCAAGCACTCACCCCCAGTCAACTGATCTGGGTTTAATCCATCATCATTCTTTAGCTCACTCCGCCACCCCAGTTCAGACATGGCCATATGCAAATCAGTCTGACCCTGTGCCTCATGGGAACAGTCCAGCCCGAACTGCCAAGCCATGTCTTCCCTGGACCGGAAACAAGCATCCTGGGACCGGTTTCTGGCTTGCAGCCGTCATCAGCCAGGCTATCTTGAATCCAGTGGCAAAGTGAGCAAGGGACCCACGTCTGGGCATACCCTGCCAACTTAGGGCGAACATAGCAAAACCAAAAGGGATGATGGACGGAGTGTTGAACATTGCAAGCACTCACCCCCAGTCAACTGATCTGGGTTTAATCCATCATCATTCTTTAGCTCACTCCGCCACCCAGCCTGGCTGATGACGGCTGTAAGCCAGAAACCGGTCCCAGGATGCTTGTTTCCGGTCCAGGGAAGACATGGCTTGGCAGTTCGGGCTGGACTGTTCCCATGAGGCACAGGGTCAGACTGATTTGCATATGGCCATGTCTGAACTGGGGTGGCGGAGTGAGCTAAAGAATGATGATGGATTAAACCCAGATCAGTTGACTGGGGGTGAGTGCTTGCAATGTTCAACACTCCGTCCATCATCCCCTTTGGTTTTGCTATGTTCGCCCTAAGTTGGCAGGGTATGCCCAGACGTGGGTCCCTTGCTCACTTTGCCACTGGATTCAAGATAGCCTGGCTAATGACGGCTGTAAGCCAGAAACCGGTCCCAGGATGCTTGTTTCCGGTCCAGGAAGACATGGCTTGGCAGTTCGGGCTGGACTGTTCCCATGAGGCACAGAGTCAGACTGATTTGCATATGGCCATGTCTGAACTGGGGTGGCGGAGTGAGCTAAAGAATGATGATGGATTAAACCCAGATCAGTTGACTGGGGGTGAGTGCTTGCAATGTTCAACACTCCGTCCATCATCCCCTTTGGTTTTGCTATGTTCAGCCCTAAGTTGGCAGGGTATGCCCAGACGTGGGTCCCTTGCTCACTTTGCCACTGGATTCAAGATAGCCTGGCTGATGGCGGCTGTAAGCCAGAAGCCGGTCCCAGGATGCTTGTTTCCGGTCCAGGAAGACATGGCTTGGCAGTTCGGGCTGGACTGTTCCCATGAGGCACAGGGTCAGACTGATTTGCATATGGCCATGTCTGAACTGGGGTGGCGGAGTGAGCTAAAGAATGATGATGGATTAAACCCAGATCAGTTGACTGGGGGTGAGTGCTTGCAATGTTCAACACTCCGTCCATCATCCCCTTTGGTTTTGCTATGTTCGCCCTAAGTTGGCAGGGTATGCCCAGACGTGGGTCCCTTGCTCACTTTGCCACTGGATTCAAGATAGCCTGGCTGATGACGGCTGTAAGCCAGAAACCGGTCCCAGGATGCTTGTTTCCGGTCCAGGGAAGACATGGCTTGGCAGTTCGGGCTGGACTGTTCCCATGAGGAACAGGGTCAGACTGATTTGCATATGGCCATGTCTGAACTGGGGTGGCGGAGTGAGCTAAAGAATGATGATGGATTAAACCCAGATCAGTTGACTGGGGGTGAGTGCTTGCAATGTTCAACACTCCGTCCATCATCCCCTTTGGTTTTGCTACATAATTAAACAAGAAGACGAACCTAAAATATCAAAACCTCAATTTAAAAAGAAGAAGGTAGCCAGACTGAAAGTCAGGCATGCCACAGATTTTGAGGACTCTGCTTCTGTACGAGGAGTGTGCACTGACAATGCTGGTCTGTGTGGCAGAAGTCACAACAGTTCGCCAGAACCTGATGGATTGTCTGGTGAGAGTAGCTCTGAGTGAGTATATCACGGTGGAAACACCTAATACCAGGGTAAGTGTCCCACATCCATTGTACAAGGTCCAACTACGGTTGGAGGGAGACAGTCACAATGTCCTCTTTTGGGAGGAACTCACTCAGGGTAATGATATCCTGCTGGCGGAAAAAGATTGGCCACCTAACTTCATAATGGATTGCCCAAAAGGAGAAACTGTAATTTTTCTGGCTTTCTCCGGCCTCGTTCCAGAATCAATTAAACACTGATAAGCCAGGGAGTGGGCATTAGCGCTGGCTCCTGTATTATACCACAACCATGTGGGGTGGGATGAAGGTTCACCTCATCATGACATCATTACGGACAACCCCACAACCTCAAAAACAATACCCAATAAAGGGAAACAACCGTTACAACGCATGCGTTACAACGTGAATGGCTTGTTGCAGGAGGTAGAAGGTGTTGGATTTAAATCCAACACCTTCCCTACTGATGCACACACTGGAGTTGGAATAGTAAATTATACCATTCCAACTTCCAGCGCACCCCCGACAGCAAGTCGGGGTAAAGATTTGCGTTGTAACGTCATGCGGGGTAATGGTATGCGTTGTAACGTCATACAACCCCCAATAAATACTGATGCTAAGCACCAAGTTAGAGAAATATTAGAACTTGAATATCAAGGTGTAATTGAAACATGCACCTCTTCCATGAATAATCCTCTGTTTCCTGTACTAAAACCAGATCAATCATACCATCTAGGATTAGATTACAGACACTTGAACCCGGCTACTCGCACATTTGCAGTACAAAATGCACATAGTTCCGCATTAATGAATAAGATCGTGCAGAAGAAATACAAAACCACACTAGATATCTCGAATGGATTCTTCTGCCAAAATATAGTGCCTGGAAGCAGATATTTGACTGTCTTCACGGCCCTAGGTTCACAGAAACAATTCTGCTGTTTACCTCAGGGGTATAAGAACTGCCCTGGGATGTTTTCAGCCAGTCACAGAATTATTAGAAAACTTTGATGATCAGGCATTATCATATGTTGATGACATATACTTAACGGACGATGACCTGATGGAGCACTTGACCAGAGTGGACCGCATAATTTTGGGGTTTGCTCACATGGGCTACAGATTCAATTTCAAAAAATCAAAAATTGGCCTCCTAAGTGTTTTATTTTTGGGATACGAATTGTCAAGTGAAGGCAAAAACCTGGCGCCTTATTTTTTAGAAAAATGTGCGTTACTCCAACCTCAAACGACTCTGAAAAGATTGCAATCCATATTAGGATTTCTCAAATTTGGCAGAACATACATTCCTGATTATGCATAACGGTAAAACCATTCTACGACCTTATACGTCCAGATTTTTCAGGGACACAGTGGACACTGGAACACACCGAAATCTTACGTTCCGTCCCGGCTGACATGATAGCTTCCAAACATTTACACACACGTGTGAACACAACGAACCTGGTGATCCATGTGATCGCGGGGACATCATAATACACATATTTCACGTTCAATGAAGGTGACAGTACCGATTGAATATAAATCGCATCTCTATGTAAATACTGAGATGCATCTTGCAGCAAAAATACAGAAAAAATACTAACTGCAGTTCAGACTGCTGTGTTGAGAGAACGTGCCCCGGCACAAGGGAAACGAAAAAGCTCTACATACAGGATGTATACAATGGGCAAATTCCCTCCCTGCAACAGATGTAGATTACAGATTTGGCTCTACATTTTAAACACAAGCATTTCTCCAGTATGAGCAAGAATATCCTCTACCTATTGAAATTATGCCTCAAGATCGCTATGACTACATCATTTATACTGATGGTACTGCACATCCTGTCAGTGACAAAACAGCAATATTCAGCCGCATGCGCTGTCATAAAAGGACGTATGCACGATGGAACAATCCATCCAGAAAAAACCTAAACGCAATCACTTGGTGATTGCACGGCACAGTTGGCAGAGTTTAAGGCTTTAGTACTGACCCTACAGAATATGGATGCTGGATTCCTCACATTCCTCGTGTGTGATTCGTATTACTATGTGCAGTCTTATAATGAGTATCTTCATTATTGGAGTCAGAATGAATTCAGGGATACGAAAGGCTGCACAGTGAAGCACAAGTTCCTTTGGGAACATGTGGCAAATCTGAAAGAAGGCTTGCCACGGGCTCATGTTATACACACATTGAGTCATCAACGTGTTTGCGTGCACGTATCAGGGAATTCATTGGCTGACGAAGCCGCAAAGGTGACAGTTCATACTGCCGCCGTTGCTGCGATAACTCGTTGAAGTACGAGGATAGACAGAGACATCATGGTGGCTCTCAGCGCCACCCGCAATGACACACACCTGCTGAAAGGCTTTCCACTCAAGTACTCCTACAAGCTAGATGTACAAAACATACCAGAGGCTCAGATTCCAGGAGTGGGGGGACAAAGCAATACCAAACAATGAACGCAGGCAAAGGATTAATACTGGCTGCTCATGAGGGTCTAGCTTCTGCACACACGGGAGTGGCTGCTACAATTTCACTATTGCAGCAACGATATTGGTGGCCGGGTCTTTACAGACCAAGGACTCTGTCCTGAGTTTTGACATCTGTCAACAGATGAAGGGATCCACCGTGGCACGTCCACCCCAGACACCTCTCTAATAAGCCATTGGCTTGTGTATATCTGGACCTCAGCAGCCCTCTATCATCACACGGGGCTTACGAGTATATCTTGGTGGCAGTGGATTCCTGCTCTCAATTCCTGTGGGTATGGTCACAGCGGTCGGCTGACGCCCGAGCTGTTATAAAGGATCTGCAAGACTTTATCGGGACATACGCAGTTGGCACATTAAATTAGGACCGAGGCCCGGCGTTTAGCCCTCGGGCTTACAAAGAGGCCATGGAATGTTTGGGTGTGACCCTCTGTTTCTCATTGCCATACAATCCCAAGGGAAACACGTCGTAGAGAGGAAAAAACTGAACTTAAAGCAGCCTTTAACAGAAAGTGTACTAAGTTCTGGTCACAGTTTGGTCCATGTGACCGGGCGGGCTCGGATCTGAAGGGGACTAGACGAGCAAAGAGCCTGGGAAATGAGGAAACCACCCTTTCCCCTCTTCCTTACCAGGAGCAGGACGAGTGGGGTTACGCGGTTCCACGAAGGACAGGGGACGAGGACGACTACGAACACCGTCCCTTTAACTGGGAAGGCTGGTCGGCGGGACACGCCCCCTACGATGACGAAGAGGAACCCTGGCCAATAAAATCGGGTGGAGAACGGAGGCCGGGGTGTGACATCACCGGAGGAGTCAAGGAGGAAGTCGTGGACGGGAGGAGAGAGCGAGCAACCGAAGAGAACACCGGGAAGGAGGCAGCGAGGACGAGTGAAGACGGAGAGCCAGGAGGCCAACGACCCCGTGACTCGCCCAGCCACGCTCCTGGAGGAGCGTGGCTCACACAGGTACGCGACCGTTTGGCGGGCTGGGTAGGAAAGAGGGAGAGACCGGATACCTGACCTGTGGGATCCCTGTTCCCTGGTATACCCCCCCCCCTTAGCACTTCCCTCACGCCGCTAGACGTATCGTGCACCGAGTGATCCCATCACCACCCTTCCCTGGTTTAAGTCTAGTGCACCTGTACACCTCACTTACACTTGGTATCCTGTTTGTTTTCTCACCCCCACCACCTTGGAGGACGGGACCGAGCTGGAGCGTGTAAGAAGAGGGAGGACCTCCACGAGGGAGCAGGAAGCGAAGGACCAGCCCCCGCTCCCGTACTACAGACAGACCACAAAGAGACGCGTGTTCCACCCAATAAAATCCTTCTTACCCAAACCCAGTCTCCGACCCCTTCCTGACACCCCGCTACAAGTGGTAGAGAATGCGGGCATAGAACCCTCCATCTGTACCCCCACGATGGACGCGCTAATACAACATCTAGTGCAGGGTCAGGAGAAACTGGGATGGGCTGTGGAGAGACAGCTGACGTCGGCCCAAGCGGACAGAGAGACTTTCAGGGACACGGTTTCAGCACAGATAGAAGGCCTGCAGAAGCTGATGATCGACCAACCCCTTCCACATCCCCCTGAACACCGGAATCACCCCCTGGGCCCTCTGGAGTTTCATTGCAGAAGTATGTAGCCGGCGACGACCCTGACGCCTTCATACTCAACTTTGAGCGAGCCGCACGGGCTTGCGGATGGCCCAAAGAGAAATGGCCGTTCTTCCTGGCTCCCCTCCTAACTGGTGAGGCGCAGGCCGCCTATCAGGTGGCCAACGCAGCAGGGAACACCCCCTATGAGGACATTCGATCCCTCATCCTGGACCACCTAGGGCTTGATGCGGAAGCATATAGGGTGCGTTTCCGGAAGGAGCGGGGCACCCCTGGGGAAAACCCAAAGACCTTGTTCTTTCGCTTAAAGATGGCAGCCGATAAATGGCTGACGCCGACTCTATGCACCAGGGAAGAGATCATGGACAAGATATATCTTGAACAATATCTGGAAGCCCTCCCCTTGAATACGCAGAGATGGCTGCGACAACATGCCCACTTGACGACCGAACAAGCCATTGACATGGCCACCACATTTTCACGGGCACAACCAAGAACCAGCGGGTGGGAGGCCGAGAAACAACCCCCACATCCTATCCCACGACACAGTACGAAACCCCGAGTGGTCCCAGAAGCCCCGAAACCACGGTTCCATAAATCAGAGGTGCCCACGGTCCGGGGACCTCAATGCTTCGATTGCGGGGACTGGGGCCACATCGCACGGATGTGTCCTCGACGAAAACAGACCGAAGAACCGATGGAGGTGGGCTACATCCCCCGGTCTATACTCTACACCGCTGAGATGGGGAGTGCTTATCACGTAAGTGTACGGGTGAATGATAAGGTGGTGAACGCCCTACTAGACTCAGGTTGTAGACAGTCCGTAATACAAAGGGTCCTTGTACAGCCCCAACAAATCATCCCAGATACCATAGTGCACATTAGATGTGTACATGGTGATGTGAAACCCTACCCGGTAGCCGTAGTGACCCTTACACCGCGTGGCGGTAGAAGCCATGTCATCAGGGTGGGGGTGTTGGAGAACCTGCCGGAGGATCTCATCATAGGAACCGACAATCCCGAGTTCCTAGACCTGTTCCTACACACGTTACAGACCCAGAAAAGCAAAGAAGTGGTAAGAGACACGACCGACAAACCCGCAACAGCCTTGATAACCCCCGAGCCCTGGACCTTAGACAGGAGCTTCAAGTTCGCCCAGGCCAACGACACATCCCTGTTTAACGCCTGGGAGCAGGCACATAGGACACAGCACTCACCCTACTTCTCGTTTCCCAAATTTCTCATAAAAGAGGGCCTGCTATATCGACAGGGTTCTAAGGATGACCCCCATCAGCTACTAGTACCCCGTCCTTTCAGGGACCAGATCATGTTTTTTTCACATTCACATCTGACGGCCGGACATACAGGTAGTGAAAAGACAACACAGAACGTGCTAAGACATTTCTTTTGGCCGGGGATATATAAAGACATTAAGATCCACTGCATGACCTGTGAGATATGTCAGAAGAGGAATACACACCGCCCCCAGCAGTGCCATTACAACCACTCCCAATCATAGGCACCCCATTTGAAAGAGTAGGAATGGACCTCATCGGACCCCTACCAAAAACCCGGAGAGGGAATCAATACGCGTTGGTAATAGTGGATTATGCGACTCGATACCCGGAGGCGTTTCCCCTGAGGGCCCCCACCACTCGCCTGATTTCAGAAAGATTCATTGAGCTGTTTTCACGGGTAGGATTCCCTAAGGAGATCCTAACCGATCAGGGACCCCTTTCGTCTCCAGGTTAATGAGGGAGGTCTGTGGGATGCTCGACTTGCGACAGATCAAAACCTCTGTCTATCACCCCCAGACAGACGGGCTCGTGGAGAGGTATAATGGAACGCTCAAGGCCACGTTAAGGAAAATGCTCACAGTAAACGGAAGGGAATGGGACCAGTTACTACCGCTGGCCTTGTATGTTATACGTGGGCAAAGACAGAGCAGCCTAGGTTGCTCATCGTTTGAGATGCTGTACGGGCGCCAACCCAGAACGCTGATGGAGATGACAAAAGAGGCGTGGGAGAAGGAGGAAGTCAACGAAACCCGAGGAATGTTAGAATATACCCAGGCTCTGAAAGCCAGGATAGGCAAACTAAGGGACTTGGCGTATTCACAGCTCGAGAAGAAACAGGAAAAACAGAAAGCAGTCTATGACAAGGGGAAGCGATGGAGGAGGATGAAGGTAGACGACTGGGTTTTAGTGCTGTTACCCTCATCTACAAAAAAATTCCAGGCCGAATGGTTGGGACCCTACAAGATCATCGGAACTATCGGAAAAACCAGCTATCGGGTGCGAATAACGGACCGGAGGAGCCAGATCTATCACGTGAATCTGCTGAAAAAGTGGTTAGGGCCCCCCGAAGACGGCACATCTCACGTTACCAACACACGCCTCTATCTCTACCACCATGGAACAGTTGGTGGTCAATGAGGACTTGCGAGACCAAGAGAAAGATGAACTCCGCAAAACCCTATCCCCGTTTTCCTCCCTGTTCTCAGACAAACCTGGAAAGACCACAATGGCAGAACACTGCATCATGACCCTCCCGGGAAGATCATCAAACAGCGTCCATATAGGATACCCGCAGCCAAAAGAGCAGCGGTACAAAGAGAGGTACAGGAGATGTTACAACTCGGGGTCATAAGGCCGTCCAAGAGCGAGTGGTCGTCACCCATAGTGATGGTGCCCAAACCGGATGGGAGCACCAGGTTCTGTATGGACTTCAGAGCACTCAACGACATCTCCTCCTTTGATGCCTACCCTATCCCTCGTATTGATGAATTAATCGAAAAATTGGGGGAGGCCCGGTATATCACCACGTTGGACCTCACCAAAGGATACTGGCAGGTGCCTCTGAGGGAAGAGGACCGGAAGAAGACCGCTTTTTCCACCCAGGATGGGCTGTTCGAGTTCACGGTGCTCCCCTTCGGTTTACATGGGGCCCCGGCGACTTTTCAGCGTCTCATGAATACGGTGCTCCGGGAATACCAATCCTTTACGTCTGCCTACCTAGACGACATCGTGATCTTCAGCCCCTCATGGGAATCTCATCTAGAACATCTACAGACCGTACTGTATGCCTTAGAACAAGCCGGGCTACATATCAACTCAAGGAAGTCCCGGGTTGCTTTCCAAAAGGTCAAATATCTGGGTTACGTACTTGGTCACGGAATGATAGAACCTCAAATAGAAAAGGTTAGGGCAATTGCAGAGACCCCTTTCCCCAGCACAAAGAGAGAAATGAGAGCGTTCCTAGGGTTGATAGGCTATTATCGCCGCTTCATTCCCCAGTTCTCCGACGTAGCAGCCCCCCTCACTGACACCCTTAGACAAGAGGTGAAAACACAAAAACTTTTGCAACCCACACCACAGATGCAGAAAGCCTTCAATACACTAAAGCGAACCATCACCACCAACCCAGTGTTATCGTCCCCCGACTTTTCCCGGCCATTTACCCTCCACACAGACGCATCAGACTATGGCATAGGGGCTGTCCTCTCACAAACGTCAGCGGAGGGTGTCGACCATCCCATATTGTATATCAGCCGCAAGCTATTCCCACGGGAACTTAAATACCCCACCGTTGAGAAAGAATGTCTGGCTGTAAAATGGGCTGTCGACAAGCTGAGGTACTATCTTGAGGGTCACCACTTCACCCTGTACACGGACCACGCCCCCTCCAGTGGATGAGCAGGAACATCGCTCTTAACCCCAGGGTTCTGCGCTGGTTCCTGTCCCTCCAGCCTTTTTCCTTCACTGTGAGGCACCGTAAGGGCAAGGACAATGGCAGTGCCGACTATTTGTCCCGTTATCCTCTCCCGATCGGGAGAATCCAAGGGGGTGGTATGTGACCGGGCGGGCTCGGATCTGAAGGGGACTAGACGAGCAAAGAGCCTGGGAAATGAGGAAACCACCCTTTCCCCTCTTCCTTACCAGGAGCAGGACGAGTGGGGTTACGCGGTTCCACGAAGGACAGGGGACGAGGACGACTACGAACACCGTCCCTTTAACTGGGAAAGCTGGTCGGCGGGACACGCCCCTACGATGACGAAGAGGAACCCTGGCCAATAAAATCGGGTGGAGAACGGAGGCCGGGGTGTGACATCACCGGAGGAGTCAAGGAGGAAGTCGTGGACGGGAGGAGAGAGCGAGCAACCGAAGAGAACACCGGGAAGGAGGCAGCGAGGACGAGTGAAGACGGAGAGCCAGGAGGCCAACGACCCCGTGACTCGCCCAGCCACGCTCCTGGAGGAGCGTGGCTCACACAGGTACGCGACCGTTTGGCGGGCTGGGTAGGAAAGAGGGAGAGACCGGATACCTGACCTGTGGGATCCCTGTTCCCTGGTATACCCCCCCCCCTTAGCACTTCCCTCACGCTGCTAGACGTATCGTGCACCGAGTGATCCCATCACCACCCTTCCCTGGTTTAAGTCTAGTGCACCTGTACACCTCACTTACACTTGGTATCCTGTTTGTTTTCTCACCCCCACCACCTTGGAGGACGGGACCGAGCTGGAGCGTGTAAGAAGAGGGAGGACCTCCACGAGGGAGCAGGAAGCGAAGGACCAGCCCCCGCTCCCGTACTACAGACAGACCACAAAGAGACGCGTGTTCCACCCAATAAAATCCTTCTTACCCAAACCCAGTCTCCGACCCCTTCCTGACACCCCGCTACAGTCCATCATCAATTTGTGGTCCAGAGGATCTTGAATAACATGCCAAGAAAGTACCTGGGTGGTCGTACTCCCTATGAAATCCTGTTTGGGGTTAAAATGTGGGTCCCAGACCTAGATAGTCCCAGCACAGTGGCGGCAGAAACACCATTTGACATCAATGAACATTTGGCTGTTTTACAGAAGCTGAATGATTCCCGGGACAAACAAAGTAACGTTCAAATAAAACGCACTGCCACTGGAGAAGTGAAGGTTTCCATCAAGAACCGGCTGGATCCCAAAGATCAGGGAAAAGATTGTGGATAAAAAAAGAGCCTGTGCTTGTCCTGGCTGTTGAAGGTACACAGACTGTACATCTTCCGCCCCTTGCCGGACGCTGCGACAAAAGATTTGTCTCTATTGATCTTATCAAACCACACTATGTGGAGGATTCTAAACAGGCTGCGTGGACTCCTGGGTAACTACCGATCGCACAAGTTACTAACTTGTGTAACGATATATCTGTAAGAGACAGTAGTTAGTGACAGATTCCTTACCTTAGAATATCCCCAGGCGTCAGGCTGGATCCGGAAAGTTTTTGCGTAGCAGTACCCTTGCGTGTCGGTAGGCGGCGTCGTGCGGCTCCGCGTCCGTCGTCAGCGTCGTGATCGCCGGGATGACGTCGCGGGCAGTACTTAGACTCCGCCCCTGCGCGCTGACGTCAGTTCTGTACACGACTTTCCGCGCCAGGAACGCAGAGCCATGCAAGAAGCTGACATAGGTGTCTGAAAAATACTAGGGCCCTGAAAGGGATGTCCTTAAACCCAGAAATCAGTTCGCAGAACGGGGAGGATGGGTGGGGCGGTAAGGAATCTGTCACTAACTACTGTCTCTTACAGATATATCGTTACACAAGTTAGTAACTTGTGCATCTGAAAGAGACACGTTAGTGACATATTCCTTACCTTAGAATAGATACCCCAGCAATACCAACCCCGGTGGTGGGTCTGCGAACAAAGATCAGACAAGGAAGTCCCGGAGGACAGAACGGCCAAAGAAGCCGTCCCTCCGGACCTGGCTGTCAAGGAAGTAATGCTTGGTAAACGTGTGCAGCGAGGCCCACGTAGCTGCCGGACATATATCTTGCAGCGGAACACCGCGGCCTAAAGCCGTGGTAGCAGCCTTTGCCCTGGTGGAATGGGCCCGCAGCCCAACAGGAGGCTCCTTCTTAGCCAAAGAATAGCAGGCTTTGATACACAAGATGACCCAGCGGGAGATGGTTCTCTTGTGCACCGCCCGACCTTTTTTGGCGCCCACGTAGCCAACAAAGAGCTGGTCATCCACCCGGAAGTGTTGTGTGCGGTTGATATAAAAGGAAAGCGCACGTTTTGGGTCCAGACGGTGGAGCCTCTCTTCCTCTCTGGAAGGATGCGGAGGCGGAAAGAAGGTGGGCAAAGTGATGGTCTGCCCAATGTGGAAGGCAGTAACCACCTTTGGCAAGAAGGACGGACGCGTCCTAACAACAACCTTGTCTGGATGGACAGACAGAAAGGGAGGTTTGCATGATAGAGCCTGGAGCTCACTCACCCGCCGAGCGGAGGTGATGGCCACCAGAAAGGTAGTCTTCAGAGTGAGAAGACGAAGAGGACAGTTATGGAGAGGCTCAAAGGGAGCGCACATTAAAAAGGTAAGAACCAAGTTTAAGTCCCACTGAGGCTTGACAAACGGAACAGGAGGGAAGAGGTGTGTAATGCCTTTTAGAAACCTGTTAACAATAGGGGACTTAAAAAGAGAGGGCTGATCAGGGAGCCTGAGGAAGGCCGAGATTGCACAAAGATAGCCCTTGATGGTACCCAGGGCAGAACCCTGTTAGGCCAGAGAAAGAAGGAACAGAAGAACCTCGGAAAGAGGGGCAGAGAGGGGATTCACAGCCTTTGCTGTGCACCATGCCACAAACTTGTTCCACCTGCAGGCGTATACCACCTTAGTGGAGGGACGCCTGGCTGCCAGAATCACATCACAAACTTCGGGAGGCAAGCCGAAAGGAATCAACTGCCGCCGCTCAATCTCCACGCAAGCAGGTGGAGACTAGACAGGTTCGGGTGGAGGACCGACCCCTGCTGCTGCGACAGAAGATCCTCCCGAAGAGGCAGACGGATCTGGGGATCGACGCTCATACTGAGTAGCTCGGGATACCAAACTCTTCGAGCCCAGTCAGGAGCCACAAGGATGACTTGGGCCCGGTCGCGCCGAATCTTCTTCAACACTCTGGGTAGAAGTGGTATAGGCGGAAAAGCGGACAACAGACCGCAACTCCACTCGCGACGAAAAGCGTCGCCGAGCGAGTGCCGCCTTGGAAATTCCAACGCACAGAACTGATGACATTGCGCGTTCTCTTCGGTGGCGAATAGATCTAACCAAGGCTCTCCCCACTGTAGAAAGAGTCCTTGCGCCACTTCCGAGTGAAGACGCCATTCGTGATCCATCATGCACCTGCGGCTGAGTTCGTCCGCCCTGGCGTTCAGGGAACCTGCCAGGTGTTGAACCATCAGGAATATGCCCTGATGTTCCAGCCATGTCCAGAGGCGCAGAGCCTCCTGACATAGGGTCCACGACCCCACCCCGCCTTGTTTGTTGCAGTACCACATGGCGGTGGTGTGGTCTGTGAACACCTGCACTACCTTCCCTTTGACAGAGGGAAGGAATGCCTTGAGTGCAAGTCGGATCGCCCGGAGCTCCAGAAGGTTGATATGGAGCCGGGACTCCGCCGGAGACCAGAGGCCTCTGATCTCCGCCTCTCCCATGTGACCACCCCATCCCAGAAGGGACGCGTCCATCACAACTGTGTGCTCTGGCTGGGGAAGGGAGAGGGATCTGCCCATGACCCATTGCCGGTTCGAGAGCCACCACTGCAACTGTTTTGCAGTCCCCTCCGAGATCTGGACGTGATCGGACAGGTTGCCCTGGTGCTGCGCCCACTGGGACTTCAGGTCCCACTGCAGAGCCCGCATATGCCATCTGGCATGATCGACCAGCAGGATGCAGGAGGCCATGAGGCCCAGCAGCCTCAGGGTCATCCGTACTGAAAACCAGGATAGAGGCTGAAAGATCGGAATCATAGCCTGAATATCCCGGACTCGCCGTTCGGGAGGATAGGCCCGAAACTGCGTCGTGTCCAGAACTGCTCCGATGAAAAGGAGCTGTGGAGAAGGAATGAGGTGCGACTTCGGCACATTGATGGAGAACCCCAGAGAGTGCAGGAGTTCGGCCGTAGTCTGGAGGTGGGAGACGACTGCCTGGGACGAGCCCGCCTTCAGCAGCCAGTCGTCGAGGTATGGGAAGACTGGAACCCCTGCCCGGCGCAGATGAGCTGCGACCACCGCCATCACTTTCGTGAACACCCGAGGGGCACTTGTGAGGCCAAAGGGGAGCACGGTGAATTGAAAATGCTCGAGGCCCACTATGAACCGCAGGTAACGCCGGTGGGCCGGCAGGACGGGGATGTGGAAATAAGCGTCCTGCAAGTCCAACGCTACCATCCAGTCTCCAGGGTCTAGGGCAGTCAAGACCTGAGCTAAGGTGAGCATCTTGAACTTCTCCTTCCGGAGGAAGCGATTGACGTTCCGGAGGTCCAAGATAGGACGCATGTCCTCCTTGTCCTTTTTGGGCACCAGAAAGTAGTGGGAGTAGCAACCACGTCCTACTTCTGGGGTCGGAACGCGCTCGATGGCCCTCTTGGCCAAGAGGGCCGCAACTTCCTTCTGAAGAAGCACCAAGTGATCCCCTGACATGCGGTGGAATTGAGGTGGCATGGCTGGGGGGGTGGTCTCAAAGGGGAGGGAGTAGCCCCTTCGGACAATGTCCAAGACCCACCTGTCCGAGGTGATGGCACGCCAGTGGTGAAGGTGATGGCGGACCCTGCCCCCTACTGGCATGCTGTGCACCTGAAAGGAAGGACTAGGAGGGCTTGGAGGCCGCGGACGGGGCGGGGTTGGTGGCCTGACCCGCACGCTGGTTGCCTGACCCGCCACGGCGGGAGCCAAGTCCTCGCCCACGCGAAGACGCTTGCTGCGCAGGCCGGTGGCCGGGCTGGGCAGCGGACGTGACTGGGCGCCCCTTACGTGGCCACGAAAGGGGAGAAAAGCAGATGGCTGCGGAGGGCATACAGCAGAAAGGCCCAGGGACTTGGCCGTAGCCCGTGAGTCCTTAAAATGCTCCAGCGCATGGTCTGCCTTGTTCCCAAAAAGACCGACCCAATCAAAGGGCATGTCCATAAGAGTGTTCTGGACATCACCCGAGAAACCAGTGGTTCTCAGCCAGGCGTGACGGCGCAGCGCCACTGTCGTTGCAATTGATCTACCCAGCGAGTCGGCGGTATCAAGGCCACATCTAATGGTAAATTTAGCCGCATCTCTTCCTTCCGCAATGGCGCGGGAAAGCAGTGTCTGGACCTCCTCAGGACACTGGGGCAAAGCTTACGCCACCGAGTCCCACAGAGAGTGGGAATATCGGCCCAAAAGGCAAGCGGTGTTGACAGACCGCAAGCCAGCACTGGAGGAAGAAAAGACCTTCTTCCCAAATTGATCCAGGCGTTTGGATTACCTATCCGGAGGAGCGTTAGGGAAGGCGGTTTTGGGAAGCAGAGGCTTGGACAACCAAGCTCTCAGGAGTGGGGTGTTGGGAGAGGAAAGTACGTCATTAAACGGCAGCAGTGGCTCCGAGGAGGTAGCCGCCGGCTGAAGCACTTCCGTCAGGAGGTTAGTCCTGACGGCCACTGTAGGCAATTGGAGGTGTAAGGCCCCAGCTGCTCTACGCAACACCGTTGCAAAGTTTGCTCCCTCCTCCGTTGCCACGGAAGGAGGAGACAGCATGCCAGGGTCAGGGGAGGTGTCCAGCCCACTGGCATCCCCAAGTTCCTCAGCCCAGTCCTGTTCGTACTCACACTGCCGTGTGAGAGGGTCCTCCGACCCCTCCCAGTCCTCTTCGTCCTCCTCAGGTTCAAAATAAGGAGAAGGAGGGACACGCGGGACCCAAGGTCTCAACGGCGTCGGAGCCGGCGTCGAGCGACGCTGGTCCGGCGCCGTGTCCGGATCCGGAGAGAACCGGGGAACGACGCCGCCCGGAGCCCCGCGGAGGGGTAGTTAGGTCAACCGGCGTCGATGGGGGTTGCGGCAGCACCGGAGCCGGGATCGAGGCCGGGGCCGAAGCCGGGGCCGGGACCGAGGCTGGTGTGACAGGCGGCGCCGGGACCGGAGTCGTCGGCGGCGCCGGGGAAACCCCATTAGGGCCCGCGGGGCCCAAAGGCGCACCGGGGGGACCTTGAGGCCCGAAGAGGCGGGCCATGGCCGACAGGAATTCCTGTATCTCGGCCGGAGTCGTCCCCGAACCCGGGAAGGACGGGTAATGCAGGGGCGGCTCCACAGGCACTCCCGGAGCCGCGGGGACGGTGCCGACAGGAGCCTTAGCCGAGTCGCGAGACCGGCGAGGCGAAGTCGTGGAGCGATGACGCTTCTTAGACTTTTATGCTCCGACTTACCGGAGGAGTGCGAAGACTTGGACCCCGACGACCGATGAGGACTCCGCGACCGGCCCCTCGACCTCTCACGTGACCGGGGCTTGGTGTGGCGCAGAGCCGACTGCCGGACCTCGAGGAGCTTTCGAGACCGCTCTCGCAAAGCCTTCGGGTGCAAGGCCCGGCAGTCGGGGCACGACTTCATGTCGTGGTCGCGGCCGAGACAGTAGAGACACTCTAAATGCGGGTCTGTGATCGACATCATACGACCACAGACGTCGCAGGGCTTGAAGCCGGGCATCCCTACCGACACCTTCGGAGTCGATAGTCTTGTGAGAAAAAAACAGTGAAAAATCACCAAAAATATAGTCAAAAAATGACTAGGGCACTGCTCTTCCCGGATCTGCGCTTACTGGCACGGAAAAAGAAGAACTGACGTCAGCGCGCAGGGGCGGCGTCTAAGTACTGCCCGCGACGTCATCCCGGCGATCACGACGCCGACGACGGACGCAGAGCCGCACGACGCCGCCTACCGACGCGCAAGTGTACTGCTACGCAAAAACTTTCCGGATCCAGCCTGACGCCTGGGGATATTCTAAGGTAAGGAATCTGTCACTAACGTGTCTCTTTCAGATTCCTTTCGCTACCCTACAGGATGTTCAGATGGGAGCTCTAATTGCGAATGAATCCTGCACTCTACAACATGAGACTGTGGTAAACAATAATGAAGTACGTTTTCTACCGGTTTAAAAAACAACTACTACTGTGCAATCTACATATACAGAAACACAGATTTCTATTCGAAATCCAGAAATGAACAAGGTCTACATAAATGCACTACAGATCAAATCTGCGTCAAGTTCAACACAACCTGCTGAGCTACCAAAGAGAAACAGGACAGCATCTCGATACTTCATCGATTTTGACGACTTCTCCTCGGATGCATCAGAGGTACCACCGCCCCTGCCGTTCATATTGAAGGTGCATGTTTTCTATCATTGGCTGAAAAGGACATTTTGTTACTCCATGGCTACACCTTTGGATTACAATTGCATTACTTTTCCTCATCCTTTGGGTTGATTTTGCAACTGTGTTCTTCCTTCTCTTAAATGGACATTTTGTCCCAGAATGCTTTGCAGTAAACACTATGAACTTGTCCTGAAACCACATGCATCATCACACCGTGAGCAAAGAGACTTGTCCCTGGTGAACATTTCAGCTGTTCCAGTTCCAGATGGGATTGTATGGGAAAAGGTATCATTTGATGTGTATGGTCCCACCTAACTTTTACAAATTCTACATTGGTTTAAAATTTCATTGACTGACATTATCACCCCCATTACTATTTCTGCTGATTGGGATATTGATACGGTATATGAAATTTTAGAAGATCTAGAACATTCAACTGTGTTTTCTTCTGATGAGTTTTAAGACGGTACAGCCAATTTCGATGAGATGTTCTCTTAACATTATGGTCATCATTTTTTACACAAGGCTAGTACACCACATGAAGTGTTTTACTTTACTCAATGGGAACATTGCCCTACACCACCGAAGGGTAGTTCGAAAAGCGTTTGCACAAACGTTTGACTATTTTCCTGGTTATGACACATCCGACCAAGCCTCATTTTATTATAGGCTTGCACCATAACCTGGAAAGAAAAATATGTTAACTGAAACTAAGCTGATATACTCTGCTTCTTTCCTTTCCCAACTCTCTACACAGGATTTCGACTTTTGGAGGGACACAATAGATGCAAAATCTATCTGGTAGACAAATGACTGGAAGGTTCAGGGAACTGAGGCTTTATTTAGGACCCGTTTAATATCACTACAGATGATTTGTATGAAGAAAACTGTGTAACAGACGACATGTCATGGCTTAGCAAAAAGTAAAGATTTGAACACGCCACGGGTTTTCGCTCTTACGCGGTTTGAGAACTGGAAGCAGTTAACAGTATGATGAAACAACTATTGACACTATACTGTGTAAGAGTAGATATAACTCGTCAGACCTCAATTGAAAGGCATGGTTAATATGGCCTCTGGACACTAACGGGTATCAACATAGATTCCAAGGTAATTTCAAGGGATTTACAGCACACAAGCCTGACATGCGATATGTACAGAGTGAGCATTCAGGGGTGGTAACAACTTACAGTGTTGGGAAGTTGTGCCTTGATTGGCTAAAACCCTCTGCACTGTCCCAGGGACAACAGCACTTGTCCCTTTTATCGGATGACTTGGACTTACGAGATTTCTAGTTAGGTCCTCGGAAACCACATCAAAAGCACTTACTGTACTATATAACGAGGAATGGAAAATATCTCAACAAGAAGATGCTGAAATTGTGTGTGTGATTGACAGGGCCAATTTAGAACAGGCGCTTGCAGTAGTGGACGATGGTATGACTACTTTATCATCTAGAATTTATTCTTTAGGTAACATTGTCACATTAACAATAGATGTACTCCAGCAAGATTTGTCTGCATTACAACATGGGCGGTACCAACTTAGGTTAGTACTATTGTTAATCTACACACTGCAAACATTGCATTCAGGTCACATGCCTTGGTGATACATTAACACCACAAATCTGTTCTCACCTTACCATCTTTTTGATCAACAGATAGCTATGGCACAAAAAGATGCAAAATACACGACGTTACAAATTGAAAAGCTTGATAAATTACCCTCTACTGTTGCGGAGATAGCATCCTCGGATTGGATAATCCATTGGTACATTACACTGCCAATCTCAACTTTCCACTTTCAGTACTGTCTACAACACCATCAAGTGGGCCGATATGAAGGGTTAGGTGAAGGGTTCATACATGAACAATGGGAACTTCCTTTCACATTCAAGTGTAGGAATAAGGACACTTTTTCTCAGCGGTTTGGACTGCAAGAGTACTTTAAGCGGGTCTCTGGTGTGCAAGGACGTTTTGTTGCACGGGGCATGCAATGCGTCGATAGCGAACCTGTCTTGCAAGTTGAAAGGGTCTACTGCGGCCATGATACATCTGGCTTTCAGATTGCTCTTGAATGGGAGTTACCTGATGTTGAACAATCAAGGTTACTGTGGAATGAAACCAGGGGTCGCATATGTGGCGATTGTCTCTTCCACTGGGACATGTTGCACACAAGTCCTGTTTCCACCTGCTGGTGTAGTTAGGGAGGATACGCTGTGGCCTTCAATTAATCTTTCTAAAGTGCGCTTTGACGCCCTGAGCAAACTGAAAGCCTTATTATTTCAGAAAAATGTGGCCTTAACTTCGGCCAAGGAGACATTTGATCTTCAGGTGGCACAATCATCTTCGGATACAGGTGCTCCTCCGCACTAACTTTCTACGACATTTTGGGGAGCTGGTCCATGGTATTTTTAATATGTCTAATATGACTGGAATTGTAGGGTTTCATAGGAGCATAGGCTCTGGGTTGGTCAGCACCTTCCAGACGGTGTTTGGAATTATTCCATCCTTAATCCACTCCGTCCTCTGTAGCATTTTTGGAGGTATTCCACTGGTCTGCTCCTAATTGCAGGAATAGTGCTTTTAGTGTTTTTTCTCCGCAATGGCTGTCCCGGTTCAAGTTCAAATGGAGCTGGCACAGCCTCACGTCCAACTGTTCCGTGAACGCATGGTGCATTTCTTTGGCATTCCTCTGCTTCAAGAACTGGATAAGCATTGTTTCCGGTCTTTCCGTCCTATATGGCTTCATTGCATACAGCCTGTGATCCGCTGCCTCTGGTGCAGTTACGAGTGTGCCCTAGACTTGTGCTTGGGATCGCAGTTGGTTGAACCTTCGGGCTTAAACAGGCTGATGGCCCCACTGAAGGCCCATTTGTTCAGTCGTCCCCTGCGGATACCTCTGCTCCTGGCCGCGTCTATGAGCTACCCTGGGTCGCTTTCGCGCCTAGTGGTTTGGATCTTAGCTCTGCTTCAAAGGAACATCATGTGGCTGTATACACTCCCTCAGCAGCTGCTGTGGGTGTTGGATGGGAACATACCTGCTCAAACAACTTGCTATGAGGTGTGCCTCTGGGAACGTCTTCTGCAGACGCTGGGATTAGCAATGTTTTATCTGCCACTCGGAACATGTAAACATCTGGATCTCCGTGCGGTGGGAGCATTTTAATTAAGCCTGTTTTTTAGCTTCCATATATATTTTAAATTGCCTCTCGTTTTTATTGCTTTTATACTTTAAACACATTTGGCTTTCTTTATGCTTTGGGCCTCCAAAGCCTGATTTTAAATACAATATCACCTTTTTATCATTTACGCTTTTAGTATTTTAGTGGTATTGGTTTGCTTTAGATAGCTTCTTAGCCGACACTTGTACGAGGAGTGGGTGTCATGTGTCCGAGTTAGGCCCCATAGGAATTAGTAGTAATTTTTACTTGCACACGGTCCTTTCCTAAATTTAGCTTTTCTTTGCCACATCGACTTTTGACACACATTTGCATTCATGACTCTTGGACTCATTTCTTGGAAACACTGGCCTTGCTCACACAGAACACTTTGTGAGCACATTATTGCACTGCCTTGACATTAGAGACATGGCCCTCACCTGAGTGACACAAATGTGTTTATTACGTCCATGTTGTAATGCAGCTATCTATGAAATACAAACAATGGCAGGTCGATCAGAATCTCGGCCCGAGGCAAGGATACCATTTCCTATATATAACCTTTTGTTTATTAACATAATCAGAGGAGACACTTCTGCTGACTTCGAGGGGTCGTTGTATGCCAAAGCTTACGCCTAGCTTTTAGCAGCTGACCGACACCTCCGGGAGGGGTGTCCAGTTCACAACCAAGACGGAGTCTTACACTCTTACCCATCAGGTAATGGGGTTGGCTCATTTAGAAAAGGGTTTCTTGGCAAAACATACATCTGCACCCTAGACATGTAGGTTAGGGTTCTGTATCGTAGGAGTGTACTACCTAGCTATAACATTGTATATGTATGCATATATAAGTTGTCTAAACAAAATGGTGGAGCTATTCATTTTGTTCACTGTTCTGACATTTAGTATAACTTTTGTCTGCTTTCTGTCTATTGATCATGGGCGGTATGTACCACAAGGAAATCTGGTGGTAACTGTCCCCTGATGTATGCAGGGTCTGAGGTGGATGCCTTGTACTTCTTATCTATCTTCAGGGTGATAAACCTGGCCTTGACCAACTCCATAAAATATGTGAAGCAGGCTTCAGCAAGCCTTTGAGCAGGGGGAGAGACTGAATAGAGTGTTGGGTGGATGAGAGTGTCTCCTTGAGGAAATCATCTGCCTCCAAAACATTGTGCCTCTACCTTATGGTAGGTGGCCGCCCTGTGGTGCACCTTATGATAAGCGGTGATGTGGTTAGGTGGTGATGGTTGTGCAGGATAGAGATAAAGTTCTCTATCTCCCGGGGGTTGAACGTCGTAATTGTCCCAAAGGTCATCTTGTGACTGTGGCTCAAAGGGCTGGTCATATGGGTCCTGAGTGGATCGTGGACTGTGTCCCCTAACCCAGAATGTGGTGACCCCTGTGGGCAGAAAGGCAGGGCATTCCAAAGGACTTTCTCTAGTTTGGCTTACTTTATATGTTTAAATTGGTCATTGATTTTTTTTTTTTACTCTTATTTTGAGACCTATTTTTCTTCCCAATTATTGCACTGTTTACACCGGCTGTTTCACTCCTGGTGTTTAGTTCTAATTTTGAACCTATGATCACATGTTGAGTTATGTAGGACATGCAATGGTTTTCCTCTAAAGGTGTCCATTTGAAATGCAGAACTCTATGCACCCACTGGAACGTAAGATGTTCAGAGAGCAGAATGGGTTGGTGAGCTGGCTGGTTTGGGAGGAGTAAGGAAGTACGGTGAAACTGGAAACTTTGATGAAGGATTGACAATAAGGGGGACTAGGGCTGCCGGACATGAACTGTACATATGTCAAAGTGCAGCATGCAGTTAGGTAGCTTGAACAGAGGGCAAACTGGGAGAAGTAACTACTGGTGGGCATATACTCCACAACTCTGTTGGGAGCTATGGTCCAATTAGGGTGCACGTCTGTGTGCCCATATCTTTCCTTTTAAAAGCACCCAAGGTCTCTTTTTGAGCGCGTACGCCGAACATGAACAAAGAGAGACTTTGTCAACTGCTCATTTAAAAAGAGCAACTTGAAAATGTATCTTGTTGCATGCCGGCACTCACACTCGCTCTGTGAGAGGTTTTAGAGAACTGGGACATTTTGGGCCTTTGGTGGTAAGAGTTGCACCTAACAGCGTTATTCTGAAAGAAGCATAACCTTGCAAACTTATTTGTTGCTGTTTATATAAGGTATTTTTTAACAAGAATGTGAAATGAACACTGAGGATGAGAGCGAAGCCAGAAGGTGAGATTGTCATAAGTGGAGTAGGCAGAGAGCAGAGGCGCTCGCTGCGCTGTGAGTATTATTATTATTATGCAATTTGTTAAGCGCACAAATACCCTTGGGTGTCTCGGCGTTGTGGACGGAAGAGGATGGGACAGAGTAGGAGCTGGTCATTTATTGATTGAACTACCAGGTTTTAAGTTGTTTACGGAAGGCAAGAAGAGAGGGGGTGTTTTTGATGTGAAGGGGAAGTGTGTTCCAAAGTCTGGCGGTGGCAACTGTGAATCTTCTATCGCCCCAGGAAGATTTTTTTGTTCTGGGGACATTTAAGAGGTTTGCTGCTGAAGAGCGAAGGGGTCTGGTTGGTTTGTAAGGGCATAGTGTTTTTTTTAGGAATTCAGGTCCTGTGTTGTTTACTGCCTTATAGGCGATACATAGGGCCTTGAATTTTATACGGCTTCTGATGGGCAGCCAATGGAGCTGACGTATTAAATTGGATGTAGGTTTGAATTTGGGGGTGTTAGTCAGGATCCTTGCCGCTGCGTTTTGGACCATTTGCAGTTTGTTTAGGACTCTTTCCTGAGCGTTAAGAAATAGGCCATTACAATAGTCTACCCTGGACATGACTAGCGTGCTCATGAGAGTTCTCCCAGCATTTGAAGGAAGGTAGGGTAGAAGTTTCTTTATCATTTTGATGGTGAAGAATGCCGAGGAGACAACGTAGTTAGCGTGTTGAAAAAATGATAATTTGTCGTCAAAGATGATACCCAAGTTTCTGACTTTTGTTACGGGGGATGGAGGTGGGCCTAGCTCTGCTGGCCACCAGGATGGAGACCAGATGGGGGAGAGGTTACCAAAGATCATTACCTCCGTTTTATCGGAGTTTAGTTTAAGGCAATTGTTTGCCATCCATGTGCTTATTGCGAGCATTCCAGTTTGAAAATTTGCCGCAACTTTTTCTCCGTCATTGTGGGTCTCTATTACTAGCTGTGTGTCGTCGGCGTATGTAGTCACTCGCATGCCATGAGATTTGATGACCCTCGCCAAGTCGGACACAAAAATGTTAAATAAGGTCGGACTCAGGGAGGATCCCTGAGGAACACCGCAGGTGAAGGGTGGGGATGAGAAGTCGCCTAGCGTTACTGATTGGGAGCGGTTGGAAAGGAAGGAGGTTAAGAGGGCTTTGGCGTTATTTTTGATACCTATGGTAGAGACACGGTCGATAAGTGTAGTATGATCGACCGTGTCAAATGCTGCTGATAAATCCAGCAGCACCAAAGCCGCAGCTCCTCCCCGGTCGAGTATCATTCTGATTTCGTCGGAGGCTTTAATGAGGGCCGTTTCGGTGCCGTGGCCCTTCCTAAATCCAAATTGGGTGTCGTCTAGGAGGTTGTTTTCATTAATGAACTGTGATAATTGAGTATTGATTACTTTTTCAAAGATTTTGGCAGGGAAGGGGAGGCAGGCAATAGGTCTATAGTTTTTTGTTTCTGTGGGGTCAAGGTTATGTTTCTTTAGTAGCGGTTTAATGACAGTTTTTTTTCCAAATGGATGGATATGTTCCTGTGCTGAACATAGAGTTACAGATGGTGGCTAGTACTGGGGCGATGATCTCGGGTATCAATTTTAGTATGGTGGGGGGGCATGGGTCGTTGGGGGAACCTGATTTGATGGAGGAAATATAGTCTACGATTTGGTCTGGTGTAACTTGGTTGAATTCCAGAAGGGTAGGGAGGGTGCTACTCTTGGTGAGGTCAGGATGAGTGGGGATAGGTGTGTTAGTGTTGTCAGTGGGAGCAATGGTCTGGTTGTTGATGGAAGAATGAGCAGCAAAGTTAGTATAGATGTGACTAACTTTTTCTTGAAAGAATATGGCTAGAGAATCGCAGAATGTTTGAGTAGGAGTTATGGAGGGGATGGGTTTGGGGCCTGATAATCTGGTTACGACCTGGAACAGTTGTTTAGTGGAGTTTTGTGCAGTTTCGATTTGGTTAAGATAATATTTACTTTTTTCTGAAATTATGAGGTGTTTATATTTGATAAGTGCTAATTTATAGCGTGTTTTCTCGGTTTGGGTGTAGTTCCGACGCCACTGTCTTTCTATGTTTCTGCATGTTTGTTTTTCGAGCCGGAGTGCTTCTGAGAACCATGGAGCTGATGGTATTTTTCTATTTTTGGAGGTATTTTTTTGCGGGACTAAGGTATTGAAGGCTGAGTGGAGCCATTGTGTGTATTGCGTGGCTGCTTGCTCAGGTTCATACGGTGGGTCTTGTAGGGAGAACAGGTGGTGTGATTTGAGAGCGGTAGGGGAGATACTGTTCCAGGCCTTGAATTGTTTAAGGGGCGGAGAGATTGGTTGAATGGAGATGTGATTTTTTATGTGAATATTGAAGAAGATCGCACAGTGGTCAGTCCAGGGGAAGGGGAGAATGTTTCCTAGAGTGATTTGCTTATTGTTAGTGAATAGGCCATCCAGAGTGTGGCCTGCTAAATGAGTGGGTTTTGTTACTAATTGAGAGAGTCCCGTTGCTTCTAGTTCTGCTAAAAGGGTTGAGGTGTCGTGGTCGTTGTGGGCTTCCTTGTGGAAATTGAAGTCCCCTAGTATGGTGAAGTTGCTTTCTCCAGCTAAGGGTTCCAGGAGATGCCCTATAGAAGAAAGGAACTCGGCTCGAGGTCCCGGTGGGCGGTAAAGGAGAATGCCTTTGAAGGAGTATGTGTGTGTGAGTAGTATTGTAAAGGTGAATGCTTCGCATGTTTTAATAGGGATTAACTCTGTCCTTATTGAGTAATGTTCACGATGGATAAGTGCCAGTCCACCACCCTTTTTTGTGGATCTGTCGAATCTGCAGACACAGAAGCCATCCGGGGTTACTGTGGAGAAGTCTGGTCCTGAAGACAGATCTCCCCAAGTTTCTGTTATGAAAAGGAGATCGAGTTTGTGGTTTTCTAGGAGATTTAATAGTTCATATTTATGTTTGGGTAGGGAGCGAGCGTTTATAAGAGCGGAGTTGATTGTAATATGATTGTTGGGGGACGGGGGGCCCATGGTGGGTGAGTGCTTTTGTGTAGTATTTAGAGTGAAATAACAGTTAGGACAGTGTGTGAAAACTTGGGTGGATAGGATTTCCAGGTTGAGGTGGGGGCATATCTGTTTATTAATAAAAGTGTTGGATATGTCTTTTAATTGTTTACTGGAGTAGGAAATGAAGTTTGTGTGTGGGATTAGTTGGGAACGGCCAGGGGCGGTGGCTCTGGGCCCGGTCCAGGCGCGGACGGGCGCCGGCGGCGCGCCCGCTGCGCGCGTCCGCTGCGCGTGGAGAGAGGCATCCTATTTTTGAAGGGGAGAGATCAGCTGCTAGTCAGTTGACTCGTCCGATCTATCCGGAAGTTATAGTCACTTCCTGTGTGCCCGTTTTTTGGGATTCCCTCCACTCAAACCGCTAGTCGGCGGTGGACCAGGGAATGTGTGAAGTGTAGGTGAGTGCTGGCAGTAATGGCGATCAATGTTTTAAAAGCGCAATTTTCTTTTTTTTTAAAAAGCAAACAATCAACAATTTTTAAAAAAATTCAGTGCAGGTTTGAGGAGCCCTTTCCCAGGCGCTCCTGGTCTCAAGCGCAATCTTTAAAAAACAAACAATAAGCAATTTTTTAAAAATGCAGTACAGGTTTGAGGAGCTCTTTCCCAGGCGCTCCTGGTCTCAGCAATAACGAGGTCTGTCTCACCTCAAGCGCGTCCGCTGCGCGTGGAGAGAGGCATCCTATTTTTCAAGGGGAGAGATCAGCTGCTAGTCAGCTGACTCGTCCGATCTATCCGGAAGTTATAGTCACTTCCTGTGTGCCCGTTTTTAGGTCGAGCCTCGAGTAGCGCGCAAGCGCTGCTAGGCGAAGACTTTATGTAAGGGGGTTTCAAAAGCTGACCAGACGCTCGTGCGTCGTGGCCTTTTTCGGGCGGTTACGCGCGCAGGGCCGACATCTGTTTCCCATTATCGTGCCCAGACGCGTGCGCGATAATTGGAAACACATGCCGGGAAAAGGCCATGACGCACGAGCGTCTGGTCAGCTGAGCAGGCTGCCGCGCTCGCTCGCCCTCGCCCCGCTCCTCTCATGTAATTTATTGTCGTTGGCTGTTTTTATTCTCATCACCATCACCACCCAGGGTCTGGTTCGAGTAAGTTCACAGGTCGGATTTGCGCGTGGCTTTTCCTCTCTGCTCCCTTTTGTGTCTAATGCACGGCGCGCTGGCTCTGCAGGGCGTGTGATCTTGGGTACATCGGTCAGTCTCTCTGATCCGACCCTGAGCCGCCTGGTAATTTATTGTCGTTGGCTGTTTTTATTCTCATCACCATCACCACCCAGGGTCTGGTTCGAGTAAGTTCACAGGTCGGATTTGCGCGTGGCTTTTCCTCTCTGCTCCCTTTTGTGTCTAATGCACGGCGCGCTGGCTCTGCAGGGCGTGTGATCTTGGGTACATCGGTCAGTCTCTCTGATCCGACCCTGAGCCGCCTGCATGCATGCTGGAGACAGCACGGAGGGCTGTTATGGCATTGCACACCCCTCACAGCCAGCAGACAGCTGTCGAGGCGCACAGGGCCTCACCTACCTGACGTCCGCGTCCTTCGGGGGCCCCTTCTCTGGAGCGTTGATGCGTTTAGAGAGGCTTTATATCTTTACTTATGCATCTCAGTAGTAAAGCGCCAAGATGCAATCTATAAGAACAGAAAGCGCTAGTGTTTACACTGCGAAACACTATCCGTGTTTCACTAAAAGGGCCTCCGAGTAGCCATTCAGAATATTTTTCTTGGTTCTTTAGCAGTTTGTCGAGCCCAGAGTGTAATATAAAAAAATAAAAAAAGTAAGTGCACGGGCTCCGTTTTTCCCCTCAGAAGCCGCCGCCACCGCTGCCGAATGTTGGGGTTGCCAAGGCTTCTTCATCTTGATTCAACCTCATGTCTTTTTCTTCCGTCACCCTATATTTTCTGTCTCTTTTTCCCCTGAAGCGGGTTCTTTTACATCCCAGTCTTTCATCTCGTGTCAGTCACTGTTTTACTCTCTTTCTCTCCCCGTCTGTCTCTCTTTAATGACTGCCTCTTTCTTGCTCAAGGTGAAAGTTTTGTGAAAAAAAGTCCCGCGGGTCCTAACATGAGCAGCAGTGCCTCCACTTCCAGCCACAAATTAAGCACTAAGGCTCAGATTTACTAACGCTTTATGCCGGCATAAAGCAAAATGAACTGGTGCACGGTATTTACTATCTAGCGCAAAAGGTGTTGTGCCACGTTTTGTGCTGGAAGGTCGCCCTTTTCACAGCACAAAAGCCCTTTGCGGTGCTTTGTAAAGTGCAAACAGCACAAACAGCCTAAGTTTTGACATAAAGCCCTATTTTTGAAGGTGGTTGTTACAGGCTCAGGTGCAAAACTTGAGGCCGGTGTGAATAAGGGAAATGTGCCCTTTAAAAACAAGCATTGGCATAGCCAATAGGTCTCGCCTTTGGGACCTTATAAGTGTTTAGCCATGCAACAGTTGATGTTGTTGCACCAAGGATATTGTGCTGCATAACTAAATACTTATAAGGTCCCAAAAGCGAGACCTATTGGCTATGCCAATGCTTGTTTGGGATTCCCTCCACTCAAACCGCTAGTCGGCGGTGGACCAGGGAATGTGGGAAGTGTAGGTGAGTGCTGGCAGTAATGGCGATCAATGTTTTAAAAGCGCAATTTTCTTTTTTTTTTTTTAAAGTAAACAATAAACAATTTAAAAAAAAATTCAGTGCAGGTTTGAGGAGCCCTTAACCAGGCGCTCCTGGTCTCAAGCGCAATCTTTAAAAAACAAACAATAAGCAATTTTTTAAAAATGCAGTACAGGTTTGAGGAGCCCTTTCCCAGGCGCTCCTGGTCTCAGCAATAACGAGGTCTGTCTCACCTCAAGCGCGTCCGCTGCGCGTGGAGAGAGGCATCCTATTTTTCAAGGGGAGAGATTAGCTGCTAGTCAGCTGACTCGTCCGATCTATCCGGAAGTTATAGTCACTTCCTGTGTGCCCGTTTTTTGGGATTCCCTCCACTCAAACCGCTAGTCAGCGGTGGACCGGGGAATGTGTGAAGTGTAGGTGAGTGCTATGGCCGACTTCCTTTTTAGGTCGAGCCTCGAGTAGCGCGCAAGCGCTGCTAGGCGAAGACTTTATGTAAGGGGGTTTGAAAAGCTGACCAGACGCTCGTGCGTCGTGGCCTTTTTCGGGCGGTTACCCGCGCGGCTAACATCTGTTTCCCATTATCGTGCCCAGACGCGGGCGCGATAATTGGAAACACATGCCGGGAAAAGGCCATGACGCACGAGCGTCTGGTCAGCTGAGCAGGCTGCCGCGCTCGCTCGCCCCCGCTCCTCCATTGTTGTCCTTGTTTAAAGTTAGTTTTAAACAGAGCAACTGCACGTATTTGTAGTGGCACGATTAGTAAAGTAAAAATGAGTGCAAATGTACAAGGTAAATATCGGATTGTTTTTTTGAGGGGGCGGGAGGGGGAGAGTTTTATATAGCGCGCAGCGAACACGACCCGAAGGTATTGAAGCGCTTACATGAGCACCAGCTGCGTTACAGATTGACACGTTCATTTTGTTAGGCACGGGGAGATTAGGTGATTTGCCCAGAATCACAGGATGCCGAGCGTCCCTGCCGTGTAAGATTACAGTTTCATGACGTTTCTCACCCAGCAAACAGTTAATATCAAATTCTTATGACATTAAACACGGTACTTTTGTTGTATTTATTGAAAAACAGCTTTTTTCAAATGTACCAACCAAATGTACGCCCTCTTCGGTTTAACAGGTTCTCACTGTGAGCCACATATTAAGTCAACGGCGCGTTAATATGTGGAAAATATACCTGAGATTTGTAATTGGTGGAACAACTTTTCGTGTTCGCTTCACGTTTGCATTTATGACAATATCTAGCTGATTGTTGTTTCTGTCTAGCGCTCAGAAAACCTGGAGACCGCTTTTGAGCACTAATAAAACAAACACAAACTTCTGAGACATTATATCCACATCAGAAATAAGTGCATATGCTTCTATAGTGATCGTTGGTGTTAGTTCCACGAGTCTCACCTATAAGTAATAACGTGATCATGGCCCCTAGGGCTCCAGTGGAGATGCCGCTGATAACAAAAAAGACGGTGCTCCCCAGCTCCTTACAAAACGCAGTAACCTCAAGGCGCTTTACAGGTTTGCGTTAAGGCACTTTACTACTCTGCATTCCCAGGATAAACTGATTTTTGTCAGACTCGCCTTCGGGGTCTGATCTCACAATGGGCACCTCGGCAAATCCAAACAGCCCCAGACACACGACGCAGCCACAGGCGTGCTTTTGATGTCCGAGGCTGCTCACACCAGCGGAGGAGACTTCTGCAAACACACTTAGCACATGAAAGGGTGTTTGGTGCAGTCACACTGCCCAGTGCCAGGGCGGGCAGGGCCGCTAGAAGCACCTTTTGTTTCCCTGGTAATCAGATTGTAAGTCTGTTGTTGTGACAACTGCTTTACATTCTCGGCTCTAATCTTTGCTGAGTGGCTCAGACAGGGGGCAGGTGATGTCTCAATGACCACAACTACTGACTGCAGGGCGATGTCAGCATGGCTGGGGGAAGTCAGTAGGATTTCTTATAGCGCTTCCTGTCCCACTTCTGCACGCTGTGTGGAACAGGTGTCACTATATCCCAATTTAATGGTATTCCGTTTGCCGAAGGATGAACGACTGAGGTGGCCTTTCATGGATTCTTTGACTCGTGGACTACTCTTCACCTCCTGCGTCAGCAGCGAGCGTGCTTCTGGGAATCAGTGAATGTTCTGCTCAGAGATCACTGCACCCGGGCCTGGCCCTGCTGAGGGTTGCACGGTTCCCGACTGCCTCCCTGCGTTAGTAGTGCCTTTATTACTGGCCCGTTAGTGGTACGTGCCGCAGCAGGTGATGAGTTAATGGCCTGGGCTCACGGCTCATGCAGTTAGCCTCACTCAGGGATGTGCTGGGGTGACTGACCCACTACTGCCATTACACTGGATGCTGTACATTTCCTGAAAATACAGCTAATATGGTAAAAGTGCTGTCCCAATTTGTGATGTTTGAGGCCAACAAAGACCCTCTTAGAGAAGGGGTTGGCGGTGATAAAGCATTCAGGGGCCCATTGGCTAAAAAGCAATTATTACAATCAGGAGAGTTGGGTTAGAGTCACGGCTTCCCCCACTTGAGGTCCAAAGAGTGTGCTCCTGGGGCAATCACCATTTATCTCCCTGTGCCTCCACGGAAATCATGCCTGGCCAAACTGCACAGCGCCTAGAGGTGATCCAGTTTGCACTGTGCAGGAAAAATATGTTTATTTTTACAACAAAATGTATGCAGAGCTGAGATTTATCAGGGTTGACCTGAGGTGTTTCTGGTAGAGTTGACGATAATTTAATAAATGGAACCACCTTTGGGCTGGATGGTGGTAACTGTGAGGTAAAATGTGACCTGTGACCTGTTCTGCCATGTAGCTAAAATGTGGTGTACGGGAGAGAAGTCAGTCTCAGCAGCAAGAGCGTATTCATGGCTTCCCCTCTCTGGCGCAATACATGTTATTTCTGTACCTGCACAATTTGCAAAATGAGCAGAGCAACCCTATATGCAACACATGCAGGCAATATAATATTGCTCGCTGTGTAAATTGTTTACCAAAATTGCCAATAATGGAGATGTATATTCCAGCAATGCCCATGACAACATATACATTTTGAAGCACAATACATCTAGGACTTCAGAAACACTGATAGA
Source organism: Calotriton arnoldi (assembly GCA_963921515.1). NCBI lineage: Eukaryota > Metazoa > Chordata > Amphibia > Caudata > Salamandridae > Calotriton > Calotriton arnoldi. The sequence goes on along the minus strand of CAWUFW010000209.1, from coordinate 2,913,292 downwards.
GCAGTGGTGACAACAGTGGGACTGTGCCGTGTGACGAAACTCATCCACGCACTAAAGATTTCATGCATTCTGCCTTATAGCACCCCCCCTCACAAAAAGCTGTAGTAGTCTATTGATACCAATGTAAAAAGAAAGTAAATTGATTCTCAGACTGTGAGCTTTTCACAATGGACTCAATATTGACAAGAACATATTTTCTCAAATAATTCAATTAATGACATCACCGTGAACTGTAGGTGACATTACACCTGTAAATAAGCATTGGCATAGCCAATAGGTCTCGCTTTTGGGACCTTATAAGTATTTAGTTATGCAGCACAATATCCTTGGTGCAACAACATCAACTGTTGCATGGCTAAACACTTATATAAAGTCCCAAAAGCGAGACCTATTGGCTATGCCAATGCTTGTTCTACAATACCACAGGTTATGCTACCTACTTATTAGGTGTTTGTGTGTCTTCATCTTTTTATATTTTCGTTTTGATAAGTCATACATTTGTGTATTTTTTTATGCATTTATTTAAAACTGTGTGCCTATTTTTTAGCTCCATGTATGAATGAATTCAGGTGAACATGATAAGTGCCTATTGTGCTTCATTAGCGCAGCGCTGCATGGAGCAAAAGGCAGCTTTCTAGCACTTTACACAGGGAAAAAACAGAAAACGATAGACATCACCTTGAAGACAACATACAATCTGAGCTGCTATACAGCTGATGGGCACTGTGCATAGAAGGCATCTCAAAACACAATACAGTGGGTGATAAAACAATACAAAACCGAACGACGGTGAAAACTCTGCACCTCTGTCCCCCAGCTTGTATGACAAGCTGGTGTCTACGCGCTCTGCTCTCATGTACTTTTTGTTTTGCCATTTGTATAGCTCACAATCTGCTATTAGCACGGCATTGCAGCGATTGGTTCACATTATACTATACTGTTTCTATGCAAGTAGCACTAAAAAGCCCACAGAATAGCGAGCTGCTCTTTGCTGGAGGGAGAAGGGACGCATCTTGTTTTCCACAGTGTAGTGGGAACAGGTAGATGTCCCTCGAGGTGCCTTCTCAAGGCTGCTTGGGTGGATAATTTTCCAAGGGGAGTGGGTGGCAGTCAGGTACCTGAAAGATCAGCCTCCTGTGATTGGTTTGGAGAATTGTGGATAGAGTCCAAGAGTTAGGGTGCTGGTAACTTTTGGATTGGCCGATATTTAATCTAAACACCGTGTTTGGCAGCTTAACTTGGTCTTTGGGGTATTCTGTGGGCTGGCCATCGCATGCCAGACTGGGGATTGTAGAGGCAGTGTGCACGCTCCGACTTCTCATTTGCTGCTGAACGTTTTCCGATTGCTCCCATCAATATAGCCATTTGAAGTCCATAGATTTCCAGTACACAGCAGTTGGAGCGCAGTGGCAAAGGAGGAGAGTTTAGGGAGCTGAGTATTAGCAGGGGACACAGTGCTGTCGAGATATTGACAGTGACGTATTAGAGGTAGGAGGGTCAACAATTTAGCAGGGCAGTCCAAGGGAAGGTTCTGTCTTGGCTCTAAGAGCCTGTGCACGAGCCAAGTGCTGATAATGTGTGGCATCTAAATTATGCAACAAACATCATACAAAAATATGAAAAAGTCTCCAAAATTCCAAAAAGCATATTTCTTTAATAAACGGAAGCGTTTCACTTTAGTACATTGAAAAGCATTTAATAAAAAAGACAGTTTTTAAATATGAACTTAGAAACATTTATGCCTCCTGACATGACAACGATGCCGTTAGTGAACTAAGAAGTAAGTCAGTTGACGTACACCCTATATACTTATCATAGGTGGAGCAAAACTATAATCTATTAAATCAAAACAAAATATGTTTTGCACAGCACACATCCTCAACTTACATATTACAAGATCCTCTCAAATGCAATAAGGAAGAAAAAATAGGTACAGTTAAATAAAATATTTGCCTAAGATAACACAATTTGGTCAAACAGGGAAGCCAAGATTTATCCCAGGTTTTTTGGTTTCACATTGTGCAATTTCTGCACTAGATGGGTATCTTATCCTCTATCCTGTTTTACATCGAGGGTTAATGTTTGTTTTTAATTATTAGGACATGAGCTTAAGGTGTGGGTGGCAGGCCAAAGCCACATGAAAGCTCAGCTCTTTTTGGTCTTGAGGTTCCAAGAGGACCGCAAGGTGAGCCAGAGCCAGCCATCTGGCTTGAGACTCCAGTGGTTCGAATACCTGTACGAAGTATTGACAGTATCAAAGGAAAATAAAATATATTGTGATAGAGTGAAAGTATGGTCTTTTGAGGGGTTGGAGGAAACGCATAATGGGAGAGGACATGTCCTGGAAGAGTGTGCCTCGCTTGACACTCTGGAGGAACCATTGGTCCATAGTGATGGACAGCTAGGGATATAAGTGAAGGGCACCCTCCCCACTACAGGCAACATGCGTTCCCTCAAGGGCAATCTAAAGTGGTTTTGGGGTTCTGGAGAGGAGGAGGCCTTTGTTGCAGTCCTCAACGCCCCTTGGAACTGCCTTGACCTTTGCATTGTGGAAAGAAAACGGGTTGGACTGCTGCTGCACAGGTTATGAGTAAGCCTGAGCGAAGTTCGCGGAGTGCCGCTATGCGGCACTCCGCAAAGTGCCAAAAAAACTCTGCTGCACTACGTGGAGCTTCGCGAGCGGCAGAGTTTCTTTAGATAAATGCAGTTCGCGGTGATTCAGTGCCTGGTGCTTGTCCGCACTGTGCAATCATTGCGAACGGCATCATGCACAGCGCAAGCGGGCGCTGCTTCCTTTCTGCCGCTCGAGTAGATTTTTACTCGAGCGGCAGCTTTCTCAATGCGAGCGGGCGGTTTCTCAACGCGAGCGGTCGCGACCACTCGCAATGAGAAATCTGACCGCGCGCGTTGAGAAATCTCACCGGGAGGTTGATTTCCCACGCTCGCGCTTGCCAACTTGATGTTGGCGAACGAGGAAAAATCTCACCGGGAGTTGGATTTTCCTCGCTCGCACTCACCAACTTGACGTTGATGAACGCGAGCGAGGGTAAAGTTTTTCGGAACTCCGCGAGCTCTGCGTAACGCGGAGTGCAGAAAACTCCGCAAACTCCGCGAGAGGAGTGGAGTTCACCGCCCAGACTTAGTTATGAGGGGTGGTGCTGCCAAAAGGGTATACCTTTGGAGTAATCCCTAAACTTGCAGTATTTTCTGTGGAACCGAAGAGTTAGGATAGGCAGGCCCAATGAGTGGAACGACCCGGTTTAAAATGCTCCAAGGGCAAGCCAGCCTTCTTGCCAAAAACATGATCATCAAAGGGAATGTTCAAAAGAATAAACTGGACACCACCAAACAGCTAGGGTAGCGCATCCAGGTATAGTGATGCATGGCAGTAAAGAAGCTCGTGGACCTCACCACCCATTCCATAGTATGTAGGCCAAAGGAGAAGAGATTCTCTTTGGCTGTGTCCTGAACATCATGCAACACTTCTGCAAAATGGTCCCAAGGGTGATCAGGAAGGTTCAGGAAAATCATTTTTCAATTTCCTAAAGATCAGGATAGTAACAGGCAAGAAGGCAAGGCGCATTCTAAAAGTGAAAGAGCAATGCTCCCCGAAAAGAATACCTTCGTCCCCATTGCCTCAGTCCTCAGACTACCTCTTGAGGAGAAGAGATGAAAGAATCCTGATTCTGCTAAGAGGAACAGTAAGCCTGTACCACAAGGCTCTCTGGGAGTGAGCCAGGGAACGTTGAGGGAGATGAAAAATCTAGGTAGAAAACAGGAGTCTCTGGGCCTGGAGATGGAAAATCTAAGTAGTAAACAGGAGGATGCATCTCTACCATAATCAGCTTTGAGGAGAAGATCACTGCCCCGGTATCATGGAATGACCTAGAGCAGAGACGCATACGGCAGTCATACTATTTTCGTACCATGAAGAGCTCCACCTTCAACTTCTTCATGACCATGGCATGTTTGAAGCTGCACTTCTCACATGACTCAGAGTTATGTTTGTCCAATGTCAAACCATGGCTAGCTCATCTCCTGCTGCACAATGTCAGGTATTGCTAGCTCATCCAAACCTTCTTTTTACTTTGCATTCTAGCGTTCATAGTCTTGTTATAATGTGGTGGAAAAAATACATGTTTTGCAATGGCAAGAAACAAACATGACTGGATCAGCTGCTCATGCCTGACATGGCAAAACTTGAGAGCTCTTTTGAATGCTCTCTCTCACACTACTCAAAGTAGATTTACTTCATGATACAAACATTTGAGTTCTGTCAGTTCTGTGCCTGTGTAATGAAGGTACTAGTGGATTAAATGTCATGGGAAACTGGTATGATCATGTTAGCATATAATACGTCTGACTTAAATATGAATATTACATGCAAATAAGAGCGAGTCAAAATGCACCTTTTACATTCATTTGAAGTGGCAGAACCTATTGACTTTGGTAGCTCATGTACTGCATCACTTGCATAGTGAGTGATTGCATGCCTTCAACGCACACAGCCTTGGCTGCAGTCCAAGGAGACCCTTCACTGCCACACACAGAAGAAACAGAGGGAATATTGGTTGGGAGTACTGCTTATGATTGGGGGGACCATCCTACCGCACTTTCCATATTTAATCGGTCTGCTAAGCAGAGTGTGGGAGTAAGCAGTGAAGAAAGTCCTACAGAGGTCACCATTTGCATCGGATATGGATATATGGAGTCTGCAACACTAACCATATTGGGCAATGCGGGTCTATGGTCCAGTGAAGAAGAAGGGATGTGAAATAGGAGATCTATACACTAGTGAGAGGTCCGAGTAGCGTTTGGTGTTGAGCACGGCAAATTTGTGCACTATGCAAAGGTAACTAAATAGCCAGGGATATACAGAAAGACCTTCCAGATGCTATTAAAGCTTCAGAAGTCATGATTGCAATCTTGGCACAAGGCAGGCGGTTGGTCTCCAATTTGTATAGGGCCCTGAAAGCAGATGAGGCGGAAAGACAACTTCAGGTGAGAAAGCAGTAGAGGGAAGATAGTGACAATTCCCTTGAGACTAATTACTAAGTGCAAGTATGCCTACATGTAAAGAATGTGCCTAGTAATGCAAGGTTTTAGCTGGTACAATTCATTGCACCGCATAGAACATACTTAACCTCCATGAAGCTTGGCAAAATTTACCTTGGCTGTGTGACGGCATACCCCTGATGTGGGGAATTGGAGGCAGGCTTTATCCATATGGTAGGGGAATACAATTTCTGTTCCAGAATATTCTCATTCCAGACAATTTTCTAATCAGCTCAGGTCGCTTATGGTTAGATATGCATGAGCTGGGCGGCAGCCCAAAACAGCGCGAAATATAATGCAGTTGCCCTATGAAGAGTATGGGTTAGCCACCTCAAATTTCTACATTTATTATCTTAACGTCGAAGTGCAATTTGCACATCAGTGATTTTACATGACCACTGGGGAGAACTCAAGATGCGGCTTGCCGGCCCAGTCCCCCTCACCATCTCTATGATGCAAAACCACCGAGATTTAGCAGGGATCCACACTGTAAAGTGTACAATCTGGGCATAGTCAAGGTTGGCTGCACTGGGTGGGGTGAGTGAGGCTTACTCTCTGAGGTGCCCCTTGATTAATAATCCTCTAAAGTTAGCAAGGATACAGAAGTGATTAGACAGCTTGAGAATAGGTACCTTGGCGCACTGGAGGAACTAATTCTTAACAAAAAGTGCAAGTCTCTTGTGGATTACCTAGACAGGTCGACATGCACATCCCTTGATGTTTTGATACATCAGAGAATTTGTACCATGGATCAGATTTTCCATACACTGCCTGATCGACTCAAGGAGTGGAATACATTCACCCTGATCATTACACACTCCTATCCCATAGGTTTATCACAACAATGTACAATAGCATAATGAGTGAGTGAATGTTGAGCAGCTTAAGTCTAGGGCTAAATGGGTTCAGGATCACGGATGCCCAGTGGTCGTATTGCTGCAGCAGACAAAAGAAATTTCAACTAATTGGAAGTTTAGATCAATACATTTTAAATATATTAACAATACATACTACAGGCCTACTGGCATGGTGCAGTTTGGCATGGCCACGGGCTCTAACGGTGCGCGAGATGTAGACTTTATGCATTTGGCATAGGACTGTCTGGTGCTCAACTCATATTTGTTTGAGAGTTCTCGGGGAGGTGCAGTGGTGGGGGAGTGGAAGGTGTTGGGTGCAGTTGATAAATTAATCCTGTCCAGTGCTCACTCCATTTAGGTCTCTTCTCAGACATTCGTAAAAGTCTAGGAACTTAGTCACAATGGCCATGCTGTTGGGCAAGGTCAGAGTTGCTATGGCCTGGGTAAAGGTAATCCCTAGCAGTATGAAGACTGGGTGAAAGATCTAGCTATATGCAGAACACAATCATAGGTGCAGGCATTCACGATCCATTAAGCAATTAAGTAGGCTGTCCTACAGGGTACCACTTTGTGCATACCTTGCCAGGCACACTGATCTGTCTTGAATCTATATTATGGGCAGGGTACACAAATACGTTTGAAGCCCATATGGTTCGGAGGCTTGAATGAATGAATGAATATTAGTTTTATAAAGCGCGAACTTAGCCCAGGGGCATCAAGGTGCTGCGGAAAGCAATCAAAAAGAGAGATGACTGTAGAATAGAAAGCTCAGAGGTTAGGACAGGTGAAAAGCCAGGTCTTCAAGGACTTACGAAATAAGGAATGGGTTTCCAGAGTGGAAATTGGGGAAGGAAGGGAATTCCACAAGTTGGCCCCCAACAGCGAGAAAGCCCTCCCCCCCCATCTAGCCTTCCTCACCCTGGGAACAGTTACTCGGTTCTTGCTTGCGGATCTCAGGTCCTTGCCAGGAAGATATCTTTGAAACATCTTGTTGATACCTTCTGACCCCTTATTGTGGACTGCCTTGTGGACCAGGCACAGAGCCTTGAACACAATTCTCCTCCCCAATGGAAGCCAATGCAGCCTTCTGATGGTAGCTGAGACTGAATGAAATTTGGGGAAGCCGATCACCAGTCTAGCAGCAGCATTCTGCACCAATTGCAGTCGATGAAGAAGTCCTTTATTTATTCCCAGGTAAAGGGCATTACAATAGTCCAGCCTCGAAGCCACGAGGGCCACCACAGCCTGTTTCTGTGCAGGCTGGGAGAGAAAACGGAAGATCTTCCTGAGAGTCCGTATCATCCCAAAACAGGTAGAGACAGTTCTATTTATTTGAGAACCCAGGGAAAGAGAGGAGTCCACAATAATGCCTAAATTCTTGGCACTAAGGGAGGGGCGGGGCAGGGTCCAAGGGAGTCAGGCCACCAGGCCTCCGACCAGATCTCCCTCTTGTCTCCAAAGATTAGGACCTCCGTTTTGTCCCCATTGAGTCTTAAGTAGTTCTCAACCATCCATGCAGCCACCGCCCGCATGCAGTTTTTAAAATTAAGTGCTGAGGCTGAGACATTCTCAGTGATAGAAATCAGAATCTGAGTGTCATCAGCATAGGAAAGCACTTCAAGGCCAAAAGATCTTACCAGAGTAGCGAGCGGGGCTACATAGATATTAAAGAGGGTGGGACTCAATGAGGAACCCTGGGGGACTCCACAAAACAATTGTTTAGGGGCAGAAAGAAATTGGCCCATCTTAACTCTTTGCGAGCGATTCAAAAGGAATGATGAAAGCAGGTTCAGTGCGGAACCCTCTATGGCGTACTCTGTGCGTATCATTGTACTACAACCTGTATTTTCCACACTGCTGTAGCTTTAAGTACGATATACTTTGTGGTATTACTGTGACATTTCATAAGCCACATGACACTGTATTTGCTGCCTAGTTAAAACCTGAAAACATAAAAGTTACAAAACAAAATTCTATGGCGCAACATGGTTTTTAGGCAAGATACCAGGTTTTCCTTTTGTGGTTTAGGATCTAAACAACTGTTCCATTTTGTTAACAGTAGGGTGAATCTTAAAGCAGAATATTTTCTCATAGTCTGCAATTTCTGTGCCATCTTCTTTTCTGGAAGCCTGCTTTAATGGCTCATGAGACAGCAAGCCAAATTCTACACTATGTCTTTCAACTTCACAGGTTTACCCAGTTTGTTTCCAAGTGCTGGCAGTAAATCTTCAGTCTTCTGAGAAATACAGCAGGTTTCCTTGAAATACAACCCGTACACATATTGAGCTTGTTATATACATTCTGGAACGATTTAATTATTTATGTTTTTGGAGACCGATAATTTAAGTACAATAATGCACGCTGAGCTTAGAGACTACATATAATAGTGTGAATCATTCCATTCAGGGTTTGGTTTAATAGGTGAACCCTGTGTCATCAACCACACTTTCTGACTGGCAAAGTGCCTCTTTGATCTTCTTCAATCATGTAACCTCTCACATAAGGTAAGCCCCTCAACAGTTTCAATGAAAATTTCAGGATCATCTCCAGCAACTCACAGGCTTACACTAGAAGTAACGCACAGACAGCAGCTGTAGAGATGAATCGCAGATGGCAGAAGGGGATAATGATTTTCTTTTCAGCGTGGAACTTGAAAACCCAGCACACTCCAATGCCAAATTGGATCTCCGGTTCACTGAACCATTTGATTATGCAAGTGATTAACCCAGTAACTATAGAAATCACAATCTGGTAAGAAGCCAATACTTTATGGCCTACTGACTGGCATTGCATACAGTGGACTTGGTTAACTAATCATTTTATGCATACACATATTGAGAATTGAATGCAAGGGATTTTACAATTGCTGAATGGTAACACTGACATTAATTGCATTGTAAGAACAAAAATATGCAAATGGGACTACTTTTATAGGGAGATGTCCATATGCCGAATATATTCCTGTTTTTTCTATTAAGGGCTCTTGGTTCCAAAATTCCTGCTGAGCTACATGCACTATATTTAAAATAGGTATACACTCTCTTTCATGCAGCCTATGCTAATGCAAGTCTGTACTATGATGGCGTACAAATGTTAATTCGGTGTCAGATGTAAGACTATAAACAATATACAGGTTTGTTCCCTTGTTGGTTTGCAAGAGAGGATGCGGAAGAAAGACTTATTATTGCAGCCTCACTATGAATATGTATGCTTCGTCTGTCTGATATAAAAAAGCACGATTTAAAGCTCACTCAATCAATTCTGGTAACAGTGATGAGATTTAACTCAGATTCTACTCGCAGGTTGGCCTGAAAGGATCAAGCCAGCATTCAGATTTGATCACAGTATACATCTCATTACAGCTAGCAATTTCTATTTCCCTTCTATTCATTGTGACCTCTCCTAGAGGAGGTCTTGTGCTAAACCTGAGAATCTACGAAGCCTGTGAGACAACGTTACACAGCAGAGTAATTCCCCTAAAGGAAGCAAGGCAGGACGGGGATGTAGCTAGTGGAGTCGGAAGTAAGGGAGGACAGACAGGGAGAGAGTTCCATCTCAGTTATTGAGAAAGTCTCCATAATGAATTAGCAGATGCAGTGGGCTTTGAGAAAAGGGGCAGCCACCAGCATATCCCAAGGGCAGTACTTACATTGTAATGAAGGGAAGCTGGAAGGCTTGAGCATGAGGCATTGCCACTCTTCAACTGCATACAAGTGGCTTCATCATAAACGTTTGTTTCAGCCATTTGCAGAACAAACTTTAAACCAAAGGAACACTGAAAACATGCATGCCTGCTGCAGAGAGTCACCGGTTAGAGGAATACTACAATAGTAACCCCTGTAGTTAATTTGAAACTTTTGATAATCATTATCACCCATCTGAGGAATTGAACGAGCCACAAGCATCTCGTTTTAATATCTAACAGCAGTATTATAATATAGGGCCAGATGTACTAAAGGATATGGCCATCAAAAACATTGCGATTCACAAATATCATTTGAGTTTGTGACTGCAAAATCCCTATTTGTTATGTACAAAACCCATTTTCAGAGTGAGGAAAGTATTTGACTCATGAAATGGGTTTTGTGAGCCACCCCCCCTGCTCCCCTCCCAATACCAAAAAGCCATTTGGAAGGGGCGTGAAATTTCTTGAAAATTGCGATTTGGTATGGCATGTGTTAATAACGTGGGACTGCAATTCTAGTCACAAACCACTGATCTGTAACTGACTCCTCAAAGGAGGTGGTAACTCATTCGCAAAAGGGAAGCAGAAACTACAGGACCCCTTCCCATTCGTGAATCCGGTCGGTAACCTCAGGGGGAGTAGGCAGTGGTCCAGGTCATTCTGCAAACCTGTGTGAATAGTGACTTTGCAAACAACAAAAAAACAACAAGTGTATAGGCCAGTTTGCAAAATCAGAGCCCTTTTGCAAAAAGTAGGTGCACAATTGTTGGTCACTTTTTGACTCTCTGAACAGGCTCTGGCCCCAAATGTTTTCTTCATGCAATTATCAGCAAATGCTTCAACGCTGTACAATGCAGTTTTGTATAAGTGTTTCAGTCTCTAGATGGTAAACATTCACTAGCATTGTATCTTTCATAGATTCACATGCATGAATTATTCTCAGCCTTACCAGTCTGTTCACTTCTCCTTTCGGGCACTAGTCTTCAGAAAATGCTGGTTGTAAGGATATGCATGTATCTGTAAATTCACAGGGTCTGAATGATTTTAGATATCAAGATGTACCTGCGGTTGCAAACTCATCCCTGCAGTTAGCTGCTTACTCCTGCTTAGCCCTACATATAAACTCTCACAGACATTGTTGTCTACGCCTGAGGTATTATGATCTCAAACCTTTCATGGGAAAAAGATACATTTTGTTCATTTTAGGTACTCTGTCTCATGCTTTTCTGGTGTTCCAGCTTACAGCAGTATCCAATCCCTCGAAAAGTCTGTGACAATGTATCCATCTCGTGCTTGGTTTGTTGCACTTAAATAAGTTGAGTGGAGCATCCTTCCCTATATGCTTATCATGCATTATCTTAGTAGGGATTCAGTCCACCTGCCTTCCTTCTTCAACAGTTCCCTGCATTTTAGAGGACAAACTTGTCATAATGTAAAATTACCAAAACACGGGTACACCAGTATTACTTATTACACGTTTTCTGTGTTTTCCCTTTCATAGTATTTTTAAATATGTCATTTGATTACATTACCTTCAAATTATGATAGCAAAATATCTTGGTGTCGGTGATCATTGGTCAGCTGTTCAACAGGCATGGAAAGGATACAGGTTATTTAGCTACAGATATACCCCCTCCTACCAAGAGTTGGGTGACTAACTGGACATCTCCAGTTATTCTATACCACTTACGAAGAAGTGAGGCACAAAGTGGCTTGTTTAAGTGGGCACAGTGGGAAACTAACAAAGGTCACGTGGCAATGAATGTTGTACCAAATCCATTTTGCTTAATGTATTCAGCAGAGGAAATTGATGGTAACGAATAGTTTATCTGTCGGTGTAGTTTTGCAGCTTGAAGACTTTCTGGATTCACTATGCTGTGCATTATTCCGCCATCTCGTGGTTGGGTCCGGATTCGTAGTCTTTTCTTTCATTTTTTTTGTTGTTGTTGTTGGCCCAGGTGGGCGGCGACGCCCCCACCATTTGGTGTCCTCAGTGACGTCGTCGCGCTTCCTGCGGAAGCTCCCACCTTTGGTCGCCATCTTCGGATTCTTTTTTCTTTTTTTTTGTAGTCTATGTCCTTTTATCCTTCTATTTTTCTTTTGATCCCTCTAAACCTTTTATGTAGTCTAGTTTTACCCTTAACCTCCTATGTTATCTTCCTGGCGGAGGCGGGTGGGATCGCTAGTGAATCCAGAAAGTCTTCAAGCTGCAAAACTACACCGACAGGTAAGAAACTATTCGTTTTGCAGCGTGAATCTTTCTGGATTCACTATGCTGTGCATAGACTTTGTAGCGGTATTGTTATTGCGGTGGTTGGGTGGAAGATGAGCATTGGTTGCTGAAAATGTGCTGTAAGACCTTCTGTCCTACTTGTGCCTCTTTGTTCATCTGGATATCCACACAGTAGTGTTTGGTGAACGTGTGCACGGAAGACCATGTTGCCGCTTGGCAAATGTCTTGGATGAATGGGCCTATAAGGTATAACTATTTCAATACACATCCAAGGGTTTTGTTCCTGGTCGCATCTAAACATAGGTAAAACACTCGCAAACGCGAGTATATACACAACGGAGTACATATATAGGAACTTTCCTCAAAGGAAAGCTAGATTAACACCTACTATGTACACACAACAGGAGAACTAAAATTGTCTCCAAAGACAACAAGTGGTACTCTACACCATTTGTGTTTTTTATTATCCTAGGGGGATCAACTACACTTCACTCCCTCCTCCACAATCACTAAATACCGCTACGCAATCAAATGCACAGTTTGTGAATCTAGAAGAGGTCTATGCTGCAAAACGAAAATATTACTTACCTGTAGTAATAGTTTTGCAGCCTAGACTCTTCTAGATTCACATACGACCCTCCATCCTCCCCTGTGAAGGAGAAAAACTAAAAACAAATAAATAAACACAAATAGAACCCAAAACATGGTGCCCACATATACATTGGACCTGGACGTAATTCTACCATTATGCGTGCTGCTTATGTCATTGGGAGGAACTCGAGGTTAGAGGAAAAGGAAGGCTTACTCTGTTATATGCCCTGGGTGTTTGTATGCTACGTACTTGTTGCCCGTGTTTTGGGGCACCCTAGTTTGTTCCTATAACCGACCTCGAACCATAACCGCCATATATGTAATACATATACATACATATGTATATAAATATATACATACATATATATATACATATATACATGGATACACACATGCCGGTGCATAGGCATAGATCTGTGTGCTTAATTTCCCATTGTAGGGGGTATTACATCGATGTGGTATACCCTAGATGTTGATGGGTACAGCAAGGATGTAGACACATGTGTTCGCTAGGAACGCAACCGTTGCTCCTTTCTTCCTTGTTGAGTGAGCCTGGGCGGCTCCCTCTAATTCTTGTCCTGCCTGCTTGTGGCGGAGTTGTATTGCCTGTGCAATCCATCGTGCTATGGTATTTTTAGTTACTGGTCGTCCCAGGAAACTGCTTGCGAAGGAAACGAAGAGTTGTTTTGTTTTCCTGCATTCCTTTGTCCTTTCTATGTAGTGCATCACTGCCCTTCTGGCGTCCAGCGTGTGTAGCGCCTTTTCTGTGGGCGTTGATGGTTTCTGGAAGAAACTTGGTATCTGTATTGTCTGGTTAATATGGAACCGCGACACCACCTTTGGCAGGAAGTGTGGGTCCGTTCTCATGACAATTCTGTCCTTGTGTATTTGCAAGTAGGGCTCTTGTAGTGTAAGAGCCTGCAGTTCACTGACCCTTCGCAGTGACGTGATAGCCACCAAGAATGCCGTTTTTAGTGTGAGCCTGTGCAGTGTGGTCTTGTGTATGGGCTCAAATGGTGATTTCATCAACTGTGTTAGCACAGTGTTGAGGTTCCAGCTTGGGGCTGGAATCCTTTTGGGGGGCTATTCTTTTAGCCCCCTCCAGGAATCTTTTGACCACCTGGGAGGTGAAGAAACTTTTCCCCGCTTCTCCCCTGGTGTAGGCCACTAAGTGAACCCTTAGTGACGAGTAGCTCAGCCCGCTGTGTAGTAGGTGCGTTAAGTATTGTAGTACCGTTGATTCTTTTGTGACCTTTCGTTGCAGTCCCTCTGTAAGGCACCATAGTGAGAACCTTTTCCACTTTGCAATGTAGCACTTCCTTGTAGTGGGTCTCCTTGCTTCTCTGAGTACTGCCATAGTGCTTGGTTGTAGCTTGAGGTGTGCGAATTCTAGGTCCTCAGGAGCCATGCTGCTAGGCCGAGGCTCTCTGGTTCTGGGAGGAGCACTTTTCTGTCTTGCATTGTCAGGAGGTCTTTCCTTCTGCTGAACCTGTGCGCTGGTTCCTGTGCCATTTCCATTATTTGTGAGAACCATGACTGTTTGGCCCACTGAGGTGCCACCAGTATGAGTGTCATGCTGCTGCTCCTGCATTTGCTGAGTACCTTGTGTAACAGTGGTATCGGGGGAAAAGCGTATGCAAATTCGTTCGACCAACTTATCCATAGCGCATTCCCTAGGGACCTTTGGTCCGGTTGTCTGGATGCGTAATGTTGGCATTTTGCATTCTGGGGTGTTGCAAACAGGTCTATCCGTGGTGTACCCCATTTTTGGAACAGCCGCTGCACTTCCTGTTGGTTGAGCTCCCATTCGTGGGATGCCGACGTCTGCCTGCTGAGTCGGTCTGCTTCTACATTGTCTATTCCTGGAAGGTGTATCGCCAGTAGGTCTATCCTTAGAGGGATGGCCCATCTCCAAATCTCTTGTGCCAGGCTTGATAGCGGTGCTGACTGTGTTCCACCTTGTTTGTTGATGTAGAACATGGTGGTTGTGTTGTCTGTTTGTATCAGCACTCTGTGGCCGTAAAGCTGCTTCTGAAAGGCTCTTAAGGCTAGGAACACAGTTTTTAGTTCTAGGTAGTTGATGTGTTTCACTGCATCTTGTTGTGACCACAGCCCCATGACGCGGAGTCTGTCCATGTGCGCGCCCCAGCCCTGCTGTGAGGCGTCTGTTGTGATGGTCACTGTTGGAGTTGGCTGTGTGAATGGCTTCCCCTGTAATATGTTCTATTCCTTCCACCACGCTATTTCTTGCTGCACTGCGTGTGTGACAACCACTAGATCTTCCCAACTCCCTGTTGCTTGTGACCACTGTTGCTGTATCCATTCCTGGAACGGTCTCATGTGCAGCTTGATATTTGGGACTAGGTGGATGCATGATGCCATCATCCCCATTAGTCTGCTCACCGTCCTCGCTGTCAGAACTTGCCCCTTGCGGTAATGACGTGTTTCCCTCAGGAGCGCTATAGTTCTCTTGTCGCTGGGGAACACTTTGGACTGAGTGCTGTCGATTTTTGCCCTTAAGAATATTTTGATCTGCTGCGGTTCTGTTGACGATTTCTCCCAATGTATTGAGAAACCTAGTCTGGACAGTGTTTGTATGACTTGTTTGATGTGATCTTTGCAGTGTCTGTATGATCCTGCTTTTACAAGCCAGTCGTCGAGGTAGGGGTATACATGTATGCCCTTTCTCCGTAGGTGCGCTGCCACTGCTGCTAGGCATTTTGTGAACACCCTTGGTGCGGACTTGAGCCCGAAGGCTAGCACTGTGAACTGGTAGTGATTCTGGCCTATCACGAATCTTAATAGACGTTTGTGTTTGTGGTTGACGGGTATGTGCAGATATGAGTCTTTCATGTCTATGGTCGCCATGTAGTCCCCTTTTTGGATTTGGGGTATTACTTCCTGAAGTGACGTCATTTTGAATTTTTGAGTTCTTACGAACTTGTTCAGGAATCTGAGGTCCAGTATTGGCCTTAGTGTTTCGTCTACCTTTGGCACTAGGAAGTACGTTGAGTATACTCCCCTGTTCCTTTCGTTGATTGGAACTGGTTCTATTGCTCTTTTTTAGCAGCTCCTCTGCTTCTAGACGTAGGAGTGCGAGCTCCCTTGCGGGCAGTGGCCGGTGTCTTGGTTTTCTGCCCGGGGGTGTTTTTGGAGTTCTATGCAGTATCTGTGCTGTATGATGTTCAGTATCCACTTGTCCGTGGTAATCTCTCTCCATTGTGTGAGGATGTTTCCTATTCGGCCCCCCACCGGGGTTGTATGCTCGGTGGTTATTTGCTTGCTGTGTGTTTCTTATTTTTTCCTTTTGTTGACTTCTCCTCTCCCTTGGTGTTGATAGGGGAGGGTTTGGTTTCTTTGCGGAGTCACTTTGAGGTGGGCTGCTGACCCCCTCTTCGGGACTGTCCCCGTCCGTACCCGCGTCCTCGAAAGGACCGTCCTCTGGGTTGATACTGCCAATTTTACTGTTGTTGTCCCTGTTGGCTTTGGCCCTGGTTGTTCCCCTGATATCCTTGTTGGGGAGATTGGTGGGAAGTGTCGGGCGCATTGCCTCCTCTACCATTGGGCCGCCTTGAGGGGGTTCCTCTTCTCATCCCCCTGAACTGCAGTGCTCCCATGGACCTTGCAGTTTTGTTGTCTTTTTTAAGCTGCGTCAGCTTTTTGTCGACTGGGGCTCAAAACAGTTTCTGGCCGTCGAATGGCGTGTTCAGGATATTGCTTTGTACCTCAGGTTTGAAACCCGAGATCCTGAGCCATGCGTGTCTCCTTTCAGTCACCCCTATCATCATCTGCCTGCTGGAGTTTTCTGCTGCGTCCAAGGCTGATTTTAGGCAAGTGTTTGCGATAGCCTTGCCCTCTTCCACTAGGTGATTAGCCCTTTGTTGGTGTTGTTGTGGCAGGTGTGTTACGAGCTGGCTCATTTCATCCCAATGCTGGTATGCATGCCTGCTGATGAGGGCGTTGGAGTTGGCGATGCGCCAGTGTATGGCTGCGTTCCTCTCCACCTTTCGTCCTGTGAGGTCTATTCGTTTGCTCTCCTTGTCTGGAGGTGGACCTGTGTTAGTGGGTACATTGGCCCTTTTCCTGGCCGTTGCCGTGATAATGGAGTCTGCTGGCACTGACCCCTGGATGTACGCAGGGTCTTTTGAGGAGTGTTTGTACTTTTTTTCGCTCCTTGGTGTAACAGCCTTGCATACTGCCGGTTCTTTGAAGGCCTCCCTTCCCTGGTCCAGGACGCTTGGAAGCATGGGTAGGAACTGGGACCTGATTTGTTGAGGAAGTAGGGTTTCCAAAAGGAAACATGCCTTCGCCTTCTCCTCTTGCATTTCGACGCCATACGTTGCTGCAGCCTTTTGGATGACCACATTGTAGGCTCCAATGTCGTCTGGCGGCGAAGGCCTCGAGGGGTAAGAGTCTACCCCTTCTTCTGGTGAATCTGCGTCGAGGTCTTGCCAGTCTAAGTCTTGTGCTTCAGAGGGCGTCGAGTCCCGGTAAGACTGGAACTCTTCTTCGCCTTCGAAGTAGTCGTCCTCTTCGCCCTGTTCGTCGAGCGGTTCAGGTGTTTTCGGGGGTTCGATGTCTTCGGTGTCGCCCTCCCCGAGTGCTTCGCTTGATTGCTTCGATGGAATGGGGTATAGCTTCATTTTTTCGTCGAAGTCTTTTTTCCGTTGCAGGATGTTCGCCATCTCTGCTTCGAGCCTTCTCCTTTTCTTTTCCATCTCGTGGGCCTTTTCGGCGTCGATGGCTGAAGCGCTCCTCTTCGCGGTCTCGGACGTCGAGGATGACGCCGGGCCTTCTTTTCTGGGCGTTGAGGCTTCCTTTTCGGAGGTTACCTTCGACGCCCTTGGTTTTTCGGAGGCTTTCGCCGATTGGAAGTCCTTCCCGAAGGATCCGCTCGGCTGTTTGTCCTTGGTTGCTGTTGCTTTCGTCGAGTGTTTCGGCGGCAACGCTCCCTTCGAGGACTTGGCTTCACTTCTGAGAGTGTCGCTCGGGGCCTTAGCTTCACTCTTTCGAGCGTCGCTTGGGTGCTTCGGGGTCGACGTCTCCCTTACCTCCTTCGAAGTTTTCTTGTGGACCTCGACGACTGAGCAGTCCTCCGGTCCCTCTGCGATGTTGTCTTCCTCTCCACTCGAGAGGCCCAGGTCTCGGAGCGATGGAGGTGCTCCTGGCCCTGCATGTTGTAGTTCGCCCTTCTTTGCCTCTCTCTCACCCGGAGGGTTTTCGGGGTGAAGGCCGAACACGCGTTGCAGTTTTCGCTGATGTGGTCGAGCGGCAAGCAGAGGTTGCAGACTGGGTGCTGGTCCTTCTGGGCATACTTGTGGTGACAGTTTTGGCAAAACTTAAACGGTGTCTTGTCCATACCCGCGATCAGGGGGCCCCCTGTGAGCGCATTCTCTGTAGGCGTCGAGATTTTGGTCGTGGACCTTCTACCTCGTCGTCCTTCTCGTCGCCTCCTGTACTCGTCTCCTCGTCCGGTGTCTTCAGGAAACGATCCTTTGGTGATTATTGTCAAATTTTCGAGATTCTTCGTCCAACTTTCTGGAACTTCTCGTCGACGATCCAGACCCCACGGCGGAAAAAAGAATCTGAAGATGGCGACCAAAGGTGGGAGCTTCCGCAGGAAGCGCGACGACGTCACCAAGGACACCAAATGGTGGGGGCGTCGCCGCCCACCTGGGCCAACAACAAAAAAAAAAAAAAGAAAGAAAAGACTACGAATCCGGACCCAACCACGAGATGGCGGAATAATGCACAGCATAGTGAATCCAGAAAGATTCACGCTGCAAAACTAATGTACTGGATATCCGAGCAGGAAAACGACTCATCTTTTTTGTGATGAATTAAAAAAGGCAATAAAAATGAATAACAGAAAAAAACAGAAAATCTGGGAAGATGTAAGCTCTTAACTTTACAAAGTGGCATTGTTTGTTTCTTTGCCCAGCTAAGATCAACTCTTCTCTTAAATGGCATAGCAACCCTCCCTCCATTCGCGAGCATTGCTAAACATGGTGCATGTGTCCTACGCAGGGAGTTACAGATTAAGATAGGTTAGCTCACTTTTGGGAGTGTTTGAGGTGGACTGAGAGAGAAATATAAGGATAATAACCTAAACTCCTTAATCCAAGGAACTTATACTTACGCAAAAATTGATGACTCATTTCTAAATATGGGGAGAGCCTTTGAGCCAGGAATGAGTGGAAGTAAAAATGCATTCAAAGGATTTCTGTTCTTTTCATAACACTAAGATGCCACTTTTCTGCCATTTGTGAATGCTTAAAGAGATGAAATTGATACATAGATAAAACAATAAGATTTTGAAGAAATGTACTATACCATAGGATTGGAGTCTGCAATCAGGTCTCTTAGGGAGTCAAGGAAGCCCTGGTCCTCTACCATTTGCGCATTGATGTCATGGAGCTTGGCTACGCACACAGCTGCTGTCTTCCTCACGTAGGGGTCCTCATCTTTCAGGCACTTGCGTAACGGTTCACACAAGTATTCAGTGATCTTATCAACACGAATGCAACCCATAGTGCGCACGGCCAGGGCACGGATTAGTGGATTTGGATCTTCGCAGTCCTGAAATAAATTCATCAAGCTATTAATACTCTACAACTCAAGATTAACTGGAAACATTATTTAAATGGGTGTTTCATAGAGCACTGTATGCCACTGTAGCTCAGTTTTTTTTCACATTCCAGTCCAGGATCAGCAGAAAGAAGGCCCAAATCGATGAATACAAGGGAATGTGACACTTGAAGGAAATACTTCTAGAGTAACCATTCACTGAGTGAAATATATGAATGAGGATATCGATCTACTCAATACTTTGAGGTAACCAAAGCATATATTTTATTGAGGGACATAACAGAAAAATACAGACTACATTTAAGTAATCACCATTTAAATATCTGAAATACCACACATATATCAAAAAAGAAATGCAGAATCCTCCAAGTGTTTGACACTTGAGTAGAGCCAGGGCAATTCAGAAGAGCATGCTAAGGGGAAAAAAGAGGTAACAGTTAGTAGAGAGAAAGTTAAACATTACATCTAGGTGGAAACAAACGTACAGGGGCTAGAACACCTGCTTGCCTTTAAGACCGAAAGTACCTTGATTTACGTGGGAGTAAAAAATAAAATGCTTGAAGAATGTTTGAAGAACAATGCACATAAATCAGTTGAAAAAATAATAAATAGGTGCGCGGGTTCACTAAAATGAAACTGATGGCGCTAGCTTAGGTAAGGCCCAATGCACATACGAAATAGCTACGTGGATTCCAGGAATGGAAAAGCAGGCCAAGCTACAAGTCAGAAAAAAATACATATTACTCAGTTCAGCTGCTGCTTCCTATAGGAGGAAGAATGAGTAACCATATTGCTCCAGATCAGGTTGTGAACTATGCAAGGTTAAAGGAAAGGAATATCACTGGTTTCTTGAGTTCTGCAGGCTGATATTGGCTCTGTAATACAGGTTGCACATTGGAATCATTCTATGGTGGTTGGAATATCCCCTAACAGGTTGATCCTTGTAAAAGGCTGAAAATTAAAGCATCCATCCAAGTCACTGCAGAAAACATGGAGGAACAAGCATTGACATAGCGAATAGGTCTCGCCTTTTGGACCTTATAAGTGTTAAGTCAAGCAGCACATTGTCCTGGGTGCTGCGCCACCAAGGCTTGAAGAGCTATACAAATACAACACTGGGTGTGAAAGAAAGTGTGGATAGTTCTATGGCCAATTCTTGTCCCTATTGTTCTTTTAATTTTGATAAATGGCAGAACTATCTTATAATCTGTTCAATGTAGGTAAGCCCCGAAGTACACCGAACGCTAGAAAGGGCGTATTTGGTGCGGAAAGATCATGCATGCACATTACACCTAGCTAATTGCTGTAACTGGGGTTTCAGCATGCACAGGATCTTACTGGAGATAAAAAGAGGACTAACAGAATGTCAATTGCACCATGTAATATATATACATGTAACAGCCTCAATTTGAAAAAGCGTTAGAATAAGGTGTGGCATCAAGGAAAAAATAGAACAAGCTTCATGCAGCCAAAATGATCGTGACCAAGAGGGCTGTATCGTTATTAAACTTGCATGGAGTACCCTTGAGAAACATCTAATTGGAATACATAAACCAAATTTGCAGTTTTCTAAAACAAACATATCAAACATATAAAATCGTGATAAGCTTGTCAAAGATAGTTAAGGGGGAATATTTGACATCACTAATAGCAGTAAAACCAAACAAACATTATTACAACCATAACGTAATCCACAAAAAAACACACGCACCGTAAAATTATAAATGTCAAAAATGAAAAGGCGGGGGCGTGGCCGGGCAAGATGGCCGAACGGACGTAATCCGTCTCGGCTCCCGTCCTTTTCAATTTCAGGCCCTACCTTTCGGTCTTTCTTCTGCCCCCTGGTGTTTCACCATAATTATGAGAACTGTCGCCTCCCTTCTGAGGGAAAGAGGTATTCGCTTAATTATATATTTGGACGACATTCTCATCATGTCCCAACACCATTCTCAGATCTTGAAAGACCTGAAGATTGCAATGGATCTCATAGAGAGTCTAGGCTTTATTATAAACCGGGAAAAATCAATCCTTATCCCCTCCAGATCCCTGGAGTTTCTCGGTTTTACTGTAGACACCTCAAAGTGTCTTCTCTTACTTCCCCCAAAGAAAATATGCATAATTCGCCAAGAGATCAAGTTTGTTCTAAAACAGGATTCCCTAACTCTAAGGGAGTTAGCCAGACTTTTAGGCCTCCTTTCGTCTTCTATTCAAGCCATCTTCCCCGGGCCTCTCAACTACCGAGCTCTTCAAAGGATAAAAGCGAAAGCTCTGAGATCTGGCCTGTGGTACGGAGATCTTGTTACCCTAGATCAGGAAGCCAGATCGGAACTCTCCTGGTGGCTGGAGAATTTGGATGCCTGGAATGGCAAAGCGATCTTTGGCTCAACTCCGGAGTTCGTTTTGGAATCAGATGCGAGCCTTCATGGTTGGAGCGCTCGCCTCAACAATCAGAACACTGGTGGTGCATGGTCTCTAGTGGAGTCCTCTCACCACATAAACTACTTAGAACTTACGGCAGGTCTATACGCTCTAATGAGCTTCAGACATTCTCTTCAAGGGAGATCAGTTATCCTGAAGATGGACAACATCTCCGCCGTATCCTATATCAACCGTCTAGGTGGGACCAGATCAGCAGACCTCTCCAATTTAGGCAAGAGGCTCTGGATGTTTTGCCTAGAACACAAGATTGCCCTAAGGGCGGAATATCTCCCCGGGAAATCAAACATTTCCGCAGATTGGAACTCGAGATTCCTCAGACTTCAGCGATTGGAAACTCGACGTGAATGTCTTCAACGCTCTGAATCGAATCTGGGGTCCCCTGGACGTAGATTTATTTGCCAGCCGGCTGACTTACCAATTAGAGAATTACTTCAGCTGGATGCCAGATCCAGGTGCTCTTGCAGTGAACGCCTTCCTTCAGTGCTGGTTAAACCTTCGCGGTTACGCATTCCCTCCCTTTGCTATGATCCAAAGGGTTCTGCAGAAGGTGAGACAAGACCGATGTTCGTTAATCCTAATAACCCCCTTTTGGCCTTCTCAGGCCTGGTTCCCGACCATCCTAGAGTTAGCTTGCAGCATCCCTTTCTTAATTCCAGCAGTCAGGGGTCTGGTTTCAAACGCAGACGGGGAAGATCACCACCTAGTTCATTCCGGGATTTTGAACCTTCTTGCCTGGAAAGTGTCAGGAGATCCAATGAATTGACTGGCCTTTCGTCATCAGCTGCAACACTTCTCGGAGAATCTTGGGCCCCTGGAACACACTATAGGTACAACAACATTTGGAGAAAATGGTTTCGTTGGAGCCTGGATAGGGACTTGGATTCCGTGGAGGCTCCTATCGTACACGTAGTTAATTTTCTTGTCGAACAATTCGATAAGGGCCTTTCTTATAGATCTATCAATTGTTATAGATCACCCATTTCTGCTGGTCACTCTCTTATCAACGGTAAGACGGTAGGTAAAAATGTTCTTGTTTGTAGAGTCATGAAGAGTATCAGGTTGAAGACACCTCCTAAACCTAAATACCAATCCATGTGGGACGTTAAGGCTATTTTAGACCTTTTTTCAAGTTGGCCTGATAACTCTTTACTTAATAGGAAATGTCTTTCTATTAAACTTGCAACTCTCTTGTGCTTAATTTCCTGCCGTAGAGTTTCTGATATCAAATGTCTTGATATTTCTTATAGATCTTATGATATGTTTGGTGTTAAATTTGAAATTGTTAGAAGAACCAAAACTATGTCAGATTCTATTTTTTACCCTTGTTTCGACCTGTGTAAGATTGTATGAAGGAATATGATAATAGAATGAGTGACCTTCGCCCTCATGATGCTAATCAACTGCTTGTTTCCTTTGTCAAACCATTCAAACCCATTAGCTCTGCCTCCATTGCCAGATGGGTCAAGTCCGCTATGAACCTAGCCGGCGTTGACTTACCTAAATTCCAAGCCCACTCTCTTAGAGGTGCTATGGCCAGTAAATCTTTCTGGTCTGGTGGTAAGTTGGATGATATCCTCAAAGCAGCGGACTGGTCTAATGCATCCACCTTTGCTCGACATTATTGTAAACCATTTGAGGACATGTCTGATGTTGTCCTACACGGCTACCAACATGCATAATGTAGCCTTCGGTCTTGTAATGAAATTGCGATTCTCCTATTAACATGACTAGAGAATCTGGATTTCATTGAAGACACGGAGGCTAACATTATCCCACCCGTCCCTTCCCTTGGACGGATTATTCTTTAATTTAATGTATTATTGAATAGCTTATTCTGATTGTTTGTTTTTATTCTACTGCCTGTATTTATTTATTATTGCTGTATTATTCCTATTTGATGTATTGTTTATTTCAACGATACTCTCATTTTCCTCCTTTTTCAGACAACTCCTCTTAATGGACTCTTCGTCTCATCCTTGTTTCCTCCTCACTTCTCTTTGTTCTCCTCTTCCGGATTTTCAAGAGGAAGTTGAAGTTCATTTTTCTTGGAACTTTTCGTTAATTCTCCACATTTAAAAGAGGCAGTCTGTTTGGTGCTCATGCCTCTTATACTATCTGACTATTCCATTCTAGAATGGTTTTACCTTGTGATGTAGTGCGGCTGCTTGTGACTACATTAAAAGATAATGCATAATGTTAGCCTCTGTGTCTTTAATGAAATCCAGATTCTCTAGTCATGTTAATAGGAGAATCGCAATTGCACCATGTAATATATATACACATGTAACAGCCTCAATTTGAAAAAGCGTTAGAATAAGGTGTGGCATCAAGGAAAAAATAGAACAAGCTTCATGCAGCCAAAATGATCGTGACCAAGAGGGCTGTATCGTTATTAAACTTGCATGGAGTACCCTTGAGAAACATCTAATTGGAATACATAAACCAAATTTGCAGTTT
Source organism: Calotriton arnoldi (assembly GCA_963921515.1). Taxonomy (NCBI): domain Eukaryota; kingdom Metazoa; phylum Chordata; class Amphibia; order Caudata; family Salamandridae; genus Calotriton; species Calotriton arnoldi. Next base: position 2,889,387 of record CAWUFW010000209.1, on the reverse strand, counting down.
TCTAAAAACAAACATATATCAAACATATAAAATCGTGATATGCTTGTCAAAGATAGTTAAGGGGGAATATTTGACATCACTAATAGCAGTAAAACCAAACAAACATTATTACAACCATAACGTAATCCACAAAAAAACACACGCACCGTAAAATTATAAATGTCAAAAATGAAAAGGCGGGGGCGTGGCAAGATGGCCGACCGGACGTAATCCGTCTCGGCTCCCGGTCCGCGCTACAGTCTCGGGACGATACCGCTTGATATCTGGCACCGTGATGATAGCCGAGGGCACCGACCTGCTGCTCTAAGGCTGGTGCATGGGGGGGGGTCGGAAGCACGGAGGCGAACGGCCCGTAGCGACACTCAGCGGAGCCGCGAAGGGGAGACTGGTGCATCGACCTAAAATGGCACTGCCCGCGTAAACGGCTTGCGGAGGAACGAACCTGACGCGGGGGCCTCCACAGCTCCCGGCTGACCCGCGGGCTCTGCTCCCTGTCCTGGCTGCCACCTGAACGGGTTGCAGCGGCGACATCTACTGTATCGGCACGCCGCGAGGGCATCTACGGCATCAGCACGCCGCAAGGGCTACATCAGCTGATGATTGGGGCGGACTCTCTGCGGCTGCTACAAGGTACCTGGGGACCCCTCGGTGATCAGAGGGCGGAGGAGCGCTGTCAGGGGAAGGCCCGCAGTCGATTACCCACGCCTAAGATGGCGGCATAGACGTGGGCCCCTAATCGAAGAACCGCGCAACCCCCACAATAGCGGCAAACTTAGCGGCGTCTTTCCTGTTGTGGGCTGGAGCCTCCCTGCTTGTAGATGCCCTGATGAAGTAGCAAGGAGGCGCATTGCGGCGGTATGCTGGGGGCGAAGGTATGAGGCAGCAACGAGGCGGCTGAGAGAAGCGCCGACCCCTCCGCTCCCTACAACGTCTGGAGTGGGTGTGCCACCTGCCACTGGGCCCTGACCTGTGTTGCTGAGGCGGGGGGAGTGCTGAAGAGGGAACGCCCTTGGTGAGGCGAGGAGGCAGACGGCATCTAGCACAACAAGTCCCATGCGGCGGAGACGCTGGGGAGCAGCCCCCGCGACGTTGGCGCTCGAGCCTCGCCCTGCCTCGTAGGCGCCTGCCACATACAGGGATGGAATGCACTGCCCTAAGTGAGTGAAGAGACGACGCCCGTGGAGAGCCTTTACTACTCAGAGTCTCTGAGCATACACAGATCTTGGAGAGGGGTACGGGAGTCCTGCGATACGGTGACTGCGGAGCGATCACTGGGCCTGCTCTATGCCGCCCAAGAAGACGCCATCTAAAGCGACACCTAGTCTCCCAGTTTTTCCCGCAAGTGGACAGACAAGTGTCTCTAGAGCGCGACGTCCCTCCCGCCACCATGTCACTCACAAAAGATGACCTCATGTCCTCCTTGCGCGACTTTAAAATGGAACTCCGCAAAGAACTAGGTCAGGACCTTAAGGACTCCATTGACCAACTAAAGTCCGATCTTAACAAAAGACTGACCTCCCTCCAACATGATGTGGACTCCGTGGGCGTCAGAGTGGTGGAACTAGAGACACAGACCCAGGAAGTCGATAAACGAACCTCCGAACTACAGGACAAGCTGCATGGCCTACAGGACCAACTGCTCCAGACCCAATTGAAAGCGGAAGACCTCGAGAACAGGGCACGGCGGGACAACCTACGGATCCGGGACCTGGAGGAGGGGGCGGAGGGCCACGACCTTGAAGCCTTTCTTCTAGGCCTCTTTGCAGAGCTTTTGAGCCCCCAAACCCTCAAGATCAAGCTGGAACGGGCACATCGAGTTGGAGGTCTGCCGGGGGGACGACAGACACGCACAAGAGACATACTGGTAAAATTTCACTCCTATAAGGTGAAGGAGGCTGTTCTCCTAGCAGCTAGGAAGTGCACTGCGGTCTTTCAGAACCACACATGTAGTATCTACCAAGATCTGGCGCCCGCAACTCTGACAAGGAGGCAACACTTTCGGCCTCTTACCACCAGCCTGCGCGACAAGAAAGTTCGATATAGATGGACATTCCCGTTTGGCCTCAGCTTTGAATATAATAACAAGCAACACCACATCACAGAGTTGAAGGATGGTCTGGATCTATTGGGTCTCCCTGTCGGAGATCTAGAACCCTCTCCCAGTACATCCCAGGGCTCTCAACGACCCGGACTCACACAGACGCCCTGGTCCAGGAGCTCCAGGGGGAATCACAAATGAGGCGGAATCTTGATGCAGTCACTCTAGATTTTTGCTGGGACTATGGAGCCTTGCATCGCCACACACCAGCCGTGCAGACTCAAGAGGGAACTTGACCTTCCGAACACCTATCGCTCTCATCTGAACTGCGACAAGATTAGCGCCGACCGAACACGCTGAGCCATTTCCTGAGGCGATCTAAGATTCTTTAGAGGTCCCGAGACGGGCGTGGATGGGGATATTGACCATGCCATCCGCCAACGCGTCTGATCATTTGCTTACACAGTGGTCAGAAACTGTTAGTCAATCGGACACATGTTAGTGTTGGTACAATTTGAGTTAAGGGTTTTGTGGTTTTGTTTTTTCGTTTCGGGGGGGGGGGTGGCTGGAGACAGGCTGGGTGATCTAGATAGGGGCGTTACACCTTTAGAGCAGTTGGGCTGGCTGGAGCAGTCTACGGGGTGTGTGGAGGGTATGGGACAGTTGGTTCTCCGGGGCATGGAGGGAGGAGCGGGCGGACTAGAGAGGAGGAGGTAAACCCCCACTGACAGGATGGTAGTCACGATTGCTTTGTGGAATGTTAGGGGCCTTAACTCGCCGCAGAAGCGGCAGAAGGTCTGGAAATACCTTACAGATCACCACTTGGACATTGTGGCGCTCCAAGAGATCCACCTTAGTAGGGAGGATGAAATGAGGCTTAAACATAAACAATATCCCCTTATCTATAGAGCTTCAGCATCTACAAAACACCGAGGAGTGGCACTCCTCTTTCACTCATCTACAAAGTTTCAACCTTTAGACGTCCAGTCGGACAGGGAGGGAAGGTTGCTCTTGGTGAAGGGGTCCTTGAGGGGCATACTATGCACCTTTGTAGCTACATACGTGCCCAATGCAGGTCAAATAGGCTTCCTCAACCTTCTACTCGATAAAATTGACCAGTTTGCAGAGGGCCCAATCATTATGATGGGGGATTTCAATCTCACATGGCAGCCAGACCTCAATAGCACCCACTCAAACCGAGCAGACACAGGCTCCTTCACAGCCGACTTGCAACAGAGGATACTCGACTTAGGCCTTAGAGACGCATGGCGGACACATCATCCTCAGAACAGGGACTACACATACTATTCCCATGTCCATCATACGTACTCACGGCTGGACTATATCTTTATTAGCCAACGACTTGTGGGTACCCTCCGAAACGCTACGATTTTCCCCATCTCCCTCTCCGATCACTGCCCAGTAGCCATAGGCTTACAATGGGGTGCAGCAACCGCCCTGACCCCTAAATGGTACTTTCCAGTCTCTCTGACACGGGACAGGATCCTTCGCACTGAGCTTCGCGAAGCTATCACGGAGTTCTTCACTAACAATCCCCCAAGTACTAACTGGGATGCATTTAAAGCGGTGCTGCGGGGGAAATGTATTGAGCTTAACTCTGCCCTCAATAAGCAGCGGGTGCGGGAACGAGAAGAGCTGGAGAGGGAACTGGGGCAGGCGGAGTTAGCACATTAAAATAACCCCTCTAGAGCTACGTTACGACCCCTAACAGCGCTACGGGGCAAGTTAAAGGCCATATACAACAATAGGGCTGAATATACCCTCCTAAAACTACGCCATACCTCTTTTGCACAGGGGAACAAAATAGGCAGACACCTGGCTCGGCAACTCCGAGGGGAAAGGGAATATATTGGGAATCTTCGTGGCAGGGATGGGGAGCCGATCACCATGGATGGGGATAAAGCGGAGCTCTTTCGCGCCTTTTATGAATCGCTGTACACTGCGGAGCCCAAGGATCAATCCCTACAGGACGACTACCTATGGGCCCTGCGATTCCCACGCATCTCGCCGACCGTGAACGATCAACTTACGGCCCCGATCACCAGGGAGGAGGTAGGCGAGTCCATTACAGCCCTTAAACTACACAAAGCCCCGGGACCAGACGGTCTCACGGCCCACTTTTATAAAACATTCGCAGCTGACATTACTCCCCATCTCACCGACCTTTTTAATCATCTAGCAGACTTGGGTGAGGGGACTCCTTCGATGGCCGATGCGATCATCACGGTTATCCCGAAACACGGGAAGAATGCACAACTATGTGCCTCGTACTGACCAATAGCGCTTCTCAATTTGGATGCGAAGCTCTACTCCTCCATCTTGGCGAAGCGGATTCAGGAATTAATGCCTGACCTAATCCACCCTGATCAGTCGGGATTCATTCCGGAGCGGCAAACCCATGACAATACCCGGCGCGCCGTACACCTTATTGAAAAAACCACCAAAAAGGATATTCCAGCGGTCTTGGTGGGGCTTGACGCCGAGAAGGCGTTTGACCGGGTGGATTGGGCCTTCCTCTACCGCGTTCTTAAATCTTTTGGCTTCGCTGGCAAATTCATTCGTATGATTCAGGCCAATTACGCTCATCCTCACTCGTGGGTACTGGTTAATGGCGTTGCGTCAGATCCCTTCCATCTCTCGAGAGGCACACGGCAGGGGTGCCCCTTGTCGCCCCTGCTTTTTGCCTTAAGTATCGAGCCCTTCGCCATGTCCATCAGAAATAACCTGGCGATAAAGGGGATTCCCTTCGGGGGTGAGGATCATTAAATTTCGCTGTTCGCGGATGACGTACTCCTCTCACTTGCGGATCCGGCCCGCTCCCTACCGGCGGTGGAACTTGAACTAGCCAAGTTTGAGGTGGCGGCAGGTTTTAAGGCCAACCTGGACAAATCTTATGTCCTCAACCTCACGTTACCGGATGATGAAGTTCGAACCCTCCAGACTCTGACCCGTCTGACCGCTCTCTCCAGTACCTGGGGATCCAACTGACCCCTCGGGTGGAGGGGCTATATAAAGCTAACTTTCCGGCGGCCATTCGCCAAATTGAGAAAGATCTCCGGCGATGGAAGCCCTTATTCATCTCCTGGCTTGGTCGCATCCATGCCATTAAGATTACCCTGCTGCCCAAGCTCTTATATCTATTTCAGGCCTTACCTATCGAGCTCGAGGCTACCTTTCTACCCAAAATTAAGACGTTGCTCACACAGTTCATATGGCAACGTGGGAGGGCTCGCTTATCCTTTCACATCCTGAGGCGTCCTAGAGCTGGGGGAGGGGTGGGACTACCGGACATTGGGCTATATTACGAGGCCGCCCAGCTGCGCATAGTAACGGAATGGTTTAAAAAGGAATCAGGGAAACACTGGCTCCATATGGATTGGGGAGTGGCGGGAAGAACAATTTGGGATTTAATTTGGAAAGCTAAGAAGGATCGCCCTGCGAACGCGTACATTAGTACCCTCACCCGCACTGTGTTGAGGGTTTGGGACTCCGTGGCGGGGAATGAGGGATGGACTACGTTCCCCTCCCCGTACACCCCGATCCTCTTTAACCCAGCCTTTCCGCCGGCTCTTCATGAGGGGCCATTCGATGCCTGGCGAGAAGGTGGCTGCCTCATGCTAGACCACCTGTTCCACAACTACGATTTCCTCACTTTTGATAATTGCACAAGGGACTTCCACCTTAGAACTGAGGAACATTATCACTATCTCCAACTCCGGCACTGGGCACTCACACCTCAAGTGTACGAGCAAGTCACTAGGGAGAAAACGGGTTTTGAGAAATATGTCAGAACGGTGGGCTCCATGAGAGGCGTCATTTCATTCCTTTACAACTACCCGTTATCTAACACGCACTCTGCCCAACCAAGGTATATGTCCATGTGGGAGGGGATTGTGCAGCGCGACATCCACGATACGGAATGGAAGGCACTATGGTCTGACATATCCAAATTTAACCACTCCCTCGAACTTAGAGAAGCACACTTAAAAACCCTCATGGATTGGTATCTAGTTCCCTCCAAACTCAGACATATGTTCCCGAACACGACTGATCGCTGAGGGAGGAGTTGTGAGTTGCTCGGGGACTTCCAACACATTTGGTGGGACTGCCCCTCCATTCGCCCCTTCTGGGAAGAAATTTTGGCTCAGATTAAAACCATATTAGGTTACCCCATCCCGACTACTATGGAAGGAATCCTTTTAGGCCTACGGGATCCCGCCCTTGAGCACCAGACTAGAGATGATAAAGCCGTCATGTGGACCTGCATAGGCGCGGCAAAGATTAACATTGCCGCAGCATGGAAAAAGACGTCGGCCCCGTCCCTTTCTCTCTGGCACTCACGCTTATGGAAACTTCAATGCTTGGAGAGGATGGCAGATATCTTCCGCGCTGATTACAAAAACTTTGAATGCAGATGGGGTCCCCTAGTTGCCTTCCTTACGAAGGGCCTGCCCTCTGCAGTATGCCCTCCATCGATTAGAGACATGCACCTGTTCCAGTTTTAATGCACTACACCCATGCCCAGCCGTCTACATTTCGCCTGTCTATAGCGTCTCCACCACCCACCAAGTTCTATGAGGGAGGGGGGGAAGGGGAGGGCAAGGGAACGAAGGGGGTTTCCTTTTACGTTTGGTTGATTCAATGTTATTCTTTTGGGAGCGCTCTCCTAGCTGGAGGGCCCGCATATAAGCAGATCCTGATGCACTGGGGTTTAACCGAGCATATAGAGAATCTGTATCTTCTGTGCCTGGGACTTTTTACGGAACTGAACTGTTCAATAGCAACTTTGTCGGTGTGGTCGGGTACAGCAATGCTTCTCCCCAACTTGTACTAATGTGCACTGTATGTTCGAATTTGGATCTGCTGATTACTGTGATCCTTACACTGTTGGTTTTTGAAATGCCAATAAACATATGTTTTACAAAAAAAAAAAATGAAAAGGCGAGCTAAGGCTGCAGAAGATAATGTCCAAAATTAATGGAACGGGGCGTGGCCAACTGCCGGGAGAAATGGCCGCACACTAGCGCGGCTCCGGCATCGACCGGTCCAATCCGTTAGATATCCTGTAATATATCCGGCACGTTACATCACCCATCGTGAGAGAAAGGTGACGAGCACCGGGAGACCGGACCCCGACGTTTTTGTGCGGCTCCAGGCTGACGCTCGAGGCTGCGGAGTTGGTGGCCGCCTCCGCCTGAAAAGCAGCGGTGTTGCGTGCGCTGATAACCCCGCCCATGAGAGGCTGCAACTGGGCCAGCAGCGACGGAAGATCCGGACGTGTGGTTCTCCAGGAGAAGCCTGGACTGAGGCAAACCGGAGATCCTGCAAAGCTGTGTAATCGCAGGGGGCAGCTCACCGGAGGAGAACAGAGCTGTTCCATAGGGCTATGCCTTGGAAGGGTATGTGCTGGGGCAAGACCGAACAGTGGATAAGAGCAGTGACGCACTAACTTAATCTCAAGGCGGCGCACCGTTACACTTTGTCCTGCACCCCGGAGCTTATTACGGGTTGCGCCGCCGTTATTTTTTGTGAACCAGTCTTCAAGGGAACTTTGGACACGCAGGGTGAGATTGCTAGCAACGGAGGGCGCATAGACGGAGGCTTTGGATGGCCAGGACCGGGAGGCTTCGGAATTTGAACATTAGGTAATGGCGGCGAGGTGGCAGTGTCAGGGCCCCCAGCCAACCCAGGCTCTATAACGTAGTGGTGGTTGCTGGCACTGCGCCCCAGAGGGCAGTAGTGTTGTGGTATGGGGCATGAAGTAGCTCACGCTGCAAGGGCCAAGCTGAATGCGACTTTCATCAGCATCAAGGATAAATTATTCCGCAAGCCACGTGTTTTACGGCCCATACGTGGGATCCGCTGGGCCGCACTGGGCAGTGTCTTCCTCGCCACTCATCCGTGTCCTCCCTGGGGCCTCCACAAGGACACACTTAGTGGTACTGGCCCTCTTTCGTGCCCATTAAAGTTTACAGTCATCAGATTGGTCAGATGGACTTGGTGGAGTAAAACTAATTCGGAGTCAAAACCAACTCTGTGCACCCTCAGATATCCACATTGTTGGGGCATTAAACAGCAGCACAGTGGCAGACAGTCGACCCAGGGCCGGTGCCACCGAAACAGGTCCAGCGTCATCTACTTACTGTACTTGGCATGGGGGGGGAACCCCGCGGACCAAGTGCGACGTATCGTGTTGGGAGCAGAGAAACACCCTTCCATATTAAATTAGGTGGCCAAACCCGACAATGGCGACCAGTAAAGGAGGTCGAGGCTCACAACAGCCGAAGATAGACAAATACACCTGCCTCTAGTCACAAGAGGGGGGATCCTAAGGCGCAGGTTTGGATCAGGACAACCGAGTGGGTCCGAAGGACCAGGAATCCCCTACGTTGCAAGATATAATGGTTGCGATTAATGGAGTTTGTACCTCGCTGGAAGGGCGAATAGACTCGGTCGCCACAGATATCTCCCTGCTCAGAGCAGACCTTTGCAAAATGGACTCCACTCCAGAGTACAGGAGGTTGAAGACTGCACCAAAGGACTGGTGGCTGACATGTCTGAACTGAAGAAACAAGTCTCGGACCTACAAAGCCGCACTCAGTTACTTTCATTGCAAAAATTGATGATTACGAGGGGCGCTCCAGACGGAACAATGTTCGCATCTTAGGAGTGCCGGAACGATCGGAAGGCCCATCCAGAGACCTGTTTGTTGAAGATTTAATATTGAACCACCTACAACCCAAGCACCTCTCAAATTATTTCACTATTGAGCGTGCCCATCGCATACCGGGTGGTAGACCCAAACCAGGGGCTCCACCCCGACCCATTCTTGCAAGGGTGTTTAACTTTCGCGACCAAGATGTTATTCTTCAAACTGCTCGAAATGCACCCCCTCTTAAATATGAGAATAGCACCATATCTTTTTTCCTGGATTTAACAGCTAAACTGCAGAAGCAGAGACGCTCCTTCTTGGAAGTCAAAAAAGCTCATAGGACACAGGGGGTCAAATACGCCATGCTCTTCCCGGCGAAACTGCGTGTGGAGGCTGAGGGGAAAAACTGTTTTTTTGTTAATCCGGAGGAGGCCCAAGACTGGCTGGATGGCTGGCGATGAGTTGGACCTAAAAGAAGTTTTGATCGTCAGGAGCGACGCGGGATCAAGCAGCAACAACGGCAAGACTCCATCCAAGATGACGGGGACCAACAAGTCGAGGGAGAGTCCTGATTTACCCAGCGGCCAATAATGAGACGGATACCATGATTACCTAAGTGTGGGGGTGTGCTAATAATTGGACCACTTAGACTGAAATGGGATAATTGTGCCCGGAGTAAAGGGATGAAAGGGATGTCAGTTGAAGGATGATAATCACGACCAAGAATCTACCCCCTCCCCCTCCCATGACCCAGTGGTGATCATATCGCAACAGAACCTGAGAAGGACTCCTGGTGCAGACTCTGTAGAAGAGTATATTATCAGTATATGTGATGTCATACGTGCATAAGATGATGGAGCTGGTTAAGCCGCGCTCCCCTAAGAAAGGTTTCAAGGGTATGGGTATACAGGTGCTCTGCAAAGTTGGGGGGTGGGCAGTTTGGAGTCCACGTTGCAGGGAGGCAGGAGGGTTTGGAGTGGTCTCTTTGGGATTGTTATGGTACAGTTTATCGTTTACTATGTTTTCTTCTGCTATTTGTTGACAGTGCATGGGGAAAATGTGACTCACTAGCCGACAGCCCGACGTTACGACAAACTGGACAGCTGGCCGTCCTATCGTCATACTCATTCGGAAAAGGGGGTTCCGTGGCCACAATCCTTAGAGGAATCCACGTTGCAGACCATACTATTCCCATGACCAGTAACTTGGGGGAGAGTTCGCGTTTGACCCGTATCAAACTGCTTTCCTGGAATGTTAATGGATTGGGGGATAGGATAAAGAGAGGAATTGTATTGCAATATGTAAAGAGACAGGCCCCTGATGTGGTGCTTCTACATGAGACGCACATACAAGGAACTTCGTATTGTGCTTTGAATAGATGGGGGGTATAAATTGGTGGTCCACGCAGGATGCACGAGAGGATCGAGAGGGATAGGGATCCTTCTCCGTAATTCTTTCCCCTTAAGGGTGCAAGCAGTGACACATGATACAATGGATAGATTTGTAACCCTAACGGGCACCTGGGAGGGCAGGTTACTCAATATCACTTCCATTTATGTCCCGCCCCGATTACATTCCTCAGCCCTGGCTGATCTGGGATCACATCTGCTTAAACTTCCTGAAGGAGAGTTGTTGATTGGGGGAGACTGTAATGCGGCTCTGAACGGTGACTTGGATAGATGCCCCCCGAGGCAGGGAGAGGTAGCTGGGAAGACATTAGGGGAACTCCTAAAGGCGTTGGGGCTCCTTGATATATGGAAAGCGTATAACCCTTCATCCCTTCAATATACTTTCCATTCGGAGGTGCATGGAAGTCGGTCTAGAATAGAATATATTTTTGGCAGGGCCGAACAGCTCACTATGTTCAGAGAGGTGAAACATCTTCCTAGGGGTATTTCCGATCACTCACCGGTCACGATCACATATGGGGGTGTCCCCTCGCCCAAGAGACACGAGATGATACTTGACCCTTGGTATCTGCGGGTACCGGTTATACGGGAGGGGCTCATCGAGACCACTGAGCATTACTTTAATGAAAATGAGGGGTCGGTGGATTCAGCATCCACACTTTGGGAGGCGTACAAAACAGTGATTAGAGGGCAGGGTGTATCTGTGATTGCTGGATACAAGAAAGAAAAACGTAAGCATATACGAGAGATGGAGGAAGAGATCTCCCAATAGGAACGCGAGTTGGAAAGTCGTTCAGCCCCTGACATAAAACATAGATTGCTCCTAAAACAGAAAGACTATAGGGCTATTGCAGAAGAGGCAGCTAGGACCCACTTCCTGGCATCGCAATGTAGGGTTTACGAAATTTGGGACAAGGCGAGCAAGCTATTGGCGTGGTTGGATAAACGGGAGCAGGCTTCCAGATGGGTATTTTAAATAGTGACAGAAGAGGGGGTTCGACTCAATGATAGGACTGGAGTAGCGGAGGCCTTCGCTAAGCATCTAAAATTGATATACGAGTCAGCTGGTACGTCTAACTATGAAGAAGCACGGGAACTACTGGCTAACCTTAACTCCCGGTGCTAGATGACTCTGAGAAAGAAGAGTTAGATCTTACAAAGGAGGAAGTGGTAAAGGCAATCGGAGCAGTACAATCGGGTAAAGTAATGGGTCCGAGTGGTCTACCCATTGAACTATTTAAGACGAATGCATCTATTATCGCTCCCCACCTGATAGGCATGTATGAGGAATGTGTATAAGGGGATTCTCCCAGAGACGCAAAGATTGGCCAACGTGGTAGTGATTCAAAAACAGGGAAAACCTGCTGAGCAATCGGCTCTTACCGGCCGATATCGTTGCTTAATCTGGAGGTGAAAATACTGGCAAAACTCTTGGCCACACGGCTGTCACCGTTACTCCACAAATTAATTCATCCGGACCAGTCCAGTTTCATGCCCGGCAGGAACACAGCACTGAATTTGAGGCGTCTCAATGGGGTGTTGGGTAGGGCTGGTACTATCTGGGAGGAGGCAGTCATGTCTCTTGACGCCAAAATGGCATTTGACATGATTGAATGGCCCTATCTGTTTGCGACACTCAAACGTTATGGCTTTGGACCGCGGTTCTTCGCATGGGTGCGCCTCCTTTATTCGGAACCTCTGGCAAGAGTCACAGTAAATGGGACCCAGTCGGCTATTTTCACCCTACGAAAGGGAACGAGACAGGGCTGCCCACTTTCCCTGTTGATATTTGCTTTGGTCCTGGAACCCTTGGCAATTTGGATTAGGGGTGATCCCCTTATACGGGGACTGAATTGGACACCGGATTGGGAGGATTGAATCTCCCTCTACGCAGACGATATTTTACTCTCTTTGGCCAAACCCCGCAGCTCTATTTGTAGAATTCTATATATATTTGCCCTCTTCCGGAAATATTCTGGATATTCCATAAATTGGGATAAATCACTCATATACATACTCGCGGGAAAAGGTTTCGTTCCTCCCACGAATTGTGAAGCCAGAGTGGTCACTGACAGCTTTCGATACTTGGGAATTTTTGTCACGCCTGACCAGGTAGTGTTTTGTGACCACAACCTGGCCCCTCTGCTCCGTCGCCTACAAGACGATGTGAAGCATTGGAAAACCTTGCCACTGACATTGCTGGGAAGAACCGCACTATATAAAATGATGGCCATGCCCAGATACGTTTATGCACTACAAAATACACCGTACCTTGTCTCAAAGCAATACTTTCAGGCGGTGGACTCAGAGGTCCGGTCCCTTCTTTGGAATAACGGCCCTCCTCGCATCTCATTGCCAAAACTTTCGAAGAGCTGGTTCGATGGGGGAATTGCCCTTCCTGCACTCAAAAGTTATTATTGGGCCTCTCAGCTGGTGGTCACGAATAATTGGGTACACTGGCCGGTAACTGATCCAGCATATAGGATGGATAGATATAACATGACGCCAGGGTCATATCAAAGGGCATTATATGGAGGAAAGACACATAGCCCAAGGTATATTCCAACAGCGACTACTGTCACGCTCTGGCAGGCGGCCACGTCCGCATTGGGATGGAAAAATAAGATTACTCAGGCCACTCCCCTTCTGGAGACGGGTCAACTGGGGCTTCTGGCAAAATGTGCTGGATTTGACAAATGGGATTTGATTGGGCTCTCAAGGGTTGGAGATGTCTGGGCGGGAGGCAAGGTAGTCCCCTTTAGTACCCTTCAAAGAGATTATGAGTGGAGTGTGGGGGAAACCTTTAGATACTTACAGGTCAGGAATGCGTTACACAGAGCTATTCTCAAGGATACAGACCTACCAGCCTCCTCGCCATTGGAGGATAGACTCCTTGATGACTATCTCAAAGACCAAACAATCTCCTTGACTTACAGGAAGATATTAATTAATACCCAAGATGCATTGGAGAAAACCCGAGCCAATTGGGTGGAGAATGTGGGTGACTTAGATGATGATGAATGGCAGGAGGCACTGGCATCCCCTCGGGCGGTGGCTATTCGGTCTAGGTTCAAATGAATGCAGCTTAAACTTTTGCATCCAGTAGATTATACCAGTGTGAGGTTGGTCAAAATGGGTACATTGAGCTCCCCTTTGTGCCCTAGAGGCTGTGGCCAGGAAGGGATGTCTCTACACCAGTGGTGGGACTGCCCAATAGTACACTTATATTGGGGGAAGGTGACAACCAAAATGTGGGAGATCTGTGGGAAATCGATGGAAGTCACTCCCCGGCTATGTCTTCGTAACATATGGGATGCCACTGATTTGACGGCGAAAGAAAGAACGTGGGTCACCTTGGGAAATGTGGTCGCTAAACGTAATATTGCGAGAACTTGGAAAGGAGATACGGCGCCCAAATTCCACGATTGGGTGACTGATATGGATTGGTGCATGCAGATGGAGAGGGTAATATATGAGGCGAGAGGGTGCCCACAAAAATGGACAAAGATCTGGGGGGCCTGGAACAAATTCAGAGGGATGTTGTGTGCACCATTGAAACCATCCCCCTCCATACTGGAGTGAAGGCTACCTTGACGCTGTGTGGTCATAAATATAATGGTAGAAGCTGGACGATGCGGAATATGTTGGTCTGTAAGCACGACAAGATTGTATATAAGCCATGCACTGTATTATTTTATTATTCAATGCCAATAATGTGTTTTTCTTCATTAATAAAAAGATTTAAAAAAAAATAATTAATGGAACGGAGAAACATTGCTTGAAGAATGCTACACTAGAGTGAAAGTGTGAACAACAGTTTTGTAGACTACAGGCAGCGGGGATGGAGTACTGCTGTGAACAAAATATCAGAAGATAAGAAAACGAATACTAGATTTAATTGAGTAAAAATCCTCATAAAAAATGAAGGTTGGTTAAGAGGAAGAGAAAGCACAGACTGGTGTTATGTACTAAATGGCGATTGGCTTAACTATTCCTTCCAGGCTAATGGTTGACACTGTTTCTAAGTTACAAGACTTATGTGAAGGTTTGTCACATGCTATCCCTTTTACGGTACCCAGAAGGGACAGAAAAAATGTAATGCAATCAGTTGGATGCAGGTTCTATCGGCACAGCGTTCTCGATGTATGCATCTTAGAAGCGCATTAAGATCACCAACACCAGAGTGAAGTGGTGGGCGGAAAGATGAAGTTTGCCTGCCTTTACATCACTAGTCAAGAGGGCATAAGGTGATGGAATAGGAACTCGGCCTGTGCATGGTGGGCAGAGACAAGGAGGGAGTAGTGAGATACTACATGGTGGCAGTCGTGTATTTAAATCGGACAATTAATCACAGCACTGCACACTCCATTTCTCTAGTAAGTCCTGAAAGAATGAAATGCGTTGATTAAAACATGGTACTAATGACTTTGTTTCAGTAGTGCGTGTAATAGTAATGCATTCATATGGAACAAATGCATAGCCAGCGTGTTATTACCCTAGCCCGCTTTAAATGAAGGTGCTTTGCTTCTAAGGAGGCACGTGAGGTCAGTGCTTAAGACAGCACAAGGACAATAGGAATGCTGAAAGATGAAGTGCAGAGGCTGCGCTGATCATCAGCTAGATGTAGCAGGCGTGCAACAAATAGAAAGGGGCGCGGTCCCCCGTAGCAGCCCCATGCTAAAACATGAAGCGCGGCATCCAGATAAGTCCATTATGGTCGGGGAAGTGTATTGCTGTTGTGGCTCAAAAACGAGCTACGAAAAGTCAGTAAAAAAAAACGTGCTCACAGAATGTAATAAATAACAAAGAGTAAGAACACATGTATCAGGAGCAGTCCTATGGGAGGTTACAAAAGGAGGGACTACTAAGCATATTAACCAAACAAAAGCAGGCATTTACGAAGGACAGTCAAATGACAAATGAACCAATTAAAAAGGTGGGCGGTGCTTGAAGCCCATACTGTAGATACAGCATGTCTCAAAGAGATAGCACACATTCGCTGCCTAGGGCGAGACCTAAAAAGCTGCCAGGGGAGTATTCAACACTTCCCATTTTTAACCCCTTCGATGCTCGTGACGAGCTCAGCTCGTCATGCTGCGCGGTCGCGCTGAGCTCGTCACGACCACACCCGCGATCGGAATGTCCAGCACCTGGGCGGAATTCCGATCGCGGTCAAGGGGTTAAAGTGGAATGAAAAGGAAAACTGGGTGGTAATTTATTTGTCCCTGAATACATATATCTTGATCCAAAGTGGCTGCTGGCTCATATTCATGGTGATAACTCGCAGATGCTTTTGGATTGATAATTTAACTCACTGGCCCAGCCGAATTAATGAACCAGTGCTGCCTTGCTGAGGGTGTCGGAATACACAAGGGGGAGGGGAGGGAGAGGGAGAGAGAGAGAGTTTAGCAAGGATAATGAACTCATGCTCTGTGGGAATGCTTATAAGTATTCTTTCAA
The DNA here is from genome assembly GCA_963921515.1 of Calotriton arnoldi. Taxonomy (NCBI): domain Eukaryota; kingdom Metazoa; phylum Chordata; class Amphibia; order Caudata; family Salamandridae; genus Calotriton; species Calotriton arnoldi. Next base: position 2,873,807 of record CAWUFW010000209.1, on the reverse strand, counting down.
GGCTGTATAATGCAATATGCAAAGGTCAAAAAGAACACAAATGGAAAAAAATGACTAATTCCTTCATTCTTGAGTGCAGCTTTCACGTGGTAATCAGTGTTATAAAAATATAATAGCAGAAAGATGTAGACAATGTAGGGCCCAAACATTCAGAAATGCTCTCTAAACTGCACAAGTCCTGATTGTTGAATGGCTTTCACAGATACCAGTCTTTGTTTGACAGCAGCATAGAAAAAAATAGACGTAAGGGAATCATGGGGTTAGAAAGTCCTAAGAACAGCAGTTATTACCAGAAGAGTACTTCTGAGAATTGTATAACACTACGCTCCCTCAACAGGAAGATCACAGCATAGTGTAAATGAACTGGGGCAAGAAATAAACCAGCATGCATGCAGTCACTCCATCTATGCACAAATCAATTGTCTATAATGGATACAAAATACATTGTTTTTCTGCTCCCAGTGGCACTTCGAGCAGTCATTTTCTCTGTACTGGTATTGTGATTCCTAGACAGCTAATGGATATATGTACTTGCCTCCTTGATGTCGTCGTACAGTTAGTCAAGCTCAACTGTATTTTTCCTCATATGACTGAATTCACTAACGTGGACTGCTTTCTGCTCTATTTCGCACATGTAGCATTCGCCAAGTGCCTTCCAGTTACAAAAGGATGTATCAATTCCATAAGCCAGTCTTGAGGAAAATTAGTCAAAATGTTAGTCAAAATGAAGAGTCCTCTGCCTGTTGTTACACATACATTGCTGCAACATGGTAACTAGAAGTCCAGACATCCTCCAGCCTATGCCCATTAACTGTGCAGGCCTTCTTGAGGCAGAATACCCTTAAGCAGGCCAAATGTACCAGCTGGATACATAAGGCAGTTGCCTTTAGTCGGAGCATGAATATTCTTGTCTTCAAAGAAACTGACTTCTGGAACTGAGAAATGATCTCCCTGAATTTTAGCACTCTACAGAGAAGGATAAATCATAGTCTTGTGCATGCCTGTTAGCCCCTAGAAATTTAAAGTTCTGATTCAAGGTCAAATTTGACATTCCAAGATGGACTCCGTACCCCAATACATTTAACAGCGGAAGCAAATTATCTACTCTGAGTCCTTGCACCATTCAATCATCTAATTAAGTGTAGACCTACACCCCATTCCGGTATGGATGTGTAACTATTACTGTTAAATCTTTGACAAACACCCTGTAACTAGCACCTCTTTGACTGGTCTGACTTTCCTTAACAGTCAAAAAAAATTCCTGGATAAGCTATTACGGACTGGACCTGCTGGATGATGCCATGAGGTCTCCAGCGGTCATTGATACAGAACCCGGTACATCCCTTGGGCAGGGTGGTCAATCACCATGAGTATAATTCACTTTCGATGTCGATATGATGGTGTTTAACTATGTCACATGGTATTCTTCATTAATTGCACTGCCTTTTCTATATGGAATAACTGCTGCCCACCAAAATTAGGAAATTGACCCATCATCTCGAATTCAGGAAGAAACTGAAAACTTGGCTATTTCAGTACATGTAGTAAGATGGAATATTTACAGTGATGGCTTGAGCGCTAGGAGGCCTACGGATAGCCATGCGCTATATCAAGAAAGTATTAATAATAATAATATATAGCAATGTACTGTGTAGTTGTCCTCCATGAGATAGTTGTTGCTTTTGACAATGTGTTTGTTACGATAAACTATAAAAATAAAAAAAAGACATTTAAACAAAAACAAATCTACAACAGCCTTTGAGGTACCACATTAGGGAAGCACTTCTAGCAGAGGCCAACACTCTTTGTACTGCACAATTTGTGTGGGTTAGTTCATGTTAAACTGCTGCAGTCTCCATAGCGGCTAATAGAACGTCATTTGTATAACTGATGAGAGGATCTTGCTGTGGGTGTTTTCTGTGATGTAGGTAAAGGAGATCTGCTGAAATATTGTGTTTCTGTTGCAGAGACTTCACTACCTTAGCCTACATTTGGTGGGGGCGAAGAGCAAGCATACAGGCACATGCTCAAACTGGGGTCTTTTTCAAAAATGAAATAATAATCTGGCCATGCCCAGAGTATAGCCAAATACCAACTAGTTGGCAAAGAGGGGCAGAAACCACTCTGAAAGCAAGGGCAGCAGCACTTCGCACAAAAAAAGCTGTCAATGCAGTTCAAGTGTTTAATTACTGCAACGGATAGAAAGCCTCATGTGCCCCACCAGGGCTTGCCCCTGTACAGCGCTCTGTTGCTAGCCAGCTAAGTTCAGGCTTCGGAAATGCCTAAACATATACAGATGAGCACACATGTCCCAGTGGTATTCAGAGCGTTGCAAGGTGGCCATACCGAGCCTTACCCTTTGATCACATACATACCATCATCCTTCCTCAGGACATAAAGGGGCCGGTAAATGCAAGGCCTATGACAAATACTGGCTATAATTACCTTGACAAAACTGTTGACCGCCATGATGGCCATGTCTGGCTGGCTTTTGGCATAGTTCATCAAGTAGAGGTAAACTAGTTTTTTCAGCTCCAAGTTATCAGTCTGCATACAGTTGACCACATCTGGAAACAGGGAGCTTCAAGAGGAAAGCGTGAAAGAAAGTGTTTTAAAGATGATCTAATGCAATTTTTCAAAAACTGTTGTGTCAGTCTTGCAAATGTAATAGTAGCTTGTTGTACCATCAAAATGAAACCAAACATTACTACGGTTAACTCCTAGAATTTCATCAGCACATATAAGAGCGTCAGACTAGATTCTATTCATACATGACATAATTATTCAGCTGCCTCAAAGTGAAATGCAATACTTCAATTAAACTCCATAAAAATACAGCCATCATTCTAGAAAATACAAACTGAGAAAAGATCATTAGGAACTCAAAATAATACTATGCACTACACAACAGTCTCAACTTAGCAAGGAAAAACTTTTGACCAGAATAGACAATACAGCATAACTGTAACTTACTTTCAGCCATTTAAAAACAAACAGCAAAGATGGATAAATCTGTGAACAGGCAGTGATGTAACAATCTAATGTTTGTGGTCCTTGCCAGAGTATATGTAAAAAGGAGCTCTAGAAATTACTTCAGTTTCCAGATTTATCAGAAGGAATCACCAACCCTTATCCAAATACATTACTTTGAAGTGAATACTCGTGATACATTCTGAGAAATAAGTGTCTGATTCCTACTTTTCTAACAAAAAAAGAGAATGTGTTCCATCAGCACAAAATCAAAAAAAGATATGGTTCATAGTGCAAAAGAGTTCGATATAAGACACATTCTCAGAGACACAGGAGTAAAAAGAGTGGTGGTTTTACTCCTTAAACAGCAAAACACGGATGGATGGACATGCTTGAATAAATGTAAACCACTGGTGTTTGAAGAGATGCATTCTGTTCAGCAGTTATTCTCATGTCTGTGCAACAAAAACTGACCAGGATAATTGTTTGCTGGCTCAAATGGACAATGCAGCCGAACTGCTGGAAACCCTATTAATGAGAACACATGCAACCCCAGACCGGCGTGTTAATTTGCTCTACTTAGACACTCAAACTGATCGTATTCAACAGAAGTTATGACAGCCTCTCAGGAAGTCTACAGATGTACATGAGAAGGGCGACTAGGAAACATGGGAAATCTGTCACTCGGCACATCTATAGCGTGGTCTGTTAATAAAGAAAAGCAGTGCCCAAAATAACCGAGCTTGCATGGGTTAGGAAGGTCAGTGTCACTGATCTGAGCAGTAACACCAAGATCTCATTAGATTCACACATTTCTCAATTCAGTGAGTCTGAAATCATTCATAAAGGCTATCAGCGAGTTTGCTGGCTGAAAAGCTCTCAAAATCATATTTTAGAAGGCACTCTTGACCCTCTACATGAACAAGGTTTTCAATGAGACACGTGCCGTCACTTCACTATGTATGATAGCACCTTTTTTATTTTTGAAAAGTTTAAAAACATGATTATACGTGTATTTAAACTTCATTTGTCCCTACATAGTCCTACTGTTTGCATCACTAAATGTTGACTGTGGAACTTTGATTTCTTAGAGACTTCTAGTGTGGGTATCGTGCATAAACATGTAATCACTTGTGAACTGTTTCTGATTGAACTGGCAGCTGTTCTGCCCTACTTCATCCTGCAGCTGATAGAATACACGTGGGATATTGTAATATATAAAATCTTAAAATCAGCAGCATCTTTCTGCTGTATGTGGCTGTGCCGAAGGCTACAGAGGAATGGAAGCCCTGAAGGGCCAAAGCAAGTCATTCATTTTTATAGACGCAAAATGACTATCTTTCGACAAAGTAATGTTGGCCTACGGAATGGGGACATGTGTCTTGCTTTAAGGAAACCGCATTAAAAAGAGTGCCTGCCCTTCAATGCACTCGACATGGCTGCAGTTGTCGTCATCTTCTATCTTTTTGGCAATTGAAATCCCACGTGTAGCATTTTATCAAACTCAAAGTGGGGAATATTTAAAATAAAGCACTGTCATTGAGAATTACAGGACATAATCCTAAATGAACATACATAAATGTAGTGGTTTATGTAGTGTTTTCATTCGATATATTATACACACACATCCTAGAAGATGAAGGATCACAAGATAACAGCCAGCCAGGGCAAAAAATCGTCACAAAGAAATTAACAATCCAAGAAAGAAATGACTCAATCAGATGGACTCGCAAATAGAACAAAAATATATTTCCACTACAAATGTTTTGGCTTCAGACAGTACAAGGTTTTTTGCTGTGCAGCACTAAGCAAACAATCTTGTACTACCTGAGGAAGGCAGAAGCAGAGTCGAAACGTTGTAGTGGAAATACATGTTTTTTCTTTGGTGAGTGCATCTCTTTGAGTCACTTCTTTCTTGGATATTTCATTTCGTTGTGACTCACTATGATAGTTGCTGTCAACGGGACCAGACTGGCCATTCTGGCACTTGGACATTTTCTCGATGGGCTGCAGCCTATGTGGCATTTCCTTTTAAAGTGGAATGAAGAGGAAGAAATCATGAACTACATACCCCCATTCTAGTCGCATCCTCCTGCAGAGGGGTTGCTTTGTACAAGACATTTTTGGCAGGCTGGAGTTGGGTTTCCAGTCCGGCCCTGGCTGCCATCTACAGAGAAAAGGGAGAGACGGATAGTGGAAAGGAGGCAGGATGCAGAAAAGTAATGGAAGTCAGAGAGTGGGAGAACAATGTTGACTGAGAATTTCCTAACAGTTGAAACAGTTCTTAAAGAAAGCTGTTTTCATGCCCCCGTAGGGTCCTTGTCTTCCATTACTGTTAAAATTGGGGTATGCGTTGAGGCGTTGGTCAAGCATGGTCTCCTGGGCGCACTCCCGATCCCCAAGTCGGGGGCTCGTATGCGACATAAACTTACTTTCCTGGGAGTTGCACTGGCTAAGCGCCGCATTGCTATACACTGCACCCATCCTATACCCCCTCGGCTGGATAAGCGGAGGGAGCGCCTGCGTGAGTGGGGGAGTGGCTGAGGAGCGCCGACTGCACTCGGTTAGCACTGACGAGAATGCAGAGCGTGACCTGGAGGCGTGGGGGGGGACATGCTGAAGAGCCTGTAGGTGGATGGAGGGCCAGGCGAGGCGGCTGGGGCTTCTCCGCGGGCGACAGATCTCGCTACCTCCGCGCTGACTTCGGAGAGTGACAGCCTAACTGAGCTGTTGTACAATGTATGGCTGTGTGGCATGCGTGGGAAGGAGTGCTTGAGAGCAGAGACTGAGCAGGCTGTGGCATAGGCCATGACCTGGAGTGTGAGCCCGGGAGGACAGAGATGGGTCGGTTCCCTGCGCGCCCCCTAGCGGTCACTGCTAAATAGTTAGATTGTATACTCATTTAGCAGACTGAGCTGCTCTCGATCGCTACCTCGCACACGCATTCCGTTTGCCCTCCTGCTCAGGTGGGATGGTGAACTGCCCCTAAGAGACAGGGGGGGGCTTAACATACGTGCCCGCTGTTCGAGGATTTCTTGGGGAATACCGTCCGAATGCCTGTCGCTGCCAAGTTTGTTTTTAATTGTTTTTGTTTTCCACGCATTACTCATTCTCCTTCAAAAGGGAAAAATCAATGGCTCAATCGTTCTCAGGTAATGCGGTGAGAATCTGGAACTCGCTCCCTCCATTGCTCCGTGCCACCACCTCCATCCGAATCTTCAAAGCTGACCTCAAAACTCTTCTATTCCAAAGACACTTTCAGAACTAATTCCTTCATTCTCAGACCCCGCCAGGAAGTTCGTTAGTCATTGTAAATTTGTAATATTTTTTCTACATTCCTTGCTTGCTGTGTTTCATATTGTGTTCTTGCCTTCTATGTTTTTCCCTAACTCCTCTTGCTTGCTGTGTGTGATACTGTGTCCTGCTATTTGTGTAACGTTCTATTTTGTAACATTTCTCCCATGTAACGTAACTGGTTCTATTGTACAGCGCTCTGACACCTTCGGGTAAAGTCCGCGCTTTATAAAAATGCATTAAATAAATACAATTCTTATGGGAGTTGTCCTGTGTGTCATATATGAAGATGTATGCCCAGAAATGACGCTTGGGAGCCGAGCATATGGGCAAAAGTTGAGGCCACTGTGATATCCTGTATTAGCAACCTGATATGCAAGGTAACTTGATTCTTTTTGCATTGCTACAGGGTCACTGTGGAACAATATGTAATGTGATGCTTGTGCAATTTTTAATAAAAGACAAGTTTAAAATTAAAAAAACTGTTAAAATTGAAATGTATATGTTTGTACGGCCGTAAACACGGAACAGACCACCGTAATCCCTTGAAGTTTGGCAGGGCTAATGTTTATTAATAATAATAATAGTAGAACAACAAGCATTGGCATAGCCAATAGGTCTCGCCTTTGGGACCTTATAAGTGTTTAGCCATGCAACAATTGTGCTGCATAACTGACACCTTGTTAAACACATATACGGTCCCAAAGGCGAGACCTATTAGCCAATAGGTCTCACCTTTGGGGCCTTAAAAGTGTTTAGGCAGAGCTATTGGTTTTGCCAATGTTTTTAAGAGCATTGTGGCTGCTGTGCAGCATGTTGAAAAGTTATAATAAAAAAGACTTATAAGCATTTTTGTTACTTTATATATAACTAAGACGACATTATGTTCAACTGAATGACCCAATTAAAAAAGAATAAACATAAGAAAGGTCTTGTCGTTTATTTTGTCGTTGCAATGTTGGCAACTTCTTCCTGCCTATTCTAATGTTGAGGTGGTGCTTAGTGATGCTGAGGTGGTGCTTAGTGATGCTGAGGTGGTGCTGTGGTGGTGCTGAGTGATGCTGTGGAAGGTGCTGAGTGATGCTGTGGTGGTGCTGAGTGATGCTGTGGTGGTGCTGAGTGATGCTGGGGTGGTGCTGTGGTGGTGCTGAATGGTGGTGTGGTGGTGCTGAGTGATGCTGTGGTGGTGCTAAGTGGTGCTGTGGTGGTGCTAAGTGGTGCTGTGATGCTGTGGTGGTGCTGAGTGATGCTGTGGTGGTGCTGAGTGGTGTGGTGGTGCTGAGTGGTGTTGTGGTGGTGCTTAGTGATGCTGTTATGGTGCTTAGTGGTGCTGAGTGGTGGTGTGGTGGTGCTGAGTGGGGCTGTGGTGATGCTGAGTGATGCTGTGGTGGTGCTGAGTGGTGCTGTGGTGGTGCTGAGTGGTGCTGTGGTGGTGCTGAGTGGTGCTGTGGTGGTGCTGAGTGATGCTGTGGTGGTGCTGAGTGATGCTGTGGTGGTGCTGAGTGATGCTGTGGTGGTGCTGTGCGGTGCTGAGTGATGCTGTGGTGGTGCTGTGGTGGTGCTGAGTGGTGGTGTGGTGGTGCTGAGTGATGCTGAGTGATGCTGTGGTGGTGCTGAGTGATGCTGTCGTGGTGCTGAGTGATGCTGTGGTGGTGCTGAGTGATGCTGTGGTGGTGCTGAGTGATGCTGTGGTGGTGCTGTGGTGGTGCTGTGGTGGTGCTGAGTGGTGCTGTGGTGGTGCTGTGGTGGTGCTGAGTGGTGCTTTGGTGATGCGGAGTGGTGCTGCTGAGTGGTGCTGTGGTGGTGGTGCTGAGTGGTGCTGTGGTGGTGGTGCTGAGTGATGCTGTGGTGGTGCTGAGTGATGTGGTGGTGCTGAGTGATGCTGTGGTTGTGCTAAGTGATGCTGTGGTTTTGCAGAGTGATGCTGTGGTGGTGCAGAGTGATGCTGTGGTGGTGCAGAGTGATGCTGTAGTGGCGCAGAGTGATGCTGTGGTAGCGCAGAGTGATGCTGAGTGGTGTTGTGGTGGTGCTTAGTGATGCTGTTGTGGTGCTTAGTGATGCTGTGGTGGTGCCGAGTGATGCTGTGGTGGTGCTGTGGTTGTGCTGTGGTGGTGCTGAGTGGGGCTGTGGTGATGCTGAGTGATGCTGTGGTGGTGCTGAGTGGTGCTGTGGTGGTGCTGAGTGATGCTGTGGTGGTGCTGTGCTGAGTGATGCTGTGGTGGTGCTGAGTGATGCTGTGGTGGTGCTGAGTGGTGGTGTGGTGGTGCTGAGTGGTGGTGTGGTGATGCTGAGTGATGCTGTGGTGGTGCTGAGTGATGCTGTGGTGGTGCTGAGTGATGCTGTGGTGGTGCTGTTGTGGTGCTGTTGTGCTGTGGTGGTGCTGAGTGATGCTTTGGTGGTGCTGAGTGATGCTGTGGTGGTGCTGAGTGATGCTGTGGTGGTGCTGAGTGATGCTGTGGTGGTGCTGAGTGATGCTGTGGTGGTGCTGAGTGATGCTGTGGTGGTGCTGAGTGATGCTGTGGTGGTGCTGAGTGATGCTGTGGTGGTGTTGAGTGGTGGTGCTGAGTGGTGCTGTGGTGGTGCTGAGAGATGCTGTGGTGGTGCTGAGTGGTGGTGCTGAGTGATGCTGTGGTGGTGCTGAGTGGTGTTGTGTTGGTGCTGAGTGATGCTGTGCTGGCTCTGATTGATGCTGTGGTTGCGCTGAGTGATGCTGTGGTGTTGCAGAGTGAGAGATAGAGTGAAGATATAATGCCCAATTAGAGAGGGTGGTGAGAGAGAAAGAGAGAGAGAGAAAGGGTGTACATAGAATAAAGAGTGGAGCGGGATAGAGAGAGAGAAAGAAGGGGAGAGAGAGTGAATGAAGGAGTTTGAAAGAGAAACAGATAAAGGGGTGAGAGAGAATGAAAGGCTAAAAAAGATAGAGAGGGGAGAGTTAATTAAGTAGAGAGAGAATTAGAGAGGGGAGAGAGAGAGAAGGAGAGAGACAATAAGAGTGGGGGTGTGGAGTTTAAATAGAGTGAAGAAGTGACGCGGAAAAAGTAACCTTAAATATAGCTTTGTGCTTTGCGCGAATAAATATTTTTAAAAAACCAGTGAGAGACAAAAATACTGGTAATTAGGCTGTGACTCCCAATATAAAACAAATAGCGATATAAGGTGAAATCAACCCACCGAAGCAATATTTCTAACTAGACAAAAAAAAAGCTTGCATTTCAATGCTAATCGCTGTTGTTTTTCATGTGACTGTAGTCCAGGGCCCTCAGTTGGTAATGTGAGCTGCTGCTGCGATTGAAACATCAGAGTCCAGAGAGTTAATGAGCCATGACGAGGAAATGAGGAAGAGATAGGAAACAACAGATGGCAGCTGCACGTGCACGCCATCGTGAACTCAAGCTGGTCGCCAGCCGAAAGACAGTGTTTGCACTTCCAAAACCCGCTTACTAAAACTCTCGGCCAGACCAGCGCAAGCGCTGGTGCAGGCCGAGACCTAAAAAACAACGTCAAACCTAAGTTTTAGTAACAACGCTGACATTAGGTTCTGCGGTCTGCAGAGCCATCAAGCGGTGGACGTAGGAGTTGCAGTGCTACACAACGTGAGCACATTCATTTGTTGGAAGCATTGCGCCGATTGGTTCCAGACAACTCTGGATCTTGCAGAACACGGCCTGGGGCAATACTGAGCCTTTTACGTTATAGAGACGTTTCCACATTATTTTACCATTACTCTACGTTAGTCTGGGGCAAAGTGAATGCACTGTCCATACTGAAAAATATCACACTCGTGAAGCAGGTTCTTGTTGAGTTAAGTTCAGAAGATTCGGTGCACGATCGGCTGCATGCTCAGTTAAACTGAGGAACGGATACGAGGCCCCCAAGTCATGGCTCAGCGGAAGAAGTGGAGAGAGAACATAAGAGCTACATCAGCACAGGGATTACATCGGTAGCTGAGAGACCGACTGTTCCAAGATGGAGGAGCGGAGCACCTAGGAAGAGGTCAGCAAATGGACAGAGCGCTCTTTTGGAAAAAGAAAGTCGCATGCTGGCATAGTGTGGCAAAGGTCTTGGTCGGCGCACAGTGGGTTACAAATATTAAGTATTGAGACGGGTCCCTAAAAGGCCCTCTCTCACCTCTTCCTTTCCAAATAAATATGAAGTAAAACAAAATAACTGCGTGGAAGCAGAGCAGCCTGGCCGTTCATATAGTTTGGCTACTACGTCTGAGACAGGGCTCGAGTCGGGGTACCGCGCGGGTGGACGGCGTCCCCCCACTTATTTTACCGGGTGGACGCCATCCCCCCTGCCCAAAAGCTGGCCGCATTGAGGGCTTCACGAGGAAATCAAAAAATCCCAGCACACCACCAAATAAAGCGAGAGAGGAAACGGCGCGCGCTCACAAGGGGCCTGGGGTTGGAATAGGAAGGAAGTGTGATGATAACGCCGAGGTTTGCTGCTGGCAGCCTGCCCCCATCACCTTTCGTGACGTCACTTCCTGTTGTGACGTCACTTCCGGTGACACCACCTAACTTGGAGCGTCCCCCCACTTCTTTTTTTAGGACTTGTGCCCTGGTCTGAGAGTAGAGGGAGGGCAGTGCTTAATTTGAGCCCGCGATTCCGGTGCTCTGCACCAGCACTTAAATTGTCAACACTCGCACTTCAGTCTGCCAAATTGTAGCGCGGTATTTAGAGATGAGCACAACAGTTGTTTATTCATTCAATATATATTAAAAAATGACCAGGGCTTTAAGTGGGCCGGGTCTCACCGGTGCAGAGCACCGACAGTTTTTTAAAGGAGGTCTCAAAATGGGTCTCTATCGGGCTCCGTTTTGTGCCCTTGCACAGGCGGTTCGTTTATTTCCGGACTGCAGTGACAGCAGGCACATCGATGTGCGAGTGCTCACACTGCTCACTTCTCAGTAGTGGAGAAGTTACGGCATGAGGTCATGCCAGGTGAGCGTTGTAGGGGAAGGGGAATCCTTTAAAGAGTCATTTTCTCTCAGGATTTCCTTTCTCTTTTTGAAACTCAGTAGCAGCAACATTGTCGTGGGCTTTAAGTGGAAGCTTTTTCAATATTATATAGAAGCCATAGTTGCTGCTTATTTATCTTATGCAACTAACAACCATTGACAAAGCCAATAATCCTGACTTGTCGTAGGTATGATGTTTCTTCTTGTGTCATATCTGGATGCAATGACAGAAACTGCAAAATACAAGTCGGGCGGCACACTATGCTAAGCACAGATTTTTAGCTTACGTGTTTTTAAGCCACGCCCTTAATTACATTGGCCACGCCCCTTTGAGAGACCCCCCAGTTTTTTCATCCCACTTAAAGCCTTGAAAATGACTAATACCTGCCGACAAAGCCATTCTTATAGCTTTGGGGGCATAGAATAGTCAGAATTGTCACACTTGTGAGAGTGTGATGTTTAATTGTGTTGTTACTATAATTGGCACCATCGACCGCGCCAAAGGGCGGTGCAAGTAAAGTGGCCTCATGACGAGTGCACTGGCATTTTTTCTTTTAACAAACTAAGCAAGGAAGAGGGGTGAGGCATCCCTGATGGTTCCGAACTGCTGCACTACAAGCGGTGCCTGTCCTCCCCATTAGCACCTCTGAAGGTGAAAAGTCCTTCCATGGCTGCGGAGCGGCGCAACTGCACTGCAGCCCCCGCCTCCCACCACTCCTCCGGCACTTCTGCACAGCTCGTGTTCAAAGTGTGCAAGGCGGCTAGAGGGGCACCGGGGCAAAGTGAAAACACAGAGTTTATCTGCCCCTCATAACGTATTATTTAAAAAAACACCGGCTGTATAACATCTGATATAAAGCCTTCTCCAGAACCGAGGATGGCGCCCTGTCCACAGTGAGCTGCACTCGCGGTCTCAGCAACTAACTCGTGGGGCTTTGTGAGCACAGTAAGCAGGATCCGGTTTAACTAACTGTACATACTTTCTAGGCGAGTACCGAGTGTGGTTCATCTGTACTATTGATGCCTTCGGTGCTGCTTCGCTTTCTGAAGTGAAGTAAACCAATGTCCTCTCGCACCTCGACGGTCTTCGTGTGTATTTCAGTCAATCGGCTTGAGCACCTCGGTAGCAATGGTGGTCGCAGATGGACATGCACAGAGCGGGTGAACAATGCAAAGAGTCCACACAGGATGAGGATCTCGAAGCTCCAGTCCTGGGCCTTTGTTTTACAAATCATTACTTTCAGGCATGTTAGTTCAGTGGATGAGGAATACACCTCCCAGACAGCATTAGACAGTTAAGTGAACCCCAGGGAGTGAAGAACCGCAGCACTGGTGAAGGGGAGTTGCCTGGTAACCTCACAATGTGTACAACATGAAAGAAAACACACTGAGTAACACTGACACGGTTTAGGTCTGTAGAGAATTTGTCATGGCACTTTCTGCACGCCACTACAGGACAACAGACTGAGGGGCATATGTATCAAGCAAATTTGCGGTCGCAAACACTGCGAATCGCAAAAAAACAGTGTTTGCGATCGCAAAATCAACTTGTCCCATGTATAACATAGGTTCGCATCGCAAAATAGGTATTCGCAAAAATTGCAAATACCAATTTTGCGAGGCCATAAATCTGCGAATATTCATTGAGAATTCGCAATATGCGACACGCATTTAGCGTAATTCGCAAATCGTATAATCGCAAATTGCGAATTCGCAAAGATGTATATAAAAAAAAAAAAAACGCAAATTGCGAATTCGTGTGATTCGCAATTTTGCACATGGATTTTACCACCAACTCAAAGCAGGTGGTAACCAGGTGCGACCTATTTAAACAAGCCCACAATGCAACAGGGACTTTCACAATGGCAGCGCTGTATGTGATAGCCAGGAGGATGCGAATTCGAGCTGCAGCACATAGAAGGAGGCGACAGGAACGGATCTTCAGAGTGCGCATCACTCTGTTCCAGCAGACTGATGAGGAGATCCATGAGAAGTATAGGCTGGACTCAGCCACCATTATGTACTTGATAGATGAGCTAAAACCCTTGCTGGAACACCCAACACGCAGGACCCAAACCATTCCAACCCATGTGCAGGTCCTGTGTTCACTGCACTTACTGGCATCTGGGAGTTTCCAGGGGGTGATAGCAGCAGCAGGAGGGGTCTCCCAGAGTTGCCTGTCGCGCTTCTTCCATGCATTCCTGGATGCAATGGTACAGAGGCTACATCATCACATCCAATTCCCCAGCACATAACAGGCATTACAGCAAACAAAACAGGACTTTTACCAGATTGCCCAATTTCCCCACGTAATTGGCTGCATAGATGGAACCCATGTAGCCCTCTCACCCCCATCAAACAATGAGTATGTATTCAGGAACCGCAAATCTTATTCCTTAAACATACAGGTCATCTGCAATGCCAAACATATTATCACCGATATTGTTGCAAAATACCCTGGCAGTACACACGACTCATTCATATTTAGACATAGTGGGATATACAGACGCCTCACGGGTGGCGATTTTGGTGAGGGCTACCTGCTAGTTAAATGCATGTCTAACATTCTAACATACAGTTAAGGTCTGCAGTGGGAGGACAGTGATTAACCTCATGTTTTTCATCCTGTAGGAGACACTGCATATGCAGTGCGAGACTTCATCCTGACACCATACCTCAATCCAGCCAATGCAAGGGAGTGGAGATATAATCGCGCACACAAATCTACGCACTGTGTAATCGAGCGGACATTTGGGATACTGAAGAGCCGGTTCCGCTGCCTGCATAAAAGCGGAGGAGCACTTCAATACAGCCCAGAGACCTCTTGCAAGATTGTGGCTACTTGTGCCATGCTCCACAACATAGCTACGAAAAAAGGCATTGCAGTTGAACTTACCGATACATCTGAGGATGAGGGCCCAGGTCTGCGTTGCAGACCAACAGGTGGTGTTGGGGCAGCTGCCGGACGACAGAGACGTGATGAGATAACACAAAACTATTTCTAGGTGAGTAATGATGACACAATGCAAAAGAAGTTTTGTGCACAACTGTGTTTAATTAATCCTTTAGCAGCAGGAAGATTTCAGTCACACAGCCCGACAGACGCATTATGTATGTCACAAGATGTTGCACATGTTATGACCACAGTGCATGTATGACGGCCAAACACAAGTCCACATGCAATGGGTCGCTTCACCCATTGGCTTTCCTCAGTGGTGGCAGTTTATTTTTTACGGGAACGGCCTGCTGGCGCACGCTCAGGGTGCTGACTGCTCTCCCTTGACTCATCAGGTGTTGTACCCTGCCTCCCACTGCGCCGTCTGGTTTCGGGAACTGGTGGGGTGATGCTGCTCCTGCTTGACAGCTCCTCGCTATCCCCTTAGCCCAGGAGTCCTGTGCCACCTGTGGTAGCTGTCTGCAGCTGTTCCACGGCAGTCTTCACCTGCACCAGGCCTTTGGCCACATCCTGGCTGCAGTGGGCCATTTCAACTTGCATGCTCACTGAGTGGCGCGACAGCAGGGATATGGTAGTACACAGGTGGTTGACCGCCTTGCTGTAGGTGTCCAGACAGCTGTAGAGACGTTGTCTCCCCCCTGCGTCTGGCTGCCTGGTCTCTCTTCATCGTGGCACACAGTTCTTGGATTGCGCCCCTCATTTCCCTGATGCCCTCCCTCATGTCACTCAGGTTGTGGTTGACAGAGACCAGCTGCCGGTGTATTGACCGCATTGATTTTGTTTGCAGGCGCTGTATCTTGACCATGCTGCCTTCCAGTCCGGCAAACACCGTGTGTTCCTCATCAGCAGCAGCGCTGGTGCTCGCCCTTGGCCTGCGTCTCACAGATGTTTCCTCCCTACGGTGCAGAGTGGGCTGTTCTTGGACCTGTGCTGCACGCTGGCCCTGATCTGGCTGGGCATAATCCTATACGGACTGTGGTTCTGCCTCCAACAGTGGGAGTGGAGGCACAATATTACGCTGTCTCCTTGGGACAGGTATTGTCAGTGTGGTTTCCTCAGTGTCCTCTTGACCTGCCTGCTCCTCTGTATGTGCTGCCCCCTCAGCTCCTGAACTGTCATCCTGTGTTTCAGGTGGTACTGTAAATGAAAAGGCACATTTTAACTGTGTGTTCTGCTCCACATTGTTCACTGAATAAAGTTTTCCGAGTTTGCGTTACCCAAGTACTGTCTAGCGTTTTTTGCCTTTACTGATTTACTTATACTGATTCTACATTGCTGTGTCTCATTGCTCCACTGTATGATGCATGTGACTACATCTTCCATGATGCATCGCTGGGTATGCTGGGAAACGTGTACTGGAGTAGCATTTTTACTTTGTAGTTGGTGCATTCCTGAGTGTGTGATTGAGATGGTGATGTGTGAGGCATGATTTGGCATGCATCTTACCTTGTCTGGTGTTGGGAGGGTCGGAGCTGTCAATGTCAGCCACACCACTGACGCTCTCTGGCTGAAGGGTGGACTCCACCAACTCCTCGAGGGGCGTAGACTCTGTTTCTGTGGAAATTCCCCCACCAGTCTTCTTTGCCTCTGCCAGCCTGGTTGCCACCTTGTCCTTGGACCTGGAGCGCATATCATACCATCGCTTGCGCAGGTCCTCCACAGAGCGCTGGGTCACACCAATGGCATTGACCTTTGCCTGGATGTCCAGCCATATTTTTCTTTTTCTTGACTCTGGCACACGGAGTGATTTTTTGCCAAAGAGCAACTCATGGCTGTGTGCCAATTCCTCTAAGAGCACCTCCTGCTCCCTCTCGCTGAACTTTTGCTTTCTTTTCCTCCCTGCCTCCTCTTTGTCCTTTTCTTTCTCCTGGGGATCCATTTGGAATAGTTGGAGTTGCAGTACTCAGTTGTTTGCCTCTCCTCCCAGCCTCTGACACAGCCTCAGGCAATCAGGAACAGCATGGGCAGTCACACTTCCTGGGTGTGATGTCATCAACCTGCACCTGAATTGCAGATTCTTGCGATTCCTTAATTGCGAATTCGCAATTAAGGAATCGCTATTTGCGGAGTCGCAGATGGAATTCTGTGATTTTTTGAGAATCGCTAAATATTTGCGACTTTTTATTTACATCGCATTTTGCGATTCTCAAAATGCGATTCGCTAAAAATCGCATTTTGAGAATCGCAAAATCCGATTTTCATACATATGCCCCTGAGCATCTGGCCTCACGGATCAAGGCCAGTCCCGCATCACAATGGTACCCAATGGAATGCTAGTGGCAGAACCCTGAGGCGATGGCTAGAAGGCGAACCTTGCCTACAGACCAGTCTCCGACAACCATCTTGTGTTACAAAACTAGAGAGTCCCAGTTCACAAAAAAATTCAAAATTCAGGATAAAGGAGTAGCACAGTCCCCTATTGTCAGTAAATTACTCACTAGTATTTCAGAGACTGCTCTTCGCTTCAGCTTCTAGATGTAAAAACAGACTCTGAAGAACACATGCTTAATAGGGAGAGAGGGAGACTAAACATAGTGGCATGGGGCGGCAGGAAAGAGGTTGTGGGAGCTGAATGTCTGATGCTGCAGGCTCACAGACGGTAGGGAGAACATCCCTGCACACTCAACGCCTCAATATCTTGCGATCAGTCTTTTGGAGGTCCATATTCTTCTACCATGCATGGATGTGAAGAAGGAAGCACAACATTGTCCTGCAAAGAATGCACATGGATTCTTCCCATCACCCTCAGACAGAGGCAAGGGAGAAGCCAAAAATGTAAATACTATCCACTTTGAGCCATGCCTCATACCTCTAAGACACTTAGTGAGTGAGGCAAGTGAGTAGGACCATACTGAAAAAGTGTTCCGGGAGGATGGGAGTTTTGGGTGCAAAGGGCGTATGTAATCCTCTCAAGAAAATGTTTGAAAAAAAAAAAAGAGGCCAAGGGGTACATTTAAAGTACAATTATCTAAAGGGGGGGCTCTGGAAATAATTTTTAAAAAAATGTGCGGCCTACTGCTGAGATTGATCTTCCCTGCAGGGCGGGGGTGGGGTTTATTACACCTCCCCCGTTTACCCGTTTTTTGTTACCCCGTGTTTGTTTTTTTGTTTCCTTCTTTCTTTTCAATGTCCATTTTTTCTTTTTGTCTTTCTTCCTTCCTTCTTCTTTCTTACTTTTACTCTAGCTTTCCCGATTCCTTTGGGCTACCTCTCTATCTTTTCCTTCTTCTCTCTGTCCCGTTCTTCAGTTTTTCCTCACATTTTTTTCTTTCTTTCATTTGTTTCTTCCTTGCTCTATTTGCCTCTCTTTTTCTTCCTAGCCAATTTACATAAATCCACTTTCTTGTCACAGTCACTCATTTGCCAGACCTTCTGCAGGCCTGCTGAAGGAAGAGGCCCATAAAGCACTACCTAGATCAGTGGTTTTTAACCTGTGGTCCAGGGACCCCTGTGGAGGTGTGGGGCCGCAAAGCCTATTCAGTGGGTCTAAGACTGCTTCGATAACTAATTAATATTAACAGATTAATAAAATATAAATATATATATATATATATATATATTACACATATACACACACACAGACACACACACACTAGCACCATACAGTTTTCTCATCAATAATTTTATTGCAAATGTTGCAGTGATATTATCAATGATGTCATAGAAGATGTCAAGACTGTTAATATGTGGGGTAATTAGCATTGTATGGTGAGGGCGCGAGTTATAGTTTCTTGAGTTAAGTATAACTATAACTGCTGAATTTCTATTGTTTTGTGTGTGTAAAATACGAACCTAACTAGAATGTCTCTGTAACCATTGTTTTTTTCAGTGAATTTCTAAGGTTTTTTAAATTATATTTCCTAACTATAACATTCCTGTAACCTTTGTTTTTTTCAGGGAATTTCTATTTTTTTTAAATTTAAAGTAATATTTAATTAGCATACGTTAATCCAACTGCCGCTGCACATGGCCTTCAGCCAGGCCCTGCAGCCAAACCCCCGCATGCAGCCAACTGCACGCTGCGCATGGCCTTTGGCCATACGAGGCAGGGTGTTGGACCAAGGGCCTGGCCTTCGACCAGGCCCTGCAGCCAACTGCCGCGCATGCAGCCAACCACACACAGTCTTCGGCCGTTAGCAGCGAGCCGAAGGCCAGCCAGGCCATGTGGCCAACCTCCCAAAGGCAGCCTACCCTGGAGGGGGCCATGTAGCAGGGCTGATTTCGGCCCGGGGACTCCATCCCCTGTAACCTGCCACCATTTTTAGGGGAGGAGCTACATTTGTTTTAGGAGAGCGGTATGTAGCCCTACTCCCGGGCCGATTTCGGGCCTGGGGACCCCATCTCCTAAGGGCCCGGCCATATTGTAAATGGGAAGGGTAGCCATGCAGTGCCCCTCCCTGGGCCAATATTGGCCCCAGGGACCCCATCTCCGGGGCCCGGACAGCAAAGGGTGGGTGCCCTGGAGCCCACCAAGGGCACCCAATGCATCATTTTTGGAGGCCATGCGGGGAGCCCCAATGCCCTTGCGGCCCCATCCAGCTCACAGCCTCCAGCGGGAGCCGGCATTGCTCCCACCAGCAGGGAGCAGCTAAAAATGCTGCTCCATGCGCGAGCACACACAGGTTTGGAAACAGCTACGCCCCACACAGCACCCCTTTTTTCATGGCTGGGCTGGGGAGGTGGGGGGGAGTTTGAGTGATCCCCGGGGCCGAAATCAGCACGGGAAGGGGGCCGCATGCATCCCTCCCAATATTACAAAAAGTTGGGCCCCAGGGGTTGGGGTCGCCGGGGCTGAAATCAGCCCGAGGAGGAGGGCCACGCTGCCCCCTCCACTTGTATATATCGGCCATGCCCCCAGGGAGTGGCGGTCCCTGGGGCCAAAAGCGGCCTCAGGGAGAGGGGCCGTGTGTGCCCCAATTGAAATTATAAGCAATTCCCCCAGGACCTGGCCCACCAGGGGGGGCTAATACCAAGCGCAGGAAACCGCGCTTGTTTAAAAATAAAAAATTCCAGCTAATCTTCCGCTAATTTGCGGGAAATATATGAAGAGTGTGCTGTATGCTGCAGCGCAGACGACAAATAAAAGTCAGCTTTTCCATAATTCGAAGTTGGGCTCTGTTGCTGTTCTTCTGTGAGGTATCATATTGACAGGATCTCCATTCCTGTCCCGAGAGCCCTCCTTGCAGGGTCGGGGGGGGGGGAGGGGAAAGAAAGAGAAAGAGAAAGAGAAAGTGTGTGAGTGTGAGTGTGTGTGTGTGTGTGTGTGTGTGTGTATATATATATATATATATATATATATATATAACAGCGGTTCCATCTCTGCCGCTAAGTAAATAGAGCGCACTCTGAAGCGTGCATTAGTCAAATATCTTTCATCCACAGCACATTAGGGTTGACAGACGTGTTTCGGCACAGTCACCTTTCTCAATGTCAGTTGTTTCAATGCGTTCTCAATTCATTTAAATAAAGTTAACAAAATTCATTCAAAGGTTCAGTGAAATCGAGATGGATACATATGCCGTCAAGATGTCAGTTTACATGGCGGCCATCTTTCAGCATGTTCATTACTGAGGGATGTGAGGGATATACATAGTCACGGTTTTACGAATAGTAATAATATACAGTACTACTCCGTGTCATAAATAGAACATTGCATCATAATTTCATTATCATAATTGTGCCCTGGATGGGCATTCATACTTCAATGCACCTATTCCATAATTACTGTCAATTTCATCATCAATCAGAGCAAGATGATATCTGGAAAACGTATATATGCATATTATTTCTACTTCAATTAATCGACATGCTATCCTAAATAGCGCCCTGAATGGGCCTGTTGCTGCTTACATATTTGAAGTCTTTCCATTTTCTTACTCCTTTATTCTATGCAATGTTACAAATTCCGTGTCTTCCCTCATCCTATATGGATCCACATCTCTTCCTCATTATTCAATCCTCTCGGGGCCTTACTCTGCAACTGTATTATATACCTGGACTCCAGGGTTCTAAGTTTTCTCACTCGATCCCCTCCCCTCTCTTCCATTCTTACTTGGTCTAGACAAAAGAATTTTAGGAGACTGCTGTTGCTATTATGTTCCTGTTAAACAAGTTACTTACCTTCGGTAACGCATTATCTGGTAGAGACTATCTAGCTGCAGATTCCTTACCTTTGAATTTCCCAGGCATCAGGCTGGATCCGGAAACGTTTGCGGAGCAATACCCCTTGCGCGCGACGTCGGGTGGCTCCATTCGGCTCCGCGTGACATTGGCGAAGGTTATGACGTAGCGGTGCCTACATAGGCGCCGCCCAGGTGCGCGGACGTCAGTACTTTTTGTTTTTTCCACGCCAGAAGCGCAGAGCCACGAAGTGACTGACAAAAACGTGTGCAAAACTAGGGCCCTTAAAAGGGAGTAACCCTAGACCTACAACATAAGTCCGCAAAGCGGGGAGGCATGGGTGGGGCTGTAAGGAATCTGCAGCTAGATAGAGTCTCTACCAGATAATGCGTTACCGAAGGTAAGTAACTTGTTCATCTGATAGAGACTTCTAGCTGCAGATTCCTTACCTTTGAATCAGGTACCCAAGCCATACCATCCCAGCGGTGGGTTGCGGACTCATGAGCTAGACCAAAAAGTCTTACAGGACTGAGTGGGCAAAGTGCCCGTCCCTGCGCACTTGACCATAAAGGCAATAATGTTTTGCGAACGTGTGCAATGATGCCCACGTCGCTGCCTGACAGATGTCTTGGACTGGGACACCCCGAGCCAAGGCCGTAGTCGCAGCCTTTCCCCTGGTGGAGTGGGCCCTTAATCCCTCAGGGGGCTGCTTCTTCGCCAAGGCATAACAGATTTTAATGCAGAGAACAACCCAGCGAGAGATGGTTCTTTTCTGCACTGCCTTTCCCTTCTTTGCTCCCACATACCCCACAAAGAGTTTGTCATCCACCCAGAACTCTCCTGTGCGGTCAAGGTAGAACGACAACAATCTTTTTGGGTCCAGTCGGTGGAGACGCTCCTCTTCCTTAGAGGGATGTGGGGGAGCAAAGAATGTGGGCAAAGTAATGGACTGAACCAGATAGAATGAGGTCACAACCTTTGGTAAGAATGATGCCCTGGTGCGAAGCACCACCTTGTCCGGAAAGGACATAAGATAAGGAGGCGAGCTGGATAACGCCTGCAATTCACTCAACCTCCGGGCCGATGTAATCGCCACTAAGAAGGCTGTTTTGATGGTCAACAGCCAGAGGGGACAACTGTGCAAAGGTTCGAAAGGAGTGCACATCAGATAAGTGAGTGTTAAAAGCAAAACGACAATCGTGAACATTACCTGCGCCATCTTGTCTGGTGGAATTCTATGTGCACATAAGTTGCAGTCATTTTAATCTATCACAGCCATTTTGTACTCTGTTGGTCACCTTTGTTTCACCCTGCCCTTACTAGCATCCCTCTGACCCTCTGACCGACCTGGTACGTGTGCTGGGGGCTATAAACTCTATTTGCCGCAACAAACCTCAGCGCCACTTGCTGCCACAAACTCGTTTTTCCTCTCATCTCTGTTTTCAGGCAAACCTTTGGACACTCTACCCCTCACTGCACCTAGTTACACAAACAGGTTCCAAACACCAAAAAGACTCTTGCAACATGATTTATTGCACTGCTTACAGCAAGACTTGTTGTTACCAACAATGGGACCTGTTTTTATCAACAGAACGGACTCTTAGATCTGGCCGGTCTCACATGTTTTAGACCCTGAAGCAAGGTCCAGCTGCAAGATAAGATTGTCTGTTTGACCTGGGTGGGAAGAGAATTACTGTTGGGCTTGTGTGACAACCTGCCCGGGGCGGGGACCCCAAGCTTGTGTAACCATGTTGATGAAACCAATGCATTGTGTCAAACCTGTATAAAAGGAAGAGCCAAAGGAGTTATCAGCAGAACACCTCCCTCAGACATCCCGGTGTCTGCAGTTGACGTGATCTCCTCATGAGAAATAAACCTTTTTCTTGTCTTCCAGTTACCAGCGCTTGCCTCATTATTTTGATAGCGAACCCAAAGTGAATTAGAGGTGGAACCCTGCACCGGGCAGCATTGAGGGTCTTAGAAGACTCGCTGCCTTTCACAAATTGGCACCCAAACGTAGGGGCCCATCAGCGACGCGTGGGTCCGGTAGAGAGGTCCTAACGACGGAGTGAACGACTAAACGATTGGGGTATACCTGCCTGAGAAGACCCTTGTCTGGCTGCCGATCGACTGAACTTCACCGGTTCCGAACAGACCTCTCTCGAGTGACCTGCGGTCCTGACTGGGACCTTAGAGGAACGCCGCATTGATTGTTGGAGTGAGAGGACAACCAGGCGCTGGAAGGGGAAGACGAAGAACCGTCCATACGGTCCGGGTAAGGTCGTGAAAAAACGACTTAAATTGATTGATTGAAATACTAGTATTCCTTTTTTGATATTGAGTTATTTGCGACATTTCCCTGCTTGCAAACAACGAAGAATAGGAATATTCTCTCTCTTTGCAGGTAGCGAAGGACAGGTAGTGCAGACTTTTTGTCTAAATTGATTGATTGAGATATTCATTTTTGACCGATAAATACATCATGCCTGTTTTCTCTAGATTGTTTGATTGTAATTGTTTTGGACCAGACCGTTTGTTAGAGGTCAGTCAGCCGGCACCGCCGGAAGGCACCCCTAACAAGGACATGTACGTAAAGTATGGATTAGCCACCGTAGCTTATAGCAAACTATGGCATAAATACACTAGGAAGGACCGGGTAAATCAGTGGCCACTGACGGGATCTTTCGATCCCGCTAAAATAGAAACGTTAGAATTAGCTCTCCACAAAAAGAAAACTAGACCAGCCATGTTTGACAGTTTTGGTTTATGGCGAAAAGAGGCAGCTCAAAGAAAGAAAAGGGACGAAGCTAGACAAGATAAAGAAACGCGAAAATCAGCTTACCAAGCCTGTAAAAGATTAGAAGAAAAACTAAAAGAAAATCGATAAAAAGGAACAGGAATCAAAAATATCAGGTCAATGCCCGGTTAGAACGCCCTCGCCTCTTTACCCCAAGTTACCAGCAAAACAAAGGGTAGATGATGATTTATTGTTAGGTCCCCCAATCATATACATGCCACCCCTTACGCCCCTACTCATCCCGTAGTACAACGCCAGGACCACCAAAGTATAGCCGGAGATGGCACGATCGCCTCAGTCTCCACCGCCTCTGCTCCCACCGAGTCACCCACACCAAATGCCTCATCAAAGGATACAGTAGTAGAGGTAGGATCAAAAGAAAAAGGAGCGCCCAGGGTCCCGCGATTAAGTAAAAATGAGCGAGCAGGCATTGATAAAATAGTTAAATCCCTCATAGATAGGAAGGAGACAGAAGAGTATGTAACTGACATATGCAACTCCTATGTTGAAAACCGCAAACGATACTTTATTGTACGTCTCTATTACCACACTCTTACTGCATATGAAGAGAAGTACCAAGATGTAGGGCCCGAGCGGCTAGTGGCTCTCTATAGGAAGGTAGACACCGGAGATGAAGGCGACAACGATGTTACAGAACTCTTTTCATCCAGACTGGAGGTATTCCGTCACCTCGTGGAACAAGGACGGATAGATAAGGACAGGACATCTAAGATAGCAGGACCCCCGGTGGAAAAACCAGATAGCATGATGCCGATAAAAGAAGCTGCCCCTTATTGGGTACCTCCTAGAGGACAAGGGACTCATGACGATATGAACCATCAAGACGCTAGAGGAAGGGTGGCCTACAATTGGGTGTATCAACCATGGGACAGACAGGACATTTTGACGTTCCGTAAATCTTTACCGGATTTACGAAAGAACCCCACCGCCTTTTACACCGAGCTAGGTACCGCTCTGGGATCAACAATAATGACACTTGCCGACATAGACTTGTTCTTCGGGTTATGTTTGCCAGCAGATGTGTGGAAACAGATTAGGAAAATAGACCATACCGAACTGCTTGGTCATACCTTGGAACAACTCAACACGCTAGATAAACAGCGGAACCCTGGTCAAAAACCGGTTAAGGCAATATTGGACCTCCCTGACAAAATAGTGCAGAAAGTGAAAACGCTGATCCCAGAGAAAAAGATAGACTGGTCCATAGTAACCGCGTGCCGCCAGAAACCACAAGAGGATGTCTCAGAGTATTTCTCCAGATTTGAAACGGTGTTCTCCGACTACAGTGGACAAGACATGTCCACCGCAACCGGACACCACTTATTTGTGCAGAACTATGTCAAAGGACTACTGCCAGATGTATCCCAGAAATTACAAGCCAGCGAAAGTAGTTGGGCAGCATCTAACCCGGCGGCCATTCTCCAAATGGCCCAGTACTATGAGCATCAGAAAAACGAAAATGACAGGGCTACAGAAAGGAAAAAGAAGGACTTGAAGGAAAGGGTAATGGTAGCACAACTCCAGGGGGCGAATACAGGAAGGGAGCAATATAGAGGAGGATACCAGCAGAATACCCCTAGAGTACAGCCACCTAGAAACAATTCATCGACATCATATGTAGGACGCCAAGACCTAGGACAGGATCAATGTGCATTTTGCAAAGAATATGGACACTGGAAAACCCAATGCCCGGCTTTGTTGGGAGCTGGTAGGGGCAGAGGGGCGAGGGAAATAGCAAGTGGACAGAGAGGAAGAGGACGTGGGAGAGGGTACGCGAGTGAAGCAAGCGAGGAAAGGCCAGGAAGAGTGAACACATTTGACCATCCCAAACAGAATCAGTACCAACAGACAGATTATGACAATACGTACGACTTTGCATAGGACAGCCAGGGGCAAGGGAGGGATCCAGTCGAGCTCTATGTTGATCAGCAAGGCCCTTATGTTACCGCTGAGGTCCTGGGCACAAAGTCGCCATTTCTGGTAGACACGGGAGCAACACGTAGTGCACTATCCAAACGACTGATTCCAAGGGCACCCTTGTCAGGCTCACATGTGACCTCAATAGGATTTGACGGTACGCCCTCCACCAACCCTTTGTCCCGACCGATCCCTTTTAACCTTGACAACAATAGCGTCGAAACGACATTCCTCCTCCCTTCCAACACCCCAGACGCCATTATGGGTCTCGACCTTTTGAAACACTTCCATGCGACTATCAGATGCTCACCAGACGGAGTGCGTGTCGTCCTTTATGACAACCCCCAGCGCCATAGAGAGAACCCTTCTCAGCACATGTTTCCCATCTCCGAGACTGACGCATCCCTACTGGACACTTTGCCATCACACTTATGGGCTAGGGCTGATTCAGACGTAGGACGAATGATGATTGACCCAGTACACGTAACAATACGACAGGACGCAACCCTACCGAAAGTACCGCAGTACAAAATATCGCCAGAGGGTGAGAAGGCACTGACAGAGATCATACACTCTTTGGTAGAGGCTGGGGTGGTAGAGGAAGTAGTGAGCAACGTTTGTAACAGTCCCATACTACCGATTGTAAAGAGAGAGGGAGACGGAAAAGCCTACCGCTTCATCATTGACCTGCGGGAGATAAACAAAATCGTAGTGCCACAATACCCAGTAGTTTCCGACATCACGACAATTTTGACTTTAATCCCCTCCACTGCCACCACCTTCACTGTAATTGACCTCAAAAACGCATTCTTTTCCATACCTATACACAAGGACAGCCGCTATCTATTTGGATTCACCCTAAACTCCCGTTCGTACAGATTTTGCAGAGCACCTCAGGGGTACACTGAGAGCCCAAGCATCTATAGCCAGGCGCTTAAAAGACAGTTGGACGCCATACAATTGCCAGATGGAGTGGCACTAATACAATATGTAGACGACATCCTTCTAGCAGCGGACACCATACCAATAGCCGTCACAGCCACCATCAAACTACTCCATTTTCTTGCCGAGAATGGTCACAAGGTCTCCGAAAGAAATTGCAGTTCTGTAAATCACAAGTGACCTATTTGGGTCACCTTTTATCCAAAGAAGGGAGGAAACTCACGCCTGACAGGATCCAGACAATTCTAGACACCCCTGTCCCCAAAGATCAGAAACAAGTCCGCTCTTTGATAGGTCTCACTTCATTTTGCCGACAGTGGTTACCGAACTTTAGCCTCATTGTCAAACCCCTTCTCTCCCTCCTAGCTAAAGACATCCCCTCACCTCTCCCCTGGACCCCCGAATGCCAGTCAGCCTTTAAAGAACTACGCAATGCCCTTTGTTCAGCGCCTGTCCTAGGAACCCCGGATTACTCCAAACCATTCTTCCTCTACACGCACGAGAGGGAAGGATGTGCATTGTCTGTCCTAACACAATCAATTGGTCACAAACAACGCCCTTGTGCATATTTCTCTGCCACCCTCGATCCAGTAGCCAGAGCGCTGCCAGCG
This sequence comes from Calotriton arnoldi, assembly GCA_963921515.1. Classification (NCBI taxonomy): domain Eukaryota; kingdom Metazoa; phylum Chordata; class Amphibia; order Caudata; family Salamandridae; genus Calotriton; species Calotriton arnoldi. The sequence continues at coordinate 2,847,215 of CAWUFW010000209.1, read as the reverse complement.
TGCCTGCGCGCTGTGGCAGCTGCAGCAGTATCGATACGCCAGAGCGAAGGAATAGTACTCTCCAATCCAGTCACTGTTTTAGTACCCCATGCAGTCGACACACTACTAAACCAGACCAAAACCCAACACTTGACTAGCGCCCGACTGACAGGATATGAGTTGACCCTGCTAGCACCGCACATTACCCTAAAGCGATGCACCACCCTCAATCCAGCCACACTGTTACCCCTACCCGAAAATGATCCTAGCGTGACTCCACTACACGACTGTGTGACACTAACCGATGAACAAACAAAGAGTAGAATAGATCTCAGAGACACCGCCTTTCTAGAACCAGATGGAGAACTATGGGTGGATGGTTCGTGCATCAAACTCCCGACGGCACCACCTCAGCTGCATACGCTGTCACCACAGCCCGAACCGTTCTGGAAACAGCCCGTATTCCCCAACGTTCAGCCCAGGCTGCAGAACTCATTGCCCTCACACGAGCATGTATCTTAGCGACTGACACGACAGTTAACATACACCGACAGCCAATATGCCTTCGGGGTGGTTCACCATTTTGGGATCTTATGGAAAGAAAGAGGGTTCCTGACTTCACACGGTACACCCATCCTGCATGGAGATTTAGTCTCCGCCTTGACGCAAGCAGTCCTCCTCCCCAAGAAGTTAGCAGTGATAAAATGCCAAGCACATAGGAAAGTGACTGATCTCATTGGACAGGGAAATGCACTAGCAGACGTTACTGCCCGAGCCACGGCAGGAGACAGAACTACGACACGAATGTATGTGACCAGGTCACAAGCTGAACGATGGACTGACGCTAGGACCACTGTAAGGGACATACAGACTACAGGCACACAAGACGAATTGACCGAGTGGGAAAAGGTGGGACTAAAAGACGAGGAAGATTGCTGGAGAACTAAAGACGGAAATAAATGGCTGTTACCCAATGCCTACCTCATCCCCATATTGACCATGGCACATTTACCAGCACACATAGGCTCCGCCCCCATGATTGAACTAATCACCAGAGTATGGCATAACGTCAAGATAGCAGAATCTGCAAAACGCCTAGTACAACAATGTATAGTCTGCCTACAACACAACCCAGGGAAGGGGACAGTAGTACCACGGGGAGGGTTTGGAGTCCCTGACCACCCCTTTGAAATCCTTCAAATGGATTACATTCAACTAGAGAGATGCCTTGGTCTAAAATATGTCCTGGTGGTTGTGTGCGCTTTTAGCAAATGGGTGGAGGCATATCCCACCCGCGACAATACTGCCTTAGCCACTGCAAAAGTATTGCTGAAAGAATTCTTCCCCGATACGGCCTTTGCAGAATTTTATGGAGCGACAACGGCCCCCACTTCGTAGCCGAGGTGATACAGAACATACTGAGAGGGTTGGGGGTAAAACAAAAGTTCCATGCCGTCTTCCACCCCCAATCAGCGGGCCTGGTAGAGAGACACAATGCAACGTTGAAACTAAAACTAGCCAAAATAGTTGCCACGACCGGGTTGAAATGGCCCGACGCCCTCCCATTGGCATTGTTATCAATGCGCTCCACCCCAACCAAACACCGACTGACCCCGTATGAGGTGGTCTTCGGCAGACCTATGAGCATTTGGGCGGCACCAAGACCCACCTCCATTAACGATGTCCCGAACATATTAATGTCGGATTACTTGCATAAATTGACAAACGAGCTAACAATTATCCACCAACAGGTGCAGCAAGCCTTGCCTGACGTATCCAGGGGCCCGGGACATGAAATAAAGCCAGGCGACCATGTATTGATTCGCAACTTCCAAAGAACGAAGAATCTGGAGCCTAGGTGGACGGGCCCCTGGCAAGTCCTGATCACCACCCGAACTGCCCTCCGAGTGGAAGGAAAACGAAACTGGCTGCACGCTCATCATTGCAAACGAGTCCCTCCAACCCTGGCAACCTGTGAAGGGGTGGAGGTGCAAGAGGAAGTACTCGCGAGAGACCGACCAGCTCTGAGTTGCTACCCACAAGAAGACACCCTCGAACTATCAGAATTTCCCGACCCCACGGTGCCATCCAGGAAAGGGTACAACCTAAGATCGACGAAAGGAGGGAGCTCGAACGACCAGGCCACTAACTAAGTCAAGGTCTCAGATCAGTAGCACAGTCAAACAACGCTACCAGGAAAGCGCCAGACAAAAGTCTGTGGTCCTAACAGTTGTTGAGCTCCTCGAAGACGATGGAAGAAACTGAACACCTGCAAAACCACCGCAAAGACACCAAGACTGCTAACCTGCACAGCACAAAGACAATTGCACTTGTAGCCGCATTTCTCACCTGTCTCCTGCTAATGGTCGCACTTTGGATCATTGAAGAGAATGCACCTGCATACAGAACATTGTCACCCACCATGCAACCAACCACCAAGAAAGAACACTACCTGGTATCACTACCGCCACATCTCCGAGAACGACGCAAAGAATTCTGGAATATTTCTTTCGTGCAGATGTTGCACCAGCACAATCTTGCCACCAATGCTACCAACTGTTGGGACTTTGGGCTGTTACCACATGCCACTGAACATTCCATCCCTTTCATCCCTTCGCCCTTTTCTATTCACGGATCTTGCCTTGCCTGGATGATGCTCCTACAAGAAAGTTACAAAGACAATGCCACTTCCAACGGAACAATCGCCCAGTTCTACGAGTTCTGGCGAAACAAAACAGGAAGGACAGCCGCCCCCTTCTGCCCTCACACCTTCAATGCGACATTCCAGATTAATGTCCCCTCCAAAGAACGAGTGGAAATGCAAGTGTTCAATAATCCTAACAGAGCCACATTTTCCTACCTGAAGAAAAGAACTGCTGCAACACTGACTGTGGCCCTATCTGTGGTGAACGTCTCTGGCCTTGTATGCATTGAAGGCCGTGGGACTAAGAATGTGGGTCACAGCACCTGTAGCATTGTAAGGACTTTGAACACTGCCAACCCCCCAGCACTTGTTACATCACCCAATATGTACTTTGTTTGTGGAACCAAAGCCTACACCTGGCTCCCAAGAAACTGGGCGGGCACGTGCTACATCGCCTTTGTTTTGCCACCAACCTACACAGCCCCTGCAGAGCATCATCGAGAAAAGCGTTCCAAAGACATTGATCAAGCAGACTCTGCCTCATCACAGTTCAGAAATTCATCAAGGATCAGAGACTTGGACAATTGGAAGTTGGCTTCGGGGCATCTTGAAGGAGTGGGGTTGGAAAATATCAATGATTCTCTTGGTCCCAGTATTGACAATATGTGGTTGTTGTTTGGGTATACACTGTATACCACCTTTGTGTTCTCTTTGCATAACTACCTTGCACCCTAAGACTATGGACACTCGGCTAACAAAAATGAGAGTAATGTATGATCAAGAGATACAGGACATTATGGAGATCGAAATAGACTGACAAGCTGGCTAGTTATGTTCAAAGGGGCCACTGTTAAAAGCAAAACGACAATCGTGAACATTACCTGCGCCATCTTGTCTGGTGGAATTCTATGTGCACATAAGTTGCAGTCATTTTAATCTATCACAGCCATTTTGTACTCTGTTGGTCACCTTTGTTTCACCCTGCCCTTACTAGCATCCCTCTGACCGACCTGGTACGTGTGCTGGGGGCTATAAACTCTATTTGCCGCAACAAACCTCAGCGCCACTTGCTGCCACAAACTCGTTTTTCCTCTCATCTCTGTTTTCAGGCAAACCTTTGGACACTCTACCCCTCACTGCACCTAGTTACACAAACAGGTTCCAAACACCAAAAAGACTCTTGCAACATGATTTATTGCACTGCAAACAGCAAGACTTGTTGTTACCAACAATGGGACCTGTTTTTATCAACAGAACGGACTCTTAGATCTGGCTGGTCTCACATGTTTTAGACCCTGAAGCAAGGTCCAGCTGCAAGATAAGATTGTCTGTTTGACCTGGGTGGGAAGAGAATTACTGTTGGGCTTGTGTGCAACCTGCCCGGGGCGGGGACCCCAAGCTTGTGTAACCATGTTGATGAAACCAATGCATTGTGTCAAACCTGTATAAAAGGAAGAGCCAAAGGAGTTATCAGCAGAACACCTCCCTCAGACATCCCAGTGTCTGCAGTTGACGTGATCTCCTCATGAGAAATAAACCTTTTTCTTGTCTTCCAGTTTCCAGCGCTTGCCTCATTATTTTGATAGCGAACCCAAAGTGAATTAGAGGTGGAACCCTGCACCGGGCAGCATTGAGGGTCTTAGAAGACTCGCTGCCTTTCACATGAGGACCAAATTAAGGTCCCATTGTGGCATAACAAAGGGTGTAGGTGGAAATAAATGAATCAACCCTTTCAAAAATCCATTTACAATAGGAGATTTAAAAGAGGGAAGGCTGGTCTGGCAGCCGCAAAAAAGCAGACAGAGCAGAAAGGTAACCCTTGAGAGTTCCCAAAGCAGAGCCCTGCTGGGCAAGGGTAAGAATGAACAAAAGGACAGTAGAAAGAGGAGCAGAAAGCGGGTCAATAGACCTTTCTGTACAGTATAATACAAATTTCTGCCAACGGCAGGCGTATACCGACTTAGTGGAGGGCCGCCTGGCCGCCAGAATAACATTACAGACTTCGGAAGGAAGGTCAAAAGCCATCAGCTGCCGCCGCTCAATCTCCACGCATGGAGGCGCAGAGTTGACAGGTTCGGGTGGAGAACCTTTCCCTGCTGCTGCGACAGAAGATCCTCCCGAAGAGGCAGCCTGATCGGAGGATCGACACTCATGCTCAGAAGCTCTGGATACCAGACTCTCCTTGCCCAGTCCGGCGCCACAAGGATGACTTGGGCCCGGTCGCTCCCGATCTTCTTCAGAACTCTGGGCAGGAGTGGTATGGGCGGAAAGGCGTACAAGAGGCCTGAGCTCCACTCGCGATGAAACGCGTCGCCGAGCGATAGCCGCCTTGGAAACTCCAGTGCGCAGAACTGCTGACATTGCGCGTTCTCTTCGGAGGCGAACAAATCTAACCAAGGTTCTCCCCACTGCTGAAAGAGACCTTGCGCCACCTCCGACTGGAGACGCCATTCGTGATCCGGCAGGCATCGAAGGCTGAGTCCGTCTGCCTTGGCGTTCAGAGACCCTGCCAGGTGTTGAACCACCAGTGTTATCCCCTACTGTTCCAGCCATGTCCAGAGACGCAGTGCCTCTCGACAAAGGGTCCACGACCCCGCCCCGCCTTGCTTGTTGCAGTACCACATGGCGGTGGTGTTGTCCGTGAACACCTGCACCAACTTCCCCTTGACAGAGGGAAGAAATGCTTTCAATGCCAAGCGAATCGCTCGGAGCTCCAACAAGTTTATGTGGAGCCCCGTCTCCGCCGGAGACCAGTGACCCCCGATCTCCATCTCTCCCAAGTGGCCGCCCCATCCCAGAAGTGACGCATCCGTCACGATTGTAAAATCTGGTTGGGGAAGGGAGAGAGGTCTGCCGTTGACCCAATCTCGGTTCGTTAACCACCACTGCAGATCCTTCGCAGTTACTTCCAAGATCTGAACCACGTCGGTGAGATTTCCCCGATGCTGTGCCATTTGGAACTTCAAGTCCCACTGCAGAGCCCGCATACGCCATCTTGCGTGTCTTACCAACAGGATGCAGGAGGCCATGAGGCCCAACAGCCTCAGAGTCAGTCTCACCGAAATCCAGGATAGAGGCTGAAATATCGGAATCATAGCCTGAATATCCTAGACTCGCTGCTCGGGAGGATAAGCCCGAAACTGCACTGTGTCCAGAACAGCTCCGATGAAAGGGAGCGTCTGAGAAGGAGTCAGGTGTGACTTTGGCACGTTTATAGAGAACCCCAGCGAGTGCAGGAGGTTCGCCGTAGTCTGAAGGTGGGAGACGACTGTCTGGGGCGAGGCTGCCTTCAACAGCCAGTCGTCGAGGTAGGGGAAGACTGCCCAATAAGCATGCAGTATTCACCGACCGCAATAATGCCAGACTGGAGGAAGAAAACATCTTCTTCTTCTCAAATGAGTCCAGTCTCTTGGATTCCCTATCCGGAGGGGCGGAAGGGAATGCGCCCTGGGAAGTAGAGGAATGCACCACCAAACTTTCTGGGGTGGGGTGTTGACGGAGGAACTTTGGGTCGCCCGGAGCTGGGCGATTGCGTTGTGAATCGTCCTGTTCACAGGAGCCCCTGTGCTAGGCTTGGACCATGTTCCTAGAAGGACGTCCGTAAGTGCCTCATTAAAGGGCAAAAGGGGTTCAGAGGTGGAAGCCCCAGGTTGAAGCACTTCGGTCAGAAGATTAGTCCTGACCTGCACTTAGGGCAGCTCCAGTCCAAGGACCTCACCTGCCCTTTTAACCACCATGGCATAGGACGCCCCCTCCTCCGTAGCCACTGTAGGTGGAGAGAGCATGCCAGTGTCTGGGGAAGTATCCAGACCACTGGCTTCCCCAAGTTCCCCATACCAGTCCATAGTCTCCTCAGAGACATCCTGGTCTAATGGGTCTCCAGACTCCTCCCATTCCTTTCCTGAGCCTAGCACGTCCACAAAGTGCTCAGGCGACAACATAGAACCCCTGGGTTCTGTCGACGTCGGAATTGGCGTCGCTCGACACCGTTCCGGCTCCGTGTCGTCAGGGATGAGGCTTGTGCCACTGACGGGCGCCGGCAACGTCACGGGCACCGACTTCGGGTTCGACGCCGGGGAAGGTCGCGTTGGCACAACCGGCGTCAAACCGGATCCAGGATCGGATCCCTGAGGCCCCACCGGCGCCGTGGCCGAAGCCAACGGCGTCGAACACGATGGGGCCCTATCCGACCCCGGGGGGCCCCGAGGGCTCACCAACGGGGTCGTTCCGCTCAAATACGCGGCGCATGGCCTCGTAAAAATCTTTCATTTGAGCGGGAGTCGCTCCGTCTCCGTAAAGGAGGAAGGCGCGAAGTCAACTCTGGCTCCGGCTCCACAGAACCGTGCCTAGAGCGTTGGTGTTCCTTACCTCTCTCGACGACGGATGCCAGTTGAGGTGAAGTCGAAGTCCGCTTGGACTTCTTCTTCTTCTTGTGCCTCTTCCCAGAGTGTCCAGATGACCTCGAATTGGAGGAAGAGGACTTAGGGCTCCGTGAGCGATCCCACGACCTCCTCTTCCTCGAACGGGATCGTGACCTCCTCGGAGTCTCGCTAGACTGTGTCGACTGTCGGGCCGCGAGCAACTTCATCGCC